>CM057337.1:502290046-507090046 GCA_030015575.1 Agapanthus africanus
CACCTGTATCAAAATCTGGAACCATATATCGTTTTTCTAGTACATTTTGTTTGCGCGACACGTGTGATACGTGAGTGGGTTCTGTGATCCAGCGTGTCGCGGCGTGTCGAGGTAGTTTTAGACATGTATACACACGTTTTAGCGTATCGTACACACACACGTTTAGTTCGCGACGCGAGTTTCTCGTTTGATTTCGATATCGCGTTTTGCGAGATATTTTGCTTATATATGGATTCCTTGTGTAAATTCCAGGTTCACAGGCGAGTACGTCGGACGCCGCAAAGGAAGGGAAGCAAGTGGTCGGCTATGCTTAGCACGCGACCAGGTGAGTAGATTTAACATCTACGGGAAAATCGCCCGTATGGCGTTAAGCGTCAGGGCGTGATAGGATATTTAGTCTTAGATGTTTATATGGACTATTATAGCATACCTTCGTGTTGCATATAGAATTAGTAGTATATAACACTGCACTGTCACTAACGGTTAAAGCTGCACGAGCACTATTTGTATGTTACACTCACACTGTTAGTGATTGCCATGACACTTGCACTATAGGATTGCTATGAATTACATATTGTTTTGATTGCCGCATCATTGATGATTGTCATGACTTGACACATATATTTATATCTTCATACATGCGCACATGCACACTGTATATTCATACCAGTGCACACATATAATGATATCTTCATACCTGCGCACATACACACTGTATATTCATACCAGTGCACACATATATTGATATATTCATACCTGCGCACATTCACACTGTATATTCATACCAGTGCACACATATATTGATATCTTCATACCTGCGCACATGCATACTGTATATTCATACCAGTGCACACATATATTGATATCTTCATACCTACGCACGTGCACACTGTATTTTCATAGTAGTGCTACACTCATATTCACGTATATATCCTTTTGCATATCCATACCTACATATGCTACATACATGGATGATATCGATTTGATTTCATGAATAATAGGGGACCGCATGAGATATTTTCAAAACTGGATTCTTTTAAAAGAGCGGTTTTCCCTTTTTACTCTTAGTGTCATACGTCACATTGCATGGATTTACGCATTGAGTTTGGATTTATGAGATTTCTGGATTTCAGAACCGTGGTACTATTTTAAGAAAATACGCACTATTTTAAAAACCTGGTTTCTCTTGATATGATATTTCAGTGTGTCCACCATGAGTTTTCTCGGTTCCAAAGAGCTTGTATGAGTATACCCGATTCGAGGAGTGGTAGGCACCGATTACGGATACATGGTGGACCCGGTACGGTACCCCGGGGCAAGAAGACTCGTATTGTTAGACGGTGAGTCCGGCGGAGGGACTATTACCTACCGGTGATTGGTTAGACCTGGCGATTATCCGGAGGATACCGACCAAAGTCAATAGATGGATACGGGACGATGCGTACTGTCGGGGCCGAGGGCCGATTCCGCAGACGGAGCCCGTGGGCCGATCCGACTGACGGAGCCCGATACTTGAGGATTTGCGTGTCGATGGTAGACAAAGCTATTTTATGATATTTCGAATGCCGATGTTGGGCACTCACGATTCTATGAGATTTACAGGATTTGAGGGCCGATGAGGATGACAGCGCCTGAGTTTTACTGGGATTTGGGTGTATTGATGGACACCGATTATTTTCCACGTTGACATTCCGTGTAGATGTTATTTATTCCCATGCTCAGCATTCAGTATTATACATCTCATCCTGTATCTGTAGTACTTGATAGAGTACACATGCTATGCACGATTATTGCATACCCTGCTCGTCCTATATAGATGTTATTAGATTGCATTTGCTATGCACGATTATTGCATACCCTGCTCATCCTATATATATGCTATTAGATCGCACTTGTTGCATGATTATTGCTTATCTAGCTCATCATATAGATGTTATCTGTTGGCATAAGTTAGAGTATCGCAGCACGTGCATACTCGCGATTACCTTTATATGTTATGTACTATTCACGAGTTGGCAACTCACCCCCGTTGTGCCACAGTGTTTGCAGGTTTCCCTTCGGAGTAGTCGCGGCAGGCTGTTTTATTTCTTTCTTTTGATACATATACCATTGCAGTTGGCGTGCGAGCCCTTTGCTGATAGGTGGGTTTTTGTGCGGTATCTGTTTATTTTCCAGTTGTATACACTGTTGTATCTAGTACTCTCCATCTACTTTTCATGTATTGACTTAGAGACCAGTTGTGAGGACGATGTATATTATTTGTACTCTGGTGTCGAGCTCGTTGTGAACCGACTTTATTTATGCAGTTTTATCTTTCATGATATTTGTTTTCACTTATACTGCTCATTTCTTCGCTACGGCGTCGTATATTATCATTGTGGTGTTTGTTGCCACCGTTGGGCGTGATTCTCCCGTTTGGGATGATTTATTCTCATTGTATATCCTTTTACTCATATTTTGTCTTGTACCCGATTTCGGGGCTAGCTTTTACAAAGGAAATGCTGCCAAAATTTTTAAGATAATAATTTGAACTTTAAAAGAACATTACTAAATTTCTTAAGGTTTTCTAAACGTTTTAACAAATGTTTCTATAAAATGTTTTAACACTCAATACTTTTAATGGTTTTGATTTCTGGGTTTCGGCTTACTTAGTCGCGTTACGCCTGTAGACGTTACGTAGTTAAGTGCCGGTCACGGGCCGAACTTTGGGTCGTGACAAAGTTGGTATCAGAGAATAGGCTTTACCTTCGGATTGTAGGATGACCCTGGTATGATGGAGTAGGTAGCTGAAGCAGAGTGGCGTAGCGTGCGTATTTTCCGCGGCATACTCACGACACGGTACTCCGCCCAAGCGACCTTAGGACTTATTGATTGAAATTTCTTCATGATTGTATACATTCTTGTGATTTTATTTCCGTATCCTTATCGAATCCTACTTTCTTTTCAGCCATTATGCCGCCAAAGACTACGAGGGCGTAGAGAGCGGCCGCGAGAGCCGAGATTCGAGTTGACTCATCTGAGACGAGGACTGACCCGGGTAGTACACCTGTTGTACCAAAGCAGACCGTTCCGCCTACGATAGATCAGATCGCCATTCTAGGGACCGGTATGCAGGAGATGCGCCAGATGATAGGATCGCTAGTTGAGACGCTTCGAGCGCAGTGACCAGAGGTAGTTCCACCCGTTGCGGGGACCGCGGTGGTACCTACAGTACAGGCAGTTGCCCTGCAGCCACGGAGGTTATTACAGTATCGCTATCAGAGTTCATGAGGCTGAAGCCTCCGGTCTTCACAGGCACCGATGCTGCCGAGGACCCACGGTCTTTCATTGATAGGATAGCCTGGATATGTCGTTCCCTCATATGCTCAAATGCGAGATGGGTAGAGTTCGCGAGCTTTCGCCTGGAAGGTCTTGCGCAGAAATGGTGTGAATCGGTCGAGAAGGGCAGAGCAGCAGGTCTTCCTCCTATGACCTGGACCGAGTTTGTGACGGTGTTTCTAGCCCGTTTCCTTCCCCAAAGTGTCAGGGATGCCCGAGCACGCAGGTTCGAGTCTTTACGCCAGACGCCGGAGATGACAGTGGCAGAGTACGATGTACTATTTACTGAGCTATCTGTTTATGCCCCATACCTAGTGGCTACTGAGGATATGCGAGTCAAGAGATTTGTTCGAGGCTTACTTATCCCACTGTTCCTTGCGATCGGCGCACAGCATTGCGAGACTTATGCAGCAGTTGTAGACGCAGCCCTATTAGTCGAGGAGCGCCTTGCAGAGACTTCGGTAGTTCCACGGCCGAAGAGGGTTTGTACTGATACAGCAGCATGGAGACTTCCATTCAGATGCCGTGATAGACGTCGTACAGGTGGCAGAGACTCAGGGCGAGGTCAGATGTTTAGCTCTTATCCTCAGGAGGGTCAGCAGTCTTCGCTTGGATGCTTTGGATGTGGTAGTCCCCATCACCGCGTCAGAGATTGTACCGAGATACGCCGGAGGGAGCCAGCAGTACCGCATGTCACACTTCCACCTTCACCACCCCAGAGGGCGTTGTCTATTGTACCTACTGTTGCTCCGTGTCAGACTCACACACAGAGAGGCCGTGGTCGCGGAGGGTTTACTAATAAAGGATGAGGTGGGCGAGGCAGAGGACAGCCAGCTGCCGGCAGAGTACAGCCAGTTGCTAGTAGGGGACCGCCAGTTGCAGGTGGAGGACAGGCATGGGTTTTCGCGTTAACGTATCTGGATGCGCAGGCTTCCAATGCGGTGGTCTCAGGTACCCTATCAGTATGTTCTGTTGACGCACACGTGTTGTTTGATCCCGGATCCACGCACTCGTACGTTTCCACACACTTCGTGCCGAGTTTGGGTAGAGAGTCCGGTTTGTTTGATCATCCGCTTGTTGTGACAACTCCTGTAGGAGAGTCGTTTATTGCTAGGTACGTGTTCCGATCCTGTGTTCTCCGTATTGGCGAGAGAGAGTTGCCTGTCGACTTGATCCTTCTTGAGATGTTGGACTTCGACGTTCTTTTGGGCATGGATTGGTTAGCCACGTGCTATGCGTCTGTGGACTTCCGCGAGAAGACACTTAGATTTAGTTTTTCCGGCGAGTCGGCTTTTGTTGTGCAGGGGGACCGTGGTGTCGCCCCTCACATTTTGATTTCTTCTCTTCGCGCTGGACAGTTGTTTAGGAAGGGATGTCAGGGATTTCTAGCCTATGTTTGCGATACTAGAGCTACGGATGTTCCGTTGGACCAGCTTCCGATTGTTCGTGAGTTCCCTGATATTTTCCTGACGAGCTTCCTAGGCTACCGCCCGAGCAGGATATTGTCTTCTGTATGATTTGATTCCCGGCACGGGGCCTATTTCTATACCGCCTTATCGGATGGCCCCGACGGAGCTTAGAGAGTTGAAGGGTCAGTTGCAAGGTTTGCTGGATAAGGGACTTATTCGACCCAGTGTTTCTCCTTGCTGTGCTCCGGTCCTGTTTGTCAAGAAGAAAGACGGCAGTTTACGTTTGTGTATCGACTACCGCCAGCTGAACAGGGTTACCGTGCGGAACAGATATCCATTGCCACGCATCGACGACTTGTTCGACCAGCTTCAGGGGGTAGGATATTTTTCGAGGATCGACTTGCGATCAGGATACCATCGGCTGTGGGTTCGACAGGAGGATATACCGAGGACAGCTTTCCGCACGCGCTATGGCCATTATGAGTTTTTGGTGATGTCATTCGGACTCACCAATGCTCCAGCCGCATTCATGGATTTGATGAACCGTATATTCAGGCCGTATCTTGATTTGTTCATCATCATATTCATTGATGATATTTTGGTGTATTCCCGTAGCAGCGAGGAGCACGAGCAGCACCTGCGGATCACACTACAGACTTTGAGGGAGCACCATCTTTTCGCAAAATTCTCCAAGTGCGCATTCTGGCTTGACAGCGTAGACTTCTTGGGTCACGTGATTACACGAGATGGTATATGTGTGGACCCGAAGAAGATCGAGGCCGTTCAGAGTTGGCCCAGACCCGCATCAGTTATGGAGATCCACAGCTTTCTAGGATTGGCCGGCTACTACAGGCGATTTGTACAGGATTTCTCCCGTATTGCCGCACCTTTGACCGGGTTGACCCGGAAGGGAGTTCCTATCGATTGGATGGAGGAGTACGAGCATAGCTTTCAGCAGCTGCGGACTTGTTTGACTACGGCGCCTGTGTTAGCATTGCCTTCAAAATCGGCCGGATTTGTGGTCTATTGTGATGTTTCTCGATTGGGGCTAGGGTGCGTATTGATGCAGCATGACAAAAAGATCGCGTATGCTTCACGGCAGTTGAAGAAACATGAACAGAACTACCTCACTCACTATTTGGAGATGGCTGCAGTGGTCTTTGCACTCAAGATCTGGCGACATTACCTATACGGCGAGTCGTGCCAGATATTCACTGATCACAAGAGCTTAAAGTATATATTTCAGCAGCGAGACCTGAATCTTAGACAGCGCCGTTGGATGGAACTAGCGAAGGACTACGATTGCGAGATCTTGTATCACCCGGGCAAGGCGAACATAGTGGCGGATGCTTTGAGCAGGAGGCCCGGGGGTAGCCTATCTTGTTTGAGCGCAGTGCAGAGGCAGTCGTCGGCAGATTGGCAGATTTTATGCGACAGCCGAGTGCAGTTCAAGTTCATGCCGATCGGAGGACAGCTTGCGCATGTTCGTGCACGCCCACAGTTGCTTGACCGTATACATGAGTCACAGTACAGTGATGACCGTTGTTCAAAGATCATGGAACAGATTGGACAGGGCAGCTTTTTCGAGTTCGTGATCGATGATCAGGGGATACTGCGATTTGGACCTAGACTGTGCGTACCGGATGCTGAGGGATTACGGCGTGAGATTCTTGAGGAGGCACATCAATCGGTGTATAGTGTTCATCCGGGTTCCACCAAGATGTACCATGATATGAGAGATGTTTACTGGTAGGACGGAATGAAGAGGACATTGCAGACTTCGTGTCAAGATGGCTGACTTGTTAGCAAGTCAAGGCCGAGCACCAGAGGCCAGCGGGAGAACTACAGCCGTTACTCATTCCGGAGTGGAAATGGGAGCAGATTTCGATGGATTTCGTTGTTGGTCTACCCAGGACTAGGCGAGGGTATGAATCCATCTGGGTGATCGTGAATCGTTTAACGAAAGCGGCTCACTTCCTGCCGGTGAAGACGACTTTCGGATTTGCTCAGTCTGCCCAGATTTACATCGACGAGATTGTACGACTGCATGGAGTCCCGACATGTATCGTGTCCGACCGAGGCACCCGGTTTACCAGCCTACTATGGCAGACGCTTCAGGAGGCTTTGTGTAGGATATAGTGCCCTCAGAGTCAATTATTGGATCGCTGGCACGTGATTGCAATGATTGAGGGAGGACTTATACAGGTAGGACAGTCTTACTCGAGATGATTGTATACTATCTGGTTTGTCTCTATCATCGTGTACATGCTTTAGGTGACATTGTGGTTCACTATTACACGTTGATGGAGAATAGTATGCTACCATGGTTTGTCTTTATCATCGTGTATTGCTTTAGGTGACCTTACAAGTCGCTATTGCACGCTGATAGAGCCCTTAGGATTCTTGCTTGACGACCAGCAGTATGATGGCAATCATATACGTGGGAGCTGGGGTCTATAAGCACATCCTTAAAGTGATCCCTAGTCGTGGGAGTTTCGAGACTGGGCATCGATACTCCATTAGTAGACTAGTGTATACAGTCGAGACCCCGACGAGGGGCGGTGGCCGGTCTCACAAGCCATTGGTGTCAGTTGGATCACCTAAGATGTATACATGTGCTTATTGGGTTATGAGTACACCGGACAGGACTCGCAGGGAACATGCTAGTTGGTATTATACCTAGCGTCAGATAGCAGTTCCCTGGTGACATGTGTACACGTTAGTTCATCGACCTGAGATCGTCATTTGTCTCGTGTGAGTTCCCACTGTACTTTGATTACTACTCTACCATGGCTCAAAGGAGTCGTGCAAACAGGTTTTAGTAGGGTACAGTCCCGAGTCACATGGAGGCAGTGAGCGGATCGGCAGGGGGGTCGTCTCTCCCGGTATTGGGGGTGTGGGCGCGCTGTGTCTAGGAGAGCCTTTACACAAAGCTCTCGGCCGAGGCAGGGAGATTTACTGGTAGGTATTCCAGTAGTATCTCAGGGTGTTCTGGGCTACACTCCGACACGACTTGTACCGCTTTTGGGGGTCTGACTTTTACCAACCCCCTAGGCCCGCCATGCGATGCTCATAGACGAACGGACCGGACTGTACGGATATTGTCACCGACAGGCTCAGTAGGGTGTCAGGATGAGTTCGCTCGTCGACCTCCCTTTTGGTCAATACATGGTAGCCCGTTACGTACAGCTAGTACCTCTGACGTGCCAGTGGTTAAATCCACAGCCAAAGTATTGACGAGTCTTTAGAGTCCCCCACAGACAGTTTCTCAAGTTTCGGGCGAAACGTTGTAGAGGCCGTATGATATATGGCAGGGTTCGATCATATACGTGCGGTATTGCACGGATCATGATCGGACGGATCATACTAGTGGGCTTTGGTTTAAGTCGGATCCTAGTATTAGATTTGTTGGATTACTTTAGTCTCATAGCATTCGCATTCAGTCGGAATGCAGATGCAGGTATGTATATACAGGTGAGGGGTATCCTTGTGATCCGTCACGAGTTTACTTTAGATGTTGCCGGATTTTTCTTTGTTGGACCAAACATTTGGATTTATGTTTGGATGGTGGAAATAATAAGCTAGAATTTCATCATAAGATGCATTAATGTGACATGGACATATATCATGACTCATGGTATCTTTTTTAGCAAATATGTCACATTAGTGGATTGATTTGTGTCTTGATTTGATGAGAGGAGAGAGAGCAGCCAAAGGGAGCGTTAGCTCTCATATTATTTTGCTTGCACTCTCTCTCATATGATCATTCTAACACAAGAAAAGAAAAGAAAGAAACACCTTCTTCTTCCTCTTTCTTCTCTAGCTCATTGTCTCCATCAATGGCAACATCTCTAACCTCCATCCAAACTCATGGATGCAAGAGACAAAGTGATCACAAACATCCTCTGCAACACCTTGGACACGTCGGCTAGCACACTTCGTGCCTGAGTTCCTTCGGATGAAGCGGGAGCCCGTAAAAAGAATCGACGATGTGGTGCCCTTTCCGACGAGGAGATCGAGCTCGGAGATGCCGCGAGGAGCTTGGGATGGTGGCCGAAGACCGAAAGGACACAGATCGATCGGTATAGCCTTCTATCCCTTCTCTAAATAGCTAGTTGTAGGTTAATGGTTCGATCCGGGTTTTAAGCATACGATAGCGCCGGTTTTCAAGTTAAGAAAAATTTTCGTTTCCGCATTTTGGCCTCGGATAGACGGCCGGGGTGTTACCGTAGTCTTACATGGTATCAGAGCAACGCCATTAAGCTTTACTAGCTTTCTCTAGCGTGTTTAGAATTTCGATCGAACGAAATTTTCAAAAACCGCGTTTCCAAGTCATCAGTTTCTGTCGAAATTTTTCTGTTGTCAAAAAATTATTTGGTGTATTGCAGAAAATCAGGCAGGGTTTTTTAAGAAAACTGAGAAAATTTGGTGAGCTGATTTCACTGTAGCACGGCGGATCCGCGGCCGTACCCCCGTTTTGGCCGCGGATCCGCGGCCGTACTGTAGCCACAGTGAGCCAAATTTCTTCAGTAGGTCTCTGGACTTGGAAAAGGGGTTTCTGGTAATTTTATTTTGGGCCTAGATTTATTTGAGTACTGGGTATTGAGCTTGGGGCCCACTTCGGGAAATTTTGTCGATCGAAAATTGTAAACATGTTAGTTCACAATATTTACATTATATCTGTGACCGTGAATGTCATTTGATCGGTAAATCCTGTTTAATTGCTATAGTTCTTTTAGACGGATTTGCGAACGTGACATTCACGTTGATGTTCTGTGTTGTGCTGTGATGTTGCGGATTTGTCGTGATGGATAGCCTGGATGCAATGTTAGTACAGTTTGGTTATATTTGTACATTTGATATTGCGGGGCGAGCGTCCGACATGTGGACTGTCGTCACTGCCTGTTTGTATATTATTCTTTTGGGGCACGACCGGGCTGAGGTCGATGTACCCGTTGTATATTTTTACTTTCTGTACTAGGATTACCCCAAGGTGGGGTGCACGGATAGCCGGGTTCTAGAGGGCAACGGGCCCGCATCTCATGGCTTTAAGACGGAGGGGGCTTTACTCTATAATTGGCGGGCTATTCGCCGCACTCGTAGGGGGTACAGGTTGACCCAAGGAGGGGTGCTCAAGTTACCGGATTCCGTGAAGTGCTGGATGGTCCATTCACGTTGTTGAAGGGGGCTGCCTCGCTTTAGGTTTTGGCGGGTAACTTACCGCGCCCGTAGGGGTCTAGAATTTCATTGCACAGGCTATCCACACGACCAGGGGAACGTCGGGTTTCAGTAGTGGCTCTATGAAACCCGGGGATCCCAGATTATCTGTATTGTTCTGTGATGCTTATTACATTTCTGTGATATTGTATTTTATCACGCCTTGAGCGATTATTATATATTGATATATAGACTAGTAGATGTTGTATATGTTTTACACCCGCGCTAGTCCAGACCCCGCTCTGTCGTTAGTTAAGTAACCTAATGGGTGATGACGGGACCCAGTGGCGAATGCGGATGGCATATACGTACATCGTATTTTCATTCTTTTGTGGTGTGATTAATTGATGGGACTGCATTGATTCGGATCAATGCAAGCTAAACAAACCTATTCTGATATTGTTGGAACATTTTTCAAAAAAAAAGCTGTTATTGCAAGGGCGTTCTCTTTTGTTTTGCACAGTGGTATTCGGTTATGAATATCCAGCACCTCAGTCGACGAGGCAAGGGCCGAGATCCCTTCACCGGGAGTGACCCCTTGGACATAAGTTTGCGTCAGGGTAATAACTTCACCATAGCCGATTACTTTTTGCTTTGCATCGTGGTATTCAGTTGGAATATCCTGCACCTCATTCTATGGGGAAAGAGCCGAGATCCCTTTACCGGGAGTGACCTCTTTAGCAAAGGTTTTCGTCACTATATTTTTATAAAAAGCTATGCAGTTCCTTCAACGATATCAAGTTCATTACGTTAAAAGTTTTTCGCCAAAAACTAGACGCAGCCCTCCGTCATTTCTTACAAGCATTACTTTGTATCCGTGCTGTGTTTGTTGACTGTGTCAAGGCGTAGTGTACGGTAGCTAAGTAGTGTTCGTTTGTGGCATATTAATGGGATTGGTTAGGACAGTCGTGCGGCCTTGTTGACTGTGTCAAGGGCTCGTACGGGTGGGTTTAATTCAATCCAGGATAATGACGGGTTGAACTTGACTAGGACTCTTTGATTTGTTGATTGTGTCAAGGTCACTTGGGTCCTAGGGGTAAAAATCTCATCGGGAGTTTCTAAAGAAACTGAAACTTTCCAGGCATGCGCATAACTTCTGGAGTGTGATAAGGTGAGTGGATTCCGTCACGTTATCATGCGATGATAGTTGGATCTCGATTCCCACTGATGAGTTGGTTTACTCCTCGGGTGATCCCGACTAATTCTTCTTTCAGGTTTGGAGGAGAATTTGATGTTACAGTGGGAGGTTTCCTGATTAGATAAAGTGATAACCATTCTGATCTAGGCTAGAGTGCACGCAGAGTGTTTCTTTTCTCTCTCTCTCTTTAGCAGCGACCATGACCCGACCCTATACTATGACTCAGTGACCAAGTTAACCGAACCTTCTTAAAACACTGGCTTTTGGATTGTCAGAGTTGCATACCTCATTGCCACTCCTACATTTACCCTTTTCTCTAGAACACCCCGTATTATTACCAACATCTACTTCCATTGGATAAAACCATCGTATGGTTATATACGAACTCGAAGGAACTTGTTCCAGATTCGAGGATGGTTTCCAGTTCTGGAGAAAACGAATAGGACCATTCAGTTGTCTTTTCCTTTTACCTTCTCTCAGGTTGCGAGTGCTCCTTGGATTAGGACGGTACACCTATTACGCTAATTGGATAGTCTTCTTCCAAACCATAGGCTGGTGCCGAACGGTAGGGTGTAACACCTTAGAATGTGTTTTGTAGCTAATTATATTTTAATGTATGGTTTTTAATAAAAAGTTTACCAAATTAAGTTTTAAATATTTTATCCTAATTATTGTGTATTTTGTTAGAATTTTGTTAGGCACACACACACTTGTGCATGATAACTAGGGTTGTTTTTGGAGTTAAACCATGATTGGTACCCATGGTTAACTAACCATTTCTCCCTAACCTAGTTTTAATATTGTTTAAGTGTTATGGTTGCAATTAGTAATGATAGTTTTTAAGTGAAAATGAAATTAAAAAGGGTTTTAATTTTGAATTTTGTGTTTTGGTGCATGGTTGACTTTGAGAGAGAGAGAGAGAGAGAGAGAGAGCATGGGGCATCATGGCCTTTGCCATGCCTCATTTAATGAGGAGAGAGAGAGTGAGAAGGGGTCTTTGTGTGTGCTCTCATTTCTCCACCTCAT
Organism: Agapanthus africanus; assembly: GCA_030015575.1. Lineage (NCBI taxonomy): Eukaryota > Viridiplantae > Streptophyta > Magnoliopsida > Asparagales > Amaryllidaceae > Agapanthus > Agapanthus africanus. The sequence goes on from CM057337.1 coordinate 502,302,155, forward strand.
TTTCCATCTCTCATTCTCTCACTCTCTCTCACACACACACACACACCTCACACTCTCAGGAGCAGCAGCAGAAGCAGCAGAGACAGCAACAGCAACAGCAACAACAGATCTTCATCACCTTCATCATCATCAGCACCAGCTTCATCGACACACACACACACTCACACCTAGGGAGAGAGCAGCAGCAGCTTGCATCACCATCACCATTAGCAGCAGCTTCATCACCATCAGCAACATCACCTACAACAACAACAGCAGCAGCAGCAAGCTTTAGCAGCAGCAGCAGGTAGCAGAAGCAGCAGCAGGCAGCCCCAGCACTTGCAGTAGCTCCACACACCTCTTCACCTGCTTTCTTGGGCTCTTTAAGGTCCAATAGGGTAATTTCTGAACCCCATTTCGTGTGTGCTTAAGTTTTGTGTCGATTAGTGCTAAATAGCTAAGTTTAGTGCTAATTGTGATGTTTTATGTGGACTTATGGATAATTGATGATTGTGTTAGCTAACCTAGTATATTTAAGTGTTAACAAGGCCACTTCAACTGAGATATTAGCCAGATTACACTAAAATACCATAGGTTTCCAAATTGTGCAAATTAGTGTTTTTAAAGTGATTTTTGTGACATTTGTGATCTGCTTTAGACCAGATGCCTTCAGGTCAAAATTGAGGAAACTGGGACATGATACCTAGGTCTAGAATACACCACCAGAGCACGAGCCACTACCCCCATGTTCAGGCCGCCAATTTTAGGAATTTGGCCGCAAATTGCGGCCAAGTTGGGGAGTTGGGTGTTGGGCTCTTGGCTAGGGGGTCCCTGCTATGTTGTCTAGGTCTTTGGCATGTCTAGTTTTGTGATATTTTACCTGTAGGAAAATCTGGGGCTATGTGTCGTTTTTGTGTTCGTGGTGTTTGCGCGATACGCGCGATACGTGAGTGGGTTCTGTGATCCAGCGTATCGCGGCGTGTCGCGATGCTTTTAGACGCGTACACACACGATTCAGCGTATCGTGCACACGCGCGTTTAGTTCGCGACGCGAGTTTCTCGTTTCGATTCGATATCGCGTTTCGCGGAATATTTTGGCTTATATGTGATATTCATGTCGTATTTACAGGTTTGCAGGCAGGAGCTACGGACATTACTACAGGGGGAGCAGATGGTAGGATTCACCTAGCGTGGAGTATAGGTGAGTAGATATAACATCTACAAGGGAATCGCCCGCATGGCGTTATGCGTCTGGGCTAGGATTCAATTACCTGTCGCACATTCTACGTCATTGTAGAATTGCGCTTTACTGCATTTCCTTGATATAGTTATATACTGTGACTAGTAGCCGTAGGACACTGCACACATTATTGACGGTTCATGTTGCACGAGCACGGATTGTATGCTACACACACACCGTCAATAATTGCTATGTCACACACTACCTCTTATAGCTACTATTGCTTGCCACACCTGACATCTAGCTTGTCGGTATACTTATAGCGTATCATACCTTTAGTGATAGGTATATTTTCACCTTGCGATACAGCTACAGGTATACCTCCTACATATTTTACTTATACCGGGAGGGATTTCCTACATATGTTACGTATACCCAGGGGGGGCATACGACATCAGTTCCTATAGGTAGATACCTATACTTTGCTACACCTGTATGTTAGACACATATTCAGTTGCTGTCGTATATTTACATTTACTGATGTTACTTAGCTGTACCTTATCTTCATTTCGTATACATCTGGTTCAGCTATATACTTGTGTTTACCTGCTCGCATTCAGATATATCGCATACATTTATTCCTGGATTTGCGCATTGTTTATCTGGATTTTATATGATGTTTTCGGGATTTGGGAATCGCGGGAGTTCATGAAATTATGCATACATAGAACAACCCGGTTTCCTTGATATGATATTTGAGCGTCCCCCATGAGTTTTATCGGTGCTGATTACATACTCCATACGAGGTGTGGTTGCCGTATGAGAGTACATGGTGGGGCCCGGTATGGTTCCCCTCGGCAAGAAGATTGATGGGTTTGCCGATTGAGCCTGGAGGCGGGCGAGTACCTACCGGTGATTGGTTGGACCTGGCAGTTATCCGGAGTATACTGACCAGAGTCGAGAGATAGATGCGGGATGATCTGTACTGTCGGGGCCGAGGGCCGATACCGCAGACGGACCCCGTGGGCCGATCCGGACTGACGGAGCCCGATATACGAGGATTTCTGTGTCGATGCTTGGCACACTGTTTTCATGATATTCTTTAACCCCTTTTTGTATATATAACAGGGGATTAGCCGTTGTTATATATACCCTTACACCAATATTAGTGGAATGGGACGCTAATATATGTGTATTGCCCCCATCATATTTATTCTGTACATATATATATACCTTTAGGATGTTAGATTCTTACTTGAGATTGGACTTGGGATACTAGGTGATTCATTGGGATTGGATATTGGACATACCTATGTGATTGGTGATTTGTACCTTCGGGATATAGGAGATTACTCGATATTGTACATTGAGGAGATGTGAGACTTATATGATGTGAGTGCCCAATGTGGGGGCTGATTTGGGGATTTGGGATTGGAGCATCTTGATGGATTGTGATCCTGCCACGACGTCAGGTTTCCGTGGGAAATGACATATTCCACCCTACACCTCACCCTTACCTACCTTATGCACAGATTCATATATTGGTAGTACTTGTAGTGTACCCTTATGATAGTTGCATATTTGCTTTCTCATATCTCTATTGCATAGTTATTGCATACTACTATCATGCCATCATTGCTTCACATATCGATTGTACCTGTTAGTGTGTTCTCCTTATCTCAGCATTTGCATGATATAGAATTATTGTAATCGCATATCTTAGATTCATGCTGTACGTGCATTCCTGCGATTACCTGCATATGTTTTATACTATTCACGAGTTGGCAACTCACCCCCGTTGTGCCACAGGTGTTTCAGGTTTTTCCCCAGAGTAGTCGAGGCAGGCTATTCCTCTATTCAGCTATCCAGCTACCACCTTTTGCTACAGATATCGCATCAGCTCACAGTACCATTTTGCTTCGGTGGGTTAGATGGTTATCTGTATTTCATATTGTATATTCGTTGTATTTTGTACTCTCCATCTACTATTGTATTTGTGGACATAGAGACTTGGTGAGGACGTTATGTGTATTATTGTGGATTTGATGTCTTTTATATACAGCTTTTTCTCTACTGTCATTATTTTGTGTTGCTTTCATCTTGACTTGTCTTTACAAAAAAGGGGGTGTTGATAAAATTTTAAAGTAAGACTTTTAAAGAATTTGGGTTGCGATTCCAATTGTTTCAAAACTTATATTATGTTTTCCGTAATTTTCATGGTTTAGATTTCTGGGTTTGGCTTTCTTTTACTACGTTGCGTCTTTAGGCGTTGCGTGGTATTAGGGCCGTCACGGGCCAATTTTGGGTCGTGACAAAGTTGGTATCAGAGCGTTAGGTTTTACCTTTCGGAGTGTAGGATGACCTTAGTATGATGGAGTAGGTAGCTTAAGCAGAGTAACGTAGTGTGTGTATGTCTGCAGCATACCCACAGCGCGGTACCTTGCATTAAGTGACCTAAGTACAATTTGCTTGACATTCCTTCCTTTATGATTCATATCTTTGAGATTCGATTTCCTCATTCTTATCGAATCTCATCTTATATCCATTTATAGCCTTGCCGCCGATGACTATGGGGACTCAGAGCGATGCAGCGAGGGCCGAGGTCAGAGTTGGCTCGGGTGAGTCGAGTACTGACCAGGACGGCACTCTAGTTGCACAGGTGCAGACGGATCAGCCTACGACCTATACCATGGATAGACTTTTGGTAGAGATGCAGGAGTTCCGCCAGGCGATGAGTTCTTTAGTTGACGTCGTTCGGGAGCTACGACAGGAGGTTGTCACCCCTGTTACTCAGCTGTCCCTTACAGTCAGCATGCAACAGTCCGTCACCTACATAGCACCAGTGGTTGCAGCTCCAGTTGACGAGACACATATTCCAGGACAGTGGAGGACTCGTACCAGCGTACCAGCCCAGAGACAGAGGTTTAGTCGTCGAGACAGATTTCGTGGCCGTCGCGGGAGTAGCAGAGGTTTAGGACGAGGGCAGTCGTTCAGCTCTCAGCCCCAGGATGGTCAGCAGTCAGCACGTAGATGTTTTCGATGCGGGAGCCTTCAGCACTTCGTCAGGGACTGTTCCTTAGCACCTCGTCATGATCGTTTTCAGAGAGGCCGTGGACGTGGAAGATTCTCTCAGAGGGCTCAGTTTACCAGAGGAGTTCATCCAGCTGCGAGTGGAGGGCAGACGCAGGAGTTTGCTTCTACTCATCGGGACGCGCAGACGTCCAATATGGAGTTTTCAGGTACCTCGAGTTATTTGTTTTTTTGATGTATTCGTTGTCCTCTTTCTTGTACCGTTGTTGGGTAGATTAGTAGTAGTTGTTTTAATTTCTGTCAGCGATCCTTTTGTTGCGCGACACGTATTTCAGTTTTGTGCCAAGCGGATAGGAGGTAGAGATTCGTCCGTCGTTTTGATCCTTCTAGAGATGTTGGATTTGACGTTCTCCTGGGCACGGACTGGTTAACTACGTGTTAGGCGTCTGTGGACTACCGTGAGGAAACAGTCAGGTTTGTTTTCCCCGGCAAGTCAGTTCTTGTTGTGCAGGTGGATAGTTGTGCCGCCTTTCACAGCTTGAATTCAGCCTTTTTCGCTAGTCGGCTACTGAGGAGATGTCGTGGATTCTTGGCGTTCATTCGTGATACCGGAGCCACAGTGGGATTGTTGGACCGGATTCCTTTCGTGCGAGAGTTTTTCCGACGTTGTTCCGGGTGAGCCGGCGAAGCTTGGGAGCTAAAGGATCAGCTACAGAGTTTTGGTTTGGGGAGTTTTGTGCGTCTGAGTGTTTCGCTTTTGGAAACTCCTATTTCTGTTCGTCCAGGAGGAAGACGGCAGTTTAGGATTGCGTATCGACGGATCGTCCATTGAACCGGCTTACGGTGCGGATAGGTATCCTTCACCTCGCCGTGACGATTTCTTCGATCAGCTCCAGATTGCGAGACATTTTCTAAGTGTGTTTAGGATCAGGTCATCATTATTGCGGATTCGGAGTGACGGCATTCCGAAGACTACCTTGTGCGTGCTACGGGCTTTGTGTGTTCTTGTGAGTCGTTGGATTCACTGTCGCCCTAGCAGCATTCGTAGATATGATGAACCAGATTTCTGCAGGCCGTTCCTCGACCAGTTTTTGGTTGTGTTATTTACGACACTCTGGTCTACTTAATGTGTCTTGAGGGACAGGAGTAGCACTGAGGATTTGTTATGCAGACACTGGGAGAGTACCAGCAGCTGCTAAATTCTCAGAGTGTTTCTTCAGGCTTGTTTGTGTTGACTCCTAGGTATTGTAGTCACGGGAGACGGTTTCGTATGGTTCCGAGGGAGATCGTGGCCGTACAGCTTAGGCCCAGACTCGTGTGCAGGACGGGGATCCGCAGATGGTTGGTCTTAGCAGGTTTTTACCGCCGTTTCATGCAGGATTGCTAGAGTAGTGCTGCACCGTCGACTGAATTGACCAGTAAGGAGGTTTCTTTTCTTTGGACTGAGGCATGTGTACGGAGTTTTCAGCAGTTGAAGATTCAGTTAACAACTGCATCAGTCTTTCTTTGCCTTTGGTTCGGGCGACTTTGTTGTTTAACTGTAATGTTTCTTGAGTGGGCTCGAGGGTATACTGATGTGACCCTACAGAGTTATCGCTTTTGCTTCCCTACATTTGGAGGAAGTACGAGAAGGATATTCCACTCATGATCTGGAGATGGCCGCGGTGGTTTTGCGTTGGAAATTTGGAGACACTTCTTGTTTGAGAGTCGTATCATATTTTCCACGGACCACTAGGGCTTAATGTACATCTTCCTGCAGCAGATTTGGATTGTTGTGTTAGTCTTCTGCAGATTTACAGTTTTTGTGTGATCGTTGAGTATAGCTTAGTTCGTCTCTACGGAGGGGACAGCTTGCTCATGTCCGCGCCCGACCATTTCCCTTGAATCGTTTTCGCGAGACACCGCCCGTCGAAGCTCGTACGTCAGTGATACTCGAGCATACTCGGCTGTGTATTGATTCGGAAACCTTGATTGTGACAATGATGTGCTAAGTTAGGGACGCGTTTGTGTACCTGGTTTTATCAGGTAGAGACGTGCAATCCTAGGGCATGCATATCTGTCAACTCTCTATATGCATTCAAGTTCCACCAGCTCTGGCGTGACTTGTGAGATAGTTACGAGTGGACAGGGATGTAAAGAGAAGTTTCAGGTTTCGTTTCAAGGTGTCAGTCTTGTTGTGTGCTTGGGTCGAGCATTTGAGGCCGGCTGGAGAGTTGCAATCTTTTACCGTTCCGAAGTAGGAATGGGAGCAGACCTCCACAAATTTCGTTATGGTTTCTACCCAAGTTTGGATAGGGTGTGACTCCATTCGGATTCTTGTCGTCCGGTTATACTCAGTTTGCTCAGTTGTTTTGTTAAAGCTGTGTGTTTGTGTTGTTTGTCGTCGGCAGCTTGGGATCGTCACTCGCCATTGTTAGGGTTCTCCTTCGATAGCTGTTATCAGGAGACACTCCAATTGGCCACCTTTAGGTTTAGGGGTTAGTCGTGTCGATCGCCAGCCTGTTGTCTTTCTGACTCTGCGTAAGTAGGATCTTGGACCCCAGCTAGTCTAGAGACTTCGGAGTTAGTCCAGTTGTGTTAGGTCAGGATGAGAATTGTCCATCTCGAACTGAGGTCATATGACGACTGTGATAGTCATAGACTCGAGTTCGCAGGGACAGGTCATGTATTCCTATGGACTTTCCGATGAACGACGTGCTGGATGTTGGGAAGCTTATCCCAGGATTTAGGTCTTTCTGAGATCCTATAAGTGAGTTAGTTTTGTTGCCTTCAATTTGGCACTTCCGCCCAGATTATTGGATTTTCACCCCGTATTCCATGTGATGATATTTTACAATTACCTTCTTGACCTTTCTCACATGATTTGGCACCAGACCATTTAGCTGGACGCGATCTTTCGTTCACCCGCAGCCATGTGTGTTAATGGCTTGACAGGTGGAGAAACGTCGATCAAAGGTCTTGCCATCTGTGAAGGGTTTTCTTGGACGTAGCCGTATAGTGAGGTAGTCACTTGGGAGGCTGCGAGCGAGATTTGAGGATTTTAATCTTCTCTTTGAAGGTATGCGTATCGGAATATTTTTAAATTCGGGGACGAATTTCTTTTAAGGGGGGGAGATTGTAACACCTTAGAATGTGTTTTGTAGTTAATTATATTTTAATGTATGGTTTTTAATAAAAAGTTTACCAAATTAAGTTTTAAATATTTTATCCTAATTATTGTGTATTTTGTTAGAATTTTGTTAGGCACACACACACTTGTGCATGATAATTAGGGTTGTTTTTGGAGTTAAACCATGATTGGTACCCATGGTTAACTAACCATTTCTCCCTAACCTAGTTTTAATATTGTTTAAGTGTTATGGTTGCAATTAGTAATGATAGTTTTTAAGTGAAAATGAAATTAAAAAGGGTTTTAATTTTGAATTTTGTGTTTTGGTGCATGGTTGACTTTGAGAGAGAGAGAGAGAGAGCATGGGGCATCATGGCCTTTGCCATGCCTCATTTAATGAGGAGAGAGAGAGTGAGAAGGGGTCTTTGTGTGTGCTCTCATTTCTCCACCTCATTTTCCATCTCTCATTCTCTCACTCTCACACACACACACACACACCTCACACTCTCAGGAGCAGCAGCAGAAGCAGCAGAGACAGCAACAGCAACAGCAACAACAGATCTTCATCACCTTCATCATCATCAGCACCAGCTTCATCGACACACACACACTCACACCTAGGGAGAGAGCAGCAGCAGCTTGCATCACCATCACCATTAGCAGCAGCTTCATCACCATCAGCAACATCACCTACAACAACAACAGCAGCAGCAGCAAGCTTTAGCAGCAGCAGCAGGTAGCAGAAGCAGCAGCAGGCAGCCCCAGCACTTGCAGTAGCTCCACACACCTCTTCACCTGCTTTCTTGGGCTCTTTAAGGTCCAATAGGGTAATTTCTGAACCCCATTTCGTGTGTGCTTAAGTTTTGTGTCGATTAGTGCTAAATAGCTAAGTTTAGTGCTAATTGTGATGTTTTATGTGGACTTATGGATAATTGATGATTCTGTTAGCTAACCTAGTATATTTAAGTGTTAACAAGGCCACTTCAACTGAGATATTAGCCAGATTACACTAAAATACCATAGGTTTCCAAATTGTGCAAATTAGTGTTTTTAAAGTGATTTTTGTGACATTTGTGATCTGCTTTAGACCAGATGCCTTCAGGTCAAAATTGAGGAAACTGGGACATGATACCTAGGTCTAGAATACACCACCAGAGCACGAGCCACTACCCCCATGTTCAGGCCGCCAATTTTAGGAATTTGGCCGCAAATTGCGGCCAAGTTGGGGAGTTGGGTGTTGGGCTCTTGGCTAGGGGGTCCCTGCTATGTTGTCTAGGTCTTTGGCATGTCTAGTTTTGTGATATTTTACCTGTAGGAAAATCTGGGGCTATGTGTCGTTTTTGTGTTCGTGGTGTTTGCGCGATACGCGCGATACGTGAGTGGGTTCTGTGATCCAGCGTATCGCGGCGTGTCGCGATGCTTTTAGACGCGTACACACACGATTCAGCGTATCGTGCACACGCGCGTTTAGTTCGCGACGCGAGTTTCTCGTTTCGATTCGATATCGCGTTTCGCGGAATATTTTGGCTTATATGTGATATTCATGTCGTATTTACAGGTTTGCAGGCAGGAGCTACGGACATTACTACAGGGGGAGCAGATGGTAGGATTCACCTAGCGTGGAGTATAGGTGAGTAGATATAACATCTACAAGGGAATCGCCCGCATGGCGTTATGCGTCTGGGCTAGGATTCAATTACCTGTCGCACATTCTACGTCATTGTAGAATTGCGCTTTACTGCATTTCCTTGATATAGTTATATACTGTGACTAGTAGCCGTAGGACACTGCACACATTATTGACGGTTCATGTTGCACGAGCACGGATTGTATGCTACACACACACCGTCAATAATTGCTATGTCACACACTACCTCTTATAGCTACTATTGCTTGCCACACCTGACATCTAGCTTGTCGGTATACTTATAGCGTATCATACCTTTAGTGATAGGTATATTTTCACCTTGCGATACAGCTACAGGTATACCTCCTACATATTTTACTTATACCGGGAGGGATTTCCTACATATGTTACGTATACCCAGGGGGGCATACGACATCAGTTCCTATAGGTAGATACCTATACTTTGCTACACCTGTATGTTAGACACATATTCAGTTGCTGTCGCATATTTACATTTACTGATGTTACTTAGCTGTACCTTATCTTCATTTCGTATACATCTGGTTCAGCTATATACTTGTGTTTACCTGCTCGCATTCAGATATATCGCATACATTTATTCCTGGATTTGCGCATTGTTTATCTGGATTTTATATGATGTTTTCGGGATTTGGGAACCGCGGGAGTTCATGAAATTATGCATACATAGAACAACCCGGTTCCTTGATATGATATTTGAGCGTCCCCCATGAGTTTTATCGGTGCTGATTACATACTCCATACGAGGTGTGGTTGCCGTATGAGAGTACATGGTGGGGCCCGGTATGGTTCCCCTCGGCAAGAAGATCGATGGGTTTGCCGATTGAGCCTGGAGGCGGGCGAGTACCTACCGGTGATTGGTTGGACCTGGCAGTTATCCGGAGTATACTGACCAGAGTCGAGAGATAGATGCGGGATGATCTATACTGTCGGGGCTGAGGGCCGATACCGCAGACGGACCCCGTGGGCCGATCCGGACTGACGGAGCCCGATATACGAGGATTTCTGTGTCGATGCTTGGCACACTGTTTTCATGATATTCTTTAACCCCTTTTTGTATATATAACAGGGGATTAGCCGTTGTTATATATACCCTTACACCAATATTAGTGGAATGGGACGCTAATATATGTGTATTGCCCCCATCATATTTATTCTGTACATATATATATACCTTTAGGATGTTAGATTCTTACTTGAGATTGGACTTGGGATACTAGGTGATTCATTGGGATTGGATATTGGACATACCTATGTGATTGGTGATTTGTACCTTCGGGATATAGGAGATTACTCGATATTGTACATTGAGGAGATGTGAGACTTATATGATGTGAGTGCCCAATGTGGGGGCTGATTTGGGGATTTGGGATTAGAGCATCTTGATGGATTGTGATCCTGCCACGACGTCAGGTTTCCGTGGGAAATGACATATTCCACCCTACACCTCACCCTTACCTACCTTATGCACAGATTCATATATTGGTAGTACTTGTAGTGTACCCTTATGATAGTTGCATATTTGCTTTCTCATATCTCTATTGCATAGTTATTGCATACTACTATCATGCCATCATTGCTTCACATATCGATTGTACATGTTAGTGTGTTCTCCTTATCTCAGCATTTGCATGATATAGAATTATTGTAATCGCATATCTTAGATTCATGCTGTACGTGCATTCCTGCGATTACCTGCATATGTTTTATACTATTCACGAGTTGGCAACTCACCCCCGTTGTGCCACAGGTGTTTCAGGTTTTTCCCCAGAGTAGTCGAGGCAGGCTATTCCTCTATTCAGCTATCCAGCTACCACCTTTTGCTACAGATATCGCATCAGCTCACAGTACCATTTTGCTTCGGTGGGTTAGATGGTTATCTGTATTTCATATTGTATATTCGTTGTATTTTGTACTCTCCATCTACTATTGTATTTGTGGACATAGAGACTTGGTGAGGACGTTATGTGTATTATTGTGGATTTGATGTCTTTTATATACAGCTTTTTCTCTACTGTCATTATTTTGTGTTGCTTTCATCTTGACTTGTCTTTACAAAAAATGGGGTGTTGATAAAATTTTAAAGTAAGACTTTTAAAGAATTTGGGTTGCGATTCCAATTGTTTCAAAACTTATATTATGTTTTCCGTAATTTTCATGGTTTAGATTTCTGGGTTTGGCTTTCTTTTACTACGTTGCGTCTTTAGGCGTTGCGTAGTATTAGGGCCGTCACGGGCCAATTTTGGGTCGTGACATAGGGAATGAAGAAAACCATTTAGCCTAAATGGTGTACAGAAGGTATTAAGTAAAGACAAATAAAGGGATTGGTAAGAGGGCAAAGTAAATTGCGACTGCTATTCATGACCAAACCAAGTATTTCTTCGCCAATCCTACATCACCTTTGTATTTCTCCGGAACACTCCGTATCTCTATGAAGATCCACAGTTTATTAGATACTCTATCGTATGGTTATATACGAACTCGAAGGGACTTGTTCCAGTTCGGGGATGGATTCTGGTTCAGGAGAAATAGGAATAAGGTTTATTCAGTTGTCTTTTATCTTCACCTTCTCTCAGATTACGAATACTCCTAGGATTAGGATAGTACACCCATTATGCTTATTGGATAGTCTTCTTCCAAACCATAGGCTGGTGCCGAACGGTAGGGAAGGAAGAAAACCATTTGGCCTAAAGGGGTGTACAGAAGGTAATGACTAAAAACATATAAAGGGATTTGGAGAGATGACAAAGAAATATACGGTTACAGTTGTGAATCTGATAATGGAAGAGGCATTACTAGGAATACCCGGATACCCCTTCGAAACATTTACATGTTTCAGTTTCACCGTGCATAGAAAACTGATTTCCCAATTAAACACTTGCTCCAGGGTATGTATTTACCAGGTATGATTCTCACATCTGTATGGTTCACAGATGATGAGTGGGAGTAAGTTATTGGGAATTAGGTGATCATCCTCATTATATCGGAATTCGTTGTAATTGGTGATATTTGAGGAAATCACCTGGGTAGTTTGCCGGACGATAAATATTTGGTTTTGAATATCCGTTGTAATGCACCAATTTCAAATTGATATATCTGTACGTTTATTTTCATAAAGTGAGATATAACTTTTTGAAATTATATCGGTGATATTTACCTATATCAGTTGATGGTTAGGTAAGGAGCATTAAACAGCGGTGTAATTCTTCTTAACCATAAGTACAGTTTTCAACCTACGACACACAGGGATTGAGTTATTAGACTCAGGGGACTTATACAGAGTATTGTATGTTGTCCAGTGTCCATTAGGACAGAGGGGTTGGTGCCCGTACTATATTCTGTTTACTTGTGACTTCTCTAGTTCTTAGATATGTGTTTCGTAGAAATGCAAGGTCCAAGTTTTGAGAAGTTATAGGTATATGAATAAAGTAGAGAACCAGGTATTGCAAGTATCAGGATTCTTCAAGGTGATCGAAGATGTAGATACTTGTGTAAGGTATTCAGTTGATAGTAATGATAAAGAGAACTTGCTTCTCATTCAGGTTACTCATAATTGGAAGCACTCCTAAGTTGAGTAATGCTGATCGGCCTCTCTCCATTTAGTTGACATGCACTGGAGATAGCTGCATGATTTGAATCTGGTTCCAATTAAATCAGTGCCTCTGTTTCTATATTGGATATAGAATAGTTCATATCTTAACAATGTTAAAGTACGGGGAGTTGTCCGGCTTATGCTTAAAACCAGACTCTGGATAACTTAAGGCACGTTTTTGTAATGGCTGTTTGTGGGTTGACCCGGGCTATGACGAGGGTTGACTTTCTACCATCTGGAAAATCAATAGTGATATTGTTCTTGACTCGCCACAGTTTTAATAAAAATGGATTTTTCAGAAAACAGTAGTGGGAGTATGGTAGAACTGGAAGTGATTCCAGAACCGCAAACGATTACTGAAAATTTGATAAGAACCTAAACATTCAATCTGGTTTGACATTCCATTGGCCACTCCGCAGATATGGTGGGTAACCTCAGGCACTCGAGAGGTACTTCGGTATGCTCAAAGACGGTGACAGGGAGGTTATTGTTTACCAAGACTTGACACTACTGTTGTTCCAGGCTATGAAACCCGGCAGGAGGATAAGTATAGCGTCGTTCTAAACTAGCGTTAGAAGTGTACGTGTATTTGACTCTGCCAGAGGGCCGTCATAGTCAGTGGGAGCAGCGGAAGCATAGTGGACAAGTAGCTTATGTCTATTCATAGACTAAAGCAGATATAGCGGAGATAGATCATCTATTTCTGATGTGACAGTCATAGGTTTGACTTCATCAGAATAGGGGATGGATCTGTTAAGAAGGTAGTAGGGTGTGATGTCCTGGTATTTGGATGACATACACAGAGTAGGAAGTGAAATTCCTATACTACGATCGGTTATACTTTGGTTGTCACACAGTGGTTTATCCACATAGGATATGGATATTATATCAGAGATTCTGGTTACTAGATCTATGGTTTCAGATCTAGATTTGGGTAGTTTCCCAATCTGGATACTTAGACAGCATTCTAAAGGTGTTTTAGAATGGACGACTCCTGGCATGGTAGTGTACCTGCAGGTGATGGAGTCACCCTCTCTAAAGGTGTCTTACAGACTAAAGGGGGGAGGGATGCGCATGATTGGCAAATCAGTTGCTTAGACAATTGAGTCAATCATGAGATGTCTCGTACCACACCAGATATTGTTTTTGCAGTAGATGCAATAAGTTGATATTGATCCAATTCTGGAGAAACATTCGAAAGCAGTTTTAGAACATAAGTCGATGTTCTAGGGATATGATAACGGCATCCTCCTTCAGGAGACGGTTATCATTCCAGGCTTCCAAGGTGACCTGGATGACAGAGTGGCTGTTAGAGTTATAGTTTTCCCTCTGACGAGGTGCAGTATTTTGGACAGGTGGTCCAAGCGGATACTAAGGGAGGCATGGCGTAGGATACTGATGTAAGTCCACGTTGCCCACCCCGGTACTTGCGGGGAGGCGGAAAACGGAATAAAAATCTAATTTTTATGAGCTTAGGCAACATGGACTAGACTATGAAGGATCTTTGCTAAACAAAAACAAGCTAAAGCTAACTAGAAACTAGCTAAGTGCTAGAAAGGTTATACCTTGGGCTTTATGTCCTTCTCTCCTTGCTCCTTGGAGTGGTGGAAGGAGGTCACCTTAGTCGTCTTCTCACGTCGAAGAAAGATCCACCCGAAAGCCTCGACCTTTGGCTTCAACTCCAAGCTAGAAGTAACTAGAGTGCAAGAAGTGCTAATCCTTGAACCCTAGATGAGAGTAGAGATTATCAAGAGAGGGTTTTTCTCAAGCTCAAGTGTTTCTCAACACATGAGAGGGGAGAGCTTGAGGGAGAGGAAGAACAAGAGAGAGAATGTGAATAATAGAATGAGAGAATAATATGAAGTATTCTCTCATATATGTGAATTATTGTAATTAGATAATTAGTGAGATAATTGTCATGGCTAAATCAAGACATGACCATTATCATTTCATTTTTAATGTAAATTGCAAGGATCAAAGAGCATCTTCCAAATGAAATGATGATGGTCAAAGTGTCAACCAAGGTCAACAAGTCAAGAGGGTCAAATGGTCAACAACCATAACCATGCACAATTATTAAACTAATATCAATTAACAATAATACACACATAAGCATTAGGGTTAGTAAAATGACAATAGTCATTAACCCTAATCAAAGTCCTCTTCCTCTGTCTCAAGCAACTGTGCATACGCACCCGTATTCGTGATCCGAGGAACACGAATACAATGAGAAAAACCAATCCTAAATCATATACTAGGATCCGGCTTAAACCAAAGCCCGCTAGTATAAGTTGTCCGGACAGCAAACGTGCACAAGTGCGCGGATGTGAACGAACCCTGTCGCAAAACCATGCGACCTCTACTCATTTTGCCTAAAAGCGAATAGTTCTCTGTGTGGGACTCTAAAGACTCGACACTACGCTTGCAGTGGGTTTAACCACAGACCGCAAGCGGCACTAGCTGTACGTAACGGTCCCCAGGTAGATGTCGATAAGAAGACTGACGAGGTGAACCCCATCTGAACTCCTACTGAGCCTGTATGTGACAATCTCCGTACAGTCCGGTCTGTTCGTCTGATACATCGCATGGCGGGCCTAGGGGGCGGTGAAACGTCAGTCCCCTAATAGCGGTACAAGTCGTGTCGGAGTGTAGCCCAGAACACCCTGAGATAATACTGGAAACCTACAAGTATATCCCGCTTGCCCTGGCCAGGGACTACTCGTGTAATGGCTCTCCTAGACACAGCGCGATGTCAACCCCCAATACCGGGAGAGACGAATCCTGTCTAACCGTCACTGCCTCCAAGTGCTTCGGGACTGCACCCAAAAACTACCTGTTTGCACGACTCCTTTGAGCCGTGGTAGGGTAGTAATCAAAGTGCAGTGGGAACACACTCGAGGCGAAGTGACAGTGTCAAGTCAGCGGACTAAGCTGTACTCATGTCACTTGGGAACTGATAACTGACGATAGGTATAATACCAACCAACAGTCCCCGACGAGTCCTGTCCAGTGTACTCGTAACCTAACGAGCACCCGCATACTATCTCAAGTACGACGTACTGACGGCTGTGGGACAGACCGTCTCCCACGCTGGGATGAGAAGCGCATACGCTAGTCTACTCCGGAGTATCGATGCCCTGTCTCGATAGTCCAACGACTAGGGACCTGTATAAGGATGTGCTTGTAGATCACCCAGCTCCCACGAGTGTGAGCTCCATCACCACGCTGGTAATCAAGCAAAGATCCTAAGGGCTGTACTAATATGTATATCAGCAATATGCTAAAAGAAACACATGAACATATTAAAGCAGAGACAAACCAAGTAGCATACTACCATTTCGAGCAAGATTGTATATACAACTGTGAATATCCCAAGCTTCCATCAAGTAATATACAAACTAGTATGATACAGTAATGGCCTCTAGGCATATACACTAACAATCTCCCACTTGCACTAAGGCCATGTACTGGCGTATCGAAGATCTATCATCTCGATCAGCCGCTCAAACTGAGTCTGGGGTAGGGCCTTCGTGAGTGGATCTGCAGTGTTGTTCTCCGTATTTACTCTCTTCACCTCGATCTCCTGGCGATCTATGATCTCCCTGATCAGGTGGTACCGCCTCAAAATGTGCCTGGACTTCTGATGGGACCTGGGTTCCTTCGCTAAAGCTATAGCTCCGTTGTTGTCGCAATACAGCGGTATTGGATCAACAATGGTAGGAACCACCTAAAGCTCCGTGAGGAACTTCTTCATCCAGACAGCTTCTTTTGCGGCATCGCAAGCAGCTATGTACTCCGCTTCCATAGTTGAGTCTGCAACGGTCTCCTGCTTGGAACTCTTCCAGCAAACCGCCCCTCCATTCAGGGTAAAGACATAACCCGACATGGACTTGGAGTCATCCTTGTCACTCTGGAAGCTGGAGTCAGCAAAGGCCTCGAGCTGGAGGTCTTTTCCGCCATACACCAAGAACATCTCCTTAGTCCTTCTCAGGTACTTGAGAATGTTCTTTACCGCTATCCAGTGTTTCTCCCTTGGGTTTGACTGATACCGGCTTACAACGCTCAATGCGTATGCTACATCTGGTCTGGTACACAACATCGCATACATTATAGAGCCTATCGCAGAAGCGTAGGGTATAATATACATGCGATCCCTTTCCAAATCAGTCTTGGGAGACATCTCTTTGGAGAGGGTGATCCCGTGACAAGCCGGTAGATTACCGCGCTTGGAATCTTCCATACTGAACCTTTTGAGTATGGTGTCAATGTACCTTGACTGTGAAAGTCCCAACATCCTCTTAGATCTATCACGATAGATCTGGATCCCCAGAATGTAGTTGGCATCGCCCAGGTCCTTCATGGAGAACCTCTGCGACAAGAATCCTTTGACTGACTATAGCATAGGAATATCATTTCCTATTAGGAGAATGTCATCCACGTACAAGACGAGAAATACCACAGTTCTCCCTACAATCTTACTGTAAATGCATGGTTCATCTGGGTTTTTGATAAAGTCGAATTCTTTGACAGTATCATCAAAGCAGATGTTCCAACTCCGCGATGCCTGCTTAAGTCCATAAATAGACTTGAGCAACTTGCACACTTTACCGCTGCTCCCACTCTGAATGAATCCCTCCGGCTGATCCATATAGACGCACTCTTCCAAATTTCCATTTAGGAAAGCCGTCTTTACGTCCATCTGCCAGATTTCATAATCGTGGAAGGCAGCAATGGCAAGAAGGATCCGAATGGATTTCAGCATAGCCACTGGAGAAAAGGTCTCGTCATAGTCCAAACCAGGTCTTTGACGAAAACCTTTTGCAACAAGTCTAGCTTTATAGGTCTCAACCTGCCCATCTACACCAATCTTCTTTCTGAAGATCCATTTGCAGCCTACGGGTTTTACCCCTTCTGGAGCAAAGTCCAAAGTCCAAACTTTGTTGGTGTACATAGACTCCATCTCGGCCCGCATTGCATCCAGCCATTTTACCGAGTCACCGCTCTGAATGGCTTGCTGGAAGCTAGTAGGCTCACCATAATCCATAGTGCAATCCTCTCTATCCCCGTCAATGAGAAAACCATAGTATCTCTCGGGCGGATGAGACTGCCTACTACTCCTGTGGAGTGGCGCTGGGATGTCCTGTTCTTTCGAACCCTCTGGTTCTACCAAGCTTTCAGTAATAGCTTGTGGTTCTGGAATTTCTTCCAGTTCTATTGCGCTCCCACTTATCTGATTTTCCAAAAACTCAGTTTCCAAGAAGCGGGCATGACGAGAAACAAAAACCTTTTGTTCCTCTGTGTAATAGAAAAGATACCCCTTGGAGTTCTTTGGGTATCCCACAAACTTACACTGTACCGAACGTGCCTCGAGCTTGTCCGCATGCTGCTTTTTTACAAAAGCTGGACACCCCCATGTCTTAAAGTGTTTAAGACTGGGTTTCTTCCCACTCCATATCTGATATGGTGTGGTAGGCACTGACTTAGTAGGAACTTGGTTCAAAAGATATGCAGCTGTTTCTAGTGCATAACTCCAGAAGGATCGCGGCAACTCAGCCTTACTCATCATGGCACGAACCATATCCAATAGGGTTCGATTCCTCCTTTCCGATACACCGTTCTGTTGTGGTGTGTATGGGGGAGTAAGTTGAGAGAGAATTCCATTCTCTTTTAAGAAGCCCAGAAACTCGGCACTCAAGTATTCGCCACCTCGATCAGATCTCAGTGTCTTGATACTTTTGCCTGTTTGTTTTTCAACTTCATTCTTGTATTCCTGAAATTTCTCAAAGGTCTCGGATTTGTGCTTCATTAAGAAGACATGCCCATACCTAGAGAAATCATCTGTGAAAGTAATGAAGTATGAATAACCACTTCGTGCATGTGTAGACATTGGACCACACACATCACTGTGTATGAGTCCCAAGAGCTCGCTCGCTCTTTCTCCGTGTCCAGTGAACAGAGTCTTTGTCATCTTTCCCATGAGACAAGATTCACAAGTGGCATAAGACTGGTACTCGAACGGATCCAAGTATCCTTCTTTATGTAACTTTGTCAACCGTGTCTCATTAATGTGACCCAGTCTACAATGCCATAAGAAAGCCTGATTTAATTCCGGAGACTTTCTTTTAAGTGCGTTCTGGACACTGAAGACCTGAGCTTGATTCAAAACGTATATACCGTATTTCAATGTACCTGACCCAATCAGTACTTGATTTAGGTGGATGTTTACTACATCGCTTACAAAAGTAAAATCATATCCTTCCTTAGAAAGTAAGGATACAGATATGATGTTACAAGTCGCACCTGGCACATAAAAACAGTCACGCAGAATCAATATCTGCCCAGTTGTCAGTCCTAGATGATATTCCCCTACGGATTCAGCATACATGCTCATTCCGTTAGCAACCCTGAGAGTCATATCACCTTTCCTGATAACCCTACGGTTTCTCAAAGCCTGTAACGAATTACAGATATGAGATCCTGATCCGGTATCCAATACCCAGAAAGTAGGGTTAACTGACATACAGTTCTCTATCACAAACACACCCGAAGCCGAAGCCACAACATGCTTCGAATTCTGGCTACTGGCTTTACAAGCCCTGCAATCCTTCTGCCCATGTTCATTCCCGTAACAATAGGAACATCCTTCTTTTACTACATCTATTCCTGAAACTTCTGCCCTTCCCTTTCTTTCTACTTCCCTAGTTTCCTTTAGGGTAGTAGGTAGAGACTGTTGAACTGAGTCGGTATCTGACCCGTTCTTCAACGTGGTCTTCAGGTCCGAGAGCTCAAAAGAGCTGGTTTCTGTAAGGACGTTGCCCCCTACAGATGACCCGATAGCCAACCTCGCTGGAAGCAATTCGTTCGAGGTCTCATATCTTGCGATACGAGATTGCTCTCCATATAAAACTTTGTTATGGAGGAAGATAGAAGCTGAGTCCATCTTCTCGTGCTGCCTCTGGTATATACCATCAACTGAGGCTAACACGAGGCACTTGGCTTTCGCACAGTCTTCTTCCGATGTCCTACGAATATCAAAATCCATGACAGGGGAAACTGGACCTGAGACGGCAGGGGTTGGATCAGTTAAGAGGTGTCCCAGCTTGTCCTGGGCAATGGACATCTGGACAGACCTTTGCCAGTCATAACAGTCAGATTCAGTCATTTTATTATCTAGATGTAACCTAGGTGCGGTCACTGGGTCGCTGCAATTAAGAGAGAGAGAAGAAAACACTTAGCATGATGCTCTTGCAAGTTTAGATTGGTTTTTAATTTATCTAAACAGGATGGCTCCCACTGTCTCTCGAATCCCTCCTCAAATCACAAAGGAAGAATTAGTCGGGATCTTTCTCACCGTACAATACTTGCTTAACCGTTCAGCCAGGCCAGTGTCGGTACTTCGAGGGAGGTTTTCCAACGCTTTCGCGAAGTTCCTTAATTAAGTAACCTCTTTTCCCTGTGGGCGTAGCCCCGCTAACACCTTTCTAGACACCTACTAGGTTTATAGCATTGATCGTTAAGTGAGAGTTTTCCCGAGGAGTAGCATATACTCACAGTAGGATCGGGATCCAAATATCATCGCGTGATAAAACCGAAGGAATCCTACCAGAATCATCACACTCCAAATGGTATGCAGCGCTAGCAAGTTTCAGTACTTTTGAAACTCCCGATGTAGATTTTTGCCCCATGCTCTTATGACCTTGACTAAGGCCAACAAATCATAAGTCACATGTCAAGTTCTACCCGTCGTTATCCAGGTTAATTTGAACCCACCCGTATATACCCTTGACTATGGCCAACAAAGCAATACGACTGTCCCAAACCAACGCATTCTATCTATGCAACATATGAATACCCACCAGCTACCAAACACTGTGCCTTGACTAAGGCCAACAAACACAGCTTGAATACTGTTGAATATTTATATGAAACGACGGAGGGCTACGGATGGTTTTGGCGAAACCGTGAACATAGTGAACTTGATATAGTCGATGGAACGAGATAGCTTTTAAAAGGAGTGGTTCAAGCTCCGCGTTTAAAAGTTTAGTTTTGAAAAGAACCGAGTGGTTTTCAAAGTGTTCCAATCGACTTTTACTTGGTTTATTTTCTTGCATTAGTTCTTTTAATGTGTCCCATCATTTAATCCTACCATTGCAGAAAACAACCAAAATATGACGTACGCTTATGCCATTCGCATTCGCCACGGGGCCCCGTCATCACCCGTTAGGTTACTTAACTAACGACAGAGCGGGGGCTGGGCTAGCGCGGCTGTAAAACATAAGCAACGCCTAAATAGTTATCATATATAAATATATAGCAATGATAGACATTACAGATCACAGATGAATACATTGGATATACTAGGAATCCGCAATCCGTTCGAGCCTGCAACGAAAAGCGGATTACACGGTCGCGGTGAATAGCCAAATACCCCACCCAAGACCCCTACGGGTGCGGCAAACTACCCGCCAAGTACCCGAAGCGAAGCAACCTCCCTCACCACCGTGAGTAGGCCACTCGGCACTTCGAGATACCCGGTAGTTTGTGCATCCCTCCATGGTTCTATCCTAGGAGCAAAAACAGTAAAAAGAATTATACAATGACGGCTATAACCCCGACCCGGTTGCGCGGCCATACAAATAATATTATTACATCAATTTACATATTACAATGAATGAAAGAAAAAGCAACACTCATCTCACATCCACCCCGGCTATTCATCCGCGACAATCCAATCCATTCATATACACATACCATCATCAATCACAGATCACAGATATGTATAACCCCGACTAATCGACATATAGCGATTAGCCGACGTTCAATATATATAAACATCACAGATATAACCTTTTAGTCAAAGTGTATTGAAGTTCCGGAAAAAAAATACGGATTTATAGGCCCCCAAAAACAAATTTCTATTCTGGAAAACCTGGGAACATATAAACCATCTTAAAAATCCTAAAACCAAGCCATAAGAAAACTGCACCAAATTCGACTCAGTGAAGAGTCAAAACGGCGGCGGTTCCGCGGCAATAGCTTGCTATTGCCGCTGAACCGCGGCGGTTTAGACGACTCACTGGACCGGGTTTGCTGTACTTCCTAAGAAAACCCGGAGATGATTTTTGGAGTATGACAAATTTTATTTCGAACAGAAAAATTTTTAACAGAAACTTAGGGTTTTTAAAACTCGGTTTTTCGATTTTTTTCGGTCGAACTTCCATACACTTTACTACCCAGCTAGTTTATGCTTAGTTAGGCTCTGATACCACTGTAAGTCCACGTTGCCCACCCCGGTACTTGCGGGGAGGCGGAAAACGGAATAAAAATCTAATTTTTATGAGCTTAGGCAACATGGACTAGACTATGAAGGATCTTTGCTAAACAAAAACAAGCTAAAGCTAACTAGAAACTAGCTAAGTGCTAGAAAGGTTATACCTTGGGCTTTATGTCCTTCTCTCCTTGCTCCTTGGAGTGGTGGAAGGAGGTCACCTTAGTCGTCTTCTCACGTCGAAGAAAGATCCACCCGAAAGCCTCGACCTTTGGCTTCAACTCCAAGCTAGAAGTAACTAGAGTGCAAGAAGTGCTAATCCTTGAACCCTAGATGAGAGTAGAGATTATCAAGAGAGGGTTTTTCTCAAGCTCAAGTGTTTCTCAACACATGAGAGGGGAGAGCTTGAGGGAGAGGAAGAACAAGAGAGAGAATGTGAATAATAGAATGAGAGAATAATATGAAGCATTCTCTCATATATGTGAATTATTGTAATTAGATAATTAGTGAGATAATTGTCATGGCTAAATCAAGACATGACCATTATCATTTCATTTTTAATGCAAATTGCAAGGATCAAAGAGCATCTTCCAAATGAAATGATGATGGTCAAAGTGTCAACCAAGGTCAACAAGTCAAGAGGGTCAAATGGTCAACAACCATAACCATGCACAATTATTAAACTAATATCAATTAACAATAATACACACATAAGCATTAGGGTTAGTAAAATGACAATAGTCATTAACCCTAATCAAAGTCCTCTTCCTCTGTCTCAAGCAACTGTGCATACGCACCCGTATTCGTGATCCGAGGAACACGAATACAATGAGAAAAACCAATCCCAAATCATATACTAGGATCCGGCTTAAACCAAAGCCCGCTAGTATAAGTTGTCCGGACAGCAAACGTGCACAAGTGCGTGGATGTGAACGAACCCTGTCGCAAAACCATGCGACCTCTACTCATTTTGCCTAAAAGCGAATAGCTCTCTGTGTGGGACTCTAAAGACTCGACACTACGCTGGCAGTGGGTTTAACCACAGACCGCAAGCGGCACTAGCTGTACGTAACGGTCCCCAGGTAGATGTCGATAAGAAGACTGACGAGGTGAACCCCATCTGAACTCCTACTGAGCCTGTATGTGACAATCTCCGTACAGTCCGGTCTGTTCGTCTGATAGATCGCATGTGTAGGGTTCCTAGGCACTCTAGTGAAGTCTCACAAGTGATCAAATATGCACAAATCAAATTTTACGGGTGCCTACAAACCCGACTACGGATCGTTTGCTAGATATTTAGGCGAAACAAGCAAGCTAGTTTACAACTAAACTATAAGATAACGGAAATACAACCTTTGTAGATCCATTTGTCCACCTCCATAGCTCCGCAACGAAGTGCCTCCGCTGTCCAAGTGAACTCCCGGGCTCTAGCGTCGGCTTCGTCGAAGAATAAGTGAGCTAGGTCGTCGATGTCCATGCCGAAGATGATCTACGTCGAGGCATCGCTAGATCAAGCTCCACCTTCACCAAACCTTGAAAATTTGTGAAGGAAACACACTCTACTACTTGGCAAGAGGTAGAGGATGAAGAAATAGGAAGTGGGTAGACTTTAGTTTTGGATTTCTCACTTGATTTGGCTAGTTGCCATTGAAGTAGAAAAGCTTTTCTTCATGTTGAAGAAGATGAAGAAGAAGAAGAAGATATGATAAGTTAATTAAAAATGAGATAATTAAATCAATACTTATCATGACTTCAACTATAGTTAAGTGTAGAGAATTAACTTGGGTTAGTTAAATGGTTATGGTTAAGTTTAAGACAAGAATGAAGACTAAGTCAAAGCTTCAAGAAACTTCAACTAAAAACAAAATAAGCAACCATTCATTTATCTTTTTCATTTTCCAAAATGGATATAAATAAATAAGATAAATGAATAAGTAATCAAAACCCTAATCATTAACTTAAACCATGGTTTGATTCTTTACACTTAACCAAGTAAGCATGTATCATCAAACATGATACAAACATGTGCACAAAACTATATCGCATATACAATGTGCACAATTCAAGTGAGAAAATCCATTTAAAGTGAACCAATACTAGTTAATGCACAACAATATATCGAATATATAATTATACATTAAATCATTAAATCAACACTTGATTCAATGATCCGGTCATATCGGATATAACCGACTAGTATCATATGTATCGGCTTATCGAATCAATCCTTGATTCGATAACTAGGTTATATCGCATATACCCATTCGACACATTCATCGCGAGAATGAAATACGGTATCACATACACGCATCATTCTCGGTCCCGCACATATCTCATATGCGCTCCTATTTCGTTTCGCTTGAGCTAAGAAACCTCTGTGTAGGACTCTAAAGACTCGTCAATACGCCGGCAGCAGATGATGATCATATCAAACACCCACAAGCCGCAAGCGGTCTGCTAAACGTAACGGCCACCCGGGTATTGAGCGATCAGAAGATCGACGAGCAAGCCCGCTCACACTCCTGCGAATCCAACCAGTAACACTTACCGTACGGTCCGGTCTGTTCGTCTGATATGTCGCATATCTCGCCTAGGGGTGGTAAACGTCAGACCCCAGTAGCTCGATAAGTCATGCCGACTTGAGGTCCATAACATTCGTGAAACTACTGATAACTCTTACCAGTATATCACTGCAGCCCTGGCCAGGGATTTCCTGTTATGGCCAGTCGAGCATAGCACAACATCAACCCCCAATACCGGGAGAGACGAATCCCCTCCTATCGCTCATCGCCTCCATGTGAATCGGGACTGTACCCAAAAACCACCTGTTTGCACAACTCAGTAGAGCCGTGGTAGGGTGGAAATCAAAGCACAGTGGGAGACACACAAGACTCTATGACGATCTCGGGTCAACAGACTAAGCTGTACCAGTGTCACCAGAGAACTGCCATCTGACGTGAGGTATAATACCATCTGGGAGTTCTCGGCGAGTCCGTTCAGTGTACCCAGTCTCCACTGAGCACCCGCATACCATCTTCGATGTCAAACACCAATGGATATGGGATCATCCATCGCCCATCGCATGGGTCGAGAAGATATGCGCTAGTCTACTCTGGAATATCGATGCCCCGTCTCGATATTCCCTCGACTAGGAACATTTCAAGGATGTACTCTTGGACTACCCAGGCCCCACTAGTATGATCTACATCATAGTCCTGGAAGTCGAGTACACATCCTATGGGCTTTATCAACATGTAATCAGAGAGACAGAAAGTATACATGTTAAGATAAAGAGCAACCAGATAGCGTACTATCATGTCGAGCAAGAAAGTCCTACCTATATATGTCCCAGCATCCACTACAATATACATCCAATGTACAGTAATGGCCTCTAGGGCATACATATAACTAACAATCTCCCACTTGCACTAGGGCCATCTGTAGCAGTGGTTGCAGTATCACATACTCAACCATCCCCTAAAAGTCTCTCTTTGGGAAAAGGGCCTTCGTGAGTGGATCCGCCGTGTTGTCCTCTGAGTCTACTCTCCTTACCTCGATCACCCTGGAGATCAACTATCTCCATGATCAGGTGATGCTGTCTTAGATTATGTCTGGGTCACTGATGGGACCAGGGTTCCAGGGCCAAAGCCACACTTCCATTGTCATACAATGGCAGGAACCTAGTTCATCCTATGAACCAATATACACCCAAACTGCCTCTTTGGTAGTATCATTAATAGCGATGTTACCAGCCTTTATCGTCTAGTTTGTCACGGTATCTAGCTTGGAAATCTTCCAACATACCGTCCCTCTATTGAGGGTAAAGACAATGCCCGTGACTGACATTCAGTCGTCTTTATCACCCTGGAACACTTCCAGTGATTCTCCTCAGGATCGATTGATACCATCTCACTACATCTAGTGAGAATCCTAACATCCAATTACATCTATCTCATAGATGAAAACTCAGGATTTAGGAGGTATCACTTTGATCCTATTTGGGGAATCCTAGTGATAATAGGAGATTGACCGATCGTAGTATAGGAAACTCTTTTCCTATCAAGAGTATGTTGTCTACGTACAATACGAAGATGACCACCTTACTCTCTACTACCCTTTTGTATATACAAGGTTCGTCTACCATTTTGATGAAGTCAAACACTTTGACTATCACATCAAAACAGACGTTCCAACTCCGCGATACCTGCTTCATCATGTAAAGCAACTTGCACACGTTTCCGCTGCTCCCACTGTTTACGAAGACCTCTGGCTGTGTTCTTATAGACGTTCTCTTCTAAATCAGTATTTAGAAAAGCAGTCATGGCACCCAACCGCCAGATATTGTAGTCATGGTATGTAGCCGTGGTAAGTAGGATCTGGATAGACTTAAGCATAGCTACTGGAAAAAGTTTTCATCATTATCCACGCCTGGTCGATGACGAAAACCTTTAACAAGTCTAGCTTTGAAAGTCTCAACTTTTCCATCTATACCAAGTAATCTTCTCAAGATATACTTGCTCCTGATGGGGATTTAACCCTTCAGATATAGCAGCTAAAGTCCATACTTTGCTGGTGTACATGGATTCCATCTCAGATCGCTAAGCATCCAGCCATTTTTACAGAGTCCCTACTCTCGATGGCCTGCTCGAAACTAGTTGGGTCATCATCTCATGATGCAATCCTTGCTCCCACTGTCATCGAGAAACCGAGGTATCTCTCAGGCGGATGAGGAACCCTCCTAGATCGGCGGAGAGGCTGAGGTTCGTCGGAAACTATTGAATCCTTTGGTTCTACCAAATCATTAGCAGTTTTGTACAGCTGGAACCTTTCCAGTTCTACAGAACTGATCTTGCCTCGATCTTGTCCGGATTTTGCTTTTGACATAGGCCGGACAATCCCAAATCTTAACTTACTTAAGAGATAGGTTCTTCCCATACCATATCTTATATGGAGTGGTAGGCAGTGATTTGATTCAAACCTAATTCAATAGGTATGCAGCTTCTCAAGTGCATAACTCCCAAAAGGAAAAAGGTAACTCAGTAGTACTCATCATAGAGCACACCATATCATATAGGGTGCGATTGCTCCGCCCTGATACACCGTTGTGCTGTGGTGTATTCAGAGGAGTAACATTGAGAGAAAATCTCATTCTCCTTTAGAATAGTCCAGAAATTCTATGCACAAGTATTCTCCTCCCTGATCTTATCATAGGACATAATACTTATACCTGTATTTTGGTTCTCTACTTCTAACTTATATTCTGTGAATATCTCAAAAGGTTCGGACTTATGTTTCAACAGGAACATATGACTGAATCTTGAGAGATTATCAGAGAATATAATGAAGTATGAAGAACCAGTCCTGGCATGTGTAGATAGGAGACTTTACATACATCATCATGTATCAGTCCCAAGAGTTCACTAACTCTTTCTCTGTTTCCAATAAACAGAGCTAGTGTCATTATATCTTTGTGACATGACTGGCAAGTTTCACAAGATGTAGATTCAAACTGATTTAAATATGCATCTACATGTAACTTCAGCTAGTCGGGTCACATTGATCTGACCTAGTCTACAATACCTTAAGAAGGATCCGTTCATTTCTGAACTCTTCTTCTTGTGTGTGTTCAGTATACTAGGAACTGTAGTTTGATTTAGAACGTTAATGCTTTTAGATAGCGTGCCTGAACCGATCAACTTTTGATATAGGAAATGTTCAAAACATTATCCAACAATACAAAATTATATCATTTCTTTACTAATAAAGAGACTGATATGATTTTGTATATCAGGTTCGGTATCTAATAGTATTTGTTCAGAATCAATGTATTCGTAATACAGGGTGACAGTGACCAACAGACTTGGCTGCAACACTTGCCCCGGTTTCTGTCTCATGAAACTTATCACCCGTTCTCAGTTTTTCTACCTTTTTGTAGCCCTATGTAACAACTTACATATCTGGGATCTTGATCCGGTATCATATACCCAGGATGCAGAGGATACTGAGAAACAGTTCTTTGTAATGAATACACCCGAAGGAGATGCATCATATGCATTTTCTTCGTTTGGGCGGCATAGGAATTCTGGTATTCCCCAATTTCCTGCTCTGTCTTATAACAATTATAAGTTGGAGCGGGACCAACGTTCCCCAGCTCAGTATAAAAAGCGGGTTCGGTCAATACATCCGTATTATTATCTTGATTAAGGCGTGATATGGTCGCTACCTGGAGAGAGAGAGAAGAAAACACTCAGCGTGCGCTCTTGCAAGATCAGATTGGTTATATATTTTATCTAATCAGGATGGCTCCCACTGTTTTTATCAAATCTTCCTTCAAACCCTAAAAGGAAAGACTAGCCGGGATTAATTACACTCTACAAGTTCACCAATCTTTCAGCCAGGCCAGTGTCGGTACTTTGAGGGAGGTTCCCCGTGCTTTCGCACGGACCTAATTACAGTAAACCTCGTTTTCCCAGAGGCGTAACCCCGTTGACACCTTTCTAGAAACCTACTTGATCGGCTAATTGTAAAGTGCAAAACTCTCCCAGGAGTAACAATTACTCGCAGTGGGTATCGGGATCCAACTATCATATAGAAGGTATGCAATCTCATTGCAAATTTCAACACTTGAAACTCCCGATGAAGGTTTTTACCCCTAGCACCTATGTCCTTAACTATGGTCAACAAATCATAAGTACTAGTCAAGTTCTACCCGTCATTTCGTGATTAATTAGACCCACCCACATGACCCTTAACTAAGGTCAACAAAGTCACGCGACTGTCCTAACTAATCGCATCATATGCGGTGTAGGAAGACATCACTTAGCTACCGTACACTGTGCCTTGACTATGGTCAACAAACACAGCACGAATACTAAGTACTCTACTTCCTAAAATGACGGAGGGTTGCGGCTGGTTTTTTGTGAAAACCTTTAACGCTTTGAACTTGATCTCGTTGCGGAATCAAATGGTTTTTAAATGGAATGTTTTCGAGGCTTTTCTAGTTTTGCTAAAGGGGTCACTCCCGGTGAAGGGATCGTCGGCCCTTTCCTCGTCGAATGAGGTGCGAGATATATCATATATATCACTGTGCAAAGCGGAAACTATAGAAGCGATCAAAGACAAACCGAGGGTTGTAGCATCTGCCAGTTATTGCTAAAGGAGTCACTCCCGGTGAAGGGATCTCGGTCCTTTCCTTATCGAATAAGGTGCAGGATGTTCTACAATGAACACCGCGATGCAAAGCAAGAACTGTAGCTACCTGTTTTATTTTGAAATTCGATTCCACAACATCATTTAGGTTTATTTTCTTTCATTAATCTCATTAATGAATATCCCATCATTTTAAGTTACCTAAACATCACAGATAGATATGACGTACACTTATGCCATCCGCATTCGCCTCGATGTCCCCTCATGCACCGTTAGGTTAGGTAACTAACGGCAGAGCGGGGCAGGGCTAGCGCGGGTGTAAAACATAAGCAACGTCTATATAATATATCATATATACTATATATAATATCTGTCACAGAACATCACATGATCACAGATAAAACACAGCAGAAGAAACATATGAAATATTGGATATACTAGGACGTCCGTGTTTTCAATACGAGCCAGTATAAAACACGGATTCCACGGTCGTAATGAATAGCCAATCCCACACCCCTAGACCCCTACGAGAGCGGCAAGCAACCCTACCAATTCTAGGGTTAGGAGACCCGGACTCGACTCCTCGAGTTGGTCTCCCTCTGGACCCCAGAACCCGGTTACTTGTGCTCCCCTCCTTGGGTCTATCCTAATGCGGAAAAGTAAATAATATACAAACGGTGACTACTCCCGCAACCTGGAAGTGCCCCAATAAAAGAATATTACATACAAGTTTTTACATGAATGAAAATGAAAAACACTCATCTCACATAAAAACCCCCCGGCTATTCAAACACGACGATCCAATATAACATATCCAGCAACACATAACATCACATGTCATCAACGTAAGTAAATATGCGCATCCCAATTGTCGTTGGCATATAGCAACGAAACCGGCGACATCACATATTACACTTACGGTCACAGAAAAGAAAGTGTAAAACTACAACAGTTGGAATCCGCAACCTCTTTAGACATCACATGCCTAATCAAATGAATTACTTAGACATCACATGCCTAACAATTATAAACCCCGCATTTTAGTCTCGTTATCGAAAACACTTTTCAATATCAAGTCGGGCAATTCAACAAGATTCCCGAAAAACTGATCGAATGCTCGTCGCAAACTTTAGTAGGCGGCCGCACCCCTGATACCGTCGACGAAGTGCACCAAGGCGGAACACCGCTGCCGCGAGCACCCGGACGGATGCTTTCGGCGACGGGGTTCTCCTATAGTCACTTGGTCGGGGCTATGGGGTGAGGCTGTCTATTAAGTTTACCCGGCGAGTATCCGCGTACGCTACGTGATTGCAACGGACTTTTGATCACATAAAAATTCCGTGGCAACCGATCAAATGAGACTAAACTGCTATGTTTATAACATTCATTCAGTTATCTCATAACTTCTTGTGAATTCCAATTATTGTATCACATTCCGGATAAATAGAAAATGTTAAACTTTCCGATCGAACAATCGAACACCCAAGTTTTCCCGATACAGATCAACACATGAAACAAGTCTAAAAACATTCAGTTCGTGCCTCAGTACCAACGGTCCAGCCGTAGAAGGGTCAAGCCAACGCCTCACATGTGGCACGCCGTACTGCCCCAAACCCGAAGGTTCAAAGGGTAGTTCAAGACGGTCACATAATCGAGTTAAGGTTTGTTGTCTTCTAGAGGGACCATCGTGTTACTTGCACTACTTAGAACGTGATTAAACTACATAAATATTCAACACTTGGAAATTTCCCGACAGGGGAAAAATTGGGTATTTATATTCGGTCGAACTTTTTAACATATTCAAAAAATTATCCGGAACGACACATAGACAAAATTTGAAACCCCGATCGAATCTTTGATTCCCAATACAACCCAAAAATGCTCAACTGTATACTGCATATTAAAAATTCCCAGGAAAACCAGCACTGAAAAATAGGAGTTACTGTGCAAAATTCAATGGCAGATAAGACAAAAGTGCGGCGGAAGGGCCGCATTAGCACGCTAATGCCGCGGTTCCGCCGCACTTTAGAAAGATCATTAGTTAATTTTTGCATAGTAATTCTTAGATTTACCTGCTTGTTTTTCTGCATATTTTTAATTTGCAAAAATCCACATTTTACAAAAATGTCCAGAGAGCATTTTAAAGTCGGGGTTTCGGGTCGATCGGACTTCTAACTCCGTCTACGCATCGCCTAAGGCTCTAGCTAGGCTCTGATACCACTGTAGGGTTCCTAGGCACTCTAGTGAAGTCTCACAAGTGATCAAATATGCATAAATCAAATTTTACGGGTGCCTACAAACCCGACTACGGATCGTTTGCTAGATATTTAGGCGAAACAAGCAAGCTAGTTTACAACTAAACTATAAGATAACGGAAATACAACCTTTGTAGATCCGTTTGTCCACCTCCATAGCTCCGCAACGAAGTGCCTCCGCTGTCCAAGTGAACTCCCGGGCTCTAGCGTCGGCTTCGTCGAAGAATAAGCGAGCTAGGTCGTCGATGTCCATGCCGAAGATGATCTACGTCGAGGCATCGCTAGATCAAGCTCCACCTTCACCAAACCTTGAAAATTTGTGAAGGAAACACACTCTACTACTTGGCAAGAGGTAGAGGATGAAGAAATAGGAAGTGGGTAGACTTTAGTTTTGGATTTCTCACTTGATTTGGCTAGTTGCCATTGAAGTAGAAAGCTTTTCTTCATGTTGAAGAAGATGAAGAAGAAGAAGAAGATATGATAAGTTAATTAAAAATGAGATAATTAAATCAATACTTATCATGACTTCAACTATAGTTAAGTGTAGAGAATTAACTTGGGTTAGTTAAATGGTTAGGGTTAAGTTTAAGACAAGAATGAAGACTAAGTCAAAGCTTCAAGAAACTTCAACTAAAAACAAAATAAGCAACCATTCATTTATCTTTTTCATTTTCCAAAATGGATATAAATAAATAAGATAAATGAATAAGTAATCAAAACCCTAATCATTAACTTAAACCATGGTTTGATTCTTTACACTTAACCAAGTAAGCATGTATCATCAAACATGATACAAACATTTGCACAAAACTATATCGCATATACAATGTGCACAATTCAAGTGAGAAAATCCATTTAAAGTGAACAATACTAGTTAATGCACAACAATATATCGAATATATAATTATACATTAAATCATTAAATCAACACTTGATTCAATGATCCGGTCATATCGGATATAACCGACTAGTATCATATGTATCGGCTTATCGAATCAATCCTTGATTCGATAACTAGGTTATATCGCATATAACCATTCGACACATTCATCGCGAGAATGAAATACGGTATCACATACACGCATCATTCTCGGTCCCGCACATATCTCATATGCGCTCCTATTTCGTTTCGCTTGAGCTAAGAAACCTCTGTGTAGGACTCTAAAGACTCGTCAATACGCCGGCAGCAGATGATGATCATATCAAACACCCACAAGCCGCAAGCGGTCTGCTAAACGTAACGGCCACCCGGGTATTGAGCGATCAGAAGATCGACGAGCAAGCCCGCTCACACTCCTGCGAATCCAACCAGTAACACTTACCGTACGGTCCGGTCTGTTCGTCTGATATGTCGCATATCTCGCCTAGGGGTGGTAAACGTCAGACCCCAGTAGCTCGATAAGTCATGCCGACTTGAGGTCCATAACATTCGTGAAACTACTGATAACTCTTACCAGTATATCACTGCAGCCCTGGCCAGGGATTTCCTGTTATGGCCAGTCGAGCATAGCACAACATCAACCCCCAATACCGGAAGAGACGAATCCCCTCCTATCGCTCATCGCCTCCATGTGAATCGGGACTGTACCCAAAAACCACCTGTTTGCACAACTCAGTAGAGCCGTGGTAGGGTGGAAATCAAAGCACAGTGGGAGACACACAAGACTCTATGACGATCTCGGGTCAACAGACTAAGCTGTACCAGTGTCACCAGAGAACTGCCATCTGACGTGAGGTATAATACCATCTGGGAGTTCTCGGCGAGTCCGTTCAGTGTACCCAGTCTCCACTGAGCACCCGCATACCATCTTCGATGTCAAACACCAATGGATATGGGATCATCCATCGCCCATCGCATGGGTCGAGAAGATATGCGCTAGTCTACTCTGGAATATCGATGCCCCGTCTCGATATTCCCTCGACTAGGAACATTTCAAGGATGTACTCTTGGACTACCCAGGCCCCACTAGTATGATCTACATCATAGTCCTGGAAGTCGAGTACACATCCTATGGGCTTTATCAACATGTAATCAGAGAGACAGAAAGTATACATGTTAAGATAAAGAGCAACCAGATAGCGTACTATCATGTCGAGCAAGAAAGTCCTACCTATATATGTCCCAGCATCCACTACAATATACATCCAATGTACAGTAATGGCCTCTAGGGCATACATATAACTAACAGCATGGCGGGCCTAAGGGGGCGGTGAAACGTCAGTCCCCTAATAGCGGTACAAGTCGTGTCGGAGTGTAGCCCAGAACACCCTGAGATAACACTGGAAACCTACCAGTATATCCCGCTTGCCCTGGCCAGGGACTACTCGTGTAATGGCTCTCCTAGACACAGCGCGAGGTCAACCCCCAATACCGGGAGAGATGAATTCTGTCTAACCGTCACTGCCTCCAAGTGCTTCGGGACTGCACCCAAAAACTACCTATTTGCACGACTCCTTTGAGCCGTGGTAGGGTAGTAATCAAAGTGCAGTGGGAACACACTCGAGGCGAAGTGACAGTGTCAAGTTAGCGACTAAGCTGTACTCATGTCACCTGGGAACTGATAACTGACGATCGGTATAATACCAACCAACAGTCCCCGACGAGTCCTGTCCAGTGTACTCGTAACCTAACGAGCACCCGCATACTATCTCAAGTACGACGTACTGACGGCTGTGGGACAGACCGTCTCCCACGCCGGGATGAGAAGCGCATACGCTAGTCTACTCCGGAGTATCGATGTCCTATCTCGATAGTCCAACGACTAGGGACCTGTATAAGGATGTGCTTGTAGATCACCCAGCTCCCACGAGTGTGAGCGCTATCACCACGCTGATAATCAAGCAAAGATCCTAAGGGCTCTACTAATATGTATATCAGCAATATGCTAAAAGAAACACATGCACATATTAAAGCAGAGACAAACCAAGTAGCATACTACCATTTCGATCAAGATTGTATATACAACTGTGAATATCCGAAGCTTCCATCAAGTAATATACAAACTAGTATGATACGGTAATGGCCTCTAGGGCATATACACTAACAACTGATTGGTTTCAGTTGACGATATAGTCTAAGAAGTTTGGATTTGGAGTTCATTTATGAACTAGGTCCCATCAGATATCTAGACATATTCTAAGACAGGTATTGCTCATTTCGAAAGATGGTTTTCTCCGCGAACTTGAGATAAAGAGAGACATAGAAAGAAACATTAGGGCGGATCCACTAGCTGAGGCTACTTCTCGAACGCAATAGTTTCGCAAACGAGCTTTGTGAGACTGATTAGTAGAGGAGTTAGGTGTTCGGTATCACACGGGCTGTGTGTATGCGACATCGCAATAATATAGCCTTAAGTGCAAGTGGGAGATTGTTGGATATAGTGCCCTCAGAGTCAATTATTGAATCGCAGGCACGTGATTGCAATGATTGAGGGGGGACCTATAAGGTAGGACAGTCTTACTCGAGATGATTGTATATTATCTGGTTTGTCTCTATCATTCTGTACATGCTTTAGGTGACATTGTGGTTCACTATTACACGTTGATGGAGAATAGTATGCTACCATGGTTTGTCTTTATCATCGTGTACTGCTTTAGGTGACCTTACGGGTCGCTATTGCACGCTGATAGAGCCCTTAGGATTCTTGCTTGACGACCAGCAGTATGATGGCGATCATATACGTAGGAGCTGAGGTCTATAAGCACATCCTTAAAGTGATCCCTAGTCGTGGGAGTTTCGAGACTGGGCATCGATACTCCATTAGTAGACTAGTGTATACAGTCGAGACCCCGACGAGGGGCGGTGGCCGGTCTCACAAGCCATTGGTGTCAGTTGGATCACCTAAGATGTATACAGGTGCTCATTGGGTTATGAGTATACCGGACAGGACTCGCCGGGAACATGCTAGTTGGTATTATACCTAGCGTCAGATAGCAGTTCCCTGGTGACAGGTGTACTGGTTAGTTCATCGACCTGAGATCGTCATTTGTCTCGTGCGAGTTCCCACTGTACTTTGATTGCTACTCTACCGCGGCTCAAAGGAGTCGTGCAAACAGGTTTTAGTTGGGTACAGTCCCGAGCCACATGAAGGCAGTGAGCGGATCGGCAGGGGTTCGTCTCTCCCTGTATTGGGGGTGAGGTCGCGCTGTGTCTAGGAGAGCCTTTAAACAAAGCTCTCGGCCGAGGCTGGAGATTTACTGGTAGGTATTCCAGTAGTATCTCAGGGTGTTCTGGGCTACACTCCGACACGACTTGTACCGCTTTTGGGGGTCTGACTTTTACCAACCCCCTAGGCCCGCCATGCGATGCTCATAGACGAACGGACCGGACTGTACGGATATTGTCCCTGACAGGCTCAGTAGGGTGTCAGGATGAGTTTGCTCATCGACCTCCCTTTTGGTCAATACCTGGTAGCCCATTACGTACAGCTAGTACCTTTGACGTGCCAGTGGTTAAATCCACAGCCAAAATATTGACGAGTCTTTAGAGTCCCCCACAGACAGTTTCTCAAGTTTCGGGCGAAACGTTGTAGAGGTCGTATGATATATTGCAGGGTTCGATCATATACGTGCGGTATTGCACGGATCATGATCGGACGGATCATACTAGTGGGCTTTGTTTAAGCCGGATCCAAGTATTAGATTTGTTGGATTACTTTACTCTCATCGCATTCGCATTCAGTCGGAATGCAGATGCAGGTATGTATATACAGGTGAGGGGTATCCTTGTGATCCGTCACGAGTTTACTTTAGTTGTTGGCCGATTTTTCTTTGTTGGACCAAACATTTGGATTTATGTTTGGATGGTGGAAATAATAAGCTAGAATTTCATCATGAGATGCATTAATATGACATGGACATATATCATGACTCATGGTCTCTTTTTTAGCAAATATGTCACATTAGTGGATTGATTTGTGTCTTGATTTGATGAGAGGAGAGAGAGGGGCAGCCAAGGGGAGGGTTAGCTCTCATATTATTATGCTTGCAATCTTTCTCATATGATCATTCTAACACAAGAAAAGAAAAGAAAGAAACTCCTTCTTCTTCCTCTTTCTTCTCTAGCTCATTGTCTCCATCAATGGCCACCCCTCTAACCTCCATCCAAACTCATGGATGCAAGAGACAGAGTGATCACAAACATCCTCTACAACACCTTGGACACGTTGGCTAGCACACTTCGTGCCCGAGTTGCTTCGGATGAAGCGGGAGCCCGTAAAAAGAATCGACGATGTGGTGCCCTTTCCGACGAGGAGATCGAGCTCGGAGATGCCGCGAGGAGCTTGGGATGGTGGCCGAAGACCGAAGGACACGGATCGATCGGTATAGCCTTCTATCCCTTCTCTAGATAGCTAGTTGTAGGTTAATGGTTCGATCCGGGTTTTAAGCATACGATAGCGCCGGTTTTCAAGTTAAGAAAAAATTTCGTTTCCGCATTTTGGCCTCGGATAGACGGCCGGGGTGCTACCGTAATCTTACACTTTGGGCACCAGCTTGAGTTTCAGCACAGCATTTCATCCGCAGACCGACGGCCAGTCAGAGTGGACTATTCAGACTCTCGAGGACATGCTCTGAGCCTGCGTTTTAGACTTTGGTGGTAGCTGCGATCATCTTTTACCCTTGGTGGACTTCTCCTACAACAATAGTTTCCAGGATACTATTCAGATGGCACCTTTCGAGGCCTCGTATGGGAGGAGAAGTAGATCGCCCGTCTGTTGGACAGAGCTCAGCGAGAGCAGTATTTGGGGCCACAGATCGTACATGAGACGACCGAGAAGATTCAACTGATTCGAGACAGGATGAGGACAACTCAGAGCAGGCAGAAATCGTATGCTAACAGATGTCGCCGCAGATTGGAGTTCGCAGTTGGCGATCACGTTTTTCTGAGGGTCTCTCCTATGAAGGGAGTGTTAGTGTTTATGCCCTAGAGGCCATTATTGTATCATACTAGCTTGTATATTACTTAATGGAAGCTTGGGATATTCACAGTTGTATAGACAATCTTGCTCAAAATGGTAGTATGCTACTTGGTTTGTCTCTACTTCAATATGTGCATGTGTTTCTTTTAGCATATCGCTTATATACATATTAGTGGAGCCCTTAGGATCTTTGCTTGATTACCAGCGTTGTGATGGCAGTCACACTTGTGGGGGCTGGGTAATCTATAAGCACATCCTTATACAGGTCCCTAGTCGTAGGACTATCGAGACAGGGCATCGATACTCCGGAGTAGACTAGCGTATGCGCTTCTCATCCCAGCAGGGGAGATGGTCTGTCCCACAGCCATCAGTACGCCGTACCGGAGATAGTATGCGGGTGCTCGTTAGGCTACGAGTACACTGGACAGGACTCGTCGGGAACTGTTGGTTGGTATTATACCTATCGTCAGTTATCAGTTCCCAGGTGACATGAGTACAGCTTAGTCCGCTGACTTGACACTGTCACTTCGCCTCGAGTGTGTTCCCACTGTACTTAGATTACTACCCTACCACGGTTCAAAGGAGTCGTGCAAACAGGTAGTAGTTGGGTGCAGTCCCGAAGCACTTGGAGGCAGTGACGGTTAGACAGGATTCGTCTCTCCCGGTATTGGGGGTTGACATCGCGCTGTGTTTAGGAGAGCCATTACACGAGTAGTCCCTGGCCAGGGCAAGCGAGATATACTGGTAGGTTTCCAGTGTTATCTCAGGGTGTTCTAGGCTTCACTCCGACACGACTTGTACCGCTATTAGGGGACTGACGTTTACCGCCCCCCTAGGCCCGCCATGCGATGTATCAGACGAACAGACCGGACTGTACGGAGATTATCACATACAGGCTCAGTAGGAGTTCGGATGGGTTTACCTCATCGGCCTTCTTATCGACATCTACCTGGGGACCATTACGTACAGCTAGTGCCGCTTGCGGTCTGTGGTTAAACCCACTGCCAGCGTAGTGTCGAGTCTTTAGAGTCCCACACAGAGAGTTTCTCTGCACTGAGTGAAACGTGTAGAGGCCGTATGGTTTTACGGCAGGGCTGCGATCACTTACGTGCACTTGTGTGCGTATGCTGTTCGGGCAGGCATTACTAGTGGGCTTTGGTTTAAGCCGGATCCTAGTATTGCACGGATGGATTTGTTTTGTCTTCTGTGCATTCGCATTCTACGGAATGCGGATGCGGGTGTGTATGCACAGTTTTGAGGAGCGATGAAGGAGGAGGTGCCTCATTAGGGTTTTGGCAGTTGGTTCGGCCAAAACCGTTATGTGGCAGGCTCATTAGAGTTTTGGCAATTCGTTCGGTCAAGACCATTATGAGCCGGAGACATTATTTACTAATCTTTTTAGTGATAATTTTATGATGGCTAATTGCATTGACCATTTGACCACCATGACCTCTCTTGACTATGTTGACCCGTTGACCGGTGTTGACCATTGACCTTCATGATAGGTCTACACTCTTCTTTGGATTTTCTTTTTCTTTTTGATTATGAAAATGGTCAATTCAATGTAGCATCAACTTTATCATGATAGGATTTGTAATGATGTTGTTTACTATTATTGCAACCATGGTTCATTTCTTTAGCTCATAATTCATTTTCTCATTCTCTCTCTTGTTCTTGTGAGAAGAAAAGAAAAGCTTTCATGGTTGCTAGCTCCTTCTTCTTCCTCCTCTTGATTTCTTCTTTTGATCTCATGTGTTGAGAGAAAAAGATCCCACAAAGACAAACACTTCCATATATCTTTACTACACAACCTAGGGCATCTAGACTAGCGATCTCGTTGCCCTAGTTGCCTCGGCTTGAGGTGGAGCTCGGTGTACATCTCTCGGGTGGATCGTCTTCGACTCAAGGAGGCCGCGGAGGTGACCAAGATCCGGATCGTTCCTCGGAGCTTGGATGGACGAGAGGGACAGCGGAGAGAAGACCCGAAGGACCGGTTTCGTGAGGTATAATTTCTATGGCATAGTAGTTAAAGCCTCTAGTTGTTTGCTAGTTTCTAGTTTAGCAAAGATCCGGCTTTAAGTCCATGTTACCTTGTGCCAAATAATTGTTTTTCGCCGTTTCCGCCTCCCCGTAAGAACCGGGGTGAGCAACGTGGACTTACAGTGGTATCAGAGAGAGGCTAAACATAAACTAGCAAGTTAGCAAAGTGTTAAGAATTTCGATCGGAAAAAATCACAAAACCCGTTCGGAAAAATCCCACTTTCTGTCGACTTTTTATACTGTTCAAAAAATTATTTAACATACATGAAAAATCGGCTCAGGGTTTTGTAAAAACACAGAAGAAACACGGTCCACTGAACCGGTCAAAGCGCCGCGGTTCCACGGCAAGAACATGCTTCTTGCCGCGGATCCGCGGCCGAGTTGACTCGGTCGTGGACCGGGTTTCTTGCAGTGTTTTTATTTGGCTGTTTTGGGTTTTTTAGTACATGTTGTTTCTACCCAGATTTTCCAGAGAACAAATTTACTTTTTCGGGTGGTTACAAATCCGTATTTTGATCGATATTCCGTACACTTTGGCTAATGAATATTTTCTGTGATGTGATATATGTATTGACCGTCCGCTAATCGCTATACGTCGATTAGTGGGGGTTATACATATCTGTGATCTGTAATGTTGATGGTTTGTGGATATGAACTCGGTGGATTGTCGTGGATGAATAGCCGGGGTGGATGTGAGATGAGGGTTTCTTTTTCTTTCATTCATTGTAAAATTTGTAAATTGATGTAATATTATTTGTTTGGCCGCACAACCGGGGTGAGGTTGTAGCTGTCATTGTATAATTTCTTTTTACTGTTTTTGCTCCTAGGATAGACCCAAGGTGGGGTGCACAAACTACCGGGTATCTCGAAGTGCCGAGTGGCCTACTCACGGGTTGAGGGAGGTTGCTTCGCTTCGGGTACTTGGCGGGTAGTTTGCCGCACCCGTAGGGGTCTAGGGTGGGGTATTGACTATTCATCGCGACCGTGTAATCCGCTTTTCGTTGCAGGCTCGAACGAATCGCGGGTTCCTAGTATATCCAAAGTGTTCATCTGTGATCTGGATTGGCTATCATTGCTTTATATCTATATATGATATCTATTTAGGTGTTGCTTATGTTTTGCATCCGCGCTAGTCCAGCCCCCGCTCTGTCGTTAGTTAACTAACCTAACGGGTGATGACGGGACCCCGTGGCGAATGCGGATGGCATAAGCGTACGCCATATTTTGGTTGTTTTCTGCAATGGTAGGATTAAATGATAGGACGCATTAAAATTAATGCAAGAAAATAAACCAAGTAAAAGTCGTTGGAACACTTTCAAAACCACTCGGTTCTTTTTAAAAACCAGCTTTTTAAATGCGGAGCTTGAACCACTCCTTTTAAAAGCTATCTCGTTCCATCGATTATATCAAGTTCACTACGTTCACGGTTTCGCCAAAACCATTCGTAGCCCTCCGTCATTTCAGTTAAATATTCAGTAGTATTCAAGCTATGTATTTTGACCTTCGCCAAGGCATAGTGATTGGTACCTGCTGAATATTTATCTGTAGTATAGATAGATGCGTTGGTTTGGGACAGTCGTACTACTATTTTGGCCTTCGTCAAGGGTATGTATGGGTGGGTTCAAATTAACCCGGACAATGACGGGTAGAACTTGACATGTGACTTATGATATGTTAGCCTTCGTCAAGGTCATAAGAGCATGGGACAAAAATCCACATTGGGAGTTTCAAAAGAACTGAAACTTGCTAGCGCTGCATACCATTTGGAGTGTGATGATTTTGGTAGGATTCCTTCAGTTTTGTCACGCGATGATATTTGGATCCCGATCTTACTGTGAGTATATGCTACTCCTCGGGAAATTTCTCACTTAACGATCAATGCTATAAACCTAGTAGGTGTCTAGAAAGGTGTTAGCGGGCTACACCCACAGGGAAAAGAGGTTACTTAATTAAGGAACTTCGCGAATGCGTTGGAAAACCTCCTTCGAAGTACCGACACTGGCCTGGCCGAACGGTTAAGCAAGTATTGTACGGTGAGAATGATCCCGACTAATTCTTCCTTTATGGTTTGAGGAGGGATTCGAGAGACAGTGGGAGCCATCCTGTTTAGATAAATTAAAAACCAATCTAAACTTGCAAGAGCATCATGCTAAGTGTTTTCTTCTCTCTCTCTTAATTGCAGCGACCCAGTGACCGCACCTAGATTACATCTAGATAATAAAATGACTGAATCTGACTGTTATGACTGGCAAAGGTCTGTCCAGATGTCCATTGCCCATGACAAGCTGGGACACCTCTTGACTGATCCAACCCCTGCCGTCTCAGATCCAGTTTCCCCTGTCATGGATATTCATATCCGTAAGACATCGGAAAAAGACTGTGCGAAAGCCAAGTGCCTCGTGTTAGCCTCAGTTGATGGTGCATACCAGAGGCAACACGAGAAGATGGACTTAGTTTCTATCTTCCTCCATAACAAAGATTTATATGGAGAGCAATCTCGTATCGCAAGATATAAGACCTCGAACGAATTGCTTCCAGCGAGGTTGGCTATCGGGTCATCTGTAGGGGGCAACGTCCTTACAGAGACCAGCTCTTTTGAGCTCACGGACCTGAAGACCACGTTGAAAGTCAGATACTGACTTAGTTCAACAGTCTCTACCTTCTACCCTGAAAGAAACCGGGGAAGTAGAAGGGAAGGGAAGGGCAGAAGTTTCGGGACTGGATAAAGTAAAAGAAGGACGTTCCTATTGTTACGGGAATGAACATTGGCAGAAGGATTGCAGGGCTAGTATAGCCAGTAGCCAGAATTCGAAGCATGTTGTGGCTTCGGCTTCGGGTGTGTTTGTAATAGAGAACTGTATGTCAGTTAACCCTACTTCCTGGGTATTGGATACCGGATCAGGATCTCATATCTGTAATTCGTTACAGGCTCTGAGAAACCGTAGGGTTATCAAGAAAAGTGATATGACTCTCAGGGTTGCTAACGGAATGAGCATGTATGCTGAATCCGTAGGGGAATATCATCTTGGACTGACAACTGGGCAGATATTGATTCTGCGTGACTGTTTTTATGTACCAGGTGCGACTTGTAATATCATATATGTATCCTTACTTTCTAAGGAAGGATATGATTTTACTTTTGTAAGCGATGTAGTAAACATCCACCTAAATCAAGTTCTGATTGGGTCAGGTACATTGAAAAACGGTATATACGTACTGAATCAAGCTCAGGTTTTCAGTGTCCAGAACACATCTAAAAGAAAGTCTCCGGAATTAAATCAGGCTTTCTTATGGCATTGTAGACTAGGTCACATTAATGAGACACGGTTGACTAAGTTACATAAAGAAGGATACTTGGATCCGTTCGAGTACCAGTCTTATGCCACTTGTGAATCTTATCTCATGGGAAAGATGACAAAGACTCCGTTCACTGGACACGGAGAAAGAGCAAGTGAGCTCTTGGGACTCATACACAGTGATGTGTGTGGTCCAATGTCTACACATGCGCAAAGTGGTTATTCATACTTCATTACTTTCACAGATGATTTCTCTAGGTATGGACATGTCTTCTTGATGAAGCATAAATCCGAGGCCTTTGAGAAATTTCGGGAATACAAGAATGAAGTTGAAAAACAAACAGGCAAAAGTATCAAAACACTAAGATCTGATCGAGGTGGTGAATACTTGAGTGCCGAGTTTCTGGGCTTCTTAAAAGAGAATGGAATTCTCTCTCAGCTTACTCCTCCATACACACCACAACACAACGGTGTATCGGAAAGGCGGAATCGAACCCTATTGGATATGGTTCGATCCATGATGAGTAAGGCTGAGTTGCCGCGATCTTTCAGGGATTATGCACTAGAAACAACTGCATATCTCTTGAACAAGGCTCCAACCAAGACTGTGCCTACCACCCCATATCAGATGTGGAGTGGGAAGAAACCCTGTCTTAAGTATCTTAAGACATGGGGGTGTCCAGCTTTTGTAAAAAAGCAGCATGCGGACAAGCTCAAGGCACGCTCAGTACTGTGTAAGTTTGTGGGATACCCAAAGAACTCCAGGGGGTATCTTTTCTATTCCGCAGAGGAACAAAAGGTTTTTGTTTCTCAGCATGCTCACTTCTTGGAAACTGAATTTTTAGAAAATCAGATGAGTGGGAGCGCAATTGAACTAGAAGAAATTCCAGAACCGCAAGCTATTACTGAAACCTTGGTAGAACCAGAAGGTTCAAGAGAACCGGACATCCCAGCGCCACTCCGCAGGAGTAGTAGGCAGTCTCATCCGCTCGAGAGATACTATGGTTTTCTCATAGACGGGGATAGAGAGGATTGCACTATGGATTATGGTGAGCCTACTAGTTTCCAGCAAGCCATTCAGAGCGGTGACTCGGTAAAATGGCTGGATGCAATGCGGACCGAGATGGAGTCTATGTACACCAACAAAGTTTGGACTTTGGACTTTGCTCCAGAAGGGGTGAAACCCGTAGGCTGCAAATGGATCTTCAGAAAGAAGATTGGTGTAGATGGGCAGGTTGAAACCTATAAAGCTAGACTTGTTGCAAAGGGTTTTCGTTAAAGACCTGGTTTGGACTATGACAAGACTTTTCTCCAGTGGCTATGCTGAAATCCATTCGGATCCTTCTTGCCATTGCTGCTTTCCACGATTATGAAATCTGGCAGATGGACGTAAAGACGGCTTTCCTAAATGGAAATTTAGAAGAGTGCGTCTATATGGATCAGCTGGAGGGATTCATTCAGAGTGGGAGC
The DNA here is from genome assembly GCA_030015575.1 of Agapanthus africanus. Lineage (NCBI taxonomy): Eukaryota > Viridiplantae > Streptophyta > Magnoliopsida > Asparagales > Amaryllidaceae > Agapanthus > Agapanthus africanus. Next base: position 502,346,107 of record CM057337.1, read on the forward strand.
AGCGGTAGAGTGTGCAAGTTGCTAAAGTCCATTTATGGACTGAAGCAGGCATCGCAGAGTTGGAACATCTGCTTCGATGATACTGTCAAAGAATTCGACTTTATCAAAAACCCAGATGAACCATGCATTTACAGTAAAATTGTAGGGAGAACTGTGGTATTCCTCGTCTTGTACGTGGATGACATTCTCCTAATAGGAAATGATATTCCTATGCTACAGTCAGTCAAAGGATTCTTGTCGTAGAGGTTCTCCATGAAAGACCTGGACGACGCCAACTACATTCTGGGGATCCAGATCTAAGAGGATGTTGGGACTTTCACAGTCCAGGTACATTGACACCATACTGAAGAGATTCAGTATGGAAGACTCAAAGCGCGGTAATTTACCGGCTTGTCACGGGATCACCCTCTCCAAAGAGATGTCTCCCAAGACTGATTTGGAAAGGGATCGCATGTCTATTATACCCTACGCTTCTGCGGTAGGCTCTATAATGTATGCGATGTTATGTACCAGACCAGATGTAGCATACGCATTGAGCGTTGTAAGCCGGTATCAATCGGACCCAGGGGAGAAACACTGGATAGCGGTAAAGAACATTCTCAAGTACCTGAGAAGGACTAAGGAGATGTTCTTGGTGTATGGCGGAAAAGACCTCCAGATCGAGGCCTTTGCTGACTCCAGCTTCCAGAGTGACAAGGATGACTCCAAGTCCATGTCGGGTTATGTCTTTACCCTCAATGGAGGGGCGGTTTGCTGGAAGAGTTCCAAGCAGGAGACCGTTGCTGACTCAACTATGGAAGCGGAGTACATAGCTGCTTGCGATGCCGCAAAGGAAGCTGTCTGGATGAAGAAGTTGCTCACGGAGCTTCAGATGGTTCCTACCATTGTTGATCCAATACCGCTGTATTACGACAACAACGGAGCTATAGCTTTAGCGAAGGAACCCAGGTCCCATCAGAAGTCCAGGCACATTTTGAGGCGGTACCACCTGATCAGGGAGATCGTAGATCGCCGGGAGATCGAGGTGAAGAGAGTAAATTCGGAGGATAACACTGCAGATCCACTAATGAAGGCCCTACCCCAGACTCAGTTCGAGCGGCTGATCGAGATGATAGGTCTTCGATACGCCAGTACATGGCCTTAGTGCAAGTGGGAGATTGTTAGTGTATATACCTTAGAGGCCATTACTGTATCATACTAGCTTGTATATTACTTAATGGAAGCTTGGGATATTCACAATTGTATAGACAATCTTGCTCAAAATGGTAGTATGCTACTTGGTTTGTCTCTACTTCAATATGTGCATGTGTTTCTTTTAGCATATCGCTTATATACATATTAGTGGAGCCCTTAAGATCTTTGCTTGATTACCAGCGTTGTGATGGCAGTCACACTTGTGGGGGCTGGGTAATCTATAAGCACATCCTTATACAGGTCCCTAGTCGTAGGATTATCGAGACAGGGCATCGATACTCCGGAGTAGACTAGCGTATGCACTTCTCATCCCAGCAGGGGAGATGGTCTATCCCACAGCCATCAGTACGTCGTACTGGAGATAGTATGCGGGTGCTCGTTAGGCTACGAGTACACTGGACAGGACTCGTCGGGAACTGTTGGTTGGTATTATACCTATCGTCAGTTATCAGTTCCCAGGTGACATGAGTACAGCTTAGTCCGCTGACTTGACACTGTCACTTCGCCTCGAGTGTGTTCCCACTGTACTTAGATTACTACCCTACCACTGCTCAAAGGAGTCGTGCAAACAGGTAGTAGTTGGGTGCAGTCCCGAAGCACTTGGAGGCAGTGACGGTTAGACAGGATTTGTCTCTCCCGGTATTGGGGGTTGACATCGCGCTGTATCTAGGAGAGCCATTACACGAGTAGTCCCTGGCCAGGGCAAGCGAGATATACTGGTAGGTTTCCAGTTTTATCTCAGGGTGTTCTGAGCTTCACTCCGACACGACTTGTACCGCTATTAGGGGACTGACGTTTACCGCCCCCCTAGGCCCGCCATGCGATGTATCAGACGAACAGACCGGACTGTACGGAGATTGTCACATACAGGCTCAGTAGGAGTTCGGATGGGTTTACCTCATCGGCCTTCTTATCGACATCTACCTGGGGACCGTTACGTACAGCTAGTGCCGCTTGCGGTCTGTGGTTAAACCCACTGCCAGCGTAGTGTCGAGTCTTTAGTGTCCCACACAGAGAGTTTCCCTGAACTGAGCGAAACGTGTAGAGGCCGTATGGTTTTACGGCAGGGCTGCGATCACTTACGTGCACTTGTGTGCGTATGCTGTTCGGGCAGGCAATACTAGTGGGCTTTGGTTTAAGCCGGATCCTAGTATTGCACGGATGGATTTGTTTTGTCTTCTGTGCATTCGCATTCTACGGAATGCGGATGCGGGTGTGTATGCACAGTTTTGAGGAGCGATGAAGGAGGAGGTGCCTCATTAGGGTTTTGGCAGTTGGTTCGGCCAAAACCGTTATGTGGCAGGCTCATTAGGGTTTTGGCAATTCGTTCGGTCAAGACCATTATGAGCCGGAGACATTATTTACTAATCCTTTTAGTGATAATTTTGTGATGGCTAATTGCATTGACCATTTGACCACCATGACTTCTCTTGACTATGTTGACCCGTTGAACGGTGTTGACCATTGACCTTCATGAGAGGTCTACACTCTACTTTGGATTTTCTTTTTCTTTTTGATTATGAAAATGGTCAATTCTATGTAGCATCAACTTTATCATGATAGGATTTGTAATGATGTTGTTTACTATTATTGCAACCATGGTTCATTTCTTTAGCTCATAATTCATTTTCTTATTCTCTCTCTTGTTCTTGTGAGAAGAAATGAAAAGCTTTCATGGTTGCTAGCTCCTCCTTCTCCTCCTTTTGATTTCTTCTTTTGATCTCATGTGTTGAGAGAAAAAGATCCCACAAAGACAAACACTTCCATATATATCTACTACACAACCTAGGGCATCTAGACTAGTGATCTCGTTGCCCTAGTTGCCTCGGCTCGAGGTGGAGCTCGGTGTACATCTCTCGGGTGGATCGTCTTCGACTCAAGGAGGCCGCGGAGGTGACCAAGATCCAGATCGTTCCTCGGATCTTGGATGGACGAGCGGGACAGTGGAGAGAAGACCCGAAGGACCGGTTTCGTGAGTTTTAATTTCTACGGCATAGTAGTTAAAGCCTCTAGTTGTTTGCTAGATTCTAGTTTAGCAAAGATCCGGCTTTAAGTCCATGTTGCCTTGCGCCAAATAATTTTTTTTTGCCGTTTCCGCATCCCCGTAAGAACCGGGGTGAGCAACGTGGACTTACAGGGAGTGATGAGGTTTGGACGGAAGGGGAAGCTTAGCCCCAGATTTATAGGTCCCTTCGAGATCCTCGAGCGTGTGTGCGCAGTGGCATATCGTTTGGCTCTTCCACCCTACTTCCCAAGTGTTCATCCTGTATTCCACGTGTCGATACTTCGCAGATACCTACATGACCTTTTGCACATGATTCAACATCAGACCGCTCAGCTCGAGCGCGATCTTTCATTCACCGAGCAGCCAGTCGTGATAATGGACCGGCAGGTGAAGAAGCTTAGATCGAAGGACTTGCCATGACTGAAGGTGCTTTGGTGCGGCCCGAATGGTGAAGAGATCACTTGGGAGGCCGAGGGCGAGATGCGGAAGAAATTCCCTCATCTCTTTGAAGGTATGCTGTTGTACCAGAGCAGACCGTTCCTCCTACGACAGATCAGATCGCCATGCTAGGGGCCGGTATGCTGGAGATGCGCCAGATGATAGGATCGCTAGTTGAGACACTTCGAGCGCAGCGACCAGAGATAGTTCCACCCGTTTTGGGGACCGCAATGGTACTACAATACAGGCAGTTGCCCCCGCAGCCACGGAGGTTATTACAGTATCGCTATCAGAGTTCATGAGGCTGAAGCCTCCGGTCTTCACAGGAACCGATGCTGCCGAGGACCCACAGTCTTTCATTGATAGGATGGCCCGGATATGTCGTTCCCTCAGATGCTCAAATGCGAGATGGGTAGAGTTCGCGAGCTTTCGCCTGGAGGTCTTGCGCAGAAATGGTGTGAATCGGTCGAGAAGGGCAGAGAAGCAAGTCTTCCTCCTATGACCTGGACCAAGCTTGTGACGGTGTTTATAGCCCGTTTCCTTCCCCAGAGTGTCAGGGATGCCCGAGCACGCAGGTTCGAGTCTTTACGCCAGACGCCGGAGATGACAGTGGCAGAGTATGATGTACTGTTTACCGAGCTATCTGTTTATGCCCCATACCTAGTGGCTACTGAGGAGATGCGAGTCAAGAGATTTGTTCGAGGCTTACTTACCCCACTGTTCCTTGCGATCAGCGCACAGCATTGCGAGACTTATACAGCAGCTGTAGACACAGCCCTATTAGTCGAGGAGTGCCTTGCAGAGACTTCGGTAGTTCCAGGGCCGAAGAGGGTTTGTACTGGTACAGCAGCACGGAGACTTCCATTCAGACGCCGTGATAGACGTCGTACAGGTGGCAGAGACTCAGGGCGAGGTCAGATGTTTAGCTCTTATCCTCAGGATGGTCAGCAGTCATCGCGTGGATGCTTTGGATGTGGTAGTCCCCATCACCGCGTCAGAGATTGTACCGAGAGACACCGGAGGGAGCCAGCAGTATCGCATGTCACACTTTCACCTTCACCACCCTAGAGGGCGTTGCCTATTGTACCTACTGTTGCTCCGCATCAGACTCACGCATAGAGAGGCCGTGGTCGCAGAAGGTTTACTCATAGAGGAAGAGGTAGCCGAGGCAGAGGACAGCCAGCTGCCGGCAGAGTACAGCCAGTTGCTAGTAGGGGACCGCCAGTTGCAGGTGGAGGACAGGCACGGGTTTTCGCGTTGAAACATCAGGACGCGCAGGCGTCCAATGCGGTGGTCTCAGGTACCCTACCAGTATGTTCTGTTGACGTACACGTGTTGTTTGATCCTGGATCCACGCACTCATACGTTTCCACACACTTCGTACCGAGTTTAGATAGAGAGTCCGGTTTGCATGATCAGCCGCTTGTTGTGACCACTCCTGTAGTAGAGTCGTTTGTTGCTAGGCACGTGTTCCGATCCTCTGTTGTCCGTATTGGCGAGAGAGAGTTGCCTGTCAACTTGATCCTTCTTGAGATGTTGGACTTCGACGTTCTTTTGGGCATGGATTGATTAGCCACGTGCTATGCATCTGTAGAATGCCGCGAGAAGACGGTTAGATTTTGTTTTTCCGGCGAGTCGGCTTTTGTTGTGCAGGGGGACGGTGGTGTCGCCCCTCACATTTTGATTTCTTCTCTTTGCGCTGGACAGCTGTTGAGGAAGGGATGTTAGGGATTTCTAGCCTATGATTGCGATACTAGAGCTACGGATGTTCCGTTGGACCAGCTTCCGATTGTTCATGAGTTCCCTGATGTTTTCGCTGACGAGCTTCCTGGGCTACCGCCCGAGCGGGATATTGTCTTCTGTATTAATTTGATTCCCGGCACGGGGCCTATTTCTATACCGCCTTATCGGATGGCCCCGATGGAGCTTAGAGAGTTGAAGGGTCAGTTGCAAGGTTTGCTGGATAAGGGACTTATTCGACCCAGTGTTTCTCCTTGGGGTGCTTCGGTCCTGTTTGTCAAGAAGAAGGATGGCAGTTTGCGTTTGTGTATCGACTACCGCCAGCTGAACAGGGTTACCGTGCTGAATAGATATCCTTTGCCACGTATCGACGACTTGTTCGACCAGCTTCAGGGGGTAGGATATTTTTCAAGGATCGACTTGCGATCAGGATACCATCAGCTGCGGGTTCGACAGAAGGATATACCGAGGACAGCTTTCCGCACGCGCTACGGCCATTATGAGTTTTTGGTGATGTCATTCGGACTCACCAATGCCCCAGCCGCATTCATGGGTTTGATGAACCGTATATTCAGGTCGTATCTTGATTTGTTCATCATCGTATTCATTGACGATATTTTGGTGTATTCCCGTAGCAGCGAGGAGCACGAGCAGCACCTGCGGATCATACTGCAGACTTTGAGGGAGCGCCATATTTTCGCAAAATTCTCTAAGTGCGCATTCTGGCTTGACAGCGTAGACTTCTTGGGTCACGTGATTACACGAGATGGTATATGTGTGGACACGAAGAAGATCGAGGCCGTTCAGAGTTGGCCCAGACCCACATCAGTTACGGAGATCCGCAGCATTCTAGGATTGGCCGGCTACTACAGGCGATTTGTACAGGATTTCTCCCGTATTGCCGCACCTTTGACCGGGTTGACTCGGAATGGAGTTCCTTTCGATTGGATGGAGGAGTGCGAGCATAGCTTTCAGCAGCTACGGACTTGTTTGACTACGGCGCCGGTGTTAGCATTGCCTTCAAGATCGGGCGGATTTGTGGTCTATTGTGATACTTCTCGAGTGGGGCTAGGGTGCGTATTGATGCAACATGACAAGATGATCGCGTATGCTTCACGGCAGTTGAAGAAACATGAACAAAACTACCCCACTCACGATTTGGAGATGGCTGCAGTGGTCTTTGCACTCAAGATCTGGCGACATTTTCTATACGGCGAGTCGTGCCAGATATTCACTGATCACAAGAGCTTAAAGTATATATTTCAGCAGCGATACCTGAATCTTAGACAACGCTGTTGGATGGAACTAGTGAAGGACTACGATTGCAAGATCTTGTATCACCCACGCAGGGCGAACGTAGTGGCGGATGCTTTGAGCAGAGGCCCGGGGGTAGCCTATCTTGTTTGAGCGCAGTGCAGAAGCAGTCGTTGCAGATTGGCAGATTTTATGCGATAGCCGAGTGCAGTTCAAGTTCACGCCGATCAGAAGACAGCTTGTGCATGTTCGTGCACGCCCACAGTTGCTTGACCGTATACATGAGGCACAGTACAGTGATGACCATTGTTCAGAGATCATGGCATAGATTGGACAGGGCAGATTTTTCGAGTTCGTGATCGATGATCAGGGGATACTGCGATTTGGGCCTAGACTGTGCGTACCAGATGCTGAGGGATTGCGGTATGAGATTCTTGAAGAAGCACATCAATCGGTGTATAGTGTTCATCCGGGTTCCACCAAGATGTACCATGATATGAGAGATGTTTACTGGTGGGACGGAATGCAGAGGAACATCGCAGACTTCGTGTCAAGATGCCTGACTTGTCAGCAAGTCAAGGCCGAGCACCAGAGACCAGCGGGAGAGCTACAGCCGTTACCCATTCCGGAGTGGAAATGGGAGAAGATTTCGATGGATTTCGTTGTTGGTCTACCCAGGACTAGGCGAGGGTATGACTCCATCTGGGTGATCGTAGATCGTTTGACGAAAGCGGCTCACTTCCTGCCGGTGAAGACGACTTTCGGATTTGCTCAGTATGCCCATATTTACATCGACGAGATTGTACGACTGCATGGAGTCCCGACGTGTATCGTGTCTGACCGAGGCACCCAGTTTACCAGCCGACTATGGCAGAGGCTTCAGGAAGCTTTGGGCACCCTCTTGAGTTTCAGCACAGCATTTCATCCGCAGGCCGACGGCCAGTCAGAGCGGAATATTCAGACTCTCGAGGACATGCTCCGAGTGTTCGTTTTAGACTTTGGTGGTAGCTGCGATCATCATTTACCCTTGGTGGAGTTCTCCTACAATAATAGTTTCCAGGATACTATTCAGATGGCACATTTCGAGGCCTTGTATGGGAGGAGATGTAAATCGCCCGTCTGTTGGACAGAGCTCAGCGAGAGCAGTATTTTGGGGCCACAGATCGTACAGGAGACGACCGAGAAGATTCAGCTGATTCGAGACAGGATGAGGACAGCACAGAGCAGGCAGAAATCGTTTGCTAACAGATGCCGCCGCAGATTAGAGTTCGCAGTTGGCGATCACGTTTTTCTGAGGGCCTCTCCGATGAATGGAGTGATGAGGTTTGGACGGAAGGGGAAGCTTAGCCCCAGTTTTATAGGTCCCTTCGAGATCCTCGAGCGTGTGGGCGCAGTGGCATATCGTTTGGCTCTTCCACCCGACTTCCCAGATGTTCACCCCGTATTCCATGTGTCGATGCTTCGCAGATACTGACATGACCCTTCGCACATGATTCAACATCAGACCATTCAGCTCGAGCGCGATCTTTCATTCACCGAGCAGCCAGTCGTGATATTGGACCGGCAGGTGAAGAAGCTTAGATCGAAGGACTTGCCATCAGTGAAGGTGCTTTGGCGCAGCCCGAATGGTGAAAAGATCACTTGGGAGGCCGAGGGCGAGATGCGGAAGAAATTCCCTCATCTCTTTGAAGGTATGCGTAGCTTTATATTTTTAAATTCGGGGACGAATTTCTTTAAGGGGGAAGATTGTAACACCTTAGGATGTGTTTAGTAGCTAATTATATTTTAATATATGGTTTTCAATAAAAAGTTTACCAAAACGATTTTTAAATAATTTATCAAATTTAATTAATATTTTATTAGAATTTTTCTAAGCTTGCACACACATGTGCATGTAAACTAGGGCTTAATTGGGATTAAACCATGATTAGCAACCATGGTGGGTTAACCCATTTTAATTAAGTTATTTGGTTTTGGATTATAATTTAGTATGGTTGTTTTTTTTTATGGAAAAAGGATTTGAATTATCTTTTGTGTTGACTTGGTGAGAGAGAGAGAGAATGGCATCATGGCATGAGCCATGCCTTCATTTAATGAAGAGAGAGAGAGAGAGAGAGAGAGAGAGAGGGGGTTGACACTTTGTGCTATCATTTCTTTGCCTCTCATTTTTTTCCCACTTCACTCTCTCACTCATACACTCACACACCCAACAACACCAGCAGGTTCAGCATCAGCAGAAGAGGCAGCAGCAGCAGAGGCATCAGCAGCAGCACCAGAAGCAACAGCATCAGCAAAAGCAGCAGCCTCAAGCAGCAGCAGCATGCATCAGCAGTAGCAGCACCCCAGCAACAGCAGCAGCTCTTCTCTTCCTCTTCTCCTTCCTCCTGCTTCCTAGGGTCGAGAGTGAGGTATAAAATCTGAGCTCAATTCCTTTTGCTAAACTTATGTGTAGAATTAGCTTCGGTTAGTGATAAAAGTTGGTTTTTGTGCTTGAAATGGTGGATTGTGTGGACTTTTGGTCAGCAGATGATTTTTCTGGTTGGCCAAGCCTAGTTAAGTGTTATTAGGGCAACTTAAACCTAGATAAACCCCAGATTTCACCAAAATACCCTAGATTTCCTTTTTGTGCAAAATATAACGTTTTCAAGTGAATTCTTAGCTTTCTATGATCTGCTTTAGACCCGGGGGTTTCAGATAAAATTTGAGTTAACTGGAGTATACTTGGTAGACCTTGATCACACCACCAGAGCACGAACCCCAGACACCCAACCCAGGACGCCGTTTTATTCTTTCTGGCCGCAAATTGCGGTCAGACAGGGGACTTAGGGGTTAGGGTTTTGGCTAGAGGAGTCTGCTATATTTTTAGGTTCTGTGGTATATGCAAATTTGTAAGTTTTCACCTGTATCAAAATCTAGAACCATATACGTGAGTGAGTTCTGTGATCCAGCGTGTCGCGGCGTGTCGGGGTAGTTTTAGACGCGTATACACACGTTTCAGCGTATCGTACACACGCGCGTTTAGTTCGCAACACGAGTTTCTCGTTTGATTTCGATATCGCGTTTTGCGAGATATTTTGCTTATATATGGATTCCTTGTGTAAATTCCAGGTTCGCAGGCGGGTACGTCGGACGCCGCAAAGAAAGGGAAGCAAGTAGTCGGCTACGCTTAGCAAGCGACCAGGTGAGTAGATTTAACATCTATGGGGAAATCGCCCGTATGGCCTTAAGCGTCAGGGCGTGATAGGATATTTAGTCGTAGATATTCATATGGACTATTATAGCATACCTTCGTGTTGCATATAGAATTGGTAGTATATAACACTGCACTGTCACTAACGGTTAATGTTGCACGAGCACAATTTGTATGTTACACTCACACCGTTAGTGATTGACATGACACTTGTACTATAGGATTGCTACGAATTACATATCGGTTTGATTGCCGCATCATTGATGATTGTCATGACTTGACACATATATTGATATCTTCATACCTGCGCACATGCACACTGTATATTCATACCCGTGCACACATATATTGATATCTTCATACCTGCGCACATGCACACTGTATATGCATACCAGTGCACACATATATTGATATCTTCATACAAGCGAACATGCATACTGTATATTCATACCAGTGCACACATATATTGATATCTTCATACCTGCGCACATGCAGACTGTATATTCATACCAGTGCACACATATATTGATATCTTCATACCTGCGCGCATGCACACTGTATATTCATACCAGTGCACACATATATTGATATCTTCATAGCTGCCCACATGCACACTGTATATTCATACCAGTGCATACATATATTGATATCTTCATACCTGCGCACGTGCACCCTGTATTTTCATAGTAGTGCTGCACTCATATTCACGTATATATCCTTTTACACATCCATACCAACATATGCTACATACATGGATGATATCAATTTGATTTCATGAATAATAGGGACCGCATGAGATATTTTCAAAACTAGATTCTTTTAAAAGTGTGGTTTTCCATTTTTACTCTTAGTGTCATACGACACATTGCATGAATTTATGCATTGAGTTTGGATTTATGAGATTTCTGGATTTGAGAACCGTGGTACTATTTTAAGAAAATACGCACTGTTTTAAAAACCCGGTTTCTCTTGATATGATATTTCAGTGCGTCCACCATGAGTTTTCTCGATTCCAGAGAGCTTGTGTGAGTATACCCGATTCGAGGAGTGGTAGGCACCGATTGCGGGTACATGGTGGACCCGGTACGGTACCCCGGGGCAAGAAGATTCATATTGTTAGACGGTGAGCCCGGCGGAGGGACTACTACCTACCGGTGATTGGTTAGACCTGGCGATTATCCGGAGGATGCCGACCATAGTTGATTGATGGATACGGGACGACGCGTACTGCCGGGGCCGAGGGCCGATTCCGCAGACGGAGCCCGTGGGCCGATCCGACTGACGGAGCCCGATACTTGAGGATTTGCAAGTCGTTGCTAGACACGGCTATTTTATGATATTTCGAGTGCCGATGTTGGGCACTCACGATTCTATGAGATTTACAGGATTTGAGGGCCGATGAGGATGACGGCGCCTGAGTTTTACTGGGATTTGGGTGTATTGATGGACACCGATTATTTTCCACATTGACATTCCGTGTAGATGTTATTTATTCTCATGCTCAGCATTCAGTATTGTACATCTCATCCTGTATCTGTAGTACCTGATAGAGTACACATGCTATGCAATATTATTGCATACCCTGCTCGTCCTATATAGATGTTATTAGATTGCATTTGCTATGCACGATTATTGCATACCCTTCTCATCCTATATAGATGCTATTAGATCGCACTTGTTGCAAGATTATTGCTCATCTAGCTCATCATATAGATGTTATCTATTGGCATAGGTTAGAGTATCGCAGCACGTGCATACTCGCGATTACCTTTATATGTTATCTACTACTCACGAGTTGGCAACTCACTAAGACTGTCCTACCGGGATAGCTCCTCTCTCAATCATTGCAATCACGTGCCTGTGATCCAATAATTGACTCTGAGGGCACTATCTCCAACACCAGCAAAGGGATCTCAGCTCTTGCCTCCTGGAATGAGGTGCTTGATATTCATGACCGAATACCAGTATGCAAAGCGAAAGAATATACTGTAGTTTTTCGAACTTTGTTCCAACAACATCTTTTAGGTTTATTTTCTTGCATTAATAAAAAATTAATGCGGTCCCATCAGTTAATCCTATCACACCATAAAAAGAACGAAAATAAAATGTACATATATGCCATCCGTATTCGCCATGGGGCCCCGTCATCACCCGTTAGGTTACTTAACTAACGACAGAGCGGGGGCTGGACTAGCGCGGGTGCAAAACATATACAACATCTACTAGTATATATATAAGTATATATAACATTCGTCCTAGGCATGATAATAAACAACATCACAGAATCTCAGCCAACAATATAGAAAGGTGGGTAATCTTGGAGCCCCGGTTTCATTTGAGCCGCAAATAAAACCCGACGTTCTCGGTCGTGTGGATAGCCTGTGCAATGAAAACCTTGACCCTTACGAGCGCGGCAAGTTACCCGCCAATCTCAGAAGTGAGGCAACCCCCTTCAACAAAGTGAATGGGCCACCCAGCACTTCATGGAATCCGGTAACTTGGACTCCCCTCCGTGGGTCATCCTATACCCCCTACGAGTGCGGCGAATGGCCTGCAGGGTTACTAGGCACACTAATAAGGCTCTACAAGGCATTGACCATGCCAAAATTAAATTTTTAGGTGCCGAACAACCCTAAGCAAGATCGTATACTAGAGTTTAGGCGAAACTAAAAGCAAGCAAACAACTTTACTCTAAAGGGAATACGAAATACAACCTTTATAGATCGGTCCTTCACTTCATTTGCTCCTTGTTGAAGTCCCTTCGCTGCGATCAAGGTTCTCCCGGGCTCTTGCATGGCTTCACGACGCGAAGGATGCGGCCTTGCTTGATGTCTCCGAGGCCGAAGATGATCTACGTCGAGGGAATTCCGACTCAAGCTCCTACTTCACTAACTAGAGAATTAGTGAAGTAAACACCCTAAACTAAAGTGCTAGTCTAGTGGAGGATGGAGAAATAGAAAGTGGGTTCTCTTTAGAATTTTGTTTCTCACAATCTTTCTCACTTTGGATCAAACCCTAGTTTTCTTTTTCTTTTTGAAACAAGAAGAAGAAGATGAAGAAAATAAAATGAGAAGAGATAATGATCAAGTGAGAAGGCTAACCATGGTGAGTGAGTATCATATACTAACTCTTGTAGAGCCATAACCATAGCTAAGTGTTAAGGTTAGGTTAAAACCCAAAGTAAAAACAAATTTAGTGGACTTTAGTCAATGCATCCACAAGCTTCCACAAGCTTCATGCATTTTCTAATTTACCACTAATTTTGTAATTACTTTTAAATGTTAAAACCCAACATAACAAATAGCATGGTGTATGTCTTGTACACCCATGTCTAGTGTATCATCAACCATGATACAATAAAAGAAAACACAATTTTAATATATATCACATATACATTAAAGTTGTGCTCATGTGAGAAAAACCCTAAAGTGAACATGTGTTAGTAAATGTAAACTAGTATATCTAATATACAATTATACACTTAATTATTAAATCAACACTTGACTTAATAATCCGGTCATATCTCATATAACCGACTAACATTCATCGTATCGACTTATCGAATCAACACTTGATTCGATAACCCGGTCATATCATATATAACCGACCGATACTAAAAGTCGCGAGAATAGAATACGGTATCACATACACGCATTATTCTCGGTCCCGCACATATCACATATGCGCTCCTATTTCGTTTTGCCTGAGCCGGTAAAACATCTGTGTAGGACTCTAAAGACTCGTCAATACGCCGGCAGTAGGTGATGATCATATCAAGCACCCACAAGCCGTCAGCAGTACTAGCTGGACGTAACAGCTACCCGGGTATTGAGCGATCAGAAGATCAGCAAGCAAGCCTGCTCCAACTCCTGTAAAAGCCTGCCGGTAACACTTCCCATATAGTCCGGTCTCCTTGTCTGATATGTCGCATATCAAGTCTAGGGGTGGTAAATGTCAGACCCCAATAACTGATAAGTCGTGCCGATATGAGACTCATAACGGGTCGAGAAACTACTGGTAACACTTACCAGCAAATCTCTAAATCAGCCCTGGCCAGGGACTTCCCTATTATAGCCAATCGAGCACAGCGCAACATCAACCCCCAATACCGGGAGAGACGAAACCCCTCCTATCGCTCATTGCCTCCATGTGACTCGGGACTGTACCCAAAAACCACCGTTTTGCACACCCTCATGGACGTGGTAAGGTGGAAATCAAAGAACGGTGGGAATCACACAAGACTCTATGACGATCTCGGGTCTACAGACTAACCTGCACAAGTGTCACCAGAGAACTGCCATCTGACGTGAGGTATAATACCATCTGGGAGTTCTCGGCGAGTCCGTCCAGTGTACCCAGTCTCCACTGAGCACCCGTATACCATCTCTGATGTCAAACACCAATGGATATGGGATCATCCATCGCCCATCTCATGGGTCGAGAAGCATATACGCTAGTCTACTCTGGTATATCGATGCCCTGTCTCGATACACCCACGACTAGGAACATTAAAGGATGTACTTATGGACTACCATGGCCACACTAGTATGATCTGCATCACAGTCCAGGTAGTCAAGTACATATCCTAAGGGCTTTATCAACATGTATCTATAAGACAGTATAAAGAGACAAGTATACATGTTAAGATAAAGAGCAACCAGATAGCATACTATCATATCGAGCAAGAAAGTCCTCTCTATATATGTCCAAGCATCCAATATAATATACATCATCTGTACAATACTGGCCTCTAGGGCATACATACAACTAACATGGCCCGCCAATTCTAGAATGAAGCCCTCACCGTCTCAACGCCATGAGATGCAGGATTGTTTCCTTCTAGAACCCGGCTACTCGTGCAATCCACCGTGGGGTAATCCTAGTACAGAAAATGAAAATAATATGTACAAATAGTGACATCGACCTCAACCCGGTCGTACCCCAAAATAATATACAACCCGGCAAAGACGGCAGTCCACATGTCGGATGCTCGCTCCGCAAATGAATATACAAATGAATCTTAAACTGTACTACTAGCATTGCACCACATGCTATCCACCACGACCATCCAACCACAATCACAGCACAAGCACAAAATATCAACGCGAATGTCACGTTCGCAAACTCGTCTAAAAGGACATATAGCAGATAGACGGGTTTACCGATCAAATGACATTCACAGTCGCAGATAAAAGTGAATGTACTGTAAACTATTAAACAATGTCAAATATAACAGCTTCGAAACACTCCATATTGCGCCGAATTGAAAAACAACAGAAAATCAAAATTTGGCAAAACTAGCAACACCAGACAACCAAACTCCTTAAGATAAGAACCCAGACCAAAACACGACGCAATCCACCATGGAAAAACCGAGCAGGCCGGTTTTTTGAGGTATGTGGCCGGCCAAGATGTGGTGGAATTGAATCGTTTTTGTTCAGTGTTCATCTCACAGTGTAAATAGCATTCTGCACATGTTTTAAATTTTTTTTGAAGCCTTTAAAAATTCAACAGAAATTGCAGTTTGGGTTTTGATGTTACGAAGTCGTTTCGGTTTCGTTGTTTTAACATTGTTTAAACTTGCTAGTCTAGGGTTTATGGGCTGGCTCTGATACCATGAAAGTTTACCCTAGTGCCCCGACCAACTTCCGTGACTAAATGCGGAACAAAATTTTTTCTACGAATTGAAACTTGGCACTAGAATAACATTTAACCCGGATCTTACCATAAACCTAACTAGCAAAAGTAGTAATGCTATCTACTATGATGAAGAAATCTCACCAAGTGACCCAAGTACTTCGGTCTTCTTCCCTCGTTATGTGCTCCTAGTGGCCACCTTGAACATGCTTGATCTCCATTTCCGGCTCCATCGGTCCTCCGGGATCGAGCTTGTTCTCCGGCCTTCCTTTGTCATAGATGATCCACCCGAGAGATATGATCCATGTCTCTAGCTCAACACTATATGTCAAATAGAGCAACTAGAGAACTTGGGTCACTAAACTAAGTAGTCTAGGATGTAGTGTGATGACCAAAGTGTTTGCTATCTCTTTCTAGCCTCTTCACTTATTTCTCAACTCATGAGAATGGTAGTGAAGAGGAAGAAGATGAAGCTGGAGGAAACTCAAGAGGAGGGAGGAGAGTGAAGCAAAATGGAAGCTCAAGAAAATAATGAAACAACCAAGAGAGAGAAATTACACAAAAAGGTTTTGTGTATGAATTTCTTGAATAAACAATTAACAACCATACTTCAATAGTAACTCCAAATGAATTAAAAATTCATTTGTTAACTATTAAAGCATGGTTATCCCCATTCCTCCCAAACGTCACACTTTCCACCTCATTTTCCATTTATCAAATAAATTGAAAAAGCATAATGAGGTGGCCATCTTCTAGAAGGCAATCTGTAATAAATACGGATTACATTCTGTTGTATATACATACCTGCATTCGGATAAAAACCCGAATGCCCAAAGAGATAGAAGAACAAGAAGAACAGAATACTAGAATATACATATCGAAATACATATATGTATACTATTAAATCAATATCTGATTTAATAATCCGGCTCATACCTGAGCCGGCTAGTATTACCAACTGTCCGATAGAAAGTCCGAGTAACAAGTACATCAATCGATCGAGACCCTGCACGTATCCAATATGGCTACTATATTATTTCGCCTGAACCAGGGAAACCCTCTATGTGGGACTCTAAAGACCCGAAAGTACGCCGGCAGTGAGTTACTGGATAAATTCATAACCACAAGCACATCAGCGGCACTAGCTGTACGTAACGGCTACCTGGGTACCTGTCAAAAAGGAAGGCCGACGAGCAAACTCATCCGGATTCCTACTGAGCCTATCTGTGACAATCTCCGTACAGTTCGGTCTCTTCTTCTGAGAGTATCGCATACCGGGTCTAAGGGGTGGTAAACGTCAGACCCTGACAGCCTGGTAATTCGTGCTGATGCGGCTCAGGACCAATCTGGGAAACTACTGATCAGCCTATCAGTAAATCCCAACTTCCTTGGCCAATGTCTTATGGTCCTGACAATTAAACACAGTGCGATATCGACTCCCAATACCGGGAGAGACGAATCCCCGACAATCGCTCACTGCCTCCATGTGTCTCGGGACTGTACCCAACCAAAACCTGTTTGCACGACTCAGCAGAGCCGTGGTAGGGTAGTGATCAAAGCACGGTGGAAACTCACATGAGAAAAATGACGATCTCAGGTCTAAGGACTAACCTGTACTCATGTCACCTGAGAACTTCCATCTGACGATAGGTATAATACCATCTGGAAGTTCTCGGCGAGTCCGTCCGGTGTACTCACCCCCAGTGAGCACCTGTATATGATCTTAGGTCTGAAGACCAATGGTTGTGGGACCAAACCATCGCCCCTCGTCGGGGTCTAGAAACGTATACACTAGTATACTCCGGAATATCGATGCCCAGTCTCGATACTCCCACGACTAGGGACCATTTAAGGATGTGCATACCGACAACCCAGCTCCCACAAGTATGATTGCCATCATAACGCATGTTGTCTAGCAATGATCCTACGGGCTTTATCAACATGTCTAAAAGATATGTAATATCAAGTAAAACATACGCATGTTAAGATAAAGTCAAACCAAATAGCATATTATCATATCGAGCAAGACTGTCTTGTACATATATATGTCCAAGTATCCATATGTATACATATACAATAATGGCCTCTAGGGCATACATATCCAACAGGAGTCCATGTAGACCAACAAAATATGGACTTTGGACATTGCTCCTGAAGGGGTAAAACCCATAGGCTGCAAATGGATCTTCAAAAAGAAGATTGGTGTAAATGGACAGGTTGAAACCTATAAGCCTAGACTTGTTGCAAAAGGTTTTCATCAAAGACCTGGATTGGACTATGATGAAACCTTTTCTCCAGTGGCTATGCTCAAATCCATTCGGATCCTTCTTGTCATTGCTGCCTTCCATGATTATGAGATTTGGCAGATGGATGTAAAGACCGCTTTTCTAAATGGAAATTTGGAAGAGTGCGTCAATATGGATCAACCAGAGGGTTTCATTCAGAGTGGGAGCAGTGGGAAAGTGTGCAAGTTGCTTAAGTCCATTTATGGATTAAAGTAGGCATCGTGGAGTTGGAACATCTGTTTTGATGAGACGGTCAAAGAATTTGACATTATCAAAAAACCAGATGAACCATGCATCTATAGTAAGATTGTAGCAAGAACTGTTGTATTCCGTGTCTTGTACGTGGATGGCATTCTTTTGATAGGAAATGACATTCCTATGCTACGATAAGTCAAAAGATTCTTGTCACAAAGGTTCTCCATGAAAGACCTGGGTGATGCCTCTTACATTCTGGGTATCCAGATTTATCGTGATAGATCTAAGAGGATGTTGGGACTTTCACAGTCCAGATACATCGACATCATATTGAAAAGATTCAGTATAGAAGATTAAAAGCGCGGTAATCTACCAGCTTGTCACGGAATCACCCTCTCCAAAGAGATGTCTCCCAAGACAGATTTGGAAAGGGATCGCATGTTTATTATACCTTACGCTTCTGCGGTAGGCTCTATAATGTATGCGATGTTGTGTACCATACCAGATGCTGCTTACGCACTAAGCGTGGTAAGCCGGTATCAGTCAAACCCTGGGAAGAAGCACCAGATAGCAGTAAAGAACATTCTCAAGTACCCAAGAAGGACTAAGGAGATATTCTTGGTGTACGACGGAAAAGACCTCCAGATCGAGGCCTTTGTTGACTCCAGCTTCTAGAGTGACAAGGATGATTCCAAGTCCATTTCGGGTTATGTCTTTACCCTCAATGGAGGGGCAATCTGTTGGAAGAGCTCCAAACAGGACACCGTTGTTGACTCGACAATGGAAGCGGAGTATATCGCTGCTTCTGATGCTGCAAAAGAAGCAGCCTGGATGAGGAAGTTCTTAGCAGAACTTTAGGTGGTTCCGTCCATTGTTGATCCAATACCTCTGTATTGTGACAACAACGTGGCTATAGCTTTAGCAAAGAAACCCAAGTCCTACCAGAAGTCCAGACATATCTTGAGGCGGTATCACCTGATCAGGGAGATCGTGGATCGCCGGAAGATCGAGGTGCGGAGAGTTGATACGGAGAACAACACTGCAGATCCACTCACAAAGGCCATCCCTTAGACACAGTTCGAGAGGCTCTTCGAGATGATAGGTCTGCGATATGGCAACACATGGGCTTAGTGCAAGTGGGAGAATGTTAGTGATATATGCCCTAGAGGCCATTATTCTATAGTATTAGTTTGTATATTACATTTTGGAAGCTTGGGATATACATGGATTTTAAGACAGTCTTGCTCAAAATGGTAGTATGCTACTTGGTTTGTTTCTATCTTCATATGTATATATGTTTCTTTTAACGTATCGCTAATACATATTGGTAGAACCCTTAGGATCTTTGCTTGACTACCAGCGTTGTGATGGCAGTCACACTAGTGGGGGCTGGGTAGTCTATAAGCACATCCTTATACAAGTCCCTAGTCGTAGGATTATCGAAATAGGGCATCGATACTCCCGTAGACTAGTGTATACGCTTCTCATCCCAGCAGGGGAGATGGTCTGTCCCAAAGCCATTAATATGCCATACTAGAGATAGTATGCAGGTGCTCATTGGGTTATGAGTTACAATGGACGGACTCGTGGGGAACTACTGGTTGGTACTATACATATCATCAGGGAGCAGTTCCCAGGTGACATGAGTACAACATAGTGTTAGTTATGTATATTCCCTAGTGGCCATTGTTGTACATGTGATGTATATTATAATGTGCTTAAATATATATATAGAGGACTTTCTTGCTCGATATGATAGTATGCTATCTGGTTTCACTTTATCTTAACGTGTTAGAAAATACTGTTTTGTGATTATATGTTGATGAAGCCCTTGGGATATGTACTTGACTACTAGGACTTTGATGAGATCATACTAGTGGGGCCAGGGTAGTCAACGAGTACATCCTATAACTGTTCCTAGTCGAGAGTGTATCAAGACAGGGCATCGATACTCTAGAGTAGACTAGCGTATACGCATCTTGACCCATATGATGGGCGATGGATGATCCCATATCCATTGGTGTTGGACATCAAAGATGATGTACGGGTGCTCAGTGGAGACTGGGTACACTGAACGGACTCGCCGAGAACTCCTGGATGGTATTATACCTATCGTCATATAGCAGTTCTCCGGTGACACTGGTACAGGTTAGTCTGTAGACCCGAGATCGTCATAGAGTCTTGTGTGATTCCCACTGTGCTTTGATTTCCACCTTACCACATCCAAGAGGGCATGCAAAACGGTGGCTTTTGGGTACAGTCCCGAATCACATGGAGGCAATGAGCGATAGGAGGGTTTTCGTCTCTCCCGGTATAAGGAGTTGATGTTGTGCTGTGTTCGAATTGCTATAACTGGAAGTCCCTGGCCAGGGCTGATATGGAGATTTACTGGTAAATGTTATCAGTAGTTTCTTGACCCGTTATGAGCCTTACATCGACATGACTTATCGGTTACTGGGGTCTGACGTTTACCACCCCTAGACTAGATATACAACATATCAGACGAAGAGATCGGACTGTACGGGAGTATTACTAATTGGATTTGCAGGAGAATGTACAGTCTTGCTTGTTGATCTTCTGATTGCTCAATACACGGGTGGCTATTACGTGTAGCTGACCGCTTGCAGCTTGTGGGTGTTTGATATGATCATCACCTGCTGCCGGCGTATTGACGATTCTTTAGAGTCCTACACAGAGGTTTCCTGGCTCAGGAAAAACGGAGTAGGAGCACATATGTTATATGTGCGGGACCGAGAATAATACGATATGAGATACCGTATTCTATTCTCGCAATATGAGATATCGGCCAGGTATATTTGATATGGCCGGGTCATCGGATCAAGTGTTGATTCGATAAATTGGTACATGTTATATTAGTCGGTTATATGCAATATGGACGGATTGTCGGATTAAGAGTTGATTCGATAATTAAATGTATAATTATATATGTGATATATTACATTATGTTAACTAATATAAACTCGCTTTATTAATTCATTTTCTCACTGGGTAATACATTGATGTACATGCGATATATGTTAATTGTATTATTTTCTTTTTTTACAAAATATATTGTATATGTGATATATAATATTGTAACAAGTTAGGATTACAAATGCAACATGGTTGTTAAGTTTAAACAAAGTTAGGTTTTGGATTTGGGTTAGCTTTTTCATGAAGCTTTATGAAGCTTTCCTTTTTGTTTTCTAGCTTGATATTTTGTGAAGATATTTTGTTAACCCAACCCAAACCCTTAACACTAGTTTATTCTCTACATGAGTTAAGGCCTTCATTTATTAACTCATGGTTGTCATTTGTAACTATAACAATAATTCATTATTCATCACAAAAGCTTTCTTCTTCTTCTTCCTTCTTGAAAAAGCTTTCTACCTTTTTGTGAAGTGATGATTCAAAGTGAGAACAAAAGAGAGCAAAATTCCTACTTCATCATCCTCATCTATTCTAGCCACTTAGATTAGGGTGTTCACTTCATTAATACCTGATTAGAGAAGTGAGAGCTTGAGTTTGAGATTCTTCATGGTAGATCATCTTCGAAAAGGAAGACTTCTAGCAAGCATGGATCATTCGACTTGTGGAGCCTCTCTAGAGTCCGGGATTTTATGGATCGCGGCGAAGGGACTACTACTCGGAGCTTATGAAGCAAAGGAACGGACTACAAAGGTTGTAATCCCTCTCTCTAAGATGTAAAGTTGTTTACTTCCATGTTAACCCTTATTCTCTAGTTATGATCTTGGTTAGGTTTTGTTTAGCACACCAAAAATTTTAAAGTAGCATGATTGATGTTTGCCAAAACCTTCACAAGGTGCTATGCTGACCTACAGTGGTATCAGAGCCAAGCTAGAGTATTAGGCGTTGTCTAGACAAAGTTAGAAATCCGATCGAACCCCGAAACACCGAGAATTGACACCTTGCTGGAAATTTTTTCAAAAGTTGAAATTTTTCATAATAAAAATACTCAGAAAATCATGCAGGGAATTTTATGGACCCACCTGAAGAAAGAGTCCCTAATTCGCTATAGTGACTGCGTAACCGCGGCCAAAACCTGGTTTTGGCGGCGGTTCCGCGGCGCCACTTTGGAGGCTTGGGACGGGCACTTCAACGACGGTCCATAGGTGCTGGGGCATGCTACTGGGAATTTTTATTTTCTGATCAAGTGTTGAGCTCACTGGGGTATTTTAGGAATTCGTTGTGTCCGTCGAATTATCTAACTTCGCCTAGTTATATGTGATGTTTATGTGTTGCTGTGATATGTTATATTGGATAGTTGTGTATTGAATAGCCGGGGGTTTTATGTGAGATGAGAGTTTTCTTTTTCATTCATGTAAAATTCATTTGTATGTAATATTCTTTTATTGGGGCACTTCCGGGTTGAGGATGATGTCACCATTGTATATTATTTACTTTTTCGCATTAGGATAGACCCAAGACGGAGAGCACAAGTAACCGGGTTCTACGGTCCAGTGGGAGGCCATCTCGAGGAGTCGAGACCGGGCCTCCTAACCCTAGAATTGGCAGGGTTAGTTGCCGCTCTCGTAGGGGTCTAGGGATGTGGGTTTGGCTATTCATCGTAACTGTGGAATCCGTGTTTTATATAGGCTCAAAATAAAACACGGATGTCCTAGTATATCCAATATTTCATATGTTGACTTCTACTGCAATGTTCTGTGATGAGATCATATTACTTCTATAGGGTTCCTAGGCACACTCAAGAGGTTCCACAAGGCATCAACCATGCCAAATTCAAAAAATTTCTATGTGCCTAGCAACCCAAAGCAAGATCGATACTAGAGGTAAGGCGAAAGAAGCAAGTAAACAACATTATTGCTAAATGAACGAGGCTACAACCTTTGTAGATCCGGTCCTCCACTTCCTTGGCTCCGTGTCGACGTCCCTCCGCTGCGATCATCGGATCCCAGACTCTCGCGGTGGTTTCGTCGAAGAAATGATCGGGCTAGGTCGACGACTTCGATGCCGAAGATGATCTACGTCGAGGCAGCTCAAGCTCAAGCTCCACCTTCACCAAGTCATGAAACTTGTGAAGAAAACACCCTATACTACATGGCAAGTGTTAGAGGATGAAGAAATAGGAAGTGGGTTCACTTTGGATTTGGATTTCTCACTTGGAATCATCACTTGGAAATTTCTAGCAAGCTTTCTTCTTCACTTGAAGAAGATGAAGAAGAATAGAAAAGAATGAATTATCTAATTAGAAAATTCAAGTGATGCTTATCATTTTGCAACCATGGGTGAGGCTAACTCATGTAGAGAATAAACTAGGGTTAAGGTAAATGGTTAGGGTTAAGGATAAAAACAAAATGGTGAAGCTTCATGAAACTCCAAGAAGAAAACAAAGAAAGCCACCATATTTGTTTTTGCCCCAAAAATAAATGAATAAATCAAATAATTAAGTAAATCAAACCCTAACCATTAACCTAATCATGGTTTAATCATACACACCCAAGTTTGCATGTATCATCAAACATGATACAATCTAGTGCACAAACATATATCATATATACAATGTGCACATTCAAGTGAGATAATCAATCTTAAGTGAACCAATACTATTTAATGTAAAGTAATATATCAAATATATAATTATACATTAAATTATTAAATCAACACTTGATTTAACGATCCGGTCATATCGCATATGACCGACTAATATCCAATGTATCGACTTATCGAATCAATCCTCGATTCGATAACTAGGTTATATCGCATACAACCAATCGATACATTCATCACGAGAATAGAATACGGTATCACATACACGCATTATT
Organism: Agapanthus africanus; assembly: GCA_030015575.1. Lineage (NCBI taxonomy): Eukaryota > Viridiplantae > Streptophyta > Magnoliopsida > Asparagales > Amaryllidaceae > Agapanthus > Agapanthus africanus. Next base: position 502,369,849 of record CM057337.1, read on the forward strand.
CTCGGTCCCGCACATATCTCATATGCGCTCCTATTTCGTTTCGCTTGAGCCAGGAAACCTCTGTGTAGGACTCTAAAGACTCGTTAATACACCGGCAGTAGGCGATGATCATATCAAACACCCACAAGCCGCAAGCGGTCTGCTAAACGTAACGGCCACCCGGGTATTGAGCGATCAGAAGATCGACGAGCAAGCCCGCTCACACTCCTGTGAATCCAACCAGTAACACTTACCGTACAGTCCGGTCTGATCGTCTGATATGTCGCATATCTCGCCTAGGGATGGTAAACGTCAGACCCCAGTAGCTCGATAAGTCGTGTCGATATGAGGTCTATAACAGTTCAAGAAACTACTGGTAATACTTACCAGTAAATCTCAGCAACCCTGGCCAGGGATTTCCGGTTATAGCCAATCGAACACAGCGCAACATCAACTCCCTATACCGGGAGAGACGAATCCCCTCCTATCGCTCATTGCCTCTATGTGATTCGGGACTGTACCCAAAAACCACCGTTTTGCACGCCCTCTTGGACATGGTAAGGTGGAAATCAAAGCACAGTGGGAATCACACAAGACTCTATGACGATCTCGGGTCAACAGACTACTCTGTACCAGTGTCACCAGAGAACTGCCATCTGACGTAAGGTATAATACCATCTGGGGGTTCTCGGCGAGTCCGTCCAGTGTACCCAGTCTCCACTGAGCACCCGTATATCATCTCTGATGTCAAACACCAATGGATATGGGATCATCCATCGCCCATCTGTATGGGTCGAGAAGGTATACGCTAGTCTACTCTGGTATATCGATGCCCCGTCTCGATACACCCACGACTAGGGACCTTGAAGGATGTACTTATGGACTACCATGTCCCCACTAGTATGATCCGCATCATAGTCCAGGTAGTCAAGTACACATCCTAAGGGCTTTACCAACATGTAACATAGAGACAATCAGCGTACATGTTAAGGTAAAGAGCAACCAGATAGTACACTATCATGTCGAGCAAGAAAGTCCTCCCTATATATGTCCAAGCATCCACTACAATATACATCCTATGTATAGCAATGACCTCTAGGGCATACATATAACTAACAATCTCCCACTTGCACTAGGGCCATCTGATAGCAGTGGTTGTAGTATCTCATACTCAACCATCCCAAAAAAGTCTCTCTCTGGGAAAAGGCCTTTGTGAGTGGATCCGCCGTATTGTCCTCTGAGTCTACTCTCCTGACCTCGATCCCTTGGAGATCAACCATCTCCACGATCAGGTGACACTTGTTGGAGATAGTGCCCTCAGAGTCAATTATTGGGTCACAGGCACGTGATTGTAATGATTGAGGGAGGACCTATCCCGATAGGATAATCTTACTCGAGATGATAGTATGCTATCTGGTTTACCTTTATCATCGTGTACTGTTTTAGGTGACCTGACACGTCGCTATTACACGTTGATAGAGCCCCTAGGATTCTTGCTTGACCACCAGCAGTATGAAGGAGATCATATAAGTAGGAGCTGGAGGTCTATAAGCACATCCTTAAAAGGTCCCTAGTCGTGGGAGATTCGAGACAGGGCATCGTTTCTCCAGTGTAGACTAGTGTATACAGTCGAGACCCCGACGAGGGGCGGTGGCCGGTCTCACAAGCCATTGGTGTCAGTTAGATCACCTAAGATGTATACAGGTGCTCATTGGGTTATGAGTACACCGGACAGAACTCGCCGGGAACCTGCTAGTTGGTCATATACCAGACGTCAGATGGCAGTTTCCTGGTAACATGTGTACAGGTTAGTTCATCGACCTGGGGATCGTCATTTGTCTCGTGTGAGTTCCCACTGTACTTTGATTACTACCCTACCACGCTCAAAGGAGACGTGCAAACAGGTTTTAGTTGGGTACAGTCCCGAGCCACATGGAGGCAGTGAGCGTATCTTCAGGGGTTCGTCTCTCCCGGTATTGGGGGTGAGGTCGCGCTGTGTCTAGGAGAGCCATTACACAAAGCCCTCGGCCGAGGCAAGGAGATTTACTGGTAGGTATTCCAGTAGTATCTCAGGGTGTTCTGGGCTACACTCCGACACGACTTGTACCGCTTTTGGGGTCTGACTTTTACCAACCCCCTAGGCCCGCCATGCGATGCTCATAGACGAACGGACCGGACTGTACGGATATTATCACTGACAGGCTCAGTAGGGTGTCAGGCTGAGTTCGCTCACAGACGTCCCTTTTGGTCAATACCTAGTAGCCCGTTATGTATTGGCTTATACCTCTAACGTGCTAGTGGTTAAATCCACAACCAAGGTGTTGATGAGTCTTTAGAGTCCCCCACATTCAGTTACTCAAGCTTTCGGACGAAAAGCTGTAGAGGCCGTATGGAGATATGGCAAGGTCCGATCAGATACGTGCGGTATTGCACGGATCAGGATCAGACAGTTTGTACTAGAGGCTGTATGGATATATGGCAGGGTTCGATCAGATTCGTGCGGTATTGCACGGATCAGGATCGGACGGATATTACAAGCCGGCTTTGGTCTAAGCCGGATCCTAGTATAGTACAGTGTAGATTTTGTCTCATTGCATTTGTATTTCGGTCGGAATACAAATGCGGGTGTGTATGCACAGTATCGGGGTTTTCCTGTTGTTTATTACAGGACCAGTTTTCTGGAGTTGCCAGTTTGCTTTTCGTTTCGGCCATATTTCTTTGTATCGTTCATTGGCCGAAGATTGGTGGAGGAGGGCTTATTTGCATTGTGCAAATAAGCTATTGTGGAGGGGGTTCTTTGCATTTTATTGTGTCATGATGGTATCATGATGGTGCACCATCCATTGACCTCTCTTGACTTTCTTTTTCCATGATTGCTTGACTTTGGATGTCATGATGGTTGTGGTGGAGTGTTGGATTTAGCTTGTTATCATTCTTGATCATGATCACCTTTCTCTCTCTCTTTCTTGTGATTGATCCACTCTCCCCTCTCATTCTCTCCATGAATATGAGGCCGGCCATTCCATGAAGGGGGTGGGCTGTCCAAATTTGGAGAGGGCATTTTTCTTCTCTTTTGGCTTGAAAAAGATATAGCTTCATCCAAAAAGATTCATACCTCATTTCCTCCACCAAAGTGGCAACCTCCTACAACCCCAATTGAGACATAGCACTACACCATTCTACAGCAAACCTTGGGCACGTCGACTAGCCAGCTTCGTGCCCGAGTTGCCTCGGTATTGAGGTGGGAGCCCGTAAAAGATGCAGACGATGTGGTGCCCTTCCGGCAAGGAGGCGACGACCGGAGTTTCCGCGGGAGATCGGGACGACGACGAGAAGACCGGAGGACTCGGATCACTCGGTATATCTCTATTCCCCTTCTTGTAGTTAGCTAGGACTAGTTAATGGTTCGATCCGGGTTTTTAGTGCGCGGTGGTACCGGTTTGCTAGTTTGCAAAATTAAAGTTTATCACCGCTTCCGCATTTGGCCTTCGGATTAACGGCCGGGGCGCCGCCGTGCACTTACAGTGGTATCAGAGCCGCGCTATTAACATAGTCTAGCTTTGTCTAATGTGTTTACATTTCCGATCGACCAAAATTCCAAAATCCGCGTTTTCTTCACATTAGTTTTCTGTTGATTTTTTTCTGGCTCGAAAATTTTTTCAGGTTGTAGAAAAGTGATGTACTGGAAATTATAAGCATTCTGTAGAAATTCGATACAGTGATTCATCTATGGGAGCGCGGAACCGCGGCCAAACCCCCCTTTGGGCCGCGGTTCCGCCGCACTATGATGAGATGGTTGTTTCAATTTTCTTCAGTTGCTTTCTGGGTTGAAAATAAGGGTTTTGGAATATTAATTTTGGGCCCAGAATTTCTTGATGTGCTACAGTAGTACTTGGGGCCCACTTGTTAAAATTTGATCGATCGGATATTTAAAACACATTATTTCACAGTATTTACATTATATCTGCGACCGTGAATGTCACTCGATCGGTAAATCCTGTCTAACTGCTATAGCCCGGTTAGACGGATTTGCGAACGTGACTTTCACGTTGATGTTCTGTGTTTTGCTGTGATGTTGCGGATCGGTCGTGGGGGATAGCCTGGATGCAATGCTAGTACAGTGTTTTGTTGTATTATGTACATTTGTTATTGCAGGGCGAGCGTCCGACATGTGGACTGCCGTCACTGCCTGATTGTATTATTATTTTGGGGCACGACCAGGTTGCGGTCGATGTACCCATTGTATGTATATTTTACTTTCTGTACTAGGATTGCCCCGCGGAGGGGTGCACGGATAGCCGGGTTCTAGAGGGCAACAAGCCCGCATCTCATGGCATTGAGACGGAGGGGGCTTCACTCTAGGATTGGCGGGATATTCGCCGCACTCGTAGGGGGTACAGGTTGACCCAGGAGGGGTGCCCAAGTTACCGGATTCCGTGAAGTGCTGGGTGGTCCATTCACGTTGCTGAAGGGGGCTGCCTCGCTTCAGGTTTTGGCGGGTGACTTGCCGCGCCCGTAGGGATCTAGGATTTTCATTGCACAGGCTATCCACACGACCAGGGGAACGTCGGGTTTCAGTAGTGGCTCTGTGAAACCCGGGGATCCCAGATATCTGTATTGTTCTGTGATGCTGTACATTTCTGTGATGTTGCATTTTATCACGCCTTGAGCGAATATAATATATTGGTATATATATATTAGTAGATGTTGTATATGTTTTGCATCCGTGCTAGTCCAGTCCCCGCTCTGTCGTTAGTTAGCTAACCTAACGGGTAATGACGGGACCCAGTGGCGAATGCGGATGGCATATACGTACATCAGTATATTTTCGTTCTTTGTGGTGTGATCAATCGATGGGACTGCGTTGATTCGGATCAATGCAAGTTAAAAACAAACCTAATCTGATGTTGTTGGAACACTTTTCAAAAAGCTGTTATTGCAAGGACGTTCACTTTTGTTTTGCATCGTGGTATTCAGTTGGAATATCCTGCTCCTCAGTCGACGAGGCAAGGGCCGAGATCCCTTCACAGGGAGTGACCCCTTGGACAAAAAGTTTGCGTCAGGGCAATAACTTCACTATAGCCGATTACTTTTGCTTTGCACCGTGGTATTCAGTTGGAATATCCTGCACCTCATTCTACGGGGAAAGAGCCGAGATCCGTTCACCGGGAGTGACCTCTTTAGCAACGGTTTTCGTCACTATATTTTCAAAAAGCTATCCGGTTCCTTCAACGATATCAAGTTCTTTACGTTAAAGGTTTTCGCCAGAAACCATTCGTAGCCCTCCGTCGTTTCAGACGGGTAGCACGTAGTATTCATGCTATGTTTGTTGGCCTTCGTCAAGGCATAGTGTATGGTAGCTGCTTGTTGCCTTTCTGCAGCATAGATAAATGCGTTGGTTTGGGACAGTCGTATAGCCTTGTTGGCCTTCGTCAAGGGCTTGTGCGGGTGGGTTCAAATCAACCTGGAGAATGACGGGTAAAACTTGACATGTGACTTATGATTTGTTGGCCTTCGTCAAGGTCATAAGAGCATGGGGCAAAAATCACATCGGGAGTTTCAAAAGAACTGAAACTTGCCAGATATGCGCATACCTTCTGGAGTATGATAGCGTGAGCGGATTCCGTCACGTTATCATGCGATGATAGTTGGATCCCGATTCCCACTGATGAGTTAGTTTACTCCTCGGGTGACCCCGACTAATTCTTCTTTCAGGTTTGGAGAAGAATTTGACGATACAGTGGGAGGTTTCCAGATTAGATAAATTGGTAACCATTCTGATCTAGGTTAGAGTGCACGCTGAGTGTTTCTTTTCTCTCTCTCTTTGGCAGCGACCATTGACCCGACCCTAAGACTATGACTCAGTGACCATAATTAACCGAACCTTCTTAAAACATTGGCTTTTGGATTGTCAGAGTTGCGAACCTCATTGCCACTCCTACTTTTACCTATTTCTCCAGGAAACCCCGTAATACTACGAACGTCCATTTCCATTGGACAAAACCATCGTATGATTATATACGAACTCGAAAGAATTCGAGGATGGTTTCAGGTTCTGGAGGAAACGGATAGGACTATTCAGTTGTCTTTTCCTTTTACCTTCTCTCAGGTTGTGAGTACTCCTTGGTTTAGGAGATAGTACACCTATTACGCAAATTGGATAGTCTTCTTCCAAACCTTAGGCTGGTGCCGAACGGTGGGGAATGAAGAAAACCAATTAGCAAAACGATGGTGTACAGAAGGTATTAAGTTAAGACAAAGCAAGGGATTAGTAAGAGGGCAAAGTAAATTGCGACTGATATTCACGACCAAACCAGGTATTTCATTACCACTCCCACTTCACCTTTGTATTTCTCCAGGACACTCCGTATCACTATGAAGATCCACAGTTTATTGGATATTCCATCGTATGGTTATATACGAACTCGAAAGGAACTTGTTCCAGTTCAGGGATGGATTCTGGTTCAGGAGAAATAGGAATAAGGTTTATTCAGGTATCTTTTGTCTTCACCTTCTCTCGCATTGCAAGTGCTCCTAGGATTAGGATAGTACACCCATTATGCTTATTGGATAGTCTTCTTCCAAACCATAGGCTGGTGCCGAACGGTAGGGAAGGAAGAAAACCATTTGGCCTAAGGTGTGTGCAGAAGGTAATGACTAAAGACATATAAAGGGATTTGGAGAGGTGGCAAAGAATTATACGGTTGCAGTCGTGAATATGGAAGAGGCGTTACTAGGAATACCGGGATACCCCATCGAGACATTTCAATGTTTCAGTTTCACTGTGTACTGTTAAAAGAAAACTGATTTCCCAATTAGTCCTTACTCCAGGGTATGTATTTACCAGGTACGATTCTCACATCTGTATGGTTTTTCAGATGATGAGTGGGAGTAAGTTATTGGGAATTGGGTGATCATTCTCATTATATCGGGATTCGTTGTAATCGGTGATATTTGAGGAAGACACCTGGACTGTTTGCCGATCGGCAAATATTTGGTTTTGAATATCCGCTGTCATGCACCAATTTCAAATTGATATATCTGTACGTCTATTTTCATAGAGTGAGATATGCCTTTTTGAAATTATGTCTACGACATTTACCTTTATCAGTGGATGGTTAGGTAAGGAGCATTAAACATCGGTGTAATTCTTCTTAACCATAGGTACAGTTTTCAACCTACGACACACAGTGAATGAGTTATCAGACTCAAAGGACTTATACAGAGTATTGTATGTTGTCCAGGGTCCATCAGGACAGAGGGGTTGGTCCTCGCACTATATTCGGTTTACTTATGACTTCTCTAGTTTTTAGACAGGTGTTTCGTAGGAAACACAGGGTCCGAATTTTGAGAAGTTATAGGTATTTGAATACAGTAGAGAACCAGGTGTAGCAAGTATCGGGATTCTTCAAAGTGATCGAAGATGTAGATACTTGTCAATGGTATTCAGTTGATAGTAGTGATTTAGAGAACTTGCTTCTCTTTCAGGTTACTCATAATTGGAAGCATTCCTAAGTTGAGTAACGCTCATAGGACTCCTTCCATTTAGTTGACATGCACTGGGGACAGTTGCATGATTTGAATCTGGTTCAACTAAATCTGTGCCTCTGTTTCTATATTGGATGTAGTACAGTTCGTATCTTAACGATGTTAAGGTACGGGGAGTTGTCCGGATTATGCTTAAAACCAGACTCTGGATAACTCAAGGCACGTTTTCTGTAATGGCTGTTTGTGGGTTGACCCAGGCTATGACGAGGGTTGTCTTTCTACCATCTGGAAGATCAATAGTGATATTGTTCTGAACTCGCCACAGTTTTAATAAAAATGGATTTTTTCAGAAAACAGTAGTGGGAGTATGGTAGAACTGGAAGTGATTCCAGAACCGCAAACGATTACTGAAGATTTGATAGGAACCTGAAAATTCAATCCGGTTTGACATTCCATTGGCCACTCCGCAGATACGGTGGGTAACCTCAGGCACCCGAGAGGTACTCCGGTAGCCTCAAGGACGGTGACAGGGAGGTTCTTGTTTACCCAGACTTACCATTGCTGTTGTTCCAGACTGTGAGACCCGGCAGGAGGATGAGTATAGCGTCTTTCTAAACTAGTTTTAGAAATGTATGTGTATATGACTCTGCCAGAGGGTTGTCGTAGTCAGTGGGAGCAGCGGAAGCATTGGTGGACAGGTGGCTTATGTCTATTTATGGACTAAAGCGGATATAGCGGAGATAGATCATCAATTTCTGATGTGACAGTCATAGGTTTGACTTCATCAGAATAGGGGATGGATCTATTGAGAAGGTAGTAGGGAGTGATGTCATGGTATTTGGATGACATACACAGAGTAGGAAAAGAAACTCCTATACCACGATCGGTTATACTTTGGTCGTCACACAGTGGTTTCTCCACACAGGACTTGGATATTATATCAGACATACTGGTTACTAGATCTATGGTTTTAGATCTAGATTTGGGTGGTTTCCCAATCATGGTACTTTGACAGCATTCTAAGAGTATTTAGAATGGACGACTCCTGGCACGGTAGTGTACCTGCAGGTGATGGAGTCACCCTCTCTGAAGCTGTCTTACAGACTAAAGGGGAGAGGGATGTGGATGATTGGCAGATCACTTGCTTAGGCAATTGAGTCAATCATGAGATGTCAAGTACCACACCAGATGTTGTTCTTGCACTAGATGCAATAAGTTGACATTAATCCAATCCTGGAGAAACAGTCGGAAGCAGTTTTAGAACATAAGTGAATGTTCTAGGGATATGATAACGACAGCCTCATTCGGGAGACAGTTATCATTCCAGGCTTCCAAGATGACTTGGACGACAAGGAGGTTGTCAGAGTTATAGTTTTCCTTCTGACGAGGGGCAGTATTTTGGACAGGTGGTCCAAGGCAATACTGAGGGAGGCATAGCGCAGGATACTGATTAAGTTCAGTTGACGATACAGTCTAAGAAGTTTGGATTTGGAGTTCATTTATGAGCTAGGTCCCATCAGACATCCAGACATATTCTAAGACAGGTATTGCTCATTTCGGGAGATGGCTTTTTCCGCGAACATGAGATTTAGAGAGACATAGAAAGAAACATCTAGGCGGATCCACTCACTGAGGCTATTCCTCGAACGCAATAGTTTCGCAAACGAGTTTTGTGAGACTGACTAATAGAGGAGTTGGGCGTTCGGTATCACATGGGCTGTGAGTATGCGACATCGCAATAATTAGCCTTGAGTGCAAGTGGGAGATTGTTGGAGATAGTGCCCTCAGAGTCAATTATTGGGTCACAGGCACGTGATTGTAATGATTGAGGGATGACCTATCCCGATAGGACAATCTTACTCGAGATGATAGTATGCTATCTGGTTTACCTTTATCATCGTGTACTGTTTTAGGTGACCTGACACGTCGCTATTACACGTTGATAGAGCCCCTAGGATTCTTGCTTGACCACCAGCAGTATGAGGGCGATCATATAAGTGGGAGCTGGAGGTCTATAAGCACATCCTTAAAAGGTCCCTAGTCGTGGGAGATTCGAGACAGGGCATCGTTTCTCCAGTGTAGACTAGTGTATACAGTCGAGACCCCGATGAGGGGCGGTGGCCGGTCTCACAAGCCATTGGTGTCAGTTAGATCACCTAAGATGTATACAGGTGCTCATTGGGTTATGAGTACACCGGACAGGACTCGCCGGGAACCTGCTAGTTGGTCATATACCAGACGTCAGATGGCAGTTCCCTGGTGACATGTGTACAGGTTAGTTCATCGACCTGGGGATCGTCATTTGTCTCGTGTGAGTTCCCACTGTACTTTGATTACTACCCTACCACGCTCAAAGGAGACGTGAAAACAGGTTTTAGTTGGGTACAGTCCCGAGCCACATGGAGGCAGTGAGCGTATCTTCAGGGGTTCGTCTCTCCCGGTATTGGGGGTGAGGTCGCGCTGTGTCTAGGAGAGCCATTACACAAAGCCCTCGGCCGAGGCAAGGAGATTTACTGGTAGGTATTCCAGTAGTATCTCAGGGTGTTCTGGGCTACACTCCGACACGACTTGTACCGCTTTTGGGGTCTGACTTTTACCAACCCCCTAGGCCCGCCATGCGATGCTCATAGACGAACGGACCGGACTGTACGGATATTGTCACTGACAGGCTCAGTAGGGTGTCAGGCTGAGTTCGCTCACAGACGTCCCTTTTGGTCAATACCTAGTAGCCCGTTATGTATTGGCTTATACCTCTAACGTGCTAGTGGTTAAATCCACAACCAAGGTGTTGATGAGTCTTTAGAGTCCCCCACATTCAGTTACTCAAGCTTTCGGACGAAAAGCTGTAGAGGCCGTATGGAGATATGGCAAGGTCCGATCAGATACGTGCGGTATTGCACGGATCAGGATCCGACAGTTTGTACTAGAGGCCGTATGGATATATGGCAGGGTTCGATCAGATTCGTGCGGTATTGCACGGATCAGGATCGGACGGATATTACAAGCCGGCTTTGGTCTAAGCCGGATCCTAGTATAGTACAGTGTAGATTTTGTCTCATTGCATTTGTATTTCGGTCGGAATACAAATGCGGGTGTGTATGCACAGTATCGGGGTTTTCCTGTTGTTTATTACAGGACCAGTTTTCTGGAGTTGCCAGTTTGCTTTTCGTTTCGGCCATATTTCTTTGTATCGTTCATTGGCCGAAGATTGGTGGAGGAGGGCTTATTTGCATTGTGCAAATAAGCTATTGTGGAGGGGGTTCTTTGCATTTTATTGTGTCATGATGGTATCATGATGGTGCACCATCCATTGACCTCTCTTGACTTTCTTTTTCCATGATTGCTTGACTTTGGATCTCATGATGGTTGTGGTGGAGTGTTGGATTTAGCTTGTTATCATTCTTGATCATGATCACCTTTCTCTCTCTTTCTTGTGATTGATCCACTCTCCCCTCTCATTCTCTCCATGAATATGAGGCCGGCCATTCCATGAAGGGGGTGGGCTGTCCAAATTTGGAGAGGGCATTTTTCCTTTCTTTTGGCTTGAAAAAGATATAGCTTCATCCAAAAAGATTCATACCTCATTTCCTCCACCAAAGTGGCAACCTCCTACAACCCCAATTGAGACATAGCACTACACCATTCTACAGCAAACCTTGGGCACGTCGACTAGCCAGCTTCGTGCCCGAGTTGCCTCGGTATTGAGGTGGGAGCCCGTAAAAGATGCAGACGATGTGGTGCCCTTCCGGCAAGGAGGCGACGACCGGAGTTTCCGCGGGAGATCGGGACGACGACGAGAAGACCGGAGGACTCGGATCACTCGGTATATCTCTATTCCCCTTCTTGTAGTTAGCTAGGACTAGTTAATGGTTCGATCCGGGTTTTTAGTGCGCGGTGGTGCCGGTTTGCTAGTTTGCAAAATTAAAGTTTATCACCGCTTCCGCATTTGGCCGTCGGATTGACGGCCGGGGCGCCGCCGTGCACTTACAACACTGCCTTAGAATATGTCTGGATCACTGATGGGACGGGCGTTCCTTGGCATAAGCCACACCTCCATCGTCTCACAATGGTATGAACGAAGTTCATCTCATGAACCAATATACACCCAGACTTCCTATTTGGTAGCATCTTTGGTAGCGATGTATCCAGCCTTTATCGTCTAGTATGCCACGGTATCTAGCTTGGAACTCTTCCAACATACCGTCCCTTTACTGAGGGTAAAGACAATACCTGTGACTGACTTTCAGTCGTCCTTATCACCCTGGAACCCTTCCAGTGATTCTCCCCAGGATCGATTGATACCATCTCACTATCCTAACATCCAATTAGATCTATCTCATAGATCCAAAATCCAGGATTTAGTAGGTATCACTTTGATCCTATATGGAGAATCTTTGGATAAGCGGAGATTGATCGAGCGTAGCATAGGATACTCCCTTCTTATCAAGAGTATGTCATCCACGTACTCTACGAGGATCACCACCATACTCCCTACTACCTTTTTGTATATACAAGGTTCATCTACCATTTTGATGAAGTCAAACTCTTTGACTACCACATCAAAACAAACGTTCCAACTCCGCGATGCCTGCTTTATCACATAAAACATCTTGCACACGTTTTCGCTGCTCCCACTGTCTACGAAGCCCTCTGGCTGTGTACTTATAGACGCTCTCTTTCAAAAACATCATTTAGAAAAGCTGTCATGGCACCCAACCACCAGATATCGTAGTCATGGTATGTAACCGTGGCAAGTAGGATCTGGATGGACTTAAGCATAGGCCCTAGAAAATGTTTCATTATTAGCCACAACTGGTCTACGATGCAAACCTTTAACAAGTCTAGCTTTGAAAGTCTCAGCCTTTCCATGTACACCAAGTAATCTTCTCAAGATATACTTGCTCCTGATGGGGATTTAACCCTTCAGATAAAGCAACCAAAGTCCATACTTTGTTGGTGTATAAGGATTCCATCTCAGATCACTAAGCATCCAGCCATTCTTATAGAGTCTTACTCCTGATGGCCAGCTCGAAACTAGTTGGGTCATCATCTCATGATGCAATCCTCGCTCCCACTGTCATAGAGAAACCGAAGTATCTCTCAGATGGGTGAGGAACCCTACTAGATCGGCGGAGAGGCTGAGGTTCGTTGGTAACTATTGAATCCTTTGGTTTTATCAAATCATCTGCTGTAGTTTGTATAGCTGGAACCTTTCCAGTTCTACATTACAGGCCTTACCTCGAGCTTGTCCGGATTTTGCTTTTAGACATAGGCCGGTCAATCCCAAATCTTAACTAGCTTAAGACATGGGCTCTTCCCATACCATATCTCATATGGAGTGGTAGGCTGTGATCTGATTCGAACCTAATTTCAATAGGTATGCAGCTTCTCAAGTGCATAACCCCAAAAGGAAACAGGTAACTCAGTAGTACTCATCATAGAGCGCACTATATCGAATAGGGTGCAATTGCTCCGCCCCGATATACCATCGTGCTATGGTGTATACGGAGGAGTAATGCTGAGAGAGAATCTCATTCTCCTTTAGAATAGTCCAGGAATTCTATGCACAAGTATTCTCCTCCTTGATCTCATCAAAGGACATAATACTTATACCCTTATTGGTTCTCTACTTCTAACTTATATTCTGTGAATATCTCAAAAGGTTCGGACTTGTATTTCAACAGGAACATATGACTGAATCTTGAGAGATCATCAGAGAATGTAATGAAGTACAAAGAACCGGTCCTGGCATGTGTAGACGGGGGACCTTACATACATCAACATGTATCAATCCCAAGAGTTTACTAACTCTTTCTCTGTTTCCAATAAACAGAGCTATGGTCATCTTATCTCTATGACATGACTGGCAAGTTTCACAAGATGTAAATTCAAACTAATTTAAATATGCATCTATATGTAACTTCAGCTAGTCGGGTCGCATTGATATGACCTAGTCTACAATACCTCAAGAAGGATTTGTTCATTTCTGAACTCTTCCTCTTGTGTGTGTTCCGTATACTAAGAACTGTAGTTTGATTTAGAACATCAATGTTTTTAGATAACGTGCCTGAACCGATCAACTTTTGATATAGGAAATGTTCAAAACATTATCCAACAATACAAAATTTTATCATTTCTTTACTAACAAAGAGACTGATATAATTTTGTATATCAGGTTCGGTATCTAATAACATTCGTTCAGAATTAATGTATTTGGAATACTGGGTGACAGTGACCAACAGACTTGGCTGCAACACTTGCACCGTTTTCTGTCTCATGAAACTTATCACCCGATCTCAGCTCTCTACCTTTCTGTAGCCCTATGTAACAGATTACATATCTGGGATCCTGATCCGGTATCAAATATCCAGGACGTAGAGGATACAGAGAAACAGTTCTTTGTAATGAACACACCCGAAGATGATGCATCAGTATGCACTTTCTTCGTTTGGGCGGCATGGGAATTCTGGTAATCCCCAATTTCCTGCTCTGTCTTATAACAATTATAAGTTGGAGCGGGACCAACGTTCCCCAGCTCAGTATAACAAGCGGGTTCGGTCAAATATCCGTATTATTATCTTGATTAAGGCGTGATATGGTCGCTACTTGGAGAGAGAGAGAAGAAAACACTCAGCGTATGCTCTTGCAAGATCAGATTGGTTATTATTTTATCTAATCAGGATGGCTCCCACTGTTTTTATCAAATCTTCCTTCAAACCCTAAAAGGAAAGACTAGCCGGGATTAATTACACGCTATAAGTTCGCCAATCTTTCAACCAGGCCAGTGTCGGTACTTTGAGGGAGGTCCCCCGTGCTTTCGCACGAACCTAATTAATGTAAACCTCGTTTTCCCAGAGGCGTAACCCCGTTGACACCTTTCTAGACACCTACTTGATCGGCTAATTGTAATGTGTAAAACTCTCCCAGGAGTAACTTTTACTCGCAGCGGGTATCGGGATCCAACTATCTCATAGAAGGTATGCAATCTCATTGCAAATTTCAACACTTGAAATTCCCGATAAGATTTTGCCCCTAGCGTCCTATGACCTTGACGCAGGCCTACAAACCATAGTCCGCTAGTCAAGTTCAACCCGTCATTTCTTGATTGAATTAAACCCACCCGCACGACCCTTGACGCAGGCCAACAAAGTCGCACGACTACCCTAATCCAATCTGCATCATATGCATAAACAGATAAATACTAGTTACCTACCGCACACTACGCCTTGACGCAGGCCAACAAACGTAGCACGAATACTAATTAGGACTTATCTGAAATGACGGAGGGCTACGACAGGTTTTTCTGAAAACCTATTGCGTAATGAACTTGATATCGTTGTAGAATCAAATGATTTTAAAATGGAGTGTTTTTTAGGCTTTTCTAGTTTTGCTAAAGGGGTCACTCCCGGTGAAGGGATTGTCATCCCTTTCCTCGTCGAATGAGGTGCGGGATATATCATATATATCACTGTGCAAAGCAGAAACTATAGAAGCAATCAAAAGACAAACCGAGTGTGTAGCATCTGCCAGTTATTGCTAAAGGGGTCACTCCCGGTGATGGGATCTCGGCCCTTTCCTCATCGAATAAGGTGTAGGATATATCATATATACCGCTGTGCAAAGCAAGAACTGTAGCTACCTGTTTTAATTTTTGAAATTCGATTCCACAACATCATTAGGTTTCTTTTATTTCATTAATCATATTAATGAAGTCCCATCATTTAAGTTACCTAAACATCACAGATAAATACGACGTACACTTATGCCATCCGCATTCGCCTCGATGTCCCCTCGTGCACCGTTAGGTTAGGTAACTAACGACAGAGCGGGGCAGGGCTAGTGCGGGTGTAAAACATAAGTAACGTCTATATAATATATCATATATACTATATACAGTATCTATCTGAACATATCACATGATCACATCACAGATAACGCAGCAGAAAATATCATATGAAATATTGGATATATTAGGACGTCCGTGTTTTCAATACGAGCCAGTATAAAACACGGATTCCACGGTCGCGATGAATAACCAAACCCACACCCCTAGACCCCTACGAGAGCGGCAAGCAACCCTACCAATTCTAGGGTTAGGAGACCCGGACTCGACTCCTCGAGATGGTCTCCCACTGGACCCTAGAACCCGGTTACTTGTGCTCCCCTTCTTGGGTCTATCCTAGTGCAGAAAAGTAAATAATATACAAAAGGTGACGACTTCCGCAACCTGGAAGTGCCCCAATAAAAGAATATTACATACAAGTTTTTACATGAATGAAAATGAAAAACACTCATCTCACATAAAAAAAACCCCTGGCTATTCAAACACGACGATCCAATATAACATATCCAGCAACACATAACATCACATGTCATCAACGTAAGTAAACATGCGTATCCCAATTGTCGTTGACATATAGCAACGAAACCGGCGATATCACATATTACACTTACGGTCACAGAAAAGAAAGTGTAAAACTACAACAGTTGGAATCCGCAACCTCTTTAGAAATCGCATGCTTAACCAAATGAATTCCTTAGACATCACATGCCTAACAATTATAAACCCCGCATTTTAGTCTCAAAATTGAAAACACTTTTCAATATCAAGTCGGGCAATTCAACAAAATTCCCGACATCCTGATCGAATGCTCGTCGCAAACTTTAGTAGACGGCCGCACCCCCGATACCGTCGACGAAATGCACCAAAGCGGAACACCGCTACCGCGAGCACCCGAACGGATGCTTTCGGCGACGGGGTTCTCCTACAGTCACTTGGTCGGGGCTAATGGGTGTAGCTGTCTATTAAGTTTATCCGGCGAGTATCCGCGTACGCTACGTGATTGCGACGGACTTTTGATCACATCAAAATTCCGTGGCAACCGATCAAGTGAGACTAAAGTGCTATGTTTATAACATTCAAATCAGTTATCTCATAACTCCTTGTGGATTCCAAATATTGTATCACATTCCAAATAAATAGAAAGTGTTAAACTTTTCGATCGAACAATCAAACACCCAAGTTTTCCCGAAACAGATCAACACATGAAATAAGTTTAAAAACATTCACTTCATGCCTCAGTACCAACGGTCCAGCCGTAGAAGGGTCAAGCCAACGCCTCACATGTGGCACGCCGTACTGCCCCAAACTCTAAGGTTCAAAGGGCAGTTCAAGACGGTCACATAATCGACTTAAGGTTTGTTGTCTTCTAGAAGGTCCACGCGTTACTTGCACTACTTAGAACGTTATTAAACTACGGAAAAATCCAACAATTGGAAATTTCCCGGCAGGGGAAAAATTGGGTATTTATATCCGGTCGAACTTTTTAACATATTCTAAATTACCCGGAAAAACACATAGACAAAATTAGACAATCCGATCGAATCTGCAAACTCCCAATACAACCCAGAAAACTCAACTCTTGAGTAGAAGTTAAAAATTCCCAGAAAATACAGCACTAAAAGATAGGAATTACTGTGCAATTTCCAAAAGCTGATGTGACTATATGTCCGCGGAACCGTCACACGAGCCATGCTCGTGCCGCGCTTTCGCGGCGCTTTAGTGGATTCAGGCGCACGTGCTGCACAGTATTTCTTAAAATTCCCTGCTGATTTTTCTGCATATTTTTAATTCACAAAAATCCCAGTTTTGAAAAAATGTACAGAGAAGGGTTTTGGATTAGGGTTTCGGATTCGATCGGGTTTCTAACATCGTCTACACTTCGCCTAAGGCTCTAGCTAGGCTCTGATACCACTGTAGGGTTCCTAGGCACACTCAAGAGGTTCCACAAGGCATCAACCATGCCAAATTCAAAAAATTTCTATGTGCCTAGCAACCCGAAGCAAGATCGATACTAGAGGTAAGGCGAAAGAAGCAAGTAAACAACATTATTGCTAAATGAACGAGGCTACAACCTTTGTAGATCCGGTCCTCCACTTCCTTGGCTCCGTGTCGACGTCCCTCCGCTGCGATCATCGGATCCCGGACTCTCGCGGTGGTTTCGTCGAAGAAATGATCGGGCTAGGTCGACGACTTCGATGCCGAAAATGATCTACGTCGAGGCAACTCAAGCTCAAGCTCCATCTTCACCAAGTCATGAAACTTGTGAAGAAAACACCCTATACTACATGGCAAGTGGTAGAGGATGAAAAAATAGGAAGTGGGTTCACTTTGGATTTGGATTTCTCACTTGGAATCATCACTTGGAAATTTCTAGCAAGCTTTCTTCTTCACTTGAAGAAGATGAAGAAGAATAGAAAAGAATGAATTATCTAATTAGAAAATTCAAGTGATGCTTATCATTTTGCAACCATGGGTGAGGCTAACTCATGTAGAGAATAAACTAGGGTTAAGGTAAATGGTTAGGGTTAATGATAAAAACAAAATGGTGAAGCTTCATGAAACTCCAAGAAGAAAACAAAGAAAGCCACCATATTTGTTTTTGCCCCAAAAATAAATGAATAAATCAAATAATTAAGTAAATCAAACCCTAACCATTAACCTAATCATGGTTTAATCATACACACCCAAGTTTGCATGTATCATCAAACATGATACAATCTAGTGCACAAACATATATCATATATACAATGTGCACATTCAAGTGAGATAATCAATCTTAAGTGAACCAATACTAGTTAATGTAAAGTAATATATCAAATATATAATTATACATTAAATCATTAAATCAACACTTGATTTAACGATCCGGTCATATCGCATATGACCGACTAATATCCAATGTATCGACTTATCGAATCAATCCTCGATTCGATAACTAGGTTATATCGCATACAACCAATCGATACATTCATCGCGAGAATAGAATACGGTATCACATACACCCATTATTCTCGGTCCCTCACATATCTCATATGCGCTCCTATTTCATTTCGCTTGAGCCAGGAAACCTCTGTGTAGCACTCTAAAGACTCGTCAATACGCCGGCAGTAGGTGATGATCATATGAAACACCCACAAGCCGCAAACGGTCTGCTAAACGTAACGGCCACCCGGGTATTGAGCGATCAGAAGATCGACGAGCAAGCCCGCTCACACTCCTGTGAATCCAACTAGTAACACTTACCGTACAGTCCGGTCTGATCGTCTGATATGTCGCATATCTCGCCTAGGGGTGGTAAACGTCAGACCCCAATAGCTCGATAAGTCGTGTCGATATGAGGTCTATAACAGTTCGAGAAACTACTGGTAACACTTTCCAGTAAATCTCAGCAACTCTGGCCAGGGATTTCCGGTTATAGCCAATCGAACACAGCGCAACATCAACTCCCTATACCGGGAGAGACGAATCCCCTCCTATCGCTCATTGCCTCCATGTGATTCGGGACCGTTCCCAAAAACCACCATTTTGCACGTCCTCTTGGACGTGGTAAGGTGGAAATCAAAGCACAGTGGGAATCACACAAGACTCTATGACAATCTCGGGTCAACAGACTACTCTGTACCAGTGTCACCAGAGAACTGCCATCTGACGTAAGGTATAATACCATCTGGGAGCTCTCGGCGAGTCCGTCCAGTGTACCCAGTCTCCACTGAGCACCCGTATATCATCTCTGATGTCAAACACCAATGGATATGGGATCATCCATCGCCCATCTGTATGGGTCGAGAAGGTATACGCTAGTCTACTCTGGTATATCGATGCCCCGTCTCGATACACCCACGACTAGGGACCTTGAAGGATGTACTTATGGACTACCATGTCCCCACTAGTATGATCCGCATCATAGTCCAGGTAGTCAAGTACACATCCTAAGGGCTTTACCAACATGTAACAGAGAGACAATCAGTGTACACGTTAAGGTAAAGAGCAACCAGATAGCACACTATCATGTCGAGCAAGAAAGTCCTCCCTATATATGTCCAAGCATCCACTACAATATACATCCTATGTATAGCAATGACCTCTAGGGCATACATATAACTAACAACTTCCTGAGACGAATGCTTATACTATATGTTGATATATAAATATTACTGCTTTCGTTTCTTCTGTGATGCCTAGGAAGCTTAAATGATGGATTTTATTAATGAGATTAATAAAAGAAAAGAAACCTAAAAAGATGTTTTAGAATCAAATTTTCAAAAAGGCTAGCTACAGTTTTTGCTTTGCATAGCGGTATTCCTTGAAGAATATCCTGCACCTTATTCGATAAGGAAAGAGCCGAGATCCCTTCACCGGGAGTGACCACTTTAGCAAAACCGGCAGATGCTACAAACTCACGGTTTAGTTTTTGATTGCTTCTATAGTTTTTGCTTTGCACAGAGGTATTTATGAAATATCCCGCACCTTATTCGATGAGGAAAGAGCTGAGATCCCTTCACCGGGATTGACCTCTTTAGCGAAACTAGAAAAGCCTAAAAAACAATCCTTTTCAAAATCACTTGTTTCTACAACGATATCAAGTTCATTATGCTCATGGTATTCAGAAAAACCTGCGTAGCCCTCCGTCATTTCAGATAAAGACTATTTAGTATTCGTGCTGCGTTTATTGGCCTTTGTCAAGGCGTAGTGTGCGGTAGCTGAATAGTACTTATCTGCTTAAGCATGTGATGCGATTGGATTAGAGTAGTCATACGACCTTGTTGGCATTTGTCAAGGGTCATGCGGGTGGGTTTATTTCAATCAAGATATGACGGGTTGAACTTGACTAGCTTCCTATGGTTTGTTGGCCTTTATCAAGGTCGTAGAGGGTTAGGGGTAAAAGCATTATCGGGAATTTCAAATGTTGAAATTTTCAATGAGATTGCATACCTTCTATGAGATAGATGGATCCCAATACCCACTGCGAGTAAGAGTTACTCCTGGGAGAATTTTACACAGGACAATTAGCCGATCAAGTAGGTGTCTAGAAAGGTGTTAACAGGGTTATGCTTCTGGAAAAAACGAGGTTTATTTTAATTAGGTCTGTATGAAAGCACGGGGAACCTCCCTCAAAGTACCAACACTGATCTGGCTGAAAGATTGGGGAACTTGTAAGGTGTAATTAATCCCGGCTAATCTTAACTTTTAGGGTTTGAAGGAAGATTTGATTAAAACAGTAGGAGCCATCCTGATTAGATAAGATAATAACTAATCTAATCTTGCAAGAGCGCACGCTAAATTGTTTTCTTCTGTCTCTCTCCAGGTAGCGACCATGTCAGGCCTTAATCAAGATTATAATATGGATGTATTAACCGAACCCGCTTGTTATACTGAGCAGGGGAACATTGGTTCCGTTCTTTCTTATAATTGTTATAAGACTGAACAGGAAATAGAAGAATACCAGAATTCACACGCCGCCCAAATGAAGAATAAACATGTTGTTGCATCTTCTTCGGATGTGTTAGTTACTAAGAACTGTTTCTCAGTTCACTCTACGTCCTGGGCATTAGATAGCAGATCAGGATCCCACATATGCAATATATTGCATGGGCTAAAGAAAGGTAGAGAACTGGGAATGGTTGATCATTCCGTAAGAGTAGGGAATGGTGCAAATGTTGTAGCCAAAGCAGTTGGCGAATATCACCTTGTATTACCAAGCAGTAATACATTGATTCTGAACGAATGCTATTATATACCGAACATGATATGCAACATTATATCAGTTTCTTTATTAAGGAAAAAGGATATAATTTTGTAATACAGGATAATATTATGAACATCTTCCTAAATCAAAAGTTGATTGGATCAGGCTCGTTACATAATGGCATATACGTTCTAAATCAAAACACAGTTCTTAATATACAAAACACACACAAGAGGAAGAGTTCAGAAATGAATGAATCCTTATTGTGGCATTGTAGACTAGGTCATATCAATGAGACACGGCTAGCTAAGTTACATAAGGATGGATATTTGAATCCATTCGAATTTTCATCTTATGACACTTGCCAGTCATGTCTCAAAGGCAAGATGACCAAAACTCCATTTAGTGGACACGGAGAAAGAGTTACGGAACTCTTAGGACTGATACATAGTGATGTATGTGGTCCCATGTCTACACATGCCAGCAACGGTTCTTCTGTTGGAGATAGTGCCCTCAAAGTCAATTATTGGATCGCAGGTACGTGATTGCAATGATTGAGGCAGGACCTATACCGATATGATAGTCTTGCTCGAGATGATAGTATGCTATCTGGTTTGTCTTTATCATCGTATACATGCTTTACTTCACTATTGCATGATGATAGAGCCCATAGGATTCTTGCTTGACTACCAGCAGTATGATGGCGATCATATACGTGGGAGCTGGGGTCTGTAAGCACATCCTTAAAAGTGTCCCTAGTCGTGGGAGTTTCGAGACAGGGCATCGATACTCCAGAGTAGACTAGTGTATACAGTCGAGACCCCGACGAGGGGCGATGGCCGGTCTCACAAGCCATTGGTGTTAGTTGGTTCATCTAAGATGTATACAGGTGCTCATTGGGTTATGAGTACACCGGACAGGACTCGCCGGGAATCTGCTAGTTGGTATTATACCTAGCGTCAGATAGCAATTCCCTGGTGACATGTGTACAGGTTAGTTCATCGACCTGAGGTCGTCATTTGTCTCATGTGAGTTCCCACTGTGCTTTGATTTCTACCCTACCACGGCACAAAGGAGTCGTGCAAACAGGTCCTTTTTGGGTACAGTCCCGAGCCACATGGAGGCAAGTGAGCAGATCGGCAGGGGATTCGTCTCTCCCGGTATTAGGGGTGAGATCGCGCTGTGTCTGGGAGAGCCATTACACAAAGCCCTCGGCCGAGGCAGGAGATTTACTGGTAGATACTCCAGTAGTATCTCAGGGTGTTCTGGGCCACTCTCTGACACGACTTATACCGCTATTAGGGGTTTGACGTTACTAGCCCCCTAGGCAGATATGCGATACTCATAGACGAACGGACCGGACTGTATGTATATTGTCACTATTAGGCTCAGTAGGGTTTATGGATGAGTTCGCTCGTCAGCTTCCCTTCTAATCAATACATAGGCAAACCGTTACGTACAGCTTGTACCTCTGACGTGCTAGTGGTTATACCCAGTGCCAGTGTGTTGATGAGTCATTAGAGTCCCCCACAGACACTTTCCCAAGTTCGGGCGAAGCGTTGTAGAGGCTGTATGGGTTTATGGCAGGGTTCGGAAAATGCACGTGCGTTTTCGCACGTGTCGTTTTTCGGGCAGATAATATTGGTCGGCTTTGGTTTAAACCGGATCCAAGTATTATACTGTGTAGATATAATATCTTTGTCTCAGATGCATTTGTATTTGGTCGTAATACAAATGCGGGTATGTTTATACCATTACGGAGTTATCCTGAAATTCGTTTCAGGATCACTTTTGGAAGTTGCCAGTTTCCAGTTTTCTATCGGCCGTTTTTAACAGTCGGTTAAATACGGATTTATCTTTTCGTCACTTGGGTGAGTCATGAGGGTGATGTGTGTGGAAGCTTCTAGAAGTGGTGATGAGACTAGTGAGTCATTAGAGCTTTAATTGTGCATTTAATGAAAGGGTGACTAAGGTTAATGAGTCATCCTTTACATTAATGCATTTTTGTTTATGCTATGATATTTTGATCAAGATCTTTTGCTTACACTCACCCCCCTTGCTCCTACACTCACCCCCTCCTCTTTATATGGCCGGCCACCCCTTGGTTCATGATTATGGTTGCTAGAAAAAGATTGATATAGTTTTGGACTCATGGAAATTAGATAAGCCTCATTTCTCATTTCACCCAATTCCAAAAGGCAACTTCATTAACCGTTCGTCCATAGCCTTGGACGTAACGAGACAAAGTGTTCTACTCATTCTCTACTTCATCTTGGTCGTCTCTTTTAGCAAACTTGATGACCGAGTTTCCTCAGTTCAGAGGCGGGAGCCCGTTTAAAGATCCGTCGACGTGGTGCCACCTGGACGATGAGACTGGAGATTCAGGAGATCGGAGCAGCCGCAACAAGCGTGGGATGATGGTTGAAGACCGAAGGACTCGGATAATTCGGTATAACGTTTCTACCCACTTTGTAGTTTGTTAGTTTAGCTTTAATGGCATATCCGGGTTACGGTACACGATGCGCCAGTTTGTAAAAAGTTTTTGTTCCGCATTTGGCGTCGTTAGACGGCCGGGGCGCTGCCGTGTCCTTACAGTGGTATCAGAGCCTCACCATTAAGCTATACTAACTTGTGCTAACGCGTTTAAAATATCGATCGAACGGGTTTTCGAAAACCGCAAATTCCAAATTCAAAGTTTCTGTTAATTTTAAACAGTGTCTAAAAATTATTTTGCATATAGCAGAAAAACAAGCAGGTTTTTTATAGAATAACAGAGAAATACGGTCCACTGAGTCGTCCGTACGACCGCGGAACCGCGGTCAAAGCCTAGCTTTGACTTCGGAACTGCAGCCGTCTTGGCGTTTCAGTTGGTCAATTTTCTACTGTTGGTCCTCTGTTGGAATTGTGGTTTTTGGTTCTATTCTTTTGGGCCCAGATTTTATTACTGTACAGCAGATGTACGTGGGGCCTACTTCGGGAAATTTAGTCGATCGAAATTTTGAATTTGTTAGTATACAGTACTTACTTTATATCTCTGACCGGGAATGTCATTTGATCGGTAAACCGCGTCTAATTGCTATAGTTCTTTTAGATGGGTTTGCGAACGTGACATTCGCGTTGATGTTCTGTGTTGTGCTGTGATGTTGCGGATATGTTGTGGTGGATAGCAGGGTGCAATGATAGTGCAGTTTGGATTTATTTGTACTTTTGATATTGCGGGGCGAGTGTCCAACATGTGGACTGCCGTCACTGCCTGTTTGTATAATATTCTTTTTGGGGCACGACCGGGTAGAGGTCGATGTACCCGTTGTACATATTTTTATTTCTGTACTAGGTTTATCCCGCGAAGGAGTGCACGGATAGCTGGGTTCTGGAGGGCAACGGGTCCGTATCTCATGGCTTTGAGAGGCAAAGGGATCTCACTCTAGAATTGGCAGACTATTCGCCACACTCGTAGGGGGTACAGGTTGACCCGAGGTGGGGTGCTCAAGCTACCAGATTCCGTGAAGTGCCGGGTGTTCCATTCGCTATGCTGTGGGGGACTACCTCGCTTCAGGTTTTGGCGGGTAACTTGCCGCACCCGTAGGGGTCTAGGTTTCATTGCACGGGCTATCCACACGACCAAGGGAACGTCGGGTTTCAGCAGCGGCTCTGTGAAACCCGGGGATCCCAGATTATCTGTATTGTTCTGTGATACTTATTACTTTTCTGTAATGTTGCATATTATCACGCCTGGAGCGATTATTGTATATTGATATATACTATTAGATGTTGTATATGTTTTACACCCGCGCTAGTCCAGCCCCCGCTCTGTCGTTAGTTAAGTAACCTAACGGGTGATGACGGGATCCAGTGGCGAATGCGGATGGCATATACGTACATTATATTTTCGTTCTTTTCTGGTGTGATTGATTGATGGGACTGCATTGATTCTTATCAATGCAAGGATAAAACAAACCTATATTTGATGTTGTTGGAACAAATTTTAAAAGGTGTTATTACAAAGATGTTTCCTTCTGTTTTGCATAGAGGTATTCAGTTAGAATATCCTGCACCTCATTCCACGTGGAAAGAGCCGAGATCCCTTCACCGGGAGTGACCTCTTTAGCAAAAGTTTTCGCCACTATATTTTTATAAAAAGCTATCAGGTTCCTTCAACGAGATCAAGTTCATTACGTTAAAGGTTTTTCGCCAAAAACCAGCCGTAGCCCTCCGTCATCTCTTATGGGTGGTCAGTAGTATTCAAGCTATGTTTGTTGACTAAAGTCAAGGCATAGTGTTTGGTAGTTGCTGGGTATTCATCTGTAGCATAGATAGATGTGTTGGTTTGGGACAGTCGTATTACCTTGTTGACTAAAGTCAAGGGTATGTACGGGTGGGTTCAAATCAACCTGGATAATAACGGGTAGAACTTGACATGTGACTTATGATTTGTTGACTAAAGTCAAGGTCATAAGAGCATGAGGCAAAAATCACATCGGGAGTTTCAAACATACTAGAAACTTGCCAGGCATGCGCATATCTTCTGGAGTGTGATAACTTTAGTGGCTTCCATCAAGTTATCATGCGATGATAGTTGAATCCCGATTCTCACTGATGAGTTGGTTTACTCTTCGGGTGATCCCGACTAATTCTTCTTTCAGGTTTGGAGGAGAATTTGAGATTACAGTGGGAGGTTTCCTGATTAGATAAATTGATAACCATTCTGATCTAGGCTAGAGTGCACGCAGAGTGTTTCTTTTCTCTCTCTCTCTCTTTGGCAGTGACCATTGACCGACCCTAGACTATGACTCAGTGACCAAGTTGACTGAACCTTCTTAAAATACTGGCTTTTGGATTATCTAAAGTTGCATAAGTCATTGCCGCTCCTTTTTTTTACCCTTTGTATTTCTCAGAACACCCCGTATAGCTACGGAAATCCACTTCCATTGGATAGATCTATCGTATGGTTATATACGAACTCGAAGGGACTTCTTCGAGGATGGATCCAGGTTCAGGAGAAATAGAATTGGTTTATTCAGTTGTCTTTTATTATCACCCTCTCTCAAGTTACGAGTACTCCTTGGTTTAGGAGAGTACACCTATTACGCTTATTGGATAGTCTTATTCCAAACCATAGGCTGGTGCCGAAAGGTAGGGAATGAAGAAAACCAACTAACCTAAGTAGGGTGTACAGAAGGTAATAACTAAAGACAAAATAAAGGGATTGGAAAGAGGGGAAAGTAAATTGTGACTGTAATCATTCACGACCAAACCACGTACTTCATCGCCACTCCTATTTTCACCTTTAATAGAATAAGGTATTATTCAGTTGTCTTTTATCATCACCTTCTCTCAAGTTACGAGTACTCCTAGGATTAGGAGGGTACACCTATTATGCTTACTGGATAGTCTTCTTCCAAACCATAGGCTGGTGCCGAACGGTAGGGAAGGAAGAAAACCATTTAGCCTAACGAAGGTGTACAGAAGGTAACGACTAAAGACAAATAAAGGGATTTGGACAGATGGCAAAGAAATATACGGTTATAGTCATGAATTGGTTTATGGAAGAGGCATTACTAGGAATACCAGGATACCCCTACGAAACATTTTCATGTTTCAGTGCATTGTTAAAAGAAAACTGATTTCCCGATTAGATACTTACTCCAGGGTATGTATTTACCAGGTATGATTCTCACATCTGTATGGTTTTACAGATGATGAGTGGGAGTAAGTCATTGGGAATTTGGTGATCATCCTCATTATATCGGAATTCGTTGTAATTGGTGATATTTGAGGAAATCGCCTGGGTACAGTTTTCAACCTACGATGCACAGGTTTTGAGTTATTCAAACTCAGCGGACTTATACAGAGTATTGTATGTTGTCCAGTGTCCGTCAGGACAAAGGGGTAGGTCCTCGTACTATGTTCTGTTTACTTGTGACTTCTCTAGTTTTTAGACAAGTGTTTCGTAGAAATACAATGTCTAAGTTTTGAGAAGTTGTGGATATAAGAATAAAGTAGAGAACCAGGTATCACAAGTATCGGGATTCTTCAAAGAGATTGAAGATGTAGATTCTTGTGATCGGTATTCAGATGATAGTAATAGTTTTGAAAAACTTGTTTCTCTTTCAGGTTACTCATAATTGGATGCATTCCTAAGTTGAGTAATACTGATTAGCCTCTCTCCATTAAGTTGATATGCACTGGAGACAGCTGCATGGTTTGAATCTGGTTCCAATTAAATTAGTGCCTCTATTTCTATATAGAATAGTTCATATCTTAACGATGTTAAGATACGGGGAGTTGTCCAGCTTATGCTTAAAACCAGACACTGGGTAACTCAAGGCACGTTTCTGTAATGGCTGTTTGTGGGTTGACCCTGGCTTTGACGAGGGTTGACATTTCTACCATCTGGGAGATCAATAGTGATATTGTTCTAGACTCGCCACAGTTTTATTAAAATGGATTTTTTCAGAAAACAGTAGTGGGAGTATGGTAGAACTGGAAGTGATTCCAGAACCGCAAACGATTACGGAAAATTTAATAGGACCTATATATTCGATCAGGTTTGACATTCCAATAGCCATTCCGCAGATATGGTGGGTAACCTCAGACACCAGAGAGGTACTCCGGTACCCTCAAGGATGGTGACAGGGAGGTTCTTGTTTACCCAGACTTGACACTACTGTTGTTCCAGACTATGAGACCCGGCAGGAAGATATGTATAGCGTCGTTCTAAACTAGCTTTAGAAGTATACGTATATATTATTCTGCCAGAGGGTTGTCGTAGTCAGTGGGAGCAGCGGAAGCATAGTGGGCAAGTAGCTTATGTCTATTTATAGGCTTGAGCAGATATAGCGGAGATTAGATCATCTGATTTTGATGAGACAGTCATGGCTTTGACTTCATCAGAATAAGGGATGGATCTGTTGAGAAGATAGTAGGGTGTGATGTCCTGGTATTTAGATGACATACACAAAGTAGGAAGTAAAATTCCTATACTACGATCGGTTGTACGTTGGTCGTCACACAGTTGTTTCTCCACAAAGGACATGGATATAATATCTGACATTCTGGTTAGTAGATCTATGGTTTTAGATCTAGTATTGGGTAGTTTCCCAATCAGTGTACTTTGACAGTGTTCTAATAGTATTTTAGAATAGATGACTCTTGGCATGGTAGTGTACCTGCAGGTGATGGAGTCACCCTCTCTAAAGGTGTCTTAGAGACTAAAAGAGAGAGGGATGTGCATGATTGGAAGATCACTTGCTTAGGCAATTGAGTCAATCGTGAGATGTCAAGTACCACACCGGATATTGTTTTTGCACTAGATGCGATAAGTTTATATTAATCCAATCCTGGAGAAACATAAGGAAGCAGTTTTAGAACATAAGTGCATGTTCTACGGATTTGATGACGGCAGCCTCCTTCAGGAGACGGTTATCATTCCAGGCTTCCAAGGTGATATAGATGACAGAGTGATTGTCAGAGTTATAGTTTTCCCTAGTCGAGGGACAGTATTTTGGACAGGTGGTCCAAGAGGATACTGTGGGAGGCATCGTAATACAAATGCGGGTATGTTTATACTATTACGGGGTTATCCTGAAATTCGTTTCAGGATCACTTTTGGAAGTTGCCAGTTTCCAGTTTTCTATCGGCCGTAGTTAACAGTCGGTTAAATACGGATTTATCTTTTCGTTACTTGGGTGAGTCATGAGGGTGATGTGTGTGGAAGCTTCTAGAAGTGGTGATGAGGCTAGTGAGTCATTAGAGCTTTAATTGTGCATTTAATGAAAGGGTGACTAAGGTTAATGAGTCATCCTTTACATTAATGCATTTTTGTTTATGCTATGATATTTTGATCAAGATCTTTTGCTTACACTCACCCCCCTTGCTCCTACACTCACCCCCTCTTCTTTATATGGCCGGCCACCCCTTGGTTCATGATTATGGTTGCTAGAAAAAGATTGATATAGTTTTGGACTCATGGAAATTAGATAAGCCTCATTTCTCATTTCACCCGATTCCAAAAGGCAACTTCATTAATCGTTCGTCCATAGCCTTGGACGTAATGAGACAAAGTGTTCTACTCATTCTCTACTTCATCTTGGTCGTCTCTTTTAGCAAACTTGACGACCGAGTTGCCTCGGTTCAGAGGCGGGAGCCCGTTTAAAGATCCGTCGACGTGGTGCCACCTGGACGACGAGACTGGAGATTCAGGAGATCGGAGCAGCCGCAACAAGCGTGGGATGATGGTTGAAGACCGAAGGACTCGGATCATTCGGTATAACGTTTCTACCCACTTTGTAGTTTGTTAGTTTAGCTTTAATGGCAGATCCGGGTTACGGTACACGATAGCGCCAATTTGTAAAAAGTTTTTGTTCCGCATTTGGCGTCTGTTAGACGGCCGGGATGCTGCCGTGTCTTTACATCTTCCTACTTCATTACATTCACTGACGATCTCTTAAGATACGGACATGTGTTCCTGTTGAAAGACAAGTCTGAAGTTTTTGAGAAATTCAGAGAATATAAGCACGAAGTAGAGAACCAAACGGGCAAAAGTATTAAGATCCTTCGATCTGATCGAGGAAGAGAATACTTGAGCAATGAGTTCCTGGATTATCTAAAAGAGAATGGGATTCCGTCTCAGCTTACTCCTCCCTATACACCACAACACAACGGTGTATCGGAGCGGAGGAATCGCACCCTATTAGATATGGTGCGCTCTATGATGAGTACCGCTGAGTTACCTATTTCCTTTTGGGGTCATGCGCTTGAGACAGCAACATACTTATTGAATCAAGTTCCGTCTAAATCTGTACCTACCACACCATATAAGATATGGAGTGGGAAGAGACCATGTCTTAAACGTGTTAAGATATGGGGTTGTCCGGCCTATGTTAAAACACAAAATCGGGACAAACTCCAGGCACGGTCAGTTCTTTGTAAGTTTGTGGGATATACTAAACATTCACATGGATATCTTTTCTACCACAGCGAGGAACAAAAGGTGATTGTTTCTCGACATGCCACCATTTTAGAAAAGGAATTTCTATAAAAGAAATTAGTGGCGAAGAGGTAGAGCTGGAAGAAGTTCCAGCAGCACAAACTGCAACTGAAGATTTAATGGAACCAGAGGATTCAGTAGTTCCCGACGAACCCCCGCCTCTCCGCCGATCTAGTAGGGTTCCTCATCCACCTGAGAGATACTACGGTTTTCTCGTCGATGGTGGGAGCGAGGATTGCATCATGGAAGATGATGACCCGACTAGTTTCGAGCAGGCCATCACGAGTGGTGACTCTGTGAAATGGCTGGATGCAATGCGATCTGAGATGGAATCCATGTACACCAACAAAGTATGGAATTTGGAAATTGCTTCTGAAGGGGTAAAACCCATTGGGAGCAAATGGATCTTTAAGAAGAAACTTGGTGTAGATGGAAAAGTTGAGACGTACAAAGTTAGACTTATTGCAAAGGGTTTTCGTCAACGACCAGATATGGATTATGACGAATCTTTTTCTCCAGTGATTATGCTTAAGTCCATCCGGATCTTACTTGCCATTGCTGCATACCATGACTACGAAATCTGGCAAATGGATGTTAAGACCGCCTTTCTAAATGGTGATTTGGAAGAGTGCGTGTACACGACTCAGCCAGAGGGCTTAATAAACAGTGGGAGCAATGGAAAGGTGTGCAAGCTACTTAAATCCATCTACGGGTTAAATCAGGCATCGCGGAGTTGGAACATCTATTTTGATATTGTAGTCAAAGAGTTTGACTTCATCAAAAACATAGATGAACCTTGTATGTACAAGAAGGTGGCAGAGAGTAAGGTTGTCTTCCTCGTATTGTACGTGGATGACATACTCTTGATAGGAAATGATATTCCTATGCTGCACTCGGTTAAGCTCTTCTTATCACATAGATTCTCAATGAAAGATCTAGGTGATGACTCCTGCATTTTGGGAATTAAGATTTATAGAGATAGATCTAGACGGATACTGGGATTGTCCCAATCCAGGTACATTGACACCATACTAAAGAGGTTTAGTATGGAAGAATCCAAGCATGGGAATTTACCCACGATCTCTGGACTCACTCTCTCCAAAGAGATGTCTCCCAAGACTGATTTGGAAAGAGCTCGCATGCAAGGTATACCCTATGCTTTGGCAGTAGGTTCTATCATGTACGCGATGCTATGTACCAGACCCGATGTAGCATACTCATTAAGTGTAGTTAGTAGGTATCAAGCAGATCCTGGAGAGAATCACTGGACAGCTGTGAAGAACATTCTCAAGTACTTGAGAAGGATTAAAGAGATGTTCTTGGTGTATGGTAACAGAGAACTCCAGGTGGAGTCCTTTACCGATTCGAGTTTCCAAAGTGATAAGGAAGACTCTAAGTCGCACTCGGGTTTTGTCTTTACCCTCAATGGAGGGGCAGTTTGTTGGATGAGTTCCAAACAGGAAACCGTGGCAGACTCGACGATGGAGGCTGAATACATCGCTGCCAACGATGCTGCCAAAGAGGCTGTCTGGATAAAGAAGTTCATCACTGAACTTGGTGTGGTTCTATCCATTGAGTATCCAATACCTCTGTATTGTGATAACAATGGAGCTGTGGTTTTGGCCAGGGAACCCAGGTCGCATCAGAAGTCCAGACATATTCTGAGGCGGTATCACCTGATCCGGGAGATAGTTGATCACCAGGAGATCGAGATTAGGAGAGTTGATACGAAAGAAAACACTGCGGATCCACTCACAAAGGCCATTCCACAGATACAATTTGAGAGACTCTTCGGGATGTTGGGTATGAGATACTACAACAGCTGGCCTTAGTGTAAGTAGGAGATTTTTAGTTATGTATATGCCCTAGAGGCCATTGTTGTACAAGTGATGTATATTATAATGGATGCTTGGATATATATAGAGAGGACTTTCTTTCTTGATATAATAGTATGCAATCCGGTTTCACTTTATCTTAACGTGTTAATAATACAGTTTTGTGATCACATGTTGATGAAGCCCGTAGGATATGTACTTGACTACTAGGACTATGATGAGATCATACTAGTGAGGCCAGGATAGTCAACGAGTACATCCTATAACTGTTCCTAGTCGAGCGTGTATCGAGACAGGGCATCGATACTCCAAAGTAGACTAGCATACACGCATCTTGACCCATATGATGGGCGATGGATGATCCCCTATCCATTGGTGTTTGACATCAAAGATGGTGTATGGGTGCTCAGTGGAGACTGGGTATATTGAACGGACTCGCCGAGAACTCCTGGATGGTATTATACCTATCGTCAGATAGCAGTTCTCCGGTGACACTGGTACAGGTTAGTCTGTAGACCCGAGATCGTCATAGAGTCTTGTGTGATTCCCACTGTGCTTTGATTTCCACCTTACTACGTCCAAGAGGGCGTGCAAAACGGTGGCTTTTAGGTACGGTCCCGAATCACATGGAGGCAATGAGCGATAGGAGGGGTTTCGTCTCTCCCGGTATAGGGAGTTGATGTTGTGCTGCGTTCGATTGGCTATAACTGGAAGTCCCTGGCCTGGGCTGATATGGAGATTTACTGGTAAGTGTTATCAGTAGTTTCTTGACCCGTTATGAGCCTTACATCGACACGACTTATCGGTTACTGGGGTCTGACGTTTACCACCCCAAGACTAGATATGCAATATATCAGACGAAGAGATCGGACTGTACGGAAGTGTTACTTATTGGATTTGTAGGAGAATGTACAGGCTATCTTGTTGATCTTCTGATTGCTCAATACACGGGTGGCTGTTACGTTTAGCTGACTGCTTGCAGCTTGTGGGTGTTTGATATGATCATCACCTGCTGCCGGTGTATTGACGATTCTTTAGAGTCCTACACAGAGGTTTCCTGGCTCCGGCAAAACGGAGTAGGAGCACATATGTGATATGTGCGGGACCGAGAATAATACGATATGAGATACCGTATTCTATTCTCACGATATGAGATAACGACCGGGTATATTTGATATGGCCGGGTCATCGGATCAAGTGTTGATTGGATGAATTGGTACATGTTATATTAGTCGGTTATATGCAATATAGCCGGATTGTCGGATCAAGAGTTGATTCGATAATTTAATGTATAATTATATATGTGATATATTACATTACGTTAACAAATATAAGCTCTCTTTATTGATTCATTTTCTCACTGGGTAATACATTGATGTATATGCGATATATGTTAATTGTATTATTTTCTTTTGTAACAAAATATATTGTATATGTGATATATAATATTGTAACAAGTTAGGGTTGCAAATGCAACATGGTTGTTAAGTTTAAACAAAGTTAGGTTTTGGATTTGGGTTAGCTTTTGGGTTAGCTTTTTCATGAATCTTCATGAAGCTTTCCTTTTTGTTTTCTAGCTTGATATTTTGTGAAGATATTTTGTTAACCCAACCCAAACCCTTAACTCTTATTCTCTACATGAGTTAAGGCCTTCATTTATTAACTCATGGTTGTCATTTGTAACCATAACAATAATTCATTATTCATCACAAAAGCTTTCTTCTTCTTCTTCCTCCTTGAAAAAGCTTTCTAGCTTTTTGTGAAGTGATGATTCAAAGTGAGAAAATGAAAATAAAAGAGAGCAAAATTCCTGCTTCATCATCCTCATCTATTCTATCCACTTAGATTAGGGTGTCCACTTCATTAATACTTAATTAGAGAACCGAGAGCTTGAGTTTGAGATTCTTCAAGGTAGATCATCTTCGAAAAGGAAGACTTCTATCAAGCATGGATCATTCAACTTGTGGAGCCTCTCTAGAGTCCGGGAGTTCATGGATCGCGGCGAAGGGACTACTACTCAGAGCTTATGAAGCGAAGGAACGGACTACAAAGGTTGTAATCCCTCCGTCTTAGATGTAAAGTTGTTTACATGCATGTTAACCCTAATTCTCTAGTTAAGATCTTGGTTAGGGTTTGTTTAGCACCCCAAAAATTTTAAAGTAGCATGATTGTTGCTTGCCAAAACCTTCATAAGGTGCTATGCTAACCCTACACATAGTCTGTTGACTTGAAAATTTTACTTCGCCTCGAGTGTGTACCCACTGTTCTTAGATTACTACCCTACCACGACTCTATTGAGTCGTGCAAACAGGTAGTAGTTGGGTGCAGTCCCGACGCACTTGAAGGCAGTGGCGGTTTGATAGGATTCATCTCTCCTGGTATTAAGGATTAATATCACACTGTGTTCGGAAAGCCATTACACAAAGTCCCTGGCCAGGGCAAGCGAGATTTACCGGTAGGTACTCCAATAGTTTATCAGGGTGTTTTGGGCTACTTTCCGGCACGACTTATTGCGCTATTAGGGGTCTGACGGTTACCGACCCTTGGGCCAATATGCGATACTCTCAGACGAACAGAACGGACTGTACGGAGATTGTCATAGATAGGCTCAGTAGGAGTTAGGATGAGTTTGCTCATCGGCCTTCGTATC
Source organism: Agapanthus africanus (assembly GCA_030015575.1). Lineage (NCBI taxonomy): Eukaryota > Viridiplantae > Streptophyta > Magnoliopsida > Asparagales > Amaryllidaceae > Agapanthus > Agapanthus africanus. Next base: position 502,404,319 of record CM057337.1, read on the forward strand.
GACAGATACCTGGGTAGCCGTTACGTGCAGCTAGTACCGCTAACATGCTTGTGGTTAAACCCACTGCCAGCGTATAGTCGGGTCTTTCGAGTCCCATACAGAGGGTTTCCATGTTTCGGACGAAACGTAGAAGTCGTATGGTTTTACGGTAGGGTTCGAACATATACGTAACATGTGCACGTATCATGTTCGGACAGATAATACTAGTGGGCTTTGGTTTAAGCCGGATCCTAGTATTAGATTATCGGATTATTTTATCTCATTGTATTCATATTTTTTTGGAATACGGATACGGGTATGTAAATACAGTGAGGGGTATTCTTGTAATTTGTTCAAGTATGCTTCTAGAAGATACCACCTCATTACTTGTATTACCATTTATGTTAAATGGATTAATGAGGTGGAGGTATGAGGTGTTAAGTAATTATGAATGAAGCATGGCTACTTGGTGACTCATGATGGCTATTGAGGCAAGGTGACATTTAGATATCATGTGTAAGGCTAGGTGTCACATGGAGATTATTATGAGAGATTATGGCATGCCTCATATCCATCACAATTAGCCATTATTCTTTTCATAACAACAAATACACTCTCTCTCCTCAAGCACTCTCATCTTCTTCCTCAAACCCTAACTTGTCTCATCTTAAAGGTAGGAGCTCAAGGTAGACACTCTCGGGTGGATCTTCTTCGACTCGAGAAGGCCGACAAGGAGGTGCGATCCATACACACTCCAAGAAGCTCACGTAGAGGAGGAGGAGTATAAGAAGAAGAAGGAACAGTTACTTGAGTTATAAATTTCTTACATAGTAGTTATAAATATAAATTTCTTGCTCGATATGATAGTATGCTATCTGGTTGCTCTTTATCTTAACATGTACACTTATTGTCTCTCTATTACATGTTGATAAAGCCTTTAGGATGAGTACTTGACTACCAGAATTATGATGCAGATCATACTAGTGAGGCATGTAAGTCCATGTCACACACCCTACGAGCTTGCGAGGAGGCGGAATATATGAAAAACAATTATCAAAGCTTCGTAACACGGACTTGAGCACACGGATCGTGTCTAAACCATTACTAGCAAACTACGAAAGGTTTAACTACTCGGATTCGAAGTTATACCTCACATTACTTGTCCTTCGGGTCTTCATCGCTATCCTCCGCACCTCATAGGCTCTATAGAACATGAGCACCTCAACGGCCTCCTCGAGTCAAAGACGATCCACCCGAGAGTCTATAGTCCGAGCTCCTATCTCGAATCTGAGATAACTACGGCTTCTAGATTGCTAATCTAGAAGTCCTAGAGGGTGTAGAGTAATTAGATAGATTACTTAATCACTTAAACCCTAGGATTCTCAAATCATGAGAGCTATTAGGTTTTGAGGAAGAAGATGAAGAAGTGAGGAAAGAGAAAGCTTTTGTGATAATGATATGAATAATAACTCATGAAAGAATAATATCAAGCATACAAATATCTCTTTGATAAATATCTAGAAATATTTTGTAAGCTTCATTTAATTCTAAATGGTGGATCACCTCATGAGTCATTAAGCATTTAATGAAAACTTACAACTCATCTCTCCACCTCATTTGTGTTTAATCCATAAAGAAATAAAAACAAATGAGTCATCTTCTTCTAGAAGCTTCCCGACAAATTACAAGACTGCCCCTCCCATCCGTATTTCCGAAAAACACGGATAATCTTTGACAGAATAAATCCATCTGTATAATACTAGAATCTGGCTTAAACCAAAGCCCGCTAGTATTATCTGCCCGATCATAATACGTGCACAAGTGTACGTAAGTGATCGCGGCCCTGCCGTAAAACCATACGGCCTCTACACCTTTTGCCCGGTGCAGAGAAACTCTCCTTGTAGGACTCTAAAGACTCGACACTACACTGGCAGTGGGTTTAACCACAGGCCGCAAGCGGTACTAGCTGTACGTAACGGTCCCTAGGTAGATGTCGATAAGAAGGACGATGAGAAAACCCATCCGAACTCCAACTGAGCCTGATGTGACAATCTCTGTACAGTCCGGTCTGTTCGTCTAGGACTATCGCATATCGGGCCTAGGGGGAGGTAAACGTCAGACCCCTAATAGCGGTATAAGTCGTGTCGGAGTGAAGCTCATTACACCTTGAGAAACTACTTGAAGCCACCAGTAAATCTCGCTCGCCCTGAACAGGGACTTTGCGTAATGGCTCTCCATACACAGCGTGATATCAACCCCCAATACCGGGAGAGACGAATCCTGTCTAACGGCCACTGCCTCCAAGTGCTTCGGGACTGCACCCAACTACTACCTGTTTGCATGACTCCTTTGAGCCGTGGTAGGGTGGTAATCTAAGTACAGTGGGAACACACACGAGGCGAAGTAGCAGTATCAAGTCGACTGACTAAGCTGTACTCATGTCACCTGGGAACTGCTATCTGACGATGGGTATAAATCCAACCTGCAGTCCCGGCGAGTCCTGTCCGGTGTACTCGTAACCTGACGAGCACCTGCATACTATCTCCAGTACGACGTACTGATGGCTGTGGGACAGACCATCTCCCCAACTGGGATGAGAAGCGTACACACTAGTCTACTCCGGAGTATCGATGCCCTGTCTCGATAATCCAATGACCAGGGACCTGTATAGGATATTGCTTATAGACTGCCCAGCCCCCATTAGTGTGACTGCCATCACAACGCTGGTAATCAAGCAAAGATCCTAAGGGCTCTACTAATATGTATAAGCGATACGTTAAAAGAAACATATGCACATATTAAAGTAGACTCAAACCAAGTAGCATACTACCATTTTTCGCAAGACTGTCAATACAACTGTGAATATCCCAAGCTTCCATTAAGTAATATAAAAACTAGTATGATACAGTAATGGCCTCTAGGGCATAAACACTTACAGGGCAGAGGTAGTCGGTAAGTACATCCTTCAAATGTTCCTAGTCGTTGGAGTATCGAGACGGGGCATCGATATTCCAGTGTAGACTAGCGTATACGCTTCTCGACCTATATGATGGGTAATGGATGATCCCATATCCATTTGTGTTTGACATCAGAGATGGTATACGGGTGCTCAGTGGAGACTGGGCACACTGGACGGACTCGCTGAGAACTCCTAGATGGTATTATACCTATCGTTAGATAGCGGTTCTCTGATGACACTGGTACAGGTTAGTCTGTAGACCCGAGTCGTCATAGATTCTTGTGTGATTCCCATTGTGCTTTGATTTCCACCTTACCACATTCAAGAGATCGTACAAAATGATGGTTTTTTGGTACAGTCCCGAGTCACATGGAGGCAATGAGCGATAGGAGGGGATTCGTCTCTCCCGGTATTGGGGGTTGATGTTGCGCTATGCTTGATTGGCCATAACAGGAAATCTCTGGCCAGGGATGCTGAAATCTACTGGTAAGTATTATTAGTAGTTTCTCGAACCGTTATGGACCTTGCATCGGTATGACTTATCAGACTATTAGGGTCTGACGTTATACCACCCCCAGGATATGATATGCGACATATCTGACGAAGAGACCGGACTGTACGGTAGTATTACTGATTGGATTCGCAGGAGTATGAGCAGGCTTGCTTGTTGATCTTCTGATCGCGCAATACCCGGGTGGCCGTTACATTTAGCAGACCGCTTGCGGCTTATGGGTGTTTGATATGATCATCATCTACTGCCGGCGTATTGACGAGTCTTTAGAGTCATAGGTTTCCTGGTTCATGCGAAACGAAGTAGAAGAACATATATGATATGTGCGGGACCAAGATTAATGCGCGTATGTGATACCGCATTCTATTCTAGCGATATATGATATCGGTCGGTTATATGTGATATACCCGGGTTATCGGATCAAGTGTTGATTCGATAAATTGTTACATTTGATATTAGCCGGTTGTATGTGATATAGCCGGATTATTGAATCAAGTGTTGATTTAATAATTTAATGTATAATTATATATTTGATATATTGAATTATATTAACTAATATTAGCTCACTTAAACATTTCTTTTTCTCACTTGTGTGCATATAGTATATATGTGATATATATTAATGTACATTTTATTTGTGTCATGCTTGATGCCACATGATTCATGGGTGTATGAGACCCACACCATACTTGATATAATGAAGGGTTTTATTTATTTAAAGTTAATCAAAATTAGATGGAATTAAGTAACATGGTTCAAGCTTGTAGAAGCTTGTGGAACCATTGACCAAGTCCACTAATTTTGTTTTACATGTAGATATTTATTAACCTAACCATTATTGTTAGCCATGCTTTAATCTTTACATGAGTTAATGTATGACACTAACTCACTCATGGTTGCTATTCTCACCTCATGAGTTTCATTCTCATCTCCACTTCATCTTCTTCTTCCTCATGAGAAAGCTTCCTAGCTTTTAAAATGGTGAAGAAATATTGTGAGAAAATTAACTCTAAAGTGAGCAAAATTCCTACTTCATCATCCTCTACAATATTAACCATTTAGTTTAGGGTGTTTGCTTCACTAATCTACCATTAGTTAAGAGGTAGCATGAGCTTGAGTCTTCTCGACGTAGATCATCTTCGGCCTCGAAGACTCCGAGCAAGCTTGTTCATTTCTTCATGTGAACCCTTACTAGAGTTCGGGTGTTCACTACTTGGAGTGAAAGGACTACTACACGGAGCTTTAGAAGTGAAGGACCGGTCTACAAAGGTAGTATTCCTCATTCACTTAGATGTAAAGTTGTTTACATTGTTGTTTCGTCTAAATCTCTGGTTAAGATTCTAGGTTAGGGTTCTTTAGTACGGCAAATTTTTGAAAAAGGCAAGGACGATGCCTCCCGAAACCTTGCTGCCGCCCTACGGAACCCTAAAGAGGTATCAGAGCCAAGCTAGAAAATTAGACGATGTTTGTTAGATTACGAAACAGAAACTACTCCGAAACATGCAACGCTAAAACCTAGTTTCTTTCGTTTTAAAATGGCCTCTAAAATTTTTTTAAGCAATTGCAGAATGTTGTATATGATATAACATGAACACCATAAAAATTTGAAGCAAATTGGTTGGTAAATGGCCGGCCACATAGGCATGAAATCCGAGCAGGCTGGTCCAAAAATGCAGTCTGGGCTTCAAATTTTTGTGGTGTTCCAGGCTCTGGGTTTTAGTGTTTCAGGTGTTGCCTGTTTTTGTCTAAGATTGCATGTGATGTTATCTTTCTGTAAAGGCAATTCGGAGTGTTTCGTAGTCGTAATTCTAACATCTTTTCGGGTTATTTAGGCGACGTTAAAAAGTTTGAACGGATATCAATAACCCATATTTTCTTTCGCTGGAAATTTTCCAAGAGTTGGATGTTTCCATGTTTAAAATCTTCAGAAAATCATGCAAGCGATTCTGTGGTCCATCTAGAAGAACGATACCTAAACTTGACATTTTGGATCGCGGAACCGCGGTCATACCTTAGGGTTTGCGGCAGTTCCGCGGCGACATGAGTGAGGCATGGGTCGGCCCTTCTACGGATGGTTCATAGGTGATGTGGCATATTCTGAGTACATTTTAAACTCCGCTCAAGTGTTGAGCTCTTTGGGAAATTTTGGGTGTTTATTTATTCGATCGAAAAGTTTAACATCGTCTAGTTATTTGTGATTGTGATACAATATTTGGAATCCACAAAATTAGTTATGTGATAACTAGTTTGAATTTTATAAATCTAGCAGTTTAGTCTCATTTGATCGGTTGCCACAGAATTTTGATGAGAATCAAAAGTCCGTCGCAATTACGTAGTGTTCGCGGATACTCACCGGGTAACCTTACTAGATAGCCACGCCCCATAGCCCCGACCAAGTGACTGTAGGAGAGCCCGTCTCCAAAAGCATCCGTTCGGGTGCCCGCGGCCGCGGTGTTCCACCTTAGTGCACTTCGTCAACGGCATCGGGGGTGCGGCCATCTACTAAAGACGAGCATTCGATCAGGTTATCGGGAATCTTGTTGAATTATCCGACAGGTTATTGGAAAGTGTTTTCAATATAGAGACTGAAATGCGGGGTTTATATTTGTTAGACATGTAATGTCTAAGGAATTCATTTGGTAAGGCATGAAATCCAAAGTATGTGATACATAGGGTTTATGATGTCTAAGGTGGTTGTGGATTCCAATTGTTGTAGTTTTTCACTTTCTTTTCTGCGACCGTAAGAATAATATGTGGTGTATCGCCAGTTTCGTCGCTATATGTCAACGACAATTGGGATACGCATATTTACTTACGTTAATGACATGTGATGTTACGTGTTGCTGTGATATGTTATATTGGATCGTCGTGTTTTGAATAGCCGGGTTTTTTTTATGTTAGATGAGAGTTCTTTCATTTTCATTCATGTAAAACTTGTATGTAATATTCTTTTATTGGGGCACTTCCAGGTTGAGAATGATGTTACCATTGATGTATATTATTTACTTTTCCGCATTAGGATAGACCCAAGGAGGGGAGCATAAGTAACCGGGTTCTAGGGTTCAGTGGGAGACCATCCCGAGGAGTCGAGTCTGGGTCTCCTAACTCTAGAATTGGGAGGGTTGCTTGCCTTTCTCGTAGGGGTCTAGGGATGTGGGTTTAGCTATTCATTGCGGCCGTGGAATCCGTGTTTTATACTGGCTTAATTAAAACACGGAATTCCTAGTATATCCAATATTTCATATGTGTTCTTCTACTGCTGATATTCTGTGATATGATCACTTTATATGTTGTGACGAATGCTTATATTTTATATATATGATATATAACAAATATTGCTGCTTTCGTTTCTTCTGTGATGCTTAGGAATCATAATTGATGGGACTTCATTAATGAGATTAATGAAATAAAAGAAACCTAAAGATATTATAGAATCTTTTTTTAAAAACTGGTAGCTCTAGTTCTTACTTTGCATAGCGGTATTCCCTGTAGAATATCCAGCACCTTATTCGATAAGGAAAGGGACGATATCCTTTCACAAATAATGACCTCTTTAGAAAAACTAGAAGATCCTACAACCCACTCGGTTTTTTGTTTTGATTGCTTTTCAAGTTCTTGTTTTGAATAGTGGTATTTGTGAAATATCTGTAGGGTTAGCTTAGCACCTTAGCAAGGTTTTGGAAAGCATCAATCATGCTACTTTAAAATTTTTGGGGTGCTAAACAAACTCGAACCAAGATCTTAACTAGAGATTTAGAGTTAAACATGAAATGTAAACACTTTACATCTATGTAAACAAGGAATACAACCTTTGTAGACCGGTCCTTCACTTTAATAGCTCCATGTAGTAGTCCCTTCGCTACGATCACGAACTTCCGGACTCTAGAGAGGCTCCCATAAAGAAATGAACAAGCTTGCTTCGATGTCTTCGAGGCCGAAGATGATCTACGTCGAGGAGACACTAGCTCATGCTATCTCTTCACTAATTGTGTAGATTAGTGAAGCAAACACCCTAAACTAAATGGCTAATAGTATAGGATGATGAAGTAGGAAGTTGGCTCACTTTAGATATATTTTTCTCACAAGTTTCCATCACTTTTTTAAAAAGCTAGCAAGCTTTTCTCACTTGATCAAGAAGAAGAAGAAGAATGAACTCTTGAGGTTAGAAATGCAACCATGGGTGAGTATATCATATATCGAACCCTTATAGAGAGTTAACCATGGTAAGGGATTAAAGGTTAGGTCATAAAATATCTTAAGGAAAACAAAGTAGTGGACTTAGTCAATGCTTATTCACAAGCTTCTACAAGCTTCTAGCAATGATTTAATCCACTAATTTGTAATTACTTAATGATAAATGAAACCCTAACATAAACCCTAGCATGGTGTATGTCTCTTACATACATGTTGCATGTATAACCTAACATGACATAATAATATATATCATATAATATTATATCCTAAAAGAATACAATTAATATACATCACATATATATCAATGTATCAAAAAGTGAGAAAAGAAATCTTAAGTGAGCTAATATTAGTCAATGTAATTTAATATATCAAATATATAATTATACATTAAATTATTAAATCAACTCTTGATTTAATAATCCGGCTATAATACATATAACCGACTAATATCATATATCGCGAGAATAGAATACGGTATCACATACTCGTATTAATCTCGGTCCCGCACATATCACATATGTGCTCCTACTCCGTTTCGCATGAACCAGGAAACCTCTATGTAGGACTCTAAAGACTCGTCAATACACCGGTAGTAGGTGATGATCATATCAAACACCCACAAGCCGCAAGCGGTCTGCTAAACGTAACGGCCACGAGGGTATTGAGCGATCAGAAGATCAACAAGCAAGCCTGCTATAATTCCTGCGAATCCAATCAGTAACACTACCGTACAGTCCGATCTCTTTGTCTGATATGTCGCATATTACAGCCTGGGGTGGTTTAACGTCAGACCCCAATAGCCCGATAAGTCAAGCCGATACAAGGTTCATAACGGTTCAAGAAACTACTGGTAACACTTACCAATAAATCTCAGCAACCCTGGCCAAGGATTTCCTGTTATGGCCAATCGAGCACAGCGCAACATCAACCCCCAATACCGGGAGAGACGAAACCCTTCCTATCGCTCATTGCCTCCATGTGATTCGGGACTGTACCCAAAAGCCACCGTTTTGCACGATCTCTTGACCGTGGTATGGTGGAAATCAAAGCACAGTAGGAATCACACAAGACTCTATGACGATCTCGGGTCTACAGACTAACCTGTATCAGTGTCACCAGAGAACTGCTATCCGACGATAGGTATAATACCATCTAGGAGTTCTCGGCGAGTCCGTACAGTGTACCCAGTCTCCACTGAGCACCCGTATACCTTCTCTGATGTCAAACACCAATGGATATGGGATCATCCATCGCCCATTATATAGGTCAAGGAGCGCATACGCTAGTCTACTCTGGAGTACCGATGCCCTGTCTCGATACTCCCACGACTAGGAACATTTGAAGGATATACTTATCGACTACCCAGTCCCTACTAGTATGATCTGCATCATAGTCATGGTAGTCAAGTAGTCATCCTAAGGGCTTTATCAACATGTGATCACAAAATAGTATTTGTTTACATGTTAAGATAAAGTGCAACCAGATAGCATACTATCATGTTGAGCAAGAAAGTCCTTCCTATATATGTCCAAGCATCCACTACAATATACATCGCATGTACAGTAATGGCCTCTAGGGCATACATATAACTAACAATCTCCTACTTGCACTAAGGCCATTTGTTGTAGTATCAATACCCAACAATATTGCAGAGGTTGTAGTATCTCATACTCAACCATTGTAGAGAAGTCTCTCTATGGGTAAGGCCTTTGTGAATGGATCCGCCGTGTCTACCTTCTGGTCTACTCTCCTAACCTTGATCCCTTAGAGATCAACCATCTCCCTGATCAGGTGATACTTGCCTCAGAATATGTCTGGAACGCTGATGGGACCTGCGTTCCTAGGCCTAAGCCACAACTCCATTGTTGTCACAATAACAGTTATTGGACGCTCAATGGTAGGAACCTTGTTTATCTTATGAACAAGAAATGTCCAGACAGCCATTTTGGTAGTATCGTTGGTAGCAATATCTTCAGCCTTTATCGTCTAGTATGTCACGGTATCTAGCTTAGAACTCTTCCAACATACCGTCCCTCCACTAAGGGTAAAGACAATGCCTGTGACTGACTCTCAGTCAACTTATCACTCTCGAAGCTGGAACCAAGAACTTTCTTTTAGTGCTTCTCAAGTACTTAAGAATGTCCTCTACAGCTGTCCAGTGATTCTCTCCAAAATCCGATTGATTCCTGATCACTACACCTAGTGAGTCATCTACATCTAGTCTGGTACATAACATCGTACACTCTGATAGAGCCTACTGCCGAAGCATAGGATATCCTTTGCACGCAAGCTCTCTCTAAATCAGTATGGGAGAGAGTGATCCATGAGTAAGTGGGCGAACCACCACGCTTAGAATCATCCATATTAAACACCTTTAGGATGGTGTTTATGTACCTGGATTTAGAACACACCCAACATCCTCATAGATCTATCACCATAGATCATAATCCACAAGATGTAGTAGGTATCATCCAGATCTTATATTGAGAATCTCCGTGATAAGAGGAGCTTGGCTGAGTGTAGCATACGAAACCATTTCCTATCAGGAGTACGTCATCTACGTACAATACGTGGAAGACAACCTTACTCTCTACAACCTTCTTGTATATACAAGGTTCATCTACCATTTTGATGAAGTCAAACTCTTTGACTATCACATCAAAACAGACGTTCCATTTGCCCGAACCCGGTTGGGCTATCATCTCATGATGCAACCCTCGCTCCCACTGTCACCGAGAAGATCGTAGTATCTCTCGAGTGGATGAGGAACCCTACCAGATTCGCGGAGAGGCTAAGGTTCGTTGGAAACTATTGAATTCTTTGGTTTTACCAAATTATCAGCTGTTAGTTTGTCTAGCTGGAACTCCTTCCAGTTCTACCTCATGACCACTTAATTTCTTCACAAGAAATTCTTTTTCTAAAAAGGTGGCATCCTGAGAAACAAAACACCTTTTGCTCCTCGGTTAGGTAGAAGATATTCCTTTACTAATGTTTGGGATATCCCGACAAACCCTCACAACTGATCTTGCCTCGAGCTTTGTCCGGAATTTGCTTTTCAATATAGGCCGGACAACCCCATATCTTAACTCGTTTAAGACATGGTCTCTTCCCATACCATATCTCATATGTAGTGGTAGGCCATGATTTGGATGGAACCCTATTCAATAGGTATGCAGCTTCTTAAGTGCATAACACCGAAAGAAAAACAGGTAACTCAGCAGTACTCATCATAGAGCGTACCATATCTCATAGGGTGCGATACCTCCGCCCCGATACACCGTTGTGATGTGGTGTATGCGAAGGAGTAAGCTGAGAGAGAATCACATTCTTCTTTTAGAAACTCCAGGAACTCCATGCGTAAGTATTCGCCTCCTCGATCACATCGTAGGACTTTAATACTTCTACCCGTTTTGTTCTCAAAAGAACCAACGTTGGCATTTGCAGACATGGGACCATATATATCATCATGTATCTGTCCCAAAAGTTCACTAACTCTTTCTCTGTTTCCAGTAAACGGAGTATTGGTCATTTTATTTTTGAGACAAGACTAGCAAGTAGCATAAGATGAAAATTCGAATAGATTCTTATATTCATCCTTATGTAACTTAGCTGGTCGTGTCGCATTGATATGACCTAGTCTATAATGCTTCAAGAAGGATTCGTTTATTCCTGAACTACTCCTCTTGTCTGTGTTCTGTATGCTTTGAACTGTGGTTTGATTTAGAACGTATATGCTATTATATAACGTGCCTGATTGAATCAACTCTTGATTTAGGAAAATGTTCACAACATTATCCTCCAATACAGAATTATATCCTAATTTAACTCAGTAAAGAACATGATGTAATGTTGTATATCGGGTTCGGTATGTAATAACATTTGTTAAGAATCAATGTATTAATACAAGGTGATATCTGCCAACTGATTTGGCTGCAACAATTGCACCATTCTCTAACACTTAGAGACATATCACCCATTCTCAGTTCTCTACCTTTCTGTAGCCCATGTAATATATTACATATGCGGGATCCTGATCTGGTATCACATACCCAGGACGTAGAGGGTACTAAAAAACAGTTCTCGGTAATAAGGACACCCGAAGAATATGCATCAACATGCACTTTCTTCGAATGGGTGGCATAGGAATTCGGATATTCCCCTACTTCCTGCTCGGAATTATAACAATTATAAGATTGAGCGGAACCAACGTTCCCTAGCTCAGTAAAATAAGCAGGTTCGGTCAATGCATCCATATTATTATCTTGATTAAGGCGTGACATGTTTGCAACCTGGAGAGAGAGAGAAGAAAACACTCTGTGTGCGCTTTTGCAAGATTAGATTTGGTTATTATTTTATCTAATCAGGATGGCTCCCACTGTTTTAGTCAAATCTTTCTTCAAACCCTAAAAGGTAAGACTAGCCGGGATTAATTACACCCTATAAGTTCGCCAATCTTTCAGCTAGGCCAGTATCAATACTTTGAGGGAGGTTCCCCATGCTTTCGCACGGACCTAATTAAAATAAACCTCGTTTTCACAGGGGCGTAACCCCGTTAACACCTTTATAGACACCTACTTGATCGGCTAATTGTAATGTGTAAAAACTCTCCCAGGAGTAACTCTTACTCGCAGTGGGTATCGGGATCCAACTATCTCATAGGAGGTATGCAATCTCATTGCAAATTTCAACACTTGAAATTCCCGATAATGTTTTGCCACTAGCGTCCTATGACCTTGACAAAGGCCAACAAACCATAGGATGCTAGTCAAGTTCAACCCGTCATTTCTTAATAGAATTAAACCCACCCGCACGACCCTTGACAAAGGCCAATAAGGTCGCACGACTACCCTAATCTAATCGCATCACATGCTTAAGCAGATAAGCACTAGTCAGCTACCGTACACTACACCTTGACAAAGGCCAACAAACGCAGCACAAATATTAAGTAGAACTTATCTGAAATGACGGAGGGCTACGACAGGTTTTTAAGAAAACCCTTTGCGCAATGAACTTGATCTTGTTGTAGAATCGACTGATTTTGAAAAGGAGTATTTTTGAGGTTTTTACTAGTTTTGCTAAAGAGGTCACACCCGGCGAAGGGATCTCGGCTTTTTCCTTATCGAATAAGGTGCAGGATATTTCACAAATACCACTATGCAAAGAAAAAACTATAGAAGCAATCAAAAGACAAACCATGTTTGTAGCAGCTGCTAGTTTCGCTAAAGAGGTCACTCACGGTGAAGGGATCTCGGCTCTTTCCTTATCGAATAAGGTGCTGGCTATTCTACAAGAAATACCGCTATGCAAAGCAAGAACTAGAGCTACCAATTTTTAAACAAGTTTCTACAATATCTTTAGGTTTCTTTTTTATTTCATTAATCTCATTAATGAAGTCCCATTTATTTATGCTTCCCAAGCATCACAGATGAAACGAAAGCAATAATATTTAGATATCATATATATATAGTATAAGCATTCGTCTCAGGTAGTAATATGATCTCATCACAGAACATTGCAGCAGAAGTCAACATATGAAATATTGGATATACTAGTACGTCCGTGTTTTATTTTGAGCCAGTATAAAACACGGATTCCACGGTCATGATGAATAGCCAAACCCACATCCGTAGACCCCTACGAGAGCGGCAAGCAACCCTACCATTTCTAGAGTTAGGAAACCCGGTCTCGACTCCTTGAGATGGTCTCCCACTGTACCCTAGAACCCGGTTACTTGTGCTCCCGCCTTGGGTCTATCCTAATGCGGAAAAGTAAATAATATACAATGGTGACATCATCCTCAACCCGGAAGTGTCCCAATAAAAGAATATTACATATAATGAATTTTACATGAATGAAAATGAAAAACTTTCATCTCACATAAAAACCCCCGGCTATTCAAAACACGACGATCCAATATAACATATCACAGCAACACATAACATCACATATCATCAACGTAAGTAAATATGCGTATCCCAGTTGTCGTTGACATATAGCACCGAAACCGGCGATACACCACATATTACACTTACGGTCACAAAAAAGAAAGTGAAAAACTACAACATTTAGAATCCACAATCACTTTAAACATCTTAAATCCAAAATATCATATACTTCGCATTTCATGCCTAACGATATGAATTCCACATATTGTATCACATTTCAGATAAATAGAAAATGTTAAACTTTCTGATCGAATAAACAAACACCCAAGATTTCCCAAATAGCTCAACACTTGAGCGGAGTTCAAAAAGTCCCAGAACATGTCACAGCCACTATGAACCAGCCGTAGAAGGGTCAAATCAAGGCCTCACATGTGGCAACGCTAAACTACCACAAACCATATGGTTCAGTGGCGGTTTTGACAGTCACATAATCAAGTTAAGGTTATGTTCTTCTAGAGGGTCCACAAATTCGCTTGTATGATTTTCTAAAAGTTTTAAACTCAGGAAAAATCCAACACCTGAAAGTTTTCCGATAGGGGAAAAAGTGAGTTATTGATACCCGTTCGAACTTTTTAACACGTTCTAAATTACCCGGAAAAACTTAAACGAAGTTAAAAATTCCGATCGAATCAACGAGTTCCCAATATTTCCCAGAAAACTCAACACTTGAGTAGAATTAAAAATTCCTAGAAGCATGAAAAAGTACCCAAGAATAAACCCCTGAAGTATTAGCCGCTAACTCCTAAAGTTGGCCGCGGAACCGCCGCCAAACGCATGGTTTGGCCACGGTTCCGCGGTCACTTGAGTGAGTTATGGGTTCGTACTTCACAATAATCCTTATAATTCCCTGCATGATTTTCTGAGTATTTTTAATATGAAAAATTTCAACTTTTAAAAAAAATTCCAGAAAGTGGGATTTATCGGGGTTTCGGAGTTCGATCGGACTTTAAACTTCGCCTACACGACGCCTAATACTCTAGCTTAGATCTGATACCACTGTAGGGTTATCTTAGCACCTTAGCAAGGATTTGGCAAGCATCAATCATGCTACTTTAAAATTTTTGGGGTGCTAAACAAACTCTAACCAACATCTTAACTAGAGACTTAGAGTTAAACATGAAATGTAAACACTTTACATCTAAGTGAACAACGAATACAACCTTTGTAAATCGGTCCTTCACTTCAATAGCTCCATGTAGTAGTCCCTTCGCTGCGATCATGAACTTCCGGACTCTAGAGAGGCTCCCATAAAGAAATGAACAAGCTTACTTCGAAGTCTTCGAGGCCGAAGATGATCTACGTCGAGGAGACACTGGCTCATGCTATCTTTTCACTAATTGTGTAGATTAGTGAAGCAAACGCCCTAAACTAAATGGCTAATAGTATAGGATGATGAAGTAAGAAGTGGGCTCACTTTAGATATATTTTTCTCATAAGTTTCCATCACTTTTTTAAAAAGCTAGCAAGCTTTTCTCACTTGATCAAGAAGAAGAAGAAGAATGAACTCATGAGGTTAGAAATGCAACCATGGGTGAGTATATCATATATCTAACCCTTGTAGAGAGTTAACCATGGTAAGAGATTAAAGGTTAGGTCACAAAATATCTTAAGGAAAACAAAAGAGTGGACTTAGTCAATGCATATCCACAAGCCTCTAAAAGCTTCTAGCAATGATTTGATCCACTAATTTGTAATTACTTAATGATAAATGAAACCCTAACATAAACCCTAGCATTGTGTAAGTCTTATACATACATGTTGCATGTATAACCTAGCATGACACAATAATAAATATCATATATATATTATATGCTAAAAGAATACAATTAATATATATCACATATATATCAATGTATCAAAAAGTGAGAAAAGAATCTTAAGTGAGCTAATATTAGTCAATGTAATTTAATATATCAAATATATAATTATACATTAAATTATTAAATTAACTCTTGATTTAATAATCCGGCTATAATACATATAAACGACTAATATCATATATCGCGAGAATAGAATACGATATCGCATACTCATATTAATCTCGGTCCTGCACATATCACATATGTGCTCCTACACCGTTTCGCATGAACCAGGAAACCACTTTGTAGGACTCTAAAAACTCGTCAATACGCCGGCAGTAGGAGATGATCATATCGAACACCCACAAGCCGCAAGCGGTCTACTAAACGTAACGGCCACCCGGGTATTGAGCGATCAAAAGATCAACAAGCTGTTAGTTATATGTATGCCCTAGAGGCCATTACTGTACATACGTTGTATATTGTAGTGGATGCTTGGACATATATAGGGAGGACTTTCTTGCTCGACATGATACTATGCTATCTGGTTACTCTTTATCTTAACATGTACTGTAATTGTCTCTATGTCACATGTTGATAAAGCCCTTAGGATGAGTACTTGACTACCAGGACTATGATGCAGATCATACTAGTGGGGACAAAGTAGTCGCCAAGTACATCCTTCAAATGTTCCTAGTCATGGGAGTACCGAGACATGGCATTGATACTCCAGAGTAGACTAGCGTATGCGCTTCTTGACCTATATGATGGGTGATGGATGATCCCATATCCATTGGTGTTTGAGATCAGAGAAGGTATACGGGTGCTCAGTGGAGACTAGGTATACTGGATGGACTCGCCGAGAACTCCCAGATGGTATTATACCTCACGTCAGATGGCTGTTCTCTGGTGACACTGGTACAGGTTAGTCTGTAGACCCGAGATCGTCATAGAGTCTTGTGTGATTCCCACCGTACTTTGATTTCCTTCATACCACGTCTTAGAGGGCGTGCGAAATGGTGGCTTTTGGGTACAGTCCCGAATCACATGGAGGCAATGAGCAATAGGAGGGGTTTCGTCTCTCCCGGTATAGGGAGTTGATATTGCGCTGTGTTCGATTGGCTATAACTGGAAATCCCTGGCCAGGGTTGCTGGGATTTACCGGTAAATGTTATCAGTAGTTTCTCGAACTGTTATGGACCTCATATCGACACGACTTATCAAGTTACTGGGGTCTGACGTTTACCACCCCAAGGCGAGATATGCGACATATCAGACAAAGAGACCGGACTGTACGGCAGTGTTACTGGATGGATTCACAGGAGAATGTACAGGCTTGCTTGTTGATCTTCTGATTGCTCAATACCTGGGTGGAGATTACGTTTAGCTGACCGCTTGCATCTTGTGGGTGTTTGATATGATCATCACCTACTGCTGGTGTATTGATGATTCTTTAGAGTCTTATACAAAGGTTTCCTGGCTCAGGCAAAACGGAGTAGGAGCACATATGTGATATGTGTGGGACCGGAAATAATACGTGTATGCGATACCGTATTAGATTCTAGCGATATGAGATATCGGCCGGGTATATGTTATATAGCCGGGTTATCGGATCAAGTGTTGATTCGATGAACTGATACAGATTATATTAGTCGGTTATTTGTGAAATAGCCGGATTATCGGATCAAGTGTTGATTCGATAATTTAATGTATAATTATATATTTGATATATTATATTACATTAACTAATATAAGCTCACTCAAAGATTCTTTTTCTCACTTGGATAATACATTGATATATATGTGATATATGTTAATTGTATTATTTTATTTTGTTACAAAATATATTATATATGTGATATATAATATTGTAACAAGTTATGATTACAAATGCAACATGTTTTGTAGAGATTAAAAATAGTTAGGGTTTGATTTGGGTTAGCTTTTTCATGAAGCTTCTAGAAGCTTTATTTTTGTTTTAAGCAAAGATATTTTTGTGTTGATATTTTCTAACCCAACCCAAACCCTTTACTCTAGTTAACTCTCTACATGGGTTAAGTCTTCATTCTTAACCATGGGTTGCAATTGTAACCATAGAACAATAATTCATTATTCATCAGAAAAGAATTTGCTGCTTCTTCTTTTTGCTTCTTGCATGAAAAAGCTTACTAGCTTTTTGGTATGTGATGATTTTGAGTGAGAAATTGAAAACAAATGAGAGCTAAATTCCTACTTCATCATCCTCATCTATTCTAGCCACTTAGATCAGTGTGTTTGCTTTGCTAATACTTGATTAGTGAAGCAAGAGCTTGGGCTTGAGTTTCTTCAAGGTAGATCATCTTTGTTGTTGAAGATTGGAAGCAAGCTTGCATCTTTCTCTTCATGGAGCCTCTCTTGTGTCCGGGTAATCAATGATCGCAGCGAAGGGACCTTAACACTGAGTTTTAGAAGTAAAGGAACGGACTACAAAGGTTGTAATCACTAAGTCTTAGATGTAAAGTTGTTAACATGCTTGTTTTTCCTAATACTCTAGTTAAGATCTTGGTTAGGGTTTGTTTAGCAACCCAAAAATTTGAAAGTAGCATGATTGATACTTGCTAAAACCTTCACAAGGTGCTAAGCTAACCCTACAGTGGTATCAGAGCCAAGCTAGAGCTTTAGGCGTCGTGTAGGCGAAGTTTGAAGTCCGATCGAACTCCGAAAACCCGATATATCCCCCTTCTCTGGAAATTTTTTCAAAAGTTGAAATTTTTAATATTAAAAATGTTAGTGTATATGCTCTAGAGGCCATTACTGTATCATACTAGTTTGTATATTACTTAATGGAAGCTTGGGATATTCACCTTGTATATACAATCTTGCTCAAAATAGTAGTATGCTACTTGGTTTGTTTCTACTTCAATGTGTACATGTGTTTATTTTAGTATATCGCCTATACACATTAGTGGAGCCCTTAGGATCTTTGCTTGATTACCAGCGTTGTGATGGCAGTCACACTAGTGGGGCCGGGTAATCTATAAGCACATCCTTATGCAGGTCCCTGGTCGCAGGACTATCGAGACAGGGCATCGATACTCCGGAGTAGACTAGCGCATGCACTTCTCATCCCAGTGTGGGAGACGGTCTATCCCACAGCCGTCGGTACGTCATACTTGAGATAGTATGCGGGTGCTCGTTGGGTTACGAGTACACTGGACAGGACTCGTCGGGAACTGACTAGTTGGTATTATGCCTTTCGTCAGTTATCAGTTCCCAGGTGACATGAGTACAGCTTAGTCCGCTGACTTGACACTGTCACTTCGCCTCGAGTGTGTTCCCACTGTACTTTGATTACTACCCTACCATGGCTCAAAGGAGTCGTGCAAACAGGTGGTAGTTGGGTGCAGTCCCGAAACACTTGGAGGTAGTGACGGTTAGACAGGATTCGTCTCTCCCGGTATTGGGGGTTGACATCGCGCTGTGTCTAGAAGAGCCATTACACGAGTAGTCCCTGGCCAGGGCAAACGAGATATACTGGTAGGCTTCCAGTGTTATCTCAGGGTGTTTTGGGCTTCACTCCGACACGACTTGTACCGCTATTGGGGGGCTGACGTTTACCGCCCCCTAGGCCCGCCATGCGATGTATCAGACGAACAGACCGGACTGTACGGAGAATGTCACATTCATGCTCAGTAGGAGTTCAGATGGGTTTCGCCTCGTCAGTCTTCTTGTCGGCATCTACCTGGGGACCGTTACGCACAGCTAGTGCCGCTTGCGGTCTGTAGTTAAACCCACTGCCAGCGTAGTGTCGAGTCTTTAGAGTCCCACACAGAAAGCTATTCGCCTTTAGGCAAAGGAGTAGAGGTCGCATGGTTTTGCGACAGGTCGCATGGTCTTGCGACAGGGTTCGGTCACATCCGTGCACTTGTGCACGGACAGTGTCCGGACGGTTTACACTAGCGGGCTTTGGTTTAAGCCAGATCCTAGTGTACCTTTTGGGATTGGATTTATCCAGTTTGCATTCGTGTTCCTCGGAACGCGGATGCGGGTGTGTATGCACAGTTGACGGAGAGACAGAAGCAGAGGATTCTCATTAGGGTTGTTGACCGTTGACCGTTGACTATTGACTTTTTGCTCAACCCTAATGAGAATATGATATGTGATTAACAACTATATTAATTAAGTATTATGGTGACATGGTTGTTGAGGGATTGACTTTGTTGACTTGTTGACTTTTGTTGACTTGTTGACTTTGTTGACCGGTTGACTAGGCTTGACTAGTTGACCATCATGATAACTATACCTATCATTTCATGGCAAAGACTTTTGCTTGCTTTCTCTTTTGTGCAAAATGAGTGCATGAAATGATATGGCTATGGTTGCTTAAACCATCACATAATACTTGATTGATATGAGGTGTTATGATTGTTTTGGATTATGAGAGCCAAATGAGAAAAGTCTTCTCTCATTCTTTCATGCTCACTCTCTCTCTTGTTCTTGAGCTCTCATCTTCCTCCTCTTGCTCTCCTTCTCTTGATTCTATGGTTCACTTATCTCATGAGTTGAGAACCAAGAACCATAGATAAAATCCCATACAAACTCTTCTCTACTCACTCTAGTTCACAAGGTTTAGCAAACCGAGTGAACTAGTTTCTTCAAAGTTCGAAGAAGGAGCCAAAGGTTGAAGCTTTCAGGTGGATCTATCTTCGGCGCAAGGAGACGACGGGGAGAAGCTGATTCGGACGACCATCGAAGCTTGAAGACGAAGGAGTTCAAGAAAGGTATAGCCCCCTAACCGAGTAGGTAAACTCTTGTTAGGTTGTTAGTTAGATGTTTAACAAAGATCCGGTTTTGAGTCCATGTTACCACCTCGAAGAAAATCATTTTTCGTCAAATTCCGCATGCCCGAAAGTACCGGGAGAGGTAGCATGGAATTACAGTGGTATCAGAGCCTAGTTAAACTCTATCTAACATGTTTGCAAAGTAGCTAGAAGATCGATCAAAGAAAAAGTCGCAAAACGAACCCCGGTTTTTAAACTTTCTGTCGATTTTAAAAGTGCTGGAAATTTTTTTTGAGATACACCAAAAATCGACTCAGGGTTTTCTGAAGAAACTGCAAAAATTTGACCCCCTAACTCGATCAAAGCACCGCGGTTCCGCGGCGGAACCGTGGTTCCGCGGCGGAACCGCGGCCGAGTTGACTCGGTCATGGGGTTTCTTCTTTGCAGTTTGCTCATAGGGGTATTTTGGGAATTTTGGTATATGTATTTTCAGCCCAGATTTTCCAGAACGAAAATTTTATTTTTGGGGTCCTGAAAATCCGTATTTTTGATCGAACTTCTAAAAGACTTAAGCTGACGGGTTTTTCTGTGATGTGATATTTGTATTGAACGTCTGCTAATCGCTATATGTCGATTAGTGGGGGTTATACAAATCTGTGATCTGTAATGTTATTGGAATGTGTATATGAATTCATTGGATTGTCCCGGGTGAATAGCCGGGGGTTGTGAGACGAGAGTTTTCTTTTCTTTCAATTCATGTAAATTTGTAAATTGATGTAATAATTATTTGTATGGCCGCACAACCGGGTCGGGGTTGTAGCCGTCATTGTATAATTTCTTTTTACTGTTTTTGCTCCTAGGATAGACCCATGGAGGGGGTGCACAAACTACCGGGTATGCCGAAGTGCCGAGTGGCCTACTCACGGAGTTGAGGGAGGTTGCTTCGCTTCGGGTACTTGGCGGGTAGTTTGCCGCACCCGTAGGGGTCTTGGGTGGGGTTTTGGCTATTCACCGCGACCGTGTAATCTGCTTTTCGTTACAGGCTCGTACGAATTGCGGATTCCTAGTATATCCAATGTGTTCATCTGTGATCTGAAATGGCTATCATTGCAATATATATCTATATATGATATTATTTAGGCGTTGCTTATGTTTTACAGCCGCGCTAGCCCAGCCCCCGCTCTGTCGTTAGTTAAGTAACCTAACGGGTAATGACGGGGCCCCGTGGCGAATGCGAATGGCATAAGCGTACGTCATATTTTGGTTGTTTTCTGCAATGGTAGGATTAAATGATGGGACGCATTAAAAGAACTAATGCAAGAATATCACGCATTAAAAGAACTAATGCAAGATAATAAACCAAGCAAAAGTCGTTGGAACACTTTCGAAAAACCACTCGGTTCTTTTCAAAACCAACTTTTAAATGCGGAGCTTGAGCCACTCCTTTTAAAAGCTATCTCGTTCCATCGACTATATCAAGTTCACTACGTTCACGGTTTTGCCAAAACCATTCGTAGCCCTCCATCATTTCAGTTAAATATTCGGTAGTATTCAAGCTATGTATTTTGACCTCATGCCAAGGCATAGTGATTGGTAGCTGCTGGATATTTATCTGTTGCATAGATAGAATGCGTTGGTTTGGGACAGCCGTACTACCATTTTGGCCTATGTCAAGGGTAGGTACGGGTGGATTCAAATTAACCTGGATAATGATGGGAAGAACTTGACATGTGACTTATGACATTTTGACCTCACACCAAGGTCATAAGAGCATGGGGCAAAAATCCACATCGGGAGTTTCATAAGTACTGAAACTTGCTAGATTTGCATACCACTTGGAGTGTGATGATTCTGGTAGGATTCCTTCAGTTTCGTCGCGCGATGATATTTGGATCCCGATCCTACTGTGAGTATATGCTACTCCTCGGGAAATTTCTCACTAAACGATCAATGCTATAAACCTAGTAGGTGCCTAGAAAGGTGTTAGCGGGGCTACGCCCCCAGGAAAAAGAGGTTCTTGAATTAAGGAACTTCGCGAAAGCGTTGGAAAACCTCCCTCGAAGTACCGACACTGGCCTGGCTGAACGGTTAAGCAAGTATTGTGCGGTGGGATTGATCCCGACTAATTCTTCCTTTATGGTTTGAGGAGGGATTCGAGAAACAGTGGGAGCCATCCTGTTTAGACAAACTAAAAACCACTCAAAACTTGCAAGAGCATCATACTGAGTGTTTCTTCTCTCTCCTAATTGCAGCGATCAATCGACATGACTGGACTTAAGTTACTCCTAGATAAAAACATACTGACAGGGCCAAACTACAAAGATTGGCTCAGGAATGTCAAAATGGCAATCACTTACGACAAGCTGGGGTATCTTCTTACCACCAAAGCTCCCCCTGTCCCTGGTCCCACTTCCAGCGTCGCGGATAGGGAAATCCGTAAGACTTGGGAGATTGATAGTGCGAAGGCCAAGTGCCTCGTACTTGCCTCTATGGACAATGAACATCAGAGGAGGCACGAGAATATGGACTTGGAATCCATATTTCTTCATACAAAAGAACTGTATGGAGAGCAATCTCGTATCGCAAGATACGAAGCGTCGAAAAAGTTATTTTCGGCAAGGATGGCCGTCGGATCATCAGTAGCAGAACACGTGCTTAAGATGATCGGCTACATTGAGGAGCTCACGGACCTAGGGACCACATTGGAGAGTGAGCTCTATACGGACTTAGTTCTCCAGTCCCTTCCTTCTACTTACGCCCAGTTTATACTGAACTTCAACTTACAAGAAAAAGAAGTTGAACTTTCAGAGCTCCTCAACATGCTGAGGAGCGCAGAGGGCACCCTACAGAAAGGTAGGGAAACATCCACTTTGTTTGTAGGAGGATCATCTTCTTCTAGGTCCAAGGCGAAAGCCAAGGGAAAGAAGAAGAAAGCCCCCGCCAAACCAAGGGGCGGTGTTAGTAAAGTGGATACGAAGGGAAAAGCTAAAGCAACAAAGAAAGCGGGGAAGCTTGTGGATAAGGAAGAATGCTTCTATTGTCATAAGAAAGGACACTGGAAGAATGATTGCAGGGCCTGGAAGGCCAGAACACAGGAATTGAAGCAAGTTGCAGCTTCAGCTTCAGGTGTGTATGTTATTGAAATCTGTCTTTCAATAAACTCTACTTCTTGGGTATTGGATACCGGATCAGGATCTCATATCTGTAATTCATTGCAGGCGTTGAGAAACCGTAGTGTTTTGAAAGCAGGTGACATGACCCTCAGAGTTGCGAACGGAGCTGGCATGGATGCTAAAGCCGTGGGGGACTATCACCTGGGAATGTCAGATGGACATGTTTTGGTTTTGCGTAATTGCTTTTTTGTACCCAACGCAACTTGTAATATCATTTCTGTATCTTTAGTTTCTAAAGAAGGTTATGAATTTGCGTTTGTAAGCAATGTTGTAAACATTCACCTTAATCAAGTTCTGATTGGGTCAGGTACATTGAGCAATGGTATATACGTATTAAACCAACCACAGATTTTCAATGTCCAGAATACACACAAAAGAAAGTCTCCGGAAATCAATCAGACTTTCTTATAGCATTGTAGACTGGGTCACATCAATGAGAGAAGGTTGACGAAGTTACATACAGAAGGATATTTGAATCCGTTCGAATATCAATCGTATACCACTTGTCAATCCTGTCTCAAAGGAAAGATGACAAAGACTCCGTTTACTGGACACGGAGTAAGGGCGAGCGAGCTCTTGGGACTCGTACACAGTGACGTGTGCGGTCCAATGTCTACACATGCGCGAAGCGGTTTTTCTTACTTCATTACTTTTACGGATGATTTTTCAAGGTTCGGACATGTCTTCTTAATGAAACATAAATCCGAAGCCTTTGGAAAGTTCCAGGAATATAAGAATGAAGTAGAAAAACAGACCGGCAAAAGTATCAAGATTCTAAGATCGGATCGAGGTGGTGAATACTTAAGTGCCGAGTTCCTGGACTATTTAAAAGAGAACGGAATTCTCTCTTAGCTTACTCCTCCATACACTCCGCAACATAACGGTGTATCGGAGAGACGGAACCGAACCCTATTGGATATGGTACGGTCCATGATGAGTAACGCTGAGTTACCGCGATCATTCTGGGGGTATGCGCTAGAATCAGCTGCATACCTTTTGAACCGAGTTCCCACTAAGACTGTGCCTACCACACCTTATGAGTTATGGAGTGGGAAGAAACCCTATCTTCAATATCTGAAGATCTGGGGATGTCCAGCTTTTGTCAAAAAGCAGCATGCGGACAAACTCGAGGCACGCTCAGTACTGTGCAAGTTTGTGGGATACCCAAAGAACACCAGGGGGTATCTTTTCTACCACGCAGAGGAACAAAAAGTCCTTGTTTCTCGTAATGCCCACTTTCTAGAACACCAGTTCTTAGAAAAGGAAATTAGTGGGAGCGCAGTAGAACTGGAAGAAATTCCAGAACCACAGACTATTACTGAAAGTTTAGTAGAACCAGAGGGTTCGGAAGAACAGGACATTCCTACGCCGCTCCGCAGGAGTAGTAGGCAGTCTCATCCGTCCGAGAGATACTACGGTTTTCTCATAGACGGGGATAGAGAGGATTGCATCATAGATTATGATGAGCCTACTAGCTTCCAGCAGGCCGTTCAGAGCGTTGACTCAGTAAAATGGCTGGATGCAATGCGGACCGAAATGGAGTCCATGTACACCAACAATGTATGGACGTTGGACATTGCTCCAGACGGGGTAAAACCCGTAGGATGCAAGTGGATCTTCAAAAGGAAGATTGGTGTAGATGGACAGGTTGAGACCTATAAAGCTAGACTTGTTGCAAAGGGTTTCCGTCAAAGACCTGGCTTGGACTATGACGAAACCTTTTCTCCAGTAGCTATGCTGAAATCCATTCGGATCCTTCTTGCCATTGCTGCCTTCCACGATTATGAGATCTGGCAAATGGACGTAAAGACCGCTTTTCTAAATGGAAATTTAGAGGAGTGTGTCTATATGGACCAGCCAGAGGGTTTCATTCAGAGTGGGAGCAGCGGAAAGGTGTGCAAGTTGCTTAAGTCCATCTATGGACTAAAGCAGACATCGCGGAGTTGGAACATCTGTTTTGATGAGACGGTCAAGGAATTTGGCTTTATCAAAAATCCAGATGAACCATGCATCTATAGTAGATTTGTAGCGAGAACTGTAGTATTCCTCGTTTTATACGTGGATGACATTCTCTTAATAGGAAATGACATTCCTATGCTACAATCTGTCAAGGGGTTCTTGTCGCACAGGTTCTCCATGAAAGACCTGGGCGATGCCTCATACATCCTGGGGATCCGGATCCATCGTGATAGATCCAAGAGGATATTAGGACTTTCACAGTCCAGGTACATCGACACCATACTGAAGAGATTCAGTATGGAAGATTCCAAGCGCGGTAACCTACCGGCTTGTCACGGGATCACCCTCTCTGAAGAGATGTCTCCCAAGACTGATTTGGAGAGGGATCGCATGTCTATTATACCCTACGCTTCTGCGGTAGGCTCTATAATGTATGCGATGTTGTGTACCAGACCGGATGTAGCTTATGCACTGAGTGTGGTAAGCCGGTATCAGTCAAACCCTGGGGAGAAACACTGGATAGCGGTAAAGAACATTCTCAAGTACCTGAGAAGGACTAAGGAGATGTTCTTGGTGTATGGCGGAAAAGACCTCCAGATCGAGGCCTTTGCTGACTCCAGCTTCCAGAGTGACAAGGATGATTCCAAGTCCATGTCGGGTTTTGTCTTTACCCTCAATGGAGGGGCGGTGTGTTGGAAGAGTTCCAAACAGGAAACCGTTGCAGACTCGACGATGGAAGCGGAATACATCGCTGCATCTGATGCCGCAAAAGAAGCTGTCTGGATGAGGAAGTTCTTAAAAGAGCTTCAGGTGGTTCCGTCCATTGTTGATCCAATACCTCTGTATTGCGACAACAACGGGGCTATAGCTTTAGCGAAGGAACCCAGATCCCATCAGAGATCCAGACACATCTTGAGGCGGTATCACCTGATCAGGGAGATCGTGGATCGCCAGGAGATCGAGGTTCGGAGAGTCGCTTCAGAAGATAACACTGCAGATCCATTCACCAAGGCCTTGCCCCAGACTCAGTTCGAGCGGCTGATCGAGATGATAGGTCTTCGATACGCCAGTACATGGCCTTAGTGCAAGTGGGAGATTGTTAGTGTATATGCCTTAGAGGCCATTACTGTATCATACTAGTTTGTATATTACTTAATGGAAGCTTGGGATATTCACCTTGTATATACAATCTTGCTCAAAATAGTAGTATGCTACTTGGTTTGTTTCTACTTCATTGTGTACATGTGTTTATTTTAGTATATCGCCTATACACATTAGTGGAGCCCTTAGGATCTTTGCTTGATTACCAGCGTTGTGATGGCAGTCACACTAGTGGGGCTGGGTAATCTATAAGCACATTCTTATGCATGTCCCTGGTCGCAGGACTATCGAGACAGGGCATCGATACTCCGGAGTAGACTAGCGCATGCGCTTCTCATCCCCGTATGGGAGACGGTCTATCCCACAGCCGTCGGTACGTCGTACTTGAGATAGTATGCGGGTGCTCGTTGGGTTACGAGTACACTAGACAGGACTCGTCGGGAACTGACTAGTTGGTATTATGCCTATCGTCAGTTATCAGTTCCCAGGTGACATGAGTACAGCTTAGTCCGCTGACTTGACACTGTCACTTCGCCTCGAGTGTGTTCCCACTGTACTTTGATTACTACCCTACCACGGCTCAAAGGAGTCATGCAAACTGGTGGTAGTTGGGTGCAGTCCCGAAGTACTTGGAGGCAGTGACGGTTAGACAGGATTCGTCTCTCCCGGTATTGGGGGTTGACATCACGCTGTGTCTAGGAGTGCCATTACACGAGTAGTCCCTGGCCAGGGCAAACGAGATATACTGGTAGGCTTCCAGTGTTATCTCAGGGTGTTTTGGGCTTCACTCCGACACGACTTGTACCGCTATTGGGGGACTGACGTTTACCGCCCCCTAGGCCCGCCATGCGATGTATCAGACGAACAGACCGGACTGTACGGAGAATGTCACATTCAGGCTCAGTAGGAGTTCAGATGGGTTTCGCCTCGTCAGTCTTCTTATCGGCATCTACCTGGGGACCGTTACGCACAGCTAGTGCCGCTTGCGGTCTGTGGTTAAACCCACTGCCAGCGTAGTGTCGAGTCTTTAGAGTCCCACACAGAAAGATATTCGCCTTTAGGCAAAGGAGTAGAGGTCGCATGGTTTTGCGACAGGTCGCATGGTTTTGCGACAGGGTTCGGTCACATCCGTGCATTTGTGCACGGACAGTGTCCGGACGGTTTACACTAGCGGGCTTTGGTTTAAGCCAGATCCTAGTGTACCTTTTGGGATTGGATTTATCCAGTTTGCATTCGTGTTCCTCGGAACGCGGATGCGGGTGTGTATGCACAGTTGACGGAGAGACAGAGGCAGAGGATTCTCATTAGGGTTGTTGACCGTTGACCGTTGACTATTGACTTTTTGCTCAACCCTAATGAGAATATGATATGTGATTAACAACTATATTAATTAAGTATTATGGTGACATGGTTGTTGAGGGATTGACTTTGTTGACTTGTTGACTTTTGTTGACTTGTTGACTTTGTTGACCGGTTGACTAGGCTTGACTAGTTGACCATCATGATAACTATAGCTATCATTTCATGGCAAAGACTTTTGCTTGCTTGCTCTTTTGTGCAAAATGAGTGCATGAAATGATATGGCTATGGTTGCTTAAACCATCACATAATACTTGATTGATATGAGGTGTTATGATTGTTTTGGATTATGAGAGCCAAATGAGAAAAGTCTTCTCTCATTCTTTCATGCTCACTCTCTTTCTTGTTCTTGATCTCTCATCTTCCTCCTCTTGCTCTCCCTCTCTTGATTCTATGGTTCACTTGTCTCATGAGTTAAGAACCAAGAACCATAGATAAAATCCCATACAAACTCTTCTCTACTCACTCTAGTTCACAAGGTTTAGCAAACCGAGTGAACTAGTTTCTTCAAAGTTCGAAGAAGGAGCCAAAGGTTGAAGCTTTCAGGTGGATCTATCTTCGGCGCAAGGAGACGACGGGGAGAAGCTGATTCGGACGACCATCGAAGCTTGAAGACGAAGGAGTTCAAGAAAGGTATAGCCCCCTAACCAAGTAGGTAAACTCTTGTTAGGTTGTTAGTTAGATGTTTAACAAAGATCCGGTTTTGAGTCCATGTTACCACCTCTAAGAAAATCATTTTTCGTCAAATTCCGCATGCCCGAAAGTACCGGGAGAGGTAGCATGGAATTACAAAAAATACTTAGAAAATCATGCAGGGAATTTTAAGAATTACTGTGAAGTACGAATCCCTAACTCCCTTAAAGGACGGCGGAACCGCGGCCAAACCATGCGTTTGGCGGCGGTTCCGCGGCCAACTTTAGGAGTACGGGGCTAATACTTCATGGTTATATTCTTGGGTATTTTTCATGCTTCTGGGAATTTTTAGTTCTACTCAAGTGTTAAGCCTTCTGGGATATATTGGGAATTCGTTGATTCGATCGGATAATTTAACTTCGTTTAACTTTTTTTCGAGTAATTTAAAACGTGTTAAAATGTTCGAACGGATATCAATAACTCACTTTTTCCCCTGTCAGAAAATTTCCAAGTGTTGGATTTTTCCTTAGTTAAAGAACGTTCAAAGTCGTGCAAGTAACGCGGTGGACCCTCTAGAAGAACACAAACCTTAACTCGATTAAGTGACCATCTGAACCGCCTCTAAACCTTAGGGTTTGGGGCAGTACGGCGTTGCCACATATGAGGCGTTGGTTTGACCCTTCTACAGCTGGACCATTGGTAATGTGGTATGTGATGGATGCTTTTAAACTAAGTTCAAGTAATGAGCAAAAAGGGAAATTTTGGGTGTTTGTTTATTTGATTGGAAAGTTTAACATTGTCTATTTATCTGGAATGTGATACAATATTTGGAATGCACAAGTAGTTATGAGATAACTAATTTGAATGTTATAAATCTAGCAGTTTTCAGTCTCATTTGATCGGTTGCCACGGAATTTTGATGTGATCGAAAGTCTGTCGCAATCACGTAGCGTACGCGGATACTCGCCGAGTAAACTTAATAGATAGCCACGCCCCATATTCCCGACCAAGTGACTGTAGGAGAACTCCGACGCCAAAAGCATCCGTTCGGGTGCTCGCGGCAGCGGTGTTCCGCCTTAGTGCACTTCATCGACGGCATCCGGGGGTGCGGTCGTCAACTAAAGTTTCCGATGAGCATTTGATCAGGATGTCGGGAATCTTGTGTTAGTTATATATATGCCCTAGAGGCCATTGCTATACATAGGATGTATATTGTAGTGGATGCTGGGACATATATAGGGAGGACTTTCTTGCTCGACATGATAGTATGTTATCTGGTTGCTCTTTACCTTAACGTGTACACTGATTGTCTCTCTGTTACATGTTGGTAAAGCCCTTAGGATGTGTACTTGACTACCTGGACTATGATGCGGATCATACTAGTGGGGACATGGTAGTCCATAAGTACATCCTTCAAGGTCCCTAGTCGTGGGTGTATCGAGACGGGGCATCGATATACCAGAGTAGACTAGCGTATACCTTCTCGACCCATACAGATGGGCGATGGATGATCCCATATCCATTGGTGTTTGACATCAGAGATGATATACGGGTGCTCAGTGAAGACTGGGTACACTGGACGGACTCGCCGAGAACTCCCAGATGGTATTATACCTTACGTCAGATGGCAGTTCTCTGGTGACACTGGTACAGAGTAGTCCGTTGACCCGAGATCGTCATAGAGTCTTGTGTGGTTCCCACTGTGCTTTGATTTCCATCTTACCACGTCCAAGAAGGCGTGCAAAACGGTGGTTTTTGGGTACAGTCACGAATCACATGGAGGCAATGAGCGATAGGAGGGGATTCGTCTCTCCCGGTATAGGGAGGTGATGTTGCGCTGTGTTCGATTGGCTATAACCGGAAATCCCTGGCCAGGGTTGCTGAGATTTACTGGTAAGTGTTACCAGTAGTTTTTCGAATCGTTATAGACCTCATATCGACACGACTTATCGAGCTATTGGGGTCTGACGTTTACCACCCCTAGGCGAGATATGCGACATATCAGACGATCAGACCGGACTGTACGGTAAGTGTTACTGGTTGGATTCACAGGAGTGTGAGCGGGCTTGCTCGTCGATCTTCTGATCGCTCAATACCCGGGTGGCCGTTACGTTTAGCAGACCGCTTGCGGCTTGTGGGTGTTTGATATGATCATCATCTGCTGCCGGCGTATTGACGAGTCTTTAGAGTCTTACACAGAGGTTTCCTGGCTCAAGCGAAACGAAATAGGAGCGCATATGAGATATGTGCGGGACCGAGAATAATGCGTGTATGTGATACCGTATTCTATTCTCGCGATGAATGTATCGATTGGTTGTATGCGATATAACCTAGTTATCGAATCAAGTATTGATTCGATAAGCTGATACATAAGATACTAGTCGATTATATGCGATATGACCGGATCGTTAAATCAAGTGTTGATTTAATGATTTAATGTATAATTATATATTTGATATATTACTTTGCATTAACTAGTATTGGTTCACTTTAAATGGATATTCTCACTCGGATGTGCACATTGTATATGTGATATACTTTTGTGCACTTGATTGTATCATATTTGATGATACATTGCTAGGGTTTTTGTGTAAAGATCAAACCATGGTTACATGATAATGGTTAGGGTTTTGTTTTATTCACTTATTTATTTATCTATTGTTTTTGGAAAATGAAAAGCATAAAGAGAAAATGGTGGCTAACTTTGTTGTATATTGAAGCTTCATGAAGCTTTGACTATGTGACCATTTTGTCTCATGCTTAACCCTAACCATTCCCACTAACCCTAGTTTACTCTCTACACTTGATTATGGTTAGGATATGATAAGTATTCATATTAGTTTCTTTTTTAAATAAGGAACTTATCATATTCTTTCTTTCTTCTTCTTCTTCTTCACTTGAAGAAAGCTTGCTTCATCAATGGCAACTTGAGCAAAAGAGTGAGAAATCCAATTCTAAAGTGAACCCACTTCCTATTTCTTCATCCTCTACCTCTTGCCAAGTAGTATAGGGTGTTCTCTTCACAAGTTTCATGACTTGGTGAAGTGGGAGCTTGATCTTGTGATGCCTCGACGTAGATCATCTTCGGCACGAAGTCGACGACCTAGCCCGCCCATTTCTCCGATGAAGCCGACGCTAGAGCCCGGGTTTCCATTTGGACAGCGAGGAGACTTCATTACGGAGCTATGGAGGTGGAGGACCGGATCTACAAAGGTTGTATTTCCGTTCTCTTAGTAAAGTAGTTTACTAGTTGCATTTTTCGCCTAGACATCTAGTTAACGATCCGTATTAGGGTTTCTCGGCACCCGTAAAATTTGAAAATGGCATGGTTGATGCCTTGTAAGATCTCTAGTGTGTGCCTAGGAACCCTAGAGTGGTATCAGAGCCTAGCTAGAGCCTTAGGCGATGCGTAGACGAAGTTTGAAACCCGAACGAACCCGAAACCCTAACACAAACATGCTCTCTGGACTTTTTCCAAAATCTGGAGTTTTTCGATATTAAAAATATGCAGAAAAATCAGCAGGAATATCTAAGAGTTACTGTGAAATTCGACAGCCCAATTCCACAAAGTCGCCGCGGTTCCGCGGCATGAGCATGGCTCGTGCGGCGGTTCCGCGGCCGTACGGCCTCATTATATAATGTATTTTGCACAGTAATTCTTAGTTTCAAGTGCTGGTTTTCCTGGGAATTTTTAATATTTTTTCAAGAGTTGAATTTTCTGGGTTGTTTTGGGGATTCGAATGTTCGATCGGATTATCAAATTTTGTCTGTGTGGCTTTCCGGATAATTTTTGAATATGTTAAAAAGTTCGACTGGATATAAATACCCAATCTTTCCCCTGTCGGGAAATTTCCAAGTGTTGGATTTTTCTGTGGTTTAAGGACGTTCTGAGTAGTGCAAGTAACACGATGGTCCCTCTAGAAGACAACAAACCTTAACTCGATTATGTGACCGTCTAGAACTGCCCTTTGAACCTTAGGGTTTGGGGCAGTACGGCGTGCCACATGTGAGGCGTTGGCTTGACCCTTCTACGGCTGGACCGTCGTTACTGAGGCATGAACTGGATGTTTTTTAAACTTGTTTCATGTGTTGAGCAGTTTCGGGAGAACTTGGGTGTTTGAATGTTCGATCGGAAAGTTTAACATTTTCTATTTATCTGGAACCGGATACAATAATTGGAATTCACAAGTAGTTATGAGATAACTGAATGAATGTTATAAACATAGCAGTTTAGTCTCACTTGATCGGTTGCCACGGAATTTTGATGTGATCAAAAGTCCGTTGCAATCACGTAGCGTACGCGGATACTCGCCGGGTAAACTTAATAGACAGCCTCACTCCATAGCCCCGACTAAGTGACTGTAGGAGAACTCCGTCACCGAAAGCATCCGTTCGGGTGCTCGCGGCAGCGGTGTTCCGCCTTGGTGCACTTCGTCGATGGTATCGGGGGTGCGGCCGTCTACTAAAGTTTGCGACGAGCATTCGATCAGGATGTCGGGAATCTTGTTGAATTGCCCGACTTGATATTGAAAAGAGTTTTCGATAATGAGACTAAAATGCGGGGTTTATAATTGTTAGGCATGTGATGTCTAAGGAATTCATTTGATTAGGCATGCGATGTCTAAAGAGATTGCGGATTCCACCTGTTGTAGTTTTACACTTTCTTTTCTGTGACCGTAAGTGTAATATGTGATATCGCCGGTTTCGTTGCTATATGTCAACGAAAATTGGGATGCGTATATTTACTTACGTTGATGACATGTGATGTTATGTGTTGCTGGATATGTTATATTGGATCGTCGTGTTTGAATAGCCGGGGGGTTTTATGTGAGATGAGTGTTTTTCATTTTCATTCATGTAAAAACTTGTATGTAATATTCTTTTATTGGGGCACTTCCAGGTTGCGGAAGATGTCACCCTTGGTATATTATTTACTTTTCCGCACTAGGATAGACCCAAGGAGGAGGGCACAAGTAACCGGGTTCTGGGGTCCAGTGGGAGACCAACTCGAGGAGTCGAGTCCGGGTCTCCTAACTCTAGAATTGGTAGGGTTGCTTGCCGCTCTGGAATCCGTGTTTTATACTGGCTCGTATTGAAAACACGGACGTCCTAGTATATCCAATATTTCATATGATTCTTCTGCTGCGATATCTGTGATGTGATCATGTGATGTTCTGTGATAGATACTGTATATAGTATATATGATATATTATATAGGCGTTACTTATGTTTTACACCCGCGCTAGCCCTGCCCCGCTCTGCCGTTAGTTACCTAACCTAACGGTGCACGAGGGGACATCGAGGCGAATGCGGATGGCATAAGTGTACGTCGTATTTATCTGTGATGTTTAGGTACTTAAATGATGGGACTTCATTAATGTGATTAATGAAAGAAAAGAAACCTAAGATGTTGTAGAATCGAATTTCAAAATAAAATAGGTAGCTACAGTTCTTGCTTTGCACAGCGGTATATATGATATATCCTGCACCTTATTCGATGAGGAAAGGACCGAGATCCCTTCACCGGGAGTGACTCCTTTAGCAATAACTGGCAGATGCTACACACTCGGTTTGTCTTTTGATTGCTTTTAAGAGTTTTTGCTTTGCACAGTGATATATGTGATATATCCCGCACCTCATTCGACAAGGAAAGGGCCGACGATCCCTTCACCAGGAGTGACCCCTTTAGCAAAACTAGAAAAGCCTCGAAAACACTCCATTTCAAAATCATTTGATTCTACAACGATATCAAGTTCATTACGCAATAGGTTTTCAGAAAAACCTGTCGTAGCCCTCCGTCATTTCAGATAAGTGCTAGTTAGTATTCGTGCTACGTTTGTTGGCCTGCGTCAAGGTGTAGTGTGCGGTAGCTAACTAGTATTTATCTGCTTATGCATATGATGCAGATTGGATTAGGGTAGTCGTGCGACTTTGTTGGCCTGCGTCAAGGGTCGTGCGGGTGGGTTTAATTCAATCAGGAAATGACGGGTTGAACTTGACTAGCGCACTATGGTTTGTTGGCCTGCGTCAAGGTCATAGGACGCTAGGGGCAAAATATATCGGGAATTTCAAGTGTTGAAATTTGCAATGAGATTGCATACCTTCTATGAGATAGTTGGATCCCGATACCCACTGCGAGTAATTGTTACTCCTGGGAGAGTTTTACACATTACAATTAGCCAATCATGTAGGTGTCTAGAAAGGTGTTAACAAGGTTACGCCTCTGGGAAAACGAGGTTTACATTAATTAGGTTCGTGCGAAAGCACGGGGGACCTCCCTCAAAGTACCGACACCGGCCTGGCTGAAAGATTGGCGAACTTGTAGTGCGTAATTAATACCGGCTAGTCTTTCCTTTTAAGGTTTGAAGGAAGATTTGATAAAAAGCAGTGGGAGCCATCCTGATTAGATAAAATAAAAACCAATCTATTCTTGCAAGAGCGCACGCTGAGTGTTTTCTTCTCTCTCTCTCCAGGTAGCGACCATGTCACGCCTTAATCAAGATAATAATATGGATCATTGACCGAACCCGCTTGTTATACTGAGCTGGGGAACGTTGGTCCCGCTCCAACTTATAATTGTTATAAGACAGAGCAGGAAATTGGGGATTACCAGAATTCCCGTGCCGCCCAAACGAAGAGAGTGCATGATGATGCGTCATCTTCGGGTGTGTTCATTACAGAGAACTGTTTCTCAGTATCCTTTACGTCCTGGGTATGTGATACCAGATCAGGATCCCAGATATGTAATCTGTTACATAGGGCTACAGAAAGGTAGAGGACTGAGAACGGGTGATAAGTTTCATGAGGCAGAAAACGGGGCAAGTGTTGCAGCCAAGTCTGTTGGTCACTGTCACCCTGTATTACAAATACATTGATTCTGAACGAATGTTATTAGATACCGAACCTGATATACAAAATCATATCTGTCTCTTTATTAGTAAAGAAACGATAAAATTTTGTATTGTTGGATAATGTTTTGAACATTTCCTATATCAAAAGTTGATCGGTTCAGGCACGTTATCTAAAAGCATTGATGTTCTAAATCAAACTACAGTTCTTTAGTATACGGAACACACAAAAAAGGAAGAGTTCAGAAATGAACGAATCCTTCTTGAGGCATTGTAGACTAGGTCATATCAATGCGACCCGACTAGCCGAAGTTACATGAAGATGCATATTTAAATCAGTTTGAATCTACATCTTGTGAAACTTGCCAGTCATGTCACAGAGATAAGATGACCACAGCTCCGTTTACTGGAAACAGAGAAAGACTTAGTAAACTCTTGGGATTGATACATGATGATGTATGTAAGGTCCCCTGTCTACACATGCCAAGACCGGTTCTTTGTACTTCATTACGTTCTCTGATGATCTCTCGAGATTCAGACCTATGTTCCTGTTGAAACACAAGTCCGAACCTTTTGAGATATTCACAGAATATAAGTTAGAAGTAGAGAACCAAAATACGGGTATAAGTATTATGTCCTTTGATGTGATCAAGGAGGAGAATACTTGAGCACGGAATTCCTGGACTTTTCTAAAGGAGAATGAGATTCTCTCTCAGCATTACTCCTCCGTATACACCATAGCACGATGGTATATCGGGGCGGAGCAATCACACCCTATATGATAAGGTGTGCTCTATGATGAGTACTACTGAGTTACCTATTTCCTTTTTGGGAGTTATGCACTTAAGAAGCTGCATACCTATTGAATAGGGTTCAAATCAAATCAGTTGCCTACCACTTCATATTTGATATGATAAGGGAAGAGCCCATCTCTTAAGTTAGTTAAGATTTGGGGTTGTCCAGCCTATGTCTGAAAAGCAAAATCCGGACAAGCTCGAGGCAAGATCTGTTATGTAGAACTGGAAAGGTTCCAGCTATACAAAACAACAGCAGATGATTTGGTAGAACCAAAGGATTCAGTAGATTCCAACGAACCTCAGCCTCTCCGACGATCTAGTAGGGTTCCTCACCCACCTGAGAGATATTTCGGTTTCTCTATGACAGTGGGAGCGAGGATTGCATCATGAGATGATGACCCAACTAGTTTCGAGCTGGCCATCAGGAGTAAGACTCTGTAAGAATGGCTGGATGCTTAGTGATCTGAGATGGAATCCATGTACACCAACAAAGTATGGACTTTGGTTGCTATATCTGAAGGGTTAAATCCCCATCAGGAGCAAGTATATCTTGAGAAGATTACTTGATGTAAATGGAAAGGTAGAGACTTTCAAAGCTAGACTTGTTAAAGGTTTGCATTATTGACCAGCTATGGATTTTGTTGAAACCTTTTCTAAGTGGCTATGCTTAAGTCCATCCAGATCCTACTTACCACGGCTACATACCATGACTACGATATCTGGCGGTTGGGTGTCATGACTGCTTTTCTAAATAATGTTTTAGAAGAGAGAGTCTATAAGTACACAGCCAGAGGGCTTCGTAAACAATGGGAGCAGCGGAAACGTGTGCAAGATGTTTTATAGGATAAAGCAGGCATCGCGGAGTTGGAACATCTGTTTTGATGGATTAGTCAAAGAGTTTGACATCATCAAAATGGTAGATGAACCTTGTATAAACAAGAAGGGTAGTAGGGAGTATGGTGACGATCCTCGTAGAGTACGTGGATGACATGCTCTTGATAGGGAAGGAGTTTCCTATGCTACGCTCGGTCAATCTCCGCTTATCACAATAATTCTCCATATAGGATCAAAGTTATACCTCCTAAATCCTAGGTTTTGGAACTATGAGATAGATCTAATTGGATATTAGGATTCTCACTAGTTGTAGTGAGATGGTATCAATTGGTCCTGGGGAGAATCACTGGAAGTGTTCTAGGGTGATAAGGACGACTGAATGTCAGTCACAGGCTTTGTCTTTACCCTCAGTGGAGGGACGGTATGTTGGAAGAGTTCAAAGCTAAATACCGTGGCTAACTAGACGATAAAGGCAGGATACATCGCTACTTAAGATGCTACCAAAGAGGCAGTCTGGGTGTATATTAGTTCCTGAGATGAACTTAGTTCCTCCCATTGTGTGACAATGGAGTTGTGGCTTATGCCAAGGAACGTCCGTCCCATCAGTGATCCAGACATATTCTAAGGCAGTGTCACCTGATCATGGAGATGGTTGATCTCCAGGGTGATCAAGGTTAGGAGAGTAGACACAGAGGAAAACACAGCGGATCCACTCACAAAGGCCTTTTCCCAGAGAAAGACTTTTATGGGATGGTTGAGTATGAGATACTACAACCACTGCTATCAGATGGCCCTAGTGCAAGTGGGAGATTGTTAGTTATATGTATGCCCTAGAGGCCATTGCTATACATAGGATGTATATTGTAGTGGATGCTGGGACATATATAGGGAGGACTTTCTTGCTCGACATGATAGTATGCTATCTGGTTGCTCTTTACCTTAACGTGTACACTGATTGTCTCTCTGTTACATGTTGGTAAAGCCCTTAGGATGTGTACTTGACTACCTGGACTATGATGCGGATCATACTAGTGGGGACATGGTAGTCCATAAGTACATCCTTCAAGGTCCCTAGTCGTGGGTGTATCAAGACGGGGCATCGATATACCAGAGTAGACTAGCGTATACCTTCTCGACCCATCCAGATGGGCGATGGATGATCCCATATCCATTGGTGTTTGACATCAGAGATGATATACGGGTGCTCAGTGAAGACTGGGTACACTGGACGGACTCGCCGAGAACTCCCAGATGGTATTATACCTTACGTCAGATGGCAGTTCTCTGGTGACACTGGTACAGAGTAGTCTGTTGACCCGAGATCGTCATAGAGTCTTGTGTGGTTCCCACTGTGCTTTGATTTCCATCTTACCACGTCCAAGAGGGCGTGCAAAACGGTGGTTTTTGGGTACAGTCACGAATCACATGGAGGCAATGAGCGATAGGAGGGGATTCGTCTCTCCCGGTATAGGGAGTTGATGTTGCGCTGTGTTCGATTGGCTATAACCGGAAATCCCTGGCCAGGGTTGCTGAGATTTACTGGTAAGTGTTACCAGTAGTTTTTCGAATCGTTATAGACCTCATATCGACACGACTTATCGAGCTATTGGGGTCTGACGTTTACCACCCCTGGGCGAGATATGCGACATATCAGACGATCAGACCGGACTGTACGGTAAGTGTTACTGGTTGGATTCACAGGAGTGTGAGCGGGCTTGCTCGTCGATCTTCTGATCGCTCAATACCCGGGTGGCCGTTACGTTTAGCAGACCGCTTGCGGCTTGTGGGTGTTTGATATGATCATCATCTGCGGCCGGCGTATTGACGAGTCTTTAGAGTCCTACACAGAGGTTTCCTGGCTCAAGCGAAACGAAATAGGAGCGCATATGAGATATGTGCGGGACCGAGAATAATGCGTGTATGTGATACCGTATTCTATTCTCGCGATGAATGTATCGATTGGTTGTATGCGATATAACCTAGTTATCGAATCAAGTATTGATTCGATAAGCCGATACATAGGATACTAGTCGGTTATATGCGATATGACCGGATCGTTAAATCAAGTGTTGATTTAATGATTTAATGTATAATTATATATTTGATATATTACTTTGCATTAACTAGTATTGGTTCACTTTAAATGGATATTCTCACTCGGATGTGCACATTGTATATGTGATATACTTTTGTGCACTTGATTGTATCATGTTTGATGATATATGTTTGCTAGGGTTTTTGTGTAAAGATCAAACCATGGTTACATGATAATGGTTAGGGTTTTGTTTTATTCACTTATTCATTTATCTATTGTTTTTGGAAAATGAAAAGCATAAAGAGAAAATGGTGGCTAACTTTGTTGTATATTGAAGCTTCATGAAGCTTTGACTATGTGACCATTTTGTCTCATGCTTAACCCTAACCATTCCCACTAACCCTAGTTTACTCTATACACTTGACTATGGCTAGGATATGATAAGTATTCATATTAGTTTCTTTTTTAAATAAGGAACTTATCATATTCTTTCTTTCTTCTTCTTCTTCTTCACTTGAAGAAAGCTTGCTTCATCAATGGCAACTTGAGCAAAAGAGTGAGAAATCCAATTCTAAAGTGAACCCACTTCCTATTTCTTCATCCTCTACCTCTTGCCAAGTAGTATAGGGTGTTCTCTTCATAAGTTTCATGACTTGGTGAAGTGGGAGCTTGATCTTGTGATGCCTCGACGTAGATCATCTTCGGCACGAAGTCGACGACCTAGCCCGCCCATTTCTCCGATGAAGCCGACGCTAGAGCCCGGGTTTCCATTTGGACAGCGAGGAGACTTCATTGCGGAGCTATGGAGGTGGAGGACCGGATCTACAAAGGTTGTATTTCCGTTCTCTTAGTAAAGTAGTTTACTAGTTGCATCTTTCGCCTAGACATCTAGTTAACGATCCGTATTAGGGTTTCTCGGCACCCGTAAAATTTGAAAATAGCATGGTTGATGCCTTGTGAGACCTTTAGTGTGTGCCTAGGAACCCTAGATCTTGTTGAATTTCCTGACTTGATATTGAAAAGTGTTTTCGAGATCGAGACTAAAATGCGGGGTTTATAATTGTTAGGCATGCGATGTCTAAAGAATTCATTTGGTTAGGCATGAGATGTCTAAGGAGGTTGCGGATTCCAACTGTTGTACTTTTACACTTTCTTTTCTGCGACCGTAAGTGTAATATGTGGTGTATCGCCGGTTTCGTTGCTATACATCAACGACAATCGGGATACGCATACTTGCTTACGTTGATGATATGAGATATTATGTGTTGCTGTGATATGTTATATTGGATCGTCGTGTTCTGAATAGCCGGGGGTTTTATGTGAGTTGAGAGTTTTTCATTTTTGATTCTTGTAAAATTCATTGTATGTAATATTCTTTTATTGGGGCACTTCCGGGTTGAGGATGATGTCACCATTGTATATTATTTACTTTTCCGCATTAGGATAGACCCAAGGCCGGGAGCACAAGTAACCGGGTTCTAGGGTCCAGTGGGAGACCATCTCGAGGAGTCGAGACTGGGTGTTCTAACTCTAGATTTTGTAGGGTTGTTTGCCGCTCTCGTAGGGCTCTAGGGGTGTGGGATTGGCTATTCATCGCGACCGTGGAATCCGCGTTTTATACAGGCTCGCATAAAACACGGAAATCCTAGTATATCCAATATTTCATATGATATCTTCTGCTGCAATATTCTGTGATGAGATCATATTACTGCCTGAGACGAATGTTTAAATTATATATATGAGATATATATTATATATTGTTGTTTTCGTTTCAAATGTGATGCTTATGAAGCATAATAAAATGGGACTTCATTAATGAGATTAATGAAACTAAAAGAAACCTAAAGATGTTGTAGAAACTTGTCTCAAAAACAGGTAGCTCTAGTTCTTGCTTTGCATAGCGGTGTTCCTTGTAGAACATCCAGCACTTTATTCGATAAGGAAAGAGTCGAGATCCCTTCACCGGGAGTGACCACTTTAGCAAAACTAGCAGATGCTACAAACTTGGTTTGTCTTTTGATTTCTTTTTTAGTTTTTGCTTTGCATAGTGATATTTGTGAAATATCCTGCACCTTATTCGATAAGGAAAGAGCCGACGATCCCTTCACCGGGAGTGACCTCTTTAGCAAAACTAGAAAATGCCTCAAAAACATTCCATTTAAAATCACTCGATTCTACAACGATATCAAGTTCATTACGCAAAGGGTTTTCTTAAAAACCTGTCGTAGCCCTCCGTCATTTCAGATAAGTACTACTTATTATTCATGCTACGGTAGTTTGGCATTTCTCAAGGCGTAGTGTACGGTAGCTAACTAGTGCTTATCTGCTAGCATATGATGCGATTGGATTAGGGTATTCGTACGGCGTTGTTTGGCATTCGTCAAGGGTCGTGCGGGTGGGTTTAATTCAATAAGGAAATATACGGGTTGAACTTGACTAGTACCCTATGGTTTGTTGGCTTTCGTCAAGGTCATAGGATACTAGGGGTAAAATATTATCGGGAATTTCAAGTGTTGAAATTTGCAATGAGATTGCATACCTTCTATGAGATAGTTGGATCCCGATACCCACTGCGAGTAAGAGTTACTCCTGGGAGAGTTTTACACATTACAATTAGCCGATCAAGTAGGTGTCTAGAAAGGTATCAACGGGGTTAAACCTCTGGGAAAATGAGGTTTACTTTAATTAGGTCCGTGCGAAAGCGCGGGGAACCTCCCTCAAAGTACCGGCACTAGCCTGGCTGAAAGATTGGCGAACTTGTAGAGTGTAATTAATCCGGCTAGTCTTTCCTTTTAGGGTTAGGAGGAAGATTTGACTAAAATAGTGGGAGACATCCTGATTAGATATATTAATAACCAATCTAATCTTGCAAGAGCATACGCTGAGTGTTTTCTTCTATCTCTCTCCAGGTAGCGACCATGTCACGCCTTAATCAAGATAATAATATGGATGTATTGACCGAACCCGCTTGTTATACTGCGCTGGGGAATGTTGGTCCCGCTCAAACTTATAATTGTTATAAGACAGAGCAGGATATAGGGGATTACCAAAATTCCCGTGCCGCCCAAACTAAGAAAGTACATGCTGATGCATCTTCTTCGGGTGTGTTCATTACCGAGAACTGTTTCTCAGTATCCTTTACGTCCTGGGTATGAGATACTGGATCAGGATCCCGTAAATGTAATTTGTTACATGGGCTACAGAGAGGTAGAGAACTGAGAATGGGTGATAAGTTTCAAGAGTTGGAAATGATGCAAGTGTTGCAGCCAAGTCTGTTGGCAGTTAGCACCCTGTATTATCAGAATACATTGATTCTGAACGAATGTTATTAGATACCGAACCTGATATACAACGTCATATCAATCTCTTTATTAGTAAAGAAGGATAAAATTTTGTATTGTTGGATAATATTTTGTACATTTCCTATATCAAGAGTTGATCGGTTCAGGCACGTTATCTAAAATCATAGACGTTCTAAATCAAACCACGGTTCTTAACGTACAGAACACATACAAGAGGAAGAGTTCAGAAATGAACGAATCCTTCTTGAGGCATTGTAGACTAGGTCATATCAATGCGACCCGACTAGCTGAAGTTACATAAAGATGCATATTTAAATTAGTTTGGATTTACATCTTGTAAAACTTGCCAGTCATGTCACAAAGATAAGATGACCACAGCTCCGTTTATTGGAAACAGAGAAAGAGTTAGTGAACTCTTGGGATTGATACATGTTTATGTATAAAAGTCCCATGTCTACATATACCAGGACCGGTTCTTTGTACTTCATTACATTCACTGATTATCTCTCAAAATCCGGACATATGTTCCTGTTGAAACAAAAGTCTGAAGCTTTTGAGAAATACAATGAATATAAGTTAGAAGTAGATAACCAAAAACGGGTATAAGTATTATGTCCTTTGATGAAATCAAGGAGGAGAATACTTGAGCACGGAATTCATGGACTATTCTAAAGGAGAATAAGATTTTTCTCAGCATTACTCCTCCGTATACACCACAGCACGTCGGTGTATCGGGGCGGAGCAATTACACCCTATGTGATATGGTGTGCTCTATGATGAGTACTACTGAGTTGCCTATTTTCTTTTGGGGTTATGCACTTGAGAAGTTGCATACCTATTGAATATGGTTCCAACCAAATCAGATGCCTACCACTCCATATGTTATATGGTATGGAAAGAGCCCATCTCTTAAGAAAATTAAGATTTGGGGTTGTCCGGCCTATGTTAAAAGTAAAATCCGGACAAGCTCGAGGCAAGGTCAGTTCTGTGGAAGTTTGTTGGATATCCTAAGCATTCGCAAGGGAATATCTTCTACCACACCGAGAAACAAAAGATGTTTTATTTCTCGGCATACCACTTTTTGAGAAAAAGGGAATTTCTTGTGAAGAAATTAGTGGTTATGAGGTAGAACTGGAAGGAGTTCCAGCTATACAAACTGCAGCTGATGTTTTGGTAAACAAGGAGGATTCAATAGTTTCCAACGAATCTCAGCCTCTCCGCTGATCTGGTATGGTTCCTCATCCACCAGAGAGATACTTCGGTTTCTCTATG
This sequence comes from Agapanthus africanus, assembly GCA_030015575.1. Taxonomy (NCBI): domain Eukaryota; kingdom Viridiplantae; phylum Streptophyta; class Magnoliopsida; order Asparagales; family Amaryllidaceae; genus Agapanthus; species Agapanthus africanus. The sequence continues at coordinate 502,447,779 of CM057337.1, forward strand.
ACAGTGGGAGAGAGGATTGCATCATGAGATGATGACCTAATTAGTTTCGAGCAGGCCATCAGGAGTTGGGACTCTGTGACAATGGCCGGATGCTTAGCGATCTGAGATGGAATCCTTATATACCAACAAAGTATGGACTTTGGTTACTTTATCTAAAGGGTTAAATCCCCATCAGGAGCTAGTAAATCTTGAGAAGATTACTTGGTGTACATGGAAAAGTTGAGACTTTCAAAGCTATGCTTAAGTCCATCCAGATCCTACTTGCCACTGCTACATATCATGACTACGATATCTGGCGGTTGGGTGTCATGACAGCTTTTCTAAATGATGATTTAGAAGAGAGCGTCTACAAGTACACAGCCAGAGGGCTTCATAGACAGTGGGAGCAGCGGAAACGTGTGCAAGTTGTTTTATGCGATAAATCAGGCATCGCGGAGTTGGAACGTCTGTTTTGATGTGGTAGTCAAAGAGTTTGACTTCATCAAAATGGTAGATGAACGTAGTATATACAAAAAGGTAGTAGAGAGTATGGTGGTGATCCTCGTATAATACGTGGATGACATACTCATGATAGGGAAGGAGTTTCCTATGCTATGCTCGGTCAGTCTCCTCTTATCACAAAGATTCTTTATATAGGATCAAGGTGATACCTCCTAAATCCTGGGTTATGGATCTATGAGATAGATCTAATTGGATGTTAGGATTCTCACTAGTTGTAGTGAGATGGTATCAATCGATCCTGGGGAGAATAACTGGAAAGGTTCCAGGGTGATAAGGATGACTGAATGTCAGTCACAGGCATTGTCTTTACCATCAGTGGAGGGACGGTATGTTGGAAGAGTTCCAAGCTAGATAGCGTGACATACTAGACGATTGAAGGTAAGATACATTGTTACCAAGGATGCTACCAAAGAGACAGTCTGGATATATTTAGTTCATGAGATGAACTTCGTTCCTGCCATTGTGTGACAATGGAGTTGTGGCTTATGCCTAGGAACCCCCGTCCCATCAGAGATCTAGACATATTCTTAGGCAGTATCGCCTGATCATGGAGATGGTTGATCTCCAGGGAGATCGAGGTTAGGAGAGTAGACACAGAGAACAACAGCACGGATCCACTCACAAAGGCCTATTTCCCAGTAGAGACTTTTATGGGATGGTTGAGTATGAGATACTTCAACCACAGCTTATTGTTGGGTATGAGATACTACAACAGATGGCCCTAATGTAAGTTGGAGATTGTTAGTTATATGTATGCCCTAGAGGCCATTACTGTACATACGTTGTATATTGTAGTGGATGCTTGGACATATATAGGAAGGACTTTCTTGCTCGACATGATAGTATGCTATCTGGTTACTCTTTATCTTAACATGTACTCTGATTGTCTCTATGTCACATGTTGATAAAACCCTTAGGATGAGTACTTGACTACCAGGACTATGATGCAGATCATACTAGTGGGGACAGAGTAGTCGCCAAGTACATCCTTCAAATGTTCCTAGTCGTGGGAGTACCGACACAGGGCATCGATACTCCAGAGTAGACTAGCGTATGCGCTTCTTGACCCATATGATGGGCGATGGATGTGTAGGGTTGCTAGGCACGCGCACAAGGGTCTACGAGGCATCAACCATGCCCGATTAAAATTTTAGCCGTGCCGAACAACTCTAATACGGATCTTTAAACTAGGGTTTAGGCGAAAACTAGCAAGTTAACAACTTTAACTACAAGTGAAAGGGAATACAACCTTTGTAGATCCGGTCCTTCACTTCAATAGCTCCATGTAGATGTCCCCTTCGCTGCGATCATGAACTCCGGACTCTAGAGAAGCTCCACAAGAAGAATGAACATGCTTGCTTCGTTGACTTCGAGGCCGAAGATGATCTACGTCGGGGAGACACTAACTCAAGCTATTCCTTCACTAGGTCATGAACTTTGTGAAGAGAACACACTCTACTGCATGGAAAGTGGTAGAGGATGAAGAAGTAGGAAGTGGGCTCACTTTAGAATTGATTTTCTCACTCTTTTTCTCATGGCACCATTGGAGCTAGTAAGCTTTTGGATGGAGCTTGATGAAGAAGAAAAAGGAATAATGAATAATCCATCCAAATGAAAACTTATCCTCAATAATGTAACCATGGGTGAGATAAGCTATTATGCTTAACTCATGTAGAGAATTAACCAAAGCATTAGGTTAAAGGTTAGGTTAAAGAATATCAAAAGAAATGACAAAAGAGTGGACTTTGTCAAAGCTTCTCCAAGCTTCTTCAAGCTTGATTACTTTGACTAAGTTAAACCTTTTGTTAAATCTTAAGATAAAACAATAACCCTAATCTTTATCCTAATCTTGGTATGAGTCTCATACACCCAACTTTGATGTATCATCAAGCATGATACAAACATGTACACTTGCATATATCACATATAAACAATGTGCACAATCTAGTGAGAAAATAAATTATAAGTGAGCTAATACTAGTTAATGCAATGTAATATATCAAATATATAATTATGCATTAAATTATTAAATCAACTCTTGATTTAATAATCTGGCTATAACCGACTAATATCAAAAGTAACAACTTATTGAATCAACACTTGATCCGATAACCCGGCTATATCGCATACAACCGATCAATGTCATGAATCGCGAGAATAGAATACGGTATCTCATATCGTATTAATCTCGGTCCCGCACATATCACATATGTGCTCCTACTCCGTTTCGCTTGAGCCAGGAAACCCCTGTGTAGGACTCTAAAGACTCGTCAATACGCCGGCAGTACGTGATAATCATATCAAACACCCACAAGCCGCAAGCGGTGTGCTAAACGTAACGGCCACCGGGTATTGAGCGATCAGAAGATCAACAAGAAAGCCTGCTAGTACTCCTGTGAATCCAATCAGTAACACTCCCGTACAGTCCGGTCTCGTCGTCTGATATGTCGCATATCTCGCATAGGGGTGGTAAACGTCAGACCCCAGTAGCTTAATAAGTCGTGTCGATATGAGGTCTATAACAGTTCGAGAAACTACTGGTAACACTTACCAGTAAATCTCAGCAACCCTGGCCAGGGATTTCCAGTTATAGCCAATCGAACACAGCGCAACATCAACTCCCTATACCAGGAGAGACGAATCCCCTCCTATCGCTCATTGCCTCCATGTGATTCGGGACTGTACCCAAAAACCACCATTTTGCACGCCCTCTTGGACGTGGTAAGGTGGAAATCAAAGCACAGTGGGAATCAAACAAGACTCTATGACGATCTCGGATCTACAGACTAACCTGTACCAGTGTCACCAGAGAACTGCCATCTGACGTGAGGTATAATACCATCTGGTGTAGGGTTCCTAGGCACCCTAGTGAGGTCTCACAAGTGATCAAACATGCACAAAATAAATTTTACGGGTGCCTACAAACCCTAATATGGATCGTTGGCTAGATATCTAGGCGAAACAAGCAAACTAGTTAACATTTTAACTAAGGGAACGGATATACAACCTTTGTAGATCCGGTCCACCACCTCCTCGGCTCCGCAAAGAAGTCCCCTCGCTGTCCAAATCATGTCTTGGGCTCTAGCGTCGGCATCATCGAAGAATGGGCGGGCTTGATCGTCGGTTCGATGCCGAAGATGATCTACGTCGAGGCATCGCTAGAACAAGCTCCAACTTCACCAAGTCGGAAAAACTTGTGAAGGAAACACCCTATACTACTTGGCAAGAGGTAGAGGATGAAGAAATAGGAAGTGGGTAAACTTTAGTTTTGGATTTCTCACTAGATTTCATGACTTGCCATTGGAGTAGCAAGCTTTCTTCATTGAAGAAGAAGATGAAGAAAGAAGAAGATGATATGATAAGTGTTAATAATAAGATAAATAAATCAATACTTATCATATATTAACCCTTGGTTAGTTGTAGAGAATGGACCATGGTTAACTTGAATGGTTATGGTTAAGGATGAGACAAGAATGGTGACTTGGTCAAAGTTTCAAGAAACTTCAACAAAAAACAAAACTAGCAACCATTCTTTTTCTCTTTATCTTTTTCTTTTGCCAAAATAAACAAAAAGAATAAATAAATAAATAGGTAAGTAAAATGAAACCCTAACCATTCATATAACCATGGTCAATTCTTCACACTAACCCTAGCTAGCATGTATCATCAAACATGATACAATCTTGTGCACAAAATATATCACATATACAATGTGCACAAACCAAGTGAGTAAATCCATTTAAAGTGAACCAATACTAGTTAATTCAAAGTAATATATCAAATATATAATTATACATTAAATCATTAAATCAACACTTGATTCAATGATCCGGTCATATCGCATATAACCGGCTAGTATCCAATGTATCGGCTCATCGAATCAATCCATGATTCGATAACTAGGTTATATCGCATACAACCATTCGACACATTCATCGCGAGAATGAAATACAGTATCACATACACGCATTATTCTCGGTCCCGCCCATATCTCATATGCGCTCCTATTTCGTTTCGCTTGAGCTAGGAAACCTCTGTGTAGGACTCTAAAGACTCGTCAATACGCCGGCAGCAGATGATGATCATATCAAACACCCACAAGCCGCAAGCGGTCTGCTAAACGTAACGGCCACCCGGGTATTGAGCGATCAGAAGATCGACGAGCAAGCCCGCTCACACTCCTGTGAATCCAACCAGTAACACTTACCGTACAGTCCGGTCTGTTCGTCTGATATGCCGCATATCTCGCCTAGGGGTGGTAAACGTCAGACCCCAATAGCTCGATAAGTCATGCCGACGTAAGGCCCATAACATTCGTGAAACTACTGATAACTCTTACCAGTATATCACTGCAACCCTGGCCAGGGATTTCCTGTTATGGCCAGTCGAGCATAGCACAACATCAACCCCCAATACCGGGAGAGACGAATCCCCTCCTATCGCTCATTGCCTCCATGTGAATCGGGACTGTACCCAAAAACCACCTGTTTGCACAACTCAGTAGAGCCGTGGTAGGGTGGAAATCAAAGCACAGTGGGAGACACACAAGACTCTATGACGATCTCGGGTCAACAGACTAAGCTGTACCAGTGTCACCAGAGAACTGCCATCTGACGTGAGGTATAATACCATCTGGGAGTTCTCGGCGAGTCCGTTCAGTGTACCCAGTCTCCACTGAGCACCCGCATACCATCTTCGATGTCAAACACCAATGGATATGGGATCATCCATCGCCCATCGCATGGGTCGAGAAGATATGCGCTAGTCTACTCTGGAATATCGATGCCCCGTCTCGATATTCCCACGACTAGGAACAATGAAGGATGTACTCATTGACTACCCAGGCTCCACTAGTATGATCTGCATCATAGTCCTGGAAGTCGAGTACACATCCTAAGGGCTTTATCAACATGTAATCAGAGAGACAGAAAGTATACATGTTAAGATAAAGAGCAATCAGATAGCGTACTATCATGTCGAGCAAGAAAGTCCTACCTATATATGTCCCAGCATCCACTACAATATACATCCAATGTACAGTAATGGCCTCTAGGGCATACATATAACTAACAATCTCCCACTTGCACTAGGGCCATCTGTAGCAGTGGTCGCAGTATCTAATACTCAACCATCCCCTAAAAGTCTCTCTTTGGGAAAAGGGCCTTCGTGAGTGGATCCGCCGTGTTGTCCTCTGAGTCTACTCTCCTAACCTCGATCACCCTGGAGATCAACTATCTCCATGATCAGGTGATGCTGCCTTAGATTATGTCTGGGTCACTGATGGGACCAGGGTTCCAGGGCCAAAGCCACAGTTCCATTGTCACACAATGGTAGGAACCTAGTTCATCCTATGAACCAATATACACCCAAACTGCCTCTTTGGTAGTATCTTTAATAGCGATGTTACCAGCCTTTATCGTCTAGTTTGTCACGGTACCTTGCTTGGAACTCTTCCAACATACCGTCCCTTTACTAAGGGTAAAGACAATGCCTGTGACTGACATTCAGTCGTCTTTATCACTCTGGAACCCTTCCAGTGATTCTCCCCAGGATCGATTGATACCATTTCACTACAACTAGTGAGTATCCTAACATCCAATTAGATCTATCTCATAGATCCAAAGCTTAGGATTTAGTAGGTATCACTTTGATCCTATATGGAAAATCTTTGTGATAAGCGGAGATTGATCGAGCGTAGCATAGGAAACTCCTTCCCTAACAAGAGTATGTTATCCACGTACTCTACGAGGATCGTCACCATACTCCCTACTACCTTTTTGTTTATACAAGGTTCATCTACCATTTTGATGATGTCAACTTCTTTGACTACCCATCAAAACAGATGTTTCAACTCCGCGATTCCTGCTTTATCCTATAAAGCATCTTGCACACGTTTCCGCTGCTCCCACTGACTACGAGGCCCTCTGGCTGTGTTCTTATAGACGTTCTCTTCTAAATCAATATTTAGAAAAGTAGTCATGGCACCCAACCACCAGATATCGTAGTCATGGTATGTAGCCGTGGCAAGTAGGATCTGGATGGATTTAAACATAGTCCTTGGAAAAGGTTTCATCATTATCCGTGCCTGGTTGATGACGAAAACCTTTAACAAGTCTAGCTTTGAACGTCTCAACTTGTCCATCTACACCAAGTAATCTTCTCAAGATATACTTGCTCCTGATGGGGATTTAACCCTTCAGATATCGCAACCAAAGTCCATACTTTGTTGGTGTATATGGATTCCATCTCAGATTGCTAAGCATCCAGCCATTCTTACAGAGTCCCTACTCTTGATGGCCTGCTCGAATCTAGTTGGGTCATCATCTCATGATGTATTCCATGCTCCCACTGTCATCGAGAAACCAAGGTATCTCTCATGTGGGTGAGGATCCCTGCTAGATCGGCGGAGAGGCTGAGGCTCGTCGGGAACTATTGAATCCTTTGGTTCTGTCAAATCTTCAGCTGTAGTTTCGTATAGCTGGAACCTTTCCAGTTCTACAGAACTGACCTTGCCTTGATCTTGTCCGGATTTTGCTTTTGACATAGGCCGGACAATCCCAAATCTTAACTTGCTTAAGAGATAGGATCTTCCCACACCATATCTTATATGGAGTGGTAGGCACTGATTTGATTCGAACCTAATTCAATAGGTATGCAGCTTCTCAAGCGCATAACTCCCAAAAAGGAAATAGGTAACTCAGTAATACTCATCATAGAGCACACCATATCTAATATTGTGCAATTGCTCCGTCCTGATACACCGTTGTGCTGTGGTGTATTCAGAGGAGTAACACTGAGAGAAAATCTCATTCTCCTTTAGAATAGTCCAGGAATTCTATGCACAAGTATTCTCCTCCCTGATCTTATCATAGGACATAATACTTATACCCGTATTTTGGTTCTCTACTTCCATCTTATATTCTGTGAATACCTCAAAAGCTTCGGATTTATGTTTCAACAGGAACATACGACTGAATCTTGAGAGATTATCAGAGAATATAATGAAGTATAAAGAACCAGTCCTGGCATGTGTAGACAGGAGACCTTACATACATCATCATGTATCAGTCCCAAGAGTTTACTAACTCTTTCTCTGCTTCCAGTAAACAGAGCTGGTGTCATTATATCTTTGTGACATGACTGGCAAGTTTCACAAGATGTAAATTCAAACTGATTTAAATATGCATCTAAATGTAACTTCAGCTAGTCGGGTCGCATTGATATGACCTAGTCTACAAAACCTCAAGAAGAATTCGTTCATTTCTGAACTCTTCCTCTTGTGTGTGTTCTGAATACTAAGAACTGTAGTTTGATTTAGAACGTCAATGCTTTTAGATAACGTGCCTAAACCGATCAACTTTTGATATAGGAAATGTTCAAAACATTATCCATCAATACAAAATTTTATCATTTCTTTACTAATAAAGAGACTGATATGATTTTGTATATCAGGTTCGGTATCTAATAGCATTTGTTCAGAATCAATGTATTCGTAATACAGGGTGACAGTGACCAACAGACTTGGCTGCAACACTTACCCCGTTTTCTGCCTCATGAAACTTATCACCCGTTCTCAGTTTTCTACCCTTTTGTAGCCCTATGTAACAGATTACATATCTGGAATCCTGATCCGGTATCATATACCCAGGATGCAGAGGATACTGAGAAACAGTTCTTTGTAATGAACACACCCGAAGGAGATGCATCATATGCACTTTCTTCGTTTGGGCGGCATAGGAATTCTGGTATTCCCCAATTTCCTGCTCTGTCTTATAACAATTATAAGTTGGAGCGGGACCAACGTTCCCCAGCTCAGTATAACAAGCGGGTTCGGTCAAAATTCCGTATTATTATCTTGATTAAGGCGTGATATGGTCTCTACCAGGAGAGAGAGAGAAGAAAACACTCTGCGTGCGCTCTTGCAAGATAAGATTGGTTATATATTTTATCTAATCAGGATGGCTCCCACTGTTTTTATCAAATCTTCCTTCAAACCTTAAAAGGAAAGACTAGCCGGGATTAATTACACTCTACAAGTTCGCCAATCTTTCAGCCAGGCCAGTGTCGGTACTTTGAGGGAGGTTCCCCGTGCTTTCGCACGGACCTAATTACAGTAAACCTCGTTTTCCCAGAGGCGTAACCCCGTTGACACCTTTCTAGACACCTACTTGATCGGCTAATTGCAAAGTGCAAAACTCTCCTAGGAGTAACAATTACTCGCAGTGGGTATCGGGATCCAACTATCACATAGAAGGTATGCAATCTCATTGCAAATTTCAACACTTGAAACTCCCGATAAAGGTTTTTACCCCTAGCACCTATGACCTTAACTATGGTCAACAAATCATAAGTACTAGTCAAGTTCTACCCGTCATTTCGTGATTAATTAGACCCACCCACATGACCCTTAACTAAGGTCAACAAAGTCACGCGACTGTCCTAACTAATCGCATCATATGCGGTGTAGGAAGACATCACTTAGCTACCGTACACTGTGCCTTGACTATGGTCAACAAACACAGCACGAATACTAAGTACTCTACTTCCTAAAATGACGGAGGGTTGCGAATGGTTTTTGTGAAAACCTTTAACGCTTTGAACTTGATCTCGTTGCGGAATCAAATGGTTTTTAAATGGAATGTTTTCGAGGCTTTTCTAGTTTTGCTAAAGGGGTCACTCCCGGTGAAGGGATCGTCGGCCCTTTCCTCGTCGAATGAGGTGCGGGATATATCATATATATCACTGTGCAAAGCGGAAACTATAGAAGCGATCAAAGACAAACCGAGGGTTGTAGCATCTGCCAGTTATTGCTAAAGGAGTCACTCCCGGTGAAGGGATCTCGGTCCTTTCCTCATCGAATAAGGTGCAGGATGTTCTATAATGAACACCGCGATGCAAAGCAAGAACTGTAGCTACCTGTTTTTATTTTGAAATTCGATTCCACAACATCAATTAGGTTTATTTTCTTTCATTAATCTCATTAATGAATATCCCATCATTTAAGTCCACCTAATCATCACAGATAAATATAACGTACGCTTATGCCATCCGCATTCGCCTCGATGTCCCGTCTGCACCGTTAGGTTAGGTAACTAACGGCAGAGCGGGGCAGGGCTAGCGCGGGTGTAAAACATAAGCAACGTTTATATAATATATCATATATATACTATATATAATACCTGTCACAGAACATCACATGATCACATATAAATCACAGCAGAAGAAACATATGAAATATTGGATATACTAGGACGTCCGTGTTTTCAATACGAGCCAGTATAAAACACGGATTCCACGGTCGTGATGAATAGCCAATCCCACACCCCTAGACCCCTACGAGAGCGGCAAGCAACCCTACCAATTCTAGGGTTAGGAGACCCGGACTCGACCCCTCGAGTTGGTCTCCCACTGGACCCCAGAACCCGGTTACTTGTGCTCCCCTCCTTGGGTCTATCCTAGTGCAGAAAAGTAAATAATATACAAGTGGTGACAACATCCGCAACCTGGAAGTGCCCCAATAAAAGAATATTACATACAAGTTTTTACATGAATGAAAATGAAAAACACTCATCTCACATAAAAAACCCCGGCTATTCAAACACGACGATCCAATATAACATATCCAGCAACACATAACATCACATGTCATCAACGTAAGTAAATATGCGCATCCCAATTGTCGTTGACATATAGCAACGAAACCGGCGATATCACATATTACACTTACGGTCACAGAAAAGAAAGTGTAAAACTACAACAGTTGGAATCCGCAACCACCTCAGACATCGCATGCCTGACCAAATGAATTCCTTAGACATCGCATGCCTAACAATTATAAATCCCTCATTTTAGTCTCAAAATCGAAAACACTTTTCAATATCAAGTCGAGCAATTCAACAGGATTCCCAACATTTTGATCGCATGCTCGTCGCAAACTTCAGTAGGCGGCCGCACCCCCGACGCCGTCGACGAAGTGCACCAAGGCGGAACACCGCTACCGGGAGCACCCGAACGGATGCTTTCGGCGACGGGGCTCTCCTACAGTCACTTGGTCGGGGCTATGGAGCGAGGCTGTCTATTAAGTTTACCTGGCGAGTATCCGCGTACACTACGTGATTGCGACGGACTTTTGATCACATCAAAATTCCGTGGCAACCGATCAAGTGAGACTAAACTGCTATGTTTATAACATTCATTCAGTTATCACATAACTTTTGTGAATTCCAATTATTGTATCACATTCCGGATAAATAGAAAATGCTAAACTTTTCGATCGAACAATCGAACACCCAAGTTTTCCCGATACAGCTCAACACATGAAATAAGTCTAACAACATTCAGTTCGTGCCTTAGTACCAACGGTCCAGCCGTAGAAGGGTCAAGCCAACGCCTCACATGTGGCACGCCTTACTGCCCCAAACCCGAAGGTTCAAAGGGCAGTTCAAGACGGTCACATAATCGAGTTAAGGTTTGTTGTCTTCTAGAGGGTCCATCGAGTTACTTGCACTACTTAGACCGTCGTTAAACTACGGAAAAGTCCAACAATTGGAAATTTCCCGGCAGGGGAAAAAGCGGGTATTTATATCCGGTCGAACCTTTTAACATATTCTAAGAATACCCGGAAAAGCACACCGACAAAAATTAGACAGTCCGATCGAATACACCGAGTCCCCAATATAACCCAGAAAATGCAACTCTGGAAAAAATTATTAAAATCCCCAGAAAATCTAGCAAAGATAACTAACAATTACTGTGTAACAGTGGATGCACAAAACGACAAACTGGCCGCGGATCAGCCGCACGAGCCATGCTCGTGCCGCGGATCCGCGGCTCTTTGATGGAATTACTGCATCGAAATTCACAGTAATTCTTATATTAGCCTGCTCATTTTTCTGGATATTTTTAATGTGGAAAAATCCTCGAAATTAAAAAAAGTACAGAGAGCATATTCTTAGTCGGGGTTTTGGGTCGATCGGACTTCTGATTCCGTCGGGACTTCGCCTAAGGCTCTAGCTAGGCTCTGATACCACTGTAGGGTTCCTAGGCACCCTAGTGAGGTCTCACAAGTGATCAAACATGCACAAATCAAATTTTACGGGTGCCTACAAACCCTAATACGGATCGTTGGCTAGATATCTAGGCGAAACAAGCAAACTAGTTAACATTTTAACTAAGGGAACGGATATACAACCTTTGTAGATCCGGTCCACCACCTCCTCGGCTCCGCAAAGAAGTCCCCTCGCTGTCCAAATCATGTCTTGGGCTCTAGCGTCGGCATCATCGAAGAATGGGCGGGCTTGATCGTCGGTTCGATGCCGAAGATGATCTACGTCGAGGCATCGCTAGAACAAGCTCCAACTTCACCAAGTCGGAAAAACTTGTGAAGGAAACACCCTATACTACTTGGCAAGAGGTAGAGGATGAAGAAATAGGAAGTGGGTAAACTTTAGTTTTGGATTTCTCACTAGATTTCATGACTTGCCATTGGAGTAGCAAGCTTTCTTCATTGAAGAAGAAGATGAAGAAAGAAGAAGATGATATGATAAGTGTTAATAATAAGATAAATAAATCAATACTTATCATATATTAACCCTTGGTTAGTTGTAGAGAATGGACCATGGTTAACTTGAATGGTTATGGTTAAGGATGAGACAAGAATGGTGACTTGGTCAAAGTTTCAAGAAACTTCAACAAAAAACAAAACTAGCAACCATTCTTTTTCTCTTTATCTTTTTCTTTTGCCAAAATAAACAAAAAGAATAAATAAATAAATAGGTAAGTAAAATGAAACCCTAACCATTCATATAACCATGGTCAATTCTTCACACTAACCCTAGCTAGCATGTATCATCAAACATGATACAATCTTGTGCACAAAATATATCACATATACAATGTGCACAAACCAAGTGAGTAAATCCATTTAAAGTGAACCAATACTAGTTAATTCAAAGTAATATATCAAATATATAATTATACATTAAATCATTAAATCAACACTTGATTCAATGATCCGGTCATATCGCATATAACCGGCTAGTATCCAATGTATCGGCTCATCGAATCAATCCATGATTCGATAACTAGGTTATATCGCATACAACCATTCGACACATTCATCGCGAGAATGAAATACGGTATCACATACACGCATTATTCTCGGTCCCGCCCATATCTCATATGCGCTCCTATTTCGTTGCGCTTGAGCTAGGAAACCTCTGTGTAGGACTCTAAAGACACGTCAATACGCCGGCAGCAGATGATGATCATATCAAACACCCACAAGCCGCAAGCGGTCTGCTAAACGTAACGGCCACCCGGGTATTGAGCGATCAGAAGATCGACGAGCAAGCCCGCTCACACTCCTGTGAATCCAACCAGTAACACTTACCGTACAGTCCGGTCTGTTCGTCTGATATGCCGCATATCTCGCCTAGGGGTGGTAAACGTCAGACCCCAATAGCTCGATAAGTCATGCCGACGTAAGGCCCATAACATTCGTGAAACTACTGATAACTCTTACCAGTATATCACTGCAACCCTGGCCAGGGATTTCCTGTTATGGCCAGTCGAGCATAGCACAACACCAACCCCCAATACCGGGAGAGACGAATCCCCTCCTATCGCTCATTGCCTCTATGTGAATCGGGACTGTACCCAAAAACCACCTGTTTGCACAACTCAGTAGAGCCGTGGTAGGGTGGAAATCAAAGCACAGTGGGAGACACACAAGACTCTATGACGATCTCGGGTCAACAGACTAAGCTGTACCAGTGTCACCAGAGAACTGCCATCTGACGTGAGGTATAATACCATCTGGGAGTTCTCGACGAGTCCGTTCAGTGTACCCAGTCTCCACTGAGCACCCGCATACCATCTTCGATGTCAAACACCAATGGATATGGGATCATCCATCGCCCATCGCATGGGTCGAGAAGATATGCGCTAGTCTACTCTGGAATATCGATGCCCCGTCTCGATATTCCCACGACTAGGAACAATGAAGGATGTACTCATTGACTACCCAGGCCCCACTAGTATGATCTGCATCATAGTCCTGGAAGTCGAGTACACATCCTAAGGGCTTTATCAACATGTAATCAGAGAGACAGAAAGTATACATGTTAAGATAAAGAGCAACCAGATAGCGTACTATCATGTCGAGCAAGAAAGTCCTACCTATATATGTCCCAGCATCCACTACAATATACATCCAATGTACAGTAATGGCCTCTAGGGCATACATATAACTAACATCTGGGAGTTCTCGGCGAGTCCGTCCAGTATACCCAGTCTCCACTGAGCACCCGTACACCATCCTTGATGTCAAACACCGATGGATATGGGATCATCCATCGCCCATCATATGGGTCAAGATGCGTATACGCTAGTCTACTCTGGTGCATCGATGCCCTATCTCGATACACCCACGACTAGGGACCTTGAAGGATGTACTTATGGACTACCATGTCCCCACTAGTATGATCCGCATCATAGTCCGGGTAGTCAAGTACACATCCTAAGGGCTTTACCAACATGTAACAGAGAGACAATCAGTATACACGTTAAGGTAAAGAGTAACCAGATAGCATACTATCATGTCGAGCAAGAAAGTCCTCCCCATATATGTCCAAGCATCCACTACAATATACATCGTATGTACAGTAATGGCCTCTAGGGCATACATATAACTAACAATCTCCTACTTGCACTAGGGCCATCTGTTGTGGTATCACATACCCAACAATTAGCTATGGTCGAAGTATCTTATACTCAACCATCCCATAAAAGTCTCTACTGGGAAAAAGGCCTTTGTGAGTGGATCCGCGCTGTTGTCCTCTGTGTCTACTCTCCTAACCTCGATCTCCCTAGAGATCAACCAGCTCCATGATCAGGTGATACTGCCTAAGAATTATATCTGTATTTCTGATGGGACAGGGGTTCCTTGGCTAAAGCCACAACTCCATTGTCATACAATGGTAGGAACGAAGTTCATCTCATGAACTTATATATATATCCAGACTGCCTCTTTGGTAACATCCTTTGTAACGATGTATCTTTCCTTTAATCGTCTAGTATGTCACGGTATCTAGCTTGGAACTCTTCCATCATACCGTCCCTCCACTGAGGGTAAAGACAATGCCTGCGACTGACATTCAGTCGTCCTTATCACCCTGGAACCTTTCCAGTGATTCTCCCCAGGATCGATTGATACCTTCTCACTACAACTAGTGAGTATCCTAACATCTAATTAGATCTATCTCATAGATCAAAAACCCAGGATTTAGTAGGTATCACGTTGATCCTATATGGAGAATCCTTGTGATAAGCGGAGATTGATCGAGCATAGCATAGGAAACACCTTCCCTATCAAGAGTATGTCATCCACGTACTCTACGAGGATCATCACCATACTCCCTACTACCTTTTTGTATATACAAGGTTCATCTACCATTTTGATGAAGTCAAACTCTTTGACTACCACAAAACAGACGTTCCAACTCCGCGTTGCCTGCTTTATCCCATAAAGCAGCTTGTACACGTTTCCGCTGCTCCCACTGTCTACGAAGCCCTCTGGCTGTGTACTTATAGACGCTCTCTTCTAAAACATCATTTTAGAAAAGCAGTCATGACACCGAACCACCAGATATCGTAGTCATGGTATGTAGCCGTGGCAAGTAGGATCTGGATGGTCTTAAGCATAGGCCCCAGAAAAAGGTTTCATCATTAGCCACAATTGGTCTATGATGCAAACCTTTAATAAGTCTAGCTATGAAAATCTCAACTTTTCCATGTACACCAAGTAATCTTCTCAAGATATACTTGCTCCTGATGGGGATTTAACCCTTCAAATAAAGCAACCAAAGTCCATACTTTGTTGGTGTATAAGGATTCCATCTCAGATCGCTAAGCATCCAGCCATTCTTACAGAGTCCCACTCCTGATGGCCAGCTCGAAACTAGTTGGGTCATCATCTCATGATGCAATCCTCGCTCCCACTGTCATAGAGAAACCGAAGTAACTCTGAGGTGGGTGAGGAACCCTACTAGATCGGCGGAGAGGCTGAGGTTCGTTGGAAACTATTGAATCCTCCGGTTCTACCAAATCGTCAGCTGTAGTTTGTATAGCTGGAACTCCTTCCAGTTCTACCTCATGTCCACTAATTTCTTCTCAAGAAATTCCTTTTCACAAAGGTGGCATGTTGAGAAACAAAACATCTTTTGTTCCTCGGTTAGGTAGAAGATATTCCCTTGCGATTGCTTGGGATATCCAACAAACTTCTACAGAACTGACTTTGCCTCGAGCTTGTCCGGATTATGCTTTTAGACATAGGCTGGACAACCCCAAATCTTAACTGACTTAAGAGATGGGCTCTTCCCTTACCATATCTCATATGGAGTGGTAGGCACCTGATTTGGTTGGAACCCTATTCAATAGGTATGCAGCTTCTCAAGTGCATAACTCCCAAAAGGAAATAGGAAACTCAGTAGTACTCATCATAGAGCACACCATATCTCATAGGATGCTATTGCTCCACCCCGATATACCATCGTGCTATGGTGTATACGGAGGAGTAATGCCGAGAAAGAATCTCATTCTCCTTTAGAATAGTCCAGGAATTCCGTGCTCAAGTATTCTCCTCCTTGATCTCATCAAAGGACATAATACTTATACCCGTATTTTGGTTCTCTACTTCTATCTTATATTCTGTGAATATCTCAAAAGGTTCGGACTTGTGTTTCAACAGGAACATATGTCTGAATCTTGAGAGATCATCAGAGAATGTAGTGAAGTACAAAGAACCGGTCTTGGCATATGTAGACAGGGGACCTTCATACATCAGCATGTATCAATCCCAAAAGTTCACTAACTCTTTCTCTGTTTCCAATAAACAGAGCTGTGGTCATCTTATCTTTGTGACATGACCGGCAAGTTTCACAAGATGTAAATTCAAACAGATTTAAATATGCATTTAAGTGTAACTTAGCTAGTCGGGTCGCATTGATATGACCTAGTCTACAATGCCTCAAGAAGGATCCGTTCATTTCTGAACTCTTCCCCTTGTGTGTGTTCTGTATACTAAGAACTGTGGTTTGATTTAGAACGTCTATGCTTTTAGATAACGTACCTGAACTGATCAACTCTTGATATAGGAAATGTTCAAAACATTATCCAACAATACAAAATTATATCCTTTCTTTACTAATAAAGAGACTGATATGATTTTGTATATCAGGTTCGGTATTTAATAACATTCGTTCAGAATCAATGTATTCTGGTAATACAGGATGATAGTGACCAACAGACTTGGCTGCAACACTTGCACCGTTTTCTGCCTCATGAAACTTATCACCCGTTCTCAGTTCTCTACCTATCTGTAGCCCATGTAACAGATTTACATATGCGGGATCCTGATCCGGTATCACATACCCAGGACGTAAAGGATACTGAGAAACGGTTCTCTATAATGAACATACCCGAAGATGATGCATCAACATGCACTTTCTTCGTTTCGGCGGTACGGGAAATCTGGTATTCCCCAATTTCCTGCTTTGTCTTATAACAATTATAAGTTGGAGCGGGACCAACGTTCCCCAGCTCAGTATAATAAGCGGGTTCGGTCAATATATCCGTATTATTATCTTGATTAAGGCGTGATATGGTCGCTACCCGGAGAGAGAGAGAAGAAAACACTCAGTGTATGCTCTTGCAAGATTAGATTGGTTATTATTTTATCTAATCAGGATGGCTCCCACTGTTTTTATCAAATCTTCCTTCAAACCCTAAAAGGAAAGACTAGCCGGGATTAATTACACGCTACAAGTTCACCAATCTTTCAGCCAGGCCAGTGTCGGTACTTTGAGGGAGGTCCCCCGTGCTTTCGCACGAACCTAATTAAAGTAAACCTCGTTTTCCCAGAGGCGTAACCTCGTTAACACCTTTCTAGACACCTACTTGATCGGCTAATTGTAATGTGTAAAACTCTCCCAGGAGTAACTCTTACTCGCAGCGGGTATCGGGATCCAACTATCTCATAGAAGGTATGCAATCTCATTGCAAATTTCAACACTTAAAATTCCCGATAATATTTTGCCCCAAGCCTCCTATGACCTTGACAAAGGCCAACAAATAATGGGCTGCTAGTCAAGTTCAACCCGTCATTTCTTGATTGAAATAAACCCACCCGTACGGCCCTTGACAAAGGCCAACAAGGTCGCACGACTACCCTAATCCAATCTGCATCATATGTATAAGCAGATAAGTACTATTCAGCTACCGCACACTACGCCTTGACAAAGGCCAACAAACGCAGCACGAATACTAAACAGTCCTTATCTGAAATGACGGAGGGCTACGACAGGTTTTTCTGAAAACCTATTGCGTAATGAACTTGATATCGTTGTAGAATCGAGTGATTTTAAAATGGAGTGTTTTTTAGGCTTTTCTAGTTTTGCTAAAGGGGTCACTCCCGGTGAAGGGATCGTCGGCCCTTTCCTCATCGAATAAGGTGCAGGATATTTCACAAATATCACTATGCAAAGCAAGAACTATAGAAGCAATCAAAAGACAAACCGAGGGTTGTAGCATCTGCCAGTTATTGCTAAAGGGGTCACTCCCGGTGAAGGGATCTCGGCCCTTTCCTTATCGAATAAGGTGCAGGATGTTCTACAAGGAACACCGCGATGCAAAGCAAGAACTGTAGCTACCTGTTTTTGAAAATTCGATTCCACAACATCTTTTAGGTTTCTTTTTCTTTCATTAATCATATTAATGAAGTTCCATCATTTAAGTCACCTAAACATCACAGATAAATATAACGTACGCTTATGCCATCCGCATTCGCCTCGATGTCCCGTCTACACCGTTAGGTTAGGTAACTAACGGCAGAGCGAGGCAGGGCTAGCGCGGGTGTAAAACATAAGCAACGTCTATATAATATATCATATATATACTATATACAATATCCATCTGAACAAATCACATGATCACATCACAGATAACGCAGCAGAAAATATCATATGAAATATTGGATATACTAGGACGTCCGTGTTTTATTTTGAGCCTGTATAAAACACGGATTCCACGGTTGTGATGAATAGCCAAACCCACACCCCTAGACCCCTACGAGAGCGGCAAGCAACCCTACCAATTCTAGAGTTAGGAGACCCGGACTCGACTCCTCGAGTTGGTCTCCCACTGGACTCCAGAACCCGGCTACTTGTGCTCTCCTCCTTGGGTCTATCCTAGTGCGGAAAAGTAAATAATATACAAATGGTGGCATCGACCTCATCCCGGAAGTGCCCCAATAAAAGAATATTACATACAAGTTTTACATGAATGAAAATGGAAAAACACTCATCTCACATAAAAACCTCCGGCTATTCAAAACGCGACGATCTAATATAACATAACCATTAACACATAACATCACATGTCATCAACGTAAGTAAATATACGCATCCCAATTGTCGTTGACATATAGCAACGAAACCGGCGATAACGCATATTACACTTACGGTCGCAGAAAAGAAAGTATAAAACTACAACAGTTGGAATCCGCAATCTCCTTAGACATCGCATGCCTAACCAAATGAATTCCTTAGACATCTCATGCCTAACAATTATAAACCTCGCATTTTAGTCTCTTTATCGAAAACTCTTTTCAATATCAAGTCGGGTAATTCAATATGATTCCCGACAATCTGATCGAATGCTCGTCGCAAACTTTAGTAGACGGCCGCACCCCCGATGCCGTCGACGAAGTGCACTAAGGCGGAACACCGCTGCCGCGAGCACCCGAACGGATGGTTTTTGGCGACGGGATTCTCCTACAGTCACTTGGTCGGGGCTATAGGGCATGGCTGTCTATTAAGTTTACCCGGCGAGTATCCGCGTACGCTACGTGATTGCGACGGACTTTTGATCACATCAAAATTCCGTGGCAACTGATCATCCGAAACTAAACTGCTATGTTTATAACATTCAAATTATTTATCTCATAACTACATGTGGATTCCAAATATTGTATCACATTCCAGATAAATAGAAAATGTTAAACTTTCCGATCGAATAATCAAACACCCAAGTTTTCCCAAATAGTTCTCAACACTTGAAGGGAGTTTAAAAACATCCATCACATGCCACAGTACCAACGGTCCAGCCGTAGAAGGGTCAAGCCAACGCCTCACATGTGGAACGCCGTACTGCCCCAAACCCTAAGGTTCAAAAGGCAGTTCAAGATGGTCACATAATCGAGTTAAGGTTTGTTGTCTTCTAGAGGGTCCATCGCGTTACTTTCACTACTTAGACGTTCTCAAACAACGGAAAAATCCAACACTTGGAAATTTTCCGGGTCGGGAAAAAGTGAGTTATTGATATCCGGTCGAACTTTTTAACACGTTCTAAAATTACCCGGAAAAACACACAGACGAAGTTAAACTTTCCGATCGAATCAACGAACTCCCAATACAACCCAAAAAACTCAACTCTTGATTATTAATTAAAATTACCCAGAAAACACAGGATTTACATATGGAGATTACTGTGTAAACAGAGGAGCAAGAGGCCACTTTATTGCCGCGGAACCGCCGCCCAACCTAGGCTACGGCCGCGGTTCCGCGGCGCGGTGAGGGAATCAGGGGCACGTGCTTCACAGTATTTCCTAGAAAACCCTGCTGAATTTTTTGAGTAATTTTAATTTGGAAAAAACCACATTTTCAGAAAATGTCCAGAGAAGGGTTTCGATTAGGGTTTCGGGGTTCGATCGGGTTTCTAACATCGTCTACACTTCGCCTAAAGCTCTAGCTAGGCTCTGATACCACTGTAGGGTTGCTAGGCACACGCACAAGGGTCTACGAGGTATCAACCATGCCCGATTAAAATTTTAGCCGTGCCGAACAACTCTAATACGGATTTTTAAACTAGGGTTTAGGCGAAAACTAGCAAGTTAACAACTTTAACTACAAGTGAAAGGGAATACAACCTTTGTAGATCCGGTCCTTCACTTCAATAGCTCCGTGTAGATGTCCCCTTCGCTGCGATCATGAACTCCGGACTCTAGAGAAGCTCTACAAGAAGAACGAACGTGCTTGCTTCGTTGACTTCGAGGCCGAAGATGATCTACGTCGGGGAGACACTAACTCAAGCTATTCCTTCACTAGGTCATGAACTTTGTGAAGTGAACACACTCTACTACATGGCAAGTGGTAGAGGATGAAGAAGTAGGAAGTGGGCTCACTTTAGAATTGATTTTCTCACTCTTTTTCTCATGGCACCATTGGAGCTAGTAAGCTTTTGGATGGAGCTTGATGAAGAAGAAGAAGGAATAATGAACAATCCATCCAAATGAAAACTTATCCTCAATAATGTAACCATGGGTGAGTAATGCTATCATGCTGAACTCATGTAGAGAATTAACCAAAGCATTAGGTTAAAGGTTAGGATAAAGAATATCAAAAGAAATGACAAAAGAGTGGACTTTGTCAAAGCTTCTCCAAGCTTCTTCAAGCTTGATTACTTTGACTAAGTTAAACCCTTTTGTTAAATCTTAAGATAAAACAATAACCCTAATCTTTACCCTAATCTTGGTATGAGTCTCATACACCTAACTTTGATGTATCATCAAGCATGAAACAAACATGTACACTTGCATATATCACATATAAACAATGTGCACAATCTAGTGAGAAAATAAATCATAAGTGAGCTAATACTAGTTAATGCAATGTAATATATCAAATATATAATTATGCATTAAATTATTAAATCAACTCTTGATTTATTAATCCGGCTATAACCGACTAATATCAAAACTAACAACTTATCGAATCAACACTTGATCCGATAACCCGGCTATATCGCATACAACCGATCAATGTCACGAATCGCGAGAATAGAATACGGTATCTCATATCGTATTAATCTCGGTTCCGCACATATCACATATGTGCTCCTACTCCGTTTCGCTTGAGCCAGGAAACCCCTGTGTAGGACTCTAAAGACTCGTCAATACGCCGGCAGTAGGTGATGATCATATCAAACACCCACAAGCCGCAAGCGGTGTGCTAAACGTAACGTCCACCCGGGTATTGAGCGATCAGAAGATCAACAAGCAAGCCTGCTAGTACTCATGTGAATCCAATCAGTAACACTCCCGTACAGTCCGGTCTCGTCGTCTGATATGTCGCATATCTCGTCTAGGGGTGGTAAACGTCAGACCCCAGTAGCTTGATAAGTCGTGTCGATATGAGGTCTATAACAGTTCGAGAAACTACTGGTAACACTTACCAGTAAATCTCAGCAACCCTGGCCAGGGATTTCCAGTTATAGCCAATCGAACACAGCGCAACATCAACTCCCTATACCGGGAGAGATGAATCCCCTCCTATCGCTCATTGCCTCCATGTGATTCGGGACTGTACCCAAAAACCACCGTTTTGCACGCCCTCTTGGACGTGGTAAGGTGGAAATCAAAGCACAGTAGGAATCACACAAGACTCTATGACGATCTCGGGTCTACAGACTAACCTGTACCAGTGTCACCAGAGAACTGCCATCTGACGTGAGGTATAATACCATCTGGGAGTTCTCGGCGAGTCCGTCCAGTGTACCCAGTCTCCACTGAGCACCCGTACACCATCCTTGATGTCAAACACCGATGGATATGGGATCATCCATCGCCCATCATATGGGTCAAGATGCGTATACGCTAGTCTACTCTGGTGCATCGATGCCCTATCTCGATACACCCACGACAAGGGACCTTGAAGGATGTACTTATGGACTACCATGTCCCCACTAGTATGATCCGCATCATAGTCCAGGTAGTCAAGTACACATCCTAAGGGCTTTACCAACATGTAACAGAGAGACAATCAGTATACACGTTAAGGTAAAGAGTAACCAGATAGCATACTATCATGTCGAGCAAGAAAGTCCTCCCTATATATGTTCAAGCATCCACTACAATATACATCGTATGTACAGTAATGGCCTCTAGGGCATACATATAACTAACAGGATGATCCCATATCCATTGGTGTTTGACATCAGAGAATGTATACGGGTGCTCAGTGGAGACTGGGTACACTGGACGGACTCGCCGAGAACTCCCAGATGGTATTATACTTCACGTCAGATGGCAGTTCTCTGGTGACACTGGTACAGGTTAGTCTGTAGACCCGAGATCGTCATAGAGTCTTGTGTGATTCCCACTGTGCTTTGAATTCCATCATACCACGTCTAAGAGGGCATGCAAAATGGTGGCTTTTGGATACAGTCCCGAATCACATGGAGGCAATGAGCGATAGGAGGGGTTTCTTCTCTCTCGGTATAGGGAGTTGATGTTGTGCTGTGTTCGATTGGTTATAACTGGAAATCCCTGGCCAGGGTTGCTGAGATTTACCGGTAAGTGTTATCAGTAGTTTCTCGAACTGTTATGGACCTCATATCGACACGACTTATCACGCTACTGGGATCTGACGTTTACCACCCTTAGGCGAGATATGTGACATATCAGACGAAGAGACCGGACTGTACGGGAGTGTTATTGGATGGATTCACAGAAGAATGTACAGGCTTGCTTGTTGATCTTCTGATTGCTCAATACCTGGGTGGCTGTTACGTTTAGCTGACCGCTTGCATCTTGTGGGTGTTTGATATGATCATCACCTACTGCCGGCGTATTGACGATTCTTTAGAGTCCTACACAGAGGTTTCCTGGCTTAGGAAAAACAGAGTAGGAGCACATATGTGATATGTGCGGGACCGAGAATAATACGTGTATGCGATACCATATTAGATTCTCGCGATATGAGATATCGGCCGGGTATATGTGATATAGCCGGGTCATCGGATCAAGTGTTGATTCGATGAACTGATACAGATTATATTAGTCGGTTATTTATGAAATAGCCGGATTATCGGATCAAGTGTTGATTCGATAGTTTAATGTATAATTATATATTTGATATATTATATTACATTAACTAATATAAGCTCACTCAAAGATTCTTTTTCTCACTTGTATAATACATTGATATATATGTGATATATGTTAATTGTATTATTTTATTTTGTTACAAAATATATTATATATGTGATATATAATATTGTAACAAGTTACGATTACAAATACAACATGTTTTGTGGAGATTAAACATAGTTATGGTTTGATTTGGGTTAGCTTTTTCATGAAACTTCTAGAAGCTTTATTTTTGTTTTAAGCAAAGATATTTTTGTATTGATATTTTCTAACCCAACCCAAACCCTTTACTCTAGTTAACTCTCTATATGGGTTAAGTCTTCATTCTTAACCATGGGTTGCAATTGTAACCATAGAACAATAATTCATTATTCATCACAAAAGAATTTGCTTCCTCTTCTTCTTGCTTCTTGCATGAAAAAGCTTACTAGCTTTTTGGTATGTGATGATTTTGAGTGAGAAATTGAAAACAAATGAGAGCTAAATTCCAACTTCATCATCCTCATCTATTCTAGCCACTTAGATTAGGGTGTTTGTTTTGCTAATACTTGATTAGTGAAACAAGAGCTTGGGCTTGAGTTTCTTCAAGGTAGATCATCTTTGTTGTTGAAGATTGGAAGCAAGCTTGCATCTTTCTCTTCATAGAGCCTCTCTTGAGTCCGGGTACTCGATGATCGTAGTGAAGGGTCCTCAACACGGAGCTTTAGAAGTGAAGGAACGGACTACAAAGGTTGTAATCCCTAACTCTTAGATGTAAAGTTGTTTACATGCTTGTTTTTCCTAATACTCTAGTTAAGATCTTGGTTAGGGTTTGTTTAGCACCCCAAAAATTTGAAAGTAGCATGATTGATGCTTGCCAAAACCTTCACAAGGTGCTAAGCTAACCCTACACAAGAATGCCTGCTATAACTCCTATGAATCCAATCAGTAACACTACCGTACAGTCCGTTCTCTTCGTATGATATGTCGCATATCACAACCTGGGGGTAGTTTAACGTCCGACCCCAATAGCCCGATAAGTCATGCCGATGCAAGGTCCATAACGGTTCAAGAAACTACTGGTAACATTTACCAATAAATCTCAGCAACCCTGGCAAGGGATTTCCTGTTATGGCCAATCGAGCACAGCGCAACATCAACCCCCAATACCGGGAGAGACGAAACCCCTCCTATCGCTCATTGCCTCCATGTGATTCGGGACTGTTCCCAAAAGCCACCGTTTTTCACGATCTCTTGACCGTGGTATGGTGGAAATCAAAGCGTTCCAGTTTCGTTAAGTGCACCATCGAAGAAAGCGGGTCCAAGTTTTCCGTTCATCTTTTTCTTCGGTTTAAAATAGGTCAGTGGGAATCACACAAGACTCCAGTGAGCACCCGTATACCTTCTCTGATATCAAACACCAATGGATATGGGATCATCCATCGCCCATCATATGGGTCAAGAAGCGCATACGCTAGTCTACTCTGGAGTACTGATGCCCTGTCTCAATACTCCCACGACTAGGAACATTTGAAAGATATACTTATCGACTACCCAGTCCCTACTAGTATGATCTACATCATAGTCATGGTAGTCAAGTACTCATCCTAAGGGCTTTATCAACATGTAATTACAAAACAGTATTTATTTACATGTTAAGATAAAGTGCAACCAGATAGCATACTATCATGTTGAGCAAGAAATTCCTTCCTATATATGTCCAAGCATCCACTACAATATACATCGCATGTACAGTAATGGCCTCTAGGGCATATATATAACTAACAATATCCTGTACCTTATTCGATAAGGAAAGAGCCGAGATCCCTTATCCGGGAGTGACATCTTTAGCAAAACTAGTAAAATCTTCAAAAACACTCCTTTTTTTTAAAAAATCACTCGATTCTACAATGATATCAAGTTCATTACGCAAAGGGTTTTCTTAAAAATCTGTCGTAGCCCTCCGTCATTTCAGATAAGTAGTATTTAGTATTCTTGCTGCATTTGTTGACCTTGTCAAGGCGTAGTGTGCGGTAGTTGATTAGTGCTTATCTGCAAAGCATATGATGCGATTGGATTAGGGTAGTTATGCGGCCTTGTTGACCTTGTCAAGGGTCGTGCGGGTGGGTTTAATTCAAACAGGAAATGACGGGTTGAAATTGACTTGCAGTCTATGGTTTGTTGACCTTGTCAAGGTCATAGATCGCTTAGGCCAAAATATTATCGGAAATTTCAAGTGTTGAAATTTTCAATTATAGATTGCATACCTTCTATGAGATAGTTGGATCCCGATACCCACTGCGAGTAAGAGTTACTCCTGGGAGAGTTTTACACATTACATTAGCCGATCAAGTAGGTGTCTAGAAAGGTGTTAACGGGGTTATGCCCCTGGGAAAACGAGGTTTATTTTAATTAGGTCCGTGCGAAAGCACGGGGAACCTCCGTCAAAGTACCGACACTAGCCTGGCCAAAAGATTGGCGAAATTATAGGGTGTAATTAATCCCAGCCAGTCTTACCTTTTAGGGTTAGAAGGAAGATTTGATAAAAACAGTGAGAGCCATCCTGATTAGATAAAATAATAACCAATCTGATCTTGCAAGAGCATATGTAAGTCCATGCTACCTCTCCCGGTACTTACGGGCTTGCGGAATTTGGTAAAAAACAATTTTCTAGAGGCGGTAACATGGACTCAAACGGATCTTTGTTAAACTATCTACCTAACAACCTAACTAGGAGTTGTTAACTACTCGGTTAGGGGTTTATACCTTTCTTTTCTTGAACTCCTTCGTCTTCAAGCCTCGATGGTGTACGGATCGGCTTCACCCCGTCGTCTCCTTGCGCCGAAGATCGATCCACCCTAAAGCTTCTACCTTTGGCTTCTTCTTCGAACTTTGAAGAAACTAGTTCACTCGGTTTGCTAAACCTTGTGAACTAGAGTGAGTAGAGGAGAGTGTGTTGGGATTTTTCTCTATGGTTCTTGCTTCTCAACACATGAGACAAGTGAACCATAGACTAGAGAAAGAAGGAGAGCAAGAGGAAGAGGATGAGAGCTCAAGAACAAGAGAGAGAATGAAAATGATAGAAATGAGAAAGACTTTTCTCTCTTGGCTCTCATAATCCAAGGCCATCATAACAAATCATAACAAATCATAGCAATAAAGTATTATGTGATGGTTTAAGCTACAATAGCCATATCATTTCATGCACTCATTTTTCATAAGAGAACAAGCAAGCAAAAAGTCTTTGCCATGAAATGATAGCCATTGTCATCATGATGGTCAACTAGTCCAACCTAGTCAACCGGTCAACAAAGTCAACAAGTCAACAAAGTCAACCTCTCAACAACCATGTCACCATAATACTTAATTAATATTATTGTTAATCATATATCATATTCTCATTAGGGTTTAGCAAGAAGTCAATGGTCAACAGTCAACAGTCAACAACCCTAATTAGAATCCTCTGCCTCTGTCTCTCCGTCAACTGTGCATACACACCCGCATCCGCGTTCCGAGGAACACGAATACATACGAGATAAAATCAATCCCAAAACGTACACTAGGATCTGGCTTAAACCAAAGCCCGCTAGTGTTAACTTTCCGGACACTAAACGTGCACAAGTGCACGGATGTGACCGAACCCTGTCGCAAAACCATGCGACCTCTACTCTTTTGCCTAAAGGCGAATAGCTTTCTGTGTGGGACTCTAAAGACTCGACACTACGCTGGCAGTGGGTTTAACCACAGACCGCAAGCGGCACTAGCTGTGCGTAACGGTCCCCAGGTAGATGCCGACAAGAAGACTGACGAGGTGAAACCCATCTGAACTCCTACTGAGCCTGAATGTGACAGTCTCCGTACAGTCCGGTCTGTTCGTCTGATACATCGCATGGCGGGCCTAGGGGACGGTAAACGTCAGTCCCCTAATAGCGGTACAAGTCGTGCCGGAGTGAAGCCCAAAACACCCTGAGATAACACTGGAAGCCTACCAGTATATCTCGCTTGCCCTGGCCAGGGACTATTCGTGTAATGGCTCTCCTAAACACAGCGCGATGTCAACTCCCAATACCGGGAGAGACGAATCCTGTCTAACCGTCACTGCCTCCAAGTGCTTCGGGACTGCACCCAACTACTACCTGTTTGTACGACTCCTTTGAGCCGTGGTAGGGTAGTAATCAAAGTACAGTGGAAACACACTCGAGGCGAAGTGACAGTGTCAAGTCAGCGGACTAAGCTGTACTCATGTCACCTGGGAACTGATAACTGACGATAGGTTTAGTACCAACCAACAGTTCCCGACGAGTCCTGTCCAGTGTACTCGTAACCCAACGAGCACCCGCATACTATCTCCAGTACGACGTACTGATGGCTGTGGGACAGACCATCTCCCACACTGGGATGAGAAGCGCATACGCTAGTCTACTCCGGAATATCGATGCCCTGTCTCGATAGTCCTGCGACTAAGGACCTGCATAAGGATGTGCTTATAGATTACCCAGCCCCCACTAGTGTGACTGCCATCACAACGCTGGTAATCATGCAAAGATCCTAAGGGCTCCACTAATGTGTATAGGTGATATACTAAAAATAAACACATGTACACATTGAAGTAGAAACAAACCAAGTAGCATACTACTATATTGAGCAAGATTGTATATACAAGGTGAATATCCCAAGCTTTCATTAAGTAATATACAAACTAGTATGATACAGTAATGGCCTCTAGGGCATATACACTAACAGCATACGCAGAGTTTTTTCTTCTCTCTCTCTTTTGGTAGCGACCATGTCACGCCTTAATCAAGATAATAATATCGATGCATTGACCGAACCTGCTTATTATACTGAGCTGGGGAACGTTGGTTCCGCTCTATCTTATAATTGTTATAAGTCCGAGCAGAAAATAGGGGAATATCCAGATTTCCACGCGATCCAATCGAGAAATGAGCATGTTGATGAATATTCTTCGGGTGTGTTCGTTACCGAGAACTATTTCTCAGTATCCTCTACGTCCTGAGTATGTGATACCGGAACACGATCCCGCATATGTAATATGTTATATGGGCTACAGAAAGATAGAGAACTGGGAATGGATGATATATCTCTAAGTGTAGAGAATGGTGCAATTGTTGCTGCCAAATTAGTTGGCAGATATCACCTTGTATTACTAAATGGTAAATACATTGATTCTGAACAAATGTTATTAGATACCGAACCTGATATACAATATTGCATCAGTTTCTTTATTAAGTTAAAGAAGGATATAATTTTGTATTGGAGGATAATGTTGTGAACATTTTCCTGAATCAAGAGTTGATTGGATCAGGCACGTTATATAATAGCATATACGTTCGAAATCAAACCACAGTTCAAAGTATATAGAACACACACAAGAGGAGTAGTTCAGAAATGAACGAATCCTTCTTGTGGCATTGTAGACTAGGTCATATCAATGCGACACTACCAGCTAAGTTACATAAAAATAAATATGAGAATCTGTTCGAATTTTCATCTTATGATACTTGCCAGTCTTGTCACAAAGGTAATGTGACCAATACTCCGTTTACTGGAAACAAAGAAAGAGTTAATGAACTCTTGGGACAGATACATGATGATGTATACGGTCCTATGTCTACAAATGCTAGGGTTGGTTCTTTGAACTTCATTATATTCATCGACGATCTCTCAAGATTCGGACATATATTCCTGCTGAAACACAAGTCTGAAACTTTTGATAAATTCAAGGAATATAAGCTTGAAGTTAAGAACCAGGCGGGTAGAAGTATTAAAGTCCTTCGATGTGATCGAGGAGGCGAATACTTGGGCATGGAGTTCCTAGAGTTTCTAAACAGAGAATAGGATTCTCTCTCAGCTTACTCCTTCATGTACACCACAGCACAACGGTGTATCGGGGTGGAGGTATCGCGTCCTATGAGATATGATGCACTCTATGATGAGTACTGCTGAGTTACCTGTTTCCTTTTGGTGTTATGCACTTGAGAAGCTGCATACCTATTGAATTGGGTTCCATCCAAATCAGTGCCTACCACTCCATATGAGATATGGTATGGAAAGAGACCAAGTCTTAAACGAGTTAAGATATGGGGTTGTCCGGCCTATGCTGAAAAGCAAAATCCGGACAAGCTCGAGGCAAGGTCAGTTCTGTATAAGTTTGTTGGATATCCCAAGCAAAATCCAGAGCAAAAGGTTTTTTGTTTCTCAGCATGCCACCTTTTTAGAAAAGGAATTTCTTGTGAAGAAATTTGTGGTCATGAGGTAGAACTGGAAGGAGTTCCAGCTAAACAAACTAACAGCTGATGATTTGGTGAAACCAAAGGATTCAATAGTCTCCAACGAACCATAGTCTCTTCATGAATCTGGTAGGGTTCCTCTTCCACTTGAGAGATACTACGGTCTTCTCGGTGACAGTGGGATCGAGGATTGCATCATGGTAGATGATGGCCCAACTAGGTTCAGGCAGGCCATTACAAGTGGAGACTTTGTAAAATGGCTGGATGCTATGCAATCAAAGATGGAATCCATGTACACCAACAAAGTATGACTTTGAATGTTGCACCTGAAGGGGTAAAACCCATTGGGAGCAAATGGATCATGAGAAAATTCTTGGTGTAGATGGAAATGTTGAGACTTTCAAAGCTAGACTTGTAGTAAAGGTTTTCGTCACTGTTAGTTATGTATATGCCCTAGAGGCCATTATTGTACATATGATGTATATTATAGTGGATGCTTGGATATATATAGAGAGGACTTTCTTGCTCGACATAATAGTATGCTATTTGGTTCCACTTTGTCTTAACATGTTGACTTGTATTAGTTTACTGTCTTGCTCTCACATGTTGATAAAGACCTTAGGATATGTACTCGACTACTGGGACTATGATGAGATCGTACTAGTGGGGCCAGGGTAGTCAACGAGTACATCCTATAATTGTTCCTAGTCGAGAGTGTATCGAGACAGGGCACCGATGCACCTGTGTAGACTAGCGTATACGCATCTTGACCCATATGATGGGCGATGGATGATCCCATATCCATTGGTGTTTGACATCAGAGATGGTGTACGGGTGCTCAATGGAGACTGGGTACACTGGACGGACTCACCAAGAACTCCCAGATGGTATTATAACTCACGTCAGATGGCAGTTCTCTGATGACACTGGTACAGGTTAGTCTGTAGACCCGAGATCGTCATAGAGTCTTGTGTAATTCCCACTGTACTTTGATTTTTATCATACCACGTCCAAGAGGGCATGCAAAACGGTGGCTTTTGGGTACAGTCCCGAATCATATGGAGGCAATGAGCGATAGGAGGGGTTTCGTCTCTCCCCGTATAGGGAGTTGATATTGTGCTGTGTTCGATTGGCTATAACTGGAAGTCCCTGGCCAGGGCGGATATAGAGTACTACTTTTAAGTGTTATCAGTAGGTTCTCGACCTGTTATGAGCCTCACATCGACACGACTTATCGGTTACTGGGGTCTGACGTTTACCACCCCTAGACTAGATATGCAACATATCAGACGAAGAGACCGGACTGTACGGTAGTGTTACTGATTGGATTCACAGGAGAATGTACAGGCTTGCTTGTTGATCTTCTGATCGCTCAATACTAGGGTGGCTGTTACGTTTAGCTGACCGCTTGCAGCTTGTGGGTGTTTGATATGATCATCACCTACTGCCGGCGTATTGACGATTCTTTAGAGTCCTACACAGTGGTTTCTTGACTCAGGAAAAACGGTGTAGGAGCACATATGTGTTACGTGTGGGACCAAGAATAATACGATATGAGATACCGTATTCTATTCTCGCGATATATGATATAGCCGGGTCATCGGATCAAGTGTTGATTCGATGAATCGGTACATGTTATATTAGTTGGTTATATGCGATATAGCCGGATTGTCGGATCAAGTGTTGATTCGATAATTTAATGTATAATTATATATATGATATATTGCATTACATTATCTAATATAAGCTCGCTTTATTGATTCATTTTCTCACCGGATAATACATTGATATATATGCGTTATATGTTAATTGTATTATTTTCTTTTGTTACAAAATTTATTATATATGTGATATATAATATTGTAACAAGTTATGATTACAAATGCAATATGATTTGTGGAGATTAAACATGGTTAGGGTTTGATTTGGGTTAGCATTTTCATGAAGTTTCTAGAAGCTTTATGTTTTGTTTTAAGCAAAGATATTTTGTGTTGATATTTTGGAGATATTATTTAACCAAACCCAAACCCTTAACCCTAGTCAATTCTCTACATGAGTTAATACTTGATATTATTAACTCAAGGTTGTTTTGTAACCATAGTAAGATTTTCATTATTCATCACAAAAGTTTTCATCTTCTTTTTACTCCTTGAAAAGCTTTCTAGCTTTTGGTTTTGTGATGATTTAGTGTGAGAATTTGAAAATAAAAGAGAGCTAAATTCCTACTTCATTATCCTCATCTATTCTAGCCATTTAGATTAGGGTGTTCACTTCTCTAATACTTGATTAGAGAATTGAGAGCTTGAGTTAAAGATTCTTCAAGGTAGATCATCTTCGAAAAGGAAGGCTTCAAGCAAGCATGGATCGTTTAGCTTGTGGAGCCTCTCTAGAGTCCGGAAGTTCATGGATCGCGGCGAAGAGACTACTACTCGGAGCTTATGAAGCGAAGGAACGGACAACAAAAGTTGTAATCCCTTTCTCTTAGATGTAAAGTTGTTTAAATGCTTTGTTAACCCTAATTATCTAGAAAAGATCCTCGCTTTAGGTTGTTCGGCACTTCTAAATTTTAATTTTGGCATGGTTGATACCTTATAGACCCTTGTGATAGTGCCTAGTAACCCTAAAGCGGTATCAGAGCCAAGCTAGAGCATTAGGCGACGTGTATACGAAGTTAATAGTCCGATCGAACCCCGAAACGTCGATTTTGACCCCCTCTCTGGAAATTTTCTAAAACTTGGTTTTTTCCGTATTAAAAATACTCAGAAACTTAAGCAGGGAATTCTAAGGATAACTGTGAAATACGAACCACTAATACCCTCAAGTCGCTGCGGAACCGCGGCAAGAACATGCTTTGTGCGGCGGTTCCGCGGCCGTACTTGGGTATTAGGGACACGTATTTGTAGGTAATATCCGTAGCTATTACTACTTACTTCTGCGAATTTTTAATCTTACTCAAGTGTTGAGTTTTTTGGAGATCTTTAGAATTCGTTGATTCGATCGGAAGTTTAACGTCGTTTAGTTTTTTGGGTAATTTAGAACGTGTTAAAAGATTCGAACTGATATCAATAACTCATTTTTTTCATGACGGAAAACTTTCAAGTGTTGAATTTTTCTCGAGTTTGAAACTTTCGGAAAAATATGCAAGCATATCTGTGGACCCTCTAGAAGAACGTAACCTTAACTCGATTATGTGATCGTCAAAACTGCCACTGAACCCTAGAGTTTGTGGTAGTTTAGCGTTGCCATATGTGAGGCGTTGGTTTGACCCTACAGCTGGTTCATTGAGGCTGTGACATGTTCTGGGATTTTTGAACTCCGCTCAAGTGTTGAGCTATTAGGAAAATCTTGGGTGTTTGATTATTTGATCGGAAAGTCTAACTTTGTCTATTTATCTGGAATGTTATACAATATGTGGAATTCATATAGTTAGGCATGAAATGCGAAGTATCTGATATTTCGGATTTAAGATGTCTAAAGTGATTGTGGATTCCAAATGTTGTAATTTTACACTTTAATTTCTGTGACCGTAAGCGTAGTATGTGGTGTATCGCCGGCTTCGTTGCTATACATCAATGACAGTCGGGATACGCATACTTGCTTACGTTGATGATATGAGATATTATGTGTTGCTGTGATATGTTATATGTTGGATATAGTGCCTTCAGAGTCAATTATTGGATCACAGACACGTGATTGCAATGATTGAGGGAGGACCTATGGCGGTAGGACAGTCTTACTCAAGATGATAGTATGCTATCTGGTTTATCTTGATCATCGTGTACATGCTTTAGGTGATCTTACAGATCACTATTACACATTGATAGAGCCCTTAGAATTCTTGCTTGACGGCCAGCAGTATGATGGTGATCATATACGTGGGAGCTGGGGTCTATATGCACATCCTTAAAGTGGTCCCTAGTCGTGGGAGTTTCGAGACCGGGCATCGATACTCCATTAGTAGACTAGTGTATACAGTCAAGACCCCGACGAGGAGCGGTGGCCGGTCTCACAAGCCATTGGTGTCAGTTGGTTCACCTAAGATGTATACAGGTGCTCATTGGGTTATGAGTACACCGGACAGGACTTGCCGGGCACATGCTAGTTGGTATTATACCTGACATCAGATAGCAGTTCCCTGGTGACATGTGTACAGGTTAGTCCATCGACCTGAGATCGTCATTTGTCTCGTGTGAGTTCCCACTGTGCTTTGATTACTACCCTACCACGGCTCAAAGGAGTCGTGCAAACAGGTTTTAGTTGGGTACAGTCCTGAGCCACATGGAGGCAGTGAGCGGATCGGCAGGGGTTTCGTCTCTCCTGGTATTGGGGGTGAGATTGCGCTGTGTCTAGGAGAGCCATTGCACGAAGTCCTTGGCCAAGGCAGGAGATTTTCTGGTAGGTATTCTAGTAGTATCTCAGGGTGTTCTAGGCTACACTCCGACACGACTTGTACCGCTTTTGGGGGCTAACTTTTACCAACCCCCTAGGCCCGACATGCGATGCTCATAGACGAACGGACCGGACTGTATGGATATTGTCACTGACAAGCTCAGTAGGATGTCAGGATGAGTTCGCTCATCGACCTCCCTTTTGGTCAATACCTGGTAGCCCGTTACGTACGGTTAGTACCACTGACGTGCTCGTGGTTAAATCCACAGCTAAAGTATTGACGAGTCTTTAGAGTCTCCCACAGACAGTTTCTCAAGTTTCGGGCGAAACGTTGTAGAGGCCGTATAATATATGGCAGGGTTCGATCATATACGTGCAATAGTGCACGGATCATGATCGGACGGATCATACTAGTGGGCTTTGGTTTAAGCCGGATCCTAGTATTAGATTTGTTGGATCACTTTAGTCTCATCGCATTCGCATTCAGTCGGAATGCGGTTGCAGTTATGTATATACAGGTGAGGGGTATCCTTGTGATCCATCATGAGTTTACTTTAGATGTTGCCGTATCTTTTTATTGTTGTAAACATTTGGATTAATGTTTACAAATGGAAATTGTAAGCTTAAGTCATCATTTTGTGCATTAAATGAGACATGTACTTCATAGGTGACTCATGGTCTCATTTCTTATGCAAATGTCACATTATTTGATGGATTTGTGAGTTGAAATGATAAGAAGAGAGAGAAGGGCAGCCATATGCATGCTAGCTCTTGTATTTTTAACACACTCTCTCATTTTTATCATTGCAACAACACACAAAAGAAAGTTCTTCTTCTTCTTCTTGCTCTAGCTCACAACCTCCATTGATGGCATCATCTCCAACCTCCATCCATACACTCTCATGTGTTGAGAATCACTGGATGCTTGAGACAAAGTGATCATACACATTCTCTACTTCACCTTGGACACGTCGGCTAGCAAACTTCGTGTCCGAGTTGCTTCGGACAAAGCGGGAGCCCGTAAAAAGACTCATTGATGTGGTGCCCTTCCGACGAGAAGACCGAAGATCGGAGATGCCGCGAGGAGCTTGGGTTGGTGGCCAAAGACCAAAGGACACGGATCGATTGGTATAGCTTTTCTAACCCTTCTCTAGTTAACTAGTTGTAGGTTAATGGTTCGATCCGGGATTAAAGTCTGCGATAGCGCCAGTTTCTAGTTTAGAAAAAGTTTTCGTTTCCGCATTTTGGCCTCGGACAGACGGCCGGGGCGCTCCCGTAGACTTACATGGTATCAAAGCCACGCCCTTAGCTTTACTAGCTTGCTCTAACGTGTTTAGAACATCGATCGAACAAAATTTCCGAAACCGCAATTTCCAAAGTCAAGTTTCTATCGAATTTTTTTTGTCGTCGAAAAATTATTTTGAGTATTGCAGAAAATCAGGCAGGATTTTCTAAGAGATCTGTGAAAATTAGGTTGCATGATTCTACAGTGATGCCGCGGAACCGCGGCAATAACCCTATTCTGGCCGCGGTTCCGCCGCCAATTTGTGGCTTCCCTGCACCAAATTTTCAACAGTGGTCTTAAACTTGGAATTGGGGTTTCTGGAATTTTTTGTGTGGGCCCAGATTTGTTTGAGTGCTGGATTTGTGCTTGGGGCCCACTTCGGGAAATTTTGTCGATCGAAAATTTTAAATATGTTAGTTTACAGTGCTTACATTATATCTGTGACCGTGAATGTCATTCGAGCGGTAAATCTTGTCTAATTGCTATAGCTCTTTTAGACGGATTTGCGAACGTGGCATTCACGTTGATGTTCTGTGTTGTGCTGTGATGTTGCGGATTTGTCGTGGTGGATAGCCTGGATGCAATGGTAGTACAGTTTGGTTGTATTTGTACATTTGATATTGTGGGACGAGCGTCCGACATGTGGACTGCCGTCACTGCCTATTTGTATATTATTCTTTTGGGGCACGACCGGGCTAAGGTCGATGTACCCGTTGTATATATATTTTACTTTCTGTATTAGGATTACCCCGCGATGGGGTGCACAGGTAGCCGGGTTCTAGAGGGCAACGGGGCCACATCTCATGGCTTTGAGACGGAAGGGGCTTCACTCTAGAATTGGCGGGCTATTCGCCGCATTCGTAGGGGGTACAGGTTGACCCAAGGAGGGGTGCTCAAGTTACCGGATTCCGTGAAGTGCTGGGTGGTCCATTCACTTTGCTGAAGGGGGCTGCATCGCTTCAGGTTTTGGCGGGTAACTTGCCGCACCCGTAGGGGTCTAGGATTTCATTGCACAGGCTATCCACACGACCAGGGGAACGTCGGGTTTTCAGTAGCGGCTCTATGAAACCCGGGGATCCCGGATTATCTGTATTGTTTTATGATACTTATTACATTTCTGTGATATTGTATTTTTATCACGCCTGGAGCGATTATTATATATTGATATATATACTAGTAAATGCTGTATATGTTTTACACCCGCGCTAGTCCAGTCCCCGCTCTGTCGTTAGTTAAGTAACCTAACGGGTGATGACGGGACCTAGTGGCGAATGCGTATGGCATATACGTACATTATTTTTTCGTTCTTTTGTGGTGTGATCAATTGATGGGACTGCATTGATTCGGATCAATGCAAGCTAAACAAACATATTCTGATGTTGTTGGAACATTTTTCAAAAAGCTGTTATTGCAAGGACGTTTTCTTTTGTTTTGCACAGTGGTATTCGGTTATAAATATCCAGCACCTCAGTCGACGAGGCAAGGGCCGAGATCCCTTCACCGGGAGTGACCCCTTGGACAGAAGTTTGCGTCAGGGTAATAACTTCACTATAGTCGATTACTTTTTGCTTTGCATCGTGTTATTCAGTTGGAATATCCTACACCTCATTCTATGGGAAAAGAGCCGAGATCCCTTCACCGGGAGTGACCTCTTTAGCAATAGTTTTCGCCACTATATATTTATAAAAAGCTATCCGGTTCCTTCAACAATATCAAGTTCATTATGTTAAAGGTTTTTCGCCAAAAACCATTCGTAGCCCTCCGTCATTTCAGAAAGGTAGCACTTAGTATTCATGCTATGTTTGTTGGCCTTAGTCAAGGCATAGTGTATGGTAGCTATTTGTTACTTTTCTGCTGCATAGATAGATGCATTGGTTTGGGACAGTCGTACAGCCTTGTTGGCCCTAGCCAAGGGCTTGTACAGGTGGGTTCAAATTAACCTAGACAATGACGGGTAGAACTTGACATGTGACTTATGATTTGTTGGCCTTAGTCAAGGTCATAAGGGCATGGGGTAAAAATCACATCGGGAGTTTCGAAAGAAACTGAAACTTGCCAGATATGCGCATACCTTCTGAAGTGTGATAACGTGAGTGGATTCCATCACGTTATCATGCAATGATAGTTGGATCCCGATTCCCACTGATGAGTTGGTTTACTCCTCGGATGATCCCGACTAATTCTTCTTTCAGATTTGGAGGAGAATTTGAGGTTACAGTGGGAGGTTTCCTGATAAGATAAATTGATAATCATTCTGATCTAGGTTAGATGTAAGTGCACGGCGGCGCCCCGGCCGTCAATCCGACGGCCAAATGCGGAAGCGGTGATAAACTTTAATTTTTGCAAACTAGCAAACCGGTACCACCGCGCACTAAACACCCGGATCAAACCATTAACTAGTCCTAGCTAACTACAAGATGGGGAAGAGAGATATACCGACTGATCCGAGTCCTCCGCTCTTCTCGTCGTCTCCCGATCTCCCGCGGAATGTCCTGTCTCCACCTCGTCGCCGGAAGTGCACCACATCGCCTACATCTTTTACGAGCTCCCACCTCAATACCGAGGCAACTCGGGCATGAAGCTGGCTAGTCGACGTGCACAAGGTTTGCTGTAGAATGTGGTGTAGAACTTGTGTCTCATTTTGGGGTTCATGGAGGTGCCATTTTGGTGGAAGGATGATACATGAACTATATAGAGGAACTTGGGGATTTTTGGAACATCAAATGAACAAAAACCCCACACCAAAAAAAATGGACAGCCCCTAGCCTTTCTTGGCCGGCCATGGCATGGTGGGAGAGGAGAGAATGGAGTGTGTATCAAAAGAATGAGAGAGGCCACCCAATCATCCAAGGGAGAGAGAAAAGGTAATCATGCAAAGAAATGATCACTAGGAAAGTCCAACACTCAAACAACAATCATCACACTTCATCATCAACAAGCATGATGACAATCAAAGGCCAACACTCCACCACTACCATCATGAAAACATAAGTCAAGCCATCATGGTCAAAAGAGATCAAATGATGGTGCAAGTATCATGATACAATAATATGCAAAGACCCCCTTCCAAATTGATTATTTGCATAAATGCAAATAAGCCCTCCTCCACCAATCTTCGGCCATTGAAAGATACAAATGAAAATGGACGAAACGGAAAGCAAACTGGCAACTCCAAAAAAATGGTCCCGTAATAAATTACAGGAAAACCCCGCTGCTGTGTATACACACTCGCATCTGTATTCCGACCGGATACAAATGCAATGAGACAAATCTACACTGTACTATACTAGGATCCGGCTTAAACCAAAGCCGGCTAGTATTATCCGTTCGATCATGATCCGTGCAATACCGCACGTATCTGATCGAACCCTGCCATATCTCCATACGGCCTCTACAGCTTTTCGCCCGAAAACTTGAGCAACTGAATGTGGGGGACTCTAAAGACTCGTCAACACCTTGGTTGTGGATTTAACCACTAGCACGTCAGAGGTATAAGCCAATACGTAACGGGCTACCAGGTATTGACCAAAAGGGACGTCGATGAGCGAACTCATCCTGACACCCTACTGAGCCTGTCAGTGACAATATCCGTACAGTCCGGTTCGTTCGTCTATGAGCATCGCATGGTGGGCCTAGGGGGTTGGTGAAAGTCAGACCCCCAAAAGCGGTACAAGTCGTGTCGGAGTGTAGCCTAGAACACCCTGAGATACTACTGGAATACCTACCAGTAAATCTCCTGCCTCGGCCGAGGGCTATGTGTAATGGCTCTCCTAGACACAGCGCGACCTCACCCCCAATACCGGGAGAGACGAACCCCTGAAGATCCGCTCACTGCCTCCATGTGGCTCGGGACTGTACCCAACTAAAACCTGTTTGCACGTCTCCTTTGAGCGTGGTAGGGTAGTAATCAAAGTACAGTGGGAACTCACACGAGACAAATGACGATCCCCAGGTCGATGAACTAACCTGTACACATGTCACCAGGGAACTGCTATCTGACGTCAGGTATAAGACCAGCTAGCATATTCCCGGCGAGTCCTGTCCGGTGTACTCATAATCCAATGAGCACCTGTATACATCTTAGGTGGACCAACTCACACCAGTGGCTTGTGAGACCGGCCACCGCCCCTCGTCGGGGTCTTGACAGTATACACTAGTCTACTCTGGAGTATCGATGCCCTGTCTCGAAACTCCCACGACTAGGGACCTTTTAAGGATGTGCTTATAGACCCCAGATCCCACTTATATGATCGCCCTCATACTGCTGGTGGTCAAGCAAGAATCCTAGGGGCTCTATCAACATGTAATAGCGACATGTCAGGTCACCTAAAGCAGTACACGAGAATAAAGATAAACCAGATAGCATACCATCATCTCGAGTAAGACTGTTCTACTGGGACAGGTCCTCCCTCAATCATTGCAATCACGTGCCTGTGATCCAATAATTGACTATGAGGGCACTATCTCCAACAATCTCCCACTTGCACTCAAGGCTAATTATTGCGATGTCGCATACTCACAGCCCGTGTGATACCGAACACCCAACTCCTCTACTTGTCAGTCTCACAAAACTCGTTTGCGAAACTATTGCGTTCGAGGAATAGCCTCAGTGAGTGGATCCGCCTTGATGTCTCTTTCTATGTCTCTCTATATTTCATGTTCGCGGAGAAAACCATCTCCCGAAATGAGCAATACCTGTCTTAGAATGTGTTTGGATGTCTGATGGGACCTAGCTCATAAATGAACTCCAAATCCAAACTTCTTAGACTGTATCGACAACTGAACTTAATCAGTATCCTGCGCCATGCCTCGCTTAGTATTGCCTTGGACCACCTGTCCAAAATACTGCCCTTCGTCAGAAGGAAAACTATAACTCTGACAACCTCCTTGTCGTCCAGGTCACCTTGGAAGCTTGGAATGATAACTGTCTCCTGAATGAGGCTGTCGCTATCATATCCCTAGAACATCCACTTATGTTCTAAAACTGCTTCCGACTGTTTCTCCAGGATTGGATCAATGTCAACTTATTGCATCTAGTTCAAGAACAACATCTGATGTGGTACTTGACATCTCATGATTGACTCAATTGCCTGAGCAAGTGATCTGCCAATCATGCACATCCCTCTCCACTTTAGTCTATAAGACACCTTTAGAGAGGGTGACTCCATTACCTGCAGGTACACTACCATGCCTGGAGTCGTCCATTCTAAATACTCTTAGAATGTTGTCTAAGTACCCTTGATTGGGAAACCACCCAAATCTAGATCTAAAACCATAGATCTAGTAACCAGTATGTCAGATACAAAATCCATTTCCTTTGTGGAGAAACCACTGTGTGACGGCCAAAGTATAACCGATCGTAGTATAGGAATATCACTTCCTACTCTGTGTATGTCATCCAAATACCAGGACATCACACCCTACTACCTTCTTAACAGATCCATCCCCTATTCCGATGAAGTTAAACCTATGACTGTCACATCAGAAATAGATGATCTATCTCCGCAATATCTGCTTTAGTCTATAAATAGACATAAGCCACCTGCCCACCAATGCTTCTGCTGCTCCCACTAACTACGACAACCCTCTGGCAGAGTCATATAGACGTATACTTCTAAAGCTAGTTTAGAACGACGCTATACTCATCCTCCCGCCGGGTCTCACAGTCTGGAACAACAGCAATGGCAAGTCTGGGTAAACAAGAACGTCCCTGTCACCGTCCTTGAGGCTACCGAAGTACCTCTCGGGTGCCTGAAGTTACCCACCGTATCT
Source organism: Agapanthus africanus (assembly GCA_030015575.1). NCBI lineage: Eukaryota > Viridiplantae > Streptophyta > Magnoliopsida > Asparagales > Amaryllidaceae > Agapanthus > Agapanthus africanus. The sequence goes on from CM057337.1 coordinate 502,488,940, forward strand.
GCGGAGTGGCCAATGGAATGTCAAACCAGATTGAATCTTTAGGTTCCTATTAAATCTTCAGTAATCGTTTGTGGTTCTGGAATCACTTCCAGTTCTACCATACTCCCACTACTGTTTTCTGAAAAAATCCATTTTATTTAAAACTGTGGCGAGTCTAAAACAATATCACTATTGATCTTCCAGATGGTAGAAAGTCAACCCTCGTCATAGCCTGGGTCAACCCACAAACAGCCATTACAGAAACGTGCCTTGAGTTGTCCAGTGTCTGGTTTTAATCATAAGCCGGACAACACCCCGTACCTTAACATCGTTAAGATACGAACTGTTCTATATACAATATAGGACCAGAGGCACTGATTTAATTGAACCAGATTCAAATCATGCAGCTGTCTCCAGTGCATGTTCACTAAATGGAAGGAGGCCGATCAGAGTTACTCAACTTAGGAATGCTTCCAATTATGAGTAACCTGAAAGAGATGCAAGTTCTCTTAATAATTACTATCAACTGAATACCATACACAAGTATCTACATCTTCGATCACTTTGAAGAATCCCGATACTTGCAATACCTGGTTCTCTACTTTATTCAAATACCTATAACTTCTCAAAATTCGGACCCTGTGTTTCCGCGAAACACCTGTCTAAAAACTAGAGAAGTCATAAGTAAACCGAATATAGTACGAGGACCAACTCCTCTGTCCTGATGGACCCTGGACAACATACAATACTCTGTATAATTCCCTTGAGTCTGACAACTTATTCACTGTGTGTCGTAGGTTGAAAACTATACTTATGGTTAAGAAGAATTACACCGCTGTTTAATGCTCCTTACCTAACCATCCACTGATATAGGTAAATGTCATAGACATAATTTCAAAAGGTATATCTCACTCTATGAAAATAGACGTACAGATATATCAATTTGAAATTGGTGCACAACAGCGGATATTCAAAACCAAATATTTGCCGTCCGGCAAACAACCCAGGTGACTTCCTCAAATATCACCGATTACAACGAATCCCGATATAATGAGGACAATCACCTAATTCCCAATAGCTTACTCCCACTCATCATCTGTAAAACCATACAGATGTGAGAATCATACCTGGTAAATACATACCCTGGAGCAAGTGTCTAATTGGGAAATCAGTTTTCCATTAACAGTACACAGTGAAACTGAAACATTGAAATGTTTCGATAGGGTATCTCGGTATTCCTAGTAATGCTTCTTCCAGATTCACAACTGTAACCGTATAAATCTCTGCCACCTCTCCAAATCCCTTCATATGTCTTTAGTCATTACCTTCTGTACACCCCTTTAGGCCAAATGGTTTTCTTCCTTCCCTACCGTTCGGCACCAGCCTATGGTTTGGAAGAAGACTAGCCAATAAGCATAATTGGTGTACTGTCCTGATCCTAGGAGCACTCGCAATGCGAGAGAAGGTGAAGATAAAAGACAACCGAATAAACCTTATTCCTATTTCTCCTGAACCAGAATCCATCCCCGAACTGGAACAAGTTCCTTTCGAGTTCGTATATAACCATACAATGGAGTATCCAATAAACTGTGGATCTTCGTAGTGATACGGAGTGTCCTGGAGAAATACAAAGGTGAAGTGGGAGTGGCAATGAAATACCTGGTTTGGTCGTGAATATCAGTCGCAATTTACTTTGCCCTCTTACTAATCCTTTGCTTTGTCTTAACTTAATACCTTCTGTACACCATCGTTAGGCTAATTGGTTTTCTTCATTCCCCACCGGTCGGCACCAGCCTAAGGTTTGGAAGAAGACTATCCAATTTGCGTAATAGGTGTACTATCTCCTAAACCAAGGAGTACTCGCAACCTGAGAGAAGGTAAAAGGAAAAGACAACTGAATAGTCCTATTCGTTTTCTCCAGAACCGGAAACCATTCTCGAATAAATCCCTTCGAGTTCGTATATAACCATACGATGGTTTTGTCCAATGGAAGTGGACGTTCGTAGTAATACGGGGTGTCCTGGAGAAAAGGGTAAAAGTAGGAATGGCAATGAGGTTTGCAACTCTGACAATCCAAAAGCCAGTGTTAAGAAGGTTCGGTCAACTTAGTCACTGAGTCATAGTCTTAGGGTCGGGTCAATGGTCGCTGCCGAAGAGAGAGAGAAAAGAAACACTCAGCGTGCACTCTAGCCTAGATCAGAATGGTTACCAATTTATCTAATCTGGAAACCTCCCACTGTACCGTCAAATTCTCCTCCAAACCTGAAAGAAGAATTAGTCGGGATCACCCGAGGAGTAAACCAACTCATCAGCGGGAATCGGGATCCAACTATCATCGAATGATAACGTAACGGAATCCGCTCATATTATCACACTCCAGAAGGTATGCGCATATCTGGCAAGTTTTAGTTCTTTTGAAACTCCCGATGTGATTTTTGCCCCATGCTCTTATGACCTTGGCGTGAAGTCAAAATATCATAAGTCACATGTCAAGTTCGACCCGTCATTGTCCAGGTTAATTTGAACCCACCCGTACATACCCTTGACGTAGGCCAAAATAGTAGTACGACTGTCCCAAACCAACGCATCTATCTATGCAACAGATAAATATCCGGCAGCTACCAATCACTATGCCTTGGCGTGAGGTCAAAATACATAGCTTGAATACTACCGAATATTTAACTGAAATGACGGAGGGCTACGAATGGTTTCTGGCGAAAACCTTTAACGTAATGAACTTGATATCGTTGAAGGAACGGATAGCTTTTAAAATATAGTGACGAAAACCTTTGCTAAAGAGGTCACTCCCGGTGAAGGGATCTCGGCTCTTTCCCCGTAGAATGAAGTGCAGGATATTCCAACTGAATACCACGATGCAAAGCAAAAGTAATCGGCTATAGTGAAGTCATTGCCCTGACGCAAACTTTTTTGTCCAAGGGGTCACTCCCGGTGAAGGGATCTCGGCCCTTGCCTCGTCGACTGAGGAGCAGGATATTGCAACTGAATACCACGATGCAAAACAAAAGTGAACGTCCTTGCAATAACAGCTTTTTGAAAAGTGTTCCAACAACATCAGATTAGGTTTGTTTTTAACTTGCATTGATCCGAATCAACGCAGTCCCATCAATTGATCACACCACAAAGAACGAAAATAATATGACGTACGTATATGCCATCCGCATTCGCCACTGGGTCCCGTCATTACCCGTTAGGTTAGCTAACTAACGACAGAGCGGGAACTGGACTAGCGCGGATGCAAAACATATACAACATCTACTAATATATATACCAATATATTATATTTCGCTCAAGGCGTGATAAAATGCAACATCACAGAAATGTACAGCATTACAGAACAATACAGATATCTGGGATCCCCGGGTTTCACAGAGCCGCTGAAACCCGACGTTCCCCTGGTCATGTGGATAGCCTGTGCAATGAAATCCTAGACCCCTACGGGCGCGGCAAGTTACCCGCCAAAACCTGAAGCGAGGCAGCCCCCTTCAGCAACGTGAATGGACCACCCAGCACTTCACGGAATCCGGTAACTCGGGCACCCCTCCTGGGTCAACTTGTACCCCCTACGAGTGCGGCGAATAGCCCGCCAATCCTAGAGTGAAGCCTCCTCCGTCCCAATGCCATGAGATGCGGGCTTGTTGCCTTCTAGAACCCGGCTATCCGTGCACCCCTCCGCGGGGTAATCCTAGTACAGAAAGTAAAATATACATACAACGGGTACATCGACCGCAACCTGGTCGTGCCCCAAAATAATAATACAAACAGGCAGTGACGGCAGTCCACATGTCGGACGCTCGCCCCGCAATATCAAATGTACATAATACAACAAAACTGTACTAGCATTGCATCCAGGCTATCCCCACGACCGATCCGCAACATCACAGAAATCACAAAACATCAACGTGAATGTCACGTTCGCAAATCCGTCTAACCGGGCTATAGCAGTTAGACAGGATTTACCGATCAAGTGACATTCACGGTCGCAGATATAATGTAAAAATTGTCAACTAACATGTTTAAAATATCCGATCGATCAAATTTTACCAAGTGGGCCCCTAAGCATTACTGTAGCAGTTAAAGAAATTCTGGGCCCAAAAAGAATATTCCAAAACCCCTATTTTCAACCCAGAAAGCAACTGTAGAAATTTGATACGGCAAGGACATCATAGTGCGGCGGAACCGCGGCCCAAAGGGGGTTTGGCCGCGGTTCCGCGCTCCAATTGTCGATTCACTGTGTCGAATTTCTACAGTACGCTTATAACTTCCAGTACATCACTTTTCTACAACCTGAAAAAATTTTCGAGCCAGAAAAAATTCAACAGAAAACTGATGCATGTGAAAACGCGGGTTTTTGGAATTTTGTTCGATCGGAAGTGTAAACACATTAGACAAAGCTAGACTATGTCAATGGCGAGGCTCTGATACCACTGTAAGTGCACGGCGGCGCCCCGGCCGTCAATCCGACTGCCAAATGCGGAAGCAGTGATAAACTTTAATTTTTGCAAACTAGCAAATCGGTACCACCGCGCACTAAACACCCGGATCGAACCATTAACTAGTCCTACCTAACTACAAGATGGGGAAGAGAGATATACCGACTGATCCGAGTCCTCCGGTCTTCTCGTCGTCGTCCCGATCTCCCGCGGAATGTCCTGTCTCCACCTCGTCGCCGGAAGTGCACCACATCGCCTACATCTTTTACGGGCTCCCACCTCAATACCGAGGCAACTCGGGCACGAAGCTGGCTAGTCGACGTGCCCAAGGTTTGCTGTAGAATGTGGTGTAGAACTTGTGTCTCATTTTGGGGTTCATGGAGGTGCCATTTTGGTGGAGGGATGATACATGAACTATGTAGAGGAACTTGGGGATTTTTGGAACATCAAATGAACAAAAACCCCACACCAAAAAAATGGACAGCCCCTAGCCTTTCTTGGCCGGCCATGGCATGGTGGGAGAGGAGAGAATGGAGTGTGTATCAAAAGAATGAGAGAGGCCACCCAATCATCCAAGGGAGAGAGAGAAAAGGTAATCATGCAAAAAAATGATCACTAGGAAAGTCCAACACTCAAACAACAATCATCACATTTCATCATCAACAAGCATGATGACAATCAAAGGCCAACACTCCACCACTACCATCATGAAAACATAAGTCAAGCCATCATGGTCAAAAGAGGTCAAATGATGGTGCAAGTATCATGATACAATAATATGCAAAGACCCCCTTCCAAATTGCTTATTTGCATAAATGCAAATAAGCCCTCCTCCACCAATCTTCGGCCATTGAAAGATACAAATGAAAATGGCCGAAACGGAAAGCAAACTGGCAACTCCAGAAAACTGGTCCCGTAATAAATTACAGGAAAACCCCGCTGCTGTGTATACACACTCGCATCTGTATTCCGACCGGATACAAATGCAATGAGACAAATCTACACTGTACTATACTAGGATCCGGCTTAAACCAAAGCCGGCTAGTATTATCCGTTCGATCATGATCCGTGCAATACCGCACGTATCTGATCGAACCCTGCCATATCTCCATACGGCCTCTACAGCTTTTCGCCCGAAAACTTGAGCAACTGAATGTGGGGGACTCTAAAGACTCGTCAACACCTTGGTTGTGGATTTAACCACTAGCACGTCAGAGGTATAAGCCAATACGTAACGGGCTACCAGGTATTGACCAAAAAGGACGTCGATGAGCGAACTCATCCTGACACCCTACTGAGCCTATCAGTGACAATATCCGTACAGTCCGGTCCGTTCGTCTATGAGCATCGCATGGCGGGCCTAGGGGGTTGGTGAAAGTCAGACCCCTAAAAGCGGTACAAGTCATGTCGGAGTGTAGCCTAGAAGACCCTGAGATACTACTGGAATACCTACCAGTAAATCTCCTGCTTCGGCCGAGGGCTATGTGTAATGGCTCTCCTAGACACAGCGCGACCTCATCCCCAATACCGGGAGAGACGAACCCCTGAAGATCCGCTCACTGCCTCCATGTGGCTCGGGATTGTACCCAACTAAAACCTGTTTGCACGTCTCCTTTGAGCGTGGTAGGGTAGTAATCAAAGTACAGTGGGAATTCACACGAGACAAATAACGATCCCCAGGTCGATGAACTAACCTGTACATATGTCACCAGGGAACTGCTATCTGACGTCTGGTATAAGACCAACTAGCATGTTCCCGGTGAGTCCTGTCCGGTGTACTCATAACCCAATGAGCACCTGTATACATCTTAGGTGGACCAACTGACACCAGTGGCTTGTGAGACCGGCCACCGCCCCTCGTCGGGGTCTCGACTGTATACACTAGTCTACTCTGGAGTATCGATGCCCTGTCTCGAAACTCCCACGACTAGGGACCTTTTAAGGATGTGCTTATAGACCCAGCTCCCACTTATATGATCGCCCTCATACTGCTGGTGGTCAAGCAAGAATCCTAGGGGCTCTATCAACATGTAATAGCGACATGTCAGGTCACCTAAAGCAGTACACGATGATAAAGATAAACCAGATAGCATACTATCATCTCGAGTAAGACTGTTCTACTGGGACAGGTCCTCCCTCAATCATGCAATCACGTGCCTGTGATCCAATAGTTGACTATGAGGGCACTATCTCCAACATTAGAGTGCACGCAGAGTGTTTCTTTTCTCTCTCTCTTTGGCAGCGACCATGACCCGACCCTTGACTATGACTCGGTGACCAAGTTAACCGAACTTTCTTAAAACACTGGCTTTTGGATTGTCAGAGTTGCATACCTCATTGCCACTCCTAGTTTTACCCTTTTCTCCAGAACACCCCGTATTACTACGAACATCCACTTCCATTGGATAAAACCATCGTATGGTTATATACGAACTCGAAGGAACTAGTTCCAGATTCGAGGATGGTTTCCGGTTCTGAAGAAAATGAATAGGACTATTCAGTTGTCTTTTCCTTTTATTTTCTCTCAGGTTGCGAGTGCTCCTTGGATAGTCTTCTTCCAAACCAATTTCAAATTGATATATCTGTACGTCTATTTTCATAGAGTGAGATATACCTTTTTGAAATTATGTCTATGACATTTACCTATATCAGTGGATGGTTAGGTAAGGAGTATTAAACAGCGGTGTAATTCTTCTTAACCATAAGTACAGTTTTCAACCTACGACACACAGGGAATGAGTTATTACACTCAGGGGACTTATACAGAGTATTGTATGTTGTCCAGTATCCATGAGGACAGAAGGGTAGGTACACATACTATATTCTGTTTACTTGTGACTTCTCTAGTTCTTAGACATGTGTTTCATAGAAATGCAAGGTCTAAGTTTTGAGAAGTTATAGGTATAAGAATAAAGTAGAGAACCAGGCGTTGCAAGTATCAGGATTCTTCGAGGTGATCGAAGATGTAGATACTTGTGTATGGTATTCAGTTAATAGTATTGATTAAGAGAACTTGCTTCTTTTTCAGGTTACTCATAATTGGAAGCACTCCTAAGTTGAGTAATGTTGATCGGCCTCTCTCCATTTAGTTGACATGCACTGGAGACAGCTGCATGATTTGAATCTGGTTCCAATTAAATCAGTGCCTCTGTTTCTATATTGGATATAGAATAGTTCATATCTTAACAATGTTAAGGTACGGGGAGTTGTCCGGCTTATGCTTAAAACCAGACTCTGGATAACTCAAGGCACGTTTCTGTAATGTCTGTTTGTGGGTTGACCCGGGCTATGATGAGGGTTGACTTTCTACCATCTGGAAGATCAATAGTGATATTGTTCTTGACTCGCCACGGTTTTAATAAAATGGATTTTTTCAGAAAACTGTAGTGGGAGTATGGTAGAACTGGAAGTGATTCCAGAACCGCAAACGATTACTGAAAATTTGATAAGGACATAAAGATTCAATCTGGTTTGACATTCTATTAGCCACTCCGCAAATATGGTGGGTAACCTCAGGCACCCGAGAGGTGCTCCGGTAGCCTCATGGACGGTGACAGGGAGGTTCTTGTTTACCCAGACTTGCCATTGTTGTTGTTCCAGACTGTGAGACCCGGCAGGAGGATGAGTATAGCGTCGTTCTAAACTAGCTTTAGAAGTGTACGTTTATATGACTCTGCCAGAGGGTTGTCGTAGTCAGTGGGAGCAGCGGAAACATAGTGGACAAGTACCTTATGTCTATTTATGGACTAAAGCAGATATAGCGGAGAGAGATCATCTATTTCTGATGTGACAATCATAGGTTTGACTTCATCAGAATAGGGGATGGATCTGTTAAGAAGGTAGTAGGGTGTGATGTCCTGGTATTTAGATGACATACACAGAGTAAGAAGTTAAATTCCTATACTACGATCGGTTATACTTTGGTTCTCACAAAGTAGTTTTCTCCACATAGGATTTGGATATTATATCAGATATTCTGTTTACTAGATTTATAGTTCTAGTTCTAGATTTGGGTAGTTTCCCAATTTGGGTACTTAGACAGCATTCTAAAGGTGTTTTAGAATGGACGACTCCTGGTACAGTAGTGTACCAGCAGGTGATGGAGTCACCCTCTCTAAAGGTGTCTTACAGACTAAAGAGGAGAGGGATGTGCATGATTGCTAGATCACTTGCTTAGGTAATTGAGTCAATCATGAGATGTCAAGTACCACACCAGACGTTGTTTTTGCACTAGATGCAATAAGTTGATATTAATCCTATCCTGGAGAAACGTTCGGAAGCAGTTTTAGAACATAAGTGGATGTTCTAGGGATATGATAACAACAGCCTCTTTTAGGAGACGGTTATCATTCCAGGCTTCCAAGGTGACATGGATGACAGAGTGACTGTCAGAGTTATAGTTTTCCCTCTGACGAGGGGCAGTAGTTTGGACAGGTGATCCAAGCGGACACTGAGGTAGGCATGACGCAGGATACTGATTAAATTCAGTTGACGATACAGTCTAAGAAGTTTGGATTTGGAGTTCATTTATGAACTAGGTCCCATCAGACATCTAAACATATTCTAAGACAGGTATTGCTCATTTCGGGAGATGGCTTTCTCCGCGAACTTGAGATAAAGAGAGACATAGAAAGAAACATTAGGGCAGATCCACTCACTGAGGCTATTCCTCGAACGCAATAGTTTCGCAAATGGGCTTTGTGAGACTGATCAGTAGAGGATTTGGGTGTTCGGTATCACATGGGCTGTGAGTATGCGACATCGCAATAATTAGCTTTGAGTGCAAGTGGGAGATTGCTGGATATAGTGCCCTCAGAGTCAATTATTGGATCACAGGCACGTGATTGCAATGATTGAGGGAGGACCTATGCCGGTAGGACAGTCTTACGCAAGATGATAGTATGCTTTCTGGTTTATCTTTATCATCGTGTACATGTTTTAGGTGACCTTACAGATCACTATTACACATTGATAGAGACCTTAGGATTCTTTCTTGACGGCCAGTAGTATGATGGCGATCATATACGTGGGAGCTGGGGTCTATAAGCACATCCTTAAAGTGGTCCCTAGTCGTGGGAGTTTCGAGACTGGGCATCGATACTCCATTAGTAGACTAGTGTATATAGTCGAGACCCCGACGAGGGGCGGTGGCCGGTCTCATAAGCCATTGGTGTCAGTTGGTTCACCTAAGATGTATACAGGTGATCATTGGATTTTGAGTACACCGGACAGGACCCACCGGGAACATGCTAGTTGATATTATACCTGACGTCAGATAGCAGTTCCCTGGTGACATGTGTATAGGTTAGTTCATCGACCTGAGATCGTCATTTGTCTTGTGTGAGTTCCCACTGTGCTTTCATTACTACCCTACCACGGCTCAAAGGAGTCGTGCAAACAGGTTTTAGTTGGGTACAGTCCCGAGCCACATGGAGGCAGTGAGTGGATCGACAGGGGTTTCGTCTCTCCCGGTATTGGGGGTGAGATCGTGCTGTGTCTAGGAGAGCCATTACACGAAGTCCTTGGCCAAGGCAGGAGATTAACGGGTAGGTATTCCAGTAGTATCTTAGGGTGTTCTGGGCTACATTCCGAAATGACTTGTACCGCTTTTGGGGGTCTGACTTTTACCAACCCCCTAGGCCCGATATGCGATGCTCATAGACGAACGGACCGGACTGTACGGATATTGTCACTGACAGGCTCAGTAGGGTGTCAGGATGAGTTCGCTCATCGACCATCCTTTTGGTCAATACCTGGTAGCCCGTTACGTACGGCTAGTACCACTGACATGCTAGTGGTTAAATCCACAGCCAAAGTATTGACGAGTCTTTAGAGTCCCCCACAGACAGTTTCTCAAGTTTCGGGCGAAACGTTATAGAGGCCGTATGATTTATGGCATGGTTCAATCATATACGTGCAGTAGTGCACGGATCATGATCGGGCGGATCATACTAGTGGGCTTTGGTTTAAGCCGGATCCTAGTATTAGATTTGTTGGATCACTTTAGTCTCATCGCATTCGCATTTAGTCGGAATCCGGATGCAGGTATGTATATATAGGTGAGGGGTATCCTTGTGATCCGTCACGAGTTTACTTTAGATGTTGCCGTATCTTTTTATTGTTGTAAACATTTGAATTAATGTTTACAAATGGAAATTGTGAGCTTAACTCATCATTTTGTGCATTAAATGAGACATGTACTTCATAGGTGACTCATGGTCTCATTTCTTGTGCAAATGTCACATTATTTGATGGATTTGTGAGTTGAAATGATAAGGAGAGAGAGAAGGAAGCCATATGAGTGCTAGCTCTTGTATTTTTAACACACACTCTCTCATTTTTATCATTGCAACAACACACAAAAGAAATTTCTTCTTCTTCTTCTTGCTCTAGCTCACAACCTCCAGTGATGGCATCATCTCCAACCTCCATCCATACACTCTCATGTGTTGAGAATCAATTGATACTTGAGACAAAGTGATCACACACATTCTCCACTTCACCTTGGACACGTCGGCTAGCAAACTTCGTGTCCGAGTTGTTTCGGATGAAGCGGGAGCCCGTAAAAAGACTCATTGATGTGGTGCCCTTCCGACGAGAAGACCGGAGATCGTAGATGCCGCGAGGAGCTTGGGTTGGTGGCCAAAGACCGAAGGATACGGATCGATCGGTATAGCTTTTCTAACCCTTCTCTGGTTAGCTAGTTATAGGTTAATGGTTCGATCCGGGATTAAAGTCTGCGATAGCACTGGTTTCTAGTTTAGAAAAAAATTTCGTTTCCGCATTTTCGCCTCGGACAGACGGCCGGGGCGCTACCGTAGACTTACATATATTAGATCATCGTGTTCTGAATAGCCGGGGGTTTTATGTGAGATGAAGGTTTTTATTTTCATTCATGTAAAATTCATTTGTATGTAATATTCTTTTTTTGGGGCACTTCCGGGTTGAGGATTATATCACCATTGTATATTATTTACTTTTCCACATTAGGTAGACCCAAGGAGGGGAGCATAAGTAACCGGGTTCTAGGGTCTAGTGGGAGGCCATCTCGAGGGGTCGAGACCGGGTCTCCTAACCCTAGAATTGGCAATGTTACTTGCCGCTCTCGTAGGGGCCTTGGGATGTGGGTTTGGCTATTCATCGCGACCGTGGAATCCGTGTTTTATACAGGCTCGAAATAAAACACGGACCTCCTAGTATATCCAATATTTTATATGTTATCTTCTGCTGCAATGTTCTGTGATGAGATCATATTACTGCCCGAGACGAATGCTTATAAATATATATGATGATATATAAATATTACTGCTTTCGTTTCTTCTGTAATGCTTAGGAAGCATAATCGATGGGATTTATTAATGAGATTAATAAAAGAAAAGAAACCTAAAAGATGTTGTAGAATCAAAATTTTATAAAAAGGGTAGCTACAGTTTTGCTTTACATAGCGGTATATATGATATACTTTGCACCTTATTCGATGAGGAAAGAGCCGAGATCCCTTCACCTGGAGTGACCAATTTAGCTAAACTGGCGGATGCTACATACTCGCGGTTTTGTTTTTGACAGCTATTGGAGATAGTGCCCTCAGAGTCAATTATTGGATCACAGGCATGTGATTGCAATGATTGAGGGAGGACCTATCCCGGTAGGACAGTCTTACTCAAGATGATAGTATGCTATCTGGTTTATCTTTATCATCGTGTACTGCTTTAGGTGACCTTACGAGTCGCTATTACACGTTGATAGAGCCCCTAGGATTCTTGCTTGACTACCAGCAGTATGAGGGCGATCATATACGTGAGAGCTGGAGTCTATAAGCACATCCTTAAAAGGTCCCTAGTCGTGGGAGTTTCGAGACTGGGCATCGATACTCCATTAGTAGACTAGTGTATACAGTCGAGACCCCGACGAGGGGCGGTGGCCGGTCTCACAAGCCACTGGTGTCAGTTGGTTCACCTAAGATGTATACATGTGCTCATTGGGTTATGAGTACACCGGACAGGACTCGCCGGGAACCTGCTAGTTGGGATTATACTAGACGTCAGATAGCAGTTCCCTGGTGACATGTGTACAGGTTAGTTCATCGACCTGAGATCGTCATTTGTCTCGTATGAGTTCCCACTGTGCTTTGATTACTACCCTACCACGGCTCAAAGGAGTCGTGCAAACAGGTTTTAGTTGGGTACAGTCCCGAGCCACATGGAGGCAGTGAGCGGATCTGCAGGGGTTCGTCTCTCCCGTTATTGGGGGTGAGGTCGCGCTGTGTCTAGGAGAGCCATTACACAAAGCCCTCGGCCGAGGCAGGAGATTTACTGGTAGGTATTCCAGTAGTATCTCAGGGTGTTCTGGGCTACACTCCGACACGACTTGTACCGCTTTTGGGGGTCTGACTTTTACCAACCCTCTAGGCCCGCCATGCGATACTCATAGACGAACAGACCAGACTGTACGGATATTGTCACTGACAGGCTCAGTAGGTGTCAGGATGAGTTCGCTCATCGACGTCCCTTTTGGTCAGTACCTGGTAGCCCGTTACGTATTGGCTGATACCTCTGACGTGCTAGTGGTTAAATCTACAGCCATAGTATTGATGAGTCTTTAGAGTCCACCACACTCAGTTACTCAGGTTTCGGGCGAAACGCTGTAGAGGTCGTATGGAGATATGGCAGGGTTCGATCAGATACGTGCGGTATTGCACGGATCGTGATCGGACGGTTTTTACTAGCCGGCTTTGGCTTAAGCCGGATCCTAGTATTAGTGTAAGTCCATGCTACCTCTCCCGGTACTTTCGGGCATGCGGAATTTGGTGAAAAACAATTTTCTAGAGGTGGTAACATGGACTCAAAACCGGATCTTTGTTAAACATCTAACTAACAACCTAACTTGGAGTTGTTAACTACTCGGTTAGGGGGTTATACCTTTCTTTCTTGAACTCGTTCGTCTTCAAGCCTCGATGGTTGTCCGGATCGGCTTCACCCCGTCGTCTCCTTGCGCCGAAGATCGATCCACCTGAAAGCTTCTACCTTTGGCTTCTTCTTCGTACTTTGAAGAAACTAGTTCACTCGGTTTGCCAAACCTTGTGAACTAGAGTGAGTAGAGGAGAGTGTGTTGGGATTTTCTCTATGGTTCTTGGTTCTCAACACATGAGAGAAGTGAACCATAGACTAAAGAGAGGGAGAGCAAGAGGAAGGAGATGAGAGCTCAAGAACACAAGAGAGAGAATGAAAATGATAGAATGAGCAAGACTTTTGTCACTTGGCTCTCATAATCCAAAACTATCATCACAAAAAGTAATCAAGTATTGTGTAAATGGTTTAAGTCAAAATGGCTATATCATTTCATGCACTCATATTGCACAAGAGAACAAGCAAGTGAAAAGTCTTTGCCATGAAATGATAGCCATTGTCATCATGATGGTCAACTAGCCCAAGCTAGTCAACCGGTCAACAAAGTCAACAAGTCAACAAAGTCAACCCCTCAACAACCATGTCACCACAATACTTAATTAATATTATTGTTAATTACATATCATATTCTCATTAGGGTTGAGCAAAAAGTCAATAGTCAACAGTCAACGGTCAACAACCCTAATGAGAATTCTCTGCCTCTGTCTCTCCGTCAACTGTGCATACACACCCGCATTCGCGTTCCGAGGAACACGAATACATACTGGATAAAACCAATCCCAAAACGTACACTAGGATCTGGCTTAAACCAAAACCCGCTAGTGTTAACTGTCCGGACACTGTACGTGCACAAGTGCACGGAAGTGAGCGGACCCTGTCGCAAAACCATACGACCTGTCGCAAAACCATGCGACCTCTACTCTTTTGCCTAAAGGCGAATAGCTTTCTGTGTGGGACTCTAAAGACTCGACACTACGCTGGCAGTAGGTTTAACCACAGACCGCAAGCGGCACTAGCTGTGCGTAACGGTCCCCAGGTAGATGCCGACAAGAAGACTGACGAGGTGAAACCCATCTGAACTCCTACTGAGCCTGAATGTGACAATCTCCGTACAGTCCGGTCTGTTCGTCTGATACATCGCATGGCGGGCCTAGGGGGGCGGTAAACGTCAGTCCCCTAATAGCGGTACAAGTCGTGTCGGAGTGAAGCCCAATACACCCTGAGATAACACTGGAAGCCTACCAGTATATCCCGCTTGCCCTGGCCAGGGACTACTCGTGTAATGGCTCTCCTAAACACAGCGCGATGTCAACCCCCAATACCGGGAGAGACGAATTCTGTCTAACTGTCACTGCCTCTAAGTGCTTCGGGACTGCACCCAACTACTACCTGTTTGCACGACTCCTTTGAGCCGTGGTAGGGTAGTAATCAAAGTACAGTGGGAACACACTCGAGGCGAAGTGACAGTGTCAAGTCAGCGGACTAAGCTGTACTCATGTCACCTGGGAATTGATAACTGACGATAGGTATAATACCAACCGGTCAGTTCCCGACGAGTCCTGTCCAGTGTACTCGTAACCCAACGAGCACCCGCATACTATCTCCAGTACGATGTACTGTTGGCTGTGGGACAGACCATCTCCCACTCTGGGATGAGAAGCGCATGCGCTAGTCTACTCCGGAGTATCGATGCCTTGTCTCGATAGTCCTGCGACTAGGGACCTGCATAAGGATGTGCTTATAGATTACCCAGCCCCCACTAGTGTGACTGCCATCACAACGCTGGTAATCAAGCAAAGATCCTAAGGGCTCCACTAATGCGTATAGGTGATATAATAAAATAAACACATGTACACATTGAAGTAGAAACAAACCAAGTAGCATACTACTATTTTGAGCAAGATTGTATATACAAGGTGAATATCCCAAGCTTCCATTAAGTAATATACAAACTAGTATGATACAGTAATGGCCTCTAGGGCATATACACTGACAATCTCCCACTTGCACTAAGGCCATGTACTGGCGTATCGAAGACCTATCATCTCGATCAGCCGCTCGAACTGAGTCTGGGGCAAGGCCTTAGTGAATGGATCTGCAGTGTTATCTTCTGAAGCAACCCTCCGAACCTCGATCTCCTGGCGATCCACGATCTCCCTGATCAGGTGATACCGCCTCAAGATGTGTCTGGATCTCTGATGGGACCTGGGTTCCTTCGCTAAAGCTATAGCCCCGTTGTTGTCGCAATACAGAGGTATTGGATCAACAATGGACGGAACCACCTGAAGTTCTTTCAAGAACTTCCTCATCCAGACAGCTTCCTTTGCGGCATCAGATGCAGCGATGTATTCCGCTTCCATCGTCGAGTCTGCAACGGTTTCCTGTTTGGAACTCTTCCAACACACCGCCCCTCCATTGAGGGTAAAGACAAAACCCGACATGGACTTGTAATCATTCTTGTCACTCTGGAAGCTGGAGTCAGCAAATGCCTCGATCTGGAGGTCTTTTCCGCCATACACCAAGAACATCTCCTTAGTCCTTCTCAGGTACTTAAGAATGTTCTTTACCGCTATTCAGTGTTTCTCCCCAGGGTTTGACTGATACCGGCTTACCACACTCAGTGCATAAGCTACATCCGGTCTGGTACACAACATCACATACATTATAGAGCCTACCGCAGAAGCGTATGGTATAATAGACATGCGATCCCTCTCCAAATCAGTCTTGGGAGACATCTCTTTAGAGAGGGTGATCCCGTGACAAGCCGGTAGGTTACCGCACTTGGAATCTTCCATACTGAATCTTCTCAGTATGGTGTCGATGTACTTGGACTATGAAAGTCCTAATATCCTCTTGGATCTATCACGATGGATCCGGATCCCCAGGATATATGAGGCATCACCCAAGTCTTTCATGGAGAACCTGTGTGACAAGAACCCCTTGACAGATTGTAGCATAGGAATGTCATTTCCTATTAAGAGAATGCCATCCACGTATAAAACGAGGAATACTACAGTTCTCGCTACAAATCTACTATAGATGCATGGTTCATCTGGATTTTTGATAAAGCCAAATTCCTTGACCGTCTCATCAAAACAGATGTTCCAACTCCGCGATGCCTGCTTTAGTCCATAGATGGACTTAAGCAACTTGCACACCTTTCCGCTGCTCCCACTCTGAATGAAACCCTCTGGTTGGTCCATATAGACACACTCCTCTAAATTTCCATTTAGAAAAGCGGTCTTTACGCCCATCTGCCAGATCTCATAATCGTGGAAGACAGCATTGGCAAGAAGGATCCGAATGGATTTCAGCATAGCCACTGGAGAAAAGGTTTCGTCATAGTCCAAACCAGGTCTTTGAAGAAAACCCTTTGCAACAAGTCTAGCTTTATAGGTCTCAACCTGTCCATCTACACCAATCTTCCTTTTGAAGATCCACTTGCATCCTACGGGTTTTACCCCGTCTGGAGCAATGTCCAACGTCCATACCTTGTTGGTGTACATGGACTCCATTTCGGTCCGCATTGCATCCAGCCATTTTACCGAGTCAACGCTCTGAACGGCCTGCTGGAAGCTAGTAGGCTCATCATAATCTATGATGCAATCCTCTCTATCCCCGTCTATGAGAAAACCGTAGTATCTCTCGGGCGGATGAGACTGCCTACTACTCCTGCGGAGCGGCGTGGGAATGTCTTGTTCTTTTGAACCCTCTGGTTCCACTAAGCTTTCAGTAATAGCTCGTAGTTCTGGAATTTCTTCCAGTTCTATGTGCTCCCACTTATCTGGTTTTCCAAAAACTCAGTTTCCAAGAAGTAGGCATGACGAGAAACAAAAACCTTTTGTTCCTCTTCGCAGTAGAAGAAATATCCCTTGGAGTTCTTTGGATATCCCACGAACTTGCACTGTACTGAGCGTGCCTCGAGCTTGTCCGCATGCTGCTTTTTGACAAAAGCTGGACTTCCCCATGTCTTAATGTGATTAAGATAGGGTCTCTTCCCACACCATATCTCATATGGTGTAGTAGGCATAGTCTTAGTGGGAACTCGGTTCAAAAGGTATGCAGCTGATTCTAGCGCATACCCCCAGAATGATCGCGGTAACTCAGCGTTACTCATCATGGACCGTACCATATCCAATAGGGTTCGGTTCCGTCTCTCCGATACACCGTTATGTTGCGGAGTGTATGGAGGAGTAAGCTGAGAGAGAATTCCGTTCTCTTTTAAATAGTCCAGGAACTCGGCACTTAAGTATTCTCAACCTCGATCCGATCTTAGAATCTTGATACTTTTGCCGGTTTGTTTTTCTACTTCATTCTTATATTCCTGGAATTTTCCAAAGGCTTCGGACTTATGTTTCATTAAGAAGACATAACCGTACCTTGAAAAGTCATCCGTGAAATTAATGAAGTAAGAATAACCGCTTCGCGCATGTGTAGACATTGGACCGCACACGTCGCTGTGTACGAGTCCCAAGAGCTCGCTCGCTCTTACTCCGTGTCGAGTGAACGGAGTCTTTGTCATCTTTCCTTTGAGACAGGATTGACAAGTGGCATACGATTGATATTCGAACGGATTCAAATATCCTTCTGTATGTAACTTCGTCAACCTTCTCTCATTGATGTGACCCAGTCTACAATGCCATAAGAAAGTCTGATTGATTTCCGGAGACTTTCTTTTGTGTGTATTCTGGACATTGAAAATCTGTGGTTGGTTTAATACGTATATACCATTGCTCAATATACCTGACCCAATCAGAACTTGATTAAGGTGAATGTTTACAACATTGCTTACAAACGCAAATTCAAAAGCTTCTTTAGAAACCAAAGATACAGAAATGATATTACAAGTTGCGTTGGGTACAAAAAAGCAATTATGCAAAACCAAAACGTGTCCATCTGACAACCCTAGGTGATAGTCCCCCACGGCCTTAGCATCCATGCTAGCTCCGTTTGCAACTTTGAGGGTCATGTCACCTGCCTTCAAAACCCTACGGTTTCTCAACACCTGCAAAGAATTACAGATATGAGATCCTGATCCGGTATCCAATACCCAGGAAGTAAAGTTTATTGAAAGACAGTTTTCAATAACATACACACCTGAAGCTGAAGCCGCAACCTGCTTCAGATCCTGTGTTCTGGCTTTCCAAACCCTGCAATCATTCTTCCAGTGTCCTTTCTTATGACAATAGAAGCATTCTTCCTTATCCATAAGCTTTCCCACTTTCTTTGTTGCTTTTGCCTTTCCCTTCGTATCCACTTTACTAACACCGCCCCTTGGTTTGGCGGGGGCTTTCTTCTTCTTTCCCTTGGCTTTCGCCTTGGACCTAGAAGAAGAAGATCCTCCTACAAACAAAGTGGATGTTTCCCTACCTTTCTGTAGGGTGCCCTCTGCGCTCCTCAGCATATTGAGAAGTTCTGAAAGTTCAACTTCCTTTTCTTGTAAGTTGAAGTTCAGTATGAACTGGACGTAAGTGGAAGGAAGGGACTGGAGAATCAAGTCCGTATAGAGCTCATTCTCCAACGTGGTCCCAAGGTCTGCGAGCTCCTTAATGTAGCCAATCATCTTAAGCACGTGTTCCGCTACCGATGATCCGACGGCCAATCTTGCCGAAAATAACTTCTTCGACACTTCGTATCTTGCGATACGAGATTGCTCTCCATACAGTTCTTTTGTATGAAGAAATATGGATTCCAGGTCCATATTCTCGTGCCTCCTCTGATGTTCGTTGTCCATAGAGGAAAGCACGAGGCACTTGGCCTTCGCACAGTCTAGTTCCCAGGTCTTACGGATTTCCTTATCCGCGACGCTGGTTTTGGGACCTGGGACAGGGGGAGCTTTGGTGGTAAGAAGATACCCCAGCTTGTCGTAAGTGATTGCCATCTTGACATTCCTGAGCCAATCTTTGAAGTTTGGCCCTGTCAGTATGTTTTTATCTAGGAGTAACTTAAGTCCAGTCATGTCGATTGGTCGCTGCAATTAGGAGAGAGAAGAAACACTCAGCATGATGCTCTTGCAAGTTTAGAATGGTTTTTAGTTTGTCTAAACAGGATGGCTCCCACTGTTTCTCGAATCCCTCCTCAAACCAAAAAGGAAGAATTAGTCAGGATCAATCTCACCGTACAATACTTGCTTAACCGTTCAGCCAGGCTAGTGTTGGTACTTCGAGGGAGGTTTTCCAACGCTTTCGCGAAGTTCCTTAATTAAATAACCTCTTTTCCCTAGGGGCGTAGCCCCGCTAACACGTTTCTAGACACCTACTTGGTTTATAGCATTGATCGTTAAGTGAGAAATTTCCCGAGGAGCAGCATATACTCACAGTAGGATCGGGATCCAAATATCATCGCGTGACGAAACTGAAGGAATCCTACCAGAATCATCACACTCCAAATGGTATGCAACACTAGCAAGTTTCAGTTCTTTTGAAACTCCCGATGTGGATTTTTGCCCCATGCTCTTATGACCTTGACTTTGGCCAACAAATCATAAGTCACATGTCAAGTTCTACCCGTCGTTCTCCAGGTTAATTTGAATCCACCCGCACCTACCCTTGACTTTGGCCAACAAGGCAGTACGACTGTTCCAAACTAACGCATCTATCTATGCTGCACATGAATACCCAATAGCTACCAATCACTATGCCTTGACTTTGGCCAACAAACATAGCTTGAATACTATTGACCATCCATGTGAAACGACGGAGGGCTACGAATGGTTTTGGCTAAATCGTGAACGTAGTGAACTTGATATAATCGATGGAACGAGATAGCTTTTAAAAGGAGTGGCTCAAGCTCCGCATTTAAAAGTTAGTTTTGAAAAGAACCGAGTGGTTTTTCGAAAGTGTTCCAACGACTTTTACTTGGTTTATTTTCTTGCATTAGTTCTTTTAATGCGTGATATTCTTGCATTAGTTCTTTTAATGCGTCCCATCATTTAAGCCTACCATTGCAGAAAACAACCAAAATATGACGTACGCTTATGCCATTCGCATTCGCCACGGGGCCCCGTCATTACCCGTTAGGTTACTTAACTAACGACAGAGCGGGGGCTGGGCTAGCGCGGCTGTAAAACATAAGCAACGCCTAAATAATATCATATATAGATATATTGCAATGATAGCCATTTCAGATCACAGATGAACACATTGGATATACTAGGAATCCGCAATTCGTACGAGCCTGTAACGAAAAGCGGATTACATGGTCGCGGTGAATAGCCAATACCCCACCCAAGACCCCTACGGGTGCGGCAAACTACCCGCCAAGTACCCGAAGCGAAGCAACCTCCCTCAACCCCGTGAGTAGGCCACTCGGCACTTCGGCATACCCGGTAGTTTGTGCACCCCCTCCATGGGTCTATCCTAGGAGCAAAAACAGTAAAAAGAATTTATACAATGACGGCTACAACCCCGACCCGGTTGTGCGGCCATACAAATAATTATTACATCAATTTACAAATTTACATGAATTGAAAGAAAAGAAAACTCTCGTCTCACAACCCCCGGCTATTCACCCGCGACAATCCAATGAATTCATATACACATTCCAATGACATTACAGATCACAGATTTGTATAACCTCCACTAATCGACATATAGCGATTAGCAGACGTTCAATACAAATATCACATTACAGATAAAAACCCGTCAGCTTAAGTCTTTAGAAGTTCGATCAAAAATACGGATTTTCAGACCCCAAACACAAAATTTTCGTTCTGGAAAATCTGGGCAGAAAATACATATTCCAAAAATCCCAAAATACCCCTATGAACAAACTGCAAAAATAAAACCCCACGACCGAGTCAACTCGGCCGCGGTTCCGCGGCGGGAGCAAGCACCCGCCGCGGAAACGCGGCGCGTTGATCGATTCAATGGGTCGAATTTTTGCAGTTTCTTCTAAAAACCCTGAGTCGATTTTTGGTATATCTCAAATAATTTTTGCAGCACTTTGAAAATCGATAGAAAGTTTGAAATCCGGGTGTATTTCGCGACTTTTTCTCCGATCGAATTTCTAGTTACTATGCTAACATGTTAGGTAGTGTTTAACTAGGCTCTGATACCACTGTAAGTCCATGCTACCTCTCCCGGTACTTTCGGGCATGCGGAATTTGGTGAAAAACATTTTTCTAGAGGTGGTAACATGGACTCAAAACCGGATCTTTGTTAAACATCTAACTAACAACCTAACTAGGAGTTGTTAACTACTCGGTTAGGGGGTTATACCTTTCTTTCTTGAACTCCTTCGTCTTCAAGCCTCGATGGTTGTCCGGATCGGCTTCACCCCGTCGTCTCCTTGCGCCGAAGATCGATCCACCTGAAAGCTTCTACCTTTGGCTTCTTCTTCGTACTTTGAAGAAACTAGTTCACTCGGTTTGCCAAACCTTATGAACTAGAGTGAGTAGAGGAGAGTGTGTTGGGATTTTCTCTATGGTTCTTGGTTCTCAACACATGAGACAAGTGAACCATAGAATAAAGAGAGGGAGAGCAAGAGGAAGGAGATGAGAGCTCAAGAACACAAGAGAGAGAATGAAAATGATAGAATGAGCAAGACTTTTCTCACTTGGCTCTCATAATCCAAAACCATCATCACAAAAATAGTAATCAAGTATTGTGTAAATGGTTTAAGTCAAAATGGCTATATCATTTCATGCACTCATATTGCACAAGAGAACAAGGAAGTGAAAAGTCTTTGCCATGAAATGATAGCCATTGTCATCATGATGGTCAACTAGTCCAACCTAGTCAACCGGTCAACAAAGTCAACAAGTCAACAAAGTCAACCCCTCAACAACCATGTCACCATAATACTTAATTAATATTATTGTTAATTACATATCATATTCTCATTAGGGTTGAGCAAAAAGTCAATAGTCAACAGTCAACGGTCAACAACCCTAATGAGAATCCTCTGCCTCTGTCTCTCCGTCAACTGTGCATACACATCCGCATTCGCGTTCCGAGGAACACGAATACATACTGGATAAAACCAATCCCAAAACGTACACTAGGATCTGGCTTAAACCAAAGCTCGCTAGTGTTAACTGTCCGGACACTGTACGTGCACAAGTGCACGGATGTGACCGGACCCTGTCGCAAAACCATGCGACCTCTACTCTTTTGCCTAAAGGCGAATAGCTTTCTGTGTGGGACTCTAAATACTCGACACTACGCTAGCAGTAGGTTTAACCACAGACCGCAAGCGACACTAGCTGTGCGTAACGGTCCCCAGGTAGATGCCGACAAGAAGACTGACGAGGTGAAACCCATCTGGACTCCTACTGAGCCTGAATGTGACAATCTCCGTACATTCCCGTCTGTTCGTCTGATACATCGCATGGCGGGCCAAGGGGGGCGGTAAACGTCAGTCCCCTAATAGCGGTACAAGTCGTGTCGGAGTGAAGCCCAATACACCCTGAGATAACACTGGAAGCCTACTAGTATATCCCGCTTGCCCTGGCCAGGGACTACTCGTGTAATGGCTCTCCTAGACACAGCGCGATGTCAACCCCCAATACCGGGAGAGACGAATCCTTTCTAACCGTCACTGCCTCCAAGTGCTTCGGGACTGTACCCAACTACTACCTGTTTGCACGACTCTTTTGAGCCGTGGTAGGGTAGTAATCAAAGTACAGTGGGAACACACTCGAGGCGAAGTGACAGTGTCAAGTCAGCGGACTAAGCTGTACTCATGTCACCTGGGAACTGATAACTGACGATAGGTATAATACCAACCGGTCAGTTCCCGACGAGTCCTGTCCAGTGTACTCATAACCCAACGAGCACCCGCATACTATCTCCAGTACGACGTACTGATGGCTGTGGGACAGACCATCTCCCACTCTGGGATGAGAAGCGCATGCGCTAGTCTACTCCGGAGTATCGATGCCCTGTCTCGATAGTCCTGCGACTAGGGACCTGCATAAGGATGTGCTTATAGATTACCCAGCCCCCACTAGTGTGACTGCCATCACAACGCTGGTAATCAAGCAAAGATCCTAAGGGCTCCACTAATGCGTATAGGTGATATAATAAAATAAACACATGTACACATTGAAGTAGAAACAAACCAAGTAGCATACTACTATTTTGAGCAAGATTGTATATACAAGGTGAATATCCCAAGCTTCCATTAAGTAATATACAAACTAGTATGATACAGTAATGGCCTCTAGGGCATATACACTAACAATTAGATAGTGTAGATTTTGTCTCTTTGCATTTGTGTTCAGTGGGAATACAAATGCGGGCATGTATTTGCAGTAGCGGGGTTTTCCTGTAATTTATTACGGGATCAGTTTTCTGAAGTTGCCAGTTTGCATTCCGTTCCGGCCGGTTTTCCTTTGTTCCTTCACGGCCGGACTTTATCGTTGGAGGGTGTTATTTGCAGTTATTTGCAGTTTGCAAATAACATTTTGTGGAGGGGGTTTATTGTGGTTGTGGCTTCCTCATGATGAGATTCCTTTAGCATCATATGTCTTGCATTTATTGTGATGAGAGTGAAAGGAGGTGAGTGAGAAATTGATGTGAGCCTTTTTCCTTTATCATTTCTTTTTCCCTCCACTAGATAGCACTTGTTGTTGTTGTTTTTTTCTCTCCATCACCATTCCAAGAAAGCGCCGGCCACATCTTGGGAGAGGGAGAGGTTCATTTTGAGTGGTGGCAAAAATGTTGATCTCATTTTTTTCCATTCATCCTACAAAGAGATTTTCATTCCAAAGTTCTTTCTTCACCTCCATCCTTCCATGGCAACTTCACATACGCCAAAGAGACAACCTACTACTCCAGTCTACAGCAAATCTTGGACGCGTCGGCTAGCCAACTTCGCGCCCGAGTTGCCCCGGTCCAGAGGTGGGAGCCCGTAAAAGAATTCGGCTACGTGGTGCCCTTTCCGACGAGGAGGTGACGGACGGAGATTCCGCGGGAGATCGGAGTGGAGACGAACACCGAAGGACACGGATCGCTCGGTATATCTCTCACCCCTTCTTTTGTTAGCTAGCATTAGGTTAATGGTCACGATCCGGGTTTTATTGTCCGCGGTAGCGCAAGTTTAAACGTTAAGAAAAATTTTGATTCCGCATTTTGGCCTCGGGTAGACGGCCGGGGCGCTGCCGTGGCGCAACAACAGCTTCTATAGTTCTTTCTTTGCACCGCGGTATATATGATATATCCTGCACCTTATTCGATGAGGAAAGAGTCGAGATCCCTTCACCGGAAGTGACCTATTTAGCGAAACTACAAAAGCCTAAAAAACACTCCTGTGAAAATTTGGTCGTGTGATCTCACTATTCCAGTACATTGCAGTGATATGTGCAGGGAATTCTAAGCATTCTGTGAAAATTTGGTCGTGTGATCTCACTATTCCACCGCGGAACCGCGGCCAAACCCATGTATTTGCCGCGGTTCCGCGGCCATTTTTACTATTCATTGGACCAAATTTTTGCAGTGAGCTCCTGGGTTGAAAATGGGGTTTTTGGAATATTCTTTTTAGGCCTAGACTCCCTTTAAGTGCTACAGTAATGCTTGGGGCCCACTTCGATAAATTTGATCGATCGAAAAGTTTAAACACATTAGTTCACAGTATTTACATTATATCTGCGACCGTGAATGTCACTTGATCGGTAAATCCTGTCTAACTGCTATAGCCCGGTTAAACGGATTTGCGAACGTGACATTCACGTTGATGTTCTGTGTTGTGCTGTAATGTTGCGGATCGGTCGTGAGGATAGCCTGGTTGCAGTGGTAGTACAGTTTTGTTTTATATGTACATTTGATATTGCGGGGCGAGCGTCCGACATGTGGACTGCCGTCACTGCCTGCTTGTATTATTCTTTTGGGGCATGACCTGGTTGCGGTCGATGTACCCGTTGTATATATATTTTACTTTTTGTACTAGGATTACCCCGCGGAGGGGTGCACGGATAGCCGGGTTCTAGAGGGCAACGGGCCCGCATCTCATGGCATTGAGACGGAGGGGGCTTTACTCTAGAATTGGCGAGCTATTCGCCGCACTCGTAGGGGGTACAGGTTGACCCAGGAGGGGTGCCCAAGTTAGCGGATTCCGTGAAGTGCTGAGTGGTCCATTCACGTTGCTGAAGGGGGCTGCCTCGCTTCAGGTTTTGGCGGGTGACTTGCCGCGCCCGTAGGGGTCTAGGATTTTCATTGCACAGGCTATCCACACGACCAGGGGAACGTCGGGTTTCAGTAGCGGCTCTATGAAACCCGGGGATCCCAGATATCTGTATTGTTCTGTGATGCTGGTTACATTTCTGTGATGTTGCATTTTATCTCGCCTTGAGCGAATATTATATATTGATATATATACTAGTAGATGTTGTATATGTTTTGCATCCGCACTAGTCCAGTCCCCGCTCTGTCGTTAGTTAAGTAACCTAACGGGTGATGACGGGACCCAGTGGCGCATGCGGATGGCATATACGTACATCATTATTTTCGTTCTTTCGTGGTGTGATCAATTGATGGGACTGCGTTGATTCGGATCAATGCAAGATAAACAAACCTATTCTGATGTTGTTGGAATATTTTTCAAAAAGCTGTTATTGCAAGGGCGTTCACTTTTGTTTTGCATCGTGGTATTCAGTTGGAATATCCCGCTCCTCAGTCGACGAGGCAAGGGCCGAGATCCCTTCACCGGGAGTGGCCCCTTGGACAGAAGTTTGCGTCAGGGCAATAACTTCACTATAGCCGATTGCTTTTTGCTTTGCATCGTGGTATTCAGTTGGAATATCCTGCACCTCATTCTATGGGGAAAGAGCCGAGATCCCTTCACCGGGAGTGACCTCTTTAGCAAAGGGTTTTCGCCACTATATTTTTATAAAAAACTATGCAGTTCCTTCAACGATATCAAGTTCATTACGTTAAAGGTTTTTCGCCAAAAACCAGCCGTAGCCCTCCGTCATTTCCTATGGGTATTATTTAGTATTCGTGCTGCATTTGTTGACTCCGTCAAGGCGTAGTGTACGGTAGCTAACTGATGCTTGTTTGTTGCATAAATGGGATTGGTTAGGACAGTCGTGCGGCCTTGTTGACTCCGTCAAGGGCACGTACGGGTGGGTTTAATGCAATCCAGATAATGACGGGTTGAACTTGACTAGGACTCTTTGATTTGTTGACTCCGTCAAGGTCACTTGAGTCCTAGAGGTAGAAATCACATCGGGAGTTTCTAAAGAAACTGAAACTTGCCAGGCATGCGCATACCTTCTGGAGTGTGGTGACTTGAGTGGATTCCGTCAAGTTATCATGCGATGATAGTTGGATCCCGATTCCCACTGATGAGTTGGTTTACTCCTCGGGTGATCCCGACTAATTCTTCTTTTAGGTTTGGAGAAGAATTTGAGGTTACAGTGGGAGGTTTCCTGATTAGATAAAGTGATAACCATTCTGATCTAGGTTAGAGTGCACGCTGAGTGTTTCTTTTCTCTCTCTCTTTGGCAGCGACCATTGACCCGACCCCAAACTATGACTCAGTGACCAAGTTGACCGAACCTTCTTTAACAATGGCTTTTGGTTTGTCAGAGTTGCATACCTCATTGCCACTCCTACTTTTACCCTTTTCTCCAGGACACCCCGTATTACTACGAACGTCCACTTCCATTGGACAAAACCATCATATGGTTATATACGAACTCGAAGGATTTTATTCGAGGATGGTTTCCGGTTCTGGAGAAAACGAATAGGACTATTCAGTTGTCTTTTCTTTTTACCTTCTCTCAGGTTGCGAGTACTCCTTGGTTTAGGAGATAGTACACATATTACGCAAATTGGATAGTCTTCTTCCAAACCTTAGGCTGGTGTCGAACGGTGGGGAATGAAGAAAACCAATTAGCATAATGATGGTGCACAGAAGGTATTAAGTTAAGACAAAGAAAGGGATTAGTAAGAAGGCAAAGTAAATTGCGACCGCTATTCACGACCAAACCAAGTATTTCTTCGCCAATCCTAAATCACCTTTGTATTTCTCCAGGACACTCCGTATCACTACGAAGATCCCAAGTTTATTGGATAATCCATCGTATGGTTATATACGAACTCAAAAGGAACTTGTTCCAGTTCGGGGATGGATCCTGGTTCAGGAGAAATAGGAATAAGGTTTATTCGGTTGTCTTTTATCTTCACCCTCTCTCGCATTGCGAGTGTTCCTAGGATTAGGACAGTACACCCATTACGCTTATTGGATAGTCTTCTTCCAAACCATAGGCTGGTGCCGAACGGTAGGGAAGGAAGAAAACCATTTGGCCTAAAGGGGTGTGCAGAAGGTAATGATAAAGACATATAAAGGGATTTGGGGAGATGACAAAGAATTATACGGTTACAGTTGTGAATCTGGATAATGGAAGAGGCATTACTAGGAATACCGGGATACCCCATCGAAACATTTCAATGTTTCAGTTTCACCGTGTACTGTTAAAAGAAAAACTGATTTCCCAGTTAGACACTTGCTCCAGGATATGTATTTACCAGGTTTGATTCTCACATCTGTATGGTTTTACAGATGATGAGTGGGAGTAAGTCATTGGGAATTAGGTGATCATCCTCATTATATCGGGATTCATTGTAATTGGTGATATTTGAGGAAATCACCTGGGTTGTTTGCCGGACGACAAATATTTGGTTTTGAATATCCGTTGTTATGCACCAATTTCAAATTGATATATCTGTACGTCTATTTTTATAGAGTGAGATATACCTTTCTGAAATTATGTCTATGACATTTACCTATATCAGTGGATGGTTAGGTAAAGAGCATTGAACAGCGGTGTAATTCTTCTTAACCATAAGTACAGTTTTCAACTTACGACACACAGTGAATGAGTTATTAGACTCAAGAGACTTGTACAAAGTATTGTATATTGTCCAGTGTCCATTAGGACAGAGGGGTTGGTCCTCGTACTATATTCGGCTTACTTATGACTTCTCTAGTTTTTAGACAAGTGTTTCGTAGAAACACAAGGTCCGAATTTTGAGAAGTTATAGGTATAAGAGTAAAGTAGAGAACCAGGTATTGCAAGTATCGGGATTCTTCAAGGTGGTCGAAGATGTAGATACTTGTGAATGGTGTTCAGTTGATAGTAATGATTAAGAGAACTAGCTTCTCTTTCAGGTTACTCATAATTGGAAGTACTCCTAAGTTGAGTAACGCTGATCGGCCTTTCTTCCATTTAGTTGACATGCACTGGAGACAGCTGCATGATTTGAATCTGGTTCAATTAAATCAATGCCTCTGTTTCTGTATTGGATATAGAACAGTTCATATCTTGACATTGTTAAGGTACGGGGAGTTGTCCGGCTTATGCTTAAAACCAGACTCCGGATAACTCAAGGCACGTTTCTGTAATGGCTGTTTGTGGGTTGACCCAGGCTATGACGAGGGTTGACTTTCTACCATCTAGAAGATCAATAGTGATATTGTTCTTGACTCGCCACAATTTTAAAAGAAATGGATTTTTTTAGAAAACAGTAGTGGGAGTATGGTAGAACTGGAAGTAATTCCAGAACCGCAAACGATTACTGAAGATTTGATAAGAACCTAAAGATTCAATCTGATTTGACATTCCATTAGCCACTCCGCAGATATGGTGGGTAACCTCAGGCACTCGAGAGGTACTTCGGTATGCTCAAGGACGGTGGCAGGGAGGTTCTTGTTTACCCAGACTTCCCATTGCTGTTGTTCCAGACTGTGAGACTCGGCAGGAGGATGAGTATAGCGTCGTTCTAAACTAGCTTTAGAAGTGTACGTCTATATGACTCTGCCAGAGGGTTGTCGTAGTCAGTGGGAGCAGCGGAAGCATTGGTGGACAGGTGGCTTATGTCTACTTATAGACTAAAGCAGATATAGCGGAGATAGATCATCTATTTCTGATGCGACAGTCATAGGTTTGACTTCATCAGAATAGGGGATGGATCTGTTAAGAAGGTAGTAGGGTGTGATGTCCTGGTATTTGGATGACATACACAGAGTAGGAAGTGATATTCCTATACTACGATCGGTTATAATTTGGTTGTCACACAGTGGTTTCTCCACATAGGACTTGGATATTATATCAGACATTCTGGTAACAGGATCTATGGTTTTAGATCTAGATTTGGGTGGTTTCCCAATCTGAGTACTTTGACAGCATTCTATGAGTATTTAGAATGGACGACTCCTGGCACGGTAGTGTACCTACAGGTGATGGAGTCACCCTCTCTAAAGGTGTCTTACAGACTAAAAGGGAGAGGGATACATATGATTGGCAGATCACTTGCTTAGGCAATTGAGTCAATCATGAGATGTCAAGTACCACACCAGATGTTGTTCTTGCAGTAGATGCAATAAGTTGATATTAATCCAATCCTGGAGAAACAATCGGAAGCAGCTTTAGAACATAAGTGAATGTTCTAGGGATTTGATAACGGCGGCCTCCTTTACGAGACGGTTATCATTCCAGGCTTCCAAGGTGACCTGGATGGCAGATTGGCTGTCAGAGTTATAGTTTTCCCTCTAACGAGGGACAGTATTTTGGACAGGTGGTCCAGGTGGATACTGAGGGAAAGGCATGGCGCAGGATACTGATTAAGTTCAGTTGTCGATACAGTCTAAGAAGTTTGGATTTGGAGTTCATTTATGAGCTAGGTCCCATCAGATATCCAGACATATTCTAAGACAGGTATTGCTCATTTCGGGAGATGGCTTTCTCCGCGAACTTGAGATATAGAGAGATATAGAAAGAAACATCACAGCGGATCCACTCACTGAGGCTATTCCTCGAACGCAATAGTTTCGCGAACGAGCTTTGTGAGACTGACTAGTAGAGGAGTTGGGTGTTCGGTATCACACGGGCTGTGAGTATGCGACATCGCAATAATTAGCCTTGAGTGCAAGTGGGAGATTGTTGGAGATAGTGCCCTCAGAGTCAATTAATGGATCACAGGCACGTGATTGCAATGATTGAGGGAGGACCTATCCCGGTAGGACAGTCTTACTCAAGATTATAGTATGCTATCTGGTTTATCTTTATCATCGTGTACTGATTTAGGTGACCTTACGAGTCGCTATTACACGTTGATAGAGCCCCTAGGATTCTTGCTTGACTACCAGCAGTATGAAGGCGATCATATACGTGAGAGCTGGAGTCTATAAGCACATCCTTAAAAGGTCCCTAGTCGTGGGAGTTTCGAGACTGGGCATCGATACTCCATTAGTAGACTAGTGTATACAGTCGAGAGCCCGACGAGGGGCGGTGGCTGGTCTCACAAGCCACTGGTGTTAGTTGGTTCACCTAAGATGTATACAAGTGCTCATTGGGTTATGAGTACACCGGACAGGACTCGCCGGGAACCTGCTAGTTGGGATTATACCAGACGTCAGATAGCAGTTCCCTGGTGACATGTGTACAGGTTAGTTCATCGACCTGAGATCGTCATTTTTCTCGTATGAGTTCCCACTGTGCTTTGATTACTACCCTACCACGGCTCAAAGGAGTCGTGCAAACAGGTTTTAGTTGGGTACAGTCCCGAGCCACATGGAGGCAGTGAGCGGATCTGCAGGGGTTCGTCTCTCCCGGTATTGGGGGTGAGGTCGCGCTGTGTCTAGGAGAGCCATTACACAAAGCCCTCGGCCGAGGCAGGAGATTTACAGGTAGGTATTCCAGTAGTATCTCAGGGTGTTCTGGGCTACACTCCGACACGACTTGTATCGCTTTTGGGGGTCTGACTTTTACCAACCCCCTAGGCCCGCCATGCGATACTCATAGACGAACGGACCAGACTGTACGAATATTGTCACTGACAGGCTCAGTAGGGTGTCAGGATGAGTTCATCGACATCCCTTTTGGTCAGTACCTGGTAGCCCGTTACGTATTGGCTGATACCTCTGACGTGCTAGTGGTTAAATCCACAGCCATAGTATTGACGAGTCTTTAGAGTCCACAACACTCAGTTACTTAGGTTTCGGACGAAACGCTGTAGAGGCCGTATGGAGATATGGCAGGGTTCGATCAGATACGTGCGGTATTGCACGGATCGTGATCGGACGGTTTTTACTAGCCGGCTTTGGCTTAAGCCGGATCCTAGTATTAGATAGTGTAGATTTTGTCTCTTTGCATTTGTGTTCAGTGGGAATACAAATGCGGGCATGTATTTGCAGTAGCGGGGTTTTCCTGTAATTTATTACGGGATCAGTTTTCTGAAGTTGCCAGTTTGCATTCCGTTCCGGCCGGTTTTCCTTTGTTCCTTCACGGCCGGACTTTATCGTTGGAGGGTGTTATTTGTAGTTTGCAAATAACATTTTGTGGAGGGGGTTTATTGTGGTTGTGGCTTCCTCATGATGAGATTCCTTTAGCATCATATGTCTTGCATTTATTGTGATGAGAGTGAAAGGAGGTGAGTGAGAAATTGATGTGAGCCTTTTTCCTTTATCATTTCTTTTTCCCTCCACTAGATAGCACTTGTTGTTGTTTTTTTTTCTCTCCATCACCATTCCAAGAAAGGGCCGGCCACATCTAGGGAGAGGGAGAGGTTCATTTTGAGTGGTGGCAAAAATGTTGATCTCATTTTTTTCCATTCATCCTACAAAGAGATTTTCATTCCAAAGTTCTTTCTTCACCTCCATCCTTCCATGGCAACTTCACATACCCCAAAGAGACAACCTACTACTCCAGTCTACAGCAAATCTTGGACGCGTCGGCTAGCCAACTTCGCGCCCGAGTTGCCTCGGTCCAGATGTGGGAGCCCGTAAAAGAATTCGGCTACGTGGTGCCCTTTCCGACGAGGAGGTGACGGACGGAGATTCCGCGGGAGATCGGAGTGGAGACGAAGACCGAAGGACACGGATCGCTCGGTATATCTCTCACCCCTTCTTTTGTTAGCTAGCATTAGGTTAATGGTCACAATCCGGGTTTTATTGTCCGCGGTAGCTACAGTTTAAACGTTAAGAAAAATTTTGATTCCGCATTTTGGCCTCGGGTAGACGACCGGGGCGCTACCGTGGCGCAACAACAGCTTCTATAGTTCTTTCTTTGCACCGCGGTATATATGATATACCCTGCACCTTATTCGATGAGGAAAGAGTCAAGATCTCTTCACCGGAAGTGACCTCTTTAGCGAAACTACAAAAGCCTAAAAAACACTCCTTTTCAAAATCACTTGTTTCTACAACGATATCAAGTTCATTACGCAATAGGTTTTCAGAAAAACCTGTCGTAGCCCTCCGTCATTTCAGATAAGTCCTACTTAGTATTCGTACTATGTTTGTTGATCTCCGTCAAGGCGTAATGTGCGGTAGCTAACTAGTATTTATCTGTTTAATGCATATGATGCAGATTGGATTAGGGTAGTCGTACGGCCTTGTTGACCTCCGTCAAGGGTCGTGCGGGTGGGTCTGATTTAATCAAGAAATGACGGGTTGAACTTGACTAGCACCCTATAATTTGTTGACCTCCATCGAGGTCATGGGATGCTTGGGGAAGAATATTATCGGGAATTTCAAGTGTTGAAATTTCCAATGAGATTGCATACCTTCTATGAGATAGATGGATCCTGATACCCACTGCGAGTAAAAGTTACTCCTGGGAGACTTTTACACAGGACGATTAGCCGATCAAGTAGGTGACTAGAAAGGTATTTACGAGGTTATGCCTCTGGGAAAATTAAATAAAAGAAAGATAAAGAAAAGCCGAAATGATGGGGCAACTCGCAATAAAAATTAGCGAGTAAAAATAAAAATGAAAATAAAGCCGAAATGATGGAGCAACCGCGAATAAAAGCCGAAATGATGGGGCAATCGCGATGTTCGCGATAAGAAAAGCTGAAATGATAGAGCAATCGGGGTAAAAACAAAACAAAAAAAAACAACGGCGAATGATGAGTCGCTCCTGGTACCATATTCCAGTGCAGCGATGCAGACGCCAACCAAAATCCAATTTCTCAAAGTTCTCCCGGCCCTACGGTTAGTCCTCAAATTGATTGTCGTATACAATCCACGGGCTCAAATAATTCTCAGCATACCCATGCCCCACCGTAATCACCAGTTACGCGGCTGGTCTCTGCCTTTGGAATTATGCTCCATTGAGAAGACCTACTCATGTGTCCTCACGATATATGAGAAGAACAAACTTTTATGGGATCCTTACGACTCATAAAGGAAAAACACACTTAGGAGACCTCACGACTCCTAAGGAGAAAATACACCTGCGGGATCCTTACGACTCGTAGGGAGAAAATGCTTTTATGGGACCCTCACGGCCCGTAAAATTGAAAAGCCTTAGGTGATAGGGATCCAAACCTGTCTCCTAAGCCATCGCTCCCCAATCCCTAAGTAAGTAAATATGCCTATCACAATTGTCATTCACATATAGTAACGAAAACGGCGATATACCACATATTACACTTACGGTCACAGAAAAAAGTGAAAAACTATAACATTTGGAATCCACTATCACTTTAGACATTGTAAACCCGAAATATCACATATTACGGATTTCATGCCTAACTATATGAATGCCACAAATTGTATCATATTACAGAAAAAGTTAGACGACGTTAAACATTCCGATCGAA
The DNA here is from genome assembly GCA_030015575.1 of Agapanthus africanus. Taxonomy (NCBI): domain Eukaryota; kingdom Viridiplantae; phylum Streptophyta; class Magnoliopsida; order Asparagales; family Amaryllidaceae; genus Agapanthus; species Agapanthus africanus. Next base: position 502,522,825 of record CM057337.1, read on the forward strand.
TCAACAAACACCTAAAATTTCCCTAAATGCTCAACACTTGAACTTAGTTTAAAAGCGTCCATCACATGCCACAGTACCAATGGACCAGTCGTAGAAGGGTCAAACCAACGCCTCACATGTAGCAACGCTGATCTACTACAAACCCTAGGGTTTATAGGCGGTTCTGACGGCCACATAATCGAGTTAAGGTTTTCGTTCTTCTAGAGGGTCCACCGTGTCACTTGCACGATATTTGAATGTTTTTTAACTATGAAAAAGATCCAACTCTTGAAAAATTTTCAGCAGGGGAAAAAGTGGGTATTTGATATCCGATCAAACTTTTTAACACCATTTAAAATAAACGAAACAAAAGCTAGAATTACGAATATGAAACACTTCGAATTGCCTTTTTCAAAAGATAGCATCACATGCCAAATTAGCAAACACAAACAACACATAAAGTATCAAAACCCAGTGCTTCAAACACTGTGCAAATTCCAGCCTGTTTGGATCCGATCTGGCCGGTTTGGGGGGGGTGATCTTGGCCAAATTTTCAAGGAATGGGCTAAAATTTGTACGGTGTTCATATTGTATTGCATACATCACTCTGCAACTGTTTGGAACATTTTTTGACACTCTGAAAAATTTTCAGAAACTAGGGTTTTACGTCGGGTGTTTCGGAGTTGTTTCGGTTTCGTAATCCTAAACATATCCGTATAATTCTCTAACAAGGCTCTGATACTACTGTTAGGATACCTACAACAGCATCAAGGTTTCGGGTGGCATCTCACATGCCAATTTCAAAATTTTCCATTATAGATAACTCTAAACCTAGGATCTTAACTAGAGAATCAAACAAAAACCAACAACTAAACATCTTTACTTCTAAGAGTTTGGGATTACAACCTTTGTAGTCCGTTCCTTCGCTTCATAACCTTCGGGTTGAGGTCCCTTCACTGCGATCACCAAGTACCCAGACTCTAGAGAGGCTCCATGAGGTGAATGAGGCATCTTGCTTGAAGTCTTCACTTTCTAAGATGATCTACCTTGAAGAAACACTAACCCAAGCTCACACTTCTCTAATGAGGTATTAGTGAAGTGAACACCCTAATCTAAGTGTCTAGAATAGATTAGGATGATGAGTTGGAATTTTTCACTCTTTCGTTTTCTATTTCTCACAAACAAGCATCACTTGCAAAAATCAAGCAAGCTTTTTTATCAAGAAGAAGAAGAAGAATTACAAGTGATGAAAGAATTATTGTTGAGGCTAGATTGCAACCAAGGTTAAGTAAGTGTCATGGCTAACTCATGTAGAGAATAAACCATAGGCTAGGGTTAAAGTTAGGTTAACAAATATTAAGGATAAAATAAAGAGGGTGGACTTTGTCAAAGGATCATGAAGCTTCCTCAAAGCTCATCCAAAACATTATCCATCCAAAAAGAATTAACCAAAAAGAAAATGTTAACCCAAGTTTAAACCCTAGCATGCTTTTAACCCTAGTTGCATTTGTAACCCTAACATGTTACGATATTATATATCACATATACAATATTTTGTAACAAAAGAAAATAATACAATTAACATATATCACATATATATCAATGTATCATCAAGTGAGAAAAAGAATCTTTATGTGAGCTTATATTAGTTAATGTAATGTAATATATCAAATATATAATTATACATTAAATTATCGAATCAACACTTGATCCAATAATCCGGCTATTTTGCAAATAACCGACTAATATAATCTTTATCTGTTCATCGAATCAACACTTGATCCGATGACCCGGCTATATCACATATACCCGGCCGATATCACATATCGTGAGAATCGAATACGGTATCACATACATGTATTATTCTCGGTCCCTCACATATCACATATGTGCTCCTACTCCGTTTTGCCTGAGCCAGGAAACCTCTGTGTAGGGCTCTAAAGAATCGTCAATACGCCGGCAGTAGGTGGTGATCATATCAAACACCCACAAACTGCAAGCGGTCAGCTAAACGTAACAGCCACCCAGGTCTTGAGCGATCAGAAGATCAACAAGAAAGCCTGTACATTCTCCTGTGAATCCAATCAGTAACACTCCGTACAGTCCGGTCTCTTCATCTGATATGTCGCATATCCAGTCTAGGGGTGGTAAATGTCAGACCCCAGTAACCGATAAGTCGTGTCGATGTGAGACTCATAACGGGTCGAGAAACTACTGATAACTCTTGCTAGTAACTCTCCGTAACAGCCCTGGCCAAGGACTTCCAGTTATAGCCAATCGAACAGAGCCCAACATCAACTCCCAATACCGGGAGAGACGAAACCCCTCCTGTCTCTCATTACCTCCATGTGATTCGGGACTGTACCCAAAGGCCACCGTTTTGCACGTCCTCTTGAACGTGGTAAGGTGGAAATCAAAGCACAGTGGGAGTCACACAATATTCTATGACGATCTCGGGTCTACAGACTAACATGTACCAGTGTTACCAGAGAACTGCTATCTGACGATAGGTATAATACCATCTAGGAGTTCTCGGTGAGTCCATTTTGTGTATCCAGTCTCCACTGATCACCCGTATACCATCTTTGGTGTCACCACACCAGATGGATATGGGATCATCCATCGCCCATCAAATGGGTCAAGATGCGTATACGCTAGTCTACTCTAGAGTATCGATGCCCTATCTCGATACACTCTCGACTAGGAACGGTTATAGGATGTACTCTTAGACTACCCTGGCCACACTAGTATGATCTGCATCATATCCCAAGTAGTGGAGCACAAATCCTAAGAGCTTTATAAACATGTGAGAGCAAGACAGTAAATCAATACAAGTCAATATGTTAAGACAAAGTAAAACCAGATAGCATACTTTCATATCGAGCAAGAAAGTCCTCTCTATATATATATCCAAGCATCCACTATAATATACATCATATGTACAACAATGGCCTCTAGGGCATATATATAACTAACACCTAGCACCTCATCGAGGGTTTAGAAGCATCAGACATGCCACAATTTAATTTTTAAGGTGCTAAGTTAACTAAACTAGAATCTTAACTAGAATTTTAGAGTTACAATGAACAAGTATCACATACAAATGAGAAACCATCATTAAGTGAAGAGATTACAACCTTTGTAGACCTCCCTTGGTGACTCCTTAAACCTTTGAGAGTTTGGAATGGATCGCTAGAGTCATTCCTCGTCCACGATGATCCACCCGAAGTCCCTTTGCCCAAAGCTCCTTGCTTTACTTGATCTGTCAAAGAAGTGTAGCAAACACCCTACACAAATGGGCTAGATGTGTGTAGAATGTTGAGGTGGATTGTATTCTCTAATCAAAACCCTTTCTATTTTTACTACCTCACTCAAAAAAAATCTCAAGAGAGAGAGGAAGAAGAAGATAATGGCAAAGCTTGGGCTCAATAATGTTTTGTGATGAATTATGAGATGAGAATGAATAATCAATATTAAATCATTCTCTCTTCAAACCATGCTTAGTTAATATCTAGATATTTATCATTGAGTTTAAAAGCGAAAAGAAAATTAACTCATGGTTAAAAGTTAGGTGAAGTTTAGTCAAAGTAGATAAATATCAACCATGAGTGAATTATCATTAACTTTAACTCCAATATATATATATATATACACACACACACACACACATATACCGTATATATATATATCAACAACCATGATACAATGTATGTATGTATGTGTCCATGCATATCAACATGTGCATACAAGCATGCATGCATTAACAAAAAAAGGGTTTAATAAAGAATTAATCTAAAAGTCAAATGTTAAATCATTACTTGATTTAACAAACCGGTCATATCACATACGACCCGACCAATAGAAAAACGCCCGATTAAATATACGGTATCACATACACGCATTTAATCAGGTCCCCGCAAGCCGCAAGCGGTCAGCTAAACGTAAGGGCCACCCGGGTATTGAGTGATCAGAAAAAAAACCAGCGAAGCTGTCAAAACTCCCGTCGAGCCAACTGGCAACACTTACCGTACAGTCCGGTCTCTTCGTCAGATATGCTGCATATCGAGTCTAGGGATGGAATCGTCGACCCCAATAACTCAATAAGTCATGCCGATGTATGGCTCATAACAGATCGAGAAACTACTGATAACACTTATCAGTATATCTCAGCAGCCCTGGCCAGGGACTTCCTGTTATAGCCAATCGAGCATAGCACAACATCAACCCCCAATATCGGGAGAGACGAAACCCCTCCTATCGCTCATTGCCTCCATGTGCCCGGGACTGTACCCAAAATCCACCTGTTTGCATGACTCAATAGAGCCGTGGTAGGGTGGAGATCAAAGTACAGTGGGAGAACACATAAGACTCTTTGACGATCTTGGGTCTATAGACTAACCTGTACCAGTGTCACCTAAGAATTGCTATCCGACGATAGATATAATACCACATAGGAGTTCTCGGCGAGTCCGTTCAGTGTACCCAGTCTCCACTGAGCACCCGCATATAATCTTTGGTGTCACCACACCTGATGGATATGGGACCATCCATCGCCCATCACATGGGACAAGAACGGTATACGCTAATCTACTCTGGAATATCGATGCCCCATCTCGATACACCCATTAATAGGAACAGTTAAAGGATGTGCTTATAAACTACAGGTGTCCCACTAGTATGATCTGCATCATAGTCCCAGTAGTCAAGCAAATATCCTATGGGCTTTATCAACATGTAGAAAATGAATAAAATGAATGATCAAATGAACATGTCAAGATAAAGTAAACCAGATAGCATACTATCATGTCGAGCAAGAAAGTCATCTATATACATATATACATGTCCAAGCATCCACTATACATATAATGCCCTCTAGGGCATACATATATCTAACAATCTCCCACTTGTACTAAGGCCAATTATTGGCGTATCTCATACCCAACATCTCAAAAAGTCGCTCATGCTGCGGCTGTGGAAGGGCCTTGGTAAGTGGATCCGCAGTGTTATTCTTTGTATCTACTCTCCGAATCTCGATCTCCTGGCGATCTACTATCTCCCGGATCAAATGATATCGCCTCAGTATGTGTCTGGACTTCTGATGAGACCTTGGTTCTTTGGCTAACGCCATAGCCCCATTATTATCACAATACAATGGTATTGGATCAACAATGGTTGGAACTACTCCTAGTTCGGCGATGAACTTCCTCATCCAGACGGCTTCCTTGGCAGCATCATTTGCAGCAATATACTCAGCTTCCATCATGGAGTCTGCAACGATATCCTGTTTGGAACTCTTCCAACTAACCGCCCCTCCATTGAAGGTAAATACAAACCCTGAGATAGATTTGCTGTCATCCTTATCACTTTGGAAGCTGGAATCAGTAAAAGCCTCCATCTGGAGATCCCCATTACCATACACCAAGAACAGTTCCTTAGTCCTTCGCAAGTACTTAAGAATGTTCTTCACTGCTATTCAATGTTTCTCCCCTGGGTTGGATTGATACCTGCTTACTACAGCTAGTGCATAGTTACATCAGGGTGAGTACATAACATCGCATACATTATAGATCCCACGGTTGAAGCGTAGGGTATAATGCTCATGTGAGCTCTCTCTTCATCTGTGTTCGGACAGAAGTCCTTGGAGAGAGTGATTCCTTGACAAGCGGGCAAGGCACCACGCTTAGAATCTTCTATGCTAAACATTTTTAGGATGGTGTCAATGTACTTTGTTTGGGACAATCCCAATAACCTCTTGGATCTATCTCTATAGATCCTGATGCCCAAAATGCACGAGGCATCACCTAGGTCTTTCATGGAGAACCTTTGTGACAAGAATAATTTGACCGATTGTAGGATAGGAATATCATTTCCTATCAGGAGAATGCCATCCACGTATAATACGAGGAATGTGACAGTACTCCCTACAATCTTCTTATAAATGCATGGTTCATCTATATTTTTGATAAAATCAAACTCTTTGATTGTATCATCAAAGCAGATGTTCAAGCTCCGCGAGGCCTGCTTTAATCCATAAATGGATTTAAGCAACCTACATGCCTTCCCGCTGCTCCCACTGTTAATGAAGCCCTCTGGCTGATCCATATTAACGCATTCTTCTAAATCACCATTTAGAAATCCAGTTTTAACGTCCATCTCCCAGATTTCATAGTCATAGTGAGCAGCAATAGCAAGTAGGATCCGAACGGATTTAAGCATTGCTACCGGAAAGAAAGTTTCATATAGTGCAATCTTGGTCTTTGACGAAAACCTTTCGCTACAAGCCTTGCTTTATAGACCTCTACCAGTCCATCTACACAAACTTTCTCCTAAAGATCCATTTGCACCCTACGGGTTTTATCCCAGGAGGTGCAACGTCCAAAGTCCATACATTTTTGGTGTACATGTACTCCATTTCGGATCTCATGGTTTCCAGCCACTTCACTGAGTCACCACTCGTGATAGCTTGCTAAAAACTAGTAGGATCATGATCATCCATGATGCAATCTTCTCTATCACCATCAATGAGAAACCCATAGTATCTCTTCGGTGGGCGAGAAGTTCTACTAGATCTCCGGAGCGGCTGAGGTTCTGGAAGTTCTACTGCAATATCAGCTTCAACCAACTCATCCTGAGTAATTTGTGTCTCTAAAACCTCTTCTAGTTCTACCGCATTGCCATCAGTACCATTCGTCAAAATCTCATTTTCTAAAAATGCGGCATGCTGAGAAACAAACACTCTTTGTTCCTCCTTGTGGTAGAATAGATATCCATATGAATATTTTGGATATCCCATAAATTTACACATGACCGATCATGTCTCAAGTTTGTCTGGATCTTCTTTTTGGCAAAAGCCGGACAACCCCATATCCTAACTCTTTTAAGAGATGGTCTCTTTCCATACCATATCTCATATGGAGTGGTAGAAACGGTCTTGGTTGGAACCCTGTTTAACAGATACATTGCTGTCTCCAATGCATGCCCAAAAAGAAAGCGGTAACTCAGTATCACACATCATGGACCGTACCAAATCTAATAGGGTACGATTCCTCCATTCTGACACACCGTTGTGCTGTGGTGTGTAAGGAGGAGTGAGCTGAGAGAGAATCCCATTCTCTTTTAAGAAGTCTGAAAACTCTGTACTCAAATACTCTCCACCTCGATCTGATCGAAGTTTCTTGATATCAAGCCTGTTTGTTTTTCTACTTCAAGTTTTTACTCCTTGAATTTCTCGAAAGCTTCGGATTTATACTTTAACAAAAACACGTGTCCGAATCTTGAGAAATCATTAGTAAAAGTAATGATGTACGAAAAACCTCCTCTAGCTTGTGTAGACATTGGTCCTCATACATCACTATGTATGAGGTTTAAGAGTTCCACAGCTCTTTCTTCGTGTCCAGTAAACGGAGTTTTGGTCATTTTACCTTTGATACAAGACTGGCAAATCGCATAAGATTTATAGTCAAAAGGATTCAAATATCCATCTTTATGTAGCTTGTTTAGTCTTGTTTCATTAACATGACCAAGTCTACAATTCCAAATAAAAGCTTCATTTATATCTGAAAACTTTCTTTTATTAGTATGTTGTATACTGAAGACTGTGTGTTGGTTCAGGACGTAAATACCGTTATTTAGTGTACCATACCCAATCAACTGTTGATTCAAGTTAATGTTCATAACATTATTCTGCAACACAAAATGATATCCTTCATTGTCCAATAAAGAAACAGATATTATATTACATAGCATATTAGGTACATAATAACACGGGTTCAAAACAATAATAGAACCCGAAGGCAACCCCAGATGATACTCTCCTACGGATACAGCATGTACATTGGAACCATTTCCAACCCGCAGAGTATGGTCACCAGTCTTCAAAACTCTACTATTTCTCAATCCCTGCATACAATTACAGATGTGAGAACCAGAACCGGTATCTAATACCCAAGATGCAAAGTTTATTGAAAAACAGTTTTCAGTTATAAACACACCTGAAGCGGAAGTATCAACATGCTTCTTCTTCTTGAGATCAGCAAGATACACAGCACAGTTGCGTTTCCAATATCCCGGCTTGTGGCAGTAAAAACATTCTCCTTTTCCACTTCTCGCGGCCCCAGAGTTGTCTTTTCCCTTCGCCTTTTGAACTCCACCTTTTGGTTTGATAGGTTTCTTCTTCTTCTTTCCCTTGGCCTTGGCTTTTGGGACAGAAGTGGAAGATGGCCCAGCAAGCAGAGCGGGATTTTTCGCTGTCTTAAACGTGCTCTCTGCACTTCTCAACATATTGAGAAGTTCAGGAAATGATTTCTCCAAACCGTTCATATTGAAATTCACTATGAACGGAGCAAAGGCGGGGGGGGGGGAGGAGGAGAGACTGCAGAACAATATCTGTATATTGCTCATTATCCATGGTCCATCCCAGCTCCTCAAGTTCTTCTATAAGACCAATCATCTTCAGAACATGTTCTCCTACTGATGTGCTAGGGGCCATACGCATCTGAAACAACTTTTTAGATGCCTCGTATCGTAAAGTCCGAGATTGCTCCGCATACAACTCCTTTGTATGAAGAAAGATGGATTGAACATCCATCTTCTCGTGTTGCTTCTGATGAATACTGTCCACAGAAGCAAGCGCGAGGCACTTGTAAGTCCACGGCGGCGCCCCGGCCGTCTGAACGGAGCCAAAATGCGGAAACGATACTTTTACGAAACTTGTAAACCGGCACCACCGCACACTAAAATCCCGGATCGGGCCATTAACCTACTCGTAGCTAACAAGAGAAGGGATAGAGAGATATACCGAGCGATCCGTGTCCTTCGGTCTTCTCGTCGTCATCCCGATCTCCCCGCGGAGTCTCCGGTCTTCATCTCCTCGTCGGAAGGGTACCACATCGCCGGGTTCTTTTACGGGCTCCCACCTCTGGACCGAGACAACTCGGGCATGAAGTTGGCGAGTCGACATGTCCAAGAAATGTTGTAGATGAAGTGTAGAACACCGGGTCTTATGGGGTTACTAGAAGTTGCCTTTTGGGTGGAGGAATGAGATATTAGCTTTTGGAGATGAACAAAAGGAATTTTGTGCAACCAAATGAGAGTAATTTCCCCTCCAAAAATTGGGACAGCCCCCCCACCATAGTGGCCGGCCATTTTCTCATGAGGAAAAATGAGAGAGAGGAAGGAAAATTTCTAGGGGAGGTGAGAAGCAATAATACAAGAGAGAGAGAGAAAGGTGATGATTAAGAATCATCATCACAACAAAGTCCACACTCATAAACCCATCACTCTCATCACAAAAGTCAAGTCATCATGAACAATCATGAACCAAGAAGTCTTCTCCTTTGTTAATTGCACAATTGCAAATAACCCCCTCCACCAAATTTCAGCCAAAGAAAGAACAAAGGAAAAATGGCCGAAACGGAAAGCAAACTGGCAACTTCAAAAAACTGATCCCGTAATAAATTACAGGAAAACCCCGCGACTGTATATACATACCCGCATTTGTATTCCGACCGAATACAAATGCAATGAGACAAAATCTACACCATACAATACTAGGATCCGGCTTAAACCAAAGCCCGCTAGTATTATCCGTCCGATCATGATCCGTGCAATACCTCACGTATCTGATCGAACCCTGCCATATCTCCATACGGCCTCTACAGCGTTTCGCCCGAAACTTGAGAAACGGTTTGTGGGGGACTCTAAAGACTCGTCAATACTTTGGTTGTGGATTTAACCACTAGCACGTCAGAGGTATTAGCCATACGTAACGGGCTACCAGGTATTGACCAAAAGGGACGTCGATGAGCGAACTCATCCTGACACCCTACTGAGCCTGTCAGTGACAATATCCGTACAGTCCGGTCCGTTCGTCTATGAGCATCGCATGGCGGGTCTAGAGGGTTGGTAAAAGTCAGACCCCCAAAAGCTGTACAAGTCGTGTCGGAGTGTAGCCCAGAACACCCTGAGATATTACTGGAATACCACCAGTAAATCTCCAGACTTGGCCAAGGACTTCGTGTAAGGGCTCTTTTAGACACAGCGCGACCTCACCCCCAATACCGGGAGATACGAACCCCTGAAGATTCGCTCACTGCCTCCATGTGGCTCGGGACTGTACCCAACTAAAACCTGTTTGCACGTCTCCTTTGAGCGTGGTAGGGTAGTAATCAAATTACAGTGGGAACTCACACGAGACAAATGACAATCTCAGATCAATGAACTAACCTGTACACATGTCACCAGGGAACTGCTATTTGACGTCTGGTATAAGACCAACTAGCATGTTCCCGGCGAGTCCTGTCCGGTGTACTCATAACCCAATGAGCACCTGTATACATCTTAGGTGAACCAACTGACACCAGTGGCTTGTGAGACCGGCCACCGTCCCTCGTCGGGGTCTCGACTGTATACACTAGTCTACTCTGGAGTATCAATGCCCTGTCTCGAAAACTCCCACGACTAGGGACCTTTTAAGGATGTGCTTATAGACCACCAGCTCCCACGTATATGATCGCCATCATACTGCTGGCTGTCAAGCAAGAATCCTAAGGGCTCTATCAACACGCAATAGTGACCTGTAACGTCACCTAAAGCAGTACACGATGATAAAGATAAACCAGATAGCATACTATCATCTTGAGTAAGACTGTTCTAACGGTATAGGTCCTCCCTCAATCATTGCAATCACATGCCTGTGATCCAATAATAGACTCTGAGGGCACTATCTCCAACAATCTCCCACTTGCACTCAAGGCTAATTATTGTGATGTCGCATACTCACAGCCCGTGTGATACCAAACACCCAACTCCTCTACTAATCAGTCTTACAAAACCCGTTTGCGAAACTAATGCGTTCGAGGAATAGCCTCAGTGAATGGATCCGCTCAAATGTTTCTTTCTATGTCTCTCTTTATCTCAAGTTCGCGGAGAAAGCCATCTCCCGAAATGAGCAATACCTGTCTTAGAGTATGTCTGGATATCTGATTGGACCTAGTTCATAAATGAACTCCAAATCCAAACTTCTCAGACTGTATCGTCAACTGAACTTAATCAGTATCCTGCGCCATGCCTCCCTCAGTATCCGCTTGGACCACCTGTCCAAAATACTGCCCTTTGTCAGAGGGAAAACTATAACTCTGACAGCCTCTCTGTCATCCAGGTCACCTTGGAAGCCTGAATGATAACTGTCTCCCGAATGAGGCTGTCGTTATCATATCCCTAGAACATCCACTTATGTTCTAAAACTGCTTCCGATCGTTTCTCCAGGATTGGATCAATATCAACTTATTGCACCTACTACAAAAACAACATCTGGTGTGGTACTTGACATCTCATGATTGACTCAATTGCCTAAGCAAGTGATCTGTCAATCATGCACATCCCTCTCCCCTTTAGTCAGTAAGACAGCTTTAGAGAGGGTGACTCCATCACCTGCAGGTACACAACCGTGCCAGGAGTCGTCCATTCTAAATACTTTTAGAATGCTGTCTAAGTACCATGATTGGGAAACTACCCAAATCTAGATCTAAAACCATAGATCTAGTAACCAGAATGTCTGATATTTAATATCCATATCCTTTGTGGAGAAACCACTGTGTGAAAACCAAAGTATAACCGACCGTAGTATAGGAACATCACTTCCTACTCTATGTATGTCATCCAAATACCAGGACATCACACCCTACTACCTTCTCAACAGATCCATCCCCTATTTTGATGAAGTCAAACCTATGACTGTCACATCAGAAATAGATGATCTATCTCCGCTATATCTGCTTTAGTCCAAAGACATAAGCTACTTGTCCACCAATGCTTCCGCTGCTCCCACTGACTACGACAACCCTCTGGCAGAGTCATACAGATGTACACTTCTAAAGCAAGTTTAGAACGACGCTATACTCATCCTCCTGCCGGGTCTCACAGTTTGGAACAATAGCAATGGCAAGTCTGGGTAAACAAGAACCTCCCTATTACCGTCCTTGAGGCTACCGGAGTACCTCTCGGGTGCCTGAGGTTACCCACTATATCTGCGGAGTGGCCAATGGAATGTCAAGTCAGATTGAATCTTTAGGTTCTTATCAAATTTTCAGTAATCGTTTGCGGTTCTGGAATCACTTCCAGTTCTACCATACTCCCACTACTGTTTTCTTAAAAAATCCATTTTTATTAAAACCGTGGCGAGTCAAGAACAATATCACTATTGATCTTCCAGATGGTAGAAAGTCAACCCCCGTCATAGCCCGGGTCAACCCACAAACAGCCATTACAGAAACGTGCCTTGAGTTATCCAGAGTCTGGTTTTAAGCATAAGCCGGACAACTCCCTATACCTTAACATCGTTAAGATATGAACTGTTCTATATCCAATATAGAAGCAGAGGCACTGATTTAATTGAACCAGATTCAAATCATGCAGCTGTCTCCGGTGCATGTCAACTAAATGGAAAGAGGCCGATCAGCGTTACTCAACTTAGGAGTACTTTCAATTATGAGTAACCTGAAAGAGAAGCAAGTTCTCTTAATCATTACTATTAACTGAATACCATACACAAGTATCTACATCTTCGATCATCTTGAAGAATCCCGATACTTGCAACACCTGGTTCTCTACTTTATTCATATACCTATAACTTCTTAAAATTTGGACCTTGCGTTTCTACGAAACACTTGTCTAAAAACTAGAGAAGTCATAAGTAAACCGAATATAGTACGAGGACCAACCCCTCTATCCTAATGGACACTGGACAACATACAGTACTCTGTATAAGTCCCCTGAGTCCAATAACTCATTCGCTGTGTGTCGTAAGTCGAAAACTGTACTTATGGTTAAGAAGAATTTACACCGCTGTTTAATGCTCCTTACCTAACCATCCACTGATATAGGTAAATGTCATAGACATAATGTCAAAAAGGTATATCTCACTCTATGAAAATAGATGTACAGATATATCAATTTGAAATTGGTGCATAACAGTGGATATTCAAAACCAAATATTTGCCGTCCGGCAAACAACCCAGGTGACTTCCTCAAATATCACCAATTACAACGAATCCCGATATAATGAGGATGATCACCCAATTCCCAAAAACTTACTCCCACTCATCATCTGTAAAACCATACAGATGTGAGAATCAAACCTGGTAAATACATACCCTGGAGCAAGTGTCTAATTGTGAAATCAGTTTTCCTTTAACAGTACATAGTGAAACTGAAACATTGAAGTGTTTCGTAGGGGTATCCTGGTACTCCTAGCAATGCCTCTTCCATTATCCAGATTCTCAACTGTAACCGTATATTTCTATGCCATCTCTCCACATCCCTTCATATGTCTTTAGTCATTACCTTCTGTACACCCCTTTAGGCCAAATGGTTTTCTTCCTTCCCTACCGTTTGGTACCAGCCTATGGTTTGGAAGAAGACTATCCAATAAGCATAATGAGTGTACTGTCCTAATCGAGGCACGGTCAGTTCTTTGCAAGTTTGTGGGATATCCAAAGAATTCATATGGATATTTTTTCTACCACAGTGAGGAACAAAAGGTGTTTGTTGCTCAACATGCCACCTTTTTAGAAAAGGAATTTCTTATAAAAGAAATTAGTGGCAAAGTGGTAGAGCTGGAAGAGGTTCCAGATACACAAACTCAAACTGAAGATTTAGTGGAACCAGAGGATTCGGTAGTTCCCAACGAACCTCAGCCTCTCCGCCGATCTAGTAGGGTTCCTCACCCACCTGAGAGATACTACGGTTTTCTCATAGACGGTGGGAGTGAAGATTGCATCATGGTTGATGATGACCCAACTAGCTTCGAGCAGGCCATTACGAGTGGGGACTCAGTGAAATGGCTGGATGCAATGCGGTCCGAGATGGAATCCATGTACACCAACAAAGTATGGACTTTGGAAGATACTCCTGAAGGGGTAAAACCCATTGGGAGCAAGTGGATCTTCAAGAAAAAACTTGGAGTAGATGGGAAGGTGGAGACTTTCAAAGCTAGACTTGTTACAAAAGGTTTCGTCAAAGACCAGGAGTGGACTATGACGAAACCTTTTCTCCAGTGGCTATGTTTAAATCCATCCGGATCATGCTTGCCATCGCTGCATATCATGACTACGAAATCTGGCAAATGGATGTTAAGACCGCCATTCTAAACGGTGATTTAGAAGAGTGCGTGTACAGCAGAGGGCTTCGTTGATAGTGAGAGCAGCGGGAAGGTGTGCAAGCTGCTTTAATCCATTTATGGATTAAAGTAAGCATCGCGGAGTTGGAACATCTGCTTTGACGTCGTTATCAAAGAGTTTGATTTCGTCAAAAACATAGATGAAACTTTTATCTACAAGAAGGTGGCAGAGAGTAAGGTTGTCTTCCTCGTATTGTACGCGGACGACATACTCTTGATAGGAAATGACATTCCTATGCTGCAATCGGTCAAGCTCTTCTTATCACAAAGATTCTCAATGAAAGATCTTGGTGATGCCTCCTGCATATTGGGAATTATGATCTGTAGAGATAGATCTAAAAGGATATTGGGATTGTCCCAATCCAGGTACATTGACACCATACTAAAGAGGTTTAGTATGGAAGAGTCCAAACGTGGGTTTTTACCCATGATCTCAGGGCTCACTCTCTCCAAAGAGATGTCTCCCAAGACTGATTTGGAGAGAGCTCGCATGCAAGGGATACCCTATGCTTCGGCTGTAGGCTCTATCATGTACGTGATGCTATGTACCAGACCCGATGTAGCATACTCTCTAAGTGTAGTGAGCAGGTATCAAGCTGATCCTGGAGAGAGTCACTGGACAGCTGTGAAGAGCATTCTCAAGTACTTGCGAATGACTAAAGAGATGCTCTTGGTGTATCGTAATGGAGAACTCCAAGTGGAGTCCTTTACCGATTCGAGCTTCCAGAGTGATAAGGACGACTCTAAGTCGCAATCGGGATTTGTCTTTACCCTTTACGGAGGGGCGGTTAGCTGGAAGAGTTCCAAGCAGGAAACCGTGGCAGACTCGACGATGGAGGCTGAATACATCGCTGCCAACGATGCTGCCAAAGAGGCTGTCTGGATCAAGAAGTTCATTACTGAACTTGGAGTGGTTCCATCCATTGAGCATCCAATACCTTTGTATTGCGATAACAATGGAGCGGTGGCTTTGGCCAAGGAACCCAGGTCCCATCAGCGATCCAGGCATATTCTGAGGCGGTATCACCTGATCCGGGAGATAGTTGATCGCCGGGAGATCGAGGTCAGGAGGGTTGACACGAAGAACAACACAGCGGATCCACTCACGAAGGCCATTCCCCAGATACAGTTTGAGAGACTCTTCGGGATGCTCGGTACGCGATACTACAGTAGCTGGCCCTAGTGCAAGTGGGAGATTGTTAGTTGTATGTATGCCCTAGAGGCCAGTATTGTACAGATGATGTATATTATATTGGATGCTTAGACATATATAGAGAGGACTTTCTTGCTCGACATGATAGTATGCTATCTGGTTGCTCTTTTCTTAACATGTATACTTGTCTCTTTATACTGTCTTATAGTTACATGTTGGTAAAGACCTTAAGATGTGTACTTGACTACCTGGACTATGATGCGGATCATACTAGTGGGGACATGGTAGTCCATAAGTACATCTTTCAAGGTCCCTAGTCGTGGGTGTATCGAGACGGGGCATCGATATACCAGAGTAGACTAGCGTATACGCTTCTCGGCACATGAGATGGGCGATGGATGATCCCATATCCATTGGTGTTTGACATCAGAGATGGTATACGGGTGCTCAGTGGAGACTGGGTACACTGGACGGACTCGCCGAGAACTCCCAGATGGTATTATACCTCACGTCAGATGGCAGTTCTCTGGTGACACTTGTGCAGGTTAGTCTGTAGACCCGAGATCGCCATAGAGTCTTGTGTGATTCCCACTGTGCTTTGATTTCCACCTTACCACGTCCATGAGGGCGTGCAAAACGGTGGTTTTTGGATACAGTCCCGAGTCACATGGAGGCAATGAGCGATAGGAGGGGTTTCGTCTCTCCCGGTATTGGGGGTTGATGTTGCGCTGTGCTCGATTGGCCGTAACAGGGAAGTCCCTGGCCAGGGCTGATTAGAGATTTACTGGTAAGTGTTACCAGTAGTTTCTCGACCCGTTATGAGCCTCACATCGGCACGACTTATCGGTTACTGGGGTCTGACGTTTACCACCCCTAGACTTGATATGCGACATATCAGACGAGAAGACCGGACTGTACAGAAAGTGTTACCGGCAGGCTTTTACAGGAGTTGGAGCGGGCTTGCTTGCTGATCTTCTGATCGCTCAATACCCGGGTAGCCGTTACGTCCAGCTAGTACCGCTGACGGCTTGTCGGTGCTTGATATGATCATCACCTACTGCCGGCGTAGTGACGAGTCTTTAGAGTCCTACATAGAGGTTTTACTGGCTCAGGCAAAACGAAATAGGAGCGCATATGTGATATGTGCAGGACCGAGAATAATGCGTGTATGTGATACCGTATTCTATTCTCGCAACTTTATGTATCAGTCGGTTATATATGATATAGCCGGGTTATCGAATCAAGTGTTGATTCGATAAGTCGATACATTGGATGTTAGTCGGTTATATGAGATATGACCGGATTATTAAGTCAAGTGTTGATTTAATAATTAAGTGTATAATTGTATATTAGATATACTAGTTTACATTTACTAACACTTGTTCACTTTAGGTTTTTCTCACATGAACACTTGAATATATATGTGTGTGTGTGTGTGTGTGTGTGTGTGTGATATATATATATATATATATTAAAAGTGTTTTCTTTTGTATCATGGTTGATGATACACTAAACATGGGTGTGTAAGACATACACCATACTATGAAAGATGGTGGTTAATATTTATTTAAAGTAATTACAAATTAGTGGTGCTTAGGTCATAAGCATGAAGCTTCTAGAAGCTTGGAGATGCTTTGACAAAGTCCACTAAATTTGTTTTACTTTAGATTTTTATTAACCTAACCATCTTGAATTAGCTATGGTTATGGCTCTACAAGAGTTAGTATATGATACTCACTCACCATAGTTAGACTACACACTTGATCATTATCCCCATCTCTTTCTTTTCTTCTTCTTCTTCATTGTGAAAAAGAAAAAGGTTGCTAGGGTTTGATCCAAAGTGAGATAGATTGTGAGAAATAAAATTCTAAAGAGAACCCACTTCCTATTTCTCCATCCTCTACTAGACTAGCACTTTAGTTTAGGGTGTTTACTTCACTAATTCTCTAGTTAGTGAAGTAGGAGCTTCAGTCGGAATTCCCTCGACGTAGATCATCTTCGGCCTCGAAGACTTCAACCAAGGTCGCATCTTTCGCCTCGTGAAGCCATGCAAGAGCCCGGGAGAAACATGATCGCGGCGAAGAGACTTCAACAAGGAGCTAAAGAAGTGAAGGACCGATCTACAAAGGTTGTATTTCGTATTCACTTAGTTGTAGACATAGTTTACTTGCATATGAAACCCTAATCTCTAGTATACGATCTTGCTTAGGGTTATTCGGCATATAAAAATTTAATTTTGGCATGGTCGATGCCTTGAAGAGCCTTGTTAGTGTGCCTAGTAACACTACAGTGGTATTAGAGGTTAGCTAGAGCATTAGGCGATGTTTTAACAAAGTTAAAACTCCGAACGAACCCGCATACGCAATTTTAACCCCCTCTCAGTACATTTTTTAAAAACTGTGTATTTTCAGAATTAAAAATACCTAAAAAAATCAGCAGGTAATTTCAAGGGTTACCATGAAGAACGAGCCCTCAAAGCCTCCACATGGCCGTGGAACCGCGGCGCTAAGCCACCATTTGCGGCGGTTCCGTGGCAAAGAAGGAGTATTGGGGACGGTTCTTCATGCAGTAATTTCCAGTACCATTCCTGCATCTTTCTGGGTATTTTTGTTGTGACTCATGTGTTGAGTATTTTTGGGGTTTATTTTGTAATCGTTAATTCGATTGGAGAATTTAATTTTGTTTTGTTATTCCGGATAATTTAGAAAGTATTAAAATGTTCGAACGTATATCATTAACTCAATTTTTCCCGACACGAAAAACATTCAAGTGTTGAATTTTTCTCGGGTTTAAATCTTTCGGAAAAACGTGCATGTGACGCGATGGACCCTCTAGAACACAACAAACCTTAACTCGATTATGTGACCGTCTTGAACTGCCTTTTGAACCTTAGGGTTTGGGGCAGTACGGCGTGCCACATGTGAGGCGTTGGCTTGACCCTTCTACGGCTGGACCATTGCTACTGTGACGTATTCTGGAATTTTTGAACTCCGCTCAAGTGTTGAGCTATTTAGGAAATCTTAGGCATTTTATTATTCGATCGGAAAGTTTAATATTGTCTATTTATCTGGAATGTGATACAATATGTGGAATTCATACAGTTAGACATGAAATGCGAAGTATGTGATATTTCGGATTTACGGTGTCTAAAGAGATTGTGGATTCCAAATGTTGTAGTTTTACACTTTCTTTTCTGTGACCGTAAGTGTAATATGTGATATCGCCGGTTTCGTTGCTATATGTCAATGACAATTGGGATGCACATATTTACTTACGTTGATGACATGTGATGTTATGTGTTGCTGGATATGTTATATTGGATCGTCGCGTTTTGAATAGCCGGGGTTTTTTATGTGAGATGAGGGTTTTTATTTTCATTCATGTAAAATTAAATGTATGTAATATTCTTTTATTGGGGCACTTCCGGGATGAGGTTGATGTCGCCTTTTGTATATTATTTACTTTTCCGCACTGGGATAGACCCAAGGAGGAGAGCACAAGTAACCGGGTTCTGGAGTCCAGTGGGAGACCAACTCGAGGAGTCGAGTCCGGGTCTCCTAACTCTAGAATTGGTAGGGTTGCTTGTCGCTCTCGTAGGGGTCTAGGGGTGTGGGTTTGGCTATTCATCGCGACCGTGGAATCCGTGTTTTATAGAGGCTCACAATAAAACACCGACGTCCTAGTATATCCAATGTTTCATATGTTTTTTCTGCTGCGATATCTGTGATGTGATGTGATAAATACTGTATATAGTATATATGATATATTATATAGGCGTTACTTATGTTTTACACCCGCACTAGCCCTGCCCCGCTTTGCCGTTAGTTACCTAACCTAACGGTGCACGAGGGGACATCGAGGCGAATGCGAATGGCATAAGTGTACGTCGTATTTATCTGTGATGTTTAGGTGACTTAAATGATGGGACTTCATTAATGTGATTAATGAAAGAAAAGAAACCTAAAAGATGTTGTAGAATCAAATTTTTTAAAAACGATAGCTACAGTTTTGCTTTGCATAGCGGTATATATGATATACCCGCACCTTATTCGATGAGGAAAGAGCCGAGATCCTTTCACCGGGAGTGACCACTTTAGCAAAACTGGAAGATGCTACATGTAACATTTCAAAAAAATAAAATATTATTTCTGGGAATTTTCATAATTTAATATTAGTTTTAATGAATATTTTAATAGTCGGTATAATTAAATACCGATAAATAAGGAAAATTTTGGGGAAAAAATTATGGAAATTCTAAAATAGCTTATTTTGTGGACATATGCCATTTTTGCAGTTTTTATGATGGATTATATGATATTTTGGTGTTAACCGCGATTAAAAATCGCTAATTAGATTTTTGGCTTTTTGTGCAAAAATGTTGCACATAACATTTTCTACACTTGTTTCATGTTTTGGTCATAGTAGCCTAGGGTTGAACCATGCTTAGATGACCATGGTGGGTTGAACCATTTGATTAGGTTAATTGGCTTAATTAAGGGTTTTAGCTTGGTTAAGGGTGATTAGTGTTAGTTGACCTAGTGTAGTGAGAAAGGATTTGTTGGCTTGTGTGTGCTAGCACTTGAGTGAGAGAGAGAGATGGCTAGAGTGTGCCATGATCCATCCAATTTTTCATTATCCATTGTGTGCTCCTTCACACCCCCTCCCACTCTTAAACTTCCTCTCATTTATCACATCTCTCCCTCTCACCCTCACACAACAACTCACCCCTCATAGAAAACCAGCATCAGCTGCTGGAACAAAGCTTTAGCCCAACACCTACAATACTTCATCCTACATCAGCCACCAAAACTGCTACAACAGCAGCTGATGTAACAGCTTCAGCCATCTACAACAGCAACATCAGCCCCTAAATTTCAGCTGAAACAATACCCTCAGCCATCAACACCCCACTAGCTACCCTACACCAGCTCCTAACCCCCTTAGCCCAATACCTACACACTCACATCAGCCCCCATATCAACACATCAGCCCCAAATCCCTCACATCAGCCACCCCAACACTTCAGCTGCAGCAGCAGTGGCATCATCAGCAGTTTCAGCCCCAACATTTCACCATCAGCTTCAGCATCTGCAGCCCCAGCAGCAACATCATTTGAAACAACACCACCACACCACCACAACCATTCCCACAACACCTAAGCAACAGCAACAACAGCCATCACAATTCCAGCATCACAACTCCATCATCAGCACCTTTGCAAACACCTGAAACAGCCCCAAATGCATCAGCTGCTACAGCAGCAGGAAACAGCCCCTAGCATCATTGAAACAACTCCAACACTTCACCACAAATACCTCAAACCCCTTCTTTAGCTGCTACTTCATCAACAACAGGTTATAGCAAACAACAAGCAGCAGCAGTAGCCACAGAAGCAGCAACAGCATCTGTTGCAACAGCAACTGCAGTCCCGGGGCACTCCGGCAGCACCAACCCACTCCTCCTTCCTTCCTCCTCTTTTCTCCATCATTCTAGGATTCTCTTGAGGTATAATCTTGCAACCCAACTCCTATTTGTCAAGTTATGGTTAGTTAAAACTGAAAGTTACTGTTATATCCATAATCTAGTGCTAGTTTAGTGATTTTGAGTGAGATTGGGCCAAGAGTTGGTTTTGAATGTTAGGGTAGCCTTATTAGGTGTATTTGAGACCATTGTGACCAAGATTTGTTCCAGATTTCACCAAATTACCAGATTTGCTATACTTGGCGTATTTAGCGTTTTTGTCGACTTATAGACCTTTCTGAGACCTGCTTTCACCCCGGGGCCTCCTAGAGTAAAATTGACTTGGCAGTGAGCTGTGCAGGCACCCTGGAACCACTACCCAAAGCCCTAGCCCCCATCTCAAAACCCCGGCCGCAGATTTAATCCCTGTGGCCGCAATTTGCGGCCAGAGCAGGGTAAAACTGCCTCGTTTTGCGTGCACAGCCCTATTTCATGTAAACTTGACCCCCTGTATGTCTAGTTTTGACTGATTCCAGTTTGGATAGAATCTGAGTTGATTTTCATGAGTTGGCGTATGATTTACGACTTGTTTAACATGGGTTTTTGGTATTCGATGATTCGTTTCTGTCGGGTGGCGTTTGGACGTCAACGACAGCGGATATTGGCTGTGTTTGCACGCGAGGCCACAGGTTCTTACCTATGAGCGTAGCGCGCACCATTTTGGTTTCCGACATAGTTTTCATGTGTTTTAGCGTGTGATATCCTTGTAGGTACCCCACGTGGCGTCGGAGCGTTGGAGATGCAAATGGAGATATCGACACCGGCACGCTTAAAGAAATGTGAGTAGATTTATATCTACGGGGAGAAGTCGGGTGGATGGCGTATAGCACCCCCGCAGTCCGTAGTGATGTATGCGGATGCGTATACACACCAACAATCTATTAATTGTTGTTGGGATTAATTATTGATGTTTAAATGGATATTGGTATGTTGGATTGGTGAATGGTTACGAAACCTTAAGGTAGTGGGTGCACTACACATACATACACACATATACATATTTGCATACATCCTTAGTTCATATATGGTTATGGGATTCGTTAGGGATATGTGTTCACTTGGGTATGAGGCTATGTGTTCATTACGGATTTGAGGATGATACTTGGGATCGATGTGAGTCAATGGTTTGATATGAGATCATGATGTCGGTGATATGACAAAATTCATAATTTAGATACGCTTTGATACTATAGAGGATTTTGGGAATGATGATGCCATAGTAATAGTGACATATATATTATGTGATCGACATGCGATTATGTTATGTGATATGATATAATGTGATATGACAGGATACTTGTGATAGGCCGTCTTGGGCGATGTATACTCTGGTGAAGATATATGGTGATAATATCGATTTATACTGGACTGTCGATCAGTAGTCTGATTATGATTATAGTGATGATTTTAGCGTTGTACTAGACGTAGGTCAGTACCCGGATTATGATATTTGATAAAGAGAATATTTGATGAATGATAGGACGAATGTGATATTGACCCGTACCCAGATTTGGAGATGCCGTACGACGGATTCACGTACGAGCTATAATTTGATGTTTGATCTGCCTACTTGACTTGGTAATAACCGATTATAGAGATATGGTATCGGATGTGATATGATCGAGACGGGATCACCGACTATATATGTGTATATATATGTATCGACTCAGAGTTTAGGCGGTTTCCCTTACCTACTGTTAGCTTTAGCTCAGCCTTGTAGTGGTGTAGCTATGTGACTCTTATGACATTAGATGCAGTTTAGTGATCATGGTGTTCAGTATTTCAGCTCCCGCATATTATTATTGTCGCTCTACATCGCATACTGTTGTGATTCATATTCTATTATTGATATCCTGCTGCTAGGACACCAGCACCATTACCGATGATGCGTATGTACCACGTACACTTATTTGCTGTCGCACACACATCTTCATCGGTAATTGCCATGTCACGAACACTTAGAAAATATTATTGCTTGATTTAGCTTGATAGCTAGTAGTGACATGATATTGGTATGCTTGCCTTATATGCTAGCTTGACATTGTAGCTATTACTTGCCACTTCATGCATACTGTTGTTCATTATATGCTGCATTCATGGATTCTCATGCTTATATTCATGATTTCACATACTATTGAGGATTTGGATTCGGGTTTCCATGATATTTTCTGGATTTGGAGGAAAACCGCAAAACATATATAAACTGCTTTCACTCTTCTTTTATGAAAATGCGGTTTTTCCATGATGTATGAGTCGTCCACCATGAGTTTGCTGATGGATTTCGAGACCCGATTCGACGAGGCGGATGAACCGTTTCGGGTACATGGTGGGCCCGGTGCGGTACCCCGGGGCAAGAAGATCGCAGGAGATGGCGTTGAGCCTGGCAGGGGAGCACGACCGACCGGGGATATTACCCGACACGTCGGATATCCGGAGGATACCGTCGTTGTCATGAGTTGGATGGTAGGGGCCGATCTAGACTGACGGCGCCCTGGATATTCTGATTGAGACATTGAGATTTGAGATACTGAGGTACAGAGATTGTGATACAGAGATATCGAGATACTGAGATTTATGTTTTGTGCCGATGCTAGGCACTGTTTTATGCTGATTTCATTATGATACCTCATTTTAAAAATACAGAAATCTCACAAAGTTACAAAAGCAGTTTTCTTCAGTACATGCATTCGGTTTCATGCATTCATACATTATCCATATGACATATTGCCACCTGATGCACTGACACAGGCACATGGGTTTACACTTGGGTTAGATATTTACCCTAGACATGGTTAGAATTGCTGGTTATACATTTGAGGATTATATATTTTGATCGTATGACCTAGGATTCCGTCATACATGCGATTTTCTGTTCGTAGACCTTTTTCTACTCACGAGTTGGCAACTCACCCCCGTTGTGCCCCAGTTTCTTGCAGGTGTTGCCGTACGGATTTCATTACGGCTTGCGGGCACAGTACCTTTCGGGTGACTTGCTAGTAGGTGGGTTTATTGTATCGTACCCATCATTATACATTGTATATTATATTTCAGTTGTATCTAGAATTTCCATCAACCAAACTTGTACTTATTTGAGATAGAGACCAGTGATGTGTATTATTTCGACCTTAGAGTCGCGCATTATATTTCCTTGGGTTTCTTGCTGGTTGAGTTTCATTTCTGTTGTGATCCTCGCCTTTAGGCGTTGTATATTATGTTGCATACAGGTTGATTTAATATGGTTCTTCCTACTCTCTACTACTTTTCTTGGTTTGGATTTCTGGGCTCGGCTTACTTAGAGTACGTACGCCTCGAGACGTTCGTAGTCTAAGTGCCGGTCATGTTCCGTACTTTCGGGTCGTGACAAAGTTGGTATCAGAGCGTTAGGTTTTACCTTCGGAGTTTAGGATGACCCTTGGTTGATGGAATAGGTGACTAAAGTAGAGTAACGTACCGTGGTATGTCCGCAGCATATTTACGATACGCCACTCCACTTAAGAAGCCTTAGGATGTAAATTTCCTTGTTCAGTATCATATTCCTTCTTGATCTAGCCTCATCGGTACCAGTTATGGTTTTGCTGCCACGATTACGGGCAGGGAGAGCTACGGCTAGAGTTGCGGTCAGCACGAGCTCGTCACGAACGAGGACTGACCATGGCATGATTTCGGCGACACACGATTGCAGAGATGTGTCTTTTGATTGTGTTTTGCGCCACGAGCGTTGGATGGATCGCTGTATGAGATTACTCGGACGTGCAGATCAGCACCAGAGGATTGAACCACTGACAGAGGCCAGCCAGATCTTGATGACCGTTGGTGCATTGCTTGTTCATGATGATTGAGGCACGGTTCAGCGTGCAGACGAGTGGGCCAGTTATTGCTGCGAATGACGAGATATCGCCCCAGATGATTGGAGCTATGGCAGTACGAGATCGTACTAAGAGATGATAGAAGGTCGCTAGTCACCGAGGATGAATGACTAGGACATGTGGATTGTTCGCTACCCCGATGCGAGGTCATCAGATAGATTGATTCCAGCTAGAGACGACTTCACGCGGAGACGTTGAGAGTCAACAGAGATGATCGGATGTCAGAAACCTATTATTCCAAGTTTAAAGTATTCGTAAAGACATGCAGGCAATTCTATGGTCCCTCTAGAAGAATGAAACCCTAACTCGACTTAATGACCGTGTGAAAGCCTTTGAACCTTAGGGTTCACGGCGGTTCCTCGGCGCCATTGGTGAGGCTTGGGTTTGCCCTTCTATAGCTGGACCACCGATGCTGTGGTATGCACTCGATACTATTATACTGTACCCAAGATGTTGAGCTCTTGGGGGATTATGAGGTTTTGACGACTCGATCGGATGGCTCGACTTAATTCGGATGCTAGGTGGTGAGATGCACTTCTTGGGAGACTCCAGATACGAGGATAGCCGTTGGAGCTCAGTCCATGCAGCCACGACGAGACGAGTCCGAAGCAGTCGACATTAGAGAAAAGTAGAATAAGAGATTCGTACGGGGTCTTGATAAGATGACGTTCCACTCCGCCGACAACAGAAATGCGATGCGCATGCCGATGCATAGTACTTGGATATACCTTCCAGAAGGAGTCACGATGAGTATGCAGCCGCTCCAAAATAAGAAGCAGATATAGTAAAGGATGATGACTCCCGGACAGTTGGCAGAGATGAGACTTCGAAGAGACCGTGAGCAGGATTCCTTCCAGAACACTGCTGCAATGATGATTACACCCAGGATCGGATGTGTCACGTGCATTCAGAGAGCCATAGGCCGACGCCAGTGACCTGCTGCTTTACGAGTGGTCGTCAGGATTGACCGAGGAATGACCAGAGAAGTGCCAGAACGGAATCGTCCCCGTTAGCACACCTGACAGGGCCGATGAACCGACGGATCGTGAGATTGATGATAATCCACAGAAAAGATAAGGACCTTCCTGAAATAAATTACGAGAAGACTTGGACCCAGGAGTGGTCATGTTATGCACCCCAGCAGGCCAGAGTACAGAATCGTCGACGAGACGTCCTACGAGTGACCGCGACAGTTGGCCAGAGATTCTTAGAGGACGTGCTTGAGCGAAACTAGTCCGCCATACTTGATTTCGATGTTTTGGGTGATTTATTCGCATGATTTGATTTTGATGATTGAGGATTTACGATTTTTGCACAGTTGTTGCACTTGATATCATTTTCGTGCCTTGGTTTCATATGCTGTGATTATGGGGTTTAGACATTTGAGTTGATTTTGTGCGTATGCACGCACACGATTTGGTTTTTGCACTCGGTATAGTCCATATATGCTTGCAGTGCAATGGCATGTATTTTGTGCACTTGGATGCACTGGATTTCGATTTCGAGGGTGATGCTCGATATTTGTTTTGTGCACTTTATGCACCTGATTGGATTTCGCGCGTGTTCGACACTCGATATTGTATTTCATGATTTCATGCATGATGGATGCACCGGATTTGGAATTTTTAGCGCATGTTGGGCGTCTGTTATGAGTTGCGATTTGGTGCACACCAGATGCACTAATTCGAGATTTTTCGTGCATGCCAGATGCACCTGATTTTACGGTCAGGCACGCACGTTGCCTATGACCGATGTTGTGTGCACAACTGTTGCACCTTGATGTTGTTTTGTGCACCTGCTTGGCACATGTATGGATTTTGATTTCCGTGCTCACCAGACGCACAGGGTATTCATATGCACTTTTGGGATTGATTCTTATGGAGCAGTACATTTTTATGATATTGCGATTTGTTTTCGTACTGAGCAGGACTAGTCAGAGGACAGTACCTGGGTATATTTTGCATGCATTGACAGTTTTCGAAGGGATTTCAAAAAGCGAGCTATAGTCTCATTATTACATACGTGTCTGATATGACACGAAACGTTTAAAACGAGGAAGAACCCTTCTAAATTGTTTTCAAATGGCGGGACGTGCATATTAAACAAAAGAGATATACATATATGATTATTTGCTTATAAAGGCGTCCGCCACTGTGCAGTGTTATGTGCATTGCACATCGATTTTAAAGAAATTTGGCAAGCATTTCCTTCATATATTTACACGTATAGTTCCGGTTTATAGCAAATCGGCTTTGTTTGGATTTGGCATTTGTGTTTCACCTTGACTCCGATGATTGCGGGATGCTTGACGGAGTTTTGTTTTCGAGTTATCTGCTCGCTACTCATGCGCATGTATTGCGCTATGATGCCTTTTGATGATTCCGGAGCCCTGTTGGTTTGGACATTTAATTGAAATGTTTTAGAATTTGGAGGTTTAAATTTAAATTCGGGGACCGAATTTCTTTAAGGGTGGAAGACTGTAACATTTCAAAAAAATAAAATATTATTTCTGGGAATTTTCATAATTTAATATTAGTTTTAATGAATATTTTAATAGTCGGTATAATTAAATACCGATAAATAAGGAAAATTTTGGGGAAAAAATTATGGAAATTCTAAAATAGCTTATTTTGTGGACATATGCCATTTTTGCAGTTTTTATGATGGATTATATGATATTTTGGTGTTAACCGCGATTAAAAATCGCTAATTGGATTTTTAGCTTTTTGTGCAAAAATGTTGCCCATAACATTTTCTACACTTGTTTCATGTTTTGGTCAGGGTAGCCTAGGGTTGAACCATGCTTAGATGACCATGGTGGATTGAACCATTTGATTAGGTTAATTGGCTTAATTAAGGGTTTTAGCTTGGTTAAGGATGATTAGTGTTAGTTGACCTAGTGTAGTGAGAAAGGATTTGTTGGCTTGTGTGTGCTAGCACTTGAGTGAGAGAGAGAGATGGCTAGAGTGTGCCATGATCCATCCAATTTTTCATTATCCATTGGGTGCTCCTTCACACCCCCTCCCACTCTTAAACTTCATCTCATTTATCACATCTCTCCCTCTCATCCTCACACAACAACTCACCCCTCATAGAAAACCAGCATCAGCTGCTGGAACAAAGCTTTAGCCCAACACCTACAACACTTCATCCTACATCAGCCACCAAAACTGCTACAACAGCAGCTGATGTAACAGCTTCAGCCATCTACAACAGCAACATCAGCCCCTAAATTTCAGCTGAAACAATACCCTCAGCCATCAACACCCCACTAGCTACCCTACACCAGCTCCTAACCCCCTTAGCCCAATACCTACACACTCACATCAGCCCCCATATCAACACATCAGCCCCAAATCTCTCACATCAGCCACCCCAACACTTCAGCTGCAGCAGCAGTGGCATCATCAGCAGTTTCAGCCCCAACATTTCACCATCAGCTTCAGCATCTGCAGCCCCAGCAGCAACATCATTTGAAACAACACCACCACACCACCACAACCATTCCCAAAACACCTAAGCAACAGCAACAACAGCCATCACAATTCCAGCATCACAACTCCAGCATCAGCACCTTTGCAAACACCTGAAACAGCCCCAAATGCATCAGCTGCTACAGCAGCAGGAAACAGCCCCTAGCATCATTGAAACAACTCCAACACTTCACCACAAATACCTCAAACCCTTTCTTTAGCTGCTACTTCATCAACAACAGGTTATAGCAAACAACAAGCAGCAGTAGTAGCCACAGAAGCAGCAACAGCATCTGTTGCAACAGCAACTGCAGTCCCGGGGCACTCCGGCAGCACCAACCCACTCCTCCTTCCTTCCTCCTCTTTTCTCCATCATTCTAGGATTCTCTTGAGGTATAATCTTGCAACCCAACTCCTATTTGTCAAGTTATGGTTAGTTAAAACTGAAAGTTACTGTTATATCCATAATCTAGTGCTAGTTTAGTGATTTTGAGTGAGATTGGGCCAAGAGTTGGTTTTGAATGTTAGGGTAGCCTTATTAGGTGTATTTGAGACCATTGTGACCAAGATTTGTTCCAGATGTCACCAAATTACCAGATTTGCTATACTTGGCGTATTTAGCGTTTTTGTCGACTTATAGACCTTTCTGAGACCTGCTTTCACCCCGGGGCCTCCTAGAGTAAAATTGACTTGGCAGTGAGCTGTGCAGGCACCCTGGAACCACTACCCAAAGCCCTAGCCCCCATCTCAAAACCCCGGCCGCAGATTTAATCCCTGTGGCCGCAATTTGCGGCCAGAGCAGGGTAAAACTGCCTCGTTTTGCGTGCACAGCCCTATTTCATGTAAACTTGACCCCCTGTATGTCTAGTTTTGACTGATTCCAGTTTGGATAGAATCTGAGTTGATTTTCATGAGTTGGCGTATGATTTACGACTTGTTTAACATGGGTTTTTGGTATTCGATGATTCGTTTCTGTCGGGTGGCGTTTGGACGTCAACGACAGCGGATATTGGCTGTGTTTGCACGCGAGGCCACAGGTTCTTACCTATGAGCGTAGCGCGCACCATTTTGGTTTCCGACATAGTTTTCATGTGTTTTAGCGTGTGATATCCTTGTAGGTACCCCACGTGGCGTCGGAGCGTTGGAGATGCAAATGGAGATATCGACACCGGCACGCTTAAAGAAATGTGAGTAGATTTATATCTACGGGGAGAAGTCGGGTGGATGGCGTATAGCACCCCCGCAGTCCGTAGTGATGTATGCGGATGCGTATACACACCAACAATCTATTAATTGTTGTTGGGATTAATTATTGATGTTTAAATGGATATTGGTATGTTGGATTGGTGAATGGTTACGAAACCTTAAGGTAGTGGGTGCACTACACATACATACACACATATACATATTTGCATACATCCTTAGTTCATATATGGTTATGGGATTCGTTAGGGATATGTGTTCACTTGGGTATGAGGCTATGTGTTCATTACGGATTTGAGGATGATGCTTGGGATCGATGTGAGTCAATGGTTTGATATGAGATCATGATGTCGGTGATATGACAAAATTCATAATTTAGATACGCTTTGATACTATAGAGGATTTTGGGAATGATGATGCCATAGTAATAGTGACATATATATTATGTGATCGACATGCGATTATGTTATGTGATATGATATAATATGATATGACAGGATACTTGTGATAGGCCGTCTTGGGCGATGTATACTCTGGTGAAGATATATGGTGATAATATCGATTTATACTGGACTGTCGATCAGTAGTCTGATTATGATTATAGTGATGATTTTAGCGTTGTACTAGACGTAGGTCAGTACCCGGATTATGATATTTGATAAAGAGAATATTTGATGAATGATAGGACGAATGTGATATTGACCCGTACCCAGATTTGGAGATGCCGTACGACGGATTCACGTACGAGCTATAATTTGATGTTTGATCTGCCTACTTGACTTGGTAATAACCGATTATAGAGATATGGTATCGGATGTGATATGATCGAGGCGGGATCACCGACTATATATGTGTATATATATGTATCGACTCAGAGTTTAGGCGGTTTCCCTTACCTACTGTTAGCTTTAGCTCAGCCTTGTAGTGGTGTAGCTATGTGACTCTTATGACATTAGATGCAGTTTAGTGATCATGGTGTTCAGTATTTCAGCTCCCGCATATTATTATTGTCGCTCTACATCGCATACTGTTGTGATTCATATTCTATTATTGATATCCTGCTGCTAGGACACCAGCACCATTACCGATGATGCGTATGTTCCACGTACACTTATTTGCTGCCGCACACACATCTTCATCGGTAATTGCCATGTCACGAACACTTAGAAAATATTATTGCTTGATTTAGCTTGATAGCTAGTAGTGACATGATATTGGTATGCTTGCCTTATATGCTAGCTTGACATTGTAGCTATTACTTGCCACTTCATGCATACTGTTGTTCATTATATGCTGCATTCATGGATTCTCATGCTTATATTCATGATTTCACATGCTATTGAGGATTTGGATTCGGGTTTCCATGATGTTTTCTGGATTTGGAGGAAAACCGCAAAACATATATAAACTGCTTTCACTCTTCTTTTATGAAAATGCGGTTTTTCCATGATGTATGAGTCGTCCACCATGAGTTTGCTGATGGATTTCGAGACCCGATTCGAGGAGGCGGATGAACCGTTTCGGGTACATGGTGGGCCCGGTGCGGTACCCCGGGGCAAGAAGATCGTAGGAGATGGTGTTGAGCCTGGAAGGGGAGCACGACCGACCGGTGATATTACCCGACACGTCGGATATTCGGCGGATACCGTCGTAGTCATGAGATGGATGGTAGGGGCCGATCTGGACTGACGGCGCCCTGGATATTATGATTGAGACATTGAGATTTGAGATACTGAGGGACAGAGATTGTGATACAGAGATATCGAGATACTGAGATTTATGTTTTGTGCCGATGCTAGGCACTGTTTTATGCTGATTTCATTATGATACCTCATTTTAAAAATACAGAAATCTCACAAAGTTACAAAAGCAGTTTTCTTCAGTACATGCATTCGGTTTCATGCATTCATACATTATCCATATGACATATTTCCACCTGATGCACTGACACAGGCACATGGGTTTACACTTGGGTTAGATATTTACCCTAGACATGGTTAGAATTGCTGGTTATACATTTGAGGTTTATATATTTTGATCGTATGACCTAGGATTGCGTCATACATGCGTTTTTCTGTTCGAAGACCTTTTTCTACACACGAGTTGGCAACTCACCCCCGTTGTGCCCCAGTTTCTTGCAGGTGTTGCCGTACGGATTTCATTACGGCTTGCGGGCACTGTACCTTTCGGGTGACTTGCTAATAGGTGGGTTTATTGTATCGTATCCATCATTATACCTTGTATATTATATTTCAGTTGTATCTAGAATTTCCATCAACCAAACTTGTACTTATTTGAGATAGAGACCAGTCATGTGTATTATTTCGACCTTAGAGTCGCGCATTATATTTCCTTGGGTTTCTTGCTGGTTGAGTTTCATTTCTGTTGTGATCCTTGCCTTTAGGCGTTGTATATTATGTTGCATACAGGTTGATTTGATATGGTTCTTCCTACTCTCTACTACTTTTCTTGGTTTGGATTTCTGGGTTCGGCTTACTTAGAGTACGTACGCCTCGAGACGTTCGTAGTCTAAGTGCCGGTCATGTTCCGTACTTTCGGGTCGTGACATTACAAAACTCGGTTTGCTTTTGATTGCTTTTGGAGTTTTGCTTTGCATAGTGATGTATATGATATATCCTGCACCTTATTCCATAAGGAAAGAGCCGAGATCCCCTCACCGGGAGTGACCTCTTTAGCAAAACTAATAAAATCCTCAAAATCATTCTATTTCAAAATTCACAAGATTCTACGACGATATCAAGTTCATTACGCAATAGGTTTTCAGAAAAACCTGTCGTAGCCCTCCGTCATTTCAGATAAGTTCTGCTTAGTATTCGTGCTGCGTTTGTTGACCTTGTCAAGGCGTAGTGTGCGGTAGCTGACCGGTATTTATCTGTTTATGCATATGATGCAGATTGTTTTAGGCTAGTCGTACGGCCTTGTTGACCTTGTCAAGGGTCGTGCTGGTGGGTTTAATTCAATCAAGAAATGACGGGTTGAACTTGACTTACGGTCTATGGTTTGTTGACCTTGTCAAGGTCATAGATCGTTTGGGGCAAAATATTATCGGGAATTTCAAGTGTTGAAATTTGCAATAAAATTGCATACCTTCTATGAGATAGTTGGATCCCGATACCCACTGCGAGTAATTGTTACTCCCGGGAGAGTTTTACACAGGACAATTAGCCGATCAAGTTGGTGTCTAGAAAGGTGTCAACGGGGTTACGCCTCTGGGAAAACGAGGTTTACTTTAATTAGGTCCGTGCGAAAGCACGGGGAACCTCCCTCAAAATACCGACACTGGCCGGCTGAAAGATTGGCGAAGTTGTAAGGTGTAATTAATCCCGGCTAGTCTTTCCTTTTTGGGTTTGAAGGAAGATTTGATAAAAACAGTGGGAGCCATCCTGATTAGATAAAATAATAACCACTCTGATCTTGCAAGAGCATACGCTAAAGTGTTTTCTTCTCTCTCTCTCCAGGTAGCAACCATATCATGCCTTAATCAAGATAATAATATGGATGTATTGACCGAACCCGCATATTATACTGTGCTGGGGAACGTTGGTTCCGTTCTTTCTTATAAGAGTTATAGGACTGAACAGGATATAGAGGAATACCAGGATTCCCATGCCACCCGTATGAAGAAAGTACATGTTGATGCATTTTCTTCGGGTGTGTTCGTTACAGAGAACTGTTTCTCCATTTCCTCTACGTCCTGGGTATTAGATACCGGGTCAGGATCCCATATATGTAATCAGTTACATGGGCTAAGGAAAGGTAGAGAACTTGGAGAAGGTGATAAAGACATAAGGGTTGGAAATGGTGCAATCGTTGCAGCTAAAAGCGTCGGGGAATATCACCTTGTATTGCCAACTGGTAATACATTGATTCTGAACGAATGCTATTACATGCCGAACCTGATATGCAACATTATATCGGTTTCTTTGTTGAGTAAAGAGGGATATAATTTTGTATTACAGGATAATGTTATGAACATTTTCCTTAACCAAAAGTTGGTTGGATCAGGCACGATGTGCAATGGCATTTATGTTCTAAATCAATCAACAGTTCTGAGCATAACAAACACACACAAGAGGAAGAGTTCAGAAATGAACGAATCCTTCTTGTGGCATTGTAGACTGGGTCACATCAATGCGACACGACTAGCTAAGTTGCATAAAGATGGATATTTGAATCCGTTTGAATTTTCATCTTATGACACTTGCCAGTCATGTCTCAAAGGCAAGATGACCAAAACTCCATTTACGGGACACGGAGAGAGAGTTACGGAACTCTTGGGACTGGTACATAGTGATGTATGCGGCCCCATGTCTACACATGCCAGGAATGGTTCTGCGTACTTCATTACATTCACTGACGATCTCTCTAGATTCGGATATGTGTTCCTGATGAAACACAAATCAGAAGCTTTTGAGAAATTTAGAGAATATAAACAAGAAGTCGAGAACCAAACCGGGAAAAGTATTAAAATCCTACGATCTGATCGAGGAGGTGAATACTTGAGTAATGAATTCCTGGACTTCCTAAAAGAGAATGGGATTCTCTCTCAGCTGACTCCTCCATATACACCACAGCACAACGGTGTATCTGAACGGAGGAACCGCACCCTATTAGATATGGTGCGCTCTATGATGAGCACAGCTGAGTTACCTATTTCCTTCTGGGGGTATGCGCTGGAGACAGCAGCATACCTATTGAATCAAGTTCCATCTAAATCTGTACCTACCACACCATATGAGATATGGAGTGGGAAGAGACCATATCTTAAACGAGTTAAGATATGGGGTTGTCCGGCATATGTCAAAAGATAAAATCCGGACAAACTCGAGGCACGGTCAGTTCTTTGCAAGTTTGTGGGATATCCAAAGAATTCATATGGATATTTTTTCTACCACAGTGAGGAACAAAAGGTGTTTGTTGCTCAACATGCCACCTTTTTAGAAAAGGAATTTCTTATAAAAGAAATTAGTGGCAAAGTGGTAGAGCTGGAAGAGGTTCCAGATACACAAACTCAAACTGAAGATTTAGTGGAACCAGAGAATTCGGTAGTTCCCAACGAACCTCAGCCTCTCCGCCGATCTAGTAGGGTTCCTCACCCACCTGAGAGATACTACGGTTTTCTCATGGACGGTGGGAGTGAGGATTGCATCATGGTTGATGATGACCCAACTAGTTTCGAGCAGGCCATCACGAGTGGGGACTCAGTGAAATGGCTGGATGCAATGCGGTCCGAGATGGAATCCATGTACACAACCAAAGTATGGACTTTGGAAGATACTCCTGAAGGGGTAAAACCCATTGGGAGCAAGTGGATCTTCAAGAAAAAACTTGGTGTAGATGGGAAGGTGGAGACTTTCAAAGCTAAACTTGTTGCAAATAGTTTTCGTCAAAGACCAGGAGTGGACTATGACGAAACCTTTTCTCCAGTGGCTATGCTTAAATCCATCCGGATCATGCTTGCCATCGCTGCATATCATGACTACGAAATCTGGCAAATGGATGTTAAGACCGCCTTTCTAAACGGTGATTTAGAAGAGTGCGTGTACATGACTCAGCCAGAGGGCTTCGTTGATAGTGGGAGCAGCGGGAAGGTGTGCAAGCTGCTTAAATCCATTTATGGATTAAAGCAAGCATCGAGGAGTTGGAACATCTGCTTTGACGTCGTTATCAAAGAGTTTGATTTCGTCAAAAACGTAGATGAACCTTGTATCTACAAGAAGGTGGCAGAGAGTAAGGTTGTCTTTCTCGTATTGTATGTGGACGACATACTTTTGATAGGAAATGACATTCCTATGCTGCAATCGGTCAAGCTCTTCTTATCACAAAGATTCTCAATGAAAGATCTTGGTGATGCCTCCTGCATATTGGGAATTATGATCTATAGAGATAGATCTAAAAGGATATTGGGATTGTTCCAATCCAGGTACATTGACACCATACTAAAGAGGTTTAGTATGGAAGAGTCCAAACGTGGGTTTTTACCCATGATCTCAGGGCTCACTCTCTCCAAAAAGATGTCTCCCAAGACTGATTTGGAGAGA
Organism: Agapanthus africanus; assembly: GCA_030015575.1. Lineage (NCBI taxonomy): Eukaryota > Viridiplantae > Streptophyta > Magnoliopsida > Asparagales > Amaryllidaceae > Agapanthus > Agapanthus africanus. The sequence goes on from CM057337.1 coordinate 502,558,257, forward strand.
GCTCGCATGCAAGGGATACCCTATGCTTCGGCTGTAGGCTCTATCATGTACGCGATGCTATGTACCAGACCCGATGTAGCATACTCACTAAGTGTAGTGAGCAGGTATCAAGCTGATCCTGGAGAGAGTCACTGGACAGCTGTGAAGAGCATTCTCAAGTACTTGCGAAGGACTAAAGAGATGCTCTTGGTGTATGGTAATGGGGAACTCCAAGTGGAGTCCTTTACCGATTCGAGCTTCCAGAGTGATAAGGACGACTCTAAGTCGCAGTCGGGATTTGTCTTTAACCTTTACGGAGGGGCGGTTAGCTGGAAGAGTTCCAAGCAGGAAACCGTGGCAGACTCGACGATGGAGGCTGAATACATCGCTGCCAACGATGCTGCAAAAGAGGCTGTCTGGATCAAGAAGTTCATTACTGAACTTGGAGTGGTTCCATCCATTGAGCATCCAATACCTTTGTATTGCGATAACAATGGAGCTGTGGCTTTGGCCAAGGAACCCACGTCCCATCAGCGATCCAGGCATATTCTGAGGCGGTATCACCTGATCCGGGAGATAATTGATCGCCGGGAGATCGAGGTCAGGAGGGTTGACACGAAGAACAACACAGCGGATCCACTCACGAAGGCCATTCCCCAGATACAGTTTGAGAGACTCTTCGGGATGCTCGGTATGCGATACTACACCAGCTGGCCCTAGTGCAAGTGGGAGATTGTTAGTTGTATGTATGCCCTAGAGGCCAGTATTGTACAGATGACGTATATTATATTGGATGCTTGGACATATTAGAGAGGACTTTCTTGCTCGACATGATAGTATGCTATCTGGTTGCTCTTTATCTTAACATGTATACTCTTTTTACTGTCTTATAGTTACATGTTGGTAAAGCCCTTAGGATGTGTACTTGACTAACTAGACTATGATGCGGATCTTACTAGTGGGGACATGGTAGTCCATAAGTACATCCTTCAAGGTCCCTAGTCGTGGGTGTATCGAGACGGGGCATCGATATACCAGAGTAGACTAGCGTATACGCTTCTCGACCCATGAGATGGGCGATGGATGATCCCATATCCATTAGTGTTTGACATCAGAGATGGTATACGGGTGCTCAGTGGAGACTTGGTACACTGGATGGACTCGCCGAGAACTCCCAGATGGTATTATACCTCACGTCAGATGGCAGTTCTCTGGTGACACTTGTGCAGGTTAGTCTGTAGACCCGAGATCGCCATAGAGTCTTGTGTGATTCCCACTGTGCTTTGATTTCCACCTTACCACGTCCATGAGGGCGTGCAAAACGGTGGTTTTTGGGTACAGTCCCGAGTCGCATGGAGGCAATGAGCGATAGGAGGGGTTTCGTCTCTCCAGGTATTAGGGGTTGATGTTGCGCTGTGCTCGATTGGCCGTAACAGGGAAGTCCCTGGCCAAGGCTGATTAGAGATTTACTGGTAAGTGTTACCAGTAGTTTCTCGACCCGTTATGAGCCTCACATCGGCACGACTTATCGGTTACTGGGGTCTGACGTTTACCACCCCTAGACTTGATATGCGACATATCAGACGAGGAGACCGGACTGTACGGGAAGTATTACCGGCAGGCTTTTACAGGAGTTGGAGCGGGCTTGCTTGCTGATCTTCTGATCGCTCAGTACCCGGGTAGCCGTTACGTCCAGCTAGTGCCGCTGACGGCTTGTGGGTGCTTGATATGATCATCACCTACTGCCGGCGTATTGACGAGTCTTTAGAGTCCTACATAGAGGTTTTACTGGCTCAGGCAAAACGAAATAGGAGCGCATATGTGATATGTGCAGGACCGAGAATAATGCGTGTATGTGATACCTTATTCTATTCTCGCGACTTTATGTATCAGTCGGTTATATATGATATAGCCGGGTTATCGAATCAAGTGTTGATTCGATAAGTCGATACATTGGATGTTAGTCGGTTATATGAGATATGATCGGATTATTAAGTCAAGTGTTGATTTAATAATTAAGTGTATAATTGTATATTAGATATACTAGTTTACATTTACTAACACTTGTTCACTTTAGGTTTTTCTCACATGAACACTTGAATATATATATATGTGTGATATATATATTAAAAGTGTTTTCTTTTGTATCATGGTTGATGATACACTAAACATGGGTGTGTAAGACATACACCATACTATAAAAGATGGTGGTTAATATTTATTTAAAGTAATTACAAATTAGTGGTGCTTAGGTCATAAGCATGAAGCTTGTAAAAGCTTGGAGATGCTTTGATAAAGTCCACTAAATTTGTTTTACTTTAGATTTTTATTAACCTAACCATCTTGAATTAGCTATGGTTATGGCTCTACAAGAGTTAGTATATGATACTCACTCACCATGGTTAGACTACACACTTGATCATTATCCCCATCTCTTTCTTTTCTTCTTCTTCTTCATTGTGAAAAAGAAAAAGGTTGCTAGGGTTTGATCCAAAGTGAGATAAATTGTGAGAAATAAAATTCTAAAGAGAACCCACTTCCTATTTCTCCATCCTCTACTAGACTAGCACTTTAGTTTAGGGTGTTTACTTCACTAATTCTCTAGTTAGTGAAGTAGGAGCTTGAGTCGGAATTCCCTCGACGTAGATCATCTTCGGCCTCGGAGACTTCAAGCAAGGTCGCATCTTTCGCCTCGTGAAGCCATGCAAAAGCCCGGGAGAAACATGATCGCAGCGAAGGGACTTCAACAAGGAGCTAAAGAAGTGAAGGACCGATCTACAAAGGTTGTATTTCGTATTCACTTAGTTGTAAACATAGTTTACTTGCATATGAAACCCTAATCTCTAGTATACGATCTTGCTTAGGGTTATTCGGCATATAAAAATTTAATTTTGGCATGGTCGATGCCTTGTAGAGCCTTGTTAGTGTGCCTAGTAACCCTACACATACCCTTGACGTAGGCCAAAATAGTAGTACGACTGTCCCAAACCAACGCATCTATCTATGCAACAGAAAGGTAACAAGCAGCTACCATACACTTTGCCTTGACTAAGGCCAACAAACATAGCATGAATATTACGTGCTACCCGTCTGAAATGACAGAGGGCTACGAATGGTTTTTGGCGAAAAACGTTTAACGTAATGAACTTGATATCGTTGAAGGAATCGGATAGCTTTTATAAAAATATAGTGACGAAAACCTTTGCTAAAGAGGTCACTCGCGGTGAAGGGATCTCGGCTCTTTCCCCGTAGAATGAGGTGCAGGATATTCCAACTGAATACCACTGTACAAACCAAAAGTAATTGACTATAGTGAAGTTATTGCCCTGACGCAAACTTCTGTCCAAGGGGTCACTCCCGGTGAAGGGATCTCGGCCCTTGCCTCGTCGACTGAGGTGCTGGATATTCATAACCGAATACCACTGAGCAAAACAAAAGAAAACGTCCTGGCAATAACAGCTTTTTGAAAAATTGTTCCAACAACATCAGAATAGGTTTGTTTAGATTGCATTGATCCGAATCAATGCAGTCCCATCAATTGATCACACCAATAAAGAACGAAAATAATGATGTACGTATATGCCATCCGCATTCGCCACTGGGTCCCGTCATTACCCGTTAGGTTAGTTAACTAACGACAGAGCGGGGACTGGACTAGCGCGGATGCAAAACATATACAACATCTACTAGTATATATATCAATATATAATATTTGCTCAAGGCGTGATAAAATACAACATCACAGAAATGTAATAAGTATCACAGAACAATACAGATATCTGGGATCCCCGGGTTTCATAGAGCCGCTACTGAAACCCGACGTTCCCCTGGTCGTGTGGATAGCCTGTGCAATGAAATCCTAGACCCCTACGGGCGCGGAAAGTTACCCGCCAAAACCTGAAGCGAGGCAGCCCCTTTCAACAACGTGAATGGAACACCCACAGCACTTCACGGAATCCGGTAACTTGGGCACCCCTCCTTGGGTCAACCTGTACCCCCTACAAGTGCGGCGAATAGCCCGCCAATTCTAGAGTGAAGCCCCCTCCGTCTCAACGCTATGAGATGCGGGCCTGTTGCCCTCTAGAACCCGGCAATCCGTGCACCCCTCCTCAGGGTAATCCTAGTTTAGAAAGTAAAATATACATACAACGGGTACATCGACCTCAGCCCGGTCGTGCCCCAAAAGAATAATATACAAACAGGCAGTAACGGCAGTCCACATGTCGGACGCTCGCCCCGCAATATAAATGTACATAATAAACCAAACTGTACTACCATTGCATCTAGGCTATCCACCACGACAAATCCGCAACATCACAGCACAACACAGAGCATCAACGTGAATGTCACGTTCACAAATCCGTCTAAAAGGGCTATAGTAGTTAGCCAGGATTTACCGATCAAATGACATTTACGGTCGCAGATAAAATGTAAATACTGTGAACTAACATGTTTAAAATTTTCGATCGACTAAATTTACTGAAGTGGGCCCCAAGCACAACTGTAGTACTCAAAGAAAATCTGGGCCCAAAAATAATATTCCAAAACCCCCATTTTCAACTCAGGAATCACTGGAAAAAATTTCGTGGAGTGATCTTCCTCTTTAGCCGCGGAACTGCGGCCGTACCCCTGCTTTGGTCGCGGTTCCGCTGCAGTAAAGAGGAAGATCACTCCACGAAATTTTCCCAGATTCCATTAAAAACCCTGCCTGTATTTATGCAATGTATCAAATAATTTTTCAAGCCAAAAAAAAATTCGACAGAGAACTGAACCAGAAAATGCGGGTTTTCGGAAAATTCGTTCGATCGATCTTGTAAACACGTTAGAGCAAGCTAGACTAGGTTAATGGCGTGGCTCTGATACCAGTGTAAGTGCACGGCGGCGCCTTGGCCGTCTGAACGAGGCCAAAATGCGGAAACGATACTTTTACGAAACTTGTAAACCGGCACCACCGCGCACTAAAATCCCGGATCGGGCCATTAACCTACTGCTAGCTAACAAGAGAAGGGGTAGAGAGATATACCGAGCAATCCGTATCCTTCGGTCTTCTCGTCGTCATCCCGATCTCCCCGCGGAGTCTCCGGTCTTCATCTCCTCGTCGGACGGGCACCACATCGCCGGGTTCTTTTACGGGCTCCCACCTCTGGACCGAGGCAACTCGGGCACGAAGTTGGCGAGTCGACGTGTCCAAGAAATGCAGTAGATGAAGTGTAGAACACCGGGTCTCATAGGGTTACTAGAAGTTGCCTTTTGGGTGGAGGAATGAGATATTAGCTTTTGGAGATTAACAAAAGGAATTTTGTGCAACCAAATGAGAGTAATTTCCCCTCCAAAAATTGGGACAGTCCCCCCCCCCCCATAGTGGCCGGCCATTTTCTCATAAGGAAAAATGAGAGAGAGTAAGGAAAATTTCAAGGGGAGGTGAGAAGCAATAATACAAGAGAGAGAGAAAGGTGATGATTAAGAATCATCATCACAACAAAGTCCACACTCATAAACCCATCACTCTCATCACAAAAGTCAAGCCATCATGAACAATCATGAACCAAGAAGTCTTCTCCTTTGTTAATTGCACAATTGCAAATAACCCCCTCCACCAAATTTCAGCCAAAGAAAGAACAAAGGAAAAATGGTCGAAACGGAAAGCAAACTGGCAACTTCAAAAAACCGATCCCGTAATAAATTACAGGAAAACCCTGCGACTGTATATACATACCCACATTTGTATTCCGACCGAATACAAATGCAATGAGACGAAATCTACACCGTATAATACTAGGATCCGGCTTAAACCAAAGCCCGCTAGTATTATCCGTCCGATCATGATCCGTGCAATACCGCACGTATCTAATCGAACCCTGCCATATCTCCATACGGCCTCTACAGCGTTTCGCCCGAAACTTGAGAAACGGTTTGTGGGGGACTCTAAAAACTCGTCAATACTTTGCTTGTGGATTTAACCACTAGCACGTCAGAGGTATTAGCCATACGTAACGGGCTACCAGGTATTGACCAAATGGGACGTCGATGAGCGAACTCATCCTGACACCCTACTGAGCCTGTCAGTGACAATATCCGTACAGTCCAGTCCGTTCGTCTATGAGCATCGCATGGCGGGCCTAGAAGGTTGGTAAAAGTCAGACCCCCAAAAGCGGTACAAGTCGTGTCGGAGTGTAGCCCAGAACACCCTGAGATATTACTGGAATACCTACCAGTAAATCTCCTGCCTTGGCCAAGGACTGTTAGTTATGTATATGCCCTAGAGGCCATTGTTGTACATATGATGTATATTATAATGGATGCTTGGATATATATAGAGATGACTTTCTTGCTCGTCATGATAGTATGCTATTTGGTTTCACTTTATCTTAACATGTTGACTTGTATTGGTTTACTGTTTTACTCTCACATGTTGATAAAGCCCTTAGGATCTGTACTCGACTACTGGGACTATGATGAGATCATACTAGTGGGGCCGCGGTAGTCGATGAGTACATCCTATAACTGTTCCTAGTCGAGGGTATATCAAGACAGGGCATCGATACACCAGAGTAGACTAGCGTATACGCATCTTGACCCATATGATGGGCGATGGATGATCCCATATCCATCGGTGTTGGACATCAGAGATGGTGTACGGGTGCTCAGTAGAGACTGGGTACACTGGACGGACTCGCCGAGAACTCCCAGATGGTAATATACCACACGTCAGATGGCAGTTCTCCGGTGACACTGGTACAGGGTAGTCTGAAGACCCGAGATCGTCATAGAGTCTTGTGTGATTCCCACTGTGCTTTGATTTCCACCTTACCACGTCCAAGAGGGCGTGCAAAACGGTGGCTTTTGGGTAAATTCCCGAATCACATGGAGGCAATGAGCGATAGGAGAGGATTCGTCTCTCCCGGTATAGGGAGTTGATGTTGTGCTGTGTTCGATTGGCTATAACTGGAAGTCCCTGGCCAGGGCTGATATAGAGATTTACTGGTAAGTGTTACTAGTAGTTTCTCGACCCGTTATGAGCCACACATCGACACGACTTATCGGTTACTGGGGTCTGACGTATACCACCCCTAGACTTGATATGCGACATATCAGACGAACAGACCGGACTGTACGGGAGTGTTACTGATCGGATTCACAGGAGAACGCACAGGCTAGCTTGTTGATCTTCTGATCGCTCAATACCTGGGTGGCTGTTACGTTTAGCTGACCGCTTGCAGCTTGTGGGTGTTTGATATGATCATCACCTGCTACCGGCGTATTGACGATTCTTTAGAGTCCTACACAGAGGTTTCTTGGCTCAGGCGAAACGGAGTAGTGGCACATATGTGATATGCGCAGGACCGAGAATAATGCGATATGGGATACCGTATTATATTCTCGCGATATTTAGATATGAATCGGGACATCGGATCAAGTGTTGATTCGATGAATCGGTACATGATATATTAGTCGACAATATTCGATATAGCCGGATCGTCGGATCAAGTGTTGATTCGATGATTTAATGTATAATAATATATATGATATATTGTATTACATTATCTAATATTGGCTCGCTTTATTATTTCATTTTCTCATTGGATGATACATTGATATATATGCGATATATGTTAATTGTATTATTTTCTTTTGTTGCAAATATATAATATATATGTGATATATATTATTGTGACATGATATGATTAATTGTTAAACATGTTTAAGGATGATTAATTGAGGTTAAGGTTTGATTAGGGTTGGATGCTTCAAGTTCCTTCTAGAAGCTTTCTTCTTTTGTCATTCTTAAGATATTTAGAATGACACATTCTTTTAACCTAACCAAACCCTAACCCTAGTTGTTTCTCTACTCATTCTCATCCACTCATCCTTGACCATGGTTTACAATTCAATCATATATTCTTTCTATTCATCACAAAAGGTTTTTTAATCTCATTATTGATTTTCCATTTTAGCTTCTTCTTCTCTCTTGAAAAGCTTGCTAGAAAATCTTGAAGTGATGAATAAAATTGAGAAAATGATATAAAAAGAAAGGATAAATACTACTCTCTCATCCTCATCTCATCTAGCCCATGGGATTAGTGTGTTCACTTCTAAAGAGTGAGATAGCTTGAGTTCTTTGAAACCTCGATGTAGATCATCGGAGATTTGGAATACGACAAGCTAGAATGGATCGTTCGAGTCGTGGAGCCTCTCATGAGTCCGGGAGATCGTGGATCGCGGCAAAGGGACTTCTACTCGGAGCTTGTGAAGTGAAGGAGCGGACTACAAAGGTTGTAATCCCTCACACTTAGATAAAAGTTATCTTATTGCATGTTAAACCCTAATAATCTAGCAAAGATCCCGGCTTTGGGTTGTTCGGCACGTCTAAAATTTTATCCGGGCATGTTTGATGCCTTTTGAACCTTCACAAGAGTGCCTAGGAACCCTACAGTGGTATCAGAGCCTAGCTAGAGCATTAGGCGATGTGTTTACGAAGTTAAAACTCCGATCGAACCCGAAACGACAAATTTGGACCCCTCTCTGGAAATTTTTTAAATTTTGGGATTTTTCAGAATTAAAAATATGTAAAAAAATCAGCAGGGAATTCTAAGAATTACCAAGAAGCCCGAGCCCCCAATTCGATCAAACGGCCGCGGAAGAGCGGCGCAAGCATGGCTTGAGCGGCGGTTCCGCGGCGGATTGATAGGATTGTGACACGTGGCTTTTTTGGTAATGACCGTAGGTGCTTGCTGATGCTTCTGGATATTTTTAATCTGTTCCAGGTGTTTAAAATTCTGGGGTTTGTTTTGTAATAGTAGACTCGATCGGAAATTTTAAATTCGTATTTTTTCCGGATATTTAGAAACTGTTAAACTATTTGAACGGATATCATTAACTTACTGTTTCCCGGTACGGCAAATTTTCAAGTGTTGAAATTTATTCGGGTTTAAATCTTTCGGAAAATTGTACAAGTTAAGCGGTGGACCCTCTAGAAGACAACAAACCTTAACTCGATTATGTGACCGTCTTGAACTGCCTTTTGAACCTTCGGGTTTGGGGCAGTACGGCGTGCCACATGTGAGGCGTTGGCTTGACCCTTCTACGGCTGGATCACCGGTACTGTGACATATTCTGGGATTATTTGAACCCCGCTCAAGAGTTGAGCAGTTTAGGAAATTTTGGGTGTTTGATTATCTGTTCGGAAAGTTTAATACTGTCTATTTATCTGGAATGTGATACAATATGTGGAATTCATAGAGTCAGGCATGAAATGCGAAGTATGTGATATTTCGGATTTACGATGTCTAAAGTGATTGTGGATTCCAAATATTGTAGTTTTACACTTTCTTTTCTGTGACCGTAAGTGTAATATGTGATATCGCCGGTTTCGTTGCTATATGATTCAACGACAATTGGGATGCGCATATTTACTTACGTTGATGATATGTGATATTATGTGTTGCTGTGATATGTTATATTGGATCGTCGCGTTTCTGAATAGCCGGGGGTTTTATGTGAGATGAGGTTTTTTTTTTTCATTCATGTAAAATTCATTTGTAATGTAATATTCTTTTTTTTTGGGGCACTTCCTGGTTGCGGTTGCTGTCACCAGTGTATATTATTTACTTTTCCGCATTAGGTAGACCCAAGGTGGGGAGCACAAGTAACCGGGTTCTAGGGTCCAGTGGGAGGCCATCTCGAGGAGTCGAGACCGGGTCTCCTAACCCTAGAATTGGCAGTGTTACTTGCCGCTCTCGTAGGGGTCTTGGGATGTGGGTTTGGCTATTCGTCGCGACCGTGGAATCCGTGTTTTATACAGGCTCGTATTGAAAACACGGACGTCCTAGTATATCCAATATTTCATATATGTTCTTCTGCTGCAATGTTCTGTGATGAGATCATATTACTGCCTGAGACGAATGCTTATACTATATATATATGCTGATATATAAATATTACTGCTTTCGTTTCTTCTGTGATGCTTAGGAAGCATAAGCTGATGGGATTTTATTAATGAGATTAATAAAAGAAAAGAAACCTAAAGATGTTGTAGAATCAAAAACTTAACAAAAAGGGTAGCTACAGTTTTGCTTTGCACAGTGATATATACGATATATCCAGCACCTTATTCGATGAGGAAAGGACCGAGATCCCTTCACCGGGAGTGACTCCTTTAGCAAAACTGGCAGATGCTACAAAACGCGGTTTGTCTTTTGATTGCTTTTAGTGTTTTGCTTTGCACAGCGGTATATATGATATATCCTGCACCTTATTCGATGAGGAAAGGGCCGACGATCCCTTCACCGGGAGTGACCCCTTTAGCGAAACTAAGAAAAGCCTCAAAAACACTCCTTTTGAAAAACTTCACTCGATTCTACGACGATATCAAGTTCATTACGCTAAGGGTTTTCAGAAAAACCTGCGTAGCCCTCCGTCATTTCAGATAAGTAATCTTTAGTATTCGTGCTACGGTAGTTTGGCATGCGTCAAGGCGTAGTGTACGGTAGCTGATTATTACTTATCTGTTGCATGAGATGCGATTGGATTAGGGTATTCGTACGGCGTTGTTTGGCATGCGTCAAGGGTCGTACGGGTGGGTTTAATTCAATCACGAAATGTACGGGTTGAACTTGACTAGTGGACTATGGGTTGTTTGGCATGCGTCAAGGTCATAGCACACTAGGGGTAAAAGTTTTATCGGGAATTTCAAGTGTTGAAATTTGCAATGAGATTGCATACCTCCTATGAGATAGTTGGATCTCGATACCCACTGCGAGTAAGTGTTACTCCTGGGAGAGTTTTACACAGGACAATTAGCCGATCAAGTAGGTGTCTAGAAAAGTGTTAACGGGGTTACGCCTCTGGGAAAACGAGGTTTACATTAATTAGGTCCGTGCGAGAGCACGGGGAACCTCCCTCAAAGTACCGACACTAATCTGGCTGAAAGATTGACGAAATTGTAAGGTGTAATTAATCCCGGCTAATCTTACCTTTTAGGGTTTTAAGGTAGATTTGATAAAAACAGTAGGAGACATCCTGATTAGATAAGATAATAACCAATCTAATCTTGCAAGAGCATACGCTAAAGTGTTTTCTTCTCTCTCTCTCCAGGTAGCGACCATGTCATGCCATAATCAAGATAATAATATGGATGTATTGACTGAACCCGATTATTGTACTGAGCAAGGGAACGTTAGACCCATTCTTTCTTATAAGAGTTATAAGACTGAACAGGAAACAGGAGAATATCTGGATTCTCACGCCGCCCAAAAGAACATGCATGTTGATGCATCTTCTTCGGGTGTGTTAGTTATTGAGAACTGTTTCTCAGTTCACCCTACGTCCTGGGTATTAGATACCGGATCAGGATCCCACATATGTAAACAGTTACATGGGCTACGTAAAGGTAGAGAACTGGGAAAAGGTGAACATTCCGTTCAAGTAGGGAACGGTGCAAGTATTGTAGCCAAAGCAGTTGGCGAATATCACCTTATATTGCCAAGTCGTAATACACTGATTCTAAATGAGTGCTATTATATACCGAACATGATGTGCAACATTATATCAGTTTCTTTATTGAGTAAAGAGGGATATAATTTTGTAGTACAGGATAATGTTATGAACATATTCCTAAATCAAAAGTTAATTGCATCAGGCTCGTTACATAATGGCATATTCATTCTAAATCAGAATACAGTCCTGAATATACAAAACACACACAAGAGGAAAAGTTCGGATATGAACGAATCCTACTTGTGGCATTGTAGACTTGGTCATATCAATGCAACACGACTGGCTAAGTTACATAAAGATGGTTATTTGAATCCGTTCGAATTATCATCTTATGATACTTGCCATTCATGTCTCAGAGGAAAAATGACCAAAGCTCCGTTTAGTGGACACGGAGAAAGAGTTACCGAACTCTTAGGACTAGTACATAGTGATGTATGCGGTCCCATGTCTACGCATGCCAGGAACGGTTCTTCCTACTTCATTACATTCACTGACGATCTCTCTAGATACGGACATGTGTTCCTGTTGAAACACAAGTCTGAAGCTTTTGAGAAATTCAGAGAATATAAGCACGAAGTAGAGAAACAAACGGGCAAAAGTATTAAGATTCTTCGATCTGATCGAGGAGGTGAATACTTAAGCAATAAGTTCCTAGATTATCTAAAAGAGAATGGAATTCTCTCTCAGCTTACTCCTTCTTATACACCACAGCACAACGGTGTATCGGAGCGAAGGAATCGCACCCTATTAGATATGGTGTGCTCAATGATGAGTACAGCTGAGTTACCTATTTTTTTTTGGGGGTATGCGCTTGAGACAGCCATAGACCTATTGAATAGAGTTCCTACCAAATCTGTGCCTACCACTCCATATGAGATATGGAAAGGGAAGAGACCACATCTTAATTACATTAAGATATGGGGTTGTCCGGCCTATGTCAAAAGACAAAATCCGGACAAACTCGAGGCAAGATCTGTCTTATGTAAGTTTGTAGGATATCCCAAGAACTCACAAGGGTATATCTTCTACCATCCCGAAGAACAAAAGGTGTTTGTTTCTCGACATGCCACTTTCTTAGAAAAAGGTTTTCTTATGAAACAGAACAGTAGCATTGAGGTAGAACTGGAAGAGGTTCCAGCAGAACAAACTACAACAGATGATTTAGTGGAACCAGAGGATTTAGTAGTACCCGACGAACCCCAGCCTCTCCGCCGATCTAGTAGGGTTTCTCGTCCACCTGAGAGATACTACGGTTTTCTCATTGATGGTGGAAGCGAGGATTGCATCATGGATGATGATGACCCCACTAGTTTCGAGCAGGCCATCACGAGTGGTGACTCTGTGAAATGGCTGGATGCAATGCGATCTGAGATGGAATCCATGTACACCAATAAAGTATGGATTTTGGAAAATGCTCCTGAAGGGGTAAAACCCATTGGGAGCAAGTGGATTTTTAAAAGGAAATTTGGTGTAGATGGAAAAGTTAAGACTTTCAAAGCTAGACTTGTAGCAAAGGGATTTCGTTAAAGACCAGGTGTGGACTATGACGAAACCTTTTCTCCAGTAGCTATGCTTAAGTCCATCCGGATCTTACTTGCCATTGCTGCATACCATGACTACGAAATCTGGCAAATGGATGTTAAGACCGCCTTTCTAAACGGTGATTTAGAAGAGAGCGTGTACATGACTCAGCCGGAGGGCTTCGTAGATAGTGGGAGCAGCGGAAAGGTGTGCAAGCTGCTTAAATCCATTTATGGGTTAAAGCAAGCATCGCGGAGTTGGAACATTTGTTTTGATGTTGTAGTCAAAGAGTTTGACTTCATCAAAAATATAGATGAACCTTGTATCTATAAGAAGGTAGCAGAGGGTAAGGTTGTCTTCCTCGTATTGTACGTGGATGACATACTCTTGATAGGAAATGATATTCCTATGCTGCAATCAGTCAAGCTCTTCTTATCACAGAGATTCTCAATGAAAGATCTAGGAGATGCCTCCTGCATATTGGGAATCATGATCTATAGAGATAGATCTAAAAGGATACTGGGATTGTCCCAATCCAGGTACATTGACACCATACTAAAGAGGTTTAGTATGGAAGAATCCAAGCGTGGGAACCAACCCACGATCTCTGGACTCACTCTCTCCAAAGAGATGTCTCCCAAGACTGATTTGGAGAGAGCTCGCATGCAAGGGATACCCTATGCTTCGGCAGTAGGCTCTATCATGTATGCGATGCTGTGTACCAGACCCGATGTAGCATACTCACTAAGTGTAGTGAGTCGGTATCAAGCAGATCCTGGAGAGAGTCATTGGACAGCTGTGAAGAACATTCTCAAGTACTTGCGAAGGACTAAGGAGATGTTCTTGGTGTATGGTAACGGAGAACTCCAGGTGGAGTCCTTTATCGATTCCAGCTTCCAAAGTGATAAGGACGACTCTAAGTCGCATTCGGGTTTTGTCTTTACCCTCAATGGAGGGGCGGTATGTTGGAAGAGTTCCAAACAGGATACCGTTGCAGACTCAACGATGGAGGCTGAATACATCGCTGCCAACGATGCTGCCAAAGAAGCTGTCTGGATCAAGAAGTTCATTAGTGAACTTGGTGTGGTTCCATCCATTGAGCATCCAATACCTCTGTATTGCGATAACAATGGAGCTGTGGCTTTGGCCAAGGAACCCAGGTCCCATCAGAAGTCCAGACATATTCTGAGGCGGTATCACCTGATCAGGGAGATAGTTGATCGCCGGGAGATCGAGGTCAGGAGAGTAGATACGAAGGACAACACTGCGGATCCATTCACGAAGGCTATTCCCCAGATACAGTTTGAGAGATTATTCGGGATGCTAGGTATGAGATACTACAGCAGCTGGCCTTAGTGCAAGTGGGAGATTGTTAGTTATGTATATGCCCTAGAGGCCATTGTTGTACATATGATGTATATTATAATGGATGCTTGGATATATATAGAGATGACTTTCTTGCTCGTCATGATAGTATGCTATTTGGTTTCACTTTATCTTAACATGTTGACATGTATTGGTTTACTGTTTTACTCTCACATGTTGATAAAGCCCTTAGGATCTGTACTCGACTACTGGGACTATGATGAGATCATACTAGTGGGGCCGCGGTAGTCGATGAGTACATCCTATAACTGTTCCTAGTCGAGGGTATATCGAGACAGGGCATCGATACACCAGAGTAGACTAGCGTATACGCATCTTGACCCATATGATGGGCGATGGATGATCCCATATCCATCGGTGTTGGACATCAGAGATGGTGTACGGGTGCTCAGTAGAGACTGGGTACACTGGACGGACTCGTCGAGAACTCCCAGATGGTGATATACCACACGTCAGATGGCAGTTCTCCGGTGACACTGGTACAGGGTAGTCTGAAGACCCGAGATCGTCATAGAGTCTTGTGTGATTCCCACTGTGCTTTGATTTCCACCTTACCACGTCCAAGAGGGCGTGCAAAATGGTGGCTTTTGGGTACAGTCCCGAATCACATGGAGGCAATGAGCGATAGGAGGGGATTCGTCTCTCCCGGTATAGGGAGTTGATGTTGTGCTGTGTTCGATTGGCTATAACTGGAAGTCCCTGGCCAGGGCTGATATAGAGATTTACTGGTAAGTGTTACTAGTAGTTTCTCGACCCGTTATGAGCCACACATCGACACGACTTATCGGTTACTGGGGTCTGACGTATACCACCCCTAGACTTGATATGCGACATATCAGACGAACAGACCGGACTGTACGGGAGTGTTACTGATCAAATTCACAGGAGAACGCACAGGCTAGCTTGTTGATCTTCTGATCGCTCAATACCTGGGTGGCTGTTACGTTTAGCTGACCGCTTGCAGCTTGTGGGTGTTTGATATGATCATCACCTGCTACCGGCGTATTGACGATTCTTTAGAGTCCTACACAGAGGTTTCTTGGCTCAGGCGAAACGGAGTAGTGGCACATATGTGATATGCGCAGGACCGAGAATAATGCGATATGGGATACCGTATTATATTCTCGCGATATTTAGATATGAATCGGGACATCGGATCAAGTGTTGATTCGATGAATCGGTACATGATATATTAGTCGGCAATATTCGATATAGCCGGATCGTCGGATCAAGTGTTGATTCGATGATTTAATGTATAATAATATATATGATATATTGTATTACATTATCTAATATTGGCTCGCTTTATTATTTCATTTTCTCATTGGATGATACATTGATATATATGCGATATATGTTAATTGTATTATTTTCTTTTGTTGCAAATATATAATATATATGTGATATATATTATTGTGACATGATATGATTAATTGTTAAACATGTTTAAGGATGATTAATTGAGGTTAAGGTTTGATTAGGGTTGGATGCTTCAAGTTCCTTCTAGAAGCTTTCTTCTTTTGTCATTCTTAAGATATTTAGAATGACACATTCTTTTAACCTAACCAAACCCTAACCCTAGTTGTTTCTCTACTCATTCTCATCCACTCATCCTTGACCATGGTTTACAATTCAATCATATATTCTTTCTATTCATCACAAAAGGTTTTTTAATCTCATTATTGATTTTCCATTTTAGCTTCTTCTTCTCTCTTGAAAAGCTTGCTAGAAAATCTTGAAGTGATGAATAAAATTGAGAAAATGATATAAAAAGAAAGGATAAATACTACTCTCTCATCCTCATCTCATCTAGCCCATGGGATTAGTGTGTTCACTTCTAAAGAGTGAGATAGCTTGAGTTCTTTGAAACCTCGACGTAGATCATCGGAGATTTGGAATACGACAAGCTAGAATGGATCGTTCGAGTCGTGGAGCCTCTCATGAGTCCGGGAGATCGTGGATCGCGGCAAAGGGACTTCTACTCGGAGCTTGTGAAGTGAAGGAGCGGACTACAAAGGTTGTAATCCCTCACACTTAGATAAAAGTTATCTTATTGCATGTTAAACCCTAATAATCTAGCAAAGATCCCGGCTTTGGGTTGTTCGGCACGTCTAAAATTTTATCCGGGCATGTTTGATGCCTTTTGAACCTTCACAAGAGTGCCTAGGAACCCTACAAGGACTTCGTGTAAGGGCTCTCCTAGACACAGCGCGACCTCACCCCTAATACCGGGAGAGACGAACCCCTGAAGATTCGCTCACTGCCTCCATGTGGCTCAGGACTGTACCCAACTAAAACCTGTTTGCACGTCTCCTTTGAGTGTGGTAGGGTAGTAATCAAAGTACAGTGGGAACTCACACGAGACAAATGACGATCTCAGGTCAATGAACTAACCTGTACACATGTCACCAGGGAACTGCGATGTCTGGTATAAGACCAACTAGCATGTTCCCGGCGAGTCCTGTCCGGTGTACTCATAACCCAATGAGCACCTGTATACATCTTAGGTGAACCAACTGACACCAGTGGCTTGTGAGACCGGCCACCGCCCCTCGTCGGGGTCTCGACTGTATACACTAATCTACTCTGGAGTATCGATGCCCTGTCTCGAAAACTCCCACGACTAGGGACCTTTTAAGGACGTGCTTATAGACCACCAGCTCCCACGTATATGATCGCCATCATACTGCTGGCTGTCAAGCAAGAATCCTAAAGGCTCTATCAACACGCAATAGTGACATGTAACGTCACCTAAAGCAGTACACGATGATAAAAAAAAAACCGGATAGCATACTATCATCTTGAGTAAGACTGTTCTAACGGTATAGGTCCTCCCTCAATCATTGCAATCACGTGCCTGTGATCCAATAATTGACTCTGAGGGCACTATCTCCAACAGCACTTAGCCGTATCACAATCAATATCCCATGTTTTTCAGATCTCCCTATCCGAAACAGATGATTCAGGTCCTGGGACGGGTGGGGCTTTGGTAGTGAGGACATATGATACCTTATCATATGTGAGTGCAATGTTCAAGTTTCTCAACCATTCTTTATAATTCGGTTCTGTCGGTTTATTTTTCTCTAAAAGAAGCTTAAGTCCCGTCATCGGTCCTGCCATTAGGAGAGAGAAAAGAATACACTCAGTGAAATGCTCTTGCAAAGAATTAGATTGGTTATTATCTTATCTAATTGATGTCTCCCACTGTTTTTATCAAATTTTCTTTCAAAACCTGAAAATAAAACTAGCCAGGATTAATTACATTCTACAGTTTCGCTAACCGGTCAGCCAGGCCAGTGTCGGTTCTTTGAGGGATGTTCTCCGTGCATTCGCACGGACCTAATTAAAATAAATCTCTTTTTTCCACAGGTCAAACCCCATTAACACCTTTCTAGACACCTTCTGGATTAGCTAATTGTAAAGTGCAAAACTCTCCTGGGAGTAACTAGGATCGGGATCCAACTATCATATAGATGGTATGCAATCTCATTACAAATTTGAACTCTTGAAACTCCTGATATAGTTTTTACCCCTAGCTGCTTATGACCTTGGCTATGGTCAACATATCATAAGCACTAGTCAAGTTCTACCCATCATTTCGAGATTAACTAGACCCACCCATATGACCCTTGACTATGATCAACATAATCACACGAATGTCCTAACTGATCGTATCATATGCTTTGTAGGAAGACATCACTTAGCTATCGTACACTACGCCTTGACTATGATCAACATACGTAGCACGAATACTAAGTACTCTGCTTTCTAAAATGATGGAGGGTTGCGGATGGTTTTTATGAAAACCTTTAACGCTTCGAACTTGATATCGTTGTAGAATCAAAAACAGTTTAGAAAAGGAGTGTCTTAAGCTCCGCATCTTTTGAAACTCGCATTTTTCATAAAAAGGCCAAGTGGGTTTCAAATCCGATTCTACAACATCTTTAGGTTTCTTTTTCTTTACATTAATCTTATTAATGTAGTCCCATCATTTAAGTTCCTAAGCCATCACAGAAAAGAAACGAAAATAGAACGTACACTTATGCCATCCGCATTCGCCACAATGTCCCGTTATGCACCGTTAGGTTACTTAACTAACGACATAGCAGGGCGGGACTAGCGCGGGTGTAAAACATAAACATCGTTTATTATATATCATATATATAATAATAATCCATTCGTCTCAGATATTAAGTAATCACATCACAGAATATCAACAGCAGAAGCAAATATGAAAATAAAAGGATATCTACGATTTCCGTATTTTGTATTTAGCCAGCAATAGAAAATACGGATTCCACGGTCGTGATGAATAGCCAAGCCCACACTACCAGACCCCTACGAGAGCGGCAAGTGACCCTACCAATTCTAGAGTTTAGGAGACTCGGTCTCGACTCCACGAGATGGCTTCCCACTTAACCCTAGAACCCAGTCACTTGTGCTCCCCTCCTTGGGTCTATCCTAATGTGGAAAAGTAAATAATATACAATAATGGCGACATCATCCTCAACCCGGAAGTGCCCCAAATAAAAGAATATTGCATACATTTGATATTTACAAGAATGAAAATAAAGACTCTCATCTCACATAAACCCCCCGGCTATTGCATCACGACAATCCTCCATATCATATCTCAGCAACACATAATATCATATATTATCAACGTAAGTAAGTATGCGTATCCCGATTGTCGTTGATATATAGCAACAAAATCGGCGATACGCCACATACTACACTTACGGTCCCAGAAAAGAAATTGAAAAACTACAACAATTGGAATCGTAACTGCCCTTAGACATCAAAAACTCGGGATATCACATATCAAAGATTTCATGTCCAACAATGTAAAGCTCACATTTAGGTCTCATCCATGAAAACACTTTTCGAATTAAGCCGGATAATTCAACAATATTTCTGGTTAAACCCGAGACCGAAATGTTAGATTTACATGCAACAAACAAATTTGTTGATTCCAATTATTAAATCACATTCTCAAATACTAGGCGCAGTTAAAACATTCGAACGAACGATCAATCACCTAAAATATTCTCAGAAAGCTCAACACTTAAGAAATATTAAAGTACACCAGAGACTGCAACAAGCTCATATGAGCCTACACAAGAAGGCACAGTCCACGCCTCACCAACGGTGCCGCGGAACCGCCGTAAAATGACATTTTGGCCGCGGTTCCGCGGTCGTTAGGTCGAGTTAGGGCTTCGTTCATCCTGTGGGCCCATACAATTCCCTGCACGATTTTCTGAGTAATTTCAATGTGAAAAAATCCAACTTTTTGAAAAATTTCCAGAAAGCATGATTCTGGCGACATGTTTCGTTCGTTTGAGATTTTTAACGTCGTCTAGGTTACTCTAAAGCTCTAGCTTAGCTCTGATACCATTGTTAGGTTTACCAAGCACCTCATCGAGGGTTTGGAAGCATCACATATGCCGCAATTTAATTTTTAAGGTGCTAAGTTAACTAAACTAGAATCTTAACTAGAATTTTAGAGTAAGAATGAACAAGTATCACATACAAATGAGAAACTATCATTAAGTGAAGAGATTACAACCTTTGTAGACCCCCCTTGGTGACTCCTTGGACCTTTGAGAGTTTGGAATGGATAGCTAGAGTCCTTCCTCGTCCATGATGATCCACTCGAAGTCCTTTTGCCTAAAGCTCTTTGCTTTACTTGATCTTTCAATTAAGTGTAGCAAACACCCTTCACAAATGGGCTAGATGAGTGTAGAATGATGAGGTGGTTTGTATTCTCTAATCAAAACCCTTTCTTTTTTTACTACCTCACTCAAAGAAAATCTCAAGAGAGAGAGAGGAAGATGAAGATAATGGCAAAGCTTGAGCTCAATAATGTTTTGTGATGAATTATGAGATGAGAATGAATAATCAATATTAAATCATTCTCTCTTCAAACCATGGTTAGTTAATATCTAGATATTTATCATTGAGTTTAAAAGCCAAAAGAAAATTAACTCATGGTTAATACTTAAGTGAATTTTAGTCAAAGTAGATAAATATCAACCATGAGTTAATTATCTTTAACTTTAACTCAAATATATATATATATATATATATATATATATATATATATATATATATATATATATATAACAATGTGAGTCTTGCATTGCCACCATCCATTGTATCAACAACCATGATACAATGTATGTATGTATACATGTGCATACATGCATGCATACATTAACAAAGAAAAGGGTTTAATAAAGAATCAATCTAGAAGTCAAAAGTTAAATCAACACTTGATTTAGCAAACCGGTCATATCACATACGACCCGACCAATAGAAAAACACCCGATTAAATATACGGTATCACATACACGCATTTAATCGAGTCCCCGCGCATATCTCATATGCACACCATATCTTTTCGCCTGAGTCAGGAAACTTCATTGTGGAACTCTAAGAGTCATCAATACGCCGGAAGTAGGTGATGATCATAGCAAATGCCCACAAGCCGCAAGCGGTCAGCTAAACGTAATGGCCACCCGGGTATTGAGCGATCAGAAGAAAACCAGCGAAGATGTCAAAACTCCCGTCGAGCTAACTGGCAACAATTACCGTACAGTCCGGTCTCTTCGTCAGATATATTGCATATCGAGTCTAGGGATGGAATCGTCGACCCCAATAACTCAATAAGTCATGCCGATGTATGGCTCATAACAGATTGAGAAACTACTGATAACACTTATCAGTAAATCTTAGCAGCCCTGGCCAGAGACTTCCTATTATAGCCAATCGAGCATATCCCAACATCAACCCCCAATACCGGGAGAGACGAAACCCCTCCTATCGCTCATTGCCTCCATGTGTGTCACGACCCGAAATGGCACGTGACTGGCACTTGAATCATATGAAGTCTATAGAATCCCATCTAATTCAAGTAAGCCAAAAATCCCAGAAATCTAAACCATTTAAAGAAGAAAGTAAAGGAAAACTTGTTCTAAAGTTTGCATATAACCACTTTGAAAAGTTGTAGTAAACATTTTTTTTAAAACATCATATCTTTTCCGAAAATTTCGGCAGAGTTTCCTTTGTAAATACTGGCCCCAAAAGGGTACAACATGCATAATATGAATAAAGGCATCCCCAAGCAGGAGCTAGCTCTTCGTCAATTGACGGTCACAACCACGCAAGCAATATAATATACAACGCCGAAGGGCGAGGATCAAAACTCAAAATCATCAAGAAAACCATAATAATGCAACGCGCGACTCTAAGGTCGAAATAATAGAAACTGGTTCCTAAGTCAAAAAATATACATGTCCGGTTGATAGAGTTTACTAGATACAACTGAATATA
Source organism: Agapanthus africanus (assembly GCA_030015575.1). Lineage (NCBI taxonomy): Eukaryota > Viridiplantae > Streptophyta > Magnoliopsida > Asparagales > Amaryllidaceae > Agapanthus > Agapanthus africanus. The sequence goes on from CM057337.1 coordinate 502,579,971, forward strand.
AATTTACAATGGTAGTCACGATACAAGTGAGTTCACCTACCAAAGCAATCACCCAGAAAGGAGCAATGTGCCAAAAAGCCGCAATGAAACCTGTACGGCAAAACCTGCAAGAAACTATGGCATAATGGGGGTGAGTAGCCAACTCGTGAGTAGAAAACATCACAGAGCAAAAATCGTATGTATGACTCAATCTTAGGTCAATACGATCAGTAATATATATATATATATATATATATATATATATATATATATATATATATCCTCAATATGATAAAGTCTGAAGCATATAAGGTGGCAAGGGTAAACCTCTATACAAAAGTGCAATACCAAGTGCTCGTGTCAGTGCCTCAGCTAGTAACATATTATAAATATGAGGTATGATCAATTTAATCAACATGAAATTAGTGTCAACAATATACTCAAGTCTATAAGTATGTGGATGTCATCCAACCATGTAATCAATGCCTGAATGCCTGTGGATCTCGTCCACGGGTCAACCAATGACACAACAATATCATGCACATAAATATCATAAAACCATATGCATGAAAGTATGAGGATATAAATCAACGTGTGTCCCTCGCGACACCTCAAAATCATGGAACCTGAGTGTCCAGCATCGACACTCGAAACATCATGAAAACCGTGCCCAGCATCAGCACGTAAATCCTCATATCTCTCGGACTCCGTCAGTCCGGGTCAGCCCATAACATCTCTCGACTCCGGTCGGTATCCTCCGGATAGCCGCTGGGTCCAACCAATCACCGGTAGGTACTAGCCACCCTGCCAGGCTCATGTCTACACCACGATAATCATCTCTCGCCCCAGGGAACCATACCGGGTCCACCATATACTCGCAGACGGTGCCTCCCACTCCTCTAATCGGGTTTCACATGTCAATCTCAGAACCGAGAAAACACATGGTGGACGCACTGAAATATCATATCAAGAGAAAGCGGGTTTATAAAACAATACATATTTTCTTTGAAATACCCACTGTTCTCAAATCCAGAAATCTCATGAAAACAGCATATCTCAATGCGTATAATCATAAAGCATGATATATGCGACATATAACAGAACTGTAGGCATATCAGTATATCGTGCACCATGGAACAGTAATATGCACATATCAAGGGAAAACCGTTCTTTCAAATGAATCCAGATTTAAAATATATCTTGTGGTTCCCAACCTTTCCAAAGTCAGATGCAGCATCGTAAAAGGTGAATACGTAACTATAGCAAGTAAATTGAGCAAGGAGTCATACCGTGATGCAGCAATCCTACTGTGTAGAGACATGGCAATTATCGATGATGATGTGTGTGAGCCGGCAAGCAGGGATACGTGGAGCATACGCATCATCGGTAATAGTGCTGGTGTCCTAATAGCATGGGTTTCAATATAACAATAAAACACAGTTAAGCATGCAATGCGACGCAAATAACAAGAATATGTGGAAAATGAATAATAAACACAACAGTGAAGAATCTACATTAATATATATGAGTCATACAGTTTTGCCATTTGAAATAACACGAATCGTGGTGTTTAGAAAAAATAAGGGCTACGGTGTTTTAAAGAAAAGATACGTCCTTTCAAAATATCTGTAGAATCACTGGCGTCGGCCTATGGCTCTCTGAATGTACGCGGCACATCTGATCCTGGTTGCAAAACTCATTGCAGCAGTGTCCTTGAAGGAATCCTGCTCAAGGTCTCTTCCAAGTCTCATCTCTGCCAACTGTCCGGAAGTCATCGTCCTTTACTATATCTGCATCTTGCTCTGGAACGACTGCATACTCATCGCGACTCCTTCTGGAAGGTATATCCAGTACTTTGCCTCGGCATGCGCATCGCATCTCTGATGTCGGCGGAGTGGAACGTCATCTCATCCAGATCTTCCACGAACCTCTTACCCCACTCTCCTCTAATATCGACTGCTTCGGACTCGTCTCGTCGTGGATGCATGGGCTGAGCTCCAATGGCTATCCTCGTATCTGGAGTCTCCCAAGAAGTGCATCTCACCATCTAGCATCCGAATTAAGTCGAGCCATCCGATCGAGTCGTCAAAACCTCATAATTCCCCCAAGAGCTCAACATCTTGGGTACAGTATAATAGTATCGAGTACATACCCCAGCATCGGTGGTCCAGCCGTAGAAGGGCAAACCCAAGCCTCACTAATGGCGCCGAGGAACTGTCGTGAACCCTAAGGTTCAAAGGCTTTCACACGGTCATTAAGTCGAGTTAGGGTTTCATTCTTCTAGAGGGACCATAGAATTGCCTGCATGTCTTTCCGAATACTTTAAACTTGGAATAATAGGTTTCTGACATTCGATCGTCTCTGTCGACTCTCAACGTCTCCACATGAAGTCGTCTCAGCTGGAATCAAACTATCTGTTGACCTCGCATCAGGGTAGCGAACGATCCACATGTCCTAGTCATCCATCCTTAGTGACTAGCGACCTTCTACAACCTCTTAGTACAATCTCGTACCGCGATAGCTCCAACATCTGGGGCGATATCTCGTCGTTCGCAGCAATAACTGGCCCACTCGTCTGCACCCTGAACCGTGCCTCAATCATCATGAACAAGCAATGCACCAACGGTCATCAAAATCTGGCTGCCCTCTGTCAGTGGCTCAATCCTCTGGTGCCAATCCGCACGTCCGAGTATTCTCATACAGCGATCCATCCAACGCTCGTAGCGTGAAAACACAATCAAGATACATCTCTGCAAACGTGCGTCTCCGGAATCATGCCCTGGTCAGTCCTCGTTCGTAACGAGCTCATGCTGACCGCAACTCTAGCCGTAGCTCTCCCTGCCCGTAATCGTGGCAGCAAAACCATAACTGGTACCGATGAGGCTAGATCAGGAATGAATATGATACTTAAAAAGGAAATGCACATCCTAAGGTTCCTTAAGTGGAGTGGCGTGTCGTAAATATGCCGCGGAACATACCAACGGTACGTCACTCTACTTTAGTCACCTATTCCATCAACCAAGGGTCATCCTATAATCCGAAGGTAAAACCTAACGCTCTGATACCAACTTTGTCACGACCCGAAAGTACGGAGCATGACCGGCACTTAGACTACGAACGTCTCAAGGCGTACGTAAGCTAAGTAAGCCGAACCCAGAAATCCAAACCAAGAGAAGAAGTAGAGAGTAGGAAAAACCATATCAAACAACCTGTATGCAACATAATATACAACGCCTAAAGGCGAGGATCACAACAGAAAAGAAACTCAACCAGCCTGAAACCCAAAGAAATAAAACACGTGATTCTAAGGTCGAAAGAATATACATCACTGGTCTCTATCTCAAAAATAATACATCTTTGGTTGATGGAACTTCTAGATACAACTGAAATATAATATACAATGTATAATGATGGGTACGATACAACAACCCACCTACTAGCGGATAGCAAGTCACCCGGAAAGAAACCGTGCCCGCAAAGCCGTAATGAAACCTGTACGGCAAACCTGCAAGAAACTGGGGCACAACGGGGGTGAGTTGCCAGCTCGTGAGTAGAAAAAGATCTACAAACAGAAATCGCATGTATGACGCAATCCTAGGTCATACGATCAGAATATATAATCCTCAAATATATATAACCAGCATCTAACAAGACTATGGTAAATATCTAACCCAAGTGTAAACCCATGTGCCTGTGTCAGTGCAGCAGGTGGCAATGTATCATATGAATGATGTATGAATGCATGAAACAGAATGCATGTGCTGAAGAAGACTGCTTTCATAAATTTGTGAGATTTCTGTATTTTAAAATGAGGTATCATAATGAAATCATCATAAAACAGTGCCCAGCAACGGCACAAAACATAATCTCAATATCTCGATATCTCTGTATCATAATCCCTGTACCTCAATATCTCAAATCTCAGTCTCAATCATAATATCCAGGGCGCCGTCAGTCCAGATTGGCCCCTAACATCCATCTCATGACTACGACGGTATCCTCCGGATATCCGACGTGTCGGGTAATATCACCGGTCGGTAGTGCTCCCTCTGCCAAGCTCAACGCCATCTCCTGCGATCTTCTTGTCCCGGGGTACCGCACCGGGCCCACCATATACCCGAAACGGTTCATCCGCCTCCTCGAATCGGGTCTCGAAATCCATCAGCAAAACTCATGGTGGATGACTCATACATCATGGAAAAACCTCATTTATTTAAAAAGAGAGAAAGCAGTTTATATATGTTTTGCGGTTTTCCTCCAAATCCAGAAAATCTCATGGAAACCCGAATCCAAATCATCAATAGCATGTGAAATCATGAATATAAGCATTAGAATCCATGAATGCAGCATATAATGAATAACAGTATGCATGAAGTAACAAGTAATAACTATAATGTAAGCTGGTATATATGGCAAGTACACTAATATCATGTCACTGCTAGCTATCAAGCTAAATCAAGCAATAATATTCTCTAAGTGTGCGTGACATGGTAATTACCGATGAAGATGTGTGTGCGCCGGCAAATAAGTGTACGTGGTACATACGCAACATCGGTAATGGTGCTGGTGTCCTAACAGCATGATATCAATAATAGAATATAATTCACAACAGTATGCGATGCAGAGCAACAATAATAATATGCGGAAGCTGAAATACTGAACACCATGATCGCTAAACTGCATCTAATGTCATAAGAGTCATACAGCTATGCCAACAATAAGGCTGAGCTAATAAGCTAACTGCAGGTAAGGGAAACCGCCTAACCTCTGAGTCGATACACACACATATATATATATAGTCGGTGATCCCGCCTCGATAATATTACATCCGATACCATATCTCTATAATCGGTTATTCCCAAGTCAAGAGTGCGGATCAAACCTCAAATTATAGCTCGTACGTAAATCCGTCGTACGGCATCCCCAAATCTGGGTACGGGTCAATATCACATTCGTCATATCATTCATCGGGTATTCTCTTTATCAAATATCGTAATCTGGGTACTGACCTATGTCTAGTACAATGCTAACATCATCACTATAGTTATGATTTGACTACTGATCGACAGTCTCGTATAAATCGATATCATCATCACATATCATCACAAGCAGTGTACCCCGCCCATGGCGGCCTATTATAAATATCCTGTCATATCATATCATATCCTATCTCGTATCACATGTCAATCATTTTATACATATATCACTATTCATATGGCATCATCATCTAAAGTACGCTAAAACATCAAGACTTATCTCAAATACGAATTTTACCATATCACCGATATCATAACCTCGGATCAAATATCATCGACCCATCTCAATCCCATGTATCATCCTCAAATCTGTATGTGAGCATATGGTCCCATATCCATATGAACACATGACAATATAGAATCCCAAAGTACATATGAGTGAGGATGTATGCAAGTTTGTATGTGTGTATAGGTATGTGTACTGCATCCACTTCCTAGGGTCCGCAATACTATTCATCCAAGTCCACCAATTATCCCTCCTAAACATCAATAATATCCCAAACAACAATATAATAATTGTAGGTGTGTATACGCATCCGTATACATCACCACGGACTGCGGGGGTGCTATACGTTATCCACCCGACTTCTCCCCGTAGATATAAAGCTACTCACCTTTCTTTGTGCATGCCGGTGCCGATGTCGCCATTGCATCTCCAACGCTCCGACGTCACGTGAGTACCTACAAGAATATCACATGCTAAAACACATGAAAATCACATCGGAAACCAAAATGGTGCACGTTACGCCAATAAGTAAAAACCTATCGTCTTGCGTGCAAACACAGCCAATATCCGCTGTCGTTGATGTCCAAATGCCACCCGACAGAAACGAATCATCGAATACCAAAAACTATACGGAAAACAGGTCGTAAATCATACGCCAACTCATGAAAATCAACTCAGATTCTATCCAAACTGGAATCAGTCAAAACTAGACATACAGGGGGTCAAGTTAACATGAAATGGGGCTGTGCACGCAAAACAAGGGGGTTTCCTACTGCTCTGGCCGCAAATTGCGGCCAGATGGAATTTATCTGCGGCCGGGGTTTGGGTCCAGGGTCTGGGGCTTTGGGTGTTGGTTTCTACTAGCCTGTACATCTCACTGCCAAGTCAATTTCATTTTAGGGTCCCTCGGGTTATAGCAGTTTCCAGAAAGGCTAGAAAGTCGACAAATTGCTAAAATACGCCAAGTCGAATAACTCTGGTAAATACTAGGCATCTGGGGTAATATTGGTTACAATGGTCTCAAAAACACCTAATAAGGTTAACCTAATCATCAAAACCAACACTTGGCCACTTCTCACTCAAAATCCCTAAACAAGCACTAGACTACAAATATAACAGTAACTTTCAGCTATATAACCAAAACTGAGCAAGAACCGAGTTGGGTTGTGAGATTATACCTCAAGAGAATCCTAGAATGAAGGAGAAGGGAAGGAGGAAGGGTTGTGCTGCTGGGGAGCTGCTCATTTGACTGTTGGTGCATCTGCTTCTTATTGCTGATGCTGCTTCTGCAGCTGTTGCTTGCAACTCTCTCTCTCTTTTGGTTTTCTTTCTCTTCTCTTTTTTTTTCTATGTGTTGCAGTAGCAGCTGCAACACTTGAGGGGGTATATATAGTGCATTGTGATGTAGTGTGATGAGGGTGTGGGTTGTTACTGGTGCTGCTGTTGTTTTGTAGAAACCATGGGCTGAAATGCAGCAATAGGTGTAGGGAGGGGGCTGTTTAGTGGCTGAAGTCAGCTATTGGGGGCTGATAAGTCATGATGGGGGGTGTGTAGGTCAGCTATGGAGGCTGAAGAATCATGATGAGGGTGTGTAGGTCAGCTATGGAGGCTGAAGAATCATGATGAGGGTGTGTAGGTCAGCTAGGGGGAGCTGAATGTGCTGAATTGATGCATGTTTTCAGCTGAATTTAGGGGCTGATGTTGTGTATCAGCAGTTGATGCGTTGATGGAGGCTGAAGTGAGTGTGTAGGTCAGCTATGGGGTGTTGGTTGTGTTGAGGTATGATATTGTGTTGGTGTTGCTTGAATGAAGGATGTAGTTGCTGCAGGTTCAGCTGCTGCTGATGCAGTGGGGCTGAAACTGTTTTCTGATGGGGTGTTGTTGTTTGAAGTTGTGGTTGGTTTGTTGTTGAGGCTGAAGCTTTTGTTGCTGCATAAGGGGCTGATGTAGTGCTGAAGTGAGGAAGTTGGGCTGATGTAGTGCTGAAATGAGGAAGTTGGGCTGATGTAGTGCTGAAATGGCTGTTTCAGCAGCTGATTTGTTGATTTTGGGGGCTGAAGTGTACTGATGTGAGTGGGTAGGTATGGGCTAAGGTGCTAGGGGCTAGTGGCTGCAGCTATTGGGGCTGGGGTAACTGTTGATGTGAGGGAATGGGAGCTGAAGTGGTGTATCAGTGGCTGAGGTTTGGGCTGATGTGCTGTTGCTGATGTAATTTTGGTGGCTGAATTTTAACAATTGGGGCTGATGGTTGCATGTAGCTGTGTAGGGTGGCTGAGGCAAGATTAGGGGGAGGCTGATGGTTTGTTTCAGCTGCTGTTGCAGCTTATGATGGTGTTAATTTAATGGTTTTTGAGTGTGAGTTGTGAGAAAGAAAAGATATGAGGGATACAAAGAAAGGTTTTGAAGTGAAATGTGCTTAACTCCCCTCACCCTCACTAACCCTTAAAAGCTACAGGACACTTCCCTAATGGCTCGCTCTCTCTCTCTCTCTCTCTCTCTCTCTCTCGCCACAAGTCAACTCCACCCTAATTAAACCAAACTACACCCTTAAACAAAATTAACAACCCTTAAGTAACCCCACTAACCTAACCAATTGGTTCAAGTCACCATGGTCACCAAGGCATGGTTCAACCCTCGGCTTAACATGGGTCCAAAACATGAGACAAGTGCAAGTGTAGAAAATGTTATGTGCACATTTTTGCACAAAGCCAAAAATACAAATTATCGATTTTCAATCACGATTAACATTAAAATACCATATAATCCATCATAAAAAAAAACTGTAAAATGGCAAATTTCCACAAAATAACCTATTTTAGAATTTCCATAATTTTCTCCGAAATTTTCACCATTTATCGATATCTAATTATACCGACTATTAAAATATTCATTAAAAATTAATATTAAATTATGAAAATTCCTAAAAATAATATTTTATTTTTTTGAAATGTTACAGTCTTCCCCCTTAAAGAAATTCAGTCCCCGAATTTAAATTTAAACCCCCAAATTCTAAAACATTTCAATAAAATGTCCAAACCAATGGGGCTCCGAAATCATCAATACATGAAAGGCATCATAGCGCATGAGTAACGAGCAGATAACTCGAAATCAAAACTCCGTCAAGCGTCTCGCAATCATCGGAGTCAAGGTAAAACACGAATGCCAAATCTAAGGCAAAGCCGATATGCTATAAATCGGAACTATGCATGTAAATACCAAATTCGTACATGTAAATATCTGAAGGGAATGCATGCCAAATTCCTTAAAAATCGCTGTGCAATACACATAACACTGCACAGTGGCGGACGTCTCTATAAGAAAATAGCCATATACTTATATACCTTTTGTTTAACATTCACGACCCGCCATTTTGAAAACAGTTTAGAAGGGTTTTCCTCGTTTTAAACGTTTCGTGTCATATCAGACACGTATGTAAATAATGAGACTATAGCTCGCTTTTGGAAATCCCTATGAAAGCTGTCAATGCATGCAAAATATACCCAGGTACTGTCCTCTGACTAGTCCTGCTCAGTACGAAAACAAATCGCAATGTCATAAAAATGTACTGCTCCATAAGAATCAATCCCAAAAAGTGCATATGAATACTACGTGCGTCTGGTGCGCACGAAAATTAAAATCCATACATGTGCCAAGCAGGTGCACAGAAACAACATCAAGGTGCAACGGTTGTGCACACAACATTGGTCATAGGAAACGTGTGTGCCTGACCGCAAAATCAGGTGCATCTGACATGCACGAAAATCCCGATTTAGTGCATCTGGTGTGCACCAAATCGCATCTCCTAGCATGCGCCCAACATGCGCTAACTGTCCAAATCCGGTGCATCCAAGTGCACAAAATACACGTCACTGCACTGCAAGCACATATAGACTATACAGAGTGCAAAAATCAAATCGTGTGCGTGCGTACGCACAAAATCAACTCAACTGTATGAAACCCCATAAAATCACAAACATGCAAAACCAAGGCACGAAAACGATATCAAGTGTAACAACTGTGCAAAAATCGTAAATCCTCAATCATCAAAATCAAATCATGCGAATAAATCACCCAAAACATCGAAATCAAGTATGGCGGAATATTTCCGCTCAAGCACGTCCTCTAAGAATCTCTGGCCAACTGTCGTGATTACTCATAGCACGTCTCGTCGACGATCCTAGAATCTGGCCTGCTGGTGTGCGTAACATGACCACTCCTGGGTCCAAGTCTTCTCTGTGAATTATCAATCTCACGATCCGTCGGCTCATCGGCCCTGTCAGGTGTGCTAACGGGGACGATCCCGTTCTGGCACTTCTCTGATCATCTCTCGGTCAATCATCGCGACCACTCGTAAAGCAGCATGTCACTGGCGTCGGCCTATTGCTCTCTGAATGTACGCGGCACATCTGATCCTGGCTGCAAAACTTATTGCAGCAGTGTCCTGGAAGGAATCCTGCTCAAGGTCTCTTCCAAGTCTCATCTCTGCCAACTGTCCGGAAGTCATCGTCCTTTACTATATCTGCATCTTGCTCTGGAACGACTGCATACTCATCGCGACTCCTTCTGGAAGGTATATCCAGTACTCTGCCTCAGCATGCGCATCACATCTCTGATGTCGGCGGAGTGGAACGTCATCTCATCCAGATCTTCCACGAACCTCTTACTCCACTCTCCTCTAATATCGACTGCTTCGGACTCGTCTCGTCATGGCTGCATGGGCTGAGCTCCAATGGCTATCCTCGTATCTGGAGTCTCCCAAGAAGTGCATCTCACCATCTAGCATCCGAATTAAATCGAGCCATCCGATCGAGTCGTCAAAACCTTATAATTCCCCCAAGAGCTCAACATCTTGGGTACAGTATAATAGTATCGAGTACATACCCCAGCATCGGTGGTCCAGCCGTAGAAGGGCAAACCCAAGCCTCACTAATGGCGCCGAGGAACTGTCGTGAACCCTAAGGTTCAAAGGCTTTCACACGGTCATTAAGTCGAGTTAGGGTTTCATTCTTCTAGAGGGACCATAGAATTGCCTGCATGTCTTTCCGAATACTTTAAACTTGGAATAATAGGTTTCTGACATTCGATCGTCTCTGTCGACTCTCAACGTCTCCACATGAAGTCGTCTCAGCTGGAATCAAACTATCTGTTGACCTCGCATCGGGGTAGCGAACGATCCACATGTCCTAGTCATCCATCCTTAGTGACTAGCGACCTTCTACAACCTCTTAGTACAATCTCGTACCGCGATAGCTCCAACATCTGGGGCGATATCTCGTCGTTCGCAGCAATAACTGGCCCACTCGTCTGCACCCTGAACCGTGCCTCAATCATCATGAACAAGCAATGCACCAACGGTCATCAAAATCTGGCTGCCCTCTGTCAGTGGCTCAATCCTCTGGTCTCTATCTCAAAAATAATACATGTTTGGTTGATGGAACTTCTAGATACAACTGAAATATAATATACAATGTATAATGATGGGTACGATACAACAACCCACCTACTAGCGGATAGCAAGTCACCCGGAAAGAAACCGTGCCCGCAAAGCCGTAATGAAACCTGTACGGCAAACCTGCAAGAAACTGGGGCACAACGGGGGTGAGTTGCCAGCTCGTGAGTAGAAAAAGATCTACAAACAGAAATCGCATGTATGACGCAATCCTAGGTCATACGATCAGAATATATAATCCTCAAATATATATAACCAGCATCAACAAGACTAGGGTAAATATCTAACCCAAGTGTAAACCCATGTGCCTGTGTCAGTGCAGCAGGTGGCAATGTATCATATGAATGATGTATGATGCATGAAACAGAATGCATGTGCTGAAGAAGACTGCTTTAATAAAATTGTGAGATTTCTGTATTTTAAAATGAGGTATCATAATGAAATCATCATAAAACAGTGCCCAGCAACAGCACAAAACATAATCTCAATATCTCGATATCTCTGTATCACAATCCCTGTACCTCAATATCTCAAATCTCAGTCTCAATCATAATATCCAGGGCGCCGTCAGTCCAGATCGGCCCCTAACATCTAACTCATGACTACGACGGTATCCTCCGGATATCCGACGTGTCGGGTAATATCACCGGTCGGTAGTGCTCCCTCTGCCAGGCTCAACGCCATCTCCTGCGATCTTCTTGCCCCGGGGTACCACACCGGGCCCACCATATACCCGAAACGGTTCATCCGCCTCCTCGAATCGGGTCTCGAAATCCATCAGCAAAACTCATGGTGGACGACTCATACATCATGGAAAAACCTCATATATTTAAAAAGAGAGAAAGCAGTTTATATATGTTTTGCGATTTTCCTCCAAATCCAGAAAATCTCATGGAAACCCGAATCCAAATCATCAATAGCATGTGAAATCATGAATATAAGCATGAGAATCCATGAATGCAGCATATAATGAATAACAGTCTGCATGAAGTAACAAGTAATAACTACAATGTAAGCTGGTATATATGGCAAGTACACTAATATCATGTCACTGCTAGCTATCAAGCTAAATCAAGCAATAATATTCTCTAAGTGTGCGTGACATGGCAATTACCGATGAAGATGTGTGTGCGCCGGCAAATAAGTGTACGTGGTACATACGCAACATCGGTAATGGTGCTGGTGTCCTAACATCATGATATCAATAATGGAATATAATTCACAACAGTATGCGATGCAGAGCAACAATAATAATATGCTGGAGCTGAAATACTGAACACCATGATCGCTAAACCGCATCTAATGTCATAAGAGTCATACAGCTATGCCAACAATAAGGCTGAGCTAATAAGCTAACTGCAGGTAAGGGAAACCGCCTAACCTCTGAGTCGATACACACACACACATATATATATATATAGTCGGTGATCCCGCCTCGATAATATTACATCCGATACCATATCTCTATAATCGGTTATTCCCAAGTCAAGAGTGCGGATCAAATCTCAAATTATAGCTCGTACGTAAATCCGTCGTACGGCATCCCCAAATCTGGGTACGGGTCAATATCACATTCGTCATATCATTCATCGGGTATTCTCTTTATCAAATATCGTAATCCGGGTACTGACCTATGTCTAGTACAATGCTAACATCATCACTATAGTTATGATTTGACTACTGATCGACAGTCTCGTATAAATCGATATCATCATCACATATCATCACAAGCAGTGTACCCCGCCCAAGGCGGCCTATTATAAATATCCTGTCATATCATATCATATCCTATCTCGTATCACATGTCGATCATTTTATACATATATCACTATTCATATGGCATCATCATCTAAAGTACGCTAAAACATCAAGACTTATCTCAAATACGAATTTTACCATATCACCGATATCATAACCTCGGATCAAATATCATCGACCCATCTCAATCCCATGTATCATCCTCAAATCTGTATGTGAGCATATGGTCCCATATCCATATGAACACATGACAATATAGAATCCCAAAGTACATATGAGTGAGGATGTATGCAAGTATGTATGTGTAGTGCACCCACTTCCTAGGGTCCGCAATACTAATCATCCAAGTCCACCAATTATCCCTCCTAAACATCAATAATATCCCAAACAACAATATAATAATTGTAGGTGTGTATACGTATCCGTATACATCACCACGGACTGCGGGGGTGCTATACGCCATCCACCCGACTTCTTCCCGTAGATATAAATCTACTCACCTTTCTTTGTGCGTGCCGGTGCCGATGTCGCCATTGCATCTCCAACGCTCCGACGTCACGTGAGTACCTACAAGAATATCACATGCTAAAACACATGAAAATCACATCGGAAACCAAAATGGTGCACGTTACGCCAATAAGTAAAAACCTATCGTCTTGCGTGCAAACACAGCCAATATCCGCTGTCGTTGACGTCCAAACGCCACCCGACAGAAACGAACCATCGAATACCAAAAACCATACGGAAAACAGGTCGTAAATCATACGCCAACTCATGAAAATCAACTCAGATTCTATCCAAACTGGAATCAGTCAAAACTAGACATACAGGGGGTCAAGTTTACATGAAATGGGGCTGTGCACGCAAAACGAGGGGGTTTCCTACTGCTCTGGCCGCAAATTGCGGCCAGATGGAATTTATCTGCGGCCTGGGTTTGGGTCCAGGGTCTGGGGCTTTGGGTGTTGGTTTCTACTAGCCTGTACATCTCACTGCCAAGTCAATTTCATTTTAGGGTCCCTCGGGTTATAGCAGTTTCCAGAAAGGCTAGAAAGTCGACAAATTGCTAAAATACGCCAAGTCGAATAACTCTGGTAAATACTAGGAATCTGGGGTAATATTGGTTACAATGGTCTCAAAAACACCTAATAAGGTTACCCTAATCATCAAAACCAACACTTGGCCACTTCTCACTCAAAATCCCTAAACTAGCACTAGACTACAAATATAACAGTAACTTTCAGCTATATAACCAAAACTGAGCAAGAACCGAGTTGGGTTGTGAGATTATACCTCAAGAGAATCCTGGAATGAAGGAGAAGGGAAGGTGGAAGGGTTGTGCTGCTGGGGAGCTGCTCATTTGACTGTTGGTGCATCTGCTGCTTATTGCTGATGCTGCTTCTGCAGCTGTTGCTTGCAACTCTCTCTCTCTTTTGTTTTTCTTTCTCTTCTCTTTTTTTTTCTATGTGTTGCAGTAGCAGCTGCAACACTTGAGGGGGTATATATGGTGCATTATGATGTAGTGTGATGAGGGTGTGGGTTGTTACTGGTGCTGCTGTTGTTTTGTAGAAACCATGGGCTGAAATGCAGCAATAGGTGTAGGGAGGGGGCTGTTTAGTGGCTGAAGTCAGCTATTGGGGGCTGATAAGTCATGATGGGGAGGGGTGTAGGTCAGCTATGGAGGCTGAAGAATCATGATGAGGGTGTGTAGGTCAGCTATGGAGGCTGAAGAATCATGATGAGGGTGTGTAGGTCAGCTAGGGGGAGCTGAATGTGCTGAATTGATGCATGTTTTCAGCTGAATTTAGGGGCTGATGTTGTGTATCAGCAGTTGATGCGTTGATGGAGGCTGAAGTGAGTGTGTAGGTCAGCTATGGGGTGTTGGTTGTGTTGAGGTATGATATTGTGTTGGTGTTGCTTGAATGAAGGATGTAGTTGCTGCAGGTTTAGCTGCTGCTGATGCAGTGGGGCTGAAACTGTTTTCCGGTGGGGTGTTGTTGTTTGAAGTTGTGGTTGGTTTGGTGTTGAGGCTGAAGCTTTTGTTGCTGCATAAGGGGTTGATGTAGTGTTGAAGTGAGGAAGTTGGGCTGATGTAGTGCTGAAATGAGGAAGTTGGGCTGATGTAGTGCTGAAATGGCTGTTTCAGCAGCTGATTTGTTGATTTTGGGGGCTGAAGTGTACTGATGTGAGTGGGTAGGTGTGGGCTAAGGTGCTAGGGGCTAGTGGCTGCAGCTATTGGGGCTGGGGTAGTTGTTGATGTGAGGGAATGGGAGCTGAAGTAGTGTATCAGTGGCTGAGGTTTGGGCTGATGTGCTGTTGCTGATGTAATTTTGGTGGCTGAATTTTAACAATTGGGGGCTGATGGTTGCATGTAGCTGTGTAGGGTGGCTGAGGCAAGATTAGGGGGAGGCTGATGGTTTGTTTCAGCTGCTGTTGCAGCTTATGATGGTGTTAATTTAATGGTTTTTGAGTGTGAGTTGTGAGAGAGAAAAGATATGAGGGATACAAAGAAAGGTTTTGAAGTGAAATGAGCTTATCTCCCCTCACCCTCATTCAACCTTAAAAGCTACAGGACACTTCCCTAATGGCTCGCTCGCTCTCTCTCTCTCTCTCTCTCTCTCTCGCCACAAGTCAACTCCACCTTAATTAAACCAAACTACACCCTTAAACAAAATTAACAACCCTTAAGTAACCCCACTAACCTAACCAATTGGTTCAAGTCACCATGGTCACCAAGGCATGGTTCAACCCTCGGCTTAACATGGGTCCAAAACATGAGACAAGTGTGCAAGTGTAGAAAATGTTATATGCACATTTTTGCACAAAGCCAAAATACAAATTATCGATTTTAAATCGCGATTAACATTAAAATGCCATATAATCCATCATAAAAAAAAACTGTAAAATGGAATATTTCCTCAAAATAACATATTTTAGAATTTCCATAATTTTCTCCGAAATTTTCACCATTTATCGGTATCTAATTATACCGACTATTAAAATATTCATTAAAAATTAATATTAAATTATGAAAATTCCTAAAAATAATATTTTATTTTTTTGAAATGTTACACATGCTCGAGTCAAGAGTGTGGATCTATCATTAATATAAAGCTCGTACGGTAAATCCATCGTACGGCATCCCAATCTGGGTATGGGTCGAAAATCATATTTATCTCATCAATTATCTGGTATCGTTATCATAATATCCTGTAATAGGGGTACTGATCTAAGTCAGGTACAAACTGATACCATCTGCAAATATATGCGTTTATGAAACACACGCCTAAAGGACCGCTAAAATCTCATGTCGTATCTCATAATACGAATCAAAACATATCACCGATCTCATAGCATCATATCTAATCTCATCGACTCATCTCCAAGTACCATGTACAATCCTCATCATCCATGTATAGGTATACGTATATACATACATAGTCCCATACCTATGTGTGTGTATATATATATCCCCATATACGCACAAGTAAAACAAAGTAAGCATGTGTGTGCGTGTGGGTGTAAACCTTATTCTAAGGTTCGCGACTAAACTAACTGACGACACTAACATCCAATCTTACAATTTAGCTCGTGATCAACTCAGATCCTACTTGCTAATCATCTAAGTTCGCAAAACACATGTATACATATATAACATATCATAAGCTATACTACGAACTGCGGGGGTGCTATACGCCATCCACCCGACTTCCCCCGTAGATATATATCTACTCACCTTGATCTTCGCTTGCCGATGCCGATGTCGCCACGCGCTCGCTTGTCGTCTCGAAACCTTCACGAGGGTACCTATATATCATAACATATCGTGCCGCATTATTGTCCAATCCAAAACCAAAACGACACACGAATCTCACATAGGTCAAAACCTATGGTCTACTCCCGCAAATCAACCAAACAACACTCGATATAGACGTACAAACGTCAAGTGACTTAGATAAAACACAAATACTAAAATCAAGAATTCAAAATACGTAAAACATAACCCCGAAACAAAACAGCAACCCAAGAAAGTGGTCCCAGATTTTAGTTCAGGTCAAAACTAGGTGCACAAACAGTACTGGGGTGATATATAGGATGTATATGAGCTACTGAAGAAACCTGGACACCATTTCCCACCACTTGGCCGGCCACTTCCTCAAAAATTCCGGCCTGCTCAGCCTGGGAGTCTCTGTAGGGGCTCGTCTTGCTACAGTGGGTTCCTAGTGGTTTAATTTGGTCTCTAGAGTTGTTTGTTTTTCTAGTATTGGTCTTGGGTCGCTCCAGATTTTCCTACACCCACTATATATTCACAAAACCGACATGACAAGTTTTAAATTTGGGTTTCAGGTTTTAGTTCAAGTTTGGTCTGGGTTTTTGACACTATGGGGGGGGTTAAGGTCATCACTAAAGCCCAATTACACTAACACAACTCAAAATTCTCTTAAACCTCATCTAAGTATTTTCAAAGCTCACAAAACCACATCCAAACACTTCTAAACTTGCATAGGTGCTAAACTAATCGAAATACAATACTAATGGTGCAGAAATTACCTCATTTGGCAACTCAAGAATTTTCATGAGTTGCCCCAAGTGCTCAAAATTTATCCTTTCTTGGTCCAAAGTGCTTGTAGGAGGCTTGTGGATGTTTTTAGTGAAAGGGAGATGGACTTTGGAGTTGTTTTTGGTGGTGAAGTGGGGGTGTTTGAGGAGGGAGGAGAGAGGTGCTGCCATGGTGAGAAGAAGGGAGGGATGAAGGTGAAAATAATGAAGGGGAAGAAATGACCAAGTTAACAAAACCCTCACCCTCTCTCTCTCTCTTGCCCATGCCTCATTGTTTATTCCTTTTTCTTTTCTTTTTCTTTTCTTTTTCTTCTCTTTTCTCTCAATTAAAACCGAAACAAAACAAGAAAGCCATGTAGGAAAAGATAACATAAGTGTAAAAATGATATGGTGAATGTCATGTGCACAAAATCGGATTAATGCAAGATTAGCGCTATTTAATCGTAATTAGCATTAAAATAGAGTATAATTAATTATAGAAATTTGTAAATTGCATAAATCACATAAAACGCCCTCATTTCAGTAATTTTTATAATTTTCCAAATATTTTCCACTTTATCGGTATTTAATTATACCGCATTATTAAAATATTCTTAATATTTATTATTTAATTATAAAAATTCCCAAAAATAATATTTTATTTTTCTAAAAGGTTACAGTCTTCCCCCCTTAATGAAATTCGGTCCCCGAATTTAAATTTAAACTCCCCCAACTTCTAAAATATTTTAGTAAAAAGGTCAAGTCGTCGGGCTCCGAAATCATAAATACATAAAACACATCATAGCGCAATGCATGCGCATGAAAAATGAGCAGATAACTCAAAATCAAACTCCGTCAAGTATCCTGCAATTATCGGAGTTATGGCGAAGGCACCAATGTCAAAGCCCAAAACGAAAGCCAACATGATATACATCAAAAGTATAACACGTACTCAGTACGCGTTGGTGTAAACTCGTCAAAACATCTTAAAGAAATGCATGCCAAACCCTTTTTAAGTCGCTGTGCGATGTGCATATCACTGCACAGTGGTGGACGTCTATTGTAAGAAAATAACTATATGTATGTATATATATATCCTTTGTTTAACATACACGTGCCGCAATTTTTGAAAATAATTTAGAAGGGTTTCCTTTGTTAAAATGTTTCGTGTCATCCCGGACACGTAGGTAAATACTGAGACTATAGCTCCTTTTTGGAAATCCCTTCGATAACTATCAATGCATGCAAAAAATATACTCAGGTATTGTCCTCTGACTAGTCCTGCTCAGCTACTATACTAAATAGTAAATATAATAAAACATACTACTCCAAAAGAAATCAATCCCCAAAATGTAAATAAGAATGCCACGTGCGTCTGGTGCACACGGAAATCGAAATCCATGAATGTGCCATACATGTGCACAGAACAAAATCTAAGTGCAACGGGTGTGCACGAAACACCTGTCAAGGGCAATGGGTGTGCCTGACAGCAATATCAGGTGCATCTGATATGCACGAAGAATCTCGATATAGTGCATCTGGCGTGCACAAAAATCGCATCAAGTGCGTCAGGTCTGCGCAAAAACCAAATCAAGTGCACAAGGTGCACGGAAACAAATATCGAATATCACAATCGAAAACAACGGTATACAACACATTTCAATCCAAATCCAAATCAGGTATACCGTGGTATATAATCTCACAACCATGTGCAGCAGTGTGCACAAATCGAATCAAAATACTAAAAGTGCATGAAAACTATGCCGAAAGCATAAGTCAAATAACATGCATACCGTAGGTATGAAATCAAAATCAACATCTCGAATGACATCAAATCGAAGTCAAGTGCAACTGTGGTGCACAAAATCTCAATCATGCAAATAAATCGCCCAAAATATCAAAATCCAAAAATGACGGATGCATGATATTCGAATCACCAAATTCCAGATTGTAAACACTGTCGTCGATATGTCCTTTCATCGCAGTCGAGAAGGTGTCGGTGCATCCAAAGCTAGCAGAGCAAGATATCTACTTGCCTCATGTTCATGGTCTGGCGCATGGTGCCTTTAGGCTCTTATCTATCACTGCGAATTGATAGATATATAGCTCCTTGGCTCAACAGCCTAATATGGAATGACGACGGAAACAGTCCCACTCTGGCACATCCTCTAATGATCTCTGGCCAACTGTCTCGTCGACGGTGCCAAACTATGGCCTACTAGGTGTGCGCAAAATGACCAATCCTGGGTCCAAGTCTTCACGTATAGTATTCCAGAAAGATCTCGTCGAGGTCTCTCCCGAATCTCGTTTCTGCCGAACTGCCCAGAAGTTGTCATCCTTTACCAAATCTATTTCTTGTTCCGGAACGGCTGCATACTCATCACGACTCCTCCTGGAAGATATTTTCATATACTATGCCTCTGCATGCGTATTACATTTCTGATATCAGTGGAGTGGAACGTCAACTCATCAAGATCTCGTACGAACGTCTTACACCTCTTTTCTCTAATGTCGACTGATTGGGACTCGTCTCTTCGTGGCTGCAAGGACTGCGCTCCAACGGCTATACTCGTATCTAGAGTCTCCCAAGCAATGTACCCTATCACATGATATCCGAATGACGTCGAACCTTCCGATCGATTCGTCAAAGTTTCATAATCCCTCAAGAGCTCAACATCTTGGGTACAGTTTAATAGTATTCTACTACACGCCACAGTACCTATGGACCAGCCATAGAAGGGCAAACCCAAGCCTCATCAATGGTACCTCTGAACTGCTGCAAACCCTAAGGTTTCAAAACATTCTCATGGTCATTATATCGAGTTAGGGTTTCATTCTTCTAGAGGGTCCACGGAATTACTTGCATGTTTCCCCGAATACTTTAAACTATGGAAATGGGTTTCTGACATTCGATCGTCTTCCCTCGACTCCCAACGTGTAAGTCCACGTTGCCTACCCCGGTTCTTACGGGGAGGCGGAAAAGAAAAAAAAAACGATTTTTATACAAGACAACATGGACTAGAAACAAAGGATCTTTGCTAAATAAAAACCTAGTAAACAAACTACAAGTTTAGCTACTCGGTTAGGGGGTTATACCTAAGTCTTGAACTCCTTCTCTTCTTGCTCCTTAGAGTGGTTTGAACGGCTCCTCCTCGCAGTCTTCTCTTTGTCGAAGAAGGATCCACCCGAAAGCCTCTACCTTGAGCTCCTACCTCAACCTAGAGGTAACTAAAATACTTGGCTTGCTAAACCTAGAATCCTAGAATGAGTAGAGAGGAGTTATGGTGGTTTTACCTTAAGAGCTCATGGTTCTCAACACATGAGAGATGAGAGCTTTGAGAGAGAGGAAGAGAATGAGCAAAAATTATGAGAGAGAAAGTGCAAGAAAGAATGAGGATAATTTAGCAACCATACTCTCATATTTGGAATAATGATAATAATAATAATAATTAAGAAATTGTGATGGTTAGTTTATGAATGACCATTATCATTTCATCATTTAATACATTTGCAAAGAACAAGAAGCATCTTTGAAATGAAATGATGATGGTCAACAAGTCCACAATGGTCAACCGGTCAACAAAGTCAACAAAAGTCAAATGTTCAACTCAACCATGGCACAATAATCCTTAATTAATATTATTAATCATATTTCTTATTCTCATTAGGGTTTAGAAAAAGTCAACGGTCAACAACCCTAATGAGAATCCCCTGCCTCTGCCTCTGTCAACTGTGCGTACACACCCGCATCCGTGTTCCGAGAAACACGAATACAATGAGATAAAACCAATCCCAAAACATATATTAGGATCTGGCTTAAACCAAAGCCCGCTAGTAATAATTGCCCGGACACCAAATGTGCACAAGTGCGCAGATGTGAACGAACCCCGTCGCAAAACCATGCGACCTCTACTCTGTTTTGCCCAAAAGCGAACATCCCTCTGTGTGGGACTCTAAAGACTCGACACTACGCTGGAAGTGGGTTTAACCACAGGCCGCAAGCGGTACTAGCTGTACGTAACGGTCCCCAGGTAGATGCCGATAAGAAGACTGATGAGGTGAACCCATCTGAACTCCTACTGAGCCTGAATGTGACAATCTCCGTACAGTCTGGTCTGTTCGTCTGAGAGTATCGCATGTCAGGCTTAGGAGGGCGGTAAATGTCAGTCCCCTAATAGCGGTACAAGTCGTGTCGGAGTGTAGCCCAGAACAACCTGAGATAACACTGGAAACGCTACCAGTATATCTCGCTTGCCCTGGCCAGGGACTTTGTGTAATGGCTCTCCTGGACACAACGCGATATCAACCCCCAATATCGGGAGAGACGAATCCTGTCTAACCATCACTGCCTCCAAGTACTTCGGGACTGCACCCAACTACTACCTGTTTGCATGACTCATTTGAGCCGTGGTAAGGTAGTAATCTAAGAACAGTAGGAACACACTTGAGGCGAAGTGACAGTGTCAAGTCAACGGAATATGCTGTACTCATGTCACCTGGGAACTGATAAATGACGATAGGTATAATACCAAACCAACAGTTCCCAGCGAGTCCTGTCCAGTGTACTCGTAACCTAACGAGCACCTGCATACTATCTCCAGTACGACGTACTGATGGCTGTGGGACAGACCATCTCCCCTCCTGGGATGAGAAGCGTATACTCTAGTCTACTCTGGAGTATTGATGCCCTGTCTCGATAATCCTACGACTAGGGACCTGTATAAGGATGTGCTTGTAGATTACCCAGCCCCCACTAGTGTGACTGCCATCACAACGCTGGTAATCAAGCAAAGATCCTAAGGGCTCCACTAATGTGTATAGGCGATATGCTAAAAGAAACACATGCACACATTAAATTAGAAACAAACCAAGTAGTATACTACCATTTCGAGCAAGATTGTCTATACAACTGTGAATATCCCAAGCTTCCATAAAGTAATATACAAACTAGTATGATACAGTAATGGCCTCTAGGGCATATACACTAACAATCTCCCACTTGCACTAAGGCCATGTACTGGCGTATCGAAGACCTATCATCTCGATCAGCCGCTCGAACTGAGTCTGGGGTATGGCCTTCATGAATGGATCTGCAGTGTTATCTTCTGTAGCAACCCTCCAAACCTCGATCTCCCGGCGATCCACGATCTCCCTGATCAGGTGATACCGCTTCAAGATGTGTCTGGACTTCTGATGGGACCTTGGTTCCTTCGCTAAAGCTATAGCCCCGTTGTTGTCACAATACAGAGGTATTGGATCAACAATGGACAGAACCACCTGAAGTTCAGTCAAAAACTTCCTCATCCAGACGGCTTCTTTTGCGGCATCAGATGCAGCGATATATTCCGCTTCCATCATCGAGTCAGCAATGGTTTCCTGTTTGGAACTCTTCCAACACATTGCCCCTCCATTGAGGTTAAAGACATAACCCGACATGGATTTGGAGTCATCCTTGTCACTCTGGAAGCTGGAGTCAGCAAAGGCCTCCATCTGGAGGTCTTTTCCGCCGTAAACCAAAAACATGTCCTTAGTCCTTCTCAGGTACTTCAGAATGTTCTTTACCGCTATCCAGTGGTTCTCCCCAGGGTTTTACTGATACCGGCTTACCACACTCAGTGCATTGTAGGGTTGCTAGACACACGCACAAGGGTCTACAAGGCATCAACCATGCCTGATTTAAAATTTAGCCGTGCCGAACAACCCAAAGCCGGATCATTAAACTAGAGATTAGGCGAAAACAAGCATGTTAAACACTTTAACACTAAGTGAAAGGGATTACAACCTTTGTAGATCTGGTCATTCACTTCTTAAGCTCCGTGTTGAGGTCCCTGCGCTGCGATCATCGTGTTCCGGACTCTCGAGAGGCTCCACGAAGAGAAAGATGCAAGCTTGCTTCCGATCTTCGATAACAAAGATGATCTACCTTGAAGTTTCATTAACACAAGCTCTCACTCACTAAATGAAGTGAACACACTCATCTAAAGGGCAAGGGTAGATGAGGATAATGAAGTAGGATTTTTGCTCTCATTTGTTTTCTTATTCTCACTCATTTTTCATCACAAAATCAAAGCAAGAAAGCTTTTCCTAAAGAACTCAAGCAAGAAGAAGATGAATAATGATTAATCCTTTTGTGATGAATAATGAAAGTTATGATAAGGTTAGAAATGCAACCATGGTCAAACAAATCTTTGTAGAGATTTAACTAGGGCTAGGGTTTGGGTTGAGTTAAAGATGAGTCACTTTAAAATATCAACACAAATATCTTTTCCAAAACAAAAAAAGAAAGCTTCTAGAAACTTCTAGAAAAGCTTAACCCAAATCAAACCCTAACCATGTTTAATCTCCACTAAACATGTTGCATTAATAATCACATCATGTTACAATATTATATATCACATATATAATATTTATTGTAACAAAATAAAATAATACAATTAACATATATCGCATATATATCAATATAATACCCGAGTGAGAAAAAGAATCTTTTAGTGAGCTAATATTAGTTAATATAATTTAATATATCATATATATAATTATACATTAAATCATCGAATCAACACTTGATCCGACAATCCGGCTATATCGCATATAACCGACTAATATATCATTTACCGATTCATCGAATCAACACTTGATCCGATTACCCGGCTGATATCAAATATCGCGAGAATATAATACGGTATCTCATATCGCATTATCCTCGGTCCTGCACATATCACATATGTGCCCTTACTCCGTTTTGCCTGAGTCAAGAAACCTCTGTGTAGGACTCTAAAGAATCGTCAATACGCCAGCAGTAGGTGATGATCATATCAAACACCCACAAGCTGCAAGCGGTCAGCTAAACGTAACAGCCACCCAGGTATTGAGCGCTCAGAAGATCAACAAGCAAGCCTGTACATTCTCCTGTGAATCCAAACAGTAACACTCCCGTACAGTCCGGTCTCGTCGTCTGATATGTCGCATATCTCGCCTAGGGGTGGTAAACGTCAGACCCCAGTAGCTCGATAAGTTGTGTCGATATGAGGTCTATAACAGTTCGAGAAACTACTGATAACACTTACCAGTAAATCTCAGCAACCTTGGCCAGGGATTTCCAGTTATAACCAATCGAACACAGCGCAACATCAACTCCCTATACCGGGAGAGACGAATCCCCTCCTATCGCTCATTGCCTCCATGTGATTCGGGGCTGTACCCAAAAGCCACCTTTTTGCACGCCCTCTTGGACGTGGTATGATGGAAATCAAAGCACAGTAGGAATCACACAAGACTCTATGACGATCTTGGGTCAACAGACTACTCTGTACCAATGACACCGGAGAACTGCCATCTGACGTGAGGTATAATACCATCTGGGAGTTCTCGGCGAGTCCGTCTAGTATACCCAGTCTCTACTGAGCACCCGTACACCATCGTTGATGTCAAACACCGATGGATATAGGATCATCCATCGCCCATCATATGGGTCAAGATGCGTATACGCTAGTCTACTCTGGTGTATCGATGCCCTGTCTCGATCACCCTCGACTAGGAACAGTTATAAGATGTACTCGTCGACTACCATGGCCCCACTAGTATGATCTCATCATAGCCCCAGTAGTCGAGTACATATCCTAAGTGCTTTATCAACATATAACATAGAGACAATCATAGTACATGTTAAGATAAAGTACAACCAGATAGCATACTATCATGTCGAGCAAGAAAGTCCTCCCTATATATGTCCAAGCATCCATTACAATATACATCGTTTGTACAGTAATGGTCTCTAGGGAATACATATAACTAACAATCTCCCACTTACACTAGGGCCATCTGTTGTGGTATCGCATACCCAACAATTAGCTGTGGTTGAAGTATCTCATACTCAACCATCCCTTAAAAGTCTCTACTGGGAAAAAGGCCTTTGTGAGTGGATCCACGCTGTTGTCCTCTGTGTCTGCTCTCCTAACCTTGATCTCGCTGGAGATCAACCATCTCTATGATCAGATGATACTGCCTAAGAATTATATCTGGATATCTGATGGGACGGTAGTTCCTTGGCTAAAACCACAACTCCATTGTCACACAATGGTAGGAACGAAGTTCATCTCATGAACTTATATATCCAGACTGCCTCTTTGGTAGCATCCTTGGTAACGATGTATCTTGCCTTTAATCGTCTAGTATGTCACGGTATCTAGCTTGGAACTCTTCTAACATACCGTCCCTCCACTGAGGGTAAAGACAATACCCGTGACTGACATTCAGTCATCCTTATCACCCTGGAACCTTTCCAGTGATTCTCCCCAGGATCGATCTATACCATCTCTCTACAACTAGTGAGTATCCTAACATCCAATTAGATCTATCTCATAGATCCAAAACCCAGGATTTAGGAGGTATCACTTTGATCCTATATAGAGAATGCTTGTGATAAGCGGAGATTGACCGAGCGTAGCATAGGAAACTCCTTCCCTATCAAGAGTATGTCATCCACGTACTCTACGAGGATCGCCACCATACTCCCTACTACCTTTTTGTATATACAAGGTTCATCTACCATTTTGATGAAGTCAAACTCTTTGACTACCACATCAAAACAGATGTTCCAACTCCGCAATACTTGCTTTATCCTATAAAGCATCTTGCACACATTTCCGCTGCTCCCACTGTCTACGAAGCCCTCTGGCTGTGTACTTATAGACGCTCTCTTCTAAAACATCATTTAGAAAAGCTGTCATAACACCCAACCACCAGATATCGTAGTCATGGTATGTAGCAGTGGCAAGTAGGATCTGGATGGACTTAAGCATAGCTTTGAAAGTCTCAACTTTTCCATGTACACCAAGTAATCTTGTCAAGATATACTTGCTCCTAATGGGGATTTAACCCTTCAGATAAAGCAACCAAAGTCTATACTTTGTTGGTGTATAAGGATTCCATCTCAGATCACTAAGCATCCAGCCATTCTTATAGTGTCTCACTCCTGATGGCCTGCTCGAAACTAGTTGGGTCATCATCTCATGATGCAATCCTCGCTCCCACTGTCATAGAGAAACCGAAGTATCTCTCAGGTGGATGAGGAACCTACCAGATCGGCGGAGAGGCTGAGGTTCGTTGGAAACTCAGTAGTGCTCATCATAGAGCGCACCATATCACATATGGTGTGATTGCTCCGCCCCGATACACTGAGGTGCTGTGGTGTATACGGAGGAGTAATGCTGAGAGAGAATCTCATTCTCTTTTAGAGTAGTCCAGGAATCTCCGTGCTCAAGTATTCTGTTCCTTGATCTCATCAAAGGACATAATACTTATACCCGTTTTTGGTTCTCTACTTCTAACTTATATTCTGTGATTATCTCAAAAGTTTCAGACTTGTGTTTCAACAGGAACAAATGTCTGAATCTAGAGAGATCATCAGTGAATATAATGAAGTACAAAGAACCGGTCTTGGCATGTGTAGACAGGGGACCTTCATACATCAGCATGTATCAATCCCAAGAGTTCACTAACTATTTATCTGTTTCCAATAAACGGAGCTGTGGTCATCTTATCTCTGTGACATGACCGGCAAGTTTCACAAGATGTAAATTCAAACTAATTTAAATATGCATCTTTATGTAACTTCAGCTAGTCGGGTCGCATTGATATGACCTAGTCTACAATGCCTCCAGAAGGATTCGTTCATTTCTGAACTCTTTCTCTTGTGTGTGTTCTGTACATTAAGAACTGTGGTTTGATTTAGAACGTCTATGCTTTTAGATAACGTACCTGAACCGATCAACTCTTGATATAGGAAATGTTCAAAATATTATCCAACAATACAAAATTATATCGTTTCTTTACTAATAAAGAGACTGATATGATGTTGTATATCAGGTTCGGTATCTAATAACATTCGTTCAGAATCAATGTATTCTGATAATACAGGGTGATAACTACCAACAGACTTGGCTGCAACACTTGCACCGTTTCTATCTCATGAGATTTATCACCTGTTCTCAGTTCTCTACCTATCTGTAGTCCATGTAACAAATTACATATGTGGGATCCTGATCCGGTATCAAATTCCCAGGACGTAAAGGATATTGAGAAACAGTTCTGTGTAATGAACACACCCGAAGAAGATGCATCAACATGCACTTTCTTCGTTTGGGCGGCACGGGAATTCTGGTAATCCCCTATTTCCTGCTCTGTCTTATAACAATTATAAGTTGGAGCGGGACCAACGTTCCTTAGCGCAGTATAACAAGGGGGTTTGTCAATACATCCGTATTATTATCTTGATTATGGCGTGACATAGTCGTAACCAGGAGAGAGAGAGAAGAAAACACTCAGCGTGCGCTTTTACAAGATTAGATTGGTTATCAATTTATCTAATCAGGATTTCTCCCACTGTTTTAGTCAAATCTTCCTTCAAACCTTAAAAGGATAGACTAGCCGGAATTAATTACACCCTATAAGTTCGCCAATCTTTCAGCCAGGCCAGTGCCGGTGCTTTGAGGGAGGTTCCCCGTGCTTTCGCACGGACCTAATTAGAATAAACCTCGTTTTTCCAGAGGCGTAACCCCGTTAACACCTTTCTAGACACCTACATGATCGGCTAATTGTAATGTGTAAAACTCTTCCAGGAGTAACTCTTACTCGCAGCGGGTATCGGAATCCAATTATCTCATAGAAGGTATGCAATCTCATTGCAAATTTCAACACTTGAAATTCCCAATAATATTTTACTCCTAGCGTTCTATGACCTTGACGCAGGCCAACAAACCATAGTCCGCTAAGTCAAGTTCAACCCGTCATTTCTTGATTGAATTAAACCCACCCGCACGACTCTTGACGCAGGCCAACAAAGTCGCACGACTACCCTAATCCAATCTGCATCATATGCATAAACAGATAAATACTAGTTAGCTACCGCACACTACGCCTTGACGCAGGCCAACAAACGTAGCACGAATACTAAGTAGGATTTATCTGAAATGACGGAGGGCTACGACAGGTTTTTATGAAAACCCTTTGCGTAATGAACTTGATATCATTGTAGAATCAAGTGATTTTAAATGGAGTGTTTTTTAGGCCTTTTCTAGTTTTGCTAAGGAGGTCACTCCCGGTGAAGGGATCGTCGGCTATTTCCTCATCGAATAAGGTGCAGGGTATATTATATATACCACTATGCAAAGCAAGAACTATAGAAGCAATCAAAAGACAAACCGAGTTTGTAACATCTGCTAGTTTCACTAAAGAGGTCACTCCCGGTGAAAGGATCTCGGCTCTTTCCTTATCGAATAAGGTGCTGGATGTTCTACAAGGAACACCGCTATGCAAAGCAAGAACTAGAGCTACCAGTTTTTAAACAAGTTTCTACAACATCTTTAGCTTTCTTTTATTTCATTAATCTCATTAATGAAGTCCCATTTTAATTATGCTTCACAAGCATCAGATATGAAACGAAATTAACAATATATAATATATATATCTCATATATACAATATAAATATTCGTCTCAGGCAGTAATATGATCTCTGTAAGTCGATGTACAACACCCCACGACTTGCCGGGAGGCGGAATAATGAAAAACAATCTTGTTTAAAGTGTAAACATCGACTAACCGAGAATCTTTGCATAAACAATAACTAACATCAAACATAGTGTTGGAGATAGTGCCCTCAGAGTCAATTATTGGATCACAGGCACGTGATTGCAATGATTGAGAGAGGACCTATCCCGGTAGGACAGTCTTACTCAAGATGATAGTATGCTATCTGGTTTATCTTTATCATCGTGTACTGCTTTAGGTGACCTGACATGTCGCTATTACACGTTAATAGAGCCCCTAGGATTCTTGCTTGACCACCAGCAGTATGAGGGCGATCATATAAGTGGGAGCTGGGGTCTATAAGCACATCCTTAAAAGGACCCTAGTCGTGGGAGTTTCGAGACAGGGCATCGATACTCCAGAGTAGACTAGTGTATACAGTCGAGACCCCGACGAGGGGCGGTGGCCGGTCTCACAAGCCATTGGTGTCAGTTGGATCACCTAAGATGTATACAGGTGCTCATTGGGTTATGAGTACACCGGACATGACTCGCCGGGAACATGCTAGTTGGTCTTATACCTGACGTCAGATAGCAGTTCCCTGGTGACATGTGTACAGGTTAGTTCATCGACCTGGGGATCGTCATTTGTCTCGTGTGAGTTCCCACTGTACTTTGATTACTACCCTACCACGCTCAAAGGAGACGTGCAAACAGGTTTTAGTTGGGTACAGTCCCGAGCCATATGGAGGCAGTGAGTGGATCTTCAGGGGTTCGTCTCTCCCGGTATTGGGGGTGAGGTCGCGCTATGTCTAGGAGAGCCATTACACAAAGCCCTCGGCCGAGGCAGGAGATTTACTGGTAGGTATTCCAATAGTATCTCAGGGTGTTCTGGGCTACACTCCGACACGACTTGTACCGCTTTTGGGGGTCTGACTTTTACCAACCCCCTAGGCCCGCCACGCGATGCTCATAGACGAACGGACCGGACTGTATGGATATTGTCACTGACAGGCTCAGTAGGGTGTCAGGATGAGTTCGCTCATCGACGTCTCTTTTGGTCAATAGCTGGTAGCCCGTCACGTATTGGCTTATACCTCTGACATGCTAGTGGTTAAATCCACAACCAAGGTGTTGACGAGTCTTTAGAGTCCCCCACATTAAGTTGCTCAAGTTTTCGGGCGAAACACTACAGAGGCCGTATGGAGATATGGCAGGGTTCGATCAGATACGTGCGTATTGCACGGATCAGGATCGAACGGATAATACTATCCGGCTTTGGTTTAAGCCGGATCCTAGTATAGTACAGTGTAGATTTTGTCTCATTGCATTTGTATTCGGTCGGAATACAAATGCGGGTGTGTATACACAGTATCGGGGTTTTCCTGTAATTTATTACGGGACCAGTTTTCTGGAGTTGCCAGTTTGCTTTCCGTTTCGGCCATTTTCATTTGTATCTTTCATTGGCCGAAGATTGGTGGAGGAGGGCTTATTTGCATTTGTGCAAATAAGCAATTTGGAAGGGGGTCTTTGCATATTGGTGTGTCATGATGGGTGGACCATTTGACTTCTTCTTGTCATCATGGTTTGACTTGTGATATCATAATTGTTGCTCCATTGACTTCATAACCTCATGATTGCTTGGCTTTCTTTATCATCATGGTTTCGATGATGGTTGTTGGTGGAGTATGGATTTGTTTGTGATGATTGTTTCTTATCACCATTCTTTTCTCTCTTGCATTATGATAGTGGTTCCATCATCCATACAACACACTCTCCATTCTCACTCTCCCCTCACCATGGCAAGGCCGGCCAAGTAGTGGGCTGTCCCAAAATTTTGGGTAGGGAAATTTTGTTCTTTTGGCTTCACAAAATCCATTTAGCTCCTTCTCCTAAAGATATAGTTCACTCCTCCACCAAATAGCAACCTCCACAACCCTAAAATGAGACATGGTTCTGCTCTATATTCTACAGCAAACCTTGGGCATGTCGGCTCGCCAACTTCGTGCCCGAGTTGCCTCGGTATAGAGGTGGGAGCCCGTAAAAGAAGCCGGAGACGTGGTGCCCTTCCCGGCGAGGAGGTGGAGACCGGACATTCCGCGGGAGATCGGGACGACGACGAGAAGACCGGAGGACACGGATCGCTCGGTATATCTCTCTTCCCCATCTTGTAGTTAGCTAGAACTAGTTAATGGCCCGATCCGGGGTTTTAGTGCGCGGTGGTGCCGGTTCAAGAAAAATTAAAGTTAACCATCGCTTCCGCATTTGGCCTCGGGATGGAGGCCGGGGCGCCGCCGTGCACTTACACATAGGAGTTAACAACTACTATGAAGAGTGATTATACCTAAAGATCCGAGTCCTTCGTCTTGTCGTTCTCCACGTCCTCTCCGGCCTTCTCTAGGTAGTAGAAGATCCACCCGAGAGCTTTACTACAAGCTTCACCTCAAACTAGAGGTAACTAGGTTTCTTTAAGTGCTAATCAAAGTACCTAGATGATATAGAGTGAGAGTTATGGTTTAATTAGTCTAACTAATCCTTGTACTCAACACATGAGAGGGGAGGATTAGGGTTTGAAGAGAGAGAGCTTGAGGAGAGAGAAGATGAACATAACAATGAAATGAGAATATGAGCTATCATAATATATATCAAGCATTATTGTTTTTCAAGAAAATAAAATAAAATGATTTACAACCATGCTTGATAAATATCTAATGGTGATTCATCTCCATGAGTCATTAAGCATTTATGATGCATTAATGACATGGATGAATCATCCATATGACTCACTAATCTCATTCAATGTATATGCCACCTAAACCTCCTTAGTCACCATCTTCTTGAAGCTTCTCGCGCAATTACGAGAACGCCCCTCCTATCCGTGAAAATACGGAAAAACTTTAGACTGTATAAAACCAATAACCGGATACTAGTAACTGGCTTAAACCAAAACCGACTAGTAAAAACTGTCCGAACGACGTACGTGTGTAAATACACGTATGCGTCCGAACCCTTTGTCGTAAAACCATACGACCTCTATATCGTTTCGCCTGGAGTAGGAAACTCTCTGTGTGGGACTCTAGAGACTCGACTACTACGCTGGCAGTGGGTTTAACCACAGACCGCAAGCGGCACTAGCTGTACGTAACGGCCCCCAGGTAGATGTCGATAAGAAGGACGATGAGGAAACCCATCCGAACTCCTACTGAGCCTGCTGTGACAATCTCCGTACAGTCCGGTCTGTTCGTCTAAGACTATCGCATATCGGGCCTAGGGAGGCGGCAAGCGTCAGTCCCCTAATAGCGGTATAAGTCGTGTCGGAGCGAAGCCCATTACACCCTGAGAAACTACTGGAACCTACCAGCAAATCTCGCTTGCCCTGGCCAGGGACTTTGCGTAATGGCTCTCTGACACAGCGCGATATCAACCCCCAATACCGGGAGAGACGAATCCTGTCTAACCGCCACTGCCTCCAAGTGCTCGGGACTGCACCCAACTGCTACCTGTTTGCACGACTCCTTTGAGCGGTGGTAGGGTAGCAATCTAAGAACAGTAGGACACACTCGAGGCGAAGTAGCAGTGTCAAGTCTGCGGACTATGCTGTACTCATGTCACCTGGAAACTCACTGACGACTGGTATAAAACCAACCAACAGTTCCCTGCGAGTCCTGTCCGGTGTACCCGTAACCCAACGAGCACCTGTATACTATCTACAGTACGACGTACTGACGGCTGTGGGACAGACCATCTCCCTAACTGGGATGAGAAGCGTACACACTAGTCTACTTTGGAGTATCGATGCCCTGTCTCGATAATCCTACGACTAGGGACCTGAATAAGGATGTGCTTGTAGACTACCCAGCCCCCACGAGTGTGACTGCCATCACAACGCTGGTACTCAAGCAAGATCCTAAGAGCTCTATCAATACGCATACTCATATATTAAGATAGAAAAACCAAGTAGCATACTACCATGTTTAGCAAGACTGTTATATACATATGAATATCCCAAACTTCCATTAAGTAATATACAAACTAGTATGATACAATAATGGCCCCTAGGGCATATACACTAACAATCTCCCACTTGCACTAGGGCTATGTACTGGCATATCGAAGACCGATGATCTCGAGTAGCCTCTCGAACTGAATCTGAGGTAGGGCCCTCGTGAATGGATCAGCAATGTTCTCTTCAGAAGCAACTCTCCGAACCTCGATCTCCCGACGATCAATGATCTCCCTGATCAGGTGGTACCACCTCAAGATGTGTCTGGACTTCTGATGGGACCTTGGTTCCTATGCTAAAGCTATAGCTCCGTTGTTGTCGCAATACAGCGGTATTGGATCAACTATGGTAGGAACCACCTGAAGTTCTGTTAGGAACTTCTTCATCCAGACTGCTTCTTTAGAGGCATCGCAAGCAGCAATATACTCCGCTTCCATCGTCGAGTCAGCAACGGTGTCCTGCTTGGAGCTCTTCCAGCACACCGCCCCTCCATTGAGGGTAAAGACATAACCCGACATGGACTTGGAATCATCCTTATCACTATGGAAGCCAGAATCAGCAAAGGCCTCTAACTTGAGGTCTTTTCCGCCTTAAACCAAGAACATCACCTTAGTCCTTCTCAAGTACTTGAGAATGTTCTTCACTGCTTTCCAGTGATTCTCCCCTGGGTCTGACTGATACCGGCTTACCACGCTCAGTGCGTAAGCTACATCTGGTCTGGTGCACAACATCGCATACATTATAGAGCCTACCGCAGAAGCGTAGGGTATAATAGACATGCGTTCCCTTTCCAAATCAGTCTTGGGAGACATCTCTTTGGAGAGGGAGATTCCGTGACAAGCCGGTAGATTACCGCGCTTAGAATCTTCCATACTGAATCTTTTCAGTATAGTGTTGATATACCTGGACTGCGAAAGTCCCAACTGTTGGAGATAGTTCCCTCAGAGTCAATTATTGGATCACAGGCACGTGATTGCAATGATTGAGGGAGGACCTATCCCGGTAGGACAGTCTTACTCAAGATGATAGTATGCTATCTGGTTTATCTTTATCATCGTGTACTGCTTTAGGTGACCTGACATGTCGCTATTACACGTTGATAGAGCCCCTAGGATTCTTGCTTGACCACCAGCAGTATGAGGGCGATCATATAAGTGGGAGCTGGGGTCTATAAGCACATCCTTAAAAGGTCCCTAGTCGTGGGAGTTTCGAGACAGGGCATCGATACTCCAGAGTAGACTAGTGTATACAGTCGAGACCCCGACGAGGGGCGGTGGCCGGTCTCACAAGCCATTGGTGTCAGTTGGATCACCTAAGATGTATACAGGTGCTCATTGGGTTATGAGTACACCGGACAGGACTCGCCGGGAACATGCTAGTTGGTCATATACCAGACGTCAGATGGCAGTTCCCTGGTGACATGTGTACAGGTTAGTTCATCGACCTGGGGATCGTCATTTGTCTCGTGTGAGTTCCCACTGTACTTTGATTACTACCCTACCACGCTCAAAGGAGACGTGCAAACAGGTTTTAGTTGGGTACAGTCCCGAGCCACATGGAGGCAGTGAGCGTATCTTCAGGGGTTCGTCTCTCCCGGTATTGGGGGTGAGGTCGCGCTGTGTCTAGGAGAGCCATTACATAAAGCCCTCGGCCGAGGCAGGAGATTTACTGGTAGGTATTCCAGTAGTATCTCAGGGTGTTCTGGGCTACGCTCCGACACGACTTGTACCGCTTTTGGGGGTCTGACTTTTACCAACCCCCTAGGCCCGCCATGTGATGCTCATAGACGAACGGACCGGACTGTACGGATATTGTCACTGACAGGCTCAGTAGGGTGTCAGGCTGAGTTCGCTCACAGACGTCCCTTTTGGTCAATACCTGGTAGCCCGTTACGTATTGGCTTATACCTCTGACGTGCTAGTGGTTAAATCCACAACCAAGGTGTTGACGAGTCTTTAGAGTCCCCCACATTCAGTTACTCAAGTTTCGGGCGAAAAGCTGTAGAGGCCGTATGGAGATATGGCAGGGTCCGATCAGATACGTGCGGTATTGCACGGATCAGGATCGGACGGTTAGTACTATAGGCCGTATGGACATATGGCAGGGTTCGATCAGATACGTGCGGTATTGCACGGATCAGGATCGGACGGATATTACTAGCCGGCTTTGGTTTAAGCCGGATCCTAGTATAGTACAGTGTAGACTTTGTCTCATTGCATTTGTATTTCGGTCGGAATACAAATGCGGGTGTGTATGCACAGTATCGGGGTTTTCCTGTAATTTATTACGGGACCAGTTTTCTGGAGTTGCCGGTTTGCTTTCCGTTTCGGCCATTTTCATTTGTATCTTTCAATGGCCGAAGATTGGTGGAGGAGGGCTTATTTGCATTTGTGCAAATAAGCATTTGTGGAGGGGGTCTTTTGCATTTTATTGGATCATGATGGCTCACCATCACTTGACTTTCTTTGTGTCATGATGGCATGACTTTTGTGGACATGATTGTTGATGATGGTTGTGGTTGAGTGTGGGTTTGTGTTTTGTGATGATTTCCTTTCATGATATCTTTTGACCTCTCTCTCACTTGGATGAGGGTGTGGCTCCCTTCATTTTTGATACACTCTCACCCTCACATTCTACTCTCTCCCTCATTGTTTTGGCCGGCCAAGCATGTATGGGGCTGTCTAAATTTTTGGATTGGGAATTGTTGTTGTTTTCATGTTCCAAAAATCCCCAAGTCCCTCTACATAGTTCTTGTATCATCCCTCCACCAAAATGGCACCTCCATAAACCCCAAATGAGACACAAGCCTCTACACTATATTCTACAGCAAACCTTGGGCACGTCGACTAGCCAGCTTCGTGCCCGAGTTGCCTCGGCATTGAGGTGGGAGCCCGTAAAAGATGTAGGCGATGTGGTGCACTTCCGGCGACGAGGTGGAGACAGGACATTCCGCGGGAGATCGGGACGACGACGAGAAGACCGGAGGACTCGGATCACTCGGTATATCTCTATTCCCCTTCTTGTAGTTTGCTAGGACTAGTTAATGGTTCGATCCGGGTTTTAGTGCGCGGTGGTGCCGGTTTGCTAGTTTGCAAAATTAAAGTTTATCACCGCTTCCGCATTTGGCCGTCGGATTGACGGCCGGGGCGCCGCCGTGCACTTTCAGTGGTATCAGAGCCTCGCCATTAACTTAGTCTAGCTTTGTTTAATGTGTTTACATTTCCGATCGACCAAAATTCCAAAATCCGCGTTTTTCACATGCATCAGTTTTCTGTTGAAATTTTTTGGAGTCGAAAAATTTTTCAGGTTGTAAAAAACTAATGTACTGGAAGTTCTAAGACTACTGGAGAAATTCGACAAATTGATCGTTCAAGGGGAGCGCGGAACCGCGGCCAAACCCCACTTTGGGCCGCGGTTCCGCCGCAGTATGGAAAGTTCAATTGGTCAAACCTTTTCAGTAGGCTTCTGGGGTGATTTTAGGGGTTTTGGAATATTAATTTTGGGCCCAGAATTTCTTGGTGTGCTACAGTAGTACTTGGGGGCCCACTTGTTAAAATTTGATCGATCGGATATTTTAACACATTATTTCACAGTATTTACATTATATCTGCGACCGTGAATGTCACTTGATCGGTAAATCCTGTCTAACTGCTATAGCCCGGTT
Source organism: Agapanthus africanus (assembly GCA_030015575.1). Lineage (NCBI taxonomy): Eukaryota > Viridiplantae > Streptophyta > Magnoliopsida > Asparagales > Amaryllidaceae > Agapanthus > Agapanthus africanus. Next base: position 502,616,148 of record CM057337.1, read on the forward strand.
AGACGGATTTGCGAACGTGATTTTCACGTTGATGTTTTGTGATTTTGCTATGATGTTGCGGATCGGTCGTGGGGATAGCCTGGATGCAATGTTAGTACAGTGTTTTGTTGTATTATGTACATTTCATATTGCGCGGCGAGCGTCCGACATGTGGACTGCCGTCACTGCCTGATTGTATTATTATTTTGGGGCACGACCAGGTTGCGGTCGATGTACCCGTTGTATGTATATTTTACTTTCTGTACTAGGATTACCCCGCGGAGGGGTGCACGGATAGCCGGGTTCTAGAGGGCAACGGGCCCGCATCTCATGGTATTGAGACGGAGGGGGCTTCACTCTAGGATTGGCGGGCTATTCGCCGCACTCGTAGGGGGTACAGGTTGACCCAGGAGGGGTGCCCAAGTTATCGGATTCCGTGAAGTGCTGGGTGGTCCATTCACGGTGCTGAAGGGGGCTGCCTCGCTTCAGGTTTTGGCGGGTGACTTGCCGCGCCCGTAGGGGTCTACGATTTCATTGCACAGGCTATCCACACGACCAGGGGAACGTCGGGTTTCAGCGGCTCTGTGAAACCCGGGGATCCCAGATATCTTTTTTATTCTGTGATGCTGTAAATTTCTGTGATGTTGCATTTTATCACGCCTTGAGCGAATATAATATATTGGTATATATATTAGTAGATGTTGTATATATTTTGCATCCGCGCTAGTCCAGTCCCCGCTCTGTCGTTAGTTAGCTAACCTAACGGGTAATGACAGGACCCAGTGGCGAATGCGGATGGCATATACGTACGTCATATTATTTTCGTTCTTTGTGGTGTGATCAATTGATGGGACTGCATTGATTCGGATCAATACAAGTTAAAAACAAACCTAATCTGATGTTGTTGGAACACTTTTCAAAAATCTGTTATTGCAAGGACGTTCACTTTTGTTTAGCATCGTGGTATTCAGTTGGAATATCCTGCTCCTCAGTCGACGAGGCAAGGGCCGAGATCCCTTCACCGGGAGTGACCCCTTGGACAGAAGTTTGCGTCAGGGCAATAACTTCACTATAGCCGATTACTCTTGCTTTGCATCGTGGTATTCAGTTGGAATATCCTGCACCTCATTCTGCGGGGAAAGAGCCGAGATCCCTTCACCGGGATTGACCTCTTTAGCGAAGGTTTTCGTCACTATATTTTTAAAAGCCATCCGGTTCCTTCAACGATATCAAGTTCATTACGTTAAAGGTTTTCGCCAGAAACCATTCGTAGCCCTCCATCATTTCAGTTAAATATTCGGTAGTATTCAAGCTATGTATTTTGACCTCACGCCAAGGCATAGTGTTTGGTGCCGGGTATTTATCTGTTGCATAGATAGATGCGTTGGTTTGGGACAGTCGTACTACTATTTTGGCCTACGTCAAGGGTATGTACGGGTGGATTCAAATTAACCTGGATAATGATGGGTAGAACTTGACATGTGACTTATAATATTTTGACCTCACGCCAAGGTCATAAGAGCATGGGGCAAAAATCACATCGGGAGTTTCAAAAGAACTGAAACTTGCCAGATATGCGCATACCTTCTGGAGTGTGATACCGTGAGCGGATTCCGTCACGTTATCATGCGGTGATAGTTGGATCCCGATTCCCACTGATGAGTTAGTTTACTCCTCGGGTGACCCCGACTAATTCTTCTTTCAGGTTTGGAAGAGAATTTGACGGTACAGTGGGAGGTTTCCAGATTAGATAAATTGGTAACCATTCTGATCTAGGTTAGAGTGCACGCTGAGTGTTTCTTTTCTCTCTCTCTTTGGCAGCGACCATTGACCCGACCCTAAGACTATGACTCAGAGACCAAAATTGACCGAACCTTCTTAAACACTGGCTTTTGGATTGTCAGAGTTGCGAACCTCATTGCCACTCCTACTTTTACCTATTTCTCCAGGACACCCCGTATTACTACGAACGTCCATTTCCATTGGACAAAACCATCGTATGGTTATATACGAACTCGAAGGAATTCGAGGATGGTTTCAGGTTCTGGAGGAAACGGATAGGACTATTCAGTTGTCTTTTCCTTTTTCCTTCTCTCAGGTTGTGAGTACCCCTTAGATTAGGGGATAGTACACCTATTACGCAAATTGGATAGTCTTCTTCCGAACCTTAGGCTGGTGCCGAACGGTAGGGAATGAGGAAAACCAATTTGCCTAACGATGGTGTACAGAAGGTATTATGTAAAGACAAAGAAAGGGATTAGAAGGAGGGCAAAGTAAATTGCGACTGATATTCACGACCAAACCAAGTATTCCATTACCACTCCCACTTCACCTTTGTATTTCTCCAGGACACTCCGTATCACTACGAAGATCCACAGTTTATTGGATACTCCATCGTATGGTTATATACGAACTCGAAAGGAACTTGTTCCAGTTCGGGGATGGATTCTGGTTCAGGAGAAATAGGAATAAGGTTTATTCAGGTATCTTTTGTCTTCACCTTCTCTCGCATTGCGAGTGCTCCTAGGATTAGGACAGTACACCCATTATGCTTATTGGATAGTCTTCTTCCAAACCATAGGCTGGTGCCGAACGGGAGGGAAGGAAGAAAACCATTTGGCCTAAGGGGTGTGCAGAAGGTAATGACTAAAGACATATAAAGGGATTTGGAGAGGTGGCAAAGAATTACACGGTTACAGTCGTGAATCTGGAAGAGGCATTACTAGGAATACCGCGATACCCCATCGAAACATTTCAATGTTTCAGTTTCACTGTGTACTGTTAAAAGAAAACTGATTTCCCAATTAGTCCTTACTCCAGGGTATGTATTCACCAGGTACGATTCTCACATCTGTATGGTTTTACAGATGATGAGTGGGAGTAAGTTATTGGGAATTGGGTGATCATCCTCATTATATCGGGATTCGTTGTAATCGGTGATATTTGAGGAAGTCACCTGGACTGTTTGCCGGTCGGCAAATATTTGGTTTTGAATATCCGCTGTCATGCACCAATTTCAAATTGATATATCTGTACGTCTATTTTCATAGAGTGAGATATATCTTTTTGAAATTATGTCGATGACATTTACCTATATCAGTGGATGGTTAGGTAAGGAGCATTTAACAGCAGTGTAATTCTTCTTAACCATAAGTACAGTTTTCAACCTACGACACACAGGGAGTGAGTTATTAGACTCAAGGGACTTATACAGAGTATTGTATGTTGTCCAGGGTCCATCAGGACAGAGGGGTTGGTCCTCGTACTATATTCGGTTTACTCATGACTTCTCTAGTTTTTAGACAGGTGTTTCGTGGAAACACAGGGTCCGAATTTGGAGAAGTTATAGGTATTTGAATAGAGTAGAGAACCAGGTGTAGCAAGTATCGGGATTCTTCAAAGTGATCGAAGATGTAGACACTTGTATACGGTATTCAGTTAATAGTAATTATTTAGGGAACTTGCTTCTCTTTCAGGTTACTCATAATTGGAAGCATTCCTAAGTTGAGTAATGCTGATAGGCCTCCTTCCATTTAGTTAACATGCACTGGGGACAGCTGCATGATTTGAATCTGGTTCAATTAAATCAGTGCCTCTGGTTCTATATTGGATATAGAACAGTTCATATCTTAACGTTGTTAAGGTACGGGGAGTTGTCCGGTTTATGATTAAAACCAGACACTAGACAACTCAAGGCACGTTTCTGTAATGGCTGTTTGTGGGTTGACCCAGGCTTTGACGAGGGTTGACTTTCTACCATCTGGAAGATCAATAGTGATATTGTTCTGAACTCGCCACAGTTTTAAATAAAATGGATTTTTCAGAAAACAGTAGTGGGAGTATGGTAGAAGTGGAAGTGATTCCAGAACCGCAAACGATTACTGAAGATTTGATAGGAACCTAAAGATTCAATCTGGTTTGACATTCCTTTGGCCACTCCGCAGACAGGTGGGTAACTTCAGGCACCCGAGAGGTACTCCGGTAGCCTCAAGGACGGTGACAGGGAAGTTCTTGTTTACCCACACTTGTCATTGCTGTTGTTCCAGACTGTGAGACCCGGCAGGAGGATGAATATAGCGTCGTTCTAAACTTGCTTTAGAAGTGTACGTTTATATGACTCTGCCAGAGGGTTGTCGTAGTCAGTGGGAGCAGCGGAAGCATTGGTGGACAGATGGCTTATGTCTATTTATAGACTAAAGCAGATATTGCGGAGATAGATCATCTATTTCTGACGTGACAGTCATAGGCTTGACTTCATCAGAATAGGGGATGGATCTGTTAAGAAGGTAGTAGGGTGTGATGTCATGGTATTTGGATGACATACACAGAGTAGGAAAAGAAACTCCTATACTACGATCGGTTATACTTTGGTCGTCACACAGTGGTTTCTCCACATGGGACTTGGACATTATATCAGACATACTGGTTACTAGATCTATGGTTTTAGATCTAGATTTGGGTGGTTTCCCAATCAGGGTACTTAGACAGCATTCTAAGAGTATTTAGAATGGACGACTCTTGGCACGGTAGTGTACCTGCAGGTGATGGAGTCACCCTCTCTAAAGCTGTCTTACAGACTAAAGGGGAGAGGGATGTGCATGATTGGCAGATCACTTGCTTAGGCAATTGAGTCAATCATGAGATGTCAAGTACCACACCAGATGTTGTTCTTGCACTAGGTGCAATAAGTTGACATTAATCCAATCCTGGAGAAACAGTCGGAAGCAGTTTTAGAACATAAGTGGATGTTCTAGGGATATGATAACGATAGCCTCATTCGGGAGACAGTTATCATTCCAGGCTTCCAAGGTGACTTGGACGACAGGGAGGTTGTCAGAGTTATAGTTTTCCTTCTGACGAGGGGCAGTATTTTGGACAGGTGGTCCAAGGCAATACTGAGGGTGGCATGGCGCAGGATACTGATTAAGTTCAGTTGACGATACAGTCTAAGAAGTTTGGATTTGAAGTTCATTTATGAGCTAGGTGCCATCAGACATCCAGACATATTCTAAGACAGGTATTGCTCATTTTGGGAGATGGCTTTCTCCGTTAACATGAGATATAGAGAGATATAGAAAGAAACATCTAGGCGGATCCACTCACTGAGGCTATTCTTCGAACGCAATAGTTTCGCAAACGAGTTTTGTGAGACTCACAAGTAGAGGAGTTGGGTGTTCGGTATCACACGGGCTGTGAGTATGCGACATCGCAATAATTAGCCTTGAGTGCAAGTGGGAGATTGTTGGAGATAGTGCCCTCAGAGTCAATTATTGGATCACAGGCACGTGATTGCAATGATTGAGGGAGGACCTATCCCGGTAGGACAGTCTTACTCGAGATGATAGTATGCTATCTGGTTTATCTTTATCATCGTGTACTGCCTTAGGTGACCTGACAGGTCACTATTACACGTTGATAGAGCCCCTAGGATTCTTGCTTGACCACCAGCAGTATGAGGGCGATCATATAAGTGGGAGCTGGAGGTCTATAAGCACATCCTTAAATGGTCCCTAGTCGTGGGAGATTCGAGACAGGGCATCGTTTCTCCAGAGTAGACTAGTGTATACAGTCGAGACCCCGACGAAGGGCGGTGGCCGGTCTCACAAGCCATTGGTGTCAGTTAGATCACCTAAGATGTATACAGGTGCTCATTGGGTTATGAGTACACCGGACAGGACTCGCCGGGAACATGCTAGTTGGTCATATACCAGACGTCAGATGGCAGTTCCCTGGTGACATGTGTACAGGTTAGTTCATCGACCTGGGGATCGTCATTTGTCTCGTGTGAGTTCCCACTGTACTTTGATTACTACCCTACCATGCTCAAAGGAGACGTGCAAACAGGTTTTAGTTGGGTACAGTCCCGAGCCACATGGAGGCAGTGAGCGTATCTTCAGGGGTTCGTCTCTCCCGGTATTGGGGGTGAGGTCGCGCTGTGTCTAGGAGAGCCATTACACAAAGCCCTCGGCCGAGGCAGGAGATTTACTGGTAGGTATTCCAGTAGTATCTCAGGGTGTTCTGGGCTACGCTCCGACACGACTTGTACCGCTTTTGGGGGTCTGACTTTTACCAACCCCCGAGGCCCGCCATGCGATGCTCATAGACGAACGGACCGGACTGTACGGATATTGTCACTGACAGGCTCAGTAGGGTGTCAGGCTGAGTTCGCTCACAGACGTCCCTTTTGGTCAATACCTGGTAACCCGTTACGTATTGGCTTATACCTCTGACGTGCTAGTGGTTAAATCCACAACCAAGGTGTTGACGAGTCTTTAGAGTCCCCCGCATTCAGTTACTCAAGTTTCGGGCGAAAAGCTGTAGAGGCTGTATGGAGATATGGCAGGGTCCGATCAGATACGTGCGGTATTGCACGGATCAGGATCGGACGGTTAGTACTATAGGCCGTATGGACATATGGCAGGGTTCGATCAGATACGTGCGGTATTGCACGGATCAGGATCGGACGGATATTACTAGCCGGCTTTGGTTTAAGCCGGATCCTAGTATAGTACAGTGTAGACTTTGTCTCATTGCATTTGTATTTCGGTCGGAATACAAATGCGGGTGTGTATGCACAGTATCGGGGTTTTCCTGTAATTTATTACGGGACCAGTTTTCTGGAGTTGCCGGTTTGCTTTCCGTTTCGGCCATTTTTATTTGTATCTTTCAATGGCCGAAGATTGGTGGAGGAGGGCTTATTTGCATTTGTGCAAATAAGCATTTGTGGAGGGGGTCTTTTGCATTTTGTTGGATCATGATGGCTCACCATCACTTGACTTTCTTTGTGTCATGATGGCATGACTTTTGTGGACATGATTGTTGATGATGGTTGTGGTTGAGTGTGGGTTTGTGTTTTGTGATGATTTCCTTTCATGATATCTTTTGACCTCTCTCTCACTTGGATGAGGGTGTGGCTCCCTTCATTTTTGATACACTCTCACCCTCACATTCTACTCTCTCCCTCATTGTTTTGGCCGGCCAAGTATGTATGAGGCTGTCCAAATTTTTGGATTGGGAATTGTTGTTCTTTTCATGCTCCAAAAATCCCCAAGTCCCTCTACATAGTTCTTGTATCATCCCTCCACCAAAATGGCACCTCCATAAATCCCAAATGAGACACAAGCCTCTACACTATATTCTACAGCAAACCTTGGGCACGTCGACTAGCCAGCTTCGTGCCCGAGTTCCCTCGGCATTGAGGTGGGAGCCCGTAAAAGATGTAGGCGATGTGGTGCACTTCCGGCGACGAGGTGGAGACAGGACATTCCGCGGGAGATCGGGACGACGACGAGAAGACCGGAGGACTCGGATCCCTCGGTATATCTCTATTCCCCTTCTTGTAGTTAGCTAAGACTAGTTAATGGTTCGATCCGGGTTTTAGTGCGCGGTGGTGCCGGTTTGCTAGTTTGCAAAATTAAAGTTTATCACCGCTTCCGCATTTGGCCGTCGGATTGACGGCCGGGGCGCAGCCGTGCACTTTCACCAACATCCTCTTGGATCTATCACGATAGGTCCGGATCCCCAGAATGTAAAAGGCATCACCCAGGTCTTTCATGGAGAACCTGTGTGACAAGAATCCTTTGACAGATTGTAGCATAGGAATGTCATTTCCTATTAATAGAATGTGATCCACGTACAAGACGAGGAATACGACACTTCTGGCTATAACTTTACTATATATGCATGGTTCATCTGGTTTTTGATAAAGTCATATTCTTTGACTGTTTCATCAAAACAGATGTTCCAACTCCGCGATGCTTGCTTTAGTCCATAAATGGACTTAAGCAACTTGCATACTTTCCCGCTGCTACCACTCTGATTGAAACCTTCTGGCTGATCCATATAGACGCACTCTTCTAAATTACCATTCAAAAAAGCCGTCTTTACGTCCATTTGCCAGATTTCATAATCATGGAAGGCAGCAATAGCAAGAAGGACCCGAATGGATTTGAGCATAGCCACTGGAGAAAAAGTCTCGTCATAGTCCAAACCAGGTCTTTGACGAAAACCCTTTGCAACAAGTCTAGCCTTATAGGTTTCCACCTGTCCATCTACACCAATCTTTTTCTTGAAGATCCATTTGCATCCTATGGGTTTTACCCCATCTGGAGCAAAGTCCAAAGTCCATACTTTGTTGGTATACATGGACTCCATTTCGGTCCGCATTGCATCTAGCCACCGTACCGAGTCGCCGCTCTGGATGGCCTGCTGGAAGCCAGTAGGTTCATCATCATCGATGATGCAATCCTCTCTATCCCCATCTATGAGAAAACCGTAGTATCTCTCAGGCGGATGAGACGACCTACTACTTCGGCGGAAGGTGCGGGAATGTCCTGTTCTTCTTGAACTACTGGTTCTACCAAACTTTCAGTAGTAGTTTGTGGTTCTGGAATTTCTTCCAGTTCTATTTCGCTCCCACTCGTTTCCTTTTCTAAAAACTGATGTTCTAGAAAATGGGCATTACGAGAAACAAACACCTTCTGTTCCTCTGCGTAATAGAAATAATATCCCTTGGAGTTCTTTGGATATCCCATAAACAAACATTTCACTGATCGTGCCTCGAGCTTGTCCACATGCTGCTTTTTAACAAAAGCTGGACATCCCCATATTTTCAGATGCTGAAGATGGGGTTTCTTCCCACTCCACATCTGATATGGAGTGGTAGGCACAGTTTTGGTAGGAGCCCTGTTTAGAAGATATGCCGCTGATTCTAGCGCATAACCCCAGAAAGATCGCGGTAACTCAGCATTACTCATCATGGATCGTACCATATCTAATAGGGTTCGATTCCGTCTCTCCGATACACCATTATGCTGTGGAGTGTATGGAGGAGTAAGCTGAGAGAGAATTCCTTTCTCTTTTAGATAACCTAGGAACTCGGCACTTAAGTATTCACCACCTCGATCAGATCTTAGTGTCTTGATACTTTTGCCGGTTTGGTTTTCCACTTCATTCTTATACTCCTGGAATTTTTTAAAAGCCTCGGATTTATATTTCATCAGATAAATGAATCCGTACCTTGAGTAATCATCCGTAAAAGTAATGAAATAGGAAAAACCACCTCTTGCATGTGTAGACATTGGACCACATACATCACTGTGTATGAGTCCTAAGAGCTCGCTCGCTCTTACTTCATGTCCAGTGAATGGAGTTTTTGTCATCTTTCCTTTGAGACATGATTCACAAGTGGCATAAGTTTGATATTCGAACGAGTCCAAATATCCTTCTCTATGTAACTTAGTTAACCTTGTCTCATTGATGTGACCTAGTCTACAATGCCATAAGAAAGCCTTATTTAAATCTGGAGACTTTCTTTTTAGTGTGTTCTGGACATTGAAAATCTGGATTTGGTTTAAGACATATATATACCGTTATTTAGTGTACCGGACCCAATCAAACCATGATTAAGGTGGATGTTAACAACATCACTTACAAACGTAAAATCATAACCCTTATTTGATAACAAGGAAACTGATATGATATTACACGTTAAACTAGGTACATAAAAACAATTATGTAAAACCAAAATATGTCCACTCGTCAATCCCAGGTGATAATCCCCAACGGACACAGCTCCCACGCTAGCTCCGTTAGCAACCTTTAGGGTCATATCACCTTCCTTCAGCACTCTACGGTTTCTCAGTGCCTGCAATGAATTGCATATATGAGATCCTGATCCGGTATCCAATACCCAGGAAGTAGAGTTGATTGACAAACAATTCTCAATTACAAACACACCTGAAGTCGAAGCCACAGCTTGCTTCGGTCCTTGGTTCTTGGCGTTCCACGCCTTGCAGTCTTTCTTCCAGTGCCCTTTCCTGTGACAATGGAAGCACTCATCCTGCACCACTACTGGCACTGCAATCTTTTTCTTTCTCTTCCCTCCCACCTTACTAACACCTCCTCTAGGTTTGGTGGCGGCCTTTTTCTTCCTTCCTTTGGCCCTTGCCTTGGACCCGAAAGAAGATGTACAGCTAACAAACATAGCGGGTGTTTCCCTTGCCTTCTGCAAGGTGCCCTCTGCACTCCTCAACATGTTAAGGAGTTCCGGAAGTTCAACTTCTTTTCTTTGAATGTTGAAGTTCAGAATAAACTGGGCGTAGGTGGAAGGAAGGGACTGGAGAATAAGGTCTGTATAGAGCTCATTATTCAAAGTCGTCCCAAGGTCTGCGAGCTCTTCTATATAGCCTATCATCTTTAGGACATGTTCTCCTACCGATGATCCGACAGCCAACCTCGCTCGAAACAAGTTCTTAGAGGTCTCGTATCTTGCTATACGAGATTGCTCTCCATAAAGTTCCTTTGTATGGAGAAATATGGCATCTAGTTCCATATCCTCGTGCCTCCTCTGATGTTCATTGTTCATCGAGGCAAGCACGATGCACTTGGCTTTCGTGCAATCGAAATCCTAGGTTTTGTGGATTTCCTTATCCGCATTACTGGATTTGGGACCAGGGACAGCAGGTTCCTTAGCGGTAAGGACGTACCCCAATTTGTCATAGGTCAAAGCCATTTTGATATTCCGCAGCCAATCTTTATAGTTTGGCCCAGTCGGTATATTTTTCTCTAAAAGTAACTTAAGTCCTAGTCATTTTCAGGGTCGCTGCAATCAGGAGAGAGAGAAGAAAACTCTTTAGCATGATGCTCTTGCAAGTTTAGAGTGGTTTTTAGTTTATCTAAACTGGATGGCTCCCACTGTTTCTCGAATCCTTCCCCAAACCATAAAAGAAGAATTAGCCAGGACTATTCTCACCGTACAATACTTGCTTAACCGTTCAGCCAGGCTAGTGTCGATACTTCGAGGGAGGTTTTCCAACGCTTTCGCGAAGTTCCTTAATTAAATAACCTCTTTTCTCTGGGGGCGTAGCCCCGCTGACACCTTTCTAGACACCTACTTGGTTTATAGCATTGATCGTTAAGTGACGAATATCCTGATAAGTAGCATATACTCACAGTAGGATCGGGATCCAAATATCATCGTCTGATAATGCTGAAGGAATCCTACCAGCATTCATCAAACTCCAAATGGTATGCATCTCTTTTCAAATTTCAGTTTCTTTAGAAATTCCCGATATATATTTTTTCCCCATGCTCTTATGACCTTGGCTTTGGTCAAAATGTCATAAGTCACATGTCAAGTTCTACCCGTCATTATCTTGTCAATTTGAACCTATCCGTATATACCCCTGACTTTGGTGAAATGATAATACGACTGTCCCAAACTAACTCATCTATCTATGCAACAAATGAATACCCAGCAGCTACCAAACACTATGCCTTGATTTTGGCAAAAATACATAGCTTGAATACTACTGAATACCCAAATGAAATGACGGAGGGCTACGAATGGTTTTGGCGAAACCGTGAACGTAGTGAACTTGATATGACCGAAGGAACCTGATAGCTTTTAAAAGAAGTGGTTAAAGCTCCGCAATTTAAAAATATCATCTGTTTTAAAATAACCGAGTGGTTTCTTTTAAATTGTTCCAACGATTTATCCTTTTGGTTTATTTTCTTTGCATTATAAATAATGCGTCCCATCATTAACCTATCATTGCAGAAAACAACGAAAATATAACGTCCTCTTATGTCATCCGCATTCGCCACTGGGTCCCGTCATCACCCGTTAGGTTACTTAACTAACGACAGAGCGGGGGCTGGGCTAGCGCGGGTGTAAAACATAAGTGACGTCTAAATAGCTATCATATATATAGATATTTTACATTCGTCGGACGCAATAATATTCATTCCAGATCACAGTTGAACTTTATTGGATTTGCAAGCAATTCGTGTTTGTTTTGAGCCTGCAACGAAAGACGGATTACACAGTTGTGATGAATAGCCATTACCCCACCCTAGACCCCTACGGGTACGGCAAACTACCCGCCCGGTAGTTTGTGCACCCCACCTTGGGTCTGTCCTAGGAGCAAAAATAGTAAAATGAAATAATACAACGGTGGCTACAACCGCAACCTGGATGTGCCCCGCAAAATAATATTACAACAAATTACATTTACATCAAATGAATTAAATAATAACTAATCACAAAACCCCGGCTATACATCACAACAGTCCAACACAGTTCATATACACAAACAGATAAAATCCATTACAGAAATGTGCAACCTCCTGCCAACCGACATACTAGCAGTTAGGGGAGGTTTACGAACAGATTATACAAACACAGATATAATCAAATTAGCAAACATCGTAAAATTTCGATCGTGCAAACACATTAGATTCTACTCCAATACTTCTCTGTGCACCTGAGACTTGAGCAGAAAAATAAACATCCCAGAAAACACAAAAATATCACAGAAGAATTACTGGTGAAAAATGGGTTGAATCGGCCCCAACTCGACCGCGGTTCCGCGGTCGTTTGGCCGATTCAGGAACCCATTTTTCACCAGTTTTCTTAAAATTCTCTGTAGGTTATTCTGAAGCACCCTGAAAAATTTTTAGAGCCTGTTTAAAATTCGACAGAAAGTAGTGATATCGATGTCGTTTTTTGGTTCGTTTTGCGTTCGAATATCTTACGACTTTGCTAATGAGTTATTTATTGTTTAGCGAGGCTCTGATACCACTGTAAGTCGATGTACAACACCCCACGACTTGCGGGGAGGCGGAATAATGAAAAACAATCTTGTTTAAAGCGTAAACATCGACTAACCGAGAATCTTTGCATAAACAATAACTAACATAAAACATAGGAGTTAACAACTACTATGAAAAGTGATTATACCTAAAGATCCGAGTCCTTCGTCTTGTCGTTCTCCACGTCCTCTTCGGCCTTCTCTAAGTAGTAGAAGATCCACCCGAGAGCTTTACTACAAGCTTCACCTCAAACTAGAGGTAACTAGGTTTCTTTAAGTGCTAATCAAAGTACCTAGATGATATGGAGTGAGGGTTATGGTTTAATTAATCTAACTAATCCTTGTACTCAACACATGAGAGGGGAGGATTAGGGTTTGAAGAGAGAGAGCTTGAGGAGAGAGAAGATGAACATAATAATGAAATGAGAATATGAGCTATCATAATATATATCAAGCACTATTGTTTTTCAAGAAAATAAAATAAAATGATTTACAACCATGCTTGATAAATATCTAATGGTGATTCATCTCCATGAGTCATTAAGCATTTATGATGCATTAATGACATGGATGAATCATCCATATGACTCACTAATCTCATTCAATATATATGCCACCTAAACCTCCTTAGTCACCATCTTCTAGAAGCTTCTCGCGCAATTACGAGAACGTCCCTCATGTCCGTGAAAACACGGAAAAACTTTAGACTGTATAAAACCAATAACCGGATACTAGTAACTGGCTTAAACCAAAGCCGACTAGTAAAAACTGTCCGAACGACGTACGTGTGTAAACACACGTATGCATCCGAACCCTTTGTCGTAAAACCATACGACCTCTATATCGTTTCGCCTGGAGTAGGAAACTCTCTGTGTGGGACTCTAGAGACTCGACTACTACGCTGGCAGTGGGTTTAACCACAGATCGCAAGCAGCACTAGCTGTACGTAACGGCCCCCAGGTAGATGTCGATAAGAAGGCCGATGGGAAACCCATCCGAACTCCTACTGAGCCTGCTGTGACAATCTCCGTACAGTCCGGTCTGTTCGTCTAAGACTATCGCATATCGGGCCTAGGGGGGCGGCAAACGTCAGTCCCCTAATAGCGGTATAAGTCGTGTCGGAGCGAAGCCCATTACACCCTGAGAAACTACTGGAACCTACCAGCAAATCTCGCTTGCCCTGGCCAGGGACTTTGCGTAATGGCTCTCTGACACAGCGCGATATCAACACCCAGTACCGGGAGAGACGAATCCTGTCTAACCGCCACTGCCTCCAAGTGCTCGGGACTGCACCCAACTGCTACCTGTTTGCACGACTCCTTTGAGCCGTGGTAGGGTAGCAATCTAAGAACAGTGGGACACACTCGAGGCGAAGTAGCAGTGTCAAGTCTGCGGACTATGCTGTACTCATGTCACCTGGGAACTGTTCACCGATGACTGGTATAAAACCAACCAACAGTTCCCTGCGAGTCCTGTCCGGTGTACCCGTAACCCAACGAGCACCTGTATACTATCTCCAGTACGACGTACTGACGGCTGTGGGACAGACCATCTCCCCAACTGGGATGAGAAGCGTACACACTAGTCTACTCCGGAGTATCGATGCCCTGTCTCGATAATCCTACGACTAGGGACCTGAATAAGGATGTGGTTGTAGACTACCCAGCCCCTACGAGTGTGACTGCCATCACAACGCTGGCAGTCAAGCAAGATCCTAAGAGCTCTATCAATACGCATACTCACATATTAAGATTGAAAAACCAAGTAGCATACTACCGTGTTTAGCAAGACTGTTATATACATGTGAATATCTCAAACTTCCATTAAGTAATATACAAACTAGTATGATACAATAATGGCCCCTAGGGCATATACACTAACAATCTCATCACAGAACATTGCAGCAGAAGAACATATATGAAATATTGGATATAATAGGACATCCGTGTTTTTAATACGAGCCTATATAAAACACGGATTCCACAGTCGCGATGAATAGCCAAACCCACATCCCTAGACCCCTACGAGAGCGGCAAGCAACTCTGCCAATTCTAGGGTTAGGAGACCCGGTCTCGACTCCTCGAGATGGTCTCCCACTGGACCCTAGAGCCCGGTTACTTGTGCTCCCCGCCTTGGGTCTACCTAATGCGGAAAAGTAAATAATATACAATGGTGACATCATCCTCAGCCCGGAAGTGCCCCAATAAAAGAATATTACATACAAATGAATTTACATGAATGAAAAAGAAAAACTCTCATCTCACATAAAACCCCCGGCTATTCAAAACGAGACGATCCAATACAACATATCACAGCAACACATAATATCTCATATCATCAACGTAAGCAAGTATGCGTATCCTGATTATCGTTGATGTATAGCAACGAAGCCGGCGATACACCACATACTACTCTTATGGTCACAGAAAAGAAAGTGTAAAACTACAACAGTTGGAATCCGCAACCACCTTAGACATCGCATGCCCAACCAAATGAATTCCTTAGACATCGCATGCCTAACAATTATAAACCCCGCATTTTAGTCTCATTATCGAAAACTCTTTTCAATATCAAGTCGGGCAATTCAACAAGATTCCCGACATCCTGATCGAATGTCGTCGCAAACTTTAGTAGACGGCCGCACCCCCGGATGTCGTCGACGAAGTGCACTATGGCGAAACACCGCTGCCGCGAGCACCCGAACGGATGCTTTTGGCGACGGGGTTCTCCTACAGTCACTTGGTCGGGGCTATGGGGCGTGGCTGTCTATTAAATTTACTCGGCGAGTATCCGCGTACGCTACGTGATTGCGACGGACTTTTGATCACATCAAAATTTCATGGCAACCGATCAATTTGAGACCGAACTGCAAGATTTATAACATTCAAATTAGTTATCTCATAACTACTTGTGGATTCCAAATATTGTATCAGATTCCAGATAAATAGACAATGTTAAACTTTCCGATCGAATAATCAAACACCCAAGTTTTCCCAAATAGTTCTCAACACTTGAAATTAGTTTAAAAACATCCATCACATGCCACAGTACCAATAATCCAGCCGTAGAAGGGTCAAGCCAACGCCTCACATGTGGCACGCCGTACTGCCCCAAACCCTAAGGTTTAGAGGCAGTTCAAGACGATCACATAATCGAGTTAAGGTTTGTTGTCTTCTAGAGGGTCCACCGCGTTACTTGCACGACTTAGAACGTCCTTAAACTACGGAAAAATCCAACGCTTAGAAATTTTCCGGCAGGGGAAAAAGTGAGTTATTGATATCCGTTCGAACTTTTTAACACGTTCTAAAAATTATCCGGAAAAAATTAAACGAAGTTAAATTATCCGATCGAATCAACGAGTCCCCAATACAACCCAGAAAACTCAACACTTGAGTAAGAATTAAAAATTCCCAGAAAAGAGAAAAGGAACCCAAGAATAATACTGTGAAGTATGGGGCCCCAATGTCACTGTTAGGCCGCGGAACCGCGGCCGCGTGCGTGGTTTAGCCGCGGTTCCACGGTCACGTGATCGAATTGTGGGACCGTACTTCACAGTAATTCTTAGATTTGCCTGCTTGTTTTTCTGAGTATTTTTAATCCAGAAAAAATCAACTTTTTGAAAAATGTCCAGAGAAAGGTATAATCTAGGGTTTCGGGGTTCGATCGGACTTTAAACTTCATCTAGACTTCGCCTAAAACTCTAGCTTGGCTTTGATACCTCTGTAGGGTTGCTAGGCATACGCACAAGGGTCTACGAGGCATCAACCATATCCGATTTAAAATTTAGCCGTGCCGAACAACCCAAAGCCGGATCTTTAAACTAGAGATTTGGCGAAAACAAGCATGTTAAACACTTTAACACTAAGTGAGAGGGATTACAACATTTGTAGATCCGGTCCTTCACTTCTTAAGCTCCGTGTTGAGGTCCCTTCGCTGCAATCATCGTGTTTCGGACTCTCGAGAGGCTCCACGAAGAGAAAGATGCAAGCTTGCTTCCGATCTTCGATAACAAAGATGATCTAACTTAAAATTTCATTAACACAAGATCTCACTCACTAAATGAAGTGAACACTCTCATCTAAAGGGCAAGGGTAGATGAGGATGATGAAGTAGGATTTTTGCTCTCATTTGTTTTCTTATTCTCACTCATTTTTCATCACAAAATCAAAGCAAGAAAGCTTTTCATAAAGAACTCAAGCAAGAAGAAGATGAATAATGATTAATCCTTTTGTGATGAATAATGAAAGTTATGATAAGGTTAGAAATGCAACCATGGTCAAACAAATCTTTGTAGAGATTTAACTAGGGCTAGGATTTGGGTTGAGTTAAAGATGAGTCACTTTAAAATATCAACACAAATATCTTTTCCAAAACAGAAAAAGAAAGCTTCTAGAAAATTCCAGAAAAGCTTAACACAAATCAAACCCTAACCATGTTTAATCCGCACTAAACATGTTGCATTAATAAACACATCATGTTACAATATTATATATCACATATATAATATTTATTGTAACAAAATAAAATAATACAATTAACATATATCGCATATATATCAATGTATTACCCGAGTGAGAAAAAGAATCTTTTAGTGAGCTAATATTAGTTAATGTAATTTAATATATCATATATATAATTATACATTAAATTATCGAATCAACACTTGATCCGACAATCCGGCTATATCGCATATAACCGACTAATATATCATTTACCGATTCATCGAATCAACACTTGATCTGATGACCCGGCTGATATCAAATATCGCGAGAATATAATACGGTATCTCATATCGAATTATCCTCGGTCCTGCACATATCACATATGTGCCCCTACTCCGTTTTGCCTGAGTCAAGAAACCTCTGTGTAGGACTCTAAAGAATCGTCAATACGCCGGCAGTAGGTGATGATCATATCAAACACCCACAAGCTGCAAGCGGTCAGCTAAACGTAACAGCCACCCAGGTATTGAGCGCTCAGAAGATCAACAAGCAAGCCTGTACATTCTCCTGTGAATCCAATCAGTAACACTCCCGTACAGTCCGGTCTCGTCGTCTGATATGTCGCATATCTCGCCTAAGGGTGGTAAACGTCAAACCCCAGTAGCTCGATAAGTCGTGTCGATATAAGGTCTATAACTGTTCGAGAAACTACTGATAACACTTACCAGTAAATCTCAGCAACCTGGCCAGGGATTTCCAGCTATAGCCAATCGAACACAGCGCAACATCAGCTCCCCATACCGGGAGAGACGAAACCCCTCCTATCGCTCATTGCCTCCATGTGATTCGGGACTGTGCCCAAAATCCACTTTTTTGCATGCCCTCTTGGACGTGGTATTATGGAAATCAAAGCATAGTGGGAATCACACAAGACTCTATGACGATCTCGGGTCAACAGACTATTCTGTACCAGTGTCACCGGAGAACTGCCATCTGACATGAGGTATAATACCATCTGGGAGTTCTCGGCGAGTCCGTCCAATATACCCAGTCTCTACTGGGCACCCGTACACCATCCTTGATGTTAAACACCGATGGATATGGGATCATCCATCGCCCATCATATGGGTCAAGATGCGTATACGCTAGTCTACTCTGGTGTATCGACACCTTGTCTCGATACACCCTCGACTAGGAACAGTTATAGGATGTACTCGTCGACTACCGTGGACCCAATAGTATGATCACATCATAGTCCCAGTAGTCGAGTACATATCCTATGGGCTTTATCAACATGTAACATACAGACAATCAGAGTACATGTTAAGATAAAGTACAACCAGATAGCATACTATCATGTCGAGCAAGAAAGTCCTCCCTATATATGTCCAAGCATCCATTACAATATACATCGTATGTACAGTAATGGCCTCTAGGATATACATATAACTAACATGCATAAGCTACATCTGGTCTGGTACACAACATCGCATACATTATAGAGCCTACCGCAGATGCGTAGGGTATAATAGACATGCGATCCCTTTCCAAATCAGTCTTGGGAGACATCTCTTTGGAGAGGGTGATCCCGTGACAAGCCGGTAATTACCGCGCTTGGAATCTTCCATACTGAATCTTTTCAGTATGGTGTCGATGTACCTGGACTGTGAAAGTCCTAATATTCTCTTGGACTTATCACGATGGATCCGGATCCCCAGAATGTTAGAGGCATCACCCAGGTCTTTCATGAAGAACCTGTGTGACAAGAACCCTTTGACAGATTGTAGCATAGGAATGTCATTTCCTATCAAAAGAATGTCATCCACGTATAAAACGAGGAATACAACAGTTCATGTTACAATTTTACTATAGTTGCATGGTTCATCTGGATTTTTGATAAAGCCAAATTCTTTGACCGTCTCATCAAAACAGATATTCCAACTCCGCGATGCCTGCTTTAGTCCATAAATGGAATTAAGCAACTTGCACACTTTCCCGCTGCTCCCACTCTGAATGAAACCCTCTGGCTGGTCCATATAGACACACTCCTCTAAATTTCCATTTAGAAAAGCGGTCTTTACGTCTATCTGCCAAATCTCATAATCGTGGAAGGCAGCAATGGAAAGAAGGATCCGAATGGATTTGAGCATAGCCACTGGAGAAAAGGTTTCGTCATAGTCCAAACCATGTCTTTGACGAAAACCCTTTGCAACAAGTCTAGCCTTATAGGTCTCAACCTGTCCATCTACACCAATCTTCCTTTTGAAGATCCATTTGCAGCCTATGGGTTTTACCCCTTCCGGAGCAACGTCCAAAGTCCATACTTTGTTGGTGTACATGGACTCCATCTCGGTCCGCATTGCATCCAGCCATTTTACCGAGTCAGTGCTCTGAATGGCCTGCTGGAAGCTAGTCGGCTCATCATTATCAATGATGCAATCCTCTCTATCCCTGTCTATGAGACTGCCTACTACTCCTGCGGAGTGGCGCAGGAATGTCCTGTTCTTTCGAACCTTCTGGTTCTTCTAAGCTTTCAGTAATAGCTTGTGGTTCTGGAATTTCTTCCAGTTCTATTAAGCTCCCACTTATTTTTTTTTTCTAAGAACTGATGTTCCAGAAAGTGGGCATGACAAGAGACAAAAACCTTTTGTTCTTCTGTGTAATAGAAAAGATACCCCCTGGAGTTCTTTGGGTATCCCACAAACTTGCACTGTATTGAGCGTGCCTCGAGTTTGTCTGCATGTTGCTTTTTGACAAAAGCTGGACATCCCCAAATCTTCAGATATTGAAGGTAGGGTTTCTTCCCACTCCACATCTGATATGGTGTGGTAGGCACAGTCTTAGTTGGAACTCGGTTCAAAAGATATGCAGCTGATTCTAGTGCATATCCCCAGAAAGATCACAGTAACTCAGCGTTACTCATCATGGAGCGTACCATATCCAATAGGGTTCGGTTCCGTCTCTCCGATACACCGTTATGTTGTGGAGTGTATGGAGGAGTAAGCTGAGAGAGAATTCCATTCTCTTTTAGGTAATCCAGGAACTTGGCACTCAAGTATTCACCACCTCGATCAGATCTCAGTGTGTTGATACTTTTGCCTGTTTGTTTTTCTACTTCATTTTTGTATTCCTGAAATTTTTCAAAGGCTTCAGATTTATTTTTCATTAAGAAGACATGCCCGAACCTTGAAAAATCATCCGTAAAAGTAATGAAGTAAGAATAACCACTTCGTGCATATGTAGACATTGGACCGCATACATCGTTGTGTACGAGTCCCAAGAGCTCGTTCGCTCTTACTCCATGTCCAGTAAACGGAGTCTTTGTCATCTTTCCTTTAAGACATGATTGACAAGTTGCATATGATTGATATTCGAACGGATCCAAATATCATTCTTTATGTAACTTAGTCAACCTTCTCTCATTGATGTGACCCAGTCTACAATACCATAAGAAAGCATGATTTATTTCTGGAGATTTTCTTTTGTGTGTATTCTGGACATTGAAAATCTGTGGTTGGTTCAATATGTAAATACCGTTGCTTAATGTACCCGACCCAATCAGAACATGATTAAAGTGAATGTTTACAACATTGCTTACAAATGCAAAATCATAACCTTCTTTAGACATTAAAGATATAGATATGATATTACAAGTCGCACTGGGTACAAAATAACAATCACGCAAAACCAAAACATGTCCATCTGACAATCCCAAGTGATAGTCCCCCACGGACTCAGCATCCATGCCAGCTCCGTTTGCAACTCTGAGGGTCATATTACCTGCCTTCAAAACCCTACGCTTTCTCAGTGCCTGCAAAGAATTACAGATAAGAGATCCTGATCCGGTATCCAATACCCAGGAAGTAGAGTTTATTGATCAGTTTTCAATAACATACACACCTGAAGCCGAAGCCACAACTTGCTTCGGGTCCTGGTTCTTGGCCTTCTAAGCCCTGCAATTTTTCTTCCAGTGTCCTTTCTTATGACAATAAAAGCACTCTTCTTTCCCCACAAGCTGTCCCGCTACCTTTGACATTTTTGCCTTTCCCTTGGCTTCCACTTTACTAACACCGGCCCTTGGTTTGGTGGGGGCTTTCTTCTTCTTTCCTTTGGCTTTCGCCTTGGACCTAGAAGAAGAAGGTCCTCCAACAGACAAAGCGGGTGTTTCTCTTACTTTCTTCAGGGTGCCCTCTGCACTCCTCAACATGTTAAGGAGTTCCGGTAGTTCAACTTCCTTTCCTTGCATGTTGAAGTTCAGGATAAACCGGGCGTAAGTGGAAGGAAGGGACTGGAGAATCAAGTCAGTGTAGAGCTCGTTCTCTAACGTGGTCCCGAGGTCCGCGAGCTCTTCAATGTAGCCAATCATCTGAAGCATGTGTTCCGCTACAGATGATCATGTTAGGTTTACCTAGCACCTAATGAAGGGTTTGGAAGCATCACATGTCTCAAAATTAAAATTTTAAGGTGCTAAGTGAACATATAAAGAATCATCACTAGAAAATTAGGGTTTGATAACTAGAACAACATCACAAGTAACAAAGACTAGGGTTTTGAGAATACAACCTTTGTAGCTCTCTACGCTAGACTCCTTGGCCACTTGAGGGTTGGAAAAAGGTTCGCTTGAGGTCTTCTAATGTCCACGACGATCCACCCGAAGCTCCTTTGCCCAAAGCTCCTTGCTTTACTCGATGTATCAATGGAGTAGAGCAAACACCCTACACAAACCGGCTAGATGTGTGTAGTATGATGATGTGGTTTGTATTCTTTGATCAAAACTCTTTCTTTTAATTAACCTCACTTAAGAAAATGATCAAGAGAGGAAGAAGATGGTGGCTTTGCTTTCTCATAAAAAGAAAAGAGATGAGAGAGTGAATTATTGAAATGAGAAAAGAATAATATATCTAAATTCCTTCTCACGTCAACCATGGTTAGAAATATCTAGATCTTTTCCAAAATGAGTTAAAAGGTAAAAGGATAATTAACTCAAGGTTAATAAGTTGTTGAAGCATGGTCAAATAGGATAAACATTAATCTCTTGTGAATTATCCTTTCCTTTATACAAAATGAAAAATAAATAGATAAATCTACAATGTAAGTCTTGCATTGCCACCAAACTTGTATCAACAACCATGATACAATGAATGCATGTATGTATCCATGCACATCATCATGTGCATACATGTATGCATACAAAATAGAAAAGAGTTTGATTAAAGAATTAATCTAAAAGTCATTTGTTAAATCAACACTTGATTTTACAAACCGGTCATATCACATACGACCTGACCAATAGAAAATGCCCGATTAATATGTGGTATCACATATCCGTATTTAATCGGGTCTCCGCGCATATCTCATATGCACACCACATCTTTTCGCCTGAGCTAGGAAACTTCATTGTGGGACTCTAAGACTCGTCAATACGCCGGCAGTAGGTAACGATCATATCAAATACCTATAAGCCGCAAGCGGTCAGCTAAACGTAACGGCCACCCGGGTATTGAGCGATCAGAAGAAAACAAGCGAAGCTGCTACAACTCCCGTCGAGCCAACCGGCAACACTACCGTACAGTCCGGTCTCTTCGTCAGATATGCTGCATATCGAGTCTAGGAATGGTAACGTCGACCCCAATAACTCAATAAGTCGTGCCGATGAAAGGTCTATAGCAGATCGAGAAACTACTGATAACACTTATCAGTAAATCTCAACAGCCCTGGCTAGGGACTTACTGATATAGCCAATCGAGCATAGCACAGCATCAACTCCCAATACCGAGAGAGACGAAACCCCTCCTATCGCTCATCGCCTTCGTGTGTCTCGGGACTGTACCCAACGGCCACCTGTTTGCACGACTCAGTAGAGCCGTGGTAGGGTGGTAATCAAAGTACAGTGGGAGAACACACAAGACTCTATGACGATCTCGGGTCTACAGACTAACCTGCACCAGTGTCACCTGAGAACTGCTATCCAACGATAGATATAATTCCATATAGGAGTTCTCGGCGAGTCCGTCCAGTAATACCCAGTCACCACTGAGCACCCGTATACGATCTCGATGTCAAACATCGATGAATGTGGGAACATCCATCGCCCATCATATGGGTCTAGTATCATATACGCTAGTCTACTCTGGTATATCGATGCCCCGTCTTGATACACCTACGACTAGGGACATTTCAGGATATGCTTATAAACTACAGATGTCCCACTAGTATGATCTCTATCATAATCACAGTAGTCAAGCCTATATCCTCAGTGCTTTATCAACATGTATGAATGAATAAAAGCATGATCAAATCAACATGTCAGATAAAGAAGAACCAGATAGCATACTATCATGTCGAGCAAGAATGTACACTGAATATATATATATATATATATATATATATATATATATATATATAAATACATCCACTATCACATAATGGCCTCTAGGGCATACATATATCCTACAATCTCCCACTTGCACTAAGGCCAGTTATTGGCGTATTTCATACCCAACATCTCAAAAAGTCGCTCATGCTGCGGCTGAGGGAGGGCCTTGGTGAGTGGATCCGCGGCGTTATTCTTTGTGTCTACTCTCTTAATCTCGATCTCGCTGCGATCTACAATCTCCCGGATCAAATGAAAGCGCCTCAGGATGTGTCTGGATCGCTGATGGGACCTGGGCTCCTTGGCTAACGCCATAGCCCCATTATTATCACAATACAATGGTATTGGATCAATAATGGTTGGAACTACTCCTAGCTCCGAGACGAACTTCCTCATCCAGACGGCTTCCTTGGCGGCATCATTCGCAGCAATGTACTCAGCCTCCATCGTAGAGTCTGCAACGGTATCCTGTTTGGAACTTTTCTAACTTACCGCCCCTCCATTGAGGGTAAATACAAACCCAGAGATAGATTTGCTGTCGTCCTTATCGCTCTGGAAGCTCGAATCGGTAAAGGCCTCTATTTGGAGATCTCCATTACCATACACCAAGAACAATTCTTTAGTCCTTCGCAAGTACTTAAGAATGTTCTTCACAGCTATCCAGTGATTCTCCCCAGGATTGGGTTGATACCTGCTTACAACACTAAGTGCATAAGCTACATCTGGGCGTGTACATAACATTGCATACATTATAGATCCTACTGCCGAAGCATAGGGTATAATGCTCATGCGAGCTCTCTCTTCATCGGTCTTTGGGCAAGAGTCCTTGGAGAGAGTGACCCCATGGCAAGCGGGTAAGGCACCTCGCTTGGAGTCTTCCATACTAAACCTTTTTAGGATGGTGTTAATGTACCTGGTTTGGGACAATCCCAACAACCTCTTGGATCTATCCCTATAGATCCTAATGCCCAGGATGTATGTGGCATCACCCAGGTCCTTCATGGAGAACCTTACTGATAAGAAAGATTTGACCGACTGTAGCATAGGAATATTATTTCCT
Organism: Agapanthus africanus; assembly: GCA_030015575.1. Taxonomy (NCBI): domain Eukaryota; kingdom Viridiplantae; phylum Streptophyta; class Magnoliopsida; order Asparagales; family Amaryllidaceae; genus Agapanthus; species Agapanthus africanus. The sequence continues at coordinate 502,640,595 of CM057337.1, forward strand.
ATTAGAAGAATGTCATCCACGTACAATACGAGGAATGTGACAGCTCTCCCTACAGCCTTCTTATAAACACAAGGTTCATCTGGATTTTTGATGAAATCAAACTCTTTGATAACATCATCGAAACAGATGTTCCAACTCCGTAATGCCTGCTTTAACCCATATATGGATTTAAGCAATCTACATGCTTTCCCGCTGCTCCCACTGTCAATGAAGCCCTCTGGCTGATCCATATAAACGCATTCTTCTAAATCCCCATTTAGAAATGCCGTTTTAACGTCCATCTGCCAGATTTCATAGTTGTAGTGAGCAGCAATAGCAAGTAGAATCCGAATGGATTTAAGCATGGCTACGGGCGAAAAAGTCTCGTCATAGTCTAAACCTGGTCTTTGACGAAAACCCTTCGCCACAAGTCTTGCTTTATAGGTCTCTACCTGCCCATCTACACCAATCTTTCTTTTAAAGATCCATTTGCACCCTACAGGTTTTACCTCAGGGGGTACAACGTCCAAAGTCCATACTTTGTTGGTGTACATAGACTCCATTTCGGATCTCATGGCATCCAGCCACTTCACAGAGTCTCCACTCGTGATAGCTTGCTGAAAACTGGTAGGATCATCATCCTCCATGATGCAGTCTTCTCTGTCACCATCAATAAGGAAACCGTAGTACCTCTCCGGTGGGCAAGAAGTCCTACCAGACCTTCGGAGTGGCCGAGGTTGCTCTGCAACAGCCGGTTCAACCAAGTCGTCATTTGTAGTTTGTGTTTCTAGAACCTCTTCTAGATCTACCACATTGCCATCATTTTCATTTGTAAAAAACTCTTTTCCCAAGAATGTGGCATGCTGAGAAACAAACACCTTTTGTTCCTCTTTGTGGTAGAAAAGATATCCATAAGAGTTCTTTGGATATCCCACAAAATTACACATGACTGACCGTGTCTCGAGTTTGTCCGGATTCTGCTTTTTAACATAGGCCGGGCAACCCCAAATCTTAATTCTCTTAAGAGATGGTCTCTTTCCATGCCATATCTCATATGGCGTGGTAGATACGGTTTTGGTTGGAACCCTGTTCAGTAGAAATGCTGCAGTCTCCAATGCATGCCCCCAAAATGAGACGGGTAACTCAGTATCACTCATCATGGAACGGACCATATCTAATAGGGTCCGATTCTGTCGTTCAGACACATCGTTGTGCTGTGGTGTGTAAAGAGGAGTGAGCTGAGAGAGAATCCCATTCTCTTTTAGGAAGTTTGCAAATTCTGTACTGAGGTACTCCCCACCTCGATCTGATCGAAGCATCTTAATACTCAAGCCGGTTTTTTTTTCTACTTCTTGTTTATATTCAGTGAATTTCTCGAAAGCTTCGGATTTATACTTTAATAAAAATACATGACCGAATCTTGAGAAATCGTCAGTGAAAGTAATGAAGTAAGAAAAACAGCCTCTAGCCTATGTAGACGTTGGCCCACATACATCGCTATGTATGAGTCCTAGGAGCTCGGAAGCTCTTTCTCCGTGTCCGGTAAACGGAGTTTTTGTCATTTTACCCTTGATACAAGACTGGCAAGTCGCATAAAATTTATATTCAAAAGAGTTTAAATATCCATCTTTGTGTAACTTGTTTAGTCTTGTTTCGTTAATATGACCAAGTCTACAGTGCCAAAGAAAAGCTTCATTTATTTCTGAAAGTTTTCTTTTATTAGTGCGTTGTATGCTGAAAAATGTGTGTTGATTTAGGACGTATATCCTGTTATTAAGTGTACCATACCCAATCAACATTAGATTCAGGTGAATGTTCATAACATTGTTCTGCAATACAAAATTATATCCTTCATTGTCTAACAAAGAAACAGATATTATATTACAAAGCATACTTGGTACAAAATAACATGGGTTCAAAACCAATATACACCCAGATGGCAACCCCAAGTGATACTCTCCCACTGCGACTGTATGTACATTGGAACCATTTTCAACGCGGAGAGTATGGTCACCTGTCTTCAAAACCTTGCTATTTCTCAGCCCCTGCATAGAATTGCAAATGTGAGAACCTGAACCGATATCTAATACCCAGGAAGCAGAGTTTATTGAAAAACAGATTTCTGTCACAAACACACCTGAAGCGGAAGCATCCCCATGCTTCTTCTTGATGTTTAAGTACTCGGTACAGTTGCGCTTCCAATGTCCTGTTTTGTGGCAATGAAAACATTCACCTTTTCCCGATTCTCCAGCTTTGGACTTTTCCTTCCCCTTAACCTCTTTAACTCCACCCTTAGGATTGGTAGGCTTCTTCTTTTTCTTTCCCTTGGCCTTGGCCTTTGGGCGAGAAGAGGAAGATTGTCCAACAGTCATAACGGGAGTTTTCACTGATTTCAGTGTGCTCTCTGCACTCCTTAACATATTAAGGAGTTCAGGTAGTTCCTTCTCCATGTTGTGCATGTTGAAGTTAACTATGAATTGAGCAAAGGTGGAGGGGAGGGACTGTAGAATAATATCCGTATATTGTTCTTTGTCCATCGTCCATCCAATGTCCTCAAGCTCTTCTATGAGAGCTATCATCTTCAGAACATGGTCTTCTACTGATGTGCCAGGGGCCATTCGCATCTGAAACAATTTCTTTGATACTTCGTATCGTAATACGCGGGATTGCTCTCCATACAACTTCTTTGTATGGAAAAATATGGCGTGAATGTCTATATTCTCGTGCTGCTTATGATGTGGGTTGTCCATCGATGCAAGCGCGAGGCATTTGGCCGTGGCACAGTCAGCGTCCCATGTCTTGCAGACTTCTTTGTCCGCAACTGAGGATTTTGGACCTGGGACGGGCGGGGCTGGAGCCGTGAGGACATATGATACTTTATCATAAGTCAAGGCTATTTTCAGATTCCTCAGCCAGTCTTTATAATTGGTCCCATTCAGTTTAGTTTTATCTAGTAGAAGCTTGAATCCAGTCATTGGTATCTGCCATTAAGAGAGAGAAAAGAATACACTCAGCGAAAGCTCTTGCAAAGATCAGATTGGTTATTATCTTGTTTAATCGATATTTCCCACTGCTTTAATCAAGTTTTTCTTTCAAACCTTAAAAAGAAAACTAGCCAGGATTAATTACAATCTACAACTTCGCTAACCGTTCAGCCAGGCCAGTGTCGGTACTTGAGGGAGGTTCCCCGTGCTTTCGCACGGACCTAATTAAAGTAAACCTCATTTTCTCAGAAGCGTAGCCCCGTTAACACCTTTCTAGACACCTAATGAGTTAGCTAATTGTAAACTGCAAAACTCTCCTGGGAGCATCTATTGCCCACAGTGGGATCGGGATCCAACCATCATATGGAAGGTATGCAATCTCATTACAAATCTCAACACTTGAAATTCCCGATGTAGTTTTTACCCCTAGCACTCATGACCTTGGCTATGGTCAACAAATCACAAGTACTAGTCAAGTTCAACCCGTCATTTCTTGATTAATCAGACCCGTTCACATGACCCTTGGCTAAGGTCAACAAAGTCATATGCCCGTCCTAATTAATCTGCATCATATGCATTGTAGGAAGACATCACTTAGTTACCGTACACTACGCCTTGGCTAAGGTCAACAAACATAGCACGAATACTAAGTACTCTACTTCCTAAAATGACGGAGGGTTGCGGATGATTTTTAAGAAAATCTTTAACGCTTTGAACTTGATATCGTCGTAGAATCAAATGGTTTTCAAAAGGAGTGGCTTAAGCTCCGCAGTTTTGAAATATAGCTTTTTCATAAAGAGCCGAGTAGTTTTCAAATCCGATTCTACAACATCTTTTTAGGTTTATTTTCTTTACATTAATCATATTAATGTAGTCCCATCATTTAAGTCCTTAAGCCAATCACAGAAAAGAAACGAAAATACAACGTACGCTTATGCCATCCGCATTCCCCGCAATGTTCCGTTATGCACCGTTAGGTTACTTAACTAACGGCATACCGGGACGGGACTAGCGCGGGTGTAAAACATAAGCAACATCTACTATATATCTCATATATAATATATCATTCGTCTCAGATATCACAGAACACAGGCAGCAGAAACACAGATATAATGTGGGATATACTAGGACGTTCGCATTTAGTATTTAGCCAACAATAGAAAATACGGATTCCACAGTCTCGATGAATAGCCAAGCCCACACCCCTAGACCCTTACGAGAGCGGCAAGCGACCCTACCAATTCTGGAGTTTAGGAAACCCGGTCTCGACTCCTCGAGATGGCCTCCCACTGAACCCCAGAACCTGGTCACTTGTAATCCCCTCCTTAGGTCTATCCTAATGCGGAAAAGTAAATAATATACAACACTGGTGGCATCAACCTCAACCCGGAAGTGCCCCAAATAAAAGAATATTACATTACATTTGAATTTTACATAAATGAAAAGAAAACTCTCATCTCACATTAAAAAAAACCCGGCTATTCAATCGCGATAATCCTGCACATCATATCTCAGCAACACATAATATCATATATCATCAATTTAAGTAAGTATGCGTACCCCGATTGTCGTTGATGTATAGCAACGAAACCGGCGATAAGCGATATACTACACTTACGGTCACAGAAAAGAAAGTGTAAAACTATAATATTTGGAATCCACATTCTCTTTAGACATCGTAAATCCGAAATATCACATACTTCGCATTTCATGCCTAACTATATGAATTCCACATATTGTATCGCATTCCAGATAAATAGACAGTATTAAACTTTTCGATCGAATAATCAAATACCCAAAATTTCCTAAAGCTCAACACTTCGGCGGAGTTCAAAAATCCTAGAATGTGACACAGTAGCAGTGGTCCAGCCATAGAAGGGTCAAGCCAACGCCACACATGTGGCACGCCGTACTGCCCCAAACCCTAAAGTTCAAAAGGCAGTTCAAGACGGTCACATAATCGAGTTAAGGTTTGTTGTCTTCTAGAGGGTCTACCACTTAACTTGCACGTATTTCCAAAAGATTTAAACCCCGTGCAAAGTGAGTTAATGACACTCGTTCGAACTTTTTAATACTTTCTAAATTATCCGGAAAAAGACACGAAATTAAAATTCCGATCGAATCACCGAATCCAAAACAATCTCCAGAACATATATCACTTAAACCAGATTAAAAATACCCAAAAATATCTACAAGCAGGTAAGAAGATCACTATATAAAAACGAGGCCTTAATGCCTCTGTACGGCCGCGGAGCTGCGGCCCAAGCAAGCTTTGGCCGCGGTTTCGCGGTGGGATTTACTTATTAGGGATTCGTTTTTTACAGTGGTTCTTAGAATTCCCTGCTGAATTTTTTACATATTTTTAATTCTGGAAATACACGTTTTGAAAAAATGTCCAGAGAAGGGTTCAAAAAGTCCGTATTTTGGTTCGATCGGAGTTTTAACTTCGCTAAAGTGTCGCCTAAAGTTCTAGGTCGGCTCTGATACCAATGTTAGGTTTACCTAGCACCTAATGAAGGGTTTGGAAGCATCACATGTCTCAAAATTAGACGGCCAGTCTCGCCGAAAACAACTTTTTCGAGACTTCGTATCTAGGCGATACGGGATTGCTCTCCATACAGATCTTTTGTATGAAGAAATATGGATTCTAAGTCCATATCCTCGTGCCTCCTCTGATGTTCATTGTCCATAGAGGCAAGCACGATGCACTTGGCCCTCACGTAATCAATCTCCCAGGTCTTACGGATTTCCTTATCCGCGACGCTGGATTGAGGACCTGGGACAGGGGGAGCTTTGGTGGTAAGAAGATACCCCAACTTGTCACAAGTGATTGCTATTTTGACATTCCTGAACCAATCTTTGTAGTTTGGCCCTGTCAGTATATTTTTTTCTAGTAGTAACTTAAGTCCGGTCATGATGTTTGGTCGCTGCAATTAGGAGAGAGAGCATGATACTCTTGCAAGTTTAGAGTGGTTTTTAGTTTGTCTAAACAGGATGGCTCCCACTGTTTCTCGAATCCTTCCTCAAACCAAAAAAGAAGAATTAGTCGGGATCAATCTCACCGTACAATACTTGCTTAAACGTTCAGCCAGGCCAGTGTTGGTACTTCGAGGGAGGTTTTGCGACGCTTTTGCGAAGTTCCTTAATTAAATAACCTCTTTTCCCAGTGGGTGTAGCCCCGCTAACACCTTTCTAGACACCTACTTGGTTTATAGCATTGATCGTTAAGTGAGAAAGTTCCCGAAGAGTAGCATATACTCACAGTAGGATCGGGATCCAAATATCATCGTGTGATAAAACTGAAGGAATCCTACCAGAATCAACACACTCCAAATGGTATGCAGCACTAGCAAGTTTCAGTTTCTTTAGAAACTCCCGGTGTGGATTTTTTCCCCATGCTAATCTTGACGTAGGCCAAAATATCATAAGTCACATGTCAAGTTCTACCCATCATTTACCAGGTTAATTTGAACCCACCCGTACATACCCTTGACGTAGGCCAAAATGGCAGTACGACTGTCTCAAACCAACGCATCTATCTATGCAACAGATAAATATCCGGCAGCTACCAATCACTATGCCTTGGCGTAGGTCAAAATGCATAGCTTGAATACTATCGAATATTTAACGGAAATGATGAAGGGCTATGAATGGTTTTGGCAAAACCGTGAACGTAGTGAACTTGATATAATCGAAGGAACGTGATAGCTTTTAAAAGGAGTGGTTCAAGCTCCGCGTTTTAAAAGTTTTCTGTTTTTGAAAAGAAACCGAGTGGTTTTGAAATTGTTCCAACGACTTTACTTTGGTTTATTTTCTTGCATTAATTTAATGCATCCCATCATTTAATCCTACCATTGCAGAAAATAACGAAAATATGACGTACGCTTATGCCATCCGCATTCGCCACGAGGCCCCGTCATTACCCGTTAGGTTACTTAACTAACGACAGAGCGGGGGCTGGACTAGCGCGGATGCAAAACATAAGCAACTCCTACTAGATATCATATATAGATATATACATTCGTCAGATGCAATGATAGCCATTCCAGATCACAGATGAACACATTGGATATGCTAGGAATCCGTGTTTCGTTCGAGCCTGCAACGAAAGACGGATTACACGGCCGCGATGAAAAGCCAAACCCCACCCTAAACCCCTACGGGTGCGGCAAACTACCCGCCAAGTATCCGAAGTGAAGCAACCTCTCTCAACAACGTGAGTAGGCCACTCGGCACTTCGAGGTACCCGGTAGTTTGTGCACCCCACCTTGGGTCTATCCTAGTGTCACGACCCGAGTAATCACGGCATCAAGCCCAGTTATTTTGTTTCATCCCCGTGTATCATATCACATCCTTGTATCACATATACGTGTTGTGTATATATATACCTACACCTAGTCCTATATATATATACATATACACGTATACACCACGTCGAGTTTCTGTGTGTGCGTGTGTGTGTATCTACCCGAAACCTACGAATCTCCTCTAAGATATTCATCCTCTGGTAAGGTCTTTCTAAATCAATCTAGTCCAACCTAAGGTCATTACTAGGGTCCTACTCACCAAGATTCTAAGGTCACGTCAGGCTTCCTAATGACAATAAGTACTATTCCTATTCTACGTTTGCGGGGGTGCTAAACGCCATCCACCCGACTTCCCCCATAGATATACATCTACTCACCTGGTCCATGTCTGCCGAAGACGGTGTCGCTATCCTCTTCTTCATCGTCCGAAGTCCACGTGAAGGGTACCTATATGCAAACACATATAATATCGTAAACTGAATCACGGACAAAACCAAAACGACGCACGAAACGCGCATAGGTTAAAACGTATGACCCGCTCATGCAAAAGAACCAAATATCGCTCGATATCGGCGTACAAACGCCGATTGATCGAGATAAAATACCAACAAACAACTCGTAGTTTTAAAACTCATTACTTATAATATAAAACATGATTTAATTCATCGAAACCCTAAAATCGATCAAATCGTCCAATTTCGTAAAAACCTGAAAACGCCAATTTACCGTTTTACTTCAAAACTCGATGTTTAAATGAAACTAATGGTCATAATACTCATTAAATATCATAACTAGACTATATAAACCATTACTATATTTTTAACACCCTAATTTGTATTAAATTGAAATTCTAGTTTGCAAACTTGTCCGATTTCGATACTTTTAAGCAAAATTTCACAATTTTACTTTTAGACTTGATTTTGCATGAATTAACTTATTAAACTAAAATTCATGATGATAGTAATATAATGAAACCATAAATTAGATTTTAAATCTCATTTATTTAAGAATTTCTAAAATCTAGTTAGCAAAATAGCATTTTTTTTATCACAATTTTCTATTATCAACTTCAAATTAGTAACTAAATTAGGTTTCCATTCCACTAACAAGTTAATATCCTCATTAAAATCACAATCTAGTATTACAAACATTAGTTAGAATTTTTTCTCACCAATATATATAATATACAAGAATCTAGTTTGCAAAATTGCTTAATTTAAACAATTTGAATGAACAAATTAGAATACATCAACCATGCATGATTTTCCATTTCTAAAAATGTTAAACTAGTTATAATAACCCCACTTAATTAGTAAAACCGTAACTTGATTTTATAAACCCAAACTTGAATTTTGAAACTTGTAAATAGAATTAATTAATTAAATCTAAATATGCTAGAATGAAACATTTAATATCAATAAATCAAAAGAATAAAATTTATACCTCCACATGTGAGATCCAACCATGAAAATTTGCCTCCAAAAAGAATGGTTTCCAACTCCAAAATCCATGTAAAAATGTGCAAAGAATAGAGGGTAGGAATTAATTAGGAATTTGTGGGTTTTTTTTATTGAATTTTTGATGAATTTTGATAGATTTTGTTAACAAAATCAAGTGGAGAAAATGGGGGGCTTCCATGGGGAGGAGGCCGGCCATGTTAGCGAGGAAAAAGAGAGAAAGAAATGAATGAGGAATTGTGTAGAAAGCTCTCCAAAATATCACCTTCTTTATGTCTTTTCATCACTTTAATTAATTTCATTCATTTCTTTTCTCAAACAACTAAATAAAATTCTAGAGACATGGAAAAATTTGGAAATAAATTTTGCATGATACACACTAGATTCTAATATGCAATGGTTCATTTTTGCAAATTAAACCCATTCAAATTTGTAATTTACACTAATTTAGTGTATAAATAAAGCTTATGTTAATATTTAAAATAATTAATTTAGGAAAAATATTTAATTAAACTAAAAATTTATAAGTGACTAAATAAACACCATTTACTAGTAATTACATAATTAAAATAGGTATTTTTAAATTTATAATGAAAAATAATTACGGTTTAGTTTTATGAAAAATACGTTTTACTTTACCGAAAATCATAAAATTCACTTAAATAATTTTATTTATTTATTTATTTTAAAACGTTACAATCTTCCCCCCTTTAAGAAATTCGGTCCCCGAATTTAAATTAACCCCCCCCCCCAATTACTAAAACATTCAGCCAAAACACTCAAATTGTCGGGGCTCCGAAATCATCAATACATAGCTAAAATCAACTTCGTCAAGCATAACGCAATCATCGGAGTTACAGTGAAAATAGAATATCAAAGCCCAATACGAAAATCAACATAATATAAATCAAAACTATAACTTATATATAGTGCGCATCATAGTAAAATCGGCTAAACATCTTAATGAAGAAGCATGCAAAAACCCCTTTTTAAAAATCGTCGTGCGATGCACGTGTCACTGCACAAGTAGCGGACGTTTATTTTTAAAAAAAAATAGCTATACATATTTATATCTTTTATTTAACATACATGTCCTGCCTGGTTACTAAATCAAATAGTAATGATTATAAAAACATACTGCTCAAACTGAAATCAATCCCAATCACATCATAAAGATATCATGTGCGTCCGGTACGCACTGAAATCGAAACCAAATACAGATGCCATGAATATGCACAAAAACAAAACTGAGTGCAACAGGTGTGCACCAAAAACATCTGTCAAGTGCAACGGGCGTGCACGACTCTAATATCAGGTGCATCTAATCTGCACAAAACCCCGACTTAGTGCATCTAGTGTGCACAAAATCGCATCAAGTGCGCTAAGTGTGCGCAAGAATCTCATCAAGTGCACATGGTGCACGAAAACATATACCGAATATCAAAATCGAAATCACAGTACGAAAATGCATGAAAACTAGGTCGAAGCATATGCCAAAATCATGTGTAACCCATATGCACGAAATCAAATCAAAATCTCAAAATGTATAAAACCAAATCGAGTGTACTGGGTATGTACAAAACAACATCAATACAACCGATATACGAAACACGCATAGAATATAATGAATGTACACATAAGAAATACCAATCGTAGAACAAAATCCTCAAAATACCAAAATCCAATCAACGGAAATATGAAATTCAAATCACCAAATCACAATCGTAAACACTATCGTCAATGTGCGCCTCTTTCCTCGGATGTCGACTGCTTCGAACTCGTCTCTTCATAGGTGTGCTGACTGCGCTACCAACAGCGATACTCATATCTAGAGTCTCCCACGTAATCTATCCCTTCACCTGATATCCGGACAACATTAAACTTTTCGATCGATTCATCAAAATCCCATAATTCCTCGAGAGCTCAACACTCAAGTACAGTTTAAAAATATCCAGTACATACCCCAGCCTCTGCGGACCAGCCGTAGAAGGGCAAACCCAAGCCTCACTAATGGCACCGCGGAACTGCCGTAAACCCTAAGGTTCAAGGGCGTTCTCGTGGTCATTATGTCGAGTTAGGGTTCATTCTTCTAGAGGGTCCATAGAAATACCTGCATGTTCTTCCGAATATCTTAAACTTAGGAAAATGGGTTTCTGACAATCGTTCGAATCCTTTAACTTCGTCTGGACGGCATGTGAATACCCTTCGTCCGCATGCTAAACAATGCTTCAATCTTCAAGAATAAACGATACCCTAATGGTTATCGCATTCGAGCCGCAGCTCCCTCTGCCCGTGCGACCGTGGTAACAGAAATCACCATCCGATATCGACGAAGATAGATCAAAAGAACGAATGAAATGCGGTGCAAAGAAATGTACATCCTAAGGTTCCTTAAGCAGAGTAGCGTATCGTAAGTATGCCGCAGATCATACCCACGGTACGTCACTCTACCTAATTCACCTACTCCATCAACCAAGGGTCACCCTAAACTTATACAAGGTTAAACCTAGCGCTCTGATACCAACTTTGTCACGACCCGAAAGTATGGAACGTGACCGGCACTTAGATTATGAAGCGTCTAGAGGCGCAACGTAATCTAAGTAAGCTGTAGGGTTCCTAGGCACACTCATGAGGTTCTACAACTGATCAACCATGCCAAAATCAAAAATTTATGTGCCGAGAAACCCTAAACAAGATCGATAACTAGAGGTAAGGTGAAACTACAAGCAAGTTAACAACTTAACTACAAGTGAAAGTGACTACAACCTTTGTAGATCCGGTCCTCCACCTCTTTAGCTTCGTGATGACGTCCCTCCGCTGCGACCATCGGGATCCTGGACTCTAGCGTTGATTTCATCGGAGAAATGATCGGGCTAGATCGTTGACTTCGATGCCGAAGATGATCTACGTCGAGGCGACTCTAACTCAAGCTCCATCTTCACTAGGTCATGAAACTTGTGAAGATAACACCCTATACAACATGGCAAGTGGTAGAGGATGAAGAAATAGGAAGTGGGTTCACTTTGGATTTGGATTTCTCACTTGGAATTTTTCTAGCAAGGTTTTCTTCTCTTCATGAAGAAGAAGAAGAAAGAAAAGAATGAATGAATAATCAAAATAGAAAATCAAGTGATGCTTATCATTTAGCAACCATGGGTGAGGTAACTAATGTAGAGAATAAACTAGGGTTTAGGTGTAATGGTTAGGTTAAGGAAAAAACAAAATGGTTAAGACTTTCAAAGCTTCATGAAGCTTCAAGAATAAAACAAAGCAAGCCACCATTTTATTTTTGCCAAATATAAATAAATAAAATAAATAAATAAGTTAAAACCCTAACCATTAACCTAAACATGGTTTAAAACATACACACACCCAAATTTGCATATATCATCAAACATGATACAAACTAGTGCACAAACATATATTATATATACAATGTGCACAATCTAGTGAGAAAAATAATCTTAAGTGAACAAATACTAGTTAATGTAAAGTAATATATCAAATATATAATTATACATTAAATCATTAAATCAACACTTGATTTAATGATCCGGTCATACTGCATACAACCGACTAATATCAAGTGTATCAATATATCGAATCAACATTTGATTCGGTAACCCGGCTATATCTTATATGACCGTCCGATGATACAAATCGCGAGAATAGAATTCAGTATCACATACTGGTATTATTCTCGGTCCCGCACATATCTCATACGCGCTCCTATTTCGTTTCGCTTGAGCCAGGAAACATCTGTGTAGGACTCTAAAGACTCGTCAATACGCCGGCAGCAGGTGATGATCATATCAAACACCCACAAGCCGCAAGCGGTCTGCTAAACGTAACGGCCACCCGGGTATTGAGCGATCAGAAGATCAACGAGCAAGCCCGCTCACACTCCTGTGAATCCAACCAGTAACACTTACCATACAGTCCGGTCTGTTCGTCTGATATGTCGCATATCTCGCCTAGGGATGGTAAACGTCAGACCCCAATAGCATGATAAGTCATGCCGATGTAAGGTCCATAACAAGCATGAAACTACTGATAACACTTACCAGTAAATCAGTGCAACCCTGGCCAGGGATTTCCAGTTATGGCCAGTCGAGCATAGCACAACATCAACCCCCAATACCGGGAGAGACGAATCCCCTCCTATCGCTCATTGCCTCCATGTGAATCGGGACTGTACCCAAAAACCACCTGTTTGCACGACTCAGTAGAGCCGTGGTAGGGTGGAAATCAAAGCACAGTGGGAGACACACAAGACTCTATGACGATCTCGGGTCAACAGACTAAGCTGTACCAGTGTCACCAGAGAACTGCCATCTGACGTGAGGTATAATACCATCTGGGAGTTCTCGGCGAGTCCGTTCAGTGTACCCAGTCTCCACTGAGCACCCGCATACCATCTCTGATGTCAAAGACCAATGGATATGGGATCATCCATCGCCCATCACATGGGTCGAGAAGATATACGCTAGTCTACTCTGGAATATCGATGCCCCGTCTCGATATTCCCACGACTAGGAACATTGAAGGATGTACTCATGGACTACCCAGGCCCCACTAGTATGATCTACATCATAGTCCTGGAAGTCGAGTACACATCCTAAGGGCTTTATCAACATGTAACAGAGAGACAGAAAGTATACATGTTAAGATAAAGAGCAACCAGATAGCATACTATCATGTCGAGCAAGAAAGTCCTACCTATATATGTCCCAGCATCCACTACAATATACATCCTATGTACAGTAATGGCCTCTAGGGCATACATATAACTAACAATCTCCCACTTGCACTAGGGCCATCTGTAGCAGTGGTTGCAGTATCTAATACTCAACCATCCCATAAAAGTCTCTCTTTGGGAAAAAGCCTTTGTGAGTGGATCCGCCGTGTTGTCCTCTGAGTCTACTCTCCTAACCTCGATCACCCTGGAGATCAACTATCTCCATGATCAGGTGACGCTGCTTCAGAATATGTCTGGCTCACTGATGGGACCAGGGTTCCGTGGCCAAAGCCACACTTCCATTGTCACACAATGGTAGGAACCTAGTTCATCTCATGAACCACTATACACCCAAACCGCCTCTTTGGTAGTATCTTTTATAGCGATGTTACCAGTCTTTATCGTCTAGTTTGCCACGGTATCTAGCTTGGTACTCTTCCAACATACCGTCCCTGTATTGAGGATAAAGACAATGCCTGCGACTGACATTCAGTCGTTCTTATCACCCTGTAACTTTTCCAGTGATTCTCCCCAGGATCGATTGATACCATCTCACTAAACCTAGTGAGAACCCTAACGTCCATTTAGATCTATCTCATAGATCCAAATCCCAGGATTTAGGAGGTATCACCTTTATCCTATTTGGAGAATCCTTGTGATAAGAGGAGATTGACCGTGTGTAGTATAGGAAACTCTTTTCCTATCAAGAGTATGTTTTCCACATATAATACGAGAATGACCACCTTACTCTCTACTACCTTTTTGTATGTATAAGGTTCATCTACCATTTTGATGAAGTCAAACTATTTGACTACTACATCAAAACAGATGTTCCAACTCCGCGATGCCTGCTTTATCCTGCAAAGCAACTTGCACACGTTTCCGCTGCTCCCACTGTTTACGAAGCCCTCTGGCTGTGTACTTATAGACGTTCTCTTCTAAATCATTATTTAGAAAAGCAGTCATGGCACCCAACCACTAGATATCGTAGTCATGGAATGTAGCAATGGCAAGAAGGATCTGGATGGACTTAAGCATAGCTACTGGAAAAAGGATTCATCATTATCCACACCTGGTCGATGACGAAAACCTTTAACAAGTCTAGCTTTGAAAGTCTCAACTATTCCATCTACACCTAGTAATCTTCTCAAGATATACTTTCTCCTGATGGGGATTTAACCCTTCAGATATAGCAACCAAAGTCCATACTTTGTTGGTGTACATGGATTCCATCTCAGATCGCTAAGCATCCAACCATTTTTACAGAGTCCCTACTCTCGATGGCCTGCTCGAAACTAGTTGGGTCATCATCTTATGATGCATTCCACGCTCCCACTGTCATCGAGAAACCGAAGTATCTCTCAGGCGGATGAGGAACCCTACTAGATCGGCGGAGAGGCTGAGGTTCGTCGGGGACCATTGAATCCTTTGGTTCTATCAAATCATCAGCTGCAGTTTGTATAGCTGGAACCTTTCCAGTTCTACAGAACTGACCTTGCCTCGATCTTGTCCAGATTTTGCTTTTGACATAGGCCGGACAATCCAAAATCTTAACTTACTTAAGAGATAGGCTCTTCCCATACCATATCTTATATGGAGTGGTAGGCACTGATTTGATTCGAACCTAATTCAATAGGTATGCAGCTTCTCAAGTGCATAACCCCCAAAAGAAAATAGGTAACTCAATAATACTCATCATAGACCACACCATATCTAATATGGTGCGATTGCTCCGCCTCGATACACCGTTGTGCTGTGGTATATTCAGAGGAGTAATACGGAAAGAGAATCTCATTCTCCTTTAGAATAGTCCAGGAATTCTATGCACAAGTATTCTCCTCCTTGATCTTATCATAGGACATAATACTTATACCCGGTTTTTGGTTCTCTACTTCTAACTTATATTCTGTGAATATCTCAAAAAGCTTCGGACTTATGTTTCAACAGGAACATATGACTGAATCTTGAGAGATCATCAGAGAATGTAATGAAGTACAAAGAACCGGTCCTGGCATGTGTAGACAGGGGACCTTACATACATCATCATGTATCTGTCCCAAGAGTTTACTAACTCTTTCTCTGTTTCCAGTAAACGGAGCTATGGTCATATTATTTTTGTGACATGACTGGCAAGTTTCACAAGATGTAAATTCAAACTGATTTAAATATGCATCTAAAATGTAACTTCAGCCAGTCGGGTCGCATTGATATGACCTAGTCTACAATGCCTTAAGAAGGAATCGTTCATTTCTGAACTCTTCTTCTCGTGTGTGTTTTGTATACTAGGAACTGTAGTTTGATTTAGAACGTCAATGCTTTTAGATAACGTGCCTGAACCGATCAACTTTTGAAATAGGAAATGTTCAAAACATTATCCAACAATACAAAATTATATCCTTCTTTATTAAATAAAGAGATTGATATGATTTTGTATATCAGGTCCGGTATCTAATAGCATTTGTTCAGAATCAATGTATTTGGAAATACAGGGTGACAGTGACCAACAGATTTGGCTGCAACACTTGCACCGTTTTCTGTCTCATGAAACTTATCACCCGTTCTCAGTTCTCTACATTTTTGTAGCCCATGTAACGGATTACATTTGCGGGATCCTGATCCGGTATCTAATACCTAGGACGTAGAGGAAACTGAGAAACAGTTCTTTATAATAAACACACCCGAAGGAGATGCATCATATGCACTTTCTTCGTTTGGGCAGCATGGGAATCCTGGTATTCCCCTATTTCCTGCTCTGTCTTATAACAATTATAAGTTGGAGCGGGACCAACGTTCCCTAGCTCAGTATAACAAGCAGATTCGGTCAATACTTACATATTATTATCTTGATTAAGGCGTGATATGGTCGCTACCTGGAGAGAGAGAGAAGAAAACACTCTGCGTGCGCTCTTGCAAGATTAGATTGGTTATTTATTTTATCTAATCAGGATGGCTCCCACTGTTTTTATCAAATCTTCCTTCAAACCTTAAAAGGAAAGACTAGCCGGGATTAATTACACTCTATAAGTTCGCAAATCTTTCAGCCAGGCTAGTGTCGGTACTTTGAGGGAGGTTCCCCGTGCTTTCGCACGGACCTAATTAAAGTAAACCTCGTTTTCCCAGGGGCGTAACCCCGTTGACACCTTTCTAGACACCTACTTGATCGGCTAATTGCAAAGTGCAAAACTCTCTCAGGAGTAACAATTACTCCCAGTGGGTATCGGGATCCAACTATCATATAGAAGGTATGCAATCTCATTGCAAATTTCAACACTTGAAACTCCCGATAATGGTTTTTACCCCTAGCACTTATGACCTTGGCTAAGGTCAACAAATTATAAGCACTAGTCAAGTTCTACCCGTCATTTCGTGATTAATTAGACCCACCCACATGACCCTTGGCTAAGGTCAACAAAGCCACATGACTGTCCTAACTAATCGCATCATATGCGGTGTAGGAAGACATCACTTAGCTACCGTACACTACGCCTCGGCTATGGTCGACAAACGTAGCACGAATACTAAGTACTCTACTTCCTAAAATGACGGAGGGTTGCAAATGGTTTTTTAAAGAAAACCTTTAACGCTTTGAACTTGATCTCGTTGCGGAATCAAATGGTTTTTAAATGGAGTGTTTTTGAGGCTTTTCTAGTTTTGCTGAAGGGGTCACTCCCGGTGAAGGGATCGTCGGCCCTTTCCTCATCGAATAAGGTGCAGGATATATCATATATACCGCTGTGCAAAGCAGAAACTATAGAAGCAATCAAAAGACAAACCGAGGGTTATAGCATCTGCCAGTTATTGCTAAAGGGGTCACTCCCGGTGAAGGGATCGTTGGCCCTTTCCTCATCGAATAAGGTGCAGGATGCTCTATAAGGAACACCGCGATGCAAAGCAAGAACTGTAGCTACCTGATTTTATTTTTGAAATTCGATTCCACAACATCTTTTAGGTTTATTTTCTTTCATTAATCTCATTAATGAATGTCCCATCATTTAAGTCCACCTAAACATCACAGATAAATATAACGTATGCTTATGTCATCCACATTCGTCTCGATGTCCCGTCTGCACCGTTAGGTTAGGTAACTAACGCCAGAGCGAGGCAGGGCTAGCGCGGGTGTAAAACATAAGCAACGTCTATATAATATATCATATATACTATATATAATATCTATCTGAACATATCACATGATCACATCACAGATAACGCAGCAGAAAATATCATATGAAATATTGGATATACTAGGACGTCCGTGTTTTATTTTGAGCCTGTATAAAACACGGATTCCACGGTCGTGATGAATAGCCAATCCCACACCCCTAGACCCTTACGAGAGCGGCAAGCAACCCTACCAATTCTAGGGTTAGGAGACCCGGACTCGACTCCTCGAGATAGTCTCCCACTGGACCCTAGAACCCGGTTACTTGTGCTCCCCTCCTTGGGTCTATCCTAATGCGGAAAAGTAAATAATATACATCAACGGTGACAACTTCCGCAGCCTGGAAGTGCCCCAATAAAAGAATATTACATACAAGTTTTTACATGAATGAAAATGAAAAACACTCATCTCATATAAAAAAAACCCCGGCTATTCAAACACGACGATCCAATATAACATATCCAGTAACACATAACATCACATGTCATCAACGTAAGTAAATATGCCCATCCCAATTGTCGTTGATATATAGCAACGAAACCGGCGATATCACATATTACACTTACGGTCACAGAAAAGAAAGTGTAAAACTACAACAGTTGGAATCCGCAACCTCTTTAGACATCGCATGCCTAACCAAATGAATTCCTTAGACATCGCATGCCTAACAATTATAAACCCCGCATTTTAGTCTCATTATCGAAAACTCTTTTCAATATCAAGTCGGGCAATTCAACAGAATTCCCGACATTCTGATCAAATGGTCGTCGCAAACTTTAGTAGACGGCCGCATCCCCGATGCCTTCGATGAAGTGCACCAAGGCGGAACACCGTTGCCGCGAGCACCCGAACGGATGCTTTCGGCGACGGGGTTCTCCTACAGTCACTTGGTCGGGGCTATGGGGTGTAGCTGTCTATTAAGTTTACCCGGCGAGTATCCGCGTACGCTACGTGATTGCGACGGACTTTTGATCACATCAAAATTCCGTGGCAACCGATCAAGTGAGACTAAACTGCTATGTTTATAGCATTCAAATCAGTCATCTCATAACTACTTGTGGATTCCAAATATTGTATCGCATTCCGGATAAATAGAAAATGTTAAACTTTCCGATCGAACAATCAAACACCCAAGTTTTCCCAAAACAGCTCAACACTTGAAATAAGTTTAAAAACATCCACTTCATGCCACAGTAGCAACGGTCCAGCCGTAGAAGGGTCAAGCCAACGCCTCACATGTGACACGCCGTACTGCCATAAACCCTAAGGTTCAAAGGGCAGTTCAAGACGGTCACATAATCGAGTTAAGGTTTGTTGTCTTCTAGAGGGTCCATCGCGTTACTTGCACTACTCAGAACGTTCTTAAACTACGGAAAGATCCAATACTTGGAAATTTCCCGGCAGGGGAAAAAGTGGGTATTTATATCCGGTCGAACTTTTTAACATGTTCTAAAATTATCCGGAAAGTCACATAGACAAAATTAGACAATCCGATCGAATCTACGAACTCCCAATACAACCCAGAAAACTCAACTCTTGAGTGCATATTAAAAATTCCCAGAAAACACAGGAATAATATTAAGACATTACTGTGCAAACAGTGAACAAAGAGGCCACTTTATGGCCGCGGAACAGCCGCGTGACCTAGGGTACGGCCGCGGTTCCGCGGCGCCTTTATTGAATTGGGGTCACGTGCTTCATTGTAATGCTTAGAAATCCCAGCTTATTTTTCTGCATATTTTTAATTCACAAAAAACCACAATTTCAGAAAATTTACAGAGAGGGGTCAAGTTTTAGGGTTTCGGGGTTCGATCGGGTTTCTAACTTCGTCTACACTTCGCCTAAGGCTCTAGCTAGGCTCTGATACCACTGTAGGGTTCCTAGGCACACTCATGAGGTTCTACAACTGAGCAACCATGCCAAAATCAAAAATTTATGTGCCAAGAAACCCTAAACAAGATCGATAACTAGAGGTAAGGCGAAACTACAAGAAAGTTAACAACTTAACTACAAGTGAAAGTGACTACAACCTTTGTAGATCCGGTCCTCCACCTCTTTAGCTCCATGATGACGTCCCTCCGCTGCGACCCTCGGGATCCTGGACTCTAGCGTTGGTTTCATCGGAGAAATGATCGGGCTAGGTCGTTGACTTCGATGCCGAAAATGATCTACGTCGAGGCGACTCTAACTCAAGCTCCATCTTCACTAGGTCATGAAACTTGTGAAGATAACACCCTATACAACATGGCAAGTGGTAGAGGATGAAGAAATAAGAAGTGGGTTCACTTTGGATTTGGATTTCTCACTTGGATTTATCACTTGGAATTTTTCTAGCAAGGTTTTCTTCTCTTCATGAAGAAGAAGAAGAAGAAAGAAAAGAATGAATGAATAATCAAAATAGAAAATCAAGTGATGCTTATCATTTAGCAACCATGGGTGAGGTAACTAATGTAGAGAATAAACTAGGGTTTAGGTGTAATGGTTAGGTTAAGGAAAAAACAAAATGGTTAAGACTTTCAAAGCTTCATGAAGCTTCAAGAATAAAACAAAGCAAGCCACCATTTTATTTTTGCCAAATATAAATAAATAAAATAAATAAATAAGTTAAAACCCTAACCATTAACCTAAACATGGTTTAAAGCATACACACACCCAAATTTGCATGTATCATCAAACATGATACAAACTAGTGCACAAACATATATCATATATACAATGTGCACAATCTAGTGAGAAAAATAATCTTAAGTGAACAAATACTAGTTAATGTAAAGTAATATATCAAATATATAATTATACATTAAATCATTAAATCAACACTTGATTTAATGATCCGGTCATACCGCATACAACCGGCTAATATCAAGTGTATCAATATATTGAATCAACATTTGATTCGGTAACCCGGCTATATCTTATATGACCGTCCGATGATACAAATCGCGAGAATAGAATTCAGTATCACATACTGGTATTATTCTCGGTCCCGCACATATCTCATACGCGCTCCTATTTCGTTTCGCTTGAGCCAGGAAACCTCTGTGCAGGACTCTAAAGACTCGTCAATACGCCGGCAGCAGGTGATGATCATATCAAACACCCACAAGCCGCAAGCAGTCTGCTAAACGCAACGGTCACCCGGGTATTGAGCGATCAGAAGATCAACGAGCAAGCCCGCTCACACTCCTGTGAATCCAACCAGTAACACTTACCGTACAGTCCGGTCTGTTCGTCTGATATGTCGCATATCTCGCCTAGGGGTGGTAAACGTCAGACCCCAATAGCTTGATAAGTCATGCCGATGTAAGGTCCATAACAAGCATGAAACTACTGATAACACTTACCAGTAAATCAGTGCAACCCTGGCCAGATAGCATACTATCATGTCGAGCAAGAAAGTCCTACCTATATATGTCCCAGCATCCACTACAATATACATCCTATGTACAGTAATGGACTCTAGGGCATACATATAACTAACAAGCCGAAACCCAGAAATCTAAACCATAAAAAGAAGAAAAAGTAAAGGAAAACATGTAGAAAACAAGTTTAAAAGCAACATCCAATTTTCTCAAAAATTTCGGCAGAGTCTCCTTTGTAAAAACTGGCCCCAAACGGGTACAAACAAGAATAATATATATACAACAATAAAAAGCATCCCCAAACGGGAGCTAGCTCTACGCCAACAGGTGGAAACAACCACACCAAGCACGATAATATACAACGCCAAAGGGCGAGACTCAAAACTTAAAAGAAAACAAATCCATCAGATACCATAATAATACAAGCGCGACTTTAAGGTCGAAATAAACAACTGGTCCAGTAAACTTATCAAGTAATACAAGTTTGGTTGATAGAGCTTACTAGATACAAATGAAATAATTAAAAGTACAACGGCGGTCCAGATACAAGTGAACCAACCTACCGTGTAAATCACCCTGAATGAAATGATGTGCCAGCAAGCTGCCAAGGAAACCTGTACATCGAACCTGTAATAAAATTTGGCACAACGGGGGTGAGTTGCCAACTCGTGAGTAGAAGATATCTGCGAAAAGAAATCGAATGCACGACGCTATCCTAGGTCATAATAATATACTAATATCTCACCAGTCATCTAGTAGTGCAGGGTAATAAACTACGTGTAAGTGCAAATACTCCGTGCTCGTGTCTGTACCTCAAAGAGTAATATGTCATGTGAATGAGTATGCTTGCACCATGAATGTAAAATAACCAATCCTGAAATCTGGATATATCTGTATAAGAAATCTTTAGCTTTTATCATGGTAAAATTTGTATAGAAATCTGAAATATCAACGATGAAATCCATGGAAATCTGTGTCAAGCATCGACACAAAACATGTAAATCTCAAGTCTCAATACCTCATAGTCTCAATATCTCATAGTCTCAATATCTCGGGCTCCGTCAGTCCGGATCGGCCCATATCATCAAATCTCATGACAACGGTCGGTATCCTCCGGATATCCGCCGTGCCAGACATCACCGGTAGATAGTCTTCCCCTACCAGGCTCATCGTCTACAACTCGATCTTCTTGCCCCGGGATACCATACCGGGACCACCATATACCCGAGACGGTTCATCCACTCCTCGAATCGGGTCTCGAAATCCAACAGAAAACATTAAATCTCATGGTGGACGACACATACATCACGAGAAAACCGCAACTTATATTTTTAAAAGAGAGGAGGAGAGAGAGAGGTTTTGTATATATTCTTGCGGTTTTCCCCAAAAATCCAGAAATCTCATAGAAATCCAAAATCCCAATATCATGAGTAAGCAAATGATAAGTGTCGGCATAATCCCCACAATACTGCATGATAACATGAAAATGTGAATGCATGAAATGTCTAAATAATAAATGCCATGTCTAGACTAACACCTAAGAGTAATCACAATATTATATCGATCTAGATGTTAGCTGATTCTATCAATAAAAGATAATATGTTCTAAAGTGTACATGACATAGCAATTACCGATGATGATGTGTGTGAGCCGGCAAATAATTGTGCGTGGATTACAATCTGAACATAAAGGTAAAAGGTGTACTAACTACTCATTTGGAATATACATATCCAACTACAACTATATGACTCGGGCCTAAACTAGTATCTATCTAACCACCTAAGGAACTAAACTAAAGGAACAAGTCGATAGGAAATAAGAATCCACCTAAGGTCTGAGTCCATATCTGTAATAGTCGGTGATCCAACCTCAATAGCGTCACGTACGTAGTACGGCTTCCTCAAGTCAAGAGTGCGGATCAATTCATCACATCTATACCTCGTACGGTAAAATCCATCGCACGACATCCCAATATCGGGGTACAGGTCAAGTATCACCTACGTATCTCATCATTTGTATAATATCATCATCAAATCTTGTCATGATCAAGGTAATGTACTGTAATCGCATACATCAATCATATATCATTGCCAGCATAAATATATATCGTTAATTTATCCTCAGAAATATCATGTCACATGTATCATATTGTGATTAAGTCACACTTATATCATACCGTAATCAAGTCACACCTATATGATATCGTAATCAAGTCACACCTATATGATATCGTAATCAAGTCACACCTATATGATATCGTAATTTCAGGCACAGGTTACAGTCCGGGTTCTATTTTAGAGTCCCATGTACCTCAATATCATCACCACCCATTATTATTTATGTATACCTATTCATTATCTCATTTTCTAATGATCCACTAACATCATAACACGACTGTATAGCCAAGAATCACGGCATCAAGCCCAGTTATATTGTTTCATCCCCGTGTATCATATCACATCCTTGTATCACATATACGTGTTGTGTATATATATACCTACACCTAGTCCTATATATATATATACACATACACGTATACACCACGTCGAGTTTCTGTGTGTGCGCGTGTGTGTATCTACCTGAAACCTACGAATCTCCTCTAAGATATTCATCCTCTGGTAAGGTCTTTCTAAATCAATCTAGTCTAAGCTAAGGTCATTACTAGGGTCCTACTCACCAAGATTCTAAGGTCACGCCAGGCTTCCTAATGACAATAAGTACTATTCCTATTCTACGTTTGCGGAGATGCTAAACGCCATCCACCCGACTTCCTCCATAGATATACATCTACTCACCTGGTCCATGTCTGCCGAAGAAGGTGTCGCCATCCTCTTCTTCATCGTCCGAAATCGACGTGAGGGGTACCTATATGCAAACACATATAATATTGTAAACTGAATCACGGACAAAACCAAAACGACGTACGAAACGTGCATAGGTTAAAACGTATGACCCGCTCATACAAAAGAACCAAATATCGCTCGATATCGGCGTACAAACGCCGATTGATCGAGATAAAACACCAACAAACAACTCGTAGTTTTAAAACTCATTAATTATAATATAAAACATGATTTAATTCATCGAAACCCTAAAATCGATCAAATCGTCCGATTTCGTAAAAACCTGAAAACGCCAATTTACCGTTTTACTTCAAAACTCGATGTTTAAATGAAACTAATGGTCATAATACTCATTAAATAGCATAACTAGACTATATAAACCATTACTATATTTTTAACACCCTAATTTGTATTAAATTGAAATTCTAGTTTGCAAACTTGCCCGATTTCGATACTTTTAAGCAAAATTTCACAATTTCACTTCTAGACTTGATTTTGCATGAATTAACTTATTAAACTACAATTAATGATGATAGTAATATAATGAAACCATAAATTAGATTTTAAATCTCATTTATTTAAGAATTTCTAAAATCTAGTTAGCAAAATAGCATTTTTTTTATCACAATTTTCTATTATCAACTTCAAATTAGTAACTAAATTAGGTTTTCCATTCCACTAAAAATTTAATATCCTCATTAAAACCACAAACTAGTGTTACAAACATTAGTTAGAATTTTATCTCACCAATATATATAATATACAAGAATCTAGTTTGCAAAATTGCTTAATTTAAACAATTTGAATGAATAAATTAGAATACATCAACCATGCATGATTTTCCATTTCTAAAAATGTTAAACTAGTTATAATAACCCCACTTAATTAGTAAAACAATAACTTGATTTTATAAACCCAAACTTGAATTTTGAAACTTGTAAATAGAATTAATTAATTAAATCTAAATATGCTAGAATGAAACATTTAATATCAATAAATCATAAGAATAAAATTTATACCTCCACATGCGAGATCCAACCATGAAAATTTGCCTCCAAAAAGAATGGTTTCCAACTCCAAAATCCATGTAAAAATGAGCAAAGAATAGAGGGTAGGAATTAATTAGGAATTTGTGGGGTTTTTTTATTGAATTTTTGATGAATTTTGATGGATTTTTGTAACAAAATCAAGTGGAGAAAATGAGGGGCTGCCATGGGGAGGAGGCCGGCCATGTTAGCGAGGAAAAAGAGAGAAAGAAATGAATGAGGAATTCTGTAGAAAGCTCTCCAAAATATCACCTTCTTTATGTCTTTTCATCACTTTAATTAATTTCATTCATTTCTTTTCTCATACAACTAAAGAAAATTCTAGAGACATGGAAAAGTTTGGAAATAAATTTTACATGATACACACTAGATTCTAATATGCAATGGTTCATTTTTGCAAATTAAACCCATTCAAATTTGTAATTTACACTAATTTAGTGTATAAATAAAGCTTATGTTAATATTTAAAATAATTAATTTAGGAAAAATATTTAATTAAACTAAAAATTTATAAGTGACTAAGTAAACACCATTTACTAGTAATTACATAATTGAAATAGGTATTTTTAAATTTATAATGAAAAATAATTACGGTTTTGTTTTACGAAAATTACGTTTTACTTTACCGAAAATCATAAAATTTACTTAAAGAATTTTATTTATTTATTTATTTATTTATTTTAAAACGTTACACCTAGGAGCAAAAACAGTAAAAGAAATAATATACAATGGCGGCTACAACCTCATCCCGGATGTGCGGCCATAAAATAATATTACATCAATTTACATATTATATCAAATGAAAGATAAAGAAAACTCTCATGTCACAACCCCCGGCTTTTCATCCGCGACAATCTAACAAGTTCATATACACAATCCAACAACATTACAGATCACAGATATGCACAACCCCCACTAATCGACGTATAGCGATTAGTTGACGTTCAGTGCATATATCACATTACAGATATAACCAATTAGCTAAAGTCTACAGAACTTCGATCAAAAATACGGATTTGTAATTACCCCAAACACAACTTTGTTCTCTGGAAATTCTGGGCAGAAACAAAATACTTTAAAATCACAAAACGTCAAAATAAGAGCATTGAAACAAACCCGAGTCGCGACCGAGTTGACTTGGCCGCGGATCCGCGGCGAAACGCATGGTTTCGCCGTGCTTCCGTGGAGGTCTGGTCGAGTCGTGGTCTCGTTTTTCTTGTGTGTTCCTAGAAAACCCTGCACGGATTTTTAAGATGTGTGGAATTATTTTTGGAGCAGTTTTAAAAATCGGCAGAAACTTGAGGATTTTGACGTGTTTTTCGATTTTTTTTCGGATCGAAATTCTAAATACTTTGCTAACATGCTAGTTGTTGTTTAGCCTGGCTCTGATACCACTGTAAGTCCACATTTCCTACCCCGGTTCTTACGGGGAGGCGGAAAAGGAAAAAAACGATTTTTATACAAGGCAACATGTACTAGAAACAAAGGATCTTTGCTAAACAAAAACCTAGCAAACAAACTACAAGTTTACTACTCGGTTAGGGGGTTATACCTAAGTCTTGAACTCCTTCTCTTCTTGCTCCTTGGAGTGGTTTGAACGGTTCCTCCTCGTAGTCCTCTCTTTATCGAAGAAGGATCCACCCGAAAGCCTCTACCTTGAGCTCCTACCTCAACTTAGAGGTAACTAAAGTGCTTGGCTTGCTAAACCTAGAACCCTAGAATGAGTAGAGAGGAGTTATGGTGGTTTTACCTCAAGAGCTCATGGTTCTCAACACATGAGAGATGGGAGCTTTGAGAGAGAGAGAGGAAGAGGATGAGCAAAAACTATGAGAGAGAAAGTGCAAGAAAGAATGAGGATAATTTAGCAACCATACTCTCATATTTGGAATAATGATAATAATAATAATAATTAGGAAATTGTGATGGTTAGTTTATGAATGACCATTATCATTTCATCATTTAATGCATTTGCAAAAAACAAGAAGCATCTTTGAAATGAAATGATGATGGTCAACAAGTCCACAATGGTCAACCGGTCAACAAAGTCAACAAGTCAACAAAAGTCAAATGTTCAACTCAACCATGACACAATAATTCTTAATTAATATTATTAATCATATTTCTCATTCTCATTAGGGTTTAGAAAAAGTCAACGGTCAACAACCCTAATGAGAATCCTCCGCCTCTGCCTCTGTCAACTGTGTATACACACCCACATCCGTGTTCCAAGGAACACGAATACAATGAGATAAAACCAATCCCAAAACATATACTAGGAACTGGCTTAAACCAAAGTCCGCTAGTAATAATTGCCCGGACACCAAATGTGCACAAGTGCGCGGATGTGAACGAACCCCGTCGCAAAACCATGCGACCTCTACTCTATTTTGCCCAAAAGCGAACAGCCCTCTGTGTGGGACTCTAAAGACTTGACACTACGCTAGCTGTGGGTTTAACCACAGGTCGCAACCGGTACTAGCTGTACGTAACGGTCCCCAGGTAGATGCCGATAAGAAGGCTGATGAGGTGAACCCATCCGAACTCCTACTGAGCCTGAATGTGACAATCTTCGTACAGTCCGGTCTGTTCGTCTGAGAGTATCGCATGTTGGGCCTAGGGGGCGGTAAACGTCAGTCCCCTAATAGCTGTACAAGTCGTGTCGGAGTGTAGCCCAGAACACCCTGAGATAACACTGGAAACGCTACCAGTATATCTCGCTTGCCCTGGCCAGGGACTTTGTGTAATGGCTCTCCTGGACACAGCGCGATATCAACCCCCAATACCGGGAGAGACGAATCCTGTCTAACCGTCACTGCCTCCAAGTGCTTCGGGACTGCACCCAACTTCTACCTGTTTGTACGACTCATTTGAGCCGTGGTAGGGTAGTAATCTAAGAACAGTGGGAACACACTGGAGGCGAAGTGACAGTGTCAAGTCAACGGACTATGCTGTACTCATGTCACCTGGGAACTGATAACTGACGATAGGTATAATACCAAACCAACAGTTCCCAGCGAGTCCTGTCCAGTGTACTCGTAACCTAACGAGCACCTGCATACTATCTCCAGTACGACGTATTGATAGCTGTGGGACAGACCATCTCCCCTCCTGGGATGAGAAGCATATACGCTAGTCTACTCTGGAGTATCGATGCACTGTCTCGATAATCCTATGACTAGGGACCTGTATAAGGATGTGCTTATAGATTACCCAGCCCCCACTAGTGTGACTGCCATCACAACGCTGGCAATCAAGCAAAGATCCTAAGGGCTCCACTAATGTGTATAGGCGATATGCTAAAAGAAACACATGCACACATTAAAGTAGAAACAAACCAAGTAGCATACTACCATTTCGAGCAAGATTGTCTATACAACTGTGAATATCCCAAGCTTCCATCAAGTAATATACAAACTAGTATGATACAGTAATGGCCTCTAGGGCATATACACTAACACAACGTACCTGCATGAAATTGTCTCTAGCTGGAATCAATCGATCTGATGACCTCGCACCGGGTTAGGCAATGAATCACATGTCCTAGTCCATCCTCCTTGGTTGACTAGCGATCTTCTTGTAGGGTTACTAAGCACTAGAACAAGGTTCTACAAGGTATCAACCATGCCAAATTCAAATTTTTCATGTGCCGAACAACCCTAACCAAGATCTTAGACTAGAGATTAGGCGAAACAAAGCATGTAAACAACTTTACATCTAAGAGTTAAGGATTACAACCTTTGTAGTCCGTTCCTTCACTTCTAAAGCTCCGTGTTGAGGTCCCTTCGCTGCGATCATCATGTACCCGGACTCTAGAGAGGCTCCATGAAGAGAAAAATGCAATCTTGCTTCCGATCTTCAATAACAAAGATAATCTACCTTGAAGAAACTCAAACCCAAGCTCTTGCTTTGCTAATCAAGTATTAGCAAAGCAAACACCCTAATCAAAGTGGCAAGAATAGATGGGGATGATGAAGTAGGAATTTAGCTCTCATTTGTTTTCAATTTCTAACTTATTTTCATCACATATGAAAAAGCAAGAAAGCTTTTCATCAAAAAAAGGAAGAAGAAGAAGAAGCAAATCACTTTGTGATGAATAATGAAAACTTGTGTGTGGTTAGAATTGCAACCATGGGTTAAGAATATAAACTTAACCCTTGTAGAGAAATAACTATGGTAAAGGGTTTGGGTTTGGTTAAGAAATATCAACCAAAATATCTTTACAAAATATCTTTGCTTAAAAACAAAAACAAAGCTTCTAGAAGCTTCATGAAAGCTTAACCTTAATCCAAACTCTAACCATGTTTAAACTCCACAAAACATGTTGCATTTGTAACCTTAACTTGTTACAATATTATATATCACATATATAATATATTTTGTAACAAAATAAAATAATACAATTAGCGTATATCACATATATATCAATGTATTACCCGAGTGAGAAAAAGAATCTTTAAGTGAGCTTATACTAGTTAATGTAATGTAATATATCAAATATATAATTATACATTAAATTATCGAATCAACACTTGATCCGATAATCCGGCTATTTCACAAATAAACGACTAATATAATCTGTATCAGTTCATCGAATCATCGCTTGATCCGATGACCCGGCTATATCACATATACCCGGCTGATATCTCATATCGCGAGAATCTAATACAGTATCACATATACGTATTGTTCTTGGTCCCGCACATATCATATATGTGCTCCTACTCCGTTTTGCCTGAGCCAAGAAACCTCTGTGTAGGACTCTAAAGAATCGTCAATATGCCGGCAGTAGGTGATGATCATATCAAACACGCACAAGGGTCTATGAGGCATCAACCATGCCCGATTTAAAATTTAGCCGTGCCGAACAACCCTAACCAAGATCTTTATACTAGAGATTAGGCGAAAACAAGTATGTTAAACACATTAACACTAAGTGAGAGGGATAACAACCTTTGTAGATCCGGTCCTTCACTTCATAAGCTCCGTGTTGTGGTCCCTTCGCTGCGATCATCAAGTTTCGGACTCTCGAGAGGCTCCACGAAGAGAAAGATGCAAGCTTGCTTCCGATCTTCGATAACAAAGATGATCTACCTTGAAGTTTCATTAACACAAGATCTCACTCACTAAATGAAGTGAACACCCTCATCTAAATGGTAAGGATAGATGAGGATGATGAAGTAGGAATTTAGCTCTCTTTTGCTTTCAATTACTCATTCATAATCATCACTTAGCAAAAAGATAGAAAGCTTTTTCAAAGGAAGAAGAAGAAGAAGAATATCCAATTCCATTTGTGATGAATAATGAAAGTTATGATAATGTTAGAATTGCAACCATGGTCATGTAACCTTTGTAGAGATTGAACTAGAGTTCAGGGTTTGGGTTGGGTTAAAAAAATATCTTGCAAAATATCTACACAAAAATCTTTGCACAAAACAAAATAAAACCTTCTAGAAGGTTCTAGAAAAGATTAACCCAAATCAAACCCTAACCTCGTTTAATCTCCACTAAACATGTTGCATTAATAACCATATCATGTTACAATATTATATATCACATATATAATATTTATTGTAACAAAATAAAATAATACAAATAACATATATCGCATATATATCAATTTATTACCCGAGTGAGAAAAGAATCATTTAGTGAGCTAATATTAGTTAATGTAATTTAATATATCATATATATTATTATACATTAAATCATCGAATCAACACTTGATCCGACAATCCGGCTATATCACATATAACCGACTAATATATCATTTACTGATTCATCGAATCAACACTTGATCCGATGACCTGGCTGATATCAAATATCGCGAGAATAGAATACGGTATCTCATATCGCATTATTCTCGGTCCTGCACATATCACATATGTGCTCCTACTCCATTTTTCCTGAGCCAAAAAACCTCTGTGTAGGACTCTAAAGAATCGTCAATACGCCGGCAGTAGGTGATGATCATATCAAACACCCACAAGTTACAAACGGTCAACTAAACGTAACAGCCACCCAGGTATTGAGCGATCAGAAGATCAACAAGCAAGCCTGTACATTCTCCTGCGAATCCAATCAGTAACACTCCCGTACAGTCCGGTCTCGTCGTCTGATATGTCGCATATCTCGCCTAGGGGTGGTAAACGTCAGACCCCAGTAGCTTTATAAGTCGTGTCGATATGAGGTCTATAACAGTTTGAGAAACTACTGATAACACTTACCAGTAAATCTCAGCAACCCTGGCCAGGGATTTCCAGTTATAGCCAATCGAACACAGCATAATATCAACTCCCTATACCGGGAGAGACGAATCCCCTCCTATCGCTCATTGCCTCCATGTGATTCGGGACAGTACCCAAAAGCCACCTTTTTGCACGCCCTCTTGGACGTGGTATGATGGAAATTAAAGCACAGTGGGAATCACACAAGACTCTATGACGATCTCGGGTCAACAGACTACTCTGTACCAGTGTCACCGGAGAACTGCCATCTGACGTGAGGTATAATACCATCTGGGAGTTCTCGGCGAGTCCGTCCAGTGTACCCAGTCTCTACCGAGCACCCGTACACCATCTTTGTTGTCAAACACCGATGGATATGGGATCATCCATCGCCCATCATATGGGTCAAGATGCGTATACGCTAGTCTACTATGGTGTATCGATGCCCTGTCTCGATACACCCTCGACTAGGAACAGTTATAGGATGTACTCGTCGACTACCGTGGCCCTACTAGTATGATCTCATCATAGTCCCAGTAGTCGAGTACATATCCTAAGGGCTTTATCAACATGTAACATAGAGACAATCAGAGTACATGTTAAGATAAAGGGTAACCAGATAGCATACTATCATGTCGAGCAAGAAAGTCCTCCCTATATATGTCCAAGCATCCACTACAATATACATCATATGTACAGTAATGGCCTCTAGGGCATACATATAACTAACAATCTCCCACTTGCACTAGGGCTATCTGTTGTGGTATCGTATGCCCAACAATTAGCTGTGGTTGAAGTATCTCATACTCAACCATCCCATAAAAGTCTCTACTGGGAAAAAGGCCTTTGTGAGTGGATCCGTGCTGTTGTCCTCTTTGTCTCCTCTCCTAATCTCGATCTCCCTGGAGATCAACCATCTCCATAATCAGGTGATACTGCCTAAGAATTATATCTGGATTTCTGATGGGACGAGAGTTCCTTGGCATAAGCCACAACTCCATTGTCATACAATGGTTGGAACGAAGTTCATCTCATGAACTTATATGTATCCAGACTGCCTCTTTAGTAGCATCTTTGGTAACGATGTATCTTGCCTTTAATCGTCTAGTAAGTCACGGTATCTAGCTTGGAACTCTTCCAACATACCGTCCCTCCACTGAGGGTAAAGACAATGCTTGCGACTGACATTCAGTCGTCCTTATCACCCTGGAACCTTTCCAGTGATTCTCCCCAGGATCGATTGATACCATCTCACTACACCTAGTGAGAATCCTAACATCCATTTAGATCTATCTCAAAGATATAAAACCTAGGATTTAGGAGGTATCACTTGATCCTATATGGAGAATCTTTGTGATAAGCGGAGATTGACCGAGCGTAGCATAGGAAACTCCTTCCCTATCAAGAGTATGTCATCCACGAACTCTACGAGGATCACCACCATACTCTCTACTACCTTTTTGTATATACAAGGTTCATCTACCATTTTGATGAAGTCAAACTCTTTGACTATCACATCAAAACAGACGTTCCAACTCCGCGATGCCTGCTTTATCACATAAAACATCTTGCACACGTTTCCGCTGCTCCCACTATCTACGAAGCCCTCTGGCTGTGTACTTATAGACGCTCTCTTCAAAATCACCATTTAGAAAAGCAGTCATGACACCCAACTGCCAGATATCGTAGTCATGGTATGTAGCCGTGGCAAGTAGGATCTGGATGCACTTAAGCATAGCTTTGAAAGTCTCAACTTTTTCAAGTACACCAAGTAATTTTCTCAAGATATACTTGCTCCTAATGGGGATTTAACCCTTCAGATAAAGCAACCAAAGTCCATACTTTGTTGGTGTATAAGGATTCCATCTCAGATCGCTAAGCATCCAGCCATTTTTACAGAGTCCCACTCCTGATGGCCTACTCGAAACAAGTTGGGTCATCATCTCATGATGCAATTCTTGCTCCCACTGTCATAGAGAAACCAAAGTATCTCTCAGGTGGATGAGAAACCCTACCAGATCGGTAGAGAGGCTGAGGTTCGTTAGAAACTACTGAATTCTTTGGTTCTACCAAATCATCAGCTGCAGTTTGTATAGCTGGAACTCTTTCCAGTTCTACCTCATGACCAATAATTTTTTCAAAAGAAATTCCCTTTCACAAAGGTGGCATGTTGAGAAACAAAACATCTTTTGTTCCTCGGTTAGGTAGAAGATATTCCCTTGTGAATGCTTAGGATATCCAACAAACTTCAATAGATCTGACTTTGCCTCGAGCTTGTCCGGATTTTGCTTTTTAGACATAGGCCGGAAAACCCCAAATCTTAACAAACTTAAGATATGGGCTCTTCCCTTTCCATATCACATATGAAGTGGTAGAAAACTGATCTGATTTGAACCTTATTCAATAAGTATGCAGCTTCTCAAGTGCATATCTCCCAAAAGGAAATAGGAAACTCAGTAGTACTCATCATAGAGCGCACCATATCTAATAGGGTGTGTTTGCTCCGCCCCGATACACCGACGTGCTGTGGTGTATACGGAGGAGTAATGCTGAGAGAGAATCTCATTCTCTTTTAGAATATTCCAGGAATCTCCGTGCTCAAGTATTCTCCTCCATGATCTCATTAAAGGACATAATACTTATACCCGTTTTTGGTTCTCTACTTCTAAATTATATTCATTGAATTTCTCAAAAGTTCCAGACTTGTGTTTCAACAGGAACATATGTCCGGATCTTGAGAGATAATCAGTGAATGTAATGAAGTACAAAGAACCGGTCCTGGCATGTGTAGACAGGGGACCTCATACATCAACATGTATCAATCCCAAGAGTTCACTAACTCTTACTCTGTTTCCTATAAACGGAGCTGTGGTCATCTTTATCATTGTGACATGACCGGCAAGTTTCACAAGATATAAATTCAAACTAATTTAAATATGCATTTATATGTAACTTCAGCTAGTCGGGTCGCATTGATATGACCTAGTCTACAATGCCTCAAGAAAGATTCGTTCATTTCTGAACTCTTCCTCTTGTGTGTGTTCTGTACGTTAAGAACTGTGGTTTGATTTAGAACGTCTATGCTTTTAGATAACGTGCCTGAACCGATCAACTTTTGATATAGGAAATGTTCAAAACATTATCCAACAATACAAAATTATATCCTTCTTTACTAATAAAGAGACTGATATGATGTTGTACTTCAGGTTCGGTATCTAATAACATTCGTTCAGAATCAATGTATTCTAGTAATACAGGGTGATAACTACCAACAGACTTGGCTGCAACACTTGCACCGTTTCTATCTCATAAAATTTATCACCCCTTCTCAGTTTTCTACCTTTCTGTAGCCCATGTAACAAATTACATATGTGGGATCCTGATCCGGTATCAAATACCCAGGATGTAAAAGATATTGAGAAACAGTTCTGTGTAATGAACACACCCGAAGAAGATGCATCAACATGCACTTTCTTCGTTTGGGCGGCACGGGAATTCTGGGAATCCCCTATTTCCTGCTCTGTTTTATAACAATTATAAGTTGGAGCGGGACCAACATTCCCTAGCTCAGTATAACAAGTGGGTTCGATCAATACATATGTATTATTATCTTGATTAAGGCGTGACATAGTCGTAACCAGGAGAGAGAGAGAAGAAAACACTCAGCGTGCGCTTTTACAAGATTAGATTGGTTATCAATTTATCTAATCAGGATGTCTCCCACTGTTTTAGTCAAATCTTCCTTCAAACCCTAAAAGGAAAGACTAGCCGGGATTAATTACACTCTACAAGTTCGCCAATTTTTCAGCCAGGCCAGTGCCGGTATTTTGAGGGAGGTTCCCCGTCCTTTCGCACGGACCAAATTAAAATAAACCTCGTTTTTCCAGGGGCGTAACCCCGTTGACACCTTTCTAGACACCTACTTGATCGGCTAATTGTAATGTGTAAAACTCTTCCAGGAGTAACTCTTACTCGCGGTGGGTATCGGGATCCAACTATCTCATAGAAGGTATGCAATCTCATTGCAAATTTCAACACTTGAAATTCCCAATAATATTTTACCCCTAGCGTCCTATGACCTTGACGGAGGCTAAACTACCCATAGTCCGCTAGTCAAGTTCAACCCGTCATTTCCTTATTGAGTTAAACCCACCCGCACGACCCTTGACGAAGGCCAAACTACGCCGTACGAATACCCTAATCCAAGCGCATCGTATGCTAGCAGATAAGCACTAGTTAGCTACCGTACACTACGCCTTGACGGAGGCCAAACTACCGCAGCACGAATACTAAGTAGTACTTATTTGAAATGACGGAGGGCTACGACAGGTTTTTAAGAAAACCCTTTGCGTAATGAACTTGATATCGTTGTAGAATCGAGTGATTTTAAATGGAGTGTTTTTTAGGCTTTTCTAGTTTTGCTAAAGAGGTCACTCCCGGTGAAGGGATCGTCGGCTCTTTCCTCATCGAATAAGGTGCAGGATATTTCACAAATATCACTATGCAAAGCAAAAACTATAGAAACAATCAAAAGAGAAACCGAGTTTGTAGCATCTGCTAGTTTCACTAAAGAGGTCACTCCCGGTGAAGGGATCTCGGCTCTTTCCTTATCGAATAAGGTGCTGGATGTTCTACAAGGAACACCGCTATGCAAAGCAAGAACTAGAGCTACCAGTTTTTAAACAAGTTTCTACAACATCTTTATGTTTCTTTTAGTTTCATTAATCTCATTAATGAAGTCCCATTTTATTATGCTTCACAAGCATCACTTTTGAAACGAAATCTGCAATATAACATATATCTCATATATATAATATAAACATTCGTCTCAGGCAGTAATATGATCTCATCACAGAATATTGCAGCAGAAGAACATATATGAAATATGTTGGATATAGTGCCCTCTGAGTCAATTATTGGATCACAGGCATGTGATTGCAATGATTGAGGGATGAGCTATGCCGGTAGGACAGTCTTACTCGAGATGATAGTATGCTATCTGGTTTATCTTTATCATCGTGTACTGCTTTAGGTGACCTTACAGGTCGCTATTGCACGCTGATTGAGCCCTTAGGATTCTTGCTTGACGACCAGCAGTATGATGGTGATCATATACGTGGGTGCCGGGGTCTATAAGCACATCCTTAAAAGGTACGTGGTCGTGGGAGTTTCGAGACAGGGCATCGATACTCCGGAATAGACTAGTGTATACAGTCGAGACCCCGACGAGGGGCGGTGGCCGGTCTCACAAGCCATTGGTGTCAGTTGGTTCACCTAAGATGTATACAGGTGCTCATTGGGTTATGAGTACACCGGACAGGACTCGCCGGGAACATGCTAGTTGGTATTATACCTAGCGTCAGATAGCAGTTCCCTGGTGACATGTGTACAGGTTAGTTCATCGACCTGAGATCGTCATTTGTCTCGTGTGAGTTCCCACTGTGCTTTGATTACTACCTTACCACGGCTCAAAGGAGTCGTGCAAACAGGTTTTAGTTGGGTACAGTCCCGAGCCACATGGAGGCAGTGAGCAGATCTGCAAGGGTTCGTCTCTCCCGGTATTGGGGGTGAGGTCGCGCTGTGTCCAGGAGAGCCATTAAACAAAGTCCTTGGCCAAGGCAGGAGATTTACTGGTAGGTATTCCAGTAGTATCTCAGGGTGTTCAGGGCTACACTCCGACACGACTTGTACCGCTTTTGGGGGTCTGACTTTTACCAACCTCCTAGGCCCGCCATGCGATGCTCATAGATGAACGGACCGGACTGTACGGATATTGTCACTGACAAGCTCAGTAGGGTGTCAGGATGAGTTCGCTTATCGACCTCATTTTTGGTCAATACCTGGTAGCTCGTTACGTATGGCTAATACCACTGACATGCTAGTGGTTAAATCCATAGCCAATGTATTGACGAGTCTTTAGAGTCTCCCACAGACAGTTTCTCAAGTTTCGGGCGAAACGTTGTAGAGGCCGTATGATATATGGCAGGGTTCGATCTTATACGTGCGGTATTGCACGGATCTTGATCGGACGGATCATACTAGTGGGCTTTGGTTTTAGCCAGATACTAGTATTAGATTTGTTGGATTACTTTATTCTCGTCGCATTCGCATTTAGTCGGAATGCGGATGCAGGTATGTATATACAGGTGAGGGATATCCTTTTGATCTGTCACGAGTTTACTTTAGATGTTGCCGGATCTTTTTGTTGGACCAAACATTTGGATAATGGAATTAGTGAGCTAGATTTCATCATGACATGCATTAAATGTGACATGAACACATTAGTGACTCATTGTCTCTTTTTGTGTGTTGATGTCACATTATATGATATTTTTGGGTTGATATGATGAGATGAGAGAGAGGGGGGCTGCCTTGAGTGAGCTTGGTCTCATATTATTCTTTTCACTCTCTCTCACTCTCATTATTCCATCACAACAAAAGAAAATGAGAGAAAGCCTTCTCTTCTTCTTCTTCCTCTAGCTCATTATCTTCATCAATGGCAACACCTTCAACCTCCATCCAAAGCCATGGATGCAAGATACAAAGTGATCACAAACATTCTCTACAACACCTTGGACCCGTCGGCTAGCACACTTCGTGCCCGAGTTGCTTCGGACGAAGCGGGAGCCCGTAAAAAGACTTCTCGATATGTTGCCCTTTCCGACGAGGAGATCGAGACCGGAGATGCCGCGAGGAGTTCGGGATGGTGCCCAAAGACCGAAGGATACGGATCGCTCGGTATAGCTCTCTACCCTTTCTCTAGTTAGCTAGTAGTAGGTTAATGGTCCGATCTGGGTTTTAAGCATACGATAGCGCCGGTTTCTAGTTTGAAAAGGTTTTTGTTTTCTGCATTTTGGCCTCGTACAGATGGCCGGGGCGCTACCGTAGACTTACATGATATCAGAGCCACGCCATTAACCTTTACTAGCTTGCTCTAGCGTGTTTAGAACTTCGATCGAACGAAATTTCCAAATACTGCATTTCCAAATTCTGAGTTTCTGTCGAATTTTTTTTATCGTCAAAAAATTATTTGGTGCATTGCAGAAATTCACGCAGGGTTTTCTATGAAATCTGAGAAAATTTGGTGTTCTGTTGTTACTGTAGCGCGGCGGAACCGCGGCCGTACCCTGGTTTTGGCCGCGGTTCCGCGGCAGGACTGTAACAACAGTGCGCAATTTTTTCTATAGGGGTTCATGACTTAGAAATGAGGTTTCTGGTAATTTTTGTTTGGGCCCAGATTTATTTGAGTACTGGGTTTTGTGCTTGGGGCCCACTTCAGGAATTTTTGTCGATCGAAAATTTTAAACATGTTAGTTCACAGTATATACATTATATCTGTGACCGTGAATGTCATTTGATCGGTAAATCCTGTCTAACTGCTATAGCCCTTTTAGACGGATTTGCGAACGTGATATTCACGTTGATGTTCTGTGTTGTGTTGTGATGTTGCGGATTTGTCATGGTGGATAGCTTGGATGCAATGGTTGTTAGTGTATATACCCTAGAGGCCATTATTGTATCATACTAGTTTGTATATTACTTGATGGAAGCTTGGGATATTCACCTTGTATTGACAATCTTGCTCAAAATAGTAGTATGCTACTTAGTTTGTTTCTGCTTTAATGTGTGCATGTGTTTCTTATAGCATATCGCCTTTACACATTAGTGGAGCCCTTAGGATCTTTGCTTGATTACCAGCGTTGTGATGGCAGTCACACTCGTGGGGGCTGGGTAATCCACAAGCACATCCTTATGCAGGTCCCTATTCGTAGGACTATCGAGACAGGGCATCGATACTCCGGAGTAGACTAGCGTATGCGCTTTTCATCCCAGCTTGGGAGACGGCCTGTCCTACAGCCGTCAGTACATCGTACTTGAGATAGTATGCGGGTGCTCGTTAGGTTACGAGTACACTGGACAGGACTCGTCGGGAACTGTTGGTTGGT
The DNA here is from genome assembly GCA_030015575.1 of Agapanthus africanus. NCBI lineage: Eukaryota > Viridiplantae > Streptophyta > Magnoliopsida > Asparagales > Amaryllidaceae > Agapanthus > Agapanthus africanus. The sequence continues at coordinate 502,679,641 of CM057337.1, forward strand.
ATTATACCTATCGTCAGTTATCAGTTCCCAGGTGACATGAGTACAGCTTAGTCCGTTGACTTGACACTGTCACTTCGCCTTGAGTGTGTTCCCACTGTACTTTGATTACTACCCTACCACGGCTCAAAGGAGTCATGCAAACAGGTAGTTTTTGGGTGCAGTCCCGAAGCACTTGGAGGCAGTGACGGTTAGACAGGATTCGTCTCTCCCGGTATTGGGGGTTGATATCGCGCTGTGTCTACGAGAGCCATTACACAAAGTCCCTGGCCAGGGCAAGCGAGATAGACTAGTAGGTTTCCAGTGTTATCTCAGGGTGTTCTGGGCTACATTCCGACACGACTTGTACCGCTATTAGGGGACTGACGTTTACCGCCCCCTAGGCCCGCCATGCGATGTTCTTAGATGAACAGACCGGACTGTACGGAGACTGTCACATTCTGGCTCAGTAGGAGTTCAGATGGGTTTACCTCGTCAGTCTTCTTATCGGCATCTACCTGGGGACCATTACGTACAGCTAGTGCCGCTTGCGGTCTGTGGTTAAACCCAATGCCAGCATAGTGTCGAGTCTTTAGAGTCCCACACAGAGGGTTATTCGCCTTTAGGAAAAACAGAGTAGAGGTCGCATGGTTTTGCGACGGGGTTCGTTCACATCCGCGCACTTGTGCACGTTTGGTGTCCGGACAGTCATTACTAGCGGGCTCTGGTTTGAGCCGGATCCTAGTATATGTTTTGGGGTTAGTTTTATCTCATTGTATTCATGTTCCTCGGAACACGGATACGGGTGTGTATGCACAGTTGATTGAGGTGGAGGAAGAGGATTTTCATTAGGGTTTCGGAACGGGTGTGTATGCACAGTTGACAGTTGTCTTTTTCCAAACCCTAATGGACATGTGAAATATCAATTAATAATATTAATTAAATGAAATTGTGTCATGGTTAGGGTTGTTGACTTGTTGACCTTGGTTGACTTGTGTAAGTCTACGGTAGCGCCCCGGCCGTCTAACAGACGCCAAATACGGAACAAAAACTTTTAAACTGGCGCTATCGTATACTTTCACCCGGATCTGCCATTATTGCTAAACTAACAAACTGTAAAGAGAGTAGAAAGGTTATACCGAACGATCCGAGTCCTTCGTTCTTTAACCATCATCCCACGCTCCGTTGCGGCTGCTCCGATCTCGTCGATCTCCGATCTGCTCGTCCAGGTGGCACCACGCCAACGATTCTTTAAACGGGCTCCCGCCTCTGACTCGAGGCAACTCGGTCGTCAAGCTTGCTAAAAGAGACGACCAAGATTGATGTAGAGAATGAGTAGATTACTTTGTCTCACTTCGTCCAAAGCCGTGGACGATCGGTTAATGAAGTTTCCACTCGAATCGGGTGATGGAATGAAATGAGCTATGAAATTTCCATGCACCCCAAAACTATCATAATCTTTTTCCAAACATCAAGTGAGAGTGAGTGAGAGAGGCGGAAGGGGCCGGCCATATATAAGTGAGGAGGGAGGTGAGTGTAGGAACAAGAGAGTAACCACAAGGAAATATCTAGTGTGAACACAAGAAATATCTAGTGTGAACACAATAAATGCACCATAAATGAACAAGTGAGTCACCAGCCTTGTCACCACCTTCTAGATGCTTCTAGAATCTTCCACACTCATCCAAGAAAAGATAAATCCGTCTTTAACCGAATGTTAAAAGACGGCTGATAGAAAACTGGAAACTGGCAACTTCCAAAAGCGATCCCGAAACGAATTTCAGGATAACCCTGTAACTGTATAAATATACCCGCATTTGTATTACGACCGAATACAAATGCAACTGAGACAAAGATATTATATCTACTCAATATAATACTCGGATCCGGCTTAAACCAAAGCCCACCAGTATTATCTGCCCGAAATCTGACACGTACGTAAACGCACGTGCATTTTCCGAACCCTGCCATAAAACCATACGGCCTCTACAACGTTTCGCCCGAACTTGGGAAACTGTCTGTGGGGGACTCTAATGACTCGTCAGTACCCTGGCAGTGGGTTTAACCACAAACCGTCAGCGGCACTAGCTATGCATAACGGCTGCCCATGGACTGACCTCAAGGGAGGCCGATGAGCGAACTCACCCGGAAACCCTACTGAGCCTAACAGTGACAATGTATATACAGTCCGGTCCGTTTGTCTATGAGTATCGCATATCTGCCTAGGGGGCTAGTAACGTCAGACTCCCAATAGCAGTATAAGTCGTGTCGGAGTGTAGCCCAATAACACCCTGAGATACTACTGGAGTACCTACCAGTAAATCTCCTGCCATGGCCGTGGGCTTTGTGTAATGGCTCTCCTAGACACAGCACGATCTCACCCCCAATACCGGGAGAGAAGAATCCCCTGCCGATCCGCTCACGTGCCTCCATGTGGCTCGGGACTGTACCCAAAAACTACCTGTTTGCACGACTCCTTTGAGCCGTGGTAAGGTAGTAATCAAAGCACAGTGGGAACTCACACGAGACAAATGACGACCTCAGGTCGATGAACTAACCTGTACACATGTCACCAGGGAACTGCTATCTGATGATATGTATAATACCAACTAGCAGGTTCCCGGCGAGTCCTGTCCGGTGTACTCATAACCCAATGAGCACCTGTATACATCTTAGATGATCCAACTGACACCAGTGGCTTGTGAGACCGGCCACCGTCCCTCGTCGGGGTCTCGACTGTATACACTAGTCTACTCCGGAGTATCGATGCCCTGTCTCGAAACTCCCACGACTAGGGACCATAATTAAGGATATGCGTATAAACCACCCAACTCTCACGTATATGATCGCCATCATACTGTTGGTAGTAAAGCAAGATCCTAAGGGCTCTATCAAAGTGTAACATGTAATCAGTCACCTGAACATGTACACGACTGATAAAGGCAAACCAGATAGCATTATATCATCTAGAGTAAGACTGTCCTACCGGTATAGGTCCTCCGCAATTATTGCAATCACGTACCTGCGATCCAATAATTGACTCTGAGGGCACTATCACCAACAACTTGTTGACCATGGTTGAAACATTGACCATCATCATTACACTCCAAAGATGCTCTTTGATCTTTGCAAAAAACATTTAATGTGATATGATAATGGTCTCATCAAACCAGCCATCACCTTTTTCATTTTGGATTAATATTATTAATTAGATAATTCACATATATTGTTATGGTTGTAAAAACTATTCTCATTCTCTCATAATGATTCTCTCTCATCCTCTTCCTCTCTCTCTAGCTCTCCCCTCTCATGAGTTGAGAACCATTTGAGCTTGAGATAAAACCTTCAAAATTACTCTCTACTCTTTCTAAGGTCCTAGGTTTAGCACACCAAGCACCTTAGTTACTTCTAGTTTGAGGTTGGAGCCAAAGGTAGAGGCCCTCGGGTGGATTTTTCTTCGGCAAGAGAAGGCGACAAGGAGAACCCGTTCTTTCCACTCCAAGGAGCAAGAAGAGAAGGATTTGAAGACCTAGGTATAACCCCTTTTCCGAGTAGCTAACTCTTTTAGCTTGTTAGTTAGTTTTGTTTAGCAAAGATCCCTCCTTTTGCTTAGTCCATGTTGCCTAGTGTTGTAAAAATCCGATTTTTCATAACGTTTCCGCCTTTCCGCAAGCACCGGGATGGGCAACGTGGACTTACAGTGGTATCAGAGCCTAGCTAAATACAAACTAACTAGTTAGCAAAGTATATAGAACTTCGATCGCAAAAAATCGTGAAACACTTTTTCAAAACCCTAACTTTCTGCCGATTTTTAAACCTGCTTTAAAAATAATAAATCATGTCTTAAAAATCTGCTCAGACTTTTTTAAGTACAGGCAAGAAAAACGACCTACTGAACCAACCAACTCACCTCGGTTCCGCGGCCGAGTTGACTCGGCCGTGGATCGTTTCTCCTGCAGTTTACTTCTGGGGGTGTTTTGTGATTTTTGAGATGGTTTGTTTCTGCCCAGATTTTCCAGAGAACAAGTTAGTTTTTGGGGTGGTCACAAATCCGTATTTTTGATCGAACTTCTTTACACTTTAGCTAATGGGTTGTATCTGTAATGTTTTATATGTATTGAACGTCTGCTAATCGCTATACGTCGATTAGTGGGGGTTATACATATCTGTGATCTGTAATGTTGATGGTTTGTGTATATGAATTTTTTGGATTGTCGCGGATGAATAGCCGGGGGGTTGTGAGATGAGAGTTTTCTTATTCTTTCAATTCATATAATATGTAAATTGATGTAATATTATTTGTATGGCCGCGCAACCGGGTCGGGGTTGTAGCCGTCATTGTATAATTTCTTTTTACTGTCTTTGCTCCTAAGATAGACCCAAGGTGGGGTGCACAAACTACCGGGTATCTCGAAGTGCCAAGTGGCCTACTCACGGCGTTGAGGGAGGTTGCTTCGCTTCGGGTACTTGGGGGGTAGTTTGCCGCACCCGTAGGGGTCTAGGGTGGGGTTTGGCTATTCATCGCGACTGTGTAATCCGCTCTTCATTACAGGCTCGTACGAAATGCGGATTCCTAGTATATCCAATGTGTTCATCTGTGATCTGGAATGGCTATCATTGCATGTGACAAATGTTTATATATATATCTATATGATATCTATTTAGGCGTTGCTTATGTTTTGCATCCGCGCTAGTCCAGCCCCCGCTCTGTCGTTAGTTAAGTAACCTGACGGGTGATGACGGGACCCCGTGGCGAATGCGGATGGCATAAGCGTATGTCATATTTTCGTTGTTTTCTGCAATGGTAGGATTAAATGATGGGACGCATTGGAATTAATGCAAGAAAAATAAACCAAGTAAAAGTCGTTGGAACACTTTCAAAACCACTCGGTTCTTTTCAAAACCAAATTTTAAATGCGGAGCTTGAACCACTCCTTTTGAAAGCTATCTCGTTCCTTCGATTATATCAAGTTCAGTACGTTCACGGTTTCGCCAAAACCATTTGTAGCCCTCCGTCGTTTCACATGAATGGTCAATAAGTATTCAAGCTATGTTTGTTGGCCAAAGTCAAGGCATAGTGATTGGTAGCTATTGGGTATTCATGTGCAGCATAGATAGATGTGTTGGTTTGGGGCAGTCGTTCTACCTTGTTGGCCAAAGTCAAGGGTATGTGCGGGTGGGCTCAAATTAACCTGAAGAATGACGGGTAGAACTTGACATGTGACTTATGATTTGTTGGCCAAAGTCAAGGTCATAAGAGCATGGGGAAAAAATCCACATCGGGAGTTTCAAAAGAACTGAAACTTGCTAGCGCTGCATACCATTTGGAGTGTGGTGATTCTGGTAGGATTCCTTCAGTTTTGTCACGCGATGATATTTGGATCCTGATTCTGCTGTGAGTATATGCTACTCCTCCGGAACTTTCTCACTCAACGATCAATGCTATAAACCAAGTAGGTGTCTAGAAAGGTGTTAGCGGGGCTACGCCCATAGGGAAAAGAGGTTATTTAATTAAGGAACTTCGCAAAAGTGTTGGAAAACCTCCCTCGAAGTACCGACACTGGCCTGGCTGAACGGTTAAGCAAGAATTATACGGTGAGATTGATCCCGACTAATTCTTCCTTTATGGTTTGAGGAGGGATTCGAGAGACAGTGGGAGCCATCCTGTTTAGACAAATTAAAAACCACTCTAAACTTGCAAGAGCATCATGCTAAAGTGTTTCTTTTCTCTCTCCTAATTGCAGCGACCAAACATCATGACTGGACTTAAGTTACTGTTCGATAAAAATATACTGACAGGGCCAAACTATAAAGATTGGCTCAGGAATATCAAAATGGCAATCACTTATGACAAGTTGGGGTATCTCCTTACCACCAAAGCTCCCCCTGTCCCAGGTCCCAATACCAGCGTCGCGGATAGGGAAATCCGTAAGACCTGGGAAATCGACTGCGCGAAGGCCAAGTGCCTCGTGTTTGTCTCTATGGACAATGAACATCAGAGGAGGCACGAGAATATGGACCTCGAATCCATATTTCTTCATACAAAAGAACTGTATGGAGGGCAATCTCGTATCGCCAGATACGAAGTGTCGAAGAAGCTGTTTTCGGCAAGATTGGCCGTCGGATCATCGGTAGCGGAACACGTGCTTAAGATGATTAGCTACATAGAGGAGCTCACGGACCTTAGGACCACGTTGGAGAATGAGCTCTATACGGACTTAATTCTCCAGTCCCTTCCTTCCACTTACGCCCAGTTTATCCTGAACTTCAACTTGCAAGAAAAGGTAGTTGAACTTTCAGAGCTCCTCAACATGCTGAGGAGTGCAGAGGGCACCCTACAGAAAGGTAGGGAAACATCCACTTTGTTTGTAGGAGGATCTTCCTCTTCTAGGTCCAAGGCGAAAGCCAAGGGAAAGAAGAAGAAAACCCCCGCCAAACCAAGGGGCGGTGTTAGTAAAGTGGATACGAAGGGAAAGGCAAAAGCAACAAAGGTAGCGGGGAAGCTTGTGGGGAAGGAAGAGTGCTTTTACTGTCACAAGAGTGGACACTGGAAGAAAGATTGCAGGGCTTGGAAGGCCAGAACACAGGATCTGAAGCAAGTTGCGGCTTCAGCTTCAGGTGTGTATGTTATTGAAAACTGTCTATCAATAAACTCTACTTCCTGGGTATTGGATACCGGATCAGGATCTCATATCTGTAATTCTTTGCAGGCGTTGAGAAAGCGTAGGTTTTTGAAGGCAGGTGACATGACCCTCAAAGTTGCAAACGGAGCTAGCATGGATGCTGAGGCCGTGGGGGACTATCACCTGGGAATGTCAGATGGACATGTTTTGGTTTTACGTAATTGCTTTTTTGTACCCAATGCAACTTGTAATATCATTTCTGTATCTTTAATATCTAAAGAAGGTTATGAATTTGCGTTTGTAAGTAATGTTGTAAACATTCATCTTAATCAAGTTCTGATTGGGTCAGGTACACTAAGCAATGGTATATACGTACTAAACCAACCACAAATTTTCAATGTCCAGAATACACACAAAAGAAAGTCTCCGGAAACAAATCAGGCTTTCTTATGGCATTGTAGACTGGGTCACATCAATGAGAGAAGGTTGACGAAGTTACATAAAGAAGGAAATTTGGACTCGTTCGAATATCAATCATATGCAACTTGTCAATCCTGTCTCAAAGGAAAGATGACAAAGACTCCGTTCACTGGACACGGAGTAAGAGCGAGCGAGCTCTTGGACTCGTACACAGCGACGTGTGCAGTCCAATGTCTACGTATGCACGAAGCGGTTATTCTTGCTTCATTACTTTTACGGATGACTTTTCAAGATACGGATATGTCTTCTTAATGAAACATAAATCCGAAGCCTTTGGAAAATTCCAGGAATATAAGAATGAAGTCGAAAAATAAACAGGCAAAAGTATCGAGACACTGAGATCTGATCGAGGTGGTGAATACTTGAGTGCCGAGTTCCTAGATTACTTAAAAGAGAATGGAATTCTCTCTCAGCTTAATCCTCCATACACTCCGCAACATAATGGTGTATCGGAGAGACGGAACCGCACCCTATTGGATATGGTACGTTCCATGATGAGTAACGCTGAGTTACCACGATCATTCTGGGGATATGCACTAGAATCAGCTGCATACCTTTTGAACCGAGTTCCAACTAAGACTGTGCCTACTACACTATATCAGATGTGGTGTGGGAAGAGACCCTATCTTAATCATATTAAGACATGGGGATGTCCAGCTTTTGTCAAAAATCAGCATGCGGACAAACTCGAGGCATGCTCAGTACAATGCAAGTTTGTGGGATATCCAAAGAACTCCAAAGGATATTTCTTCTATTGCGAAGAGGAACAAAAGGTTTTTGTTTCTCGCCATGCCCACTTCTTGGAAACTGAGTTTTTGGAAAATCAGATAAGTGGGAGCGCAATAGAACTGGAAGAAATTCCAGAACCACGAGCTATTACTGAAAACTTAGTGGAACCAGAGGATTCGAAAGATCAGGACATTCCTGCGCCGCTCCGCAGAAGTAGTAGGCGGTCTCATCCGCCCGAGAGATACTACGGTTTTCTCATAGACGGGGATAGAGAGGATTGCATCATTATAGTGATGAGCTGACTAGCTTCCAGCAGGCCATTCAGAGCGTTGACTCGGTAAAATGGCTGGATGCAATGCGGACCGAAATGGAGTCCATGTACACCAACAAAGTATGGACGTTGGACGTTGCTCCAGATGGGGTAAAACCCGTAGGATGCAAGTGGATCTTCAAAAGGAAGATTGGTGTAGATGGACAGGTTGAGACCTATAAAGCTAGACTTGTTGCAAAGGGTTTCCGTCAAAGACCTGGTTTAGACTATGACGAAACTTTTTCTCCAGTGGCTATGCTGAAATCCATTCGGATCCTTCTTGCCATTGCTGTTTTCCACAATTATGAGATTTGGCAAATGGACGTAAAGACCGCTTTTCTAAATGAAAATTTAGAGGAGTGTGTCTATATGGACCAGCCAGAGGGTTTCATTCAGAGTGGGAGCAGCGGAAAGGTGTGCAAGTTGCTTAAGTCCATCTATGGACTAAAGCAGGCATCGCGGAGTTGGAACATCTGTTTTGATGAGACGGTCAAAGAATTTGGCTTTATCAAAAATCCAGATGAACCATGCATCTATAGTAGATTTGTAGAAAGAACTGTAGTATTCCTCGTTTTATACGTGGATGACATTCTCTTGATAGGAAATGACATTCCTATGCTACAATCTGTCAAAGGGTTCTTGTCACACAGGTTCTCCATGAAAGACCTGGGTGATGCCTCTTACATTCTGGGGATCCGGATCTATCGTGATAGATCCAAGAGGATATTAGGACTTTCACAGTCCAGGTACATCGACACCATACTGAAAAGATTCAGTATGGAAGATTCCAAGCGCGGTAATCTACCGGCTTGTCACGGGATCACCCTCTCCAAAGAGATGTCTCCCAAGACTGATTTGGAAAGGGATCACATGTCTGTTATACCCTACGCTTCTGCGGTAGGCTCTATAATGTATGCGATGTTGTGTACCAGACCAGATGTAGCTTATGCACTTAGTGTGATAAGCCGGTATCAGTCAAACCCTGGGGAGAAACACTGGATAGCGGTAAAGAACATTCAAGTACCTGAGAAGGACTAAGGAGATGTTCTTGGTGTATGGCGGAAAAGACCTCCAGATCGAGGCCTTTGCTGACTCCAGCTTCCAGAGTGACAAGGATGATTCCAAGTCCATGTCGGGTTATGTCTTTACCCTCTATGGAGAGGCGGTGTGTTGGAAGAGTTCCAAACAGGAAACCGTTGCTGACTCGACGATGGAAACGGAATATATCGCTGCTGCAGATGCCGCAAAAGAAGCCGTCTGGATAAGGAAGTTCTTGACAGAACTTCAGGTGGTTCCGTCCATTGTTGATCCAGTACCTCTGTATTGCAACAACAACGGGGCTATAGCTTTAGCAAAGGAACCCAGGTCCCATCAGAAGTCCAGACACATCTTGAGGCAGTATCACCTGATCAGGGAGATCGTGGGTCGCCAGGAGATCGAGGTTCGGAGAGTTGCTACGGAAGATAACACTGCTGATCCATTCACCAAGGCCCTACCCCAGACTCAGTTCGAGCGGCTGATCGAGATGATAGGTCTTCGATACGCCAGTACATGGCCTTAGTGCAAGTGGGAGATTGTTAGTGTATATGCCATAGAGGCCATTACTGTATCATACTAGTTTGTATATTACTTGATGGAAGCTTGGGATATTCACCTTGTATTGACAATCTTGCTCAAAATAGTAGTATGCTACTTGGTTTGTTTCTGCTTTAATGTGTGCATGTGTTTCTTAGAGCATATCGCCTTTACAAATTAGTGGAGCCCTTAGGATCTTTGCTTGATTACCGGCGTTGTGATGGCAGTTACACTCATGGGGGCTGGGTAATCCACAAGCACATCCTTATGCAGGTCCCTAGTCGTAGGACTATCGAGACAGGGCATCGATACTCCGGAGTAGACTAGCGTATGCGCTTCTCATCCCAGCTTGGGAGATGGCCTGTCCCACAGCCGTCAGTACGTCGTACTTGAGATAGTATGCGGGTGCTCGTTAGGTTACGAGTATACTGGACAGGACTCATCGGGAACTGTTGGTTGGTATTATACCTATCGTCAGTTATCAGTTCTTAGGTGACATGAGTACAGCTTAGTCCGTTGACTTGACACTGTCACTTCGCCACGAGTGTGTTCCCACTGTACTTTGATTACTACCCTACCACGGGTCATAGGAGTTGTGCAAACAGGTAGTTTTTGGGTGCAGTCCCGAAGCACTTGGAGGCAGTGACGGTTAGACAGGATTCGTCTCTCCCGGTATTGGGGGTTGATATCGCGCTGTGTCTAGGAGAGCCATTACACAAAGTCCCTGGCCAGGGCAAGCGAGATAGACTGGTAGGTTTCCAGTGTTATCTCAGGGTGTTCTGGGCTACACTCCGACACGACTTGTGCCGCTATTAGGGGACTGACGTTTACCGCCCCCTAGGCCCGCCATGCGATGTTCTTAGACGAACAGACCGGACTGTATGGAGACTGTCACATTCAGGCTCAGTAGGAGTTCAGATGGGTTTACCTCGTCAGTCTTCTTATCGGCATCTACCTGGGGACCGTTACGTACAGCTAGTGTCGCTTGCGGTCTGTGGTTAAACCCACTGCCAGCGTAGTGTCGAGTCTTTAGAATCCCACACAGAGGGTTATTCGCCTTTAGGCAAAACAGAGTAGAGCTCGCATGGTTTTGCGACGGGGTTCGTTCACATCCGCGCACTTGTGCACGTTTGGTGTCCGGACAGTCATTACTAGCGGGCTCTGGTTTGAGCCGGATCCTAGTATATGTTTTGGGGTTAGTTTTATCTCATTGTATTCATGTTCCTCGGAACACAGATACGGGTGTGTATGCACAGTTGATTGAGGCAGAGGAAGAGGATTTTCATTAGGGTTTCGGAACGGGTGTGTATGCACAGTTGACAGTTGTCTTTTTCCAAACCCTAATGGACATGTGAAATATCAATTAATAATATTAATTAAATGAAATTATGTCATGGTTAGGGTTGTTGACTTGTTGACCTTGGTTGACTTGTTGACCATGGTTGAAACATTGACCATCATCATTACATTCCAAAGATGCTCTTTGATCTTTGCAAAAAGCATTTAATGTGGTATGATAATGGTCTCATCAAACCAACCATCACCTTTTTCATTTTGGATTAATATTATTAATTAGATAATTCACATATATTGTTATGGTTGTAAAAAACTATTCTCATTCTCTCATAACCATTCTCTCTCATCCTCTTCCTCTCTCTCTAGCTCTCCCCTCTCATGAGTTGAGAACCATTTGAGCTTGAGATAAAACCTTCAAAATTACTCTCTACTCTTTCTAAGGTCCTAAGTTTAGCACACCAAGCACCTTAGTTACTTCTAGTTTGAGGTTGGAGCCAAAGGTAGAGGCCCTCGGGTGGATCTTTTTTCGGCAAGAGAAGGCGACAAGGAGAACCCGTTCTTTCCACTCCAAGGAGCAAGAAGAGAAGGACTTGAAGACCTAGGTATAACCCCTTTTCCGAGTAGCTAACTCTTTTAGCTTGTTAGTTAGTTTTGTTTAGCAAAGATCCCTCCTTTTGCATAGTCCATGTTGCCTAGTGTTCTAAAAATCCGATTTTTCATAACATTTCCGCCACCCCGCAAGCACCGGGGTGGGCAACGTGGACTTACAATGGTAGTACAGTTTGGTTGTATTTGTACATTTGATATTGCGGGGCGAGCGTCCAACATGTGGACTGCCGTCACTTCCTGTTTGTATATTATTCTTTTGGGGTACGACCGGGTTGAGGTCGATGTACCCGTTGTATATTTTACTTTCTGTATTAGGATTACCCCGCAGGGGTGCACGAATAGCCGGGTTGTAGAGAGCAACGGGCCCGCATCTCATGGCCTTTGAGACGGAGAGGGCTACACTCTAGAATTGGCGGGCTATTCGCCGCACTCGAAGGGGGTATAGGTTGACCTAAGGAGGGGTGCTCAAGTTACCGGATTCCGTGAAGTGCTGGGTGGTCCATTCACGTTGTTGAAAGGGGCTGCCTCGCTTCAGGTTTTCGCGGGTAACTTGCCGCGCCCGTAGGGGTCTAGGATTTCATTGCACGGGCTATCCACACGACCAGGGGAACGTCGGGTTTCAGTAGCGGCTCTATGAAACCCGGGGATCCCAGATATCTGTATTGTTCTGTGATGCTTATTACATTTCTGTGATGTTGCATTTTATCACGCCTTGAGCGAATATTATATATTGATATATATACTAGTAGATGTTGTATATGTTTTGCATCCGCGCTAGTCCAGTCCCCGCTCTGTCGTTAGTTAAATAACCTAACGGGTGACGACGGGACCCAGTGGCGAATGCGGATGGCATATACTAACATCATTATTTCCGTTCTTTATTGGTGTGATCAATTGATGGGACTGCGTTGATTCGGATCAATGCAAGATAAACAAACCTGTTTGATGTTGTTGGAACATTTTTCAAAAAGCTGTTATTGCAAGGACGTTCTCTTTTGTTTTGCACAGTGGTATTCGGTTATGAATATCCAGCACCTCAGTCGACGAGGCAAGGGCCGAAATCCCTTCACCGGGAGTGACCCCTTGGACAGAAGTTTGCGTCAGGGCAATAACTTCACTATAGTCGATTACTTTTGCTTTGCATCGTGGTATTCAGTTGGAATATCCTGCACCTCATTCTATGGGGAAAGAGCCGAGATCCCTTCATCGGGAGTGACCTCTTTAGCAAAGGTTTTCGCCACTATATTTTTATAAAAAGCTATCCGGTTCCTTCAACGATATCAAGTTCATTACGTTAAAGGTTTTTCGCCAAAAACCTTTCGTTGCCCTCCGTCATTTCAGACGGGTGGCACTTAGTATTCATGCTATGTTTGTTGGCCTTAGTCAAGGTATAGTGTATGGTAGCTATTTGTTACTTTTCTGTTGCATAGATAGATGTGTTGGTTTGGGACAGTCATATAGCCTTGTTGGCCCTAGTCAAGGGCTTGTACGGGTGGGTTCAAATTAATCTGGACAACGACGAGTAGAACTTGACATGTGACTTATGATTTGTTGGCCTTAGTCAAGGTCATAGAGCATGGGGTAAAAATCACATCAGGAGTTTCTAAAGAAACTGAAACTTGCCAGATATGCGCATACCTTCTGGAGTGTGATAACGTAAGTGGATTCCATCACATTATCATGCGATGATAGTTGGATCCCGATTCCCACTGATGAGTTGGTTTACTCCTCGGATGATTCCGACTAATTCTTCTTTCAGGTTTGGAGGAGAATTTGAGGTGACAGTAGGAGGTTTCCTAATTAGATAAATTGATAACCATTCTGATCTAGGTTAGAGTGCACGCTGAGTGTTTCTTTTCTCTCTCTCTTTGGCAGCGACCATGACCCGACCCTTGACTATGACTCAGTGACCAAGTTAACCGAACCTTCTTAAACACTGGTTTTTTGGATTGTCAGAGTTGCATACCTCATTGCCACTCCTACTTTTACCCTTTTCTCCAGAACACCCCGTATTACTACGAACGTCCACTTCCATTGGATAAAACCATCGTATGGTTATATACGAACTCGAAGGAATTTATTCGAGGATGGTTTCCGGTTCTGGAGAAAACGAATAGGACTATTCAGTTGTCTTTTCCTTTTACCTTCTCTCAGGTTGCGAGTGTTCCTTGGATTAGGACAGTACACCTATTACGCTAATTGGATAGTCTTCTTCCAAACCATAGGCAGGTGCCGAACGGTAGGGAATGAAGAAAACCATTTAGCCTAAAAGGTGTACGAAGGTATTAAGTAAAGACAAATAAAGGGATTAGAAAGAGGGCAAAGTAAATTGCAACTGCTATTCATGACCAAACCAAGTATTTCATCGCCACTCCTACTTCACCTTTGTATTTCTCCAGAACACTCCGTATCACTACGAAGATCCACAGTTATTTGGATATTCCATCGTATGGTTATATATGAACTCGAAAGGAACTTGTTCCAGTTCGGGGATGGATTCTGGTTCAGGAGAATAGGAATAAGGTTTATTTGGTTGTCTTTTATCTTCACCTTCTCTCGCATTGCGAGTGCTCCTAGGATTAGGACAGTACACCTGTTATGCTTATTGGATAGTCTTCTTCCAAACAGTAGGCTGGTGCCGAAAGGTAGGGAAGGAAGAAAACCATTTAGCCTAAGAGGGTGTACAGAAGGTAATGACTAAAGACATATAAAGGGATTTGGAGAGATGGCAAATAAATATACGGTTACAGTTGTGAATCTGGATAATGGAAGAGGCATTACTAGGAATACCCGGATACCCCTATGAAACATTTCAATGTTTCAGTTTCACTGTGTACTGTTAAAAGAAAACTGATTTCCCAATTAGACACTTGCTCCAGGGTATGTATTTACCAGGTTTGATTCTCACATCTGTATGGTTTTACAGATGATGAGTGGGAGTAAGCTATTGGGAATTAGGTGATTGTCCCCATTATATTGGGATTCGTTGTAATTGGTGATATTTGAGGAAATCGCCTGGGTTGTTTGCCGGACGGCAAATATTTGGTTTTGAATATCCGTTGTTATGCACCAATTTCAAATTGACATATCTGTACGTCTATTTTTATAGAGTGAGATATAACTTTTTGAAATTATGTCTATGACATTTACCTATATCAGTGGAGGGTTAGGTAAGGAGTATTAAACAACGGTGTAATTCTTCTTAACCATAAGTACAGTTTTCAACCTACAACGCATAGGGTTCGAGTTATTCAACTCAACGGACTTGTACAAAGTATTGTATATTGTCCAGTGTCTATTAAGACAGAGGGGTTGGTCCTCGTACTATATTCTGTTTACTTATGACTTCTCTAGTTTATAGACATGTGTTTCGTAGAAATACAAAGTCTAAGTTTTGAGAAGTTATAGGTATAAGAATAGAGTAGAGAACCAGGTGTTGCAAGTATCGGGATTCTTCAAGGTGATCGAAAATGTAGATACTTGTGTATGGTATTCAGTTGATAGTAATGATTAAGAGAGCTTGCTTCTCTTTCAGGTTACTCATAATTGGAAGCACTCCTAAGTTGAGTAATGCTGATCGGCCTCTCTCCATTTAGTTGACATGCACTGAAGACAGCTGCATGATTTGAATCTGGTTTAATTAAATCAGTGTATCTGTTTCTGTATTGGATATAGAACAGTTCATATCTTAACGATGTTAAGGTACGGGGAGTTGTCCGGCTTATGCTTAAAACCAGACTCTGGATAACTCAAGGCGTGTTTCTGTAATGGCTGTTTGTGGGTTGACCCAGGCTATGACGAGGGTTGACTTTCTATCATCTAGAAGATCAATAGTGATATTGTTCTTGACTCGCCACAGTTTTGATAAAAATGGATTTTTTCAGAAAACGGTAGTGGGAGTATGATAGAACTGGAAGTGATTCCAGAACCGCAAACGGTTACTGAAAATTTGATAAGAACCTAAAGATTCAATCCGGTTTGACATTCCATTAGCTACTCCGCAGATATGGTGGGTAACCTCAGGCACCCGAGAGGTACTCCGGTAGTCTCAAGGATGGTGACAGGGAGGTTCTTGTTTACCCAGACTTGACACTACTGTTGTTCCAGACTATGAGACCCGGCAGGAGGATGAGTATAGCGTCGTTCTAAACTAGCTTTAGAAGTGCACGTGTATATGACTCTGCCAGAGGGTTGTCGTAGTCAGTGGGAGCAGCGAAAGCATAGTGGACAAGTAGCTTATGTCTATTTATGGACTAAAGCAGATATGGCGGAGAAAGATCATCTATTTCTGATGTGACAGTGATAAGTTTGACTTCATCAGAATAGGGGATGGATCTATTAAGAAGGTAGTAGGGTGTGATGTCCTGGTATTTGGATGACATACACAGAGTAGGAAGTGAAATTCCTATACTACGATCGGTTATACTTTGGTTCTCACACAGTGGTTTCTCCACATAGGACTTGGATATTATATCAGATATTCTGTTTACTAGATCTATTGTTTTAGATCTAGATTTATGTGGTTTCCCAATCTGGGTACTTAGACAGCATTCTAAAGGTGTTTTTAGAATGGACGACTACTAGCACGGTAGTGTACCTGCAGGTGATGGAGTCGCCCTCTCTGAAGGTGTCTTAAAGACTAAAGGGGAGAGGGATGTGCATGATTGGCAGATCACTTGCTTAGGCAATTGAGTCAATCATGAGATGTCAAGTACCACACCAGATATTGTTTTTGCACGAGATGCAGAAAGTTGATATTAATCCTATCCTGGAGAGACATTCGGAAGCAGTTTTAGAACATAAGTGGATGTTCTAGGGATATGATAACAACAGCTTCCTTCGGGGACAGTTATCATTCCAGGCTTCCAAGGTGACCGGGATGACAGAGTGACTATCAGAGTTGTAGTTTCCCTCTGACGAGGGACAGTAATTTGGACAGGAGATCCAAGCGGGTACTGAGGGAGGCATGGCGCAGGAAACTGATTAAGTTCAGTTGACGATACAGTCTAAGAAGTTTGGATTTGGAGTTCATTTATGAATTAGGTCCCATCAGATATCCAGACATATTCTAAGACAGGTATTGCTCATTTCGGGAGATAGCTTTCTCCGCGAACTTGAGATAATGAGAGACATAGAAAGAAATATCAGGGCGGATCCACTCACTGAGGCTATTCCTCGAACACAATAATTTCGCAAACGGGCTTTGTGAGACTGATTAGTAGAGGAGTTGGGTGTTCGGTATCATACGGGCCGTGAGTATGCGACATCGCAATAATTAGCCTTGAGTGCAAGTGGGAGATTGTTGGATATAGTGACCTCGGAGTCAATTATTGGATCACAGGCACGTGATTGCAATGATTGAGGGAGGACCTATGCCGGTAGGACAGTCTTACTCGAGATGATAGTATGCTATCTGGTTTATCTTTATCATCGTGTACTGCTTTAGGTGACCTTACAGGTCGCTATTGCACGCTGATAGAGCCCTTAGGATTCTTGCTTGACGACCAGCAGTATGATGGAGATCATATACGTGGGAGCTGGGGTCTATAAGCACATCCTTAAAAGGTCCCTAGTCATGGGAGTTTCGAGACAGGGCATCGAAACTCCGGAATAGACTAGTGTATACAGTCGAGACCCCGACGAGGGGCGGTGGCCAGTCTCACAAGACATTGGTGTCAGTTGGTTCATCTAAGATGTATACAGGTGCTCATTGGGTTATGAGTACACCGGACAGGACTCGTCGGGAACGTGCTAGTTGGTATTATACCTAGCGTCAGATAGCAGTTCCCTGGTGACATGTGTACAGGTTAGTTCATCGACTTGAGATCGTCATTTGTCTCGTGTGAGTTCCCACTGTGCTTTGATTACTACCCTACCATGGCTCAAAGGAGTCGTGCAAACAGGTTTTAGTTGGGTACAGTCCCGAGCCACATGGAGGCAGTGAGTGGATCTGTAAGGGTTCGTCTCTCCCGGTATTGGGGGTGAGGTCGTGCTGTGTCTAGGAGAGCCATTACACGAAGTCCTTGGCCAAGGCAGTAAATTTACTGGTACGTATTCCAGTAGTATCTCAGGGTGTTCTGGGCTACACTCCGACACGACTTGTACCGCTTTTGGGGTTCTGACTTTTACCAACCCCCTAGGCCCGCCATGCGATGCTCATAGACGAACGGACCGAACTGTACGGATATTGTCACCGACAGGCTCAGTAGGGTGTCAGGATGAGTTCGCTTATCGACCTCCCTTTTGGTCAATACCTGGTAGCTCGTTACGTACGGCTAATACCTCCGACGTGCTAGTGGTTAAATCCACAGCCAATGTATTGACGAGTCTTTAGAGTCCCCCACAGACAGTTTCTCAAGTTTCGGGCGAAACGTTGTAGAGGCCGTATGATATATGGCAGGGTTCAATCTTATACGTGCGGTATTGCATGGATCTGATCGGACGGATTATATTAGTGGACTTTGGTTTAAGCCAGATCCTAGTATTAGATTTGTTGGATTACTTTAGTCTCGTCGCATTCGCATTCAGTCGGAATGCGGATGCATGTATGTATATACAGGTGAGGGGTATCCTTATGATCCGTCATGAGTTTACTTTAGATGTTGCCGGATCTTTTTGTTTGACCAAACATTTGGATTAATGTTTGGATAATGGAATTAGTGAGCTAGATTTCATCATGACATGCATTAAATGTGACATGAACACATTAGTGACTCATGGTCTCTTTTTGTGTGTTGATGTCACATTATATGATGTTTTTGGGTTGATATGATGAGAGGAGAGAGAGAGGGGCTTCCTTGAGTGAGCTTGGTCTCATGTTATTCTTTTCACTCTCTCTCACTCTCATTATTCCATCACAACAAAAGAAAAGGAGAGAAAGCCTTCTCTTCTTCTTCTTCTTCCTCTAGCTCATTATCTTCATCAATGGCAACACCTTCAACCTCCATCCAAAACCATGGATGCAAGAGACAAAGTGATCACAAACATTCTCTACAACACCTTGGACACGTCGGCTAGCACACTTCGTGCCCGAGTTGCTTCGGACGAAGCGGGAGCCCATAAAAAGACTTCTCGATGTGGTGCCCTTTCCGATGAGGAGATCGAGACCGGAGATGCCGCGAGGAGATCGGATGGTGGCCAAAGACTGAAGGACACAGATCGCTTGGTATAGCTCTCTACCCTTTCTCTAGTTAGCTAGTAGTAGGTTAATGGTCCGATCTTGGTTTTAAGCATACGATAGCGCCGGTTTCTAGTTTGAAAAGGTTTTTGTTTTCCGCATTTTGGCCCCGTACAGACGGCCATGGCGCTATCGTAGACTTACAAAATATTGGATATACTAGGACGTCCGTGTTTTAATACAAGACTGTATAAAAAACGGATTCCACGGTCGCGATGAATAGCCAAACCCACATCCCTAGACCCCTACGAGAGCGGCAAGCAACACTGCTAATTCTAGGGTTAGGAGACCCGGTCTCGACTCCTCGAGATGGTCTCCCACTGGAACCTAGAACCCAGTTACTTGTGCTCCCCGCCTTGGGTCTACCTAATGCGGAAAAGTAAATAACATACAATGGTGACATCATCGTCATCCCGGAAGTGCCCCAATAAAAGAATATTAGATAGAAATGAATTACATGAATGAAAAAAGAAAATCTCTCATCTCACATACAACCCCCGGCTATTCAGAACGCGACGATCCAATATAACATATCACAGCAACACATAATATCTCATATCATCAACGTAAGCAAGTATGCGTATCTCGATTGTTATTGATGTATAGCAACGAAACCGACAATACACCACATACTACGCTTGCGGTCATAGAAAAGAAAGTGTAAAACTACAACAGCTGGAATCCGCAACCTCCTTAGACATCGCATGCCTAACCAAATGAATTCCTTAGACATCACATGCCTAACAATTATAAACCCCGCATTTTAGTCTCATTATCGAAAACTCTTTTCAATATCAAGTCGGGCAATTCAACAAAATTCCCGACATCCTGATCGAATGCTCGTCGCAAACTTTAGTAGACGGATGCACCACCGGATGCCGTCGACGAAGTGCACTAAGGCGGAACACCGCTGCCGCGAGCACCCAAACGGATGCTTTTGGCGACGGGGTTCTCCTACAGTCACTTGGTCGAGACTATGGGGTGCAGCTATCTATTAAGTTTACCCAGTGAGTATTCGCGTACGCTATGTGATTGCAACGGAGTTTTGATCACATCAAAATCCCGTGCAACCGATCATCTGAGACTAAACTGCTAGATTTATAACATTCAAATTAGTTATCTCATAACTACCTGTAGATTCCAAATATTGTATTACATTCCAGATAAAAAAACAGTGTTAAACTTTCCGATCGAATAATCAAACACCCAAGATTTCCCAAATAGCTCAACACTTGAGCGGAGTTCAAAAAATATCTATGCCACAGTACCAATGGTCCAGCCGTAGAAGGGTCAAACCAACGCCTCACATGTGGCAACGCCGTACTGCCCAAAACCCTAAGGTTCAGAGGCGGTTCAGACGGTCACATAATCGAGTTAAGGTTTGTGTTCTCCTAGAGGGTCCACCGCGTTACTTGCACGATTTTCCGAAAGTTTCAAACTCGAGAAAAAATCCAACTTTTGAAAAATTTTCCGACAGGGGAAAAAGTGAGTTATTGATATCCGTTCGAACTTTTTAACAGTTTCTAAAAATTATCCAGAAAAACATAAACAAAGTTAAATTATCCGATCGAATCAACGAGTCCCCAATACAACCCAGAAAACTCAACACTTGAGTGGAATTAAAAATTCCCAGAATTGTGCAAAAGAACCCAGGAATAATACTGTGAAGTAGCGGGCCGCAATGTCACTATTCAGCCGCGGAACCGCGGCTACGTGTGTGGTTTAGCCGCGGTTCCGCGGTTACGTGATCGATTCAGTGGTCCGTACTTCACAGTAATTCCTATATTTCCCTGCATGATTTTCTGAATATTTTTAATACGAAAAAATCAACATTTTAAAAAAATTTCCAGCAACTAGGTTTTATCGGGTATTCGGAGTTCGATCGGACTTTAAACTTCGCCTAGACTTCGCCTAAAGCTCTAGCTTGTCTCTGATACCACTGTAGGGATGCTAGGCACACGCACAAGGGTCTACGAGGCATCAACCATGCCCGATTTAAAATTTATCCATGCCGAACAAGCTTAACCAAGATCTTTATACTAGAGATTAGGCAAAAACAAGCATGTTAAACACATTAACACTAAGTGCGAGGGTTTACAACCTTTGTAGATTCGGTCCTTCAGTTCATAAGCTCCGTGTTGTGGTCCCTTCGTTGCGATCATCAAGTTCTGGACTCTCGAGAGGCTCCACGAAGAGAAAGATGCAAGCTTGCTTCCGATCTTCGATAACAAAGATGATCTACCTTGAAGTTTCATTAACACAAGCTCTCACTCCCTAAATGAAGTGAACACCCTCATCTAAATGGCAAGGATAGATGAGGATGATGAAGTAGGAATTTAGCTCTCTTTTGTTTTCAATTACTCACCCATAATCATCACTTAGCAAAAAGCTAGAAAGCTTTTTCAAAGGAAGAAGAAGAAGAATATCCAATTCCATTTGTGATGAATAATGAAAGTTAAGATAAGGTTAGAAATGCAACCATGGTCATGTAACCTTTATAGAGATTGAACTAGGGTTAAGGGTTTGGGTTGGGTTAAAGAATATCTTGCAAAATATCTACACAAAAATCTTTGCACAAATCAAAATAAAACCTTCTAGAAGGTTCTAAAAAAGATTAACCCAAATCAAACCCTAACCTCGTTTAATCTCCACTAAATATGTTGCATTAATAACCATATCATGTTACAATATTATATATCACATATATAATATTTATTGTAACAAAATAAAATAATACAATTAACATATATCGCATATATATCATTGTATTACCCGAGTGAGAAAAGAATCTTTTAGTGAGCTAATATTAGTTAATATAATTTAATATATCATATATATTATTATACATTAAATCATCGAATCAACACTTGATCCGACAATCCGGCTATATCGCATATAACCGACTAATATATCATTTACCGATTCATCGAATCAACACTTGATCCGATGACCCGGCTGATATCAAATATTGCGAGAATAGAATACGATATCTCATATCGCATTATCCTCGGTCCCGCACATATCACATATGTGCTCCTACTCCGTTTTTCCTGAGCCAAGAATCCTCTGTGTAGGACTCTAAAGAATCGTCAATACGCCGGCAGTAGGTGATGATCATATCAAACACCCACAAGCTGCAAGCGGTCAGCTAAACGTAACAGCCACCCAGGTATTGAGCAATCAGAAGATCAACAAGCAAGCCTGTACATTCTCCTGTGAATCCAATTAGTAACACTCCCGTACAGTCCGGTCTCGTCGTCTGATATGTCGCATATCTCGCCTAGGGGTGGTAAACGTCAGACCCCAGTAGCTTGATAAGTCATGTCGATATGAGGTTTATAACAGTTCGAGAAACTACTGATAACACTTACCAGTAAATTTCAGCAACCCTGGCCAGGGATTTCCAGTTATAGCCAATCGAACACAGCACAACATCAACTCCCTATACCGGGAGAGACGAATCCCCTCCTATCGCTCATTCCTCCATGTGATTCAGGACTGTACCCAAAAGCCACCTTTCTGCACGCCCTCATGGACGTGGTATGATGGAAATCAAAGCACAGTGGGAATCACACAAGACTCTATGACGATCTCGGGTCAACAGACTACTCTGTACCAGTGTCACCGGAGAACTGCCATCTGACGTGAGTTATAATACCATCTGGGAGTTCTCGGCGGGTCCGTCCAGTATACCCAGTCTCTACTGAGCACCCGTACATCATCCTTGATGTCAAACACCGATGGATATAGGATCATCCATCGCCCATCATATGGGTCAACATGCGTATACACTAGTCTACTCTAGTGTATCGATGCCCTGTCTCGATACACCCTCGACTAGGAACAGTTATAGGATGTACTCGTCAACTTCTGTGGCCCTACTAGAATGATCTCATCATAGTCCCAGTAGTCGAGTACATATCCTAAGGGCTTTATCAACATGTAACATAGAGACAATCAAAGTACATGTTAAGATAAAGGGTAACCAGATAGCATACTATCATGTCGAGCAAGAAAGTCCTCAATATATATGTCCAAGCATCCACTACAATATACATCATATGTACAGTAATGGCCTCTAGGGCATACATATAACTAATAGAATCCAACCAGTAACACTCCCGTACAGTCCGGTCTCTTCGTTTGATATGTCGCATATCTCGCTTAGGGGTGGTAAACGTCAGACCCCAGTAGCTTGATAAGTTGTGTCGATATGTGGTCCATAACAGTTCGAGAAACTACTGATAACACTTACAAGTAAATCTCAGCAACCCTGGCCAGGTATTTCCAGTTATAGCCAATCGAACACAGCGCAACACTAACTCCCTATACCGGGAGAGACGAAACCCCTCCTATCGCTCATTGCCTCCATGTGATTCGGGATTGTACCTAAAAGCCCCCTTTTTGCACGCTCTCTTGGATGTGGTATGATGGAAATCAAAGCAAAGTGGGAATCACACAAGACTCTATGACGATCTCGGGTCTACTGACTAACCTGTACCAGTGTCACCGAGAACTGCCATCTGACGTGAAGTATAATACCATCTGGGAGTTCTCGGCGAGTCCGTCCAGTGTACCCAGTCTCCACTGAGCACCCGTATACCTTCTCTGATGTCAAACACCAATGGATATGGGATCATCCATCGCCCATCATATGGGTCAAGAAGCGCATACGCTAGTCTACTCTGGAGTATCAATGCCCTGTCTCGGCACTCCCACGACTAGGAACATTTGAAGGATGTACTTGGTGACTACCCTGTCCCTACTAGTATGATCTGCATCATAGTCCTGGTAGTCAAGCACTCATCCTAAGGGCTTATTAACATGTGACATAGAGACAATCAGAGTACATGTTAAGATAAAGAGTAACCAGATAGCATACTATCATGTCGAGCAAGAAAGTCCTCCCTATATATGTCCAAGCATCCACTACAATATACAACGTATGTACAGTAATGACCTCTAGGGCATATATATAACTAACAATCTCCCACTTGCACTAGGGCCATCTGTTGTAGTATCTCATACCCAACAATAAGCTGTGGTTGAAGTATCTCATACTCAACCATCCCATAAAAGTCTCTTCTGGGAAATAGGCCTTTGTGAGTGGATCCGTGCTAGTGTCCTCTGTGTCTACTCTCCTAATCTTGATCTCATGATCAGGCGATACTGCCTAACAATATGTCTGGATCTTTGATGGGACGGGGGTTCCTAGGCATAAGCCACAACTCCATTGTCACACAATGGCAGGAACGAAGTTCATCTCATGAACTAAAATATATCCAGACTTCCTCTTTGGTAGCATCCTTAGTAACGATGTATCTTGCCTTTAATCATCTTGTAAGTCACGGTATCTAGCTTGGAACTCTTCCAACATACCATCCCTCCACTGAGGGTAAAGACAATGCCTGCGACTGACATTCAGTCGTCCTTATCACCCTGGAACTTTTCCAGTGATTCTCCCGAGGATCGATTGATACCATCTCGCTACAACTAGTGAGAATCCTAACATCCAATTAGATCTATCTCATAGATCCATAACTCAGGATTTAGGAGGTATCACCTTGATCCTATATGAAGAATCTTTGTGATAAGAGAAGATTGACCGAGCGTAGCATAGGAAACTCCTTTCCTATCAAGAGTATGTCATCCACGTACTATACGAAGATGACCACCATACTCTCTACTACCTTTTTGTATATACAAGGTTCATCTACCATTTTGATGAAGTCAAACTCTTTGACTACTACATCAAAATAGCCGTTCCAACTCCACGATGCCTGATTTATCCCATAAAACATCTTGCACACGTTTCCGCTGCTCCCACTGTCTACAAAGCCCTCTGGCTGTGTACTTATAGACGCTCTCTTCCAAATCATCATTTAGAAAAGCAGTCATGACACCCAACCGCCAGATATCGTAGTCATGGTATGTAGCCGTGGCAAGTAGGATCTGGATGGACTTAAGCTTAGCTTTGAAATCTCAACTTTTCCATGTACACCAAGTAATCTTCTCAAGATATACTTGCTCCTGATGGGGATTTAACCCTTCAGATAAAGCAACCAAAGTCCATACTTTGTTGGTGTATAAGGATTCCATCTCAGATCGCTAAGCATCCAGCCATTCTCACAGAGTCTCCACTCCTGATGGCCTGCTCGAAACTAGTTGGGTCATCATCTCATGATGCACACCTCTCTCCCACTGTCATAGAGAAAATGAAGTATCTCTCAGGTGGATGAGGAACCCTACCAGATCGGCGGAGAGGCTGAGATTCGTTGGAAACTATTGAATCCTCCGGTTCTACCAAATCATCAGCTGCAGTTTGGTTTAGCTGGAACTACTTCCAGTTCTACCTTATGACCACTAATTTCATCACAAGAAATTCCCTTTTTCTCAAAAAGTGGTATGCCGAGAAATAAAACATCTTTTGTTCCTCGGTGTGGTAGAAGATATTCCCTTGCGAATGCTTAGGATATCTAACAAACTTCCATAGAACTGATCTTTCCTCGAGCTTGTCCGGATTTTGCTTTTGGCATAGGCCGGACAACCCTAAATCTTAACTTCCTTAAAAGATGGGCTCTTCCTATACCATATCACATATGGAGTGGTAGGCATCTGATTTGGTTGGAACCCTATTCAATAGGTATGCAACTTCTCAAGTGCATAACCCCAAAAGAAAATAGGCTACTCAGTAGTACTCATCATAGATCACACCATATCACATAGGGTGCGATTGCTCCGCCCCGATACACTGACGTGCTGTGGTGTATTCGGAGGAGTAATGCTGAGAGAGAATCTCATTCTCCTTTAGAATAGTCCAGGAATTCCGTGCTCAAGTATTCTCCTCCTTGATCTCATCAAAGGACATAATACTTATACCCGTTTTTGGTTCTCTACTTCTAACTTATATTCATTGAATTTCTCAAAAGTTGCAGACTTTTGTTTCAACAGGAACATATGTCCGGATCTTGAGAGATAATCAGTGAATGTAATGAAGTACAAAGAACCGGTCTTGGCATTTGTAGACAGGGGACCTTCATACATCAGAATGTATCAATTCCAAGAGTTCAGTAACTCTTTCTCTGTTTCCAATAAACAGAGCTATGGTCATCTTATCTTTGTGACATGACTGGCAAGTTTTACAAGATGTAAATCCAAACTAATTTAAATATGCATCTTTATGTAACTTCAGCTAGTCGGGTCACATTGATATGACCTAGTCTACAATGCCTCAAGAAGGATTCGTTCATTTCTGAACTCTTCCTCTTGTGTGTGCTCTGTACGTTAAGAACTGTGGTTTGATTTAGAACGTCTATGTTTTTAGATAACGTGCCTGAACCGATCTACTCTTGATATAAGAAATGTTCAAAACATTATCCAACAATACAAAATTATATCCTTCTTTACTAATAAAGAGACTGATATGATGTTGTATATCAGGTTCGGTATCTAATAACATTCGTTCAGAATCAATGTATTCTGGTAATACAGGGTGATAACTGCCAACAGACTTGGCTGCAACACTTGCATCATTTCCAACTCTTGAAACTTATCACCCGTTCTTAGTTCTCTACCTTTCTGTAGCCCATGTAACAAATTACATTTTCGGGATCCTGATCCGGTATCTCATACCCAGGACGTAAAGGATACTGAGAAACAGTTCTCGGTAATGAGCACACCCGAAGAAGATGCATCAGCATGCACTTTCTTCGCTTGGGCGGCACGGGAATTCTGGTAATCCCTATTTCCTGCTCTGTCTTATAACAATTATAAGTTGGAGCGGGATCAACGTTCCTTAGCGCAGTATAACAAGCGGGTTCGGTTAATACATCCGTATTATTATTTTGATTAAGGCGTGACATGGTCGCTACCTGGAGAGAGAAAGAAGAAAATACTCAGCGTATGCTCTTGCAAAATTAGATTGGTTATTAATATATCTAATCAGGATGTCTCCCACTGTTTTAGTCAAATCTTCCTTCAAACCCTAAAAAGAAAGACTTGCCGGGATTAATTACACCCTACAAGTTCGCCAATCTTTAAGCTAGGCCAGTGCCGGTACTTTGAGGGAGGTTCCCCGTGCTTTCACACGGACCTAATTAAAGTAAATCTCGTTTTCCCAGAAGCGTAACCCCGTTAACACCTTTCTAAACACCTACTTGATCGGCTAATTGTAATGTGTAAAACTCTCCCAAGAGTAACTCTTACTCGCAGCGGGTATTGGGATCCAACTATCTCATAGAACGTATGCAATCTCATTGCAAATTTCAACTCTTAAAATTCCCAATAATATTTTGCCCCTAGCATCCTATGACCTTGACGAAAGCCAACAAACCATAGGCTACTAGTCAAGTTCAACCCGTCATTTCCCGATTGAATTAAACCCACCCGCACGACCCTTGATGAAAGCCAACAAAGTCGCACGACTAGCCTAACTCAATCGCATCATATGCTTATACAGATAAGCATAAATAGCTACCGCACACTACGCCTTGACGAAAGCCAACAAACGTAGTACGAATACTATGAAGTACTTATCTAAAATGACGGAGGGCTATGACAGGTTTCTAAGAAAGCCCTTTGCGTAATGAACTAGATATCGTTGTAGAATCGAATGAATTTAAATGGAATGTTTTTGAGGCCTTTTCTAGTTTTGCTAAAGAGGTCACTCCCGGTGAAGGGATCTCGGCTCTTTCCTCATCAAATAAGGTGCAGGATATTTTACAAATATCACTATGCAAAGCAAAAACTATAAAAACAATCAAAAGACAAACCGAGTTTGTAGCATCTGCTAGTTTCGCTAAAGAGGTCACTCCCGGTGCAGGGATCTCGGCTCTTTTCTTATCGAATAAGGTGCTGGATATTCTACAAGGAATACCACTATGCAAAGCATGAACTAGAGCTACCAGTTTTTGAACAAGTTTCTACAATATTTTTAGGTTTTTTTTAGTTTCATTAATCTTATTAATGAAGTCCCATTTTATTATGCTTCCCAAGCATCAGATATGAAACGAAATTAACAATATATAATATATATCACATATATATAATATAGACATTCGTCTCACGTAGTAATTTGATCTCATCACAGAACATTGCAGCAGAAGATAACATATGAAATATTGGATATACTAGGACGTCCGTGTTTTATATCGAGCCTGCATAAAACATGGATTCCACGGTCGCAATGAATAGCCAAACCCACATCCCTAGACCTCTACGAGAGCGGCAAGCAACACTGCCAATTCTAGGGTTAGGAGACCCAGTCTCGACTCTTCGAGATGGTCTCCCACTGGACCCTAGAACCCGGTTACTTGTGCTCCCCGCCTTGGGTCTATCCTAATGCGGAAAAGTAAATAATATACAATGGTGACATCATCCTCAACCCGGAAATGCCCCAATAAAAGAATATTACATACAATTGAATTTTACATGAATGAAAAATGAAAAACTCTCATCTCACATAAAACCCCCGGCTATTCAAAACGCTACGATCCAATATAACATATCATAGCAACACATAACATCACATGTCATCAACGTAAGTAAATATGCGTATCCTAATTTTCGTTGATGTATAGCAACAAAACCGGCGATACACCGCATATTACACTTACGGTCGCAGAAAAGAAAGTGTAAAACTACAACAATTGGAATCCGCAACCTTGTTAGACATCTCATGCCTAACCAAATGAATTCCTCAGACATCGCATGCCTAACAATTATAAACCCTGCATTTTAGTCTCGATCTCGAAAACACTTTTCAATATCTAGTCGGGCAATTCAACAAGATTCCCGACATCCTGATCGAATGCTCGTCGGAAACTTTAGTAGACGGCCGCACCCCCGGATGCCGTCAACGGAGTGCACTAAGGCGGAACACCGCTGCCGTGAGCACCCGAACGGATGCTTTTGGCGACGGGGTTCTCCTACAGTCACTTGGTCGGGGCTATGGAGCGTGGCTATCTATTAAGTTTACCCGGTGAGTATCCGCGCACGCTACGTGATTGCGACGGACTTTTGATCGCATCAAAATCCCGTGGCAACCGATCATATGAGACTAAACTGCTAGATTTATAACATTCAAATTAGTTATCTCATAACTATTTGTGGATTCCAAATATTGTATCACATTCCAGATAAATAGACAATGTTAAACTTTCCAATTGAATAAACAAACATCCAAAATTTCCCTTTTTGCTCAACACTTGAACTTAGTTTAAAAGCATCCATCACATGCCACAGTACCAATGGTCCAGCCGTAAAAGGGTCAAACCAACGCCTCACATGTGGCAACGCCGTACTGCCCCAAACCATAAGGTTTAGAGGCGGTTCAGACGGTCACATAATCGAGTTAAGGGTTGTGTTCTTCTAGAGGGTCCACCGCGTTACTTGCACGACTTTGAACGTTCTTTAACTAAGGAAAAATCCAACACTTGGAAATTTTCCGGCAGGGGAAAAAGTGAGTTATTGATATCCGTTCGAACTTTTTAACACGTTCTAAATTACTCGGAAAACTTAAACGAAGTTA
Source organism: Agapanthus africanus (assembly GCA_030015575.1). Lineage (NCBI taxonomy): Eukaryota > Viridiplantae > Streptophyta > Magnoliopsida > Asparagales > Amaryllidaceae > Agapanthus > Agapanthus africanus. The sequence continues at coordinate 502,708,944 of CM057337.1, forward strand.
AACTTTCCAATCGAATCAACGAATACAAAAGATCTCCAAAAAACTTAACACTTGAGTATAATTAAAAATTCCCAGAAGCATGCAAAATTAACCAAGAATATACCCCAGAAGTGATAGCACCAAACTCTTGAAGTTGGCCGCGGAACCTCCGCCAAACGCATGTCTTGGCCGTGGTTCCGCGGTCCAATGAGGGAATTAGTGCTCCATACTTCACAGTAATTCTTAGAATTCCCTGCTTAATTTTCTGAGTATTTTTAATACAGAAAAAATCAACATTTTAAAAAATTTCCAGAGAGGGGGTGTATTGCGACGTTTCGGGGTTCAATCGGACTTTAAATTTCATCTAGGCTTCACCTAAAGCTCTTGCTTGGCTCTGAAACCACTGTAGGGTTAATAGGCACTAAAACAAGGTTCTACAAGGCATCAACCATGCCAAAATCAAATTTTTCATGTGCTGAACAAACCTAACCAAGATCTTAGAATAGAGATTAGGCGAAACAAAGCATGTAAACAACTTTACATCGAAGAGTTAGGGATTACAACCTTTGTAGTCCGTTCCTTCACTTCTAAAGCTCCGTGTTGAGGTCCCTTCGCTGCGATCATCATGTACCTGGACTCTAGAGAGGCTCCATGAAGAGAAAGATGCAATCTTGCTTCCGATCTTCAATAACAAAAATGATCTACCTTGAAGAAACTCAAACCCAAGCTCTTGCTTTGCTAATCAAGTATTTGCAAAGCAAACACCCTAATCTAAGTGGCAAGAATAGATGAGGATGATGAAGTAGTAATTTAGCTCTCATTTGTTTTCAATTTCTTACTCATTTTCATCACATATGAAAAAGCTAGAAAGCTTTTCATCAAAAAAGGAAGAAGAAGAAGAAGAAAATCACTTTGTGATGAATAATGAAAACTTGTGTGAGGTTAGAATTGCAACCATGGGTTAAGAATATAATCTTAACCCTTGTAGAGAAATAACTATGGTAAAGGGTTTGGGTTTGGTTAAGAAATATCAACCAAAATATCTTTGCTTAAAAACAAAAACAAAGCTTCTAGAAGCTTCAAGAAAGCTTAACCCTAATCCAAACCCTAATCATGTTTAAACTCCACAAAACATGTTGCATTTGTAAGCTTAACTTGTTACAATATTATATATCACATATATAATATATTTTGTAACAAAATAAAACAGTACAATTAACATATATCACATATATATCAATGTATTACCCGAGTGAGAAAAAGAATCTTTAAGTGAGCTTATACTAGTTAATGTAATTTAATATATCAAATATATAATTATACATTAAATTATCGAATCAACACTTGATCCGATAATCCGGCTATTTCACAAATAAACGACTAATATAATCTGTATCAGTTCATCGAATCAACACTTGATCCGATGACCCGGCTATATCACATATACCCGGCCGATATCTCATATCGCGAGAATCTAATACGGTATCACATACACGTATTGTTCTCGGTCCCGCACATATCATATATGTGCTCCTAATCCGTTTTGTCTGAGCCAAGAAACCTCTGTGTAGGACTCTAAAGAATCGTCAATACGCCGGCAGTAGGTGATGATCATATCAAACACCCACAAGCTGCAAGCGGTCAGCTAAACATAACAGCCACCCAGGTATTGAGCGATCAGAAGATCTACAAGCAAGCCTGTACATTCTCCTGGGAATCCAACAAGTAACACTCCCGTATAGTCCGGTCTCTTCGTCTGATATATCGCATATCTCGCCTAGGGGTGGTAAACGTCAGACCCCAGTAGCTTGATAAGTCATGTCGATATGAGGTCCATAACAGTTCGAGAAACTACTAATAACACTTACCAGTAAATCTCAGCAACCCTAACCACGGATTTCCAGTTATAGCCAATCGAACACAGCGCAACATCAACTTCCTATACCGGGAGAGACGAAACCCCTCCTATCGCTCATTGCCTCTATGTGATTCGGGACTGTACCCAAAATCCACCTTTTTGCACGCCCTCTTGGACGTGGTATGATGGAAATCAAAGCACAGTGGGAATCATACATAACTCTATGACGATCTCGGGTCTACAGACTAACCTGTACCAGTATCACCAGAGAACTACCATCTGACGTGAGGTATAATACTATCTGGGATTTCTCGGCGAGTCCGTCCGGTGTACCCAGTCTCCACTGAGCACCCGTATACCTTCTCTGATGTCAAACACTAATGGATATGAAATCATCCATCGCCCATCATATGGGTCAAGAAGCGCATAAGCTAGTCTACTCTGGAGTATCGATGCCCTGTCTCGGCACTCCCACGACTAGGAACATTTGAAGGATGTACTTGGCGACTATCCTGTCCCCACTAGTATGATCTGCATCATAGTCCTGGTAGTCAAGTACTCATCCTAAGGGCTTTATCAACATATGACATAGAGTCAATCAGAGTACATGCTAATATAAAGTGTAACCAGATAGCATACTATCATGTGGAGCAAGAAAGTCCTCCTTATATATGTCCAAGCATCCACCATAATATACAACGTATGTACAGTAATGGCCTCTAGGGCATACACATAACTAACACTTCTATCATATCACTAAGTGAAACTCGTGCGGCAATAGCTCCAAACATCTAGGGCGATATCTCATCATTCGCAGCAGCAACTGGCTCATTCGTCCGCACGCTGAACAATGCCTCAATCATCAAAATAATCGGTGCATTGACGTTCATCACATGCTGGCTGGCCTCTAGCAGTAGCCTGATCCTTTGGTGCTGATCTGCACGACCGAGAAATCTCGTAAAAGCGATCCATCAAACGCTCATGGCATGAAAACACAATAAAACGACGCATCTATGCAAATCGTATGTCCCTGGAATCACGCCTTGGTCAGTCCTCGTCCGTGATGAGCTCGTGCTGACGCAACTCTAGCCGTAGCTCTCTCTGCCAGTGTAATCGTGGCAGCAAAACCATAAACCGGTATCGATAAGGATAGATCATAGGAAAGAATATAATGTTGTGCAAGGAAATGTACATCCTAAGGCTTCTCAAGCGAAATAGCGTATCGTATGTATGCCGTGGAACATACACACGGTACGTCACTCTCCTTAAGTCACCTACTGCATCAACCAAGGTTAGCCTATGCGACGAAAGTTCGGGTCTAATACCCCCTCGACCAAGTCTAAGTTCCGTAAGGTCAAGCCTAGATTCCGTATATATACAAACGTCCTAGGCTCCGTATAGTCAAACATAGACTCGAACCAAGATTAATCTAGCGCTCTGATACCAACTTCGTCACGACCCGAAATGGCACGTGACTGGCACTTGAATCATATGAAGTCTATAGGACCCCATCTAATTCAAGTAAGCCAAAAATCCCAGAAATCTAAAACATTTAAAGAAGAAAGTAAAGAAAAACTTGTTCTAAAGTTTGCATATAATCCACTTTGAAAAGTCGTAGTAAACATTTTTTTAAAACATCATATCTTTTCCGAAAATTTCGGCAGAGTTTCCTGATCAGTCAAAAATATTGCATTTCTAACGCATCAATTTCCCTACCATTTGCACTCATCTAAAGGTGTTCGGTATGAATATAGCACATATTAGCAAAACATCTGTAAAATACCAAATAACATGTGTTATGTATTATAACCGACACTTCGAGGAAAATTGAGTGTTTATCATTGCATCGCATAATCTTTGTGTAGCGCAAAACTTGTCTCGAGAATCTGTGCAGGAAATTACAGGAAAAGAGCCGAAACTGTCAAAAGTGCTGATAAAAATTCACCAAGTCCAAGACTTGTGCTCTGGCAGTGAACAAGAAATATTTAGAAAATTCCACACATCAGAAAAGTGCCACAATATCCGCACAAACTCACCCAGGAAGTTTCAAGGCCCAAGGCCATCAAAGGGCCGTGGATCCGCGGCCAGAGCACCCTTCCCACGGTGGATCCGCGGCCACATAAGCATGACATCAGCACAGCTTCGCTTCAGACTTCTTCTTTCAGGGCCCACACTCATTCCAGCCACTGCAAACTCCAGAGAACTCTAGAAGCTTCTGTCCGAACAGCAAAGCTCTTTGTTCAAGCTAAACACTTCCATGCTTCTTAAGCAAGCAACTTAACTACCTAAGCCTAGAAGCTTCTCCCTAACCTCCAAGCTTATCAAAGAAGCTAGCTCTAACTAACTAACTCTAGAACCTTCTACCTAACTACCAAGCTTACAAGTGAAGCTAATCCTAATCAAGCTTCTAGGGGAAGCTAAAGAAGAGGGCTATAAAAGGATACCAAAGGCTTCATCTCAAAGTGGTTGAATAATTAGTTGTTGAATATTTAGAGGGTTGTTGAAAATTGTGCCAAAAATCGCACAAGTTGAGTGACACAACTTATGCATCCAAACCCTAATCCAATCACCAAAGCCAAATTCAAGATCTCCGAGTACAAATCAAGCAAGAAGCCGTCAACCTTTTAGAAGCGACTCCGATCTTCAACCGAGCAAGTGATCCAAGACGATCCGCGACTCACGGAGACGATGCGAAGCTAATTCGACGATCGAGTTCTTTCCTCAAATTCTTGTAGTTCTTGAGCGAATTGTAACGGAATTGTTGAATAATAAAAGGTGAAATTTTTTAATCTTGCTTATCTTTATATTTGAGCATTATGATGAGTTTTCGATTCTTGACTGATTTCTTTGTCATGATGTTTGAGTAGAAACTCCGCTCGTGGAGGAGTCGAGAGAATCAATAGATGATGATGATTAAATCTTGAAACGATTCTTAATTCTTATGAGTTTTGTAAACTCTAGTAAGTTGAATCATCGACAATCTAGTTTCGAGCAAGATGCTTTCTTGAATGTTTTCGCTTTTAATTAGAGATCAATGATCAATAATTCAATTTACTAGAGGCTAGCTTTTGAATGAGATTCATCGAAAGGACAAAGAATGAGATGAAGAAACCCTAGTTCCTTCAAAAGATCCTTAAACCTCGATTAATCATCATCGATCTAGCAACAAATCTTCAATGGATAAGAAAACGTAATTACAAGTTTTCATCACTACTATCGATTCGATCGATTCCTACGAGCCTCATTACAAATCTTGATAACTAACTCAATTGGACGATTCTTGATTTTTGATTTTTAGAATTTCTTGATAATTAGATCTACTTCTTTATAATTCTTGAAACTAAAATTCAAAATTCTTGAATCATTTTCTTTTCTTCTTTAATTTTCGACTCAACTAAAACAAATACGAGCAAATCTCACTTTCCCTGTGGATGATCCTCACTCGCTAACGAAGCTACAATCGACACCGTTATTGATTGCGGTTTACAAATTTCTTTAGTTGTGATTTCTATACATTTTCTACCTACACACCAAGAATTCGATCAATCATTTCCTTTGTAAATACTGCCGCCAAAAGGATACAACGTACATAATATGAATAAAGGAATCCCCAAGCGGGAGCTAGCACTTTGTCAATTGACGGTCACAACCACGCAAGCAATATAATATACAACGCTGAAGGGCGAGGATCAAAACTCAAAGGAAACTCAAAATCATCAAGAAAACCATAATAATACAACACGCGACTCTAAGGTCGAAATAATAGCAACTGGTTCCTAAGTCAAAAAATATGCATGTCTGGTTGATGGAGTTTACTAGATACAACTGAATATAGATGTACAATGGTGGTCACGATACAAGCGAGTCCACCTACAAAAGCAATCACCCAGAAAGGAGCAATGTGCCAAAAAGCCGCAATGAAACGTGTACGGCAAAACCTGCAAAAACTGTGGAACAACGGGGGTGAGTTGTCAACTCGTGAGTAGAAAACATCACAGAGCAGAAATCATATGTATGACTCAATCCTAGGTCAATACGATCAGTAATATATATATTCTCAATATGATAAAGTCTGAAGCATGATAAGGTGGCAAGGGTAAACCTCTATACAAAAGTGCAATACCAAGTGCTCGTGTCAGTGCCTCAGGTAGTAATATATCATAAATATGAGGTATGATCGATGTAATCAACATGAAATCAGTGTCAACAATATACTCAAGTCTATAAGTATGTGGATGTCATCCAACCATGTAATCAATGCCTGAATGCATGTGGATCTCGTCCACGGGTCAACCAATGACACAACAACATCATGCACGTAAATATCATAAAAGCATATGCATGAAAGTATGAGGATATAAATCAACGTGTGTCCCTCGCGATACATCAAAATCATGGAACCTGAGTGTCCAGCATCGACACTCGAAACATCATGAAACCCGTTCCCAGCATCGGCATGTAAATCCTCATATCTCTCGGGCTTCGTCATTCCGGGTCGGCCCATAACATCTCTCGACTCTGGTCAGTATCCTATGGATAGCCGCCAAGTCCAACCAATCACCGGTAGGTACTAGCCACCCTGCCAGGCTCATCGTCTACCCCACGATAATCATCTCTCGTCCCAGGGAACCATACCGGGTCCACCATGTACCAGCAGACGGTGCCTCCCACTCCTCGAATCGGGTTTCACATGCCAATCTCAGAAGCGAGAAAACACATGGTGGACACACTGAAATATCATATCAAGAGAAACAGGGTTTTTAAAAGAATACATACTTTCTTTGAAATCCCACGGTTCTCAAATCCAGAAATCTCATGAAAACAGCATATCTCAATGCGTATAATCATAAAGCATGATGTATACGACATATAACAGAACTGTAAGCATATCAGTATATCGTGCAACATGGAACAATAATATGCACATATCATGGGAAAACCGCTCTTTCAAATGAATCCAGTTTTAAAAAATATCTTGCGGTTCCCAACCTTTCCAAAGTCAGATGCAGCATCGTAAACTATACCAAGTAAATTGAGCAAGGAGTCATATCGTGATGCTGCAATCCTACTGTGTAGTGACATGGAAATTATCGATGATGATGTGTGTGAGCCGGCAAGCAGGTGTACGTGGAGCATACGCATCATCGGTAATGGTGCTGGTGTCCTGACAGCATGGGTTTCAATATAACAATAAAACACAGTTAAGCATGAATGCGAAGCAAATAACAAGAATATGCGGAAAATGAATAGTAAACGCAACAGTGAAGAATCTACATTAATAAATATGAGTCATGTGGTTTTGCCATTTGAAATAACACGAATCGTGATGTTTAGAAAAAATAAGGGCTACGGTGTTTTTAAGAAAAGATACGACCTTTGAAAATATCCGTAGAATCCCTTGGCCTGTCTTTAAAATACACATGATTCGTTAGTTTTGAAATAGGTATGACTCGAGTCTAGTCTAACATCTATAAGTAAACTACAGGAATAAACTAACAGGCTAATTGAAAAGGTAAGAAAACCACCTAAATCTGAGTCGATACATATAAATATAATAGTCGGTGATCCTGTCTCAATAGTATCACATACGGTACATTATATAACATGACATTCTCGAGTCAAGAGTGCGGATCTATCATTAATATAAAGCATGTACGGTAAATCCATCGTACGGCATCCCAATCTGGGTACGGGTCGAAAATCATATTTATCTCATCAATTATCTGGTATCCTTATCATCATATCCTATATTAGGGGTACTGATATAAGTCAGGTACAAACTGATACCATCTGCAAATATATGCGTGTATGAAACACACGTCTAAAGGCCTGCTAAAATCTCATGTCGTATCTCATAATACGAATCAAAACATATCACCGATCTCATGGCATCATGCCTAATCTCATCGACTCATCTCCAAGTACCATATACAATCCTCATCATCCATGTATAGGTATACGTATATATATACATAGTCCCATACCTATGTGTGTGTGTGTGTGTATATATATACATATCCCCATATACGTATATATAAAACAAAGTAAGCATGTGTGTGCATGTGGGTGTAAACCTTATTCTAGGGTTCGCGACTAAACTAACTAACGACACTAACATCCAATCTTACAATTTAGCTCGTGATCAACTAAGATCCTACTTGCTAATCATCTAAGTTCACAAAACACATGTATACATTGTTAGTTATATGTATGCCCTAGAGGCCATTACTATACATAGGATGTATATTGTAGTGGATGCTTGGACATATATAGGGAGGACTTTCTTGCTCGACATGATAGTATGCTATCTGGTTGCACTTTACCTTAACGTGTACATTGATTGTCTCTCTGTTACATATTGGTAAAGCCCTTAGGATGTGTACTTGACTACCTGGACTATGATGCGGATCATACTAGTGGGGACATGATAGTCCATAAGTACATCCTTCAAGGTCCCTAGTCGTGGGTGTATCAAGACGGGGAATCGATATACCAGAGTAGACTAGCGTATACCTTCTCGACCCATACAGATGGGCGATGGATGATCCCATATCCATTGGTGTTTGACATCAGAGATGATATACGGGTGCTCAGTGGAGACTGGGTATACTGGAAGGACTCGCCGAGAACTCCCAGATGGTATTATAGCTTACGTCAGATGGCAGTTCTCTGGTGACACTGGTACAGAGTAGTCTGTTGACCCGAGATCGTCATAGAGTCTTGTGTGATTCCCACTGTGATTTGATTTCCACCTTACCACGTCCAAGAGGGCGTGCAAAACGGTGGTTTTTTAGGTACAGTCCCGAATCACATGGAGGCAATGAGCGATAGGAGGGGATTCATCTCTCCCGGTATAGGGAGTTGATGTTGCGCTGTGTTCGATTGGCTATAACCGGAAATCCCTGGTCAGGGTTGTTGAGATTTACTGGTAAGTGTTACCAGTAGTTTCTCGAACTGTTATAGACCTCATATCGACACGACTTATCGAGCTACTGGGGTCTGACGTTTACCACCCCTAGGCGAGATATGCGACATATCAGGCGACGAGACCGGACTGTACGGTAACTGTTACTGGTTGGATTCACAGAAGTGTGAGCGGGCTTGCTCGTTGATCTTCTTATCGCTCAATACCCGGGTGGCCGTTACGTTTAGCAGACCGCTTGCGGCTTGTAGGTGTTTGATATGATTATCACCTGCTGCCGGCGTATTGACGAGTCTTTAGAGTCCTACACAGAGGTTTCCTGGCTCAAGCGAAACGAAATAGGAGCGCATATGAGATATGTGCGGGACCGAGAATAATACCAGTATATGATACTGGATTCTATTCTCGCGATGAATGTATCGATTGGTTGTATGCGATATAACCTAGTTATCGAATCGAGGATTGATTCGATAATTCGATACATTGGATATTAGTCGGTCATATGCGATATGACCGGATCGTTAAATCATGTATTGATTTAATGATTTAATGTATAATTATATATTTGATATATTACTTTGCATTAACTAGTATTGGTTCACTAAAGATGGATTTTCTCACTTGAATGTGCACATTGTATATATGATATAGTTTTTGTGCACTAGTTTGTATCATGTTTGATGATACATGCAAACTTGGGTGTGTATGCATTAAACCATGGTTTAGGTTAATGGTTAAGGTATTATTTTCTTTTCTTTATTTATTTTTGGAAAAACAAAATGGTGGCTTTTCTTATTTTTGGCAAGAAGCTTCATGACTTTTCTAGCATCTTTGAATAAGTCTTACCATTTTGTTTTATTCCTAAACCCTAACCATTTAGCTTAACCCTAGTTTATTCTCTACATGAGTTACACTCACCCATGGTTGCAATATGATAGTTATCACTTGAATTTTCTTTTTGGAATAATTCTTATTTCTTTCTTCTTCTTCATCTTCTTCAAGAGGTGAAGAAAGCTCACTTGAAAATTACAAGTGATGAATCCAAGTGAGAAATCAAAATCCAAAGTGAACGCACTTCCTATTTCTTCATCCTCTACCACTTGCCATGTAGTATAGGGTGTTTTCTTCACAAGTTTCATGACTTGGTGAAGTTGGAGCTCGAGTTAGAGTCGCCTCGACGTAGATCATCTTCGGCATCGAAGTCATCGACCTAGCCCGATCATTTCTTCGATGAAACCACCGCGAGAGTCCAGGATCCGATGATCGCAGCGAAGGGACATCGTCACGGAGCTATGGAGGTGGAGGACCGGATCTACAAAGGTTGTATTTCCGTTCACTTAGTGTAAATGTGATTTACTTTCATTTAGTTTCGCCTAAACTCTAGTTAACGATCTTTGCTTAGGGTTTCTCGGCACCAGAAAATTTTAATTTGGCATGCTTGATGCCTTGTGGAACCTCTTGAGTGTGCCTAGGAACCCTACAGTGGTATCAGAGCCTACCTAGAGCCTTAGGCGATGCGTTAACGAAGTTAAAACCCCGATCGAACCGAAATACGACGAAATACATCCCTCTCTGGTCCATTTTTAAAATATGTGATTTTTCAAAATTAAAAATACCTGAAAAATTCAGCAGGGAATAATATGAATTATGGTGAAAAACAAGCCCCCAATTCCTTAAAATGGCCGCGGAACCGCGGCAATAAGCCACCTTTGGCGGCGGTTCCGCGGCAAGTTAAGCTTATTAGGGACGGTTTTTTACACAGTAATTCTTGTCTCTATGGTTACTATTTTATAGGTATTTTTAATTTGACTCAAGTGTTGAGTATTTTGGGGTTTATTTTGTAATCCTCGATTCGATCGGGAATTTTAACTTCGTTATTGTTTTTCCGGGTAAATTTAGAAATGTTAAAAAGGTTCGACCGGATATAAATACCCACTTTTTTCCCTGTCGGGAAATTTCCAAGTGTTGGATCTTTCCGTGGTTTAAGAACGTTCTAAGTAATGCAAGTAACGCGATGGTCCCTCTAGAAGACAACAAACCTTAACTCGATTATGTGACCGTCTTGAACTGCCCTTTGAACCTTAGGGTTTGGGGCAGTATGGCATGCCACATGTGAGGCGTTGGCTTGGCCCTTCTACGGCTGGACCGTTGGTACTGAGGCATGAAGTGAATGTTTTTAAACCTATTTCATGTGTTGATCTGTTTCGGGAAAACTTGGGTGTTTGATTGTTCGATCGGAAAGTTTAACATTTTCTATTTATCTGGAATGTGATACAATATTTGGAATTCACAAGTAGTTATGAGATAACCAATATGAATGTTATAAACATAGCATTTTAGTCTCACTTGATCGGTTGCCACGGAATTTTGATGTGATCAAAAGTCCGTCGCAATCACGTAGCGTACACGGATACTCGCCGGGTAAACTTAATAGACAGCCTCACCCCATAGTCCCGACCAAGTGATTGTAGGAGAACCCCGTCGCCGAAAGCATCCGTTCGGGTGCTCGTGGCAGCGGTGTTCCGCCTTGGTGCACTTCGTCGACGGCGTCGGGGGTGCGGCCGCCTACTAAAGTTTGCGACGAGCATTCGATCAGGATGTCGGGAATCTTGTTGATTGCCCGACTTGGTATTGAAAAGAGTTTTCGATAATGAGACTAAAATGCGGGGTTTATAATTGTTAGGCATGCGATGTCTAAGGAATTCATTTGGTTAGGCATGCGATGTCTAAATAGATTGCGGATTCCAACTGTTGTAGTTTTACACTTTCTTTTCTGCGACCGTAAGTATAATATGTGATATCGCCGGTTTCGTTGCTATATGTCAACGACAATTGGGATGCGCATATTTACTTACGTTGATGACATGTGATGTTATGTGTTGCTGGATATGTTATATTGGATCGTCGTGTTTGAATAGCCGGGGGTTTTATGTGAGATGAGTGTTTTTCATTTTCATTCATGTAAAAGCTTGTATGTAATATTCTTTTATTGGGGCACTTCCAGATTGCGGAAGATGTCACCCTTTGTATATTATTTACTTTTCCGCACTAGGATAGACCCAAGGAGGGGAGCACAAGTAACCGGGTTCTAGGGTCCAGTGGGAGACCATCTCGAGGAGTCGAGTCCGGGTCTTCTAACCCTAGAATTGGTAGGGTTACTTGCCGCTCTCGTAGGGGTCTAGGGGTGTGGGATTGGCTATTCATCACGACCGTGGAATCCGTGTTTTATACTGGCTCGTATTAAAAAACACGGACGTCATAGTATATCCAATATTTCATATGATATTTTCTGCTGCGTTATCTGTGATGTGATCATGTGATATGTTCTGTGATAAATACTGTATATAGTATATATGATATATTATATAGACGTTACTTATGTTTTACACCCGCGCTAGCCCTGCCCCACTCTGCCGTTAGTTACCTAACCTAACGGTGCACGAGGGGACATCGAGGCGAATGCGGATGGCATAAGTGTACGTCGTATTTATCTGTGATGTTTAGGTAACTTAAAATGATGGGACTTCATTAATATGATTAATGAAAGAAAAGAAACCTAAGATGTTGTGGAATCGAATTTTCAAAAATAAAACAGGTAGCAACAGTTCTTGCTTGGCACAGTGGTATATATGATATATCCTACACCTTATTCGATGAGGAAAGGGCCGACGATCCCTTCACCGGGAGTGACCCCTTTAGCAATAACTTGCAGATGCTACACACTCGGTTTGTCTTTTGATAGCTTCTATAGTTTCTGCTTTGTACAGCGGTATATATGATATATCCTGCACCTTATTCGATGAGGAAAATGGCTGACGATCCCTTCACCGGGAGTGACCCCTTTAGCAAAACTAGAAAAGCCTAAAAAACACTCCATTTTAAAATCATTTGATTCTACAACGATATCAAGTTCATTACGCAATAGGTTTTCAGAAAAACCTGTCGTAGCCCTCCGTCATTTCAGATAAGTCCTGCTTAGTATTCGTGCTGCGTTTGTTGACCTTGTCAAGGCGCAGTGTGCGGTAGCTAACCAGTATTTATCTGCTTATGCATATGATGCAGATTGGGTTAGGGTAGTCGTACGGCCTTGTTGACCTTGTCAAGGGTCGTGCGGGTGGGTTTGATTCAATCAAGAAATGACGGGTTGAACTTGACTTACGGTTTATGGGTTGTTGACCTTGTCAAGGTCATAGATCGTTTGGGGCAAAATATTATCGGGAATTTCAAGTGTTGAAATTTGCAATGAGATTGCATACCTTCTATGAAATAGTTGGATCCCGATACCCGCTGCGAGTAAGAGTTACTCCTGGGAGAGTTTTACACATTACAATTAGCCGATCAAGTAGGTGTCTAGAAAGGTGTTAACGAGGTTACGCCTCTGGGAAAACGAGGTTTACTATAATTAGGTTCGTGCGAAAGCACGGGGGACCTCCCTCAAAGTACCGACACTGGCCTGGCTGAAAGATTGGCGAACTTGTAGCGTGTAATTAATCCCGGCTAGTCTTTCCTTTTAGGGTTTGAAGGAAGATTTGATAAAAACAGTAGGAGCCATCCTGATTAGATAAAATAATAACCAATCTATTCTTGCAAGAGCATACGCTGAGTATTTTCTTCTCTCTCTCTCCAGGTAGCGACCATATCACGCCTTAATCAAGATAATAATATGGATGTATTGACCGAACCCGCTTGTTATACTGAGCTGGGGAACGTTGGTCCCGCTCCAACTTATAATTGTTATAAGACAGAGCAGGAAATAGGGGAATACCAGGATTCCCATGCCGCCCAAACGAAGAAGGTGCATATGATGCATCTCCTTCGGGTGTGTTCATTACAAAGAACTGTTTCTCTGTATCCTCTACGTCCTGGGTATTTGATACCGGATCAGGATCCTAGATATGTAATCTGTTACATAGGGCTACAGAAAGGTAGAGAACTGAGAACGGGTGACAAGTTTCATGAGACAGAAAACGGTGCAAGTGTTGCAGCCAAGTCTGTTGGTCACTGCCACCCTGTATTCCAAATACATTGATTCTGAACGAATGTTATTAGATACCGAACCTGATATACAAAATCATATCAGTCTCTTTATTGGTAAAGAAATGATAAAATTTTGTATTGTTGGATAATGTTTTGAACATTTTCTATATCAAAAGTTGATCGGTTCAGGCACGTTATCTAAAAGCATTGATGTTCTAAATCAAACTACAGTTCTTAGTATACGGAACACACACAAGAGGAAGAGTTCAGAAATGAACGAATCCTTCTTGAGGCATTGTAGACTAGGTCATATCAATGCGACCCGACTGGCTGAAGTTACATTTAGATGCATATTTAAATTAGTTTGAATTTACCTCTTGTGAAACTTGCCAGTCATGTCACAAAGATAAAATGACCATAGCTCTGTTTGCTGGAAATAGAGAAAGAGTTACTGAACTCTTGGGATGATACATGTTGATGTATGAAGGTCCCCTGTCTACATATGCCAAGACCGGTTCTTTGTACTTCATTATATTCTCTGATGATCTCTTTAGATTCAGACATATGTTCCTGTTGAAACACAAGTCCGAACCTTTTGAGATATTCACAGAATATAAGTTAGAAGTAGAGAACCAAAACGGGTTTAAGTATTATGTCCCTTGATGTGATCAAGAAGGAGAATACTTGAGCACGGAATTCGTGGACTTTTCTAAAAGAGAATGAGATTCTCTCTCAGCATTACTCCTCCGTATACACCACAGCACGTCGGTGTATCGGGGCAGAGCAATCACACCCTATATGATAAGGTGCGCTCTATGATGAGTACTACTGAGTTACCTGTTTCCTTTTGGGGGTTATGCACTTGAGAAGCTGCATACCTATTGAATTAGGTTCGAATCAGATCACAGCCTACCACTCCATATGAGATATGGTATGGGAAGAGCCCATGTCTTAAGCTAGCTAAGATTTGGGGTTGACCGGCCTATGTCTAAAAGCAAAATCCGGACAAGCTCGAGGCAAGGTCTGTTATGTAGAACTGGAAATGTTCCAGCTATACAAACTGCAGCTGATGATTTGATAGAACCAAAGGATTCAATAGATTCCAACGAACCTCAGCCTCTCCGCCGATCTAGTAGGGTTCCTCACCCACCTGAGAGATACTTCGGTTTCTATATGACAGTGGGAGCGAGGATTGCATCATGAGATGATGACCCAACTAGTTTCGAGCTGGCCATCAGGAGTGGGACTCTGTAAGAATGGCTGGATGCTTAGCGATCTGAGATGGAATCCTTATACACCAACAAAGTATGGACTTTAGTTGCTTTATCTGAAGGGTTAAATTCCCATCAGGAGCAAGTATATCTTGAGAAGATTACTTGGTGTACTTGGAAAAGTTGAGACTTTCAAAGCTAGACTTGTTAAAAGTTTGCATCATCGACCAGGCATGGATAATGATGAAACCTTTTCCTGTGCCTTTGCTTAAGTCCATCCGGATCCTACTTGCCACGGCTACATACCATGACTACGATATCTGGCGGTTGGGTGTCATGACTGCTCTTCTAAATGATATTTTAGAAGAAAGAGTCTATAAGTACACAGTCAGAGGGCTTCGTAAACAATGGGAGCAGCGGAAACGTGTACAAGATGCTTTATAGGATAAAGCAGGCATCGCGGAGTTGGAACATCTATTTTGATGTAGTAGTCAAATAGTTTGACTTCATCAAAATGGTAGATGAACCTTGTATATACAAAAAGGTAGTAGAGAGTATGGTGGTGATCCTCGTAGAGTACGTGGATGACATACTCTTGATAAGAAAGGAGTTTCCTATGCTACGCTCGGTCAATCTCCGCTTATCACAATGATTCTCCACATAGGATCAAAGTGATACCTACTAAATCCTGGGTTTTGGATCTATGAGATAGATCTAAATGGATGTTAGGATTCTCACTAGTTGTAGTGAGATGGTATCAATCGATCCTGGGGAGAATCACTGGAAAGGTTCTAGGATGATAAGGACGACTGAATGTCAGTCACGGGCATTGTCTTTACCCTCAGTAAAGGGACGGTATGTTGGAAGAGTTCCAAGCAAGATACCGTGGCAAACTAGACGATAAAGGCATGATACATCGCTACTTAAGATGCTACCAAAGAGGCTGTCTGGGTGTATATTTGTTCATGAGATGAACTTTGTTCCTCCTATTGTGTGACAATGGAGTTGTGGCTTATGCCAAGGAACGTCCGTCCCATCAGTGATCCAGACATATTCTGAGGCAGTGTCACCTGATCATGGAGATGGTTGATCTCCAAGGGATCGAGATCTGGAGAGTAGACTCAGAGGACAACACGGCGGATCCACTCACAAAGGCCTTTTCCCAGAGAGAGACTATTATGGGATGGTTGAGTATGAGATACTACAACCACTGCTATCAGATGGCCCTAGTGCAAGTGGGAGATTGTTAGTTATATGTATGCCCTAGAGGTCATTACTATACATAGGATGTATATTGTAGTGGATGCTTGGACATATATAGGGAGGACTTTCTTGCTCGACATGATAGTATGTTATCTGGTTGCACTTTACCTTAACGTGTACATTGATTATCTCTCCGTTACATATTGGTAAAGCCCTTAGGATGTGTACTTGACTACCTGGACTATGATGCGGATCATACTAGTGGGGACATGATAGTCCATAAGTACATCCTTCAAGGTCCCTAGTCGTGGGTGTATCGAGACGGGGCATCGATATACCAGAGTAGACTAGCGTATACCTTCTCGACCCATACAGATGGGCGATGGATGATCCCATATCCATTGGTGTTTGACATCAGAGATGATATACGGGTGCTCAGTGGAGACTGGGTACACTGGACGGACTCGCCGAGAACTCCCAGATGGTATTATACCTTACGTCAGATGGCAGTTCTCTGGTGACACTGGTACAGAGTAGTCTGTTGACCCGAGATCGTCATAGAGTCTTGTGTGATTCCCACTGTGCTTTGATTTCCACCTTACCACGTCCAAGAGGGCATGCAAAACGGTGGTTTTTTGGGTACAGTCCCGAATCACATGGAGGCAATGAGCGATAGGAGGGGATTCGTCTCTCCCGGTATAGGGAGTTGATGTTGCGCTGTGTTCGATTGGCTATAACCGGAAATCCCTGGCCAGGGTTGTTGAGATTTACTGGTAAGTGTTACCAGTAGTTTCTCGAACTGTTATAGACCTCATATCGACACGACTTATCGAGCTACTGGGGTCTGACGTTTACCACCCCTAGGCGAGATATGCGACATATCAGGCGACGAGACCGGACTGTACGGTAAGTGTTACTGGTTGGATTCACAGGAGTGTGAGCGGGCTTGCTCGTTGATCTTCTGAGTGGCAACAAAAGAAGTGAGCGACTCCTAATTCAAACTAACCTAATCCTAACCCTAACAAGCTCTCTTTTTACATATCTTAGCACGTAGTGAAACTAAACAAACCTGGACAAATTGGACTTAACTCGTTAAAATACTAAGAAAAAGATTCCCATCTCCCTGCGGACGACCCGTACTCAACCGGCTAGCTACCAAGCGAAACCGTCTTGATTGCGGTAATTAAAACTAAGCACGCAAAAACTCTAACAATCAAATGGCGCCATTGCCGGGGAGACGGTAGTTTATTTTTTTGTGTAATTTCGGGTTAATTTGTGAATATACATATAACCAAAAAACCAAAAAAATATACTGTTAAAAAATCTTCGTGTTACTTTTAATTCCTTTTTGTGCAAGTGTGCAGGATAGGAAGAAGGTCAAGTTCAGTACCAAAGTTGTGGTGAGTTAGACCCATATCTCGCGGCTACACCGCGGCGGATCAAGACGGAACCACGGTCTACTGTAAAATTCTGGAGAAAATTCAGTGACCAAATCAAGATTCAGGGGCTCTAAACAGGAATAGGAGACCAATCTCAGCACAGAGATGAAATTTGAAGCTCCAACTCAACTGTACAGCCGCGGAACCGCAGCACAAGTGCTTGTTTGACCGCAGGACCGCGGTCAAACTGTGACGTCAGCATACCAATTTCTCTGTGAGTATTTCAATTCTCTTCTTTCCTCTTCTGAACTCCATTGAACTATTCTTTCTGCAATATTCTTTTTACAAACTTTCTTCCCCTCTCCAATAAAATTGTTTTTGTGCCGGATTCTTTGCGCCGCCGCTAAATAATTTTTGCAAGTGTTTTAGATTTTCGTTTGTTACCGTTTTGCATAAATAATACGGACTATAAGGGGCTATAACACCAATTCAGATTGGGTGGGGATTTCATCACCCTTCCCAAGACCCCAAAAATCACAAAAAGCATACGTATTACCCTTGAGCTTAATAAAAAATATCTAGACTCAGCCAACTAAGGACTGTCGTGCTCAATAGGACAGAGGAAGGTTGTGGGCATTCAATAGTTTATCTAAACTTGATTTTGTGGTGCCTAGGCTAAACAAGTGAGAAAGGTAATTTTAAAAGGCCCGTCTCACGGTGATTCGTGAGCGGAACCCTCCTTTCCTCACGTGTGCTTACCTGGTCACAATTGGCAGTGAAGAGATGATTTGAGGGTTATCTCACAACTTGTCACTTTGGAACAGTTAGGAGCACTCTAGTGGACTTTGAAGACCATAGCTCTAAGTATGATTGTCCATGTTTTGACTGTAATTGTGTGAAGTTGTGTCATAAGTCCGTACACATTTTTGCAAAACTCTTTCTATAAAAAAAACAACAAATCAAAAACTTTTATAAAAACTTGCCCTTTGTCGTAGAATTCCATTTCACCCACCTTTCATCCGCATTTCTCCATTGACGTTTTCTTACCCTCACCTTCTACGCTTTGACTATACTAAACCCGTTTAGTGTATGTCCGGTTGGACTCAGGACACTAGTGCCCACCTAGTCCGCGTTACGTTAGTCGCTACCGACTACGCGATCGACTCCGACGTCGAAACTCCCTCCAGACCTCTTTCACCCTTACCTTTGCCGGCCAACTCCGACGTTGACCGGGATTCTGTTCATACATCCTCACTTCACTGTCACCAAATTCTTCTTCTGAGTTGTCAGGATTTCCTCCTAACATCCCTTTACCTCCCCCGGGACTGATTCCACCTCATCTGGGTGCGAATAACCCGCAACCACCTCCTGTTGAAGCGCCATAGCGAATCGCGCTCCAGGATCGTTTCTATCCTACCCGCTCTGCTCTTCCAACCTGCCTTTCACTTCCGCCGGCCAATGGGGATAATTTCAAAATTAAGCTCCACTTCATCAACATGTTGCCCAAATTTCATGGGCTGGAATCCGAAGATGCCTACATCTTCATCAACAAGTTCCAGAACGTCTGTGCAATGATGAAGACAATCCAACTGTCCAACGATGCTATACGGCTACGAGTCATTCCTTTCACTCTGTGTGCCCTTGCTGAGAAATGGATGTATAGCACCGCATCGCATTCCATAACCAGTTGGGATGAGTTTGTAAAAGCGTTTCTTAAAAAATTCTACCCAAATCACAAAACCGCAAGGATCCGAAATGAAATCAACCAATTCTCCCAGCTTCCTACCGAACCTTTTTGGAAGTTCTTTGACCGATACAAAGACCTTCTTGTTCAGTGCCTTCATCACGGTATTGAGAGATGGCAACTTTGCCAAAGCTTATATGAAGACCTGAATCCAGCAACTAAGCATTTGCTGGAGGCCATTTGTCAAGACTACTTCGTATCCAAATCTGACGAGGAAGCTTGGCAATTCTTCGACGATCTCGCGGAACAAACGCTGCAGTGGGAGAGCACACGATCGAATACTTCTTCTTCTGCTACTTCTTCTGGTCTCTCTAGGGGAGGAGTTCATCAACTCGACATCTCAATTGCAATGAAGGCCGAGATGGCAGCAATCACGCGAAAACTGGAAGCAATTGAGAGCAAATTCTCATCTCCTTCTCCTGCCCCTGCTCTTCCCCCTCGTACCATCTGCGCTTGTTGTTCCGATCCATCCCATTTGACCGAAGAGTGTCCTTATAACCCACCTTCTCAAGGACAGGATCAGGTCAATACTGCATTTCAGCAAAGATCAAGAAATGATCCATACTCTTCCACTTACAATCCCGGTTGGAAGAACCACCCCAATTTCGCCAGGAATCAGAACCAGCATCAATTCCAAAGCCACAACAACTTCCAGAGGCCTCCTCCTCCTCAACAACAAGCTCAGCAACAAACTCAACAGCAATATCAGCAGCCCTTCCAACCCCAACCTTTTCAAAATCCGACGAACAACTTTGCACCCAACAATTCTTTTCCTCAAAACAACTTTGTTTCGTCAAACAAAGATATGGTTTCGTCGCTAGAACGGAGTCTGGAGGCGTTTGTAAAGCAATCGACTCAATCCACCACCAACATCCAGTCTTCCATTCAGTCTCTGGTGCAACACACTGCTGCACATGGGCAAAACATAAAGACCATTGAAGCCCAGATTGCACAGCTGAATGCGGCGTTAAGCGAGCGAGAAAAAGGGAAGCTTCCATCTCAACCACTCCCAAATCCTGGTTACCCACATAATGTACATATTGCTCTTAAAAGACAGAACTATAATGTGAATGCCGTGACTACGTTGAGATCTAGAAGGATGCTGCACCACATCACTGGCATGCAGATAGATGACGACACCCCGGTCTCTTTTTCTTCTTTTTCTTTTTCTTCTGAGCCTATTCTCCATTCTTCAAAAGGCTCTCCTTCTTCTTCCGCTGCTCCGAACGGACCCACTCTCACTCCACGAAAACACCAGCTCTGGGATCCGTTCCAACTCCACAATCTCCTCCACAAGCATTGGACTCAACCAATTTCCAAAATGTTCCGTTTCCAAACCGGTTGAGATCCAATAAACAAAATCCATAAATGGAGAAGAGTCTGGAGTTGTTTAAATAGGTTAACATCAACATTCCCCTCTTGGATGCAGTCCAACAAGTCCCTTCCTACGCAAAAATCTTGAAGGACTTGTGCACTAAGAAGAGGAAATCTCAGGTACCTAAGAAGGTTTTCTTAGCTAGTTCCGTGAGTGATGCTCTTACCCAGGCTTTACCTCAAAAATGGAAGGACCCTGGCTGTCCTACGATTTCAATAACCATTGGGGATAAGAACATCAACCGAGCACTTTTGGATCTTGGTGCCAGTGTTACCTTCTTTCGTATTCTGTATATGAGCATCTGGGTGTAGGAGAGCTGAAACCCACACATTGTACTCTCCAAATGGCCGACCGATCTATCACCCATCCTAGGGGTGAGCTAGAGGATGTGTTAATAAAAGTAGGGGACTTCATATTCCCTGTTGACTTCATTGTTTTAGACACACAACCTGTAGCTAACCCCCGGAATCAAATTCCGGTGATACTCGGTCGTCATTTCCTTACAACCTCAAATGCTGTGATCAATTGTCGAAATGGTTCAATGAACCTATCTTTTGGAAACATGACAATTGAACTCAACATTTTTAAGTTAGGGAATCAGCCATCCGAACCTAATGCTCATATACTCGATGTGTGTTCCATCCAAGAGATCACCCCAGAGGACTGTGAATTCGAGGAGTTCTTGTTTGATCACAGCAATCTTGACGCCACTAGTGCGTTCCTCCTTGAACCTGCTGCTGCTTCTGATGCCGACAATGATTAGGCGTGTTTCATGTTTTCGAACAATCTTGGCTTGTCGCCACCCGAGTTTGAATCTTTTGAATTTTCGGATGCGTTAGTTGAACCATCCAACTCGGTCGCATACACTCGTTTTGAGCCTCTGTTAGAATCCTTTGAGTTCGAGACATTTTTGCCAATCTTTCCTTCAATTGTTTCACCTCCAACCCTCGAACTCAAACCGTTTCGGTCTCACCTCAAGTATGCTTACTTAGGTGAGAACGAGACCCTCCCTGTCATCATCTCGGCTTCTCTAGCTCCAGAACAGGAGAAAGCCCTTCTAACGGTCTTGCAAAGCAATCGGCAAGCTTTTGGCTGGACAATGGGGGACATCAAGGGGATTAGTCCCCTGATCGTTGAACATCACATTCATATGATGGATGATGCCAAACCAGCCAGGGATCCACAGAGGCAACTTAATCTAGTCATGATGGAGGCTGTGAAAAAAGATATCGTTAAATATCTGGTTAGTGGTATCATTTACCTTATCTTAGATAGCCAGTGGGTCAGTCCTATACACGTTGTCTCTAAGAAGTCGGGCATAACGGTCATCACCAATGAGGCGAACGAGTTAATCCATACTCGCACCCAAACTGGGCGGGGAGTATGCATTGATTATAGAAAAATCAACACCGTAACGCGGAAGGACCACTTTCCTCTACCATTCATTGACCAGATGCTCGAACGATTGGCTGGACATGAGGATTACTGTTTTCTAGACGGCTACTCTGGCTACAACCAGATTCCCATCGCCGAGAAAGATCAGGACAAAACAACATTCACCTGTCCTTTCGGCACGTTTGCATATCGTCGCATGCCCTTTAGGATATGCAATGCTCCCGCTACCTTCCAGTGGTGTATGATGAGATTTTTCTCTGACATGGTTGAGAAATTCTTGGAGATATTCATGGATGATTTCTCCATCTTTGGCGACTCTTTTGATGAGTGTCTGCAACATCTCGACGCTGTCCTTACCCGATGTAAGGACAAAAACCTCACTTTAAACTGGGAGAAGTGCCACTTCATGGTACGTGAAGGTATTGTCCTAGGACATATCATTTCGTAAAATGGCATTGAGGTCGACAAAGCGAAGAATGAGGTCATTTCCAATCTCCCTCTTCCCAGATGCGTCAGAGACATCCGAGCTTTTCTTGGCCACGTCGGTTTTTATAGACGGTTCATCAAGGACTTTAGCAAGATTGCTAGACCCTTAACTCTTCTGCTGGCCAAGGATACCACATTCGACTTCAACTCGAGCTGTGAAACTGCGTTCGAATCGCCGAAAAGCTCACTCACCTCTGCCCCCGTTCTTTCTTCTCCTGACTGGACGTATCCCTTTGAGATTATGTGCGATGCATCCGACTTTTCTATCGGTGCGGTCCTAGGACAGCACATCGATAAGATGTCGTACATAATCTACTATGCTAGCCGGACCCTGAATGATGCCCAACTGAATTACATGACCACCGAGAAGGAATTCTTGGCTGTTGTGTTTGCATTAGAAAAATTCAGGCCTTACTTGATCGGCTCTCCAGTCATTGTCTATATAGACCATTCAGCTCTGCGACATCTTTTTGTGAAGAAGGACGCAAAATCTAGGTTAATTCGTTGGATCCTCTTACTTCAAGAGTTTGACCTTGTCATTAAGTACAAAAGAGGATATGAAAACGTAGTGGCCGACCACCTTTCACGACTTCCTTCTTAGCTGACGCTTCCACTTTCCATCAACGACGTTTTTCCGGATGAACAGCTCGTGATAGTATCGTGCAAAATCAGGTTCGCAGATATTGTGAACTATTTGGCAACAGGATTACTACCGAACGAATGGTCAAGTCAGGACAGACTTCGATTATTATCCCAAGTAAAACACTTTTACTGGGACGAACCCTATCTGTTCAAGTACTGTCCCGACCATATTATTCGTCGGTGTGTTCCTAATAATGAGTTCAACAGTATGCTGTCTTTTTGCCACGATCAAGCGTGTGGCGGGCATTTTGGCCCAAGAAAGACAGCCTAGAAAGTCTTGCAGTGTGGCTTCTACTGGCCACAACTCTTCAAAGATGCTCATAATTACTGCAAGACTTGCTCCCGGTGCCAACACGTGGGCCGGATATCCAGGGGAAACGAGATGCCGCTCCAACCAATCTTGGTTGTCGAGATTTTCGATGTTTGGGGAATTGCTTTCATGGGGCCGTTTCCCAGCTCTTTTGGGAACCTGTATATTCTTCTAGCTGTTGATTATGTCTCTAAATGGGTCGAGACTGTGCCAAGCCGGACGAACGACAACAAGGTTGTGGTTCGATTCCTTAAAGAAAACACCTTTTCTCGGTTCGGGCACTCGCGCGCGATCATTAGCGACAATGGAACGCATTTCTGTAATAGGACTTTCGATGCCTTGATGCGGAAATACTCCATTAATCATAAGCTATCCACGCCCTACCACCCCTAAACATATGGGCAAGCCGAAGTTTCTAATCGACAAATCAAACAAATTTTGGAGAAAACGGTTTTCAAGAACCGTAAGGATTGATCTTTAAAACTCACTGATGCCCTTTGGACATTTCGAATTTCTTATAAGACTGATCTTGGCATGTCTCCTTATCGGCTTGTTTATGGAATGGCTTGCCACCTTCCGATGGAAATTTAGCATCGCTCATTTTGGGCGATCAAAGAGCTGAATCTAACCCTTGAAGATGCGGGCAGCTATCAGAAGCTGCAGCTCAACGAACTGAACGAGCTTCGGGATGAAGCTTACGAAAACGCGGTTGTCGTTAAGAACCGAACGAAGGTGTTTCATGATAAACACCTTACGCACAAAACTTTCACACCTGGTCAACAGGTAGTTCTTTACGACACCCGACTACATTTCCATCCCGGTAAGCTCAGATCTCGCTGGAAAGGACCCTTTTTTGTGCGGACTGTATATCCGCACGGAGCGGTGGATTTGGAAAATCCAGAGGACGGTTCACTATTCAAAGTGAACGGACACAGGATAAAACCGTTCCTCACCGTAGACCTATCGAAGGAGCTCTTGATATTGCAGGTGCCGGTTTACATTGGCTAATCTTCCTCCGCTTACCACCAAACTTCGGTTATCCAGCCATAAATAGTGGAAAAACTGTTTCAAATAAGTTTTGGGGTATGTATATACCATTTTGTTTTTTTTGTGTGCCGGGTATAATTCCCACCTGTAATAATTTGTAAAATAATACAATAAAAATAAATAAATAAATATATAAAAAATTTAGGGGTGTGTTTTTATAAATGTACAAAACCATAAATAAAATAAAATAAAACACAAAATTTTAATTCTTTTATTTAATTATTCTTTTTGGGGAGGGTTTTGTATAAATGTCCAACAACCCCTATAAATATTCCTCGACCCTTATTTTGTCAATTACCGAGCCCTAATTTTCACTCTCCAACCAAACCCTAGCCGCCACAAAAATCTGCGCCGCCGATCTCCTCTCGCCGCCGCATTTCTGCCGCTGAAGAGCCTTTCCCGCCGCGCTTCCGCCGCCTTCTACCCTCGTCTCCCTCTGAAATTTTCAGAGGAGGTTTGCATCTCTGTTTTCTCTCTTTATAGATTTAATATTTCAGCATTTGCTCTCTGTCATGGCCCCTACTTTGCAATTTGAACGGGATTTCTCCCACTTATTCACCCATGATATTTACGGTAGTTATTTCGGCGACGAGATCCGAAAACGCGGATGGAATTTTCTGTTATTTAACCATCCAAACGCGTTCGCGCTTCCGGATCTCGTTGCGCGTTTCTTTTATAGTGTGGAAGAGGGCTGTTTAGCACAACACAGGTTCATACGATTACTGTGGGGGGATCGGGAAATAATTATCGATAGGGACTTCATTCACGAAGTCACTTTAATACCACGAATCCCCATTCACGATCAACCCCTCCGATTCAAGGATTACCTACCATAATGGGTGATGACTGTTCTAGGTAGCCTAGGAAGGGCATTCAGGCTCGCACGCTTTATGCAAATGTTTTAACAGTGTGCCGTTGGGAACAAAACAACATTTTCGGCAGTTCGCACAACACCACATTTTTTACACCATCCCTTCACATAGTGCACACATTAATGACCAAAAACCCCAGCTATGACATATGCACTATGTTGCTACACTCGATTGGCACCGACAAGAGGGCGGCCAATTATCCATGCCCGGTGTTGGTGACACAACTGTGTCGCTATTTCCTTCCTGTTGAGGAATTTGAAATTTACATGCATAGTGGGGTTCCCATTCGACCCCTTCTTGAGGGGTCTCCACATCCTACACACGACTTCATGGTTTATGGTCACGCACCGAGCCGGCCGAAGATGTGTTGGCAAAGACACCTAGCTCGAGCTCCACTGCGAGCGATGAAGAGCTAACCCCCTGTTCATACCATAATTTTGCATTATTTTATTCCCCATTCTTATTCAGTTTACAAATAAACAGGTGCTTTTGACTCATGTCTGCTACTTAGCTGCAGCTTACAGGTTCTTGGAATAAAAACAGTGAAATTGATGAAAAAGATGATACAAAGTGAGACTACGACCGACAAATGGAAGAATCTTGATCAAGCCTACAATTTGGAGAATAACAAAAATCAATAAACAAGTTCATAAAGTACAAAGGCAGCTCAAGGTTCAAGACTTCGACACGAAGCAGACGGAAAAGTCCATGACATTACTCACTTTAGAGATCTGGAAAAGAACTAAAAGACATTCTGAAGAACAAACTAAGGAAAGCAGAAGACAAAGCCAACCAGAAGATTACCAGAAAAATTGAGCATCCAATCTCTCCATTTGGCCGCGGAACCGCGGCCAAACCACGGTTCCGCGGCCAAGACACACCCATGTCGGTGAAAAATTGTAACAGTGGAGTCGGTGCGTTGACTAGGGCTTTTTCTTAGGGGGTAAAATTGTAATTGCAGATATGACACGATTGTAAACCTAGGGTTTCTATGTTCTATAAATAGAAATCCTAAAATCTGTTTTAGGTCATGCCTCTTTTCATTGATCAAAAATTCAGAATTCTATGTATGGAGAGAGCCATCAAATAAAGGATGCCTCTTTTTATTCATCTATTCAGATCTGAAAATTCCTGTGTAAATGTTTGGAGAGAGCCATCAATAAAGTAAGTAGTTTTATTTAATTGCCCTAGTTAATTTTTATTCTGCCTTAGTATAGATTTTTCATTCTTTGCCCTAGTTAATTTTTATTCTGCCTTAGTATAGATTTTTCATTCTTTGGCCTTGTTAATTTTTATTCTGCCTTAGTATAGATTTTTCATTCTTTGCCCTAGTTAAATAGTTAGAGATGTTTTTCAATTCCCTAATGAGCGAGTAGTCTTCTCGTTTGTTAGGTTTAGATTTGGGGAAGGCTTGAGAGATAAAATCTCTCACCCCGTTTCTTACCCCATCACATATAATTAATAGGACTCCATGCATACATACACACACTGTTCCCTACGGCACCTTACCCCAAGAGGTAACAGTGATACCGTAGTATAAACGATCGGTTGTGTATATTTTCCATGGAGGTTAGGGTAAGAATTAAGAAAGGAAGGACTAGAACCTAGAGGAAAAAACATCGTTTCTTCCTGATGGTACTAATCCTCTTTATTAATTATTACCATAACACCTAAAAGAGATCTAAA
Organism: Agapanthus africanus; assembly: GCA_030015575.1. Lineage (NCBI taxonomy): Eukaryota > Viridiplantae > Streptophyta > Magnoliopsida > Asparagales > Amaryllidaceae > Agapanthus > Agapanthus africanus. The sequence goes on from CM057337.1 coordinate 502,736,030, forward strand.
ATAGGGCATTGAAAGCGGTGAGGAAATCTTTAATTTCCAAACTTAAGCTAAACCTAACCCTAGCAAGATTCTATTCTTAGTATAAATCAGTTTAGTTTTTAGCGATAATCCACTCACACCGTTTGGAATTAACTCGTTAGACCAAATTAGGAAATACACAACATCCCTGTGGACCGAGCCGTACTCACCGGCTAGCTATCAAGCGACGCCATTCTTGATTGCGGTTATAAATATTTTTGATTCATCTTTTGAAAGCCCAAGCACGCTAAATCTTTATACAAATCAAATGGCGCCGTTGCCGAGGATGGCGTGTTATTTTCTTTTTGTAATTTCGGGTTAATATAAAAAAAAATTCATAAAAACTGAAAATTAAAAAATATATATATATATATATATATATATAAAATCTTTGTATTGTTTGAAGAGTATTTTCGTTTGAATTTTGCAGGATCGACGAACGAGATCGGAAAAATCCAGAAAGTAAAACAGAAAACGGTAGATCTGAAAAGCAGAGAAAAATCAGACCAGACGAGCAGAAGAAATCTCGGGAACAGAACCGCCGCCGCCGCCGCGTTTCCGCCGCCGCAACCCGCTTCTAGCCGCGCTTCCGCGGTACTCTGGTGACGTCAGCGCTTGAAAAATCACTATAAGTCTTTCTCTCTCCTCCTCTGAACCCCATGATATCTCCTCTGTAAAATCTCCTGCAGGATTCTTTGCGCTAAAAATCTCTCCCCCTTCCAATAATTGATCTTGTACAGGATTCTTTGCGCCGCGCTTAAAAAAAATTGTTTGCTAGTGTTTGATTGTGTTTACTGCTTTGCATAATTTAATTTGACTTTAAGGGGCTTGAAACCAATCCAGATTGGGTGGGGATTTCATTACCCTTCCCAGGACCCCAGAAATCACATAAGACATATTGCATTGACCATCTTTTAATTAAAAAATATTAGACTTAGCCCTAAGGACTTCGCGCTCAATAGGACAAAGGACTAGTTGTAGGCATCGACCGTTGATCCTAACCTGATTTTGTGGTGTCTAGGCAAGTGTGTCTAAAGCAAAAGGTTACTTAATTAGGTCCACTACTTACGTGGTGGAGAGCCTCCCACTTACCTGGCACTTACCTGGCCATAATTGGCGGTGAAGAGACGGTTTGAGGTCCTACGTCTTGCCCTTTGGAACAGTTAGGAGCTGTCTAGCTAACCTAGGTGACCTTAGATCTAGGCCTGATTGTGCATTTATGGTTGATTAAAAGTGTGTCTAAGACTTTTATCGAAAATCTTTTTTTGCAAAAAGCTCCATAAAAAAAACAAAAAGAAAAAGAAATTTTTTTTTTACAAAAACTTGCAACTTGTTGCTAAGAAATCCGTGCACCCCACATTCTTTTTCTTCTCTTTCTTACATCATGGGTACCCCACCTCCCAAAACTCTTGCCGAACTTTGGTACCCTCAACCAAACTTTGCTTCATACGTGAATTGTTTTGGTCGAATTACGGATGACCCCTCCATGCCCAAAATTTCTTTGAAAGATCGAATAGAAGCGTTTAGGAGAAACATTTCGACTCTACAATCCACTTTGTATCAACCATTTCAACCTTCACCACCTTCTTACGTTGATACTCCTTTTTCAAGTCCTGTTGTAACTCCAAAACCCATGTCTATTTCTGAGCATATTGAACAATCTCGTAGCCGATCTTTCACTCCTCTCCACACATCTAGTTCTAGGGATCAACAAATCCATTCACCTTTTTATCCAAATGTTGATCCTACTCCTGTCCAACCATTCAATTCCTACCAGTCCTACCCAACTTTCACACATTCCCTAGACATTGCTTCTACATAGCCATTTGGGAGTTTCCAGAATCCAAGCAACTTTGAATCTTTTACTGAAACCCCTTCAAAACCCATGTCTAGTTTGGAACAGTCGTTGGAAGCCTATATAGTAGCGATAAACCAAATGATGAGGAATGTGGATGCATCCATTGCCGCCCTTATGCAACCTAATGAACCGGTAGCTAGTTTCCAACTAGCTCCAAATCTTCTAATGTATGATGAGACGGTTGGACAGAGTGAGAATTTGAGTGGAGAGAGTGAGCTGTGCACCCTTTCAAATCAAACCTACCCATTACCAATTGAATTCCACAACTCCAGTTTTCAAACGAGTGTCCCAAATGATTCATCAGTTGAAAATAAAACATTTAATGAGTTGTGTGACTTTGTAGTGCTTGATTTGCCAGATTGTGAAGAGTCCCTTTCGAGTGAAACCACGCCTAATCCTTTCGACCTCTACACCTCCACTCTAGAACCTGAAGTGATAAATATCCATGCTTTTGATGAGGTGTCTAAAAAAATAGATTTTCACTTGATTGAGGACATAGCCATTTGGGAGTTTCCAGAATCCAAGCAACTTTGAATCTTTTACTGAAACCCCTTCAAAACCCATGTCTAGTTTGGAACAGTCGTTGGAAGCCTATATGGTAGCGACAAACCAAATGATGAGGAATGTGGATGCATCCATTGCCGCCCTTATGCAACCTAATGAACCGGTAGCTAGTTTCCAACTAGCTCCAAATCTTCTAATGTATGATGAGACGGTTGGACAGAGTGAGAATTTGAGAGGAGAGAGTGAGCTGTGCACCCTTTCAAATCAAACCTACCCATTACCAATTGAATTCCACAACTCCAGTTTTCAAACGAGTGTCCCAAATGATTCATCAGTTGAAAATAAAACATTTAATGAGTTGTGTGACTTTGTAGTGCTTGATTTGCCAGATTGTGAAGAGTCCCTTTCGAGTGAAACCACGCCTAATCCTTTCGACCTCTACACCTCCACTCTAGAACCTGAAGTGATAAATATCCATGCTTTTCATGAGGTGTCTAAAAAAATAGATTTTCACTTGATTGAGGATATTGAGGCAGGGAGTATTTTGGATGATGAACCCGTAGATTTGACTGACATTTTATCTCCAATTCATCATCCCGAGTCATTAAATGTTTCTCCCGAACTTCATATGCGTCTTGATTTTGATGATAATTGCATGGATAAGATAATTTTTGTGGAGAATCATGAGGATAGTATTGAGGAGAGTATTGAGGATAGTATTGAGGATGAACCATTTTTGTTTGATGTGTCGGATTTTCCAATTCATCCTCCTGAACCTTTAACTGTTATACTTCCTAAATCACCCTCCATCCTTTCCATCGTTCCGACCACGCAAAAGATCATGCAAGAGGACTATGAGTTTGAAAAATTTCTCTTCGATCACAGCAATTTAGATGCCACTAGTGCGTATCTCTTTGAATCTGACACAGTTCTCACAACTGATATCGATTACGAGTGTTTCACTTTTTCGGACGATTTTGAATACTCACCGCCCGAGTTTGAGTCCTTTGAATTTTCAGATGAGTTAGTTGAACCATCAGACTCGGTTGCTTACAGTCATTTCGATCCATTGATGGAATCATTCAAGTTCGAGACAGATTACTTATGTGAGAATAATACTATCCCTAAATCTCTCCCCGTCGTCCTTTCCATCGCTTCGACCGTGCAAGAATCCGTCGCGTTTCCATTTTCAATGGATGGTTTACCAAGTTCAACGTACCCATGTTTTCTCGCGAATCTTGAGGGATTTGACCCCATTTCTCGATGGGTTGATAGATTAGAACAATCGTTTTTAACACATCGGTCATCACAAATTGCGCTAATTTATTCACTCGATTTACACCCTCAAGTTCGTACTACACTTCTTTCTCTTTTCCGCCATTCTTCTCCTCCACCGAGACCATATTCCACCCTTCTTCCCATACGGTCTCGTGTGTTTCTCAACTCCTTTCTCTACACTCCATTCTTTCACCAACCGTACCATTATCACGATAGAATTTTTGAATGGTTGGTGCTAACCTTTGGTCTGTGTAAGGCCTTGTATAGTTTGATTTTTCTCCTCCCTAACTCTGAACTTTAACGCTTAGAACAATGGAAACACTGTGTCACTTAAGTTTGGGGGGAACCTTGTTGTATATATATATTTTTGTTTTTTTCTTTTAACAATAAAAAATAAAAAAAAATTTATAAATAAATAAATAGGGGAGTACCGACAATTTTGACCCTGTTGGTATAGCCTGACAGTGAGGACATTGTCAAGTTTAAGTTTAGGGGTGTGCTCGGTAAGCCTTCTTCCTTCGCATTCATATGTATATTTTTGCGTTTGCATACTTATTTTAAAACCCATAAAAACTGAAAATTTCAAAAATTATAAAAATTAAAGTATTCAATTTGGCCATAATTGACTTGAGATTGACAAAAAGGTTAACTAGCTAGGAACAACTAGATCTTATACTTAGTAAATTAAAAACTTTAAAAATAACCTTTCTTAAAATTTAACGGTAGAAAGTATATGTTTTTGTAATTTATTTAGAAATAGGCAAATTTTGAGTTCACTTCTTGGGCTAAGTTAAAACAAGGAAAAAGTATTGATATCTTTATTAAAGTATAAGTGCGAAAAATAATTCCTAAGCTTAAGTCTAAATTCTGAAAATATATACCCTACAAAATTGCACAAACACGAACCTTGAAACTTGGAATAGTAGGAGAGACCTTGAAATACTCTTGTCTAAAGTCCTTAGTACGAAGAAAAATACAATAAAATAAAAGTGTGAACATAGAAAAAAATGAACACTGGTTTTTGTAATTACTTAAGGCTGCATTAATAGAAAAATATTTAGCGAGGGTGCTTCATCACCTAGTGCCTTAGACCAACAGGTTTGGGAGTCACTGCTAAAAGCCTTAGGGATTACAAGACTAGGAATTATGCCTTAATATGCAAACACATTTTGTAATCGGTCGTTAGTACCTCAAGAAGTATTAACGGTCGCATAAAGGATGTGTAAGCAAAAATTCATCTAAAAAATCACCAATTAAGAAGTGCTTTGGACAACGGATAAGAGTATGATTGCTTGATTTGAATTTCCAAGTGTAGCGTTGATATATACACACACGTAGGGGTATGTGATTGGGGTTTAGATAAGAGATAGGAATGAAAAATAGGACTTGTATCTTTAGTAGAGATGATAAAAATTCCTAAGTTGAGATAGAACCCTAGAAGGAAAACTTAAAAGATGCTAAAAGCTAAGTAAATCTACAAATCATATATAATCTTAAGTTAAATAATAAGGAAGCATGAAGAATACGGGTGAATAATTTATGAGTCGAAGATAATAGAGTTCTTGTTAGAAAACCTAATTGGAGAATAAAAATCAATGGGCTTAATTGATAGGATTTTGTGGATAGTATCCGCTGAAAACCCTCAGGAGACAACACTCCTCCTACTAGGGACACCTAGAGGTTTAACGGCTTGTTGCACGAGCTCAGTGCAATTGTGTTTCCCTGCGAAAGTGAGGTTAGGATTTTGTTGAGAATAAAACTAGGTTTGCTCGAGGACGAGCAAAAGATAAGTTTGGGGGTATTTGTTCATACCATAATTTTGCATTATTTTATTCCCCATTCTTATTCAGTTTACAAATAAACAGGTGCTTTTGACTCATGTCTGCTACTTAGTTGCAGGTTACAGGTTCTTGGAATAAAAACAGTGAAATTGATGAAAAAGATGATACAAAGTGAGACTACGACCGACAAATGGAAGAATCTTGATCAAACCTACAATTTGAAGAATAACGAAAATCAATAAACAAGTTCACAAAGTACAAAGGCAGCTCAAGGTTCAAGACTTCGACACGAAGCAGACGGAAAAGTCCATGACATTACTCACTGTAGAGATCTGGAAAAGAACTAAAAAACATTCTGAAGAACAAACTAAGGAAAGCAGAAGACAAAGCCAACCAGAAAATTACAAGAAAAATTGAGCATCCAGTCTCTCCATTTGGCCGCGGAACCGCGGCCAAACCGGGCCTATGGCCGTGGTTCCGCGGCCAAGACACACCCATGTCGGTGGAAAATTGTAACAGTGGAGTCGGTGCGTTGACTAGGTCTTTTTCTTAGGGGGTAAAACTGTAATTGCAGATATGACGGAATTGTAAACCTAGGGTTTCTATGTTCCATAAATAGAAATCCTAAAATCTGGTTTAGGTCATACCTCTTTTCATTGATCAAAAATTCAGAATTCTATGTATGGAGAGACCATCAAATAAGGGATGCCTCTTTTTATTCATCTATTCATATCTGAAAATTCCTGTGTAAATGTTTTGAGAGAGCCATCAATAAAGTAAGTAGTTTTATTTAATTGCCCTAGTTAATTTTTATTCTGCCTTAGTATAGATTTTTCATTCTTTACCCTACTTAGATAGTTAGAGATGTTTTTCAATTCCCTAATGAGTGAGTAGTCTCCTCGCTTGTTAGGGTTAGATTTGGGGAAGGCTTGAGAGATGAAATCTCTCACCCCTTTTTTGCCCCATCACATATAATTAATAGGACTCCATGCATACATACACACACCGTTCCCTACGGCACCTTACCCCAAGAGGTAATGGTGATACCGTAGTATAAACGACCGGTTGTGTATGTTTTCCATGGAGGTTAGGGTAAGAATTAAGAATGGAAGGACTAGAACCTAGAGGAAGAATTATCGTTTCTTCCCGATGGTACTAATCCCCTTTATTAATTATTACCATAACACCTAAAAGAGATCTAAAATAGGGCATTGAAAGCGGTGAGGAAATCTTCAATTTCCAAACTTAACCTAAACCTAACCCTAGCAAGATTCAAGTCTTAGTATAAATCAGTTTAGTTTTTAGCGATAATCCACTCACACCGTTTGGAATTAACTCATTAGACCAAATTAGGAAATACACAACATCCCTGTGGACCGACCCGTACTCACCGGCTAGCTACCAAGCGACGCCGTTCTTGATTGCGGTTATAAATAATTTTGATTCATCTTTTGAAAGCGCAAGCACGCTAAATCTTTATACAAATCACCCCCGCTGCGCAAGCACGCTTAATTCGATGAACCCATAGGGGGGTAGAACGAGCGTTAGGGATGCTAACAAACTTTGATCAGCGATTGACGAGTCTGGAACAGGGAATGTCCACCCTACTGGCAAGAGAGGAATGAGCACGATCGAGAGGACGAGGGACGGATAGGGGTGAGGCGGGAACAAGTGATGTCGCGTCTAGGAGACGCCACAGACAGCAGTGAGGGCACTGCTGTCGGTCAGTTCAGGGGTGAGGCTTGGTTGTAAATAGTTATCCTTGCATTGCATCTGCACGTTCTTTTTTATTTTTGTAAAAATTTGTTTTTGTGTTGCATTTTTATATTCCGCATCGGTTTTTTTTCTGCATTGTATTATAAAAAAAAATATTAAAAAAATTAAAATAAATTTAAAAAATTTAAAAACAAAAAAAATGAAAATTTCAATTTTGACCATATTTGACTCGAGTTCGACATGACGGTTGACTAGTTAGAAAAAACTAGATCTTAAACTTAGTAAATTAAAAACCCTAAAAATAACCTTCCTTGAAGTATAACAGTAGAAAATATACGTCCTTGCAGTTTATTTAGAAATAAGCAATTTTGAGTTCAGTTCTTGAGCTAAGTTGAAATGAGGGAAAAGTATTGAAAGCTCTATTTGAAGAGTAAGTCTGAAAAATAATTCTGAACTTTAAGTCCAAATTCTGAAAATACATACCCTACAAATCGCACATGCACGCACCTTAAATCTTGGGATGGTAGAGAATACCTAGAAATACTCTTGCCTGAAAGCCTAGAATGAAAGAAAAAATAGCATTTAAAGCTAACCACCAATAGAACACCATTGAAAAATATATCCGGTCTTGAAATAAAAAAATAAAAAATAAAACAAAGAATAAAAAACAAGACCTGGAAACTGCTATTTACGTTTTAAGCTCACACATTTAGTAATCAGATATTAGTGCCTCAAGAAACATTAATAATCGCATGAAAAGTGTATGAGCAAAACCGTCCATCATTAATGAAAAGAAGTAGTACTAGGTATTAAGGCAAGGGTATTATAGCTTGAACTGAATTTCCAAGTGTAGGGGTGATAATTACACACACGTAGGGGTATATAATCGGCGTTTGGAAGAGAGATAGGAATGAAAAATAGGGCTTATTTCTTAAGTAGAGTTGATAAAAATTCCGGATTTGAGATTGCGTTCTAGAAGGAAAACTCACGAGATGCGGAAAGCTTTATAAACTGGCAAAACGTATAGGATTTTAAGTTAAATGAAAAGGAAGTGTGAAAAATACAGGTTGATGATTTCTAGGTTGAAGATAATATAGTTTCTTGCTAGAATGTTGATCTGTAAAACTAGAGTCAACGGCCAAATTGATCGGATTTTATGGGTAGTATCCGCTGAAAACACTTTCGCAGGGAACGCGATTGCACTGAGCTCGTGCAACAGGCCGTTAAACCTCTAGGTTGCCCTAGAGGAGGGGGTATTTGTTCATATCATATTTTTGCATTTTTCTACGGCCCATTCTTGATCACATAGCATATAGGTAGGTACTCTTGATCCGTGTTTGCTGAATAATTGCAGGTTATAGGTTCTCAGCTCTAAACACTGAAATTCATGAAAAGTCGCAAATAATTCAGGACTATGGCCAACAACAGATAAAAATGGGTCTTCGCTCATTATCCGTATGATGCCGCATACCAGTTCAAGGGACAAAATGGCAAATCATTGGTTATTTCATGCACAAAGCATAAGGGCAGCACAAGATCCAAGACTTCAACGCGGAGCTCAAGGCAAAAGTCCACATCATTTCACCGTTTGGACTGCTGAAAATCTGGAAGAAAATTGAAGAGATTCTGAGAAACCAAGTGTACCAAACAGAAGAGAACAACAACATGGAGAAACCCAGAAAACCTAAGCCTCCAATTCCACTACATGGCCACGGAACCGCGGCCAATATGGCACTTCTGCCGCGGATCCGCGGCCGAGTCAACTCGTTGTTGACTCGGGTTTTAAGGGTAGTTTTGTAACTTCATTTTGTATCAGATTGTATCCCTAGGGTTTCATGTATCTGCCTATAAATAGCCCAGTTCTAAGCCAAGTAAAGTGTGCTTTTCTTTGTATTAGATTTTTAGGATAAGTGTTTATAGTTCTTCTTCCTTTTCATCTTTCTCCATTAAAATTGTAGTGAGCTTCATGAGTAATGATGAATAAAAGAATAGTTCTTTTTATTAACTTGCTTGTCTTGTAATTCTGTTATTATATTTGCTTGTAATTTTCATTTGTTAAATTAGTTGTTGTTGTTTGTTTGTTTGCTTTCTTTCTTTTTCTCTTTTCGATTATCCTTACAACAATGATGCTTAAGTATGATCCTTGCCAAAGTGAGGTCTCAAATAGTTAGTTGTGATTTTCTAACCCCAATTCTTTCTACCTTCTTTCTTTGTTTTATTTTCTTTTTCTTTTTAATGGGTTAGTAGTTTCTCACTTGTTAGGGTAGGATGAGGGAAGTTTGAGAAAAGGAAATCTCTCTCACTCTTTTCTTTACCCAACATCTTAATTCGGACTCCCGTTAATTGAACCACAATTCGCTCCCTACGGCACCTTATCCTACATGATAGCGGTGATTGTCACGACCCAAAATTTGGATATGACCGGCACTTAGATTGTATAATATCTAAAGATATCGATCTGAGTAAGCCAAAAAACCAAGATCAAAACCCTTTTTGCGAAATTTAGACAATTTTAGTTGTTTAAGTATAAGAATGAAGAAGCATGCCGAAAGGTTTTTAAATAATAAAGTTTACACCACTGGTTTTAAAACTTCGACAGTACTCCCTTTTTAATTATTAAATAAACTGTTATAGGGTGTATGAATAGGTTGCACCCCTAGTTGGGAGCAAATAAAGCCAACAGCGGAAATCAATACACGATAATAATACGACAATCGAAATGAAGAATCTCACGTCTAAGTAAAAGAACTATAACTTAACACAACTAAATGATTTCATAAGTAAACATAATATACATATAACCACATCGCATTCTAAGTCAAATATACATGGTCTGATGGAGTAATACTAGATCCAAAATATACATATCCAAAATAGGAGGTTACTACATACGTAACCCACCTAGCAAAAAGAGCGGTAAAAGCTGATGAGTGGATCTGCACTGCTGCTACGCGTCCTCACGACTCCTGCAAGGAACTAAGGCACAACGGGGGTGAGTTGCCAACGCAGTGAATAAGACTAACATATATCGGCTGATAATGTAAGTATGACGAACTTGAGCTAACATCAACAAGAATGAATATAATGCATGATAACATGTGGAAATATAAACGTGAACTACTAAGTAAAAATCAAAAAGGAAATCTCATCAATTAATCCTAATAAGGTTTATTCCTTTCCGTGTCCAACATCGACACAAATCTTCTGTTTCCATCAGGCATCGTTTCTCGAACGATCCTGTAATCCATAACAACGGTCGGTATCACCTAGATATCCGCCGTGTTTCACAACTGTCTCCGGTATCGAGTATTCTCGCTAGGCTCCCCGCCTCAATTGTGGCTTTCCTGCCCCTAGGTCTCGACTGGGTCTACCATGTATCCAACTGTATATCCCCCCACTCAGTCTGGATAACGTATAAATCCGCAACCGTATAGCCCCCTACTCGGTTCGGAATAAAACCAAATCAAAAAATCATCTCATGGTGGACGTATCACATCATTCATGAAGAATCAATGAATATAACTGAATAATATACAAAACTCAAAACCATAAATCCGTAATGAATCAATGCATCTTATATTAACATTTAAATTACGAGAACATGAAATACGATAACATCTATCCAGATAACTTCCATTATTGATGTTAAAGTATAATAGAAATCAAATTTAACATAATAATTATTAAGTGTGTAGGTTACAGGTTAATATTGACGAGGTGTAGTGTAACATGTAGATATGTGCATGTGCGGCATAACTCGTCGATAATTGTGCAGTGTCCTAACCATTATTAACATGAAGATGTATAGATATATGAATGCATATGATCACTTTATATACAAAGACATACTTGTTATTTAAACTTAAACTACGGGCGTATCACGCCATCCATACAAAATCCCCCGGTAGATGTTTAGTCTACACACCGGAATACGTCGAATCCACTTAGATCAATAATCCCTTTCCTTTCCTTGCGGCCTCTGAAGTTCCCTTACTCGAATCTAATATTGAATTTAACTTGTATAAGAAACGGCTACATTCCGATACGGCAAAAACATAAAAATACACGTTTTTACATATTAGCTATACTAAGTATGAATATTTCAACCTATCTAACGCTTATACTAACTGGAATTTACCCGATTGCTTTTCATAACAGAAAACAGAAACGAGTTACGAATTACCCGTGTCGTATTTTAGAATTTTGATCCCTTTTCAGATTTTAGCTTTCAGATTTCCCGTACTGAAAATTTAACTTAAATAAACAATACCAAACACATTTATCCATACCTATAGACCTACCCTAAAAACCACAGAACCCAACTCTCCAAGAAATCCGGCGAGATCGGTTTTTTTGTGATGGTCGCCGGCCAAAATCCGAGCAACATGGTTCGTCTTCTTAGGGTTAATTCTAAGCCCAGTTTATAAGAGGATGTAATTGTTTGATCACTTTAGTTATCATCTAAACTATAGCAGATTAATACAGAGCTAAATTTTGCCTAAAATACGATATTACCAATATTTGATTTCTAAAATAAAACAGTTACAGAACTAAAATCCTACAGTGTTTAAAAATTATACCTACAGAGGATTGCTGGAAGATCTTCCTCCAAGATATACAAGCTCCTAGTTCCTAGCTTGAGCGTGAGGAAAATCCTTAGAACTTAGCTCTTCTCTTCACTTCTTTCTTTTCTTTTCTTCTTGTTGTTTTTCTAAAGTTTTTCTTCTTTCTTTTTCAGTTTAATTATTATTTCAATTGATTTGTGAATTGAACAAGATAAGGAAAGGGAGTGAGGTTGGTAGGAGGAGGTGTCACCAAGCAAGGATGTGGTATTTTCTTGCAAGTAGGTGGTGTAGCAAGGAAAAAGATATGTTTTTCATGCAAAGGGTGAGGTGTGTGCATGAGGTGTATGTGCAAGAAGGTGGTGTGTCATGGTGTTATGATACACCAAGGGTTTAAATTAACCTTATCCAATTTCTACCCCTTTTTGCATAACAACCCTTAAACAATTCTAATTTGCATAAAGAAACTAACCTTTTCACATAACCCCTCATAATATATCATATTACACATGAAGCTAAACTTTTCATAAAAACCCTTGAAATTCATTAATGCTACAAACTTAAAATTTTAATTTAATTAGTTTTACACCACTTATGCAAGTGTCCTATTTTGTTTCACTAACTTTTTAAATTAACGTTTTATTATTTAATTAACTAATTTAATTTATTATCTAAAATTTTCAAAATGTTACAATATTCCCACCTTAAGAAAATTCGGTCCCCGAATTTAAAACTTAGCTATACATACCTTCAAAAAGATGTGGAAATTTCTTCCGCATCGCATCCTCTGTCTCCCAAGTGATCTCCTCGCGATTCGTTCCTCGCCAAAGAACCTTTACAGACGGAAGTACCCTTGATCTCAGTTTCTTTGCCTGTCGGTCTAGAATAGCCACTGGCTGCACTGCGTAGGATAAATCCTGCTCAAGCTGTACGGTCTGATGTTGGATCACGTGAGAAGGATCGTAAAGATACTTGTGAAGCATAGACGTGAAATACCGGATGCACATTGGGAAAACTCAGTGGAAGTGCTAAACGATAAGCTACAACACCCACTCTCTCTAGAATCTCATAGGATCCGACATATCTGGGGCTGAGCTTCCCCTTTTTCCCGAAACGCATCACATCCTTCATCGGAGATACACGAAGGAATACATGTTCTCCCACATCAAACTCGAGTCTATGACGGCGTCGATCGGCATATGATTTCTGTCTGCACTGGCCGTTCTCATCCTGTTCCGTATCAACTGGACCTTTTCTGTAGTCTCCTGTACTATCTGCGGTCCCAAAATGCTACTCTCGCTAAGTTCTGTCCAGCAAACGGGTGATCGACACCTTCTCCCATACAAAGCTTCAAAGGTTGCCATTTGGATCATCTCCTCAAAACTGTTGCTGTAAGAGAATTCTATCAAAGGTAGGTGACGATCCCAACTGCCACCGAAATCTAGACTGCAGGCTCGAAGCATATCTTTAGAGTCTGTATGGTCCGCTCCGACTGACCATCTGTCTGGGGGTAGAAAGCTGTACTAAAACTCAGTCGGGTACCTAGAGCCTCTTGAAGTTTCTGCCATAATCGGCTGGTGAACTGCGTACCCCTATCGGACACAATGCATGTTGGAACTCCATGCAATCGTACTATCTCATTAATATAGACCTGAGCATACTGTGCGTATCCATAAGTCGTTTTCACCGGAAGAAAGTGAGCGGTCTTCGTAAATCGATCCACAATCACCCAGATAGAATCATACCCTCTGCTAGTCCTGGGTAGACCCACAATGAAATCCATGGAGATCTGCTCCTATTTCCACTCCGGGATAGGTAAGGGCTGCAACTCTCCTGCCGGCCTCTGGTGCTCAGCCTTGACTTGCTGACAAGTCAAGCATCTCGAAACAAACTCTACGACATCTTTCTTCATTCCTTCCCACCAAAAGTCATCCTTCAAATCTTGATACATCCTTGTGGAACCAGGATGAATACTATATGCTGACCGATGGGCCTCCTCTAAGATCTCACGTCTCAGTCCCTCCAAATCCGGCACACAAAGACAAGTCCCAAAATGTAATACTCGACGGTCATCTATCCCGAACTCAGACTCTCTATCCTGTCTAACCTGATCCATGATCTCCGACAAGCGAGCATCCGTGGGCTGTGTATCTCGAATACGATCCAATAACTGAGGACGGGTGCGAACATAAGCCAACTGTCCTCCTGTCGATGTGAACTCAAAATGTATACAACTATCACACAGAACCTGCCAATCTGCCGAAGACTGTATCTGCATAGTGCACAAATGAGATAAGCTACCTCCAGGCCTCCGACTCAAAGCATCTGCTGCAACATTCGCTTTGCCTGGATGATACAGAATCTCACAATCGTAATCCTTCACTAGTTCCATCCATCAACGCTGCCTCAGATTCAGATCCCGCTGCTGAAAAATATATTTCAAACTCTTGTGGTCTGTGAATATCTGGCACGACTTACCGTACAAGTAATGCCTCCAAATCTTCAGTGCGGATACCACAGCAGCCGTCTCTAAATCATGCGTGGGGTAGTTTTGCTCGTGCCTCTTCAGCTGTCGAGATGCATAAGCGACAACTCTGTCGTGTTGCATCAACACACACCCTAAACCCACTCGAGAGGCGTCACAATAAACAACAAAACCACCTGACCCAGAAGGTAAAGATAAGACTGGTGCAGTCGTCAAGCGAGTCTTCAACTGCTGGAAACTCTGTTCACACGCCTCTGTCCAAAGAAATGGAATCTCCTTCCTAGTCAACCCGGTCAGCGGTGCAGCGATCCGAGAAAAATCTTGCACAAAACGTCGATAGTAACCGGCCAGACCCAAGAAACTGCGAACCTAGGTAACTGATACGGGTCTGGGCCAGTGTTGTACTGCTTCGATCTTTTTTGGGTCCACACATATACCATCTTTCATGACTACGTGGCCCAAGAAATCTACACTATCTAGCCAGAAAGCACACTTGGAGAATTTAGCGACCAACTGATGTTCCTTCAAGGTCTGCAATATGATACGCAAATATTGCTCGTGTTCCTCACGGCTCCGAGAATAAACAAGAATATCATCAATGAATACAATAATAAACTGATCAAGGAATGGCTTGAAAATGCGGTTCATCATATCCATAAAAGCTGCTGGGGCATTGTGTAAGTGCACGGCGGCGCCCCGGCCGTCAATCTGACGGCCAAGTGCGGAAGCGGTGATAAACTTTATTTTTGCAAACTAGCAAACCGGCACCACCGCGCACTAAACACCCGGATCGAACCATTAACTAGTCCTAGCTAACTACAAGATAGGGAATAGAGATATACCGACTGATCCGAGTCCTCCGGTCTTCTCGTCGTCGTCCCGATCTTCCGCGGAATGTCCTGTCTCCATCTCGTCGCCGGAAGTGCACCACATCGCCTACATCTTTTACGGGCTCCCACCTCAATACCGAGGCAACTCGGGCACGAAACTGGCTAGTCGACGTGCCCAAGATTTGCTGTAGAATGTGTAGTACTCATGTCTCATACGGGGTTGTAGGAATTGCCATTGGTGGAGGAAATGAACCATATATTTCTTTGGATGAACAAAGGGATTTTTGGCATGGGAATGAGACACCATTTTCTTCTCTCAAATTTTGGACAGCCCACTAAGGGGAATGGCCGGCCATGGCTTTGAAATGGTGAGAGAGAGAGAGAAAAACAAGTGGGGGTAAAACTATCATCCAAAAAGGAGAGAGAAAAAGGATATGATGATCAAGAATCATTTTAACCAAAACCCCACTCCAAAAACCCATCAACTACAACCATGATTGCTCACAAAGTCAAGCAATCATGAACCAAGGAAAGTCAAGGTATGGTCCACCCATCATGATGCAACAAAATGCAAAAGACCCCCTTCCAAAATGCTTATTTGCACAAATGCAAATAAGCCATCCTCCACCAATCTTCGGCCAATGAACGATACAAAGGAAATTGGCCGAAACGGAAAGCAAACTGGCAACTCCAGAAAACTGGTCCTATAATAAATTACAGGAAAACCCCGATACTGTGCATACACACCCGTATTTGTATTCCGACCGAAATACAACTGCAATGAGACAAAATCTACACTGTACTATACTAGGATCCGGCTTATACTAAAGCCGGCTAGTATTATCCGTTCGATCCTGATCCGTGCAATACCGGACGTATCTGATCGAACCCTGCCATATATCCATACGGCCACTAGTACTAACTGTCCGATCCTGATCCGTGCAATACCGCACGTATCTGATCGGACCTTGCCATATCTCCATACGGCCTCTACAGCTTTTCGCCCGAAAGCTTGAGTAACTGAATATGGGGGACTCTAAAGACTCGTCAACACCTTGGTTGTGGATTTAACCACTAGCACGTCAGAGGTATAAGCCAATACGTAACGGGCTACCAGGTATTGACCAAAAGGGACGTCTGTGAGCGAACTCAGCCCGACACCCTACTGAGCCTGTCAGTGACAATATCCGTACAGTCCGGTCCGTTCGTCTATGAGCATCGCATGGCGGGCCTAGGGGGTTGGTAAAAGTCAGACCCCCAAAAGCGGTACAAGTCGTGTCGGAGCATAGCCCAGAACACCCTGAGATACTACTGGAATACCTACCAGTAAATCTCCTTCCTCGGCCGAGTGTCACGACCCGAAAGTACGGAACGTGATCGGCACTTAGATTACGAAGCGTCTAGAGGCGCCACGTAACCTAAGTAAGCCGAAGCCCAGAAATCTAAACCATGAAAAAGAAGAAGAAGAAAAAGAAAACAAGTTTAAAAGCATCAGCAAATTTTCTCAAAAATTTCGGCAGAGTCTCCTCTGTAAAAACTGGCCCCGAAACGGGTACAACAAGTATAATATAAATAAACAATAAAAAGTATCCCCAAACGGGTGCTAGCTCAATGCCAACAGGCGGAAACAACCACAACAACACAATAATATACAACGCCAAAGGGCGAGGCTCAAAACTCAAAAGAAAAACAAAACCACCAGATCAGAATAATACATGCGCGACTCTAAGGTCGAAATAAAAGACTGGTCCAATAAACTTATCAAGTAATACAAGTATGGTTGATGGGGCTTACTAGATACAAATGAATGAATAAAAGTACAATGGTGGTTCGGATATAAGTGAACCAACCTACCGTGCAAATCACCCTGAAAGAATAGATGTGCCAGCAAGCTGCCAGGGAAACCTGTACACCGACCTGTTAAAAAATTTGGCACAACGGGGGTGAGTTGCCAACTCGTGAGTAGAAGACATCTACGAAAAGAAATCGAATACACGACGCTATCCTAGGTCATAATATTACACTATTATATCCCAATCATCTAGTAATAGCAGGGTAAAACTACGTGTAAATGCAGATACTCCGTGCTCGTGTCAGTGCCTCATATAATACTATGTCATATGAATGGATATGCATGCATCATGAATATAAAATAACTAATCCTGAAATCCAGAAATATCTGTATAAGAAATCTTTAGCTGTTATCATAGTAAAATGTGTATAAGAATCTGAAATCTCAACAATGAAATCCATGGAAATCCGTGTCAAGTATCGACACAACACATGTAATCTCAAGTCTCAATATCTCGGGCTCCGTCAGTCCGGATCGGCCCATATCATCAAATCTCATGACAACGGTCGGTATCCTCCGGATATCCGCCGCGCCAGACATCACCGGTAGGTAGCCTTCCCCTGCCAGGCCCATCGTCTACAACTCGATCTTCTTACCCCGGGGTACCATACCGGGCCCACCATGTACCCGAGACGGTTCATCCACTCCTCGAATCGGGTCTCGAAATCCATCAGAAAACATGAAATCTCATGGTAGACGACACATACATCACGAGAAAACCGCATCTTATTTTAAAAAAAAGAGAAGAGGAGAGAGAGAGAAGTTTGTTTATATATTCTTGCGGTTTTCCCCAAAATCCAGAAATCTCATAGAAATCCAAATCTTAAAATCATAAGTAACTATATGATAAGTGTCGGCATATGCCCATAATACTGTATGATAACATGAAAATATGAATGCATGAATGTCTAAGTAATAAATATCATGTCTATACTAACATCAGAGAATAATCACAATATTATATCGGTCTAGTTGTTAACTGATTCTATCCATAAAAGACAATATGATCTAAAGTGTACGTGACATAGCAATTACCGATGATGATGTGTGTGAGCCGGCAAATAAGTGTGCGTGGAGTATGCGTATCATCGGTAATAGTGCTGGTGTCCTAACAGGTAAAATTTATACTGATTATAGCAACATATAAAAGAACATGCACCATGATGATTACAGTATGAATGCAAGACAGATGTGCATTATCCATCCCTCTGCGACATACGAGAACAACTATCACTATATGAATCGAACCTAACCTAGTGTCCATCTAACCTCCTAAGGAACTTAACCTAAGAAACTAGTCATTAAGAAACAAGAGTCTACCTAGGTCTGAATCAATATCTCTAATAGTCGGCGATCCATCCTCAATAGCGTCACGTACGAAGTACGGCTTCCTCGAATCAAGAGTGCGGATCAATCATCATATCTATGCCTCGTACGGTAAAATCCATCGTACGGCATCCCAATATCGGGGTACGGGTCAAGTATCTCCTAGGTGTCTCATTATTCGTATAATGTCATCACCAACACATCTCATGATCAAGGTGCTAAACTGTAACCGCCTACATCAATCATATATCATTGCCATCATAATATGCATCATTAGTTTATCCTCAGAGTATCATGTCATATGTATCATATCGTAATCAAGTCATACATATCCCATATCGTGATCAATCACAAGTTATAGTCCGGGTACTATTTTAGAGTCCCATGTACCTCAATATCATCACTACCCCTTATAATTTAAATATACATGTTCATTATCTCATTCTCTAATGATCCGCTAACACTTAATACGACTGTATAGCCAAGAATCACGGCATCAAGCCCAGTTACACTATTTCATCATACCTCGGATATCATATCACATCAATGAATCACATATACGTGTTGTATATATATGTATATACCTATACCTAGTTCTATATATATACACATACACGTATACCCCATGTCGAGTTTCAGTATGTGCGTGGGTGTGTTTCTATCTGAAACCTACGAATCTCTTCCAAGGTACTCATCCTCTGATATGGTTTTCCTAAATCAGTCTAGTCCAGCCTAGGGTCAATACTAGGGTCCTACTAGGGTCACATCTTGTTTCCTAATGTCAATAAGTACTATTCCTATTCTACGTTGCGGGGGTGCTAAACGCCATCCACCCGACTTCCCCCCGTAGATATGCATCTACTCACCTGGTCCATGTCTGCCGAAGACAGTGTCGCCATCTCCTCTTCATCGCCCGCAGTCCACGTGAGGGGTACCTAGACGCAAACATATAAATAGCATCGTAAACTGAATCACATACGAACGTCAAACGATACAAGGAACAAGCATAGGTTAAAACCTATGTCCCGTCCACGCAAAAGAACCAAATATCGCTCGATATCGGCGTACAAACTCCGATGGATCGAGATAAACATCAACAATTAACTCATAGTTTTAAAACACATTACTTATATTATAAAACATGATTAAATCCATCGAAACCCTAAAATCCATCAAATCGCCCGATTTCATAAAACCCGAAAATACCAATTTACCGTTTTTCATCAAAACTTGACATTTAAATGAAACCAATGGTTATAAAACTCATTAAATAGCATAACTAGACTATACAACCCCTTACTTTATTTTTATTACACAATTTTGCATTTATTTGAAATTTCTAGTTTGCAACTTTTAACAATTTTTAACATTTTTCAAGCAAAATACCACAATTCCACCACAAAACGTGATTTTTCATGAATTAATGTATTAAACCATAATTCACAATGATAATGATTTAATGAAACCATAAATTATATTTTTAATCACATTTATTTAGAAATTTCTAAAATCTAGTTTACAAAATAGCAATTTTTATCACAATTTATCAATTATCAATAGAAACTAGCAATCAAACTAAGTTTTTCTTTCCATTAACATGCTAAAGTTCTCACTAAAACTACAATCTAATGATAGCCACCTTAATTGGAATTTTATATCACCCACATATATATTTTACAAAAACTAGTTAGCTAAAAAGCTTCATTTAAACAATTTTAAATCAAAAAATTTACAATTCAACAAACATGCAAGATTTTCCAATTCTAAAAGTGTTAAACTAACTATTATAACCCTAATTAATTAATAAAAATCATAACTTGAATTTACAAACCTAACTTGAATTTTAGAATTTGCAACTAGAATTAATCTAATTAATCTAATTATGCTTAAATGAACATCTAATAACAATAAATCAAAAGAAGGAAATTTATACCTCCGAAATATGAAACCCAAACATGAAATAAGCCTCCAAAATGCATGCTTTCCATCTCCAAAATCCAGGCTAAATAGGTCAAAGGAAAATGGTAGAGGTTGAATGTTGATTTTTGGAATTTTTGATGAATTTTGATGATTTTTAATGCAAAAATGATGGGGGGGAAATTTTGGGGCTACCCATGGAGGGGAGGCCGGCCATGGAGAGGGAGGAGGGTGGAGAGAGAGAAAAAATGTGTGGTATTGTGTAGAAAGTTCATAAATAATGCATTTTTTTCACTTAAACCCTTTATTATCTAACTTTTTCAATTTAACCCTTTTCCTAGAAATTTCTAGAACCATGGAGAGATTTTGGAAAAGATTTTGCATATTACACACTTGATTCTAATATACCATGGCTCATTTTTACAAATTAAAACCATTCAAATTTGTAATTTACACTAATTTAAATAAAAAATAAAGCTTATGTTAATATTTAAAATATTTAATTTAGGAAAAATATTTAATTGAACTAAAAATTTATAAGTGGCTAAATAAACACCATTTACTAGTAATTACATAATTAAAATAGGTATTTTTGAAATTATAATGAAAAACAATCACGGTTTAATTTACGAAAAATACATTTTACTCTACCGAAATTCATAAAATTCACTTAAACAATTTTATTCATTTAATTATTTATTTAATTATTTTTAAAACGTTACACCGAGGGCTTCGTGTAATGGCTCTCCTAGACACAGCGCGACCTCACCCCCAATACCGGGAGAGACGAACCCCTGAAGATACGCTCACTGCCTCCATGTGGCTCGGGACTGTACCCAACTAAAACCTGTTTGCACGTCTCCTTTGAGCGTGGTAGGGTAGTAATCAAAGTACAGTGGGAACTCACACGAGACAAATGACGATCCACAGGTCGATGAACTAACCTGTACACATGTCACCAGGGAACTGCCATCTGACGTCTGGTATAAGACCAACTAGCATGTTCCCGGCGAGTCCTGTCCGGTGTACTCATAACCCAATGAGCACCTGTATACATCTTAGGTGATCCAACTGACACCAATGGCTTGTGAGACCGGCCACCGCCCCTCGTCGGGGTCTCGACTGTATACACTAGTCTACTCTGGAGTATCGATGCCCTGTCTCGAAACTCCCACGACTATGGACCATTTAAGGATGTGCTTATAGACCCCCAGCTCCCACTTATATGATCGCCCTCATACTGCTGGTGGTCAAGCAAGAATCCTAGGGGCTCTACCAACGTGTAATAGCGACCTGTCAGGTCACCTAAGCAGTACACGATGATAAAGATAAACCAGATAGCATAGTATCATCTCGAGTAAGACTTTCCTACCGGGATAGGTCCTCCCTCAATCATTGCAATCACGTTCCTGTGATCCAATAATTGACTCTGAGGGCACTATCTCCAACACATTGGTGAGCCGGAACGACATCACCAGAAACTCGTAATGCCCATATCGGGTACGAAAAGAAGTCTTCGGAATGTTATCCTTCCGAACTCTCAACTGGTGATACCCTGACCGCAGATCAACCTTCGAGAAATAGCCAGCTCCTTGCAGCTGATCGAATAAGTCATCGATATGAGGTACTGGATACCTATTTCGCACAGTAACTCGATTCAACTGCCTGCAGTTGATGCACAGTCTCATGCTGCCGTCCTTCTTCTTTACAAACAAGGCAGGAGCTCCCCACGGAGACACACTCGGATGAACAAGTCCTCTATCCAACAACTCCTGCAACTGACCTTTAAGTTCCTTCAACTCCGTCGGGGCCATCCGATAAGGTGCTATGGAAATAGGCCCCGCACCCAGAATCAAGTCAATGCAAAATTCGATATCGTGATCGGGCGGTAATCCTGGTAATTTAGCAGGAAACACATCCGGAAATTCTCGTGCGATCGAAAACTGGTCCAACGGAACTTCAGTGGTTCCTACATCCTGGACGAATGCCAAAAACCCACGACAACCCTTCTTCAAGAGTCTTCTCGCATAATGTGCAGAAATCATGTTGGCAGGAGTTACACTACAGTCTCCCTACACAACAAAAATTGGTTCGCCTGGAAAACAGAATCTGACCGTTTTCCCCCAACAATCTACATAAGCATGACAAGCGGCCAACCAATCCATACCAAGAAGTATATCAAAATCAAGCATATCTAGAAGAATCAAATCAACTAATGAATCCCTATCTCCAATACGTACTGAACAAGACCTGAATACGTGTCGAGCTACAAAAGAATCTCTTACCGGAGTAATCACAACTAATGGCGACTCTAGAAACAACGAATCTCTCCCCAGAGAAAGTGCGAAGTGTGTAGACACATAAGAATGCGTAGAACCGGGATCAAATAAAATACGTGCATCTAAAGAACATACTGCAAGAGTACCTGTCACAACTGCATTAGATGGCTTGGCATCCTGTGGAGTCAGTGCAAAAACCAGTGCCTGGCCCCTACCTGTATCCTGTCGTCCTCTCCCTCGGTCTCCTCACAATCTCTGAAAGCGTCCTGCAAAGCCCTGACCTCGTGTGCAACAGCCTAGCGCATAGTGCCAACTGGGGAGGAAGAAAAGCAATCGAAGTAGAAGGAGGAGGGGGTAAAGCAGCCTGTGGAACAACAGTCCCTACCTGGTGTCTACACTCTCTAGCCGGATGCTCTAGAAGTCCGCAACTATAACATGTAAATGGAGGCCTCTGCTCCACGAGGTATGAACTGAACATCTGGCCCTGAGTGTAGGGCTCCTAGGCACACTAATGAGGTCTCAAAAGGCATCAACCATGCCATTTTCAAAAATTACAAGTGCCGAGAAACCCTAATACGGATCGTTAACTAGAATTATAGGCGAAACAAGCAACTAGTTAACAACTTAACTAAGTGAACGGAAATACAACCTTTGTAGATCCGGTCCTCCACCTCCATAGCTCCATGATGAAGTCTCCTTGCTGTCCAAATCGAATCCCGGGCTCTAGCGTCGGCTTCATCGGAGAAATGGGCGGGCTAGGTCGTCGACTTCGATGCCGAAGATGATCTACGTCGAGGCATCACAAGATCAAGCTCCCACTTCACCAAGTCATGAAACTTGTGAAGAAAACACCCTATACTACTTGGCAAGTGGTAGAGGATGAAGAAATAGGAAGTGGGTTCACTTTAGAATTGGATTTCTCACTCATTTTCACTAGTTGCCATTGATCGTAGCTAGGTTTTCTTCATGTTGAAGATGAAGAAGAAGAAGAAAAAGATATGATAAGTGTTAATCAAAAATAGAAAATAAAATCAACCCTTATCATTTTCTAACCTTGGTTAGGTGTAGAGAATGTACTAGGGTTAAGTGGAATGGTTAGGGTTAAGTATGAGACAAAATGGTTACTTTAGTCAAAGCTTCAAGAAGCTTCAAAGAAAAACAAAACTAGCAACCATTTCATTTCTTATCTTTTCCAAAATAAATAAATAAATAAGTAAGTAAGAAAAAGAAAACCCTAATCATTAACTTAACCATGGTTTAATTCTTTACACTTAACCAAGTAAACATGTATCATCAAACATGATACAATCAAGTGCACAAAAGTATATCACATATACAACTTGTGATATTCAAGTGAGAAAATCCATTTAAAGTGAACCAATACTAGTTAATGCAAAGTGATATATCAAATATATAATTATATATTAAATCATTAAATCAACACTTGATTTAACGATCCGGTCATATCGCATATAACCGACTAATATCCAATGTATCGGCTTATCGAATCAATCCTTGATTCGATAACTAGGTTATATCGCATACAACCAATCGATACATTCATCATGAGAATACAATACGGTATCACATACACGCATTATTCTCGGTCCCGCACATATCTCATATGCGCTCCTATTTCGTTTCGCTTGAGCCAGGAAACCTCTGTGTAGGACTCTAAAGACTCGTCAATACGCCGGCAGCAGATGATGATCATATCAAACACCCACAAGCCGCAAGCGGTCTGCTAAACGTAACGGCCACCCGGGTATTGAGCGATCAGAAGATCGACGAGCAAGCCCGCTCATACTCCTGTGAATCCAACCAGTAACACTTACCGTACAGTCCGGTCTGTTCGTCTGATATGTTGCATATCTCGCCTAGGGGTGGTAAACGTCAGACCCCAACAGCTCGATAAGTCGTGTCGACATGAGGTCTATAACAGTTCGAGAAACTACAGGTAACACTTACCAGTAAATCTCAGCAACCCTGGCCAGGGATTTCCGGTTATAGCCAATCGAACACAGCGCAACATCAACCCCCTATACCGAGAGAGACGAATCCCCTCCTATTGCTCATTGCCTCCATGTGACTCGGGACTGTACCCAAAAACCACCGTTTTGCACGCCCTCTTGGACGTGGTAAGGTGGAAATCAAAGCACAGTGGGAACCACACAAGACTCTATGACGATCTCGGGTCAACAGACTACTCTGTACCAGTGTCACCAGAGAACTGCCATCTGACGTAAGGTATAATACCATCTGGGAGTTCTCGGCGAGTCCGTCCGGTGTACCCAGTCTCCACTGAGCACCCGTATATCATCTCTGATGTCAAACACCAATGTATATGGGATCATCCATCGCCCATCTGTATGGGTCGAGAAGGTATACGCTAGTCTACTCTGGTATATCGATGCCCCATCTCGATACACCCACGACTAGGGACCTTGAAGGATGTACTTATAGACTACCATGTCCCCACTAGTATGATCCGCATCATAGTCCAGGTAGTCAAGTACACATCCTAAGGGCTTTACCAACATGTAACAGAGAGACAATCAGTGTACACGTTAAGGTAAAGAGCAACCAGATAGCATACTATCATGTCGAGCAAGAAAGTCCTCCCTATATATGTCCAAGCACCCACTACAATATACATCCTATGTATAGTAATGGCCTCTAGGGCATATATATAACTAACAATCTCCCACTTGCACTAGGGCCATCTGATAGCAGTGGTTGTAGTATCTCATACTCAACCATCCCATAAAAGTCTCTCTCTGGGAAAAGGACTTTGTGAGTGGATCCGCCGTGCTGTCCTCTGAGTCTACTCTCCTAACCTCGATCACCCTGGAGATCAACTATCTCCATGATCAGGTGATACTGCCTTAGAATATGTCTGGATCACTAATGGGACGGACGTTCCTTGGCATAAGCCACAAGTCCATTGTCACACAATGGGAGGAACTAAGTTCAGCTCATGAACAAATATACACCCAGACAGCCACTTTGGTAGCATCTTAAGTAGCGATGTATCCAGCCTTTATCGTCTAGTATGCCACGGTATCTAGCTTGGAGCTCTTCCAACATACCGTCCCTTTACTGAGGGTAAAGACAATGTCTGTGACTGACTTTCAGTCGTAGTTATCACCCTAGAACCCTTCCAGTGATTCTCCCCAGGATCGGTTGATACCATCTCACTACAACTAGTGAGAATCCTAATATCCAATTAGATCTATCTCATAGATCCAAAACCCAGGATTTAGGAGGCATCACTTTGATCCTATATGGAGAATCATTGTGATAAGCGGAGATTGACCGAGCGTAGCATAGGAAACTCCTTCCCTATCAAGAGCATGTCATCCACGTACTCTACGAGGATCGTCACTATACTCCCTACCACCTTTTTGTTTATACAAGGTTCATCTACCATTTTAATGATGTCAAACTCTTTGACTAACACATCAAAATAGATGTTCCAACTCCGCGATACCTGCTTTATCCTATAAAGCATCTTGTACACGTTTCCGCTGCTCCCACTGTCTATGAAGCTCTCTGGCTGTGTACTTATAGACGTTCTCTTCTAAAACATCATTTAGAAAAGCAGTCATGGCACCCAACCGCCAGATATCGTAGTCATGGTATGTAGCCGTGGCAAGTAGGATCTGGATGGACATAAGCATAGCCACTTGAAAAGGTTTCATCATAATCCACGCCTGGTCGATGACGAAAAGCTTTAACAAGTCTAGTTTTGAAAGTCACAACTTTTCCATCTACACCAAGTAATCTTCTCAAGATATACTTGCTCCTGATGGGGATTTAACCCTTCAGATATAGCAACCAAAGTCCATACTTTGTTGGTGTACATGGATTCCATCTCAGATCGCTAAGCATCCAGCCATTCTTACAGAGTCCCACTCCTGATGGCCAGCTCGAAACTAGTTGGGTCATCATCTCATGATGCAATCCTCGCTCCCACTGTCATAGAGAAACAGAAGAATCTCTCAGGTGGGTGAGAAACCCTACTAGATCGGTGGAGAGGCTGAGGTTCGTTGGTAACTATTGAATCCTTTGGTTCTTTCAAATCATCAGCTGCAGTTTGTACAGCTGGAACATTTCCAGTTCTACATAACTGACCTTGCCTCGAGCTTGTCCGGATTTTGCTTTTAGACATAGCCCGGACAACCCCAAATCTTAACCAACTTAAGATATGGGCTCTTCCCTTATCATATCACATATGAAATGGTAGGCAACTGATTTGATTTGAACCCTATTCAATAGGTATGCATCTTCTCAAGTGCATAACTCCCAAAAAGGAAATAGGTAACTCAGTAGTACTCATCATAGAGCACACCTTATCATATAGGGTGTGATTGATCCGCCCCGATATACCATCGTGCTATGGTGTATACGGAGGAGTAATGCTGAGAGAGAATCTCATTCTCCTTTAGAAAAGTTCAAGAATTCCGTGCACAAGTATTCTCCTCCCTGATCTCATCATAGGACATAATACTTATACCCGTATTTTGGTTCTCTACTTCTAACTTATATTCTGTGAATATCTAAAAAGGTTCGGACTTGTGTTTCAACAGGAACATATGTCTGAATCAAAAGAGATCATCAGAGAATTTAATGAAGTACAAAGAACCAGTCCTGGCATATGTAGACAGGGGACCTTACATACATCAACATGTATCATCCCAAGAGTTTACTAACTCTTTCTCTGTTTCCAATAAACAGAGCTGTAGTCATCTTATCTCTGTGACATGACTGGCAAATTTCATAAGATGCAAATTCAAACAGATTTAAATATGTATCTAAATGTAATTTCAACTAGTCGGGTCGCATTGATATGACCTAGTCTACAATACCTCAAGAAGAATTCGTTCATTTCTGAACTCTTCCTCTTGTGTGTGTTCTGTATACTAAGAACTGTAGTTTGATTTAGAACATCAATGCTTTTAGATAACGTGCCTGATCCGATCAACTTTTGATATAGGAAATGTTCAAAACATAATCCAACAATACAAAATTATATCATTTCTTTACTAATAAAGAGACTGATATGATTTTGTATATCAGGTTCGGTATCTAATAACATTCGTTCAGAATCAATGTATTTGGAATACAGGGTGACAGTGACCAACAGACTTGGCTGCAACACTTGCCCCGTTTTCTGTCTCATGAAACTTATCACCCGTTCTCAGTTTTCTACCTATCTGTAGCCCTATGTAACAGATTACATATCTGGGATCCTGATCCGGTATCATATACCCAGGATGCGGAGGATACTGAGAAACAGTTCTTTGTAATGAACACACCCGAAGATGATGCATCAGCATGCACTCTCTTCGTTTGGGCAGCACGGGAATTCTGGTAATCCCCAATTTCCTGCTCTGTCTTATAACAATTATAAGTTGGAGCGGGACCAACGTTCCCCAGCTCAGTATAACAAGCGGGTTCGGTCAATATTCCGTATTATTATCTTGATTAAGGCGTGATATGGTCGCTACCTGGAGAGAGAGAGAGAAGAAAACACTCAGCGTGCGCTCTTGCAAGAATAGATTGGTTATTATTTTATCTAATCAGGATGGCTCCCACTGTTTTTATCAAATCTTCCTTCAAACCCTAAAAGAAAAGACTAGCCGGGATTAATTACACACTACAAGTTCGCCAATCTTTCAGCCAGGCCAGTGTCGGTACTTTGAGGGAGGCCCCCCGTGCTTTCGCACGAACCTAATTAATGTAAACCTCATTTTCCCAGAGGCGTAACCTCGTTAACACCTTTCTAGACACCTACTTGATCGGCTAATTGTAATGTGTAAAACTCTCTCAGGAGTAACAATTACTCGTAGTGGGTATCGGGATCCAACTATCTCATAGAAGGTATGCAATCTCATTGCAAATTTCAACACTTGAAATTCCCGATAATATTGCCCCTAGCGTCCTATGACCTTGACGCAGGCCAACAAACCATAGCGCGCTAGTCAAGTTCAACCCGTCATTTCCTGATTGAATTAAACCCACCCGCACGACCCTTGACGCAGGCCAACAAAGTCGCACGACTACCCTAATCCAATCTGCATCATATACATAAGCAGATAAATACTAGTTAGCTACCGCACACTACGCCTTGACGCAGGCCAACAAACGTAGCACGAATACTAACTAGGACTTATCTGAAATGACGGAGGGCTACGACAGGTTTTTCTGAAAACCTATTGCGTAATGAACTTGATATCGTTGTAGAATCAAATGATTTTAAAATGGAGTGCTTTTGAGGCTTTTCTAGTTTTGCTAAAGGAGTCACTCCCGGTGAAGGGATCGTCGGTCCTTTCCTCTTCGAATGAGGTGCGGGATATATCATATATATCACTGTGCAAAGCAGAACTCTTAAAAGCAATCAAAAGACAAACCGAGTGTGTAGCATCTGCCAGTTATTGCTAAAGGAGTCACTCCCTGTGAAGGGATCTCGGTCCTTTCCTCATCGAATAAGGTGCAGGATATATCACATATACCGCTGTGCAAAGCAAGAACTGTAGCTACCCTTTTTATTTTGAAATTCGATTCTACAACATCTTAGGTTTCTTTTATTTCATTAATCACATTAATGAAGTCCCATCATTTAAGTACCCAAACATCACAGATAAATACGACGTACACTTATGCCATCCGCATTCGCCTCGATGTCCCCTCGTGCACCGTTAGGTTAGGTAACTAACGGCAGAGCGGGGCAGGGCTAGCACGGGTGTAAAACATAAGTAACGTCTATATAATATATCATATATACTATATACAGTATCCATCAGAGAACATATCACATGATCACATCACAGATATCGCAGCAGAAGAATCATATGAAATATTGGATATACTAGGACGTCCGTGTTTTCAATACGAGCCAGTATAAAACACGGATTCCACGATCGTGATGAATAGCCAAACCCACACC
Source organism: Agapanthus africanus (assembly GCA_030015575.1). Classification (NCBI taxonomy): domain Eukaryota; kingdom Viridiplantae; phylum Streptophyta; class Magnoliopsida; order Asparagales; family Amaryllidaceae; genus Agapanthus; species Agapanthus africanus. The sequence continues at coordinate 502,765,385 of CM057337.1, forward strand.
CCTAGACCCCTACGAGAGCGGCAAGCAACCCTACCAATTCTGGAGTTAGGAGACCCGGACTCGACACCTCGAGTTGGTCTCCCACTGGACTCCAGAACCCGGTTACTTGTGCCCTCCTCCTTGGGTCTATCCTAGTGCGGAAAAGTAAATAATATACAAAGGGTGACATCTTCCGCAACCTGGAAGTGTCCCAATAAAAGAATATTACATACAAGTTTTTACATGAATGAAAAAGAAAACACTCATCTCACATAAAAAACCCCGGCTATTCAAACACGACGATCCAATATAACATATCCAGCAACACATAACATCACATGTCATCAACGTAAGTAAATATGCGCATCCCAATTGTCATTGACATATAGCAACGAAACCGGCGATATCACATATTACAATTACGGTCACAGAAAAGAAAGTGTAAAACTACAACAGTTGGAATCCGCAACCTCTTTAGGCATCGCATGCCTAATCAAATGAATACCTTAGACATCGCATGCCTAACAATTATAAACCCCGCATTTTAGTCTCAAAATCGAAAACACTTTTCAATATTAAGTCGGGGAATTCAACAGGATTCCCGACATTCAGATCGAATGCTCGTCGCAGACTTTAGTAGGCGGCCGCACTCCCGATACCATCGACGAAGTGCACCAAGGCGGAACACCGCTACCGCGAGCACCCGGACGGATGCTTTCGGCGACGGGGTTCTCCTACAGTCACTTGGTCGGGGCTAAGGGGTGTAGTTGTCTATTAAGTTTACTCGGCGAGTATCCGCGTACGCTACGTGATTGCGACGGACTTTTGATCACATCAAAATTCCGTGGCAACCGATCAAGTGAGACTAAAGTGCTATGTTTATAACATTCATACAGTTATCTCATAACTTCTTGTGAATTCCAATTGTTGTATCACATTCCGGATAAATAGAAAATGTTAAACTTTCCGATCGAACATTCAAACACCCAAGTTTTCCGAAACGGCTCAACACATGAAACAAGTTTAAAAATATTCACTTCATGCCTCAGTACCAACGGTCCAGCCGTAGAAGGGTCAAGCCAACGCCTCACATGTGGCACGCCGTACTGCCCCAAACCCTAAGGTTCAAAGGGCAGTTCAAGACGGTCACATAATCGAGTTAAGGTTTGTTGTCTTCTAGAGGGTCCACCGCGTTACTTGCACTACTTAGAACGTTATTAAACCACGGAAAGATCCAACACTTGGAAATTTCCCGGCAGGGAAAAAGTTGGGTATTTATATCCGGTCGAACTTTTTAACATATTCGAAAATTATCCGGAATCCACATAGACAAAATCTGATAATCCGATCGAATCATCGAATCCCCAATACAACCCCAGAAAATTCAACTCTTGAATAAATATTAAAAATTCCCATAAAACTCAGCACTGTGAAAGAGGAATTACTGTGCAAATATGAAGGGCTGACGTTACCAGAGAGCCGCGGAACCGCCGCAGAAGCTAGGCTTCTGCCGCGGTTCCGCCGCATGTTTGAGGTATCAATTGTCAAATTTTGCACCGTAATTCATATAATTCCCTGCTGAATTTTTTAAGGATTTTTAATCTGGAAAAAACCAAGTTTTTGGAAAAAGTCCAGAGAGCAATTTGTAAATTAGGGTTTCGGTTCGATCGGACTTCAAACGTCGTCAACGCATCGCCTAAGGCTCTAGCCAGGTTCTGATACCACTGTAGGGATCCTAGACACACTAATGAGGTCTCACAAGGTATCAACCATGTCATTTTCAAAAATTACAAGTGCAGAGAAACCCTAATACGGATCGTTAACTAGAATTATAGGCGAAACAAGCAACTAGTTAACAACTTAACTAAGTGAACGGAAATACAACCTTTGTAGATCCGGTCCTCCACCTCCAAAGCTCCATGATGAAGTCTCCTTGCTGTCCAAATCGAATCCCGGGCTCTAGCGTCGGCTTCATCGGAGAAATGGGCGGGCTAGGTCGTCGACTTCGATGCTGAAGATGATCTACGTCGAGGCATCACAAGATCAAGCTCCCACTTCACCAAGTCATGAAACTTGTGAAGAAAACACCCTATACTACTTGGCAAGTGGTAGAGGATGAAGAAATAGGAAGTGGGTTCACTTTAGAATTGGATTTCTCACTCATTTTCACTAGTTGCCATTGATGGTAGCTAGGTTTTCTTCATGTTGAAGATGAAGAAGAAGAAGAAAAAGATATGATAAGTGTTAATCAAAAATAGAAAATAAAATCAACCCTTATCATTTTCTAACCTTGGTTAGGTGTAGAGAATGTACTAGGGTTAAGTGGAATGGTTAAGGTTAAGTATGAGACAAAATGGTCACTTTAGTCAAAGCTTCAAGAAGCTTCAAAGAAAAACAAAACTAGCAACCATTTCATTTCTTATCGTTTCCAAAATAAATAAATAAATAAGTAAGTAAGAAAAAGAAAACCCTAATCATTAACTTAACCATGGTTTAATTCTTTACACTTAACCAAGTAAACATGTATCATCAAACATGATACAATCAAGTGCACAAAAGAATATCACATATACAACTTGTGATATTCAAGTGAGAAAATCCATTTAAAGTGAACCAATACTAGTTAATGCAAAGTGATATATCAAATATATAATTATACATTAAATCATTAAATCAACACTTGATTTAACGATCCGGTCATATCGCATATAACCGGCTAATATCCAATGTATCGGCTTATCGAATCAATCCTTGATTCGATAACTAGGTTACATCGCATACAACCAATCGATACATTCATCACGAGAATACAATACGGTATCACATACACGCATTATTCTCGGTCCCGTACATATCTCATATGCGCTCCTATTTCGTTTCGCTTGAGCCAGGAAACCTCTGTGTAGGACTCTAAAGACTCGTCAATACGCCGGCAGCAGATGATGATCATATCAAACACCCACAAGCCGCAAGCGGTCTGCTAAACGTAACGGCCACCCGGGTATTGAGCGATCAGAAGATCGACGAGCAAGCCCGCTCATACTCCTGTGAATCCAACCAGTAACACTTACCGTACAGTCCGGTCTGTTCGTCTGATATGTCGCATATCTCGCCTAGGGGTGGTAAACGTCAGACCCCAACAGCTCGATAAGTCGTGTCGACATGAGGTCTATAACAGTTCGAGAAACTACAGGTAACACTTACCAGTAAATCTCAGCAACCCTGGACAGGGATTTTCGGTTATAGCCAATCGAACACAGCGCAACATCAACCCCCTATACCGGGAGAGACGAATCCCCTCCTATCGCTCATTGCCTCCATGTGACTCGGGACTGTACCCAAAAACCACCGTTTTGCACGCCCTCTTGGACATGGTAAGGTGGAAATCAAAGCACAGTGGGAACCACACAAGACTCTATGACGATCTCGGGTCAACAGACTACTCTGTACCAGTGTCACCAGAGAACTGCCATCTGACGTAAGGTATAATACCATCTGGGAGTTCTCGGCGAGTCCGTCCAGTGTACCCAGTCTCCACTGAGCACCCGTATATCATCTCTGATGTCAAACAACAATGGATATGGGATCATCCATCGCCTATCTGTATGGGTCGAGAAGGTATACGCTAGTCTACTCTGGTATATCGATGCCCCATCTCGATACACCCACGACTAGGGACCTTGAAGGATGTACTTATGGACTACTATGTCCCCACTAGTATGATCCGCATCATAGTCCAGGTAATCAAGTACACATCCTAAGGGCTTTACCAACATGTAACAGAGAGACAATCAGTGTACACGTTAAGGTAAAGAGCAACCAGATAGCATATTATCATGTCGAGCAAGAAAGTCCTTCCTATATATGTCCAAGCACCCACTACAATATACATCCTATGTATAGTAATGGCCTCTAGGGCATACATATAACTAACACTGAGTCCAACCTCGACCAAAATCGCGACCTGGAGTGTGCCTACCTCGTCCTCTACTAAACTGCCTGCCTAGTAACAGACTCAATAGGTCTGGTCCTCTTGGGTTCTGGAACAATCACTGCCTCGCTCAGACACCCTTCTACTCGCATAGCTGCGTCCATGACCTGCGCATACGTATCGAAATGCTGGGAGCCGATAGCAAGAAACAACTGGGTATCTAGGCTCCTCACAAATCTCTTCACGCGGTGCTCCTCCGTGGGAACTAAGTATGGAGCATAGCGCGACAACTGGGTGAACTGTAAATCATACTCCGCCACCGACACACTTGCATTCTTTCGCAACGCTTCAAAACAGCTGGCTCTAGCATCCCTCACGCTATGCAGAAGAAATCTGGCAATGAAGACCTCAGAAAACTCCGCCCATGTCATCGGAGGAAGACCCGCTGCTTGCCCTCTCTCCATCGACTCACACCAAGTCTGGGCAAGCCCCTCTAATCGCAAACTGGTCAGCTCCACTGATCTTGCATCAGAACATCGCAACGACTACAAATCCTGGCCATCCTATCAAGAAAGGACTGAGGATCCTCTGCTACATCGGTCCCGGTTAACACCGGAGGTCTCAGCCTCATGAATTCTGGAAGAGATACCTCCATCACTCCCGGTCCTGCCAGTGCGACAGTCTGCATAGGCTGTTCATCGGTTTCTACCATCGTCGGTGTATGATCATGCCTCTGCACCCGGATGGCCTCTGCCAACTGTCCCACCATTTGCTGTAGGCCCAACATGCCCTCCTCTATCCTAGTCAGTCTGTCTGGGGAAGGGGGATCAACATGCTCATCTAACTCCGGAATGTCCGGTGCGTTAGTCGCAGTCATAGGAGGATTCACCCTAACTGCATCCCTGGCTGCGGCACGCCTGGCTCGCGTAGCCATAGCAACTGGAACAGAAAACGAGAGTTGATAAGGCGTACGGATAGAAGCAGCAATAATAGGAAGTCAAAAGAAGGATTAAGCAAGATGTATATATCCTAAGGTTACTCAGGCTGAGTATCATAGCGTAAATATGCCGCGGAACATATGTACGATACTCTACTCATACTAAATCACCTACTCCATCAACCAAAGGTCATCCTACGTAATGAATCTTAAGATTACTTATTCTAAATCTCAACTTGGTTCCGTAAGGTTAATCCTAAGCTTTGATATCAACTTTGTCACGACCCAAAATCTCGATGTGACCGGCACTTAGATTGTATAATATCTAAATATATCGACATAATCTGAGTAAGCAAAAAACCAAGATTAAAACCCTTTTTGCGGAATTTAGACAATTTTAGTTGTTTAAGTAAAAGAATGAAGAAGGATGCCGAAAGGTTTTTAAATAATAAAAGTTTACACAACTGGTTTTAAAACTTCGACAGTACTCCCTTTTTAATTATTAAATAAACAGTTATAAGGTGTATGAATAGGTTGCATCCCTAGTTTGGAGCAAACAAAACCAACAGCGGAAATCAATACACGATAATAATACGACACTCGAAATGAAGAATCTCACGTCTAAGTAAAAGAACTATAAATTAACACAACTGAACGATTTCATAAGTCAACATAATATACATATAACTACATCGCGTTCTAAGTCAAATATACACAGTCTGATGGAGTAATACTAGATCCAAAATATACATATCCAAAATAGGAGGTTACTACATACGTAACCCACTTAGCAAAAAGAGCGGTAAAAACTGACGAGTGGATCTGCATTGCTGCTACGTGTCCCCACGACTCCGGCAGGGAACTAAGGGATAACGGGGGTGACTTGCCAACTCAGTGAATAAGACTAAAATATATCGGCTGATAATGTAAGTATGACGAACTAGAGCTAACATCAACAAGAATGAATATAATGCATGATAACATGTGGACATATAAACGTGAACTACTAAGTAAAAAACGAAAAGGAAATCTCATCAATTAATCCCTATAAGGTTTATTCCTTTCCATGTCCAACATCGACACAAATCTTCTGTTTCCATCAGGTATCGTTTCTCGAACGATCCTGTAATCCATAACAACGGTCGGTATCATCTAGATATCCGCCGTGTTTCACAACTGTCTCCGGTATCGAGTATCCTCGCTAGGCTCCTCGCCTCAATTGCGGCTTTCCTGCCCTTCGGTCTCGACCAGGTCCACCATGTATCCAACTGAATGTCCCATCACTCAGTCTGGATAACGTATAAATCCGCAACCGTGTAGCCCCCCACTCAGTTCGAAATAAAACCAAATAAAAAAAACATCTCATGGTGGACGTATCACATCATTCATGAAGAATCAATGAATATAACAGAATAATATACAAAACTCAAAACCATAAATCCGTAATGAATCAATGCATCTTATATTAACATTTAAATTACTAGAACATGAAATACGATAACATCAATGTAGATAACTTCCATTATTGATGTTAAAGTATAATAGAAATCATATTTAACATAATAATTACTAAGTGTGTAGGTGACAGGTTAATATTGATGAGGTGTAGTGTAACATGTAGATAGGTGCATGTGTGGCATAACTCGTAGATAATTGTGCAGTGTCCTAACCATTATTAACATGAAGATGTATAGATATATGAATGCATATGATCACTTTATATACAAAGAAATACTTGTTATTTAAACTTAAACTACGGGCGTATCACGTCATCCATACAAAATCCCCCGGTAGATGTTTAGTCTATACACCGTAATACGTCGAATCTACTCAGGTCAATAATCCCTTTCCTTTCCTTGCAGCCTCCGAAGTTCCCGTACTCGAATCTAATATTGAATTTAACTTGTATAAGAAACGGCTACATTCCTATACGGCAAAAACATAAAAATACAAGTTTTACATATTAGCTATACTAAGTATGACTGTTTCAACCCATCTAACGCTTATACTAACAAGAATTTAACCGATTGCTTTTCGTAACAGAAAACAGAAACGCGTTACGAATTACCCGTGTCGTATTTTAGAATTTTGATCTCTTTTCAGATATTAGCTTCCAAATTTCCCATACTGAAAATTTAACTTAAATAAACAATACCAAACACATTTATCCATACCCATAGACCTACCCTAAAAACCACAGAACCCAACTCTCCAAGAAATCCGGCGAGATCGGTTTTTTTTGTGATGGTCGCCGGCCAAAATCCGAGCAACATGGTTCGTCTTCTTAGGGTTAATTCTATGTCCAGTTTATAAGAGGATGTAATTGTTTGATCACTTTAATTATCATCTAAACTATAGCAGATTAACACAGAACTAAATTTTGCCTAAAATACGATATTACCGATATTCGATTTGTAAAACAAAACAGTTACAGAACTAAAATCCTACAGTGTTTAAAGATTAAACCTACAGAGGATTGCTGGAAGATCTTCCTCCAAGATGTACAAGCTCCTAGTTCCTAGCTTGAGGGTGAGGAAAATCCTTAGAACTTAGCTCTTCTCTTCACTTCTCTCTTTTCTTTTCTTCTTGTTGTTTTTCTAAAGTTTTTCTTCTTTCTTTTTCAGTTTAATTCTTATTTCAATTTATTGGTGAACCGAACAAGATAAAGAGAGGGAGTGAGGTTAGTAGGAGGAGGTGTCACCAAGCAAGGATGTGGTATTTTCATGCAAGTTGGTTGTGTAGTAAGGAAAAAGGTGGGGTTTTCATGCAAAGGGTGAGATGTGTGCATGAGGTGTATGTGCAAGAAGGTGGTGTCTCATGGTGTTATGATACACCAAGGGTTTAAATTAACCTTAACCAATTTCTACCCCTTTTTGCAAAACAACCCTTAAACAATTCTAATTTGCATAAAGAAAATAACCTTTTCACATAACCCCTCATACTATATCATATTACACATGAAGCTAAACTTTTCACTAAAACCCTTGAAATTCATTAATGTTACAAACAAATTTTTTTAATTTAATTAGTTTTACACCACTTATGCAAGTGTCCTATTTTGTTTCACTAACTTTTTAAATTAACATTTTATTATTTAATTAATTAATTTAATTTATTATCTAAAATTTTCAAAATGTTACAGTGATATCCTAGTGAGACCAACTGTGGTTGAATTAACCGGAGGTTAAGGCTAAGAGCCAAGAACTGACGGACAAGGACCAAAATGAAGGAACTAAGCATTGGAAAGCCTAGCTTATACATGTACGTTTCCTTCCTAGTCGTGCTAATCCCCGTTGTTGCTGATTATCGTAACACCGATATTAAGAGCGGCAACGAAAGAAGTGAGCGACTCCTAACTCAAACTAACCTAATCCTAACCCTAACAAGCTCTCTCTTTACATATCTTAGCATATAGTGAAACTAAACAAACCTGGACAAATTGGACTTAACTCGTTAAAATACTAAGAAAACGATTCCCATCTCCCTGCGGACGACTCGTACTCAACCGGCTAGCTATCAAGCGAAACCGTCTTGATTGCGGTAATTAAAACTAAGCACGCAAAAACTCTAACAATCAATAAGCTAATCTAGAAGTTCAAGGGGTTGAGAAATACAACCTTTGTCATGTGTCCACCCAATTGTAGAAGACCTATCCAAGATTGTAACCGCCGGGAACGTGCTTGAGCATCGATCACCCTTGCCGAAGACGATCCACTTCTGGGAACGCGGAGGAGGCTCAAACCGACGATCCAAAGTTGCTACGTTTGGATTATCGGTGATGTAGGAATACTCCACTATATTTTGTTAGTGATATGTATGCCCTAGAGGCCATTACTGTATATGCGATGTATATTGTAGTGGATGCTTGGACATATATATGGAGGACTTTCTTGCTCGACATGATTGTATACTATCTGGTTGCTCTTTATCTTAACATGTACTCTGATAGTCTCTATGTTACATGTTGATAAAGCCCTTAGGATGAGTACTTGACTAGCAGGACTATGATGCAGATCATACTAGTAGGGACAGAGTAGTTGCTAAGTACATCCTTCAAATGTTCCTAGTCCCAGGGGTATCGAGACAGGGCATCGATATATCAGAGTAGACTAGCGTATGCTTCTTGACCCATGTAGATGGGCGATGGATGATCCCATATCAATTGATGTTTGACATCAGAGATAGTATATAGGTGCTCAGTGGAGACTGGGTACACTAGACAGACTCGCCGAGAACTCCCAGATGGCATTATACCTCATGTCAGATGGCAGTTCTCTGGTGACACTGGTACAGGTTAGTCTGTAGACCCGAGATCGTCATAGAGTCTTGTGTGATTCCCACTGTGCTTTTATTTCCATCAAACCACGTCCAAGAGGGCGTGCAAAACGGTGGCTTTTGGGTACAATCCCGAATCACATGGAGGCAATGAGCGATAGGAGGGGTTTCGTCTCTCCCGGTATAGGGAGTTGATGTTGCGCTGTGTTCGATTAGCTATAACTGGAAATCCCTGGTCAGGATTGCTGAGATTTACTGTTAAGTGTTATCAGTAGTTTCTCGAACTGTTATAGACCTCATATCGACACGACTTATCGGTTACTGGGGTCTGACGTTTACCACCCCTAGACTGGATATGCGACATATCAGACGAAGAGACCGGACTGTACAGGAGTGTTACTGATTGGATTCGCAGGAGAATGTACAGGCTTGCTTATTGATCTTCTGATTACTCAATACCTGCATGGCTATTATGTTTAACTGACCGCTTGCAGCTTGTGGGTGTTTGATATGATCACCACCTACTGCCGGCGTATTGACGATTCTTTAGAATCCTACACAGAGGTTTCCTGGCTCAGGCAAAACGGAGTAGGAGCACATATGTGATATGTGCGGGACCGAGAATAATACGAGTATGTGATACTGTATTCTATTCTCGCAATATGAGATATCGGCCGGGTATTTGTGATATAGCCGGGTCATCGGATCAAGTGTTGATTCGATGAAAAGGTACATGTTATATTAGTCGGTTGTATGTATTATAGCCAGGTTATCGGATCAAGTGTTGATGCGATAATTTAATGTATAATTATATATGTGATATATTACTTTACATTAACTAATATAAGCTCGCTTTATTGATTCATTTTCTCATGAGATAATACATTGATATATATGCGATATATGTTAATTGTATTATTTCCTTTTGTTGCAAAATATATTATATATGTGATATATAATATTGTAACAAGTTATGATTACAAAAACAACATGATTTGTCGAGATTAAACAAGTTAGGGTTTGATTTGGGTTAGCATTTGGGTTAACTTTTTCATGAAACTTCTAGAAGCTTTATTTTGTTTTAAGCTTAGATATTTTGTATTGATATTTTGTGTAGATATTTTCTTAACCCAACCCAAACCCTTTACCCTAGTTAATTCTCTACAAGGGTTAAGCCTTCATTCTTAACCCATGGTTGATTTGTAAACACAACAATGATTTCATTATTCATCACAAAAGATTTTGCTTCATCTTCTTCTTCTTTCTTCATGAAGAAAACCTTCACTAGCTTTTTCTTTTGTGATGTTTATAAGTGAGAAATTGAAAACGGAAGAGAGAAAAATTCTTACTTCATCATCCTCATCTATTATAGCCACTTAGATTAGGGTGCTTGCTTTTCTAATACTTGATTAGTGAAGTAAGAGCTTGGGTTTGAGATTTTTCAAGGTAGATCATCTTAGTTGTTGAAGATTGGAAGCAAGCTTGCATCTTTCTCTTCATGGAGCCTCTCTAGAGTCCGGGTACATGATGATCACGGCGAAGGGACCTCAACACGGAGCTTATGAAGCGAAGGAACGGACTACAAAGGTTGTAATCCCAAACTCTTAGAAGTAAAGTTGTTTACTTGTATAGTTTACCCTAATTCTCTAGTTAAGATCTTGGTTAGGGTAACATTGCACCCCAAATTTCTATAAAATGACATGTGTGATGCCTTACTAAACCTTGTTGTTATGCAATACAACCCTACAGTGGTATCAGAGCCAAGCTAGAGTTTTAGGCGTTGTTTAGACGAAGTTAGAAGTCCGATCGAACCCCGAAACAACCCCTTCTCAGGAAATTTTTCAAAAAGTTAAAAATTTTCATATTAAAAATTCTCAGAAAATCATGCAGGGAATTCTAAGAATTACTGTGAAGTACGAAGCCATAACTCCCTCAAGGGACCGCGGAACCGTGGCCAAACCATGCGTTTGGCCGCGGTTCCACGGCCAACTTTTGGAGTTAGGGGCTAATACTTCAGGGGTTTATTCTTGGGTACTTTTTCATGTTTCTGGGAATTTTTAATTCTACTCAAGTATTGAGCTTTCTGGGAAATATTGGGAATATGTTGATTCAATCGGAAAATTTAACATCGTTTAGTTTTTCGGATAATTTAGAACGTGTTAAAAGGTTCGAACGGATATCAATAACTCACTTTTTCAACTGTCGGGAAACTTTCAAGTGTTGGATTTTTCCTGAGTTTAAAACTTTCGGGAAATCATGCAAGCGTATCTGTGGACCCTCTAGAAGAACGTAACCTTAACTCTGTAAGTCCACATTGCCCACCACGGTGCTTACAGGGAGGCGGAATAGGTAAAAAAGGATTTTTTTCTTAAGGCAACATGGACTAGAAACTAGAGGATCTTTGCTAAACAAAAACATAGCAAACTAACTATAAGTTTAGCTACTCGGTTAGAAGGTTATACCTAGGTCTTGAACTCCTTCTCCTTTTGCTCCTTGGAGTGGTTTAAACGGCTCATCCTCGTTGTCTTCTCTTTGCCGAAGAAGGATCCACCCAAAGGCCTCTACCTTGAGCTCCTACCTCAACCTAGAGGTAACTAAAGTGCTTGGCTTGCTAAACCTAGAACTCTAGAATGAGTAGAGTGAAGTTTTGAAGGTTTTATCTCAAGAGCTCATGGTTCTCAACACATGAGAGGTGAGAGCTTTGAGAAAGGAAGAGGATGAGCTAATGGATGAGAGAGAATGAGCAAGTAAGAATGAGATAACTTTTTACAACCATGCTCTCAAAATAAGAATAATGATAATAATAATAATAATTAAGAAATTGTGATGGTTAGTTTATGAATGACCATTATCATTTCATCATTTAATGCATTTGCAAGAAACAAGAAGCATCTTGCAAGTAAAATGATGATGGTCAATTGGTCAACAATAGTCAACCGGTCAACCGAAGTCAAAAAGTCAACAAAAGTAAAATGGTCAACTCAACCATGGCACAATTATCCTTAATTAATATTATTAATCATATTTCTCATTCTCATTAGGGTTTAGAAAAGTCAACGGTCAACAACCCTAATGAGATTCCTCTGCCTTTGTCAACTGTGCATACACACCCGCATCCGTGTTCCGAGGAACACGAATACAATGAGATAAAACCAATCCCAAAACATATACTAGGATCTGGCTTAAACTAAAGCCTGCTAGTAATAACTGCCCGGACACCAAACGTGCACAAGTGCGCGGACGTGAACGAACCCCGTCGCAAAACCATGCGACCTCTACTCTGTTTTGTCCAAAGGAGAACAGTCCTCTGTGTGGGACTTTAAAGACTCGACACTACGCTGGCAGTGAGTTTAACTACAGGCCGCAAGCGGTACTAGCTGTACGTAACGGTCCCCAGGTAGATGCCGATAAGAAGACTGATGAGGTGAACCCATCCGAACTCCTACTGATCCTGAATGTGACAATCTCCGTACAGTCCGGTCTGTTCGTCTGAGAGTATCGCATGTCGGGCCTAGTGGGCGGTAAACGTCAGTCCCCTAATAGCGGTACAAGTCGTGTCAGAGTGTAGCCCAGAACACCCTGAGATAACACTGGAAACGCTACTAGTATATCTCGCTTGCCCTGGCCAGGGACTTTGTGTAATGGCACTCCTAGACACAGCGCGATATCAACCTCCAATACCGGGAGAGACGAATCCTGTCTAACCGTCACTGCCTCTAAGTGCTTCGGGACTGCACCCAACTACTACCTGTTTGCACGACTCATTTGAGCCGTGGTAGGGTAGTAATCTAAGAACAGTGGGAACACACTCGAGGTGAAGTGACAGTGTTAAGTCAACGGACTATGCTGTACTCATGTCACCTGGGAACTGATAACTGACAATAGGTATAATACCAAACCAACAGTTCCCAGTGAGTCATGTCCAGTGTACTCGTAACCTAACGAGCACCTGCATACTATCTCCAGTACGACGTACTGATGGCTGTGGGACAGACCATCTCCCCTCCTGGGATGAGAAGCGTATACACTAGTCTACTCTGGAGTATCGATGCCCTGTCTTGATAATGCTACGACTAGGGACCTGTATAAGGATGCGCTTGTAGATTACCCAACCCCCATTAGTGTGACTGCCATCACAACGCTGGTAATCAAGCAAAGATCCTAAAGGCTCCACTAATATGTATAAGCTATATGCTAAAAGAAACATACGCACATATTGAAGTAGAAACAAACCAAGTAGCATACTACCATTTTGAGCAAGATTGTCTATACAACTGTGAATATCCCAAGCTTCCATCAAGTAATATACACACTAGTATGATACAGTAATGGCCTCTAGGGCATATACACTAACAATCTCCCACTTGCAATAGGGCCATGTACTGGCGTATCGAAGACCTATCATCTCGATCAGCTGCTCGAACTGGGTCTGGGGTATGGCCTTAGTGAATGGATCTGCAGTGTTATCTTCTGTAGCAACCCTCCGAACCTCGATCTCCCGGCGATCCTCGATCTCCCTGATCAGGTGATACCGCCTCAAGATGTGTCTGGACTTCTGATGGGACGTGGGCTCCTTTGCTAAAGCTATAGCCCCGTTGTTGTCAGAATATAGAGGTATTGGATCAACAATGGACGGAACCACCTGAAGTTCTGTCAAGAACTTCCTCATCCAGACTGCTTCTTTTGCGGCATCAGATGCTGCGATATATTCCGCTTCCATCGTCGAGTCAGCAACGGTTTTCTGTTTGGAACTCTTCCAACACACCGCCCCTCCATTGAGGGTAAAGACATATCCCGACATGGATTTGGAGTCATCCTTGTCACTCTGGAAGCTGGAGTCAGCAAAGGCCTCGATCTGGAGGTTCTTTCCGCCGTAAACCAAAAACATATCCTTAGTCCTTCTCAGGTACTTCAGAATGTTCTTTACCACTATCCAGTGTTTCTCTCCAGGGTTTGACTGATACCGTCTTACCATACTCAGTGCATAAGCTACATCTGGTCTGGTACACAATATTGCATACATTATAGAGCCTACCGCAGATGCGTAGGGTATAATAGACATGCGATCCCTTTCCAAATCAGTCTTGGGAGACATCTCTTTGGAGAGGGTGATCCCGTGACAAGTCGGTAAATTACCGCGCTTGGAACCTTCCATACTGAATCTTTTCAGTATGGTGTCGATGTACCTCGACTGTGAAAGTCCTAATATCCTCTTGGACCTATCACGATAGATCCGGATCCCCAGAATGTAAGAGGCATCACCCAGGTCTTTCATGGAGAACCTATGTGACAAGAACCCTTTGACAGATTGTAGCATAGGAATGTCATTTTCTATCAAGAGAATGTCATCCACGTATAAAACGAGGAATACGACAGTTCGTGCTACAATTTTACTATAAATGCATGGTTCATCTGGATTTTTGATAAAGCCAAATTCTTTGACCGTCTCATCAAAACAGATGTTCCAACTCCGCGATGCCTGCTTTAGTCCATAAATGGACTTAAGCAACTTGCACACTTTCCCGCTGCTCCCACTCTGAATGAAACCCTCTGGCTGGTCCATATAGACACACTCCTCCAAATTTCCATTTAGAAAAGCGGTCTTTACGTCCATCTGCCAAATCTCATAATCGTGGAAGGCAGCAATGGCAAGAAGGATCCGAATGGATTTGAGCATAGCCACTGGAGAAAAGGTTTCGTCATTGTCCAAACCATGTCTTTGATGAAAATCCTTTGCAACAAGTCTAGCCTTATAGGTTTCAACCTGTCCATCTACACCAATCTTCCTTTTGAAGATCCATTTGCAGCCTACGGGTTTTACCCCTTCTGGAGCAACGTCCAAAGTCCATATTTTGTTGGTGTACATGGACTCCATCTCGGTCCACATTGCATCCAGCCATTTTACCGAGTCAGTGCTCTGAATGGCCTGCTGGAAGCTAGTCGGCTCATCATTATCAATGATGCAATCCTCTCTATCCCCGTCTATGAGAAAACCGTAGTATCTCTCGGGCGGATGAGACTGCCTACTACTCCTGCGGAGCGGCGCAGGAATGTCCTGTTCTTTCGAACCTTCTGGCTCTTCTAAGCTTTCAGTAATAGCTTGTGGTTCTGGAATTTCTTCCAGTTCTATTACGCTCCCACTTATTTCTTTTCCTAAGAACTGATGTTCCAAAAAGTGGGCATGATGAGAGACAAAAACCTTTTGTTCTTCTGCGTAATAGAAAAGATATCCCCTAGATTTCTTTGGGTATCCTACAAACTTGCACTGTACTGAGCGTGCCTCGAGTTTGTCCGCATGCTGCTTTTTGACAAAAGCTGGACATCCCCAAATCTTCAGATATTGAAGATAGGGTTTCTTCCCACTCCACATCTGATATGGTGTGGTAGGCACAGTCTTAGTTGGAACTCGGTTCAAAAGATATGCAGCTGATTCTAGTGCATATCCCCAGAAAGATCGCGGTAACTCAGCGTTACTCATCATGGAGCGTACCATATCCAATAGGGTTCGGTTCTGTCTCTCCAATATACCGTTATGCTGTGGAGTGTATGGAGGAGTAAGCTGAGAGAAAATTCCATTCTCTTTTAGGTAATCCAGGAACTCGGCACTCAAGTATTCACCACCTCGATCAGATCTCAGTGTCTTGATACTTTTGCCTGTTTGTTTTCCTACTTCATTTTTGTATTCCTGGAATTTTTCAAAGGCTTCAGATTTATGCTTCATTAAGAAGACATGCCCGAATCTTGAAAAATCATCCGTAAAAGTAATGAAGTAAGAATAACCACTTCGCGCATGTGTAGACATTGGACCGCATACATCGCTGTGTACGAGTCCCAAGAGCTCGCTCGCTCTTACTCCATGTCCAGTGAACGGAGTCTTTGTCATCTTTCCTTTGAGACATGATTGACAAGTTGCATATGATTGATATTCGAACGGATCCAAATATCCTTCTTTATGTAACTTAGTCAACCTTCTCTCATTGATGTGACCCAGTCTACAATGCCATATGAAAGCATGATTTATTTCTGGAGACTTTCTTTTGTTTGTATTCTGGACATTGAAAATCTGTGGTTGGTTCAATACGTATATACCATTGTTTAATGTCCCGACCCAATCAGAACATGATTAAGGTGAATGTTTACAACATTACTTACAAATGCATAATCATAACCTTCTTTAGACATTAAAGATACAAATATGATATTACAAGTCGCACTGGGTACAAAATAACAGTCACGCAAAACCAAAACATGTCCATCAGACAATCCCAAGTGATAGTCCCCCACGGACTCAGCATCCATGCCAGCTCCATTTGCAACTCTGAGGGTCATATCACCTGCCTTCAAAACCCTACGCTTTCTTAGTGCCTGCAAAGAATTACATATATGAGATCATGATCGGTATCCAATACCCAGAAAGTAGAGTTTATTGATAGACAGTTTTCAATAACATACACACCTGAAGCCGAAGCCACAACTTGCTTCGGGTCCTGGTTCTTGTCCTTCCAAGCCCTGCAATTTTTCTTCCAGTGTCCTTTCTTATGACAATAAAAGCACTCTTCTTTCCCCACAAGCTGTCCCTTTACCTTTGCCACCTTTGCCTTTCCCTTGGCTTCCACCTTACTAACACCGCCCCTTAGTTTGGTGGGGGCTTTCTTCTTCTTTCCTTTGGCTTCCGTCTTGTACCTAGAAGAAGAAGGTCCTCCAACAGACAAAGCGGGTGTTTCCCTTTCTTTCTTCAGGGTGCCCTCTGCACTCCTCAACATGTTGAGGAGTTCTGGAAGTTCAACTTCTTTTCCTTGCATGTTGAAGTTCAGGATAAACTGGGCGTAAGTGGAAGGAAGGGACTGGAGAATCAAGTCAGTATAGAGCTCGTTCTCTAATGTGGTCTCGAGGTCCGCGAGCTCTTCAATGTAGCCAATCATCTGAAACTCGTGTTCCGCTACAGATGATCCGACGGCCAATCTCGCCGAAAACAACTTTTTCGAGACTTCGTATCTGGCGATACGGGATTGCTCTCCATACAGATCCTTTGTATAGAGAAATATGGATTCTAGGTCCATATCCTCGTGCCTCCTCTGATGTTCATTGTCCATAGAGGCAAGCACGATGCACTTGGCCCTCGCGCAATCAATCTCCTAGGTCTTACGGATTTCCTTATCCGCGACGCTGGATTGAGGACCTGGGATAGGGGGAGCTTTGGTGGTAAGAAGATACCCCAACTTGTCATAAGTGATTGCCATTTTGACATTCCTGAGCCAATCTTTGTAGTTTGGCCCTGTCAGTATGTTTTTATCTAGTAGTAACTTAAGGCCGGTCATGATGTTTGGTCGCTGCAATTAGGAGAGAGAGAAGAAACACTTTAGCATGATACTCTTGCAAGTTTAGAGTGGTTTTTAGTTTGTCTAAATAGAATGGCTCCCACTGTTTCTCGAATCCTTCCTCAAACCAAAAAGAAGAATTAGTTGGGATCAATCTCACCGTACAATACTTTCTTAACCGTTCAGCCAGGCCAGTGTTGGTACTTCGAGGGAGGTTTTACGACGCTTTCGCGAAGTTCCTTAATTAAATAACCTCTTTTCCCTGTGGGCGTAGCCCCGCTAACACCTTTCTAGACACCTACTTGGTTTATAGCATTGATCGTTAAGTGAGAAAGTTTCCCGAGGAGTAGCATATACTCACAGTAGGATCGGGATCCAAATATCATCGTGTGATAAAGCTGAAGGAATCCTACCAGAATCATCACACTCCAAATGGTATGCAGCACTAGCAAGTTTCAGTTTCTTTAGAAACTTCCGATGTCGATTTTTGCCCCATGCTCTTATGATCTTGACATAGGCCAAAATATCATAAGTCACATGTAAAGTTCTACCCATCATTTACCAGGTTAATTTGAACCCACCCGTACATACCCTTGACGTAGGCCAAAATGGCAGTACGACTGTCTCAAACCAACATATCTATCTATGCAACAGATAAATATCCGGCAGCTACCAATCACTATGCCTTGGCGTAGGTCAAAATACATAGCTTGAATACTACCAAATATTTACCTGAAATGATGGACGGCTGCGAATGGTTTTGGCGAAACCGTGAACGTAGTGAACTTGATATAATCGAAGGAACCTGATAGCTTTTAAAAGGAGTGGTTTAAGCTCCGCGTTTAAAAGTTGTTTTGAAAAGAAACCGAGTGGTTTTGAAATTGTTCCAACGATTTTAACTTTGGTTTATTTTCTTGCATTAATTTAATGCATCCCATCAATTAATCCTACCATTGCAGAAAATAATGAAAATATGACGTACGCTTATGCCATCCGCATTCGCCACGGGGCCCCGTCATCACCCGTTAGGTTACTTAACTAACGACAGAGCGGGGGCTGGACTAGCGCGGATACAAAACATAAGCAACACCTACTAGATATCATATATAGATATATACATTCGTCAATGATAGCCATTCCAGATCACAGATGAACACATTGGTTATTCTAGGAATCCGTTTTTCGTTCGAGCCTGCAACGAAAGACGGATTACACGGTCGCGATGAATAGCCAAACCCCACCTTAGACCCCTACGGGTGCGGCAAACTACCCGCCAAGTACCCGAAGTGAAGCAACCTCCCTCAACAACGTGAGTAGGCCACTCGGCACTTCAAAGTACCCGGTAGTTTGTGCACCCCACCTTGGGTCTATCCTAGGAGCAAAAACAGTAAAAGAAATAAATACAATGACGGCTACAACCTCATCCCGGATGTGCGGACATAAAATAATATTACATCAATTTACATATTACATCAAATGAAAGATAAAGAAAACTCTAATCTCACAACCCCCGGCTATTCATCCGCGACAATCCAACAAGTTCATATACACAATCCAACAACATTACAGATCACAGATATGCACAACCCCCACTAATCGACGTATAGCGATTAGTCGACGTTCAGTGCATATATCACATTACAGATATAACCATTTAGCAAAAGTTTGTAGAACTTCGATCAAAATACCAATTTGCAACTTCCCCAAACACAACAATGTTCTCTGGAAATTCTGGGCAGAAACAAAATATTTTAAAAATCCCAAAACAGTACACTGAACAAACTGCAGCAAACCCGAGTCGCGGCCGAGTCAACTCGGCCGCGGATCCGCGGCGAAACGCGTGGTTTCGCCGCGGTTCCACGGCGCGTTGACCGAGTCGTGGGCTCGTTTTTGCTGCATGTTCCTAAAAAACCCTGCATCGATTTTTAAGGTATGTGGAATTATTTTTAGAGCAGTTTTAAAAATCGGCAGAAAGTATGAATTTTTGACATGTTTCGCGATTTTTTTTCGGATCAAAGTTCCAAACACTTTGCTAACATGATAGTTGTTGTTTAGCTAGGCTCTGATACCGCTGTAAGTCCACGTTGCCCACCCCGGTGCTTACGGGGAGGCGGAATAGGTAAAAAACAATTTTTTCTTAAGGCAACATGGACTAGAAACTAGAGGATCTTTGCTAAACAAAAACCTAGCAAACTAACTACAAGTTTAGCTACTCGGTTAGAAGGTTATATCTAGGTCTTGAACTCCTTCTCTTTTTGCTCCTTGGAGTGGTTTGAACGGCTCCTCCTCATTGTCTTCTCTTTGCCGAAGAAGGATCCACCCAAAGGCCTCTACCTTGAGCTCCTACCTCAACCTAGAGGTAACTAAAGCGCTTGGCTTGCTAAACCTAGAACTCTAGAATGAGTAGAGTGAAGTCTTGAAGGTTTTATCTCAAGAGCTCATGGTTCTCAACACATGAGAGATGGGAGCTTTGAGAGAGCAAGAGGATGAGCTAATGGATGAGAGAGAATGAGCAAGTGAGAATGAGATAGCTTTTTACAACCATGCTCTCAAAATAAGAATAATGATGATAATAATAATAATAATTAAGAAATTGTGATGGTTAGTTTATGAATGACCATTATCATTTCATCATTTAATGCATTTGCAAGAAACAAGAAGTATCTTGCAAGTGAAATGATGATGGTCAATTGGTCAACAATAGTCAACCAGTCAACCGAAGTCAAAAAGTCAACAAAAGGCAAATGGTCAACTCAACCATGGCACAATTATCCTTAATTAATATTATTAATCATATTTCTCATTCTCATTTGGGTTTAGAAAAAGTCAACGGTCAACAACCCTAATGAGATTCCTCTGTCTCTGTCAACTGTGCATACACACCCGCATCCGTGTTTCGAGGAACACGAATACAATGAGATAAAATCAATCCCAAAATATATACTAGGATATGGCTTAAACCAAAGCCCGCTAGTAATAACTGCACGGACACCAAACGCGCACAAGTGCGCGGATGTGAATGAACCCCGTCGCAAAACCATGCGACCTCTACTCTGTTTTACCCTAAGGCGAACAACCCTCTATGTGGGACTCTAAAGACTCGACACTACGCTGGCAGTGGGTTTAACCACAGGCTGCAAGCGGTACTAGCTGTACGTAACGGTCCCCAGATAGATGCCGATAAGAAGACTGATAAGGTGAACCCATCCGAACTCCTACTAAGCCTGAATGTGACAATCTCCGTATAGTCCGGTCTGTTCGTCTGAGAGTATCGCATGTCGGGCCTACGGGGGCGGTAAACGTCAGTCCCCTAATAGCGGTACAAGTTGTGTCGGAGTGTAGCCCATAACACCCTAAGATAACACTGGAAACACTACCAGTATATCTCGCTTGCCCTTGCCAGGGACTTTGTGTAATGGCTCTCCTAGACACAGCGCGATATGAACCCCCAATACCGGGAGAGACGAATCATGTCTAACCGTCACTGCGTCCAAGTGCTTCGGGACTGCACCCAACTACTACCTGTTTGCACGACTCACTTGAGCCGCGGTAGGGTAGTAATCTAAGAACAGTGGGAACACACTCGAGGCGAAGTGACAGTGTCAAGTCAACGGACTATGCTATACTCATGTCACCTGGGAACTGATAACTGACGATAGGTATAATACCAAACCAACAGTTCCCAGCGAGTCCTATCCAGTGTACACATAACCTAACGAGCACCTGCATACTATCTCCAGTACGACGTACTGATGGCTGTGGGACAGACCATCTCCCCTCCTGGGATGAAAAGCGTATACACTAGTTTACTCTGGAGTATCGTTGCCCTGTCACGATAATCCTATGACTAGGGATCTGTATAAGGATGCGCTTGTAGATTACCCAGCCCCCACTAGTGTGACTGCCATCACAACGCTGGTAATCAAGCAAAGATCCTAAGGTCTCCACAAATATGTATAAGCTATATGCTAAAAGAAACATACGCACATATTGAAGTAGAAACAAGCCAAGTAGCATACTACCATTTTGAGCAAGATTGTCTATACAACTGTGAATATCCCAAGCTTCCATTAAGTAATATACACACTAATATGATACAGTAATGGCCTCTAAGGCATATACACTAACAAACTCGATTATGTGACCGTCAAAACCGCCACCGAACCCTAGGGTTTGTGGTAGTTTGGCGTTGCCACATGTGAGGCGTTGGTCTGACCCTTCTACGGCAGGTTCATTGGCACAGTCACATGTTCTGGGATTTTTGAACTCCGCTCAGGTGTTGAGCTATTTGGGAAATCTTGGGTATTTGATTATTTGATCGGAAAGTTTAACATTGTCTATTTATCTGGAATGTGATACAATATGTGGAATTCATAAAGTTAGGCATGAAATGCGAAGTATGTGATATTTCGGATTTAAGATATCTAAAGTGATTGTGGATTCCAAATGTTGTAGTTTTACACTTTCTTTTCTGTGACCATAAGTGTAGTATGTGGTGTATCGCCAGCTTAGTTGCTATACATCAACGACAATGGGGATATGCATACTTGCTTACGTTGATGATATGAGATATTATGTGTTGCTGTGATATGATATATTGGATCGTCGTGTTCTGAATCGCCGGGGGTTTTATGTGAGATGGGGGTTTCTTTTTCATTCATGTAAAATTCATTGTATGTAATATTCTTTTATTGGGGCACTTCCGGGTTGAGGATGATGTCACCATTGTATATTATTTACTTTTCTGCATTAGGATAGACCCAAGGCGGGGAGCACTAGTAACCGGGTTCTAGGGTCCAGTGGGAGATTATCTCGAGGAGTCGAGACCGGATCTCCTAACTCTAGAACTGGCAGGGTTACATGCCGCTCTCGTAGGGGTCTAGGGATGTGTGTTTGGCTATTCATCGCGACCATTGAATCCGTGTTTTATACAGGCTCGCAATGAAACACGGACAACCTAGTATATCCAATATTTCATATATGTTCTTCTGTTGCAATGTTCTGTGATGAGATCATATTACTGCTTGTGACTAATGTTTATATTATATATATGAGATATATATTATATATTGTTGATTTCGTTTCATATCTGATGCTTGTGAAGCATAATAAAAATGGGACTTCATTAATGAGATTAATGAAATAAAAGAAACCTAAAGATGTTGTAGAAACTTGTCTTAAAAACTGGTAGCTCTAGTTGTTGCTTTGCATAGTGGTGTTCCTTGTAGAAAATCCAGCACCCTATTCGATAAGGAAAGAGCCGAGATCCCTTCACCAGGAGTGACCTCTTTAGCGAAACTAGCAGATGCTACACACTCGATTTGTCTTTTGATTGCTTCTGTAGGTTTTGCTTTGCATAGCGGTGTTCCTTATAGAACATCCAGCACCTTATTCGATAAGGAAAGAGCAGAGATCCCTTCACCAGGAGTGACCTCTTTAGCAGAACTAGAAAAGCCTCAAAAACACTCCATTTAAAATCACTCGATTCTACAACGATATCAAGTTCATTACGCAAAGGGTTTTCTTAAAAACCTGTCGTAGCCCTCCATCATTTCAGATAAGTAGTATTTAGTATTTGTGCTGCGTTTGTTGACTTAATCAAGGCATAGTGTGCGGTAGCTGATTAGTGCTTATCTGCAAAGCGTATGATGCGATTGGATTTGGGTAGTCGTGCGGCCTTGTTGACTTAGTCAAGGGTCATGCGGGTGGGTTTAATTCAATCGGGAAATGACGGGTTGAACTTTACTTGCGGTCTATAGTTTGTTGACTTAGTCAAGGTCATAGATCGCTTGGGGCAAAATATTATTGGGAATTTCAAGTGTTGAAATTTGCAATGAGATTGCATACCTTTTATGAGATAGTTGGATCCCGACACCCGCTGTGAGTAAAAGTTACTCCTGGGAGAGTTTTACACATTACAATAAGCCGATCAAGTAGGTGTCTAGAAAGGTGTCAACGGGGTTAAGCCTCTGGGAAAACGAGGTTTACTTTAATTAGGTCCGTGCGAAAGCACGGGGAACCTCCCTCAAAGTACCGGCACTAGCCTGGCTGAAAGATTGGCGTACTTGTAGCGTGTAATTAATCCCGGCTAGTCTTTCCTTTTAGGGTTTGAAGGAAGATTTGACTAAAACGGTGGGAGACATCCTGATTAGATATATTAATAACCAATCTAATCTTGCAAGAGCATACGCTGAGTGTTTTCTTCTCTCTCTCTCCAGGTAGCGACCATGTCACGCGTTAATCAGGATAATAAATACGGATGTATTGACCGAACCCGCCTGTTATACTGCGCTAGGGAACGTTAGTCCTGCTCCAACTTATAATTGTTATAAAGACAGAGCAGGAAATAGGGGATTACCAGAATTCCCGTGCCGCCCAAACGAAGAAAGTACATATTGATGCATCTTCTTCGGGTGTGTTCATTACAAAGAACTGTTTCTCAGTATCCTTTACGTCCTGGGTATGAGATACCGGATCAGAATCCCACATATGTAATATTTTACATGGGCTACAGATAGGTAGAGAAATGAGAATGGGTGATAAGTTTCAAGAGTTGGAAATTATGCAAGTGTTGCAGCCAAGTCTGTTGGCAGTTATCACCCATTATTACTAGAATACATTGATTATGAACGAATGTTATTAGATACCTAACCTGATATACAACATCATATCAGTCTCTTTATTTGTAAAGAAGGATATAATTTTGTATCGTTGGATAATATTTTGAACATTTCCTATATCAAGAGTTGATCGGTTCAGGTACGTTATCTAAAAACATAGATGTTCTAAATCAAACCACAGTTCTTAACGTACAGAACACACACAAGGGGAAGAGTTCATAAATGAACGAATCCTTCTTAAGGCATTGTAGACTAAGTCATATCAATGCGACCCGACTAACTAAAGTTACATAAAGATGCATATTTAATTCAGTTTGAATTTACATCTTGTGAAACTTGCCGGTCATGTCACAAAGATAAGATGACTATAGCTCCGTTTATTGGAAACAGAGAAAGAGTTAGTGAACTCTTGGGATTGATACATGATGATGTATGAGGTTCCCTATCTACACATGCCAGGACTGGTTCTTTGTACTTCAGATGTAGAGAACAAAAACGGGTATAAGTATTATGTCCTTTGATGTGATAAGGGAGGAGAATACTTGAGCACGGGATTCCTGGACTATTCTAAAGGAGAATGAGATTCTCTCTTAGCATTACTCCTCCGTATACACCACAATACGTTGGTATATCGGGGCGGAGCAATCGCACCCTATGTGATAAGGTGTGCTCTGTGATGAGTACTACTGAGTTACCTATTTCCTTTTGGGAGTAATGCACTTGAGAAGATGCATACCTATTGAATAGGGTTCCAACCGAATTAGATGCCTACCACTCCATATGTGATATGGTATGGGAAGAGCCCATCTCTTAAGGAAGTTAAGATTTGGGGTTGTCCGGCCTATGTCAAAAGCAAAATCCGGACAAGCTAGAGGCAAGGTCAGTTCTGTGGAAGTTTGTTGGATATCCCAAGCATTTGCAAGGGAATATCTTCAACCAAACTGAGGAACAAAAGATGTTTTGATTCTCAGCATGCCACCATTTGGAAAGGGAATTTCTTGTGAAGAAATTAGTGGTCATAAGGTAGAACTGGAAGTAGTTCCAGCTAAACCAAACTGCAGCTGATGATTTGGTAGAACCCGAAGGATTCAATAGGTTCTAACGAACCTCAGCCTCTCCGCCGATCTAGTAGGGTTGCTCATCCACCTGAGAGATACTTCGGTTTCTCTATGACAATGGAAGCGAGGATTTGTCACGACTCGAAAGTACGGAACATGACCGGCCCTTAAACTACGAACGTCTCGAGGCGTACGTAATCTAAATAAGCCAAAAACCCAGCAATCTAAACCAAGAAAAGATAGTAGAGTGAAGCAAAACCATTTTAAATCAAATAGTTTGCAACATATGCCGAGATGTGCATTTTAAAATCACAAATCTTTTCTAAAAATTTCGGCAGAGTTCCTTTGTAAAAACTGACCCCAAACGGGTACAAAACCTGATAAAGAATATATATAATGAAAAATGCATCCCCAAGCGGGAGCTAGGTCTTCGTCAATCGACGGTCACAACCACACAAGCAATATAATATACAACGCCAAAAGGCCCAGATCACAACAGAAAAGAAAACTCAAACAGCATGAAATCCATAGAAATACAATGCGCGACTCTAAGGTCGAATGAATAAACAACACTGGTCTCTATCTGAAAAATATGGAACTTCTAGATACAACAGAATAATAATATACAAAGTATAATGATGGGTACGATACAATAAACCCACCTACTAGCAAATCACCCGAAAATGGAAGTAGTGCCAGCAAAGCCGTAATGAAACCTGTACGGCAAACCTGCAAGAAACTGTCGCACAACGGGGGTGAGTTGCCAACTCGTGAGTAGAAAAACATCTACGAACAGAAATCGCATGAACAACGCAATCCTAGCTCATATGATCATAATATATCCTCAAATATATAACCAGCAGCCTATAACAATGGCTAGGGTAAATATCTAACCCAAGTGTAATCTCATGTGCCCGTGTCAGTGCCTCAGATAGCAATATATCATATGGACGATGTATGAATGCATGAAAACAGAATACATGTGCTAAAGAAACCGCTTTCATAATTTAGCGAGATTTCCTTTGTATTTTTAAAATGAGGTATCATAATGAAATCAGCATAAATAGTGTCTAGCATCGACACAAAACATAAATCTCAATGTCTCAAAATCTCAGGCTCCGGCTATCCGGACTGGCCTGTATCATCAAATCTCAGTACCTCAATATCACGAAATCTCAATGTCTCAATCTCAATATCTAGGGCACCGTCAGTCCAGGCCGGCCCCTACCATCCATCTCAAGACTACGACGGTATCCTCCGGATATCCAACGCGTCGGGTAAAATCACCGGTCGGTAGTGCTCCCCTGCCAGGTTCAATGCCATCATCTGCGATCCTCTTGCCCCGGGGTACCGCACCGGGCCCACCATGTACCCGAAACGGTTCATCCATCTCCTCGAATCGGGTCTCGAAATCCATCAGCAAACTGATGGTGGGCGTCTCATACATCATGGGAAAACCGCACTTTTATTTAAAAAGAGAGAAAAGAAGTTTATATAAGTTTTGCGGTTTTCCCCCAAATCCAGAAAATCTCATGGAAATCCGAATCCAAAACCTCAATAGCACGTAAAATAGTGAATATATGCATGAGAATCCATGAATGCGGCATAACAATGAATGACAGTATGCAAGAAATGACAAGTAATAACTACAATGTCTAAATTGGCATATAAGGCAAGTACATTAATATCATGTCAAAACTACTATCTAACAAGCTATGTCAAGCAATAATATTCTCTGAGTGTACGTGCATGGCAATTACCGATGAAGATGTGTGTGAGCCGGCAAATAAGTGTACGTGGTACATGCGCATCATCGGTAATGGTGCTGGTGTCCTAACAGCATGATATCAATAATGGAATATGAATCACAATAAGTATGCGATGCGGAGCAACAACAATAATGTGCGGGAGCTGAATACTAAACACAATGATAGCTAAACTGCATTTAATGTCATAAAAGTCATACAGCTACACTAAACTATAGGGCTGAGCTAACAGGCTAACTGAAGGTAAGAAAACCGCCTAACATCTGAGTCGATACATATATATACATATATATTAGTCGGTGATCCCGCCTCGATAATATCACATCCGATACCATATCTATAATCAGTTATTCCCAAGTCAAGAGTACGGATCAAACATCAATATATAGCTCGTACGTAAATCCGTCGTACGGCATCCCAAATCTGGGTACAGTCAATATCACATTCATCATATTATTCATCTGGTATCCTCTTTATCAAGATCATAATCCGGGTACTGATCTACGTCTAGTACAATACCAATATCATCAATATAATCATGATCTGACTGCTGATCTACAACCTCATACAAACTGATATCATCAGCACATATCATATCTCATAATACGATCACATGTCGATTACTTCATTATTATCACTATTCACATGGTATCGTCATCCAAAGATCCGCTATAACATCAGGATGTATCTCAAGTACGAATCCTGCCATATCACCGTTCTCGCGGTCTCAATCAAATCTTATCGACTCATCTCAAATCCCAAATAATATCTTCAAATCCAGTATGTGAACACATAGTCCCGTACCCATGTGAACACATAAATGCACATTCTCGTATAAGTACAATGAAAGAAGAATGTATGCAAGTATGGGTGTGTGTATGTGTGGTGCAACCTCTACTCTAGGGTCTCGCAACATTAAACCTATCCAATCACAGCTAAAATCTATCTTATCATCAATAAACTCAACAATATATAATCAATATATATGTGTGTATACGTATTCGTATACATCACCACGAACTGCGGGGGTGCTATATGCTATCCACCCGACTTCTCCCCATAGATATAAATCTACTCACCTGTATCCTGTGTGTCGGTGTCGATGTCACCTTCATCTTCTGCATCGTCTCGGATCGCCGTGGGAGTACCTATATATCACACGTATCTCATCGCATTAAAACCAAATCGAAATTTAAAACGACACGCGAAAACCAACACGATAGGCTAAAAGGCCTATAGGTTAGAACCTATGGTTAACCTTCGCAAAACAACCCGAAATCACTCGATATAGACGTACAAACGTCACACGATCGAGATAACGCACAAATATCAAAATCTGGAAATCGAAATACGCAAAACCAAAACTCATTTCAAAGCAGCAACACAAGAAAATGATCCCAGATTTCGCCTCAGGCCAAATAAAGGCAAGCAAACAAGTCTAGAATGATGTATAGGCTGTATGTGACCTACAGTAGAAACCCGGACCCGTACCATCACTAAGTGGCCGACCACCCCTACAGGAAAAACTGGCCTGGCCAGCCCAGGGTGATTCAATGTGGTTCGTCTGGCTACAGGGTGTTCCTAGGGTCTCAAATGGGCCTCTGAACTTGTTTATTTTTCCAGTAAACGTCCCAGTCCATTCCATATTTCTCTGCACACTCTAAGTCGTCACAAACCGACATGGAAGTCTCGTAATTCCGTATTTTTGGGTTTCAGGTTTTGCTAGGTCAGGGTCTTAGTCAATATAGGGTCTAAGGTCACCATTAGAGTCCAATTACATAGCCACATCTCAACTTTACCCTAGCCCTCTCTAAGTTTGCCCAAAGTCCACAAAACGACGCAATATCGATAAGAAACTAGCATAGGTGCACAAGGAAATTGAAATACTACTCTACGGTGCAGATATTACCTGCTTTGGCAACTCAAGAATTTTCTTGAGTTGCTCAAAGTCCTCAAGATCCACTCTTTCTTAGTCCATCGCATTCCTCTCGGGCTTGTGTGCAAGTTTTGTGAAGTCGAAATGGGGTTTCGGGGTCATTTCCATGGTGGATCTAAGCTTGAACAGGGAGGAGGAAGAAGAGGGAGCAGGAGCAGCAGCAGCTCTAGGAGAGGGGAGAGAGAAAAGGGGTTGAAGAAATGATGGGGGAGGCATGGTTCAAATGAAAGTTGACCTATACCTACCCTCTCTCTCTCATAATCATGCTTACGTTTTCTTTTCTTTTCTTTTTCTTTTCCTTCTCACTCAATGGCAAACCCTAAGCAACCATACCCCAAAACATGTAACAAGTGTAACAAGTGTGGAAAAATGATATGTGTACATTTTTGCACAAAAAAGCTAAAAACCCGATTAGCGATTTTTAATCGCGATTAACACTAAAATAGCATATAATTAACCATAAAGCTTTAAAATGGCATAATTCCCCAAAATACCCTATTTTAGAATTTTTCCATAAATTTTTCCCGAAATTTTCCCTATTTATCGGTATTTAATTATACCGAAATATTAAAATATTCATTAAAAATAATATTAAATTACAAAAATTCCCAAAATTAATATTTTACTTTTTTTGAAATGTTACAATCTTCCCCCCTTAAAGAAATTCGGTCCCCAAATTTAAATTTAAACCCCCAAATTCTAAAACATTTCAATAAAATGTCCAAGTCAACGGGGCTCCGAAATCATCAATACATAAAACGCATCATAGCGCAATACATGCGCATGAGTAATGAGCAGATAACTCGAAATCAAAACTCCGTCAAGCATCCGCAATCATCGGAGTCAAGGTAAAGACACGAATGCCAAATCCAAGCAAAACCAATATGATATATAAATCAGGACTATACATGTAAGTATCAAATCTATATGTGTAAATATCTAAAGGAAATGCATGCCAAATCTTTTTAAGTCGCTGTGCAATGCGCATAACACTGCACAGTGGCGGACGTCTATCTTAAGAAAATAACCATATACATATATACCTTTTGTTTAATGTGTACGTTCCGCCGTTTTTGGTAACAATTTAGAAGGATTTCCTTGATTTAAACGTTTCGTGTCATGTCAGACACGTAGGTAAATACTGAGGCTATAGCTCGCTTTTTGGAATTCCCTTCGATAGCTATCGATGCATGCAAAATATATCCGGGTACTGTCCTCGGACTAGTCCTGCTCAGTACGAAAACACATAGTAAAACATCACAAAAACGTACTGCGCCATAGGAAATCAATTCCAAAAAGTGCATATGAAAACTCTGTGCGTCCGGTGCGCACGGAAATCAAAATCTATACATGTGCCAAACAGGTGCACAGAAACAACATCAAGGTGCAACGGGTGTGCACGAAGCATCTGTCATAGGCAACGTGGATGTCTGACAGCAAAATCAGGTGCATCTGACATACACGAAGAATCTCGATTTAGTGCATCTGGTGTGCACCAAAATCATGTTTCATAACATGCGCGAAAACCCAAATTAGGTGCATCCATCATGCGCGAATCATAAAATCCAATATCAAGCGCCGAACATGTACAAAATCCAATCAGGTGCACAAGGTGCACAATACAAATATCGAGCATCACCATCGAAATCGAAGTCCAGTACAACTGTAGTGCACAATATGCATATCACTGCACTGCAAGCATATATGAACTATACCGAGTGCAAAAACTAAATCGCATGCCTACATATACACAAAATCAACTCACTGTATGAAACCCATAAAATCATAAACATGTAAGACCAAGGCACGAAAACGATATCAAGTGCAACAACTGTGCAAAAATCGTAAATACTCAGTAGGGGCAACTATGGTGCATAAAGAAACAAATATCATGAAACTCGGCCATCAAAACCAAATCATGCGAATAAATCGCCCAAAATACCGAAATCCAAAGTGACGGATACGTGATAATCGAATCACACAATCACAAATCATAAATACTGTCGTCGATATTCCCTCCTTCGCAGTCGAGAAGGTGTCAGTGCATCCAATGCTAGCAGCGCAAGATATCTACTTGCCTCTTGCTCACGCTTGGCGTCCTCGGTCTCCAGGTGCTATCTTCTCTGTGGATTACCAATCTCGCAATCCATCGGCTCATCGGCCCTGTCAGTCGTGCTAACGGGGACGATTCCGTTTTGGCACTTCTCTGGTCATCTCTCGGTCAATCATCGCGACCACTCGTAAAGCAGCATGTCACTGGCGTCGGCCTCCGGCTCTCTGAATGCATGTGACACGTCTGATCCTGGGTGCAAATATCATTGCAGCAGTGTCCTGGAAGGAATCCTGCTCAAGGTCTCTTCCGATCTTGCCTATGCCGAACTGTACGGAGGCTGGTACTCTTACGTAATCTCTTCCCACTCAAAGGACATCTGCGTCCTGAGCACAGCATTTTCTCGGAAATTGGTCGCATCCCAACGCCTCTGTCAGCATATCGCATCTCTATGTCGGCGGAGTGGAACGTCATCTTATCCAGATCTTGTACGAACCTCTTACTCCACTTTTCTCTAATGTCGACTGCTTCGGACTCGTCTCGTCGTGGCTCCATGGACTAAGCTCCAACGGCTATCCTCGTATCTGGAGTCTTCCAAGAAAATGCATCTCACCACCTAGCATCCGAATGAAGTCGAACCATTCGATCGATTCGTCAAAACCTCATAATCCCCCAAGAGCTCAACATCTTGGGTACAGTTTAATAGTATCGAGTACATACCACAGCATCGGTGATCCAGCCGTAGAAGGGCAAACCCAAATCTCACTAATGGCGCCGTGGAACCGCCGCAAACCCTAAGGTTCAAAGGCTTTCACACGATCATTATGTCGAGTTAGGGTTTCATTCTTCTGGAGGGACCATTGAATTGCCTGCATGTCTTTCCGAATACTTTAAACTTGGAATAATACGTTTTTGACATTCGATCGTCTCTGTCGACTCTCAACGTCTCCGCGTGAAGTCGTCTCTAGCTGGAATCAATCTATCTGATGACCTCGCATTGGGTAGCGAACGAACCATATGTCCTAGTCATTCATCCTCGTGTGACTAGCGACCTTCTATCATCTCTTAGTGCAACTCGTACTGCGATAGCTCCAACATCTGGGGCGATATCTCGTCGTTCGCAGCAACAACTGGCTCACTCGTCTGCACGCTGAACGGTGCCTCAATTCTCATGAATAAGCAATACGTCAACGGTCATCAAAATCTGGCTGGCCTCTATCAGTGGCTCGATCCTTTGGTACTGATTGGCACGTCCGAGAAATCACGTACAGCGATCCATCCAACGCTAGTGGCGCAAAAACACAGTAAGAGGACACATCTCTGCAATCGTGTGTCACCGGAATTATGCTCTGGTCAGCCCTCGTTCGTGACGAGCTCGCGCTGACCGCAACTCTAGCCGTAGCTCCCCTGCCCGAAATCGTGGCAGCAAACCATAACTGGTACGATGAGGCTAGATCAGGAATGAATATAATACTGAGCGAAGAAATGTACATCCTAAGGCTTCTTAAGTGGAGTAGCGTATCGTAAGTATGCCGCGGAACATACCCACGGTACGTCACTCTACTTTAGTCACCTATTCCATCAACCGAGGGTCATCCTACGCTCCGAAGGTAAACCTAACGCTCTGATACCAACTTTGTCACGACCCGAAAGTACGGAACATGACCGGCGCTAAAACTACGAACGTCTCGAGGCGTACGTAATCTAAGTAAGCCAAAAATCCAGCAATCCAAACCAAGAAAAGATAGTAGAGTAAAGGAAAAACATTTTAAATCAAACAGTTTGCAACATATGCCGAGATGTGCATTTTAAAATCATAAATCTTTTCTAAAAATTTTGGCAGAGTTTCCTTTGTAAAAACTGACCCCAAACGGGTACAAAACCTGATAAAGCATATATATAATGAAAAATGCATCCCCAAGCGGGAGCTAGCTCTTCGTCAATCGACGGTCACAACCACACAAGCAATATAATATACAACGCCAAAAGGCACGGATCACAACATAAAAGGAAACTCAAACATCATGAAATCCATAGAAATACAACGCGTGACTCTAAGGTCGAATGAATAAACAACACTGGTCTCTATCTGAAAAATAAATACATGTTTGGTTGATGGAACTTCTAGATACAACAGAATAATAATATACAAAGTATAATGATGGGTACGATACAATAAACCCACCTACTAGCAAATCACCCGAAAATGGAAGTAGTGCCAGCAAAGCCGTAATGAAACCTGTACGGCAAACCTGCAAGAAACTGTGGCAAAACGGGGGTGAGTTGCCAACTCGTGAGTAGAAAAACATCTACGAACAGAAATCGCATGAACAACGCAATCCTAGGTCATATGATCATAATATATCCTCAAATATATAACCAGCAGCCTGTAACAATAGCTAGGGTAAATATCTAACCCAAGTGTAATCTTATGTGCTCGTGTCAGTGCCTCAGGTAGCAATATATCATATGGACGATGTATGAATGCATGAAAACAGAATACATGTACTAAAGAAACCGCTTTCATAATTTAGCGAGATTTCCTTTGTATTTTTAAAATGAGGTATCATAATGAAATCAGCATAAACAGTGTCAAGTATCGACACAAAACATAAATCTCAATGTCTCAAAATCTTAGGCTCCGGCTATCCGGACTGGCCTGTATCATCAAATCTCAGTACCTCAATATCTCGAAATCTCAATGTCTCAATCTCAATATCTATGGCGCCGTCAGTCCAGACCGGCCCCTACCATCCATCTCAAGAATGCGACGGTATCCTCCGGATATTCGACGCGTCGGGTAAAATCACCGGTCGGTAGTGCTCCCCTGCCAGGCTCAACGCCATCATCTGCGATCCTCTTGTCTCGGGGTACCGCACCGGGCCTACTATGTACCCGAAACGGTTCATCCATCTCCTCGAATCGAGTCTCGAAATCCATCAGCAAACTCATGGTGGGTGACTCATACATCATGGGAAAACCGCACTTTTATTTAAAAAGAGAGAAAAGAAGTTTATATAAGTTTTGCGGTTTTCCCCCAAATCCAGAAAATCTCATGGAAATCCGAATCCAAAACCTCAATAGCACGTAAAATAGTGAATATATGCATGAGAATCCATGAATGCGGCATAACAATGAATGACAGTATGCAAGAAATGACGAGTAATAACTACAATGTCTAAATTAGCATATAAGGCAAGTACACTAATATCATGTCAAAACTACTATCTAACAAGCTAAGTCAAGCAATAATATTCTCTAAGCGTACGTAACAAGGAAATTACCGATGAAGATGTGTGTGAGCCGCCAAATAAGTGTACGTGGTACATACGCATCATCGGTAATGGTGTTGGTGTCCTAACAGCATGATATCAATAATGGAATATGAATCACAATAAGTATGCGATGCGGAGTAACAACAATAATGTGCGGGAGCTGAATACTAAACACAATGATAGCTAAACTGCATTTAATGTCATAAGAGTCATACAGCTACACTAAACTATAGGGCTGAGCTAACAGGCTAACTGAAGGTAAGAAAACCGCCTACCATCTGAGTCGATACATATATATACATATATATTAGTCGGTGATCCCACCTCGATAATTGTTGGAGATAGTGCCCTCAGAGTCAATTATTGGATCACAGGCACGTGATTGCAATGATTGAGGGAGGACCTGTCCCAGTAGGACAGTCTTACTCGAGATGATAGTATGCTATCTGGTTTATCTTTATCATCGTGTACTGCTTTAGGTGACCTGACATGTCGCTATTACACGTTGATAGAGCCCCTAGGATTCTTTCTTGACTTCCAGCAGTATGAGGGCGATCATATAAGTGAGAGCTGGTGGTCTATAAGCACATCCTTAAAAGGTCCCTAGTCGTGGGAGTTTCGAGATAGGGCATCGATACTCCAGAGTAGACTAGTGTATACATTCAAGACCCCGACGAGGGGCGGTGGCCGGTCTCACAAGCCATTGGTGTCAGTTGGTTCACCTAAGATGTATACAGGTGCTCATTGGGTTATGAGTACACCGGACAGGACTCGCCGGGAACATGCTAGTTGGTCTTATACCTGACGTCAGATAGCAGTTCCTTGGTGACATGTGTACAGGTTAGTTCATCGACCTGAGGATCGTCATTTGTCTCGTGTGAGTTCCCACTGTACTTTGATTACTACCCTACCACGCTCAAAGGAGACGTGCAAACAGGTTTTAGTTGGGTACAGTCCCGAGCCATATGGAGGCAGTGAGCGGATCTTCGGGGGTTCGTCTCTCCCGGTATTGGGGGTGAGGTCGCGCTGTGTCTAGGAGAGCCATTACACAAAGCCCTCGGCCGAGGCAGGAGATTTACTGGTAGGTATTCCAGTAGTATCTCAGGGTGTTCTGGGCTACACTCCGACACGACTTGTACCGCTTTTGGGGGTCTGACTTTTACCAACCCCCTAGGCCCGCCATGCGATACTCATAGACGAACGGACCGGACTGTACGGATATTGTCACTGACAGGCTCAGTAGGGTGTCGGGATGAGTTCGCTCATCGACGTCCCTTTTGGTCAATACCTGGTAGCCCTTTACGTATTGGCTTATACCTCTGACGTGCTAGTGGTTAAATCCACAACCAAGGTGTTGACGAGTCTTTAGAGTCCCCCACATTCAGTTGCTCAAGTTTTCCGGCGAAAAGCTGTAGAGGCCGTATGGAGATATGGCAAGATCCGATCAGATACCTGCGGTATTGCACGGATCAGGATCGGACAGTTTGTACTACAGGCCGTATGGATATATGGCAGGGTTCGATCAGATACGTGCGGTATTGCACGGATCATGATCGAACGGATAATACTAGCCGGCTTTGGTTTAAGCCGGATCCTAGTATAGTACAGTGTAGATTTTGTCTCATTGCATTTGTATTTCGGTCGGAATACAGATGCGGGTGTGTATACACAGTATCGGGGTTTTCCTGTAATTTATTACGGGACCACTTTTCTGGAGTTGCCAGTTTGCTTTCCGTTTCGGCCATTTTCATTTGTATCTTTCAATGGCCGAAGATTGGTGGAGGAGGGCTTATTTGCATTTGTGCAAATAAGTATTTGTGGAGGGTGGTCTTTGCATATTCTTGTGTCATGATACTTGCACCATCACTTGACTTTCTTTGTTCATGATGGCTTGACCTTTTGTAGTCATCATAGCTTGACTTTCTTGAGTGCATCATTGCATGACTTTTGGATGTCATGATGAGGTTGGTAGAGTGTGGGTTTGTGTTTGGTGATCATTTTCTTTCATGATATCATTTGACCTCTCTCTCACTTGTATTATTGTGTGGCTCCCTTCATTTTGATACACACTCTCCCTCATTCTCTCCTCTCCTATAGCCATGGCCGGCCAAGCTCCAAAGGGGCTGTCCAAATTTTGTGCAAGGGGATTTTTGGTCTTTTAGCTTCACAAAAATCCCATAATTCCACCTCCAAAGTATAGTTCATTCCTCCACCAAATGGCAAACTCCATAACCCCAAATGAGACATGGTTCTACACCATTCTGCAGCAAATCTTGGGCACGTCGACTCGCCAGCTTCGTGCCCGAGTTGCCTCGGTATAGAGGTGGGAGCCTGTAAAAGAAGCCGGCGACGTGGTGCCCTTCCGGCGACAAGGTGGAGACCGGAGCTTCCGCGGGTGATCGGGACGACGACGAGAAGACCGGGGGACACGGATCAGTCGGTTTATCTCTCTTCCCCATCTTGTAGTTAGCTAGGACTAGTTAATGGTACGATCCGGGTTTTAGTGCGCGGTGGTGCCGGTTCAGTAGAAAATTAAAGTTAAACATCGCTTCCGCATTTGGCCTCGGGATGGAGGCCGGGGTGCCGCCGTGCACTTACAGTGGTATCAGAGCCTCGCCATTAACATAGTCTAGCTTTGTCTAATGTGTTTTTTTCACTTCCGATCGAACAAATGTTCCAAAACCGTGTTTTTCAAAACAACAGTTTTCTGTCGAAATTTTTTTGTCTCGAAAATTTTTTCAGGTAGTCTCAGAATACTGTACATGGAAGTATAAGCCTACTGTAGAAATTTGGTGGCGAGATCTCATTATTCGACCGCGGAACCGCGGCCAAACCCCTGCTTGGGCCGCGGTTCCGCCGCTGTTTTGAGTGATCAGTGCACCAATTTTTTACAGAGGCCTCCAGACTTGAAAATAGGGTTTTTGGAACATTCTTTTTGGGCCCAGAATTTCTTGATGTGCTACAGTAGTACTTGGGGGCCCACTTGGTAAAATTTGATCGATCGGATATTTTAAACACATTGGTTCACAGTATTTACATTATATCTGCGACCGTGAATGTCACTCGATCGGTAAATCCTGTCTAACTGCTATAGCCCGGTTAGACGGATTTGCGAACGTGACTTTCACGTTGATGTTCTATGTATTGCTGTGATGTTGCGGATCGGTCGTGGGGGATAGCCTGGATGCAATGCTAGTACAGTTTTGTTGTATTATGTACATTTGATATTACGGGGCGAGCGTCCGACATGTGGACTGCCGTCACTGCCTGATTGTATTATTATTTTGGGGCACGACCAGGTTGCGGTCGATGTACCCGTTGTATGTATATTTTACTTTCTGTACTAGGATTGCCCCGCGGAAGGGTGCACGGATAGCCGAGTTCTAGAGGGCAACAAGCCCGCATTTCATGGCATTGAGACGGAGGGGGCTTCACTCTAGGATTGGCGGGCTATTCGCCGCACTCGTAGGGGGTACAGATTGACCCAGGAGGGGTGCCCAAGTTACCGGATTTCGTGAAGTGCTGGGTGGTCCATTCACGGAGCTGAAGGGGGCTGCCTCGCTTTAGGTTTTGGCGGGTGACTTGCCGCGCCCGTAGGGGTCTAGGATTTCATTGCACAGGCTATCCACACGACCAGGGGAACGTCGGGTTTCAGTAGTGGCTCTGTGAAACCCGGGGATCCCAGATATCTGTATTGTTCTGTGATACTGTACATTTCTGTGATGTTGCATTTTTATCACGCCTTGAGCGAAATGTTATATATTGGTATATATATTAGTAGATGCTGTATATGTTTTGCATCCGCGCTAGTCCAGTCCCCGCTCTGTTGTTAGTTAGCTAACCTAACGGGTAATGACGGGACCCAGTGGCGAATGCAGATGGCATATACGTACGTCATATTATTTTCGTTCTTTGTGGTGTGATCAATTGATGGGAATGCGTTGATTCGGATCAATGCAAGTTAAATACAAACCTAATCTGATGTTGTTGGAACACTTTTCAAAAAGCTGTTATTGCAAAGACGTTCTCTTTTGTTTTGCATCGTGGTATTCAGTTGGAATATCCTGCTCCTCAGTCGAAAAGGCAAGGGCCGAGATCCCTTCACCGGGAGTGACCCCTTGGACAAAAAGTTTGCGTCAGGGCAATAACTTCACTATAGCCGATTACTTTTGCTTTGCATTGTGGTATTCAGTTGGAATATCCTGCACCTCATTCTACGGGGAAAGAGCCGAGATCCCTTCACCGGGAGTGACCTCTTTAGCAAAGGTTTTCGTCACTATATTTTTAAAAGCTATCAGTTCCTTCAACGATATCAAGTTCACTACGTTAAAGGTTTTCGCCAGAAACCATTCGTAGCCCTCCATCATTTCAGTTAAATATTCGGTAGTATTCAAGCTATGTATTTTGACCTCACGCCAAGGCATAGTGTTTGGTAGCTGCCGGGTATTTATCTGTTGCATAGATAGATGCGTTGGTTTGGGACAGTCGTACTACTATTTTGGCCTACGTCAAGGGTATGTACGGGTGGGTTCAAATTAACCTGGACAATGATGGGTAGAACTTGACATGTGACTTATGATATTTTGACCTCACGCCAAGGTCATAAGAGCATGGGGCAAAAATCACATCGGGAGTTTCAAAAGAACTGAAACTTGCCAGATATGCGCATACCTTCAGGAGTGTGATGACGTGAACAGATTCCGTCACGTTATCATGCGATGATAGTTGGATCCCGATTCCCACTGATGAGTTAGTTTACTCCTCGGGTTACCCCGACTAATTCTTCTTTCAGGTTTGGAGGAGAATTTGAGGTGACAGTGGGAGGTTTCCAGATTAGATAAATTGGTGACCATTCTAATCTAGGTTAGAGTGCACGCTGAGTGTTTCTTTTCTCTCTCTCTTTGGCAGCGACCATTGACCCGACCCTAAGACTATGACTCAGGGACCAAATTAACCGAACCTTCTTAAACACTGGCTTTTGGATTGTCAGAGTTGCAGACCTCATTGCCACTCCTACTTTTACCCTTTTTTTCCAGGACACCCCGTATTACTACGAACGTCCACTTCCATTGGACAAAACCATCGTATGGTTATATACGAACTCGAAGGGATTTATTCGAGGATGGTTTCAGGTTCTGGAGAAAACGGATAGGATTATTCAGTTGTCTTTTCCTTTTACCTTCTCTCGAGTTGTGAGTACTCCTTGGTTTAGGAGATAGTGCACTTATTACGCAAATTGGATAGTCTTATTCCAAACCATAGGCAGGTGCCGACCGGTAGGGAATGAAGAAAACCAATTAGCATAACGATGGTATACATAAGGTATTATATAAAGACAAAGAAAGGGATTAGTAAGAGGGCAAAGTAAATTGCGACTGATATTCACGACCATACCAAGTATTTCATTACCACTCCCAAATCACCTTTGTATTTCTCCAGAACACTCCGTATCACTACGAAGATCCACAGTTTATTGGATACTCCATCGTATGGTTATATACGAACTCGAAAGGAACTTGTTCCAGTTCGGAGATGGATTCTGGTTCAGGAGAAATAGGAATAAGGTTTATTCAGGTGTCTTTTATCTTCACCTTCTCTCGCATTGCGAGTGTTCCTAGGATTGGGACAGTACACCCATTATGCTTATTGGATAGTCTTCTTCCAAACCATAGGCTGGTGCCGAACGGTAGGGAAGGAAGAAAACCATTTGGCCTAAGGGGTGTGCAGAAGGTAATGACTAAAGACATATAAAGGGATTTGGAGAAGTGGCAAAGAATTATACGGTTACAGTTGTGAATCTGGAAGAGGCATTACTAGGAATACCAGGATACCCCATCGAAACATTTCAATGTTTCAGTTTCACTGTGTATTGTTAAAGGAAAACTGATTTCCCAATTAGACACTTGCTCCAGGGTATTATTTACCAGGCATGATTCTCACATCTGTATGGTTTTACAGATGATGAGTGGGAGTAGGTTAGTGGGAATTAGGTGATCATCCTCATTATATCGGGATTTGTTGTAATCGGTGATATTTGAGGAAGTCACCTGGGTTGTTTGCCGGACGGCAAATATTTGGTTTTGAATATCCACTGTTGTGCACCAATTTCAAATTGATATATCTGTTAGTTATATGTATGCCCTAGAGGCCATTACTATACATAGGATGTATATTGTAGTGGATGCTGGGACATATATAGGGAGGACTTTCTTGCTCGACATGATAGTATGCTATCTGGT
Organism: Agapanthus africanus; assembly: GCA_030015575.1. Classification (NCBI taxonomy): domain Eukaryota; kingdom Viridiplantae; phylum Streptophyta; class Magnoliopsida; order Asparagales; family Amaryllidaceae; genus Agapanthus; species Agapanthus africanus. Next base: position 502,805,769 of record CM057337.1, read on the forward strand.
TGCTCTTTACCTTAACGTGTACACTGATTGTCTCTCAGATACATGTTGGTAAAGCCCTTAGGATGTGTACTTGACTACCTGGACTATGATGCGGATCATACTAGTGGGGACATGGTAGTCCATAAGTACATCCTTCAAAGTCCCTAGTCGTGGGTATATCGAGACGGGGCATCGATATACCAGAGTAGACTAGCGTATACCTTCTCGACCCATACAGATGGGCGATGGATGATCCCATATCCATTGGTGTTTGACATCAGAGATGATATACGGGTGCTCAGTGGAGACTGGGTACACTGGACGGACTCGCCGAGAACTCCCAGATGGTATTATACCTCACGTCAGATGGTAGTTCTCTGGTGACACTGGTACAGGTTAGTCTGTAGACCCGAGATCGTCATAGAGTCTTGTGTGATTCCCACTGTGCTATTTCCACCTTACCACGTCCAAGAGGGCGTGCAAAACGGTGGCTTTTGGGTACAGTCCCGAATCACATGGAGGCAATGAGCGATAGGAGGGGATTCGTCTCTCCCGGTATAGGGGGTTGATGTTGCGCTGTGTTCGATTGGCTATAACCGGAAATCCCTGGCCAGGGTTGTTGAGATTTACTGGTAAGTGTTACCAGTAGTTTCTCGAACTGTTATAGACCTCATATCGAGCTACTGGGGTCTGACGTTTTCCACCCCTAGGCAAGATATGCGACATATCAGACAACGAGACCGGACTGTACGGTAAGTGTTACTGGTTGGATTCACAGGAGTGTGAGCGGGCTTGCTCGTCGATCTTCTGATCGCTCAATACCCGGGTGGCCGTTACGTTTAGCAGACCGCTTGCGGCTTGTGGGTGTTTGATATGATCATCACCTGCTGCCGGCGTATTGACGAGTCTTTAGAGTCCTACACAGAGGTTTCCTGGCTCAAGCGAAACGAAATAGGAGCGCATATGGGATATGTGCGGGACCGAGAATAATGCGTGTATATGATACCGTATTTCATTCTCGCGATGAATGTATCGAATGGTTGTATGCGATATAACCTAGTTATCGAATCAAGGATTGATTCGATAAGCCGATACATTTGATATTAGTCGGTTATATGTGATATGATCGGATCGTTAAATCAAGTGTTGATTTAATGATTTAATGCATAATTATATATTTGATATATTACTTTGCATTAACTAGTATTGGTTCACTTTAAATGGTTTTTCTCACTTGTTTGTGCACATTGTATATGTGATATATTTTTTGTGCACAAGTTTGTATCATGTTTGATGATGCATTCTACCTTGGGTTTGTGTAAAGATTAAACCATGGTTATAAGAATGGTTAGGGTTTTGTTTTCTTATTCATTTATTTATTTATTTATTCTTTTTGGAAAATAATAAGCATAAAGAGAAAATGGTGGCTTTCTTTGTTTGTTCATGAAGCTTCATGAAGCTTTGACTAAGTGACCATTTTGTCTCTTGCTTAACCCTAACCATTCCACTTAACCATAGTCCACTCTCTACACTTAACCATGGTTGTTGTTATGATAAGAATAATCTTTTTTCCATTTTCTCATATTATTCTTATCATAATATATTTTCATCTTCTTCTTCTTCTTCTTCTTCAAGAAGAAGATTGCCTCCATCAATGGCAACCAGTGAAAAAGAGTGAGAAATCCAATTTTAAAGTGAACCCACTTCCTATTTCTTCATCCTCTACCTCTTGCCAAGTTGTATAGGGTGTTTTCTTCACAAGTTTCTTGACTTGGTGAAGTTGGAGCTTGATCTAGTGATGCCTCGACGTAGATCATCTTCGGCATCGAAGCCGACGACCAAGCCCGCCTATTTCTCCGATAAAGCCGATGCTAGAGTCCGGGATGCGATTTGTACAGCGAGGGGACTTCATCACGGAGCTATGGAGGTGGAGAACCGGATCTACAAAGGTTGTATTTCCGTTCACTTAGTTTAGTTGTAAACTAGTTTCATTGTTTCGCCTATATATCTAGTTAACGATCCGTATTAGGGTTTCTCGGCACCCGTAAAATTTGAAATTGGCATGGTTGATGCCTTGTGAGACCTCATTAGCGTGCCTAGGAACCCTACAATATCTGTACATCTATTTTCATAGAGTGAGATATACCTTTTTTGAAATTATGTCTATGACATTTACCTATATCAGTGGATGGTTAGGTAAGGAGTATTAAACAGCGGTGTAATTCTTCATAACCATAGTACAGTTTTCAACCTACGACACACAGGGAATGAGTTATTAGACTCAAGGGACTTATACAGAGTATTGTATGTTGTCCAGGGTCCATCAGGACAGAGGGGTTGGTTCTCGTACTATATTCGGTTTACTTATCACTTCTCTAGTTTTAGACAGGTGTTTCGTAGAAACGCAAGGTTCGAATTTTGAGAAGTTATAGGTATTTGAATAGAGTAGAGAACCAGGTGTAGCAAGTATCGGGATTCTTCAAAGTGATCGAAGATGTAGATACTTGTGTATGGTATTCAATTGATAGTAATGATTTAGAGAACTTGCTTCTCTTTCATGTTACTCATAATTGGAAGCATTCCTAAGTTGAGTAACGCTGATCGGCCTCCTTCCATTTAGTTGACATGCACTGGAGACAGCTGCATGATTTGAATCTGGTTCAATTAAATCAGTGCCGCTGGTTCTATATTGGATATAGAACAGTTCATATCTTAACGATGTTAAGGTACGGGGAGTTGTCCGGTTTATGATTAAAACCAGACACTGGATAACTCAAGGCACGTTTCTGTAATGGCTGTTTGTGGGTTGACCCAGGCTATGACGAGGGTTGACTTTCTACCATCTGGAAAATCAATAGTGATATTGTTCTAGACTCGCTACAGTTTTAATAAAAATGGATTTTTTTTTCAGAAAACAGTAGTGGGAGTATGGTAGAACTGGAAGTGATTCCAGAACCACAAACGATTACTGAAGATTTGATAGGAACCTAAAGATTCAATCTGGTTTGACATTCCATTGGCCACTCCGCAGATACGGTGGGTAACTTCAGGCACCCGAGAGGTACTCCGGTAGCCTCAAGGACGGTGACAGGGAAGTTCTTGTTTACCCACACTTGCCATTGCTGTTGTTTCAGGCTGTGAGACCCGGCAGGAGGATGAGTATAGCGTCGTTCTGAACTAGCTTTAGAAGTGTACGTCTATATGACTCTGCCAGAGGGTTGTCGTAGTCAGTGGGAGCAGCGGAGCATTGGTGGACATGTGGCTTATGTCTATTTATAGACTAAAGCAGATATAGCGGAGATAGATCGTCTATTTCTGATGTGACAGTCATAGGTTTGACTTCATCAGAATAGGGGATGGATCTGTTGAGAAGGTAGTAGGGTGTGATGTCATGGTATTTAGATGACATACACAGAGTAGGAAGTGATATTCCTATACTACGATCGGTTATACTTTGGTCGTCACACAGTGGTTTCTCCACACAGGACTTGGACAATATATCAGACATACTGGTTACTAGATCTATGGTTTTAGATCTAGATTTGGGTGGTTTCCCAATTAAGGGTACTTAGACAGCATTCTAAGAGTATTTAGAATGGACGACTCCTGGCACGGTAATGTACCTGCAGGTGATGGAGTCACCCTCTCTAAAGGTGTCTTACAGACTAAAAGGGAGAGGGATGTGCATGATTGACAGATCACTTGCTCAGGCAATTGAGTCAATCATGAGATGTCAAGTACCACACCAGATGTTGTTCTTGCACTAGATGCAATAAGTTGACATTGATCCTATCCTAGAGAAACAATCGGAAGCAGTTTTAGAACATAAGTATATGTTCTAGGGATATGATAACGACAGCCTCAGGCAGGAGACAGTTATCATTCCAGGCTTCCAAGGTGACCTGGACGACAGGGAGGATGTCAGAATTATAGTTTTCCTTCTGACGAGGGCAGTATTTTGGACATGTGGTCCAAGGCAATACTGAGGGAGGCATGTTGCAGGATACTGATTAAGTTTAGTTGACGATATAGTCTAAGAAGTTTGGATTTGGAGTTCATTTATGAGCTAGGTCCCATCAGACATCCAGACACATTCTAAGACAGGTATTGCTCATTTCGGGAGATGGGTTTCTCCGCGAACTTGAGATATAGAGAGATATAGAAAGAAACTTCAAGGCGGATCCACTCACTGAGGCTATTCCTCGAACGCAATAGTTTCGCAAACGAGCTTTGTGAGACTGACTAGTAGAGGAGTTGGGTGTTCGGTATCACACGGGCTGTGAGTATGCGACATCGCAATAATTAGCCTTGAGTGCAAGTGGGAGATTGTTGGAGATAGTGCCCTCAGAGTCAATTATTGGATCACAGGCACGTGATTGCAATGATTGAGGGAGGACCTGTCGCAGTAGGACAGTCTTACTCGAGATGATAGTATGCTATCTGGTTTATCTTTATCATCGTGTACTGCTTTAGGTGACCTGACATGTCGCTATTACACGTTGATAGAGCCCCTAGGATTCTTGCTTGACTGCCAGCAGTATGAGGGCGATCATATAAGTGAGAGCTGGTGGTCTATAAGCACATCCTTAAAAGGTCCCTAGTCGTGGGAGTTTCGAGACAGGGCATCGATACTCCAGAGTAGACTAGTGTATACAGTCGAGACCCCGACGAGGGGCGGTGGCCGGTCTCACAAGCCATTGGTGTCAGTTGGTTCACCTAAGATGTATACAGGTGCTCATTGGGTTATGAGTACACCGGACAGGACTCGCTAGGAACATGCTAGTTGGTCTTATACCTGACGTCAGATAGCAGTTCCTTGGTGACATGTGTACAGGTTAGTTCATCGACCTGAGGATCGTCATTTGTCTCGTGTGAGTTCCCACTGTACTTTGATTACTACCCTACCACGCTCAAAGGAGACGTGCAAACAGGTTTTAGTTGGGTACAGTTCCGAGCCATATGAAGGCAGTGAGCGGATCTTCGGGGGTTCGTCTCTCCCGGTATTGGGGGTGAGGTCGTGCTGTGTCTAGGAGAGCCATTACACAAAGCCCTCGGCCGAGGAAGGAGATTTACTGGTAGGTATTCCAGTAGTATCTCAGGGTGTTCTGGGCTACACTCCGACACGACTTGTACCGCTTTTGGGGGTCTGACTTTTACCAACCCCCTAGGCCCGCCATGCGATGCTCATAGACGAACGGACCGGACTATACGGATATTGTCACTGACAGGCTCAGTAGGGTGTCGGGATGAGTTCGCTCATCGACGTCCCTTTTGGTCAATACCTGGTAGCCCGTTACGTATTGGCTTATACCTCTGACGTGCTAGTGGTTAAATCCACAACCAAGGTGTTGACGAGTCTTTAGAGTCCCCCACATTCAGTTGCTCAAGTTTTCGGGCGAAAAGCTGTAGAGGCCGTATGGAGATATGGCAAGGTCCGATCAGATACGTGCGGTATTGCACGGATCAGGATCAGACAGTTTGTACTACAGTCCGTATGGATATATGGCAGGGTTCGATCAGATACGTGCGGTATTGCACGGATCATGATCGAACGGATAATACTAGCCGGCTTTGGTTTAAGCCGGATCCTAGTATAGTACAGTGTAGATTTTGTCTCATTGCATTTGTATTTCGGTCGGAATACAGATGCGGGTGTGTATACACAGTATCGGGGTTTTCCTGTAATTTATTACGGGACCAGTTTTCTGGAGTTGCCAGTTTGCTTTCCGTTTCGGCCATTTTCATTTGTATCTTTCAATGGCCGAAGATTGGTGGAGGAGGGCTTATTTTCATTTGTGCAAATAAGTATTTGTGGAGGGTGGTCTTTGCATATTCTTGTGTCATGATACTTGCACCATCACTTGACTTTCTTTGTTCATGATGGCTTGACCTTTTGTAGTCATCATAGCTTGACTTTCTTGAGTGCATCATTGCATGACTTTTGGATGTCATGATGAGGTTGGTGGAGTGTGGGTTTGTGTTTGGTGATCATTTTCTTTCATGATATCATTTGACCTCTCTCTCACTTGTATTATTGTGTGGCTCCCTTCATTTTGATACACACTCTCCCTCATTCTCTCCTCTCCTATAGCCATGGCCGGCCAAGCTCCAAAGGGGCTGTCCAAATTTTGTGCAAGGGGATTTTTGGTCTTTTAGCTTCACAAAAATCCTATAGTTCCACCTCCAAAGTATAGTTCATTCCTCCACCAAATGGCAAACTCCATAACCCCAAATGAGACATGGTTCTACACCATTCTGCAGCAAATCTTGGGCACGTCGACTCGCCAGCTTCGTGCCCAAGTTGCCTCGGTATAGAGGTGGGAGCCCGTAAAAGAAGCCGGCGACGTGGTGCCCTTCCGGCGACAATGTGGAGACCGGAGCTTCCGCGGGAGATCGGGACGATGACGAGAAGACCGGGGGACACGGATCAGTCGGTATATCTCTCTTCCCCATCTTGTAGTTAGCTAAGACTAGTTAATGGTACGATCCGGGTTTTAGTGTGCGGTGGTGCCGGTTCAGTAGAAAATTAAAGTTAACCATCGCTTCCGCATTAGGCCTCGGGATGGAGGTCGGGGCGCCGCCGTGCACTTACAATAATATCACATCCGATACCATATCTATAATCAGTTATTCCCAAGTCAAGAGTGCGGATCAAACATCAATATATAGCTCGTACGTAAATCTGTCGTACGGCATCCCAAATCTGGGTACGGTCAATATCACATTCATCATATTATTCATCTGGTATCCTCTTTATCAAGATCATAATCCGGGTACTGATCTACGTCTAGTACAATACCAATATCATCAATATAATCATGATCTGACTGCTGATCTACAGCCTCATACAAACTGATATCATCAGCACATATCATATCTCATAACACGATCACATGTCGATTACTTCATTATTATCACTATTCACATGGTATCGTCGTCCAAAGATCCGCTATAACATCAGGACGTATCTCAAGTACGAATCCTGCCATATCACCGTTCTGGCGGTCTCAATCAAATCTTATCGACTCATCTCAAATCCCAAATACTATCCTTAAATCCAGTATGTGAACACATAGTCCCGTACCCATGTGAACACATAAATACACATTCTCGTATAAGCACAATGAAAGAAGAATGTATGCAAGTATGGGTGTGTGTGTGTGTGTGGTGCAACCTCTACTCTAGGGTCTCGCAACACTAAACTTATCCAATCACAGCTAAAATCTATCTTACCATCAATAAACTCAACAATGTATAATCAATATATATATGTGTGTATACATATTCGTGTACATCACCACGAACTGCGAGGGTGCTATATGCCATCCACCCGACTTCTCCCTGTAGATATAAATCTACTCACCTGTATCCTGCGTGTCGGTGTCGATGTCGCCTTCATCTTCTGCATCGTCTCGGATCGCCGTAGGGGTACCTACATATCACACGTATCGCATCGCATTAAAACCAAATCGAAACTTAAAACGACACGCGAAAACCAACACGATACGCTAAAACGCCTATAGGTTAGAACCTATGGTTAGCCTTCGCAAAACAAACCGAAATCACTCGATATAGACGTACAAACGTCACACGATCGAGATAACGCACAAATATCAAAATCTGGAAATCGAAATACGCAAAACCAAAATTCATTTCAAAGCAGCAACCCAAGAAAATGATCCCAGATTTCTCCTCAGGCCAAATAAAGGCTAGCAAACAAGTTTAGAGTGATGTATAGGCTGTATGTGACCTACAGTAGAATCCCGGACCCGTACCATCACTAAGTGGCCGAGCACCCCTACAGGAAAAACCAGCCTGGCCGGCCCAGGGTGATCCAATGGGGTTCGTCTGGCTACAGGGTGTTCCTAGGGTCTCAAATGGGCCTCTGAACTTGTTTATTTTTCCAGTAAACATCCCAGTCCATTCCAGATTTCTCTGCACACTCTAAGTCGTCACAAACCGACATGGAAGTCCTGTAATTCCGTATTTTTGGGTTTCAGGTTTTGCTAGGTCAGGGTCTTAGTCAATATAGGGTCTAAGGTCACCATTAGAGTCCAATTGCATAGCCACATCTCAACTTTACCCTAACCCTCTCTAAGTTTGCCCAAAGTCCACAAAACGACACAATATCGATATGAAACTAGCATAGGTGCACAAGGAAATTGAAATACTACTCTAAGGTGCAGAAATTATCTCCTTTGGCAACTCTAGAATTTTCTTGAGTTGCTCAAAGTCCTCAAGATCCACTCTTTCTTAGTCCATCGCGTTCCTCTCGGGCTTGTGAGCAAGTTTTGTAAAGTCGAAATGGGGTTTCGGGGTCGTTTCCATGGTGGATATAAGCTTGAAGAGGAAGGAGGAAGAAGAGGGAGCAGGAGCAGCAGCAGCTCTAGGAGAGGGGAGAGAGAAAAGGGGTTGAAGAAATGATGGTGGAGGCATGGTTCAAATGAATGTTGACCTATACCTACCCTCTCTCTCTCTCATAATCATGCTTACCTTTTCTTTTCTTTTCTTTTTCTTTTCCTTCTCACTCAATGGCAAACCCTAAGCAACCATACCCCAAAACATGTAACAAGTGTAACAAGTGTGGAAAAATGATATGTGCACATTTTTGCACAAAAAAGCTAAAAACCCGATTAGCGATTTTTAATCGCGATTAACACTAAAATAGCATATAATTAACTATAAAACTTTAAAATGGGATAATTCCCCAAAATACCCTATTTTAGAATTTTTCCATAATTTTTTTCCGAAATTTTCCCTATTTATCGGTATTTAATTATACCGAAATATTAAAATATTCATTAAAAATAATATTAAATTACAAAAATTCCCAAAAATAATATTTTACTTTTTTTGAAATGTTACAGGATTGCATCATGAGATGATGACCCAACTTGTTTCGAGCAGGCCATCAAGAATGGGGACTCTGTAAGAATGGCTAGATGCTTAGCAGTCTGAGATGGAATGTTTGTACACCAACAAAGTATGGACTTTGGTTGCTTTATCTGAAGGGTTAAATCCCCATCAGAAGAAAGTATATCTTGAGAAGATTACTTGGTGTACTTAGAAATGTTAAGACTTTCAAAGCTATGCTTAAGTCCATCCAGATCCTACTTACCATTGCTACATACCAAAACTACGATATCTGGCGGTTGGGTGTCATGAATGCTTTTCTAAATAGTGATTTAGAAGAGAGCATTTATAAGTACACAGCCAGAGGGCTTCGTAGACAGTGGGAGCAGCGGAAACGTGTGCAAGTTGCTTTATGGGATAAAGCAGGCATCGCGGAGATGGAACGTCTGTTTTGATGTAGTAGTCAAAGATTTTGACTTCATCAAACTGGTAGATGAACCTTGTATATACAAAAAGGTAGTAGAGAATATGGTGGTGATCCTCGTATTGTACGTGGATGACATACTCTTGATAGGAAAGGAGTTTCTTATGCTACACTCGGTCAATCTCCTCTTATCACAAGGATTCTCTATATAGGATCAAGGTGATACCTCATAAATACTGGTTTTGGATCTATGAGATAGATCTAATTGGATGTTAGGATTCTCACTATATGCAGTGAGATGGTATCAATCGATCTTAGGGAGAATCATTGGAAAGCTTCCAAGGTGGTAAGGTAGACTGAATGTCACTCACATGCATTGTCTTTGCCCTCAGTGGAGGGACGGTATGTTGGAAGAGTTCCACGCTAGATACCGTAACATACTAGACGATAAAGGCAGGATAAATCACTACCAAGGATGCTACCAAAGAAATAGTCTGGATGTACACTAGTTCATGAGATGAACTTCGTTCCTACCATTGTGTGACAATGGAGTTTTGGCTTTTGCCAAGGAAACCCCATCCCATCTGTGATCCAGACATATTCTAAGGAAGTATCACCTGATCATGGAGATGGTTGATCTCCAGAGAGATCGAGATTAGGAGAGTAGACACAGAGGACAACAGCGCAGATCCCCTCACAAAGGCCTATTACCCAGTAGAGACTTTTATGGGATGGTTGAGTATGAGATACTTCAACCACAGCTGAATGTTGGGTATGAGATACTACAACAGATGGCCCTAGTGCAAGTGGGAGATTGTTAGTGATATGTATGCCCTAGAGCCCATTACTGTACATGCGATATATATTGTAATGGATGCTTGGACATATATATGGAGGACTTTCTTGCTCGACATGATAGTATTCTATCTGGTTTCTCTTTATCTTAATATGTACTCTGATAGTCTCTTTGCTACATGTTGATAAAGCCCTTAAGATGAGTACTTGACTACCAGGACTATGATGCAGATCATACTAATGGGGACAGAGTAGGTTCTAAGTACATCCTTCAAATGTTCCTAGTCGTAGATGTACCGAGATAGGGCATCGATATACCAGAGTAGACTAGCGTATGCTTCTTGACCCATGTAGATGGGCGATGGATGATCCCATATCCATTGATGTTTGACATCAGAGATAGTATACGGGTGCTCAGTGGAGAGTGGGTACGCTAGACGGACTTGCCGAGAACTCCTAGATAGTATCATACCCCACGTCAGATGGCAGTTCTTTGGTGACACTGGTACAGGTTAGTCTGTAGACCCGAGATCGTCATAGAGTCCTGTGTGATTCCCACTGTGCTTTGATTTCCATCATACCATGTCCAAGAGGGCGTGCAAAACGGTGGCTTTTGGGTACAGTCCCGAATCATATGGAGGCAATGAGCGATAGGAGGGGTTTCGTCTCTCCCGGTATAGGGAGTTGATGTTGCGCTGTGTTCGATTGGCTATAAGTGGATATCCTTAGGCAGGGTTGCTGAGATTTACTGGTATGTGTTATCAGTAGTTTCTCGAACTGTTATAGACCTCATACCGACACGACTTATCGGTTACTGGGGTCTGACGTTTACCACCCCTAGACTGGATATGCGACATATCAGACGAAGAGACCGGACTGTACGGGAGTGTTACTGATTGGATTCGCTGGAGAATGTACATGCTTGCTTGTTGATCTTCTGATTGCTCAGTACCTGGGTGGCTGTTATGTTTAGCTGACCGCTTGCAGCTTGTGGGTGTTTGATATGATCATCACCTACTGCCGGCGTATTGACGATTCTTTAGAGTCCTACACAGAGGTTTCCTGGCTCAGGCAAAACGGAGTAGGAGCACATATGTGATATGTGCGGGACCGAGAATAATACGAGTATGTGATACTGTATTCTATTCTCGCGATATGAGATATCGGCCGGGTATATGTGATATAGCCGGGTCATCGGATCAAGTGTTGATTCGATGAAAAGGTACATGTTATATTAGTCGGTTGTATGTATTATATCTGGGTTATCGGATAATGTGTTGATTCGATAATTTAATGTAATTATATATGTGATATATTACTTTACATTAACTAATATAAGCTCGCTTTATTGATTCATTTTCTCACGGGATAATACATTGATATATGTGCGATATATGTTAATTGTATTATTTTCTCTTGTTGCAAAATATATTATATATGTGATATATAATATTGTAACAAGTTATGATTAAAAATACAACATGATTTATGGAGATTAAACAAGTTAGGGTTTGATTTGGGTTAGCATTTGGGTTAACTTTTTCATGAAGCTTCTAGAAGCTTTATTTTGTTTTAAGCTTAGATATTTTGTATTGATATTTTGTGTAGATATTTTCTTAACCCAAACCAAACTCTTTACCCTAGTTAATTCTCTACAAGGGTTAAGCCTTCATTTTTAACCCATGGTTGATTTGTAACCACAAAAATGATTTCATTATTCATCACAAAAGGTTTTGCTTCATCTTCTTCTTCTTTCTTTATGAAGAAAACCTTCACTAGCTTTTTCTTTTGTGATGTTTATAAGTGAGAAATTGAAAACAAAAGAGTGCAAAATTCCTATTTCATCATCCTCATCTATTCTAGCCACTTAGATTAGGGTGCTTGCTTTTCTAATACTTGATTAGTGAAGCAAGAGTTTGGGTTTGAGATTCTTCAAGGTAGATCATCTTAGTTGTTGAAGATTGGAAGCAAACTTGCATCTTTCTCTTCATGGAGCCTCTCTAAAATCCGGGTACATGATGATCGCGGTGAAGGGACCTCAACACGGAGCTTATGAAGCGAAGGAACGGACTACAAAGGTTGTAATCCCAAACTCTTAGAAGTAAAGTTGTTTACTTGTATAGTTTACCCTAGTTATCTAGTTAAGATCTTGGTTAAGGTTACATTGCACCCCAAATTTCTATAAAATGGAATGTGTGATGCCTTACTAAACCTTGTTGTCGTGCAATACAACCCTACATATTTTTCTCTCTAGGATCATGCTTGAAAATGGAAGCAAGAAGAAGAAAAAGATATAGAAGATGAAGCATCAACAAGAGCCATGGAGCTCAAGCCAAGAAAAAGAAAAAGAAATCTCAAGTCTTCAAGTGAAAAGCCATGGCTACAAATAATCTGTTGGCTATAGTGCCCTCAAGGCAATTATTGTAATCGCAGGCAGGTGGTTACGATGATTGAGGGAGGACCTATATGGATAGAACAGTATTACTCAAAATGATAGTATGCTATCTGGTTTGTCTTTATCATCATGTACATGCTTTATGTAGTATTACATATCACTATTACATGTTGATAGAGCCCATAGGATTCTTGCTTGACTACCAACATTATGATGGCGATCATATACATGAGAGCTGGGTGGTCTATATGTTGGAGGTAGTGCCCTCAGAGTCAATTATTGGATCACAGGTACGTGATTGCAATGATTGAGGGAGGACCTATCCCGGTAGGACAGTCTTACTCGAGATGATAGTATGCTATCTGGTTTACCTTTATCATCGTGTACTGCTTTAGGTGACATGACACGTCGCTATTACACGTTGATAGAGCCCCTAGGATTCTTGCTTGACCACCAGCAGTATGAGGGCGATCATATAAGTGGGAGCTGGGGGTCTACAAGCATATCCTTAAAAGGTCCCTAGTCGTGGGAGTTTCGAGACCGGGCATCGATACTCCATTAGTAGACTAGTGTATACAGTCGAGACCCCGACGAGGGGCGGTGGCTGGTCTCACAAGCCACTGGTGTCAGTTGGATCACCTAAGATGTATACAGGTGCTCATTGGGTTATGAGTACACCGGACAGGACTCGCCGGGAACATGCTAGTTGGTCATATACCAGACGTCAGATGGCAGTTCCCTGGTGACATGTGTGCAGGTTAGTTCATCGACCTGGGGATCGTCATTTGTCTCGTGTGAGTTCCCACTGTACTTTGATTACTACCCTACCACGGCTCAAAGGAGTCGTGCAAACAGGTTTTAGTTGGGTACAGTCCCGAGCCACATGGAGGCAGTGAGCGTATCTTCAGGGGTTCGTCTCTCCCGGTATTGGGGGTGAGGTCGTGCTGTGTCTAGGAGAGCCATTACACAAAGTCCTTGGCCAAGGCAAGGAGATTTACTGGTAGGTATTCCAGTAGTATCTCAGGGTGTTCTGGGCTACACTCCGACACGACTTGTACCGCTTTTGGGGGTCTGACTTTTACCAACCCCCTAGGCCCGCCATGCGATGCTCATAGACGAACGGACCGGACTGCACGGATATTGTCACTGACAGGCTCAGTAGGGTGTCAGGATGAGTTCGCTCATCGACGTCCCTTTTGGTCAATAGCTGGTGGCCCGTTACGTATTGGCTTATACCTCTGACGTGCTAGTGGTTAAATCCACAGCCATAGTATTGACGAGTCTTTAGAGTCCACCACACTTTCAGTTACTCAAGTTTCGGGCGAAACACTGTAGAGGCCGTATGGAGATATGGCAGGGTCCGATCAGATACGTGCGGTATTGCACGGATCAGGATCGGACGGTTTGTACTAGTAGCCGTATAGGTATATGGCAGGGTTCGATCAGATACGTGCGGTATTGCACGGATCAGGATCGAACGGATATTACTAGCCGGCTTTGGTTTAAGCCGGTCCTAGTTTAGTACAGTGTAGATTTTGTCTCATTGCATTTGTATCCGGACGGAATACAGATGCGGGTGTGTATGCACAGTATCGGGGTTTTCCTGTAATTTATTACGGGACCAGTTTTCTGGAGTTGCCAGTTTGCATTCCGTTCCGGCCGGTTTTCCTTTGTTCTTTCCCGGCCGGACTTTTCCGATGGAGGGGGTAATTTGCAGTTTTGCAAATTACTTTAGTGGAGGGGTTTTCTTGCAAAAGGGTTTGATATGATAAGAATCTTTTCTTTTCAACCATGCTTATGCTTTATTGAGATTTGATTGAATGAGGATGGGTTAAAGTGAAAGGTATGGTTGATGTTGTGGTCACCACTTGACTTCTACTACCCTCACCTCCCTTCATCACATGTATTTTGTTCCCTCCACCATTTCCAATTTTTTTGGCCGGCCACCTCTTTTAGAGAGAGAGGGAGTGCTTCATTTGTGAGGAGATTTATTGTTCATATCATTTGGTATGCAAAAGAAATTGGTAGCTTCATTTTCCCTCCAAAGTTCTATCTTCATTCCTCCATCCAAAGGCAACAAACCCCAAAGAGACAAGTAGCCTCTACACTACACTTCCTACAGCATATCTTGGGCACGTCGAGTAGCCGGCTTCGTGCCCGAGTTGCCTCGGTATTGAGGTGGGAGCCCGTAAAAGTACCCGGCTTCGTGGTGCCCTTTCCGACGAGGAGGAGATGGACGGAGATCCCGCGAGGAGATCGGAGTGGAGATGAAGACCGGAGGACTTGGATCGTCGGTATATCTCTAACCCATCTTCAAGTTAGCTTAGACTAGTTTAATGGTTACGATCCGGAGTTTAGTGCGCGGTGGTGCCGGTTTGCAAAGTCCGCAAAAATTTAAGTTTTTCACCGCTTCCGCATTCCGGCGTCGGATTGACGGCCGGGGTGCCGCCGTGCACTTACAGTGGTATCAGAGCCTCACCATTAACTTAGTCTAGCTTTGTGTAATGTGTTTTTAAGTTCCGATCGATCGAAAAGTTCCGAAAACCCAATATCACTCACATCAGTTTTCTGTCAAAATTTTTTAGTCTCCAAAAATTTTTCAGGTTGTAAAATATTGATGTACGAGAAAATATAAGAGTTCTGTAAACATTCGACGATGTAACGCTACAGTGTGAGCGCGGAACCGCCGCGGAAACCACATATTTGCCGCCCTTCCGCGGTGCACTGTGCACGTCACATCACCAAATTTTTACAGATGCCTTCTGGGTTTATTTCAGGGGTTTTGGAACATTAAAATTGGGCCCATATTTTCTGTAACTGCTACAGTTTTGTTTTGGGGCCCACTTGTTAATATTCGATCGGTCGGATATTTTAAACACATTTTTCACAGTATTTACATTATATCTGCGACCGTGAATGTCACTCGATCGGTAAATCCGGTCTAACTGCTATAGCCCGGTTAGACGGATTTGCGAACGTGACTTTCACGTTGATGTTCTATGTATTTGCTGTGATGTTGCGGATCGGTCGTGGGGGATAGCCTGGATGCAATGCTAGTACTGTTGTGGTAGTATTATGTACATTTGATATTGCGGGGCGAGCGTCCGACATGTGGACTGCCGTCACTGCCTGTTTGTATTATTCTTTTGGGGCACGACCTGGTTGCGGTCGATGTACCCGTTGTATGTATATTTTACTTTCTGTACTAGGATTGCCCCGCGGAGGGGTGCACGGATAGCCGGGTTCTAGAGGGCAACGGGCCCGCATCTCAGGGCATTGAGACGGGGGGGCTTCAGTCTGGAATTGGCGGGCTATTCGACGCACTCGTAGGGGGTACAGGTTGACCCAGGAGGGGTGCCCAAGTTGCCGGATTCCGTGAAGTGATGGGTGGTCCATTCACGGTGCTGGAGGGGGCTGCCTCGCTTCAGGTTTTGGCGGGTGACTTGCCGCACCCGTAGGGGTCTAGGTTTTCATTGCACTGGCTATCCACACGACCAGGGGAACGTCGGGTTTCAGTAGTGGCTCTGTGAAACCCGGGGATCCCAGATATCTGTATTGTTCTGTGATGTTGTACATTTCTGTGATGTTGCATTTCTATTCACGCCTTGAGCGAATATAATATATTGGTATATATATTAGTAGATGTTGTATATGTTTTACATCCGCGCTAGTCCAGTCCCCGCTCTGTCGTTAGTTAGCTAACCTAACGGGTAATGACGGGACCCAGTGACGAATGCGGATGGCATATACGTACATCAGTATATTTTCGTTCTTTTTGGTGTGATCAATTGATGGGACTGCATTGATTCGGATCAATGCAAGTTAAACAAACCTAATCTGATGTTGTTGGAACACTTTTCAAAAAGCTGTTATTGCAAGGACGTTCACTTTTGTTTTGCATCGTGGTATTCAGTTGGAATATCCTGCTCCTCAGTCGACGAGGCAAGGGCCGAGATCCCTTCACCGGGAGTGACCCCTTGGACAAAATTTTGCGTCAGGGCATTAACTTCACTATAGCCGATTACTTTTGCTTTGCACCGTGGTATTCAGTTGGAATATCCTGCACCCCATTCTACGGGGAAAGAGCCGAGATCCCTTCACCGGGAGTGACCTCTTTAGTAAAGGTTTTCGTCACTATATTTTCTAAAAAGCTATCCGTTCCTTCAACGATATCAAGTTCATTACGTTAAAGGTTTTCGCCAGAAACCATTCGTAGCCCTCCGTCGTTTCATATGGGTAGTCAATAGTATTCAAGCTGTGTTTGTTGGCCTTAGTCAAGGCACAGTGTTTGGTAGCTATTGGGTATTCATATGCTGCATAGATAGATGCGTTGGTTTGGGACAGTCGTATAGCCTTGTTGGCCTTAGTCAAGGGCTTGTACGGGTGGGTTCAAATCAACCTGGACAATGACGGGTAGAACTTGACATGTGACTTATGATTTGTTGGCCTTAGTCAAGGTCATAAGAGCATGGGGCAGAAATCACATCGGGAGTTTCAAAAGTACTGAAACTTGCCAGATATGCGCATACCTTCTGGAGTGTGATACCGTGAGCGGATTCCGTCACGTTATCATGCGATGAGAGTTGGATCCCGATTCCCGCTGATGAGTTGGTTTACTCCTCGGGTGACCCCGACTAATTCTTCTTTCAGGTTTGGAGGAGAATTTGAGGTACAGTGGGAGGTTTCCAGATTAGATAAATTGGTAACCATTCTGATCTAGGTTAGAGTGCACGCTGAGTGTTTCTTTTCTCTCTCTATCTGGCAGCAACCATTGACCCGACCCTAGACTATGACTCAGTGACCAAGTTGACCGAACCTTCTTAAACACCGGCTTTTGGATTGTCATAGTTGCAGACCTCATTGCCACTCCTACTTTTACCCTTTTCTCCAGGACACCCCGTATTACTACGAACGTCCACTTCCATTGGACAAAACCATCGTATGGTTAGATACGAACTCGAAGGGATTCGAGGATGGTTTCCGGTTCTGGAGAAAACGGATAGGATTATTCAGTTGTCTTTTCCTTCTACCCTCTCTCAGGTTACGAGTACTCCTTGGTTTAGGGGTAGTACACCTATTACGCAAATTGGATTGTCTTCTTCCAAACCTTAGGCTGGTGCCGACCGGTAGGGAATGAAGAAAACCAATTAGCATAACGATGGTGTGCAGAAGGTATTAAGTTCAGACAAAGCAAGGGATTAGTAAGAGGGCAAAGTAAATTGCAACAGATATTCACGACCAAACCAAATATTTCGTTACCACTCCCACATCACCTTTGTATTTCTCCAGGACACTCCGTATCACTACGAAGATCCACAGTTTATTTGGATACTCCATCGTATGGTTATATACGAACTCGAAAGGAACTTGTTCCAGTTCGGGGATGGATCCTGGTTCAGGAGAAATAGGAATAAAGTACATTCGGGTGTCTTTTATCTTCACCTTCTCTCGTGTTACGAGTGTTCCTAAGATTGGGACAGTACTCCCATTATGCTTATTGGATAGTCTTCTTCCAAACTATAGGCTGGTGCCGAACGGTAGGGAAGGAAGAAAACCATTTGGCTTAAGGGGTGTACAGAAGGTAAAGACTAAAGACATATGAAGGGATTTGGAGAGGTGGCAAAGAACTATAAGGTTACAGTCGTGAATCTGGAAGAGGCATTACTAGGAATACCAGGATACCCCAACGAAACATTTCAATGTTTCAGTTTCACTGTGTACTATTAAAAGAAAACTGATTTCCCAATTAGACACTTACTCCAGGGTATGTATTTACCAGGTATGATTCTCACATCTGTATGGTTTTATAGATGATGAGTGGGAGTAGGTTATTGGGAATTGGGTGATTATCCTCATTATATCGGGATTCGTTGTAATCGGTGATATTTGAGGAAATCACCTGGCCTGTTTGCCGGTCGGCAAATATTTGGTTTTGAATATCCGCTGTTATGCACCAATTTAAAATTGATATATCTGTACGTCTATTTTCATAGAGTGAGATATACCTTTCTGAAATTATGTCTACGAAATTTACCTATATCAGTGGATGGTTAGGTAAGGAGCATTAAACAGCGGTGTAATTCTTCTTAACCATAAGTACAGTTTTCAACCTACGGCACACAGTGAATGAGTTATCAGACTCAAGGGACTTATACAGAGTATTGTATGTTGTCCAGGGTCCATCAGGACAGAGGGGTAGGTCCTCGTACTATATTCGGTTTACTTATGACTTCTCTAGTTTTTAGACCGGTGTTTCGTGGAAACACAGGGTCTAAGTTTTGAGGAGTTATAGGTATTTGAATAGAGTAGAGAACCAGGTGTTGCAAGCATCGGGATTCTTCAAAGTGATCGAAGATGTAGATACTTGTGTATGGTATTCAGTTGATAGTAATGATAAAGAGATCTTGCTTCTCTTTCAGGTTACTCATAATTGGAAGCATTCCTAAGTTGAGTAACGCTGATCGACCTCTCTCCGTTTAGTTGACATGCACTGGAGACAGCTGCATGATTTGAATCTGGTTCAATTAAATCAGTGCCTCTGTTTTTATATTGGATATAGAACAGTTCATATCTTAACGATGTTAAGGTACGGGGAGTTGTCCGGTTTATGATTAAAACCAGACACTGGATAACTCAAGGCACGTTTCTGTAATGGCTGTATGTGGGTTGACCCAGGCTATGACGAGGGTTGATTTTCTACCATAAGAAAGATCAATAGTGATATTGTTCTTGACTCGCCACAGTTTTAAAAGGAAATGGTTATTTTTCAGAAAACAGTAGTGGGAGTATGGTAGAACTGGAAGTGATTCCAGAACCACAAACGATTACTGAAGATTTGATAAGGAACCTAAAGATTCAATCTGGATTGACATTCCATTGGCCACTCCGCAGATAAGGTGGGTAACTTCAGGCACCCGAGAGGTACTACGGTGGCCTCAAGGACGGTGACAGGGAAGTTCTTGTTTACCCACAATTACCATTGCTGTTGTTCCAGGCTGCGAGACCCGGCGGGAGGATGAGTATAGCGTCATTCTAAACTAGTTTTAGAAGTGTACGTCTATATGACTCTGCCAGAGGGTTGTCGTAGTCAGTGGGAGCAGCGGAAGCATTGGTGGACAGGTAGCTCATGTCTATTTATAGACTAGAGCAAATGTAGCGGAGATAGATCATCTATTTCTGACGTGACAGTCATGGGTTTGACTTCATCAGAAAAGGGGATGGATCTGTTGAGAAGGTAGTAGGGTGTGATGTCCTGGTATCTGGATGACATACACAGAATAGGAAAAGAAACTCCTATACTACAATCGGTTATACTTTGGTCGTCACACAGTGGTTTCTCCACAAAGGAAATGGATTTTATATCTGACATACTGGTTACCGGATCTATGGTTTTAGATCTAGATTTGGGTGGTTTCCCAATCGTGGTACTTGACAGCATTCTAAGAGTATTTAGGATGGACGACTCCTGGCACGGTAGTGTACCTGCAGGTAATGGAGTCACCCTCTCTAAAGGTGTCTTACAGACTAAAGGGGAGAGGGACGTGCATGATTGGCAGATCACTTGCTTAGGCAATTAAGTCAATCATGAGATGTCAAGTACCACACCAGATGTTGTTCTTGCACTAGATGCAATAAGTTGACATTAATCCAATCCTGGAGAAACAGTCGGAAGCAGTTTTAGAACATAAGTGGATGTTCTAGGGATATGATAACGACAGCCTCATTCAGGAGACGGTTATCATTCCAGGCTTCCAAGGTGACATGGACGACAAGGAGGTTGTCAGAGTTATAGTTTTCCCTCTGATGTAGGGCAGTATTTTGGACAGGTGATCCAAGGCAATACTGAGGGAGGCATGGCGCGCAGGACACTGATTAAGTTCAGTTGTCAATACAGTCTAAGAAGTTTGGATTTGGAGTTCATTTATGAGCTAGGTCCCATCAGACATCCAGACATATTCTAAGACTGATTTTGCTCATTTCGGGAGATGGCTTTCTCCGCGAACTTGAGATATAGAGAGACATGGAAAGAAACAACTAAGCGGATCCACTCACTGAGGCTATTCCTCGAACGCAATAGTTCCGCAAACGAGCTTTGTGAGACTGACTAGTAGAGGAGTTGGGTGTTCGGTATCACACGGGCTGTGAGTATGCGACATCGCAATAATTAGCCTTGAGTGCAAGTGGGAGATTGTTGGAGGTAGTGCCCTCAGAGTCAATTATTGGATCACAGGTACGTGATTGCAATGATTGAGGGAGGACCTATCCCGGTAGGACAGTCTTACTCGAGATGATAGTATGCTATCTGGTTTACCTTTATCATCGTGTACTGCTTTAGGTGACATGACACGTCGCTATTACACGTTGATAGAGCCCCTAGGATTCTTGCTTGACCACCAGCAGTATGAGGGCGATCATATAAGTGGGAGCTGGGGGTCTACAAGCATATCCTTAAAAGGTCCCTAGTCGTGGGAGTTTCGAGACCGGGCATCGATACTCCATTAGTAGACTAGTGTATACAGTCGAGACCCCGACGAGGGGCGGTGGCTGGTCTCACAAGCCACTGGTGTCAGTTGGATCACCTAAGATGTATACAGGTGCTCATTGGGTTATGAGTACACCGGACAGGACTCGCCGGGAACATGCTAGTTGGTCATATACCAGACGTCAGATGGCAGTTCCCTGGTGACATGTGTGCAGGTTAGTTCATCGACCTGGGGATCGTCATTTGTCTCGTGTGAGTTCCCACTGTACTTTGATTACTACCCTACCACGGCTCAAAGGAGTCGTGCAAACAGGTTTTAGTTGGGTACAGTCCCGAGCCACATGGAGGCAGTGAGCGTATCTTCAGGGGTTCGTCTCTCCCGGTATTGGGGGTGAGGTCGTGCTGTGTCTAGGAGAGCCATTACACAAAGTCCTTGGCCAAGGCAAGGAGATTTACTGGTAGGTATTCCAGTAGTATCTCAGGGTGTTCTGGGCTACACTCCGACACGACTTGTACCGCTTTTGGGGGTCTGACTTTTACCAACCCCCTAGGCCCGCCATGCGATGCTCATAGACGAACGGACCGGACTGCACGGATATTGTCACTGACAGGCTCAGTAGGGTGTCAGGATGAGTTCGCTCATCGACGTCCCTTTTGGTCAATAGCTGGTGGCCCGTTACGTATTGGCTTATACCTCTGACGTGCTAGTGGTTAAATCCACAGCCATAGTATTGACGAGTCTTTAGAGTCCACCACACTTTCAGTTACTCAAGTTTCGGGCGAAACGCTGTAGAGGCCGTATGGAGATATGGCAGGGTCCGATCAGATACGTGCGGTATTGCACGGATCAGGATCGGACGGTTTGTACTAGTAGCCGTATAGGTATATGGCAGGGTTCGATCAGATACGTGCGGTATTGCACGGATCAGGATCGAACGGATATTACTAGCCGGCTTTGGTTTAAGCCGGTCCTAGTTTAGTACAGTGTAGATTTTGTCTCATTGCATTTGTATCCGGACGGAATACAGATGCGGGTGTGTATGCACAGTATCGGGGTTTTCCTGTAATTTATTACGGGACCAGTTTTCTGGAGTTGCCAGTTTGCATTCCGTTCCGGCCGGTTTTCCTTTGTTCTTTCCCGGCCGGACTTTTCCGATGGAGGGGGTAATTTGCAGTTTTGCAAATTACTTTAGTGGAGGGGTTTTCTTGCAAAAGGGTTTGATATGATAAGAATCTTTTCTTTTCAACCATGCTTATGCTTTATTGAGATTTGATTGAATGAGGATGGGTTAAAGTGAAAGGTATGGTTGATGTTGTGGTCACCACTTGACTTCTACTACCCTCACCTCCCTTCATCACATGTATTTTGTTCCCTCCACCATTTCCAATTTTTTTGGCCGGCCACCTCTTTTAGAGAGAGAGGGAGTGCTTCATTTGTGAGGAGATTTATTGTTCATATCATTTGGTATGCAAAAGAAATTGGTAGCTTCATTTTCCCTCCAAAGTTCTATCTTCATTCCTCCATCCAAAGGCAACAAACCCCAAAGAGACAAGTAGCCTCTACACTACACTTCCTACAGCATATCTTGGGCACGTCGAGTAGCCGGCTTCGTGCCCGAGTTGCCTCGGTATTGAGGTGGGAGCCCGTAAAAGTACCCGGCTTCGTGGTGCCCTTTCCGACGAGGAGGAGATGGACGGAGATCCCGCGAGGAGATCGGAGTGGAGATGAAGACCGGAGGACTTGGATCGTCGGTATATCTCTAACCCATCTTCAAGTTAGCTTAGACTAGTTTAATGGTTACGATCCGGAGTTTAGTGCGCGGTGGTGCCGGTTTGCAAAGTCCGCAAAAATTTAAGTTTTTCACCGCTTCCGCATTCCGGCGTCGGATTGACGGCCGGGGTGCCGCCGTGCACTTACACTATAAGCACATCCTTAAATGCTCTAGTCGTGGGAGTATCGAGACTGGGCATTGATACTCCAGAGTAGACTAGTGTGTACTTATCGAGCCCCCGACCAGGGGCGGTGGCATGTCTCACAAGCCATTGGTGTCAGTTAGTCACCTAAGATAGTATACATATGCTCATTGGGTTATGAGTATATTGGACGGACACTCCAGAAACATTCTAGTTGGTATTATAACTATTGTCAGATAGCAGTTCCCCGGTGACATGTGTACCGGTTAGTCTGTCGACCTGAGATCGTCATTTGTCTCGTGTGAATTCCTATCGTGCTTTGATTACTACCCTACCACGGCTCAAAGGAGTCATGCAAATAGGTTTTAGCTGGGTACAGTCCCGAGCTACATGGAGGAAGTGAGCGGATCGTCGGGGATTCGTCTCTTCCGGTATTGGAGGTTGATGTCATGCAGTGCACGGGTGGCCATCTCCAGAAATCCTTGGCCAAGGTAGACGAGAATTACTAATATGGATTAGCAGTTTCTCAATTGGTGATGGGCTTCATACCGACACGAAATGTCACGTTATTAGAGGTCTGACTATATCCACCCCCATAGACTTGATATGCGATACTCTTAGACGAACAGACAGGCCTGGATGGATATTTTACGGACAGGCTCAGTAGGGGTTCGGATGAGTTTGCTCGTCGGCCTTCCTTTCGCTCAATACCTGGGTAGCCGTTACGTACAGCTAGTTCCGCTGACGTGCTTGTGGTTAAACCCACTGCCAGTGTATTAACGAGTTTTTAGAGTCCCACACATAGGGTTTCCCTGCTTCGAGCGAAACGATGTAGAGGATGTATGGTTTTACGCAGGGTTCGATCATATATGTGCACTTGTGAACGTATCATGATTCAGATGAATAATACTAGTGGGCTTTAGTTTAAACCGGATTATAGTATTATATTATTGGATTATTTTCGTCTCTTAGTATTCGTAATTTTTAGAATACGGATACGGGTATGTATATACGGACGAGGCTATTCTTGTAATTTATCACAAGGTGCTTCTAGATGAAGACACCTTATTTTAGTTTTAACCATTTGTTTAAATGGTTTAATGAGGTGGAGGGATGAGGTGTTATGGCATTAATATTGAGCATGGCTTTGTAGTGACTCATGAAGTGACTCATGGTGGCACTATTGAGGCATGCTTGATATTTTAGTGTTGTGAGATATTTTCTTTAGTTGTGGCTTCATAATTGATACATAACACTTAGCCATTTTTCTGGACTTGTCTTTGCTTCACACACTCTCATCCTCTTTTGCTTTCTTCTTCTACCTCCACCCTAAAAGTCTCATGTGTTGATAAACCTAGGGTGTTATGAGACATATTAATCCATCATTAGATTCTACATCCTCTAAGCTATCTAGTTTAGCGAACTAGGTACCCTAGTTACCTCGGCTATGGTGATGGAGCTCGAACTACAAATTCTCAGGTGGATCATCTTCGATGGAGGGAGACCGGAGGACAAGCTCGATCCATGGAGGCTTCTAAGAGCTTGGGATGATGGTTAAAGACCGAAGGACACGGATCATTCGATATAGCCTTTCTAAACTCCTCTATATGTTTGCTAGCTTAAGGTTTATGGTAGACCCATTTTATGGGGTTGTTCTAGCGCCAGTTTTATAACAATTTTGTTCTGCATTCGGTCACGGTTGATGGCTAGGTCGCTGGCGTAACCCAACATAATCAACCATGCACAAATAGTGCAACCAAATGAGAAATCATTTTTAAAATGAAGCCATGCTTTTCAACCATGTTAAGACCCATGCTTCAATGTCTCTACCTTTACACCTCATTATCCTTTTAATTTTCTATATAGAAAATTAAATATGAGATCTTCTTCTAGAAGCAATGGCGCATAAATATGGAATACTTCACCTGGTATAAGTATCGCTACATTTACGCATATCCGTATAAAAATACGGATAGCACCAAAGAGAGAAAATAACTAATGAACAATAATACCAAAATACATGTATCGAAATACATATATAAATTATTAAATCAAAACCTGATTTAATAATCCGGCTTAATCCTAAGCCAGCTCGTATTAGCAACTGTCCGATTAAAGTCCGTATACTGCGTACACGTATTTAATCGGACCCCTGCACGAACCACCGTACGGCTCCTACATCTGTCGCCTGAACTGGGAAAACCCTCCGTGTAGAACCCTCAAGACTCGACAATACGCAGGCAGTAGGTTTAACCACAAACACATCAGCGGCACTAGCTGTACGTAACGACTACTTAGGTAGTTGTCGAAAGGGGGGTCGACAATCAAGTGCGTCCTTACTCTACTGAGCCTGAATGTGACAATCTCTATATAGTCCGGTCTCTTCGTCAAAAAGTATCGCATATCAGGTCTAGGGGGCGGATAACGTCAGACCCCTACTAACATGATAAGTCATGTCTTAGTCTAGCTCATCACCAACTGAGATACTACTGATCAACTATTAGTAAATCTCCACTACCGTGGCCACAGATTTCTAGTGATAGCTAACCGAACACAGCGCAACATCGACTCCTAATACTAGGAGAGACGAATCCCTAACAGTCGACCACTGCCTCCATATTGCTCGGGATGTATCCAACTAAAACCTATTTGCACGACTCCTTTGAGCCGTGGTAGGGTAGTAATCAAAGTACAGTGGGTACTCATATGAGACAAATGACGACTTCAGGTCAAAGAACTAACCTGTACTCATGCCACCTGAGAACTTCCATCTGACGATAGGTATAATACCATCTAGAAGTTCTCGGCGAGTCCATCCAGTGAACTCACCTCCAGTGAGCACCTGTATACTATCTTAGGTGAAACAACACCAATGGCTTATGAGACCGGCCACCGCCCCTCGTCGGGGTCTCGAAGCGTATACACTAGTCTACTCCGGAATATCGATGCCCAGTCTCGATACTCCCACGATTAAGGACATTTAAGGTTGTGCTTATAGACCACCCAGCTCTCACGTATATGATCGTCATTATAATGCTGGTAGTCAAGAAAAAATCCTATGGGCTCTATCAACATGTAATAGTGATCTACAATACCACATCATGCATGTACATGATGATAAAGACAAATTAGATAGCATACTATAATTGCGAGTAAGACTGTTCTACCTGTATAGGTCCTCCATCAATAATCATAATCGCGTGCCTGCAATTACAATAATTGCTTTGAGGGCACTATATCCTTGTCACGACCCAAAATTTAGCACGTGACCGGCACTTAAACTACGTAACGTCTACAGGCGTAACGCAATTTAAGTAAACCGAAAACCCAGAAATCTAAACCATCAAAACTAGTAAGTGATAATACATTGTTAAAAACATTTGGAAATCTCAAGTAAAAATCTTTAAAGTTTAAATTTATTTTCTTAAAAATTTCGGTAGCACCGCCTTTGTAAAAACTAGCCCCGAAACGGGTACAAAGATAAGATATAAGTAAAGCAACATAAGATATTAATAAAGCATCCCCAAACGGGAGCAAATCATGCCCAAAGGCGGAAACAAGCACCACAAGCATATATACGACACTGTAGCGAAGAAATGGACAATATAAGTTAAAACAGCATAAAAGATAAAACTGCATAATAAAAGTCGGCTCACACGAGCTCGACACCCAGAGTCACAAAAATATACGATATCGTACTCACAACTCGCCTCTAAGTTAATACATGAAATGGTAGATGGAGAGTACTAGATACAATAATGGATATACAATGAATGTAAAGTTGGATAACCGCAACCCACCTACAGCAAAACGGCTCACAGCCAACCGTAGCTGTATCCGCTGCGAAAAGATACAATAAGATAGCCCCTGCCGCGACTACTCTGAGGGTCAACCTGCAAAACACTGTGGCACAACGGGGGTGAATTGCCAACTCGTGAATAGTAAGTAACATCATACAGGTATTCGCAGGTATGCACGTACTGCGATACCCTATCACATGCAATCTGATAGTATCAATATGGTAATCTGGGTATGCAACAATCATGAAAGGTACTCTATCGGGTACTTCAAATACATGATGCAATGCATATCAATAAATGCTGAGTATGGGATAAAACATATCATCATCATGAATCATCATCGTGGAAAAACCCGGTGTCCACCAACGACGCCCTAAATCCTAATAACTCAGGCGACGTCACTCTAATCGGCCCTCATATCCTGTAAATCTCATGGAACATGAGTGCCCAACACCGGCACTTAAAAACATCATGAAATACTCGTGTCCAGCATCAACACGCAAATCCGCATATATCGGGCTCCGTCAGTCCAGATCGGCCAACGGGCTCCGTCTGTCCGGATCGGCCCTCAGGCTCCTGCAGTACGAATCGGCCCATATCCATCTCTCGACTCCGGTCGGTATCCTCCGGATAACCGCCAGGTCCAACCAATCACCGGTAGGTAGTACTCCCTCTGCCAGGCTCATCGTCTACTGCACAACCATCCATTTTCGTCCCGGGGTACTATACCGGGTCCACCATGAACCCGCTAACGGATCATCCAGCTCCTCGAATCGGGTTTCTATCACGTCTCAGAACCGAGAAAACGCATGGTGGACCCACTGAAATATCATATCAAGAGAACCGGGTTTTCAAAACAATGCATACTTTCTTGAAATAATATCACGGTTCTCAAATCCATAAATCACATGAAATCTGTATCTCAATGTGTAAATCCATGCTATACGATATATACAACATAAAACCGTAATATGAGCATATCAAGGGAAAACTGCTCATTTAAATCGATTCAGTTTTTAAATGTATCATGCGGCTCCCATTTTCTCCAAAATCAAATCCAATATCATATAAAGGTGTACATGTAGCTATAGCAAGGTATGTATGTACACAAGTATGTATGTACGCAAGTATGTATGTACGAATGTATGTAATTACGCAAGTATATATGTATGCAAGTATGTATGTACGCATAATGCAATTCATATGCGCTATAGAACAAGAATCATGTCTAATGATAAGGTGAGCTAAGCAATGTATTATCTATGGAAATTCTATAGTATGAGTGTCATGGCAATTACTAACGGTGTGTGTGTGGCATACAGTTTAGTTCTTGTGCAAACATGAACCGTTAGTAACAGTGTTGTGTCTCATTAATACTACGTCCATATGCAACAGGAAATAGGGTATGCAACAATGGTACACATGCACAATCAATGTATATATATATTATATATATATATATATGTATGTATATATACATATATATATATATATATATATATATGTATGTATATATATATATAAACATGCGGCTATAGTATCTTATCAAGCCCTGACGCATAATGCCATATGGGCAATTTCCCCATAGATGTTAAATCTACGCACCAGTGATCTCGAGCTTGGTATATCCAACCACCTGCTTCCCTTTCTTCGTAGCATCCGAGGTCCCCGCCTACGATCCTAAAATCACACAAACATGGCAAGTGCACTTAGAAATTGACCCATAATACGTACAATTACGTTTAAATCGATGGACCGACTCCAACACTCTCTAAAGTGTTCGCTTAGTGGCTAACGTGTGTGGCGACACTACTAAAACAAACTCACGTGCAGAAATCACGCGAAGCATAGAATCTGAGTCGGATACCGTGTCGTGCGTCGTCGAAATACTAAAAACTAGCTAATCGATCCCAGATTTTACCCACTGTCAAAACATAAACATCTAGCAGTACCAAACAACCTCAAACCACTGCAGACAGCTACCAACAAAATTACAACACCCCAGTCCCCCAATTGGCCGAGCTCGCCGGAAAAAGCCTACATGTCGCTGGCCAAACAGTGTCAGGTGGGGCTCGTGTTACTGGTGTATATTCAGGGCAACTAGTACAACACTTCTACACTACTAGTTTTCACAGTAAAGACTCGGGGTCATAGCAGATTACTGAGACTCAAAAACGACACTAAAAACACGATATTACACCAAAACCTTATCTTTAGGGTTCTAAACTGAAACTAACTAGCAACACTATATAATAAACTCCTAATTAACAGTTTAAAGGTTATACATATCCACACTTGCTCAAAATCCTAGCTTTCCATGCTCCAAGTGATCTCCATAGGTTTTAGATCAAGTTTAATGAAGGGTTTAGTGAGTTTTGTGAAGATTTTGTTTGGGTTGTGGGGATTTGTGAAGCTTGTGGGTAGGGGTTTCAGTTGAGGGAGTGTGAGGGAGATATGAGGTGAAGAAAATGATAAGTAAATGAGAATGAGAGTTGTGAATGAGTGTATGAGTGAGGGTGTAGGTGTGAGGGTGGGGGGTGTAGGAATGAAGGGTGAGTTTAGCATAAGCCATGCCTCCCTCTCCTCTCTCCTCATTAAATGCATGACATGCTTGCCATGCCTCATCATGCCCCCTCTCTCTCTTCCTCTCTCTCAAGTCAACCTAATTAAAAACCATTTTTATTTATAATTTGAAAACTAATTAATTTAATTAATTACATATTACACTTAATGGAATGGGTTAATATGCCATGGCTACTTAAGCATGGTTTAACACCTAATTAACCCTAGGTTAACATGCATATGTGTGTGCAAGCCCGCAATAGATATTAATAAAATATTAATTGATTTTTATAAAATATTTTAAAACTATTTTGGTAAACTTTTTACTAAAAATCCGCATTATCACTTAATTAGCAATAATCGGAAATCTAAGGTGTTACAATCTTCCCCGCTTAAAGAAATTCGTCCCCGAATTTAAAATTCTTACTATACGTACCTTTAAAGAGATGAGGGAATTTCTTCCGCATCTCGCTCTCGGCCTCCCAAGTGACCTCTTCACTATTCGGGCTACGCCAAAGAACTTTCACAGATGGAAAGACCTTTGACCGAATTTTCTTCACCTGCCGATCCAATATCACTACTGGCTGCTCGGTGAACGAAAGATCGCGCTCTAGCTGAACGGTCTGGTGCTGAATCATGTGAGAAGGGTCATGAAGGTATTTGTGAAGCATCGACACATGGAATACAGGGTGAACATCCGGAAAACTGGGTGGAAGTGCCAAACGATAGGCAACGGTACCAACTCGCTTAAGGATTTTGAAAGGACCTACAAATCTGGGGCTAAGCTTCCCTTTCTTCCCAAATCTCATCACGCCCTTCATCGGAGAAATCCGTAGGAATACATGATCCCCCACTGCGAACTCGAGCCTGCGACGACGACGGTCGGCATAAGACATCTGTCTACACTGGGCTGCTCTCATCCTATCTTGAATCAACTGGATCTTCTCCGTAGTCTCTTGAACTAGCTGGGGTCCTAAAATCCCGCTCTCGCTGAGTTCGGTCCAACAGACAGGCGATCGACACTTTCTACCATACAAAGCCTTAAAAGGTGCCATCTGAATTGTCTCCTGATAACTGTTATTGTAGGAGAACTCTATCAATGTCAAGTGATGATCCCAACTGCCACTAAAATCAAGCACGCACGCACGAAGCATATCCTCCAGAGTCTGTATAGTCCACTCTGACTAACCATCGGTCTGCGGATGGAAAGCGGTGTTAAAGCTCAAACGGGTACCCAAGTCTTCCTGAAGCTTCTGTCAAAGATGGCTAGTGAATTGGGTGCCCCTGTCGGATATGATGCATGATGGAACTCCGTGCAAACACACAATCTCAACAATGTTCAACTGAGCATACTGAGCAAAATCGAAAGTGGTCTTCATTGGAAGGAAGTGAGCCGCTTTCGTCAACCGGTCTACAATCACCCAAATAGAGTCATACCCTCGACAAGGCCTGGGTAGACCCACAACGAAGTCCATGGAAATCTGCTCCCATTTCCACTCTGGAACGGGTAAAGGCTGCAACTTTCCTACCGGTCTCTGATGCTCAGCCGTGACTTGCTGACAAGTCAGGCACCTCGAAACAAAATCCGAAACATCACTCCTCATTCCTGTCCACCAGTAGATATCTCTCAAGTAATGGTACATCTTGGTAGAATCTGGGTGAACACTAAAAGATGACTGATGTGCATGTTCTAGGATCTCGTGTCTCAACCCATCGGTATCAGGTACACACAAACGAGTCCAAAAACGTAGCACACCCTGGTCATCAATCTCAAACTTCGAATCTCGACCCTGCCGAACATGCTCCAGAATCTCAGACAAACAGGCATCGGCGGGCTGTGCCTCACGAATACGTTCTAGTAGAAGTGGGCGGGCGTGGACATGAGCAAGCTATCCCCCAGTGGAAGTGAACTCAAATTGTACTCTGCTATCGCACAAGATCTGCCAATCTGCAGAAGACTGTATCTGAACTGCGCTCAACTGGGACAAGCTACCCCCGGGCCTACGACTCAAAGCATCGGCTACCACATTCGCCTTGCCCGGGTGTTAAAGGATCTCACAATCATAATCCTTCACAAGCTCCATCTAACTGTGATGTCTCAAATTTAGATCCCGCAGCTGGAAGATGTACTTTATGTTGGTCGTAGTGCCCTCAAAGTCAATTATTGGATCGCAGGCACGTGATTGCAATGATTGAGGAGGACCTATACCGGTAGGACAGTCATACTCAAGATGATAGTATGCTATCTGGTTTGCCTTTATCATCGTGTACAGCTTTAGGAGATATGATCACTATTACACGTTGATAGAGCCCTTAGAATTCTTGCTTGACTACCAGCAGTATGATGGCGATCATATACGTGAGAGTTGGGTAGTCTATAAGCACATCCTTAAAAGTGGTCCCTAGTCGTGGGAGTTTCGAGACATGGCATCGATACTCTGGAGTAGAGTAGTGTATACAGTCGAGACCCCGACGAGGGGCGATGGACGGTCTCATAAGCCATTGGTGTCAGTTAGATCACCTAAGATGTATACAGGTGCTCATTGGGTTATGAGTGCACCGGACAGGACTCGCCGGGAACATACTAGTTGGTATTATACCCAGCGTCAGATAATAGTTCTCTGGTGACATGTGTACAGGTTAGTTCATCGACCTGAGGTCGTCATTTGTCTCGTGTGAGTTCCCACTGTGCTTAGATTACTACCCTACCACGGCTCAAAGGAGTCGTGCAAACAGGTTTTAGTTGGGTATAGTCCCGAGCCACATAGAGGCAGTGAGCGGATCGGTTGGGGATCCATCTCACCCGGTATTGGGGGTGAGATCGCGCTGTGTCTAGGAGAGCCTTTACACCAAGTCCTTGGCCAAAGCAGGTAGGAATTACTGGTAGGTATTTCAGTAGTTTCTCAGGGTGTTCAGGGCTACCCTCCGACACGACTTATACAGCTTTTGGGGGTCTGACGTTACCAGCCCCTAGGCCCGATATGCGATGCTCATAGACTAACGGACCGGACCGTACGGATATTGTCACTGATGGGCTCAGTAGAGTTCCAGGATGAGTTCGCTCATCGGCTTCCCTTTCGGTCAGTACATGGGCAGCCGTTACGCACAGCTAGTGCCTCTGACGTGCTTGTGGTTAAACCCACTGCCAGGGTACTGACGAGTCTTTAGAGTCCCCCATAGATAGTTTCCCAAGTTCGGGCGAAATTTTGTAGAGTCCATATGGTTTTATGGCAGGGTTCGAACATGCACGTGCATTTGTGCAGTATCATATTACGGACAGATAATACTGGTGGGCTTTGGTTTAAGCCGGATCCAAATATTATATTGGGTCAGAATATTTTAGTCTCATCGTATTCGTATTCGGTCGGAATACGGATACATGTATGTATATATACATGTGAGGGGTATTCTCGTAATCCGTTACGAGAATATTTTAGAAGATGCATTTCTTTTTGGATTAACCATTTTGGTTTAAATGATTAGTGATTTGGAAAGTGTGACTCACTTTGGATGACACATTTCTTCTAGCATGTTCATTAGTGACTCATGCTAATGAGTCACTAAGTGAGTTATGATAGAATTAATGGTGTTTTGTTTTGGGTGTAGATATTTTAGGGTTTGTGGAGATATTTTTTGGGAGATATTTTTATGAGATATTTTCTTTGTTTTTCAGCACACAACCTTATATATATCTACTCACAAAAGAAAAATGATCACAAGTTTTATGCTCGGTTCTTTTGCTCACTTGATTCATTTCTTGAGCTCACACTCTCCAAACCTTAGCATCTTCTTCAACCTCCACTCTTACCCTCTCATGTGATGAGAACCAAAGAGTGTATTGAGACAAAGTATTCCACTCTTTCTCTACTTCATCTTGGTCATCTTCTTTTAGCAGACTTGATGTCCGAGTTGCCTCGGTATAGAGGCGGGAGCCCGTATAAAGAATCGATGACGTGGTGCCACCTCGTAGAGAAGATCGGAGTCGCAGCGAGTAGCGTGGGATGATGGCTAAAGACCGAAGGACACGGATCGATCGGTATAGCCTTTCTACCTCTTTATAGTTTGTTAGTTTAGCGTTAATGGTAAGATCCGGGTTATAGTATGCGATAGCGCCAGTTGTAAAAGTTTTTGTTCCGCGTTTGGCCTTAGATTATTAGCCGGGGCGCTACCGTAGACTTACACTTTAAGCGCTGATGGTCTGTGAAAATCTGTCACAACTCCCCGTACAAGTAGTGTCTCCAAATCTTAAGCGCAAAGACCACCGTGGCTATCTCAAGATCATGAGTGGGATAATTTTGCTCGTGCTTCTTTAACTGCCGGGAAGCATAAGCGATAACTCTATCATGCTGCATCAATATACAACCGAGCCCCACTCGTGAAGCATCACAGTAAACGACAAAGCCGCCCGATCCAGAAGGCAAAGATAAAACTGGTGCAGTCATCAACCGAGTCTTCAACTGCTGAAAAATCTGCTCGCATGCCTCAGTCCAAAGAAAAGGAGCCCCCTTCCTAGACAGTCCGGTCAGCGGTGCAGCGATACTCGAGAAGTCCTGCACGAAACGGCAGTAGTAACCGGCTAAGCCAAAAAAGCTGCGGACCTCTGTCACTGATACAGGTCTGGACCAAAGCTGTACGGCCTCGATCTTCCTCGGTTTCACATGAATACCGTCTCCCGTGACTACATGACCAAGGAAGTCAACACTATCAAGCCATAAGGCACACTTCGAGAGTTTAGCAAACAGCTAGTGCTCTCTCAATATCTGCAAAGCAATCCTCAAGTGCTGCTCATGCTCCTCTCGATTCTTGGAATAAACCAGAATGTCATCAATAAACACAATAATAAACTGGTCGAGGAACGGCCAGAAAATCCGGTTCATCAAATCCATGAACGCTGCTGGGGAATTTGTAAGCCTGAACGATATCACAAAAAACTCATAATGCCCGTAGCGCGTACGAAAAGCAGTCTTCGGAATGTCATCATTCCGAACCCACAACTGATGATAACCTGATCTCAAATCAATCTTAGAAAAATGTCCCGCACTCTTGAGCTGATCAAACAAATCGTCAATGCGAGGTAAAGGATACCTATTCCGCACCGTAACTCGGTTCAATTGACGATAATCAATACACAAGCTCAAACTGCCATCCTTCTCCTTGACGAACAGAACAGGAGCTCCCCAAGCCGAAACACTCGGACGTACAAGTCTCCTATCAAGCAGCTCTTGCAGCTGATCCTTAAGCTCCTTAAGCTCCGCCGAGGCCATCCGTAAGGCGGTATAGAAATAGGCCCTGTGCCAGGGATCAGATCAATGCAAAACTCAATTTCATGCTCTGGCGGCAATCCAGGTAACTCATCGTGAAATACGTCGGGAAACTCTCGCACGACAGCAACCCAGTCCAACGAATCTACTATGGTATCATGAATCAAAGCTAAGAATCCCCAACATCCTCTCCTCAAAAGCCGAGTAGCATAAAGGGCTGAAATCAAACTGTGAGGGGAGGCACCACGGTCCCCCTGCACAACAAGAACTGTCTTTTCAGGAAAACAAAACTTGACTGTTTTCTCACGGCAGTCCACAGACGCGTAGCAAGTAGCTAACCAGTCTATGCCCAGGAGAACGTCAAAGTCCAACATCTCAAGAGGGATCAAGTGTTGGCTATAGTGCCCTCAAGGCAATTATCATAGTCGCGGACATGTGATTATGATGATTGAGGCAGGACCTATACCGATGAAACAGTCTTACTCAAGATGATAGTATGCTATCTGGTTTGTCTTTATCATCATATACATGTTGATAGAGCCCATAGGATTCTTGCTTGACTGCCAGCATTGTGATGGCGATCACATACGTGGGAGCTAGGGGTCTAAAAGCACATCCTTAAATGTCCCTAGTCCTGGGAGTATCGAGACCGGGCATCGATACTCCAGTGTAAACTAGTGTATACTGATCGAGACCCTGACGAGGGGCGGTGGCCAGGTCACACAAGCCATTGGTGTTAGTTTGTTCACCTAAGAAAGTATACAGGTGCTCATTGGGTTATGAGTATACTGGACGGACGCCGGGAACCTGCTAGTTGGTATTATACCTATTGTCAGATAGCAGTTCCCAGGTGACATGTGTACAGGTTAGTCTATCAACCTGAGATCGTCATTTGTCTTGTATGAGTTCCCACTGTGCTTTGAATACTACCCTACCACGGCTCAAAGGAGTCATGCAAACAGGTTTTAGTTGGGTACAGTCCCGAGCCACATGGAGGCAGTGATCGGATCGTCGGGGATTCGTCTCTCACGGTATTGGGGGTTGATGTCGCGTTGTGTACAGATGGCCATCACTATAAATTCGTGGGCACAGTGGACGGGAATTATCGATCCAGGATCGATAGTTTCTCAGGTGGTGATGGGTTTCATACCGACACTAAATGTCGCATTGTTAGGGGTCTGACTTTATCCACCCCCCTTAGACTCGATATGCGATACTCTTAGACGAACAGACGAGACTGTACGGATATTGTCACTGACAGGCCCAGTAGGGGTTCAGGATGAGTTTGCTCGTCGGCCTCCCTTTCGCTCAATACCTGGGTAGCCGTTATGTACAGCTAGTGCCGCTGACGTGCTTGTGGTTAAACCCACTGCCAACGTATTGACGAGTCTTTAGAGTCCCACACAGAGGGTTTTCACGGTTCAGGTGATATGGTGTACATCAGGTATGTTGATACATACAGGTGTCCGATTAAATATGTGCACATGCTGCGCAGACTTTAATCGGACGGTTGATAATACTAGCGGCTTAAGATTAAGCCAGATTATTAAATCAGGTTTTGATTTAATAATTTATATATGTATCTGTATATACGTATTCTAGTATTATTGTTCACTATTCATTTTCTCTCTTTGCTATTCGTATTTTTGTACAGATACGCGTATATGTATTTCGATACATGTACCGGGAAGTATTCCGTATTTTATTCGGAATGACTTCTAGAAGATGTGCCACCTCATTATTGATTTTTTCTTTTTAGAAAAATCATTTGTTTGATAATGAGGTGGATGGTATGAGGTGGCATGTGGCATGGGTTTTGTGCATGTAGCATGGTATGGTCTCATTTGTTTAATGAGTATGGTGCATTTGTTTAATGCAATTGAAAAAGGAAAATGTTTAATTTTTTGGTGGAGAGAGGGGGGAGGGCGGCCATAATGGGGAAGGGATTCATTTTCATTTTTGGGTTGATTAAGCTAGCTCTCTCTCACTCTCTCATTCACACAAAAATACTTAGCAAATTTTGCTCATGCCAAAGTCCACCTCCATTCATCTTCTATGGATGCTCTCTTGAGCTCATGGATAGAGAGAAAATTGTAGTGACACTTTCATACACCCCCACTCTCCATCGCTAGCGACGTTGGAGCGTCGGTTATCTCGTTCGACGAGATTGGAGCTTGCGCCGTTTCCCTCGGGTGGATCATCGGAGATGGAGGAAGACCGGCAACCAAACATCGTTAAAGGATCACTAGGAGTTTGGAATCAAGACCGAAGTACACGGATCAACTCAGTATAACCTTTCTAACTCTTAGTTAGTTTGCTAGAATAGGGTTTAAGGTCGATCCGGAAATCGGGTAGCGATAGCGCCGGTTTAGAAATTTTTGTTCCGTATTTTGGCCGCGTTTCGACAGCAGGGGCGCTGCCGGGACCCTTCATGGTATCAGAGCCACCCTTTAAACCCCTTACTAGCTTGTTTAAACGTGCTTGAAAGATCGATCGACGGAAACTTCCAAAAACACGATTCCAATTATCTGTTCTCTGCCGATTTTGAAAAGTGTTCAAAAAATTATTTGCAGTGGCTTAAAAATCCGTGCAGGTGATTCTATGGGTGCAGAAAAAATTTGGGCCTCTGATTCCTCCATGGCGCTGCGGAACCGCCGCACTTACCCCGCTTTGGCAGCGGATCCGCGGCCAATTAGTGGCGACGGGCTTCCAAATTTTTATTGTAGCCCCCTGATGTGAAATTGTGTTTTTTGTGATATTATGTTTTGGCCCAGGTTTCAGTGAAATATTGTTTTGCTATTGGGGCCAATTTGGAACTTAGTCGATCGATATTTTAAGTGTGCGTTTGACAGTACATACATTATATTCTACGACCGTGAATGTCACTTGATCGGTAAACTCGTCTAATTGCTATATGTCTTTTAGACGGGTTTGCGAACGTGACATTCACGTTGATGTTCTGTGATGTGCTGTGATGTTGGTTGGATCGTCGTAGTGGATAGCCAGTGGTGCAATGATAGTAAAATTTTCATTTTATTTGAACATTTGATATTGCGGGGCAAGCGTCCGACATGTGGACTGCCGTCACTGCCAGTTTGTATATTATTCTTTTGTGGCACGACCGGGCTGAGGTCGATGTCACCCTTGTATATTATTTTATTTTCTGTATTAGGATTACCCCGCGGTGGAGTGCACGAATAGCCGGGTTCTAGAGGGCAACTGGTCCGCATCTCATGGCGTTGGAACGGAGGGGACCTTACTCTAGAATTGGCGGG
Source organism: Agapanthus africanus (assembly GCA_030015575.1). NCBI lineage: Eukaryota > Viridiplantae > Streptophyta > Magnoliopsida > Asparagales > Amaryllidaceae > Agapanthus > Agapanthus africanus. The sequence continues at coordinate 502,843,509 of CM057337.1, forward strand.
CTATTCGCCGCACTCGTTGGGGGTATAGGTTGACCCAGGAGGGGTGCCCAAGTTACCGGATTCCGTGAAGTGCTGGGTGGCCCATTCACGTTGTTGAAGGGGGCTGCCTCACTTCTGGTTTTGGCGGGTAACTTGCCGCGCTCGTAGGGGTCTAGGTTTCATTGCACATGCTATCCACACGACAGGGAACGTCAGGTCTCACTTGCGGCTCAAGTGAAACCCGGGGCTCCAGATTATCCACCATTTTGTGTTGCTTCTGTGATGTTTTCTGTGATGTTGCTTTATATCATGCCTGGAACGAATGTTATATATATATTTATATATACTAGTAGATGTTGTATATGTTTTGCACCCGCTCTAGTCCAGTCCCCGCTTTGTCGTTAGTTAAGTAACCTAACGAGTGATGACGGGACCCAGTGGCGAATGCGGATGGCATATACGTACATTTTATTTTCGTTCTTTTCTGGTGTGATTAATTGATTGGACTGCATTGATTCTTATTAATGCAAGGATAAAACAAACCTATATATGATGTTGTTGGAACCAAGCTTTTAAAAACTGACATTACAGACGTTCTCTTTTGCTTTGCATCGTGGTATTCATTTTGGAATATCCTGCACCTCATTCGACGAGGCAAGGGCCGAGATCCCTTCATCGGGACTGACCCCTTGAGTAAAAGTTTGCGTCAACGTAATAACTTTACTATAGTCGATTATATTTTGCTATGCATCGTGGTATTCAGTTTAGGATATCCTAGACCCCATTCAACGGGGAAAGAGCCGAGATCCCTTCACCGGGAGTGACCTCTTTAGCAAAAGTTTTCGCCACTATATATTTATAAAAAAGCACTTGGATTCTTTCAACGAGATCAAGTTCATTACGTTAAAGGTTTTTCGCCAAAAACCAGCCGTAGCCCTTCGTCATTTCAGATTAGTATTGCTTAGTATTCGTGCTACGTATGTTGACTGTGTCAAGTCGTAGTGTGCGGTAGCTCTGTAATGCTTTTCTGTCGCACGGATATATGGATTGGTTAGGACAGTCGTACGGTCATGTTGACTGTGTCAAGGAATCGTACGGGTGGGTCTAATGCAATCAAGATAATGATGGGTTGAACTTGACTAAGACCCTTTGATATGTTGACTGTGTCAAGGTCACTTGGGTCCTAGAGGTAAAAACTCATATCGGGAGTTTCAAACATACAGGAAACTTGTCAGGCTTGCGCATACCTTCTGGAGTGTGGTGACTTGAGTGGCTTCCATCAAATTATCATGCGATAATAGTTGGATCCCGATTCCCACTGATGAGTAGGATTACTACTCGGGTGATTCCGACTAATTCTCCTTTTAGGTCTGGAGGAGAATTCGAGGATACAGTGGGAGCCATCCAGATTAGATAAAATGATTAACAATTCTGATCTAGGTTAGAGTACACGCTGAGTGTTTCTTCTCTCTCTCTCTGGCTGCGACTATGACCCGACCCTTGACTAAAACTCATAAATCAAGTTGACCGAACCTTTTTAGAACACTTTGGCTTTTGGAATGTTACGGTGTCGCATACATCATTGCCACTTCTATATCACCTTTGGGTTTCTCCAGAACACCTCGTATCACTACGAACGTCCACTTCCATTGGATAAATCCATCGTATGGTTATATACGAACTCGAAGGATCTGATTCGAGGATGGATTCTGGTTCTGGAGAGATTGAATAGGATTATTCGGTTGTCTTTTCTCTTTACCTTCTCTCAGGTTGTGAGGGCTCCTAGGATTAGAAGAGGGTACACCTATTGAGCTTATTGGATAGTCTTCTTCTAAACCATAGGCAGGTGCCGAACGGTAGGGAAGGAAGAAAACCAATTAAGCTTAAGTGTGGTGTACAGAAGGTAATAAGTAAAGACATATAAAGAGATTAGAATAATGGCAAAGGAAAATGCGACCACCAACTTTCACGACAAAAACCAGGTATACCCCTGCCACTCCTACATCCACTTTTCTTTTATCTAGAACACTCCGTATCACTACGGATATCCACTTCCATTGGATAAATCCATCGTATAGTTACATACGAACTCGAAAGAACTTTTTCGAGGATGGATTCTGGTTCAGGAGGAAAAGAATAGGATTATTCAGATGTCTTTTCTCTTTACCTTCTCTCAGGTTGCGAGGGCTCCTAGGATTAGGAGAGTATATCTAATACGCTTATTGGATAGTCTTCTTCCAAACCTTAGGCTGGTGCCGAAGGATAGGGAATGAAGAAAACCGATTAGCGTAAAGGAGGTGTACAGAAGGTAATAAGTAAATACGTAATAAAGGGATTGCAGTGAGGGCAGGTAAGTATATGGTTACTGTCATGATTCAGGATAATGGAAGAGGCGTTACTAGGAATACCAGTTAACCCTTTTGAAACATTTTCATGTTTCAGTTTTACTGTGCGATGTTAATTGATAACTGTTTTCCCAATAAGAATCTAACTCCAGGGTATGTATTTACCAGATCAGTTTCTCACATCTGTATGTTATTACAGATGGTGAGTGGGAGTAAGATATTAGGAATTGGGTGATTAGATCCTCATTATATCGGAATTCGTAGTAATTGGTGATATTTGAGGAAATCATCTGGATTTTGCCGAAAGGCAAATATTTGGTTTTGAATATCCGTTGTTATGCACCAATTTCAAACTGGTATATCTATACATTTATTTTATAAAGTGAGATATAACTTTTTGATATTGTGTCTATAACATTTACCTATATCAGTTGGTGATTAGGTAAGGTGCATTCAACAGCGGTGTAACTCCTCTTAACCAAAGTACAGTTTTTCAACCTACGACGCACAGAGTTTGAGTTATTGCACTCAGGGGACTTATACAAAGTATTGTATGTTGTCCAGTGTCCGTTAGGACAATGGGGTTGGTACTCATACTATATTCTGTTTACTTGTGACTTCTTCAGTTCTGGACAAGTATTTCGTTGAAATGCAAATCCAGATATTGAGAAGTTATAGGTATAAAAATAAAGTAGATGACCATTTGTTGTAAGTATCAGGATTCTTCGAGGAAGTCGAAGATGTAGATACATGTGTTTGGTATTCAGTTAATAGTAATGGTTTTGAGAACTTGCTTCTTTTTCAGGTTACTCATATGTGGATGCACTCCTAGATGAGTAATGCTGATTGTCCTCTTTCCATTTGGTTGATATGCACTGGAGACAGCTGCATGATTTTGAATCTGGTTCTAATTAAATTAGTGCTTTTGTTTCTATATTAGATATATATAGAATCAATTTATATCTTAACGATGTTAAGGTATAGGGAGTTGTCCGGCTGATGCTTAAAACCAGAATCCGGATAAACTCGAGGCACGTTTCAGTAATGGCAGTTTGTGGGTTATCCCGGGCTTTGACGAGGGATAACTTTCTACCATCAGGAAGATCAGTATTTATATTGTTCTTGACTCGCCACAGTTTTAGTAAAATGGATTTTTTCTTCAGAAAAACAAAAGTGGGAGTATGGTAGAACTGGAAGTGATTCCAAAACCACAAACGATCATTGTTGATTTAATAGAACCTAACGATTCAATTAGTTTCGACGTTCCATTAGCCACTCCGCAGATTTGGTGGGTAACCTCAGGCACCTAAGAGGTACTTCGGTCTTCTCAGAGACGGTGACTATAATTGGCCTTAAGTGCAAGTGGGAGATTATTGGCTATAGTGCCCTCAAGGCAATTATCATAGTCGTGGACTTGTGATTATGATGATTGAGGCAGGACCTATACCGATGAAACAGTCTTACTCAAGATGATAGTATGCTATCTGGTTTGTCTTTATCATCATATACATGTTGATAGAGCCCAGAGGATTCTTGCTTGACTGCCAGCATTGTGATGGCGATCACATATGTGGGAGCTGGGGGTTTATAAGCACATCTTTAAAATGTCCCTAGTCGTGGGAGTATCGAGACCGGGCATCGATACTCCAGTGTAGACTAGTGTATACTGATCGAGACCCCGACGAGGGGCGGTGGCCTCACAAGCCATTGGTGTTAGTTTGTTCACCTAAGATAGTATACATGTGCTCATTGGGTTATGAGTATACTGGACGGACTCGCCGGGAACCTGCTAGTTGGTATTATACCTATTGTCAGATAGCAGTTCCCAGGTGACATGTATACAGGTTAGTCTGTCGACCTGAGATCGTCATTTGTCTCGTGTGAGTTCCCACTGTGCTTTGATTACTACCCTACCACGGCTCAAAGGAGTCGTGCAAACAGGTTTTAGTTGGGTACAGTCCCGAGCCACATAGAGGCAGTGATCGGATCGTCGGGGATTCGTCTCTCCCAGTATTGGGGGTTGATGTCGCGTTGTGTACGGATGGCCATCACCATAAATCCGTGACCACGGTGGACGAGAAGTATCGATCCAGGATCGATAGTTTCTCAAGTGGTGATGGGTTTCATACCGACACTAAATGTCGCGTTGTTAGGGGTCTGACTTTATCCACCCTCTTAGACTCGATATGCGATACTCTTAGACGAACAGACCGGACTGTACGGATATTGTCACTGATAGGCTCAGTAGGGGTTCAAGATGAGTTTGCTCTTCGGCCTCCCTTTCGCTCAATACCTGGGTAGCCGTTACGTACAGCCAGTGCCGCTGACCTGCTTATGGTTAAATCCACTTCCAGCGTATTGACGAGTCTTTAGAGTCCTACACAGAGGGTTTTCACGGTTCAGGCAATATGGTGTACATGAGGTATGTTGATACATACAGGTGTCCGATTAAATATGTGCACATGCTGCGCAGACTTTAATCGGACAGTTGATAATACTAGCGGCTTAGGATTAAGCCAGATTATTAAATCAGGTTTTGATTTAATAATTTATATATGTATCTGTATATATGTATTCTAGTATTATTGTTCACTATTCATTTTCTCTATTTTCTATTCGTATTTTTGTACGGATACACATATATGTATTTCGATACATATACCGGGAAGTATTCCGTATTTTATACGGAATGACTTCTAGAAGATGTGCCACCTCATTATTGATTTTTTATTTTTAGAAAAATCATTTGTTTGGTAATGAGGTGGAGGGTGTGAGGTGGAATGGGGCATAGGTTTTGTGCATGTAGCATGCTATGGTCTCATTTGTTTAATGAGTATGGTGCATTTATTTAATGCAATTGAAAAAGGAAAATGTTTAATTTTTTGGTGGAGAGGGGGGGGGGCGGCCATAATGGGGAAGGGATTCATTTTCATTTTTGGGTTGATTAAGCTAGCTCTCTCTCACTCTCTCATTCACACAAAAATACTTAGCAAATTTTGCTCATGCCAAAGTCCACCTCCATTCATCTTCTATGGATGCTCTCTTGAGCTCATGAATAGAGAGAAAATTGTAGTGGCACTTTCATACACCCACACTCTCCATCGCTAGCGACGTTGGAGCGTCGGTTACCTCGTTCGACGAGATTGGAGCTTGCGCCGTTTCCCTCGGGTTGATCATCGGAGATGGAGGAAGACCGGCAACAAAACATCGTCAAAGGATCACTAGGAGCTTGGAATGAAGACTGAAGGACACGGATCAACTCGGTATAACCTTTCTAACTCTTAGTTAGTTTGCTAGAATAGGGTTTAAGGTCGATCCGGAAATCGGGCAGCGGTAGCGTCGGTTTAGAAATTTTTGTTCCGCATTTTGGCCACGTTTCGACGGCCGGGGCGCTGCCGGGACCCTTCATCAAGTCTGTTTACCCCAATCAGAGCAAAGCTCTGTTCAAATTCCAAGGCGGAAGATGAAGCAACGCTTCATCTTCCCCCAATCAGAGCAAAGCTCTACTTTGAAAATTCAAACTTTAATTAAAGAAGCAACGCTTCAGCTGGCCTGCGCTCCGTGCTGCGCACCACGTGGCAGCGCAGTTGCGCTGCGCTGTGCGCTGCGCGACACGTGTCAGTGCAGTTGCGCTGCACTATGTGCTGCTTGACACGTGTCACGCGGTGGGGCGCTTGCGCCAAACAGAATTAAAATTCTAAAGAAATCTTTTCTGTTCTTGTTAAAACAAGAAGATTTTCTTCTGTAAAACAGAAGCCTTTAGATCAAAGATCCAACGGTGGGGAAAATTCCCCAAATCACTCAGAGAAAGATCTCTTTAACAAATTTAACTAATTTATGGGCACTATAAAAAGGACCCTAGACCTCAATTCAAAGGCATTAACATTTCTTGGGAAAAAATCAAGAAGCTTCAAACAGAGAGAATTCTGAGAAAAATTCCAAGAAAAAGGTAAAAACCTTCCCAAAAAAGAAAAATTTCTTCTAATAGGTCATTGATCTAAAAACCAGATCAATGATCTTCATATAAAAAAAATAGTGCTTTGCACTTCTCATGAACCACTAGTTCTTTAAACAAGAAAAAATAAAAAATAAAAAAATAGTGCTTTGCACTTTTATGAACCATTGGTTCTTGAATCTAAAAAGATGCCTAAATCATAGTGCTTTGCACTTGCAAACTGCGCTGTTGCGCTCTTGGGAGAGCGCCACGTGTCAACATCTGAACCACTTGCGCTATGCGCTTTGAGATAGAGTTTTGCTCTCTGAAATTGGCGCAACTCACCAGAGTGCGCCACGTGTCAGCAGCGCAAGCACAGCGCACTAGCACAGCACACTGCTCTTGCGCGACACGTGTCAACACTACAAACGCTTGCGCTCTCTGATTGGCGCAAGGCACCTGAAAATGCAATGCATTTCCTAAAGGGCCAGGCCCAAGTCAAAAGACCAAGCGGGCCTAATTAAATTGATGCTCTGCATCATTTATAAATGGGCAGAGCCCAAACGAAATAATAATCATGCTATGCATTATTTAAAGGGGCAGAGCCCAATTGAGAGGTCCAATAGACCAAAACAAATCCTCTATATTACAATAAAAAGGGCAGAGACCAAACAAAGTAGATGCTTTGCATCATTTATAAATGGGCAGAGCCCCAAAACAAATTGATGCTCTGCATCCTTTCTGGGCAGAGCCCAAATAAAAATAAAAAGAAATGCAATGCAAAAGCAAATAAAATGTTGAACATTTTCAACTGGACTTAGCCCAATTTTGGCCGTAAGTCCTCAAATTAAATTGACTGAGCAAGTTTGCTCTCTTAAATCAATTTACGACCGGTTTGAGGGTACATCTCCGAACTCCTCTGACACCCATTGTTGTAATCCTTCAACGACGTTAGAGAGGTGACGGGTCCCGACGACCACACATCAACACGGACTGCGGGGTCCTTAAACTCGTGGACCGAAACGTCCTTAAACTAATGTTGGACCGGAACGTCCTTAAACTAATGTTGGACCGGAACGTCCTTAAACTAATGTTGGACCACCACGTCCCTAAACTGGAACATGGACCACCACGTCCCTAAACTGGAATATGGACCACCATGTCCCTAAACTGGAGCATGGACCGCAACGTTCCTAAACTACCTATGGACCACTACGTCCCTAAACTGGAACAATAGAGCCTCCAAATTCTCTTTTGCCGGATCTAAACGATCCCGTTTAAGTTGATCTTAGCCCCCAAACACGGCTAACGTATCCTTAAACATTCAAACGGACTATAAAACTCCAAATCAACCTTGGTTCAAGGGTACATCTCTGAACTCCTCTGACATCTGCCGTTGTAATCCTTCAACGACGTTAGAGAGGTGACGAGTCCCGATGGCCAGATATTAAATGGATTATCACGTTAAGTTGATCTTAGTCTCAAACAGGACTATCGTATCCTTAACGAACGTTTAAGTTGATCTTAGCCGCAACGCGACTAATGCATCCTTAAACTAAAAACACCAAACCCAAATCTAAGTAAATACGGATTTGGACTAATCCACGTCCTACGGGCGACGGCATTACTCAGTCTCCGTATACAATCCACGGGCAACCACAAACAAAACAAACACAAACGACACGAAGTGAAATTCTGGAGAAGGAGAAAGTTGTTACCGCGATGCGGTAGCGTAATTAATTGCAGGGGCTTGCGCCTGCAGGGAAGAGCGTCCCCCACAATCAAAAACCCCTCAAGCGAGGGGGAATCTGACGAAGTCTGCTACATCGGCCGCATCCGTCTAAACCTTCGATACACGGTGCCATAAATCACCTTGGCATCTTCGGAGAGGTGGACGGATAAAACCAAATAGCATCTACCCCGAACCTCAGCGTCAGGAAATCGCAGTCCTGTGCACCGCCTTTCGGAGGGGAACAGATTCTGGCACGCCCGGTGGGACCTTTTCCTCTTTCCACTCCACACTTCGTGTGTCGTCTTCGCGAACAAGTCGCGGTTTGTTAATGGTTGCCTTTGGATTTCAAGTTACTAAGATTTGGTCTTTTGCCTGGCGCAGAAATCAAGCATCAATGGCCTCAAATTGCTCGAACTGCTTGAAGTACCACTGCAACGGACGCTCCACCTCACCTGGAGGTGTAGCATATGGGCCCCAAGTGGCCTCCTTCCTCGCTCTGCCGGTAGAACAGGTGACCCACGCCACCACCGGCCTGTTTTTCGGGACCATGATCCCACCTACAAGCTTCTCTATGCCAATGCCTGCACCAGAAGCGAACAAGAAGTCGGTCTTCGACCGGCTCACTGCTACGACGGACCCTGTCAACGGGTCGTCCACTATCAAATCAACAGCCTCCATCTTCGCCAGGTTGGATCAGAACTATGAGGGGCCCGCTAGGAAGCCCATAAACTCTAAGGTGGCTGTTCCGAGGAAGGCAATAACCGCTGCTCCAGAAGTCGTCAAGGCGGCTTCCCCTGTCAAAGAGTCAATCTTTTCAAGACTGACTATTCCTGCTCCTGCCCCTGCTCGAGGATCTGTCTTCGACAGGTTGAATATCACCCCTCAAAGGACAACCTCAGTCTTTAAGAGGTTAACACCAGCGGTGCCTCATTCAGACAGGGGGCAAAAAGAAGCTGTCTCTATCTCCGAGCCAGTCCCAACGGCTCGTCATGCTCGACGTCGCCACTGGCGCCGAGTGAGGAAGGCTGGGGGCAACTCCCCCTCTGGGATAACTCTGCCAGCTCCAACGGTGGGGATCGATGCTGCTGTTCCAACCGGGAACAGCTTTGAATTGCTGAACACGGTGCGCAGAAACTCTCCTGTTGCGGTGCTGAAGCGAACTCCTTCACCTATGGAGAACACTCCAGAGAAGAAGCTAGAGCAGCCCCCTCACCGGCTGTCCTCTAAAATTTACAAAGTCTGGCGACAGGTCCAAGAGTCGGTGATTGATGAAAACTATCTCCGCCGACAGAAAAAGACGAAGGTTCGGCAGGAGGAAGACTACTCCGTCAGGTCGAAAGAAGCAACGGCTACTCGGGTGTCCACTACAACGACACCCTCAACGTCAATCACTCAAAAGAAAAGGAGGCCGCAAAAAGCCCCTGTGAACAAGGCGAAATGTAAAAGCGATGGGCACAAATGCCCCAAGTCTGGGGGCATGGTGGTGCACGCTGTTTATATGGCTTCTGGAAAGGAGGAAAGCCGTGCTTCGACCGGTCACCGACCACTCACCCGATCCGTGACCAAAGCTCAGGAGCAGCAGCAAAAGATTCAAGAGATGGTGACTGCAATGGCCGCACTTACCGAGCCAAAAGAAAGCTCAGAGGCATCATCGGAGCAGCGTCATGAACAAGAAACTGACGCTGATTACCTACGCAGAGTCCTCGAAAAGAAGGATAAAGAAGCTGCAGAGCAAGCGGCTAATATAAAACAAATGGCGCTTCTCTTCCAAGATATGGTAGGGATGATGATTCAGCAGAACCCTTCTGCTGAAGATCCTCCGGTTGTCCTTGAAGACGACAGGGGAGAAACGTCAAATCCTCCACTGGCTTTGTCAACAGCCAAGGAGGAGGCAATCTCCAAAGCTGACCTGGACGAATATATAGCCCAGCAGATACGGGTTCATCATGCGACTGAGGCAGCCAGTCAGATCGTCAAAACAGGACGACCATATCCGGGCTGGTATGAGTACAGTACCCGCCGGGCTATACAATACCTAAGTTCCACATATATAAAGGGACAGGGAATCCGCATCAGCATGTCGCTCAATTCAGGGCCTTATGCGGCAATACTGGAGGCGATGACAAATTGATGCTTCGCCAATTCGTCGGCAGCTTGTCAGAAACAGCGTTCGAATGGTATTCCGAACTCCCGAACGATTCTGTCAAGACGTTCGCTGAAATGGAGTTGCTATTCAGTCAACGATTCGCGAGCGCCAGCGAACGGGCCCCGATAGCAGCGTTGATTAATGCCAGGGTAAGGCCGGGCGAGACGTGGGTTCAGTACGCTATACGCTGGCGAAACTTGTGGTCGAAATGCGAACAACGCATTGAAGAATCACCCGCGGTGGGCATGTTCGTGGGTACCCTAGACCCTCATGCCACTATCTCACAGTTCATGATGTTCTTTAAGCCGACCACATTCCAGGCTTTGATCGACAAGCTGGCCCAGATGGATCAAATGGCTCACAGACCTTCTCCCCCGAAGCCAGAACCGCGGAACGACAAGGGTAAAGGGAAGGCAACCTTCGTTGCGAATGCTCAGCAGCAACCCAGCACCCCAAAGCTAGCGAATCAATCGGGAGAGAGACGGCGGTTCTATATTGAGAAAATGAGGCGCCCCTACTCATTCCCACGGGATAAGACGAAGAGGCTGTTCAAGCTGGCTGTGCGCAACAGGCTTATCAACTTGCCGAATCCAAGGCAACCGCCACAACCCAACGAGGCGAATAACCCCAATTATTGCCTTTATCATCAAACGGCAAGCCATCCGATTGAGGATTGCTTCGTCTTCAAGGGATGGATTGAAGATCAATACCTACAAGGCAAGTTTGCCCTATCTGAAAAGTGGAAGGTAAATCTACCACAGCCGCACACTCCAAAGAAGACGGACATGATGAGGGCAGCTTGTTCTTTTGTCAAGGACGAAAACGATGGAGAAAACTCATCAGACGAATCCGAAGACTACATAGCGACTTGTCATGTGATCTCTCATTCACTGGCGGATGATGAAGAGGCTCCTTGCACCGAGAAACCAAGGGTGAACCCTGATCCGGAAATTCTACGGCCGTCAGACGAGTTGATCGATATCTTCTTAAATGAAATTCGTCTGAAAGAAAAATCCAATCAAAAGCGTGAGATGGCCATACTGGAAAGAGCCAAGACACTCCCGTCAAATCAAAAGCCATCCACTGCAGATAAAAACAAATTCAAGACGAGGAAAAGGTTCGCCAAAGCCCTATCAGCGGGAATGAAGCTACCACCCTCTGAAGAAAATACTTTCGGTGGAGTAAAGATGCATCCTAACTTCTGCTTATATCATCAGAAAATCATACATCCTACTGAAGACTGTGAATCCTTTAACTGTTGGTGGCAAGGGTATGTCGCCCAAAAGCAACACTTCGACAGGACAAAGTGTGAAGCTCGTAGACGTCGAAAAAATGCGATAGATGAGCGCAAAAGAGCCGCCGACGACTGTCATATAGCCGACTCCAAGGGATCGCAAATTATCACCTTTGGAAGCGACTCTGAGGAAGAAGCTGCCCTCAACCCTCTCCTCAAGGAATCTATTTCGAAAATGAAAGAATTGAGGAGTTGTGAGAGCGTTCAGCCGTGCAATCGCACGCTACTCGAAAAAAATCTCGGCCCTGTAAACAAAGGATCGAGAACAAAAGATAAAGGAAAGGAAAAAACAGCCCTCGAGGCCGACAGTCAACAGCAATCGAGTGGCCCTAGACCGTTTGTTCGCCAAAACAATCTACGACCACGCCCATCCCTCGAAGAGAGGTTGAAACGTCCTTACTCATTTCCCCAGGGTAAAACAAGGAGGCTGTTCGAAGTGGCAGTGCATAACAGGCTTATCACTCTACCGGAACCGAAACACCAGCTGCAACTGAATGACGTCAACGATCCTAATTACTGCCCTTACCACCAAGTATTGGGTCATCTAATCGAAAACTGCTACACCTTCAAAAACTGGGTTGAAGACCAATACCAGCAGGGAAAATTCGCGCTGTTTGAAGACTGTAAGGTGAGCCCACCACAGCCTCATGCTCCTAAAAAGGTGCATACGCTGGGGGCATCATGCTCATTCATAGAGAAAGCCCCTTAGACCGAAAAGTCAATAAACTAGATATTCGCCTCAAATACGGCGACGGCGGACCGCAACGTCCTTAAACTAATTACGGACCGAAACGTCCTTAAACTAATAGCGGACCGCAACGTCCTTAAACTAATATTGGACCGTAACGTCCTTAAACTAATTACGGACCGAAACGTCCTTAAACTAATAGCGGACCGCAACGTCCTTAAACTAACGGCGGACCGCAATGTCCTATAACCAGCTGACGACCAACGTCTTTAAAACTACTACAGCAACATTCTCAGGCTGACAAAAAAAACGGTATGTCTATAAGCGAAATGGGCACGGATGAAAACCCGAAATGGCTCCGTGAGTAAAAACAGCAGGGCTACCGGCGAGTGTTCGTGAAAACCCGAAAGGGCGCGGCCTCGTAAAAAAAACAGAGAGAAGAAAATAAAAAGAATAAAAAAAACGGTATGTCCATAAGCAAAATGGGCACGGATGAAAACCCGAAAGGGCTCCGTGAGTAAAAACAGCAGGACTACCGGCGAGTGTTTGTGAAAACCCGAAAGGGCGCAACCTCGTTAAAAGACACTTACAAGGTCCTCTCGACCTTGTAAGGAGAAACCACCCGCGTGAGATCCTTACGACTCATAGGGAAGCAACACACTTAGGGATCCCCACGATTCCTAAGGAGAAAATACACTTGCGAGATCCTCACGACTCGTAAGAAGAACCCTCTTATGAGACCCTCACGGCTCATAAGATTTGAAAGTCTTAAGTTACAAAGACCTAAACCTGTGCTTAAGCAACCCCCACAACTTCCGATATTGCCCTACAAGTGGTCCAATACTGGCTCTTGTATACAATCCACGGGCGCGAATAAACATTTCCCTAATCAAGTCCCATCCGAGACTGGGGATATGTTCGCATGACAAACAACCCTTATAAGTCCTCTCGACTTACAAGGAGAAAATCCTCCTGTAGGATCCTTACGACTTACAAAGGAACAAACCCTCAGGAATCCTCACGATTCCTAAAGAGAAAATACACCTACAAGATCCTCACGACTTGTAGGGAGAAATACCTTTGTGAGACGCTTACGGCTCATGAAGTTAAAAGCCTTAGTCGACAGGACCCTAACCCTGTTCGCTAAGCCACCTTTGTTCGACATCGACGGAGGCAGATGATGATTCGCTCCTGGCAATATCCCAGTAATAGCGGTGCTGATGCCGAAATCGGTGTCTAATTTCATATTTACGGCAAAAAGCCAGCGAGCTGCACATGCATACGAAATAGCCGAAATGATGGGGCAACTTGCAATAAAAATCAGCAAGTAAGAATGTATGCATGAAATAGCCGAAATGATGGGGCAACTCGCAATAAAAAGCAGCGAGTAAAAATAAAATAAATAACCGAAATGATGGGGCACCACGAAAAATAGCCGAAATGATAGGGCAATCGCGACCTTCGCGATATAAAAGCTGAAATGATAGAGCATCGCGGAAAAAGAAACAAAATGAAAAATGAAATTTATGCCCTACAGGTGATGTTACATCAAACCCTGTATGCAATCCAAGGGCGTAAACAAAGAAGGGATCATACCCCTCTCCCAGGTTTCATCATAAGAAGAAGCCAAATCTCGACGGGTCGCAAATGACCTAGAAGTCATCCCAACACTCGTCTCGTAACAACGGATACAACTTCAAGCTAAGCGGAACAGCGGAAACTCCCAGTTCCATGGCTCGACGATATACAAATCACCCAGAGTCAAACCCTCATTCCATGAAATACGGATACAATAAAAAAATTCCTGGCTACGTGGAACGCGGCTTATGTCAATCCTGACCCCGTGTGAAACATCCAGAGCAAAAAATTCCTGGCTACGTGGAAAGCGACTTATGTCAATCCTGACCCCGTGGAAAACGTCCAGAGCGGATCCTGGTCCTCGCAGAGCACGGAAGTGAACCCGTGCGAAGCATCCATAGCGAAACCTAGTCCTCGCCGAACACGGCAGTGAACCCGTGGGAAGCATCTAAAGCAAAAAAATTCCTGGCTACGTGGAACGCGGCTTATGTCAATCCTGACCCCGTGGAAAACGTCCAGAGCGGATCCTGGTCCTCGCAGAGCACGACAGTGAACCCGTGCGAAGCATCCAGAGCGAAACCTAGTCCTCGCCGAACACGGCAGTGAACCCGTGGGAAGCATCTAGAGCAAAAAAATTCCTGGCTACGTGGAACGCGGCTTATGTCAATCCTGACCCCGTGGAAAACGTCCAGAGCGGATCTTGGTCCTCGCAGAGCACGGCAGTGAACCCGTGCGAAGCATCCAGAGCGGAACCTAGTCCTCGCCGAACACGGCAGTGAACCCGTGGGAAGCATCTAGAGCAAAAATTCCCGGCTACGTGGAATGCCGCTTATGTCAATCCTGACCCCGTGTGAAACATCCGGAGCAAAAATTCCTGGCTACGTGGAACGCGGCTTATGTCAATCCTGACCCCGTATGAAATATCCGGAGCAAAAATTCCTGGCTACGTGGAAAGCGGCTTATGTCAATCCTGACCCCGTGGAAAACGTCCAGAGCGGATCCTGGTCCTCGCAGAGCACGGCAGTGAACCCGTGCGAAGCATCCAGAGCGGAACCTAGTCCTCGCCGAACACGGCAGTGAACCCGTGGGAAGCATCTAGAGCAAAAATTCCTGGCTACGTGGAACGCGGCTTATGTCAATCCTGACCCCGTGTGAAACGTCCAGAGCAAAAAATTCCTGGCTACGTGGAACGCGGCTTATGTCAATCCTGACCCCATGTGAAACGTCCAGAGCAAAAAATTCCTGGCTACGTGGAAAGCGGCTTATGTCAATCCTGACCCCGTGGAAAACGTCCAAAGCAGAGCAGATCCTGGTCCTCGCAGAGCATGGCAGTGAACCCGTGCGAAGCATCCAGAGCGGAACCTAGTCCTCGCCGAACACGGCAGTGAACCCGTGGGAAGCATCTAGAACAAAAATTCCTGGCTACGTGGAATGCGGCTTATGTCAATCCTGACCCCGTGTGAAACATCCAGAGCAAAAAATTCCTGGCTACGTGGAAAGCGGCTTATGTCAATCCTGACCCCGTGGAAAACGTCCAGAGCAGATCCTGGTCCTCGCAGAGCACGGCAATGAACCCGTGCGAAGCATCCAGAGCGAAACCTAGTCCTTGCCGAACACGGCAGTGAACCCGTGGGAAGCATCTAGAGCAAAAAAATTCCTGGCTACGTGGAACGCGGCTTATGTCAATCCTGACCCCGTGGAAAACGTCCAGAGCGGATCCTGGTCCTCGCAGAGCACGGCAGTGAACCCGTGCGAAGCATCCAGAGCGGAACCTAGTCCTCGCCGAACACGGCAGTGAACCCGTAGGAAGCATCTAGAGCAAAAATTCCTGGCTACGTGGAACGCGGCTTATGTCAATCCTGACCCCGTATGAAACATCCGGAGTGAAAATTCCTGGCTACGTGGAACGCAGCTTATGTCAATCCTGACCCCGTGTGAAATATCTGGAGCAAAAATTCCTAGCTACGTGGAACGCGGCTCATGTCAATCCTGACCCCGTGGAAAACGTCCATAGCGGATCATGGTCCTCGCAGTGCACGGCACTGAACCCGTGCGGAGCATCCAGAGCGGAACCTAGTCCTCGCTGAACACGGCAGTGAACCCGTGGGAAGCATCTAGAGCAAAAATTCCTGGTTACGTGGAACGCGGCTTATGTCAACCCTGACCCCGTGGAAAACGTCCAGAGCGAATCCTGGTCCATCGCTATCTCTAGGGAGAACTAAGTTATCTACCAATTATGTTTATCAAGACAACATGCTGATAATAAAAAGAAAGAAGAAAGCGACAAAGAGAACATCTGATTGGCATTGGATTAAGCATTCGAGACACATTCATTCATGCATGTACAAAAGACTCAGAGCGAGAAATAAGACAAGCTGGGATAAAACTTCTTCATTAATATTGCCAAAAGTTCTTACAATCATAAAAGCAATAAACGAAAAACATTATTACAAGGGAATAACCTCGAACCCAGGACATGGATTGAGGAACTCGAAAGCGACCCTATCTATGACTTTCCAAGCCTCGCGGACCATCCTAGTGTGCTTTCTTTCGCGAGCACAAGCGTCAGGGTCCCCCCTGATGTCTTCCACCCTCCGATAAGCAGCGAGTATGGCAGACTGTTGAAAGACCTCGTGCAAGAGATCGATAAGACTGTCTCGCCGTCTCTTTGAGATAAAGTTCAACAGGTACACCGAGCGCACCTTATCCTCAGCGGCATCCAGCGCCCTAAGCGGCACACCGGAACAGAACAGGGGAAGCGCTTCCCAGATGGCTCCCACAATAAGCTTAAGAAGGGAGGAACGCCGGGGAAGCAGAGGACCATTGTACGCGTCGAAGCGGCTCATAATTTCAGCACACTCCGCGTTTATGAACTCTCGATTTTGAGAGCGGCCAAGTCGGCGGATGTCCCCGTAAGAGATGATCTCGTTAAGAGCATACATATGGGCGTCCATTGTTCCTGTGAAAGAAGATCAGCAAAATTAGCAGACCGACTGATTAGGTGAATTCTTGTTAAAAAATGAGCACAGAGAGTTAAACTCCTCGAGAGCAATGCTCTACGAATAGGGGTGACGCCTATCAGATGCCATAATAATGGAAATTTGAAGAAGTCCCCCAAGAACTCTGAGATCATTATTATTAAAAGATGATATAATCCTTCAAATACAAAACTCCATTTTTAATTATCATTATCCATACTCAAACTCTTAAGAGTTCATCTCATTTTTAGATCAAAGAGATCTATGTCTTGACAAAGGTGCAAGGTTCTGTTCATGGGTCAAGAAACCCTGAAACAGATTCTTGAGAGCAAGGCTCTATTGGTGAAACCCCAGAAGGGTTTTCTTTAGATCAAAGATCTATGAGAGCAAAGCTCTATTAATTGAAATTAATTTAATTCAAGGTTAATTTTTACCTATAAAGTTTCTTTTGAGGAAAATTTAACTCTGAGAGTTCCTAAAAGCAAGAGCAAAGCTCTGGAGTTTTGAAAGTAAAAGTCTTAAGGATGATAATCATCTGCTGAGGACCAAAGGTCCTATTTATAGGCACCAAGCGCCCTTTCAACTTCCGAGAGTTGCCGCGACGGTTGGAATTTTGCCACCGCCGCGCTCACGTTTGGAGCGCCACGTAAGCGCAACGGTGGGGGGGCATTTGTTTACCCCAATCAGAGCAAATCTCTGTTCAAATTTCAAGGCGGAAGATGAAACAACGCTTCATCTTCTCCCAATCAGAGCAAAGCTCTACTTTGAAAATTCAAACTTTAATTAAAGAAGCAACGCTTCAGCTGGCCTGCGCTCCGCGCTGCACACCACGTGGCAGCACAGTTGCGCTGCGCTGTGCGCTGCGCGACACGTGTCAGCGCAGTTGCGCTGCACTTTGCGCTGCTTGACACGTGTCACGCGCTGGGACGCTTGCGCCAAACAGAATTAAAATTCTAAAGAAATCTTTTCTGTTCATGTTAAAAGAAGAAGATTTTCTTCTGTAAAACAGAAGCCCTTGGATCAAAAATCCAACGGTGGGGAAAATTCCCCAAATCACTCAGAGAAAGATCTCTTTAACAAATTTAACTAATTTATCGGCACTATAAAAAGGACCCTAGACCTCAATTCAAAGGCATCAACATTTCTTGAAAAAAAATCAAGAAGCTTCAAACAGAGAGAATTCTGAGAAAAATTCCAAGAAAAAGGTAAAAACCTTCCCAAAAAAGAAAAATTTCTTCTAATAGGTCATTGATCTAAAAACCAGATCAATGATCTTCATATAAAAAAAATAGTGCTTTGCACTTCTCATGAACCACTGGTTCTTTAAACAAGAAAAAATAAAAAATAAAAAAATAGTGCTTTGCACTTTTATGAACCATTGGTTCTTGAATCTAAAAAGATGCCTAAATCATAGTGCTTTGCACTTGCAAACTGCGCTGTTGCGCTCTTGGGAGAGCGCCACGTGTCAACATCTGAACCACTTACGCTATGCGGTTTGAGATAGAGCTTTGCTCTCTGAAATTGGCGCAACTCACCAGAGTGCGCCACGTGTCAGCAGCGCAAGCACAGCGCATTAGCGCAGCGCACTAGCGCAGCACACTGCGCTTGCGCGACACGTGTCAACACTAAAAGCGCTTGCGCTCTCTAATTGGCGCAAGGCACCTGAAAATGCAATGCATTTCCTAAAGGGCCAGGCCCAAGTCAAAAGACCAAGCAGGCCTAATTAAATTGATGCTCTGCATCATTTATAAATGGGCAGAGCCCAAACGAAATAATAATCATGCTATGCATTATTTAAAGGGGCAGAGCCCAATTGAGAGGTCCAATAGACCAAAACAAATGCTCTATATTACAATAAAAAGGGCAGAGCCCAAACAAAGTATATTACAATTAAATTGACTGAGCAAGTTTGCTCTCTTACATCAATTTACGACCGGTTTGAGGGTACATCTCCGAACTCCTCTGACACCCATTGTTGTAATCCTTCAACGACGTCAGAGAGGTGACGGGTCCCGACGACCACACATCAACACGGACTGCGGGGTCCTTAAACTCGTGGACCGAAACGTCCTTAAACTAATGTTGGACCGGAACGTCCTTAAACTAATGTTGGACCGAAACGTCCTTAAACTAATGTTGGACCACCACGTCCCTAAACTGGAACATGGACCACCAGTCCCTAAACTGGAATATGGACCACCACGTCCCTAAACTGGAGCATGGACCGCAACGTCCCTAAACTACCTATGGACCACTACGTCCCTAAACTGGAACAATAGAGCCTCCAAATGCTCTTTTGCCGGATCTAAACGATCCCGTTTAAGTTGATCTTAGCCCCCAAACACGGCTAACGTATCCTTAAACATTCAAACGGACTATAAAACTCCAAATCAACCTTGGTTCAAGGGTACATCTATGAACTCCTCTGACATCTACCGTTGTAATCCTTCAACGATGTTAGAGAGGTGACGAGTCCCGATGGCCAGATATTAAATCGATTATCACGTTAAGTTGATCTTAGTCTCAAACAGGACTATCGTATCCTTAACGAACGTTTAAGTTGATCTTAGCCGCAACGCGACTAATGCATCCTTAAACTAAAAACACCAAACCCAAATCTAAGTAAATACGGATTTGGACTAATCCACGTCCTACGGGCGACGGCATTACTCAGTCTCCGTATACAATCCACGGGCAACCACAAACAAAACAAACACACACGACACGAAATGAAATTCTGGAGAAGGAGAAAGTTGTTACCGCGATGCGGTAGCGTAATTAACTGCAGGGGCTTGCGCCTGCAGGGAAGAGCGTCCCCACAATCAAAAACCCCTCAAGCGAGGGGGAATCTGACGAAGTCTGCTACATCGGCCGCATCCGTCTAAACCTTCGATACACGGTGCCATAAATCACCATGGCATCTTCGGAGAGGTGGATGGATAAAACCAAATAGCATCTGCCCCGAACCTCAGCGTCAGGACATCGCAGTCCTGTGCGCCGCCTTTCGGAGGGGAACAAAGTCGACGAACAACTCTCTATCTCCAATCCGAACGGCACATGACCGAAACACGTGTCGCGCAACAAACGACTCGCCAATAGGAGTGGTCACAACAAGCGGCTGATCTAGCAAACATGACTCTCGGCCCAAACTCGTCACGAAGTGTGCAGAAACATACGAGTGTGTAGATCCCGGATCAAACAACACGTGTGCATCAAAAGAACATACTGAAAGAGTACCTAAAACCACTGCATTGGATGCCTGCATGTCCTGATGAGTCAAAGATGTTAGTTGTATATATGCCCTAGAGGCCATTGTTGTACATATGATGTATATTATAGTGGATGCTTAGATATATATAGTGAGGACTTTCTTGCTTGACATGATAGTATGCTATCTGGTTTCACTTTGTCTTAACATGTTGACTTGTATTGGTTTACTGTCTTGCTCTCACATGTTGATAAAGCCCTTAGGATATGTACTTGACTACTGGGATTATGATGAGATCATACTAGTGGGGCCAAGGTTGTCCACGAGTATATCCTATAACTGTTCCTAGTCGAGGGTGTATTGAGACAGGGCATCGATACTCCAGAGTAGACTAGCGTACACGCATCTTGACCCATATGATGGACGATGGATGATCCCATATCCATTGGTGATGGACATCAAAGATGGTGTACGGGTGCTCAGTGGAGACTGGGTACACTGAACGGACTGCCGAGAATTCCTGGATGGTATTATACCTATCGTCAGATAGCAGTTCTCCGGTGACACTGGTACAGGTTAGTCTGTAGACCCGAGATCGTCATAGAGTCTTGTGTCATTCCCACTGTGCTTTTATTTCCACCTTACCACATCCAAGAGGGCAAGCAAAACAGTGGCTTTTAGGTACAGTCCCAAATCACATGGAGGCAATGAGCGATAGGAGGGGTTTCGTCTCTCCCAGTATTGGGAGTTGTTGTTGCGCTGTGTTCGATTGGCTATAACTGGAAGTCCCTGGCCAGGGCTGATATGGAGATTTACTGGTAAGAGTTATCAGTAGTTTCTCGACCCGTTATGAACCTTACATCGACACGACTTATCGGTTACTGGGGTCTAACGTTTACCATCCCTAAACTGGATATGCGATATATCAGACGAAGAGACCGGACTGTATGGTAGTGTTAATTATTGGATTCACAGGAGAATGTACAGGCTTGCTTGTTGATCTTCTGATCGTTCAATACACGGGTGGCTGTTACGTTTAGCTGACCGCTTGCAGCTTGTGGGTGTTTGATATGATCATCACCTACTGTCGGCGTATTGATGATTCTTTAGAGTCCTACACAGAGATTTCCTGGCTCAGGCAAAACGGAGTAGGGGCACATATGCGATATGTGCGGGACCGAGACTAATACGATATGAGATACCGTATTCTATTCTCGCGATATGTGATATCGGCCGGGTATATGTGATATAGTCGGGTCATCGGATCTTGTATTGATTCGATGAAATGGTACTTGTTATATTAGCCGGTTATATGTAATATTACCGGGTTATCGGATCAACTGTTGATTCGATAATTTAATGTATAATAATATATGTGATATATTAGATTACGTTAACTAATATAACCTCGCTTTATTGATTCATTTTCTCACCGGATAATATATTGATATATATGCGATATATGTTAATTGTGTTATTTCCTTTTGTTACATTATATATTATATATGCGATATATAATATTGTAACATGTTAGGGTTACAAATGCAACATGGTTGTTGAGTTTAAACCAAGTTAGGGTTTGGATTTGGGTTAGCTTTTGGGTTAGCTTTTGGATGAAGCTTTCATGAAGCTTCATGAAGCTTTTGACTTTTGTCATTTAGCTTGATATTTTGTGTAGATATTTGTTAACCCAACCCAAACCCTTAACCATAGTTTATTCTCTACATGAGTTAAAGCTTTCATTCTTAACTCATGATTGCAATTGTAACCACAACATTTCATTATTCATCACAAAAGGTTTCTTCTTCTTCTTCCTCCTTTGAAAAAGCTTTCTAGCTTTTTGAGTTGTGATGATTTAAAGTGAGAAATTGAAAAAAAAGAGGGCAAAATTTCTACTTTATCATCCTCATCTATTCTAGCCACTTAGATTAGGGTGTTCACTTCACTAATACTTCATTAGAGAAGTGAGAGCTTGGGTTTGAGATTCTTCAAGGTAGATCATCTTCGAAAAGGTAGACTTCAAGCAAGCATGGATCATTCGACTTGTGGAGCCTCTCTAGAGTCCGGGAGTTCATGGTTCGCGGCAAAGGGACTACTACTCGGAGCTTATGAAGCAAAGGAATGGACTACAAAGGTTGTAATCCCTCTCTTAGATGTAAAGTTGTTTACATGCAAGTTAACCCTAATTTTCTAGTTAAGATCTTGGTTAGGGTTTGTTTAGAACCCCAAAAATTTCAAAGTAGCATGATTAATGCTTGCCAAAACCTTCACAAGGTGCTATGCTATCCCTACAGCGGTATCAGAACCAAGCTAGAGCATTAGGCATTGTCTAGACGAAGTTAGAAGTCCGATCGAACCCCGAAACCCCGAAACGACCCCTTTTCTGGAAATTTTTCAAAAAGTTGAATTTTTCCATGTTAAAAATACTCAAAAAATCATGCAGGGAATTCTATGGACACACCTGAAAAACGAAATCCTAACTCGTCTAAGTGACCGCGGATCTGCGGCCAAAACCTGGTTTTGGCGGCGGATCCGCGGCGCCACTTGAGAGGCTTGGGTCAGCCCTTCAGCTGTTGGTCCGTAGGTACTGTGGTATGTCTCTGGTTAATTTTAACTGTGCTCAAGTGTTGAGCTCTCTGGGAATTTTTGGGAATTCTTTGTATCTATCGAATTATTTAACTTCGCCTAGTTATCTGTGATGATTATGTGTTGCTGTGATATGTTATATTGGATCGTTGTGTATTAAATAGCCGGGGTTTTTTATGTGAGATTAGAGTTTTCTTTTTCATTCATGTAAAATTCATTTGTATGTAATATTCTTTTATTGGGGCACTTTCGGGTTGAGGATGATGACACCATTATATATTATTTACTTTTCCACATTAGGATAGACCCAAGACGGAGAGCACAAGTAACCGGGTTCTACGGTCCAGTGGGAGGCCATCTCAAGGAGTCGAAACCGGGTCTCCTAACCCGAGAATTGGCAGGGTTACTTGCCGCTCTCGTAGGGGTCTATGGATATGGGTTTGACTATTTATCGCGACTGTGGAATCCGTGCTTTATACAGGCTCAAAATAAAACACGGACGTCCTAGTATATCCAATATTTCATATGTTGACTTCTGCTGCAATGTTCTGTGATGAGATCATATTACTGCCTGAGATGAATGCATATACTATATATATATATATATATATATATATATATATATATATATATATATATATGTTGATATATAAATATTACTGCTTTCGTTTTCTCTGTGATGCTTAGGAAGCTTAAATGATGGGATTTATTAATAACATTAATAAATGAAAAGAAACCTAAAAGATATTATAGAATCAAATTTTCAAAAAGGGTAGCTACAGTTATTGCTTTGCATAGCGGTATTCCTTGTAGAATATCCAACACCTTATTCGAAAAGGAAAAAGCCGAGATCTCTTCACCGGGAGTGACCTCTTTAGTAAAACTGGCAGATACTACAAACTCACGGTTTAGTTTTTGATTGCTTCTATAGTTCTTGCTTTGCACAACGGTATTTATGAAATATCATGCACCTTATTCGATGAGAAAAGAGCCGAGATCTCTTCACCGGGAGTGACCTCTTTAGCAAAACTAGAAAAGCCTCAAAAGCACTCATTTTCAAAATCACTTGTTTCTACAACGATATCAAGTTCATTACGCTCATGGTTTTCTGAAAAACCTGCGTAGCCCTCCGTCATTTCGGATAAGTATTAATTAGTATTCGTTCTACGGTAGTTTGGCATTCGTCAAGACATAGTGTACGGTAGCTATTTACTACTTATCTGCAGCATATGATGCGATTGGATTAGAGTATTCGTACGGCGTTGTTTGGCATTCGTCAAGGGTCGTGCGGGTGGGTTTAATTCAATCAAGAAATATACGGGTTGAACTTGACTAGCGGACTATGGGTTGTTTGGCATTCGTCAAGGTCATAGCACGTTAGGGGTAAAAGCATTATCAGGAATTTCAAATGTTGAAATTTGCAATGAGATTGCATACCTTCTATGAGATAGATGGATCCCGATACCCACTGTGAGTAAGAGTTACTCCTGGGACAATTTTACACAGGAAAATTAGCCGATCAAGTAGGTGTCTAGAAAGGAGTTAACAGGGTTATGCCTCTGGGAAAAATGAGGTTTATTCTAATTAGGTCCGTGCGAAAGCACGGGGAACCTCCCTCAAAGTTCCAACACTGATCTAGCTGAAAGATTGACGAACTTGTAAGGTGTAATTAATCCCGGCTAATATTACCTTTTAGGATTTGAAGGAAGATTTGATTAAAAACAATGGGAGCCATCCTGATTAGATAAGATAATAACCAATCTAATCTTGCAAGAGTGCAAGTGTTTTCTTCTCTCTCTCTCCAGGTAGCGACCATATCAGGCCTTAATCAAGATAATAATATGAATGTATTGACTGAACCCGCTTGTTAAACTGAGCAGGGGAACGTTGGTCCCATTCCCACTTATAATTGTTATAAGTCCGAGCAGGGAATAGGAGAATATCTGGATTCTCACGCTGCCCAAATGAAGAATAAACATGTTGATGCATCATCTTCGGATGTGTTAGTTACCGAGAACTGTTTCTCAGTTCACTCTACGTCCTGGGCATTAGATACCGGATCAGGATCCCACATATGCAATATATTGCATGGGCTAAAGAAAGGTAGAGAACTGGAAATGGGTGATCATTCCGTAAGAGTAGGAATGGTGCAAATGTTGCAGCCAAAGCAGTTGGCGAATATTACCTTGTATTACCAAGTGGTAATATATTGATTCTGAACGAATGCTATTATATATCGAACATGATATGCAACATTATATCAGTTTCTATATTAAGTAAAGAATGATATAATTTTGTAATATAGGACAATGTTACGAACATCTTCCTAAATCAAAATTTGATTGGATCAGGCTCGTTACATAATGGCATATACGTTCTAAATCAAAACACGGTTCTTAATGTACAAAACACTCACAAGAGGAAGAGTTCAGAAATGAATGAATCCTTCTTGTGGCATTGTAGACTAGGTCATATCAATACGACACGACTAGCTAAGTTGCATAAGGATGGATATTTGAATCCGTTCGAATTTTCATCTTATGAAACTTGCCATTCATGTCTCAAAGGAAAAATGACCAAAACTCCATTTAGTGGACACGGAGAAAGAGTTACGGAACTCTTAGGACTGATACATAGTGATGTATGTGGTCCCATGTCTACACATGCCAGGAATGGTTTCTCATACTTCATTACATTCACTGACGATCTCTCAAGATACGGACATGTGTTCCTGTTGAAACACAAGTCTAAAGCTTTTGAGAAATTCAAAGAATATAAGAACGAAGTAGAGAACCAAACGGGCAAAAGTATTAAGATCCTTCGATCTGATCGAGGAGGAAAATACTTGAGTAATGAGTTCCTAGATTATCTAAAAGAGAATGGGATTCTCTCTTAGCTTACTCCTCCTTATACACCACAGCACAACGGTGTATCGGAGCGGAGGAATCACACCCTATTAGATATGGTGCGCTCTCTGATGAGCACTGCTGAGTTGCCTATTTCCTTCTGGGGGTATGCGCTTGAGACAGCCATATATCTATTGAATATGGTTCCTACCAAATCAGTGCCTACCACTCCATATGAGATATGGAAAGGGAAGAGACCATCTCTTAAGTGTGTTAAGATATGGGGTTGTCCGGCCTATGTCAAAAGGCACAACCCGGACAAACTCGAGGCAAGGTCTGTCTTATGCAAGTTTGTAGGATATCCCAAAAATTCACAAGGGTATATCTTCTACCGCCCCGAGGAACAAAAAGTGTTTATTTCTCGACATGCCACTTTCTTAGAAAAGGGTTTTCTTATGAAACAAAATAGTGCAATGAGGTAGAACTGGAAAAGGTTCCAGCGATACAAACTACGACAGATGATTTGATGGAACCAGAGGATTCAGTAGTTCCTGACAAACCCCCGCCTCTCCGCCGATCTAATAGGGTTCCTTATCCACCTGAGAGATACTACGGTTTTATCATCGATGGTGGGAGCGAGGAATGCATCATGGAAGATGATGACCCGACTAGTTTCGAGCAGGCCATCATGAGTAGGGACTCTGTGAAATGGCTGGATGCAATGCAATCTGAGATGGAATCCATGTACACCAACAAAGTATGGACTTTGGAAGTTGCTCCTGAAGGGGTAAAACCCATTGGGAGCAAATGGATCTTTAAAAAGAAACTTGGTGTAGATGGAAAAGTTGAGACTTTCAAAGCTAGACTTGTTGCAAAGGGTTTTCGTCAACGACCAGGTGTGGATTATGACGAAACCTTTTCTCCAGTGGCTATGCTTATGTCCATCCGGATCTTATTTTCCATTGCTGCATACCATGACTATGAAATCTGGCAAATAGATCTTAAGACCGCCTTTCTAAATGGTGATTTGGAAAAGTGCATGTACATGACTCAGCCAGAGGCTTTCGTAGACAGTGGGAGTAGCGGAAAGGTGTGCAAGCTGCTTAAATCCATCTATGGGTTGAAGCAGGCATCGCGGAGTTGGAACATATGTTTTGATGTGGTAGTCAAAGAGTTGACTTCATCAAAAACATAGATGAACCTTCTATATACAAGAAGGTTGCAGAGAGTAAGGTTGTCTTCCTTGTATTGTACGTGGATGACATACTCTTGATAGGAAACGATGTTCCTATGCTGCACTCGGTCAAGCTCTTCTTATCACAAAGATTCTCAATGAAGGATCTGGGTGATGCCTCCTGCATTTTAGGAATTAAGATCTATAGAGATAGATCTAGACGGATACTGGGATTGTCCCAATCCAGGTACATTGACACCATACTAAAGAGGTTTAGTATGGAATAATTTAAGCGTGGGAACTTACCCACGATCTCTGGACTCACTCTCTCCAAAAAGATGTCTCCCAAGACTAATTTGGAGAGAGTTCACATGCAAGGGATACCCTATGCTTCGGCAGTAGGCTTTATCATGTACGCGATGCTATGTACCAGACCTGATAAAGCATACTCACTAAGTGTAGTGAGTAGGTATCAAGCAGATCCAGGAGAGGATCACTAGACAGCTGTGAAGAACATTCTCAAGTACTTGAGAAGGACTAAGGAGATATTCTTGGTGTATGGTAACGGAGAACTCCAGGTAGAGTCCTTTACCGATTCGAGCTTCCAAAGTGATAAGGATGACTCTAAGTCGCACTCGGGATTTGTCTTTACCCTAAATGGAGGGGCGATTTGTTGGAAAGTTCCAAACAGGAAACCGTGGCGGACTCGACGATGGAGGCTGAATACATCGCTGTCAACAATGCTGCCAAAGAGGCTGCCTGGATAAAGAAGTTCATCACTGGACATGGTGTGGTTCCGTCCATTGAGCATCCAATACCTCTGTATTGTGATAACAAGGGAGCTGTAGCTTTAGCCAAGGAACCCAGGTCCCATCAGAAGTCCAGACCTATTCTGAAGCAGTATCACCTGATCCAGGAGATAGTTGATCACCGCGAGATCGAGGTCAGGATAGTTGACACGAAGGACAACACTGCGGATCCACTCACGAAGGCCATTCCCCACATTCAATTTGAGAGACTCTTCGGGATGTTGGGTATGAGATACTACAACAGCTGGCCTTAGTGCAAGTGGGAAATTGTTAGTTGTATATATGCTTTAGAGGCCATTGTTATACATATGATGTATATTATAGTGGATGCTTGGATATATATAGTGAGGACTTTCTTGCTCGACATGATAGTATACTATCTGGTTTCACTTTGTCTTAACATGTTGACTTGTATTGGTTTACTGTCTTGCTCTCACATGTTGATAAAGCCCTTAGGATATGTACTTGACTACTGGGATTATGATGAGATCGTACTAGTGGGGACAGGGTTGTCCACGAGTACATCCTATAACTGTTCCTAGTCGAGGGTGTATCGAGACAGGGCATCGATACTCCAGAGTAGACTAGAGTACACGCAACTTGACCCATATGATGGGCGATGGATGATCCCATATCCATTGGTGTTGGACATAAAAGATGGTGTACGGGTGCTCAGTGGAGACTGGGTACACTGAACGGACTCGCCAAGAACTCCTGGATAGTATTATACCTATCGTCAGATAACAGTTCTCCCATGACACTGGTACAGGTTAGTCTGTAGACCCGAGATCGTCATAGTGTCATGTGTGATTCCCACTGTGCTTTGATTTCCACCTTACCACGTCCAAGAGGGCATGCAAAATGGTGGCTTTTGGGTACAGTCCCGTATCACATGGAGGCAATGAGCGATAGGAGGGGTTTCGTTTCTCCCGGTATTGGGAGTTGATGTTGCGCTGTGTTCAATTGGCTATAACTGGAAGTCCCTGACCAGGGCTGATATGGAGATTTACTGGTAACAGTTATTAGTAGTTTCTCGACCCGTTATGAGCCTTACATCAACACAACTTATCGGTTACTGGGGTCTGACGTTTACCACCCCTAGACTGGATATACGACATATCAGACGAAGAGACCGAATTGTATGGTAGTGTTACTGATTGGATTCACAGGAGAATGTACAGGATTGCTTGTTGATCTTCTGATCGTTCAATATATGGGTGGCTATTACGTTTAGCTGACCGCTTGCAGCTTGTGGGTGTTTGATATGATCATCACCTACTGCCGTCGTATTGATGATTCTTTAGAGTCCTACACAGAGGTTTCCTGGCTCAGGCAAAACGGAGTAGGGGCACATATGCGATATGTGCAGGACCGAGACTAATACGATATGAGATACCGCATTCTTTTCTCGCGATATGTGATATCGGTCGGGTATATGTGATATAGCCGGATCATCGGGTCAAGTGTTGATTCGATGAAATGGTACTTGTTATATTAGCCGGTTATATATAATATAGCTGGGTTATTGGATCAAGTGTTGATTCGATAATTTAATGTATAATAATATATCTGATATATTACATTACGTTAACTAATATAAGCTCGCTTTATTGATTCATTTTCTCACCGGATAATACATTGATATATATGCGATATATGTTAATTGTATTATTTTCTTTTGTTACATTATATATTATATATGTGATATATAATATTGTAACATGTTAGGGTTACAAATGCAACATGGTTGTTGAGTTTAAACCAAGTTAGGGTTTGGATTTGGGTTAGCTTTTGGGTTAGCTTTTGAATGAAGCTTTCATGAAGCTTCTTGAAGCTTTTGACTTTTGTCATCTAGCTTGATATTTTGTATAGATATTTATTAACCCAACCCAAACCCTTAACCATAGTTTATTCTCTACATGAGTTAAAGCCTTAATTCTTAACTCATGGTTGCAATTGTAACCACAACATTTCATTATTCATCACAAACGCTTTCTTCTTCTTCTTCCTCCTTTGAAAAAGCTTTCTAGCTTTTTGAGTTGTGATGATTTAAAGTGAGAAATTGAAAACAAAAGAGAGCAAAATTCCTACTTCATCATCCTCATCTATTCTAGCCACTTAGATTAGGGTGTTCACTTCACTAATACTTCATTAGAGAAGTGAGAGCTTGGGTTTGAGATTCTTCAAGGTAGATCATCTTCGAAAAGGTAGACTTCAAGCAAGCATGGATCATTCGACTTGTGGAGCCTCTCTAAAGTCCGGGAGTTCATGGATCGCGGCGAAGGGACTACTACTCGGAGCTTATGAAGCGAAGGAACGGACTATAAAGGTTGTAATCCCTCTCTCTTAGATATAAAGTTGTTTACATGCAAGTTAATCCTAATTCTCTAGTTAAGATCTTGGTTAGGGTTTGTTTAGCACCCCCAAAAATTTCAAAGTAGCATGATTGATACTTCCCAAAACCTTCACAAGGTGCTATGTTAACCCTACAAAAGAAAATACTTGTGCCTGCCTTCTACCTGCAACTGGTTGTCCTCCACCTCTGCTACTCCGTCCTCTCTGAACAAACCCTCCGCAACCACGACCTCTCTGAGCATAAGTTGTTAGTGATTATGCCCTAGAGGCCATTACTGTATCATACTAGTTTGTATATTACTTAATGGAAGTTTGGGATATTCACAGTTGTATTAACAGTCTTGCTAAAAAATGGTAGTATGCTACTTGGTTTGTTTCTACTTTAATATGTGTATGTGTTTCTTTTAACATATCGCTTATACATATTAGTAGAGCCCTTTGGATCTTTGCTTGATTACCAGCGTTGTGATGGCCGTCACACTAGTGGGGGCTGGATAGTCTACAAGCACATCCTTTTTCAGGTCCCTAGTCGTAGGATTATCGAGACTGGGCATCGATACTCCGGAGTAGACTGGTGTGTACGCTTCTCATCCCAGCAGGGGAAATGGTCTGTCCTACAGCCATTAGTATGTTGTACTGGAGATAGTATACAAGTGCTCGTTGGGTTACGGGTACACCGGACATGACTCGCAGGGAACTGTTGGTTGGTATTATACCCGTCGTCAGTTAACAGTTCCCAGGTGACATGAGTACAGCATAGTCCGCAGACTTGACACTGCTGCTTCGTCTCGAGTGTGTTCCCACTGTTCTTAGATTGCTATCCTACCACGGCTCAAACGAGTCGTGCAAACAGATAGCAGTTGGGTGCAGTCCCGAAGCACTTGGAGGCAGTGGCGATTAGATAGGATTCGTCTCTCCCGGTATTGGGAGTTGATATCGCGCTGTGTTTGGAAAGCCATTACGCAAAGTCTCTATCCAGGGCAAACGGGATTTACTGGTAGGATTTCCAGTAGCTTCTCAAGCTGTAATGGGCTTCACTCCGACACAACTTATATAGCTTTTAGGGGACTGACGCTTGCCGCCCCCTAGGCCTGATATGCGATAGTCTTAGACGAACAGACCGGACTGTATTGAGATTGTCACATCAGGCTCAGTAGGAGTTCGGATGGGTTTCCTCATCGGCTTTCTTATCGACATCTACCTGGGGACCGTTACGTACAGCTAGTGCCGCTTGCGGTCTGTGGTTAAACCCACTGCCAGCGTAGTGTCGAGTCTTTAGAGTCCCATACAGAGAGTTTCCCTGCTTCGGGCGAAATGATATAGAGGTCGTATGGTTTTACGACAGGGTTCGGACACATACGTGCATTTATGCACGTACGATGTTCGGACAGTTTTTACTAGCGGGCTTTCGTTTAAGCCAGATTCTAGTAATGGATTATTGGATTTATACAGTCTCGGTATTTCCGTGTTTTCACGGATAGGACGGGCATTCTCGTAATTACTCGAGAAGCTTCTAGAAGAAAGGTAACTCATTATGTTTTTATTCATTTATGAATTAAACTTAATGAGGTGGAGGAGATGATGTGTAATTTATATTAATTACATCATGAGTCATGAGGTGATTCACTTCAAAGTAATTAATGAAGCATGGTTGACATTTTGAGATATTATCATTTAGATATTTTCATGCTTCATTATTTATCCAAATGACTTAAGATATTTATTGATTCTCACTTACACATTCTTTCTCCTCAAGCTCTCTCTTTTCAAAGAACTAACCCCAACCTCTCATGTGTTGAGATCTAAGGGTTAGCAAGACTAATAGATCCCTAATCCTCTTCTATATCCTCTAGGTTGCTTTGATTAGCACTCATAGTCACCTAGTTACCTCAAGTGAAAGGTTAAATCTTGGAGAAGCAACTCTCGGGTGGATCTTCTATCACATCGAGGAGGCCGATGAGGAGGTGATCAAAAAGAAAAAGAAATACTTGATTCATTAGGTATAATCATCTATCATAGTTGCTAATCACTTCTATATATTTGTTAGTTAGGGTTTAGCAAAGATCCGTAAAGTTAGTCGATATTAGTTTGAACAAAATGATTGTTTTACCTATTCCGCCTCCCCGCATCATGTGGGGTGTCTAACGTCGACTTACAGTGGTATCAGAGCCTAGTTAAACCATAACTAACATGTTAGGAAATTCGTTAGAAATTCGATCGCAAAACGAATCGAAAATACGACGTTTTAACCAAGTTTCTGCCGATTTTAAAACGGGGTCTAAAAATTTTTCAGGGACCCTTAAAAATACAAGCAGGGAATTTTAAGAATTATGAAGAAATTTGGGATTGTGATTCGACCATAGCGCCGCAGAACCGCCGTCGATCCAAGCGATCCGCCGTGGATCCGCGGCCGAGTTGACTCGGAGTCAGCCCAAATTTGCTCAGTTATTCTTCTGTGTTGATGTTGTGTTTTCTGGGATGTTTTGTTTCTGCTCAGGTTTCAGGTGCACAGAGAATTATTTGGAGCAGATTCATTTGTGTTTGCTTGATCGAAATTCTAAGATATTTGGCTAACTTGATTTTATCTGTGTTGTGTTTAATGTGTTCGTAAACCTCCCCTAACTGCTCGTATGTCGGTTAGCAGGGGGTTGCACATTTCTGTAATGGTTTTTACTGGTTTGTGTTTATAGACTTGTTGGATTGCCGTGAACGGATAGCCGGGGATGTGAGACGAGTGTTTCTTTCATTCAAATGTAATTTATAAATTGTTGTAATATTCTTTTGCGGGGCACATCTGGGTTGAGGTTGTAGCCACCGTTGTATTATTTCATTTACTGTTTTCTGCTCCTAGGATAGACCCAAGGTGGGGTACACAAACTACTTGGTACTTTGAAGTGTTTAGTGGCCTACTCACGTTGTTGAGGGAGACCGCTTCACTTCGGGTACTAGGCGGGTAGTTTGCCGTACTCGTAGGGGTCTAGGGTGGGGTTTTGGCTATTCATCACGATTGTGTAATCCGTCTTTCTTTGCAGGCTCAAAAGGAATGCGGATTCGTAGAAAATCCAATATGTTCATCTGTGATCTGGAATGCCTATTATTGCGTCTGACGAATGTACAATATCTATATATGATTTCTATTAGGCCTCACTTATATTTTGCACCCGCGCTAGCCCAGCCCCCGCTCTGTCGTTAGTTAATTAACCTAACGGGTGAATGACGGGGCCCAGTGGCGAATGCGGATTGCATAAGAGTACGTTGTATTTTCGTTGTTTTCTACAATGATAGGTTAATGATGGGACGCATTATATTAATGCAAAGAAAATAAACCAAAGTTGAATCGTTGGAACAGTTTAAAAGAAACCACTCGGTTATTTTAAAAAGAGCAGAATTTTTTATTGCGGAGCTTTAACCACACCTTTTAAAAAGCTATCAGGTTCCTTCGGTTATATCAAGTTCACTACGTTCACGGTTTCGCCAAAACCAGTCGTAGCCCTCCGTCATTTCATTTGAATGGTCAGTAGTATTCAAGCTATGTTTGTTTGGCCCTTATTCAAGACATAGTGATTGGTAGCTGCTGGGGTGTTCACATGTAGCATAGATGGATGCGTTGGTTTGGGACAGTCGTATTACTTTGTTTGGCCCTTAGTCAAGAATATATACGGGTGGGTTCAAATTAACAAGATAATGATGGGTAGAACTTGACATGTGACTTATGATTTGTTTGCCCTTAGTCAAGGTCATAAAAGCATGGGGCAAAAATCCACATCGGGAGTTTCTAAAGAAACTGAAACTTGCTAGTGTTGCATACCATTTGGAGTTTGATAATGTTGGTAGGATTCCTTCAGCATTATCACACGATGATATTTGGATCCCGATCCTACTTTGAGTATACGCTACTTATCGGGAGATTCGTCACTTAACGATCAATGCTATAAACCAAGTAGGTGTCGAGAAAGGTGTCAGCGGGGCTACGCCCCCAGAGAAAAGAAGTTATTTAATTAAGGAACTTCGCGAAAGCGTCGTAAAACCTCCCTCGAAGTACCAACACCGGCCTGGCTGAACGGTTAAGCAAGTATTGTACGGTGAGAATAGTCCTGACTAGTTCTTCCTTTTTGGTTTGAGGAGGGATTCGGGAAACAGTGGGAGCCATCCTGTTTAGATAAACTAAAAACCGCTCTAAACTTGCAAGAGCATCATGCTAAAGTGTTCCTTCTCTCTCTCTCTTTGCAGCAACCTCGTGACCATGACTAGGTTACATCTAGATAAGAAGTTGACTGAATCTGACTTTTATGACTGGAAAAGGTCTGTCCAGATGTCCATTGCCTATGTCAAGCTGGACCACCCTATTCTACTCAAGTCCCCGCCGTCCCAGGTCCAGTTCCCACCGTCGTGGATATGAATATCCGTCAGACAAGTGAAAAGGACAGTGTGAGTGCCAAGTGCCTCGTGTTGGCTTCAGTTGATGGTGTATACCAGAAGCAGCACGAGAAGATCGACATAGTTTCCATCTTCCTCCATAACAAATATTTATATGGAGAGCAATCTCGTATCGCAAGATATGAGACCTTGAACGAATTGTTTCAAGCGAGGTTGGCTGCCGGGTCATCTGTAGGGGACGACGTCCTTACGATGACTAGCTATAATGATGAGCTCACGGACCTGGAGACCACGTTGGGAAATGGCTCATGTACTGACTTATTTCCACAGTCCCTACCCTCTACTTACACCCTGAAAGAAACCAGGGAGACACCTGCTCTGCTTAATGGGGGACCTTCTTCTACATCCGGAGCGAAAGCAAAGGGTGAAAAGAAGAAGACCTCCACAAAGCCGATATACTGTGTCAGTGAAGTAGAAGGAAAGGGAAGAGCAAAAGTTTCAGGACTTGGTGTAGGGAAGGAGGGATGTTCCTATTGTTATGGAAAGGGGCATTGGCAGAAAGATTGCAGGGCTTTGGAAGCCAGTAGCCAGGATTCGAAGCATGTTGTGGCTTCGGCCTCGGGTGTGTTTGTAATTGAGAACTGTTTGTCAATTAACTCTACTTCCTGGGTACTAGATACCGGAGTAGGATCTCATAACTGTAATTCATTACATGATTTGAGAAACCATAGAGTTATTAGGGTAGGCGATTTGTCTCTCAGAGTTATGAACGGAATGAGCGTGAACGCTGAATCCGTGGGAGAATATCGCCTAGGTTTGACAAGTGGGCAGATATTGATTCTACATAACTGTTTGTATGTACCTAGTTTGACTTGTAATATTATACCAGTGTCCTCACTTTCGAGAGAGGGATATGATTTTACATTCGTAAGCGATGTGGTAAACATCCACCTAAATCAAGTTCTGATTGGGTCCGGTACATTAGATGACGGTATATACGTATTAAATCAAGCTCAGGTTTTCAATGTCCAGAACACACTTAAAAGAATGTCTCCGGAAATAAATCAGGCTTTCTTATGGCATTGTAGACTAGGTCACATCAATGAAACACGGTTGACTAAGTTACATAGAGAAGGATATTTGAATCCGTTCGAATATCAATCTTATGCTACTTGTGAATCTTTTCTCATGGGAAAGATGACAAAGACTTCGTTTACTGGACACGGAATAAGAGCGAGCGAGCTCTTGGGACTTGTACACAGTGACTTGTGCGGTCCAATGTCTACACATGCAAGAGGTGGTTATTCCTACTTCATTACTTTTACGGATGATTTCTCTAGGTATGGACATATCTTCTTGATGAAGCATAAATCCGAGGCCTTTGAGAAATTCCGAGAATACAAGAATGAAGTGGAAAACCAGACAGGAAAAAGTATCAAGATACTGAAATCTGATCGAGGAGGTGAATACTTAAGTGCCGAGTTCCTGGGTTACCTAAAAGAGAAATGAATTCTCTCTCAGCTTACTCCTCCATACACTCCACAATGATCAGTCGAAAATATTGCATTTTTAACACATCAATTTCCCTACTATTTGCACTCATCTAAAGGTGTTCGGATTGAATATAGCACATATTAGCAAATTGTCTGTAAAATACCAAATAACATGTGTTATACTTTATAACCGGCACTTTGAGGGAAATTGAGTGTTTATCATTGCATGCATCATCTGTGTATATCGCAACACTTGTCTCGAGAAGCTGTGCAGGAAATTTCAGGTAAAAGAGCCGAAACTGTGAAAAGTGCTGATATAAATACGTCAAGTCTTTGACCTGAGATCTGGCAGAAATCAAGAAAGAATAAAAAGATTCCAAGCATCCCAGAAAGTGCCAAAAAGCAAACACAGAACATCCTAGATGTTTCATGCACCAAAGCCTTCAATGGGCCGCGGATCCGCGGCCAAAAGGCCCTATTGGCGGCGGATCCACGGCTATATGGTGACGTCATCGCTTCACATTTCTCCACGTGCTTTCTTATAACGGCCAACGCTTCCAGAAGAGTCCAGATGACCACGTGGCTTTATCCAGAAGGCTCGGCCTAACAACCTTATCCTAGAATTGTCAGTGTATATGCCCTAGAGGCCATTACTGTATCATACTGGTTTGTATATTACTTAATGGAAGCTTGGGATATTCACCTTGTATATACAATCTTGCTCAAAATAGTAGTATGCTACTTGGTTTGTTTCTACTTCAATGTGTACATGTGTTTATTTTATCATATCACTTATACGCATTAGTGGAGCCCTTAGGATCTTTGCTTGATTACCAGCGTTGTGATGGCAGTCACACTAGTGGGGGCTGGGTAATCTATAAGCACATCCTTATACAGGTCCCTAGTCGCAGGACTATCGAGACAGGGCATCGATACTCCGGAGTAGACTGGCGCATGCGCTTCTCATCCCAGTGTGGGAGACGGTCTGTCCCACAGCCGTCAGTACGTCGTACTTGAGATAGTATGCGGGTGCTCGTTAGGTTACGAGTACACTGGACAGGACTCGTCGGGAACTGAGAAGTTGGTATTATACCTATCGTCAGTTATCAGTTCCCAGGTGACATGAGTACAGCTTACTCCACTGACTTGACACTGGCACTTCGCCTCGAGTGTGTTCCAACTGCACTTTGATCACTACCCTACCACGGCTCAAAGGAGTCGTGCAAACAGGTAGTGGTTGGGTGCAGTCCCGAAGCACTTGGAGGCAGTGACGGTTAGACAGGATTCGTCTCTCCCGGTATTGGGGGTTGACATCGCGCTGTGTCTAGGAGAGCCATTACACGAGTAGTCCCTGGCCAGGGCAAGCGAGGTATACTGGTAGGCTTCCAGTGTTATCTCAGGGTGTTTTGGGCTTCACTCCGACACGACTTGTACCGTTATTAGGGGACTGACGTTTACCGCCCCCTAGGCCCGACATGCGATGTATCAGATGAACAGACCGGACTGTACGGAGACTGTCACATTCAGACTCAGTGGGAGTTCAGATGGGGTTCACCTCATCAGTCTTCTTATCGACATCTACCTGGGGATCGTTACGCACAGCTAGTGCCGCTTGCGGTCTGTGGTTAAACCCACTGCCAGCGTAGTGTCGAGTCTTTAGAGTCCCACACAGAGGGCTATCGCCTCTGGGCAAAACAGAGTAGAGGTCGCATGGTTTTGCGACAGGGTTCGTTCTCATCCGCGCACTTGTGCACGTTTGGAGTCCGGACAGATATTACTAGCTGGCTCTGGTTTGAGCCAGTTACTGGCATTTGTTTTGGGGTTGATTTTATCTCTTAGTATTCATGTTCCTCGGAACAAGAATGCGGGTGTGTATGCACAGTTGATTGAGGCTGAGGAAGAGGGTTTTCATTAGGGTTTCGGAACGGGTGCGTATGCACAGTTGACAGTCGTCTTTTTCCAAACCCTAATGAATTTATTGATATATCAATTAATAATATTAATTAAATGAAATTGTGTCATGGTTGGTTTTGTTGACTTGTTGACCATGGTTGAAAGTTTGACCATCATTATTACTTTGCAAAGATGCTCTTTGATTCTAGCAAAATTCATTTAATGAATGTAATGATAATGGTCATTCCAAACCTTCCATCAACTATTTCATTTTTATTATTATTGTTAATTTGATAATTCTTTTCATTTTGTTATGGTTGCAAAATGAGAAGGATATTATTCATTCTATCATAACTCTTCTCTCTCCTCACTTCTTCTTCTTCCTCCTCTAGTTCAGGGAGATCCCTTCTCATGTGTTGAGAATCCCTCTCCTTGAGATAAAAACACCCCAAAGCCACTCTCTACTCACTCTAGGGTTAGAGGTTTAGCAAGCCAAAGATCCTAGTTCTCTCAAAGTTCGAGAAAGGAGCCCGAAGGTCGAACCCTCAGGTGGACCCATCTTTGACGGAAGAAGGCGACGAGGAAAGCACCATCAAACCCTACAAAGGTTTCAAGAAGAAGGAGTTCAAGTTAGGTATAACCTTTATCCGAGTAGCTAACTCTCTTTGGCTTGTTAGCTAGTTTAGTTTAGAAAAGATCCCGACTCCGATAGTCCATGTTGCCCTTTGCGCTAAAAATTTGATTTTTATACCGTTTCCGCCTCCCCGCAAGAACCGGGGACGGCAACGTGGACTTACAGTGGTATCAGAGCCTAACTAAACTTAAACTAGCTTAGTAGTAAAGTGTATGGAAGTTCGAACGAAAAAAATCGCAAAAACCGGAAAAACAAAACCCTAACTTTCTGTTGAAAATTTTTGTGCTCTAAAATTAAAAAGTTTTACTCCTAAAATCGGCTCAGGGTTTTGTGAGAACACCCACCAAAAACGATCCCCTGATTCCCTCAAACCGCCGCGGTTCCGCGGCAATAGGTATGCATTTGCCGCGGAACCGCCGCCGTTTAGGCTCCTCTCGTGATCGGGTTTTGTGCAGTGTTCTTCTGGTATGGTTTTGGGATTTTTCAGATGGTTTATTTGTGCCCAGGTTTTCCAGAAAAGAAATTTGTTTTTGGGGGCCTATAAATCCGTATTTTTATCGAACTTCACTACACTTTGACTATATTGGTTATATCTGTGATGTTTATATGTATTGAACGTCGGCTAATCGCTATATGTCGATTAATCGGGGTTATACATATCTGTGATCTGTGTTTGATGATGGTTTGTGTATATGAATGCGTTGGACTGTCGCGGGTGAATAGCCGGGGTGGATGTGAGATGAGTGTTTCTTTTTCTTTCATTCATGTAAAATGTAAATTGATGTAATATTATTGTTTGTATGGCCGCACAACCGGGTCGGGGTTGTAGCCGTCATTGTATAATTCTTTTTACTGTTTTTTTTGCTCCTAGGATAGACCCATGGAGGGGTGCACAAACTACCGGGTATCTCGAAGTGCCGAGTGGCCTACTCACGGCGTTGAGGGAGGTTGCTCCACTTCGGGTACTTGGCGGGTAGTTTGCCGCACCCGTAGGGGTCTTGGGTGGGGTATTGGCTATTCACCGCGACCGTGTAATCCGCTTTTCGTTGCAGGCTCGAAAGGATTGCGGATTCCTAGTATATCCAATGTATTCATCTGTGATCTGTAATGTCTATCATTGCTATATATTTATAACTATTTAGGCGTTGCTTATGTTTTACAGCCGCGCTAGCCCAGCCCCCGCTCTGTCGTTAGTTAAGTAACCTAACGGGTGATGACGGGACCCCGTGGCGAATGCGAATGGCATAAGCGTACGTCATATTTTGGTTGTTTTCTGCAATGGTAGGATTAAATGATGGGACGCATTAAAAGAACTAATGCAAGAATATCATGCATTAAAAGAACTAATGCAAGATAATAAACCAAGCTAAAGTCGTTGGAACACTTTCGAAAAACCACTCGGTTCTTTTCAAAACTAACTTTTAAATGCGGAGCTTGAGCCACTCCTTTTAAAAGCTATCTCGTTCCATCGATTATATCAAGTTCACTACGTTCACGGTTTAGCCAAAACCATTCGTAGCCCTCCGTCATTTCACATGAATAGTCAATAGTATTCAAGCTGTGTTTGTTGGCCAAAGTCAAGGCATAGTGATTGGTTGCTATTGGGTATTCATGTGCAGCATAGATAGATGCGTTGATTTGAAACAGTCGTACTGCCTTGTTGGCCAAAGTCAAGGGTAGGTACGGGTGGATTCAAATTAACCTGGAGAATGACGGGTAGAACTTGACATGTGACTTATGATTTGTTGGCCAAAGTCAAGGTCATAAGAGCATGGGGCAAAAATCCACATCGGGAGTTTCATAAGTACTGAAACTTGCTAGATTTGCATACCATTTGGAGTGTGATGATTCTGGTAGGATTCCTTCAGTTTCGCCACGCGATGATATTTGGATCCCGATCCTACTGTGAGTATATGCTACTCCTCGGGAAATTTCTCACTAAACGATCAATGCTATAAACCTAGTAGGTGCCTAGAAAGGTGTTAGCGGGGCTACGCCCCCAGGGAAAAGAGGTTCTTAAATTAAGGAACTTCGCGAAAGCGTTGGAAAACCTCCCTCGAAGTACCGACACTGGCCTGGCTGAACGGTTAAGCAAGTATTGTGCGGTGGGATTGATCCCGACTAATTCTTCCTTTATGGTTTGAGGAGGGATTCGAGAGACAGTGGGAGCCATCCTGTTTAGACAAATTAAAAACCATTCTAAACTTGCAAGAGCATCGTGCTGAGTGTTTCTTCTCTCTCTCCTAATTGCAGCGACCAATCAACATGACTGGACTTAAGTTACTTCTAGATAAAAACATACTGACAGGGCCAAACTATAAAGATTGGCTCAGGAATGTCAAGATGGCAATCACTTACGACAAGCTGGGGTATCTTCTTACCACCAAAGCTCCCCCCGTCCCAGGTCCCACCTCCAGCGTCGCGGATAAGGAAATCCGTAAGACTTGGGAGATTGATTGCGCGAAGGCCAAGTGCCTCGTGCTTGCCTCTATGGACAACGAACATCAGAGGAGGCACGAGAATATGGACCTGGAATCCATATTTCTCCATACAAAAGAACTGTATGGAGAGCAGTCTCGTATCGCAACATACGAAATATCGAAAAAGTTATTTTCGGCAAGATTGGCCGTCGGATCATCGGTAGCGGAACACGTGCTTAAGATGATTGGCTACATTGAGGAGCTCGCAGAACTTGGGACCACGTTGGAGAGTGAGCTCTATACGGACTTGATTCTCCAGTCCCTTCCTTCCACTTACGCCCAGTTTATACTGAACTTCAACTTACAAGAAAAAGAAGTTGAACTTTCAGAACTCCTCAACATGCTGAGGAGCGCAGAGGGCACCCTACAGAAAGGTAGGGAAACACCCACTTTGTTTGTAGGAGGATCTTCTTCTTCTAGGTCCAAGGCGAAAGCCAAGGGAAAGAAGAAGAAAGCCCCCGCCAAACCAAGGGGCGGTGTTAGTAAAGTGGATACGAAGGGAAAGGTAAAGGCAACAAAGATAGCGGGAAAGCTTGTGGGTAAAGAAGAATGCTTCTATTGTCATAAGAGTGGACACTGGAAGAAAGATTGCAGGGCTTGGAAGGCCAGGACACAGGAACTGAAGCAGGTTGCGGCTTCAGCTTCAGGTGTGTATGTTATTGAAAACAGTCTTTCAATAAACTCTACTTCCTGGGTATTGGATACCGGATCAGGATCTCATATCTGTAATTCTTTGCAGGCGTTGAGAAACCGTAGGGTTTTGAAGGCAGGTGACATGACCCTCAGAGTTGCGAACGGAGCTAGCATGGATGCTAAAGCCGTGGGGGACTATCACCTGGGAATGTCAGATGGACATGTTTTGGTTTTACGTAATTGCTTTTTTGTACCTAACGCAACTTGTAATATCATTTCTTTATCTTTGGTTTCTAAATAAGGTTATGAATTTGCGTTTGTAAGTAATGTTGTAAACATTCACCTTAATCAAGTTCTGATTGGGTCAGGTACACTGAGCAATGGTATATACGTATTAAACCAACCACAGATTTTCAATGTCCAGAATACACACAAAAGAAAGTCTCCAGATATTAATCAGACTTTCTTATGGCATTGTAGACTGGGTCACATCAATGAGAGAAGGTTGACTAAGTTACATACAGAAGGATATTTGGATCCGTTCGAATATCAATCATATGCCACTTGTCAATCCTGTCTCAAAGGAAAGATAACAAAGACTCTGTTCACTGGACACGGAGTAAGAGCGAGCGAGCTCTTGGGACTCATACACAGCGACGTGTGCGGTCCAATGTCTACACATGCGCGAAGCGGTTATTCTTACTTCATTACTTTTACGGATGACTTTTCAAGGTACGGTTATGTCTTCTTGATGAAACATAAGTCCGAAGCTTTTGAAAAGTTCCAGGAATATAAGAATGAAGTAGAAAAACAAACCGGCAAAAGTATCAAGATTCTAAGATCGGATCGAGGTGGAGAATACTTAAGTGCCGAGTTCCTGAATTACTTAAAAGAGAATGGAATTCTCTCTCAGCTTACTCCTCCGTACACTCCGCAACATAATGGTGTATCGGAGAGACGGAACCGGACCCTATTGGATATGGTACGGTCAATGATGAGTAACGCTGAGTTACCACGATCTTTCTGGGGGTATGCGCTAGAATCAGCTGCATACCTTTTGAACCAAGTTCCTACTAAAACTGTGCCTACCACACCATTTGAGATGTGGTGTGGGAAGAGGCCCCATCTTAATCACATTATGACATGGGGATGTCCAGCTTTTGTCAAAAAGCAGCATCGGACAAGCTCGAGGCACGCTCAGTGCAGTGCAAGTTTGTGGGATATCCGAAGAACTCCAAGGGATATTTCTTCTACTGTGAAGAGGAAAAAAAAGTTCTTGTTTCTCATCATGCCTACTTCTTGGAAACTGAGTTTTTGGAAAACCAGATAAGTGGGAGCACAGTAGAACTGGAAGAAATTCCAGAACCACAGACTATTACTGAAAGTTTAGTGGAACCAGAAGGTTCAAAAGAACAGGACATTCCTACGCCGCTCCGCAGGAGTAGTAGACAGTCTCATCCGCCCGAGAAATACTACGGTTTTCTCATAGACGGGGATAGAGAGGATTGCGTCATAGATTATGGTGAGCCTACTAGCTTCCAACAGGCCGTTCAGAGCGTTGACTCGGTAAAATGGCTGGATGCAATGCGGACCGAAATGGAGTCCATGTACACCAACAAAGTATGGACGTTGGACATTGCTCCAGACGGGGTAAAACCCGTAGGATGCAAGTGGATCTTCAAAAGGAAGATTGGTGTAGATGGACAGGTTGAGACCTATAAAGCTAGACTTGTTGCAAAGGGTTTTCGTCAAAGACCTGGTTTGGACTATGACGAAACCTTTTCTCCAGTGGCTATGCTGAAATCCATTCGGATCCTTCTTGCCATTGCTGCCTTCCACGATTATGAGATTTGGCAGATGGACGTAAAAACCGCTTTTCTAAATGGAAATTTAGAGGAGTATGTCTATATGGACCAGCCAGAGGGTTTCATTCAGAGTGGGAGCAGCGGAAAGGTGTGCAAGTTGCTTAAGTCCATTTATGGACTAAAGCAGGCATCGCGGAGTTGGAACATCTGTTTTGATGAGACGGTCAAGGAATTTGGCTTTATCAAAAATCCAGATGAACCATGCATCTATAGTAGATTTGTAGCGAGAACTGTAGTATTCCTCGTTTTATACGTGGATGACATTCTCTTAATAGGAAATGACATTCCTATGCTAAAATCTGTCAAGGGATTCTTGTCACACAGGTTCTCCATGAAAGACCTGGGTGATGCCTCATACATCCTGGGGATCCGGATCCATCGTGATAGATCCAAGAGGATATTAGGACTTTCACAGTCCAGGTACATCGACACTATACTGAAGAGATTCAATATGGAAGATTCCAAGCGCGGTAACCTACCGGCTTGTCACGGGATCACCTTCTCTAAAGAGATGTCTCCCAAGACTGATTTAGAGAGGGATCGCATGTCTATTATACCCTACGCTTCTGCGGTAGGCTCTATAATGTATGCGATGTTGTGTACCAGACCGGATGTAGCTTATGCACTAAGTGTGGTAAGCCGGTATCAGTCAAACCCTGGGGAGAAACACTGGATAGCAGTAAACAACATTCTCAAGTACCTGAGAAGGACTAAGGAGATGTTCTTGGTGTATGGCGGAAAAGACCTCCAGATCGAGGCCTTTGCTGACTCCAGCTTCCAGAGTGACAAGGATGATTCCAAGTCCATGTCGGGTTATGTCTTTACGCTCTATGGAGGGGCGGTGTGTTGGAAGAGTTCCAAACAGGAAACCGTTGCAGACTCGACGATGGAAGCGGAATACATCGCTGCATCGGATGCCGCAAAAGAAGCTGTCTGGATGAGGAAGTTCCTGAAAGAACTTCAGGTGGTTCCGTCCATTGTTGACCGAATACCTCTCTATTGCGACAACAACGGGGCTATAGCTTTAGCGAAGGAACCCAGGTCCCATCAGAGATCCAGACACATCTTGAGGCGGTATCACCTGATCAGAGAGATCATGGATCGCAAGGAGATAGAGGTTCGGAGGGTTGCTTAAGAAGAAAACACTGCAGATCCATTCACCAAGGCCCTACCCCAGACACAGTTCGAGCGGCTGATCGAGATGATAGGTCTTCGATACGCCAGTACATGGCCTTAGTGCAAGTGGGAGATTGTTAGTGTATATGCCCTAGAGGCCATTACTGTATCATACTGGTTTGTATATTACTTAATGGAAGCTTGGGATATTCACCTTGTATATACAATCTTGCTCAAAATAGTAGTATGCTACTTGGTTTGTTTCCACTTCAATGTGTACATGTGTTTATTTTATCATATCACTTATACGCATTAGTGGAGCCCTTAGGATCTTTGCTTGATTACCAGCGTTGTGATGGCAGTCACACTAGTGGGGGCTGGGTAATCTATAAGCACATCCTTATACAGGTCCCTAGTCGCAGGACTAT
Organism: Agapanthus africanus; assembly: GCA_030015575.1. Classification (NCBI taxonomy): domain Eukaryota; kingdom Viridiplantae; phylum Streptophyta; class Magnoliopsida; order Asparagales; family Amaryllidaceae; genus Agapanthus; species Agapanthus africanus. Next base: position 502,888,080 of record CM057337.1, read on the forward strand.
CGAGACAGGGCATCGATACTCCGGAGTGGACTGGCGCATGCGCTTCTCATCCCAGTGTGGGAGACGGTCTGTCCCACAGCCGTCAGTACGTCGTACTTGAGATAGTATGCGGGTGCTCGTCAGGTTACGAGTACACTGGACAGGACTCGTCGGGAACTGACAAGTTGGTATTATACCTATCGTCAGTTATCAGTTCCCAGGTGACATGAGTACAGCTTAGTCCGCTGACTTGACACTGGCACTTCGCCTCGAGTGTGTTCCCACTGCACTTTGATCACTACCCTACCACGGCTCAAAGGAGTCGTGCAAACAGGTAGTGGTTGGGTGCAGTCCCGAAGCACTTGGAGGCAGTGACGGTTAGACAGGATTCGTCTCTCCCGGTATTGGGGGTTGACATCGCGCTGTGTCTAGGAGAGCCATTACACGAGTAGTCCCTGGCCAGGGCAAGCGAGGTATACTGGTAGGCTTCCAGTGTTATCTCAGGGTGTTTTGGGCTTCACTCCGACACGACTTGTATCGCTATTAGGGGACTGACGTTTACCGCCCCCTAGGCCCGACATGCGATCTATCAGACGAACAGACCGGACTGTACGGAGACTGTCACATTCAGACTCAGTAGGAGTTCAGATGGGGTTCACCTCATCAGTCTTCTTATCGACATCTACCTGGGGATCGTTACGCACAGCTAGTGCCGCTTGCGGTCTGTGGTTAAACCCACTGCCAGCGTAGTGTCGAGTCTTTAGAGTCCTACACAGAGGGCTATTCGCCTCTGGGCAAAACAGAGTAGAGGTCGCATGGTTTTGCGACAGGGTTCGTTCTCATCCGCACACTTGTGCACGTTTGGAGTCCGGACAGATATTACTAGCTGGCTCTGGTTTGAGCCAGATACTGGCATTTGTTTTGGGGTTGATTTTATCTCTTAGTATTCATGTTCCTCGGAACAAGAATGCGGGTGTGTATGCACAGTTGATTGAGGCGGAGGAAGAGGTTTTTCATTAGGGTTTCGGAACGGGTGCGTATGCACAGTTGACAGTCGTCTTTTTCCAAACCCTAATGAATTTATTGATATATCAATTAATAATATTAATTAAATGAAATTGTGTCATGGTTGGTTTTGTTGACTTGTTGACCATGGTTGAAAGTTTGACCATCATCATTACTTTGCAAAGATGCTCTTTGATTCTAGCAAAATTCATTTAATGAATGTAATGATAATGGTCATTCCAAACCTTCCATCAACTATTTCATTTTTATTATTATTGTTAATTTGATAATTCTTTTCATTTTGTTATGGTTGCAAAATGAGAAGGATATTATTCATTCTATCATAACTCTTCTCTCTCCTCACTTCTTCTTCTTCCTCCTCTAGTTCAAGGAGATCCCTTCTCATGTGTTGAGAATCCCTCTCCTTGAGATAAAAACACCCCAGATCCACTCTCTACTCACTCTAGGGTTAGAGGTTTAGCAAGCCAAAGATCCTAGTTCTCTCAAAGTTCGAGAAAGGAGCCCGAAGGTCGAACCCTCAGGTGGATCCATCTTTGACGGAAGAAGGCGACGAGGAAAGCACCATCAAACCCTACAAAGGTTTCAAGAAGAAGGAGTTCAAGTTAGGTATAACCTTTATCCGAGTAGCTAACTCTCTTTGGCTTGTTAGCTAGTTTAGTTTAGAAAAGATCCCGACTCCGACAGTCCATGTTGCCCTTTGCGCTAAAAATTTGATTTTTATACCGTTTCCGCCTCCCCGCAAGAACCGGGGACGGCAACGTGGACTTACAAGAATATTCCTCATTCTAGAATATTCCCTCCAACAAACTTCTTCTAGAAGCTTCTCTCTAACAACCTAGATTTGGAGGGAAGATTCAAAATGAGGGATTATAAAATGAGATCTAGATCTAGGGTTTTGGGTTGTTGAGTAAGGGGTTGTTAGTTAGTGAGCTAGTTAGTTGGTTGGTTCATTTTGGAGGGAAAAATTGTAGATCCAAATCAAAATTCAAATCAAATTGAGTGACATAATTTGATCGAAATCAAGATCTATCGAGTGCCGATTCAAGTAAGAAGCCATCAAGCCTTTTTGGAGCGACGCCGATCTTCAACTGAGCAAGTGATCCATGACGATCCGCGACTCACGGAGAGGATGCGAAGCTAATTCGACGATCAAGTTCTCTCATCAATTCTTGTAGTCTTGAGTGAATTGTAACGAAATTGTTGAATAATAAAAGGTGAAATTTCTTTATCTTACTTATCTTTATATTTGAGCATTATGATGAGATCTCAATTCATGATTGTTTTCTTTGTTATGATATTTGAGTAAAAACTCCGCTCGTGGAGGAATCGAGAGAATCGATAGATGATGATGATTAAATTCTTGAACTATTCTTAAGTCTTATGAGTTTTGTAAACTTTAGGAAATTGAATCATCGACAACCTAGTTTTGAGCGAGATGCTTTATTGAATGTTTTCGCTCTTAATTAGGGATCAACGATCGATGATTGAATTTCCTAGAGGCTAGAGTTTGAATGATAATCAACGAAAGGACAAGGGATGATGATGGAGAAATCCTAGTTTCTTCAAGAGATCCCTAATCCTCATTGATCGTCATCGATCTAGCAACAAATCATCAATGGATAAGAATACGTAATCACAAGTCTTCATCCTCACTATCGATTCCTACGAGCTTCATTACAAATCTTGATAGTTCATTAGATTTGGACATCTTCTAGAACTGTATTCATTCTTGATCTTTAGATCTAGTTCTTTACTATTCTTGAAACTAAATTTCAAAATTCTTGAATCAATTTTCTTGCAATTTTTCTTTTCATTTCGACTCATCTAAAACAATAGCGAGCAAAACATACATCTCAGTGGACGATCCGTATTCATTAACGCGCTACAATTGACACCGTTATTGATTGCGGATTACAAATTTCTTTGGTTGTGATTTCTATACATTTTCTACCTACACACCGAGAATCATTCAATCAAATGGCGCCGTTGCCGGGGATGTGTGCTATTTTGTTCGTTTTTAATATTTAAGTTGAAAAATTATTATTCCATCAAATTTTCATCCAAGATTCGGTTCAAGTGCCTAACGATTAGTGTTTGAATTTTTGCGAGGGAATCTGGAATCATTTCAGCAGTGAGATCAAGATTCAGAGAAGATCTGAAGAATCCAGAGAAGTACAGGGACCTGCAGAGAAAATTTCAAACCCTAGTTCCCCCATAGCGCCGCGGATCCGCGGCCATTGTGGCGTTTTTGCGGCGGAACCGCCGCCATTTAGGGTTTGTGCTGTGCCAAAATTCTCAGGTTTGCTCTCTATTCTCTTCTCTCCTCTCTGATCTGGTCCAATAATCAATTTCTTGCAGGATTCTTTGCAAAAATTCAGCGCCGCAAAAAAATAAATTTGTTGCGATTCTTGAAATTGGCTGTTTTGTGCATATTTTAATACGGAAATTAAGGGGCAAAGACCAAATTCAGATTAGGTGGGGAGTTCATTACCCTTCCTAAGCCCCAAAAATCACAAACTTGCATCCGCATCACCCTCATTAACTAAAAAATATCTAGACAAGACTCTAAGGACCGTCACGCTCAATTAGGACAGAAGGAGGTCGTGGGTAATTTATTGCTTATCCGCGTTTCTTTTATGGTGTCTAAGGCAAGTTGTCTAAGGAAAGTGGTTACTTAATTAGGCCCACTACTTACGTAGCGGAGAACCTCCCACTTACCTGGCACTTACCTGGCCACAGGAGGGATAAAGATTTATCCTGCGATTTGTCTTGCGATTTGTCTTCTGGAAGTCTAGGAGCGGTCTAGAGACTTGACCTAAGTGACCATTAGATATAGGGTTGCTTGTGCATGTTTGTGTGAATTTTCAAAAATTCGTTTCTTTTTCAAACAAACTAATTATTCCCCCCCCTTTTGCCCTTTTTACCCTTTTCCCCTCTTCTCTTCTTATAATAGGTGACCCGAACAGAAAAACTCTTGCCGACCTTTGTTATCCACTACCAGATATTGCTTGTTTTCGTAATCCCTTCGGTATACCGTCCGGCTCTTCCATGTCCTTAAGAGATCGGATAGATCAAGCGGATAGAAACAGTTGGCCACCTCAGTCCAGGTCTTATCAACCGTATCCTAGTTCTCAAACCGTTTCAGTTGATACTCCTTGTGAGGAAGCCCCTAGACGAATGTCCATTACTGAGCATATAGCTAGGGCTAGAAGCTAAAGTTTCAATCCGAACCAATATCAACCATACCCTAATTCTACACCCGTTTCTGTTGATACTCCGAGTGAGGAAGCCCCTAGACGCATTTCCATTGCTGAGCATATAGCTAGGGCTAGAGGCCAAAGTTTCAACCCTGACCAATATCAACCATCACCTCCACTTTCCAAAGAAGAATTTCATAATCGGTTTATGTGATGTATGATGTCCAATAACCAACCGTCGAACCAATATCAAAATTCTTCTTATCATAATGTTGACCCGACTCCTACCCAATTTTCACAACCATTCTGTTCCTATCAATCCAATCCAACTTTTCCACCTTCTCTAAATGGTCCTTCCAATCAGTCATTTAGGAGTTTTAATTGTCCACAAGAATTTCAATCTTATCCTGAAACTCTTTATCGACCCAAGTCTAGTCTTGAGCAGACATTAGAAAAATATATGGAATTGACGAACCAATTTAGGAAGGTAACAACAGAGTGGATGCAAGCAAATAATTTCAAGCCGGCCCAAAATTTTTCAGTATATAAATCGGGCATTGGACAAAATGAGAATTTGGATAGTGAGAGAGAGCTTTACACCTTTCCTAATCAAACATTCCCTTTCCAAACTGAAATCCACAACTCCAGTTTTACAGATTCATCGAGTGCACCAAAGGATTCACCAATTGACAATAGAATGTATGACAAGTTGTGTAATAATGCGATGTTTGATTTACCCGACTGCGAAGGGTCCATTTCAAGTGAAACCATGCCAAATCCCTGTGATCTCTACACTTCCACTCTTGAACCAAAATTGATTGAAAACCATTCTTTGCATGAGGTGTTTGAGAATTTTAGCCTTCACTTGAATGAGGTGATTGACGTTGGGGATATATTGATTGATGAACCCGAAACTTTGGATGAGTTTGTCCCACCAATTTATCAGATCCTTTCACTTCCTTGTGGTCATCATCTTGAGCCTTTAATCCTTCCCGAACCCCAAATACGTCTTGAAGTTGATGATAATCGTATGCCCGAAGAGCAAACAGAAATTCAGCCTTCATATCCCACATCTGGTTTAGCGACACTCGACACATCGATAGGTTTACCCATTTCATCTTCCACTCTCTGAGGTTCTTCTTCTGTCCCTAAAATGATAGTGAGTGTTGATGAATCACAATTCGATAGTGCAAGTTCGACAATCCCAGAAAGCCAACTTGATTTGGATATTTTTAAAATTGAGGTAGATGAGTTTTTCACCTCCACATATTTTGATAAATCAAGTATGGTAAAATTTGGCACAAAACTTTTTGACAGCAAAATGTTCGATCATACCATTGATAAAAGTTTTGAAGAACTTTTTGCCGACGAACTTGAATTTTTAAACAATATGGATTTTGTGATTGATCAACCTCATCCTATAGAAATTGAACCGCCACCATTTCTTCTTGCTAATCATTCACATTCATCCTCATTCTTTCTTTTCTCTAATTTAAAATTCAAACCCTTTCAAGACCACCTCTTATCCCTTCCTCACTTTTTCCTGACTCGATACAACACATTCTTTCACCAACTTATACGCTTTACTGATAAAATCTTTGAATGGTTGGTATTAACTTTTGGTCTTTGTAAAGTCTTATTTTGACCAAATGACTCACCCCCTCTTAAAATGCTTCAAATTGTCCAACTCATGTTTGAGGGGGGGTGTATTTTTGGCTCTTGAAATAACTGTTGTCCTCAATATTGAGAGCCAGAAATAAGTTTGGGGGAGGATTTTCACTTTAATATATTTTGCCCTCGTTAACAAATGTCCTTCCAAGCTTACAGGTTTTTTGAGGTTTAGCAGATAGCAACAGCGAGGACAATGTTGAAAACAAGTTTGGGGGAGGTTTGTGCTTATTTACGTATCACTTTGCATTATACTTCGCATAAGCACAAAACATATCATTTAAAAAAATTTAAAAACTATAAAAATTTCAAAAATTTCAAAAAAATTAAAATATTTTTTGTACATAAATAAGATAATAAAAGATTAGATAGTGAAAAATTACATCCAAAAGATTAGAAAAATTTAAGAAAACCTAGAAAATTAGAAGTTTTCTTAAATGAAGTAGTAATAAGTAATTATGAGCCGTTGTCCCAAGGGTTAGTAAGATGAAAGAAGTCACAAATCTGAGGATAAAAATAAGTCTAAAAAATAGTTCCTATTCTGGAAGCCAAACATTTGAACGTTGATACCCTACTATACGTATTTACACACGTCTTGAAACTCGGGATAGTAGAGAATACCTTGAAATTCTCTAGTCTAAAAGCCAAAAGTATGAAGGAAATAAAAAATGAAAAAATGAAGAAAAATATAAATGGTGAGAAAAATGAACACTGGTTTTGTTATCGCCAAGGCAGCAATAAAAAAAATATAGCGAGCGTGCTTCATCACCTAGTGCCTTAGACCAACTGGTCTTGGAGTCACTGCTAAGCCTTAGGTGGTGCAAGACGAGGAAAATACTAGTACACCTAATAAGTAAGCACATGAGTAATCGGTCGGTTAATACCTCAAGAAGTATTAACGGTCGCATGAAAATGTGTGAGCAATCTCATCTAAATATTTATCAAATTAAAAAGTACTGAGGCAGATGGACAAGAGTATGATAGATTGAATTGAATTCTCCGGGTGTAGGGATGTCTTTTACACACACGTAGGGTTATATGATCGATGTTTGGAAGAAAGATAGGAATGAAGAATAAAGACGACGTTTTATTGAGGGATGATGTGATTTCTAACATTTTTTCATGACTATTAAGATGGGGCTCATGACAACCGAAAAGCTAGTGTTGTTGGAAACTTTAATTTTCAAATTCTTTCTTTTACAATTCTTATCTTTAAATGTAACTTTCACGGTCTTCCTTTTATTATTGGATTTTGTGGGTGCAATCCGCTGAAAACCCTAAGGAGACAACACTCCTCCTACTAGGAACACCTAGAGGTTTAAAGGCTTGTTGCACGTGCTCAGTGCAATCGTGTTGCCTACGAAAGTGTGCTTGTTAGTTTTTCTTTTTGTTTATTTTATCCTTCTCTTTTTAATAAAACAGTTTGCTCGAGACGACCAAAAATAAGTTTGAGGGAATTTGATCAGTCGAAAATATTGCATTTTTAACACATCAATTTCCCTACTATTTGCACTCATCTAAAGGTGTACGGAATGAATATAGAACATATTAGCAAATTGTCTGTAAAATACCAAATAACATGTGTTATACTTTATAACCGGCACTTTGAGGGAAATTGAGTGTTTATCGTTGCATGCATCATCAATGTATATCGCAACACTTGTCTCGAGAATCTGTGAGGGAAATTTCAGGTAAAAGAGCCGAAACTGTGAAAAGTGCTGATATAAATACGTCAAGTCTTTGACCTGAGATCTGGCAGAAATCAAGAAAGAATAAAAAGATTCCAAGCATCCCAGAAAGTGCCAAAAAGCAAACACAGAACAGCCAAGAAGTTTCATGCTCCAAAGCCTTCAATGGGCCGCGGATCCGCGGCCAAAGGGCCCTATTGGCGGCGGATCCGCGGCTATATGGTGACGTCATCGCTTCACATTTCTCCACGTGCTTTCTTATAACGGCCAATGCTTCCAGAAGACTCCAGATGACCACCTGGCTTTATCCAGAAGGCTCGGCCTAACAACCTTATCCTAGAATATTCCTCATTCTAGAATATTTCCTCCAACAAACTTCTTCTAGAAGCCTCTCTCTAACAACCTAGCTTTAGAGGGAAGATTCAAAATGAGGGATTATAAAATGAGATCTAGATCTAGTGTTTTGGGTTGTTGAGTAAGGGGCTGTTAGTTAGTGAGCTAGTTAGTTGGTTGGTTCATTTTGGAGGGAAAAATTATAGATTCAAGTCAAATTTCAAATCAAATCGAGTGACACAATTTGATTGAAATCAAGATTTATCGAGTGCCGATTCAAGCAAGAAGCCATCAAGCCTTTTGGGAGCGACGCCGATCTTCATCTGAGCAAGTGATCCAAGACGATCCGCGACTCACGGACGATGCGAAGCTAATTCGATGTTCTCTCCTCAATTCTTGTAGTCTTGAGCGAATTGTAACGAAATTGTTGAATAATAAAAGGTGAAATTTCTTTATCTTGCTTATCTTTATATTTGAGCATTATGATGAGATCTCAATTCTTGATTGTTTTCGTTGTTATGATGTTTGAGTAAAAACTCCGCTCGTGGAGGAATCGAGAGAATCGATAGATGATGATGATTAAATTCTTGAACTATTCTTAAGTCTTATGAGTTTTGTAAACTTTAGGAAATTGAATCATCGACAACCTAGTTTTGAGTGAGATGCTTTATTGAATGTTTTCGCTCTTAATTAGAGATCAACGATCGATGATTGAATTTCCTAGAGGCTAGAGTTTGAATGATAATCAACGAAAGGACAAGGGATGATGATGGAGAAACCCTAGTTTCTTCAAGAGATCCCTAATCCTCGTTGATCGTCATCGATCTAGCAACAAATCATCAATGGATAAGAATACGTAATCACAAGTCTTCATCCTCACTATCGATTCGATCGATTTCTAGGAGATTCATTACAAATCTTGATAGTTCATTAGATTTGGACATTTTCTAGAACTTTATTGATTCTTGATCTTTAGATCTCGTTCTTTACTATTCTTGAAACTAAATTTCAAAATTCTGGAATCAATTTTCTTGCAATTTTTCTTTTCATTTCGACTCATCTAAAACAATAGCGAGCAAAACATATATCTCAGTAGACGATCCGTATTCATTAACACGCTACAATTGACACCATTATTGATTGCGGTTTATAAATTTCTTTGGTTGTGATTTTTATACATTTTCTACCTACACACCGAGATTCATTCAATCAGCATAACGGTGTATCGGAAAGACGGAACCGAAACCTATTGGATATGGTACGTTCCATGATGAGTAAGGCTGAGTTACCGCGATCTTTCTGGGGTTATGCACTAGAATCAGCTGCATATCTTTTGAACCAGGTTCCAACCAAGACTGTGCCTACCACACCATATCAGATGTGGAGTGGGAAGAAACCCTGTCTTAAACACTTTAGGACATGGGGATGTCCAGCTTTTGTTAAAAAGTAGCATGCGGACAAGCTCGAGGCACGCTCAGTACAGTGTAAGTTTGTGGGATATCCAAAGAACTCTAAGGGGTATTATTTCTATTACGCAGAGGAACAAAAGGTTTTGGTTTCTCGTCATGCCCATTTCTTGGAAGCTGAATTTTTAGAAAATCAAAAAAGTGGGAGCGCAATGTGTAAGTCCACGGTAGCGCCCCGGCCGTCTAACAGATGCCAAATGCGGAACAAAAGCTTTTTACAATTGGCGCTATCGCGTACTATAACCCGGATCTGCCATTAAAGCTAAACTAACAAACTACAAAGTGGGTAGAAATGTTATACCGAACGATCCGAGTCCTTCGGTCTTCAACCATCATCCCACGCTTTGTTGCGGCTGCTCCGATCTCCTAAATCTCCAATCTTCTCGTCCAGATGGCACCACGTCGACGGATCTTTAAACGGGCTCCCGCCTCTGAACCGAGGCAACTCGATCATCAAATTTGCTAAAAGAGATGACCAAGATTGATGTAGAGAATGAGTAGAACACTTTGTCTCACTTTGTCCAAAGCCATGGACGAACGGTTAATGAAGTTGCCTTTTATGGAATCGGGTAAAAGGGAAATGAGTAGATTAATTTTCATGAACCATAATCTTTTTTCTCTCAAATGAACAACCTCTATTCTCATAAGAGAATGGCCGGCCACATATAGGAGGAAGGAGGTGAGTGTAGGAGAGGGAGGGGGGGTGACCACAACAATAAATGAGAAGGAATGATTCATAATACACCTTATATGAACACATTAAAAGCAAAGGATGAATCATAAACCTAGTCACCCTTGCAATAAATGAATCATTAAATGCACTAATGAGTCACAAGCCACCTCATCATCCTAGTCACCTTCTAGAAGCTTCCACACTCATCTCAAGAAAAGATAAATCCGTCTTTAACTGAATGTTAAAGACGGGCGATAGAAAACTGGAAACTGGCAACTTCCAAAAGTGATCCCGAAACGGATTTCAGGATAACCCCGTAACAGTATAAACATACCCGCATTTGTATTACGACCGAATACAAATGCAACTGAGACAAAGATATTATATCTACACAGTATAATACTCGGATCCGGCTTAAACCAAAGCCGACCAGTATTATCTGCCCGAAATATGACACGTGCGAAAACCCATTTGCATTTTCCGAACCCTGCCATAAAACCATATGGCCTCTACAACGTTTCGCCCGAACTTGGGAAATTATCTGCGGGGGACTCTAATGACCCATCAACACACTGGCACTGGGTATAACCTCTAGCACGTCAGAGGTACAAGCTGTTCGTAACGGTTGCCTATGTATTGATTGGAAGGGAAGCTGACGAGAGAACTCATCCATAAACCCTACTGGGCCTAACAGTGACAATATACGTACAGTCCGGTCCGTTCGTCTAAAGAGTATCGCATATCGAGTCTAGGGGGGTGGATAAAGTCAGACCCCTAATAACGCGATAATTCGTGTCGGTATGAAGCCCATCACCATCTGAGAAACTACTGATCCGAATCAGTAATTCTCCACTATCTCGGCCGAGGATTTCTAGTGATGGACACCCGTGCACTGTGCGACATCAACCCCCAATACCGGGAGAGACGAATCCCCGACGATCCGCTCACTGCCTCCATATGGCTCGGGACTGTACCCAAAAAATACCTGTTTGCACGTCTCCTTTGAGCGCGGTAGGGTAGAAATCAAAGCACAGTAGGAACTCAGACGAGACAAATGATGATCTCAGGTCGACAAACTAACCTGTACACATGTCACCGGGGAACTGCTATCTGACGATATGTATAATACCAACTAGCATGTTCCCGGCGAGTCATGTCCGGTGTACTCATAACCCAATGAGCACCTGTATACATCTTAGGTGAACCAACTGACACCAATGGCTTGTGAGACCGGCCACGGCCCCTCGTCGGGGTCTCGGCTGTATACACCAGTCTACTCTGGAGTATCGATGCCCTGTCTCGAAACTCCCACGACTAGAGACACTTTAAGGATGTGCTTACAGACCCCAGCTCCCACGTATATAATCGCCATCATACTGCTTGTAGTCAAGCAAGAATCCTATGGGCTCTATCATCATGCAATAGTGAACTAAAGCATGTATATAATGATAAAGACAAACCAGATAGCATACTATCATCTCGAGCAAGACGATCATATCGGTATAGGTCCTGCCTCTATCATTGTAATCACGTACCTGCGATCCAATAATTGACTTTGAGGGCACTATATCCAACAATCTCCCACTTGAACTTAAGGCTAATTATTCCGATATCGCATACTCACATCCCGTGTGATACCGAACACCCAACTCCTCTATTAATCAGTTTTACAAAGCTAGTTTGTAGAATTCTTGTGTTCGAGAAATAGCCTCAGTGAGTGGATCCGCCCTGATGTTTCTTTCTATGTCTCTCTTAATCTCAAGTTCGCGGAGAAAGCCATCTCCCGAATCGAGTAATACCTGTCTTAGAATATGTCTGGATATCTGATGGGACCTAGTTCATAAATGAACTCCAAATCCAAACTTCTTAGACATTATTGATAACTGAACCTAATCAGTATCCAGCACCATGCCTCCCACAGTATCCTCTTGGACCACCTGTCCATAATACTGTCCCTCGTCAGAGGGAAAACTATAACTCTGATAATCCATATAACTTTGGAAGCCTGGAATGATAACCGTCTCCTGAAAGAGGCTGCCGTCATCAAATCCATAGAACATGCACTTATGTTCTAAAACTGCTTTCTTATGTTTCTTCAGGATTGGATTAATATAAACTTATCGCATCTAGTGCAAAAACAACATCTGGTGTGGAACTTGACATCTCACGATTGACTCAATTGCCTAAGCAAGTGATCTGCCAATCATGCACATCCCTCTCTCCTTTAGTCTGTAAGACACCTTTAGAGAGGGTGACTCCATCACCTGCAGGTACACCACCATGCCAGGAGTCATATATTCTAAAATACCTTTAGAATACTGTCAAAGTACCCATATTGGGAAACTACCCAAATCTAGATCTAAAACCATAGATCTAGTAACTAGAATGTCAGATTTTATATCCATATCCTTTGTGGAGAAACAACTGTGTGACGACCAAAGTACAACCAATCGTAGTATAGGAATTTTACTTCTTACTCTGTGTATGTCATCCAAATACCAAGACATCACACCCTATTATCTTCTTAACAGATCCATCCCCTATTCTGATGAAGTCAAAGCCATGACTGTTACATCAAAATTAGATGATCTTATCTCCGCTATATCTGCTGAAGTCTATAATAAGCTGCTTGCCCACTATGCTTCCGCTTCTCCCACTGACCACAACAATCCTCTGGCAGAATAATATACACGTGCATTTCTAAAGCTGGTTTAGAACGACGCTATACTTATCCTCCTGCCGGGTCTCATAGTCTGGAACAACAGTAGTGTCAAGTCTGGGTAAACAAGAACCTCCCTGTCACCGTCCTTGAGGCTACCGGAGTACCTCTCGGGTGTCTGAGGTTACCCACCATATCTGCGGAGTGGCTATTGGAATGTCAAACCTAATTGAATATATAGGTCCTATTAAATTTTCCGTAATCGTTTGCGGTTCTGGAATCACTTCCAGTTCTACACCCACTTCTGTTTTCTGAAAAAATCCATTTTACTAAAACTGTGGCGAGTCAAGAACAATATCTCTATTGATCTTCCAGATGGTAGAAAATCAACCCTCGTCAAAGCCAGGGTCAACCCACAAACTGCCATTACAGAAACGTGCCTTGAGTTATCCAGTGTCTGGTTTTAAGCATAAGCTGGACAACTCCCCGTACCTTAACATCGTTAAGATATGAACCATTCTATATCCAATATAGAAACCTTGGCACTTATTTAATTGGAACCAGATTCTAATCATGCAACTGTCTCCAATGCATATCAACTCAATGGAGAAAGGCTAATCAGCATTACTCAACTTAGGAATACATCCAATTATGAGTAACCTGAAAGAGAAATAAGTTTCTCAAAACCATTACTATTATCTGAATACCAATCACAAGTATCTATATCTTCAATTTCTTTGAAGAATCCCGATACTTGCGACACCTGGTTCTCTACTTTATTCCTACACCCACAACTTCTCAACACTTAGACATTGTATTTCTACGAAACACTTGTCTAAAACTAAAGAAGTCACAAGTAAATAGAACATAGTACGAGGACCAACCCCTTTGTCCTGATGGACATTGGACAACATACAACTCTGTATAAGTCCGCTGAGTTGAATAACTCAAAACCTTGTGTGTCGTAGGTTAAAAACTGTACCCAGGTGACTTCCTCAAATATCACCAATTACAACGAATTTCGATATAATGAGAATGATCACATAATTCCGAATAACTTACTCCCACTCATCATCTGTAAAACCATACAGATGTGAGAATCTTACCAGGTAAATACATACCCTGGAGTAAGCATCTAATTGGGAAATCAGTTTTCCTATTAACAATGCACTGAAACATCAAAATGTTTCGTAGGGGTATTCTGGTATTCCTAGTAATGCCTCTTCCATAATCCAATTCATGACTTTAACCATATATTTCATTGACATCTCTCCAAATCCCTTTATTTGTCTTTATTCATTATCTTCTGTACACCAACGTTAGGCTAAATGGTTTTCTTCCTTCCCTACCGTTCGGCACCAGCCTATGGTTTGGAAGAAGACTATCCAGTAAGCATAATAGGTGTACTCTCCTAATCCTAGGAGTACTCGCAACTTGAGAGAAGGTGATGATAAAAGACAACTGAATAATACCTTATTCTATTTCTCCCGAACTGGGGAAAAAAGCAAAGGTGAAATAGGAGTGGCGATGAAGTACGCGGTTTGATCGTGAATGGTAACAGTCGCAATTTACCTTGCCCTCTTTCTAATCCCTTTATTTTGTCTTTGGTTATTACCTTCTGTACACCCTACTTAGGCTAATTGGTTTTCTTCATTCCCTACCTTTCGGCACCAGCCTATGGTTTGGAATAAGACTATCCAATAAGCGTAATCCTAAACTAAGGAGCCCTCGCAACCTGAGAGAAGGTGATAATAAAAGACAACTGAATAAACCAATTCTATTTCTCCTGAACCTGGATCCATCCTCGAAGAAGTCCCTTCGAGTTCGTATATAACCATACGATGGATCTATCCAATGGAAGTGGATGTCCATAGTAATACGGGGTGTTATGAGAAATACAAAGGGAAAAAGAAGGAGTGGCAATGACTTATGCAACATAGACAATCCAAAAGCCAGTATTTTAAGAAGGTTCGGTCAACTTGGTCACTGAGTCATAGTCTAGGGTCGGTCAAAGGTCGCTGCCAAAGAGAGAGACAGAAAAGAAACACTCTGCGTGCACTCTAACCTAGATTAGAATGGTTATTACTTTATCTAATCAGGAAACCTCCCACTGTAATATCAAATTCTCCTCCAAACCTGAAAGAAGAATTAGTCGGGATCACTCGAAGAGTAAACCAACTGATCAGTGCGAATCGGGATCCAACTATCATCGCATGATAACTTGATGGAAGCCACTCAAGTTATCGCACTCCAGAAGGTATGCACATGCCTGGCAAGTTTGCTGTTTGTTTGAAACTCCCGATGTAATTTTTACCTCATGCTCTTATGACCTTGACTAAGGGCCAACAAATCATAAGTCACATGTCAAGTTCTTCCCGTCATTGTCCAGGTTGATTTGAACCCACCCATACATACTCTTGACTAAGGGCCAACAAAGTAATACGACGTCCCAAACCAACGCATCTATCTATGCAACAAATGAATACCCAGCAGCTACCAAACACTATGCCTTGACTAAGGGCCAACAAAGATAGCTTGAATACTACTAACTATCCATAAGATATGACGGAGGGCTACGGCTGGTTTTTGGCGAAAAACCTTTAACGTAATGAACTTGATATCGCTGAAGGAACCTGATAGCTTTTTATAAAAATATAGTGGCGAAAACGTTTTGCTAAAGAGGTCACTCCCGGTGAAGGGATCTCGGCTCTTTCCTCGTGGAATAAGGTGCAGGATATTCTAACTGAATACAGCGATGCAAAGCAACTTGTAATCGACTATAGTGAAGTTATTATCCTGACACAAACTTCTGCCCAAGGGGTCACTCCCGGTGAAGGGATATCAGCCCTTGCCTCGTCGAATGAGGTGCAGGATATTCTAAACTGAATATCACTATGCATAACAAAAGGAAACGACTTTGTAATAACACCTTTTAAAACTGTTCCAACAACATCAAATATAGGTTTGTTTTATCCTCGCATTGAAAAGAATTAATGCAGTCCCATCAATCAATCACACCAGAAAAGAACGAAAATATAATGTATGTATATGCCATCCGCATTCGTCATTGGGTCCCGTCATCACTCGTTAGGTTACTTAACTAACGATAGAGCGGGGGCTGGACTAGCGCGGGTGTAAAACATATACAACATCTAATAGTATATACACCAATATACAATAATCGCTCCAGGCGTGATAATATGCAGCATTACAGAAAAGTAATAAGCATCACAGAATAATACAGATAATCTAGGATCCCCGGGTTTCACAGAGCCGCTACTGAAACCCGACGTTCCCCTGGTCGTGTGGACAAGCTGTGCAATGAAACCTAGACCCCTACGGGTGCGGCAAGTTACCCACCAAAACCTGAAGCGAGGAAGCCCTCTATAGCAAAATGAATGGACCACCCGGTGATTGTTAGCGATTCTGCGTGTTCAAGTTTTAGTTAAAATACCGCAATCAAGACGGTTTCGCTTGTAGCTAGCCGGTTGAGTACGGGTCGTCCGCAGGGAGATGGGAGTCTTTTTCTATGTGCTTTAACGAGTTAAGTCCGAGAGTTCAGAGTTTGTTGTGGTTATCTAAGTGTTAAGTTGATGTTTTAAAGAGAGCTTGTTAGGGTTAGGATTAGGTTAGTTTGAGTTAGGAGTCTCCACATCTTTCGTTGCCCCTCTTAATATCGGTGTTACGGTAATCGGCAACAACGGGGATTAGCACGACTAGGAAGGAACTTGCGAGTATAAGCTAGGCTTTCCAACGCATAAGTCCTTCCTTTTGGTGCTTGTCCGTCCGTTCTTGGCTCTTAGCCATAACCTCCGGTTAATTCAACCACAACCGGTCTCACTACGGGATCACCGCTATCATGTAGGATAGGGTGCCGTAAGGAGCGGATTGTGGTTCAATTAACGGGAGTCGATTTAAGCTGTTGGGCAAGGAAAGAGTGAGAGAGATTTCCTTCTCTCAAACTTCCCTTATCCTACCCTAACAAGTATGAACTACTCACACATCATGATACGGAAAAATAAAACAAAACAAAAGAGGAAGATAGAAAGAAGGAGATTAGAAGAATACGACTAGCTATTTGCGACCTCACCTTGGCGAGGATCGAGCGTAAGCATCATTGTCGTATTAAGGATAACGAAAAAGAGAGAAGAAAGAAACAACAAGAAAATAACAACAACTACTTAACGAATTAAAATTACAACAATTATAGCAAAAGTAAGACAAGCATGATAATAAAATGATCTTCTTTATTCACCATTCTTCACTCACAAAGCTCACTCAAGTTTAATGGAGAAGAGATGAGAAGAAGAAGAACATGTAATCTAAAACCTAGCAAAAAGAAAATACAAGAATGGACCCTTTCCTTCTCAAAGTTCTGGGCTATTTATAGGCTGGAGAATGGAAATCTAGGGCAACCACCAGAACACATATACAAAGACAAAAATACCCCTAAAAAATGGTCAACTGCCGCCACCATATGGCCGCGGATCCGCGGCCTAGACCCCCTATTGGCCGCGGATCCGCGGCCCTTTGGAGGAGTTGGGCTCTCGTATTTTTTGGGCTTTCCTGGTTTGATGTCCCCTTTATTCCGGTACATGTATTTTCTTAAAATACTTCCACATTTCTTCCAGAATTTCTGTTGAGGGAAAGGTGGACTTTTGTCAAGATTTTCTTGAGCTCCGCGTAGATTTCTTGGAACTTGTTGTTGCCATTGAGCCTTGTGCATGAAGGTGACAATCGATTTGCCATTTTGTCTTCCTAAACTGGTATCTGGCAACATACGGATGAAGAGCGGAGACCGTGTTTTATCTGTGGTTGGTAGGAACCCGGATTTTTTCGTGTTTTCCATGAATTTCACCGTTTTAGAACTGAGAACCTGTATCTTGCAATTGACTAGCAAACACGGCTCAAGAGTATCTACCGATATGCAATGTGATAAAAATTGGGCGGTATGAAAATGCAAAAATCTGATATGAACAAATACCCCGAAACTTATCATTTGCTCGTCCCGAGCAAAGCCAATTTATTCTCAAAAAATTTCCTAACCTCACTTTCGCAGGGAACGCGATTGCACTGAGCATGTGCAACAAGCCGTTAAACCTCTAGGTGTCCCTAGTAGGAGGAGTGTTGTCTCCTGAGGGTTTTCAGCGGATACTACCCACAAAATCCGGTCAAGTTGGTTTCGTAAAATAACTAAGATTCAAACCCTAAAGTTTTGTTTCAGAAAATATCAATTCTATAATCCTTAGTCTAGACCATCGAACCTTTATTTTTCACACCTCGCTTCTTATTTAACTACAGATTTTATATGTCTTTACGTGCAGTGCAAATAGTGTCGTTAAGTTCCCGAAAGATCGAATAAAGTCATCATGTCGCATAATAAAGCCCAGATAATAATTTTAAAAGGATCACATAAGTTTTATAGAGAGTTAAGCATTTTTCAAGTTTCGTTTTCTAGTAAGGTTTCAACTTCAGAATTTCTATCTTCCATAACAGGAAACTAAGTCGTATTTTTCACTCCACCTTTTTCTTGTTTTCATTTCATACACACCTCTGTGAACGTGCAATAGTCTTTATCACCGAATAAAACCTTCATATCTCCGTTAAATTTTTTTTATAAGAGCCTGTCTTTTATCAAGATTATTCTCACACAAAGAACCGTTAGGAATTTTAACTCGGAGAGAACACTTGCTTGACTTTGTTTTAAACTGGACTTTCTAGGCTTCTTAGCGAGCTTTGGGCCAATGCTCCCAAACCAGTTGGTTTTAGGGCATTAGGTGTAGAAACACCCCAGCGGACTTAATTACTCAAGTTACCTAGGTCCAAAAACAAAAGACAGTTTGGCGTGAAAATCAGATGATTTAATACGAACGGAGATATAACCAGCAGTTCAATTATTTTTTTGGATAAAAGATGTGTTTAGTGGGTTTGGTGTGTAATCATTCCAATCAAGTTTCAGATGGGTTATTTTTCAGACTTAGCTCCAATTACGGCATCAATAACATTCCTTCATATTCGCTTTACTTCATAAACTACTCTTGACATTACTTATTTCAGAACAAACCTATTTGATCCTCAGAAAATCATTTATCTGTTTAAAAGTTTAAACATGAAAGACCTGTCATCTAATTTCCAAAAACTCACGACACGTGTAGTGTGATGTAAAGATGTATATCAGCTATAGTTAACTTCAAAGGAGAGTTATCTTTCAGGTTTTCAAAATCCAAACATAAGATTTAGTTATTCCTATTTTTTCAAACAAAAACCGTCGAATGTTGAATCAGAGTTCTTCCACTAGCTAACTTGACAGAAAAGTTTTTATGTTTTTAGAAAATTTTCAGATTTTTATGGATTTTATGGATTTAATATGCAGATGCAAAATATACATATGAATGCGAAGGTAAGAAATGCGTACCGAGCGTACCCCCAAACTTAAACTGGACAGTGT
This sequence comes from Agapanthus africanus, assembly GCA_030015575.1. Classification (NCBI taxonomy): domain Eukaryota; kingdom Viridiplantae; phylum Streptophyta; class Magnoliopsida; order Asparagales; family Amaryllidaceae; genus Agapanthus; species Agapanthus africanus. The sequence goes on from CM057337.1 coordinate 502,907,217, forward strand.
CCTCACTGTCGTTGCATGAAGAGATCATTTGAAGGGTCAAAATTGTCGGTTAGCGATACACAAATTTTTATTTGTTTTTGTTTTTAAAGAAAAGAAAAAAGAATATACACAAATAGCTACAAAATGGTTTATACATACCCCCAAACTTATTTGGAACAGTGTCCACTATTCTTGGCTGGATAACCGAAGTTTGGAGGTAGGCTGAGGAAGATCATGCAGGGTAAACCGGCTCCTGTAAGAACAGGAGCTCCTCTGTTGGTTCGGCGCTAAGGTACAGTTTGCATCGGTGTCCGTTCACTTTGAAAAATGAACCGTCCTTTGGATTTTCCAAATCCACAGCGCCCTGCGGATACACATTCCGCACAAAATACGGCCCTTTCCAGCGAGATCTGAGCTTTCCTGGATGGAAATGAAGTCGGGTGTCGTAAAGCAGTACCTGCTGACCAGGTACGAAGGTTTTGCGCAAAAGGTGTTTATCGTGAAACACCTTCGTTCGATTCTTAACGACAACCGCGTTATCGTAAGCCTCATCCCTAAGCTCGCTCAGTTCGTTCAACTGCAGCTTCCGATGGCTGCCCGCATCCTCGAGAGATAGATTCAGCTCCTTTATCGCCCAAAATGCGCGATGCTCTATTTCGACAGGTAGGTGGCAGGCTTTTCCGTACACAAGCCGATAGGGAGACATGCCAAGGTCGGTCTTATAAGCGGTTCGAAATGCCCAAAGGGCATCAGTGAGTTTCAGCGACCAATCCTTACGGTTCTTGGAAACCGTCTTCTCCAGTATCTGCTTGATTTGCCGATTTGAAACTTCGGCCTGCCCGCAGGTTTGGGGGTGGTAGGGCGTAGAGAGCTTATGATTTATGGAGTATTTCCGCATCAAGGCTTCGAAAGTTTTATTGCAGAAATGACTTCCATTGTCGCTAATGATCGCTCGGGGGTGCCCAAACCGTGAGAAAATGTTTTCTTTAAGGAACCTAACGACAACCTTGTTGTCGTTAGTCCGGCTGGGCACAGCCTCGACCCATTTAGAGACGTAATCAACCGCGAGAAGGATGTACAAGTTCCCAAAAGAGCTGGAAAACGGCCCCATGAAATCTATCCCCCAAACATCGAAAATCTCCACAACCAAGATTGGTTGGAGCGGCATCTCGTTCCTCCGGGATATCCGGCCCATGTGTTGGCACCGGGAGCAAGTCTTGCAATAGTCATGAGCGTCTTTGAAAAGTTGTGGCCAGTAGAAACCACATTGCAAGATCTTCTCGGCTGTCTTTCTGGGCCCAAAATGCCCGCCACACGCTTGATTGTGGCAAAATGACAGCACACTCTTGAATTCCTCATCAGGGACACACCGACGAATAATCTGGTCGGGACAGTACTTGAACAAGTAGGGTTCGTCCCAGTAAAAGTGTTTTACTTGGGATAAGAAGCGAAGTCTGTCCTGACTTGACCATTCGGTCGGTAGTAATCCCGTGGCCAAATAGTTCACAATATCTGCGAACCAGGGTTCGCACGATACTGTCAAGAGTTGTTCATCCGGGAAAACGTCGTTGATCGGAATTGGAAGCGAAGGCGAAGAAGGAAGTCGTGAGAGATGGTCGGCAACTACGTTTTCACATCCTCGTTTGTCCTTAATGACAAGGTCAAACTCTTGCAGCAAGAGGATCCAACGGATTAACCGAGATTTTGCATCTTTCTTCTCAAAAAGATGGCGCAGAGCAGAATGGTCAGTGTAGACAGTGACTGGAGAGCCGATGAGGTAGGGCCTGAACTTTTCTAAAGCAAATACAACAGCCAAGAATTCCTTCTCAGTTGTTGTATAATTGAGTAGGGCGTCGTTCAGGGTTCGGCTCGCATAATAGATTACGTGCGGCATCTTGTTGATGTGTTGTCCAAGGACAGCACCAATGGCAAAGTCGGATGCATCGCACATAATCTCAAATGGGTGCGTCCAGTCAGGTGAAGAGAGAACGGGAGCAGAAGTGAGTGAGCGTTTCAATGACTCAAATGCAGTCATACAGCTCGAGTTGAAGTCGAAAGGCGTATCCTTGGCCAGCAAAAGAGTTAAGGGCCTAGCAATCTTGCTAAAGTCCTTGATAAACCGTCTATAAAAACCGGCATGGCCAAGGAAGGCTCGGATATCTCTGACGCATCGGGGAGGAGGCAGATTGGAAATGACCTCAATTTTTGCTTTGTCAACCTCTATGCCATTTTGCGAGATGATATGTCCTAAGACAATACCCTCGCGCACCATGAAATGGCATTTCTCCCAGTTCAAAGTGAGATTCTTGTCCTTACATCGGGTAAGGACAGCGTCAAGATGCAGCAAACACTCGTTGAAGGAATCGCCGAAGATGGAGAAGTCATCCATGAAAATCTCCAGAAAATTTTCCACCATGTCTGAGAAAATTCCCATCATACACCGCTGGAAAGTAGCGGGCGCATTGCATAACCCAAAGGGCATGCGACGATATGCAAACGTGCCGAAAGAACAAGTGAAAGTGGTCTTGTCCTGGTCTTTTTCGGCGATGGGAATTTTGATTATAGCCGGAGTAGCCATCAAGAAAGCAGTAGTACTCGTGTCCGGCCAATCGTTCAAGCATCTGGTCAATGAAAGGTAGCGGAAAGTGGTCTTTCCGCGTTGCGGCGTTGAGTTTTCTGTAATCAATGCAAACTCGCCACCCAGTTTGGGTGCGAGTAGGGATTAACTCGTTCGCCTCGTTAGTGATGACCGTGATGCCCGACTTCTTGGGGACAACATGAATGGGGCTAACCCACTGGCTATCAGAGATAGGGTAAATGATACCACTATCTAGACATTTTACGATCTCCTTCTTCACAGCCTCTTTCATGACTGGATTGAGACGTCTTTGTGGATCCCGGGCTGGTTTGGCATCATCCATCAAATGAATGTGATGCTCAACGATCAGGGGACTAATCCCCTTGATGTCCGCCATGGACCAGCCAAAAGCTTGCCTGTTGCTGTGCAAGACCGCGAGAAGGGCTTTCTCTTGCTCGGGAGCTAGAGAAGCCGAGATGATGACAGGGAGGGTCTCGTTCTCACCTAAGTAAGCGTACTTAAGGTGAGACGGCAAAGGCTTGAGTTCGAGCGTTGGAGCTGAAACGATGGAAGGCAAGATTGGTGCAAAGGTCTCGAACTCAAAGGACTCCAGCAAAGGTTCAAAACGAGTGTAGGCAACCGAGTTGGATGGTTCAGGTAACTCATCCGGAAAGTCGAAGGATTCAAACTCGGGTTGTGCGCGGCTAAGATCGTTCGAGAACGTGAAACACTCGTAGTCGTTGTCGGGCGCAGAAACAGCAGCAGGTTCGAAGAGACACGCACTAATGGCGTCAAGATTATCGTGATCAAACAGAAACTCCTCGAATTCACACTCTTCTGGGGTGATCTCCTGGATCGAGCAGACGTCCAGTATATGAGCATTAGGTTCGGCGGGCTGATTCCCCAACCTAAAGATGTTGAGTTCAATCGTCATATTTCCAAAAGAGAGGTTCATCGAACCATTGCGACAATTGATCACAGCATTTGAGGTTGCGAGAAATGGGCGACCGAGTATCACCGGAATTTGATTCCTGGGGTTAGCTACAGGCTGTGTATCTAATACAATGAAGTCAACGGGGAATATGAAGTCCCCGACTCTTATCAACACATCCTCTAGCTCACCCCTAGGATGGGTGATCGATCGGTCGGCCATTTGGAGAGTGCAGTGCGTGGGTTTCAACTCTCCGACGCCTCATTGCTCGTATACTGAATACGGAAGCAGGTTAACACTGGCACCAAGATCTAATAGTGCGCGGTTGATGTTCTTATCCCCAATGGTAATTGAAATCGTAGGACAGCCAGGGTCCTTCCGTTTTTGTGGTAAAGATTGGGTAAGGGCATCACTCACAGCACTAACCAAGAAAACTTTCTTGGGTACCTGAGACTTCCTCTTTTTCGTGCACAAGTCCTTTAAGATTTTCGCGTAAGACGGGGCTTGTTGGACAGCATCTAAAAGAGGAATGTTAATGTTAACCTGCTTGAATAACTCCAGAATCTTCTCCATTTGAGGATTTTGTTTATTAGACCTCAACCGGTTTGGAAATGGAACATTTTGAAAATTGGTTGAGTCTAATGCTGGAGGAGGAGATTGTGGAGTTGGAATGGATCCCAGAATAGGTGTTTTCGTGGAGTGAGAAGTGGGTCCGTTCAGAGCAGAAGAAGAGGAAGGAGAGCCTTGTGAAGAACGGAGAATAGGCTCAGAAGACGAGGAAGAAGAAGAAGAAGAAGAAGATGAAGCGGCCGGGGTGTCATCGTTGATCCGTGTGCCAATGTTGTTTTGCAGCATCCTCCCCGATCTCAGTGTGGTCACGGCACTCACATTATGGTTTTGTTGTTCAAGAGCAACATGTGCATTATGTGGGTGACCGGGATTTGGAAGTGGCTGGGACGGGAGCTTCCCCTTTTCTCGCTCGCTTAAGGCCGCGTTCAGCTGTGCAATCTGGGCCTCGATGGTTTTGATGCTTTGCCCGTGTGCGGCAGTGTGTTGCACTAAAGATTGAATGGAAGACTGGATGTTGGCGGTGGATTGAGTCGATTGTTTAACAAACGCCTCCAGACTTCGTTCGAGCGAGGAAACCTTATCGTTGTTTGACGGAACAAAGTTGTTTGGTGGAAAAGAATTGTTGGGCGCAAAGTTGTTCGTCGGATTTTGGAAAGGTTGGGGTTGGAAGGGCTGCTGATATGGATGTTGAGTTTGTTGTTGCGCTTGTTGTTGCGGTGGAGGGGCCCTTTGGAAATTATTGCCCTGGAATTGATTCTGATTCTGATTCCAGGCGAAATTGGGGTGGTTCCTCCAACCGGGATTGTAGGTGGAAGAGTATGGATCATTCCTCGGTCTTTGCTGGAAGGCAGCATTAACCTGATCCTGTCCTTGCGAGGGTGGATTGTAAGGACACTCTTCGGTCAAGTGGGAAGGATCGGAACAACAAGCGCAGATGGTACGAAGGGGGAGAACAGGGGCAGGAGCAGGAGCAGAGAATTTGCTTTCTATCGCTTCAAGCTTTCTTGTGATAGCAGCCATTTCAGCTTTCATCGCAATAGAGACGTCAAGTTGGTGGATTCCTACCCTAGACTGACCGGTAGAAGTGGAGGTAGAAGAAGAAGTCGGTCTGGTGCTCTCCCACTGTAGCGTTTGCTCCGCAAGGTCGTCAAAGAACTGCCACGCTTCCTCGTCAGATTTCGATAGGAAGTGGCCCTGACAGATGGTTTCCAGCAACTGCTTCGTTGTTGGGTTCAGTCCCTCGTATAAGGTTTGGCAGAGTTGCCATTTCTCTATACCGTGGTGAGGACACTGAACAAGAAGGTCTTTGTATCGGTCAAAGCACTTCCAGAAGGGTTCAGAAGGAAGCTGGGAGAATTGGTTGATTTCATTTCGAATTCTTGCGGTTTTATGATTCGGATAGAATTTTTTCAGAAACGCTTTAACAAACTCGTCCCAGCTGGTGATTGAGTGGGAAGCGGTGCTATACAGCCATTTTTCAGAAAGATCGCATAAAGTGAACGGAATGACCTATAGACGTATAGCATCGTCCAACAGTTGGGTGGTTTTCATCATGGCACAGACGTTTTGAAATTTGTTGATGAAGATATAGGCATCTTCAGATTCAAGCCCATGAAAACGTGGAAGCATGTTGATGAAATGGGGCTTAATTTCAAAGTTATCCCCATTGGCCGGAGGAAGAGAAAGGCAGGTGGGAAGTGCAGAACGGGTGGGATAGAAACGATCCTGGAGCGCGATTCGCTGCTGCGCTACAACAGGCGGAGGTGGTGGGAGATTGGTCTCCGTAGGAGGTGGAGCCAATCCCGCGGTGGTCAAAGAGATGTTCGGATTAAATCCCGACATCGCGGAAGAAGAGGTTGGTGAAGGTGAAGGTGAAGATGTACGAACAGAATTCCGGTCAACGTCGGAGTTGGCCGGCAAAGGAAGGGGTGAAAGAAGAGTGGACGGAGTATCGACTTCGGAGTCGATCGCGTAGTCGGTAGCAACTAACGTAACACGGACTAGACGGGCGCTAGTGTCCCGAGTCCAAGCGGACATACACTAAACGAGTTTAGTATAGTCAAAGCGGAGAAGGTGAGGGTAAGAAAACGTCAATGGAGAAAGGCGATGGGTGGTGGGTGAAAATGGATTTGGCGACAAAGGGCAAGTTTTTATAAAAGTTTTTGATTTTTTTCTTTTTTTTTTTTAGAAAGAGATTTACAGAAATATGTACGGAAATACGGCTTAAGCAATCACAAACAAGATATGCACAATCACACCTAGATCTAGGGTAACCTAGGTCTACTAGACCTGCTCCTGAACTTGATTGTCGAAGTTAAACAGTGCCGAGAAACGGGCTTAAAAATACACTGATCACGAGGCCAGGTAAGTGCAGAGATAAGGGGAGGTTGTCCAACGCTTTCGCGAAGTTCCTTAATTAAATAACCCTTTCTCTTTCGGCGGTTGCGCCTTTAACACTTTCCTAGACACCCCGTAAACAATATACCGTTAAGCGAGGTTCTAAACACGGTTTATCTTCTCCTAATGAGCGCGAAGTCCTTAGGGCTGAAGTCTAGTATTTTTTTAATTTACAATGGACAATGCATATGCTTTTGTGATTTTTGGGGTCCTGGGAAGGGTGATGAAATCCCCACCCAATCTGGATTGGTTTCAAGCCCCTTAAGTCCGTATTAAAGAATGCAAAGCGGTAACAAATCAACTGCAAACAATTTTTATTTTGCGGCGCAAAGAATCCTGCACAAGAACAGTTTATTGGAAGGGGGAGAAGAGTTTGCGCAAAGAAATCTGCAGAAAACACAGTTCAGTGGAGTTCAGAGGAGTGGAGAGGAGAGAAAGACTCACCAGAAAGAAAATTGCACCCTGAAGGCACTAAATGGCCGCGGATCCGCGGCCTAAGATTGCTTATGCCGCGGTTCCGCGGCAGTACGGGGGATTTGGGGCTCTGGGAAAATTGGGTGACCTTCTGTGGCTGTCCTCTTCTTGTCTGGATGTACTGAATTTTTATTTACTCACTGTAACTGCTCAAGATTTTGACAGTAGACCGTTTGTTCCGTTTTGGTCCGTCGCGGTGTAGCCGCGAAATGTGGGTCTATCTTCCCACGTCTTTGGCACTGTACTTGAACTCCGTATTTTCAACGTCTTGGCCACTGAACTCGAACCTTGTATTTTCCTGCACACTTGCACAAAAGCTAATCAAAAACAACAAGATGGTTTTTTTTTTTTTTACAAAGTATATATTTTTTTTGTTTTGTTTTTCGGTTATATTCACAAGTTAACCCGAAATTACACAAGGAAATAAACTACTGTCTCCCCGGCAACGGCGCCATTTGATTGTTAGCGATTTTGCGTGTTCAAGTTTTAGTTAAAATACCGCAATCAAGACGGTTTCGCTTGTAGCTAGCCGGTTGAGTACGGGTCGTCCGCAGGGAGATGAGAGTCTTTTTCTATGTGCTTTAACGAGTTAAGTCCGAGAGTTCAGAGTTTGTTGTGGTTATCTAAGTGTTAAGTTGATGTTTTAAAGAGAGCTTGTTAGGGTTAGGATTAGGTTAGTTTGAGTTAGGAGTCTCCACATCTTTCGTTGCCCCTCTTAATATCGGTGTTACGGTAATCGGCAACAACGGGGATTAGCACGACTAGGAAGGAACTTGCGAGTATAAGCTAGGCTTTCCAACGCATAAGTCCTTCCTTTTGGTGCTTGTCCGTCCGTTCTTGGCTCTTAGCCATAACCTCCGGTTAATTCAACCACAACCGGTCTCACTACGGGATCACCGCTATCATGTAGGATAGGATGCCGTAAGGAGCGGATTGTGGTTCAATTAACGGGAGTCGATTTAAGCTGTTGGGCAAGGAAAGAGTGAGAGAGATTTCCTTCTCTCAAACTTCCCTTATCCTACCCTAACAAGTATGAACTACTCACACATCATGATACGGAAAAATAAAACAAAACAAAAGAGGAAGATAGAAAGAAGGAGATTAGAAGAATACGACTAGCTATTTGCGACCTCACCTTGGCGAGGATCGAGCGTAAGCATCATTGTCGTATTAAGGATAACGAAAAAGAGAGAAGAAAGAAACAACAAGAAAATAACAATAACTACTTAACGAATTAAAATTACAACAATTATAGCAAAAGTAAGACAAGCATGATAATAAAATGATCTTCTTTATTCACCATTCTTCACTCACAAAGCTCACTCAAGTTTAATGGAGAAGAGATGAGAAGAAGAAGAACATGTAATCTAAAACCTAGCAAAAAGAAAATACAAGAATGGACCCTTTCCTTCTCAAAGTTCTGGGCTATTTATAGGCTGGAGAATGGAAATCTAGGGCAACCACCAGAACACATATACAAAGACAAAAATACCCCTAAAAAATGGTCAACTGCCGCCACCATATGGCCGCGGATCCGCGGCCTAGACCCCCTATTGGCCGCGGATCCGCGGCCCTTTGGAGGAGTTGGGCTCTCGTCTTTTTTGGGCTTTCCTGGTTTGATGTCCCCTTTATTCCGGTACATGTATTTTCTTAAAATACTTCCACATTTCTTCCAGAATTTCTGTTGAGGGAAAGGTGGACTTTTGTCAAGATTTTCTTGAGCTCCGCGTAGATTTCTTGGAACTTGTTGTTGCCATTGAGCCTTGTGCATGAAGGTGACAATCGATTTGCCATTTTGTCTTCCTAAACTGGTATCTGGCAACATACGGATGAAGAGCGGAGACCGTGTTTTATCTGTGGTTGGTAGGAACCCGGATTTTTTCGTGTTTTCCATGAATTTCACCGTTTTAGAACCGAGAACCTGTATCCTGCAATTGACTAGCAAACACGGCTCAAGAGTATCTACCGATATGCAATGTGATAAAAATTGGGCGGTATGAAAATGCAAAAATCTGATATGAACACCCGGCACTTCACGGAATCCAGTAACTTGAGCACCCCTTCTTGGGTCAACCTGTACCCCCTACGAGTGCGGCGAATAGTCTGCCAATTCTAGAGTGAGGCCCCTCTGCCTCTCAAAGACATTAGATACGGACCCGTTGCCCTCCAGAACCCGGCTATCCGTGCACTCCGTCGCGGGGTAAACCTAGTACAGAAATAAAAATATGTACAACGGGTACATTGACCTCAGCCCGGTCGTGCCCCAAAAGAATATTATACAAACAGGCAGTGACGGCAGTCCACATGTTGGACGCTCGCCCCGCAATATCAAATGTACAAATAAATCCAAACAGCACTACCATTGCATACTGCTATCCACCACGACATATCCGCAACATCACAGAACAACACAGAACATCTACGCGAATGTCACGTTCGCAAACCCGTCTAAAAAACTATAACAATTAGACGCGGTTTACCGCTCAAATGACATTCCCGGTCGGAGATATAATATAAATACTGCATACTAAGAAGTTTAAAATTTCGATCGACAAAACTTCCCGAAGTGGGCCCCACGTACATCTGCTGTACAGTAATAAAATATGGGCCCAAAAGAATAGTACCAAAAACCACAATTTCCAAAATGAAGCTCTCTGGAAAAAGTTGGAGCACTGTTCCCACAAACTCGCCACGGTTCCGCGGTCAAACCCTAGGTTTGACCGCGGATCCGCGGTGGTCTTGTGGGATCACGTGCCCAAATATTTCCAGAATGCTTAGAAAAGCCTGCTTAGTTTTCTGTGATATGTAAAATAATTTTTAGACACTGTTTAAAATCGACAGAAACTTTAACCCTGGAATTTGCGGTCTTCGAAAATCCGTTCGATCGATGTTTTAAACGCGTTAGCACAAGTTAGTAAAGCTTAATGGTGAGGCTCTGATTCCACTGTAACTCCACGGTAGCGACCCGGCCGTCTAACAGACGCCAAATGCGGAACAAAATCTTTTTACAACTGGCGCTATCGCGTACTATAACCCGGATCTGCCATTAAAGCTAAACTAACAAACTACAAAGTGGGTAGAAATGTTATACCGAACGATCTGAGTCCTTCGGTCTTCAACCATCATCCCATGCTTTGTTGCGGCTGCTCCGATCTCCTGCATCTCCAATCTTCTCGTCCAGGTGGCACCACGTCGACGGATCTTTAAACGGGCTCCCGCATCTGAACCGAGGCAACTCGATCATCAAATTTGCTAAAAGAGATGACCAAGATTGATGTAGAGAATGAGTAAAACACTTTTTCTCACTTCGTCCAAAGCCATGGACGAACGGTTAATGAAGTTGCCTTTTATGGAATCGGGTAAATGGGAAATGAGTAGATTAATTTCCATGAACCATAATCTTTTTTCTCTCAAATGAACAACCTCTATTCTCACAAGAGAATGGCCGGCCACATATAGGAGGAGGGAGGTGAGTGTAGGAAGAGGGTGGGTGACCACAACAATAAATGAGAAGGAATGATTCATAATACACCTTGTATGAACACATTAAAAGCAAAGGATGAATCATAAACCTAGTCACTCTTGCAATAAATGAATCATTAAATGCACTAATGAGTCACAAGCCACCTCATCATCCTAGTCACCTTTTAGAAGCTTCCACACTCATCTCAAGAAAAGATAAATCCGTCTTTAACCGAATGTTAAAGACGGGCGATAGAAAACTGGAAACTGGCAACTTCCAAAAGTGATCCCGAAACGGATTTCAGGATAACCCCGTAACAGTATAAACATACCCGCATTTGTATTACGACCGAATACAAATGCAACTGAGATAAAGATATTATATCTACACAGTATAATACTCGGATCCGGCTTAAACCAAAGCCGACCAGTATTATCTGCCCGAAATATGACATGTGTGAAAACGCACGTGCATTTTCCGAACCCTGCCATAAAACCGTACAGCCTCTACAACATTTCGCCCGAACTTGGGAAATTGTCTGTGGGGGACTCTAATGACTCATCATCACACTGGCACTAGGTATAACCTCTAGCATGTCAGAGGTACAAGCTGTACGTAACGGTTGCCTATGTATTGATTGGAAGGGAAGCTGACGAGCGAACTCATCCATAAACCCTACTGAGCCTAACAGCGACAATATACGTACAGTCTGGTCCGTTCGTCTAAAGAGTATCGCATATCGAGTCTAGGGGGTGGATAAAGTCAAACCCCTAATAACGCGATAATTCGTGTCGATATGAAGCCCATCACCATCTAAGAAACTACTGATCCGAATCAGTAATTCTCCACTACCTCGACCGAGGATTTCTAGTGATGGCCACCCATGCACTGTGCGACATCAACCCCCAATACCGGGAGAGACGAATCCCCGACGATCCGCTCACTGCCTCCATGTGGCTCGGGACTGTACCCAAAAAATACCTGTTTACACGTCTCCTTTAAGCGTGGTAGGGTAGAAATCAAAGCACAGTGGGATCTCACACGAGACAAATGATGATCTCAGGTCGACAAACTAACCTGTACACATGTCACCTGGGAACTGCTATCTGACGATATGTATAATACCAACTAGCATGTTCCCGGCGAGTCCTGTCCGGTGTACTCATAACCCAATGAGCACCTGTATACATCTTAGTTGAACCAACTGACACCAATGGCTTGTGAGAACGGCCACCGCCCCTCGTTGGGGTCTCGACTGTATACACTAGTCTACTCTGGAGCATCGATGCCCTGTCTCGAAACTCCCACGACTAGGGACACTTTAAGGATGTGCTTACAGACCCCAGCTCCCACGTATATGATCGCCATCATACTGCTGGTAGTCAAGCAAGAATCCTATGGGCTCTATCATCATGCAATAGTGAACTAAAACATGTATACGATGATAAAGACAAACCAAATAGCATACTATCATCTCGAGCAAGACTGTCATATCGGTATAGGTCCTGCCTCTATCATTTTAATCACGTACCTGCGATCCAATAATTGACTTTGATGGCACTATATCCAACACAATGGAACTGGAAGAAATTCCAGAACCATAAGTTGTTACTGAAAGTATGGTAGAACCAGAAGTTTCGGAAGAAAGGGACATCCCAACGCCTATCCGCAGAAGTAGTAGGCAGTCTCATCCGCCCAAGAGATAGTACGGTTTTCTCATAGAAGGGAATCGAGAGGATTGCATCATTGACAATGATGACCCTACTAGCTTCCAGCAGGCCATCCAGAGCGGCGACTCGGTAAGATGACTAGATGCAATGCGGACCGAAATGGAGTCCATGTACACTAACAAAGTATGGACTTTGGACATTGTTCCAGATGGGGTAAAACCCGTAGGATGCAAATGGATCTTCAAAAAGAAGATTGGTGTAGATGGACAGGTTGAAATCTATAAGGCCGACTTGTTGCAAAGGCTTTTTGTCAAAGACCTGGTTTGGGCTATGATGAAACCTTTTCTACAGTGGCTATGCTCAAATCTATCCGGGTCCTTCTTGCCATTGCGGCCTTCCACGATTATGAGATCTGGCAGATGGACGTAAAGACGGCTTTTCTAAATGGAAATTTGGAAGAGTGCGTCTATATAGATCAGCCAGAGGGATTCATTCAGAGTGGGAGCAGCGGTAAAGTGTGAAAGTTGCTTAAGTCCATTTATGGACTAAACCAGGTATCGCAGAGTTGGAACATCTGTTTTGATGATATTGTTAAAGAATTCGACTTTATCAAGAATCCAAATGAACCATGCATATACAGTAAGATTGTAGGGAGAGCTGTAGTATTCCTCGTCTTGTACGTGGATGACATTCTCCTAATAGGAAATGATATTCCTATATGTAAGTCCACGTTGCCCATCCCGGTGCTTGCGGAGAGGCGGAAACGTTATGAAAAATTCGATTTTTACAACACTAGGCAACATGGACTAACCAAAAGGAGGGATCTTTGCTAAACAAAAACTAACAAACAAGCTAAAAGAGTTAGCTACTCGGTTAAGGGGTTATACCTAGGTCTTCAAGTCCTTCACTTCTTGCTCCTTGGAGTAGAAAGAACGGGTTCTCCTTGTCGCCTTCTCTTGCCGAAGAAAGATCCACCCGAGAGCCTCTACCTTTGGCTCCAACCTCAAACTAGAAGTAACTAAGGTGTTTGGTGTGCTAAACCTAGAACCTTAGAAAGAGTAGAGAGTAATTTAGAATGTTTTATCTCAAGCTTAATGGTTCTCAACTCATGAGAGGGAGAGCTTTGAGAGAGAGGAAGAGGAGGAGAGAGAATGAGAATGATAGAATGAGAAGAATAATGCCAACCTTCTCATATATATGTGAATTATGATAAATAAATAATTAGCTAAAGATAACTGTGATGGTTAATCATGAAATGACCACTATCATTTCACATTAAATGCTTTTGCAAGGATCAAAGAGCATCTTTCATATGAAATGATGATGGTCAAATTATCAACATAGGTCAACATGTCAACCATAGTCAAATGGTCAACAAACCTAACCATAACACAATTATAATTAACTAATATTAATAATCATATTTCATACATAAACATTAGGGTTAAGAAAAAGATAATGGTCATCAACCCTAATGAAAGTCCTCTGCCTCTGCCTCAGTCAACTGTGCATACACACCCGTATCCGTCTTCCGAGGAACACGAATACAATGAGATAAGACCAATCCCAAAACATATACTAGGATATGGCTTAAACCAAAGCCCGCTAGTATAAGCTGTCCGGACACCAAACGTGCACAAGTGCGCGGATGTGAACGAACCCCGTCGCAAAACCATGCGACCTCTACTTATTTTGCCTAAAGGCGAATAACCCTCTGTGTGGGACTCTAAAGACTCGACACTACGCTGGCAGTGGGTTTAACCACAGACCGCAAGTGGCACTAGCTGTACGTAACGGTCCCCAGGTAGATGCCGATAAGAAGACTGACGAGTAAAACCCATCTGAACTCCTACTGAGCCTGAATGTGACAGTCTTCGTACAGTCCGGTCTGTTCGTCTAAGAACATCGCATGGCGGGCCTAGGGGGGCGGTAAACGTCAGTCCCCTAATAGCGGTACAAGTCATGTCGGAGTGTAGCCCAGAACACCCTGAGATAACACTGGAAACCTACCGGTCTATCTCGCTTGCCCTGGCCAGGGACTTTGTGTAATGGCTCTCCTGGACACAGCGTGATATCAATCCCCAATACCGGGAGAGACGAATCCTGTCTAACCGTCACTGCCTCCAAATGCTTCGGGACTGCACCCAAAAACTACCTGTTTGCACGACTCCTTTGAGCCGTGGTAGGGTAGTAATCAAAGAACAGTGGGAACACACTCGAGGCGAAGTGACAGTGTCAAGTCAACGGACTAAGCTGTACTCATGTCACCTGGGAACTGATAACTGATGATAGGTATAATACCAATAAACTGTTCCCGACGAGTCCTGTCCAGTGTACTCGTAACCTAACGAGCACCCGCATACTATCTCAAGTACGACGTACTGACGGCTGTGGGACAGACCGTCTCCCAAGCTGGGATGAGAAGCGCATACGCTAGTCTACTCCGGAGTATCGATGTCCTGTCTCGATAGTCCTATGACTAGGGACCTGCATAAGGATGTGCTTGTGGATTACCCCGCCCCCACGAGTGTGACTGCCATCACAACGCTGGTAATCAAGCAAAGATCCTAAGGGCACTACTAATGTGTAAAGGCGATATGCTAAAAGAAACACATGCACACATTAAAGTAGAAACAAACCAAGTAGCATACTACTATTTTGAGCAAGATTGTCAATACAAGGTGAATATCCCAAGCTTCCATCAAGTAATATACAAACTAGTATGATACAATAATGGCCTCTAGGGCATATACACTAACAATCTCCCACTTGCACTAAGGCCATGTACTGGCGTATCGAAGACCTATCATCTCGATCAGCCGCTCGAACTGAGTCTAGGGTAAGGCTTTCGTGAATGGATCAGCAGTGTTATCTTCCGTAGCAACTCTCCGAACCTCGATCTCGTGGCGACCCACGATCTCCCTGATCAGGTGATATCGCCTCAAGATGTGTCTGGACTTCTGATGGGACGTGGGTTCTTTCGCTAAAGCTATAACCCCGTTGTTTTCGCAATATAGAGGTATTGGATCAATAATGGACGGAACCACCTGAAGTTCTGTCAAGAACTTCTTCATCCAGACGGCTTCTTTTGCGACATCTGCAGCAGCGATATATTCCGCTTCCATCGTCGAGTCAGCAACGGTTTCCTGTTTGGAACTCTTCCAACACACCGCCCCTCCATAGAAGGTAAAGACATAACCCGACATGGACTTGGAATCATCCTTGTCACTCTGGAAGCTGGAGTCAGCAAAGGCCTCGATCTGGAGGTCTTTTCCGCCATACACCAAGAACATCTCCTTAGTCCTTCTCAGGTACTTTAGAATGTTCTTTACCGCTATCCAGTGTTTCTCCCCAGGGTTTGACTGATACCGGCTTACCACACTCAGTGCATAAGCTACATCCGGTCTGGTACACAACACCGCATACATTATAGAGCCTACCGCAGAAGCGTAGGGTATAATAGACATGCGATTCCTTTCCAAATCAGTCTTGGGAGACATCTCTTTGGAGAGGGTGATCCCATGACAAGCCGGTAAATTACCGCGTTGGAATCTTCCATACCGAATCTTTTCAGTATGGTGTCGATGTACCTGGATTGTGAGAGTCCTAATATCCTCTTGGATCTGTCACGATAGATCCGGATCACCAGAATGTAAGAGGCATCACCCAGGTCTTTCATGGAGAACCTGTGTGATAAGAACCCTTTGACAGATTGTAGCATAGGAATGTCATTTCCTATCAAGAGAATGTCATCCACGTATAAAACGAAGAATACTACAGTTCTTGCTACAAATCTACTATAGATGCATGGTTCATCTGGATTTTTGATAAAGCCAAATTCTTTGACCGTCTCATCAAAACAGATGTTCCAACTCCGCGATGCCTGCTTTAGTCCATAGATGGACTTAAGCAACTTGCACACCTTTCCGCTGCTCCCACTCTGAATGAAACCCTCTGGCTGGTCCATATAGACACACTCCTCTAAATTTCTATTTAGAAAAGCGGTCTTTATGTCCATCTTCCAGATCTCATAATCGTGGAAGGCAGCAATGGCAAGAAGGATCCGAATGGATTTCAGCATAGCCACTGGAGAAAAAGTTTCGTCATAGTCCAAGCCAGGTCTTTGACGGAAACCCTTTGCAACAAGTCTAGCTTTATAGGTCTCAACCTGTCCATCTACACCAATCTTCCTTTTGAAGATCCACTTGCATCCTACGGGTTTTACCCCATCTGGAGCAACGTCCAACGTCCATACTTTGTTGGTGTACATGGACTCCATTTCGGTCCGCATTGCATCCAGCCATTTTACCGAGTCGACGCTCTGAATGGCTTGCTGGAAGCTAGTCGGCTCATCACTATCAATGATGCAATCCTCTCTATCCCCGTCTATGAGAAAACCGTAGTATCTCTCGGGCGGATGAGACTGCCTACTACTTCTGCGGAGCGGCGCAGGAATGTCCTGATCTTTCGAACCCTCTGGTTCTACTAAACTTTCAGTAATAGCTCGTGGTTCTGGAATTTCTTCCAGTTCTATTGCGCTCCCACTTATCTAATTTTCCAAAAACTCAGTTTCTAAGAAGTTGTCATGACGATAAACAAAAACCTTCTGTTCCTCTTCGCAATAGAAGAAATATCCCTTGGAGTTCTTTGGATATCCTGCAAACTTGCACCGTACTGAGCGTGCCTCGAGTTTGTCCGCATGCTGCTTTTTGACAAAAGCTGGACATCCCCATGTCTTAATGTGATTAAGATAGGGTCTCTTCCTACACCACATCTGATATGGTATAGTAGGTACAGTCTTAGTTGGAACTCGGTTCAAAAGGTATGCAGCTGATTCTAGTGCATATCCCCAGAATGATCGCGGTAACTCAGCGTTACTCATCATAGAACGTACCATATCCAATAGGGTGCGGTTCCGTCTCTCCGATACACCGTTATGTTGCGGAGTGTATGGAGGAGTAAGCTGAGAGAGAATTCCATTCTCTTTTAAGTAATCCAGGAACTCGACACTCAAGTATTCACCATCTCGATCAGATCTCAGTGTCTTGATACTTTTGCCTGTTTGTTTTTCTACTTCATTCTTATATTCCTGGAATTTTCCAAAGGCTTCGGATTTATGTTTCATTAAGAAGACATATCCGTACCTTGAAAAGTCATCCGTAAAAGTAATGAAGTAAGAATAACCGCTTCGTGCATGCGTAGACATTGGACCGCACACGTCGCTGTGTACGAGTCCCAAGAGCTCGCTCGCTCTTACTCCGTGTCCAGTGAACGGAGTCTTTGTCATCTTTCCTTTGAGACAGGATTGATAAGTTGCATATGATTGATATTCGAACGAGTCCAAATATCCTTCTTTATGTAACTTCGTCAACCTTCTCTCATTGATGTGACCCAGTCTACAATGCCATAAGAAAGCCTGATTTGTTTCCGGAGACTTTCTTTTGTGTGTATTCTGGACATTGAAAATATGTGGTTGGTTTAGTACGTATATACCATTGCTTAATGTACCTGACCCAATCTGAACTTGATTAAGGTGAATGTTTACAACATTACTTACAAACGCAAATTCATAACCTTCTTTAGATATTAAAGATAAAGAAATGATATTACAAGTTGCATTGGGTACAAAAAAGCAATTACGTAAAACCAAAACATGTCCATCTGACATTCCCAGGTGATAGTCCCCCACGGCCTTAGCATCCATGCTAGCTCTGTTTGCAACTTTGAGGGTCATGTCACCTGCCTTCAAAAACCTACATTTTCTCAATGCCTGCAAAGAATTACAGATATGAGATCCTGATCCGGTATCCAATACCCAGGAAGTAGAGTTTATTGATAAACGGTTTTCAATAACATACACACCTAAAGCTGAAGCCGCAACTTGCTTCAGATCCTGGGTTCTGGCCTTCCAAGCCCTGCAATCTTTCTTCCAGTGTCCACTCTTGTGACAGTAAAAGCATTCTTCTTTCCCCACAAACTTTCCCGCTACCTTTGTTGCTTTTGCCTTTCCCTTCGTATCCACTTTACTAACACCGCCCCTTGGTTTGGCGAGGGTTTTCTTCTTCTTTCCCTTGGCTTTCGCCTTGGACCTAGAAGAGGAAGATCCTCCTATAAACAAAGTGGATGTTTCCCTACCTTTCTGTAGGGTGCCCTCTGCATTCCTCAGCATGTTGAGGAGTTCTGATAGTTCAACTTCTTTTTCTTGCAAGTTGAAGTTCAGGATAAACTGGGCGTAAGTGGAAGGAAGGGACTGGAGAATCAAGTCCGTATAGAGCTCATTCTCCAACGTGGTCCCAAGGTCCGCGAGCTCCTCTATGTAGCCAATCATCTTAAGCACGTGTTCCGCTACCGATGATCCGACGGCCAATCTCGCCGAAAATAGCTTTTTCGACACTTCGTATCTGGCGATACGGGATTGCTCTCCATACAATTCTTTTGTATGGAGAAATATGGATTCGAGGTCCATATTCTCGTGCCTCCTCTGATGTTCATTGTCCATAGAGGCAAGCACGGGGCACTTGGCCTTCGCGCAGTCGATTTCCCAGGTCTTACGGATTTCCCTATCCGCGACGCTGGTTTTGGGACCTGGGACAGGGGGAGCTTTGGTGGTAAGAAGATACCCCAGCTTGTCATAAGTGATTGCCATTTTGACATTCCTGAGCCAATCTTTGTAGTTTGGCCCTATGAGTATGTTTTTATCTACTAGTAACTTAAGTCCAGTCATGATATTTGGTCGCTGCAATTAGGAGAGAGAGAAGAAACACTTTAGCATGATGCTCTTGCAAGTTTAGAGTGGTTTTTAATTTGTCTAAACAGGATGGCTCCCACTGTCTCTCGAATCCCTCCTCAAACCATAAAGGAAGAATTAGTCGGGATCAATCTCACCGTACAATTCTTGCTTAACCGTTCAGCCAGGCCAGTGTCGGTACTTCGAGGGAGGTTTTCCAACGCTTTCGCGAAGTTCCTTAATTAAATAACCTCTTTTCCCTGTGGGCGTAGCCCCGCTAACACCTTTCTAGACACCTACTTGGTTTATAGCATTGATCGTTAAGTGAGAAAGTTCCCGAGGAGTAGCATATACTCACAGTAGGATCGGGATCCAAATATCATCGCGTGATAAAACTGAAGGAATTCTTCCAGAATCATCACACTCCAAATGGTATGCAGCGCTAGCAAGTTTCAGTTTCTTTTGAAACTCCCGATGTGGATTTTTGCCCCATGCTCTTATGACCTTGACTTTGGCCAACAAATCATAAGTCACATGTCAAGTTCTACCCGTCGTTCTCCAGGTTAATTTGAACCCACCCGCACATACCCTTGACTTTGGCCAACAAGGTAGAACGACTGTCCCAAACCAACACATCTATCTATGCTGCATATGAATACCCAATAGCTACCAATCACTATGCCTTGACTTTGGCCAACAAACATAGCTTGAATACTTATTGACTATCCATGTGAAACGACGGAGGGCTACGAATGGTTTTAGCGAAATCGTGAACGTAGTGAACTTGATATAATCGAAGGAACGAGATAGCTTTCAAAAGGAGTGGTTCAAGCTCCGCATTTAAAATTTGGTTTTGAAAAGAACCAAGTGGTTTTGAAAGTTTCCAACGACTTTTACTTGGTTTATTTTTCTTGCATTAATTTTAATGCGTCCCATCAATTAATCCTACCATTGCAGAAAATAACGAAAATATGACGTACGCTTATGCCATCCGCATTCGCCACGGGGTCCCGTCATCACCCGTTAGGTTACTTAACTAACGACAGAGCGGGGGCTGGACTAGCATGGATGCAAAACATAAGCAACGCCTAAATAGATATCATATATATAGATATATACATTCGTCACATGCAATGATAGCCATTCCAGATCACAGATGAACACATTGGATATACTAGGAATCCACATTTCGTACGAGCCTGTAACGAAAGGCGGATTACACGGTCGCGATGAATAGCCAAAACCCCACCCTAGACCCCTACGGGTGCGGCAAACTACCCGCTAAGTACCCGAAGTGAAGCAACCTCCCTCAACAATGTGAGTAGGCCACTCGGCACTTCGAGATACCCGGTAGTTTGTGCACCCCACCTTGGGTCTATCCTAGGAGCAAAAACAGTAAAAAGAAATTATACAATGACGGATACAACCCCATCCTGGTTGTGCGGCCATATAAATAATATTACATCAAATTACATATTACATGAATTGAAAGAATAAGAAAACTCTCATCTCACAACCCCCCGGCTATTCATCCGCGACAATCCAACGAATTCATATACACAAACCATCAGCATTACAGATCACAGATATGTACAACCCCCACTAATCGACGTATAGCGATTAGCAGACGTTCAATACATATATCATATCACAGATATAACCCATTAGCCAAAGTCTAAAGAAGTTCGACCAAAATACGGATTTGTGACCACCCCAAAAACTAACTTGTTCTCTGGAAAATCTGGGCAGAAACAAACCATCCTAAAAATCCCAAAACAGCAACAGAAGAACACTGCAGGAAAAACGACCGACGGCCGAGTCAACTCGGCCGCGGATCCGCCATAAGAGCATGCTCTTGCCGCGGTTCCGCGGTGAGTTGGTCGATTCGCTGGTTCGTTTTTCTTAGGTGTTCTGTAAAAACCCTGAGCCGATTTTTAGTGTATGCTTTATTATTTTTAAAGCAGAAATAAAAATCGGCAGAAACTTAGGGTTTTTGAAAAGTGTTTTGCGATTTTTTCCGATTGAAGTTCTAGATACTTTGCTAACTAGTTAGTTTGTGTTTAGCTAGGCTCTGATACCACTGTAAATCCACATTGCCTACCCCGGTGCTTGCGGGGAGGCGGAAACGTTATGAAAAATTCGATTTTTACAACACTAGGCAACATGGACTAACCAAAATGAGGGATCTTTGCTAAACAAAAACTAACAAACAAGCTAAAAGGGTTAGCTACTCGGTTAAGGGGTTATACCTAGGTCTTCAAGTCCTTCTCTTCTTGCTCCTTGGAGTGGAAAGAATGGGTTCTCCTTGTCGCCTTCACTTGCCGAAGAAAGATCCACCCGACGGCCTCTACCTTTGGCTCCAACCTCAAACTAGAAGTAACTAAGGTGCTTGGTGTGCTAAACCTAGAACCTTAGAAAGAGTAGAGAGTAATTTAGAATGTTTTATCTCAAGCTTAATGGTTCTCAACTCATGAGAGGGAGAACTTTGAGAGAGAGGAAGAGGAGTAGAGAGAATGAGAATGATAGAATGAGAAGAATAATGCCAACCTTCTCACATATATGTGAATTATGATAAATAAATAATTAGTTAAAGATAATTGTGATGGTTAATCATGAAATAACCACTATCATTTCACATTAAATGCTTTTGCAAGGATCAAAGAGTATCTTTCATATGAAATGATGATGGTCAAATTGTCAACATAGGTCAACATGTCAACCATAGTCAAATGGTCAACAACCCTAACCATAACACAATTATAATTAACTAATATTAATAATCATATTTCACACATAAACATTACGGTTAAGAAAAAGACAATGGTCGTCAACCCTAATGAAAGTCCTCTGCCTTTGCCTCAGTCAACTGTGCATACACACCCGTATCCGTGTTCCGAGGAACACGAATACAATGAGATAAGACCAATTCCAAAACATATACTAGGATCTGGCATAAACCAAAGCCCGCTAGTATAATCTGTCCGGACACCAAACGTGCACAAGTGCGTGGATGTGAACGAACCCCGTCGCAAAACCATGCGACCTCTACTCATTTTGCCTAAAGGCGAATAACCCTCTGTGTGGGACTCTAAAGACTCGACACTACGCTGGCAGTGGGTTTAACCACAGACCGCAAGCGGCACTAGCTGTACGTAACGGTCCCCAGGTAGATGCCGATAAGAAAACTAACGAGTAAAACCCATCTGAACTCCTACTGAGCCTGAATGTGACAGTCTCCGTACAGTCTGGTCTGTTCGTCTAAAAACATCGCATGGCGGGCCTAGGGGGGCGGTAAACGTCAGTCCCCTAATAGCGGTACAAGTCGTGTCGGAGTGTAGCCCAGAACACCCTGAGATAACACTGGAAACCTACCAGTCTATCTCGCTTGCCCTGGCCAGGGACTTTGTGTAATGGCTCTCCTAGACACAGCGCGATATCAAGCCCCAATACCGGAAGAGACGAATCCTGTCTAACCGTCACTGCCTCCAAGTGCTTCGGGACTGCACCCAAAAACTACCTGTTTGCACGACTCCTTTGAGCCGTGGTAGGGTAGTAATCAAAGAACAGTGGGAACACGCTCGAGGCAAAGTGACAGTGTCAAGTCAACGGACTAAGCTGTACTCATGTCACCTGGGAACTGATAACTGACGATAGGTATAATACCAACCAACAGTTCCCGACGAGTCCTGTCCAGTGTACTCGTAACCTAACGAGCACCCGCATACTATCTCAAGTACGACGTACTGACGGCTGTGGGACAGACCGTCTCCCAAGCTGAGATGAGAAGCGCATACGCTAGTCTACTCCGGAGTATCGATGCCCTATCTCGATAGTCCTACGACTAGGGACCTACATAAGGATGTGCTTGTGGATTACCCAGCCCCCACGAGTGTTACTGCCATCACAACGCTGGTAATCAAGCAAAGATCCTAAGGGCTCTACTAATGTGTAAAGGCGATATGCTAAAAGAAACACATGCACACATTAAAGTAGAAACAAACCAAGTAGTATACTACTATTTTGAGCAAGATTGTCAATACAAGGTGAATATCCCAAGCTTCCATCAAGTAATATACAAACTAGTATGATACAGTAATGGCCTCTAGGGCATATACACTAACACTATACTACAGTCAGTCAAAGGATTCTTGTCACAGAAATTCTCCATGAAGGACCTAGGTGATGCCACCTACATTCTGGGGATTGAGATCTATCATGATAGACCAAAAAGGATGTTGGGACTTTCACAGTCCAGGTACATAGACACCATATTGAAAAGATTAAGTACGGAAGATTCTAAGCGCGGTAACCTGCCGGCTTGTCACGGAATCACCCTCTCCAAAGAGATGTCTCCCAAGACTGATTTGGAAAGGACTCGCATGTCGACTATACCCTACGCTTCTGCAGTAGGCTCTATAATTTATGCGATATTATGTACCAGACCAGATGTAGCATACGCATTGAGCGTTGTAAGCCGGTATCAGGATAACCCAGGGGAGAAGCACTGGATAGCAGTAAAGAACATTCTCAAGTACCTGAGAAGGACTGAGGAGATGTTCTTGGTGTATGGCGGAAAGGACTCCAAGTCTATGTCAGGTTATGTCTTTACCCTCAATGGAGGGGCGGTGTGCTGGAAGAGTTCCAAGCAGGACACCGTTGCTGACTCGACGATGGAAGCGGAGTATATAGCTGCTTGCGATGCCGCAAAAGAAGTTGTCTAGATGAAGAAGTTCCGAACAGAACTTCAAGCGGTTCCTACCAGTGTTGATCCAATACCTCTGTATTGCCACAACAACGGTGCTATAGCTTTAGCGAAGGAACCCAGGTCCCATCAGAAGTCCAGACACATCTTAAGGCGGTATCACCTAATCAGGGAGATCGTAGATCGCCGGGAGATCGAGGTGAAGAGAGTAGATACGGAGAATAACACTGCTGATCCATTCACAAAGGCCATTTCTCAGATGCAGTTCGAGAGGCTATTCGAGATGATAGGTCTGCAATATGCCAGTACATGGCTCTAATGCAAGTGAGAGATTGTTAGTGATTATGCCCTAGAGGCCATTACTCTATCATACTAGTTTGTATATTACTTATGGAAGCTTGGGATATTCACGGTTGTATTAACTGTCTTGCTAAAAAATGGTAGTATGCTACTTGGTTTGTTTCTACTTTAATATGTGCAAGTGCTTCTTTTAACATATCGCTTATACATATTAGTAGAGCCCTTTGGATCTTTGCTTGATTACCAGCGTTGTAATTGCAGGGTTACTAGGCACTCTCACAAGGGTCTATAAGGCATCAACCATGACCGATTTAAAATTTAGACGTGCCGAACAACCCTAACCAAGATCTTTAAACTAGAGATTAGGCGAAACAAAGCATGTTAAACACTTTAACATTAAGAGTTTGGGATTACAACCTTTGTAGTCCGGTCCTTCACTTCTAAAGCTCCGTGTTGAGGTCCCTTCGCTGCGATCATCGAGTATCCAGACTCTCGAAAAGCTCCACGAAGAGAAAGATGCAAGCTTGCTTCCGATCTTCGATAACAAAGATGATCTACCTTGAAGTTTCTTTAACACAAACTCTCACTCACTAATGAAGTGAAACACCCTTATCTAAATGGCTAGGATAGATTAGGATGATGAAGTAGGATTTTAGCTCTCATTTGTTTTCTTAATCTCACTCATTTTCATCACTAAGCAAAAAGCTAGAAAGCTTTTGCATCAAGGAAGAAGAAGAAGAAGAATTTTACTTTGTGATGAATAATGAATCAAGTGAGGTTAGAAATGCAACCATGGGTTAAGTATGAAGACTTAACCCATGCAGAGATTTTACTATGGTTAAAGGGTTGGGTTGGGTTAAAGAAATATCACAAAATATCACAAAATATCAAGGTCAATGTCAAAGCTTCAAGAAGCTTCTTGAAAGCTTCATGAATGTTTAATCCTAATCCAAACCCTAACCACAATTAAACTCTACAAAACATATTGCATTTATAACCACAATATGTTACAATATTATATCTCACATATACAATATTTATTGTAACAAAATAAAATAATACAATTAACATATATCGCTTATATATCAATGTATTACCCGAGTGAGAAAAAGAATCTTTTAGTGAGCTTATATTAGTTAATGTAATTTAATATATCAAATATATAATTATACATTAAATTATCGAATCAACTCTTGATCCGATAATCCGGCTATTTCATAAATAACCGACTAATATAATCTGTATCAGTTCATCGATTCAACACTTGATCCGATGACCCGGCTATATCACATATACCCGGCCGATATCTCATATCGCGAGAATCTAATACGGTATCGCATACACGCATCATTCTCGGTCCCGCACATAACACATATGTGCTCCTACTCCGTTTTGCCTGAGCGAAGAAAGCTCTGTGTAGGACTCTAAAGAATCGTCAATACGCCGGCAGTAGGTGATGATCATATCAAACACCCACAAGCTGCAAGCGGTCAGCTAAACGTAACAGCCACCCAGGTATTGAGCGATTAGAAGATCAACATGCAAGCCTATACTTTCTCCTGTGAATCCAGTCAGTAACACTCCCGTACAGTCCGGTCTCTTCGTCTGATATGTCGCATATCTCGCCTAGGGGTGGTAGACGTCAGACCCCGGTAGCTTGATAAGTCGTATCGATATGAGGTCTATAACAGCTCGAGAAACTACTGATAACACTTACCAGTAAATCTCAGCCACCCTGGCCAGGGATTTCCAGTTATAGCCAATCGAACACAGTGCAACATCAACTCCCTATACCGGGATAGACGAATCCCCTCCTATCGCTCATTGCCTCCATGTGATTCGGGACTATACCCAAAAGCCACCTTTTTGCATGCCCTCTTGGACGTGGTATGATGGAAATCAAAGCACAGTGGGAATCACATAAGACTCTATGACGATCTCGAGTATACAGACTACTCTGTACCAGTGTCACCAGAGAACTGCCATCTGACGTGAGGTATAATACCATCTGGGAGTTCTCGGCGAGTCCGTCCAGTGTACCCAGTCTCTACTGAGCACCCGTATACCTTCTCTGATGTCAAATACCAATGGATATGGGATCATCCATCGCCCATCATATAGGTCAAGAAGCGCATACGCTAGTCTACTCTGGAGTATCGATACCCTGTCTCGGTACTCCCACGACTAAGAACATTTGAAGGATGTACTTGGCGACTACTCTATCCCCACTAGTATGATCCGCATCATAGTCCTGGTAGTCAAGTACTCATCCTAAGGGCTTTATCAACATGTAACATAGAGACAATCAGAGTGTTAGTTATATGTATGTCCTAGAGGCCATTACTGTACATATGATGTATATTGTAATGGATGCTTGGACATATATAGGGAGGACTTTCTTGCTCGACATGATAGTATGCTATCTGGTTGTACTTTATCTTAACATGTACTCTGATTGTCTCTATGTTACATGTTGATAAAGCCCTTAGGATATGTACTCGACTACTGTGACTATGTTGAGATCATACTAGTGGGGCCACGGTAGTTGACGAGTACATCCTATAACTGTTCCTAGTCGAGGGTGTATCGAGACAGGGCATCGATGCACCAGAGTAGACTAGCGTATACGCATCTTGACCCATATGATGGGCGATGGATGATCCCATATCCATTGGTGTTTGACATCAAGGATGGTGTACGGGTGCTCAGTGGAGACTGGGTACATTGGACGGACTCGCCGAGAACTCCCAGATGGTATTATACCTCACGTCAGATGGCAGTTCTCCGGTGACACTGGTACAGAGTAGTCTGTTGACCCGAGATCATCATAGAGTCTTGTGTGATTCCCACTGTGCTTTGATTTCCATCATACCACGTCCAAGAGGGCGTGCAAAAAGGTGGCTTTTGGGTACAGTCCCGAATCACATGGAGGCAATGAGCGATAGGAGGGGATTCGTCTCTCCCGGTATAGGAAGTTGATGTTGCGCTGTGTTCGATTGGCTATAACCGGAAATCCCTGGCCAGGGTTGCTGAGATTTACTGGTAAGTGTTATCAGTAGTTTCTCGAACTGTTATAGACCTCATATCGACACGACTTATCGAGCTACTGGGGTCTGACGTTTACCACCCCTAGGCGAGATATGTGACATTTCAGACGACGAGACCGGACTGTACGAGAGTGTTACTGTTTGGATTCACAGGAGAATGTACAGGCTTGCTTGTTGATCTTCTGAGCGCTCAATACCTGGGTGGCTGTTACGTTTAGCTGACCGCTTGCAGCTTGTGGGTGTTTAATATGTCATCACCTACTGCTGGCGTATTGACGATTCTTTAGAGTCCTACACAGAGGTTTCTTGGCTCAAGCAAAACGGAGTAGGAGCACATATGTGATATGTGCAGGACCGAGGATAATGCGATATGTGATACCGTATTCTATTATCACGATATTTGATATCAGCCGGGTCATCGGATCAAGTGTTGATTCGATGAATCGGTAAATGAGATATTAGTCGGTTATATGCGATATAGCCGGATTGTCAGATCAAGTGTTGATTCGATAATTTAATGTATAATAATATATATGATATACATTAACTAATATTAGCTCACTAAAAGATTCTTTTTCTCACTCGGGTAATACATTGATATATATGCGATATATGTTAAATGTATTATTTTATTTTGTTACGATAAATATTATATATGTGATATATAATATTGTAACATGATATGATTACTAATGCAACATGTTTAGTGGAGTTTAAACATGATTAGGGTTTGGATTAGGGTTAAGACTTCTAGTAGATTCTAAAAGCTTTTCTTTTGTCTTGAAAAAGATATTATGCTTGATATTTTCAAGTGACTCATTCTTAACCTAACCCAAACCCTAGCCTTGGTTAATTCTCTACAAAGGTTTATTCAACCATGGTTGCATTATTCATCATATCTTCTTTTCATTATTCATCACAAAAGGATTCTATGAATGATTCTTCTTCTTCTTCCTTTCTCTTTTCATGAAAAAGCTTTCTTGATTTGATTTTGTGATGAAAATTGAGTGAGAATAAGAAAACAAATGAGAGCAAAAATCCTACTTCATCATTCTCATCTATCCTTGCCCTTTAGATGAGAGTGTTCACTTCATTTAGTGAGTGTTAGCTTGTGTTAATGAAACTTCAAGGTAGATCATCTATGTTATCGAAGATCGGAAGCTGGCTTGTATCTTTCTCTTCGTGAAGCCTCTCGAGAGTCCGGAACACGATGATCGCAGCGAAGGGACCTCAACACAGAGCTTAAGAAGTGAAGGACCGGATCTACAAAAGTTGTAATCCCTCTCACTTAGTGTTAAAGAGTTTAACATACTTGTTTTCGCCTAAACTCTAATTTAAAGATCCGGCTTCGGGTTGTTCGGCACGGCTAATTTTTAAATCGGGCATGGTTGATAGCTTGGAGACCCTTGTGGCAGTGGGTTTGGCGGCGGTTCCGTGGCCAAAATTATGACTTAGTCCCTCATATTTCATATATTTATTCTTAGGCCCTTTCTTGTCATTTTTTTCTGGGAATTTTTTAATTACACTCAAGTGTTGAGTTTTCTAGGGTTGTATTGGGGACTCGTTGATTCGATCGGATAATTTAACTTCGTTTAGTTTGTCCAGATAATTTTTAGAAACTGTTAAAAAGTTTGACCGGATATCAATAACTCACTTTTTCCCGACCCGGAAAATTTCCAAGTGTTGGATTTTTCCGTAGTTTGACAACGTTCTAAGTCGTGCAAGTAACGCGGTGGACTCTCTAGAAGACAACAAACCTTAACTCGATTATGTGACCGTCTTGAACTGCCTCTAAACCTTAGGGTTTGGGGCAGTACGGCGTGCCACATGTGAGGCGTTGGCTTGACCCTTCTACGGCTGGACCATTGGTACTGTGGCATGTGATGGATGTTTTTAAACTAATTTCAAGTGTTGAGAACTATTTGGGAAAACTTGGGTGTTTGATTATTCGATCGGAAAGTTTAACATTGTTTATTTATCTGGAATGTGATACAATATTTGGAATCCACAAAAAGTTATGAGATAACTGATTTGAATATTATAAACATAGCAGTTTAGTCTCAGATGATCGGTTGCCACGGAATTTTGATGTGATCAAAAGTTCGTCGCAATCACGTAGCGTACGCGGATACTCGCCGGGTAAACTTAATAGACAGCCACGCGCCATAGCCCCGACTAAGTGACTGTAGGAGAACCCTGTCGCCAAAAGCATCCGTTCGGGTGCTCACGGCAGCGGTGTTCCGCCTTAGTGCACTCCGTCGACGGCAACGGGGGTGCGGCCGTCTACTAAAGTTTGCGACGAGTATTCGATCAGAATGTCGAGAATCTTGTTGAATTGCCCAACTAGATATTGAAAAGAGTTTTCGATAATGAGACTAAAATGCGGGGTTTATAATTGTTAGGCATGCGATGTCTAAGGAATTCATTTGGTTAGGCATGTGATGTCAAAAGAGGTTGCGGATTCCAACTGTTGTAGTTTTACACTTTCTTTTCTGTGACCGTAAGCGTAGTATGTGGTGTATCGCCGGCTTCGTTGCTATACATCAACGACAATCGGGATACGCATACTTGCTTACGTTGATGATATGAGATATTAGGTGTTGCTGTGATATGTTATATTGGATCGTTGCGTTTTGAATAGCCGGGAGTTTTATGTGAGATGAGAGTTTTTCTTTTTCATTCATGTAAAATTCATTTGTATGTAATATTCTTTTGTTGGGGCACTTCCGGGCTGAGGATGATGTCACCATTGTATATTATTTACTTTTCCGCATTAGGTAGACCCAAGGCGGAGAGCACAAGTAACCGGGTTCTAGGGTCCAGTGGGAAACCATCTCGAGGAGTCGAGACCGGGTCTCCTAACCCTAGAATTGGCAGTGTTGCTTGCCGCTCTCGTAGGGGTCTAGGGATGTGGGTTTGGCTATTCATCGCAACCATGGAATCCGTGTTTTATATAGGCTCGTATTAAAAACACGGACGTCCTAGTATATCCAATATTTCATATATGTTCTTCTGCCGCAATGTTCTGTGATGAGATCATATTACTGCCTGAGACGAATGTTTATATTATATATATGAGATATATGTTATATTGCAGATTTCGTTTCAAATGTGATGCTTGTGAAGCATAATAAAATGGGACTTCATTAATGAGATTAATGAAACTAAAAGAAACCTAAAGATGTTGTAGAAACTTGTTTAAAAACCGGTAGCTCCAGTTCTTGCTTTGCATAGCGGTGTTCCTTGTAGAACATCCAGCACCTTATTCGATAAGGAAAGAGCCGAGATCCCTTCACCGGGAGTGACCTCTTTAGTGAAACTAGCAGATACTACAAACTCGGTTTGTCTTTTGATTGCTTCTATAGTTCTTGCTTTGCACAGCGGTATTTGTGAAATATCCTGCACCTTATTCGATGAGGAAAGGACCGACGATCCCTTCACCGGGAATGATCCCTTTAGCAAAACTAGAAAAGACCCAGAAACATTCCATTTAAAAATCACTCGATTCTACAACGATATCAACTTCATTACGCAAAGGGTTTTCTTAAAAACCCGTCGTAGCCCTCCGTCATTTCAGATAAGTACTTCATAGTATTTGTGCTGCGTTTGTTGACCTTGTCAAGGCGTAGTGTACGGTAGCTATTTAAGCTTATCTGCATAAGCATATGATGCGATTGGATTAGGGTAGTCGTGCGACTTTGTTGACCTTGTCAAGGGTCATGCGGGTGGGTTTAATTCAATCAGGAAATGACGGGTTGAACTTGACTTGCGGTCTATGGTTTGTTGACCTTGTCAAGGTCATAGATCGCTTGGGGCAAAATATTATCGGGAATTTCAAGTGTTGAAATTTGCAATGAGATTGCATACCTTCTATGAGATAGTTGGATCCCGATACCCGCTGTGAGTAAGAGTTGCTCCTGAGAGAGTTTTACACATTACAATTAGCCGATCAAGTAGGTGTCTAGAAAGGTGTTAACGGGGTTACGCCCCTGGGAAAACGAGGTTTATTTTAATTAGGTCCGTGCGAAAGCACGGGGAACCTCCCTCAAAGTACTGACACTGGCCTGGCTGAAAGATTGGCGAACTTGTAGGGTGTAATTAATCTCGGCTAGTCTTTCCTTTTAGGGTTTGAAGGAAGATTTGATTAAAACAGTGGGAGATATCCTGATTAGACATATTAGATAACCAATCTAATCTTGCAAGAGCATACGCTTGGTGTTTTCTTCTCTCTCTCTCTCTCTCTCCAGGTAGCGACCATATCACGCCTTAATCAAGATAATAATACGGATATATTGACCGAACCCGCTTGTTATACTGAGCTGGGGAACGTTGGTTCCGCTCCAACTTATAATTGTTATAAGACAGAGCAGGAAATTGGGGAATACCAGAATTCCCGTGCCGCCCAAACGAAGAAAGTGCATACTGATGCATCTTCTTCGGGTGTGTTCATTACAAAGAACTGTTTCTCAGTATCCTTTACGTCCTGGGTATGAGATACCGGATCAGGATCCTGCATATGTAATCTGTTACATGGGCTACAGATAGGTACAGAACTAAGAACGGGTGATAGGTTTCATGAGACAGAAAACGGTGCAAGTGTTGCAGCCAAGTCTGTTGGTCACTATCACCCTGTATTACCAGAATACATTGATTCTGAACGAATGTTATTAGATACCGAACCTGATATACAACATCATATCAGTCTCTTTATTAGTAAAGAAAGGATATAATTTTGTATTGTTGGATAATGTTTTGAACATTTCCTATATCAAGAGTTGATCGGTTCAGGTGCGTTATCTAAAAGCATAGACGATCTAAATCAAACCACAGTTCTTCGCATACAGAACACACACAAGAGGAAAAGTTCAGAAATGAACGAATCCTTCTTGAGGAATTGTTGACTGGGTCATATCAATGCGACCCGACTAGCTGAAGTTACATATAGATGCATATTTAAATTAGTTTGAATTTACATCTTGTGACACTTGCCGGTCATGTCACAGAGATAAGATGACCACAGCTCTGTTTATTGGAAACAGAGAAAGAGTTAGTGAACTCTTGGGATTGATACATGCTGATGTATAAAAGTCCCCTGTCTACACATGCCAAGACCGGTTCTTTGTACTTCATTAAATTCACTGATGATCTCTCAAGATTCAGACATATGTTCCTGTTGAAACACAAGTCCGAAACTTTTGAGATAATCACTGAATATAAGTTAGAAGTAGAGAACCAAAAACGTGTATAAGTATTATGTCCTTTGATGAGATCAAGGAGGAGAATACTTGAGCACGGAATTTCTGGACTGTTCTAAAGGAGAATGAGATTCTCTCTCAGCATTACTCCTCCGTATACACCATAGCACGATGGTATATCGAGACGGAGCAATAGCACCCTATATGATATGGTGTGCTCTAAGATGAGTACTACTGAGTTTCCTATTTCCTTTTGGGAGTTATGCACTTGAGAAGTTGCATACCTATTGAATAGGGTTCAAATCAAATCAGTTACCTACCACTTCATATGTGATATGGAATGGGAAGAGCCCATATCTTAAATTTGTTAAGATTTGGGGTTGTCCAGCCTATGTCTAAAAGCATAATCCGGACAAGCTCGAGGCAAAGTCAGTTCTGTGGAAGTTTGTTGGATATCCCAAGCATTCGCAAGGAAATATCTTCTACCAAACAGAAGAACAAAAGATGTTTTGTTTCTCAGCATGCCACCTTTGTGAAAGGGAATTTCTTATGAAGAAATTAGTGGTCATGAGGTAGAACTGGAAGGAGTTCCAGCTATACAAACAGCAACAGATGATTTGGTAGAACCAAAGGATTCAATAGTTTCCAACGAACCTCAGCCTCTCCGTCGATCTAGTAGGGTTCCTCACCCACCTAAGAGATACTTCGGTTTCTCTATGACAGTGGGAGCGAGGATTGCATCATGGGATGATGACCCAACTAGTTTCGAGCTGGCCATCAGGAATGAGACTCTGTAAGAATGGCTGGATGCTTATCGATCTGAGATGGAATCCTTATACACCAACAAAGTATGGACTTTGGTTGCTCTATCTGAAGGGTTAAATCCCCATCAGGAGCAAGTATATCTTGAGAAGATTACTAGGTGTACATGGAAAAGTTGAGACTTTCAAAGCTATGCTTAAGTCCATCCAGATCCTACTTGCCACGGCTACATACCATGACTACGATATCTGGCGGTTGGGTGTCATGACTGCTTTTCTAAATGTTGATTTGAAAGAGAGCGTCTATAAGTACACAGCCAGAGGGCTTCATAGACAGTGGGAGCAGCGGAAACGTGTGCAAGATGTTTTATGTGATAAAGCAGGCATTGCGGAGTTGGAACATCTGTTTTGATGTGGTAGTCAAAGAGTTTGACTTCATCAAAATGGTAGATGAACCTTGTATATACAAAAAGGTAGTAGGGAGTATGGTGGTGATCCTCGTAGAGTACGTGGATGACATACTCTTGATAGGGAAGGAGTTTCCTATGCTACGCTCGGTCAATCTCCGCTTATCACAAGGATTCTCCATATAGGATCAAAGTGATACCTCCTAAATCCTGGGTTATGGATCAATGAGATAGATCTATTTGGATATTAGGATTCTCACTAGGGGTAGTGAGATGGTATCAATCGATCCTGGGGAAAATCACTGGAAAGGTTCCAGGGTGATAAGGATGACTGAATGTCAGTCGGACATTGTCTTTACCCTCAGTGGAGGGACGGTATGTTGGAAGAGTTCTAAGCTAGATACCGTGACTTACTAGACGATTAAAGGCAAGATACATCGTTACCAAGGATGCTACCAAAGAGGCAGTCTGGATATATAAGTTCATAAGATGAACTTCGTTCCTACCATTATGTGACAATGGAGTTGTGGTTTTAGCTAAGGAACCCCCGTCCGATCAGAAATCCAGATATAATTCTTAGGCAGTATCACCTGATCATGGAGATGGTTGATCTCCAGGGAGATCGAGGTTAGGAGAGTAGACACAGAGGACAACAGCGCGGATCCACTCACAAAGGCCTTTTTCCCAGTAGAGACTTTTATGGGATGGTTGAGTACGAGATACTTCAACCACAGCAAATTGTTGGGTATGCGATACCACAACAGATGGCCCTAGTGCAAGTGGGAGATTGTTAGTTATATGTATGCCCTAGAGGCCATTACTGTACATATGATGTATATTGTAATGGATGCTTGGACATATATAGGGAGGACTTTCTTGCTCGACATGATAGTATGCTATCCGGTTGTATTTTATCTTAACATGTACTCTGATTGTCTCTATGTTACATGTTGATAAAGGCCTTAGGATATGTACTCGACTACTGGGACTATGATGAGATCATACTAGTGGGGCCACGGTAGTCGACGAGTACATCCTATAACTGTTCCTGGTCGAGGGTGTATCGAGACAGGGTATCGATGCACCAGAGTAGATTAGCGTATACGCATCTTGACCCATATGATGGGCGATGGATGATCCCATATCCATTGGAGTTTGACATCAAAGATGGTGTACGGGTGCTCAGTGGAGACTAGGTACACTGGACGGACTCGCCGAGAACTCCCAGATGGTATTATACCTCATGTCAGATAGCAGTTCTCCGGCGACACTGGTACAGAGTAGTCTGTTGACCCGAGATCGTCATAGAGTCTTGTGTGATTCCCACTGTGCTTTGATTTCCATCATACCACGTCCAAGAGGGCGTGCAAAATGGTGGCTTTTGGGTACAGTCCCGAATCACATGAAGGCAATGAGCGATTGGAGGGGATTCGTCTCTCTCGGTATAAGGAGTTGATGTTGCGCTGTGTTCGATTGGCTATAACTGGAAATCCCTGGCCAGGGTTGCTGAGATTTACTGGTAAGTGTTATCAGTAGTTTCTCGAACTGTTATAGACCTCATATCGACACGACTTATCGAGCTACTGGGGTCTGACGTTTACCACCCCTAGGCGAGATATGCGACATATTAGACGACGAGACCGGACTGTACGGGAGTGTTACTGTTTGGATTCACAGGAGAATGTACAGGCTTGCTTGTTGATCTTCTGAGCGCTCAATACCTGGATGGCTGTTACGTTTAGCTGACCGCTTGCAGCTTGTGGGTGTTTGATATGATCATCACCTACTGCCGGCGTATTGACGATTCTTTAGAGTCCTACACAGAGGATTCTTGGCTCAGGCAAAACGAAGTAGGAGCACATATGTGATATGTGCAGGACCGAGGATAATGCGATATGTGATACCGTATTCTATTATCACGATATTTGATATCAGCCGGGTCATCGGATCAAGTGTTGATTCGATGAATCGGTAATTGAGATATTAGTCGGTTATATGCGATATAGCCGGATTGTCGGATCAAGTGTTGATTCGATAATTTAATGTATAATAATATATATGATATACATTAACTAATATTAGCTCACTAAAAGATTCTTTTTCTCACTCGGGTAATACATTGATATATATGCGATATATGTTAAATGTATTATTTTATTTTGTTACGATAAATATTATATATGTGATATATAATATTGTAAAATGATATGATTACTAATGCAACATGTTTAGTGGAGTTTAAACATGATTAGGGTTTGGATTAGGGTCAAGACTTCTAGTAGATTCTAAAAGCTTTTCTTTTGTCTTGAAAAAGATATTATGCTTGATATTTTCAAGTGACTCATTCTTAACCTAACCCAAACCCTAGCCTTGGTTAATTCTCTACAAAGGTTTATTCAACCATGGTTGCATTATTCATCATATCTTCTTTTCATTATTCATCATAAAAGGATTCTATGAATGATTCATCTTCTTCTTCCTTCCTCTTTTCATGAAAAAGTTTTCTTGATTTGATTTTGTGATGAAAATTGAGTGAGAATAAGAAAATAAATGAGAGCAAAAATCCTACTTCATCATCCTCATCTATCCTTGCCCTTTAGATGAGAGTGTTCACTTCATTTAGTGAGTGTTAGCATGTGTTAATGAAACTTCAAGGTAGATCATCTATGTTATCGAAGATCGGAAGCTAGCTTGTATCTTTCTCTTCGTGAAGCCTCTCGAGAGTCCAGAACACGATGATCGCAGCGAAGGGACCTCAACATGGAGCTTAAGAAGTGAAGGACCGGATCTACAAAAGTTGTAATCCCTCTCACTTGGTGTTAAAGAGTTTAACATACTTTTTTCGCCTAAACTCTAGTTTAAAGATCCGGGTTCGGGTTGTTCGGCACGGCTAATTTTTAAATCGGGCATGGTTGATGGCTCGGAGACCCTTGTGGCAGTGCCTAGCAACCCTACACAGAGTACATGTTAAGATAAAGAGTGACCAGATAGCATACTATCATGTCGATCAAGAAAGTCCTCCCTATATATGTCCAAGCATCCATTACAATATACATCGTTTGTACAGTAATGGCCTCTAGGGCATACATATAACTAACAATCTCCCACTTGCACTAGGGCCATCTGTTGTGGTATCGCATACCCAACAATTAGCTCTGGTTGAAGTATCTTATACTCAACCATCCCATAAAAGTCTCTACTAGGAAAAAGGCCTTTGTGAGTGGATCCGCCCTGTTGTCCTCTGTGTCTACTCTCCTAACCTCGATCTCACTGGAGATCAACCATCTCCATGATCAGGTGATACTGCCTAAGAATTATATCTGGATTTCTGATGGGACGAGGGTTCTTTAGCATAAGCCACAACTCCATTGTCATACAATGGTAAGAACGAAGTTCATCTCATGAACTTATATATATCCCGACTGCCTTTTTGGTAGCATCCTTGGTAATGATGTATCTTGCCTTTAATCGTCTAGTAAGTCAAGGTATCTAGCTTAGAACTCTTCCAACATACCGTCCTTCCACTGAGGGTAAAGACAATGCCTGCGACTGACATTCAGTCGTCCTTATCACCCTGGAACCTTTCTTGTGATTCTCCCCAGGATCGATTGATACCATCTCACTACAACTAGTGAGAATCATAACATCCAATTAGATCTATCTCATAGATCCATAACCCAGGATTTAGGAGGTATCACCTTGATCCTATAGAGAATCTTTATGATAAGAGGAGATTGACCGAGTGTAGCATAGGAAACTCCTTCCCTATCAAGAGTATGTCATCCACGTATTCTACGAGGATCATCACCACACTCTCTACTACCTTTTTGTATATACAAGGTTCATCTACAATTTTGATGAAGTCAAACTCTTTGACTACCTCATCAAAACAGACGTTCCAACTCCACGACGCCTGATTTATCACATAAAACATCTTGCTCGCATTTCCGCTGCTCCCACTGTCTATGAAGCCCTCTGGCTGTGTACTTATAGACGCTCTCTTCCAAATCATCATTTAGAAAAGCAGTCATGACACCCAACCGCCAGATATCGTAGTCATGGTATATAGCCGTAGCAAGTAGGATCTGAATGGATTTTAAGCATAGCTTTGAAAGTCTCAACTTTTCTATGTACACCAAGTAATCTTCTCAAGATATACTTGCTCTTGATGGGGATTTAACCCTTCAGATAAAACAACCAAAGTCCATACTTTGTTGGGGTATAAGCATTCCATCTCAGATCGATAAGCATCCATCCATTCTTACAGAGTCCCACTCCTGATGGCCTGCTCGAAACTAGTTGGGTCATCATCTCATGATGCAATCCTCTCTCCCACTGTCATAAAGAAACCGAAGTATCTCTCAGTTGGGTGAGGAACCCTACTAGATCGGCGGAGAGGCTGAGGTTCGTTGGGATCTATTGAATCCTTTGGTTCTACCAAATCATCAGCTGCGGTTTGTATAGCTGGAACTCTTTCCAGTTCTACCTCATGACCAATAATTTCTTCACAAGAAATTCCCTTTCACAAAGGCGGAATGTTGAGAAACAAAACATCTTTTGTTTCTCGGTTTGGCAAAAGATATTCCCTTGCGAATGCTTGGGATATCCAACAAACTTCTACAGAACTGACTTTGCCTCGAGCTTGTCCGGATTATGCTTTTAGACATAGGCTGGACAACCCCAAATCTTAACTAACTTGAGAGATGGGCTCTTCCCATATCATATCATTTATGAATTGGTAGGCAACTGATTTGATTGGAACCCTATTCAATAGGTATGCAGCTTCTCAAGTGCATAACTCCATAAAAGGAAATAGGAAACTCAGTAGTACTCATCATAGAATACACCATATCACATAGGGTGCTATTGCTCCGCCCCGATATACCATCGTGCTATGGTGTATACGGAGGAGTAATGCTGAGAGAGAATCTCCTTCCCTTTTAGAATAGTCTAGGAATTCCGTGCTCAAGTATTCTCCTCCTTGATCTCATCAAAGGACATAATACTTATACCCGTTTTTGGTTCTCTACTTATAACTTATATTCATTGAATTTCTCAAAAGTTCCAGACTTGTGTTTCAACAAGAACATATGTCCGGATCTTGAGAGATAATCAGTGAATGTAATGAAGTACAAAGAACCGGTCTTGGCTTGTGTAGACAGGGGACCTTCATACATCAGCATGTATCAATCACAAGAGTTCACTAACTCTTTCTCTATTTCCAATAAACAGAGCTGTGGTCATCATATCTTTGTGACATGACTGGCAAGTTATACAAGATGTAAATCCAAACTAATTTAAATATGCATCTTTATGTAACTTCAGCTAGTCGGGTCGCATTGATATGACCTAGTCTACAATGCCTCAAGAACGATTCGTTCATTTCTGAACTTTTCCTCTTGTGTGTGTTCTGTATACTAAGAACTGTAGTTTGATTTAGAACGTCAATGCTTTTAGATAACATGCCTGAACCGATCAACTCTTGATATAGGAAATGTTCAAAACATTATCCAACAATACAAAATTATATCCTTGTTTACTAATAAAGCGACTGATATGATGTTGTACATTAGGTTCTGTTGCATATGTAAGCCCTAGAGGCCATTATTGTATAGTACTAGTTTGTATAATAAATTTTGGAAGCTTGGGATATATACACGGTTTTACAACAGTCTTGCTCGATATAGTAGTATGCTACATGGTTTGTATCTATCTTAA
This sequence comes from Agapanthus africanus, assembly GCA_030015575.1. NCBI lineage: Eukaryota > Viridiplantae > Streptophyta > Magnoliopsida > Asparagales > Amaryllidaceae > Agapanthus > Agapanthus africanus. The sequence goes on from CM057337.1 coordinate 502,946,136, forward strand.
TATGTGTATATGTTTCTTTTAACATATCGCTAAAAACAAATTGATGGAGCCCTTAGGATCTTTGCTTGACTACCGGCGTTGTGATGGCGATCACACTAGTGGGGGCTGGGTAGTCTATAAGCACATCCTTATTCTGGTCCCTAGTCGTAGGATTATCGAGACAGGGCATCGATACTCCAGAATAGACTGGTGCATACGCTTCTCGTCCCAGCAGGGGAGATGGTCTGTCCCACAGCCATCAGTACGTCGTACTGAAGATAGTATGCAGGTGTTCGTTAGGTTACAAGTACACTGGACAGGACTCGTCGGGAACTGTCGGTTGGTATTATAGCTATCGTCAGTTAACAGTTCCCAGGTGACATGAGTACAGCTTAGTCCGTTGACTTGACAATATCACTTCGCCTCAAGTGTGTTCCTGTTAGTGTATATGCCCTAGAGGCCATTACTGTATCATACTGGATTGTATATTACTTGATGGAAGCTTGGGATATTCACCTTGTATTGACATTCTTGCTCAAAATGGTAGTATGCTACTTGGTTTGTTTCTGCTTTAATGTGTGCATGTGTTTCTTTTAGCATATCGCCTTTACACATTAGTGGAGCCCTTAGGATCTTTGCTTGATTACCAGCGTTGTGATGGCAGTCACACTCGTGGGGGCTGGGTAATCTATAAGCACATCCTTATGCAGGTCCCTAGTCGCAGGACTGTCGAGACAGGGCATCGATACTCCGGAGTAGACTAGCGCATGCGCTTCTTATCCCAGCTAGGGAGACGGTCTGTCCCACAGCCGTCAGTACGTCGTACTTGAGATAGTATGCGGGTGCTCGTTAGGTTACGAGTACACTGGACAGGACTCGTCGGGAACTGTTGGTTGGTATTATACCTATCGTCAGTTATCAGTTCCCAGGTGACATGAGTACAGCTTAGTCCGTTGACTTGACACTGTCACTTCGCCTCGAGTGTGTTCCCACTGTACTTTGATTACTACCCTACCACGGCTCAAAGGAGTCGTGCAAACAGGTAGTTTTTGGGTGCAGTCCCGAAGCACTTGGAGGCAGTGACGGTTAGACAGGATTCGTCTCTCCCGGTATTGGGGGTTGATATCGCGCTGTGTCTAGGAGAGCCATTACACAAAGTCCTTGGCCAGAGCAAGCGAAATAGACTGGTAGGTTTCCAGTGTTATCTCAGGTGTTCTGGGCTACACTCCAACACGACTTGTACCGCTAGTAGGGGACTGACGTTTACCGCCCCCTAGGCCCGCCATGCGATGTTCTTAGACGAACAGACCGGACTGTACGGAGATTGTCACATACAGGCTCAGTAGGAGTTCAGATGGGTTTACCTCGTCAGTCTTCTTATCGGCATCTACCTGGGGACCGTTACGTACAGCTAGTGCCGCTTGCGGTCTGTGGTTAAACCCACTGCCAGCGTAGTGTCGAGTCTTTAGAGTCCCACACAGAGGGTTATTCTCCTTTGGGCAAAACAGAGTAGAGGTCGCATGGTTTTGCGACAGGGTTCGTTCACATCCGCGCACTTGTGCACGTTTGGCGTCCGGACAGACATTACTAGCGGGCTCTGGTTTGAGCCAGATCCTAGTATATGTTTTGGGGTTTGTTTTATCTCATAGTATTCATGTTCCTCGGAACACGAATGCGGGTGTGTATGCACAGTTGATTGAGGCGGAGGAAGAGGTTTTTCATTAGGGTTTTAGAACGGGTGCGTATGCACAGTTGACAGTCGTCTTTTTCCAAACCCTAATTAATTTGTGATATATCAATTAATAATATTAATTAAATGACATTGTGTCATGGTTGGGTTTGTTGACTTGTTGACCAAGGTTGACTAGTTGACCATGGTTGAAACATTGACTATCATCATTACACATCAAAAATGCTCTTTGATTCTTGCAAAAACAATTTAATGTGAAATGATAATAGTCTCATCAAACCTTCCATCAACTTTTTCATTTTGATTAATTTTATTAATTTGATAAATCACTTATATTGTTATGGTTGTAAAAAACCATCTCATTCTATCATAACCATTCTCTCTCCTCCTTTCATCTTCCTCCTCCTCTAGTTCAAGGAGAATCATTCTCATGAGTTGAGAAACCTCTCCTTGGAGATAAAACACCCAAAACCACTCTCTACTCATCCTAAGGTTGAAGGTCTAGCAAGCCGGAGACTTTAGTTTTCTCAAAGTTCGAGGAAGAAGCACAAGGTAGAGACCTTCAGGTGGATCCATCTTCGACAAGAGAAGGCAACGAGGAAAGCACCATCCGACCACTACAAAGAGTCCAAGAAGAAGGAGTTTAAGTTTAGGTATAACCCCTAACCGAGTAAATAACTCTCTTGTTAGTTGCTAGTGTGTAGTTTAGCCAAGATCCGTTTTTGTAGTCCATGTTACCTAAACCCTAAAAATCATTTTTTTTACCGTTTCCGCAAGCCCGAAAGAACCGGGAGAGGTAACGTAGACTTACAGTGGTATCAGAGCCTAACTAAACACACCCTAGCATGTTAGAAAAGTATTTAGAATATCGACCGAACGAAAAAACCGCAAAACACCCCGGAAAATCCTAGTTTCTGCCGATTTTTTTTTTCTGCTCTAAAAATAATAAATCATGTCTTAAAAATCGGCTCAGGCTTTTTTATGAACAGGCAAGTAAAACGATCCAGCGAACCGACCGACTCACCGCGGTTCGGCGGCAGAAGCTTGCTTCTGCCGCGGATCCGCGGCCGAGTTGACTCGGCCGTGGATCGTTTCTCCTGCAGTTTGTTTCTGGTGGTATTTTGTGATTTTTGAGATGGTTTGTTTCTGCCCAGAATTTCCAGAGAACAAGTTTGTTTTTGGGGTGGTTACAAATCCGTATTTTGGTCGATTTTCTGTAGACTTTGACTAATGGGTTGTATCTGTATTGTTATATATGTATTGAACGTCTGCTAATCGCTGTTGGAGATAGTGCCCTCATAGTCAATTATTGGATCGCAGGTACGTGATTGCAATGATTACGGAGGACCTATCCCGGTAGGACAGTCTTACTCGAGATGATAGTTTACTATCTGGTTTGCCTTTATCAGTCGTGTACATGTTCAGGTGACTGATTGCATGTTACACTTTGATAGAGCCCTTAGGATCTTGCTTTACTACCAACAGTATGATGGCGATCATATACGTGAGAGTTGGGTAGTTTATATGCATATCCTTAATTGTGGTCCCTAGTCGTGGGAGTTTCGAGATAGGGCATCGATACTCCGGAGTAGACTAGTGTATACAGTCGAGACCCCGACGAGGGGCGGTGGCCGGTCTCACAAGCCACTGGTGTCAGTTGGATCACCTAAGATGTATACAGGTGCTCATTGGGTTATGAGTACACCGGACAGGACTCGCCGGGAATCTGCTAGTTAGTATTATATCTACCGTCAGATAGCAGTTCCCTGGTGACATGTGTACAGGTTAGTTCATCGACCTGAGGTCGTCATTTGTCTCGTGTGAGTTCCCACTGTGCTTTGATTTCTACCCTACCACGGCTCAAAGGAGTCGTGCAAACAGGTAGCTTTTGGGTATAGTCCCGAGCCATATGGAGGCACGTGAGCGGATCGGCAGGGGATTCGTCTCTCCCGGTATTGGGGGCGAGATCGTGCTGTGTCTAGGAGAGCCATTACACATAGCCCACGGCCGTGGCAGGAGATTTACTGGTAGGTACTCCAGTAGTATCTCAGGGTGTTATTGGGCTTCACTCCGACACGACTTATACTGCTTCTGGGGGTCTGACGTTACTAGCCCCCTAGGCGGATATGCGATACTCATTGACGAACGGACCGGACTGTATATACATTGTCACTGTTAGGCTCAGTAGGGTTTCTGGATGAGTTCGCTCATCGGCCACCCTTGAGTGCGCTCATCAGTCTCCCTTGAGGTCAGTCCGTGGGCAGCCGTTATGCATTGCTGTGCCGCTGACGGTTTGTGGTTAAACCCACTGCCAGGGTGCTGACGAGTCATTAGAGTCCCCCACAGACAGTTTTCCAAGTTCGGGCGAAACGTTGTAGAGGCCGTATGGTTTTATGGCAGGGTTCGGAAAATGCACGTGCGTTTACGCACGTGTCAGTTTTCGGGCAGATGATACTGGTCGGCTTTGGTTTAAGCCGGATCCGAGTATTATATTGAGTAGATATAATATCTTTGTCTCAGTTGCATTTGTATTCGGTCGTAATACAAATGCGGGTATATTTATACTGTTACGGGGTTATCCTGAAAGTCGTTTCGGGATCACTTTTGGAAGTTGCCAGTTTCCAGTTTCCAGTTTTCTATCAGCCGTCTTTTAACATTCGGTTAAAGATGGATTTATCTTTTCTTGGATGAGGGTGAGTCATGCTTCTAGAAGGTTCTAGAAGGTTCTAGATTGGGTGAGGTGTCTTGTGACTCATGCTTTGATTTTAACCATTTCTTATTTAGCTAAAGATATTATTTTGTGTTCACATTATGATATTTATCCTATGGTTACTCTCCCCTCTCCAACGGTCATCCCCCCACTCCTATAAGTGGCCGGCCCCCTCTCTCTCCTCACACGCTCTCACTTGTTGTTCCACTTGAAAAGATATGATAGTATTTGGGGTGCATGGAATTTTACAGTTCATTTCATTCCATCACCCAATTCCCTCGGCAACTTCATTAACCGTCCGTCCACAGTTTTGGACGGAACGAGACAAAGTCATCTACTCATTCTCTACATCATTCTTGGTCGTCTCTTCTAGCAAACTTGACGACCGAGTTGCCTCAAGTCAGAGGCGGGAGCCCGTTTAAAGAATCGGTGATGTGGTGCCACCTAGACGAGAAGATCGGAGATCGACGAGATCGGAGCAGCCGCAACGGAGAGTGGGATGATGGTTAAAGAACGAAGGACTCGGATCGTTCGGTATAACCTTTCTACACTCTTTACAGTTTGTTAGTTTAGCAATAATGGCAGATCCGGGTTAAAGTATACGATAGCGCCAGTTTAAATGTTTTTGTTCCGCATTTGGCGTCTGTAGACGGCCGGGGCGCTAGCGTAGACTTACAGTGGTATCAGAGCCTAACCATTTTGCTATACTAACTTGTGCTAACGCGTTCAAAACGTCGATCGAACCGAAAATCGAAAAACACAATTTTCTAGCCCGACAGTTTCTGTTGTTTTTAAACGGTGTCCTAAAAATATTTTGACCATCTCAGAAAACTGTGCAGGAAATTATAAGAACTACGACGAAATTTGGGCACGTGTCTCCACCAAAGAGCCGCGGAAACGCGGCCAAACCCATGGTTTGGCCGCGCATCCGCGGCCACGTGGTGAGCTCGTGCTCCCAAATTTTGTCAGTGGGTTCTCCTCTGGATTTTGTGATTTTTGGTATATATCATTTTGGCCCAGGTTTTGTTACTGTTCACCAGTAAGTCGTGGGGCCCACTTTTTGATATTTGGTCGATCGAAATTTAAACACGTTAGTTTACAGTGCTTACATTATAACTCCGACCGGGAATGTCATTTGATCGGTAAACCGCGTCTGATTGCTATAGTTCTTTTAGACGGGTTTGCGAACGTGACATTCGCGTTGATGTTCTGTGTTGTGCTGTGATGTTGCGGATATGTCGTGGTGGATAGCAGTGTGCAATGGTAGTACAGTTTGAGTTTATTTGTACATTTGATATTGCGGGGCGAGCGTCCAACTTGTGGACTGCCGTCACTGCCTGTTGTATAATATTCTTTTGGGGCACGACCAGGTTGCGGTCGATGTACCTATTGTACTATTTTTCATTACTGTACTAGGTTTTGCCCCGCGACGGAGTGCACGGATAGCCGGGTTCTGGAGGGCAACGGGTCCGCATCTCATGGCTTTGGGAGGCAGAGGGGCCCCACTCTAAAATTGGCAGACTATTCGCCGCACTCGTAGGGGGTACAGGTTGACCCAAGGAGGGGTGCTCAATTTACCGGATTCCGTGAAGTGCCGGGTGTTCCATTCACTATGCTGTGGGGACTACCTCGCTTCAGGTTTTGGCGGGTAACTTGCTGCACCCGTAGGGGTCTAGGTTTCATTGCACAGGCTATCCACACGACAGGGGAACGTCGGGTTTCAGCAGCGGCTCTGTGAAACCCGGGGATCCCAGGTATCTGTATTGTTCTGTGATGCTTATTACTTTTCTGTAATGTTGCATATTATCACGCCTGGAGCGATTATGTATATTGGCTTATATACTATTAGATGTTGTATATGTTTTACACCCGCGCTAGTCCAGTCCCCGCTCTGTCGTTAGTTAAGTAACCTAACGGGAGATGACGGGACCCAGTGACGAATGCGGATGGCATATACGTACATTTTATTTTCGTTCTTTTCTGGTGTGATTGATTGATGGGACTGCGTTGATTCTGATCAATGCAAAGTAAAACAAACCTGTTTGAGTTGTTGGAACAATTTTAAAAAGTGTTATTGCAAAGACGTTTCCTTTTTGTCATGCATAGCGGTATTCAGTGGAATATCCTGCACCTCATTCGACGGGGCAAGGGCTGATATCCCTTCACCGGGAAAGACCCCTTGGACAGAAGTTTGCGTCAGGGTAATAACTTTACTATAGTCGATTACAAGTTGCTTTGCATAGCGGTATTCAGTGGAATATCCTGCACCTCATTCCACGAGAAAAGAGCCGAGATCCCTTTACCAGGAGTGACCTCTTTAGCAAAAGGTTTTCGCCACTATATTTTAAAAAGCTATCAGGTTCCTTCAGCGATATCAAGTTCACTACGCTAAAGGTTTTTCGCCAAAAACCAGCCGTAGCCCTCCGTCACTTCTTTTGGGTATTCAGTAGTATTCAAGCTATGTATTTTGACCAACGCCAAGGCATAGTGTTTGGTAGCTGCTGGGTATTCAATTGTTGCATAGATAGATGAGTTAGTTTGGGACAGTCGTTCTGCCATTTTGGCCAACGTCAAGGGCATGTGCGGGTGGGTTCAAATTGACAAGATAGTGACGGGTAGAACTTGGCATGTGACTTATGACATTTTGACCAACGCCAAGGTTATAAGAGCATGGGGCAAAAATGATATCGGGAGTTTCTAAAGAAACTGAAACTTGCCAAGTATGCGCATACCTTCTGGAGTATGAGTAACGTGGATGCATTCCATCACGTTATCATGCGATGAGAGTTGGATCCCGATTCCCACTGATGAGTTGGTTTACTCTTCGGGTGATCCCGATTGATTCTTCTTTAGGTTTGGAGGAGAATTTGACAGGACAGTGGGAGGTTTCCGGATTAGATAAAGTGATGACCATTCTGATCTAGGTTAGAGTGCACGCAGAGTGTTTCTTTTCTCTCTCTCTCTTTGGCAGCGACCTTTGACCGACCCTAGACTATGACTCAGTGACCAGGTTGACCGAACCTTCTTAAAATACTGGCTTTTGGATTGTCTGTGTTGCATAAGTCATTGCCACTCCTTCTTTTACCCTTTGAATTTCTCAGAACACCCGTTTTACTACGGATATCCACTTCCATTGGATAGATCCATCGTATGGTTATATACGAACTCGAAGGGACTTCTTCGAGGATGGATCCAGGTTCAGGAGAAATAGAATTGGTTTATTCAGTTGTTTTTTATTATCACCTTCTCTCAGGTTGCGAGAGCTCCTTGGTTTAGGAGAGTACACCTATTACGCTTATTGGATAGTCTTATTCCAAACCATAGGCAGGTGCCGAAAGGTAGGGAATGAAGAAAACCAATTAGCCTAAGTAGGGTGTGCAGAAGGTAATATGTAAAGACAAAATAAAGGGATTAGAAAGAGGGCAAAGTAAATTGCGACTGATATCATTCACGACCAAACCGCGTACTTAATCGCCACTCCTAATTCACCTTTAAAAGAATAAGGTATTATTCAGTTGTCCTTTATCATCACCTTTTCTCAGTTGCGAGTACTCCTTGGTTTAGGAGGGTACACCTATTATGCTTACTGGATAGTCTTCTTCCAAACCATAGGCTGGTGCCGAACGGTAGGGAAGGAAGAAAACCATTTAGCCTAACGACGGTATACAGAAGGTAACGACTAAAGACAAATAAAGGGATTTGGAGAGATGGCAATAAAATATACGGTTGAAGTCATGAGTTGGATTATGGAAGAGGCATTACTATGAATACCAGGATACCCCTACGAAACATTTTCATGTTTCAGTGCATTGTTAAAGAAAAACTGTTTTCCCGATTAGACACTTACTCCAAGGGTATGTATTTACCAGGTTTCATTCTCATATCTGTATGGTTTTACAGATGATGAGTGGGAGTAAGATATTGGGAATTAGGTGATCATCCTCATTATATCGGAATTCGTTGTAATTGGTGATATTTGAGGAAATCGCCAGGGTACAGTTTTCAACCTACGACGCACAGGTTTTGAGTTGTTCAACTCAGCGGACTTATACAGAGTATTGTATGTTGTCCAGTATCCATCAGGACAAAGGGGAGGTCCTCATACTATGTTCTATTTACTTATAACTTCTCTAGTATTTAGACAAGTGTTTCGTAGAAATACAAGGTCTAAGTTTTGAGAAGTTGTGGGTATAAGAATAAAGTAGAGAACCAGGTATCACAAGTATCGGGATTCTTCAAAGAGATTGAAGATGTAGATTCTTGTGATTGGTATTCAGATGATAGTAATGGGTTTTGAGAAACGAGTTTCTCTTTCAGGTTACTCATAATTGGATGGATTCCTAAGTTGAGTAATGCTGATTAGCCTCTTTCCATTAAGTTGATATGCACTGGAGACAGCTGCATGATTTGAATATGGTTCCAATTAAATAAGTGCCAAAGTTTCTGTATTGGATATAGAATAGTTCGTACCTTAAAAGATGTTAAGGTACGGGGAGTTGTCCAGCTTATGCTTAAAACCAGACTCTGGATAACTCAGGGCACGTTTCTGTGATGGCTGTTTGTGGGTTGACCCTGGCTATGACGAGGGTTGATATTCTACCATTTGGAAGATCAATAGTGATATTGTTCTTGACTCGCCACAGTTTTAGTAAAATGGATCTTTTTCAGAAAACAGTAGTGGGAGTATAGTAGAACTGGAAGTGATTCCAGAACCGCGAACGATTACGGAAAATTTAATAGGACCTATATATTCAATCAGGTTTGACATTCCAATAGCCACTCCGCAGATATGGTGGGTAACCTCAGACACCCGAGAGGTACTTCGGTAGGCTCAAGGACGGTGACAGGGAGGTTCTTATCTACCCAGACTTGACACTACTGTTGTTCCAGACTATGAGACCAGGCAGGAGGATAAGTATAGCGTCGTTCTAAACTGGCTTTAGAAGTGTACGTGTATATTATTCTGCCAGAGGGTTGTCATATTCAGTGGGAGCAGCGGAAGCATAGTGGGCAAGTAGCTTATGTCTATTTATAGACTAGAGCAGTTATAGCGGAGATAGATCATCTAATTTTGATGTGAAAGTCATAGGTTTGACTTCATCAGAATAGGGGATGGATCTGTTAAGAAGGTAGTAGGGTGTGATGTCATGGTATTTGGATGACATACACAGAGTAGGAAGTAAAATTCCTATACTACGATCGGTTGTACTCTGATCGTCACACAAGTTGTTTCTCCAGACAGGATATGGATATAATATTTGACATTCTGGTTTCTAGATCTATAGTTTTAGATCTGGATTTGGGTAGTTTCCCAATGTGGGTACTTTGACAGATATTCTAATGGTTTTTAGAATAGTTGACTCCTAGCATGGTAGTGTACCTGCAGGTGATGGAGTCACCCTCTCTAAAGGTGTCGTATAGACTAAAGGGGAGAGGGATGTGCATGATTGGCAGATCACTTGCTTAGGCAATTGAGTCAATCATGAGATGTCAAGTACCGCACCAAATGTTGTTTTTGCACTAGATGCAATAAGTTTGTATTAATCCAATCCTGGAGAAACATAAGGAAGCAGTTTTAGAACATTAGTACATGTTCTACGGATTTGATAACGGCAGCCTCTTTCGGGAGACGGTTATCATTCCAGGCTTCAAAGGTGACATGGATGACAGAGTGATTGTCAGAGTTTTAGTTTTCCCTCTGACGAGGGACAGTATTATGGACAGGTGGTTCCAGAGGATACTGTGGGTGGCATGGTGCCGGATACTGATTAGGTTCAGTGATCCATACAGTCTAAGAAGTTTGGATATGGAGTTCATTTATGAACTAAGGTCCCATCAGATATCCAGACATATTCTAAGACAGGTACTACTCAACTCGGGAGATGGCTTTCTCCGCGAACTTGAGATTTAGAGAGATATTGAAAGATACTTCTAGGCGGATCCACTCACTGAGGCTATTTCTCGAACACAATAGTTTTACAAACGGGCTTTGTGAAACTGATTAGTAGAGGAGTTGGATGTTCGGTTTCACACGGGCTGTGAGTAGTCGACGTTGCAATAATTAGCCTTGAGTGCAAGTGGGAGATTGTTGGAGATAGTGCCCTCATAGTCAATTATTGGATCGCAGGTACGTGATTGCAATGATTGCGGAGGACCTATCCCGGTAGGACAGTCTTACTCGAGATGATAGTTTACTATCTGGTTTGCCTTTATCAGTCGTGTACATGTTCAGGTGACTGATTGCATGTTACACTTTGATAGAGCCCTTAGGATCTTGCTTTACTACCAACAGTATGATGGCGATCATATACGTGAGAGTTGGGTAGTTTATATGCATATCCTTAATTGTGATCCCTAGTCGTGGGAGTTTCGAGACAGGGCATCGATACTCCGGAGTAGACTAGTGTATACAGTCGAGACCCCGACGAGGGGCGGTGGCCGGTCTCACAAGCCACTGGTGTCAGTTGGATCACCTAAGATGTATACAGGTGCTCATTGGGTTATGAGTACACCGGACAGGACTCGCCGGGAATCTGCTAGTTAGTATTATATCTACCGTCAGATAGCAGTTCCCTGGTGACATGTGTACAGGTTAGTTCATCGACCTGAGGTCGTCATTTGTCTCGTGTGAGTTCCCACTGTGCTTTGATTTCTACCCTACCACGGCTCAAAGGAGTCGTGTAAACAGGTAGCTTTTGGGTACAGTCCCGAGCCATATGGAGGCACGTGAGCGGATCGGCAGGGGATTCGTCTCTCCCGGTATTGGGGGCGAGATCGTGCTGTGTCTAGGAGAGCCATTACACATAGCCCACGGCCGTGGCAGGAGATTTACTGGTAGGTACTCCAGTAGTATCTCAGGGTGTTATTGGGCTTCACTCCGACACGACTTATACTGCTTCTGGGGGTCTGACGTTACTAGCCCCCTAGGCGGATATGCGATACTCATTGACGAACGGACCGGACTGTATATACATTGTCACTATTAGGCTCAGTATGGTTTCTGGATGAGTTCGCTCATCGGCCACCCTTGAGTGCGCTCATCAGTCTTCCTTGAGGTCAGTCCGTGGGCAGCCGTTATGCATTGCTAGTGCCGCTGACGGTTTGTGGTTAAACCCACTGCAAGGGTGCTGACGAGTCATTAGAGTCCCCCACAGACAGTTTCCCAAGTTCGGGCGAAACGTTGTAGAGGCCGTATGGTTTTATGGCAGGGTTCGGAAAATGCACGTGCGTTTACGCACGTGTCAGTTTTCGGGCAGATGATACTGGTCGGCTTTGGTTTAAGCCGGATCCGAGTATTATATTGAGTAGATATAATATCTTTGTCTCAGTTGCATTTGTATTCGGTCGTAATACAAATGCGGGTATATTTATACTGTTACGGGGTTATCCTGAAAGTCGTTTCGGGATCACTTTTGGAAGTTGCCAGTTTCCAGTTTCCAGTTTTCTATCAGCCGTCTTTTAACATTCGGTTAAAGACGGATTTATCTTTTCTTGGATGAGGGTGAGTCATGCTTCTAGAAGGTTCTAGAAGGTTCTAGATTGGGTGAGGTGTCTTGTGACTCATGCTTTGATTTTAACCATTTCTTGTTTAGCTAAAGATATTATTTTGTGTTCACATTATGATATTTATCCTATGGTTACTCTCCCCTCTCCAACGGTCACCCCCCCACTCCTATAAGTGGCCGGCCCCCTCTCTCTCCTCACACGCTCTCACTTGTTGTTCCACTTGAAAAGATATGATAGTATTTGGGGTGCATGGAATTTTACAGTTCATTTCATTCCATCACCCAATTCCCTCGGCAACTTCATTAACCGTCCGTCCACAGTTTTGGACGGAACGAGACAAAGTCATCTACTCATTCTCTACATCATTCTTGGTCGTCTCTTCTAGCAAACTTGACGACCGAGTTGCCTCAAGTCAGAGGCGGGAGCCCGTTTAAAGAATCGGTGATGTGGTGCCACCTAGACGAGAAGATCGGAGATCAACGAGATCGGAGCAGCCGCAACGGAGCGTGGGATGATGGTTAAAGAACGAAGGACTCGGATCGTTCGGTATAACCTTTCTACACTCTTTACAGTTTGTTAGTTTAGCAATAATGGCAGATCCGGGTTAAAGTATACGATAGCGCCAGTTTAAATGTTTTTGTTCCGCATTTGGCGTCTGTAGACGGCCGGGGCGCTAGCGTAGACTTACAATCGCTATACGTCGATTAGTGGGGGTTATACATATCTCTAATCTGTGATGTTGATGGTATGTGTATTTGAATTCATTGGATTGTCGCGGATGAATAGCCCGGGGGAATTGTGAGATGAGAGTTTTGTTTATCTTTCAATTCTTGTAATATGTAAATTGATGTAATATTATTTGTATGGCCGTACAACCGGGTCGGGGTTGTAGCCGTCATTGAATAATTTCTTTTTACTGTTTTTTCTCCTAGGATAGACCCAAGGTGGGGTGCACAAACTACCGGGTATCTCGAAGTGCCGAGTGGCCTACTCACGAGTTGAGGGAGGTTGCTTCAATTCGGGTACTTGGCGGGTAGTTTGCCGCACCCGTAGGGGTCTAGGGTGGGGTTTGGCTATTCATCGCGACCGTGTAATCCGCTCTTCATTACAGGCTCGTACGAATTGCGGATTCCTAGTATATCCAATGTATTCATCTGTAATCTAGAATGGCTATCATTGCATGTGACGAATGTTTATATATATCTATATGATATCTATTTAGGCGTTGCTTATGTTTTGCATCCGCGCTAGTCCAGCCCCCGCTCTGTCGTTAGTTAAGTAACCTAACGGGTGATGACGGGACCCCATGGCGAATGCGGATGGCATAAACGTACGTCATATTTTCGTTGTTTTCTGGAATGGTAGGATTAAATGATGGGACGCATTGGAATTAATGCAAGAAAAAAATAAACCAAGTAAAAGTCGTTGGAACACTTTCAAAACCACTCGGTTCTTTTCAAAACCAAATTTTAAATGCGGAGCTTGAGCCACTCCTTTTGAAAGCTATCTCGTTCCATCGATTATATCAAGTTCACTACGTTCACGGTTTCGCCAAAACCATTCGTAGCCCTCCATCATTTCAGTTAAATATTCGGTAGTATTCAAGCTGTGTATTTTGACCTCATGCCAAGGCATAGTGATTGGTAGCTGCCGGATATTTATCTGTTGCATAGATAGAATGCGTTGGTTTGAGACAGTCGTACTGCCATTTTGGCCTACGTCAAGGGTAGGTATGGGTGGGTTCAAATTAACCTGGATAATGATGGGTAGAACTTGACATGTGACTTATGACATTTTGACCTCACGCCAAGGTCATAAGAGCATGGGGCAAAAATCCACATCGGGAGTTTCAAAAGAACTGAAACTTGCTAGCGCTGCATACCATTTGGAGTGTGATGATTCTGGTAGGATTCCTTCAGTTTTATCACGCGATGATATTTGGATCCCGATCCTACTGTGAGTATATGCTACTCCTCGGGAAATTTCTCACTTAACGATCAATGCTATAAACCTAGTAGGTGTCTAGAAAGGTGTTAGCGGGGCTACGCCCCCAGGGAAAAGAGGTTACGTAATTAAGGATCTTCGCGAAAGCGTTGGAAAATCTCCCTCGAAGTACCGACACTGGCCTGGCTGAACAGTTAAGCAAGTATTGTACAGTGAGATTGATCCTAACTGATTCTTCCTTTATGGTTTGAGGAGGGATTTGAGAGACAGTGGGAGCCATCCTGTTTAGACAAATTAAAAACCACTCTAAACTTGCAAGAGCATCATGTTAAAGTGTTTCTTCTCTCTCTCCTAATTGCAGCGACCAAACATCATGACTGGACTTAAGTTACTACTAGATAAAAACATACTGACATGGCCAAACTACAAAGATTGGCTCAGGAATGTCAAAATGGCAATTACTTATGACAAGTTGGGGTATCTTCTTACCACCAAAGCTCCCCCTGTCCCAGGTCCCAAAACTAGCGTCGCGGATAGGGAAATCCGTAAGACCTGGGATATCGACTGCGCGAAGGCCAATTGCCTCGTGCTTGCCTCTATGGACAACGAACATCAGAGGAGGCATGAGAATATGGACCTCGAATCCATATTTCTCCATACAAAAGAACTGTATGGAGAGCAATCTCGTATCGCCAGATACGAAGTGTCGAAGAAGTTGTTTTCGGCAAGATTGGCCGTCGGATCATCGGTAGCGGAACACGTGCTTAAGATGATTGGCTACATAGAGGAGCTCGCGGACCTTGGGACCACGTTAGAGAATGTGCTCTATACGGACTTGATTCTTCAGTCCCTTCCTTCCACTTACGCCTAGTTCATCCTGAATTTCAACTTGCAAGAAAAGGAAGTTGAACTTTCAGAGCTCCTCAACATGCTGAGGAGTGCAGAGGGCACCCTACAGAAAGGTAGGGAAACATCCACTTTGTTTGTAGGAGGATCTTCCTCTTCTAGGTCCAAGGCGAAAGCCAAGGGAATGAAGAAGAAAACCCCCGCCAAACCAAGGGGCGGTGTTAGTAAGAAGGATACGAAGGGAAAGGCAAAAGCAACAAAGGTAGCAGGGAAGCTTGTGGATAAGGAAGAATGCTTTTACTGTCACAAGAGTGGACACTGGAAGAAAGATTGCAGGGCTTGGAAGGCCAGAACACAGGATCTGAAGCAAGTTGCGGCTTCAGCTTCAGGTGTGTATGTTATTGAAAACTGTCTATCAATAAACTCTACGTTCTGGGTATTGGATACCGGATCAGGATCTTATATCTGTAATTTTTTGCAGGCGTTGAGAAAGCGTAAGTTTTTGAAAGCAGGTGATATGACCCTCAAAGTTGCAAACGGAGCTAGCATGGATGCTGAGGCCGTGGGGGACTATCACCTGGGAATGTCAGATGGACATGTTTTGGTTTTATATAATTGCTTTTCTGTACCCAACGCAACTTGTAATATCATTTCTGTATCTTTGGTTTCTAAAGAAGGTTATGAATTTTCGTTTGTAAGTAATGTTGTAAACATTCACCTTAATCAAGTTCTGATTGGGTCAGGTACATTGAGCAATGGTATATACGTATTAAACCAACCACAGATTTTCAATGTCCAAAATACACACAAAAGAAAGTCTCCGGAAACAAATCAGACTTTCTTATGGCATTGTAGACTGGGTCACATCAATGAGAGAAGGTTGACGAAGTTACATACAGAAGGATATTTGGATCCGTTCGAATATCAATCATATGCAACTTGTCAATCCTGTCTCAAAGGAAAGATGACAAAGACTCCGTTCACTGGATACGGAGTGAGAGCGAGCGAGCTCTTGGGACTCGTGCACAGCGACGTGTGCGGTCCAATGTCTACGAATGCACGAAACGGTTATTCTTACTTCATTACTCTTACGGATGATTTTTCAAGGTTCGGACATGTCTTCTTAATGAAGCATAAATGTAAAGCCTTTGGAAAATTCCAGGAATATAAGAATGAAGTAGAAAAACAAACAGGCAAAAGTATCAAGACACTGAGATCTGATCGAGGTGGTGAATACTTGAGTGCCGAGTTCCTGGATTACCTAAAAGAGAATGGAATTCTCTCTCAGCTTACTCCTCCATACACTCCGCAACATAACGGTGTATCGGAGAGACGGAACCGAACCCTATTGGATATGGTACGTTCCAGATGAGTAACGCTGAGTTACCGCGATCATTCTGGGGATATGCACTAGAATCAGCTGCATACCTTTTGAACCGAGTTCCAACTAAGACTGTGCCTACCACACCATATGAGTTATGGAGTGGGAAGAAACCCTATCTTCATTACCTGAAGATATGGGGATGTCCAGCTTTTGTAAAAAAGCAGCATGCGGATAAGCTCGAGACACGCTCAGTACTGTGTAAGTTTGTGGGATACCCAAAGAACTCCAGGGGGTATCTTTTCTATTACGCAGAGGAACAAAAGGTCTTTGTTTCTCGTAATGCCCACTTTCTGGAACATCAGTTCTTAGAAAAGGAAATAAGTGGGAGCGCAATAGAACTGGAAGAAATTCCAGAACCACGAGCTATTACTGAAAGCTTAGTAGAACCAGAGGGTTCGAAAGATCTTGACATTCCTGAACCGCTCCGCAGAAATAGTAGGCAGTCTCATCCGCCAGAGAGATACTACGGTTTTCTCATAGACGGGGATAGAGAGGATTGCATCATTGATAATGATCAGCCTACTAGCTTCCAGCAGGCCATTCAGAGCGTTGACTCGGTAAAATGGCTGGTTACTATGCGGACCGAAATGGAGTCCATGTACACCAACAAAGTATGGACGTTGGACATTGCTCCAGATGGGGTAAAACCCGTAGGATGCAAGTGGATCTTCAAAAGGAAGATTGGTGTAGATGGACAGGTTGAGACCTATAAAGCTAGACTTGTTGCAAAGGGTTTCCGTCAAAGACCTGGCTTGGACTATGATGAAACCTTTTCTCCAGTGGTTATGCTGAAATCCATTCGGATCCTTCTTGCCATTGCTGCCTTCCACGATTATGAGATCTGGCAAATGGACGTAAAGACCGCTTTTCTAAATGGAAATTTAGAGGAGTGTGTCTATATGGACCAACCAGAGGGTTTCATTCAGAGTGGGAGCAGCGGAAAGGTGTGCAAGTTGCTTAAGTCCATCTATGGACTAAAGCAGGCATCGTGGAGTTGGAACATCTGTTTTGATAAGACGGTCAAGGAATTTGGCTTTATCAAAAATCCAGATGAACCATGCATCTATAGTAGATTTGTAGCAAGAACTGTTGTATTCCTCGTATTATACGTGGATGACATTCTCTTGATAGGAAATGACATTCCTATGCTACAATCTGTCAAAGGGTTCTTGTCACACAGGTTCTCCATGAAAGACCTGGGTGATGCCTCATACATTCTGGGGATTCGGATCTATCGTGACAGATCCAAGAGGATATTAGGACACTCACAGTCCAGGTACATCGACACCATACTGAAAAGGTTCAGTATGGAAGATTCCAAGCGCAGTAATCTACCGGCTTGTCACGGGATCACCCTCTCCAAAGAGATGTCTCCCAAGACTGATTTGGAAAGGGATCGCATGTCTATTATACCCTACGCTTCTGCGGTAGGCTCTATAATGTATGCGATGTTGTGTACCAGACCAGATATTGTTTATGCACTGAGTGTGGTAAGCCGGTATCAGTCAAACCCTGGGGAGAAACACTGGATAGCGGTAAAGAACATTCTCAAGTACTTGAGAAGGACTAAGGAGATGTTCTTGGTGTATGACGGAAAAGACCTCCAGATCGAGGCCTTTGCTGACTCCAGCTTCCAGAGTGACAAGGATGATTCCAAGTCCATGTCGGGTTATATCTTTACCCTCTATGGAGGGGCGGTGTGTTGGAAGAGTTCCAAACAGGAAACCGTTGCTGACTCGACGATGGAAGCGGAATATATCGCTGCTGCAGATGCCGCAAAAGAAGCCGTCTCGATAAGGAAGTTCCTAACAGAACTTCAGGTGGTTCCATCCATTGTTGATCCAGTACCTCTGTATTGCGACAACAACGGGGCTATAGCTTTAGCGAAGGAACCCAGGTCCCATCAGAAGTCCAGACACATCTTGAGGCGGTATCACCTGATCAGGGAGATCATGGGTCGCCAGGAGATCGAGGTTCGGAGAGTTGCTACGGAAGATAACACTGCTGATCCATTCACCAAGGCCTTACCCCAGACTCAGTTCGAGCGGCTGATCGAGATGATAGGTCTTCGATACGCCAGTACATGGCCTTAGTGCAAGTGGGAGATTGTTAGTGTATATGCCCTAGAGGCCATTACTGTATCATACTGGATTGTATATTACTTGATGGAAGCTTGGGATATTCACCTTGTATTGACATTCTTGCTCAAAATGGTAGTATGCTACTTGGTTTGTTTCTGCTTTAATGTGTGCATGTGTTTCTTTTAGCATATCGCTTTTACACATTAGTGGAGCCCTTAGGATCTTTGCTTGATTACCAGCGTTGTGATGGCAGTCACACTCGTAGGGGCTGGGTAATCTATAAGCACATCCTTATGCAGGTCCCTAGTCGCAGGACTATCGAGACAGGGCATCGATACTCCGAAGTAGACTAGCGCATGCGCTTCTTATCCCAGCTTGGGAAACGGTCTGTCCCACAGCCGTCAGCACGTCGTACTTAAGATAGTATGCGGGTGCTCGTTAGGTTTCGAGTACACTGGACAGGACTCGTCGAGAACTGTTGGTTGGTATTATACCTATCGTCAGTTATCAGTTCCCAGGTGACATGAGTACAGCTTAGTCCGTTGACTTGACACTGTCACTTCGCCTCGAGTGTGTTCCCACTGTACTTTGATTACTACCCTACCACGGCTCAAAGGAGTCGTGCAAACAGGTAGTTTTTGGGTGCAGTCCTGAAGCACTTGGAGGCAGTGACGGTTAGACAGGATTCGTCTCTCCCGGTATTGGGGGTTGATATCGCGCTGTGTCTAGGAGAGCCATTACACAAAGTCCCTGGCCAGGGCAAGCGAGATAGACTGGTAGGTTTCTAGTGTTATCTCAGGTGTTCTGGGCTACACTCCGACACGACTTGTACCGCTAGTAGAGGACTGACGTTTACCGCCCCCTAGGCCCGCCATGCGATGTTCTTAGACGAACAGACCGGACTGTACGGAGATTGTCACATACAGGCTCAGTAGGAGTTCAGATGGGTTTACCTCGTCAGTCTTCTTATCGGCATCTACCTGGGGACCATTACGTACAGCTAGTCCCGCTTGCGGGCTGTGGTTAAACCCACTGCCAGCGTAGTGTCGAGTCTTTAGAGTCCCACACAGAGGGTTATTCGCCTTTGGGCAAAACAGAGTAGAGGTCGCATGGTTTTGCGACAGGGTTCGTTCACATCCGCGCACTTGTACACGTTTGGCATCCGGACAGACATTACTAGCGGGCTCTGGTTTGAGCCAGATCCTAGTATATGTTTTGGGGTTTGTTTTATCTCATAGTATTCATGTTCCTCGGAACACGAATGCGGGTGTGTATGCACAGTTGATTGAGGCGGAGGAAGAGGTTTTTCATTAGGGTTTTGGAACGGGTGCGTATGCACAGTTGACAGTCGTCTTTTTCCAAACCCTAATGAATTTGTGATATATCAATTAATAATATTAATTAAATGAAATTGTGTCATGATTGGGTTTGTTGACTTGTTGACCAAGGTTGACTAGTTGACCATGGTTGAAACATTGACTATCATCATTACACATCAAAGATGCTCTTTGATTCTAGCAAAAACAATTTAATGTGAAATGATAATAGTCTCATCAAACCTTCCATCAACTTTTTCATTTTGATTAATTTTATTAATTTGATAAATCACTTATATTGTTATGGTTGTAAAAAACCATCTCATTCTATTATAACCATTCTCTCTCCTCCTTTCATCTTCCTCCTCCTCTAGTTCAAGGAGAATCATTCTCATGAGTTGAGAAACCTCTCCTTGGAGATAAAACACCCAAAGCCACTCTCTACTCATCCTAAGGTTGAAGGTCTAGCAAGCCGGAGACTTTAGTTTTCTCAAAATTCGAGGAAGAAGCTCAAGGTAGAGATCCTCAGGTGGATCCATCTTCGACAAGAGAAGGCAACGAGGAAAGCACCATCCGACCACTACAAAGAGTCCAAGAAGAAGGAGTTCAAGTTTAGGTATAACCCCTAACCGAGTAGATAACTCTCTTGTTAGTTGCTAGTGTGTAGTTTAGCCAAGATCCGTTTTTATAGTCCATGTTACCTAAACCCTAAAAATCATTTTTTTTACCGTTTCCGGAAGCCCGAAAGAACTGGGAGAGGTAACGTGGACATACAGTTCCCACTGTTCTTAGATTACTACCCTACCACGGCTCTATTGAGTCATGCAAACTGGTAGTAGTTGGGTGCAGTCCCGAAGCACTTGAAAGCAGTGATGGTTAGACAGGATTCGTCTCTCCCGGTATTGGGAGTTGATATCGCGCTGTGTCTAGGAGAGCCATTACACATAGTCGTCCCTGGCCAGGGCAAGCGAGATTTGCTGGTAGTGTTACCAGTAGTTTCTCAGGGTGTTCTGGGCTACACTCCGACACGACTTGTACCACTATTAGGGGACTGACGTTTGCCGCCTGATTAATGTAGGTTTTACGATCACCAAAAATATTTTACTGTATTCAGAAACGGCGTCGCATGAAGCTAGCCGGTGAGTACGGGTCGGTCCACAGGGATGTTGTGAATTTCCTAGTCGCGCTAACGAGTTAATTCCGAAGGGTGTTCGGATTGATTATTAAATCTAAAAACCTAAATTATTCTATCTACGATTATTTAGATCTATTCTTGCTAGGGTTAGGTTTAAGGATGGTTTGGAAATGCAAGTAAATCTCAACGCTTTCATACCTGAATGAAGATCTATGAGGAGTTATGGTAATTATCAATAAAGGGGATTAGATCCATTCGGGAAGGTGTTCCTTCCTCTAGGTTCTTGTCCTTCCTTTAGAGATCCTTACCCTAACCTCCATGGAAAACACGCGCAACCGGGCTTTTACGCTACGGTGTCACCGCTACCTCGAGGAATAGGGTGCCGTAGGGCGCGGTGTGTGCGTGTATGCATGGAGTCCTATTCAAAATGTATTATGGGTAAGAAAGGGATGAGAGATCTCATCTCTCAAAATTCTTCCCCAAAGCTAACTCTAAACAAGTTTCTAGGGCATGAAATTAAATCTACCTAGGGCAAAGAATTGAAATCTAAACTAGAGCGAGAAATTAAATCTACTTACAGATGCATTTCTCTAATCATCAATGCAGGGTTGTCAGATCTGAATTTCTGAATTGAAGAGAGGCACCGATGCTCTCCACAAGAATTCTGGAATTTATTATTAAAAGAAGGCATAGAAATTACAATCTTTAGAGTTCTATTTATTCTCTTATTTTGTACACTGCGGGGGGTTCCATTTTTATCTTAATAGGAGTTCTAGGTCTGGGTTTATATGGTTCCAACGAACGAACATTAGATTTTGAAAGATTAGCTAATCAGTCATATCCTGTGACATTAGAAATAATATTCTATTTGGGCTTCCTTATTGCTTATGGTGTCAAATCGCCAATTATACCCCTACATACATGGCTACCGGATACCCATGGAGAAGCACATTACAGTACATGTATGCTTCTTGCTGGAATCTTATTAAAAATGGGAGCATATGGATTGATTCGGATCAATATGGAATTATTACCACACGCCTATTCTATATTTTCTGCCTGGTTGGTGATAGTAGGGACAATGCAAATAATTTATGCAGCTTCAACCTCTCTTGGTCAACGCAATTTAAAAAAGAGAATAGCCTATTCTTCTGTATCTCACATGGGTTTCACAATTATAGGAATTGGTTCTATAACCGACATGGGACTCAACGGAGCCATTTTACAAATACTCTCTCATGGATTTATTGGTGCTGCACTTTTTTTCTTGGTAGGAACGAATTGTGATAGAATACGTCTTGTTTATCTCGACGAAATGGGGGGGATATCCATCCCAATGCCAAAAATTGAAACCCTAGGTTACATTTTGATTTGCATGTCTACAATTACAAAAATAGCCCTATAAAGACCAGTCAACGCCGCCACAAACGTTTGGTAAAAAGCAATCTTCCTTTTGTCTTCTTCTGGCCGCGGAACCGCGGTAATGGTGGGCTTGGGCCGCGGTTCCGCGGCCCAATAGTTGGATCACATGCTGAAATTTTCAGGTATTGTTTTGGGCTTTCTGGGATTTAATATTCTTTGGTTCTTTCTTCACTTGGGCTTCTTCATTGGTTCCAGATTTTCAGTGAACAATTTTGCAATGGCTTTTTAACCGTTTGCATTGATATTCTGGATCTTGCGTTGCCTTATTGATTGTGAACTGTTCTTTGTCTAGGCTTGATTAAGATCCTCCTATTTGTTGGTCAAAGTCCACTTTTGCATCGTCTTTTCATCGTTTTCACTGTTTCCTGTCTAAGAACCTGTAACCTGTAAGATGTAGCAGACATGCGTCAAAAGCACTTGTTTATTTATAAAAAAAATAAGAATGGGGAATATAATAATACAATATTATGGTGTGAACAAATACCCCCAAACTTATCTTTTGCTCGTCCTCGAGCAAACTTATTTTTATTCACTAAAATCTAGCCTAACCGCACTTTCGCAGGGAGACGCGATTGCACTGAGCTCGTGCAACAAGCCGTTAAACCTCTAGGTGTCCCTAGTAGGAGGAGTGTTGTCTCCTGAGGGTTTTCAGCGGATACTACCCACAAAATCCTATCAATTAGGCTTTTCGACTTTTGTTCTCCAATTAGGTTTTCTAACAAGGAATTCTATTATCGTCGACTCGTAAATTATCCACCCTTATTCTTCACACTTCCTCATCATTTAACTTAAGATTATATATGTTATGCAGACTTACTTAGCTTTCGGCATTTCTTAAGTTTTCCTTCTAGGGTTCCATCTCCACTTAGGAATTTCTATCAACTCTACTAAAGATACAAGTTCTATTCTTCACTCCTTTCTCTCATCTAAACTCCAATCACATATCTCCACGTGTGTGTATAAATTACCCCTACACTTGGAAATTCAAATCAAGCAATCATACCCTTGTCCGTTGTCCAAAGCACTTATTAATTGGTGAATTTAAATGAATTTTGCTTACACATCCTTCATGCGATCGTTAATACTTCTTGAGGTACCAACAACCGATTACAAGATATGTTTGCACTTTTAAAGCGTAATTCCTAGTCTTGCAATACCCAAGGCTTTTAGCAGTGACTCCCAAACCAGTTGGTCTAAGGCACTAGGTGATGAAGCACCCTCGCTAAATATTTTTCTATTTTTGCAGCCTTAAGTAATCACAAAAACCAGTGTTCATTTTTTTTATTCTTTATTCACACTTTTTTTCTTTTATTTTCTTCGTACTAAGAACTTTAGACAAGAGCATTTCAAGGTCTCTTCTACTATTCCAAGTTTCAAGGTGCGTAATTGTGCAAATTGTAGGGTATACGTTTTCAGAATCTAGACTTAAGCTAGGAACTATTTTTCAAACTTATACTCTAATAAGAACATCAATACTCTTCCCTTGTTTCAACTTAGCCTAAAAAGTGAACCCAAAATTTGCCTATTTCTAAATAAACTACAAAGACATATACTCTCTACCGTTAAATTTTAAGGAAGGTTATTTTTAGGGTTTTAAATTTACTAAGTCTAAGATCTAGTTGTTCCTAGCCAGTTAACCCATTCATCAAACTCAAGTCAATTAGCCAAAATTGAATACAATTATTTTTATAATTTTTGAATTTTTGAATTTTTATGGTTTTTCAAATAAGTATGCAAATGCAAAAAATATGTACATATGAATGCGAAGGAAGAAGACGTACCGAGCATACCCCCAAACTTGAACTTGACAGTGTCCTCACTGTCATGCTAAACCAAGAGGGTCAAAAATTGTCGGCACTCCCCTGTTTATTTATTTACAAATTTTTATATTTTTAATGTTTTGAATTTTTTTTATTTTTTTATAGAAAAAGAAAACAAAAATATATATACATATATACAATATGGTTCCGCCCAAACTTAAGCTTGGCCTTACACAAGCCAAAGGTTAGCACCAACCATTCAAAAATCTTATTGTGGTAATGGTCTAGTCGATGCAAGAATGGGGTGGAAAGAAAAGAGATGAGAAGCACCCGAGACCGTGTGGAAAGAAAGGTAGAATATGGTCTCGGTGGAGGAGAAGAATGGCGGAAAGGTGAAAGAAGTGGATTACGATCCTGAGGGTGTAAATCGAGTGAATAAATTAGCGCAATATGTGATGACCGATGTGTTAAAAGCGATTGCGCTAACCTATCAACCCGTCGTGCAATGGGGTCAAATCCCTCAAGATTCGCAAGAAAACATGGGTACGCCGAACTTGGTATAGGATATGAAAGCGTAACGGTCACTTGTACGGTCGGAACAATAGGAAAGACGAAAGGATGTGAATTAGGGATAGTATCATTCTCACCGTAGTAAACTGTCTCGAACTTGAAAGATTCCATTAATGGTTCGAAACTACTGTAAGCAACCGAGTCTGATGGTTCAACTAACGCATCTGAAAATGTAAAGGACTCAAACTCGGGCGGGGAGACATCAACATCGTCCGAAAAAGTGAAACACTCGTCTGTGAAAACTATGTCAGATTCAAAGGAAAATTTTTCAAGCTCACAGTCTTCAAGCGTGAACGTATGCGTGGTCGGAACGATGGAAAGGAGGGAGGGTGATATAACAGTTAAAGCTTCAAGAGGATGAATTGGAAAATCCGACACATCAAACAAAAATGGTTCAACCTCAATATGATCCTCAAAACTCTCCTCAATACTATCCTTATAATTCTCCTCAAAATTCAACTCATCCATGCCATTATCATCAAAATCAAGACGCATATGAAGTTCGGGAGAAACATCTAATGACTCGGGATGATGAGTTGAGCATAAAATCTCAATCAAATCGACAGGTTCATCATCCGAAATATTCCCGGCGTCTATATCCTCAATCAAGTGAAAATTAATTTCTTTAGACACCTCATCAAAAGCATGGATATTTATCAATTTAGGTTCTAGAGTGGAGGTGTAAAGGTCAAACGGATTATGTGCGGTTTCACTCGAAAGGGGTTCTTAACAAGTTGGCAAATCAAACACTACAAAGTCACACAACTCATCATTTTGGACACATGTTTGAAAATTGGAGTTGTTGGATTCAATTGGGTAGGGGTAGGTTTCATTTGGAAATCCTCCCACATTCTCACTCTGTCCAACCGCCTCCTTATACATTGAAAAATTTGAAACTAGCGGGAAACTAACTACCGGTTTAGCAGGTTGCATAAGGGTGGCCACGGACGCTTCCACATTCCTAGTCATTTTGTTTGTTGCAGCAATATAAGCTTCCAACGACTCTTCCAAACTAGACTTATGTGGTAAGGGGGTTTCGGTAAAAGATTCGAGATCGTGTGGATATGCAAAACTCCCAACAGGCTGTGTAGAAACAGTGTCTAGTGAAGGTGGGAAGGTCGGGTAGGACTGGTAGGAAGTGGGTGGTTGGGCAGGTGTAGGTTCAACATGTGGATAAAAAGGTGAATAATCGTGCGGATCCCTAGAACTAGATGAGTGGAGAGGGGTGAAAGATCGGTTGCGAGATTGAGCAATATGCTCAGCAATGGACATCGGCTTAGGAGTGACAGCAGGACTTGAAAAAGTGGTATCAACATATTGAAGTGGTAAAGGTTGACTTGGTTGACACGAAGTGGGTTGAAAAGTCAAACTGTTTTTCCTAGACGCCTCTATTTGATCTTTCAAAGATATTTTAGGCATGGAGAGATCGTCTTTAAATTGACCGAACAAATTGACGTACAACGCAAAATTAGGTTCGGGATACCAAAGTTCGGCAAGTGATTTATTATGTGGGGTACCCATGTTGGAAGAAAAGGGTGAAAAGAAAGAAAGTTGAGTGGTGCAAGGATTTATTTGCGGCAAACAATTTGCAAGTTTCTATAAAAGATTTGTCCTTTTTTTTCTTTTTTTTTATCTATATTTGGAAAAATTGTTGCAAAAAGATATTCAAGAAAAGATATGCAACAAAAAAAAAGATTACTTGCAATCAATTTCTATGTTAAGCGAGTCGCAAAAATCCTGCACAAGATTGTTATTTGGAAGGGGAAATATTTTTATAACGCAAGGAATCTTGCAAGAATTTTTAGAAAAGATATTTCAAAAATTACAGAGGAAAAACAGAGGAGGCTAACAGAGCAAATTCCACGAACAGAGGACACTAAAAGGCTGCGTGTCCGCGGTATAAACGCGCTACTGCCGCGTTTTCACGGCAGTCTAGTCAGCACGAGTCCCCAGAAAATTTTTGATGCTCTGATTCGACAAGATGGCCGCGGTTCCGCGGCCTAAGGTAGGTTTTGGCCGCGGAAGCGCGGCACTTTGGGCGGTTCGAGACTCCAAATTTTCTCTGCTGTTCTGTTGTTTAAATTCTCTTCTGTTCCGACATCCCGTTTTCTGTTTTGCTTTCTGTAAATTTCCAGATCTGTCTCGATTGTTCCTGCAAGATTCAAACAACAAAGTACCCTTTCTAAAAAATAACAATTGATATATTTTTATGATTTTTGGGTTTTTTTTATGATTTTTTAATTTATGATTAACCCGAAATCGCAAAAAGGAAATTTCTACGCCATCCCCGGCAACGGCGCCATTTGATTAATGTAAGTTTTACGATCACCAAAAATATTTTACCGTAATCAGAAACGGCGTCGCAAGAAGCTAGCCAGTGAGTACGGATCGGTCCACAGGGATGTTGTGAATTTCCTAGTCGCGCTAACAAGTTAATTCCTAAGGGTGTTCGGATTGATTATTAAATCTAAAAACCTAAATTATTCTATCTACGATTATCTAGATCTATTCTTGCTAGGGTTAGGTTTAGGGATGGTTTGGAAATGCAAGTAAATCTCAACGCTTTCATACCCGAATGAAGATCTATGAGGAGTTATGGTAATTATCAATAAAGGGGATTAGATCCATTCGGGAAGAAGTTCGTTCCTCTAGGTTCTTGTCCTTCCTTTAGAGATCCTTACCCTAACCTCCATGGAAAACGCGTGCAACCGGGCCTTTACACTACGGTGTCACCGCTACCTCGAGGGATAGGGTGCCGTAGGGCGCGGTGTGTGCGTGTATGCATGGAATCCTATTCAAAATGTATTATGGGTAAGAAAGGGATGAGAGATCTCATCTCTCAAAATCCTTCCCCAAAGCTAACTCTAAACAAGTTCCTAGGGCATGAAATTAAATATACCTAGGGCAAAGAATTGAAATCTAAACTAGAGCGAGGAATTAAATCTACTTACAGATGCATTTCTCCAATCATCAATGCAGGGTTGTCAGATCTGAATTTCTGAATTGAAGAGAGGCACCGATGCTCTCCACAAGAATTCTGGAATTTATTATTAAAAGGAGGCATAGAAATTACAATCTTTAGAGTTCTATTTATAGAAAATAGAAACCCTAGGTTACATTTTGATCCGCATGTCTACAATTACAAAAATAGCCCTATAAAGACCAGTCAACGCCGCCACAAACGTTTGGTAAAAAGCAATCTTCCTTTTGTCTTCTTCTGGTCGCGGAACCGCGGCAATGGTGGGCTTGGGCCGCGGTTCCGCGGCCTAATAGTTGGATCACATGTTGAAATTTTCAGGTATTGTTTTGGGCTTTCTGGGATTTAATATTCTTTGGTTCTTTCTTCACTTGGGCTTCTTCATTGGTTCCAGATCTTCAGTGAACAATTTTGCAATGGCTTTTTAACCGTTTGCCTTGATATTCTGGATCTTGCGTTGCCTTGTTGATTGTGAACTGTTCTTTGTCTAGGCTTGATTAAGATCCTCCTATTTGTTGGTCAAAGTCCACTTTTGCATCGTCTTTTCATCGTTTTCACTGTTTCCTGTCTAAGAACCTGTAACCTGTAAAATGTAGCAGACATGCGTCAAAAGCACCTGTTTATTTATAAAAAGAATAAGAATGGGGAATATAATAATACAATATTATGGTGTGAACACCGCCCCCTAGGCCCGACATGCGATACTCTCAGAAGAACAGACCGGACTGTACGGAGATTGTCATGTTCAGGCTCAGTAGGAGTTCGGATGGGTTCACCTCATCAGTCTTCTTATCGGCATCTGCTTGGGGACCGATACGTACAGCTAGTACCGCTTGCGACCTGTGGTTAAACCCACTGCCAGCGTAGTGTCGAGCCTTTAGAGTCCCACATAGAGGGTTATTCGCCTTTGGGCAAAACAGAGTCGAGGTCACATGGTTTTGCGACGGGGTTCGTTCACATCCGCGCACTTGTGCACGTTTGGTGTCCGGGCAGTTATTACTAGCGGGCTTTGGTTTAAGCCAGATCCTAGTATTTGTTTTGGGATTGGTTTTGTCTCATTGTATTCGTGTTTCTCGGAGCACGGATGCGGGTGTGTATGCACAGTTGACAGAGGCAGAGGCAGAGGATTCTCATTAGGGTTGTTGACCGTTTACATTTTCCAAACCCTAATGAGAATGAGAAACATGATTAATAATATTAATTAAGGATAATTGTGACATGGTTAGGTTGACCATTTGACTTTTGTTGACTTGTTGACTTTGGTTGATCGGTTGACTATTGTTGACATGTTGACCATCATCATTTCATTTCAAAGATGCTTCTTGTTTCTTGCAAATGCATTAAATGATGAAATGATAATGGTCATTCATAAATTAACCATCATAATTTCTTAATTATTATTATTATTATTATCATTATTCTTATTTTGAGAGCATGGTTGTAAAAAAAGCATTCTCATTCTCTCTTGCTCTTTCTCTATCATACTTGGAGCTCTCCCTCTTCCTCTCAAAGCTTAAGTGTTCCATGTGTTGGAAATCATAAGTTCTTGAGAAAAAACCACCAAAACTTCTCTCTACTCTTTCTAGGGTTCTTTGTCTAGCAAACCAAGCACTCTAATTACCTCTTGGATGAGGTAGGAGCTCAAGGTAGAGGCTCTCGGGTGGATCTATCTTCGGCAAAGAGAAGAAGACGAGGAGGAGCCGTCTACGCCACTACAAGGAGAAGCAAGAAGGAAAACCACAACAAGAAGAGAAGGAGTTCAAGATCTAGGTATAACCATTCTACATAGTAGCTAGAACTTGTAGTTGGTATGTTAGTTTTTGTTTAGCAAAGATCCTTCATGCATGGTCCATGTTACCTTGTGAGAAAATTTTGATTTTTACCTATTCCGCCTCCCCGAAAGAACCGGGGTGGGTAACGTGGACCTAACAGTGGTATCAGAGCCTAGATAAACAATAACTAACTATTAGCAAAGTGTTTGGAACTTCGATCCGGAAAAAAATCGCGAAACATGTCAAAAATTCATACTTTCTGCCGATTTTTAAAACTGCTCTAAAAATAATTCCACATACTTTAAAAATCGGTTCAGGGTTTTTTAGGAACAAGCAGCAAAAATGAGCCCACGACTCAGTCAACGCGCCGCGGGACCGCGGCGAAACCATGCGTTTCGCCGCGGATCCGCGGCCGAGTTGACTCGGCCGCGACTCCGGTTTGCTGCAGTTTCTTTAGTATGAAGTTTTGGGATTTTTGAGATATTTTGTTTCTTCCCAGATTATCCAGAGAACAATGTTGTGTTTGGGGTAGTTACAAATTGGTATTTTGATCGAAGTTCTACAAACTTTTGCTAAATGGTTATATCTGTAATGTGATATATGCACTGAACGTCGACTAATCGGTCGATTAGTGGGGGTTGTGGATATCTGTGATCTGTAATGTTGTTGGATTGTGTATATGAACTTGTTGGATTGTCGCAGATGAATAGCCGGGGGTTGTGAGATGAGAGTTTTCTTTATCTTTCATTTGATGTAATATGTAAATTGATGTAATATTATTTTATGGCCGCACATCCGGGATGAGGTTGTAGCCGCCATTGTATATTATTTCTTTTACTGTTTTTGCTCCTAGGATAGACCCAAGGTGGGGTGCACAAACTACCGGTACCTCGAAGTGCCGAGTGGCCTACTCATGTTGTTGAGAGAGGTTGCTTCACTGCGGGTACTTGGTGGGTAGTTTGCCGCACCCGTAGGGGTCTAGGGTGGGGTTTGGCTATTCATCGCGACCGTGTAATCCGTCTTTCGTTGCAGACTCGAACGAAACGCGGATTCTTAGTATATCCAATGTGTTCATCTGTGATCTGGAATGGCTATCATTGCATCTGACGAATGTATATATCTATATATGATATCTAGTAGGCGTTGCTTATGTTTTGTATCCGCGCTAGTCCAGCCCCCGCTCTGTCGTTAGTTAAGTTACCTAACGGTTGATGACGGGGCCACGTAGCGAATGCGAATGGCATAAGTGTACGTCATATTTTCGTTGTTTTCTGCAATGGTAGGATTAATTGATGGGACGCATTATATTAATGCTAAGAAAAACAAACCTAAAAGACGTTGTTGGAACAATTTTCAAAAGGCTGTTATTGCAAGGACGTTCTCTTATGTTTTGCACAGAGGTATTCGGTTATTAATGCCCAGCACCTCATTCGACGAGGCAAGGGCCGAGATCCCTTCATCGGGAGTGACCCCTTGGACAGATGTTTGCGTCAGGGTAATAACTTCACTATAGTCGATTATTCTTTCTTTGCATCGAGGTATTAAGTTTGGAATATCCTGCACCTCATTCGACGAGGAAAGAGCCGAGATCCCTTCACAGGGAGTGACCTCTTTAGCAAAAGTTTTCGCCACTATATTTAAAAAAAAAAGGTTATCAGGTTCTTTCAGCGAAATCAAGTTCATTACGTTAACGGGTTTTTCGCCAAAAACCCGTTAACGTAATGAACTTCAAAAACCCAGCCGTAGCCCTCCATCGTTTCAGATAATTAGTACTTAGTATTCGTGCTGCGTTTGTTGATTATTCGTCAAGGCACAGTGAACGGCAGCTAAGTAATAATTCTCTGTTGCACTGATAGATGCGATTGGTTAGGACGGTCACATGATTTTGTTGATTATTCGTCAAGGATCATGCGGACGGGTCTAATGCAATCCTGGATAACGACGGGTTGAACTTGACTAAGACCTTTTGATTTGTTGATTATTCGTCAAGGTCACTTGGGTCCTAGGGGAAAAAATCCACATCAGGAGTTTCTAAAGAAACTGAAACTTGCAGATTTAGCATACCTTCTGGAGTGCGGTGACTAGAGTGGATTCCATTTAGGTCATCGCACAATAATAGTTGGATCCCGATCCCACTGATGAGTTGGATTACTCTCGAGAGATTATTTCACTTAACAATCAATGCTATAAACCAAGTAGGTGTCTAGAACGGTGTTAGCGGGGCTATGCCTCCAGGGAAAAGAGGTTATTTAATTAAGGAACTTCGCGAAAGTGTTGGAAAACCTCCCTCGAAGTACCAACACTAGCCTGGCTGAAAGGTTAAGCAAGTATTGTGACGTGCGATTAATCCTGACTAGTTCTTCTTTTAGGGTTTGAAGAAGAATTTGAGGAAACAGTGGGAGCCATCCTGATTAGATAAATTAATAAACCAATCTAATCTTGCAAGAGCGCACGCTGAGTGTTTCTTTTCTCTCTCTCCAGGTAGCAACCATTTCACGCCCTAATCAAGATAATAAAATGTATTGCTTGACCGATCCGAATTCTTATTCGGGGCTGAGGAACGTTGGTTCGGCTCTAACTTACGACAACAGTCGTAAGTATGAGCAAGGGAAAGAGGATTGTATGGATTCCAAGGATACCCAGTTGAAGAAGAAGCATAGTTTTGCATCTACTTCAGGTGTTCTTGTAATTGAGAACTGCTTTACGGTCAGCCCTACCTCCTGGGTACTTGATACCGGATCAGGATCTCACATCTGTAATTTATTGCAGGGACTGAGAAAAAGTAGGAAAGTTGCACCTGGTGATATGTCGCTCAGGGTAGCGAACGGAGCACAAGTTAATGCTGCAGTCGTCGGTGAATATCACCTAGTGTTGCCAAATGGCAATACTATGATTTTGAACAATTGCTACTATGTACCTTCCATGGTTTGCAACATCATATCAGTTTCTTTACTCAATAAAGATGGATATAACTTTGTTCTTGATAGAAATATCATGAACATCTATCTTCATAAGGTACTGGTTGCAGAAGGTACACTGTGTAATGGTATCTACGTTCTAAATCAGAATACAGTTCTCAATGTACAAAACACACGCAAGAGGAAGAGTTCAGATACGAACGAATCCTACTTATGGCATTGTAGACTTGGTCATATCGGAGAGAAAGGACTAAGTAAGTTGCATAAAGATGGACTCTTGAATACGTTCGAGTTTTCATCATATGAAACTTGTCAGTCTTGTCTCAAAAGAAAGATGACCAAATCTCCGTTCACCGGACATGGAGAAAGAGCAACAGAGCTCTTGGGACTCATACACAGTGATGTATGTGGTCCAATGTCTATACATGTAAGGGGTGGGTTCTCGTACTTCATCACATTCACTGACGATCTCTCTAGGTTTGGATATGTGTATCTGATGAAACACAAATCTGAAGCTTTTGAGAAATTCAAGGAATTCAGAAACGAAGTAGAGAACCAGACTGGCAAAAGTATCAAGATCCTCCGGTCTGATAGAGGAGGGGAGTAGTTAAGCACCGAATTCCTAGATTACTTAAAAGAGAATGGTATTCTCTCTCAGCTTACTCCCCCATATACACCACAGCACAACAATGTATCGGAGCGGAGGAATCATACCCTATTGGATATGGTTCACTCCATGATGAGTAGTGCTGAGTTGCCTCTTTCATTTTGGGGACATGCGCTTCAGACAACGGCATACCTTTTGAATCAAGTTCCATCCAAATCTGTGTCTAAAACTCCGTATGAAATATGGAGCAGTAAGAAACCATGTCTTAAATTTATTAAGATATGGGGTTGTCCGACCTATGTTAAAACACAGAAACCGGACAAGCTAGAGGCACGGTCAACTCTATGTAGATTTGTGGGATATCCTAAAGATTCACTAGGATATCTGTTCTACCACACTGAGGAACAGAAGGTGTTTGTATCTCGCCATGCTACCTTTTTAGAAAGGGAGTTTCTTGCAAAAGAAACTAGTGGGAGTTCGGTAGAACTGGAAGAAATTCAGCGACCACAAAATGAAACTGAAGATTTGACAGAACCTCAGGATTCAATAACCCCGAAAGAACCTCAGCCACTCCGCAGATCTGGTAGGATTTCTCATCCGCCCGAGAGATACTACGGTTTTCTCATAGACGGGGATCGAGAGGATTGCATCTTGGAAGAAGATGACCCTACCAGTTTCAGGCAGGCCATTATCAGTAGGGACTCTGATAAGTGGCTGGATGCTATGCAATCCGAAATGGAGTCCATGTACACCAATAAAGTGTGGACCTTCGATATTGCTCTGTTAGTGTATATGCCCTAGAGGCCATTACTGTATCATACTGGATTGTATATTACTTTATGGAAGCTTGGGATATTCACCTTGTATTGACATTCGTGCTCAAAATGGTAGTATGCTACTTGGTTTGTTTCTGCTTTAATGTGTGCATGTGTTTCTTTTAGCATATCGCCTTTACACATTAGTGGAGCCCTTAGGATCTTTGCTTGATTACCAGCGTTGTGATGACAGTCACACTCGTGGGGGCTGGGTAATCTATAAGCACATCCTTATGCAGGTCCCTAGTCGTAGGACTATCGAGACAGGGCATCGATACTCCGGAGTAGACTAGCGCATGCGCTTCTTATCCCAGCTTGGGAGACGGTCTGTCCCACAGCCGTCAGTACGTCGTACTTGAGATAGTATGCCGGTGCTCGTTAGGTTATGAGTACACTGGACAGGACTCGTCGGGAACTGTTGGTTGGTATTATACCCATCGTCAGTTATCAGTTCCCAGGTGACATGACTACAGCTTAGTCCGTTGACTTGACACTGTCACTTCGCCTCGAGTGTGTTCCTACTGTACTTTGATTACTACCCTACCACGGCTCAAAGGAGTCGTGCAAACAGGTAGTTTTTGGGTGCAGTCTCGAAGCACTTGGAGGTGTTAGATATACTGCCCTTAGAGTCAATTATTGGATCGCAGATACGTGATTGCAATGATTGCGGAGGACCTATACCGGTAGGACAGTCTTACTCGAGATGATAGTATGCTATCTGTTTTGCCTTTATCAGTCGTGTACAGGTTCAGGTGACTGATCACTATTACACTTTGATAGAGCCCTTAGGATCTTGCTTTACTACCAACAGTATGATGGCGATCATATACGTGAGAGTTGGGTGGTTTATATGCATATCCTTAATTGTGATCTCTAGTCGTGGGAATTTCGAGACAGGGCATCAATACTCCGGAGTAGACTAGTGTATACAGTCGAGACCCCGACGAGGGGCGGTGGCCGGTCTCACAAGCCACTGGTGTCAGTTGGATCACCTAAGATGTATACAGGTGCTCATTGGGTTATGAGTACACCAGACAGGACTCGCCGGGAATCTGCTAGTTGGTATTATACATATCGTCAGATAGCAGTTCCCTGGTGACATGTGTACAGGTTAGTTCATCGACCTGAGGTCGTCATTTGTCTCGTGTGAGTTCCCACTGTGCTTTGATTTCTACCCTACCACGGCTCAAAGGAGTCGTGCAAACAGGTAGTTTTTGGGTACAGTTCCGAGCCATATGGAGGCACGTGAGCGGATCGGCAGGCGATTCGTCTCTCCCGGTATTAGGGGTGAGATTGTGCTGTGTCTAGGAGAGCCATTACACAAAGCCCACGGCCGTGGCAGGAGATTTACTGGTAGGTACTCCAGTAGTATCTCAGGGTGTTTTTGGGCTACACTCCGACACGACTTATACTGCAATTGGGGGTCTGACGTTACTAGCCCCCTAGGCAGATATGCGATACTCATAGACGAACGGACCGGACTGTATATGCATTGTCACTGTTAGGCTCGGTAGGGTTTCCGGATGAGTTCGCTCATCGGCATCCCTTGAGGTCAGTCCATGGGCAGCCGTTACGCACAGCTAGTGCCGCTGACGGCTTGTGGTTAAACCCACTGCCAGGGTACTGACGAGTCATTAGAGTCCCCCGCAGACAGTTTTCCAAGTTCGGGCGAAACGTGTTAGTTATGTATATGCCCTAGAGGCCATTGTTGTACATATGATGTATATTATGATGGATGCTTAGATATATACAGAGAGGACTTTCTTGCTCGTCATGATAGTATGCTATTTGGTTTCACTTTATCTTAACATGTTGACTTGTATTGGTTTACTGTTTTTCTCTCACATGTTGATAAAGCCCTTAGGATTTGTACTCGACTACTGGGACTATGATGAGATCATACTAGTGGGGCCATGGAAGCCGATGAGTACATCCTATAACTGTTCCTAGTCGAGGGTATATCGAGACAGGGCATCGATACACCAGAGTAGACTAGCGTATACGCATCTTGACCCATATGATGGGCGATGGATGATCCCATATCCATCGGTGTTTGACATCAGAGATGGTGTACGGGTGCTCAGTGGAGACTGGGTACACTGGACGGACTCGCCGAGAACTCCCAGATGGTGATATACCACACGTCAGATGGCAGTTCTCTGGTGACACTGGTACAGGGTAGTCTGTAGACCCGAGATCGTCATGGAGTCTTGTGTGATTCCCACTGTGCTTTGATTTCCACCTTACCACATCCAAGAGGGCGTGCAAAACGGTGGCTTTTGGGTACAGTCCCGAATCACATGGAGGCAATGAGCGGTAGGAGGGGATTCGTCTCTCCCGGTATAGGGAGTTGATGTTGTGCTGTGTTCGATTGGCTATAATTGGAAGTCCCTGGCCAGGCTGATATAGAGATTTACTGGTAAGTGTTACTAGTAGTTTCTCGACCCGTTATGAGCCATACATCGACACGACTTATCGGTTACTGGGGTCTGACGTATACCACCCCTAGACTTGATATGCAACATATCAGACGAACAGACCGGACTGTACGGGAGTGTTACTGATTGGATTCACAGGAGAACGCACAGGCTAGCTTGTTGATCTTCTGATCGCTCAATACCTGGGTGGCTGTTACGTTTAGCTGACCGCTTGCAGCTTGTGGGTGTTTGATATGATCATCACCTGCTACCGGCATATTGACGATTCTTTAGAGTCCTACACAGGGGTTTCTTGGCTCAGGCGAAACGGAGTAGAGGCACATATGTGATATGTGCAGGACCGAGAATAATGCGATATGTGATACCGTATTATATTCTCACGATATTTAGATATGAACCGGGACATCGGATCAAGTGTTGATTCGATGAATCGGTACATGATATATTAGTCGGTAATATTCGATATAGCCGGATCGTCGAATCAAGTGTTGATTCGATGATTTAATGTATAATAATATATATGATATATTGTATTACATTATCTAATATTGGCTCGCTTTATTATTTCATTTTCTCACTGGATGGTACATTGATATATATGCGATATATGTTAATTGTATTATTTTCTTTTGTTGCAAATATATAATATATATGTGATATATATTATTGTGACATGATATGATTAATTATTAAACATGTTTAAGGATGATTAAATGAGGTTAGGGTTTGATTAGGGTTAGCTTCTTCTTGCACCTTCTAGAAGCTTTGCTTTTGTCTTGGTTAAGATATTATGGTTGATATTTTTCCATGACTCATAACTTAACCCAACCAAACCCTAACTCTAGTTTATTCTCTACAAACTATTAGCCACTCATCCTTGACCATGGTTTATATATCAATCATATACATTTCTTTTCTATTCATCACAAAAGGAATTATCATTTCCATTATCATCTTCTTCTCTCTTGATTTTGAGCTCACTAGAAATTCATTTTGTGATGATAAATTATGAGAAAATGATATAAAAAGAAAGCATAAATACTACTCTCTCATCCTCATCTCATCTAGCCCATGAGATTAGTGTGTTCATCTCTTTAGAGTGAAAAAGCTTGAGTCTTTGCAACTTCGACGTAGATCATCGGAGATTTGGAATACTTCAAGCTAGCATGGATCGTTTGAGTCGTGGAGCCCCTCTTGAGTCCGGGAGATCGTGGATCGCGGCGAAGGGACTTCTACTCGGAGCTTGTTAAGCGAAGGAGCGGACTACAAAGGTTGTAATCCCTCACACTTAGCTTAAAAGATGTAATCTTGTATGCTTAACCCTAATAATCTAGCAAAGATCCTGTCTTTGGGTTGTTCGGCACATGTAAAATTTTATTCGTGCATGTTTGATGCGTTATGAACCTTCACAAGTGTGCATAGGAACCCTACAGTGGTATCAGAGCCTAGCTAGAGCATTAGGCGACGTGTTTACGAAGTTAAAACTCCGATCGAACCCGAACCGACAAAATTTACCCCCTCTCTGGAAATTTTTCAAAATCTGGGATTTTTCTAAATTAAAAATACGTAAAAAAATCAGCAGGGAATTCTAAGAATTACCATGAAACACGGGCCCACAACTCCACTAAACCGCGGCGGAACCGCGGCGAAAACATGGTTTTCACGGCGGTTCCGCGGCGGAACTGTAGAATTGGGATACGTAGCTTCATGGTAATATCTGTAGGTGCTTGTTGATGCTTCTGGGTATTTCTAATGTGACTCAAGTGTTGAATATTCTGGGGTTTGTTTTGTAATAGTAGATTCGATCGGAATATTTAAATTTGTATTTCTTTCCGGATATTTAGAAACTGTTAAACTATTTGAACGGATATCATTAACTCACTTTTTCCCGGCACGGCAAACTTTCAAGTGTTGAACTTTTATCGGGTTTAAATCTTTCGGAAAAATTGTACAAGTTAAGCGGTGGACCCTCTAGAAGACAACAAACCTTAACTCGATTATGTGACCGTCTTGAACTGCCTTTTAAACCTTCGGGTTTGGGGCAGTACGGCGTGCCACATGTGAGGCGTTGGCTTGACCCTTCTACGACTGGATCACTGGTATTATGACATATTCTGGGATTATTTGAACTTCGCTCAAGTGTTGAGCACTTTAGGAAATTTTGGGTATTTAATTATCTGTTCGAAAAGTTTAATACTGTCTATTTATCTGGAATGTGATACAATATGTGGAATTCATAGAGTTAGGCATGAAATACGAAGTATGTGATATTTCGGATTTACGATGTCCAAAGTGATTGTGGATTCCAAATGTTGTAGTTTTACACTTTCTTTTCTGTGACCGTAAGTGTAATATGTGATATCGCCGGTTTCGTTGCTATATGTCAACGACAATTGGGATGCGCATATTTACTTACGTTGATGATATGTGATATTATGGGTTGCTGTGATATGTTATATTGGATCGTCGCATTCTGAATAGCCGGGGGTTTTATGTGAGATGAGAGTTTTTATTTTCATTCATGTAAAATTCATTTGTATGTAATATTCTTTTTTTTGGGGCACTTCCAGGTTGAGGTTGATGTCACCAGTGTATATTATTTACTTTTCCGCATTAGGTAGACCCAAGGAGGGGAGCACAAGTAACCGGGTTCTAGGGTCTAGTGGGAGGCCATCTCGAGGAGTCGAGACCGGGTCTCCTAACCCTAGAATTGGCAGTGTTACTTGCCGCTCTCATAGGGGTCTTGGGATGTGGGTTTGGCTATTCGTCGCGACCGTGGAATCCGTGTTTTATACAGGCTCGTATTGAAAACACGGACGTCCTACTATATCCAATATTTCATATATGTTCTTCTGCTGCAATGTTCTGTGATGAGATCATATTACTGCCTGAGACGAATGCTTATACTATATATGTTGATATATAAATATTACTGCTTTCGTTTCTTCTGTGATGCTTAGGAAGCATAAGCTGATGGGATTTTATTAATGAGATTAATAAAAAGGAAAGAAACCTAAAGATGTTGTAGAATTAAAACTTTTTAAAAAAGGGTAGCTACAGTTTTGCTTTGCACAGCGGTATATATGATATATCCTGCACCTTATTCGATGAGGAAAGAGCCGAGATCCCTTCACCGGGAGTGACCTCTTTAGCGAAACTGGCAGATGCTACAAAACTCGGTTTGTCTTTTGATTGCTTTTAGAGTTTTGCTTTGCACAGCGGTATATATGATATATCCTGCATCTTATTCGATGGGGAAAGAGCCGAGATCCCTTCACCGGGAGTGACCTCTTTAGCGAAACTAGAAGCCTCAAAAACACTCCTTTTCAAAATCACTCGATTCTACGACGATATCAAGTTCATTACGCTCAGGGTTTTCTGAAAAACCTACGTAGCCCTCCGTCGTTTTAGATAGAGACTAGTTAGTATTCGTGCTGCGTTTGTTGACCTTAGCCAAGGCGTGGTGTACGGTAGCTAATTAGTATTTATCTGCTAAAAACATGAGATGTGATTGAGTTAGGGTAGTCGTACGACTTTGTTGACCTTAGCCAAGGGTCGTACGGGTGGGTTTAATTCAATCAGGAAATGACGGGTTGAACTTGACTAGCACTTATGATTTGTTGACCTTAGCCAAAGTCATAGGATGCTAGGGGCAAAATATTATCGGGAATTTCAAGCGTTGAAATTTGCAATGAGATTGCATACCTCCTATGAGATAGTTGGATCCCGATACCCACTGCGAGTAAGAGTTACTCCTGGGAGAGTTTTTACACAGGACAATTAGCCGATCAAGTAGGTGTCTAGAAAAGTGTTAACGGGGTTACGCCTCTGGGAAAACGAGGTTTACTTTAATTAGGTCCATGCGAAAGCACGGGGAACCTCC
Organism: Agapanthus africanus; assembly: GCA_030015575.1. Lineage (NCBI taxonomy): Eukaryota > Viridiplantae > Streptophyta > Magnoliopsida > Asparagales > Amaryllidaceae > Agapanthus > Agapanthus africanus. The sequence continues at coordinate 502,985,889 of CM057337.1, forward strand.
CTCAAAGTACCGACACTGATTTGGCTGAAAGATTGACGAAATTGTAGGGTGTAATTAATCCCGGCTAATCTTACCTTTTTAGGTTTGAAGATAGATTTGATAAAAACAGTGGGAGACATCCTGATTAGATAAGATAATAACCAATCTAATCTTGCAAGAGCATACGCTAAAGTGTTTTATTCTCTCTCTCTCCAGGTAGCGACCATGTCAGGCCATAATCAAGATAATAATATGGATGTATTGACTGAACCCGATTATTGTACTGAGCAAGGGAACGTTGGACCCGTTCTTTCTTATAAGAGTTATAAGACTGAACAGGAAACAGGAGAATATCTGGATTCTTACGCCGCCCAAAAGAACATGCATGTTGATGCATCTTCTTCGGGTGTGTTAGTTATTGAGAACTGTTTCTCAGTTCACCCTTCGTCCTGGGTATTAGATACCGGATCAGGATCCCACATATGTAAACAGTTACATGGGCTACGTAAAGGTAGAGAACTGGGAAAAGGTGATCATTCCGTTCAAGTAGGGAACGGTACAAATGTTGTAGCCAAAGCAGTTGGCGAATATCACCTTGTATTACCAAGTCGTAATACACTGATTCTAAATGAGTGCTATTATATACCGAACATGATGTGCAATATTATATCAGTGTCTTTATTAAGTAAAGAAGGATATAATTTTGTAGTAAAGGATAATATTATGAATATATTCCTAGATCAAAAGTTGATTGCATCATGCTCGTTACATAATGGCATATTCATTCTAAATCAGAATACAGTCCTGAATATACAAAACACACACAAGAGGAAAAGTTCAGATATGAACGAATCCTACTTGTGGCATTGTAGACTTGGTCATATCAATGCGACACGGCTGGCTAAGTTACATAAGGATGGATATTTGAACCCGTTCGAATTATCATCATATGATACTTGCCATTCATGTCTCAAAGGAAAAATGACCAAAGCTCCATTTAGTGGACACGGAGAAAGAGTTACTGAACTCTTAGGACTAATACATAGTGATGTATGCGGTCCCATGTCTACGCATGCCAGGAACGGTTCTTCCTACTTCATTACATTCACCGACGATCTCTCAAGATTCGGATATGTGTTCCTGATGAAACACAAGTCTGAAGCTTTTGAGAAATTCAGAGAATATAAGCACGAAGTAAAGAACCAAACGGTCAAAAGTATTAAGATTCTTCGATCTGATCGAGGAGGTGAATACTTAAGTAATGAGTTCCTAGATTATCTAAAAGAGAATGGGATTCTCTCTCAGCTTACTCCTCCTTATACACCACAGCACAACGGTGTATCGGAGCGGAGGAATCGCACCCTATTAGATATGGTACCTCTATGATGAGTACAGCTGAGTTACCTATTTCCTTCTGGGGGTATGCGCTGGAGACAGCCATATACCTATTGAATAGAGTTCCAACTAAATCTGTGCCTACCACTCCATATGAGATATGGAATGGGAAGAGACCATCTCTTAAAAGAGTTAAGATATGGGGTTGTCCGGCTTATGTTAAAAAGCAAAATCCGGACAAACTCGAGGCACGATCAGTTCTTTGTAAGTTTGTAGGATATCCAAGCAATTCGTATGGATATCTATTCTACCACAGTGAACAACAAAAGGTGTTTGTTGCTCAACATGCCACCTTTTTAGAAAAGGAATTTCTTACAAAAGAAATTAGTGGCGATGAGGTAGAGCTGGAAGAGGTTCCAGCAACACAAACTACAACAGAAGATTTAGTGGAACCAGAGGATTCAGTAGTACCCGACGAACCCCAGCCTCTCCGCCGATCTAGCAGGGTTTCTCATCCGCCTGAGAGATACTACGGTTTTCTCATTGATGGTGGAAGCGAGGATTGCATCATGGAAGATGATGACCCGACTAGTTTCGAGCAGGCCATCACGAGTGGTGACTCTGTGAAATGGCTGGATGCAATGCGATCTGAGATGGAATCCATGTACACCAATAAAGTATGGATTTTGGAAAATGCTCCTGAAGGGGTAAAACCCATTGGGAGCAAGTGGATTTTTAGATGGAAAAGTTGAGACTTTCAAAGCTAGACTTGTTGCAAAGGGTTTTCGTCAACGACCAGGTGTGGACTATGACGAAACCTTTTCTCCAGTGGCTATGCTTAAGTCCATCCGGATCTTACTTGCCATTGCTGCATACCATGACTACGAAATCTGGCAAATGGATGTTAAGACCGCCTTTCTAAACGGTGATTTAGAAGAGAGCGTGTACATGACTCAGCCAGAAGGCTTCGTAGATAGTGGGAGCAGCGGAAAGGTGTGCAAGCTGCTTAAATCCATTTATGGGTTAAAGCAAGCATCGCGGAGTTGGAACATCTGTTTTGATGTTGTAGTTAAAGAGTTTGACTTCATCAAAAATATAGATGAACCTTGTATCTATAAGAAGGTAGCAGAGGGTAAGGTTGTCTTCCTCGTATTGTACGTGGATGACATACTCTTGATAGGAAATAATATTCCTATGCTGCAATCAGTCAAGCTCTTCTTATCACAGAGATTCTCAATGAAAGATCTAGGTGATGCCTCCTGCATATTGGGAATCATGATCTATAGAGATAGATCTAAACGGATACTGGGATTGTCCCAATCCAGGTACATTGACACCATACTAAAGAGGTTTAGTATGGAAGAATCCAAGCGTGGGAACCAACCCACGATCTCTGGACTCACTCTCTCCAAAGAGATGTCTCCCAAGACTGATTTGGAGAGAGCTCGCATGCAAGGGATACCCTATGCTTCGGCAGTAGGCTCTATCATGTATGCGATGCTATGTACCAGACCCGATGTAGCATACTCACTAAGCGTAGTGAGTCGGTATCAAGCAGATCCTGGAGAGAGTCACTGGACAGCTGTGAAAAGCATTCTCAAGTACTTACGAAGGACTAAGGAGATGTTCTTGGTGTATGGTAACGGAGAACTCCAGGTCGAGTCATTTACCGATTCTAGCTTCCAAAGTGATAAGGACGACTCTAAGTCGCACTCGGGATTTGTCTTTACCCTCAATGGAGGGGCGGTATGTTGGAAGAGTTCCAAACAGGATACCGTTGCAAACTCGACGATGGAGGCTGAATACATCGCTGCCAACGATGCTGCAAAAGAGGCTGTCTGGATCAAGAAGTTCATTAGTGAACTTGGTGTGGTTCCATCCATTGAGCATCCAATACCTCTGTATTGCGATAACAATGGAGCTGTGGCTTTGGCCAAGGAACCCAGATCCCATCAGAAGTCCAGACATATTCTGAGGCGGTATCACCTGATCAGGGAGATAGTTGATCGCCGGGAGATCGAGGTCAGGAGAGTAGATACGAAGGACAACACTGCGGATCCATTCACGAAGGCTATTCCCCAGATACAGTTTGAGAGATTATTCGGGATGCTAGGTATGAGATACTACAGCAGCTGGCCTTAGTGCAAGTGGGAGATTGTTAGTTATGTATATGCCCTAGAGGCCATTGTTGTACATATGATTTATATTATGATGGATGCTTTGATATATACAGAGAGGACTTTCTTGCTCGTCATGATAGTATGCTATTTGGTTTCACTTTATCTTAACATGTTGACTTGTATTGGTTTACTGTTTTTCTCTCACATGTTGATAAAGCCATTAGGATTTGTACTCGACTACTGGGACTATGATGAGATCATACTAGTGGGGCCATGGTAGCCGATGAGTACATCCTATAACTGTTCCTAGTCGAGGGTATATCGAGACAGGGCATCGATACACCAGAGTAGACTAGCGTATACGCATCTTGACCCATATGATGGGCGATGGATGATCCCATATCCATCGGTGTTTGACATCAGAGATGGTGTATGGGTGCTCAGTGGAGACTGGGTACACTGGACGGACTCGCCGAGAACTCCCAGATGGTGATATACCACACGTCAGATGGCAGTTCTCTGGTGACACTGGTACAGGGTAGTCTGTAGACCCGAGATCGTCATGGAGTCTTGTGTGATTCCCACTGTGCTTTGATTTCCACCTTACCACGTCCAAGAGGGCATGCAAAACGGTGGCTTTTGGGTACAGTCCCGAATCACATGGAGGCAATGAGCGGTAGGAGGGGATTCGTCTCTCCCGGTATAGGGAGTTGATGTTGTGCTGTGTTCGATTGGCTATAACTGGAAGTCCCTGGCCAGGGCTGATATAGAGATTTACTGGTAAGTGTTACTAGTAGTTTCTCGACCCGTTATGAGCCATACATCGACACGACTTATCGGTTACTGGGGTCTGACGTATACCACCCCTAGACTTGATATGCAACATATCAGACGAACAGACCGGACTGTACGGGAGTGTTACTGATTGGATTCACAGGAGAACGCACAGGCTAGCTTGTTGATCTTCTGATCGCTCAATACCTGGGTGGCTGTTACGTTTAGCTGACCGCTTGCAGCTTGTGGGTGTTTGATATGATCATCACCTGCTACCGGCGTATTGACGATTCTTTAGAGTCCTACACAGAGGTTTCTTGGCTCAGGCGAAACGGAGTAGAGGCACATATGTGATATGTGCAGGACCGAGAATAATGCGATATGTGATACCGTATTATATTCTCGCGATATTTAGATATGAACCGGGACATCGGATCAAGTGTTGATTCGATGAATCGGTACATGATATATTAGTCGGTAATATTCGATATAGCCGGATCGTCGAATCAAGTGTTGATTCGATGATTTAATGTATAATAATATATATGATATATTGTATTACATTATCTAATATTGGCTCGCTTTATTATTTCATTTTCTCACTGGATGGTACATTGATATATATGCGATATATGTTAATTGTATTATTTTCTTTTGTTGCAAATATATAATATATATGTGATATATATTATTGTGACATGATATGATTAATTATTAAACATGTTTAAGGTTGATTAAATGAGGTTAGGGTTTGATTAGGGTTAGCTTCTTCTTGCACCTTCTAGAAGCTTTGCTTTTGTCTTGGTTAAGATATTATGGTTGATATTTTTCCATGACTCATAACTTAACCCAACCAAACCCTAACTCTAGTTTATTCTCTACAAACTATTAGCCACTCATCCTTGACCATGGTTTATATATCAATCATATACATTTCTTTTCTATTCATCACAAAAGGAATTATCATTTCCATTATCATCTTCTTCTCTCTTGATTTTGAGCTCACTAGAAATTCATTTTGTGATGATAAATTATGAGAAAATGATATAAAAAGAAAGCATAAATACTACTCTCTCATCCTCATCTCATCTAGCCCATGAGATTAGTGTGTTCATCTCTTTAGAGTGAAAAAGCTTGAGTCTTTGCAACTTCGACGTAGATCATCGGAGATTTGGAATACTTCAAGCTAGCATGGATCGTTCGAGTCGTGGAGCCTCTCTTGAGTCCGGGAGATCGTGGATCGCGGCGAAGGGACTTCTACTCGGAGCTTGTGAAGCGAAGGAGCGGACTACAAAGGTTGTAATCCCTCACACTTAGCTTAAAAGATGTAATCTTGTATGCTTAACCTAATAATCTAGCAAAGATCCTGTCTTTGGGTTGTTCGGCACATGTAAAATTTTATTCGTGCATGTTTGATGCGTTATGAACCTTCACAAGTGTGCATAGGAACCCTACAAAACGTTGTAGAGGCCGTATGGTTTTATGGCAGGGTTCGGAAAATGCACGTGCGTTTTACGCACGTGTCATATTTCGGGCAGATGATACTGGTCGGCTTTGGTTTAAGCCGGATCCGAGTATTATATTGAGTAGATATAATATCTTTGTCTCAGTTGCATTTGTATTCGGTCGTAATACAAATGCGGGTATGTTTATACTGTTACGGGGTTATCCTGAAATTCGTTTCGGGATCGTTTTTGGAAGTTGTCAGTTTCCAGTTTTCTATCAGTCGTATTTAACATTCGGTTAAATACGGATTTATCTGTTCTTTGGATAAGTGTGGATGCTTCTAGAAGGTTCTAGAAGAGGTGATTAGGCTTGTGACTCATTTGTTCATTAATGGTGCTTTAATGGTGCATTTATTGTGTTTATACTTTGTGTTCACACTAGATATTTTCTTATTGTCACCTCCCCCTCTCCTACACTCACCCCCCACTCCTATAAGATGGCCGGCCCCTCCCCTCTCTCTCATTCACTTGATGAATATGGTTGTTGAAAAAAAGATAGAGTTTTGGATGTATGGAAATTAACATATTCATATCTCATTTTCATATCGATCCAAAAGGCAACTTCATTAACCGTTCGTCCATAGCTTTGGACGTAACGAGACAAAATATTCTACTCATTCTCTACATCATTCTTGGTCGTCTCTTTTAGCAAACTTGACGACCGAGTTGCCTCGAGTCAGAGGCGGGAGCCCGTTTAAAGAATCGTTGACGTGGTGCCACCTGGACGAGGAGATCGGAGCAGACGCAACGGAGCGTGGGATGATGGTTAAAGAACGAAGGACTAGGATCGTTCGGTATAACCTTTCTACCCTCTTTACAGTTTGTTAGTTTAGCAATAATGGCAGATCCGGCTTATAGTATACGATAGCGCCAGTTAAAAGTTTTTGTTCCGCATTTGGCGTCTGTTAGACGGCCGGGGCGCTACCGTAGACTTACAGTGGTATCAGAGCCTCACCATTATGCTATTCTAACTTGTGCTAACGCGTTTAAAATATCGATCGAACCGAATATCGAAAACCGCAAAATTCAAGTTCACAGTTTCTGTTGATTTTTAAAGGGTTCCAAAAATTATTTTATATATCACAGAAATCTGTGCAGGGTTTTCTAAGCACACCGTACAACTTTGGGCACGTGACTCAACAATACCGCCGCGGAATCGCGGTCAAACCTAGGGTTTGACCGCGCATCCGCGGCCATTGTGTGAGATCATGGCTCCAAATTTGTACAGTAGCTTCTCTTCTGGAAATTGGGGTTTTTGGTATATATCTTTTTGGCCCAGATTTTGTTACTGTTCAACAGATGTTCGTGGGGCCCACTTCGTGATATTTTGTCAATCGAAATTTAAACTTGTTAGTTTTCAGTATTTACATTATATCTCCGACCGGGAATGTCATTTGATCGGTAAACCGCGTCTGATTGCTATAGTTCTTTTAGACGGGTTCGCGAACGTGACATTCGCGTTGATGTTCTGTATTGTGCTGTGATGTTGTGGATTTGTCGTGGTGGATAGCAATGTGCAATGGTAGTGCAGTTTGGATTTATTTGTACATTTGATATTGCGGGGCGAGCGTCCAACATGTGGACTGCCGTCACTGCCTGTTGTATGATATTCTTTTGGGGCACGACCAGGTTGAGGTCGATGTACCCGTTGTACATATATTTATTTCTCTACTAGGTTTACCCCACGACGGAGTGCACGGATAGCCGGGTTCTGGAGGGCAACGGGTCCGCATCTCATGGCTTTGAGAGGCAGAGGGGCCTCACTCTAGAATTGGCAGACTATTCGCTGCACTCGTAGGGGGTTCAGGTTGACCCAAGGAGGGGTGCTCAATTTACCGGATTCCGTGAAGTGCCGGGTGTTCCATTCACTATGCTGTGGGGACTACCTCGCTTCACGTTTTGGCGGGTAACTTGCCGCACCCGTAGGGGTCTAGGTTTCATTGCACAGGCTATCCACACGACCAGGGGAACGTCGGGTTTCAGCAGCGGCTCTGTGAAACCCGGGGATCCCAGATTATCTGTATTGTTCTGTGATACTTATTACTTTTCTGTAATGTTGCATATTATCACGCCTGGAGCGATTATTGTATATTGGTATATATACTATTAGATGTATATGTTTTGCACCCGCGCTAGTCCAGTCCCTGCTCTGTCGTTAGTTAAGTAACCTGACGGATGATGACGGGACCCAGTGACGAATGCGGATGGCATATACGTACATTTTATTTTCGTTCTTTTCTGGTGTGATTGATGATGGGACTGCGTTGATTCTGATCAATGCAAAGGAAAACAAACCTATTTGGAGTTGTTGGAACAATTTTAAAAAAAGTGTTATTACAAAGACATTTCCTTTTGTTTTGCATAACGGTATCCGGTTGGAATATCCTGCACCTCATTCGACGAGGCAAGGGCCGATATCCCTTCACCAGGAATGACCCCTTGGGCAAAAGTTTGCGTCAGGGTGATAACTTCACTATAGTCGATTACAAGTTGCTTTGCATAGCGGTATTCGGTGTGAATATCCTGCACCTCATTCCACGAGGAAAGAGCCGAGATCCCTTCACCGGGAGTGACCTCTTTAGCAAAAGGTTTTCGCCACTATTTTTTTATAAAAGCTATCAGCTTCCTTCAGCGATATCAAGTTCGTTACGTTAAAGGTTTTTCGCCAAAAACCAGCCGTAGCCCTCTGTCATTTCTTTTGGGTATTCAGTAGTATTCAAGCTATGCATTTTAGCCAAAGTTAAGGCATAGTGTTTCGTAGCTACTGGGTATTCATTTGTTGCATAGATAGATAAGTTGGTTTGGGACAGTCGTTCTGCCGATTGGCCAAAGTCAGGGGCATGTGCGGGTGGGTTCAAATTGACAAGATAGTGACGGGTAGAACTTGGCATGTGACTTATGACATTTTGACCAAAGCCAAGGTCATAAGAGCATGGGGCAAAAATCATATCGGGAGTTTCTAAAGAAACTGAAACTTGCCAAGTATGCGCATACCTTCTGGAGTGTGAGTAACGTGAGTGAATTCCGTCACGTTATCATGCGATGAGAGTTAGATCCCGATACCCACTGATGAGTTGGTTTACTTTTCGGGTGATCCCGATTGATTCTTCTTTCAGGTTTGGAGGAGAATTTGACAGGACAGTGGGAGGTTTCCGGATTAGATAAAATGATAACCATTCTGATTTAGGTTAGAGTGCACACAGAGTGTTTCTTTTCTCTCTCTCTTTGGCAGCGACCTTTGACCGACCCTAGACTATGACTCAGTGACCAAGTTGACCGAACCTTCTTAAAATACTGGCTTTTGGATTGTCCGTGTTGCATAAGTCATTGCCACTCCTTCTTTTACCCTTTGGATTTCTCAGAACACCCCGTATTACTACGGACATCCACTTCCATTGGATAGATCCATCGTATGGTTATATACGAACTCGGAGGGATTTCTTCGAGGATGGATCAAAGTTCAGGAGAAATAGAATTGGTTTATTCAGTTGTCTTTTATTATCACCTTCTCTCAGGTTGCGAGGGCTCCTTGGTTCAGGAGAGTACACCTATTACGCTTATTGGATAGTCTTATTTCAAGCCATAGGCAGGTGCCGAAAGGTAGGGAATGAAGAAAACCAATTAGCCTAAGTAGGGTGTGCAGAAGGTAATATATAAAGACAAAATAAGGGGATTAGAAAGAGGGCAAAGTAAATTGCGACTGCTATCATTCACGACCAAACCGCGTACTTCATCGCCACTTCTATTTCACCTTTGAAAGAATAAAGTATTATTCAGTTGTCTTTTATCATCATCTTCTCTCAAGATGTGAGTACTCCTAGGTTGAGGAGGGTACACCTATTATGCTTACTGGATAGTTTTCTTCCAAACCATAGGCTGGTGCCGAACGGTAGGGAAGGAAGAAAACCATTTAGCCTAACGAAGGTGTACAGAAGGTAACGACTAAAGACAAATAAAGGGATTTGGAGAGAAAGCAAAGAAATATACGGTTAAAGTCATGAATTGGATTATGGAAGAGGCATTGATATGAATACCAGGATACCCCTACGAAACATTTTCATGTTTCAGTGCATTGTTAAAAAGAAAACTGTTTTTCCGATTAGATACTTACTCCAAGGGTATGTATTTACCAGGTTTCATTCTCATATCTGTATGGTTTTACAGATGATGAGTGGGAGTAAGTTATTGGGAATAAGGTGATTATCCTCATTATATCGGAATTCGTTGTAATTGGTGATATTTGAGGAAATCGCCTGGGTACAGTTTTCAACCTACGACGCACAGGTTTCGACTTATTCAACTCAGCGGACTTATACAGAGTATTGTATGTTGTCCAGTGTCCATCAGGACAAAGGGGTAGGTCCTCGTACTATGTTATGTTTATTTATGACTTCTCTAGTTTTCAGACAAGTGTTTCATAGAAATACAAGGTCTAAGTTTTGAGAAGTTGTGGGTATAAGAATAAAGTAGAGAGCCAGGAGTCACAAGTATTAGGATTCTTCAAAGAGATCGAAGATGTAGATTCTTGTGATTGGTATTCAGATGATAGTAATGGTTTTGAGAAACTTGTTTCTCTTTCAGGTTACTCATAAATGGATAGATTCCTAAGTTGAGTAATGCTGATTAGCCTCTTTCCATTAAGTTGATATGCACTGGAGACAGCTGCATGATTGAATATGGTTCTAATTAAATAAGTGCCAAATTTCTATATTGGATATAGAATGGTTCATATCTTAACGATGTTAAGGTACGGGGAGTTGTCCGGCTTATGCTTAAAACCAGACTCTGGATAACTCAGGGCACGTTTCTGTAATGGCAGTTTGTGGGTTGGCCCAGGCTATGTCGAGGGTTGATTTTCTATCATCTGGAAGATCAATAGTGATATTGTTCTTGACTCGCCACAGTTTTAGTAAAATGGATTTTTTCTGAAAATAGTAGTGGGAGTATGGTAGAACTGGAAGTGATTCCAGAACCGCAAACGATTACGGAAAATTTAATAGAACCTACAGATTCAATCAAGTTTGACATTCCATTAGCCACTCCACAGATATGGTGGGTAATCTCAGACACCCGAGGGGTACTTCGGTAGCCTCAAGGACGGTGACAGGGAGGTTCTTGTTTACCCAGACTTGACACTACTGTTGTTCCAGACTATGAGACCAGGCAGGAGGTTAAGTATAGCGTCATTCTAAACTAGCTTTAGAAGTGCACGTGTATATTATTCTGCCAGACGGTTGTCGTAGTCAGTGGGAGCAGTGGAAGTATAGTGGGCAAGTAGCTTATGTCTATTTATAGACTAAAGCAGATATAGCGGAGATAGATCATCTATTTTTGATGTGACAGTCATGAGTTTGACTTCATCAGAATAGGGGATGGATCTGTTACGAAGGTAGTAGGGTGTGATGTCATGGTATCTGGATGACATACACAGAGTAGGAAGTAAAATTCCTATACTACGATCGGTTGTACTGTGGTCATCACACAGTTGTTTCTCCAGACAGGATATGGATATAATATATGACATTCTGGTTTCTAGATCTATGGTTTTAGATCTAGATTTGGGTAGTTTCCCAATGTGGGTACTTTGACAGTATTCTAAAGGTTTTTAGAATAGTCGACTCCTGGCACGGTGGTGTACCTGCAGGTGATGGAGTCACCCTCTCTAAAGGCGTCGTATAGACTAATGGGGAGAGGGCTGTGCATGATTGGTAGATCACTTGCTTCGGCAATTGAGTCAATCATGAGATGTCAAGTACCACACCAAATGTTGTTTTTGCACTAGATGCAATAAGTTTGTATTAATCCAATCCTGGAGAAACATAAGGAGGCAGTTTTAGAACATAAATGGATGTTCTACGGATATGATGACGGCAGCCTCCTTCGGGAGACGGTTATCATTCCAGGCTTCAAAGGTGACATGGATGACATAGTGATTGTCAGAGTTATAGTTATCCCTCTGACGAGGGATAGTATTATGGACATGTGGTCCATGAGGATACTGTGGGTGGCATGGTGCCGGATACTGATTAGGTTTAGTGATCGATACAGTCTAAGAAGTTTGGATTTGGAGTTTATTTATGAACTAGGTCCCATCGGATATCCAGACATATTCTAAGACAGGTATTACTCAATTCGGGAGATGGCTTTCTCCGCGAACTTGAGATTTAGAGAGATATAGAAAGAAACTTCTGGGCGGATCCACTCATTGAGGCTATTTCTCGAACACAATAGTTTTGCAAACGAGCTTTGTGAAACTGATTAGTAGAGGAGTTGGATGTTCGATTTCACACGGGCTGTGAGTAGTCGACATCGCAATAATTAGCCTTAAGTGCAAGTGGGAGATTGTTGGATATAGTGCCCTCAGAGTCAATTATTGGATCGCAGATACGTGATTGCAATGATTGCGGAGGACCTATACCGGTAGGACAGTCTTACTCGAGATGATAGTATGCTATCCGGTTTGCCTTTATCAGTCGTGTACAGGTTCAGGTGACTGATCACTGTTACACTTTGATAGAGCCCTTAGGATCTTGCTTTACTACCAACAGTATGATGGCGATCATATACGTGAGAGTTGGGTGGTTTATATGCAAATCCTTAATTGTGGTCCCTAGTCGTGGGAGTTTCGAGATAGGGCATCGATACTCCGGAGTAGACTAGTGTATACAGTCGAGACCCCGACGAGGGGCGGTGGCCGGCCTCACAAGCCACTGGTGTCAGTTGGATCACCTAAGATGTATACAGGTGCTCATTGGGTTATGAGTACACCGGACAGGACTCGCCGGGAATCTGCTAGTTGGTATTATACATATCGTCAGATAGCAGTTCCCTGGTGACATGTGTACAGGTTAGTTCATCGACCTGAGGTCGTCATCTATCTCGTGTGAGTTCCCACTGTGCTTTGATTTCTACCCTACCACGGCTCAAAGGAGTCGTGCAAACAGGTAGTTTTTTGGTACAGTCCCGAGCCACATGGAGGCACGTGAGCGGATCGGCAGGGGATTCGTCTCTCCCGGTATTGGGGGTGAGATCGTGCTGTGTCTAGGAGAGCCATTACACAAAGCCCACGGCCGTGGCAGGAGATTTACTGGTAGGTACTCCAGTAGTATCTCAGGGTGTTTTTGGGCTACACTCCGACACGACTTATACTGCTATTGGGGGTCTGACGTTACTAGCCCCCTAGGCAGATATGCGATACTCATAGACGAACGGACCGGACTGTATATATATTGTCACAGTTAGGCTCAGTAGGGTTTCCGGATGAGTTCGCTCATCGGCATCCCTTGAGGTCAGTCCATGGGCAGCCGTTACGCACAGCTAGTGCCGCTGACGGCTTGTGGTTAAACCCACTGCCAGGGTACTGACGAGTCATTAGAGTCCCCCGCAGACAGTTTCCCAAGTTCGGGCGAAACGTTGTAGAGGCCGTATGGTTTTATGGCAGGGTTCGGAAAATGCACGTGCGTTTACGCACGTGTCATATTTCGGGCAGATGATACTGGTCGGCTTTGGTTTAAGCCGGGTCCGAGTATTATATTGAGTAGATATAATATATTTGTCTCAGTTGCATTTGTATTCGGTTGTAATACAAATGCGGGTATGTTTATACTGTTACGGGGTTATCCTGAAATTCGTTTCGGGATCGCTTTTGGAAGTTGCCAGTTTCCAGTTTTCTATCAGCCGTATTTAACATTCGGTTAAATACGGATTTATCTGTTCTTTGGATAAGTGTGGATGCTTCTAGAAGGTTCTAAAAGAGGTGATTAGGCTTGTCACTCATTTGTTCCTTAATGGTGCTTTAATGGTGCATTTATTTTGTTCATACTTTGTGTTCACACTAGATATTTTCTTATTGTCACCTCCCCCTCTCCTACACTCACCCCCTCCCCCCACTTCTATAAGATGGCCGGCCCCTCCCCTCTCTCTCATTCACTTGATGAATATGGTTGTTGAAAAAAAGATATAATGGCAGATCCGGGTCATAGTATACGATAGCGCCAGTTAAAAGTTTTTGTTCCGCATTTGGCGTCTGTTAGACGGCCGGGGTGCTTCCGTAGACTTACAGGAGGCAGTGACGGTTAGACAGGATTCGTGTCTCCCGGTATTGGGGGTTGATATCACGCTGTGTCTAGGAGAGCCATTACACAAAATCCCTGGCCAGGAGAAGCGAGATAGACTTGTAGGTTTCCAGTGTTATCTCAGGTGTTCTGGGCTACACTCCGACACGACTTGTACCGCTAGTAGAGGACTGACGTTTACCGCCCCGCTAGGCTCGCCATGCGATTTTCTTAGACGAACAGACCGGACTGTACGGAGATTGTCACATACAGGCTCAGTAGGAGTTCAGATGGGTTTACCTCGTCAGTCTTCTTATCGGCATCTACCTGGGGACAGTTACGTACAGCTAGTGCCGCTTGCGGTCTGTGGTTAAACCCACTGCCAGCGTAGTGTCGAGTCTTTAGAGTCCCACACAGAGGGTTATTCGCCTTTGGGCAAAACAGAGTAGAGGTCGCATGGTTTTGCGACAGGGTTCGTTCACATCCGCGCACTTGTGCACGTTTGGCGTCCGGACAGACATTACTAGAGGGCTCTGGTTTGAGCCAGATCCTAGTATATGTTTTGGGGTTTGTTTTTTCTCATAGTATTCATGTTCCTCGGAACACGAATGCGGGTGTGTATGCACAGTTGATTGAGGCGGAGGAAGAGGTTTTTCATTAGGGTTTTGGAATGGGTGCGTATGGACAGTAGACAGTCGTCTTTTTCCAAACCCTAATGAATTTGTGATATATCAATTAATAATATTAATTAAATGAAATTGTGTCATGGTTGGGTTTGTTGACTTGTTGACCAAGGTTGACTAGTTGACCATGGTTGAAAAATTGACTATCATCATTACACATCAAAGATGCTCTTTGATTCTAGCAAAAACCATTTAATGTGAAATGATAATAGTCTCATCAAACCTTCCATCAACTTTTTCATTTTGATTAATTTTATTAATTTGATAAATCACTTATATTGTTATGGTTGTAAAAAACCATCTCATTCTATCATAACCATTCTCTCTCCTCCTTTCATCTTCCTCCTCCTCTAGTTCAAGGAGAATCATTCTCATGAGGTTAGAAACCTCTCCTCGGAGATAAAACACCCAAAGCCACTCTTTACTCATCCTAAGGTTGAAGGTCTAGCAAGCCGGAGACTTTAGTTTTCTCAAAGTTCGAGGAAGAAGCTCAAGGTAGAGACCCTCAGGTGGATCCATCTTCGACAAGAGAAGGCAACGAGGAAAGCACCATCCGACCACTACAAAGAGTCCAAGAAGAAGGAGTTCAAGTTTAGGTATAACCCTTAACCGAGTAGATAACTCTCTTGTTAGTTGCTAGTGTGTAGTTTAGCCAAGATCCGTTTTTGTAGTCCATGTAACCTAAACCCTAAAAATCGTTTTTTTACCGTTTCCGCAAGCCCGAAAGAACCGGGAGAGGTAACGTGGACTTACAGTGGTATCAGAGCCTAACTAAACACACCCTAGCATGTTAGCAAAGTATTTAGAATATCGACCGAACGAAAAAACCGCAAAACACCCCAGAAAACCCTAGTTTCTGCCGATTTTTTTTTTCTTCTCTAAAAATAATAAATCATGTCTTAAAAATCGGCTCAGGCTTTTTTATGAACAGGCAAGAAAAATGATCCAGCGAACCGACCGACTCACCGCGGTTCCGCGGCCGAGTTGACTCGGCCGTGGATCGTTTCTCCTGCAGTTTGTTTCTTGTGGTATTTTGTGATTTTTGAGATGGTTTGTTTCTGCCAAGAATTTCCAGAGAACAAGTTTGTTTTTGGGGTGGTTGCAAATCTGTATTTTTGTCGATTTTCTGTAGACTTTGACTAATGGGTTGTATCTGTATTGTTATATATGTATTGAACGTCTGCTAATCGCTATACGTCGATTAGTGGGGGTTATACATATCTCTGATCTGTGATGTTGATGGTATGTGTATATGAATTCGTTGGATTGTCGCGGATGAATAGCCGGGGGGAATTGTGAGATGAGAGTTTTGTTTATCTTTCAATTCTTGTAATATGTAAATTGATGTAATATTATTTGTATAGCCGCACAACCGGGTCGGGGTTGTAGCCGTCATTGTATAATTTCTTTTTACTGTTTTTGCTCCTAGGATAAACCCAAGGTGGGGTGCACAAACTAGCGGGTATCTCGAAGTGCCAAGTGGCGTCCTCACGAGTTGAGGGAGGTTGCTTCGCTTCGGGTACTTGGCGGGCAGTTTGCCGCACCCGTAGGGGTCTAGGGTAGTGTTTGGCTATTCATCGCGACCGTGTAATCCGCTCTTCGTTACAGGCTCGTACGAATTGCGGATTCCTAGTATATCCAATGTATTCATCTGTGATCTGGAATGGCTATCATTGCATGTGACGAATGTTTATATATATCTATATGATATCTATTTAGGCGTTGCTTATGTTTTGCATCCGCGCTAGTCCAGCCTCCGCTCTGTCGTTAGTTAAGTAAGCTAACGGGTGATGACGGGACCCCGTGGCGAATGCGGATGGCATAAGCGTACGTCATATTTTCGTTGTTTTCTGCAATGGTAGGATTAAATGATGGGACGCATTGGAATTAATGCAAGAAAAAATAAACCAAGTAAAAGTCGTTGGAACACTTTCAAAACCACTCGGTTCTTTTCAAAACCAAATTTTAAATGCGGAGCTTGAGCCACTCCTTTTGAAAGCTATCTCGTTCCTTCGATTATATCAAGTTCACTACGTTCACGGTTTCGCCAAAACCATTCGTAGCCCTCCATCATTTCAGTTAAATATTCGGTAGTATTCAAGCTGTGTATTTTGACCTCACGCCGAAGGCATAGTGATTGGTATGTTATTTATATGTATGCCCTAGAAGCCATTACTATACATAGGATGTATATTAAAGTGGATGCTGGGACATATATAGGGAGGACTTTCTTGCTCGACATGATAGTATGCTATCTGGTTGCTCTTTACCTTAACGTGTACACTGATTGTCTCTCTGTTACATGTTGGTAAAGCCCTTAGGATGTGTACTTGACTACTTGGACTATGATGCGGATCATACTAGTGGGGACATGGTAGTCCATAAGTACATCCTTCAAGGTCCCTAGTCGTGGGTGTATCGAGACGGGGCATCGATATACCAGAGTAGACTAGCGTATACCTTCTCGACCCATACAGATGGGCGATGGATGATCCCATATCCATTGGTGTTTGACATCAGAGATGATATACGGGTGCTCAGTGGAGACTGGGTACACTGGACGGACCCGCCGAGAACTCCCAGATGGTATTATACCTTACGTCAGATGGCAGTTCTCTGGTGACACTGGTACAGAGTAGTCTGTTGACCCGAGATCGTCATAGAGTCTTGTGTGATTCCCACTGTGCTTTGATTTCCATCTTACCACGTCCAAGAGGGCATGCAAAACGGTGGTTTTTTGGTACAGTCCCGAATCACATGGAGGCAATGAGCGATAGGAGGGGATTCGTCTCTCCCGGTATAGGGAGTTGATGTTGCGCTGTGTTTGATTGGCTATAACCGGAAATCCCTGGCCAGGGTTGCTGAGATTTACTGGTAAGTATTACCAGTAGTTTCTCGACTTGTTATAGACCTCATATCGACACGACTTATCGAGCTATTGGGGTCTGACGTTTACCACCCCTAGGCGAGATATGCGACATATCAGACGATGAGACCGGACTGTACGGTAAGTATTACTGGTTGGATTCACAGGAGTGTGAGCGGGCTTGCTTGTCGATCTTCTGATCGCTCAATACCCGGGTGGCCGTTACGTTTAGCAGACCGCTTGCGGCTTGTGGGTGCTTGATATGATCATCATCTGCTACCGGCGTATTGACGAGTCTTTAGAGTCCTACACAGAGGTTTCCTGGCTCAAGCGAAACGAAATAGGAGCGCATATGAGATATGTGCGGGACCGAGAATAATGCGTGTATGTGATACCGTATTTCATTCTCGCGATGAATGTGTCGAATGGTTGTATGCGATATAACCTAGTTATCGAATCAAGGATTGATTCGATAAATCGATACATTGTATACTAGTCGGTTGTGTGCGACATGACCGGATCATTGAATCAATTGTTGATTTAATGATTTAATGTATAATTATATATTTGATATATTACTTTGCGTTAACTAGTATTGGTTCACTTTAAATGGATTTTCTCACTTCATGTGCACATTGTATATGTGATATAGTTTTGTGCACTTGTATGTATCATGTTTGATGATACATGTTTACTTGAGTTTGTGTAAAGATTGAACCATGGTTATTTAAATGGTTAGGGTTTTGTTTGTCATACTTATTTATTTATTTATTTATTTTGGAAAAGATTAAAGAGAAGAATGGTGGCTTTCTTTGTTTGTAATTGAAGCTTCATGAAGGTTTGACCAAAGCTACCATTCTTGTCTTCTTCTCATAACCCTAACCATTCAACTAACCTTGGTTAATTCTCTACACATTACCATGGTTAATATTATGATAAGAATGATTTTATTATTCTTTTTAGAGAGACTTATCATAATATTCCTTCTTCTTCTTCTTCGTCATCAACATGAAGAAAGATTGCTCCATCAATGGCAACTTGAGCTAATGAGTGAGAAATCCAATTCTAAAGTGAACCCACCTCCTATTTCTTCATCCTCTACCTCTTGCCAAGTAGTATAGGGTGTTTCCTTCACAAGTTTTCAAGGCTTGGTGAAGTTGGAGCTTGATCTTGTGATGACTCGACGTAGATCATCTTCGGCATCGAACCGACGACCAAGCCCGCCCATTTCTCCGATGAAGCCGATGCTAGAGTCATGGATTTGATTTGGACAGCGGAGGGACCTCATCACGGAGCTATGGAGGTGGAGAACCGGATCTACAAAGGTTGTATTTCCGTTCACTTAGAGTAAAGTCGTTTACTTGTTTTTGTTTCGCCTAAAATTCTAGTTAACGATCCGTATTAGGGTTTCTCGGCACTTGTAAAATTTTATATTGGCATGGTTGATGCCTTGTGAGACCTCACTAGTGTGCCTAGGAACCCTACAGTGGTATCAGAGACTAGCTAGAGCCTTAGGCGATGCGTGGACGGAATTAGAAGTCCGATCGAACTGAAACCCAAACCCTAAAATGCTCTCTCTGTACATTTTTGAAATTCGTGGATTTTTGTGAATTAAAAATATGCAGAAAAGTAAGCAGGAAAAACTAAGAATTACTGTGAAGTTTGGGCCCCTAATTCCATAATTCGACCGCGGAACCGCGGCCAAACCAGGGGTTTGGCGGCGCTTCCGCGGCCCAAATTTGGACTTAGTCCCTCAAATTTCATATATTTATTCTTAGGTCCTTTCTTGGCAATTTTTATGTGAATTTTTTAATTCCACTCAAGTGTTGAGTTTTCTAAGGTTTTATTGGGGATTCGTTAATTTGATCGGATAATTTAACTTCGTTTATGTTTTTCCGGATATTTTAGAAACTGTTAAAAAGTTCGACCAGATATAAATACCCACTTTTTCCCCTGCCGGGAAATTTCCAAGTGTTGGATTTTTCCATGGTTTAAAGACGTTCTAAGTAGTGCAAGTAAAGCGATGGTCCCTCTAGAAGACAACAAACCTTAACTCGATTATGTGACCGTCTTGAACTGCCCTTTGAACCTTCGGGTTTGGGGCAGTACGGCGTGCCACATGTGAGGCGTTGGCTTGACCCTTCTACGGCTGGACCGTTGCTACTGAGGCACGAAATGAATGTTTTTATGGTTATTTCATGTGTTGATCTGTTTCGGGAAAACTTGGGTGTTTGATTGTTCGATCGGAACGTTTAACATTTTCTATTTATCTGGAATGGGATACAATAATTGGAATTCACAATAAGTTATGAGATAACTGAATGAATGTTATAAACATAGCAGTTTAGTCTCACTTGATCGGTTGCCACGGAATTTTGATGTGATCAAAAGTCCGTCGCAATCACGTAGCGTATGCGGATACTCGCCGAGTAAACTTAATAGACAGCCTCACTCCATAGCCCCGACCAAGTGACTGTAGGAGAACCCCGTCGCCGAAAGCATCCGTTCGGGTGCTCGCGGTAGCGGTGTTCCGCCTTGGTGCACTTCGTCGACGGCGTCGGGGGTGCGGCCGCCTACTAAAGTTTGCGACGAGTATTCGATCAGGATGTCGGGAATCTTGTTGAATTACCCGACTTGATATTGAAAAGAGTTTTCGATTTTGAGACTAAAATGCGGGGATTATAATTGTTAGGCATGCGATGTCTAAGTAATTCATTTGATTAGGCATGTGATGTCTATAGAGATTGCGGATTCCAACTGTTGTAGTTTTATACTTTCTTTTCTGTGACCGTAAGTGTAATATGTGATATCGCCGGTTTCGTTGCTATATGTCAACGACAATTGGGATGCGCATATTTACTTACGTTGATGACATGTGATGTTATGTGTTGCTGGATATGTTATATTGGATCGTCGTGTTTGAATAGCCGGGGTTTTTTATGTGAGATAAGTGTTTTTCATTTTCATTCATGTAAAAACTTGTATGTAATATTCTTTTATTGGGGCACTTCCAGGTTGCGGAATATGTCACCGTTTGTATATTATTTACTTTTCCGCACTAGGATAGACCCAAGGAGGGGAGCACAAGTAACCGGGTTCTGGAGTCCAGTGGGAGACCAACTCGAGGAGTCGAGTCCGGGTCTCCTAACTCTAGAATTGGTAGGGTTGCTTGCCGCTCTCGTAGGGGTCTAGGGGTGTGGGTTTGGCTATTCATCGCGACCGTGGAATCCGTGTTTTATACTGGCTCGTATTGAAAACACGGACGTCCTAGTATATCCAATATTTCATATGATTCTTCTGCTGCGATATCTGTGATGTGATCATGTGATATGTTCTGTGATGGATACTGTATATAGTATATATGATATATTATATAGGCGTTACTTATGTTTTACACCCACGCTAGCCCTGCCCCGCTCTGCCGTTAGTTACCTAACCTAACGGTGCACGAGGGGACATCGAGGCGAATGCGGATGGCATAAGTGTACGTCGTATTTATCTGTGATGTTTAGGTAACTTAAATGATGGGACTTCATTAATGTGATTAATGAAATAAAAAAAACCTAAGATGTTGTAGAATCGAATTTCAAAATAAAACAGGTAGCTACAGTTCTTGCTTTGCACAGCGGTATATATGATATATCCTGCACCTTATTCGATGAGGAAAGGACCGAGATCCCTTCACCGGGAGTGACTCCTTTAGCAATAACTGGCAGATGCTACACACTCGGTTTGTCTTTTGATTGCTTTTAAGTGTTTTTGCTTTGCACAGTGATATATATGATATATCCCGCACCTCATTCGACGAGGAAAGGACCGACGATCCCTTCACCGGGAGTGACTCCTTTAGCAAAACTAGAAAAGCCTCAAAAGCACTCCATTTTAAAATCATTTGATTCTACAACGATATCAAGTTCATTACGCAATAGGTTTTCAGAAAAACCTGTCGTAGCCCTCCGTCATTTCAGATAAGTACTAGTTAGTATTCGTGCTACGTTTGTTGACTATGTTAAGGCGTAGTGTGCGGTAGCTGATTAGTGCTTATCTGCATAAGCATATGATGCGATTGGATTAGGGTAGTCGTGCGACTTTGTTGACTATGTTAAGAGTCGTGCGGGTGGGTTTAATTCAATCGGGAAATGACGGGTTGAACTTGACTAGCACTTATGATTTGTTGACTATGTTAAGGTCATATAGCTGCTAGGGGCAAAATATTATCGGGAATTTCAAGTGTTGAAATTTGCAATGAGATTGCATACCTTCTATGAGATAGTTGGATCCCGATACCCGCTGCGAGTAAGAGTTACTCCTGAGAGAGTTTTACACATTACAATTAGCCGATCAAGTAGGTGTCTAGAAAGGTGTCAACGAGGTTACGCCTCTGGGAAAACGAGGTTTGCATTAATTAGGTTCGTGCGAAAGCACGGGGGACCTCCCTCAAAGTACCGACACTGGCCTGGCTGAAAGATTGGCGAACTTGTAGTGTGTAATTAATCCCGGCTAGTCTTTCCTTTTAGGGTTTGAAGGAAGATTTGATAAAAAGCAGTGGGAGCCATCCTGATTAGATAAAATAATAACCAATCTATTCTTGCAAAAGCGCACGCTGAGTGTTTTCTTCTCTCTCTCTCCAGGTAGCGACCATATCACGCCTTAATCAAGATAATATTACGGATTATTGACCGAACCCGCCTGTTATACTGAGCTGGGGAACGTTTGTCCCGCTCCAACTTATAATTGTTATAAGACAGAGAAGGAAATAGGGGAATACCAGAATTCCTAAGCCACCCAAACGAAGAGAGTGCATGCTGATGCATCATCGTCGGGTGTGTTCATTACAAAGAACTGTTTCTCAGTATCCTCCGCATCCTGAGTATATGATACCGGATCAGGATCCCAGATATGTAATCTGTTACATAGGGCTACAAAAGGGTAGAAAAACTGAGAACGGGTGATAAGTTTCTTAAGACAGAAAACGGGGTAAGTGTTGCAGCCAAGTCTGTTGGTCACTGTCACCCTGTATTACCAATACATTGATTCTGAACAAATGCTATTAGATACCGTACCTGATATACAAAATCATATCAGTCTCTTTAATAGTAAAGAAATGATAAAATTTTGTATTGTTGGATAATGTTTTGAACATTTCCTATATCAAAAGTTGATCGGGACAGGCACGTCATCTAAAAGCATTGACATTCTAAATCAAACTACAGTTCCTAGTATATAGAACACACACAAGAAGAAGAGTTCAGAAATGAACGGATCCTTCTTGAGGCATTGTAGACAAGGTCATATCAATGCGACCCGACTGGCTGAAGTTACATTCAGATGCATATTTAAATTAGTTTGAATTTACATCTTATGAAACTTGCCAGTCATGTCACAAAGATAAGATGGCCATAGCTCTGTTTATTGGAAACGGAGAAAGAGTTAGTAAACTCTTGGGACTGATACATGTTGATGTATGTAGGTTCCCTGTCTACACTTGCCAAGACCGGTTCTTTATACTTCATTACATTCTCTGATGATCTCTTTTGATTCAGACATATGTTCCTGTTGAAACACAAGTCAGGACCTTTTGAGATATTCACAGAATATAAGTTAGTAGTAGAGAACCAATACGGGTATAAGTATTATGTCCTTTGATGAGATCAAGGAGGAGAATACTTGAGCACGAAATTCTTGGACTTTTCTAAAGGAGAATGAGATTCTCTCTCAGCATTACTCGTGATCAAGGAGGAGAATTCTTGGACTTTTAGAAGAGAAAGTCTATAAGTACACAGGCAGAGGGCCTCGTAGACAGTGGGAGCAGCGAAAACGTGTGCAAGATGCTTTATAGGATAAAGCAGGCATCGCGGAGTTGGAACATCTGTTTTGATGAATTAGTCAAAGAGTTTGACATCATCAAAATGGTAGATGAACCTTGTATAAAGAAAAAGGTAGTAGGGAGTATGGTGGTGATCCTCGTAGAGTACGTGGATGACATACTCAGGATAGGGAAAGAGTTTCCTATGCTACGCTCGATCAATCTCCGCTTATCACAATGATTCTCCATATGGGATCAAAGTGATGCCTCCTAAATCCTGGATTTTGGATCTATGATATAGATCTAAATGGATGTTAGGATACTCACTAGTTGTAGTGAGATGGTATCGGTTGATCCTGGGGAAAATCACTGGAAGTGTTCTAGGGTGATAAAGACGACTGAATGTCAGTCACAGGCATTGTCTTTACCCTCTATCGAGGGATGGTATGTTGGAAGAGTTCCAAGCTAGATACCGTGGCATACTAGATGATACAGGCAGGATACATCGCTACTTAAGATGCTACCAAAGAGGCAGTCTGGATGTATAATGGTTCATGAGATGAACTACGTTCCTACCATTGTATGACAATGGAAGTGTGGTTTTGGCCAAGGAACGCCGGTCCCATCAGTGATCCAGACATATTCTAAGGCAGTGTCACCTGATCATGGAGATGGTTGATCTCCAGGGTGATCGAGGTTAGGAGAGCAGACTCAGAGGATAACATGGCGGATCCACTCACAAAGGCCTTTTCCCAGAGAGAGACTTTTATGGGATGGTTGAGTATGAGATACTACAACCACTGCTATCAGATGGCCCTAGTGCAAGTGGGAGATTGTTAGTTATATGTATGCCCTAGAAGCCATTACTATACATAGGATGTATATTAAAGTGGATGCTGGGACATATATAGGGAGGACTTTCTTGCTCGACATGATAGTATGCTATCTGGTTGCTCTTTACCTTAACGTGTACACTGATTGTCTCTCTGTTACATGTTGGTAAAGCCCTTAGGATGTGTACTTGACTACTTGGACTATGATGCGGATCATACTAGTGGGGACATGGTAGTCCATAAGTACATCCTTCAAGGTCCCTAGTCGTGGGTGTATCGAGACGGGGCATCGATATACCAGAGTAGACTAGCGTATACCTTCTCGACCCATACAGATGGGCGATGGATGATCCCATATCCATTGGTGTTTGACATCAGAGATGATATACGGGTGCTCAGTGGAGACTGGGTACACTGGACGGACCCGCCGAGAACTCCCAGATGGTATTATACCTTACGTCATATGGCAGTTCTCTGGTGACACTGGTACAGAGTAGTCTGTTGACCCGAGATCGTCATAGAGTCTTGTGTGATTCCCACTGTGCTTTGATTTCCATCTTACCACGTCCAAGAGGGCGTGCAAAACGGTGGTTTTTTGGTACAGTCCCGAATCACATGGAGGCAATGAGCGATAGGAGGGGATTCGTCTCTCCCGGTATAGAGAGTTGATGTTGCGCTGTGTTTGATTGGCTATAACCGGAAATCCCTGGCCAGGGTTGCTGAGATTTACTGGTAAGTATTACCAGTAGTTTCTCGACTTGTTATAGACCTCATATCGACACGACTTATCGAGCTATTGGGGTCTGACGTTTACCACCCCTAGGCGAGATATGCGACATATCAGACGATGAGACCGGACTGTACGGTAAGTGTTACTGGTTGGATTCACAGGAGTGTGAGCGGGCTTGCTTGTCGATCTTCTGATCGCTCAATACCCGGGTGGCCGTTACGTTTAGCAGACCGCTTGCGGCTTGTGGGTGCTTGATATGATCATCATCTGCTACCGGCGTATTGACGAGTCTTTAGAGTCCTACACAGAGGTTTCCTGGCTCAAGCGAAACGAAATAGGAGTGCATATGAGATATGTGCGGGACCGAGAATAATGCGTGTATGTGATACCGTATTTCATTCTCGCGATGAATGTGTCGAATGGTTGTATGCGATATAACCTATTTATCGAATCAAGGATTGATTCGATAAATCGATACATTGTATACTAGTCGGTTGTGTGCGACATGACCGGATCATTGAATCAATTGTTGATTTAATGATTTAATGTATAATTATATATTTGATATATTACTTTGCGTTAACTAGTATTGGTTCACTTTAAATGGATTTTCTCACTTCATGTGCACATTGTATATGTGATATAGTTTTGTGCACTTGTATGTATCATGTTTGATGATACATGTTTACTTGAGTTTGTGTAAAGATTGAACCATGGTTATTTAAATGGTTAGGGTTTTGTTTTTCATACTTATTTATTTATTTATTTATTTTGGAAAAGATTAAAGAGAAGAATGGTGACTTTCTTTGTTTGTAATTGAAGCTTCATGAAGGTTTGACCAAAGCTACCATTCTTGTCTTCTTCTCATAACCCTAACCTTTCAACTAACCTTGGTTAATTCTCTACACATTACCATGGTTAATATTATGATAAGAATGATTTTATTATTCTTTTTAGAGAGACTTATCATAATATTCCTTCTTCTTCTTCTTCATCATCAACATGAAGAAAGATTGCTCCATCAATGGCAACTTGAGCTAATGAGTGAGAAATCCAATTCTAAAGTGAACCCACCTCCTATTTCTTCATCCTCTACCTCTTGCCAAGTAGTATAGGGTGTTTCCTTCACAAGTTTTCAAGGCTTGGTGAAGTTGGAGCTTGATCTTGTGATGCCTCGACGTAGATCATCTTCGGCATCGAACCGACGACCAAGCCCGCCCATTTCTCCGATGAAGCCGATGCTAGAGTCATGGCTTTGATTTGGACAGCGGAGGGACCTCATCACGAAGCTATGGAGGTGGAGAACCGGATCTACAAAGGTTGTATTTCCGTTCACTTAGAGTAAAGTCGTTTACTTGTTTTTGTTTCGCCTAAAATTCTAGTTAACGATCCGTATTAGGGTTTCTCGGCACTTGTAAAATTTTATATTGGCATGGTTGATGCCTTGTGAGACCTCACTAGTGTGCCTAGGAACCCTACATGGTAGCTGCCGGATATTTATCTGTTGCATAGATAGAATGCGTTGGTTTGAGACAGTCGTACTGCCATTTTGGCCTACGTCAAGGGTAGGTACGGGTGGGTTCAAATTAACCTGGATAATGATGGGTAGAACTTGACATGTGACTTATGATATTTTGACCTCACGCCAAGGTCATAAGAGCATGGGGCAAAAATCCACATCGGGAGTTTCAAAAGAACTGAAACTTGCTGGTGCTGCATACCATTTGGAGTGATGATTCTGGTAGGATTCCTTCAGTTTTGTCACGCGATGATATTTGGATCCCGATCCTACTGTGAGTATATGCTACTCCTCGGGAAATTTCTCACTTAACGATCAATGCTATAAACCTAGTAGGTGTCTAGAAAGGTGTTAGCGGGGCTACGCCCCCAGGGAAAAGAGGTTACTTAATTAAGGATCTTCGCGAAAGCGTTGGAAAACCTCCCTCAAAGTACTGACACTGGCCTGGCTGAACGGTTAAGCAAGTATTGTACAGTGAGATTGATCCTCACTGATTCTTCCTTTATGGTTTGAGGAGGGATTCGGGAGACAGTGGGAGCCATCCTGTTTAGACAAATTAAAAACCACACTAAACTTGCAAGAGCATCATGCTAAAGTGTTTTTTCTCTCTCCTAATTGCAGCGACCAAACATCATGACTGGACTTAAGTTACTAGTAGATAAAAACATACTGACAGGGCCAAACTACAAAGATTGGCTCAGGAATGTCAAAATGGCAATCACTTATGACAAGTTGGGGTATCTTCTTACCACCAAAGCTCCCCCTGTCCCAGGTCCCAAAACCAGCGTCGCGGATAGGGAAATCCGTAAGACCTGGGATATCGACTGCGCGAAGGCCAAGTGCCTCGTGCTTGCCTCTATGGACAACGAACATCAGAGGAGGCATGAGAATATGGACCTCGAATCCATATTTCTCCATACAAAAGAACTGTATGGAGAGCAATCTCGTATCGCCAGATACGAAGTGTCGAAGAAGTTGTTTTTGGCAAGATTGGCCGTCGGATCATCGGTAGCGGAACACGTGCTTAAGATGATTGGCTACATAGAGGAGCTCGCGGACCTTGGGACCACGTTGGAGAATGAGCTCTATACGGACTTGATTCTTCAGTCCCTTCCTTCCACTTACGCCCAGTTCATCCTGAATTTCAACTTGCAAGAAAAGGAAGTTGAACTTTCAGAGCTCTTCAACATGCTGAGGAGTGCAGAGGGCACCCTACAGAAAGGTAGGGAAACATCCACTTTGTTTGTAGGAGGATCTTCCTCTTCTAGGTCCAAGGCGAAAGCCAAGGGAAAGAAGAAGAAAACCCCCGCCAAACCAAGGGGCGGTGTTAGTAAGAAGGATACGAAGGGAAAGGCAAAAGCAACAAAGGTAGCAGGGAAGCTTGTGGATAAGGAAGAATGCTTTTACTGTCACAAGAGTGGACACTGGAAGAAAGATTGCAGGGCTTGGAAGGCCAGAACACAGGATCTGAAGCAAGTTGCGGCTTCAACTTCAGGTGTGTATGTTATTGAAAACTGTCTATCAATAAACTCTACGTCCTGGGTATTGGATACCGGATCAGGATCTCATATCTGTAATTCTTTGCAGGCGTTAAGAAAGCGTAGGTTTTTGAAAGCAGGTGACATGACCCTCAAAGTTGCAAACGGAGCTAGCATGGATGCTGAGGCCATGGGGGACTATCACCTGGGAATGTCAGATGGACATGTTTTGGTTTTACGTAATTGCTTTTTTGTACCCAACGCAACTTGTAATATCATTTCTGTATCTTTGGTTTCTAAAGAAGGTTATGAATTTACGTTTGTAAGTAATGTTGTAAACATTCATTTTAATCAAGTTCTGATTGGGTCAGGTACATTGAGCAATGGTATATACGTATTAAACCAACCACAGATTTTCAATGTCCAGAATACACACAAAAGAAAGTCTCCGGAAACAAATCAGACTTTCTTATGGCATTGTAGACTGGGTCACATCAATGAGAGAAGGTTGACGAAGTTACATACAGAAAGATATTTGGATCCGTTCGAATATCAATCATATGCAACTTGTCAATCCTGTCTCAAAGGAAAGATGACAAAGACTCTGTTCACTGGACACGGAGTGAGAGCGAGCGAGCTCTTGGGACTCGTGCACAGCGACGTGTGCGGTCCAATGTCTACGAATGCACGAAGCGGTTATTCTTACTACATTACTCTTACGGATGATTTTTCAAGGTTCGGACATGTCTTCTTAATGAAGCATAAATCTGAAGCCTTTGGAAAATTCCAGGAATATTAGAATGAAGTAGAAAAACAAACAGGCAAAAGTATCAAGACACTGAGATCTGATCGAGGTGGTGAATACTTGAGTGCCGAGTTCCTGGATTACCTAAAAGAGAATGGAATTCTCTCTCAGCTTACTCCTCCATACACTCCGCAACATAACGGCGTATCGGAGAGACGGAACCGAACCCTATTGGATATGGTACGTTCCATGATGAGTAACACTGAGTTACCGCGATCATTCTGGGGATATGCACTAGAATCAGCTGCATACCTTTTGAACCGAGTTCCAACTAAGACTGTGCCTACCACACCATATGAGTTATGGAGTGGGAAGAAACCCTATCTTCATTACCTGAAGATATGGGGATGTCCAGCTTTTGTAAAAAAGCAGCATGCGGACAAGCTCGAGGCACGCTCAGTACTGTGTAAGTTTGTGGGATACCCAAAGAACTCCAGGGGGTATCTTTTCTATTACGCAGAGGAACAAAAGGTCTTTGTTTCTCGTAATGCCCACTTTCTGGAACATCAGTTCTTAGAAAAGGAAATAAGTGGGAGCGCAATAGAACTGGAAGAAATTCCAGAACCACGAGCTATTACTGAAAGCTTAGTAGAACTAGAGGGTTCGAAAGATCTTGACATTCCTTCACCGCTCCGCAGAAGTAGTAGGCAGTCTCATCCGCCCGAGAGATACTATGATTTTCTCATAGACGGGGATAGAGAGGATTGCATCATTGATAGTGATGAGCCTACTAGCTTCCAGCAGGCCATTCAGAGCGTTGACTCGGTAAAATGGCTGGATGCTATGCGGACCGAAATGGAGTCCATGTACACCAACAAAGTATAGACGTTGGACATTGCTCCAGATGGGGTAAAACCCGTAGGATGCAAGTGGATCTTCAAAAGGAAGATTGGTGTAGATGTACAGGTTGAGACCTATAAAGCTAGACTTGTTGCAAAGGGTTTCCGTCAAAGACCTGGCTTGGACTATGACGAAACTTTTTCTCCTGTGGCTATGCTGAAATCCATTCGGATCCTTCTTGCCATTGCTGCCTTCCACGATTATGAGATCTGGCAAATGGACGTAAAGACCGCTTTTCTAAATGGAAATTTAGAGGAGTGTGTCTATATGGACCAACCAGAGGGTTTCATTCAGAGTGGGAGCAGCGGAAAGGTGTGCAAGTTGCTTAAGTCCATCTATGGACTAAAGCAAGCATCGCGGAGTTGGAACATCTGTTTTGATGAGACGGTCAAGGAATTTGGCTTTATCAAAAATCCAGATGAACCATGCATCTATAGTAGATTTGTAGCAAGAACTGTTGTATTCCTTGTATTATACGTGGATGACATTCTCTTGATAGGAAATGGCATTCCTATGCTACAATCTGTCAAATGGGTTCTTATCACACAGGTTCTCCATGAAAGACCTGGGTGATGCCTCATACATTCTGGGGATCCGGATCTATCGTGACAGATCCAAGAGGATATTAGGACTCTCACAGTCCAGGTACATCGACACCATACTGAAAAGGTTCAGTATGGAAGATTCCAAGCGTGGTAATCTACCGGCTTGTCACGGGATCACCCTCTCCAAAGAGATGTCTCCCAAGACTGATTTGGAAAGGGATCGCATGTCTAGTATACCCTACGCTTCTGCGGTAAGCTCTATAATGTATGCGATGTTGTGTACCAGACCAGATATTGCTTATGCACTGAGTGTGGTAAGCCGGTATCAGTCAAACCCTGGGGAGAAACACTGGATAGCGGTAAAGAACATTCTCAAGTACCTGAGAAGGACTAAGGAGATGTTCTTGGTGTATGGCGGAAAAGACCTCCAGATCGAGGCCTTTGCTGACTCCAGCTTCCAGAGTGACAAGGATGATTCCAAGTCCATGTCGGGTTATGTCTTTACGCTCTATGGAGGGGCGGTGTGTTGGAAGAGTTCCAAACAGGAAACCAATGCTGACTCGACGATGGAAGCGGAATATATCGCTGCTGCAGATGCCGTAAAAGAAGCCGTCTGGATAAGGAAGTTCCTAACAGAACTTCAGGTGGTTCCGTCCATTGTTGATCCAGTACCTCTGTATTACGACAACAACGGGGCTATAGCTTTAGCGAAGGAACCCAGGTCCCATCAGAAGTCCAGACACATCTTGAAGCGGTATCACCTGATCAGGGAGATCGTGGGTCGCCAGGAGATCGAGGTTCGGAGAGTTGCTACGGAAGATAACACTGCTGATCCATTCACCAAGGCCTTACCCCAGACTCAGTTCGAGCGGTTGATCGAGATGATAGGTCTTCGATACGCCAGTACATGGCCTTAGTGCAAGTGGGAGATTTTTAGTGTATATGCCCTAGAGGCCATTACTGTATCATACTGGATTGTATATTACTTGATGGAAGCTTGGGATATTCACCTTGTATTGACATTCTTGCTCAAAATGGTAGTATACTACTTGGTTTGTTTCTGCTTTAATGTGTGCATGTGTTTCTTTTAGCATATCGCCTTTACACATTAGTGGAGCCCTTAGGATCTTTGCTTGATTACCAGCGTTGTGATGGCAGTCACACTCGTGGGGGCTGGGTAATCTATAAGCACATCCTTATGCAGGTCCCTAGTCGCAGGACTATCGAGACAGGGCATCGATACTCCGGAGTAGACTAGCGCATGCGCTTCTTATCCCAGCTTGGGAGACGGTCTGTCCCACAGCCGTCAGTACGTCGTACTTGAGATAGTATGCCAGTGCTCGTTAGGTTATGAGTACACTGGACAGGACTCGTCGGGAACTGTTGGTTGGTATTATACCGATCGTCAGTTATCAGTTCCCAGGTGACATGAGTACAGCTTAGTCCGTTGACTTGACACTGTCACTTCGCCTCGAGTGTGTTCCTACTGTACTTTGATTACTACCCTACCACGGCTCAAAGGAGTCATGCAAACAGGTAGTTTTTGGGTGCAGTCCCGAAGCACTTGGAGGCAGTGACGGTTAGACAGGATTCGTCTCTCCCGGTATTGGGGGTTGATATCGCGCTGTGTCTAGGAGAGCCATTACACAAAGTTCCTGGCCAGGGCAAGCGAAATAGACTTGTAGGTTTCCAGTGTTATCTCAGGTGTTCTGGGCTACACTCCGACACGACTTGTACCGCTAGTAGGGGACTGACGTTTACCGCCCCCCTAGGCCCGCCATGCAATGTTCTTAGATGAACAGACCGGACTGTACGGAGATTGTCACATACAGGCTCAGTAGGAGTTCAGATGGGTTTACCTCGTCAGTCTTCTTATCGGCATCTACCTGGGGACCGTTATGTACAGCTAGTGCCGCTTGCGGTCTGTGGTTAAACCCACTGCCAGCGTAGTGTCGAGTCTTTAGAGTCCCACATAGAGGGTTATTCATTTTTGGGCAAAACAGAGTAGAGGTCGCATGGTTTTGCGACAGGGTTCGTTCACATCCGCGCACTTGTGCACGTTTGGCATCCGGACAGACATTACTAGCGGGCTCTGGTTTGAGCCAGATCCTAGTATATGTTTTTGGGTTTGTTTTATCTCATAGTATTCATGTTCCTCGAAACACGAATGCGGGTGTGTATGCACAGTTGATTGAGGCGGAGGAAGAGGTTTTTCATTAGGGTTTTGGAACGGGTGCGTATGCACAGTTGACAGTCGTCTTTTTCCAAACCCTAATGAATTTGTGATATATCAATTAATAATATTAATTAAATGAAATTGTCTCATGGTTGGGTTTGTTGACTTGTTGACCAAGGTTGACTAGTTGACCATGGTTGAAACATTGACTATCATCATTACACATCAAAGATGCTCTTTGATTCTAGCAAAAACCATTTAATGTGAAATGATAATAGTCTCATCAAACCTTCCATCAACTTTTTCATTTTGATTAATTTTAATTATTTGATAAATCACTTATATTGTTATGGTTGTAAAAAACCATCTCATTCTATCATAACCATTCTCTCTCCTCCTTTCATCTTCCTCCTCCTCTTGTTCAAGGAGAATCATTCTCAGGAGTTGAGAAACCTCTCCTTGGAGATAAAACACCCAAAGCCACTCTCTACTCATCCTAAGGTTGAAGGTCTAGCAAGCCAGAGACTTTAGTTTTCTCAAAGTTCGAGGAAGAAGCTCAAGGTAGAGACCCTCAGGTGGATCCATCTTCGACAAGAGAAAGCAACGAGGAAAGCACCATCCGACCACTACAAAGAGTCCAAGAAGAAGGAGTTCAAGTTTAGGTATAACCCCTAACCGAGTAGATAACTCTCTTGTTAGTTGCTAGTGTGTAGTTTAGCCAAGATCCGTTTTTGTAGTCCATGTAACCTAAACCCTAAAAATCGTTTTTTTACCGTTTCCGCAAGCCCGAAAGAACCGGGAGAGGTAACGTGGACTTACATGCTCCACCTGGGGTAAAACCCGTTGGATGCAAATGGATCTACAAAAGGAAACTTGGTGTAGATAACCTATAAGGCTAGACTCGTTGCAAAAGGTTTTCGTCAAAGACCTGGTGTAGACTACGACGAAACTTTTTCTCCAGTGGCTATGCTCAAATCCATTCGGGTCCTACTTGCCATTGCTGCCTTCCATGACTATGAAATCTGGAAGATGGACGTAAAAACGGCTTTTCTAAACGGCTGTTTGGAAGAGTGTATTTACATGGATCAGCCATAAGGTTTCGTAGACAGTGGGAGCAGCGGGAAGGTGTCCAAGTTGCTTAAATCCATTTATGGATTAAAGCAGGCATCGCGGAGTTGGAAGATCTGTTTTGATGAGGCAATCAAGGAATTTGATTTAATCAAGAACGAAGATGAACCTTGTGTCTATAAGAAGATTGTAGGACGAACTATCGTGTTCCTTGTCTTGTACGTGGACGACATTCTTTTGATAGGAAATGACATTCCTATGCTATAATCGGTCAAGCTATTCTTGTCACAACGGTTCTCCATGAAGGGCCTGGGTGATGCCTCGTACATTCTGGGGATCAAGATCTACAGAGAAAGATACAAGAGATTACTAGGACTTTCGCAGTCCAAGTACATAGAGACCGTACTAAAGAGATTTAGTATAGAAGATTCCAAGCGCGGTAATATACCCGCATTGCACGGAATCACCCTCTTCAAGAAGATGTCTCCTAAGACTGACAAGGAGAGGGTTCACATGAGCACTATACCCTACGCTTCGGCGGTAGGATCTATAATATATGCGATGCTATGTACAAGACCAGATGTAGCTTACGCACTGAGCGTAGTGAGCCGGTATCAGTCAGCCCCAGGTGAGAACCACTGGACGGCAGTGAAGAACATTCTCAAGTACCTGAGAAGGACTAAGGAGATGTTCGTGGTTTACGGTAATGGAGACCTCAGGGTCGAGTCCTTTACCAATTCAAGTTTCCACAGTGACAAAGATGACAGCAAGTCTCTCTCGGGTTTTGTGTTTACCCTCAACGGAGGGGCGGTGTGTTGGAGGAGTTCCAAACAGGATACCGTCGCAGACTCGACGATGGAGGCTGAATACATTGCTGCAAGCGATGCCGCAAAAGAAACGGTCTTGATGAAGAGGTTCATTAGTGAACTTCAAGTGGTTCCGTCCATTGTTGACCCAATAGCTTTGTATTGCGATAACAATGGAGCTATAGCTTTAGCGAAGGAACCAAGGTCCCATCAGAAGTCCAGACACATTTTAAGGCGGTATCACCTCATCAGGGAGATCATTGATCGCCAGGAGATCGAGGTACGGAGAGTGGACACAAAAGACAACACGGCGGATCCATTCACAAAGGCCCTTTCTCAAACACAGTTCGATCGACTTTTTGAGCTATTGGGTATGCGGTACGCCAGCACCTGGCCTTAGTGCAGACGTTGGGTATGCGGTACACCAATTACTGGCCTTTAGTGCAAGTGGGAGATTGTTGCATATGTATGCCCTAGAGGCCATTATTGTATAGTACTAGTTTGTATAATACATTTTGGAAGCTTGGGATATATACACGGGTTTACAACAGTCTTGCTCGATATAGTAGTATGCTACTTGGTTTGTATCTATCTTAATATGTGTATATGTTTCTTTTAACATATCGCTAAAACCATATTGATGGAGCCCTTAGGATCTTTACTTGACTACCGGCGTTGTGATGGCGATCACACTAGTGGGGGCTGGGTAGTCTATAAGCATATCCTTATTTTGGTCTCTAGTCGTAGGATTATCGAGACAGGGCATCGACACTGTTAGATATAGTGCCCTCATAGTCAATTATTGGATCACAGGCACGTGATTGCAATGATTGAGGGATGACTTATGCTAGTAGGACAATCTTACTCAAGATGATAGTATGCTATCTGGTTTATCTTTATCATCGTGTACTGCTTCAGGTGACCTTACAGGTCACTATTGCACGTTGATAGAGCCCTTAGGATTCTTGCTTGATGGCCAGCAGTATGATGGCGATCATAAACGTGGGAGCTGGGGTCTATAAGCACATCCTTAAAAGGTCCCTAGTCGAGAGAGTTTCGAGACAGGGCATCGATACTCCAGAGTAGACTAGTGTATACAGTCGAGACCCCGACGAGGGGCGGTGGCCGGTCTCACAAGTCACTGGTGTCAGTTGGTTCACCTAAGATGTATACAGGTGCTCATTGGATTATGAGTACACCGGACAGGACTCGCCGGGAACATGCTAGTTGGTCTTATACCAGACGTCAGATAGCAGTTCCCTGGTGACATGTGTACAGGTTAGTTCATCGACCTGAGATCGTCATTTGTCTCGTGTGAGTTCCCACTGTACTTTGTTTACTACCCTACCACGGCTCAAAGGAGTCGTGCAAACAGGTTTTAGTTGGGTACAGTCCCGAGCCACATGGAGGCAGTGAGCGGATCTGCAGGGGTTCGTCTCTCCCGGTATTGGGGGTGAGGTCGCGCTGTGTCTAGGAGAGCCATTACACAAAGCCCTCGGCCGAGGCAGGAGATTTACTGGTAGGTATTCCAGTAGTATCTCAGGGTGTTCTGGGCTACACTCCGACACGACTTTTACCGCTTTTGGGGGTATGACTTTTACCAACCCCCTAGGCCCGCCATGCGATACTCATAGACGAACGGACCGGACTGTACGGATATTGTCACTGACAGGCTCAGTAGGGTGTCAGGATGAGTTCGCTCATCGACCTCCCTTTTGGTCAATACGTGGTAGCCCGTTACGTACGGCTAATACCTCTGACGTGCTAGTGGTTAAATCCACAGCCAAGGTATTGACGAGTCTTTAGAGTCCCCCACAGACAGTTTCTCAAGTTTCGGGCGAAACGTTGTAGAGGCCGTATGATATATGGCAGGGTCCGATCATATACATACGGTATTGCACGGATCATGATCGGACGGATCATACTAGTGGGCTTTGGTTTAAGCCGGATCCTAGTATTAGATTTGTTGGATTACTTTAGTCTCATCGCATTCGCATTCAGTCGGAATGCGGATGCAGGTATGTATATACAGGTGAGGGGTATCCTCGTGATCCGTCACGAGTTTACTTTAGATGTTGCCGAATTTTCTTTGTTTTGGCAAACATTTGGATTAATGTTTGCTTAAGGAAATAATGAGCTAGAAATCATCATGACAATGCATTAATGTGACATGGACTTGTATCATGAGTCATGGTCTCTTTTCTTGCAAATATGTCGCATTAATGAATTGTTTTATGTCTTGATTTGATGAGGAGAGAGAGAGGGGCTGCCATGGTTGTAATATTAGTCTTGTATTTTTTATCACACACTCTCACTCTCATTACAACAAAAAAAAGAAAAAAAGAAAAAGAAAAGCTCTTGTTCTTCATCTTCTACCTCTAGCTCATTACTTTCATCAATGGCAACACTTTAACCTCCATCCAAAGCCATGGATGCAAGAGACAAAGTGATTGATCAGTCGAAAATAATGTATTTTTAACACGTCAATTTCCCTATCTTTTGCATTCATCTAGAGCTGTTCGGTATTCATATTGCACATATTAGCAAAACACCTGTAAAATACTGAATTACCTGTACGGTATACTAAAACCGGTATTTTTAGGGAAATTGACTGTTTTTCATGGCATCGCATCATTCTTGTGTAGCGCAACACTTGTTTCGAAGTATGTGCAGGAAATTCCAGGAGAATGGCCAAATTTGTGAAACAGTGCTGTTAAAAAAACGCCAACTCAAGGATTTGAAATCTGGCAATGATCTAGAAGGCATTTTGAGAATAAACATATCAGACAATACACCTTGAGACAGCCAAAGCAGAGCCATGAAGTTTTAAGCATTGATCCTCCTATTGGGCCGCGGATCCACGGCCTAAGCAGGCATTTGCCGCGGATCCGCGGTCTTATTGCCACGTAAGTACTTCTGCTTTACTTCAGAACTCTTCTCTCGGTGCCTACACTTCAGCAAGCCACTGCAATTTACAGAACACTCCTGAACATTCTGCCAGATCAGCAAGGCTCCTTGATCAAAGCTAATCACTTCCAAGCTTCCAAAGTAAGCCAAGTAACTACCTTAAAGCCTAGAAGTTTCTCCCTAACTACCAAGCTTACAAGGGAAGCTAAGCTAAAGCTTATGAGAGAAGCTAACCTAGCTAAAGCTTATGAGAGAAGCTAACCTAATCCAAGCTTCTTAAGGAAGCTAACTATACTTAAGGCTATAAAAGGGACCCTAAGCTTCACTTCAAAAGGTTGTTCAACAATTCTCCCCACAAGTTGAGTGACACAACTTGTGCCTCAAAACTCTAATCCTAATCCAATCAAAAAGCCAAAAGTTCAAGAACACCGAGTTCAATCGAAGCAAGAATCCTTCATTGCCTTTAGAAGCGAAGCCGGACTTCATCAGAGCAAGTGATCCAAGCCGATCCGTGACTCAAGGAGCCGAAGCGACGCCAAATTCGATGATCTAGTTCCTTCCTTTTGTACATTTCAAGAGAGTTGTAACGAATTTGTCGATAAATAAAGGTGAAAGTCTTTTATCTTGCTTTCTTTAAATTCAAGCATTATGATTCAATCTAGATTCTTGAATGTGTTCTTTGTGATGATGCTTGAGTAAACTCCGCTCGTGGAGGAGTCGAAAAAAATCAATAGATGATGAAGTTGACGAATCTTTAAACATTTTCTTAAGTCCTATAACGTTTGTAAATTCTTGAAAATCGAATGATCGATGATCTAGTTTCGATGCGAAATGCTTTCTTGATTATTTTCGCACGGAACTAGAGATCAACGATCGATCATTTGATTTCCTAGAAGCTATCTTGTGAATGAGATTCATCGAAAGGACAAAGGATAAGATGAGGAAACCCTAATTCTTCGCAAGATCCTTAATTCTCGATAAATCGTCATCGATCTAGCATCAATTCGTTAATGGATAAGAAAAGGTAATTGCTAATCTTCTTCACATCTATAGATTTAATCGACTCCTACGAGCTTCACTTCAATTCTTGAAACTTAAATAGATTGGAATTCTATCACTTCTTGATTCTTGATTTTTAATGCTTTCTTGATTCTTGATTAGATCTAGTTGATTCTTGAAATTCATTGATATAAATCTTGAATCATTTTCTTTTCTTTTCTATTAAATTTTCAATTCAAATAAAACAAATACGAACGAATCTCACAATCCCTGTGGACGATCCGCACTTACTAA
This sequence comes from Agapanthus africanus, assembly GCA_030015575.1. Classification (NCBI taxonomy): domain Eukaryota; kingdom Viridiplantae; phylum Streptophyta; class Magnoliopsida; order Asparagales; family Amaryllidaceae; genus Agapanthus; species Agapanthus africanus. The sequence goes on from CM057337.1 coordinate 503,024,011, forward strand.
CGCGCTACATTCGACACCGTTATTGATTGCGGTCAAATAATTTTTGGTTGTGATTTTTATACAATTTTCCAACTACACACCGGAATTTCATTCAATCAAATGGCGCCATTGCCAGGGATCGTGCGCTAATTCATTCTTTATTTGAAATTTGAATTGAAAGATTTATTTCATTACAATTTTGAGATCAAAATTCGCGCAAACTCTAAACGTGTTGTTGTGATTTGATTACGAGGAAATCTGGAAGCTGTGGAGCAAGTGAATTTTTTTTCAGAATATTGCAGAGGACTCAGGAGCTGAACAGAAGCTCTGTGTTAAAATTTCTTGCAATGAACAGTACAGTCGGCCGCGCATCCGCGGTTTTAGCCATCATTTGCGGCGGTTCCGCGGCTTGGTGGAGGCTTCACTGTACCAATTTCTCTCAGGTCCTCTAAAACTTTCTTATCTCTTTCTCAATCTGCTCCAATTGATAATTTTCTGCAGGCTTCTTTGCAAAAATCGCAGCGCCGCAAAAAGAAATAAAAAAATTGTTCGTGTTTTTGATTTTTGGTTGTTTGCATTTTAATACGGAAATTAAGGGGCAAAGACCAAATCCAGATTAGGTGGGGAGTTCATTACCCTTCCTAAGCCCCAAAAATCACAAACTTGCATCCGCATTTACCCTCATTAACTAAAAAAGATCTAGAGATGACTCTAAGGACCGTCGCGCTCCCTTAGGACAAGAGAAGGCCGTGGATAATTCATTGCTTATCCGCGTTTCTTTTGTGGTGTCTAAGGCAAGTGTGTTTAAGGCTAGTGGTTATTAATTAGGCCCACTACTTACGTAGTGGAGTACCTTCCCACTTACCTGGCACTTACCTGGTCACAGGGGAGACAAAGAGGCAGTGGAGGATTTATCCTGCGACTTGTCCTTTGGCAGTTAGGTGCGATCTAGAGCTTTGACCTAGGTGACCACTAGATTTAGGGTTTTGCTTATTGCATTTCTTGTGATCGCATCATTTTTTCAAAAATCCGTATATTTTTCAAAACAAACACCAACACTTCAATCATTTCCCCTAATTATAAGTCATGCTGCCACTTGTACTAACCCTTTTTAGTGCAAGATAGGCTGGACACGGGATTCTATTGCCCGTTTAGTCCGCGTACCCTCGATCGACTCCGAAGTCGGTATTTCTACATTTACTTCTTCTTTACCCACCACCACACCCACACCGATGGATCCTTCTCCATCAAATTTCTTTCCCACTAATCTGCCGCCGTCCGTAGGTGCGCAGAATCCACCCCGCATCTCTCTCCAAGAGAGGTGTTATCCTATTCGAGGTCCTCTTTCGACCTGTCTCTCCATTCCACCAGCCAACGGGGACAATTTTGAAATTAAACCCCAATACATCAACCTTCTACCCAAATTCCACGGTCTCGAGTCTGAAGACGCATACGTCTTTTGTTAGTTATATGTATGCCCTAGAGGCCATTACTATACATAGGATGTATATTGTAGTGGATGCTGGGACGTATATAGGGAGGACTTTCTTGCTCGACATGATAGTATGCTATCTGGTTGATTTTTACCTTAACGTGTATACTGTTTGTCTCTCTGTTACATGTTGGTAAAGCCCTTAGGATCTGTACTTGACTACCTGGACTATGATGCAGATCATACTAGTGGGGACATGGTAGTCCATAAGTACATCCTTCAAAGTCCCTAGTCGTGGGTGTATCGAGACGGGGCATCGATATGCCAGAGTAGACTAGCGTGTACCTTCTCGACCCATACAGATGGACGATGGATGATCCCATATCCATCGGTGTTTGACATCAGAGGAGATATACGGGTGCTCAGTAGAGACTGGGTACACTGGACGGACTCGCCGAGAACTCCCAGATGGTATTATACCTCACGTCAGATGGCAGTTCTCTGGTGACACTGGTACAGAGTAGTCTGTTGACCCGAGATCGTCATAGAGTCTTGTGTGGTTCCCACTGTGCTTTGATTTCCATCTTACCACGTCCAAGAGGGCGTGCAAAACGGTGGTTTTTGGGTACAGTCCCGAGTCACATGGAGGCAATGAGCGATAGGAGGGGATTCGTCTCTCCCGGTATATGGGGGTTGATGTTGCGCTGTGTTCGATTGGCTATAACAGGAAATCCCTGGCCAGGGTTGCTGAGATTTACTGGTAAGTGTTACCAGTAGTTTCTCGAACAGTTATAGACCTCACATCGACACGACTTATTGAGCTATTGGGGTCTGACGTTTACCACCCCTAGGCGAGATATGCGACATATCAGACGATCAGACCGGACTGTACGGTAGTGTTACTGGTCGGATTCACTGGAGTGTGAGCGGGCTTGCTCGTCGATCTTCAGATCGCTCAATACCCGGGTGGCCGTTACGTTTAGCAGACCGCTTGCGGCTTGTGGATGCTTGATATGATCATCATCTGCTGCCGGCGTATTGACGAGTCTTTAGAGTCCTACACAGAGGTTTCCTGGCTCAAGCGAAACGAAATAGGAGCGCATATGAGATATGTGCGGGACCGAGAATAATACTGTATGCGATACTGTATTCTATTCTCGCGATAAATATATCGAATGGTTGTATGCGATATAACCTAGTTATCGATTCAAGTGTTGATTCGATAAGCCGATATATTAGATACCAGTCGGTTATGTGCGCATGACCGGATCATTGAATCAAGTGTTGATTTAATGATTTAATGTATAATTATATATTTGATATATTACTTTGCATTAACTAGTATCGGTTCACTTTAGACGGATTTTCTCACTCGGATGTGCGCATTGTATATGCGATATACTTTTGTGCACTTGCTTGTATCATGTTTGATGATACATGTCATGCTAGGGTTCAAGTGTAAAGATTAAACCTTGGTTAATGAAATAGTTTAGGGTTTCCTATTTGTTATTCATTTATCTATTTATTTATCCTTTTTATTTTTGATAAATGAATAAATGAAAATGAGAAAAGAATGGTGGCTTCTTTTGTTCTTTAGTTGAAGCTTCATGAAGCTTTGTTCAAGTCAACCATACTTATCTCATCCTTAACCCTAACCTTTCCCACTAACCATGATTCATTCTCTACACTTAACTCTAGTTAATATTATGATAAGAATTCATTTTCTTTTCATTTTCTAATAACTTATCATAATGTTTTTCTTCTTCTTCTTCATGCTTCAAGTGAAGAAAAGCAAAGTCCATCAATGGTGATTGTTGGATATGAGTGAGAAATCCAATTCTAAAGTTAACCCAATTCCTATTTCTTCATCCTCTACCTCTTGCCAAGTAGTAGAGTGTGTTTCCTTCACAAGATATTAGGGTTTGGTGAAGGTGGAGCTTGATTCATCGATGCCTCGACGTAGATCATCTTCGGCATGGACATCGACGACCTAGCTTGCCCATTCTCCGACGAAGTCGACTCTAGAGCCCGGATTTGATTTGGACAGCGGAGATGACCTCGTTGCGGAGCCGTGGAGGTGGATATCCGGATCTACAAAGGTTGTAATTTCCGTATCTCTTTAGTTAACTGTTAACTAGTTCTTGTTCGCCTAGATATCTAGCAAACGATCCGTACTTTAGGGTTTGTAGGCACCATAATTAATGAAATTGCCATGGTTGATGGCTTGGGAGACCTCACTAGAGTGCCTAGGAACCCTGCAGTGGTATCAGAGCCTAGCTAGAGCCTTAGGCGAAGTCCAGACGGAAATTGAAGTCCGATCGAACCGAAACCATACCCGGAAAATTGCTCTCTGTCCAATTTTTAAAATCTGGTCTTTTTCAACATTAAAAATGTTCAGAAAAATCAGCAGGTGAATATAAGATATACTGTGAAATTCGTGCAACTAATTCATTATTATTGCCGCGCTTCCGCGGCACGAGCTAGCCTCGTGCGGCGGTTGCGCGGCAGTACGGCCGATTTATTAAATGTTTTTTACACAGTATCTCATTATTATTAGTGCTGGTATTCCTGGGTATTTTTAATATATTTTCCAGAGTTGAATTTTTCTGAGTTGATTTGGGAATTCGGAATTTCGATCGGGATATCAAATTTTGTCTGTGTGGCTTTCCGGATAAATTTTAGAATATGTTAAAAAGTTCGACCGGATATAAATACCCGATTTTTCCCCTGTCGGGAAATTTCCAAGTGTTGGATTTTTTCGTAGTTTAACGACGTTCTAAGTAGTGCAAGTAACGCGATGGTCCCTCTAGAAGACACAAACCTTAACTCGATTATGTGACCGTCTTGAACTGCCCTTTGAACCTTCGGGTTTGGGGCAGTACGGCGTGCCACATGTGAGGCGTTGGCTTGACCCTTCTACGGCTGGATCGTTGGTACTGAGGCACGAACGGAATGTTGTTATACTTGTTTCATGTGTTGATCAGTATCGGGAAAACTTGGGTGTTCGATTGTTCGATCGGAAAGTTTAACATTTTCTGTTTATCTGGAATGGGATACAATAATTGGAATTCACAAGTAGTTATATGATAACTAAATGAATGTTATAAACGTAGCAGTTTAGTCTCACTTGATCGGTTGCCACGGAATTTTGATGTGATCAAAAGTCCGTCGCAATCACGTAGCGTACGCGGATACTCGCCGGGTAAACTTAATAGACAGCCTCACTCTATAGCCCCGACCAAGTGACTGTAGGAGAACCCCGTCGCCGAAAGCATCCGTTCGGGTGCTCGCGGTAGCGGTGTTCCGCCTTGGTGCACTTCGTCGACGGTATTGGGGGTGCGGCCGTCTATTGAAGTTTGCGACGAGCATTCGATCAGTGTGTCGGGAATCTTGTTGAATTACCCGACTTGATATTGAAAAGTGTTTTCGATAATGAGACTAAAATGCGGGGTTTATAATTATTAGGCATGCGATGTCTAAGTAATTCATTTGGTCAGGCATGCGATGTCTGAGGTGGTTGCGGATTCCAACTGTTGTAGTTTTACACTTTCTTTTCTGTGACCGTAAGTGTAATATGTGATATCGCCGGTTTCGTTGCTATATGTCAACGACAATTGGGATGCGCATATTTACTTACGTTGATGACATGTGATGTTATGTGTTGCTGGATATGTTATATTGGATCGTCGTGTTTGAATAGCCGGGGGTTTTTATGTGAGATGAGTGTTTTTCATTTTCATTCATGTAAAAACTTGTATGTAATATTCTTTTATTGGGGCGCTTCCAGGTTGCGGGAGTTGTCACCTGTTGTATATTATTTACTTTTCCGCACTAGGATAGACCCAAGGAGGAGGGCACAAGTAACCGGGTTCTGGAGTCCAGTGGGAGACCAACTCGAAGAGTCGAGTCCGGGTCTCCTAACTCCAGAATTGGTAGGGTTGCTTGCCGCTCTCGTAGGGGTCTAGGGGTGTGGGTTTGGCTATTCATCACGACCGTGGAATCCGTGTTTTATACTGGCTCGTATTGAAAACACGGACGTCCTAGTATATCCAATATTTCATATGATTCTTCTGCTGCGATATCTGTGATGAGATCATGTGATGTTTCTGTGATGGATATAGTATATAGTATATATGATATATTATATAGACGTTACTTATGTTTTACACCCGCGCTAGCCCTGCCCTGCTCTGCCGTTAGTTACCTAACCTAACGGTGCACGAGGGGACATCGAGGCGAATGCGGATGGCATAAGTGTACGTCATATCTATCTGTGATGTTTAGGTACTTAAATGATGGGATTTCATTAATGTGATTAATGAAAATAAAAGAAACCTAAGATGTTGTAGAATCGAATTTCAAAATAAAACAGGTAGCTACAGTTCTTGCTTTGCACAGCGGTATATGTGATATATCCTGCACCTTATTCGATAAGGAAAGGACCGAGATCCCTTCACCGGGAGTGACTCCTTTAGCAATAACTGGCAGATGCTACACACTCGGTTTGTCTTTTGATTGCTTTTAAGAGTTTTTGCTTTGCACAGTGATATATATGATATATCCCGCACCTCATTCGACGAGGAAAGGACCGACGATCCCTTCACCGGGAGTGACTCCTTTAGCAAAACTAGAAAAGCCTCAAAAGCACTCCATTTTAAAATTCATTTGATCCTACAACGATATAAAGTTCATTACGCAAAAGGTTTTCTTAAAAACCTGTCGTAGCCCTCTGTCATTTCAGATAGGTAATAGTTAGTATTCGTGCTGCGTTTGTTGACTCAGTCAAGGCGTAGTGTGCGGTAGCTAATTATTGCTTATCTGCAAAGCATATGATGCGATTGGATTAGGGTAGTCGTGCGGCCTTGTTGACTCAGTCAAGGGTCGTGCGGGTGGGTTTAATTCAATCGAGAAATGACGGGTTGAACTTTACTTGCGGTCTATGGTTTGTTGACTCAGTCAAGGTCATAGATCGCATGGGGCAAAATATTATCGGGAATTTCAAGTGTTGAAATTTGCAATGAGATTGCATACCTTCTATGAGATAGTTGGATCCCGATACCCGCTGCGAGTAAGTGTTACTCCTGGGAGAGTTTTATACATTACAATTAGCCGATCAAGTAGGTGTCTAGAAAGGTGTCAACGGGGTTACGCCTCTGGGAAAACGAGGTTTACATTAATTAGGTTCGTGCGAAAGCACGGGGGACCTCCCTCAAAGTACCGACACTGGCCTGGCTGAAAGATTGGCGAACTTGTAGTGTGTAATTAATCCCGGCTAGTCTTTCCTTTTAGGGTTTGAAGGAAGATTTGATAAAAAGCAGTGGGAGCCATCCTGATTAGATAAAATAAAAACCAATCTATTCTTGACAGAGCGCACGCTGAGTGTTTTCTTCTCTCTCTCTCCTGGTAGCGACCATATCACGCCTTAATCAAGATAATAATACGGAATATTGACCGAACCCGCTTGTTATACTGAGCTGGGGAACGTTGGTCCCACTCCAACTTATAATTGTTATAAGACAGAGCAGGAATTTGGGGAATACCAGATTTCCCGTGCCGCCCAAACGAAGAGAGTGCATGCTGATGCATCATCTTCGGGTGTGTTCATTATACAGAACTGTTTCTCAGTATCCTTTACGTCCTGGGTATGTGATACCAGATCAGGATCCCAGATATGTAATCAGTTACATAGGGCTACAGAAAGGTAGAGAACTGAGAACGGGTGATAAGTTTCATGAGGCAGAAAACGGGGCAAATGTTGCAGCCAAGTCTGTTGGTCACTGTCACCCTGTATTACAGTACATTGATTCTGAACGAATGTTATTAGATACCGAACCTGATATACAAAATCATATCTATCTCTTTATTAGTAAAGAAATGATAAAATTTTGTATTGTTGGATAATGTTTTGAACATTTCCTATATCAAAAGTTGATCGGATCAGGCACGTTATCTAAAAGCATTGATGTTCTAAATCAAACTACAGTTCTTGGTATACAGAACACACACAAGAGGAAGAGTTCAGAAATGAACGAATCCTTCTTGAGGCATTGTAGACTAGGTCATATCAATGCGACCCGACTGGCTAGAGTTACATAAAGATGCATATTTAAATTAGTTTGAATTTACATCTTGTGAAACTCGCCAGTCATGTCACAAAGATAAGATGACCATAGCTCCGTTTACTGGAAACAGAGAAAGAGTTAGTAAACTCTTGGGATGATACATGTTGATGTATGTAGGTCCCCTGTCTACACATGCCAAGACCGGTTCTTTATACTTCATTATATTCTCTGATAATCTCTCAAGATTCAGTCATATGTTCCTGTTGAAACATGAGTCCGAACCTTTTGAGATATTCACAGAATATAAGCTAGAAGTAGAGAACCAATACGGGTATAAGTATTATGTCCTTTGATGCGATCAAGGAGGAGAATACTTGAGCACGGAATTCCTGGACTATTCTAAAGGAGAATGAGATTCTCTCTCAGCATTACTCCTCCGAATACACCATAGCACGATGGTATATCGGGGCGGAGCAGATACACCCTATTTGATATGGTGTGCTCTATGATGAGTACTACTGAGTTACCTATTTCCTTTAGGGAGTTATGCACTTGAGAAGCTGCATACCTATTGAATGGGTTCGAATCAAATCAGTTGCCTACCACTCCATATGAGATATGGAAAGGGAAGAGCCCATGTCTTAAGCTAGTTAAGATTTGGGGTTGTCCGGCCTATCTCTAAAAGCAAAATCCGGACAAGCTCGAGGCAAGGTCAGTTATGTACAACTGGAAAGGTTCCAGCTATACAAACTGCAGCTGATGATTTGAAAGAACCAAAGGTTTCAGTAGATACCAACGAACCTCAGCCTCTCCGCCGATCTAGTAGGGTTTTCTCACCCACCTGAGAGATACATTGGTTTCTCTATGACAGTGGGAGCGAGGATTGCATCATGAGATGATGACCCAACTAGCTTCGAGCTGGCCATCGAGAGTAAGACTCTGTAAGAATGGCTGGATGCTTAGCGATCTGAGATGGAATCCTTATACGCCAACAAAGTATGGACTTTGGTTGCAATATCTGAAGGGTTAAATCCCCATCAGGAGCAAGTATATCTTGAGAAGATTACTTGGTGTAGATGGAAAAGTTGAGACTTTCAAAGCTAGACTTGTTAAAGGTTTTCGTCATCGACCAGGCGTGGATCATGATGAAACCTTTTCAAGTGACTATGCTTAAGTCTATCCAGATCCTACTTGTCACGGCTACATACCATGACTGCGATATCTGGTGGTTGGGTGTCTTGACTGCTTTTCTAAATGATGATTTGGAAGAGAGCGTCTATAAGTACACAGCCAGAGGGCCTCGTAGACAGTGGGAGCAGCGGAAACGTGTGCAAGATGTTTTATATGATAAAGCAGGCATCGCGGAGTTGGAACATCTGTTTTGATGAATTAGTCAAAGAAGTTGACATCATCAAAATGGTAGATGAACCTTGTATATACAAAAAGGTAGTAGGGAGTATGGTGACGATCCTCGTAGAGTACGTGGATGACATACTCTTGATAGGGAAGGAGTTTCCTATGCTACGCTCGATCAATCTCCGCTTATCACTATGATTCTCCACATAGGATCAAATTGATACCTACTAAATCCTGAATTTTGGATCTATGAGATAGATCTTAATAGATGTTAGGATTCTCACTAGTTGTAGTGAGATGGTATCAATCGATCCTGGGGAGAATCACTGGAAGGGTTCCAGGGTGATAAAGACGACTGAATGTCAGTCGCAGGCATTGTCTTTTCCCTCGGTAAAGGGACGGTATGTTGGAAGAGTTCCAAGCTAGATACCGTGACATACTAGACGATAAAGGCAGGATACATCGCTACTTAAGATGCTACCAAAGAGGTTGTTTGGATGGTTCATGAGATGAACTATGTTCCTCCCATTGTGTGACAATGGAGTTGTGGCTTATCCCGAGGAACACCGGTCCCATCAGTGATCCAGACTTATTCTAAAGCAGCATCGCCTGATCATGGAGATGGTTGATCTCCAGGGTGATCGAGGTTTGGAGAGTAGACTCAGAGAACAACACAGCGAATCCACTCACAAAGGCCTGTTCCCAGAGAGAGACTTTTATGGGATGGTTGAGTATGAGATACTGCAACCACTGCTACAGATGGCCCTAGTGCAAGTGGGAGATTGTTAGTTATATGTATGCCCTAGAGGCCATTACTATACATAGGATGTATATTGTAGTGGATGCTGGGACGTATATAGGGAGGACTTTCTTGCTCGACATGATAGTATGCTATCTGGTTGATTTTTACCTTAACGTGTATACTGTTTGTCTCTCTGTTACATGTTGGTAAAGCCCTTAGGATCTGTACTTGACTACCTGGACTATGATGCAGATCATACTAGTGGGGACATGGTAGTCCATAAGTACATCCTTCAAAGTCCCTAGTCGTGGGTGTATCGAGACGGGGCATCGATATGCCAGAGTAGACTAGCGTGTACCTTCTCGACCCATACAGATGGACGATGGATGATCCCATATCCATCGGTGTTTGACATCAGAGGAGATATACGGGTGCTCAGTAGAGACTGGGTACACTGGACGGACTCGCCGAGAACTCCCAGATAGTATTATACCTCACGTCAGATGGCAGTTCTCTGGTGACACTGGTACAGAGTAGTCTGTTGACCCGAGATCGTCATAGAGTCTTGTGTGGTTCCCACTGTGCTTTGATTTCCATCTTACCACGTCCAAGAGGGCGTGCAAAACGGTGGTTTTTGGGTACAGTCCCGAGTCACATGGAGGCAATGAGCGATAGGAGGGGATTCGTCTCTCCCGGTATATGGGGGTTGATGTTGCGCTGTGTTCGATTGGCTATAACAGGAAATCCCTGGCCAGGGTTGCTGAGATTTACTGGTAAGTGTTACCAGTAGTTTCTCGAACAGTTATAGACCTCACATCGACACGACTTATTGAGCTATTGGGGTCTGACGTTTACCACCCCTAGGCGAGATATGCGACATATCAGACGATCAGACCGGACTGTACGGTAGTGTTACTGGTCGGATTCACTGGAGTGTGAGCGGGCTTGCTCGTCGATCTTCAGATCGCTCAATACCCGGGTGGCCGTTACGTTTAGCAGACCGCTTGCGGCTTGTGGATGCTTGATATGATCATCATCTGCTGCCGGCGTATTGACGAGTCTTTAGAGTCCTACACAGAGGTTTCCTGGCTCAAGCGAAACGAAATAGGAGCGCATATGAGATATGTGCGGGACCGAGAATAATACTGTATGCGATACTGTATTCTATTCTCGCGATAAATATATCGAATGGTTGTATGCGATATAACCTAGTTATCGATTCAAGTGTTGATTCGATAAGCCGATATATTAGATACCAGTCGGTTATGTGCGCATGACCGGATCATTGAATCAAGTGTTGATTTAATGATTTAATGTATAATTATATATTTGATATATTACTTTGCATTAACTAGTATCGGTTCACTTTAGACGGATTTTCTCACTCGGATGTGCGCATTGTATATGCGATATACTTTTGTGCACTTGCTTGTATCATGTTTGATGATACATGTCATGCTAGGGTTCAAGTGTAAAGATTAAACCTTGGTTAATGAAATAGTTTAGGGTTTCCTATTTGTTATTCATTTATCTATTTATTTATCCTTTTTATTTTTGATAAATGAATAAATGAAAATGAGAAAAGAATGGTGGCTTCTTTTGTTCTTTAGTTGAAGCTTCATGAAGCTTTGTTCAAGTCAACCATACTTATCTCATCCTTAACCCTAACCTTTCCCACTAACCATGATTCATTCTCTACACTTAACTCTAGTTAATATTATGATAAGAATTCATTTTCTTTTCATTTTCTAATAACTTATCATAATGTTTTTCTTCTTCTTCTTCATGCTTCAAGTGAAGAAAAGCAAAGTCCATCAATGGTGATTGTTGGATATGAGTGAGAAATCCAATTCTAAAGTTAACCCAATTCCTATTTCTTCATCCTCTACCTCTTGCCAAGTAGTAGAGTGTGTTTCCTTCACAAGATATTAGGGTTTGGTGAAGGTGGAGCTTGATTCATCGATGCCTCGACGTAGATCATCTTCGGCATGGACATCGACGACCTAGCTTGCCCATTCTCCGACGAAGTCGACTCTAGAGCCCGGATTTGATTTGGACAGCGGAGATGACCTCGTTGCGGAGCCGTGGAGGTGGATATCCGGATCTACAAAGGTTGTAATTTCCGTATCTCTTTAGTTAACTGTTAACTAGTTCTTGTTCGCCTAGATATCTAGCAAACGATCCGTACTTTAGGGTTTGTAGGCACCATAATTAATGAAATTGCCATGGTTGATGGCTTGGGAGACCTCACTAGAGTGCCTAGGAACCCTGCATCTTTATTACCAAATTTGAAAATGTATGCGCAATGATGGGTACGTCACAACTTTCTGTGGATGCTATGCGTCTACGTCTTCTCTCATTTACCTTGTGCGATATAGCCGAGAAGTGGCTATATAACACTACCGCACATTCCATTATGAATTGGGAAGAATTCGTTGCAGCATTCCTTAAGAAATTCTACCCTATGCAAAAGACAGCTCGAGTCCGTAGCGAACTAAATCAATTCACCCAGCTTCCGACTGAACCATTCTCGAAATGCTTTGAACGCTTCGAGGATCTTTTGGTTCAATGTCCACATCACGGCATCCCGAGATGGGATCTTTGCCGAATCATATATGAGGGCATTAACCCTACCACTAAACAGAACCTTGAAAACATGTGTCAAGGCACCTTTATGACCAAGGATGATGGGGAAGCTTGGAAATTTTTAGAAGAGTTCGCTGAAAAGTCCTTACAGTGGGAGAGTGGAAACCAGTCATCGTCTAGGGGTGGCGTACACCAAATTGATGTGTCCATAGGTGTTCGAGCTGAAATGGCAGCAATGCAAAAGAAGCTCGAAGCTATGAAACACAAATTTTGAGCAGCCTCCCTAAATCCGATGTCGCTCCCCAAAACTGTATGTGGATGCTGTTCTGATCCATCACATCTCACGGAAGAATGTCCATTGAATTCTCCGTTTCAAGGTCAAGAGCATACCAATGCCGCATTTCAAAGACCTAGAAACGACCCATATTCTTCCACATATAATCAGGGTTAGAGGAATCACCCTAACTTTGCTTGGAACCAACAACACAATCAAAACACGGTTCCAAATCAAAACAATTTTCAAATGGCTCTTCCACCACAACAGCAACCATTTCAACTCACTCAGCACCCCTACCAGTCATAAAATTTTCAAAACCAGGTCAACCCACCTGCACCGTCTAATCCTATGCAGTTGACCTGTTCTGACGAGTTCTCTCAATTCACACAAACCATGAAGTCACTCTTGTCAAATTTCATGGAAGTGTCGGCTGCGGTTAGGTCTTCCGTCAGTGAGATAAAGAAAAACTCAGCGTCCCAAGCTGAGAGTATCAGATCGATGGAAGCTGAAATTGCACGACTTAAAGCCAAAATGAGTGCGAGAGAAAAAGGGAAACTTCCGTCTCAACCCCTACCGAATCCTGGGCATTACAATGTAAATGCCATCACAACGTTGAGATCAAGAAGAGTGCTGAATAACCATGTTGGGGAAAAAATTGATGATATTGAAAATCCTATCAATAACACCCCGGCTGAGACCTTTCCTCACACACACACTTCTACTTCTGATCCTTGTTCTTCTACCCCACCGCCTTCTCACGAGCATATTCTTCGTTTCCCTCTAGGCTCGACACCTCAGCAACCCTCTTTTAGTCCTCCACAGACGATCCCTACTCCTCTTTTGGGATCAAGTCTATACCCACTTCCTTCTCCTATGATGGACCCAGCGCTTATTGCTAAAGCACCTTATCCTAATCGGTTAAGGGGTAACAAATTGAGTCCACATATGGAGAAGATTCTTGAAATGTTCAAACAGGTTAATATCAACATCCCTCTCCTAGATGCAATTCAACAAGTCCCCGCTTATGCGAAAATTCTTAAAGACTTGTGCACTAGGAAGAGGAAGACTCAAGTGCTCAAAAAGGTCTTCATGTCTAATAATATTAGCACTGCTTTTATCCCACAGCTACCAAAGAAACGTAAGGACCCAGGATGTCCTACGATATCGATTTCTATTGGGGGAAAAAACATCAACCGTGCCCTTTTAGACCTTGGCGTAAGTGTTAACCTACTTCCATATTCTGTCTATGAGCAGTTAGGGATTGAAGAGTTGAAACCAGCTCACTGCACTCTCTAAATGGCAGACCGTTCAATCACCAAACCTAGGGGTGAACTAGAGGATGTGTTGATAAAAGTCGGGGAATTTGTATTCCCTGTAGACTTCATTGTTCTCGATACACAACCTGTAGCGAACCACCGGAGCCAAATTCCGGTGATTTTGGGTCGACCACTCCTTGCCACTTCCAATGCTGTCATTAACTGTAGAAACGGTTCAATGAACTTATCCTTTGGAAATATGACAATTGAACCGAACATCTACAAAATTGGAAGTCAGCCATCAGAACCCTCTGCTCATATTCTTGATGTGTGCTCTGTCCACGAGATTGCTCCCGAAAGTTGCGGAGTTGATGAACTTTTCTTAGAAGATCTCGACAACACTACCACATCACTATTTGATCTTGCACACTATCTTAGTGAGGACACCATTTCCACGCTTGAGTCCGACACTCCTGACTCATCACCATCCGAGTCTGTATCTTTTACAGGCTATGAGCTTCTTTATGACTCCGAAAATCAGTCGATGATCCCACCTTCTATTATTTCTCCGCCAGCATTAGATCTCAAACTTTTACCTTCTCATCTTAAATATGCATATTTAGGTGAGAATGAGTCTTTACCGGTTATCATATCCGCTTCTCTAGCATCAGAGCAAGAGAATGCACTTTTGACGGTATTGAGATCTAATAGGGAGGCGTTTGGTTGGACCATGGCGGACATTAAAGGGATTAGTCCCTTGATTGTAGAACATCATATACACTTGATGGATGATGCCAAACCAACCTGAGAACCACAGAGACGGTTGAACCCCGTCATGAAGGATGCGGTGAAGAAAGAGATCATCAAATGCCTTGATAATGGTATTATTTACCCAATCTCCAATAGCCAATGGGTGAGTCCAATTCATGTCGTCCCTAAGAAATCTGGCATCACTGTTATTACCAATGAGGCAAATGAGTTGATTCAGACACGCACCTAAACTGGGTGGCGTGTATATATTGATTACAGAAAACTCAATGCCGCTACGAGGAAAGACCACTTTCCTCTACCTTTCATTGATCAGATGCTGGAACGCTTAGCTGGACATGAGTATTATTATTTTATGGACGGATACTCTGGCTATAATCAGGTCCCCATTGCCAAAAAGGATCAAGATAAAACCATATTTACTTGTCCTTTTGGTACCTTTGCTTATAGACGCATGCCCTTTGGGTTATGCAATACTCCCGCTACCTTTCAGCGGTGTATGATGGGGATATTCTCTGACATGATCGAGAATTTTTTGGAGATTTTTGTGGACGACTTCTCGATTTTCGGAGACTCTTTTTCTGACTGCCTATCGAATCTTGACGCAGTTCTTACTCGTTGCAAAGAAAAGAACTTAACCTTGAATTGGGAAAAATGCCATTTCATGGTCCAAGAGGAAATTGTGCTTGGACATGTTATTTCACGAAAAGGCATTGAGGTTGACAGAGCTAAGATAGATGTCATTCAAAACCTTCCTCATCCCAAAAGCGTCAAGGATATTCGATCATTTCTTGGCCATGCAGGCTTTTACAGGAGATTCATTAAGGATTTTAGCAAAATTGCTAGACCTTTAACTCTTCTCTTGGCCAAGGATACGACCTTTCACTTTGACTTGGATATGGAGGCAGCATTCGACTCACTCAAACACTCCCTCACTACAGCCCCCGTTCTATCGTCTCCAAATTGGGACTACCCTTTTGAGCTTATGTGTGATGCATCAGATTTTGCAGTTGGTACAGTCTAAGGACAGCACATTGAAAAGATGCCACATGTGATCTATTACGCAAGTAAGACCCTGAACGATGCTCAAATTAACTATACAACTACTGAAAAAGAGCTTTTGGCAGTTGTATTTGCATTAGAAAAATTCAGGCCTTACTTGATTGGCTCATCAATTGTTGTGTACACTGACCACTCCGCCTTGAAACATCTTTTGGCGAAGATAGATGCTAAAAGTAGGCTAATACGTTGGATCCTTCTATTACAAGAATTTGATCTTGTTATCAAAGATAAGAAAGGATGTGAAAACGTTGTAGCCGACCATCTTTCACGCATCTCTTCTTCACCTGTGACCCTGCCGATCAATGATTCGTTTTCGGACGAACAACTCTTGAGCGAATCCGATGAACCTTGGTTCAGGGATATTGTGAACTATCTTTGCCACGGGACTGATACCCAGCGATTGGTCAAAACAGGACAAACATCGTTTTCTATCCCAAGTAAAACACTTTTACTGGGATGAACCATATCTATTTAAGTATTGTCCTGACCAGATCATTCGCCGATGTGTCCCGAATGAGGAGTTCAAAAGTGTTCTATCTTTTAGTCATGATCAGGCCTGTGGGGGTCACTTCGGTCCTAAAAAGACGGCGGAAAAGGTTTTGTAATGCGGTTTTTATTGGCCGACCTTGTTCAAGGACGCATTTGATTATTGCAAAACCTGTACACAGTGTCAACACACGGGTAGGATTTTCCGGAGAAATGAGATGCCCCAGCAACCCATCTTAGTGGTTGAAATTTTCGATGTTTGGGGTATTGACTTTATGGGTCCCTTTCCCAACTCCTTTGGGAATCTGTATATACTGCTTGCGGTTGATTACGTCTCAAAGTGGGTTGAAGCCATTCCATGTCGCACTAATGACAAAAAGGTTGTCATTAAGTTCTTAAAAGAAAACATCTTTTCGTGATTTGGACACCCACGCGTTATCATTAGCGATAACGACACATTTCTGCAACAAGTCCTTCGAGACTTTGATGCGGAAATACGCAATCAACCACAGACTTTCTACACCCTATCATCCCCAAACGAGCGGGCAGGCTGAGATCTCCAACAGGCAAATCAAACAAATCCTGGAGAAGACTGTTGCGAAGAATAGAAAAGATTGGTCGATCAAATTGACGGATGCTCTTTGGGCATTCCGAACTGCATTTAAAACCGATCTAGGGATGTCTCCATATAGGTTAGTGTTTGGGAAGGCTTGTCACTTACCGGTCGAGATTGAGCATAAAGCATTGTGGGCTATTAGGGAAATCAACTTTGACTTAAACCAAGCTTGCACCTTTCGGAAGCTGCAATTAAATGAGCTAAGCGAACTCCGCGATGAAGCTTAAGATAACGCTGTAATTGTAAAGAATAGGACTAAGGTATTTCACGATAAAAACATTTTGAGGAAAACGTTTACACCTGGTCAGCAAGTCCTTCTTTATGATTCACGACTACACCTTCACGCGGGTAAGCTATGATCTCGGTGGAAGGGACCTTTTATTGTGCGGTCTGTATACCCGCACGGGGCAGTTGAGGTTGAAAATGTTAAAAACGACACATTTTTCAAAGTTAATGGACATAGACTAAAGCCGTATTTTTTCCACTGACCCCACGGAGGAGCTCCTATTCTTACAGGAGCCATTTTATCTTGATTAGAATTCCTCCGTCTCACCTCCATGTCCTGTATATTATTGCATCATTTTTTTGAGTGGAGGCGAGTGAAAAGAATAAGTTTGGGGGAGGTTCTTCACTTATATATTTTGCCCCCACTAATAAATTCCTCCTAAGTTTACAGGTTTTTTGTAGATATAGCGTTTGGCAAAAGTGAGGACACTGTTGAAAACAAGTTTGGGGGAGGTTTGTGCTTATTTTCGCATCATTTGCATATCACTTTGCATAAGCACAAAACATTTCTTTAAAAACCTATAAAAATTTAAAAATTTTGAAAACTTATAAAAATTTAAAAAAATTTCAAAATATAAAAAAAATTTTGTACATAAATAAGATAATAAAAGATTAGATAGTGAAAAATTACATCCAAAAGATTAGAAAAATTTAAGAAAACCAAGAAAATTAGAAGTTTTCTTATACGAACTAGTAATAAGTAGTTATGAGCCGTTGTCCTAAGGGTTAGTAAGATAAAAGAAGTCACTAATCTGAGGATAAAAATAAGTCTGAAAAATAGTTCCTATTCCGGAAGCCAAACATTTTGAACGTTGATACCCTACTATTCGCACTTACACACGTCTTGAAGCTCGGGAGAGTAGAGGATACCTTGAAATGCTCTTGTCTAAAAGCTGATGTATGAAGGAAAAAAAATGAAGAAAATATAAAATGGTGAGAAAAATGGACACTGGTTTTGTTATCGCCAAGGCAACAATAAAAAATATAGCGAGGGTGCCTCTTCACCTAGTGCCCTAAGACCAACTGGTCTGGGAGTCACTGCTAAGCCTTAGGTGGTGCAAGACGAGGAAAAACACCAAATAAGCAAGCACATGAGTAATCGGTCGGTTAGTACCTCAAGAAGTATTGACGGTCGCATGAAAGTGTGTGAGCAAATTCATCTAAATATTCATTAATTAAAAAGTACTGAGGTGGATGGACAAGAGTATGATAGCTTGAATTGAATTCTCGGGGTGTAGGGATATCTATTACACACACGTAGGGTTATATGATCGATGTTTGGAAGAAAGATAGGAATGAAGAATAAGACGATGTTTTATTGAGGGAGGACGTAATTTCTGACATCTTTTCATGACTATTAAGATAGGGCTCATAATAACCGAAAAGCTAGCATAGTTGGAAACTCTAATTTTCAAAGATTTTCTTTTATAATTCTTTTCTTTAAATGTAATATTCACAATCTTCCTTTTATTATTGTATTTTGTGGGTGCAATCCGCTGAAAACCCTCAGGAGACAACACTCCTCCTACTAGGGACACCTAGAGGTTTAAAGGCTTGTTGTACGTGCTCAGTGCAATCGTGTTGCCTACGAAAGTGTGCTAGTTAGTTTTTCTCTTTCTTTATTTTCTCCTTCTCTTTTTAATAAAACAGTTCGCTCGAGACGACCGAAAATAAGTTTGGGGGAATTTGATCAGTCGAAAATAATGTATTTTTAACACGTCAATTTTCCTATCTTTTGCATTCATCTAGAGCTGTTCGGTATTCATATTGCACATATTACCAAAACACCTGTAAAATACTGAATTACCTGTACTATATACTAAAACCGGCATTTTTAGGGAAATTGACTGTTTTTCATGGCATCGCATCATTCTTGTGTAGCGCAACACTTGTTTCGAAATATGTGCAGGAAATTCCAGGAGAATGGCCAAATTTGTGAAACAGTGCTGTTAAAAAGACGCCAACTCAAGGATTTGAAATCTGGCAATGATCTAGAAGGCATTTTGAGAATAAACATATCAGACAATACACCTTGAGACAGCCAAAGCAGAGCCATGAAGTTTCAAGCATTGATCCTCCTATTGGGCCGCGGATCCGCGGCCTAAGCAGGCATTTGCCGTGAATCCGCGGTCTTATTGCCACGTCAGCACCTCTGCTTTACTTCAGAACTCTTCTCTCAGTGCCTACACTTCAGCAAGCCACTGCAATTTCCAGAACACTCCTGAACATTCTGCCAGATCAGCAAGGCTCCTTGATCAAAGCTAATTACTTCCAAGCTTCCAAAGCAAGCCAAGTAACTACCTTAAAGCCTAGAAGTTTCTCCCTAACTACCAAGCTTACAAGGGAAGCTAAGCTAAAGCTTATGAGAGAAGCTAACCTAGCTAAAGCTTATGAGAGAAGCTAACCTAATCCAAGCTTCTTAAGGAAGCTAACTACACTTAAGGCTATAAAAATGACCCTAGGCTTCACTTCAAAAGGTTGTTCAACAATTCTCCCCCCAAGTTGAGTGACACAACTTGTGCCTCAAAACCCTAACCCTAATCCAATCAAAAAGCCAAAAGTTCAAGAACACCGAGTTCAATCGAAGCAAGAATCCCTCAAAGCCTTTAGAAGCGAAGCCGGACTTCATCGGAGCAAGTGATCCAAGCCGATCCGCGACTCAAGGAGCCGAAGAGACGCCAAATTCGACGATCTAGTTCCTTCCTTTTGTACATTTCAAGAGAGTTGTAACGAATTTGTCGATAAATAAAGGTGAAATTCTTTTATCTTGCTTTCTTTAAATTCAAGCATTATGATTCAATCTAGATTCTTGAATGTGTTCTTTGTGATGATGCTTGAGTAAACTCTGCTCGTGGAGGAGTCGAAAAAAATCAATAGATGATGAAGTTGACGAATCTTTAAACATTTTCTTAAGTCTTATAACGTTTGTAAATTCTTGAAAATCGAATGATCGATGATCTAGTTTCGATGCGAAATGCTTTCTTGATTATTTTCGCACGGAACTAGAGATCAACGATCGATCATTTGATCTCCTAGAAGCTATCTTGTGAATGAGATTCATCGAAAGGACAAAGGATAAGATGAGGAAACCCTAATTCTTCGTAAGATCCTTAATCCTCGATAAATCGTCATCGATCTAGCATCAATTCGTTAATGGATAAGAAAAGGTAATTGCTAATCTTCTTCACATCTATAGATTTAATCGACTCCTACGAGCTTCACTTCAATTCTTGAAACTTAAATAGATTGGCATTCTATCACTTCTTGATTCTTGATTTTTAATGCTTTCTTGATTCTTGATTAGATCTAGTTGATTCTTGAAATTTATTGATATAAATCTTGAATCATTTTCTTTTCTTTTCTATTAAATTTTCAATTCAAACAAAACTAATACGAACGAATCTCACAATCCCTGTGGACGATCCGCACTTACTAACGCGCTACATTCGACACCGTTATTGATTGCGGTCAAATAATTTTTGGTTGTGATTTTTATACAATTTTCCAACTATACACCGGAATTTCATTCAATCAGTGATCACAACATTCTCTACTTCACCTTGGGCACGTCGGCTAGCACACTTCGTGCCCGAGTTGCTTCGGATGAAGCGGGAGCCCGTAAAAAGACTTCTCGATGTGGTGCCCTTTTCCGATGAGAAGATGAAGACCGGAGATGCCGCGAGGAGATCGGGACGGAGGCTGAAGACCGAAGGACACGGATCGCTCGGTATAGCTCTCTACCCTTTCTCTTGTTAGCTAGGTTTAGGTTAATGGTTCGATCCGGGTTTTAGGATGCGGTAGTGCCGGTTTTCTAGTTGTGAAAAATTTTCGTTTCCGCATTTTGGCCGAGGAAAGGCGGCCGGGGCACTACCGTAGTCCTACATGGTATCAGAGCCACGCCATTAACCTAGTCTAGCTTGCTCTAACGTGTTTCGAACTTCGATCGAACGAATATTCGGAAACAGCGTTTTCATTTCATCAGTTTCTGTCGAAATTTTTCTGTGGTCAAAAAATTATTTGGTGTACTGCAGAAAATCAGGCAGGGTTTTGTAGGGGCACTGCAGAAATTTGGTGGACTAATTCCTTAGGAACGCCGCGGAACCGCGGCCTAAACCCCATTTTGGCCGCGGTTCCGCCGCCGTTCTAGCTCTTCATTGGACCAAATTTTGTATAGTGCTCTCTGACATGGAAATAGGGTTTTTGGTATATTCCTTTTGGGCCCAGATTTATTTAGAGTGTTACAGTTATGCTTGGGGCCCACTTCGGTAAACTTAGTCGATCGAAAATTTTAAACATGTTAGTTCACAGTATTTACATTATATCTGCGACCGTGAATGTCATTTGATCGGTAAATCCTGTCTAATTGCTATAGTTCTTTTAGACGGGTTTGCGAACGCGACATTCACATTGATGTTCTGTGTTGTGCTGTGATGTTGTGGATTTGTCATGGTGGATTGTAAGTGCACGGCGGCGCCCCGGCCTCCATCCCGAAGCCAAATGCGGAAGCGATGGTTAACTTTAATTTTTTCAAACCGGCACCACCGCGCACTAAAAACCCGGATCGTGCCATTAACTAGTCCTAGCTAACTACAAGATGGGGAAGAGAGATATACCGAGCGATCCGTATTCTCCGGTCTTCTCGCCGTCGTCCCGATCTCCCGCGGAATGTCCGGTCTCCACCAAGTCGCCGGAAGGGCACCACGTCGCCGGCTTCTTTTACGGGCTCCCGCCTCTATACCGAGGCAACTCGGGCACGAAGTTGACGAGCCGACGTGCCCAAGGTTTGCTGTAGAATGTGTAGTGCTCATGTCTCATTTTGGGGTTCATGGAGGTTACCATTTTGTGGAGGAGAGTGAACTATACTTTGGAGGTGGAACCATGGGATTTTTTGTGAAGCTAAAAGACCAAAAATCCCCATATGAAATATTGGGACAGCCCCCTTCAATGTGGCCGGCCATATTAGATGAAGGAGGAGGAGAGAAAATCCTAGTGGGGTTGTATCAATAATACAAGGAAAAAGAATGAAAGATCACCAAGTCAAAGAGCAAACCACACTCCCTCATCATGACCAACCATCATCATCAAGCATGATAATGAACTAGGACCAACACTCCACCACAACCATCATGAAAACAAAAGTCAAGCCATCATGGTCAAAAGAAGTCAAATGATGGTGCAAGTATCATGATACAATAATATGCAAAGAACACCCTCCAGAAACGCTTATTTGCACAAATGCAAATAAGCCCTCCTCCACCAATCTTCGGCCATTGAAAGATACAAATGAAAATGGCCGAAACGGAAAGCAAACTGGCAACTCCGGAAAACTGGTCCCGTAATAAATTACAGGAAAACCCCGATACTGTGTATACACACCCGCATCTGTATTCCGACTGAAATACAAATGCAATGAAACAAAATCTACACTGTATTATACTAGGATCCGGCTTAAACCAAAGCCGGCTAGTATTATCCGTCCGATCCTGATCCGTGCAATACCGCACGTATCTGATCGAACCCTGCCATATCACCATACGGCCTCTACAGCGTTTTGCCCGAAAACTTGAGCAACTGAATGTGGGGGACTCTAAATACTCGTCAACACCTTGGTTATGGATTTAACCACTAGCACGTCAGAGGTATAAGCCAATACGTGACGGGCCACTAGCTATTGACCAAAAAGGACGTCGATGAGCGAACTCATCCTGACACCCTACTGAGCCTGTCAGTGACAATATCCGTACAGTCTGGTCCGTTCGTCTATGAGTATCGCATGGCGGGCCTAGGGGGTTGGTAAAAGTCAGACCCCCAAAATCGGTACAAGTCGTGTCGGAGTGTAGCCCAGAACACCCTGAGATACTACTGGAATACCTACCAGTAAATCTCCTGCCTCGGCCGAGGGCTTCGTGTAATGGCTCTCCTAGACACAACGCGACCTCACCCCCAATACCAGGAGAGACGGACCCCTGAAGATCCGCTCACTGCCTCCATGTGGCTCGGGACTGTACCCAACTAAAACCTGTTTGCACGGCTCCTTTGAGCGTGGTAGGGTAGTAATCAAAGTACAGTGGGAACTCACACGAGACAAATGACGATCCCCAGGTCGATGAACTAACCTGTACACATGTCACCAGGGAACTGCTATCTGACGTCAGGTATAAGACCAACTAGTATGTTCCCGGCGAGTCCTGTCCTGTGTACTCATAACCCAATGAGCACCTGTATACATCTTAGGTGAACCAACTGACACCAGTGGCTTGTGAGACCGGCCACCGCCCCTCGTCGGGGTCTCGACTGTATACACTAGTCTACTCTGGAGTATCGATGCTCTGTCTCGAAACTCGCACGACTAGGGACCTTTTAAGGATGTGCTTATAGACCCCAGCTCCCACTTATATGATCGCCCTCATACTGCTGGTGGTCAAGCAAGAATCCTAGGGGCTCTATCAACGTCTAATAGCGACATGTCAGGTCACCTAAAGCAGTACACGATGATAAAGATAAACCAGATAGCATACTATCATCTCGAGTAAGACTGTCCTACTGGGACAGGTCCTCCCTCAATCATTGCAATCACGTGCATGTGATCCAATAATTGACTCTGAGGGCACTATCTCCAACATGGATAGCCTGGATGCAATGGTAGTACAGTTTGGTTGTATTTGTACATTTGATATTGCGGGGCGAGCGTCCGACATGTGGACTGCCGTTACTGCCTGTTTGTATATTATTCTTTTGGGGCACGACCGGGCTGAGGTCGATGTACCCGTTGTATGTATATTTTACTTTCTGTACTAGAATTGCCCCGCAGAGGGGTGCACGGATAGCCGGGTTCTAGAGGGCAACGGGCCCGCATCTCATGGCGTTGAGACGGAGGGGCTTCACTCTAGAATTGGTGGGCTATTCGCCACACTCGTAGGGGGTACAGGTTGACCCAGGAGGGGTGCCCGAGTTACCGAATTCCGTGAAGTGCTGGGTGGTCCATTCACGTTGTTGAAGGGGGCTGCCTCGCTTCAGGTTTTGGTGGGTAACTTGCCGCGCCCGTAGGGGTCTAGGATTTCATTGCACAGGCTATCCACACGACCAGGGGAACGTCGGGTTTCAGTAGCGGTTCTGTGAAACCCGGGGCTTCCAGATTATCTGTATTGTTCTGTGATGCTTATTACATTTCTGTGATGTTGCATTTTATCACGCCTTGAGCGAATATTATATATTGATATATATATACTAGTAGATGTTGTATATATTTTGCATCCGCGCTAGTCCAGTCCCCGCTCTGTCGTTAGTTAAGTAACCTAACGGGTGATGACGGGACCCAGTGGCGAATGCGGATGGCATATACGTACATCATTATTTTCGTTCTTTATTGGTGTGATCAATTGATGGGACTGCGTTAATTCGGATCAATGCAAGATAAACAAACCTATTCTGATGTTGTTGGAACAATTTTTCAAAAAGCTGTTATTGCAAGGACGTTCTCTTTTGTTTTGCACAGTGGTATTCGGTTATGAATATCCAGCACCTCAGTCGATGAGGCAAAGGCCGAGATCCCTTCACCGGGAGTGACCCCTTGGACAGAATTTTGCGACAGGGTAATAACTTCACTATAGCCGATTACTTTTTGCTTTGCATCGTGCTATTCAGTTGGAATATCCTGCACCTCATTCTACGGGGAAAGAGCCGAAATCCCTTCACCGAGAGTGACCCCTTTAGCAAAGGTTTTCGTCATTATATTTTTTTTATAAAAAGCTATCCGGTTCCTTCAACGATATCAAGTTCATTACGTTGATGATTTTTCGCCAAAAACCAGTCGTAGCCCTCCATCATTTCAGATTAGTATTGCTTAGTATTCGTGCTACGTATGTCGTGCTCAGTCGAGGCGTAGTGTGCGGTAGCTCTGTAATGCTTTCCTGTCTTATGGATATGTGATTGGTTAGGACAGTCGTACGGTCATTTTGGCTCAGTCAAGAACTCGTGCGGGTGGGTCTAATGCAATCAAGATAATGACGGGTTGAACTTGACTAGGATCCTTTGATATGTTGGCTCAGTCAAGGTCACTTGGGTCCTAGGGGTAAAAATCACATCGGGAGTTTCTAAAGAAACTAAAACTTGCCGGATATGCGCATACCTTCTGGAGTGTGATAACGTGAGTGGATTCCGTCACATTATCATGCGATGATAGTTGGATCCCGATTCCCACTGATGAGTTGGTTTACTCCTTGGGTGATCCCGACTAATTCTTCTTTCAGGTTTGGAGGAGAATTTGACGTTACAGTGGGAGGTTTCCTGATTAGATAAATTGATAACCATTCTGATCTAGGTTAGAGTGCACGCTGAGTGTTTCTTTTCTCTCTCTCTTTGGCAGCGACCATGGCCCGACCCTTGACTATGACTCAGTGACCAAGTTGACCGAACTTTCTTTAAACACTGGCTTTTGGATTGTCAGAGTTGCATACCTCATTGCCACTCCAACTTTTACCCTTTTCTCCAGGACACCCCGTATTACTACGAACGTCCACTTCCATTGGATAAAACTATCGTATGGTTATATACGAACTCGAAGGAATTTATTCGAGGGTGGTTTCCGGTTCTGGAGAAAACGGATAACACTATTCAGTTGTCTTTTCCTTTTACCTTCTCTCAGGTTGCGAGTGCTCCTTGGATTAGGGGATAGTACACCTGTTACGCTTATTGGATAGTCTTCTTCCAAACTATAGGCTGGTGCCGAACGGTGGGGAATGAAGAAAACCAATTAGCCTAACGATGGTGTGCAGAAGGTATTAAGCAAAGACAAATAAAGGGATTAGTAAGAGGGCAAAGTAAATTGCGACTGCTATTCACGACCAAACCAAGTATTTCATTACCACTCCCACTTCACCTTTGTATTTCTCCGGGACACTCCGTATCACTACGAAGATCCACAGTTTATTGGATATTCCATCGTATGGTTATATACGAACTCGAAAGGAACTTGTTCCAGTTCGGAGATGGATTCTGGTTCAGGAGAAATAGGAATAAGGTTTATTCAGGTGTCTTTTATCTTTACCTTCTCTTGGGTTGCGAGTGCTCCTATGATTAGGGCAGTACACCCATTATGCTTATTGGACAGTCTTCTTCCAAACCATAGGCTGGTGCCGAAAGGTAGGGAAGGAAGAAAACCATTTAGCCTAAGAGGGTGTACAGAAGGTAATGACTAAAGACATATAAAGGGATTTGGAGAGATGGCAAAGAAATATACGGTTACAGTTGTGAATCTGGATAATGGAAGAGGCATTACTAAGAATACCCGGATACCCCTACGAAACATTTCAATGTTTCAGTTTAACTGTGTACTGTTAAAAGAAAACTGATTTCTCAATTAGCACTTGCTCCAGGCTATGTATTTACCAGGTATGATTTTCACATCTGTTTGGTTTTACAGATGATGAGTAGGAGTAAGTTATTGGGAATTAGGTGATCTTCCTCATTATATCGGAATTTGTTGTAACTGGTGATATTTGAGGAAATCGCCTGGGTTGTTTGCCGGACGGCAAATATTTGGTTTTGAATATCCGTCATTGTGCACAAATTTCAAATTGATATATCTGTACGACTATTATTATAGAGTGAGATATACCTTTTTGAAATTATGTCCATAACATTTACCTATATCAGTGGATGGTTAGGTAAGGAGCAATAAACAGCGGTGTAATTCTTCTTAACCATAAGTACAATTTTCAACCTACAACACACAGAGAATGAGTTATTAGACTCAAAGGACTTATACAGAGTATTGTATAATGTCCAGTGTCCATTAGGACAGAGGGGTTGGTCCTCGTACTATATTCGGTTTACTTGTGACTTCTCTAGTTCTTAGACATGTGTTTCGTACAAATGCAAGGTCCAAGTTTTGAGAAGTTACAGGTATATGAATAAAGTAGAGAACTAAGTATTCCAAGTATCAGGATTCTTCAAGGTGATCGAAGATGTAGATACTTGTGTATGGTATTCAGTTGATAGTAATGGTTTTAAAAGAACTTGCTTCTCTTTCAGGTTACTCATAATTGGAAGCATTCCTAAGTTGAGAAACGCTGATCGGCCTCTCTCCATTTAGTTGACATGCACTGGAGACAGCTGCATGATTTGAGTCTGGTTCCAATTAAATCAGTGCCTCTGTTTCTATATTGGATATAGAACAGTTCATATTTTAACGATGTTAAGGTACGGGGAGTTGTCCGGCTTATGCTTAAAACCAGACTCTGGATAACTCAAGGCACGTTTCTGTAATAGCTATTTGTGGGTTGACCCGGGCTATGACGAGGGTTGACTTTCTACCATCTGGAAGATCAATAGTGATATTGTTCTAGACTCGCCACAGTTTTAATAAAAATGGATTTTTTCAGAAAACAGTAGTGGGAGTATGGTAGAACTGGAAGTAATTCCAGAACCGCAAACGATTACTGAAAATTTGATAAGAACCTAAAGATTCAATCTGGTTTGACACTCCATTGGCCACTCCGCAGATATGGTGGGTAACCTCATGCACCCGAGAGGTACTCCGGTAGCCTCAAGGACGGTGACATGGACGTTCTTGTTTACCCAGACTTTCCATTGCTGTTGTTCCAGACTGTGAGACCCGGCAGGAGGATGAGTATAGCGTCGTTCTGAACTAGCTTTAGAAGTGTACGTCTATATGGCTCTTCCAGAGGGTTGTCGTAGTCAGTGGGAGCAGTGGAAGCATAGTGGACAAGTGGCTTATGTCTATTTATAGACTAAAGCAGATATAGCGGAGATAGATCATCTATTTCTGATGTGACAGTTATAGGTTTGACTTCATCAGAATAGGGGATGGATCTGTTAAGAAGGTAGTAGGGTGTGATGTCCTGGTATTAGGATGACATACACAGAGTAGGAAGTGAAATTCCTATACTACGATCGGTTATACTTTGGTTGTCACACAGTGGTTTCTCCACACAGGATATAGATGTTGTTTTTGCACTAGATGCAATAAGGTGATATTGATCCAATCCTGGAGAAACATTCGGAAGCAGTTTTAGAACATAAGTGGATGTTCTAGGGAAATGATAACGGCAGCCTCCTTCGGGAGACAGTTATCATTCCAGGCTTCCAAGGTGACCTGGATGACAGAGTAGCTGTCAGAGTTATAGTTTTCCCTCTGACGAGGGGCAGTATTTTGGACAGCTGGTCCAAGGGGATACTGAGGGAGGCATGGCGCAGGATACTGATTAAGTTCAGTTGTCGATACAGTCTAAAAGGTTTGGATTTGGAGTTCATTTATGAACTAGGTCCCATCAGATATCCAGACATATTCTAAGATAGGTATTGCTCATTTCAGAAGATCGCTTTCTCCGCGAACTTGAGATAAAGAGAGACATAGAAAGAAACATTTGAGCGGATCCACTCACTGAGGCTATTCCTCGAACGCATTAGTTTCGCAAACGGGTTTTGTGAGACTGATTAGTAGAGGAGTTGGGTGTTCGGTATCACACAGGCTGTGAGTATGCGACATCGCAATAATTAGCCTTGAGTGCAAGTGGGAGATTGTTGGATATAGTGCCCTTAGAGTCAATTATTGGATCACAGGCACGTGATTGTAATGATTGAGGGAGGACCTATGCTAGTAGGACAGTCTTACTCAAGATGATTGTATGCTATCTGGTTTTTCTTTATCATCGTGTACTGCTTCAGGTGACCTTACAGATCACTATTGCGTGTTGATAGAGCCCTTAGGATTCTTGCTTGACGGCCAGCAGTATGATGGCGATCATATACGTGGGAGCTGGGGTCTATAAGCATATCCTTTGTCGAGGGAGTTTCAAGACAGGGCATCGATACTCCAGAGTAGACTAGTGTATACAGTCGAGACCCCGACGAGGGACGGTGGCCGGTCTCAGAATCCACTGGTGTCAGTTGGTTCACCTAAGATATATACAGGTGATCATTGGGTTATGAGTACACCGGACAGGACCCACCGGGAACATGCTAGTTGGTCGTATACCAGACGTTAGATAGCAGTTCCCTGGTGACATGTGTACAGGTTAGTGCATCGACCTGAGATAGTCATTTGTCTCGTGTGAGTTCCC
The DNA here is from genome assembly GCA_030015575.1 of Agapanthus africanus. Taxonomy (NCBI): domain Eukaryota; kingdom Viridiplantae; phylum Streptophyta; class Magnoliopsida; order Asparagales; family Amaryllidaceae; genus Agapanthus; species Agapanthus africanus. The sequence goes on from CM057337.1 coordinate 503,053,001, forward strand.
ACTGTACTTTGATTACTACCCTACCACGGCTCAAAGGAGTCATGCAAACAAGTTTTAGTGGGGTACAGTCCCGAGCCACATGGAGGCAGTGAGCGGATCTGCAGGGGTTCGTCTCTCCCGGTATTGGGGGTGAGGTTGCGCTGTGTTTAGGAGAGCCATTACACAAAGCTCTCGGCCGAGGCAGGAGATTTACTGGTAGGTATTCCAGTAGTATCTCAGGGTGTTCTGGGCAACACTCCTACACGACTTGTACCGCTTTTGGGGGTCTGACTTTTACCAACCCCCTAGGCCCGCCATACGATACTCATAGACGAACGGACCGGACTGTACGGATATTGTCACTGACAGGCTCGGTAGGGTGTCAGGATGAGTTCGCTCATCGACCTCCCTTTTGGTCAATACCTGGTAGCCCGTTACGTACGGCTAATTCCTCTGACGTGCTAGTGGTTAAATCCACAGCAAGGGTATTGACGAGTCTTTAGAGTCCCCCACAGACAGTTTCTCAAGTTTCGGGTGAAACGTTGTAGAGGCCGTATGATATATGGCAGGGTCCGATCATATACGTACGGTATTGCAGGGATCATGATCGGACGGATCATACTAGTGGGCTTTGGTTTAAGCCGGATCCTAGTATTAGATTTGTTGGATTACTTTAGTCTCATCGCATTCGCATTCAGTCGGAATGCGGATGCAGTTATGTATATACAGGTGAGGGGTATCCTCGTGATCCGTCACGAGTTTACTTTAGATGTTGCCGGATTTTCTTTGTTTTGGCAAACATTTGGATTAATGTTTGCTTAAGGAAGTAATGAGCTAGAAATCATCATGACAATGCATTAATGTGACATGGACTTGTATCATGAGTCATGGTCTCTTTTCTTGCAAATATGTCACATTAATGAATTGTTTTATGTCTTGATTTGATGAGGAGAGAGAGAGGGGCTGCCATGGTTGTAATATTAGTCTTGTATATTTGATCACACACTCTCACTCTCATTACAACAAAAAGAAAAGAAAAGAAAAGGAAAAGCTCTTGTTCTTCATCTTCTTCCTCTAACTCATTGCTTTCATCAATGGAAACACTTTAAACTCCATCCAAAGCCATGGATGTAAGAGACAAAGTGATCACAACATTCTCTACTTCACCTTGGGCACGTCGGCTAGCACACTTCGCGCCCGAGTTGCTTCGGATGAAACGGGAGCCCGTAAAAAGACTTCTCGATCTGATGCCCTTTTCCGACGAGAAGATGAAGACCGGAGATGCCGCGAGGAGATCGGGACGGAGGCCAAAGACCGAAGGACACGGATCGCTCGGTATAGCTCTCTACCCTTTCTCTTGTTAGCTAGGTTTAGGTTAATGGTTCGATCTGGGTTTTAGGATGCGGTAGTGCCGATTTTCTAGTTGTGAAAAATTTTCGTTTCCGCATTTTGGCCGAGGAAAGACGGCTAGGGCGCTACCGTAGTCCTACAGATACTCTAGATTAGACTGGTGCATACGCTTCTCGTCCCAGCATGGGAGATGGTCTGTCCTACAGCCATCAGTACGTCGTACTGGAGATAGTATGCAGTTGCTCGTTAGGTTACGAGAATACTGGACATGATTCCTCGGGAACTGTTGGTTGGTATTATACCTATCGTCAGTTAACTATTCCCAGGTGACATGAGTACAGCTTAGTCCGTTGACTTGACACTGTCACTTCACCTCAAGTGTGTTCCCACTGTTCTTAGATTACTACCTTACCACGGCTCTATTGAGTCGTGCAAACAGGTAGTAGTTGGATGCAGTCCCAAAGCACTTGGAGGCAGTGACGGTTAGACAGGATTCGTCTATCCCGGTATTGGGAGTTGATATCACGCTGTGTCTAGGAGAGCCATTACACATAGTCGTCCCTGGCCAGGGCAAGCGAGATTTGCTGGTAGTGTTACCAGTAGTTTCTCAGGGTGTTCTGGGCTACACTCCGACACGACTTGTACCGCTATTAGGGGACTGACATTTGCCGCCTACTAGGCCCGACATGCGATACTCTCATACGAACAGACCAGACTGTACGGAGATTGTCACGTTCAGGCTCAGTAGTAGTTCGGATAGGTTCACCTCATCAGTCTTCTTATCGGCATCTGCCTGGGGACCGTTACGTACAGCTAGTACCGCTTGTGGCCTGTGGTTAAACCCAATGCCAGCGTAGTGTCGAGCCTTTAGAGTCCCACACAGAGGGTTATTCGCCTTTGGGCAAAAAAGAGTAGAGGTCGCATAGTTTTGCGACGGGGTTCGTTCACATCCGCATCCGGGCAGTTATTACTAGCGGGCTTTGGTTTAAGCCAGATCCTAGTATTTGTTTTGGAATTGGTTTTGTTTCATTGTATTCGTGTTCCTCGGAGCACGGATGCGGGTGTGTATGCACAGTTGACAAAGGCAGAGGCAGAGGATTCTCATTAGGGTTGTTGACTGTTGACTTTTTCCAAACCCTAATGAGAATGAGAAATATGATTAATAATATTAATTAAGGATAATTGTGCCATGGTTAGGTTGACCATTTGACTTTTGTTGACTTGTTGACTTTGGTTAACCGGTTGACTATTGTTGACATGTTGACCATCATCATTTCATTTCAAAGATGCTTCTTGTTTCTTGCAAATGCATTAAATGATGAAATGATAATGGTCATTCATGAACTAACCATCACAATTTCTTAATTATTATTATTATTATCAATATTCTTATTTTGAGAGCATGGTTGTAAAAAAAGCATTCTCATTCTCTCTTGCTCTTTCTTTCTCATGCTTGGAGCTCTCCCTCTTCCTCTCAAAGCTTAAGTGTTCCATGTGTTGGAAATCATTAGTTCTTGAGACAAAACCACCAAAACTTCTCTCTAATCTTTCTAGGGTTCTTTGTCTAGCAAACCAAGCACTCTAGTTACCTCTTGGATGAGGTAGGAGCTCAAGGTAGAGGCCCTCGGGTGGATCTATCTTCGGCAAAGAGAAGACGACGAGGAGGAGCCGTCTACGCCACTACAAGGAGCAAGCAAGAAGGAGAACCACAACAAGAAGAGAAGGAGTTCAGGATCTAGGTATAACCATTCTACATAGTAGCTAGAACTTGTAGTTGGTATGTTAGTTTTTGTTTAGCAAAGATCCTTCATGCATGGTCCATGTTACCTTGTGAGAAAATTTTGATTTTTACCTATTCCGCCTCCCCGAAAGAACCGGGGTGGGTAACGTGGACCTAACAGGTTCGGTATCTAATAACATTCGTTCAGAATCAATGTATTCTGGTAATACAGGGTGATAACTACCAACAGACTTGGCTGCAACACTTGCACCATTTCTATCTCATGAAATTTATCACCCGTTCTCAGTTCTCTACCTATCTGTAGCCTATGCAACAAATTACATATGCGGGATTCTGATCCGGTATCTCATACCCAGGACGTAAAGGATACTGAGAAACCGTTCTCTGTAATGAACACACTCGAAGAAGATGCATCAACATGTACTTTCTTCGTTTGGGCGGCACGGGAATTCTGGTAATCCTCTATTTCCTACTCTGTCTTATAACAATTATAAGTTGGAGCGGGACCAATGTTCCTTAGCGTAGTATAACAAGCGGGTTCGGTCAATACATCCGTATTATTCTCTTTGATTAAGGCGTGCCATAGTCGTAACCAGGAGAGAGAGAAGAAAATACTCAGCGTGCGCTTTTACAAGATTAGATTGGTTATCAATTTATCTAATCAGGATGTCTCCCACTGTTTTAGTCAAATCTTCCTTCAAACCCTAAAAGGAAAGACTAGCCGGGATTAATTACACCCTACAATTTCGTCAATCTTTCAGCCAGGCCAGTGCCGGTACTTTGAGGGAGGTTCCCCGCGCTTTCGCACGGACCTAATTAAAATAAACCTCGTTTTCCCAGGGTCTTAACCCCGTTAACACCTTTCTAGACACCTACTTGATCGGCTAATTGTAATTGTAAAACTCTCACAGGAGTAACTCTTACTCGCAGCGGGTATCATGATCCAACTATCTCATAGAAGGTATGCAATCTCATTGCAAATTTCAACACTTGAAATTCCCAATAATCTTTTACCCCAAGCAACTTATGACCTTGGCTATGGTCAGCAAATCATAAGTGCTAGTCAAGTTCAACCAGTCATTTCCCGATTGAATTAAACCCACCCGCACGACCCTTGGCTAAGGTCAACAAAGTTGCACGACTACCCTAACTCAATCGCATCATATGCTTATACAGATAAGCACTAATCAGCTACCGCACACTACGCCTTGGCTAAGGTCAACAAACGCTGCACGAATACTAACCAATACTTATCTGAAATGACGGAGGGCTACGGCAGGTTTTTAAGAAAACCCTTTGCGTAATGAACTTGATATCGTTGTTGAATCGAGTGATTTTAAATGGACTGTTTTTTAGGCTTTTCTAGTTTCGCTAAAGAGGTCACTCCCGGTGAAGGGATCGTCGGATCTTTCCTCATCGAATAAGGTGCAGAATATTTCATAAATATCACTATGCAAAGCAAAAACTATAGAAACAATCAAAAGACAAACCGAGTGTGTAGCATCTGCTAGTTTCACTAAAGAGGTCACTCCCGGTGAAGGGATCTCGGCTCTTTTCTTATCGAATAAGGTGCTGGATGTTCTACAAGGAACACCGCTATGCAAAGCAAGAACTAGAGCTACCAGTTTTTTTAAACAAGTTTCTACAACATCTTTAGATTTCTTTTATTTCATTAATCTCATTAATGAAGTCCCATTTTATTATGCTTCACAAGTATCACATTTGAAACGAAATCTGCAATATAACATATATCTCATATATATAATATAAACATTCGTCTCAGGCAGTAATATGATCTCATCACAGAACATTACAGCAGAAGAACACATATGAAATATTGGATATACTAGGACGTCCGTGTTTTAATACGAGCCTGTATAAAACACGGATTCCATGGTCGCGATGAATAGCCAAACCCACATCCCTAGACCCCTACGAGAGCGGCAAGCAACGCTGCCAATTCTAAGGTTAGGAGACCCGGTCTCGACGCCTCGAGATGGTCTCCCACTGGACCCTAGAACCCGGTTACTTGTGCTCCCCGCCTTAGGTCTACCTAATGCGGAAAGGTAAATAATATACAATGGTGACATCATCCTCAGCTCGGAAGTGCCCCAATAAAAGAATATTACATACAAATGAATTTTACATGAATGAAAAAGAAAAACTCTCATCTCACATAAAACCCCCGGCTATTCAGAACACGACGATCCAATATAACATATCACAGCAACACATAATATCTCATATCATCAACGTAAGCAAGTATGCGTATCCCGATTGTCGTTGATGTATAGCAACAAAGCCGGGGATACACCACATACTACGCTTACGGTCATAGAAAAGAAAGTGTAAAACTACAACAGTTGGAATCCGCAACCTCCTTAGACATCGCATGCCTAACCAAATGAATTCCTTAGACATCTCATGCCTAACAATTATAAACCCCGCATTTTAGTCTCAATATCGAAAACACTTTTCAATATCTAGTCGGGCAATTCAACAAGATTCCCGGTATCCTGATGGAATGCTCGTCGCAAAGTTTAGTAGACGGCCGCACCCCCGGATTCCGTCGACGAAGCGCACTAAGGCAGAACACCGCTGCCGCGAGCACCCGAACGGATGCTTTTGGCGACGGGGTTCTCCTACAGTCACTTGGTCGAGGCTTTAGGGCGTGGCTGTCTATTAAGTTTACCCGGCGAGTATCCGCGTACGTTACGTGATTGCAACGGACTTTTGATCGCATCAAAATCCCGTGGCAACCGATCATCTGAGACTAAATTGCTAGATTTATAACATTCAAATTAGTTATCTCATAAATACTTGTGGATTCCAAATATTGTAACACATTCCAGATAAAAAGACAGTGCTAAACTTTCCGATCGAATAATCAAACACCCAAGATTTCCCAAATAGCTCAACACTTGAGCGGAGTTCAAAAAGTATCCATCATATGCCACAGTACCAATGGTCCAGCCGTAGAAGGGTCAAGCTAACGCCTCACATGTGGCAACGCCGTACTGCCCCAAACCCTAAGGTTCAGAGGCGGTTCAGACGGTCACATAGTCGAGTTAAGGTTTGTGTTCTTCTAGAGGGTCCACCGCGTTACTTGCATGATTTTCCGGAAGTTTCAAACTCGAGAAAAAATCCAACTTTTGAAAAAATTTCCGACAGGGGAAAAAGTGAGTTATTGATATCCGTTCGAACTTTTTAACACGTTCTAAAATTACCCGGAAAAAAAAATAAACGAATTTAAATTATCCGATCGAATCAACGAGTCCCCAATACAACCCAGAAAACTCAACACTTGAGTAAATTAAAAATTCCCAGAAATATCAGGAAGTACCCACGGATCATTACTGTACAAGATTCAAACCCTAATGCCACTGTAGCACCGCGGAACCGCCGCGCAAGCCATTGTACAGCCGCGGTTCCGCGGCGCTTTAATCGAATTAATGGCTCGTTTTTTACAGTAATTCCTAAAATACCCTGCAGATTTTTTTGAGTATTTTTAATATGAAAAAATCAACATTTTTGATAAATTTCCAGAAACTAGGGTTTTACGGGTATTCGGAGTTCGATCGGACTTTAAACTTCGCCTAGATTTCGCCTAAAACTATAGCTTGGCTCTGATACCACTGCAGGGTTACTAGGCACTCTCACAAGGATCTATAAGGTATCAACCATGCCCGATTTAAAATTTAGACGTGCCGAACAACCCTAACCAAGATCTTTAAACTAGAGATTAGGCGAAACAAAGCATGTTAGACACTTTAACACTAAGAGTTTGGGATTACAACCTTTGTAGTCCGGTCCTTCAATTCTAAAGCTCCGTGTTGAGGTCCCTTCGCTGTGATCATCGAGTATCCGGACTCTCGAAAAGCTCCACGAAGAGAAAGATGCAAGCTTGCTTCCGATCTTCGATAACAAAGTTGATCTACCTTGAAGTTTCTTTAACACAAGCTCTCACTCACTAATGAAGTGAACACCCTAATCTAAATGGCTAGGATAGATTAGGATGATGAAGTAGGATTTTAGCTCTCATTTGTTTTCTTAATCTCACACATTTTCATCACTAAGCAAAAAGCTAGAAAGCTTTTGCATCAAGGAAGAAGAAGAATTTTACTTTGTGATGAATAATGAATCAAGTGAGGTTAGAAATGCAACCATGGGTTAAGTATGAAGACTTAACCCATGTAGAGATTTTACTATGGTTAAAGGGTTGGGTTGGGTTAAAGAAATATCACAAAATAGTCAAAGCTTCAAGAAGCTTCTTGAATGCTTCATGAATGTTTAACCGTAATCCAAACCCTAACCACAATTAAACTCCACAAAACATATTGCATTATAACCACAATATGTTACAATATTATATATCACATATACAATATTTATTGTAACAAAATAAAATAATACAATTAACATATATCGCATATATATCAATGTATTACCCGAGTGAGAAAAAGAATCTTTTAGTGAGCTTGTATTAGTTAATGTAATTTAATATATCAAATATATAATTATACATTAAATTATCGAATCAACTCTTGATCCGATAATCCGCCTATTTCATAAATAACCGACTAATATAATCTGTATCAGTTCATCGAATCAACACTTGATCCGATGACCCGGCTATATCACATATACCCGGCCGATATCTCATATCGCGAGAATCTAATACGGAATCGCATACACGCATCATTCTCCGTCCCGCACATATCACATATGTGCTCCTACTCCGTTTTGCCTGAGCCAAGAAACCTCTGTGTAGGACTCTAAAGAATCGTCAATACGCCGGCAGTAGGTGATGATCATATCAAACACCCACAAGCTGCAAGCGGTCAGCTAAACGTAACAGCCACCCATGTATTGAGCGATCAGAAGATCAACAAGCAAACCTGTACATTCTCCTGTGAATCCAGTCAGTAACACTCCCGTACAGTCCGGTCTCTTCGTCTGATATGTCGCATATCTCGCCTAGGGGTGGTAAACGTCAGACCCCAGTAGCTTGATAAGTCGTATCGATATGAGGTCTATAACAGTTTGAGAAACTACTGATAACACTTACCAGTAAATCTTAGCAACCTTGGCCAGGGATTTCCAGTTATAGCCAATCGAACACAGCGCAACATCAACTCCCTATACCGGGAGAGACGAATCCCCTCCTATCGCTCATTGCTTCCATGTGATTCGGGACTGTACCCAAAAGCCACCTTTTTGCACTCCCTTTTGGACGTGGTATGATGGAAATCAAAGCAAAGTGGGAATCACATAAGACTCTATGACGATCTTGGGTCTACAGACTACTCCGTACCAGTTTCACCAGAGAACTGCCATCTGACGTGAGGTATAATACCATCTGGGAGTTCTCGGCAAGTCCGTCCAGTATACCCAGTCTCTACTGAGCAGCCGTATACCTTCTCTGATGTCAAACACCAATGGATATGGGATCATCCATCGCCTATCATATGGGTCAAGAAGCGCATACGCTAGTCTACTCTGGAGTATCGATGCCCTATCTCGGTACTCCCACGACTAGGAACATTTGAAGGATATACTTGGCGACTACTCTGTCCCCACTACTATGATCCACATCATAGTCCTGGTAGTCAAGTACTCATCCTAAGGCCTTTATCAACATGTAACATAGAGACAATCAGAGTACATGTTAAGATAAAGAGTGACCAGATAGCATACTATCATGTCGAGCAAGAAAGTCCTCCCTATATATGTCCAAGCATCCACTACAATATACATCGTATGTACAGTAATGGCCTCTAGGGCATATATATAACTAACAGTGATGGCAATCACACTAGTGGGGGCTGGGTAGTCTACAAGCACATCCTTTTTCAGGTCCTTAGTCGTAGGATTATCGAGACAGGGCATCGATACTCCGGAGTAGACTAGTATGTACGCTTCTCATCCCAGCAGGGGAAGTGGTCTGTCCCACAGCCATTAGTACGTTGTACTGGAGATAGTATACAGGTGCTCGTTGGGTTACGGATACACCGGACAGGACTCGCAGGGAACTGTTGGTTGGTATTATACCCGTCGTCAGTTAACAGTTCCCAGGTGACATGAGTAAAGCGTAGTCCGCAGACTTGACACTGCTGCTTCGTCTCGAGTGTGTTCCTACTGTTCTTAGATTGCTACCCTACCACGGCTCAAAGGAGTCGTGCAAACAGGTAGCAGTTGGTGCAGTCCTGAAGCACTTGGAGGCAGTGGCGGTTAGATAGGATCCGTCTCTCCCGGTATTGGGAGTTGATATTGCGCTGTGTTTGGAAAGCCATTACGCAAAGTCCCTGGCCAGGGCAAACGAGATTTACTGGTAGGATTTCCAGTAGCTTCTCAAGGTGTAATAGGCTTCACTCCGACACGACTTATACAGCTTTTAGGGGACTGACGCTTGCCGCCCCCCTAGGCCTGATATGCGATAGTCTTAGACGAACAGACCGGACTGTACGGAGATTGTCACATCAGGCTCAGTAGGAGTTCGGATGGGTTTCCTCATCGGCCTTTTTATTGACATCTACCAGGGGACCGTTACATACAGCTAGTGCCGCTTGCGGTCTGTGGTTAAACCTACTGCCGGCGTAGTGTCGAGTCTTTAGAGTCCCACACAGAGAGTTTTCCTGCTTCGGGCGAAACGATATAGAGGTCGTATGGTTTTACGACAGGGTTCGGACACATACGTGCATTTATGCACGTAAGATGTTCGGACAGTTTTTACTAGAGGGCTTTGGTTTAAGCCAGATTCTAGTAATGGATTATTGGATTTATACAGTCTCAGTATTTTCATGTTTTCACGGATAGGAGGGGCATTCTCGTAATTACTCAAGAAGCTTCTAGAAGAAAGGTGACTCATTATGTTTATATTCATTTATGAATTAAGCATAATGAGGTGGAGGAGATGATGTGTAATTTGCATTAATTACATCATGAGTCATGAGGTGATTCACCTCAAAGTAATTAATGAAGCATGGTTGATATTTTGAGATATTATCATTTAGATATTTTCATGCTTCATTATTTATCCAAATGACTTAAGATATTTATTGATTCTCACTTACACATTCTCTCTCCTCAAGCTCTCTCTCTTCAAAGAACTAACCCTAACCTCTCATGTGTTGAGATCCAAGGGTTTGCAAGACTAATAGATCCCTAATCCTCTTCTATATCCTCTAGGTTGCTTTGATTAGCACTCATAGTCACCTAGTTACCTCAAGTGAGATGTTAAAGCTTGGAGAAGCAACTCTCGGATGGATCTTCTATCACATCGAGGATGCCGATGAGGAGGTGATCAACAAGAATAAGAAGGACTTGATTCATTAGGTTTAATCATTTATCATAGTAGCTAATCACTTCTATATAGTTGTTAGTTAGGGTTTAGCAAAGATCCGTAAAGTTAGTCGATGTTAGTTTAAATAAAATGATTGTTTTACCTATTCCGCCTCCCCGCATCATGTGGGGTGTCTAACGTCGACTTACATAAGTCTGACGCGGAGCAACAATAGGCGCAAGAGGCAACGCTCTCTGAGGTGGAGAAGGTGGTAAGGTAACATGCGATACGGCTTCCTCGTCCTCACATGGCTCAGTACAATCTCGAACACGATAATAGAAACTCCCGCACTGGAAACATCCAGACGATGACTGCTGACCCTCCTGGGGATAAAAGCTAAACAACCGACTTCGTCCCAAGCCTCTGCTACCTGCACGAAATCTGCCGCGGCGCCTAAACGGCTGTCTCCGTGCCGATACACCAGTACGGACCCTTTTCGGTTCCGGAACGACCGACATCTCGGAATGACGCTCCTCAACTAGTAGGGCTGCATCCACTGCTGCTGCATATGTATCACAATGCTGTGCGCTGATAGCGAGGAAGAACTGGGTAAGCAAGCCTCAAACAAACCTCTTGATCCGCATCTCCTCAGTGTCCATCAAATACGGAGCATACACAGATAGCTCGGTAAACTACACATCGTACTCTGCTACTGTCATACTCGGAGTCTGGCGTAACGACTCGAAACTGCGCGCTCGAGCATCCCTGATGCTCTGTGGAAGAAAACGGGCAAGAAACATTGTCACGGACTCAGCCCAGGCCATAGGAGAAAGACATGCGGCTCTGCCCCTCTCTAAAGACTCGCACCACTTCTGGGCAAGACTTTCCAGACGAAAACTCATGAACTCTACCCATCTCTCGTCAGAACATCTCAGCGAATGGCATATCCTGGCCATCCGATCGATAAATGACTGCGGATCCTCCGCTGAATCAGTGCCGGTGAAAACCGGAGGCTTCAGCCTCATGAACTCAGATAACGATACAGTGATAACCTCCGTAGCTGTAGGTACAACTTCCTGAACAGTAGACACCATCTTGGTCCCCGTAACAGGTGGGACAACCTCCTGTCGCTGCCCTCTACTGGCCTCGACTAATGATCCCATCATCTGGCGCAAATCCTGCATACCGGCCTCTAGCTTAGCAATACGATCAAGCGAAGGTGGATCAATCCGCTCCTGAACAATGGGCATACCGCCCTGGTCAGTCCTCGTCTCAGACGATCCAACTCTGACATCGGCTCTCGCGGCCGCTCTCTGCGCCCTCGTAGTCTTCGGCGGCATAATGGCTGGAAATGAAAACAGGATTCGATAAGAACACGGAAATCGAATCACAAGGATTTATATAATCACGGAAGGAATTTGAACCAACAAGTCATAAGGTCACTTAAGCGGAGTACCGTGTCATAAGTATGCCGTGGAACGTACACACGTTACGTCACTCAGCTTAAGCTACCTACTCCATCATACCAAGATCATCCTACACTCCGAAAGGTAAAACCTAGCGCTCTGATACCAATTTTGTCACGATCCAAAATTTGGTATGTGACCGGCACTTAAACCACGTAACGTCTACAGGCGTAACGCAATTTATGTAAGCCGAAAACCCAGAAATCTGAACCATCAAAAGTACTAAGTGATAAAACAATGTTAAAACATTTGGAAATATCAAGTAAAAATCTTTAAAGTTTAAATTTATTTTCTTAAAAATTTCGGCAGCACCTCGTTTGAAAAAACTAGCCCCGAAACGGGTACAAAGATAAGATATAAGTAAAGCAACATATGATATAAATAAAGTATCCCCAAATGGGAGAAAATCACGCCCAAAGGAGGAAACAACCACCATAAGCATATATACGACGCCGTACCGAAGAAATAGACAATATAATTGAAAAACACCATAAAAGATAAAACTGCATAATAAAAGTCGGCTCACACGAGCTCGACACCCAGAGTCAAAAAAAATATACAATATAGTACTCACAACTCGTCTCTAAGTCAATACATAAAATGGTAGATGGAGAGTACTAGATACAATAATGGATATACAATGAATATAAAGTCGGATAACCACAACCCATCTACAACAAAACGGCTCACAGCCAATCGTAGCGGTATCCGCTGCGAAAAGATACAATAAGATATCCCCTGCCGCGACTACTCTGAGGGTCAACCTGCAAAACACTGTGGCACAACGGGGGTGAATTGCCAACTCGTGAATAGTAAGTAACATCATACAGGTAATTGCAGGTATGCACGTACAGCGATACCCTATCACATGCAATCTGATAGTATCAATATGGTAATCTGGGTATGCAACTGTTAGTGTATATGCCCTAGAGGCCATTACTATATCATACCAGTTTGTATATTACTTGATGGAAGCTTGGGATATTCACAGTTGTATAGACAATCTTGCTCGAAATGGTATTATGCTACTTGGTTTGTTTCTACTTTAATGTGTGCATGTGTTTCTTTTAGCATATCGCCTATACACATTAGTGGAGCCCTTAGGATCTTTGCTTGATTACCAGCGTTGTGATGGCAGTCACACTAGTGGGGGATGGGTAATCTACAAGTACATCCTTATACAGGTCCCTAGTCGTAGGATTATCGAGACAGGGCATCAATACTCCGGAGTAGACTAGCGTATGCGTTTCTTATCCTAGCAGGGGAGATGGTCTGTCCCACAGCCATCAGTACGTCATACTTGAGATAGTATGCGGGTGCTCGTGAGGTTATGAGTACACTGGACAGGACTCGTCGGGAACTATTGGTTGGTACTATACCTATCGTCAGTTATCAGTTCCCAGGTGACATGAGTACAGCTTAGTCCGCTGACTTGACACTGTCACTTCGCCTCGAGTGTGTTCCCACTGTTCTTATATTGCTACCCTACCACGGCTCAAATGAGTCATGCAAACAGGTAGCAGTTGGGTGCAGTCCCGAAGCACTTGGATGCAGTGACGGTTAGACAGGATTCGTCACTCCTGGTATTGGGGGTTGATATCGCGCTGTGTCAAGGAGAGCCATTACACTTAGTCGTCCCTGGCCAGGGCAAGCGAGATATACTGGTATGTTATCCAGTGTTATCTCAAGGTGTTCTGGGCTAAACTCCGACACAACTTGTGCCGCTATTAGGGGATTGACGTTTACCACCCCCTAGGCCCGACATGCGATATTCTCAGACGAACAGACCGGACTGTACGGAGATTGTCACATTCAGGCTCAGTAGGAGTTCGGATGGGTTCACCTCATCAGTCTTCTTATCGGCATCTACCTAGGGACCGTTACGTACAGCTAGTACTGCTTGCGGCCTGTGGTTAAACCCACTGCCAGCATAGTGTCGAGTCTTTAGAGTCCCACACAGTGAGCTATTCACCTTTGGGCAAAACAGAGTAGAGGTCGCATGGTTTTGCGACAGGATTCGTTCACATCAGCGCCCTTGTGCACGTTTGGTGTCCGGGCAGTTATTACTAGCGGGCTTTGGTTTAAGCCAGATCCTAGTATATTTTTTGGGATTGGTTTTATCTCATTGTATTCGTGTTCCTCGGAACACGGATGCGGGTGTGTATGCACAGTTGACTGAGGCACAGGCAGAGGATTCTCATTAGGGTTGTTGACTTTTGACTTTTTCTAAACCCTAATAAGAATAAGAAATATGATTGATAATATTAATTAAGTATTATTATGCCATGGTTGAGTTGAACATTTGACTTTTGTTAACTTGTTGACTTTGTTGACCGGTTGACTATTTTAGACTTGTTGACCATCATCATTTCATTTCAATGATGCTTCTTGTTCTTTGCAAAATGCATTAAATGCATGAAATGATAATGGTCATTGAAACTAACCATCACAATTCTTAATTATTATTATTATTATCATCATTATTCTTTCTTTTATGAGCATGGTTGTAAAAAGTCAAGCTCATTCTCTCTAATCCAAAGCTCACCCTCTTCCTCTCTCTCAAAGCTCTCATGTCTCATGTGTTGAGAAGCATGAGCTATTGAGATAAAACCTAAAAACTCTTCTCTACTCACTCTAGAGTTCTAGGTCTAGCAAGCCAAGCACTTTAGTTGCCTCTCGGTTGAGGTAGGAGCTCAAGGTAGAGGCTTTCGGGTGGATCCTACTTCGACAACAAGGAGACTACGAGGTGGAGCCGTTCCAACCACTCCAAGGAGCAAGAAGAGAAGGAGTTCAAGACCTAGATATAACCCTCTAACATAGTAGTTAAACTTCTAGTTAGTTTGCTAGGTTTTTGTTTAGCAAAGATCCTATTTTCTAGTCCATGTTACCTAGCCATAAAAAATCGTTTTTTACCGTTTCCGCATCCCCGTAAGAACCGAGACGGGTAACGTGGACTTGCAGTGGTATCGGAGCCTAGCTAAACAACTACTAGCCTATTAGCAAAGTATTTAGAATTTCGATCGGAGAAAAAATCGCAAAACACGTCCGAAAACTCATGTTTCTGCCGATTTTTAAAACTGTTCAAAAAATAATTCCACACATCTTAAAAATCGGCTCAGGGTTTTGTAGGAACACACAGCAAAAACGAGCCACTGACTCGGTCAACACGCTGCGGAACCGCGGCGAGAACATGCTTCTTGCCGCGGATCCGCGGCCGAGTTGACTCAGCCGTGACTCGTCTTCGCTGCAGTTTCATTAGTGTTCTATTTTGGGATTTTTAGCATATTTTGTTTCTGCCCAGAATTTCCAGAGAACAAAGTTATGTTTGGGGTAGTTACAAATCCGTATTTTGATCGAAGTTCTGTAGACTTTAGCTAATGGGTTATATCTGTGATGTGATATATGCACTGAACGCCAACTAATCGCTATACGTCGATTAGTAGGGGTTGTGCATATCTGTGATCTGTAATGTTGATGGATTGTGTATATGAACTCGTTGGATTGTCGTGGATGAATAGCCGGGGGTTGTGAGATGAGAGTTTTCTTTATCTTTCATTTGATGTAATATGTAATTTGATGTAATATTATTTTTATGGCCACACATCCGGGATGAGGTTGTAGCCGCCATTGTATATTATTTCTTTTACTGTTTTTGCTCCTAGGAAAGACCCAAGGTGGGATGCACAAACTACCGGGTACCTCGAAGTGTTGAGTGGCCTACTCACGTTGTTAAGGGAGGTTGCTTCACTTCGGGTACTTGGCGGGTAGTTTGTTGCACCCGTAGGGGTCTAGGGTGGGGTCTTGTCTATTCATCGTGACCGTGTAATCCGCTTTTCGTTGCAGGCTCGAACGAAACGCGGATTCCTAGTATATCCAATGTGTTCATCTGTGATCTGAAATGGCTATCATTGCATCTGACGAATGTATATATCTATATATGATATCTAGTAGGCGTTGCTTATGTTTTGCATCCGCGCTAGTCCAGCCCCCGCTCTGTCGTTAGTTAAGTAACCAAACGGGTAATGACGGGGCCCCGTGGCGAATGCGGATGGCATAAGCGTACATCATATTTTCGTTGTTTTCTGCAATGGTAGGATTAAATGATGGGACACATTAAATTAATGCAAGAAAATAAACCAAAGTTAATGTCGTTGGAACAATTTCAAAACCACTCGGTTTCTTTTCAAAAACAACTTTAAACGTGGAGCTTAAACCACTTCTTTTAAAAGCTATCAGGTTCCTTCGATTATATCAAGTTCACTACGTTCACGGTTTCGCCAAAACCATTCGTAGCCCTCCATCATTTCAGTTAAATATTCGGTAGTATTCAAGCTATATATTTTGACCTACGCCAAGGCATAGTGATTAGTAGCTGCCGGATATTTATCTGTTGCATAGATAGATGCGTTGGTTTGAGACAGTCATACTGCCATTTAGGCCTACGTCAAGGGTATGTACGGGTGGGTTCGAATTAACCTGGTAAATGATGGGTAGAACTTGACATGTGACTTATGATATTTTGGCCTACGTCAAGGTCATAAGAGCATGGGGCAAAAATCCACATCGGGAGTTTCTAAAGAAACTGAAACTTGCTAGTACTGCATACCATTTGGAGTGTGATGATTCTGGTAAGATTCCTTCAGTTTTATCGCACGATGATATTTGGATCCCGATCCTACTGTGAGTATATGCTACTCCTCAGGAACTTTCTCACTTAACGATCAATGTTATAAACCAAGTAGGTGTCTAGAAAAGTGTTAGCGGGGCTACGCCCACAGGGAAAAGAGGTTACCTAATTAAGGAACTTCGCGAAAACGTTGGAAAACCTCCCTCAAAGTACCAACACTGGCCTGGCTGAACGGTTAAGCAAGTATTGTACGGTGAGATTGATCCCGACTAATTCTTCCTTTTTGGTTTGAGGAAAAATTCGAGAAACAGTGGGAGCCATCCTGTTTGGACAAACTAAAAACCACTCTAAACTTGCAAGAGCATCATGCTAAAGTGTTTCTTCTCTCTCTCCTAATTGCAGCGACCAAACGTCCTGACCGAACTTAAGTTACTACTAGATAAAAATATACTGACAGGGCCAAACTACAAAGATTGGCTCAGGAATGTCAAAATGGTAATCACTTATGACAAGTTGGGGTATCTCCTTACCACCAAAGCTCCCCCTGTCCCAGTTCCCACCTCCAGCGTCGCGGATAAGGAAATCCGTAAGACCTGGGAGATCGACTGCGCGAAGGCTAAGTGCATCGTGCTTGCCTCTATGGACAATGAACATCAGAGGAGGCACGAGAATATGGACCTAGAATCCATATTTCTCCATACTAAGGAACTATATGGAGAGCAATCTCGTATCGCCAGATACAAAGTCTCGAAAAAGTTGTTTTCGGCGAGATTGGCCGTCGGATCATCGGTAGCGGAACACGTGCTTAAGATGATTGGCTTAATTAAAGAGCTCGCGGACCTTGGGACCACGTTAGAGAACGAGTTCTACACTGACTTGATTCTCCAGTCCCCCCTTCCACTTACGCCCAGTTTATCCTGAACTTCAACATGCAAGGAAAAGAAGTTGAACTTCCAGAGCTCCTCAACATGTTGAGGAGTGCAGAGGGTACCTTATAGAAAGTAAGGGAAACACCCGCTTTGTCTGTTGGAGGACCTTCCTCTTCTAGGTCCAAGGCGAAAGCCAAGGGAAAGAAGAAGAAAACCCCCACCAAACCAAGGGGCGGTGTTAGTAAAGTGGAAGCGAAGGGAAAGGCAAAGGCAACAAAGGTAGCAGGACAGCTTGTGGGAAAGAAAGAGTGCTTTTATTGTCATAAGAAAGGATACTGGAAAAAGGATTGCAGGGCTTGGAAGGCCAAGAACCAGGACCCGAAGCAAGTTGTGGCTTCGGCTTCAGGTGTGTATGTTATTGAAAACTGTCTATCAGTAAACTCTACTTCCTGGGTATTGGATACCGGATCAGGATCTCATATCTGTAATTCTTTGCAGACACTGAGAAAGCTTAGGGTTTTGAAGGCAGGTGATATGACCCTCAAAGTTGCAAACGGGGCTGGCATGGATGCTGAGTCCGTGGGGGACTATCACTTGGGATTGTCAGATGGACATGTTTTGGTTTTGCATGATTGTTATTTTGCACCCAGTGCGACTTGTAATATCATATCTATATCTTTAATGTCTAAAGAAGGTTATGATTTTGCATTTGTAAGCGATGTTGTAAACATTCACCTTAATCATGTTCTGATTGGGTCGGGTACATTAAGCAACGGTATATACGTATTAAACCAACCATAGATTTTCAATGTCCGGAATACACACAAAAGAAAGTCTCCAGAAATAAATCATGCTTTCTTATGGCATTATAGACTGGGTCACATCAATGAGAGAAGGTTGACGAAGTTACATAAAGAAGGATATTTGGATCCGTTCGAATATCAATCATATGCAACTTGTCAATCCTGTCTCAAAGGAAAGATGACAAAGACTCCATTTACTGGACATGGAGTAAGAGCGAGCGAGCTCTTGGGACTCGTACATAGCGATGTATACGGTCCAATGTCTACACATGCGCGAAGTGGTTATTCTTACTTCATTACTTTTACGGATGATTTTTCAAGGTTCGGGCATGTCTTCTTAATGAAGCATAAATCTGAAGCCTTTAAAAAATTCCAGGAATACAAGAATGAAGTAGAAAAAAAAAACAGGCAAAAAGATTAAGACACTGAGATCTGATCGAGGTGGTGAATACTAGAGTGCCGAGTTCCTGGATTAGCTAAAAGAGAATGGAATTCTCTCTCAGCTTACTCCTCCATACACTCCACAACATAACGGTGTATCGGAGAGACGGAACCAAACTCTATTGGATATGGTACGTTCCATGATGAGTAACGCTGAGTTGCCACGATCATTCTGGGGATACGCACTAGAATCAGCTGCATATCTTTTGAACCGAGTTCCAACTAAGACTGTGCCTACCACACTATATCAGATATGGAGTGGGAAGAAACCCTATTTTCAATATCTGAAGATTTGGGGATGTCCAGCTTTTGTCAAAAAGCAGCATGCGAACAAACTCGAGGCACGCTCAGTACAGTGCAAGTTTGTGGGGTACCCAAAGAACTCCAGGGGGTATCTTTTCTATTACGCAGAAGAACAAAAGGTTTTTGTCTCTCGTAATGCCCACTTTCTGGAACATCAGTTCTTAGAAAAAGAAATAAGTGGGAGCGCAATAGAACTGAAAGAAATTCCAGAACCACAAATTATTACTGAAAGCTTAGTAGAACCAGAGGGTTCGAAAGAACAGGACATTCCTGCGCCGCTCCCCAGGAGTAGTAGGCAGTCTCATCCGCCCGAGAGATACTACGGTTTTCTCATAGACGGGGATAGAGAGGATTGCATCATTGATAATGATGAGCCGACTAGCTTCCAGCAGGCCATTCAGAGCGTTGACTCGGTAAAATGGCTGGATGCAATGCGGACCGAAATGGAGTCCATGCACACCAACAAAGTATGGACTTTGGACGTTGCTCCAGAAGGGGTAAAACCCGTAGGATGCAAATGGATCTTCAAGAGGAAGATTGGTGTAGATGGACAGGTTGAGACCTATAAGGCTAGACTTGTTGCAAAGGGTTTTCGTCAAAGACCTGGTTTGGACTATGACGAATCCTTTTCTCCAGTAGCTATGCTTAAATCCATTCGGATCCTTCTTGCCATTGCTTCCTTCCACAATTATGAGATTTGGCAGATGGACGTAAAGACCGCTTTTCTAAATGGAAATTTAGAGGAGTGAGTCTATATGGACCAGCCAGAGGGTTTCATTCAGAGTGGGAGTAGCGGAAAGGTGTGCAAGTTGCTTAAGTCCATTTATGGACTAAAGCAGGTATCGCGGAGTTGGAACATCTGTTTTGATGAGACGGTCAAAGAATTTGGCTTTATCAAAAATCCAGATGAACCATTCATCTATAGTAAAATTGTAGCACGAACTGTCGTATTCCTCATTTTATACGTGGATGATATTCTCTTGACAGGAAATGACATTCCTATGCTACAATCTGTCAAAGGGTTCTTGTCACACAGGTTCTCCATGAAAGACCTGGGTGATGCCTCTTACATTCTGGGGATTCGGATCCATCGTGATAGGTCCGAGAGGATATTAGGACTTTCACAGTCCAGGTACATTGACACCATACTGAAAAGATTCAGTATGGAAGATTCTAAGCGCGGAAATCTACCGGCTTATCACGGGATCACCCTCTCCAAAGAGATGTCTCCCAAGACTGATTTGGAAAGGGATCGCATGTCTATTATACCCTACGCTTCTGCGGTAGGCTCTATAATGTATGCGATGTTGTGTACCAGACCAGATGTAGCTTATGCACAGAGTGTGGTAAGCCTTTATCAGTCAAACCCTGGGAAGAAGCACTGGATAGCGGTAAAGAACATTCTGAAGTACCTGAGAAGGACTAAGGACATGTTTTTGGTTTACGGCGGAAAAGACCACCAGATGGAGGCCTTTGCTGACTCCAGCTTCCAAAGAGACAAGGATGACTCCAAGTCCATGTCGGGTTATATCTTTACCCTCAATGAAGGGGTGGTGTGTTGGAAGAGTTCCAAACTGGAAACCTTTGCTGACTCGATGATGGAAGCGGAATATACGCTGCATCTGATGCCGCAAAAGAAGCCGTCTGGATGAGGAAGTTCTTGACAGAACTTCAGGTGGTTCCGTCCATTGTTGATCCAATACCTCTGTATTGTGACAATAACGGGGCTATAGCTTTAGCGAAGGAACCCAGGTCCCATCAGAAGTCCAGACACATCTTGAGGCGGTATCACCTGATCAGGGAGATCGTGGATCACCGGGAGATCGAGGTTCGGAGGGTTGCTACAGAAGATAACACTGCAGATCCATTCACGAAGGCCTTACCCCAGACTTAGTTCGAGCGGCTGATCGAGATGATGTTAGTTATGTATATGCCCTAGAGGCCATTGTTGTACATATGATGTATATTATGATGGATGCTTAGATATATACAGAGAGGACTTTCTTGCTCGTCATGATAGTATGCTATTTGGTTTCACTTTATCTTAACATGTTGACTTGTATTGGTTTACTGTTTTTCTCTCACATGTTGATAAAGCCCTTAGGATTTGTACTCGACTACTGGGACTATGATGAGATCATACTAGTAGGGCCATGATAGCCGATGAGTACATCCTATAACTGTTCCTAGTCGAGGGTATATCGAGACAGGGCATCGATACACCAGAGTAGACTAGCGTATACGCATCTTGACCCATATGATGGGCGATGGATGATCCCATATCCATCGGTGTTTGACATCAGAGATGGTGTACGGGTGCTCAGTGGAGACTGGGTACACTGGACGGACTCGCCGAGAACTCCCAGATGGTGATATACCACACGTCAGATGGCAGTTCTCTGGTGACACTGGTACAGGGTAGTCTGTAGACCCGAGATCGTCATGGAGTCTTGTGTGATTCCCACTGTGCTTTGATTTCCACCTTACCACGTCCAAGAGGGCGTGCAAAACGGTGGCTTTTGGGTACAGTCCCGAATCACATGGAGGCAATGAGCGGTAGGAGGGGATTCGTCTCTCCCGGTATAGGGAGTTGATGTTGTGCTGTGTTCGATTGGCTATAACTGGAAGTCCCTGGCCAGGGCTGATATAGAGATTTACTGGTAAGTGTTACGAGTAGTTTCTCGACCCGTTATGAGCCATACATCGACACGACTTATCGGTTACTGGGGTCTGACGTATACCACCCCTAGACTTGATATGCAACATATTAGACGAACAGACCGGACTGTACGGGAGTGTTACTGATTGGATTCACAGGAGAACGCACAGGCTAGCTTGTTGATCTTCTGATCGCTCAATATCTGGGTGGCTGTTATGTTTAGCTGACCGCTTGCAGCTTGTGAGTGTTTGATATGATCATCACCTGCTACCGGCGTATTGACGATTCTTTAGAGTCCTACACAGAGGTTTCTTGGCTCAGGCGAAACGGAGTAGAGGCACATATGTGATATGTGCAGGACCGAGAATAATGCGATATGTGATACCGTATTATATTCTCGCGATATTTAGATATGAACCGGGACATCGGATCAAGTGTTGATTCGATGAATCGGTACATGATATATTAGTCGGTAATATTCGATATAGCCGGATCGTCGAATCAAGTGTTGATTCGATGATTTAATGTATAATAATATATATGATATATTGTATTACATTATCTAATATTGGCTCGCTTTATTATTTCATTTTCTCACTGGATGGTACATTGATATATATGCGATATATGTTAATTGTATTATTTTCTTTTGTTGCAAATATATAATATATATGTGATATATATTATTGTGACATGATATGATTAATTATTAAACATGTTTAAGGATGATTAAATGAGGTTAGGGTTTGATTAGGGTTAGCTTCTTCTTGCACCTTCTAGAAGCTTTGCTTTTGTCTTGGTTAAGATATTATGGTTGATATTTTTCCATGACTCATAACTTAACCCAACCAAACCCTAACTCTAGTTTATTCTCTACAAACTATTAGCCACTCATCCTTGACCATGGTTTATATATCAATCATATACATTTCTTTTCTATTCATCACAAAAGGAATTATCATTTCCATTATCATCTTCTTCTCTCTTGATTTTGAGCTCACTAGAAATTCATTTTGTGATGATAAATTATGAGAAAATGATATAAAAAGAAAGCATAAATACTACTCTCTCATCCTCATCTCATCTAGCCCATGAGATTAGTGTGTTCATCTCTTTAGAGTGAAAAAGCTTGAGTCTTTGCAATTTCGACGTAGATCATCGGAGATTTGGAATACTTCAAGCTAGCATGGATCGTTCGAGTCGTGGAGCCTCTCTTGAGTCCGGGAGATCGTGGATCGCGGCGAAGGGACTTCTACTCGGAGCTTGTGAAGCGAAGGAGCGGACTACAAAGGTTGTAATCCCTCACACTTAGCTTAAAAGATGTAATCTTGTATGCTTAACCCTAATAATCTAGCAAAGATCCTGTCTTTGGGTTGTTCGGCACATGTAAAATTTTATTCGTGCATGTTTGATGCGTTATGAACCTTCACAAGTGTGCATAGGAACCCTACAGTGGTATCAGAGCCTAGCTAGAGCATTAGGCGACGTGTTTACGAAGTTAAAACTCCGATCGAACCCGAACCGACAAAATTTACCCCCTCTCTGGAAATTTTTCAAAATCTGGGATTTTTCTAAATTAAAAATACTTAAAAAAATCGGCAGGGAATTCTAAGAATTACCATGAAACACGGGCCCACATCTCCACTAAACCGCGGCGGAACCGCGGCGAAAACATGGTTTTCGCTGCGGTTCCGCGGCGGAACTGTAGAATTGGGACACGTGGCTTCATGGTAATATCTGTAGGTGCTTGTTGATGCTTCTGGGTATTTCTAATGTGACTCAAGTGTTGAATATTCTGGGGTTTGTTTTGTAATAGTAGATTCGATCGGAATATTTAAATTCGTATTTCTTTCCGGATATTTAGAAACTGTTAAACTATTTGAACGGATATCATTAACTCACTTTTTCCCGGCACGGCAAACTTTCAAGTGTTGAACTTTTATCGGGTTTAAATCTTTCGGAAAAATTGTACAAGTTAAGCGGTGGACCCTCTAGAAGACAACAAACCTTAACTCGATTATGTGACCGTCTTGAACTGCCTTTTGAACCTTCGGGTTTGGGGCAGTACGGCGTGCCACATGTGAGGCGTTGGCTTGACCCTTCTACGGCTGGATCACTGGTATTATGACATATTCTGGGATTATTTGAACTTCGCTCAAGTGTTGAGCACTTTAGGAAATTTTGGGTATTTAATTATCTGTTCGAAAAGTTTAATACTGTCTATTTATCTGGAATGTGATTCAATATATGGAATTCATAGAGTTAGGCATGAAATACGAAGTATGTGATATTTCGGATTTACGATGTCTAAAGTGATTGTGGATTCCAAATGTTGTAGTTTTACACTTTCTTTTCTGTGACCGTAAGTGTAATATGTGATATCGCCGGTTTCGTTGCTATATGTCAACGACAATTGGGATGCGCATATTTACTTACGTTGATGATATGTGATATTATGGGTTGCTGTGATATGTTATATTGGATCGTCGCGTTCTGAATAGCCGGGGGTTTTATGTGAGATGAGGGTTTTTATTTTCATTCATGTAAAATTCATTTGTATGTAATATTCTTTTTTTTTTGGGCACTTCCAGGTTGAGGTTGATGTCACCAGTGTATATTATTTACTTTTCCGCATTAGGTAGACCCAAGGAGGGGAGCACAAGTAACCGGGTTCTAGGGTCCAGTGGGAGGCCATCTCGAGGAGTCGAGACCGGGTCTCCTAACCCTAGAATTGGCAGTGTTACTTGCCGCTCTTATAGGGGTCTTGGGATGTGGGTTTGGCTATTCGTCGCGACCGTGGAATCCGTGTTTTATACAGGCTCGTATTGAAAACACGGACGTCCTACTATATCCAATATTTCATATATGTTCTTCTGCTGCAATGTTCTGTGATGAGATCATATTACTGTTGATATATAAATATTACTGCTTTCGTTTCTTCTGTGATGCTTAGGAAGCATAAGCTGATGGGATTTTATTAATGAGATTAATAAAAAGGAAAGAAACCTAAAGATGTTGTAGAATCAAAACTTTATAAAAAAAAGGTAGCTACAGTTTTGCTTTGCACAGCGGTATATATGATATATCCTGCACCTTATTCGATGAGGAAAGAGCCGAGATCCCTTCACCGGGAGTGACCTCTTTAGCGAAACTGGCAGATGCTACAAAACTCGGTTTGTCTTTTGATTGCTTTTAGAGTTTTGCTTTGCACAACGGTATATATGATATATCCTGCACCTTATTCGATGGGGAAAGAGCCGAGATCCCTTCACCGGGAGTGACCTCTTTAGCGAAACTAGAAGCCTCAAAAACACTCCTTTTCAAAATCACTCGATTCTACGACGATATCAAGTTCATTAAGCTCAGGGTTTTCTGAAAAACCTGCGTAGCCCTCCGTCGTTTCAGATAGAGACTAGTTAGTATTCGTGCTGCGTTTGTTGACCTTAGCCAAGGCGTGGTGTACGGTAGCTAATTAGTATTTATCTGCTAAAAACATGAGATGTGATTGAGTTAGGGTAGTCGTACGACTTTGTTGACCTTAGCCAAGGGTCGTACGGGTGGGTTTAATTCAATCAGGAAATGACGGGTTGAACTTGACTAGCACTTATGATTTGTTGACCTTAGCCAAGGTCATAGGATGCTAGGGGCAAAATATTATCGGGAATTTCAAGCGTTGAAATTTGCAATGAGATTGCATACCTCCTATGAGATAGTTGGATCCCGATACCCACTGCGAGTAAGAGTTACTCCTGGGAGAGTTTTTACACAGGACAATTAGCCTATCAAGTAGGTGTCTAGAAAAGTGTTAACGGGGTTACGCCTCTGGGAAAACGAGGTTTACTTTAATTAGGTCCGTGCGAAAGCACGGGGAACCTCCCTCAAAGTACCGACACTGATTTGGCTGAAAGATTGACGAAATTGTAGGGTGTAATTAATCCCGGCTAATCTTACCTTTTTAGGTTTGAAGGTAGATTTGATAAAAACAGTGGGAGACATCCTGATTAGATAAGATAATAACCAATCTAATCTTGCAAGAGCATACGCTAAAGTGTTTTCTTCTCTCTCTCTCCAAGTAGCGACCATGTCAGGCCATAATCAAGATAATAATATGGATGTATTGACTGAACCCGATTATTGTACTGAGCAAGGGAACGTTGGACCCGTTCTTTCTTATAAGAGTTATAAGACTGAACAGGAAACAGGAGAATATCTGGATTCTCACGCCGCCCAAAAGAACATGCATGTTGATGCATCTTCTTCGGGTGTGTTAGTTATTGAGAACTGTTTCTCAGTTCACCCTTCGTCCTGGGTATTAGATACCGGATCAGGATCCCACATATGTAAACAGTTACATGGGCTATGTAAAGGTAGAGAACTGGGAAAAAGTGATCATTCCGTTCAAGTAGGGAACAGTACAAATGTTGTAGCCAAAGCAGTTGGCGAATATCACCTTGTATTACCAAGTCGTAATACACTGATTCTAAATGAGTGCTATTATATACCGAACATGATGTGCAATATTATATCAGTGTCTTTATTAAGTAAAGAAGGATATAATTTTGTAGTAAAGGATAATATTATGAATATATTCCTAGATCAAAAGTTGATTGCATCAGGCTCGTTACATAATGGCATATTCATTCTAAATCAGAATACAGTCCTGAATATACAAAACACACACAAGAGGAAAAGTTCAGATATGAACGAATCCTACTTGTGGCATTGTAGACTTGGTCATATCAATGCGACACGGCTGGCTAAGTTACATAAGGATGGATATTTGAACCCGTTCGAATTATCATCTTATGATACTTGCCATTCATGTCTCAAAGGAAAAATGACCAAAGCTCCGTTTAGTGGACACGGAGAAAGAGTTACTGAACTCTTAGCACTAATACATAGTGATGTATGCGGTCCCATGTCTACGCATGCCAGGAACGGTTCTTCCTACTTCATTACATTCACCGACGATCTCTCAAGATTCGGATATGTGTTCCTGATGAAACACAAGTCTGAAGCTTTTGAGAAATTCAGAGAATATAAGCACGAAGTAGAGAACCAAACGGGAAAAAGTATTAAGATTCTTCGAGCTGATCGAGGAGGTGAATACTTAAGCAATGAGTTCCTAGATTATCTAAAAGAGAATGGGATTCTCTCTCAGCTTACTCCTCCTTATACACCACAGCACAACGGTGTATCGGAGCGGAGGAATCGCACCCTATTAGATATGGTACGCTCTATGATGAGTACAGCTGAGTTACCTATTTCCTTCTGGGGGTATGCGCTGGAGACAGCCATATGCCTATTGAATAGAGTTCCAACTAAATCTGTGCCTACCACTCCATATGAGATATGGAATGGGAAGAGACCGTCTCTTAAAAGAGTTAAGATATAGGGTTGTCCGGCTTATGCTAAAAAGCAAAATCCGGACAAACTCGAGGCACGATCAGTTCTTTGTAAGTTTGTAGGATATCCAAGCAATTCGTATGGATATCTATTCTACCACAGTGAACAACAAAAGGTGTTTGTTGCTCAACATACCACCTTTTTAGAAAAGGAATTTCTTACAAAAGAAATTAGTGGCGATGAGGTAGAGCTGGAAGAGATTCCAGCAACACAAACTACAACTGAAGATTTAGTGGAACCAGAGGATTCAGTAGTACCCGACGAACCCCAGCCTCTCCGCCGATCTAGCAGGGTTTCTCATCCGCCTGAGAGATACTACGGTTTTCTCATTGATGGTGGAAGCGAGGATTGCATCATGGAAGATGATGACCCGACTAGTTTCGAGCAGGCCATCACGAGTGGTGACTCTGTGAAATGGCTGGATGCAATGCGATCTGAGATGGAATCCATGTACACCAATAAAGTATGGATTTTGGAAAATGCTCCTGAAGGGGTAAAACCCATTGGGAGCAAGTGGATTTTTAAAAAGAAATTTGGTGTAGATGGAAAAGTTGAGACTTTCAAAGCTAGACTTGTTGCAAAGGGTTTTCGTCAACGACCAGGTGTGGACTATGACGAAACCTTTTCTCCAGTGGCTATGCTTAAGTCCATCCGGATCTTACTTGCCATTGCTGCATACCATGACTACGAAATCTGGCAAATGGATGTTAAGACCGCCTTTCTAAACGGTGATTTAGAAGAGAGCGTGTACATGACTCAGCCAGAAGGCTTCGTAGATAGTGGGAGCAGCGGAAAGGTGTGCAAGCTGCTTAAATCCATTTATGGGTTAAAGCAAGCATCGCGGAGTTGGAACATCTGTTTTGATGTTGTAGTCAAAGAGTTTGACTTCATCAAAAATATAGATGAACCTTGTATCTATAAGAAGGTAGCAGAGGGTAAGGTTGTCTTTCTCGTATTGTACGTGGATGACATACTCTTGATAGGAAATAATATTCCTATGCTGCAATCAGTCAAGCTCTTCTTATCACAGAGATTCTCAATGAAAGATCTAGGTGATGCCTCCTGCATATTGGGAATCATGATCAATAGAGATAGATCTAAACGGATACTGGGATTGTCCCAATCCAGGTACATTGACACCATACTAAAGAGGTTTAGTATGGAAGAATCCAAGCGTGGGAACCAACCCACGATCTCTGGACTCACTCTCTCCAAAGAGATGTCTCCCAAGACTGATTTGGAGAGAGCTCGCATGCAAGGGATACCCTATGCTTCGGCAGTAGGCTCTATCATGTATGCGATGCTATGTACCAGACCCGATGTAGCATACTCACTAAGCGTAGTGAGTCGGTATCAAGCAGATCCTGGAGAGAGTCACTGGACAGCTGTGAAAAGCATTCTCAAGTACTTACGAAGGACTAAGGAGATGTTCTTGGTGTATGGTAGCGGAGAACTCCAGGTCGAGTCCTTTACCGATTCCAGCTTCCAAAGTGATAAGGACGACTCTAAGTCGCACTCGGGATTTGTCTTTACCCTCAATGGAGGGGCGGTATATTAGAAGAGTTCCAAACAGGATACCGTTGCAGACTCGACGATGGAGGCTGAATACATCGCTGCCAACGATGCTGCCAAAGAGGCTGTCTGGATCAAGAAGTTCATTAGTGAACTTGGTGTGGTTCCATCCATTGAGCATCCAATACCTCTGTATTGCGATAACAATGGAGCTGTGGCTTTGGCCAAGGAACCCAGATCCCATCAGAAGTCCAGACATATTCTGAGGCGGTATCACCTGATCAGGGAGATAGTTGATCGTCGGGAGATCGAGGTCAGGAGAGTAGATACGAAGGACAACACTGCGGATCCATTCACGAAGGCTATTCCCCAGATACAGTTTGAGAGATTATTCGGGATGCTAGGTATGAGATACTACAGCAGCTGGCCTTAGTGCAAGTGGGAGATTGTTAGTTATGTATATGCCCTAGAGGCCATTGTTGTACATATGATGTATATTATGATGGATGCTTAGATATATACAGAGAGGACTTTCTTGCTTGTCATGATAGTATGCTATTTGGTTTCACTTTATCTTAACATGTTGACTTGTATTGGTTTACTGTTTTTCTCTCACATGTTGATAAAGCCCTTAGGATTTGTACTCGACTACTGGGACTATGATGAGATCATACTAGTGGGGCCATGGTAGCCGATGAGTACATCCTATAACTGTTCCTAGTCGAGGGTATATCGAGACAGGGCATCGATACACCAGAGTAGACTAGCGTATACGTATCTTGACCCATATGATGGGCGATGGATGATCCCATATCCATCGGTGTTTGACATCAGAGATGGTGTACGGGTGCTCAGTGGAGACTGGGTACACTGGACGGACTCGCCGAGAACTCCCAGATGGTGATATACCACACGTCAGATGGCAGTTCTCTGGTGACACTGGTACAGGGTAGTCTGTAGACCCGAGATCGTCATGGAGTCTTGTGTGATTCCCACTGTGCTTTGATTTCCACCTTACCACGTCCAAGAGGGCGTGCAAAACGGTGGCTTTTGGGTACAGTCCCGAATCACATGGAGGCAATGAGCGGTAGGAGGGGATTCGTCTCTCCCGGTATAGGGAGTTGATGTTGTGCTGTGTTCGATTGGCTATAACTGGAAGTCCCTGGCCAGGGCTGATATAGAGATTTACTGGTAAGTGTTACTAGTAGTTTCTCGACCCGTTATGAGCCATACATCGACACGACTTATCGGTTACTGGGGTCTGACGTATACCACCCCTAGACTTGATATGCAACATATCAGACGAACAGACCGGACTGTACGGGAGTGTTACTGATTAGATTCACAGGAGAACGCACATGCTAGCTTGTTGATCTTCTGATCGCTCAATACCTGGGTGGCTGTTACGTTTAGCTGACCGCTTGCAGCTTGTGGGTGTTTGATATGATCATCACCTGCTACCGGCGTATTGACGATTCTTTAGAGTCCTACACAGAGGTTTCTTGGCTCAGGCGAAACGGAGTAGAGGCACATATGTGATATGTGTAGGACCGAGAATAATGCGATATGTGATACCGTATTATATTCTCGCGATATTTAGATATGAACCGGGACATCGGATTAAGTGTTGATTCGATGAATCGGTACATGATATATTAGTCGGTAATATTCGATATAGCCGGATCGTCGAATCAAGTGTTGATTCGATGATTTAATGTATAATAATATATATGATATATTGTATTACATTATCTAATATTGGCTCGCTTTATTATTTCATTTTCTCACTGGATGGTACATTGATATATATGCGATATATGTTAATTGTATTATTTTCTTTTGTTGCAAATATATAATATATATGTGATATATATTATTGTGACATGATATGATTAATTATTAAACATGTTTAAGGATGATTAAATGAGGTTAGGGTTTGATTAGGGTTAGCTTCTTCTTGCACCTTCTAGAAGCTTTGCTTTTGTCTTGGTTAAGATATTATGGTTGATATTTTTCCATGACTCATAACTTAACCCAACCAAACCCTAACTCTAGTTTATTCTCTACAAACTATTAGCCACTCATCCTTGACCATGGTTTATATATCAATCATATACATTTCTTTTCTATTCATCACAAAAGGAATTATCATTTCCATTATCATCTTCTTCTCTCTTGATTTTGAGCTCACTAGAAATTCATTTTGTGATGATAAATTATGAGAAAATGATATAAAAAGAAAGCATAAATACTACTCTCTCATCCTCATCTCATCTAGCCCATGAGATTAGTGTGTTCATCTCTTTAGAGTGAAAAAGCTTGAGTCTTTGCAATTTCGACGTAGATCATCGGAGATTTGGAATACTTCAAACTAGCATGGATCGTTCGAGTCGTGGAGCCTCTCTTGAGTCCGGGAGATCGTGGATCGCGGCGAAGGGACTTCTACTCGGAGCTTGTGAAGCGAAGGAGCGGACTACAAAGGTTGTAATCCCTCACACTTAGCTTAAAAGATGTAATCTTGTATGCTTAACCCTAATAATCTAGCAAAGATCCTGTCTTTGGGTTGTTCGGCACATGTAAAATTTTATTCGTGCATGTTTGATGCATTATGAACCTTCACAAGTGTGCATAGGAGCCCTACAGATGATTGGTCTTCGATATGCCAGTACATGGTCTTAGTGCAAGTGGGAGATTGGTAGTGTATATACCCTAGAGGCCATTACCGTATCATACTAGTTTGTATATTACTTGATGGAAGCTTGGGATATTCACAGTTGTATAGACAATCTTGCTCGAAATGGTAGTATGCTACTTGGTTTGTTTCTACTTTAATGTGTGCATGTGTTTCTTTTAGCATATCGCCTATACACATTAGTGGAGCCCTTAGGATCTTTGCTTGATTACCAGCATTGTGATGGCAGTCACACTAGTGGGGGCTGGGTAATCTACAAGCACATCCTTATACAGGTCCCTAGTCGTAGGATTATCGAGATAGGGCGTCGATACTCCGGAGTAGACTAGCGTATGCGCTTCTCATCCCAACAGTGGAGATGGTCTGTCCCACAGCCGTCAGTACGTCGTACTTGAGATAGTATGCGGGTGCTCGTGAGGTTACGAGTACACTGGACAGGACTCGTTGGGAACTTTTGGTTGGTACTATACCTATCGTCAGTTATCAGTTCCCAGGTAACATGAGTACAGCTTAGTCCGCTGACTTGACATTGTCACTTCGCCTCGAATGTGTTTCCCACTGTTCTTAGATGGCTACCCTACCACGGCTCAAATGAGTCGTCCAAACAGGTAGCAGTTGGGTGCAGTCCCGAAGCACTTGGAGGCAGTGACGGTTAGACATGATTCGTCTCTCCCGGTATTGGGGGTTGATATCGCGCTGTGTCAAGGAGAGCTATTACACATAGTCGTCCCTGGCCAAGGCAAGTGAGATATACCGGTAGGTTATCCAGTGTTATCTCGGGGTGTTCTGGGCAACACTCCGACAAGACTTGTACCGCTATTAGGGGACTGACGTTTACCACCCCTAGGCCCGACATACGATATTCTCAGACGAATAGACCGGTCTGTACGGAGATTGTCACATTCAGGCTCAGTAGGAGTTCGGATGGGTTCACCTCATCAGCCTTCTTATCGGCATCTACCTGGGGACCGTTACGTACAGCTAATACCACTTGCGGCCTGTGGTTAAACCCACTGCCAGCGTAGTGTCGAGTCTTTAGAGTCCCACACAGAGAGCTATTCGCCTTTAGGCCAAACAGAGTAGAGGTCGCATGGTTTTGCGACAGGATTCGTTTATAGCTGCGCACTTGTGCACGTTTGGTGTCCGGGCAGTTATTACTAGCGGGCTTTGGTTTAAGCCAGATCCTAGTATATGTTTTGGAATTGGTTTTATCTCATTGTATTCGTATTCCTCGGAACACGGATGCGGGTGTGTATGCACAGTTGACTGAGGCAGAGGAGAGGATTCTCATTAGGGTTGTTGACAGTTGACTTTTTCTAAACCCTAATGAGAATAAGAAATATGATTGATAATATTAATTAAGTATTATTGTGCCATGGTTGAGTTGAACATTTGACTTTTGTTGACTTGTTGACTTTGTTGACCGGTTGACTATTTTGGACTTGTTGACCATCATCATTTCATTTCAATGATGCTTCTTGTTCTTTGCAAAATGCATTAAAAGCATGAAATGATAATGGTCATTAAAACTAACCATCATAATTCTTAATTATTATTATTATCATCATTATTCTTTCTTTTGTGAGCATGGTTGTAAAAAGTCAAGCTCATTCTCACTTGATCACTCTCTCTCATCCAAAGCTCACCCTCTTCCTCTCTCTCAAAGCTCTCATGTCTCTTGTGTTGAGAAGCATGAGCTGTTGAGAAAAACCCTAAAACCTCTTCTCTACTCACTCTAGAGTTCTAGGTCTAGCAAGCCAAGTACTTTAGTTGCCTCTCGGTTGAGGTAGGAGCTCAAGGTAGAGGCTTTCGGGTGGATCCTACTTCGACAACAAGGAGACTACGAGGTGGAGCCGTTCCAACCACTCCAAGGAGCAAGAAGAGAAGGAGTTCAAGACCTAGGTATAACCCTTTAACATAGTAGTTAAACTTCTAGTTTGTTTGCTAGGTTTTTGTTTAGCAAAGATCCTATTTTCTAGTCCATGTTACCTTGCCATAAAAAATCGTTTTTTACCGTTTCCACATCCCCGTAAGAACCGGGACGGGTAACGTGGACTTACAGCAACAATCATGAAAGGTACTCTATCAGGTACTACAAATACATGATGCAATGCATATCAATAAATCATGAGTATGGGATAAAACATATCATCATCACGAATTATCATCGTGGAAAAACTGGGTGTCCACTAACGACACACCAAATCTCAATAACTCAGGCGCCGTTACTCTAATCGGCCCTCATATCCTATAAATCTCATGGAACCCGAGTGCCCAACACCGGCACTCGAAAACATCATGAAATACTCATGTTGTAACATTTCAAAAAAATAAAATATTATTTTTGGGAATTTTTATAATTTAATAATAAAATATTGAATATTTTAATAAAGCGGTATAATTAAATACCGATAAATGGGGGGAAATTATGGAAAATTATGGAAATTACTAAAAGAGGGTGTTTCATGTGAATTATGAGAATTTTAAGTTTTTATGATTAATTATATGCTAATTTAGTGCTAATCGCGATTAAAAATCGGTAATCGCGGATTACGCGTATTTTATGCACATAGCTGTTGGATATAGTGCCCTCAAAGTCTATTATTGGATCACAGGCACGTGATTGCAATGATTGAGGGTGGACCTATACCGGTAGGACAGTCTTACTCAAGATGATAGTATGCTATCTGGTTTGTCTTTATCATCGTGTACTGCTTTCGGTGACATTACAGGTCACTATTGCACGTTGATGGAGCCCATAGGATTCTTGCTTGACGGCCAGCAATATGATGGCGATCATATACGTGGGAGCTAGGGTCTATAAGCACATCCTTAAAGTGGTCCCTAGTAGTGGGAGTTTCGAGACTGGGCATCGATACTCCATTAGTAGACTAGTGTATACAGTCGAGACCCCGACGAGGGGAGGTGGCCGCTCTCACAAGCCATTGGTGTCAGTTGGATCACCTAAGTGTTGGATATATGTATGCCCTAGAGGCCATTATATGATAGTGGATGTATTCATACATGTGTATATATATATATATATATATATTCAGTGTACATTCTTGCTCGACATGATAGTATGCTATCCGGTTCTTCTTTATCTGACATGTTGATTTGATCATGCTTTTATTCATTCACACATGTTGATAAAACCCTGAGGATATAGGCTTGACTACTGTGATTATGATGGAGATCATACTAGTGGGACATCTGTAGTTTATAAGCATATCCTGAAATGTCCCTAGTCGTAGGTGTATCGATACGGGGCATCGATATACCAGATTAGACTAGCGAATATGATACTAGACCCATATGATGGGCGATGGATGTTCCCACATTCATCGATGTTTGACATCGAGATCGTATACGGGTGCTCAGTGGTGACTGGGTACACTGGACGGACTCATCGAGAACTCCTATATGGAATTATATCTATCGTCGGATAGCAGTTCTCAGGTGACACTGGTGCAGGTTAGTTTGTAGACCCGAGATCGTCATAGAGTCTTGTGTGTTCTCCCACTGTACTTTGATTACCACCCTACCACGGCTCTACTGAGTCGTGCAAACAGGTGGCCGCTGGGTACAGTCCCGAGACACACGAAGGCAATGAGCGATAGGAGGGGTTTTCGTCTCTCCCGGTATTGGGAGTTGATGCTGTGTTGTGCTCGACTGGCTATATCAGTAAGTCCCTGGTCAGGGCTGTTGAGATTTACTGATAAGTGTTATCAGTAGTTTCTCGATCTGTTATAGACCATTCATCGTCACGACTTATTGAGTTATTGGGGTCGACGTTACCATCCCTAGGCTTGATATGCAGCATATCTGACGAAGAGACCGGACTGCACGGTAGTGTTTCCGGTTGGCTCGATGGGAGTTGTGACAGGTTCGCTTATTTTCTTCTGATCGATCAATACCCGGGTGGCTGTTACGTTTAGCTGACCGCTTGCGGCTTGTAGGTATTTGATATAATCATTACCTACTGCCAGCGTATTGACGAGTCTTAGAGTCCCACAATGAAGTTTCCTGGCTCAGGCGAAAAGATGTGGTGTGCATATGAGATATGCGCGGGGACCCGATTAAATACGGATATATGATACCGTATATTAATCGGGCATTTTCTATTGGTCGGGTCTTATGTGATATGACCAGTTTGCAAAATCAAGTGTTGATTTAACAAATGACTTTTAAATTAATTCTTTAATTAAACTCTTTTTCTATGCATGCATGTATGCACATGATGATGTGCATGGATACATACATACATACATTGTATCATGGTTGTTGATACATGTTTGGTGGCAATGCAAGACTTATATTGTAGAATTATCTATTTATTTATCATTTAGAAAAAGGGAAAGGATAATTTACACAAGGTTTATACTTATCATCTTTGACCATGCTTCAACCACCTTTTAACCTTGGGTTAATTATCCTTTTGTCTTTTAACCCATTTGATAAAAATCTAGATGATTCTAACCATGGTTGAAGTGAGAAGGATTAATATAGATTAATCCTTTTTCTCATTTCAATTATCCACTCTCATATCATTTTCCTTTTGTGAGAAAGCTTAGCCACCATCTTCTTCTTCCTCTTTTGATAATTTCTTTGAGTGAGGTTGATAAAAAGAAAGAGTTTTGATTATAGAATACAAACCACATCATCATACTACACACATCTAGCCCATTTGTGTAGGGTGTTTGCTCTACTTCATTCACATATCGAGTAAAGTAAGGAGCTTTGGGCAAAGGAGCTTCGGGTGGATCGTCGTGGACCTAGAGGATCTCAAGCGAACCTTTTTCCAACTCTCAAGTAGCCAAGGAGTCTAGCGTAGGGAGCTACAAAGGTTGTACTCTCAAAACCCTAACTTTTTCTACTTGTGATGATGTTAATGTAGTGAAACCCTAAATTTCTAGTGATGGTTCTTTGTATGTTCACTTAGCACCTTAAAAATCTGATTTTGGCACATGTGATGCTTCCAAACCCTTCATGAGGTGCTAGGTAAACCTAACAATGGTATTAGAGCCAAGCTAGAGCTTTAGGCGACGTTTTAGCGAAGTTAAAACTCCGATTGAACCCGAAATACGCCTTTTTAACCCTTCTCTCCATTTTTTCAAAATAGTGTTTTTTCAGAATTAAAAATACTTAAAAAATTCAGCAGGTAAATATAAGCAATACTGTAAAAAATGAAGAAATAAGTTGTACATGTCGCCGCGGAACCGCGGCCATAACTTGCTTGGGCCGCGGATCCGCGGCCGTACAGAAGAGATATGGCCTCGTTTTTATACAGTAATGTTAGTATCTGCTTGTACATATTTTTGGGTATTTTTAATCTGACTCGAGTGTTGAGTGTTCTGTTGATTATTTTGGATTCGTTGATTCGATCGGAATATTTAATTTCGTGTTGTTTTCGGGTAATTTAGAAAGTATTAAAAAGTTCGAACGGATATCATTAACTCACTTTTTCCCGGCACGAAAAATTTTCAAGTGTTGATTTTTTCTCGGGTTTAAATCTTTCGGAAATACGTGCAAGTAACGTGGTGGACCCTCTAGAAGAACACAAACCTTAACTCGATTATGTGACCGTCTGAACTGCCTCTAAACCTTAGGGTTTGGGGCAGTACGGCGTGGCACATGTGAGGCGTTGGCTTGACCCTTCTACGGCTGGACCGCTGCTACTGTGACGCATTTCGGGATTTTTGAACTCCACTCAAGTGTTGAGCTTTAGGAAATTTTGGGTATTTGATTATTCGATCGGAAAGTTTAATACTGTCTATTTATCTGGAATGTGATACAATATGTGGAATTCATATAGTTAGGCATGAAATGCGAAGTATGTGATATATCGGATTTACGATGTCTAAAGAGAATGTTGATTCCAAATATTGTAGTTTTACACTTTCTTTTCTGTGACCGTAAGTGTAGTATGTAGTTGTATTGCCGGTTTCGTTGCTATACATCAACGACAATTGGGGTACGCATACTTACTTACGTTGATGATATATGATATTATGTGTTGCTGAGATATGATGTGCAGGATTGTCGCGATTGAATAGCCGGGGTTTTTTTTATGTGAGATGAGAGTTTTCTTTTCATTCATGTAAAATTCAAATGTAATTTAATATTCTTTTATTTAGGGCACTTCCGGGTTGAGGTTCATGTCACCAGTGTTGTATATTATTTACTTTTCCGCATTAGGATAGACCTAAGGAGGGGAACACAA
Organism: Agapanthus africanus; assembly: GCA_030015575.1. Classification (NCBI taxonomy): domain Eukaryota; kingdom Viridiplantae; phylum Streptophyta; class Magnoliopsida; order Asparagales; family Amaryllidaceae; genus Agapanthus; species Agapanthus africanus. Next base: position 503,090,354 of record CM057337.1, read on the forward strand.
GTGACCGGGTTCTGGGTTCAGTGGGAGGCCATCTCGAGGTGTCGAGACCGGGTCTCCTAAACTACAGAATTGGTAGGGTCGCTTGCCGCTCTCGTAGGGGTCTAGGGGTGTGGGCTTGGCTATTCATCGCGACTGTGGAATCCATATTTTCTATTATTGGCTTAATACTAAATACGGACGTCCTAGTATATCCCACATTATATTTGTGTTTCTGCTGCCTGTATACTGTGATGTGATATCTGAGACGAATGATATATTATATATGAGATATATAGTAGACGTTGCTTATGTTTTACACCCGCGCTAGTCCCGTCCCGGTATGCCGTTAGTTAACCTAACGGTGCATAACGGAACATTGAGGCGAATGCGGATGGCATAAGCGTACGTGATATTTTCGTTTCTTTTCTGTGATTGGCTTAAGGACTTAAATGATGGGACTACATTAATATGATTAATGTAAAGAAAATAAACCTAAAAAGATGTTGTAGAATCGAATTTGAAAACCACTCGGCTCTTTATGAAAAGCTACATTTCAAAACTGCGGAGCTCAAGCCACTCCTTTTGAAAACTATTTGATTCTACGACGATATCAAGTTTAAAGCGTTAAAGATTTTCTTAAAAATCATCCGCAACCCTCCGTCATTTTAGGAAGTAGAGTACTTAGTATTCGTGCTACGTTTGTTGACTATAGTTAAGGCATAGTGTACGGTAGCTAAGTGATGTCTTCCTACACTACATATGATGCAGATTAATTAGGACATTCATGCGACATAGTTAAGGGTCATATGAGTGGGTCTAATTAATCAAGAAATGACGGGTAGAACTTGACTGGTACTTATGATTTGTTGACCATAGTTAAGGTCATAGGTACTAGGGTAAAAACCGAATCGGGAATTTCAATAGTTGAAATTTGCAATGAGATTGCATACCTTCCATATGATGGTTGGATCCCGATCCTACGGTGGGCAATAGTTGCTCCCAGGAGAGTTTTGCAGTTTACAATTAGCTAACCCATTAGGTGTCTAGAAAGGTGTTAACGGGGCTACGCCTCTGGAAAAACGAGGTTTACTTTAATTAGGTCCGTGCGAAAGCACGGGGAACCTCCCTCGAGTACCGACATTGGCCTAGCTGAACGGTTGGCGAAATTGTAGACTGTAATTAATCTTGGCTAGTTTTCTTTTTAAGGTTTGAAAGAAAAACTTGATTAAAGCAGTGGGAGACATCGATTAGAAAAGATAATAAACAAATCTGATCTTTGCAAGAGCTTTCGCTGAGTGTATTCTTTTCTCTCTCTTAATGGCAGATACCAATGACTGGACTCAAGCTTCTACTAGATAAAAATAAACTAAATGGGACCAATTATAAAGACTGGCTGAGGAATCTGAAAATTGCCTTGACTTATGATAAAGTATCATATGTCCTCACGGCTCCAGCCCCGCCCGTCCCAGGTCCAAAATCCTCAGTTGTGGACAAAGAAGTCCGCAAAACATGGGACGCTGACTGTGCCACGGCCAAATGCCTCGCGCTTGCATCGATTGATAACACACATCAAAAGCAGCACGAGAATATGGACATTCATGACATATTCCTCCATCCAAAGGAGTTGTATGGAGAGCAATCCCGCGTATTACGATACGAAGCATCAAAGAAATTGTTTTAGATGCGAATGGCCCCTGGCACACCAGTAGGAGACCATGTTCTGAAGATGATAGCTCTCATAGAAGAGCTTGAGGACCTTGGATGGACGATGGACAACGAACAATATACGGATATTATTCTGCAGTCCCTCCCCTCCACCTTTGCTCAATTCATTGTTAACTTCAACATGCACAACATGGAGAAGGAACTACCTGAACTCCTTAATATGTTAAGGAGTGTAGAGAGCACACTGAAATCAGTGAAAACTCCCGTTTTGAGTGTTGGAAAATCTTCCTCTTCTCGCCCAAAGGCTAAGGCCAAGGGAAAGAAAAAGAAGAAACCCACCAATCCTAAGGGTGGAGTTTAAAAGGTTAAGGGGAAGGACAAGTCCAAAGCTGGAGAATCGGGGAAAGGGGAATGTTTTCATTGCCACAAAACAGGACATTGGAAGCGCAACTGTACGGAGTACTTAAATCTCAAGAAGAAGAATGGGGATGCTTCCGCTTCAGGTGTGTTTGTGACAGAAAACTGTTTTTCAATAAACTCTGCTTCCTGGGTATTAGATACCGATTCAGGTTCTCACATTTGCAATTCTATGCAGGGGCTGAGAAATAGCAAGGTTTTGAAGACAGGTGACCATACTCTCGCGTTGGAAATGGTTCCAATGTACATACAGTCGCAGTGGGAGAGTATCACTTGTGGTTGCCATCTGGGTGTATATTGGTTTTGAACCCATGTTATTTTGTACCAAATATGCTTTGTAATATAATATCTGTTTCTTTGTTAGACAATGAAGGATATAATTTTGTATTGCAGAACAATGTTATGAACATTCACCTGAATCAAATGTTGGTTGGGTATGGTACGCTTAATAACGGGATATACGTCCTAAATCAACATACAGTTTTCAGCATACAACACACTAATAAAAGAAAATTTTCAGAAATAAATGAAGCTTTTCTTTGGCACTGTAGACTTGGTCATATTAACGAAACAAGACTAAACAAGTTACACAAAGATGGATATTTAAACCCTTTTGAATATAAATCTTATGCGACTTGCCAGTCTTGTATCGAGGGTAAAATGACCAAAACTCCGTTTACCGGACACGAAGAAAGAGCTACCGAGCTCCTAGGACTCATACATAGTGATGTATGTGGGCCAATGTCTACACAGGCTAGAGGCGGTTTTTCTTACTTCATTACTTTCACTGACGATTTCTCAAGATTCGGTCATGTATTTTTATTAAAGCACAAATCCGAAGCTTTCGAGAAATTCACTGAATATAAACTCGAAGTAGAAAAATAAACCGGCTTGAGTATCAAAATGCTTCGATCAGATCGAGGTGGGGAGTACCTCAGTACAGAATTTGCAAACTTCCTAAAAGAGAATGGGATTCTCTCTCAGCTCACTCCTCCTTACACACCACAGCACAACGGTGTGTCTGAACGACGGAATCGGACCCTATTAGATATGGTCCGTTCCATGATGAGTGATGCTGAGTTACCTGTCTCATTTTGGGGGCATGCATTGGAGACTACAGCGTTTCTTCTGAACAGGGTTCTAACCAAAACCGTGTCTACCACGCCATATGAGATATAGCATGGGAAGAGACCATCTCTTAAGAGAATTAAGATTTGGGGTTGCCCGGCCTATGTTAAAAAGCAGAATCCGGACAAACTCGAGACACGGTCAGTCATGTGTAACTTTGTGGGATATCCAAGGAACTCTTATGGATATCTATTCTACCACAAGGAGGAACAAAAGGTGTTTGTGTCTCAGTATGCCACATTCTTAGAAAAAGAGTTTTTCACAGATAAAGATGATGGCAATGTGGTGGATCTAGAAAAGGTTCTAGAGACACAATACAAATGACAACTTGGTTGAACCGGCTGTTGCAAAAGAAACTGAGGAACCTCGGCCACTCCGTAGGTCTGGTAGGACTTCTCGCCCACCGGAGAGATACTACGGTTTCCTCATTGATGGTGACAGAGAAGACTGCATCATGGAGGATGATGATCCTACCAGTTTTCAGCAAGCTGTCACGAGTGGAGACTCTGTGAAGTGGCTGGATGCCATAAGATCCGAAATGGAGTCTATGTACACCAACAAAGTATGGACTTTGGACGTTGTACCCCATGGGGTAAAACCTGTGGGGTGCAAATGGATCTTTAAAAGAAAGATTGGTGTAGATGGGCAGGTAGAGACCTATAAGGCAAGACTTGTGGCGAAGGGTTTTCGTCAAAGACCAGGTTTGGACTATGACGAGACTTTTTCGCCCGTAGCCATGCTTAAATCCATTCGGATCCTACTTGCTATTGCTGCTCACTACGACTATGAAATCTGGCAGATGGACGTTAAAACGGCATTTCTAAATGGAGATTTAGAAGAATGCGTTTATATGGATCAGCCAGAGGGCTTCATTGACAGTGGGAGCAGCGGGAAAGCATGTAGATTGCTTAAATCCATATATGGGTTAAAGCAGGCATCACGGAGTTGGAACATCTGTTTCGATGATGTTATCAAAGAGTTTGATTTCATCAAAAATCCAGATGAACCTTGTGTTTATAAGAAGGCTGTAGGGAGAGCTGTCACATTCCTCGTATGTACGTGGATGACATTCTTCTGATAGGAAATGATATTCCTATGCTACAGTCGATCAAATCTTTCTTATCACTAAGGTTCTCCATGAAGGACCTGGGTGATGCCACATACATTCTGGGCATTAGGATCTATAGGGATAGATCTAAGAGATTGTTGGGATTGTCCCAAACCAGGTACATCAACACCATCCTAAAAAGGTTTAGTATGGAAGACTCCAAGCGGAGTGCCTTACCCGTTTGTCATGGGGTTACTCTCTCTAAGGACTCTTGCCCAAAGACCGATGAAGAGAGAGCTCGCATAAGCATTATACCCTATGCTTCGGCAGTAGGATCTATAATGTATGCGATGTTATATACACGCCCAGATGTAGCTGATGCACTTAGTGTTGTAAGCAGGTATCAATCCAACCCCGGGGAGAATCACTGGATAGCTGTGAAGAACATTCTTAAGTACTTGCGAAGGACTAAAGAATTGTTCTTGGTGTATGGTAATGGAGATCTCCAAATGGAGGCCTTTACCGATTCGAGCTTCCAGAGTGATAAGGACGAGAGCAAATCTATCTTCGGGTTTGTATTTACCCTCAATGGAGGGGCGGTAAGTTGGAAGAGTTCCAAACAGGATACCGTTGCAGACTCTACGATGGAGGCTGAGTACATTGCTGCGAATGATGCCGCCAAGGAAGCCGTCTGGATGAGGAAGTTCATCTCGGAGCTAGGAGTAGTTCCAACCATTATTGATCCAATACCATTGTATTATGATAATAATGGGGCTATGGCATTAGCCAAGGAGCCCAGGTCCCATCAGCGATCCAGACACATCCTGAGGTGCTTTCATTTGATCCGGGAGATTGTAGATCGCCGCGAGATCGAGATTAGGAGAGTAGACACAAAGAATAACGCCGCGGATCCACTCACCAAGGCCCTCCCTCAGCCGCAGCATGAGCGAATTTTTGAGATGTTGGGTATGAGATACGCCAGTAACTGGCCTTAGTGCAAGTGGGAGATTGTTGGATATATGTATGCCCTAGAAGCCATTATATGATAGTGGATGTATTCATAAATGTATATATATATATATATTCAGTGTATATTCTTTCTCGACATGATAGTATGCTATCTGGTTCTTCTTTATCTGACATGTTGATTTGATCATGCTTTTATTCATTCACACATGTTGATAAAGCCCTGAGGATATAGGCTTGACTACTGTGATTATGATGGAGATCATACTAGTAGGACATCTGTAGTTTATAAGCATATCCTGAAATGTCCCTAGTCGTAGGTGTATCGATACGGGGCATCGATATACCAGAGTAGACTAGCGTATATGATACTAGACCCATATGATGGGCGATGGATGTTCCCACATTCATCGATGTTTAACATCGAGATCGTATACGGGTGCTCAGTGGTGACTGGGTACACTGGACGGACTCACCGAGAACTCCTATATGGAATTATATCTATCGTCGGATAGCAGTTCTCAGGTGACACTGGTGCAGGTTAGTCTGTAGACCCGAGATCGTCATAGAGTCTTGTGTGTTCTCCCACTGTACTTTGATTACCACCCTACCACGGCTCTACTGAGTCGTGCAAACAGGTGGCAGTTGGGTATAGTCCTGAGACACACGAAGGCAATGAGCGATGGGAGGGGTTTTCGTCTCTTCCGGTATTGGGAGTTGATGCTGTGCTGTGCTCGACTGGCTATATCGGTAAGTCCCTGGCCAGGGCTGTTGAGATTTACTGATAAGTGTTATCAGTAGTTTCTCGATCTGTTATAGACCATTCATCGGCACGACTTATTGAGTTATTGGGGTCGACGTTACCATCCCTAGGCTTGATATGCAGCATATCTGACGAAGAGACCGGACTGTATGGTAGTGTTGCCGGTTGGCTCGACGGGAGTTGTGACAGGTTCGCTTGTTTTCTTCTGATCGATCAATACCCGGGTGGCTGTTACGTTTAGCTGACCGCTTGCGGCTTGTAGGTATTTGATATGATCATTACCTACTGCCGGCGTATTGACGAGTCTTAGAGTCCCACAATGAAGTTTCCTGGCTCAGGCGAAAAGATGTGGTGTGCATATGAGATATGCGCGGGGACCCGATTAAATACGGATATATCATACCGTATATTAATCGGGCATTTTCTATTGGTCAGGTCGTATTTGATATGACCGGTTTGCAAAATCAAGTGTTGATTTAACAAATGACTTTTAGATTAATTCTTTAATTAAACTCTTTTTCTATGCATGCATGTATGCACATGATGATGTGCATGGATACATACATACATTGTATCATGGTTGTTGATACATGTTTGGTGGCAGTGCAAGACTTATATTGTAGAATTATCTATTTATTTATCATTTAAAAAAAGGGAAAGGATAATTCACACAAGGTTTATACTTATCATCTTTGACCATGCTTCAACCACCTTTTAACCTTGGGTTAATTATCCTTTTGTCTTTTAACCCATTTGATAAAAATCTAGATGATTCTAACCATGGTTGAAGTGAGAAGGATTAATATAGATTAATCATTTTTCTCATTTCAATTATTCACACTCATATCATTTTCCTTTTGTGAGAAAGCTTAGCCACCATCTTCTTCTTCCTCTCTTGATAATTTCTTTGAGTGAGGTTGATAAAAAGAAAGAGTTTTGATTATATAATACAAACCACATCATCATACTACACACATCTAGCCCATTTGTGTAGGGTGTTTGCTCTACTTCATTCACATATCGAGTAAAGCAAGGAGCTTTAGGCAAAGGAGATTCGGGTGGATCGTCGTGGACCTAGAGGATCTCAAGCGAACCTTTTTCCAACCCTCAAGTAGCCAAGGAGTCTAGCGTAGGGAGCTACAAAGGTTGTACTCTCAAAACCCTAGCTTTTTCTACTTGTGATGATGTTAATGTAGTGAAACCCTAAATTTCTAGTGATGATTCTTTGTATGTTCACTTAGCACATTAAAAAATCTGATTTTGGCACATGTGATGCTTCCAAACCCATCATGAGGTGCTAGGTAAACCTAACACTAAGATGTATACAGGTGCTCATTGGGTTATGAGTGCACCGGACAGGACTCGCCGGGAACATACTAGTTGGTATTATACCTGACGTCAGATAGCAGTTCCTTGGTGACATGTGTACAGGTTAGTTCATCGACCTGATATCGTCATTTGTCTCGTGTGAATTCCCACTGTGCTTTGATTACTACCCAACCACGGCTCAAAGGAGTCGTGCAAACAGGTTTTAGTTGGGTACAGTCCCGAGCCACATGGAGGCAGTGAGCGGATCGGCAAGGGTTTCGTCTCTCCCGGTATTGAGGGTGAGATCGCGCTGTGTCTTGGAGAGCCATTACACGAAGTCCTTAGCAAAGGTAGGAGATTTACTGGTAGGTATTCCGGTAGTATCTCAGGGTGTTCTGGGCTACACTCCGACACGACTTGTACCGCTTTTGGGGGTCTGATTTTTACCAACCCCCTCGGCCTGCCATGCGATGCTCATAGACGAACGGACCGGACTTACGGATATTGTCACAGACAGGCTCAGTAGGGTGTCAGGATGAGTTCGCTCATCGACTTCCCTTTTGGTCAATACCTGGTAGCCCGTTACGTACGGCTAGTACCTCTGACGAGCTAGTGGTTAAATCCACAGCCAAAGTATTGACGAGTCTTTAGAGTCCCCCACAGACAGTTTCTCAAGTTTCGGGTGAAACGTTGTAGAGGCCGTATGATATATGGCAGGGTCCGATCATATACGTGCAGTAGTGCACGGATCATTATCGGGCGGATCATACTAGTGGGCTTTGGTTTAAGCCGGATCCTAGTATTAGATTTGTTGGATTATTTTAGTCTCATCGCATTCGCATTCAGTCGGAATGTGGATGCAGGAATGTATATACAGGTGAGGGGTATCTTTATGATCCGTCACGAGTTTACTTTAGATGTTGCCGTATCTTTTTATTGTTGCAAACATTTGGATTAATGTTTGTAAATGGAAATTGTGAGCTAAATGTCATGATAAGGAGCATTTATTGTGACACATGCACAAGTGGTGACTAGTGGTCTCTTTCTTTATGCATGTGTCACATTTGAGATTGATTTGTGAGTTGATATGAGAGGAAGAAAGAGAAAGGGCAGCCATGAGGTTGTGGGTGAGCTATTGTATTCCTCATTCTTGCTCTCATATTATCATATCAACAAGAAATGAAAAGCTCCTCCTCTTCTTCTTCTTCCTCTAGCTCATAATCTCCATTAATGGCAACACCTCTAAACTCCATCCAAATCAATGGATGCAAGAGACAAAGTGATCATAAACATTCTCTACAACACCTTGGACACGTCGGCTAGCACACTTCATGCCCGAGTTGCTTCGGACGAAGCGGGAGCCCGTAAAAAGACTTGAAGATGTGGTGCCCTTTCCGACGAGGAGATCGAGACCGGAGATGCCGCGAGGAGCTTGGGATGGTGGCCAAAGACCGAAGGACACGGATCGATCGGTATAGCTTTCCAACCCTTTCTCTAGTTGCTGGTTGTAGGTTAATGGTTCGATCCGGGTTTTAAGCATACGATAGCGCCGGTTTCTAGTTTGAAAAAGTTTTCGTTTTCGCATTTTGGCCTCGGACAGACGGCCGGGGCGCTACCGTAGACTTACATGGTATCAGAGCCACGCCATTAACCTTTACTAGCTTGATCTTGTGTGTTTAGAACTTCGATCGGACGAAATTTCCAAAAACTGCATTTCCAAATTCTGAGTTTCTGTCGAATTTTTTTTGTCGTCAAAAAATTATTTTGAGTATTGCTGAAAATCAAGCAGGCTTTTATTAGAACACTGCAGAAAATTGGTTGGCTAATCCTACTGTAGCGCCGCGGAACAGCGGCATGACCCTTATTTTGGCTGCGGTTCCGCCGCAACACTGTATCATTAGGGCGCCATTTTTCATGCAGTGGTTTCTGACTTGGAAATGGGGTTTCTGTTATTTTTTGTTTGGCCCCAGATTTGTTTGAGTACTGGGTATTGTGTTTGGGGCCCACTTCGGGAAATTTTGTTGATCGAAAATTTTAAACATGTTAGTTCACAGTATTTACATTATATCTGCGACCGTGAATGTCATTTGATCGGTAAATCTTGTCTAATTGCTATAGTTCTTTTAGACGGATTTACGAACGTGACATTCACGTTGATGTTCTGTGTTGTGCTATGATGTTGCGGATTTGTCGTGGTGGATAGCCTGGATGTAATGGTAGTACAGTTTGGTTGTATTTGTACATTTGATATTGCGGGGCGAGCGTCCGACATGTGGACTGCCGTCACTGCCTGTTTGTATATTATTCTTTTGGGGCACGACCGGGCTGAGGTCGATGTACCCGTTGTATATTTTATTTTCGGTACTAGGATTACCCCGTGGTGGGGTGCACGGATAGCCGGGTTCTAGAGGGCAACGAGCCCGCATCTCATGGCTTTGAGACAGAGGGGGCTTCACTCTACAATTGGCGGGCTATTCGCCGCACTCATAGGGGGTACAGGTTGACCCAAGGAGGAGTGCTCAAGTTACCGGATTCCGTGAAGTGCTGGGTGGTCCATTCATTTTGTTGAAGGGGGCTGCCTCGCTTCAGGTTTTGGCGGGTAACTTGCCACGCCCGTAGGGGTCTAGGATTTCATTGCACAGGCTATCCACACGACCAGGGGAATGTCGGGTTTCAGTAGCGGCTCTATGAAACCCGGGGATCCCAGATTATCTGTATTGTTCTGTGATGCTTATTACATTTCTGAGATGTTGCATTTTATCATGCCTTGAGTGAATAGTATATATTGATATATATACTAGTAGATGTTGTATATGTTTTACACCCGCGCTAGTCCAGTCCCCGCTCTGTTGTTAGTTAAGTAACCTAACGGGTGATGACGGGACCCAGTGGCGAATGCGGATGGCATATACGTACATCATATTTTCGTTCTTTTGTGGTGTGATTAATTGATGGTACTGCATTGATTCGGATCAATGCAAGCTAAACAAACCTATTATGATGTTATTGGAACATTTTTCCAAAAAAGCTGTTATTGCAAGGACGTTCTCTTTTGTTTTGCACAGTGGTATTCGGTTATGAATATCCAGCACCTCAGTCGACGAGGCAAGGGCCGAGATCCCTTCACCGGGAGTGACCCCTTGGACAAAAGTTTGCGTCAGGGTAATAACTTCACTATAGTCGATTATTTTTGCTTTGCATCGTGGTATTCAATTGGAATATCCTGCACCTCAATCTATGGGGAAAGAGCCGAGATCCCTTCACTGGGAGTGATCTCTTTATCAAAGGTTTTCGCCACTATATTTTTATAAAAAGCTATCCAGTTCCTTCAACGATATCAAGTTCATTACATTAAAGGTTTTTCGCCAAAAACCATTCGTAGCCCTCCGTCATTTCAGAGAGGTAGCACTTAGTATTCATGCTATGTATGTTGGCCTTCGTCAAGGCATAGTGTATGGTATCTATTTGTTACTTATCTGCTGCATAGATAGATGCGTTGGTTTAGGACAGTCGTACTACTATTTTGGCTTTCGTCAAGGGTATGTACGGGTGGTTTCAAATTAACCTGGACAATGACGGGTAGAACTTGACATGTGACTTATGATATGTTGGCCTTCGTCAAGGTCATAAAATCATGGGGTAAAAATCACACCGGGAGTTCCTAAAGAAACTGAAACTTGCCAGATATGTGCATACCTTCTGGAGTGTTATAACGTGAGTGGATTCCATCACGTTATCATGCGATGATAGTTGGATCCCGATTCCCACTGATGAGTTGGTTTACTCCTCGGGTGATCCCGACTAATTCTTCTTTCAGGTTTGGAGGAGAATTTGACGATACAGTGGGAGGTTTCCTGATTAGATAAATTGATAACCATTCAGATCTAGGTTAGAGTGCACGCTGAGTGTTTCTTTTTTCTCTCTCTTTGGCAGCGACCATGGCCCGACCCTAGACTATGACTCAGTGACCATGTTAACCGAACTTTCTTAAAATACTGGCTTTTGGATTGTCAGAGTTGCATGCCTCATTGCCACTCCTATTTTTACCCTTTTCTCCAGAACACCCCGTATTACTACGAACATCCACTTCCATTGGATAAAACCATCGTATGGTTATATAAGAACTCGAAGGAACTTGTTCCAGATTCGAGGATGGTTTCTGGTTCTGGAGAAAACGAATAGGACTATTCAGTTGTCTTTTCCTTTTACCTTCTCTCAGATTGCAAGTGTTAGTTATATGTATGCCCTAGAGGCCATTACTATACATAGGATGTATATTGTAGTGGATGCTGAGACATATATAGGGAGGACTTTCTTGCTCGACATGATAGTATGCTATCTGGTTGCTCTTTATCTTAACGTGTACACTGATTGTCTCTCTGTTAAATGTTGGTAAAGCCCTTAGGATGTGTACTTGACTACTTGGACTATGATGCGGATCATACTAGTGGGGACATGGTAGTCCATAAGTACATCCTTCAAGGTCCCTAGTCGTGGGTGTATCGAGACGGGGCATCAATATACCAGAGTAGACTAGCGTATACCTTCTCGACCCATATAGATGGGCGATGGATGATCCCATATCCATTGGTGTTTGACATCAGAGATGATATACGGATGCTCAGTAGAGACTGGGTACACTGGACGGACTCCCCGAGAACTCCCAGATGGTATTATACCTTACGTCAGATGGCAGTTCTCTGGTGACACTGGTACAGAGTAGTCTGTTGACCCGAGATCGTCATAGAGTCTTGTGTGATTCCTACTGTGCTTTGATTTCCACCTTACCACGTCCAAGAGGGCGTGCAAAACGGTGGTTTTTGGGTACAGTCCCGAATCACATGGAGGCAATGAGCGATATGAGGGGATTCGTCTCTCCCGGTATAGGGAGTTGATGTTGCACTGTGTTCGATTGGCTATAACCGGAAATCCCTAGCCAGGGTTGCTGAGATTTACCGGTAAGTGTTACCAGTAGTTTCTCGAACTGTTATAGACCTCATATCGACACGACTTATCGAGCTATTGGGGTCTGACGTTTACCACCCCTAGGCAAGATATGCGACATATCAGACGATCAGACCGGACTGTCCGGTAAGTGTTACTGGTTGGATTCACAGGAGTATGAGCGGGCTTGCTCGTCGATCTTCTGATCGCTCAATACCCGCGCGGCCGTTACGTTTAGCAGACCGCTTGCGGCTTGTGGGTGTTTGATATGATCATCACCTGCTGCCGGCGTATTGACGAGTGTTTAGAGTCCTACACAGAGGTTTCCTGGCTCAAGCGAAATGAAATAGGAGCGCATATGAGATATGTACGGGACCGAGAATAATACCAGTATGTGATACTGTATTCGATTCTCGCGATTTGTGACATTGATCGATTATATGCGATATAGCCGGGTTATCGGATCAAGTGTTGATTCGATAAGTTGTTACTATTGATATTAGTCGGTTATATGCGATATGACCGGATCGTTAAATCAAGTATTGATTTAATGATTTAATGTATAATTATATATTTGATATATTACTTTACATTAACTAATATTGGTTCACTTAAGATGTTTTTCTCACTTGTTTGTGCACATTGTATATATGATATATTTTTGTGCACAAGTTTGTATCATGTTTGATGATACATGCAAACTTGGGTGTATATTTGGTTTAAACCAAGGTTGGTCAATGGTTAGGGTTTCATTTGCTTCATTTACTTATTCATTTATTTATTTATTCATTTGAGAAAGAAATAAAATGGTGGCAAACTTTGGATTTTCTTTGAAGCTTCTTGAAGCTTTGAAAGACTTTGACCATTTTGTTTCTTTCCTTAACCCTAACCATTTACTTAACCTTAGTTTATTCTCTACACTTAACCATGGTTGCTAATATGATAAGAATGACTTTATTTTCCTTTTTAAATATTCTTATCATTTTCTTTTTCTTCTTCTTCTTCTTCTTCAAGAAGAAAGAAGCTTGCTAGCTTCAATGATGAATTGAGAAAAAGAGTGAGAAATCCAATTCTAAAATGAACCCACTTCCTATTTCTTCATCCTTTACCACTTGCCAAGTAGTATAGGGTGTTTTCTTCACAAGTTTCATGGCTTGGTGAAGTTGGAGCTTGATCTTGTGTTGCCTCGACGTAGATCATTTTCGGCATCAAAGTCGACGACCTAACCCGATCATTTCTTCGACGAAACCATTAGTAGAGTCCGGGATCCGATGATCGCAGCGGAGGAACGTCAACGCGGAGCTATGGAGGTGGAGGACCGGATCTACAAAGCTTGTATTTCCGTTCACTTAGTAGTTAAGTTGTTAACTAGCTTGTAGTTTCGCCTAATCTCTAGCGATCGCATTAGGGTTTCTCGGCACCGGAAATTTTTGAATTTGGCATGGTTGATGCCTTGTGAGACCTCATTAGTGTGCATAGGAACCCTACAGTGGTATCAGAGCCTAGCTAGAGCCTTAGACGATGTGTAGACGGAGTTAGAAGTCCGATCGAACTGAAACCCTAATGCAAAATCCACTCTCTGTACATTTTTGAAAATTGTGGATTTTTGTGAATTAAAAATATGCAGAAAAATAAGCAGGCGTTTCTTGGAGTTACTGTGAAATTCGAGTGGTTAATTCATCTAAAGCGCGGCGGAACCGAGGCACGAGCATGCCTCGTGCGGCGGTTACGCGGCCATTATGTCGCATCACGTTTTGAAATTTGCACAGTAATTCCTATATTTTAGTGCTGTATTTTCTGGGAATTTTTAAATTCTACTCGAGAGTTGAGTTTTCTGGGTTGTATTGGGGACTCGGTGTTTCGATCGGGATGTTTAACTTCGTCTATAGGTTTTTCCGGATTATTTTAGAATATGTTAAAATGGTTCGACCGGATATAAATACCCACTTTTTTCCCTGCCGGGAAATTTCCAAGTGTTGGATTTTTCCGTAGTTTAAGAATGTTCTAAGTAGTGCAAGTAACGCGATGCACCCTCTAGAAGACAACAAACCTTAACTCGATTATGTGACCGTCTTGAACTGCCCTTTGAACCTTCGGGTTTGGGGCAGTATGGCGTGCCACATGTGAGGCGTTGGCTTGACCCTTCTACGGCTGGACCGTTGGTACTGAGGCATGAACTGGATGTTTTTAAACTTATTTCATGTGTTGAGCTGTTTCGGGAAAACTTGGGTGTTTGAATGTTCGATCGGAAAGTTTAACATTTTCTATTTATCTGGAATGGGATACAATACTTGGAATCCACAAGTAGTTATGAGATAACTAATATGAATGTTATAAACATAGCAGTTTTGTCTCACTTGATCGGTTGCCACGGAATTTTGATGTGATCAAAAGTCCGTCGCAATCACATAGCATACGCGGATACTCGCCGGATAAACTTAATAGACAGCTACACCCATTAGCCCCGACCAAGTGACTGTAGGAGAACCCCGTCGCCGAAAGCATCCGTTCGGGTGCTCGCGGTAGCGGTGTTTCGCCTTGGTGCACTTCGTCGACGGTATCGGGGGTGTGGCCGTCTACTAAAGTTTGCGACGAGCATTCGATCAGGATGTCGGGAATCTTGTTGAATTGCCCGACTTGATATTGAAAAGTGTTTTCGATAATGAGACTAAAATGCGGGGTTTATAATTGTTAGGCATGCGATGTCTAAGTATTTCATTTGGTCAGGCATGCGATGTCTGAGGAGGTTGCGGATTCCAACTGTTGTAGTTTTACACTTTCTTTTCTGTGACCGTAAGTGTAATATGTGATATCGCCGGTTTCGTTGCTATATGTCAACGACAATTGGGATGGGCATATTTACTTACGTTGATGACATGTGATGTTATGTGTTGCAGGATATGTTATATTGGATCGTCGTGTTTGAATAGCCGGGGGGTTTTTATGTGAGATGAGTGTTTTTCATTTTCATTCATGTAAAAACTTGTATGTAATATTCTTTTGTTGGGACACTTCCAGGTTGCGGAAGATGTCACCATTTGTATATTATTTTCTTTTCCCCACTAGGATAGACCCAAGGAGGAGAGCACAAGTAACCGGGTTCTGGAGTCCAGTGGGAGACCAACTCGGGGAGTCGAGTCCGGGTCTCCTAACTCTAGAATTGGTAGGGTTGCTTGCCGCTCTCGTAGGGGTCTAGGGGTGTGGGTTTGGCTATTCATCGCGACCGTGGAATCCGTGTTTTATACTGGCTCGTATTGAAAACACGGACGTCCCAGTATATCCAATGTTTCATATGATTCTTCTGCTGCGATATCTGTGATGTGATCATTTGATGTTCTGTGATAAATACTATATATAGTAAATATGATATATTATATAGACGTTACTTATGTTTTACACCCGCGCTAGCTCTGCCCCGCTCTGCCGTTAGTCACCTAACCTAACGGTGCACGAGGGGACATCGAGGCGAACACGGATGGCATAAGTGTACGTCGTATTTATCTGTGATGTTTAGGTGACTTAAATGATGGGACTTCATTAATATGATTAATGAAATAAAAGAAACCTAAAGATGTTGTGGAATCGAATTTCAAAAATAAAACAGGTAGCTACAGTTCTTGCTTTGCACAGCTGTATATATGATATATCCTGCACCTTATTCGATAAGGAAAGGACCGAGATCTCTTCACCGGGAGTGACTCCTTTAGCAATAACTGGCAGATGCTACACACTCGGTTTGTCTTTTGATTGATTTTAAGAGTTTTTGCTTTGCACAGTGATATATATGATATATCCCGTACCTTATTCGATGAGGAAAGGGCCGACGATCCCTTCACCGGGAGTGACCCCTTTAGCAAAACTAGAAAAGCCTCGAAAACACTCCATTTCAAAATCATTTGATTCTACAACGATATCAAGTTCATTACGCAATAGGTTTTCAGAAAAACCTGTCGTAGCCCTCCGTCATTTCAGATAAGTACTAGTTAGTAGTCGTGCTACGTTTGTTGACTATGTTAAGGCGTAGTGTGCGGTAGCTAATTAGTGCTTATCTGCATAAGCATATGATGCGATTGGATTAGGGTAGTCGTGCGACTTTGTTGACTATGTTAAGGGTCGTGCAGGTGGGTTTAATTCAATCGGGAAATGACGGGTTGAACTTGACTAGCTCTTATGATTTGTTGACTATGTTAAGGTCATATAGCTGCTAAGGGCAAAATATTATCGGGAATTTCAAGTGTTGAAATTTGCAATGAGATTGCATACCTTCTATGAGATAGTTGGATCCCGATACCCACTGCGAGTAATTGTTACTCCTGGGAGAGTTTTACACATTACAATTAGCCGATCAAGTAGGTGTCTAGAAAGGTGTCAACGAGGTTACGCCTCTGGGAAAACGAGCTTTACATTAATTAGGTTCGTGCGAAAGCACGGGGGACCTCCCTCAAAGTACCGACACTGGCCTGGCTGAAAGATTGGCGAACTTGTAGCGTGTAATTAATCCCGGCTAGTCTTTCCTTTTAGGGTTTGAAGGAAAATTTGATAAAAACAGTGGGAGCCATCCTGATTAGATAAAATAATAACCAATCTGATTTTGCAAGAGCATACGCTGAGTGTTTTCTTTTCTCTCTCTCCAGGTAGCGACCATATCACGCCTTAATCAGGATAATAATACGGATTATTGACCGCACCCGCTTGTTATACTGAGCTGGGGAACGTTGGTCCCGCTCCAACTTATAATTGTTATAAGACCGAGCAAGAAATAGGGGATTACCAGAATTCCCGTGCCGCCCAAACGAAGAAAGTGCATGCTGATGCATCATCTTCGGGTGTGTTCTTTATACAGAACTGTTTCTCTATTCTCTACGTCCTGGGTATTTGATACCGGATCAGGATCCCAGATATGTAATATGTTACATAGGGCTACAGAAAGGTAGAGAACTGAGAACGGGTGATAAGTTTCATGAGACAGAATACGGGGCAAGTGTTGCAGCCAAGTCTGTTGGTAACTGTCACCCTGTATTACCAATATATTGATTCTGAATGAATGTTATTAGATACCGAACCTGATATACAAAATCATATCTGTCTCTTTATTAGTAAAGAAACGATAAAATTTTGTATTGTTGGATAATGTTTTGAACATTTCCTATATCAAAAGTTGATCGGTTCAGGCACGTTATCTAAAAGCATTGCTGTTCTAAATCAAACTACAGTTCTTAGTATACGGAACACACACAAGAGGAAGAGTTCAGAAATGAACGGATCCTTCTTGAGGTATTGTAAACTAGGTCATATCAATGCGACCCGACTAGCTAAGTTGCACACAATGCATATTTAAATCTGTTTGAATTTACATCTTGTGAAACTTGCCAGTCATGTCACAGAGATAAGATGACCATAGCTCTGTTTACTAGAAACAGAGAAAGAGTTAGTGAACTCTTGGGACTGATACATGATGATGTATGTAAGGTCCCCTGTCTACACATGCCAGGACTGGTTCTTTATACTTCATTACATTCTCTGATGATCTTTCGAGATTCAGACCTATGTTCCTGTTGAAACACAAGTCCGAACCTTTTGAGATATTCACAGAATATAAGTTAGAAGTAGAGAACCAAAATACGGGTATAAGTATTATGTCCTATGATGAGATCAGGGAGGAGAATACTTGTGCATGAAATTCTGGACTATTCTAAAGGAGAATGAGATTCTCTCTCAGCATTACTCCTCCGTATACACCATAGCATGATGGTAAATCGGGACGGAGCAATAGCACCCTATATGACATGGTGTGCTCTATGATGAGTACTACTGAGTTTCCTACTTCCTTTTAGGAGTTATGCACTTGAGAAGCTGGATACCTATTGAATAGGGTTCAAAGAAAATCAATTGCCTATCACTTCATATATGATATGGTATGGGAAGAGCCTATCTCTTAAGTAAGTTAAGATTTGGAGTTGTCCGGCCTATGTCTAAATGCAAAATCCGGACAAGATCGAGGCAAGGTCAGTTCTGTAGAACTGGAATGGTTCCAGCTATACAAACTACAGCTGATGATTTGATAGAACCAAAGGATTCAATAGTCCCCGACGAACCTCAGCCTCTCCGCCGATCTAGTAGGGTTCCTCACCCACCTGAGAGATACTTCAGTTTCTCTATGACAGTGGGAGCGAGGATTGCATCATGAGATGATGACCCAATTAGTTTCGAGCTGGCCATCAGGAGTGGGACTCTGTAAGAATGGCTGGATGCTTAGCGATCTGAGATGGAATCCTTATACACCAACAAAGTATGGACTTTAGTTGCTTTATCTGAAGGGTTAAATCCCCATCAGGAGTAAGTATATCTTGAGAAGATTACTTGGTGTAGATGGAAAAGTTGAGACTTTCAAAACTAGACTTGTTAAAGGTTTTCATCATCGACCAGGTGTGGATAATGATGAAACCTTTTCCAGTGGCTATGCTTAAGTCCATCCGGATCCTACTTGCCACGGCTACATACCATAACTACGATATCTGGCGGTTGGGTGTCATGACTGCTTTTCTAAAATGATGTTTTAGAAGAGAGCGTCTGTAAGTACACAGCCAGAGGGCTTCGTAGACAGTGGGAGCAGCGGAAACGTGTACAAGATGCTTTATAGGATAAAGCAGGTAGCGCGGAGTTGGAACATCTGTTTTGATGTAGTAGTCAAATAGTTTGACTTCATCAAAATGGTAGATGAACCTTGTATATACAAAAAGGTAGTAGGGAGTATGTTGGCGATCCTCGTAGAGTACGTGGATGACATACTCTTGATAGGGAAGGAGTTCCCTATGCTACGCTCGATCAATCTCCGCTTATCACAATGATTCTCCACATAGGATCAAAATAATACCTACTAAATCCTGGGTTTTGGATCTATGAGATAGATCTAAATGGATGTTAGGATTCTCACTTGTTGAAGTGAGATGGTATCAATTGATCCTGGGGAGAATCACTGGAAGTGTTCCAGGGTGATAAGGACGACTGAATGTCAGTCACAGGCATTGTCTTTACCCTCAGTGGAGGGACGGTATGTTGGAAGAGTTCCAAGCTAAATACCGTGGCATACTAGACGATAAAGGCAGGATACATCGCTACTTAAGATGCTACCGAAGAGGCTGTTTGGGTGTATATTGGTTCATGAGATGAACTAGGTTCCTACCATTGTGTGACAATGGAAGTGTGGCTTTGGCCCGGGAACCCCGGTCCCATCAGTGATCCAAACATATTCTGAGGCAGTGTCACCTGATCATGGAGATGGTTGATCTCCAAGGGATCGAGGTAAGGAGAGTAGACTCAGAGGACAACACGGCGGATCCACTCACAAAGGCCTTTTCCCAGAGACAGACTTTTATGGGATGGTTGAGTATGAGATACTACAACCACTGCTATCAGATGGCCCTAGTGCAAGTGGGAGATTGTTAGTTATATGTATGCCCTAGAGGCCATTACTATACATAGGATGTATATTGTAGTGGATGCTGGGGCATATATAGGGAGGACTTTCTTGCTCGACATGATAGTATGCTATCTGGTTGCTCTTTATCTTAACGTGTACACTAATTGTCTCTCTGTTACATATTGGTAAAGCCCTTAGGATGTGTACTTGACTACCTGGACTATGATGCGGATCATACTAGTGGGGACATGGTAGTCCATAAGTACATCCTTCAAGGTCCCTAGTCGTGGGTGTATCGAGACGGGGCATCGATATACCAGAGTAGACTAGTGTATACCTTCTCGACCCATATAGATGGGCAATGGATGATCCCATATCCATTGGTGTTTGACATCAGAGATGATATACGAGTGCTCAGTAGAGACTGGGTACACTGGACGGACTCGCCGAGAACTCCCAGATGGTAACCTTACGTCAGATGGCAGTTCTCTGGTGACACTGGTACAGAGTAGTCTGTTGACCCGAGATCGTCATAGAGTCTTGTGTGATTCCCACTGTGCTTTGATTTCCACCTTACCACGTCCAAGAGGGCATGCAAAACGGTGGTTTTTGGGTACAGTCCCGAATCACATGGAGGCAATGAGCGATAGGAGGGGATTCGTCTCTCCCGGTATAGGGAGTTGATGTTGCACTGTGTTCGATTGGCTATAACCGGAAATCGCTGGCCAGGGTTGCTGAGATTTACTGGTAAGTGTTACCAGTAGTTTCTCGAACTGTTATAGACCTCATATCGACACGACTTATCGAGCTATTGGGGTCTGACGTTTACCACCCCTAGGCAAGATATGCGACATATCAGACGATCAGACCGGACTGTACGGTAAGTGTTACTGATTGGATTCACAGGAGTATGAGCGGGCTTGCTCGTCGATCTTCTGATCGCTCAATACCCGGGTGGCCGTTACGTTTAGCAGATCGCTTGCGGCTTGTGGGTGTTTGATATGATCATCACCTGCTGCCGGCGTATTGACGAGTCTTTAGAGTCCTACACTGAGGTTTCCTGGCTCAAGCGAAATGAAATAGGAGCGCATATGAGATATGTGCGGGACCGAGAATAATACCAGTATGTGATACTGTATTCGATTCTCGCGATTTGTGACATTGATCGGTTATATGCGATATAGCCGGGTTATCGGATCAAGTGTTGATTCGATAAGTTGTTACTATTGATATTAGTCGGTTATATGCGATATGACCGGATCGTTAAATCAAGTATTGATTTAATGATTTAATGTATAATTATATATTTGATATATTACTTTACATTAACTAATATTGGTTCACTTAAGATGTTTTTCTCACTTGTTTGTGCACATTGTATATGTGATATATTTTTGTGCACAAGTTTGTATCATGTTTGATGATACATGCAAACTTGGGTGTATATTTGGTTTAAGCCATGGTTGGTCAATGGTTATGGTTTCATTTGCTTCATTTACTTATTCATTTATTTATTTATTCATTTGAGAAAGAAATAAAATGGTGGCAAACTTTGGATTTTCTTTGAAGCTTCTTGAAGCTTTGAAAGACTTTGACCATTTTGTTTCTTTCCTTAACCCTAACCATTTACTTAACCTTAGTTTATTCTCTACACTTAACCATGGTTGCTAATATGATATGAATGACTTTATTTTCCTTTTTAAATATTCTTATCATTTTCTTTTTCTTCTTCTTCTTCTTCTTCAAGAAGAAAGAAGCTTGCTAGCTTCAATGGTGAATTGAGAAAAAGAGTGAGAAATCCAATTCTAAAGTGAACCCACTTC
Organism: Agapanthus africanus; assembly: GCA_030015575.1. NCBI lineage: Eukaryota > Viridiplantae > Streptophyta > Magnoliopsida > Asparagales > Amaryllidaceae > Agapanthus > Agapanthus africanus. Next base: position 503,111,815 of record CM057337.1, read on the forward strand.
CTATTTCTTCATCCTCTACCACTTGCCAAGTAGTATAGGGTGTTTTCTTCACAAGTTTCATGGCTTGGTGAAGTTGGAGCTTGATCTTGTGTTGCCTCGACGTAGATCATCTTCGGTATCAAAGTCGACGACCTAGCCCGATCATTTCTTCGACGAAACCATTACTAGAGTCCGGGATCCGATGATCGCAGCGGAGGAGCGTCAACGCGGAGCTATGGAGGTGGTGGACCGGATCTACAAAGGTTGTATTTCCGTTCACTTAGTAGTTAAGTTGTTAACTAGCTTGTAGTTTCGCCTAATCTCTAGTCAACGATCGCATTAGGGTTTCTCGGCACCGGAAATTTTTGAATTTGGCATGGTTGATGCCTTGTGAGACCTCATTAGTGTGCATAGGAACCCTACAGCAAGTGCTCCTTGGATTAGAACGGTACACCTATTATGCTAATTGGATAGTCTTCTTACAATCCATAGGCAGGTGCCAAAAGGTAGGGAATGAAGAAAACCAATTAGCCTAACGATGGTGTACAGAAGGTAATAAGTTAAGACAAATAAAGGGATTAGTAAGAGGGCAAAGTAAATTGCGACTGCTATTCACGACCAAACCAAGTATTTTATCGCCACTCCTACTTCACCTTTGTATTTCTCCAGGACACTCCGTATCACTACGAAGATCCACAGTTATTTGGATACTCTATCGTATGGTTATATACGAACTCGAAGGAACTTGTTCCAGTTCGGGGATGGATTCTGGTTCAGGAGAAATAGGAATAAGGTTTTTTCAGCTGTCTTTTATCTTCACCTTCTCTCAGGTTACGAGTACTCCTAGGATTAGGAGAGTACACACATTATGCTTATTGGATAGTCTTCTTCCAAACCATAGGCTGGTGCCGAAAGGTTGGGAAGGAAGAAAACCATTTAGCCTAAGAGGGTGTACAGAAGGTAATGACTAAAGACATATAAAGGGATTTGGAGAGATGGCAAAGAAATATACGGTTACATTGTGAATTTGATAACGGAAGATGCATTACTAGGAATACCCGGATACCCCTTCGAAACATTTATATGTTTCAGTTTCACTGTGTATTGTTAAAAGAAAAACTGATTTCCCAATTAGTCCTTGCTCCAGGGTATGTATTTACCAGGTTTGATTCTCACATCTGTATGGTTTTACAGATGATGAGTGGGAGTAAGCTATTGGGAGGGTGGTCATCCTCATTATATCGGGATTCGTTGTAATTGGTGATATTTGAGGAAATCGCCTGGGCTGTTTGTCGGACGGCAAATATTTGGTTTTGAATATCCGTTGTTATGCACCAATTTCAAATTGATATATCTGTACGTTCATTTTTATGATGTGAGATATAACTTTTTGAAATTATGTCCATCACATTTACCTATATCAGTTGATGGTTAGGTAAGGAGCATTAAAATAGTGTGTAATTCTTCTTAACCATAAGTACAGTTTTCAACCTACGACACACGGGGAATGAGTTATTAGACTCAGGGGACTTATACAGAGTATTGTATATTGTCCAGTGTCCATGAGGACAGAGGGGTTGGTACTCATACTATATTCTGTTTACTTGTGACTTCTCTAGTTCTCAGACATATGTTTCGTAGAATGCAAGGTCTAAGTTTTGAGAAGTTATAGGTATAAGAATAAAGTAGAGAATCAGGCGTTGCAAGTATCGGGATTCTTCAAGGTGATCGAAGATGTAGATACTTGTGTATAGTATTCAGTTGATAGTAATGGTTTTGAGAAACTTGTTTCTCTTTCAGCTTACTCATAATTGGAAGTACTCCTAAGTTGAGTAATACTGATCGGCCTCTCTCCATTTAGTTGACATGCACTGGAGACAACGGCATGATTTGAATCCGGTTCCAATTAAATTAGTACCTCTGTTTCTATATTGGATATAGAATAGTTCATATCTTAACAATGTTATGGTACGGGGAGTTGTCTAACTTATGCTTAAAACCAGACTCTGGATAACTCAAGGCACGTTTCTGTAATGGCTGTTTGTAGGTTGACCCGAGCTATGACGAGGGTTGACTTTTTACCATCTGGAAGATCAATAGTGATATTGTTTTGACTCGCCACAGTTTTAGTAAAATGAATTTTTTCAGAAAAACAGTAGTGGGAGTATGGTCGAACTGGAAGTGATTCCAGAACCGCAAACGATCACTGAAAATTTAATAGGACCTAAAGATTCCATCTGGTTTGACATTCCATTAGCCACTCCGCAGACATGGTGGGTAACTTCAGGCACCCGAGAGGTACTCCGGTAGCCTCAAGGACGGTGATAGGGAGGTTCTTGTTTGCCCAGATTTGACACTACTGTTGTTCCAGGCTATGAGACCCGGCAGGAGGATGGGTATAGCGTCATTCTAAACTAGCTTTAGAAGTGCACGAGTATATGACTCTGCCAGAGGGTTGTCGTAGTCAGTGGGAGCAGTGGAAGCATAGTGGACAAGTAGCTTATGTCTATTTATGGACTAAAGCAGATATAGCGGAGATAGATCATCTATTTCTGATGTGACAGTCATAGGTTTGACTTCATCAGAATAGGGGATGGATCTGTTAAGAAGGTAGTAGGGTGTGATGTCCTGGTATTTGGATGACATACACATAGTGGGATGTGAAATTCCTATACTACGATCGGTTATACTTTGGTTGTCACACAGTGGTTTCTCCACAAAGGACTTGGATATTATATCAGATACTCTGGTTACTAGATCTATGGTTTTAGATCTAGATTTGGGTAGTTTCCCAATCTGGGTACTTAGACAGCATTCTAAAGGTGTTTTAGAATGGACGACTCCTGGCATGGTAGTGTACCTGCAGGTGATGGAGTCACCCTCTCTAAAGGTGTCTTACAGACTAAAGGGGAGAGGGATGTGCATGATTAGCAGATCACTTGTTTAGGCAATTGAGTCAATCATGAGATGTCAAGTACCGCACCAGATATTGTTTTTGTACGAGATGCAATAAGTTGATATTAATCCTATCTTGGAGAAACGTTCGGAAGCAGTTTTAGAACATAAGTGGATGTTCTAGAGATATGATAACAACAGCTTCTTTTAGGAGACGGTTATCATTCCAGGCTTCCAAGGTGACCTGGATAACAGAGTGACTATCAGAGTTATAGTTTTCCCTCTGACGAGGGGTAGTATTTTGGACAGGTGGTCCAAGCTGATACTAAGGAGGTGTGGCGCAGCATACTGATTAAGTTCAGTTGACGATACAGTCTAAGAAGTTTGGATTTGGAGTTCATTTATGAACCAGGTCCCATCAGATATCCAGACATATTCTAAGATAGGTATTGCTCATTTCGGGAGATGGCTTTCTCCGCGAACTTGAGATAAAGAGAGACATAGAAAGAAACATTAGGGCGGATCCACTCACTGAGCCTATTCCTCGAACGCAATAGTTTCGCAAACGGACTTTGTGAAACTGATTAGTAGAGGAGTTGGGTGTTCGGTATCACACGGGCTGTGAGTATGCGACATCGTAATAATTAGCCTTGAGTGAAAGTGGGATATTGTTGGATATAGTGCCCTCAAAGTCAATTATTGGATCACAGGCACGTGATTGCAATGATTGAGGGAGGACCTATGCCGGTAGGACAATCTTACTCAAGTTGATAGTATGCTATCTGGTTTATCTTTATCATCGTGTACTGCTTTAGGTGACATTACAGGTCACTATTGCACGTTGATGGAGCCCATAGGATTCTTTCTTGACGGCCAGCAGTATGATGGCGATCATATACGTGGGAGCTGGGGTCTATAAGCATATCCTTAAAGTGGTCCCTAGTCATGGGAGTTTCAAGACTGGGCATCGATACTCCATTAGTAGACTAGTGTATACAGTCGAGACCCTGACGAGGGGCGGTGGCCGGTCTCACAAGCCATTGGTGTCAGTTGGATCACCTAAGTGTTGGATATATGTATGCCCTAGAGGCCATTATATGATAGTGGATGTATCTATACATGTATATATATATTCAGTATGCATTCTTGCTCGACATGATAGTATGCTATCTGGTTATTCTTTATCTGACATGTTGATTTGATCATGCTTTTATTCATTCATACATGCTGATAAAGCCCTGAGGATATCGGCTTGACTACTCTGATTATGATGGAGATCATACTAGTGGGACATCTGTAGTCTATAAGCATATCCTGGAACGTCCCTAGTCGTAGGTATATCGAGACGGGGCATTGATATACCAGAGTAGACTAGCGTATATGATACTAGACCCATACGATGGGCGATGAATGTTCCCACATTCATCGATGTTTGACATCAAGGTCATATACGGGTGCTCAGTGGTGACTGGGTACACTGGACGGACTCACCGAGAACTCCTATATGGAATTATATCTATCGTCGGATAGCAGTTCTCAGGTGACACTGGTACAGGTTAGTCTGTAGACCCGAGATCGTCATAGAGTCTTGTGTGTTCTCCCACTGTACTTTGATTGTCACCCTACCACGGCTCTACTGAGTCGTGCAAACGGGTGGCCGTTGGGTACAGTCCCGAGACACACGAAGGCAATGAGCGATAAGAGGGGTTTTCGTCTCTCCCGGTATTGGGAGTTGATGCTGTGCTGTGCCCGACTGGTTATATCAGTAAGTCCCTGGCCAGGGCTGCTGAGAATTGCTGATAAGTGTTATCAGTAGTTTCTCGATCTGTTATAGACCATTCACCGGCACGACTTATTGAGTTATTAGGGTCGACGTGACCATCCCTAGGCTCGATATGCAGCATATCTGACGAAGAGACCGGACTGTACGGTAGTGTTGCCGGTTGGCTCGACGGGAGTTGTAGCAGGTTCGCTTGTTTTCTTCTGATCGCTCAATACCCGGGTAGCCGTTACGTTTAGCTGACCGCTTGCGGCTTGGGGGACTTGATATGATCATTACCCTCTGCCGGCGTATTGACGAGTCTTAGAGTCCCACAAAGGAGTTACCCAGTCCAGGCGAAACGTTGTGGTTTGCGTATGCGATATGCGCATGCACCCGATTAAAATTTGCGTATATGATATCGGACAATGATCGGGTGGCCTTCTTTTGGTGGGGTCATATGAGATATGACCGGATTGATAAATCAAGTGTTGATTTATCATTTAACCATTAGTTTTCTCACTTAAAACCTTTCATGGACATGATGGATGTATGCATGTGTGTATATGTTTCTTTCTTTCTATCTAGTTTCATGCACATGTGGATGTGCATACATGCATACACACATACACCCATCTATCATGGTTGTTAGCACATGGAAATGGTGGCAATATAAGACTCACACCATAGATTAAGTGATGGTTTTTTATTTAATTTTGGATTTAAATCAAATTGAAAAGAAAAGGATAATCTTTGTTAGCTTCTACATTCTTCTTCTAACCTAACCTTGCTCACCTACCTCTAACCTTGGGTTATCCTTCTCTTTATCATTTAAAACTCAAGTTAAATAAACTCTCCATCACTTAACCATGGTTGGACATGAGAAGAAATAAAATATATAAAGAGATATTTCATTTCTTTTCTATGGTTATCATATTAACCCTTGTTAAAAGAAAGCCTCCATCTTCATCCTCCTTCTTCCTTTTGCTCTCTAGTTTTTTCTAGTGAGTAATACACACTTAAAGAAAGGTTTTTGAAGTGAGAACCTTAACCACAACTTCATTCTACATAAGTTTAGCCGACTTGTTTAGAGTGTTCTCTTCGGTTTTACGAAGTTGCGAGCTTGGACGGAGAACTCCGTGGTGGATCGTCGTGGACGCGAGAGGACTTCAAGAGGACCTCCATTCAACACCCAAGAGACCAAGGATTCCAGAAAAAGGGAGCTACAAAGGTTGTAGTCTCGAAACCCTAGTTTAGTTCGCTTTAATTTTCCGAAACCCTAATTTTCTAGGATCGATTCCATTGCATGCTTGCTTAGCACCATAAAAACTTGAACTTTGTGACATGTGATGCTTCCAAACTCATTATAGGGTGCTAGGCAAACCTAAAATTGGTATCAAAGCCGACCTAGAACATTAGGCGACACTTTTACGAAGTAAAAATCCCGATCGGACAAAAAATACGATCTTTTGGACCCTCTCTGGACAAATTTTAAAATCTGACATTTTTCAGGATTAAAAATACTTAAAAAATACAGCAGGGAAAACTAAGAATAATGGTGAAAAACGATCAAGTGAACTGTTCATATGGCCGCGGAACCGCGGCAATTCCTTGCTTAGACCGCGGATCCGCGGCCGTACAGTGGCATCTTGCTATAAAAATTGCACCATAATTCGTAGGTCTGCTAGTATATTGTTTTAGGTATGTTTAATCTGAATATAGTACTGTATTTTCTGGAGATGGTTTTGGACGCGTAGTTTTGATCGGTATTTTCATTTCGTAGCTTTTCCGGGTAAATTAGAAAGTGTTGAAGTGTTTGAACGAGTATCATTTACTCACTATTCACGGGGTTTAAATGCTTTGGAGATACGTGCAAGTCTTTTTGTGGTGGTCCCTCTAGAAGACAACAAACCTTAACTCGATTATGTGACCGTCTTGAACTGCCCTTTGAATCTTAGGGTTTGGGGCAGTACGGCGTGCCACATATGAGGCGTTGGCTTGACCCTTCTATGGCTGGACCGCTACTACTGTGTCACACTCCGGGTTTTTGAACTCTGCTCAAGTGTTGAGCTTTAGTGAATCCTGGGTATTTGATCGTTCGTTCGAAAACTTCAATACTGTCTGTTTATCCGGAATGTGATGCAATGTGTGGAATTCATATTACTAGACATGAAATACGGAATATGTGATATTTTGCATTTGCGATGTTTAAAGAGAATGTGGATTCCAGATATTGCAGTTTTACACTTTCTTTTCTGTGACCGTAAGTGTAGTATGTACGATACCGCCGGTTTCGTTGCTATACATCAACGACAATTGGGGTATGCATACTTACTTACGTTGATGATATGAGATATTGTGTGTTGTTGAGATATAATGTGCAGGATTGTCGCGATTGAATAGCCCGGGGGGTTTTATGTTAGATGAGAGTTTTACATTTTCATTCATGTAAATTCAAATGTAATATTCTTTTATTTGGGGCACTTCCGGGTTGAGGTTGTGTCACCAGTGTTGTATATTATTTACTTTTCCGCATTAGGATGGACCCAAGGAGGGGAGCACAGGTGACCGGGTTCTGGGGTTCAGTAGGAGGCCATCTCGAGGAGTCGAGACCGGGTCTCCTAAACTCCAGAATTGGTAGGGTCACTTGCCGCTCTCGTAGGGGTCCAGGGTGTGGGCTTGGCTATTCATCGCGACTGTGGAATCCGTATTTTCTATTCTGGCTAAATACTAAATACGGACGTCCTAGTATATCCCACGTTATATCTATATTTCTGCTGCCTGTGTTCTGTGATATCTGAGACGAATGACATATTATATATATGATATATAGTAGACGTTGCTTATGTTTTACATCCGCGCTAGTCCCGTCCCGGTATGCCGTTAGTTAAGTAACCAAACGGTGCATAACGGAACATTGTGGCGAATGCGGATGGCATAAGCGTACGTGTTATTTTCGTTTCTTTTCTGTGATTGGCTTAAGGACTTAAATGATGGGATTACATTAATGTGATTAATGTAAAGAAAATAAACCTAAAAGATGTTGTAGAATCGGATTTGAAAACCACTCGGCTATTTATGAAAAAGCTATATTTTAAAACTGCGGAGCTTAAGCCACTCCTTTTGAAAACCGTTTGATTCTACAACGATATCAAGTTCAAAGCGTTAAAGATTTTCTTAAAAATCATCCGCAACCCTCCGTCATTTTAGGAAGTAGAGTACTTAGTATTCGTGCTATGTTTGTTGACCTTAGCCAAGGCGTAGTGTACGGTAGCTAAGTGATGTCTTCCTACAAACGCATATGATGCAGATTAATTAGGACGGGCATATGACTTTGTTGACCTTAGCCAAGGGTCATGTGAACGGGTCTAATTAATCAAGAAATGACGGGTTGAGCTTGACTAGTGCTCGTGATTTGTTGACCTTAGCCAAGGTCACGAGTATTAGGGGTAAAAACCACATCGGGAATTTCAATAGTTGAAATTTGCAATGAGATTGCATACCTTCCATGTGATGGTTGGATCCCGATCCCACTGTGGGCAATAGTTGCTCCTAGGAGAGTTTTACAGTTTACAATTAGCTAACTCATTAGGTGTCTAGAAAGGTGTTAACGGGGCTCCGTCTCTGGGAAAACGAGGTTTACTCTAATTAGGTCCGTGCGAAAGCACGGGGAACCTCCCTCAAGTACCGACACTGGCCTGGCTGAACGGTTAGCGAAGTTGTAGACTGTAATTAATCCTGGCGAGTTTTTCCTTTTAAGGTTTGAAAGAAAAACTCGATAAAAGCAGTGGGAAATATCGATTAGACAAGATAATAACAAATCTGATCTATTCAAGAGCTTTCGCTGAGTGTATTCTTTTCTCTCTCTTAATGGCAGATACCCATGACTGGACTCAAGCTTTTACTAGATAAAAACAAACTGAATGGGACCAACTATAAAGACTGGCTGAGGAATCTGAAAATCGCCTTGACTTATGATAAAGTATCATATGTCCTCACGGCTTCAGCCCCGCCCGTCCCTGGTCCAAAATCCTCAGTTGCGGACATTGAAGTCCGCAAGACGTGGGACGCTGGCTGTGCCACGGCCACATGCCTCGCGTTTGCATCGATGGATAACACACATCAAAAGCAGCACGAGAACATGGACATTCACGGTATATTGCTCCATACAAAGGAGTTGTATGGGGAGCAATCCCGCGTATTACGATACGAAGCATCAAAGAAATTGTTTCAGATGCGAATGGCCCCTGGCACACCAGTAGGAGACCATGTTCTGAAGATGATAGCTCTTATAGAAGAGCTTGAGGACCTTGGATGGACGATGGACAATGAACAATATATAGATATTATTCTGCAGTCCCTCCCCTCCACCTTTGCTCAGTTCATAGTGAACTTCAACATGCATGGCATGGAGAAGGACCTCCCTAAACTCCTTAACATGTTAAGGAGTGCAGAGAGCACTATGAAGTTAGCGAGAACTCCCGTTATGACTATTGGACAGTCTTCATCTTCTCGCCCGAAAGCCAAGGCCAAGGGAAAGAAAAAGAAGAAACCCACTAATCCTAAGGGCGGAGTTAAAAAGGTGAAGGGAAAGGGAAAGTCCAAGGCTGGAGACTCGGGGAAGGGCGAATGTTTTCATTGCCACAAGACAGGACATTGGAAGCGCAATTGCACGAAGTACTTAAGTCTCAAGAAGAAGCATGGTGATGCTTCTGCTTCAGGTGCGTTTGTGACTGAAAACTGTTTTTCTATAAACTCTGCTTCCTGGGTATTGGATACCGGTTCAGGTTCTCACATTTGCAATTCTATGCAGGGGCTGAGAAATAGCAAGGTTTTGAGGACAGGTGACCATACTCTCCGCGTTGGAAATGGTTCCAATGTACATACAGTCGCAGTGGGAGAGTATCACTTGGGGTTGCCATCTGGATGTATTTTGGTTTTAAATCCATGTTATTTTGTACCAAGTATGCTGTGTAATATAATATCCATTTCTTTGTTGGACAATGAAGGGTATAATTTTGTATTGCAGAACAATGTTATGAACATTAACCTGAATCAAAAGTTGGTTGGGTATGGTACACTAAACAACGGAATATATGTCCTAAATCAACACACAGTTTTCAGTATACAACACACTAATAAAAGAAAATTTTCAGAATTAAATGAAGCTTTTCTTTGGCACTGTAGACTTGGTCATATTAACGAAACAAGACTAAACAAGTTACACAAAGATGGATATTTAAATTCTTTTGAATATAAATCTTATGCGACTTGCCAGTCTTGTATCAAGGGTAAAATGACCAAAACTCCGTTTACCGGACACGGAGAAAGAGCTACTCAGCTCCTGGGCCTCATACATAGTGATGTATGTGGGCCAATGTCTACACAGGCTAGAGGCGGTTTTTCATACTTCATTACGTTCACTGACGATTTCTCAAGATTCGGTCATGTATTTTTATTAAAGCATAAGTCCGAAGCTTTCGAGAAATTCATTGAATATAAACAAGAAGTAGAAAAACAAACCGTCTTGAGTATCAAGATGCTTCGATCAGATCGAGGTGGTGAGTATCTCAGTACAGAATTTGCACACTTCCTAAAAGAGAATGGGATTCTCTCTCAACTCACTCCTCCTTACACACCACAGCACAATGGTGTGTCAGAACGACGGAATAGGACCCTATTAGATATGGTCCGGTCCATGATGAGTGACGCGGAGTTACCAGTCTCGTTTTGGGGGCATGCATTGGAGACTGCAGCGTTTCTGCTAAACAGGGTTCCAACCAAAACCGTGACTACCACGCCATATGAGATATGGCATGGGAAGAGACCGTCTCTTAAGAGAATTAAGATTTGGGGTTGCCCGGCCTATGTTAAAAAGCAGAATCCGGACAAACTCGAGACACGGTCGGTCATGTGTAACTTTGTGGGATATCCAAAGAATTCTTATGGATATCTATTCTACCACAAAGAGGAACAAAAAGTGTTCGTTTCTCAACATGCCACATTCTTGGAAAAAGAGTTTTTCACAGACAAAGATGATGGCAAGGTGGTGGATCTAGAAGAGGTTCTAGAGACACAAACTACAAATGACGATTTGGTTGAACCGGCTGTTGCAGCAGAAACTGAAGAACCTCGGCCACTCCGTAGGTCTGGTAGGACTTCTCGCCCACCGGAGAGATACTACGGTTTCCTCATTGATGGTAACGGAGAAGATTGCATCATGGATGATGATGATCCTACCAGTTTTCAGCAAGCTATCACGAGTAAAGACTCTGTGAAGTGGCTGGATGCCATGAGATCCGAAATGGAGTCTATGTACACCAACAAAGTGTGGACTTTGGACATTGTACCCCCTGGGGTAAAACCTATGGGGTGCAAATGGATCTTTAAAAGAAAGATTGGTGTAGATGGGTAGGTGGAGACCTATAAGGCAAGACTTGTGGCGAAGGGTGTTCGTCAAAGACCAGGTTTGGACTATGACGAGACTTTTTCTCCCGTAGCCATGCTTAAATCCATTCGGATCCTACTTGCTTATGCTGCTCACTACGACTATGAAATCTGGCAGATGGACGTTAAAACCGCATTTCTAAATGGAAATTTGGAAGAATGCATTTATATGGATCAGCCAGAGGGCTTCATTTATAGTGGGAGCAGCGGGAAAGCATGTAAATTACTTAAATCCATATATGGGTTAAAGCAGGCATCACGGAGTTGGAACATCTGTTTCGATGATGTTATCAAAGAGTTTGATTTCATCAAAAATCCAGATGAACCTTGTGTTTATAAGAAGGCTGTAGGGAGAGCTGTCACATTCCTCGTATTGTACGTGGACGACATTCTTCTGATAGGAAATGATATTCCTATGCTACAGTCGGTCAAATCTTTCTTATCACTGAGGTTCTCCATGAAGGACCTGGGTGATGCCACGTACATTCTGGGCATAAGGATCTATAGGGATAGATCCAAAAGGTTATTGGGATTGTCCCAAACCAAGTACATTGACACCATCCTAAAAAGGTTTAGTATGGAAGACTCCAAACGGGGTGCCTTACCCGCTTGCCATGGGGTCACTCTCTCCAAGGATTCTTGTCCAAAGACCGATGAAGAGAGAGCTCGCATGAGTATTATACCCTATGCTTCGGCAGTAGGATCTATAATTTATGCGTTGTTATGTACACGTCCAGATGTAGCTTACGCACTTAGTGTTGTAAGCAGGTATCAATCTAACCCAGGAGAGAATCACTGGACAGCTGTGAAGAACATTCTTAAGTACTTGCGAAGGACTAAAGAATTGTTCTTGGTGTATGGTAATGGAGATCTCCAAATGGAGGCCTTTACCGATTCGAGCTTCCAGAGCGATAAGGACGACATCAAATCTATCTCTGGGTTTGTATTTACCCTCAATAGAGGGGCGATGAGTTGGACGAGTTCCAAACAAGATACCGTTGCAGACTCTACGATGGAAGCTGAGTGCATTGCTGCAAATGATGCCGCCAAGGAAGCCGTCTGGATGAAGAAGTTCGTCTCGGAGCTAGGAGTAATTCCAACCATTATTGATCCAATACCTTTGTATTGTGACAATAATGGGGCTATGGCGTTAGCCAAGGAGCCTAGATCCCATCAGCGGTCCAGACATATCCTGAGGCGTTTTCATTTGATCCGGGAGATTGTTGATCGCCGCGAGATCGAGATTAGGAGGGTAGACACAAAGAATAACGCCGCGGATCCATTCACCAAGGCCCTCTCTCAGCCGCAGCATGAGCGACTTTTTGAGATGTTGGGTATGAGATACGCCAATAACTGGCCTTAGTGCAAGTGGGAGATTGTTGGATATATGTATGCCCTAGAGGCCATTATATGATAGTGGATGTATCTATACATGTATATATATATTCAGTATGCATTCTTGCTTGACATGATAGTATGCTATCTGGTTATTCTTTATCTGACATGTTGATTTGATCATGCTTTTATTCATTCATACATGCTGATAAAGCCCTGAGGATATCGGCTTGACTACTCTGATTATGATGGAGATCATACTAGAGGGACATCTATAGTCTATAAGCATATCCTGGAACGTCCCTAGTCGTAGGTATATCGAGACGGGGCATTGATATACCAGAGTAGACTAGCGTATATGATACTAGACCCATACGATTGGCGATGAATGTTCCCACATTCATCGATGTTTGACATCAAGGTCATATACGGGTGCTCAGTGGTGACTGGGTACACTGGACGGACTCACCGAGAACTCCTATATGGAATTATATCTATCGTCGGATAGCAGTTCTCAGGTGACACTGGTACAGGTTAGTCTGTAGACCCGAGATCGTCATAGAGTCTTGTGTGTTCTCCCACTGTACTTTGATTGTCACCCTACCACGGCTCTACTGAGTCGTGCAAACGGGTGGCCGTTGGGTACAGTCCCGAGACACACGAAGGCAATGAGCGATAAGAGGGGTTTTCGTCTCTCCCGGTATTGGGAGTTGATGCTTTGCTGTGCCCGACTGGTTATATCAGTAAGTCCCTGGCCAGGGCTGCTGAGAATTGCTGATAAGTGTTATCAGTAGTTTCTCGATCTGTTATAGACCATTCACCGGCACGACTTATTGAGTTATTAGGGTCGACGTGACCATCCCTAGGCTCGATATGCAGCATATCTGACGAAGAGACCGGACTGTACGGTAGTGTTGCCGGTTGGCTCGACGGGAGTTGTAGCAGGTTCGCTTGTTTTCTTCTGATCGCTCAATACCCGGGTAGCCGTTACGTTTAGCTGACCGCTTGCGGCTTGGGAGACTTGATATGATCATTACCCTCTGCCGGCGTATTGACGAGTCTTAGAGTCCCACAAAGGAGTTACCCAGTCCAGGCGAAACGTTGTGGTGCGCGTATGCGATATGCGCATGCACCCGATTAAAATGTGCGTATATGATATCGGACATTGATCGGGCGGCCTTCTTTTGGTGGGTTCATATGAGATATGACCGGATTGATAAATCAAGTGTTGATTTATCATTTAACCATTAGTTTTCTCACTTAAAACCTTTCATGGACATGATGGATGTATGCATGTGTGTATATGTTTCTTTCTTTCTATCTAGTTTCATGCACATGTGGATGTGCATACATGCATACACACATACACCCATCTATCATGGTTGTTAGCACATGGAAATGGTGGCAATATAAGACTCACACCATAGATTAAGTGATGGTTTTTTATTTAATTTTGGATTTAAATCAAATTGAAAAGAAAAGGATAATCTTTGTTAGCTTCTACATTCTTCTTCTAACCTAACCTTGCTCACCTACCTCTAACCTTGGGTTATCCTTCTCTTTATCATTTAAAACTCAAGTTAAATAAACTCTCCATCACTTAACCATGGTTGGACATGAGAAGAAATAAAATATATAAAGAGATATTTCATTTCTTTTCTATGGTTATCATATTAACCCTTGTTAAAAGAAAGCCTCCATCTTCATCCTCCTTCTTCCTTTTGCTCTCTAGTTTTTTCTAGTGAGTAATACACACTTAAAGAAAGGTTTTTGAAGTGAGAACCTTAACCACAACTTCATTCTACACAAGTTTAGCCGACTTGTTTAGAGTGTTCTCTTCGGTTTTACGAAGTTGCGAGCTTGGACGGAGAACTCCGTGGTGGATCGTCGTGGACGCGAGAGGACTTCAAGAGGACCTCCATTCAACACCCAAGAGACCAAGGATTCCAGAAAAAGGGAGCTACAAAGGTTGTAGTCTCGAAACCCTAGTTTAGTTCGCTTTAATTTTCCGAAACCCTAATTTTCTAGGATCGATTCCATTGCATGCTTGCTTAGCACCATAAAAACTTGAACTTTGTGACATGTGATGCTTTCAAACTCATTATAGGGTGCTAGGCAAACCTAACACTAAGATGTATACAAGTGCTCATTGGGTTATGAGTACACCGGACAGGACTCACCGGGAACATGCTAGTTGGTATTATACCTGACGTCAGACAGCAGTTTTCTGGTGACATGTGTACAGGTTAGTTCATCGACCTGAGATCGTCATTTGTCTTGTGTGAGTTCCCACTGTGCTTTGATTACTACCCTACCACGGCTCAAAGGAGTCGTGGAAACAGGTTTTAGTTGGGTACAGTCCCAAGCCACATGGAGGCAGTGAGCGGATCGGCTGGGGTTTCGTCTCACCCGATATTGGGGGTGAGATCGCGCTGTATCTAGGAGAGCCATTACACGAAGTCCTTGGTCATGGCAGGAGATTTACTCGTAGGTATTCCAGTAGTATCTTAGGGTGTTCTGGGCTACACCCCGACACGACTTGTACCGCTTTTGGGGGTCTGAATTTTACCAACCCCCTAGGCCCGCCATGCGATGCTCATAGACAAACGGAACGGACTGTACGGATATTGTCACTGGCAGGCTCAGTAGGGTGTCAGGATGAGTTCGCTCATCGACCTCTCTTTTGGTCAATACCTGGTAGCCCGTTACGTACGGCTAGTACCTCTGACGAGCTAGTGGTTAAATCCACAGCCAAAGTATTGACGAGTCTTTAGAGTCCCCCACAGGCAGTTTCTCAAGTTTCGGGCGAAATGTTGTAGAGGCCGTATGATATATGGCAGGTTCCGATCATATACGTGCAGTAGTGCACGGATCATGATCGGGCGGATCATACTAGTTGGCTTTGGTTTAAGCCAGATACTAGTATTAGATTTGTTGGATTAGTTTAGTCTCATCGCATCCGCATTCAGTAGGAATGTAGATGCAGGTATGTATATACAGGTGATGGGTATCCTTATGATCCGTCACGAGTTTACTTTAGATGTTGTCGTATCTTTTTATTGTTGCAAACATTTGGATTAATGTTTGTAAATGGAAATTGTGAGCTAAATGTCATGATAAGGAGCATTTATTGTGACACATGCACAAGTGGTGACTCATGGTCTCTTTCTTTGTGCATGTGTCACATTTGAGATTGATTTGTGAGTTGATATGAGAGGAAGAAAGAGAAAGGGCAGCCATGAGGTTGTGGGTGAGCTCTTGTATTCCTCATTCTTGCTCTTATATTATCATATCAACATGAAAAGAAAAGCTCCTCCTCCCCTTCTTCTTCTTCTAGCTCATAATCTCCATTAATGGCAACACCTCTAACCTCCATCCAAATCAATGGATGCAAGAGATAAAGTGATCACAAACATTTTCTACAACACCTTAGACACGTTGGCTAGCACACTTCGTGCCCGAGTTGCTTCGGACGAAGCGGGAGCCCGTAAAAAGACTCAAAGTTGTGGCGCCCTTTCTGACGAGGAAATCGAGACCGGAGATGCCGCGAGGAGCTTGGGATGGTGGCCAAAGACCGAAGGACACGGATCGATCGGTATAGCTTTCCGACCCTTTCTCTAGTTGCTAGTTGTAGGTTAACGGTTTGATCGGGGATTTAAGCATACGATATCACCGGTTTCTAGTTTGAAAAAGCTTTCGTTTCCGCATTTTGGCCTCGGACAGACGGCCGGGGCGCTACCGTAGACTTACAATAGCATGCACAAAATCTTTTTCACACTTGTGCATTTTTCTACCTTGGTTTCTTTTGGGTTTCCTTTTCAAATTCAAATAGAAAAGAAAAGAAAAGATAAAGGAATATGATATGGAATATTAGGTATGCGAGAGAGAGAGAAAGGTGAGGGTTTACTTTGACCAAGACATTCTCTCCTCCATCATTCTCCTTCATTTTTGCCTTCCTTCTTCAGCCCAAGGCAACACCCTCTCCTCCTCCATCTTCAACCCCCTCAAATCACCTCAATAAACACCTCAAAACCCCATCTCCTTTTCATCAAAAACGTTCACAAGCTCAAGGGAAGCACATTGGACCAAGAATGCTTGCATTTTGGACACTTGGGGCAACTCAAGAAAATTCTTGAGTTGCCAAATGAGGTATTTTCTGAACCATGAGCTTAGTTTTCCCATTGCTTTTACATCTATGTTAGATTAGAACCGATATGGTGTGATTTGGGTGAACTTTCAGAACTTTAGTTAGGGTTAATGGAAATAGAGAGTTGTGATGTGAAATTTAGCTCAGTAGAGACCACACAAACCCCCATAATGCTAGAATTCAGACATAAACCAGAGACTAGAACCCCGGAATACGGATTTAGAAACCCGATATCGGAAAATTTTGAATTCTGTGGATATAAAATGGAATCTGCTAACACCCGGAGCCTCTGAAAATCTAAGAGCATTTTGGTGTGTTTTAGGCTATGTTTTCCGTATTTTAAAATGCACTTTCTTGATATTTGGATTTGTATTAGGTTGTTGGATGTTTGTACATCGACAATAAGGGTTGTTTGATTGTTTTTGCACGTGTAGGCCATATGTTCTAACCTATGAGCACGCCGTGCGCCGTTTCGGTTTTCCGGATTCGATTTTAAAACGCATTTCGACTGTTGATTATTGTAGGTACCTTCGCATGGATTCTGAGACGACAGAGCGTGGCGTCATCGATTTCAGCGAGCGCCTATATCCACGGGGGGATGTCGGGTGGATGGCGTATAGCACCCCCGCAAAGTATTGATGGAAAACTGATTATAGAATATGGTTAGCAAACCTAGATTAGGAAACTAGGGTTATAGTAAAGGATAGTTAGTGATACTATATTAAAAACTAAGGATAGTTAGAAATGAGATAATACGGCTATTATGTGATGACGGGATTCGAGGACGACGCTTGCCGATATTACCGTTTAGGGTACCGTTGGACTAGATAGTCGATGTAGATGCGTCATCCGAACCATACCTTTTTCTAAACCGAAGAGTCATATGTATCTTTTAAAATTATAGCTTGAGGGATGTTACGGATTTTTAAATGATATCTTTTTCTTGAAAACACCGTAACCCCTATTTTCAAAACTACGATTCGCTTCTTTAAAAATCTGATTGTATGGTTCGGGTGTGTATGTTAGATTTGATACTTATACTTATAGTAGAGGTAGAATGTTTAGGTAAACTCGGCTTGGTATGAGTTATAAATGTGATGAAAAGATTATAAGACGGATATGATGATCTGATGATATGTTGGTATACGGATGCGAGTCGATCGAGATGATTTATACCCTGTCGGTCCCCTGATGTGAGATTATTGCGGATGTGACCTGGGACATAGGTATATAGATACATATATAGAACGTTGTGAATTCTGGATGATAGGCCGTACGTGATTTCAGGCCGTACCCTCATTTGTTGTATTGGATGATAGGATCCCTATTAGCTTAATGTCGTCGTACGATGATTTTCCGTGCGTGATGAGTTTGACTTGATGATTGATCCTTACCCTTGACTAGAGGCTGCCGTACGACGGATTATACCGTACGCGATGTTGTGAGGCTGGATGCCGATTGATAGATTCCCCGACTCGGTCATATTAGATATGTATATCCGTCAGCATTGCATATGATTTACCTTATGCTGCATTCATATTATTTCTATTGCATTGCTTGTACCTGTGCTAGTACACTTGCACCATTATCGATGATGCGTATGTTACACGCACACAGATTTGCCGGCTCACACACTTCATCATCGATAATTGCCATGTCACTGCACAGTAGGATTGTTGCATCATGATATGACTCTTTGCATAATCTGCCTTCTATAGTTACCTATGCACTTTTATACGATGTTGCATGACATATTGCTATGCTTACATTTCCATCACATGTCGCATACATCATGCTTTATGATTTTACGCATTGAGATAAGTTGTTTTCATGATATTTCTGGATTTGGGAACCGTGGGTATTTCAAATAAGAGTATGTATTGTTTTAAAAACCCGGTTACCCTTGATATGATATTTCAGTGCGTCCACTATGCGTTTTCTCGGTTCTGAGACGTGTGCTTGAATCCTGATTCGAGGAGTTGGATGATCCGTTTGCGGGTTCATGGTGGACCCGGTATGGTTCCCTGGGACGAGAAATGTTTTTCGTGGAGCAGACGATGAGCCTGGCAGGGTGGAGAGTACCTAATGGTGATAGTATTTGGGCTCGGCGGATATCCGGAGGATACCGACCGAAGTCGAGAGATAAGATGGGCCGATCTGGACTGACGGAGCCCGATATATGAGGATTTACGTGCCGATGCTGGGCACGGTTTTCATGATGTTTTCGAGTGTCGATGCTAAGCACTCAGGTTCCATGATTTTGATGTGTCGGGAGGGACACCGTTGATATATATCCTCATACTTTCATGCACACCCCTTTATGATATTTACGTGCATGCAGACATTGATTTTGGGTGGACGAGATCCACATGCATACATACCTTGATTATGGCTGGATGAGACCCATATGCATGCATTGATTATTACTGTTGGATGTTATTCACATGCATATAGGTATTGACTATCTTGTTGGTACATATACAGTCCCGGTCACCTTAGATATCATAATATTACCTTTATGATATAGTTGACCTAGGAGTCGTTGTTTATACGATTTCTATCTGTTGATATTTTTCTACTCACGAGTTGGCAACTCACCCCCGTTGTGCCACAGTTCTTGCAGGGACCGCTTGGATCAGAAGCGGCTTCGCTGGCACACAGTTGCATTCGGGTGTTTCGCATTGGTAGGTGGGATATTGGTATCATTCCCACTCTTGTATCTATATTTCATATTGTATCTAGTTAACTCCATCAATCAAAAGTTGTAAATTGTATAAGTGACGAGACTTAGTGAGACTTGTATTTGCGAGATTTGAGCGATGGGTTCTATATTCACTTTTGGGGTTATGTCTTGCTTTTCTTTATCTTTTTGTGGTGAACTTCGCCGTTGGGCGTCGTATACTTTTATATATTGTCTTGCATGGTTGTGATCCGCCGTTTGGCGAAGAACTAGCTCCCGCTTGAGGATGTCATTATCCTTATTATGTATTTGTGGTTTTGGATCAAAATATACAAAGGAGGTGCTGCCAAAATTTTTAAAAGACGAAACATGTTTTCAATCTAGTAAATTTCACTTGCATCATTCATGTTCATTTTCTATGCATTAAAAAAACTTGATTTCATTATACCTTTACTTCAAAACCTCACCTCCTTTATTTTCTAAAAGGTTTAGATTTCTGGGTTTCAGCTTACTTGAATTCCGTTACGCCTTTAGACGTTGCGTGATTCAAGTGCTGGTCACGAGCTAAATTTTTTGGGTCGTGACAAAGTTGGTATCAGAGCGCTAGGTTTAACCTTGTTCGAGTCTATGTTTGACTATACGGAGTCTACGGCGGGTATGTATTTCGGAACCTAGGCTTGACCTTACGGAACTTAGACTTGGACGGGGGGTATTAGACCCGAACTTTCGTTTCATAGGCTGACCCTGATTGATGGAGTAGGTAGCTTGAGTAGAGTGACGTACCGTACGTATGTTCCGCGGCATATTTACGATACGATACTCCACTTAAGAAACCTTAGGATGTACATATTTTTGAGACCAGTGATTCTCTTCGTATCCATGATTATACATCCATTTGGAATCCTCGATTCTATTAGTTTCGTGATCATACTTTCATTGAGGCTGTTCCTTCTTATGATCATGTATCCATTCTGGATCTGTCGTTTCCTCTCATGCCGTTGATATGCTTTCTTCGATACTCGATTGAGGTTCGTTTCACCATAGTTTTAGCGCAGTTTGAGCTGCTGCTAGTGTTGCGGTCAGGATGAGCTCGTCTGGTACGAGCGCCGACCATTGTGATTTCTGGTGACATGGGAACGTCTCGAGTTAGTATTTATGTTGTGACCTCTTGTGGAGGCGATTGCTTGGTTTTACACCGGATGATCGGGCCATTGTTAGAGCTGCCAGTTGCGAGAGGACTGTTGATGTACAGCCTACCTCAGAGATTTTGATGTCGCCTACCGTGCCGACAGGTGACCCAGCTGTTGCTGAGATGATGGGATGTCGCTTCCAGAGCTTACGAGCTAAGATCGCCGGAGCTTTCAGGCAGAAATGCGACAGATGATAGCTAGTCTACCCTGATTTGAGAGACGAAGGTGATTCCTCAGATTGATGCGCCGACGCAGGCCCAGTTGAGTTGAACATTTCCAGAGTGGAGAGTCTTACTCAGATCTAGAGCAGACCGATCCAGAGATGACCGCCGATGTATCGCTTTTCCTGGAGGATTGAGGCATTGTTTAGCGTCTGGACGAAGGGTATTCACATGTTGTATAGGCTAAGCAAAAAGATTCGAATGAGTGTCAAAAACCCATTTTTCCCAAGTTTAAAGTGTTCGGAGGAACATGTAGGTAATTCTGTGGATCCTCTAGAAGAATGAAACCCTAACTCGACAGGATGACCATGGAACCGCTTTGAACCTTAGGATTTGTGGCAGTTTAGCGGTGCCATCAGTGAGGCTTGGGTTTGCCCTTCTACGGCTGGTCCAGAGGTACTGTGGTATGTACCAAATATTTTTAGACTGTGCTCAGGTGCTGAGCCTTCGAGAAATTTTGGGACCTTGATGACTCGATCGAAAAGTTTGACGTCGTCCGGATATCATGTGTTAAGAGATCAGCAAGCGGACCAGCTTTGGATAAAGGACTTCGCCCAGAGGTGTTATGAGTTGATCGAGAACGGATGAGTATTGAGTATTCCTCCGATGGTTGGGACGAGTTCCCGAGGACGTGTTCGGCCAGATATCTTCTACAGAACGATGAAGATACAGAGTACGCAATTTCGAGTCCGTGTGAAAGACTTCGGATTGACCGTGGCCGAGAACAGTTGCAGTGCGCAGATAGCATGGCGTGACATCATAGTGGACGACGGTAAAGACAAGTGGAACCTGAGGTTCGTGCGAGACTCTGACGAGCTGTCATTACTCCCCGTCGAGACTAGAGACCTGATATGCTTACAGAGGCGTTGGGATGCGGCCAGTTTCTGAGGAAGTGTGTGCGGAACACGTGGATGTCCGGAAAAAAACAAGAAAGGATTATGTAGGAGTACCAGCCTCCGTACAGTTCAGCATAGACGAGATCGGAAGAGACCTTGGGCAGGATTCCTTCCAGGACACTGCTGCAATGAGATTTGCACCCAGGATCAGATGTGTCACGTGTATTCAGAGGACCAGAGGCCGACGCCAGTAACGTGCTGCTTTACGGGTGGTCGTGATGATTGACCGAGGGATGACCAGAGAAGTGCTAGAGCGGAATCGTTCCCGTTAGCACACCTGATAAGGCCGATGAGCCGATGGATTGCGGGATTGGTAATCTACAGAGAAGATAAGGACCCAGAGACAGAGGACGCCAAGCCATGAGCAGGAGGCGAGTGGATGTTCTTGCTCTGCCAGTTTTGGGCGCACCGACCTTTTCGACATCGTAGGAGGTGTACCTCGATGTCCTTTATTGCGATTTGCATTTGTGATCTGAGTATCACGCTTGTATCGTTTGGATTTGAGTTTTGAGGATTGAGTTTCCTGATATTGATTTCATGCACCATGGCTGCACCGACTGAGTGTTTACGTTTTGCGCACAGTTATCGCACCTGATATATATTTTATATACCATTGTGTTGATTTGCGATTTGTGCATGCTTATTGCGTTTGATGTCGATTTTATACCTGCGTAGCATGTGTTTATGATTTCATGGATTTCATACGGATGATTTGATTTTTTGCACTCGGTATAGCTTATATGTGCTTGCAGTGCATTGATATGTGTTTTGTGCACGCAGTCGCACACGATTTTGATTTATACACCTTGGTATACTCGGTGTTGCTTTTGATTCGTTTGAGTTATTGATTGTATTTCGTGCATTTGATGCACCCGATGTTATTTCGTGCACAATAGGTGCACCACATAATGTTGTCATGCACATCGTTGCAGTGGACGGATGCTTTCGTGCACACCCGTTGCACGTAGTTTTGGGTTTTTGTGCGTATGGTGGCACCTGTATTTGGATTTGAATTCCATGCGCACCAGACGCATGTGTTTATTGGATACGCCTTTTGAGGCTAATTTTGCTTTTGAGTACTTTATATGCATTAAAAGTTTGCAAAAAGGGTTTTTCAAAAGGAGCTATAGTCTCGCTATTTCCTACGTGTCCGTGAGCGACACGAACATTTATAAAGGAAAACCTTTTGGGATATTTGAAAACGACGGAACGTGTATTTAAGAATATATATATGGGCATATACTGTTATTTTAAAATGAGCGTCTGTCAGTTATGCCGTGAGTTACGCATTCCCGCGGCGATTTAGAAAAGATTTTGCATGTATTTTATTCAGATTTTGGAGTTTTCAAAGATGCGTACTATACACGTATTATAGTATTTGACTAGTGTATATTGGATTTCAGTAGTGGATTTCGAGATCTGCATCTCTATTGTAACTCCGAGGATATGCACGCAAATCCGATGATTTGCGTGACGCTTGATGGAGTCGATTTTGAGTTTTGTACTCGTTTTTCATGCGCACTTAGCACGTTGTGTTATTTCCGCGTTTTTCCATGATTTCGGAGCCCCGTTGATTTGAGCTGATTATTGAAATGTTTTAGATTTTGGGGGTTTAAGTTTAAATTCGGGGACCGAATTTCTTTAAGGGGGGAAGATTGTAACATTTCAAAAAAATAAAATATTATTTTTGGGAATTTTTATAATTTAATAATAAAATATTGAATATTTTAATAAAGCGGTATAATTAAATACCGATAAATAGGGGGAAAATTTGGAAAATTATGGAAATTACTAAAAGAGGGTGTTTCATGTGAATTATGAGAATTTTAAGTTTTTATGATTAATTATATGCTAATTTAGTGCTAATCGCGATTAAAAATCGCTAATCGCGGATTAAGCGTATTTTGTGCACATAGCATGCACAAAATCTTTTTCACACTTGTGCATTTTTCTACCATGTTTTCTTTTGGGTTTCCTATTCAAATTCAAATAGAAAAGAAAAGAAAAGATAAAGGAATATGATATGGAATATTAGGTATGGGTGAGAGAGAGAAAGGTGAGGGTTTACTTTGACCAAGACATTCTCTCCTCCATCATTCTCCTTCATTTTTGCCTTCCTTCTTCAGCCCAAGGCAGCACCCTCTCCTCCTCCATCTTCAACCCCCTCAAATCACCTCAATAAACACCTCAAAACCCCATCTCCTTTTCATCAAAAATGTTCACAAGCTCAAGGGAAGCACATTGGACCAAGAAAGCTTGCATTTTGGACACTTGGGGCAACTCAAGAAAATTCTTGAGTTGCCAAATGAGGTATTTTCTGAACCATGAGCTTAGTTTTCCCTTATTTCTTTTACATCCATCTTAGATTAGAACCGATATGGTGTGATTTGGGTGAACTTTGAGAACTCTAGTTTGGGTTAATGGAAATAGAGAGTTGTGATGTGAAATTTAGCTCAGTAGAGACCACACAAACCCCCATAATGCTAGAATTCAGACATAAACCAGAGACTAGAACCCCGGAATACGGATTTAGAAACCCGATATCGGAAAATTTTGAATTCTGTGGATGTAAAATGGAATCTGCTAACACCCGGAGCCTCTGAAAATAATTTTGCAAACACTGTAACACATGCAGGCACCCAGAAAGCTACCACAGAGACCCGAGACCAAACCCTAACCTTTAGGCCGCAGATTTAATCCACTGGACCGCAATTTGCGGCCTGGGTACCTCATTTTTGGTTCTTGCTTCGTCTGTAGCTCCTATGTCAGTAAAATAGACCCCTCCTATATGCAAAATTGTCTAATTGTCACCTGGGGAAAATCTGGGAGCATTTTGGTGTGTTTTAGGCTATGTTTTCCGTATTTTAAAATGCACTTTCTTGATATTTGGATTTATATTGGGTTGTTGGATGTTTGTACATCGACAACAAGGGTTGTTTGATTGTTGTTGCACGTGTAGGCCATAGGTTCTAACCTATGAGCGCACCGTGCGCCGTATCAATTTTCCGGATTCGATTTTAATACGCATTTCGACTGTTGATTATTGTAGGTACCTTCGTATGGATTCCGAGGCGACGGAGCATGGAGTCATCGATTTCAGCGAGCGAAGACCAGGTGAGTGGATCTATATCCACGGGGGGAAGTCGGGTGGATGGCATATAGCACCCCCGCAAAGTATTGATGGAAAACTGATTATAGAATATAGTTAGGAAACCTAGATTAGGAAACTAGGGTTATAGTAAAGGATGGTTAGTGATACTATATTAGAAACTAAGGATAGTTAGAAATGAGATAATACGGCTATTATGTGATGACGGGATTCGAGGACGACGTTTGCCGATATTGCCGTTTAGGGTACCGTAGGACTAGATAGTCGATGTAGATGAGTCATCCGAACCATACGTTTTTCTAAACCGAAGAGTCGTATGTATCTTTTAAAAATATACCTTGAGGGATGTTACGGATTTTCAAATGATATCTTTTTCTTAAAAACACCGTAACCCCTATTTTCAAAACTACGATTCGCTTCTTTAAAAATCTGATTGTATGGTTCGGGTGTGTATGTTAGATTTGATACTTATACTTACAGTAGAGATAGAATGTTTAGGTAAACTCGGCTTGATATGAGTTATAAATGCGATGAAAAAATTATAAGACGGATATGATGATCTGATGATATGTTGGTATATGGATGCGAGTCGATCGACATGATTTAAACCCTGTCGGTCTCCTGATGTGAGATTATTGCGGATGTGACCTGGTACATAGGTATATATAGAATGTTGTGAATCCTGGATGATAGGTCGTACGTGATTTCAGGCCGTACCCTCATTTGTCTTATAGGATGATAGGATCCCTATTAGCTCAATGCCGCCGTACGATGATTTTCCGTGCGTGATGAGTTTGAATTGATGATTGATCCTTACCCTTGACTAGAGGCTGCCGTACGACGGATCATACCGTACGTGATATTGTAAGGCTGGATGCCGATTGATAGATTCCCCGACTCGGTCATATTAGATATGTATACACGTCAGCATTGCATATGATTTACCTTATGCTGCATTCATTTTATTTCCATTGCATTGCTTATACCTGTGGTAGTACACTTGCACCATTATCGATAATGCGTATGTTACACGCACACAGATTTGCCGGCTCACACGCTTCATCATCGATAATTGCCATGTCACTACACAGTAGGATTGCTGCATCATGATATGACTTTTTGCATAATCTGCCTTCTATAGTTACCTATGCACTTTTATAATATGTTGCATGACATATTGCTATGCTTACATTTCCATCACATGTCGCATACATCATGCTTTATGATTTTACGCATTGAGATATGTTGTTTCCATGATATTTCTGGATTTGGGAACCGTGGGTATTTCAAAAGAGAGTATGTATTGTTTTAATAACCCAGTTACCCTTGATATGATATTTCAGTGCGTCCACCATGCGTTTTCTCGGTTCTGAGACGTGTGCTTGAATCCCGATTCGAGGAGTTGGATGATCGTTTGTGGGTTCATGGTGGACCCGGTATGGTTCCCCGGGGCGACAAATGTTTTTCGAGGAGCAGACGATGAGCCTAGCAGGGTGGAGAGTACCTACCGGTGATAGTATTTGGGCTCGGCGGATATCCGAAGGATACCGACCGGTGTCGAGAGATGAGATGGCCGATCTGGACTGACGAAGCCCGATATATGAGGATTTACGTGCCGATGCTGGGCACAGTTTTCATGATTTTTTCGAGTGTCGATGCTAGGCACTCAGGTTCCATGATTTTGATATGTCGGGAGGGACATCGTTGATATATATCCTCATACTTTCATGCACACCCCTTTATGATATTTACGTGCATGCAGATATTGATTTTGGATGGACGAGATCCACATGCATACATACCTTAATTATGGCTGGACGAGACCCATATACATGCATTGATTATTACTGTTGGATGTTATTCACATGCATATAGGTATTGACTACCTTGTTGGTACATATACAGAGCCGGTCGCCTTAGATATCATAGTATTACTTTTATGATATAGTTGACCTAGAAATCGTTGTTTATTCGATTTCTATCTGTTGATATTTTTCTACTCACGAGTTGACAACTCACCCTCGTTGTGCCACAGTTCTTGCAGGTTGACCACTTGGATCAGTAGCGGCTTCGCTGGCACACAGTTGCATTCGGGTGTTTTGCATTGGTAGGTGGGATATTGGTATCATTCCCACTCTTGTATCTATATTTCATATTGTATCTAGTTAACTCCATCAATCAAAAGTTGTAAATTGTATAAGTGATGAGATTTAGTGAGACTTGTATTTGCGAGATTTGAGCGATGGGTTCTATATTCACTTTGGGGGTTATGTCTTGCTTTTCTTTATCTTTTTGTGGTGAACTTCGCCGTTGGGCGTCGTATACTTTTATATATTGTCTTGTGTGGTTGTGATCCGCCGTTTGGTGAAGAGCTAGCTCCCGCTTGGGGATGCCATTATCCTTATTATGTATTTGTGGTTTTGGATTAAAATATACAAAGGAGGCGCTGCCAAAATTTTTAAAAGACGAAATATATTTTCAAACTAGTAAATTTCACTTGCATCATTCATGTTCATTTTCTATGCATTAAGAAAACATGATTTCATTATACCTTTACTTTAAAACCTCACCTCCTTTATTTTCTAAAAGGTTTAGATTTCTGGATTTCAGCTTACTTGAATTCCGTTACGCCTTTAGACGTTGCGTGATTCAAGTGCTGGTCACGAGCTAAATTTTTCGGGTCGTGACACATGTCCCGCATCGACACGGAAATCCACATATATCGGGCTCCATCAGTCTGGATGGGCCCATATCCATCTCTCAACTCCTGTCGGTATCCTCCGGATAAGCGCCAGGTCCAACCAATCATCGGTAGGTAGTAGTCCCTCTGCCAGTCTCATCGTCTACTGCACAACCATCCATTCTCGCCCTGGGATACCATACCGGGTCCACCATGAACCCGCAAAAGGATCATCCAGCTCCTTGAATCGGGTTTCTATCATACGTCTCAGAACCGAGAAAACGCATGGTGGACGCACTGAACTATCTTATCAAGAGAACCGGGTTTTCAAAACAATCCATACTTTCTTGAAATAATACCACGGTTCTCAAATCCATAAATCACATAAAATCCGTATCTCAATGCGTAAATCTATGCAATATGATATATGCAACATAAAACCGTAATATGAGCATATCAAGGGAAAGCCGATCTTTTAAATGAATTTAGTTTTTAAATGTATCATGCGGTTCCTATTTTCTCCAAAATCAAATCCAACATCATATAGAGGTGTACATATAGCTATAGCAAGGTATGTATGTACGCAAGTATGTATGTATGCAAGTATGTATGTACGCATATTGAAATTCATATGAGCAATAGAACAAGAATCATGTCTAATGGTAAGGTGAGCTAAGCAATGTATTATCTATGGCAATTCTATAGTATGAGTGTCATGGCAATTACTAACGGTGTGTGTGTGGCATACAGTTTAGTGCTTGTGCAAACATGAACCGTTAGTAATAGTGCTGTGTCTCATTAATACTACGTCCATATGCAACAGGAAATGGGGTATGCAACAATGGTACACATGCATAATCAATGTATATATATATAAACATGCGGCTATAGTATCCTATCAAGCCCCGACGCATAACGCCATACGGGCGATTTCTCCGTAGATATTAAATCTACTC
Source organism: Agapanthus africanus (assembly GCA_030015575.1). Classification (NCBI taxonomy): domain Eukaryota; kingdom Viridiplantae; phylum Streptophyta; class Magnoliopsida; order Asparagales; family Amaryllidaceae; genus Agapanthus; species Agapanthus africanus. The sequence continues at coordinate 503,140,109 of CM057337.1, forward strand.
ACCGGTGATCTCGAGCTAGGTATATCCAACCACCGGCTTCCCTTTCTTCGCAGCGTCCGAGGTCCCTGCCTGCGATCCTAAAATCACACAAACATAGCAAGTGCACTTAGAAATCGACCCATAATACGTACAATTACGTTTAATTCGATGCACCGACTCCAACACCCTCTAAAGTGTTCGCTTAGCGTCTAACGTGCGTGGCGACACTACTAAAACAAACTCACGTGCAGAAATCACGCGAAGCACAGAAACTGCGTCGGACACCGTGTCGTGCATCGTTGAAACAATAAAAACTAGCTAATCGATCCCAGATTTTACCTACTGTCAAAACCTAAAAATATAGCAGTACCAAAAAATCTCAAACCACTGCAGATAGATACCCACAAAATTACAACACCCCAGTCCCCAAATTGGCTGAGCTTGCCGGAAAAAGCCTACATGTCGCCGACGAAGCAGTGTCACGTAGGGCTCGTGTTACTGGTGTACATTCAGGGCAACTAGTACAACGCTTCTCTTAGTTGTATGTATGCTCTAGAGACCATTATTGTACATGAGATGTATATTATAATGGATGCTGGGACATATATAGAGAGGACTTTCTTGCTCGACATGATAGTACGCTATCTGGTGCTCTTTATCTTAACATGTATACTTACTGTCTCTCTGTTACATGTTGATAAAGCCCTTAGGATGTGTACTCGACTTCCAGGATTATGATGCAGATCTTACTAGTGGGGCCTGGGTAGTCCATGAGTTCATATTTCAATGTTCCTAGTCGTGGGAATATCGAGACGGGGCATCGATATTCCAGAATAGACTAGCGTATATCTTCTCGACCCATGTGATGGGCGATTGATGATCGCATATCCATTGGTGTTTGACATCAGAGATGGTATACGAGTGCTCAGTGGAGACTGGATACACTGAACGGACTCGCCAGGAACTCCTAGATGGTATTATACCTCACTTCAGATAGCAGTTCTCAGGTGACACTGGTACAGGTTAATCTGTTGACCCGAGATCGTTATAGAGTCTTATGTGTCTCCCACTGTGCTTTGATTTCCACCCCACCACGGCTCTACTGAGTCATGCAAACAGGTGGTTTTTGGATACAGTCCCGCGTCACATGGAGGCAATGAGCGATAGGAGGGGATTTGTCTTTCCCGGTATTGGGAGTTGATGTTGCGTTATGCTCGATTCCATAACTGAAATCCCTGGCCAGGGTAGATGTGATTTACTGGTAAGTGTTATCATTAGTTTCACGTCCGTTATAGACCTTATATCGGCATGACTTATCAAGCTACTGGGGTCTAACGTTTACCACCCCTAGGCGAGATATGCGACATATCAGACGAACTGATCGGACTGTACGGTAGTGTTACTGATTGGAATCGCAGGAGTATGAGCAGGCTTGCTTGTTGATCTTCTGATCGCTCAATACCCGGGTGGCCGTTACGCTTATCACGGCTCTTGCGGCTTGTGGATGTTTAATATGATCATCACCTATTGTCAGTGTATTGACGAGTATTTAGAGTCCTACACAGAGGTTTCCTGGCTCAGGAGAAACGGAGTAGGAGCACATATGTGATATGTGCGGGACCGAGAATAATACAAGTATGAGATACCGTATTCTATTCTCATGATTTGTGTTATCGGCCGGGTATATGCGATATAACCGGGTTATCGAATCAAGTGTTGATTCGATAAATTGATACACATGATATTAGTCGGTTATATGTGATATGACCGGAACATTAAATCAAGTGTTGATTTAGTGATTTAATGTATAATTATATATTTGATATATTAGTTTACATTAACTAGTATTGGCTCACTTAAGATTGTTTTCTCACTTGATGTGCACATAGTGTATATGTGATATATGTTTGTGTACATGATTGTATCATGCTAGATGATACATGCAAACAAGGGTGTGTGTATGACTTACACCATGCTACATATAATTTTGGGTTTTATTTATTTTAAGTAATTCAAATTAGGTGGCATTTTTTTCATGGCTTAAAACTTCATGAAGCTTGGATAACCATTGACCAAAGTCCACTTGATTTGTTTTACTTAAGATATTTTAAACCTAACCATTATTATTTAGCCATGGTTTAGTCTCTACAATGGTTAGTAGATGACACTAACTCACCCATGGTTGCTATTCTCACCTCATTTTAGTTTTCATTTTCTCATCTTGATCATTTCATCTTCTTCTTCCACATGAACGCTTTCTAGCTTTCAAAATGGTGAGAAAATAAAATCTAAAGTGAGCCCATTTCCTACTTCATCATCCTCTACTACTTTCCATTTAGTTTAGGGTGTTCTCTTCATAAAGTTCATCACCCAGTGAAGAGGTAGCTTGGGTTTGAGTCTCCCCGACGTAGATCATCTTCGGCCTCGAAGATTTCGAGCAAGCATATTCATTTCTCCAAGTGAACCCATACTAGAGTCCGGAGATCGATGCTTGGCGTGAAAAGACTACTACATGGAGCTTTAGAAGTAAAGGATCGGTCTACAAAGGTTGTATTCTTCATTCAATTTCTATGTAAAATTGTTTACATATTATGCTTACTCCTAAAACTCTAGTTAGATCCTAGGTTTGGTTGTTTGGCACACTAGAAATATTAAAATACGGCATGTTTGATCCTTGTGAAAACTTATGGGCGTGCCAAATAACCCTACAGTGGTATCAGAACCTTACTAGAGCATTAGGAGTTGTCTAGGCAAAGTTAGAAGTTCGAACGAATTCCGAAAACCCGATCTTGCCCATTCACTGGAAATTTTTCAAGATGTTGGAATTTTTCACATTAAAATATTCAGAAAAATATGCAGGTAAATCTATGAACCCTCTAGAAGAACGACACCCTAACTCGACAACATGACCGCGGAACCGCGGCCAAACTATGGGTTTGGCGGCGGTTCCGCGGTGCTATATATGAGGCTTGGGCCGAGCCATCTACGGTTGGTCCATAGCTACCGGGGCATGCTTCTGGGTATTTTTGATACTGCTCATGTGTTGAGTTTTATGGGAAATTTTGGAAATTCGTTGATTCGATCGAAAAGTTTAACGTCGTCCGGATATATGTAATGGGATACAATACTTGGAATCAACAATATTTGAATTTTATAAATCTAGCAATTTAGTCTCATTTGATCGGTTGCCACGGGATTTTAACGTGATCAAAAGTCCGTCGCAATCACGTAGCGGACGCAGATACTCGCTGGGTAACCTTACTAGATAGCCATGCTCCATAGCCCCGACCAAGTGACTGTAGGAGAACTCCGTTGCCAAAAGCATCCGTCAGGGTGCTCGAGGCCGCAGTGTTCCGCCTAAGTGCACTTCGTCGACGGCATCGGGGGGTGCGGCTGTCTACTAAAGTTTCTGACAAGCATTCGATCAGGATGTCGGGAATCTTGTTGAATTGCCCGACGTATTATTGGAAAGTGTTTTCAATATCGATACTAAAATACGGGGTTTATAATTGTTAGGCATGTGATGTCTATGGAATTCATATTGTTAGGCACGAAATCCGGAATATGAGATATTTTGGGTTTATGATGTCTAAGGTGGTTGCGGATTCCAACTGTTGTAGTTTTCACTTTCTTTTCTGCGACCGTAAGTGTAATATGTGGTGTATCATCGGTTTCATTGCTATATGTCAATAACAATTGGGATACGCATATTTACTTATGTTGATGACATGTGATGTTATGTGTTGCTGTGATATGTTATATTGGATCGTCGTGTTTGAATAGCCGGGTTTTTTTTATGTGAGATGGGAGTTTTTCATTTTCATTCATGTAAAAACTTGTACGTAATATTCTTTTATTGGGGAACTTCCGGGTTGAGGAAGATGTCACCGTTGATGTATATTATTTACTTTTCCGCATTAAGATAGACCCAAGGAGGGGAGCATAAGTAACCAAGTTCTAGAGTCCAGTGGGAGACCATCTCGAGGCGTCGAGTCCGGGTCACCTAACTCTAGAATTGGTAGGGTTGCTTGCCGCTCTCATAGTGGTCTAGGGATGTGGGTTTGGCTATTCATCGCGACCGTGGAATCCGTGTTTTATACAGGCTTAAATTAAAACCCAGAAATCCTAGTATATCTAATATTTCATATGTTGTCTTCTTCTGCTGATATTCTGTGATGAGATCACTTTATATTCTGAGATGGATACATTATAATATATATGATATATTATAGACGTTGCTTATGTTTTTCACCCGCTCTATCCCTGCCCCGCTCTGCCGTTAGTTACCTAACCTAACAGTGCACGACGGGACTTCGGGGAGAATGCGGATGGCATAAGCGTACGTTGTATTTATCTGTGATGTTTAGGTAACTTAAATGATGGGACATTCATTAATGAGATTAATGAAAGAAAATAAACCTAAAGATGTTGTGGAGTCGAATTTTCAAAAATAGGTAGCTCTAGTTGTTGCTTTGCATAGCAGTATTCCTTGTAGAATATCCAGCACCTTATTCGATAAGGAAAGAGCCGAGATCCCTTCATCGGGAGTGACCTCTTTAGAAATAACTGGCAAATACTACAACCCTCGGTTTCATCTTTCGATTGCTTTGCATAGTGGTATTGGGAATATCCTGCACCTCATTCGACGAGGAAAGAGCCGAGGTCCCTTCACCGGGAGTGACCTCTTTAGCGAAACTAGCAAATGTCTAAAAAACACTCCATTTCAAATCTTTTGATTCTACAATGATATCAAGTTCAAAGCGTTAAAGGTTTTCTTTAAAAAAACCATCCGCAACCCTCCGTCATTTTAGAAAGTAGAGTACTTAGTATTCGTGCTACGTTTGTTGACCTTAGCCAAGGCGTAGTGTGCGGTAGCTAAGTGATGTCTTCCTACACAACATATGATGCGATTAATTAGGACAGTCATGTGACTTTGTTGATCTTAGCCAAGGGTCATGTGGGTGGGTCTAATTAATCATAAAATGACGGGTAAAACTTGACTGGTGCTTGTGATTTGTTGACCATAGCCAAGGTCATAAGCCACTAGGGGCAAAAACCATTATCAGGAGTTTCAAGCATTGAAATTTGCAATGAGATTGCATGCCTTCTATGAGATAGTTGGATCCTGATAGCCACTGCGAGTAATTGTTACTCCTGGGAGAGTTTTACACTTTACAATTAGCCGATCAAGTAGGTGTCTAGAAAAGTGTCAACGGGGTTACGCCCCTGGGAAAACGAGGTTTATTTTAATTAGGTCCGTGCGAAAGCACGGGGAACCTCCCTCAAACTACCGGCACTAGCCTGGCTGAAAGATTGGCGAACTTGTAGGGTGTAATTAATCCCGTCTAGCCTTTCGTTTTAAGGTTTGAAGGAAGATTTGATAAAAACAGTGGGAGCTATCCTGATTAGATAAAATATATAACCAATCTAATCTTGCAAGAGCGCACGCAGAGTATTTTCTTCTCTCTCTCTTCAGGTAGCGACCATGTCACGCCTTAATCAAGATAATAATATGGATGTATTGACCAAACCCGCTTGTTATACTGAGCCAGGGAACGTTGGTCCCGCTCCAACTTATAATTGTTATAAGACCGAGCAGGAAATAGGGGAATACCGGGATTCCCATGCCGCCCAAACGAATAAAGTGCATGTTGATGCATCTTCTTCGGGAGTTTTCATTATAGAGAACTATTTCTCAGTATCCTCTACGTCCTGGGTATTTGATACCGGATCAGGATCCCGCATCTGTAATCTATTACATGGGCTATGGATAGGTAGAGAACTGGGAATAGGGTGATATGTCTCTAAGTATAGAGAATGGTGCAATTGTTGCAGCCAAATCAGTTGGAAAATATCACCTTGTATTATCAAATACATTGATTCTGAACGAATGTTATTAGATATCGAACCTGATATACAACATTATATCAGTCTCTTTATTTACTAAAGAAGGATATAATTTTGTATTGTTAGATAATGTTTTGAACATTTCCTATATCAAGAGTTGATTGGATCAGGCACGTTATCTAATGACATATACGTTCTAAATAACACCACATTTTTTAACGTATAGAACACACACAAGAGGAAGAGTTCAGAAATGAATGAATCCTACTTGTGGCATTGTAAACTAGGTCATATCAATGCGACCCGACTAACTAAGTTACATTAAGATGCATATTTAAATCAGTTTGAATTTACATCTTATGAAACTTGCCAGTCATGTCACAAAGATAAGATGACCATAGCTCCGTTTACTTGAAACAGAGAAAGAGTTAGTGAACTCTTGGGACTGATACATGATGATGTATGTGGCCACCTGTCTACACATGCCAGGACCGGTTCTTTATACTTCATTATATTCACTGATGATCTCTCAGGATTCAGACACACGTTCCTGTTGAAACATAAGTCTGAAGCTTTTGAGAAATTCAATAAATATAAATCCGATGTAAGAGAACCAAAACGGGTATAAGTATTATGTCCTTTGATGTGATCAGGGAGGAGAATACTTGTGCATGGAATTCCTGGACTATTTCAAAAAGGAGAATGAGATCTCTCTCAACATTAATCCTCCGTACACACCACAGCACAGCGGTGTATCGGGGCGGAGCAATCGTACCATATTAGATATGGTGTGCTCTATGATGAGTACTACTGAGTTGCATGTTTCCTTTGGGGGTTATGCACTTGAGAAGATGCATACCTATTGAATAGGGTTTCAACCAAATCAGGTGCTTACCACTCTATATGTGATATAGAATGGGAAAAACCCATATCTTAAGCATGTTAAGATTTGGGGTTGTCTAGCCTATGTCTAAAAGCAAAATCCGGACAAGCTCAAGGCAAGGTCAGTTCTGTTGAAGTTTATAGGATATCCCAAGCATTTCGCAAGGGAATATCTTCTACCGCAACGAGAAACAAAAGGTGTTTTATTTCTCGGCATGCCACCTTTTTAGAAAAAGGAATTTTTATGAAAGAAATTAGTGGTCATGAGATAGAACCGGAAAGAGTTCCAGTTATACAAACTACAGCTGATGATTTGGTAGAACCAGAGGATTTAATATTTCCCGACGAACCTCAGCCTCTCCACCGATCTGGTAGGGTTCCTCATCCGCCCGAGAGATACTTCGGTTTCTCGATGACAATGGGAGCGGGGATTGCATCATGAGATGATGACCCAACTAGTTTCGAGCAGGCCATCAAGAGTAGGGACTCTGTAAGAATGGCTGGATGCTAAGCGATTTGAGATGGAATCTATATACACCAACAAATTATGGACTTTAGTTGCTACATCTGAAGGGTTAAAACCCCATCAGAAGCAAGTATATCTTGAGAAGATTATGAAATTCTACGGTAGCGCCCCGGTCGTCTTACAGACGCCAAATACGGAACAAAAACTTTTAACTGGCACTATCGTATACTATAACCCGGATCTGCCATTATTGCTAAACTAACAAACTGTAAAGAGAGTAGAAAGGTTATACCGAACGATCCGAGTCCTTCGTTCTTTAACCATCATCCCACGCTCCGTTGCGGCTGCTCCGATCTTGTCGATCTCCGATCTGCTCGTCTAGGTGGCACCATGTCAACGATTCTTTAAACGGGCTCCGGCCTCTGACTCGAGGCAACTCGGTCGTCAAGTTTGCTAAAAGAGACGACCAAGATTGATGTAGAGTATGAGTAGAATACTTTGTCTCACTTCGTCCAAAGCCGTGGACGATCGGTTAATGAAGTTGCCACTCGAAATGAAATGGAATGAGAAATGAGTTATCAAATTTCCATACACTCAAAACCATAGTCTTTTTCCAAAAATTCAATCTCATTGTCAAAAGAGAGGGCCGGCCACCATTTAACAAGAAAGGGGATGAGTGTAGGAGGGAAGTGGTGACCACAAGGATATGAAGCTTATCATAACTCATTAAAAGAAAAGCATGAGTCACAAAGAACAATTAATGCATAAATGATGACTATTAAACCTAGTCACCATTACAATAAATGCAACCAAAGATACAAGAACCTAGTCACCATTCTAGAAGCTTCTAGAAGCATGACTCACCCTCACGACTCACCAGAGTGATGGAAAGATAAATCCGCATTTAACCGAATGTCAAATACGGAAACTGGAAACTGGAAACTGGTAACTTCCAAAAGCGATCCTGAAACGAATTTCAGGACAACCCCGTAACTGTATAAACATACCCGCATTTGTATTACAACCAAATACAAATGCAACTGAGACAAAGATATTATATCCACTCAATATAATACTCGGATCCGGCTTAAACCAAAGCCCACCAGTATTATCTGCCCGAAATATGACACGTGCGTAAACGCACGTGCATTCTCCGAACCCTGCCATAAAACCATACGGCCTCTACAACGTTTCGCCCGAACTTGGGAAACTGTCTGTGGGGGACTCTAATGACTCGTCAGTACCCTGGCAGTAGGTTTAACCACAAGCCTTCAGCGGCACTAGCTGTGCGTAACGGCTGCCCATGGACTAACCTCAAGGGATGCCGATGAGCGAACTCATCCGGAAACCCTACTGAGCCTAACAGCGACAATGTATATACAGTCCGGTCCGTTCGTCTATGAGTATCGCATATCTGCCTAGGGGGCTAGTAACGTCAGACCCCCAATAGCAGTATAAGTCGTGTCGGAGTGTAGCCCAAAAACACCCTGAGATACTACTCGAGTACCTACCAGTAAATCTCCTGCCACGGCCGTGGGCTTTGTGTAATGGCTCTCCTAGTCACAGCGCGATCTCACCCTCAATACCGGGAGAGACGAATCCTCTGCCGATCCGCTCATGTGCCTCCATGTGGCTCGGGACTGTACCCAAAAACTACCTGTTTGCACGACTCCTTTGAGCCGTGGTAGGGTAGAAATCAAAGCACAGTGGGAACTCACACGAGACAAATGACGACCTCAGGTCGATGAACTAACCTGTACACATGTCACCAGGGAACTGCTATCTGACGATATGTATAATACCAACTAGCAGATTCCCGGCGAGTCCTGTCCGTTGTACTCATAACCCAATGAGCACCTGTATACATCTTAGGTGATCCAACTGACACCAGTGGCTTGTGAGACCGGCCACCGCCCCTCGTCGGGGTCTCGACTGTATACACTAGGCTACTCCGGAGTATCGATGCCCTGTCTCGAAACTCCCACGACTAGGGACCACAATTAAGGATATGCATATAAACCACCCAACTCTCACGTATATGATCGCCATCATACTGTTGGTAGTAAAGCAAGATCCCAAGGGCTCTATCAAAGTGTAACAGTGATCAGTCACCTGGACCGGTACACGACTGATAAAGACAAACCAGATAGCATACTATCATCTCGAGTAAGACTGTCCTACCGGTATAGGTCCTCCGCAATCATTGCAATCACGTACGTGCGATCCAATAATTGACTCTGAGGATACTATATCCAACAGATTACTTGGTGTAGATGGAAAAGTTGAGACTTTCAAAACTAGGCTTGTTGCAATAGGTTCTCGTCATCGACCAGGTATGGATAATGATGAAACCTTTTCTCCAGTACCTATGCTTAAGTCCATCCAGATCTTACTTGCCATTGCTACATACCATGACTACGATATCTGGCGGTTAGGTGTCATGACTGCTTTTCTAAATACAGATTCAGAAGAGAATGTCTGTAAGTACACATCCAGAGGGCTTCATAGACAGTGGGAGCAGCGGAAACATGTACAAGTTGCTTTATACGTTAAAGCAAGCATCGCAGAATTGGAACATCTATTTTGATGTGATAGTCAAAGCGTTTGACTTCATCAAAATAGTAGATGAACCTCGTACATACAAAAGGTAAGTAAAGAGTAAGGTGGTATTCCTCGTATTGCACGTGGAAGAAATACTCTTGATATGAAAGGTGTTTCCTATGCTGCACTCGGTCAATCTCCTCTTATCACATTGATTCTCTATGAAGGATCTAGGTGACACCTCCTAAATCCTGGTTTTTGAATCTATGAGATAGATCTAAGTGGATGTTAGGATTCTCACTAGGTGTAGTGAGAGGGTATCAATCGATCCTGGAGAGAATCACTGGAGAGCTTCCAGGGTGGCAAGGTTCACTGAAAGTCAGTCACAAGCATTGTCTTTACCCTCAGTAGAGGGACGGTATGTTGGAAGAGTTCCAAGCTAGATACCGGGGCAAACTAGACGATAAAGGCTGGATACATCGCTATCAAAGATGCTACCAAAGAGGCAGTCTGGGTGTATATTTTTTCATGAGATGAACATGGTTCCTACCGTTATGTGGCAATGGAGATGTGGCTTTGGCCTAGGAGCCCTGGTCCCATCAGTGACGCAGACATATTCTAAGGAAGTATCACCTGATCATGGAGATGGATGATCTCCAAGAGATCGAGGTTAGGAGAGTAGACTCAGAGGTTAACACGGCGGATCCACTCACTGAGACCTTTCCTGCGAGAGACTTTTTATAGGACGTTGGGTATGCTATACTACAACAACTGGCTTTAGTGCAAGTGGGAGATTGTTAGTTGTATGTATGTCCTAGAGGACATTATTGTACATGAGATGTATATTATAATGGATGCCGGGACATATATAGAGAGGACTTTCTTGCTCGACATGATAGTACGCTAGCTGGTTGCTCTTTATCTTAACATGTATACTTACTGTCTCTCTGTTACAACTTAATAAAGCCCTTAGGATGTGTACTCGACTTCCAGGATTATGATGCAGATCATACTAGTGGGGCCTGGGTAGTCTATGAGTTCATCTTTCAATGTTTCTAGTCGTGGGAATATCGAGACGGGGCATCGATATTCCAGAGTAGACAAGCGTATATCTTCTCGACCCATGTGATGGGCGATGGATGATCCCATATCCATTGGTGTTTGACATCAGAGATGGTATACGGGTGCTCAGTGGAGACTGGGTATGCAGAACGGACTCGCCGAGAACTCCTAGATGGTATTATACCTCACGTCAGATAGCAGTTCTCAGGTGACACTGGTACAGGTTAGTCTGTTGACCCGAGATCGTCATAGAGTCTTGTGTGTCTCCCACTGTGCTTTGATTTCCACCCAACCACGGCTCTACTGAGGCGTGCAAACAGGTTGTTTTTGGGTACAGTCCCGAGTCACATGGAGGCAATGAGCGATATGAGGGGATTCGTCTCTCCCGGTATTGGGGGTTGATGTTGCGCTATGCTCGATTGGCCATAACTGAAATCCCTGGCCAGGGTATATGTGATTTACAGGTAAGTGTTATCAGTAGTTTCACGCCCGTTATAGACCTTATATCGGCATGACGTATCAAGCTACTGGGGTCTGACGTTTACCACCCCTAGGAAAGAGATATGCGACATATCAGACGAACTGACCGGACTGTACGATAGTGTTACAGATTGGATTCGCAGGAGTATGAGCAGGCTTGCTTATTGATCTTCTGATCGCTCAATACCCGGGTGGCCGTTACGCTTAGCACGCCTCTTGCGGCTTGTGGGTGTTTGATATGATCATCACCTACTGCCAGCGTATTGACGAGTCTTTAGAGTCCTACACAGAGGTTTCCTGGCTGAGGCGAAATGGAGTAGGAGCACATATGTGATATGTGCGGGACCGAGAATAATACAAGTATGTGATACCGTATTCTATTCTCGCGATTTGTGTTATCGTCCTGGTATATGCGATATAGCCGGGTTATCGAATCAAGTGTTGATTCGATAAATTGATACACATGATATTAGTCGGTTATATGTGATATATTACTTTACATTAACTAGTATTTGCTCACTTAAGATTGTTTTCTCACTTGATGTGCACATAGTGTATATGTGATATATGTTTGTATACATGATTGTATCATGCTACATGATACATACAAACATGGGTGTGTGCGACTTACACCATGCTACATATAATTTAGGGTTTTATTTATTTTAAGTAATTCAAATTAGGTGGCATTTTTGTCATGGCTTGAAGCTTCATGAAGCTTGGATAACGATTGACCAAAGTCCACTTGATTTGTTTTACATAAGATATTTTAAACCTAACCATTATTATTTAGCCATGGTTTAGTCTCTACAATGGTTAGTATATGACACTAACTCACCCATGGTTGCTATTCTCACCTCATTTTAGTTTTCATTTTCTCATCTTGATCATTTCATCTTCTTCTTCCTCTTGAAAGCTTTTTAGCTTTCAAAATGGTGAGAAAATATTGTGAGAAAATAAAATCTAAAGTGAGCCCATTTCCTACTTTATCATTCTGTAGTACTTGCCATTTAGTTTAGGGTGTTCTCTTCACAAAGTTCATCACCAAGTGAAGAGGTAGCTTGGGTTTGAGTCTCCTCGACGTAGAACATCTTCGGCCTCGAAGACTGTCACGACCCGAAATTGGCACGTGACGGCCCTTAAACTACGCAACGTTTACAGGCATAACGCAATCTAAGTAAGCCGAAAACCCAGCAATCTAAACCATCAAAAATAGTAAGCGATAATAGTATTTTCAAAACTTTTGAAATCAAATCCTTGTTGTTGCGATAGCTTTAAGGTATGAGTCTCAAACCATATTCTTTAAAGTCCAACTTTACTGTCTTAAAAATTTCGGTAGCACCTCCTTTGTAAAAACCAACCCCAAAAATGGGTACAACATAAATATAAGTAAAGTATCCCCAACGGGAGCAAATCCATGCCCAACGGCGGAAAACAACCACCACAATAGATATATGACGCCGTAGCGAAGAAATAAAAGACGATATAAGTAAAACTGCATAAAAGATATCCAAGTCACCAAAATATACAATATCGTCCTCACATCAAGTCTTTAAGTCATACACATGAAAGTGGTAGATGCAGAGTACAGGATACCACGAATATACAATGAACATGAACGGATAACCACAAAACCCACCTAAAACAAAACTGCACACTGTGAGCCAAAGCGGTATCCGCAGCAAAAGAAGATAAGACAGATGAATAGCCTGCCTCGACTATTCTAAGGGAAAAACCTGCAAAACCCTGTGGCACAATGGTGGTGAGTTGCCAACTCGTGAATAGTAAATAACATATGCAGGTAATCGCAAGTATGCACGTACATCGTGAATCTAACATAGGCAAGCTAATAGCAATAAAAGGTCATATGTATGCAATAGTCATGAAAGGTACACTAACAGGTACAACTAATAAATGAAGCAATAATATGACAATATTTAAGCAACAGTCATGTAAGGTACTCTATCAGGTACTACTAATATATGAAGCAATGATATGACAATGTATATATGCAACAATCATGAAAGGTAGTCAAGCAGGTACAACTAATACATGAAGCAATGCATATAAAATAAATACAGAGTATGGGGTAAAACATGTCATTCCCATGGAATCCTGACATCGTGGTAGGACCCAAAGTCCATCAAGACAATCCAAATCTCAATTTCCTCAAATCAGCCCCCAAATTGGCTCTCATATCATGTAAGTCTCATAAATTCTGAATGTAAAATATCAAGTAAATCTCATATATCCTGAATGTACAATATCAAGTCAATCTCATATATCTTGTATCCAATATTAAGTCAATCTCATATATATTCTGTATCCAATTATCAAGTAAATCTCGTATATCCTAAGTGTCCAATATCAAGTAACTCTCATATATCTTGTAAGTCTCAGCGAATCCTAAGTACCAAACACCGACACTCATGATCCAAAATAGCGAATCCTAAGTGCCAAACACCGACACTCAGGATCCAGAACAGCGAATCCTAAGTGCCCAACATCGGCACTTATGATCCAAAACAGATTTATACGTCGTTCGAATCTTAAGTGCCAAACACCGACACTCTCGATCCCGTATCGGTATTATACGTCCTTCGAATTTTAAGTGCCAAACACCACCACTCTCGATCCCGTATCGGTATTATACGTACTTCGAATCTTAAGTGCCTAACATCGACACTCTCGATCCCGTATCAGTATTAAAACAAATCTTTGAGTGGATGCATACAAATATCAAGTAAAGAATAAGAATACTTGCATAATTTCATGAAACCACCACGGTCCTCAAATCCAAAAAACATCAAGTAATGAATAGGTATAAATGCATGAATCAATACACATATATTAGCGTCCCATTCCACTAATATATGTATATAGGCATATATAACAGCGTCCCATTTCGCTGTTATATATACTTAGGAGTAAAAATATCAAAGAACATCATATGAAGTCCATGAATGTAATATATGCAACATGAAACAGTAATATGAGCATGTAAAGGAAAAACCGCAACTTAACTGCAACAAGTTAATGTTAGTGTATATGCCCTAGGGGCCATTATTGTATCATACTAGCTTGTATATTACTTAATGGAAGCTTTGGATATTCACAGTTATATTAACAGTCTTGCTAAACATGGTAGTACGCTACTTGGTTTATATCTATCTTAATATGTGTGTATGTTAGCATATCGAGAATACATGTTAATAGAGCCCTTAGGATCTTGCTTGACTACCAGCGTTGTGATGGCAGTCACACTAGTGGGGGCTGGGTAGTCTATAAGCACATCCTTTTTCAGGTCCCTAGTCGTAGGATTATCGAGACAGGGCATCGATACTCCGGAGTAGACTAGTGTGTATGCTTCTCATCCCAGTTGGGGAGATGGTCTGTCCCACAGCCATCAGTACGTTGTACTGGAGATAGTATACAGGTGCTCGTTGGGTTACGGATACACCGGACAGGACTCGCAGGGAACTGTTGGTTGGTATTATACCCGTCGTCAGTTAACAGTTCTCAGGTGACATGAGTACAGCATAGTCCACAGACTTGACACTGCTGCTTCGCCTCGAGTGTGTTCCCACTATTATTAGATTGCTACCCTACCACGGCTCAAAGGAGTCGTGCAAACAGGTAGCAGTTGGGTGCAGTCCCGAAGCACTTGGAGGCAGTGGCGGTTAGACAGGATTCGTCTCTCCCGGTATTGGGAGTTGATATCGCACTGTGTTTATAAAGCCATTACGCAAAGTCCCTGGCCAGGGCAAACGAGATATACTGGTAGGATTTCCAGTAGCTTCTTAAGGTGTAATGGGCTTTGCTCCGACACGACTTATACAGCTTTTAGGGGACTGACGCTTGCCGCCCTCCTAGACCCAATATGCGATAGTCTTAGACGAACAGACCGGCCTGTACGGAGATTGTCACATCAGGCTCAGTAGGAGTTCAGATGGGTTTCCTCATCGGCCTTCTTATCGACATCTACCTGGGGACCGTTACGTATAGCTAGTGCCGCTTGCGGTCTGTGGTTAAACCTACTACCAGTGTAGTGTCGAGTCTTTAGAGACCCACATAGAGAGTTTCCCTGCTTCGGGCGAAACGATATAGAGGTCATATGGTTTTACGACAGGGTTCGGACACATACGTGTTTTTACACACTTACGATGTTCGGACAGTTTATACTAGCAGGCTTTGGTTTAAACAAGATTCTAGTATTGGATTATTGGATTTATACAGTCTCAGTATTTCCGTATTTTCACCGATGGGAGGGGCATTCTCGTAATTAGTCGAGAAGCTTCTAGAAGATTGATGAGTTGGAGGCTTAGGTGGAATTTGCATTAAATGGATTAATGACTCATGGTGTGATTCATCCAAATGAGTTAATGAAGCATTTATTGCTTAATGACTCATGAGGTGATTCACACATAGTGAGTTAATGAAGCATGGTTGATATTATCATATGTTATTCATTTAATAATTATCATGCTTCATATATATTCACAAATGAGATATTATTCATATGATTCTTACTCTCACTTTCTCTCTCCTCAAGCTTTCTCTCTTCAAAGAACAAACCCTAACCTCTCATGTGTTGAGATTCAAGGGTTAGCAAGACTAATAGATCCCTAATTCTCTTCTATATCCTCTAGGTTACCTTGATTAGCACTCATAGCAACCTAGTTAGCTCAAGTGAGAGGTTAAAGCTTGGAGAAGTAGCTCTCGGGTGGATCTTCTATCACAACGAGGAGGCCGACGAGGAGGTGGTAAACGAGAACAAGAAGGACTTGATTCATTAGGTATAATCAACTATCATAGTAGCTAATCACTTCTAGATAGTTGTTAGTTAGGGTTTAGCAAAGATCCGTAAAGTTAGTCGATGTTAGTTTAAACAAAATGATTGTTTTACCTATTCCGCCTCCCCGCATCATGTGGGGTGTCTAAAATCGACTTACAGTGGTATCAGAGCCTCGCTAAACCATAACTAACTTGTTAGCAAAGTCGTTAGAAATTCGATCGTAAAACGAACCCGAAAAAACATCATTTTAACCAAGTTTCTGCCGATTTTAAAACGGGGTCTAAAAATTTTTCAGGGACCCTTAAAAATACAAGCAGGGAATTATAAGATTTTTGGTGAAATTTGGAATCGTGACTCGGCCAAACCGCCGTGGAACCACGGCCGATCCATGCGATCCGCCGCGGATCCGCGGCCGAGTTGAAGCCGAGTCAACCCAAATTTGCCCAGTAACTCTTCTGTGTTGATGTTGTATTTCTGGGATGTTTTGTTTCTGCTCAGGTTTCAGGTGCACAGAGAATTATTTGGAGTAGAATCATTTGTGTTTGCTTGATCAAAATTCTAAGATGTTTGGTAAACTTGATTATATCTGTGATGTGTTTAATGAGTTCGTAAACCTCCCCTAACTGCTAGTATGTCGGTTAGCAGGGGGTTGTACATTTCTGTAATGGTTTTTACTGGTTTGTGTTTGTGGACTTGTTGGATTGTCGTGAATGGATAGCCGGGGATGTGAGACGAGTGTTTCTTTCATTCAAATGTAATTTGTAAATTGTTGTAATATTCTTTTGCGGGGCACATCCGGGTTGAGGTTGTAGCCACCGTTGTATTATTTCATTTACTGTTTTCTACTCTTAGGATAGACCCAAGATGGGGTGCACAAACTACCGGGTACTTTGAAGTGTTTAGTGTCCTGCTCACGTTGTTGAGGGAGACCACTTCACTTCGGACTTGGCGGGTAGTTTGCCGTACCCGTAGGGGTCTAGGGTGGGGTTTTGGCTATTCATCACGACTGTGTAATCCGTCTTTCTTTGCAGGCTCAAAAGGAATGCGGATTCGTAGAAAATCCAATATGTTCATATATGATCTGGAATGCCTATTATTGCGTCTGACGAATGTACAATATCTATATATGATATCTATTAGGCGTCACTTATGTTTTACACCCGCGCTAGCCCAGCCTTCGCTCTGTCGTTAGTTAAGTAACCTAACGGGTGAATGACGGGACCCAGTGGTGAATGCGGATGGCATAAGAGGACGTTGTATTTTCGTTGTTTTCTGCAATGATAGGTTAATTGATGGGACGCATTATATTAAAGCAAAGAAAATAAACCAAAGTTGAATCGTTGGAACAGTTTAAAAGAAACCACTCGGTTATTTTAAAACAGAAGATAGTTTTTAAATTGCGGAGCTTAAGCCACACCTTTTAAAAGCTATCAGGTTCCTTCGATCATATCAAGTTCACTACGTTCGCGGTTTCGCCAAAACCATTCATAGCCCTCCGTCACTTCATTTGGGTATTCAGTAGTATTCAAGTTATGTATTTTGACCAACGCCAAGGCATAGTGTTTGGTAGCTGCTGGGTATTCATTTGTTGCATAGATAGATGAGTTGGTTTGGGACAGTCGTACTATCATTTGGCCAACGTCAGGGGTATGTACGGATGGGTTCAAATTAACAAGATAATGATGGGAAAAACTTGACATGTGACTTATGACATTTTGACCAACGCCAAGTTCATAAGAGCATGGGGCAGAAATTTATATCGGGAATTTCTAAAGAAACTGAAATTTGCTAAGAGTTGCATACCATTTGGAGTATGATAATTTTGGTAGGATTCCTTCAACTTTATCACACGATGATATTTGGATCCCGATCCTACTGTGAGTATCCGCTACTCATCAGGAGATTCGTCACTTAACGATCAATGCTATAAACCAAGTAGGTGTCGAGAAAGGTGTCAGCGAGGCTACGTCCCCAGAGAAAAGAGGTTATTTAATTAAGGAACTTCGCGAAAGCGTCGTAAAACCTCCCTCGAAGTAACGACACCAGCCTGGCTGAACGGTTAAGCAAGTATTGTACGGTGAGAATAGTCCTGACTAGTTCTTCCTTTTTGGTTTGAGGAGGGATTCGAGAAACAGTGGGAGCCATCCTGTTTAGATAAACTAAAAACCACTCTAAACTTGCAAGTGCATCATGCTAAAGTGTTCCCTCTCTCTATCATTACAGCGACCCAGAACATGACAGGCCTTAAGTTACTATTAGATAAAAATATTTTGACAGGGCCAAACTATAAAGATTGGTTCCGGAATGTTAAGATGGCAATTACTTATGACAAATTGGGGTATGTCCTTACCACTAAGGCACCTGCTCTCCCTGGTCCAGAATCCAGTGTCGCGGATAAGGAAATCCGCAAGACCTGGGAGATTGATTGCGCGAAGGCCAAATGCATCGTGCTTGCCTCTATGAATAATGAAAATCAGAGGAGGCACGAGAATATGGATCTTGAATCCATATTTCTCCACACAAAGGATCTGTATGGAGAGCAATCTCATATAGCAAGATACGAGACCTCGAAGAACTTGTTTCAGTCGAGGCTGGCCGTCGGGTCATCTGTAGGAGAACATGTCCTTAAGATGATTGGTTATATAGAAGAGCTCGCGGACTTTGGGACAACTTTAGAGAACGAGCCCTATACAGACTTGGTTCTTCAGTCCCTTCCTTCCACCTACGCCCAATTTATCTTGAATTTCAACATTCAAGGTAAGGAAGTTGAGCTTCCAGAACTCCTTAATATGTTGAGGAGTGCAGAGGGCACCTTGCAGAAGGAAAGGGAAACACCCGCTATGTTTGTTCGCGGTGCTTCCTCTTCCGGGTCCAAGGCTAGGGCCAAAGGAAGGAAGAAGAAGGCCGCTACCAAACCAAGAGGAGGTGTTGGTAAGGTGGGAGCTAAGGGAAAGGCGAAGGTTGCGGTGCCAGTAGTGGCAACGGACGAGTGCTTCCACTGTCGTAGGAAAGGCCACTGGAAGAAGGATTGCAAAGCTTGGATTGCCAAGAACCAGGACCCGAAGCAAGCTGTGGCTTCGGCTTCATATGTGTTTGTAATTGAAAATTGTTTGTCAATCAACTCTACTTCTTGGGTATTGGATACCGGATCAGGATCTCATATATAGAATTCATTGCAGGCACTGAGAAACCGTAGAGTGCTGAAGGTTGGTGATATGACCCTCCAGGTTGCTAACGGAGCTAGCGTGGGTGTTGTGTCCGTGGGGGATTATCACCTTGGATTGACGAGTGGACATATTTTGCTTTTGCATAACTGTTTTTGTGTACCCAGTTTAATGTGTAATATCATATCAGTATCATTGTTATCAAAAGAAGGTTATGATTTCACGTTTGTAAGCGATGTTGTTAACATCCACCTTAATCATGGTTTGATTGGGTCCGGTACACTAGATAACGGTATATGTAAGTCCACGTTACCCTTCCCCGGTTCTTTGGGGTTGCGGAAAATGGTGAAAAACGATTTTTTCTAGGGTGGTAACATGGACTCAAAATACGGATCTTTGTTAAACAACTATCTAACAACCTAACTAGGAGTTTTACCTACTCGGTTAGGGGGTATACCTTAACTTGAACTCCTTCGTCTTCAACTCCTTGCGGTGGTTGGATCGGCCTCACCTCGTCGTCTCCTCGCGCCGAAGATGGATCCACCCGAAAGCTTCTACCTTTTGGCTTCTACTTCAAACTAGAAGAAACTAGAACACTTGGCTTGCTAGACCTTGTGTACTAGGATGAGTAGAGAAGTGATATGGGTTTTTTTATCTCTAAGGCAATGGTTCTCAACTCATGAGAGGGAGTTGCCTTGAGCTAGAGAGAGAGCTAGAGGAAGAGGGAGAGCTCAAGCATGAGAGAGAAAGGAAATGAAAGAAAATGAGCAAGCCTTTTTGCCATCCAAGCTCTCATAATCCAAAATTATGATAACACATAATAATAATTGAGTATTATGTGATGGTTATCATCATATCAAATGGCAATATCATTTCTTGCATTAAATGCAATTTGTGAACAAAACAAGCAAGCTAAAGTCAATGCCAAGAAATGATAGCCATTATCATAATGGTGGTCAACAAGTCCAACCTAGTCAACCGGTCAACAAAGTCAACAAGTCAACAAAGTCAACCCTTCAACCCAACCATGTCACATTAATACTTAATTAATATTATTGTTAATCATAATTCTAATTCTCATTAGGGTAGCAAAAGTCAACAGTCAACAACCCTAATGAGAATCCTCTGCCTCTGTCTCTATCAACCGTACATACACACCCGCATCCGCGTTCCGAGGAACACGAATGCAAACGAGATAAAATCAATCCCAAAACGTATACTAGGATCTGGTTTATCCCAAAGCCCGCTAGTAATAACTGGCCGGACACTAAACGTGCACAAGTGCACGGATGTGATTGAACCCTGTCGCAAAACCATGCGACCTCTACTCTTTTGCCTAAAGGCGAATAGCTCTCTGTGTGGGACTCTAAAGACTCGACACTACGCTGGCAGTGGGTTTAACCACAGACCGCAAGCGGCACTAGCTGTGCGTAACGGCCCTCAGGTAGATGCCGATAAGAAGACTGACGAGGTGAAACCCATCTGAACTCCTACTGAGCCTGAATATGACGGTCTTCGTACAGTCTGGTCTGTTCGTCTGAGAATATCGCATGGCGGGCCTAGGGGGCGGTAAACGTCAGTCCCCTAATAGCGGTACAAGTCGTGTCGGAGTGTAGCCCAGAACACCCTGAGATAACACTGGAAACCTATCAGTGCATCTCGCTTGCCCTGGCCAGGGACGACTGTGTGTAATAGCTCTCCGTGACACAGCGCGATATCAACTCCCAATACCGGGAGAGACGAATCCTGTCTAACCGTCAATGCCTCCAAGTGCTTCGGGACTGCACCCAACTACTACCTGTTTGCACGACTCCTTTGAGCCGTGGTAGGGTAGTAATCAAAGTACAGTGGGAACACACTCGAGGCGAAGTGACAGTGTCAAGTCAGCGGACTAGGCTGTACTCATGTCACCTGGGAACTGATAACTGACGATAGGTATAGTACCAACCAATCAGTTCCCGACGAGTCCTATCCAGTGTACTCGTAACCTAACGAGCACCCGCATACTATCTTAAGTACGACGTACTGACGGCTGTGGGACAGACCGTCTCCCCTGCTGGGATGAGAAGCGCATACGCTAGTCTACTCCGGAGTATCGATACCCTATCTCGATAGTCCTACGACTAGGGACCTGTATAAGGATGTGCTTGTGGATTACCCAGCCCCCACGAGTGTGACTGCCATCACAACGCTGGTAATCAAGCAAAGATCCTAAGGGCTCCACTAATGTGTATAGGTGATATACTAAAATAAACACATGTACACATTAAAGTAGAAACAAACTAAGTAGCATACTACCATTTTGAGCAAGATTGTCTATACAACTGTGAATATCCCAAGCTTCCATTAAGTAATATACAAACTAGTATAATACAGTAATGGCCTCTAGGGCATATATACTAACAATCTCCCATTTGCACTAAGGCCATGTACTGGCGTATCGAAGACCTATCATCTCGATCAGCCGCTCGAACTGAGTCTGGGGTAAGGCCTTCGTGAGTGGATCAGCAGTGTTATCTTCCGTAGCAACCCTCCGAACCTCGATCTCCTGGCGATCCACGATCTCCCTGATCAGGTGATACCGCCTCAAGATGTGTTTGGACTTCTGATGGGACCTGGGTTCCTTCGCTAAAGCTATAGCCCCGTTGTTGTCGCAATACAGAGGTATTGGATCAACAATGGACGGAACCACCTGAAGTTTCGTTAAGAACTTCCTCATCCAGACAGCTTCTTTTGCGGCATCAGCAGCAGCGATATATTCCGCTTCCATCGTCGAGTCTGCAACGGTTTCCTGTTTGGAACTCTTCCACCACACCGCCCCTCCATTGAGGGTAAAGACAAAACCCGACATGGACTTGGAATCATCCTTGTCACTCTGGAAGCTGGAGTCAGCAAAGGACTCGATCTGGAGGTCTTTCCGCCGTACACCAAGAACATCTCCTTAGTCCTTCTCAGGTACTTGAGAATGTTCTTTACCGCTATCCAGTGTTTCTCCCTAGGGTTTGACTGATACCGGCTTACCACACTCAGTGCATAAGCTACATCTGGTCTGGTACACAACATCGCATACATTATGGAACCTACCACAGAAGCGTAGGGTATAATAGACATGCGATCCCTTTCCAAATCAGTCTTGGGAGACATCTCTTTGGAGAGGGTGATCCCGGGACAAGCCGGTAGGTTACCGCGCTTGGAATCTTCCATACTGAATCTTTTTAGTATGGTGTCGATGTACCTGGACTGCGAAAGTCCTAACATCCTCTTGGATCAATCACGATGGATCCGGATCCCCAGAATGTAAAATGCATCACCCAGATCTTTCATGGAGAACCTGTGTGACAAGAACCCCTCGACAGATTGTAGCATAGGAATGTCATTTCCTATCAAGAGAATGTCATCCACGTATAAAACGAGGAACACGACAGTTCTTGCTACAAATCTACTATAGATGCATGGTTCATCTGGATTTTTGATAAAGCCAAATTCTTTGACCGTCTCATCAAAACAGATGTTCCAACTCCGCGATGCCTGCTTTAGTCCATAAATGGACTTAAGCAAATTGCACACCTTTTCGCTGCTCCCACTCTGAATGAAACCCTCTGGCTGGTCCATATAGACACACTCTTCTAAATTTCCATTTAGAAAAGCGGTCTTTACGTCCATCTGCCAAATCTCATAATCGTGGAAGGCAGCAATGGCAAGAAGGATCCGAATGGATTTCAGCATAGCCACTGGAGAAAAGGTTTCGTCATAATCCAAACCAGGTCTTTGACGAAAACCCTTTGCAACAAGTCTAGCCTTATAGGTCTCAACCTGTCCATCTACACCAATCTTTTTCTTGAAGATCCATTTGCATCCTACGGGTTTTACCCCATCTGGAGCAATGTCCAAAGTCCATAATTTGTTGCTGTACATGGACTCCATTTCGGTCCGCATTACATCCAGCCATTTTACCGAGTCAACGCTCTGAATGGCCTGCTGGAAGCTAGTAGGCTCAACACTATCCATGATGCAATCCTCTCTATCCCCGTCTATGAGAAAACCGTAGTATCTCTCGGGCGGATGAGACTGCCTACTACTCCTGCGGAGCGGCGTAGGAATGTCCTGTTCTTTTGAACCCTCAGGTTCTACTAAGCTCTCAGTAATAGCTCGTGGTTCTAGAATTTCTTCCAGTTCTACTGCACTCCCACTTATCTGATTTTCCAAAAACTCAGTTTCCAAGAAGCAGGCATGCCGAGAAACAAAAACCTTTTGTTCCTCTTCGCAATAGAAGAAATATCCCTTGGAGTTCTTTGGATATCCCACAAACTTGCACTGTACTGAGCGTGCCTCGAGTTTGTCCGCATGCTGCTTTTTAACAAAAGCTGGACATCCCCAGTCTTAATGTGCTTAAGATAGGGTTTCTTCCCACACCACATCTGATATGGTGTGGTAGGCACAGTCTTAGTTGGAACTCGGTTCAAAAGATATGCAGCTAATTCTAGTGTATATCCCCAGAATGATCGCGGTAACTCAGCGTTACTCATCATGGAACGTACCATATCCAATAGGGTCCGGTTCCGTCTCTCCGATACACCGTTATGTTGCGGAGTGTATGAAGGAGTAAGCTGAGAGAGAATACCATTCTCTTTTAGGTAATCCAGGAACTCGGCACTTAAGTATTCACCACCTCGATCGGATCTCAGTGTCTTGATACTTTTGCCGGTTTGTTTTTCTACTTCATTCTTATATTCCTGGAATTTTCCAAAGGCTTCGGATTTATGTTTCATTAAGAAGACATATCCGTACCTTGAAAAATCATCCGTAAAAATAATGAAGTAAGAATAACCGCTTCGCGCATGTGTAGACATTGGACCGCACACGTCGCTGTGTACGAGTCCCAAGAGCGAGCTCGCTCTTACTCCGTGTCCAGTGAACGGAGTCTTTGTCATCTTTCCTTTGAGACAGGATTGACAAGTTGCATACGATTGATATTGGAACGGATCCAAATATCCTTCTGTATGTAACTTCGTCAACCTTCTCTCATTGATGTGACCTAGTCTACAATGCCATAAGAAAGCCTGATTAGTTTCCGGAGACTTTCTTTTGTGTGTATTCTGGACATAGAAAATCTGTGGTTGGTTTAATACGTATATACCATTGCTTAATGTACCTGACCCAATCAGAACTTGATTAAGGTGAATATTCACAACATTACTTACAAATGCAAATTCATAACCTTCTTTAGATAATAAAGATACAGAAATGATATTACAAGTTGCATTGGGTACAAAATAGCAATTACACAAAACCAAAACGTGTCCATCTGACAATCCCAGGTGATAGTCCCCCACGAACTCAGCATCCATGCCAGCTCCGTTTGCAACTCTGAGGGTCATATCACCTGCCTTCAAAACCCTACGCTTTCTCAGTGCCTGCAAAGAATTACTGATATGAGATCCTGATCCGGCATCCAATACCCAGGAAGTAGAGATTATTGAAAGTCAGTTTTCAATAACATACACACCTGAAGCCGAAGCCACAACTTGCTTCGGATCCTGGTTTCTGGCCTTCCAAGCCCGGCAATCTTTCTTCTAGTGTCCCTTCTTATGACAATAGAAGCATTCTTCCTTTCCCACAAGCTGCCCCGCTATCTTTGTTGCTTTTGCTTTTCCCTTCGTTTCCACTTTACTAACACCGCCCCTTGGTTTGGCGGGGGCTTTCTTCTTCTTTCCCTTGGTTTTCGCTTTGGACTTAGAAGAGGAAGATCCTCCTACAAACAAAGTGGATGTTTCCCTACCTTTCTTTAGAGTGCCCTCTGCACTCCTCAGCATGTTGAGGAGTTCCGGAAGTACAACTTCTTTTCTTTGTAAGTTGAAGTTTAGGATAAACTGGGCGTAAGTGGAAGGAAGGGACTGGAGAATCAAGTCCGTATAGAGCTCGTTCTCTAACATGGTCCCAAGGTCCGCGAGCTCCTCAATGAAGCCAATCATCTTAAGCACGTGTTCCGCTACCGATGATCCGATGGCCAATCTCGCTGAAAACAACTTTTTCGAGACTTCGTATCTGGCGATACGGGATTGCTCTCCATACAGTTCTTTTGTATGAAGAAATATGGATTCTAGGTCCATATTCTCGTGCCTCCTCTGATGTTCATTGTCCATAGAGGCAAGCACGAGGCACTTGGCCTTCGCGCTATCGATCTCCCGGGTCTTACGGATTTCCTTATCCGCGACGCTAGAGGTGGGACCTGGGACAAGGGGAGCTTTGGTGGTAAGGAGATACCCCAGCTTGTCGTAAGTGATTGCCATTTTGACATTCCTGAGCCAATCTTTATAGTTTGGCCATGTCACTATGTTTTTATCTAGAAGTAACTTAAGTCCGGTCATGACGATTGGTCGCTGCAATTAGGAGAGAGAGAAGAAACACTCAGCATGATGCTTTTGCAAGTTTAGAGTGGTTTTTAGTTTGTCTAAACAGGATGGCTCCCACTGTTTCTCGAATCCCTCCTCAAACCAAAAAGGAGGAATTAGTCGGGATCAATCTCACCGCACAATACTTGCTTAACCGTTCAGCCAGGCCAGTGTCGGTACTTTGAGGGAGGTTTTCCAACGCTTTTGCGAAGTTCCTTAATTTAAGAACCTCTTTTCCCTGGGGGTGTAGCCCCGCTAACACCTTTCTAGACACCTACTAGGTTTATAGCATTGATCGTTAAGTGAGAAATTTCCCGAGGAGTAGCATATACTCACAGTAGGATCGGGATCCAAATATCATCGCGTGACAAAACTGAAGGAATCCTACCAGAATCATCACACTCCAAATGGTATGCAACGCTAGCAAGTTTCAAGTTCTTTTGAAACTCCCGATGTAGATTTTTGCCCCATACTCTTATGACCTTGACTTTGGCCAACAAATCATAAGTCATATGTCAAGTTCTACCAGTCATTCTCCAGGTTAATTTGAACCCACCCGTACCTACCCTTGACTTTGGCCAACAAGGCAGTACGACTGTCCCAAACCAACGCATCTATCTATGCTGCACATGAATACCCAATAGCTACCAATCACTATGCCTTGACTTTGGCCAACAAACATAGCTTGAATACTATTGACTATCCATGTGAAACGACGGAGGGCTACGAATGGTTTTGGCAAAACCGTGAATGTAGTGAACTTGATATAATCGATGGAACGAGATAGCTTTTAAAAGGAGTGGCTTAAGCTCCGCGTTCAAAAGTTGGTTTTTGAAAAGAAACCGAGTGGGTTTTGAAAGTGTTCCAACGACTTTTACTTGGTTTATTTTCTTGCATTAATTTTAATGCGTCCCATCATTTAATCCTACCATTGCAGAAAACAACCAAAATATGACGTACGCTTATGCTATCCGCATTCGCCACGAGGCCCCGTCATTACCCGTTAGGATACTTAACTAACGACAGAGCGGGGGCTGGACTAGCGCGGATGCAAAACATAAGCAACGCCTAAATAGATATCATATGTAGATATATAGCAATGATAGCCATTACAGATCACAGATGAACACATTGGATATACTAGGAATCCGCATTCCGTACGAGCCTGTAACGGAAAGCGGATTACACGGTCGCGGTGAATAGCCAATACCCCACCCTAGACCCCTACGGGTGCGGCAAACTACTCGCCAAATACCCGAAGCGAAGCAACCTCCCTCAACGACGTGAGTAGGCCACTCGGCACTTCGAGGTACCCGATAGTTTGTGCACCCCTTCCATGGGTCTATCCTAGGAGCAAAAACAGTAAAAGAAATTATACAATGACAGCTACAACCTCATCCCGGTTGTGCGGCCATATAAATAATATTACATCAATTACAAATTTACATGAATTGTAAGAAAAAGAAAACTCTCATCTCACAACCCCCTGGCTATTCACCCACGACAATCCAATGAATTCATATACACATACCATCAACATTACAGATCACAGATATGTATAACCCCCACTAATCGACGTATAGCGATTAGCAGACGTTCAATACATATATCACATCACAGAAATTTACCCGTTAGCTTAAGTCTTTAGAAGTTCGATCAAAATACGGATTTTAAGCCCCCAAAACAAATTTTGCTTTCTGGAAAATCTGGGCAGAAAAAACATATTGTAAAAATCCCAAAACACCCCTCTGAACACACTGCAAGAAAATTCGCCGACGGCTGAGTCAACTCGGCCGCGGATCCGCGGCGGGAGCATGCTCCTGCCGCGGTTTCGCGGCTCTTTGACCGAGTCCCTGGACCAATTTTCTACAGTGTGTTGTAAAAAGCCTGAGCCGATTTTTAGTGTAAGATTTAATAATTTTTGAACAAGAAAAAAAATCGGCAGAAACTATACTTTTCGGGCGTGTTTCGTGACTTTTTCTCCGATCGAACTTCTAGTTACTTTACTAACTTGTTAGATAGTGTTAACTAGGCTCTGATACCACTGTAAGTCCACGTTACCCTTCCCCGGTTCTTTGGGGTTGCGGAAAATAGTGAAAAACGATTTTTTCTAAGGTGGTAACATGGACTCAAAATACGAATTTTTGTTAAACAACTATCAACAACCTAACTAGGAGTTTTACCTACTCGGTTATAGGGTTATACCTTAACTTGAACTCCTTCATCTTCAACTCCTTGCGGTGGTCGGATCGGCCTCACCTCGTCGTCTCCTCGCGCCGAAGATGGATCCACCCGAAAGCTTCTACCTTTTGGCTTCTACTTCAAACTAGAAGAAACTAGAACACTTGGCTTGCTAGACCTTGTGTACTAGGATGAGTAGAGAAGTGATATGGGGTTTTTATCTCTAAGGCAATGGTTCTCAACTCATGAGAGGGAGTTGCCTTGAGCTAGAGAGAGAGTAAGAGGAAGAGGGAGAGCTCAAGCATGAGAGAGAAAGGAAACGAAAGAAAATGAGCAAGCCTTTTTGCCATCCAAGCTCTCATAATCCAAAATCATGATAACACATAATAATAATTGAGTATTATGTGATGGTTATCATCATATCAAATGGCAATATCATTCCTTGCATTAAATGCAATTTGTGAATAAAACAAGCAAGCTAAAGTCAATGCCAAGAAATGATAGCCATTGTCATGATGGTGGTCAACAAGTCCAACCTAGTCAACCGGTTAACAAAGTCAACAAGTCAACAAAGTCAACCCTTCAACCCAACCATGTCACATTAATACTTAATTAATATTATTGTTAATCATAATTCTAATTCTCATTAGGGTTTAGCAAAAGTCAACAGTCAACAACCCTAATGAGAATCCTCTGCCTCTGTCTCTGTCAACCGTGCATACACATCCGCATCCGCGTTCCAAGGAACACGAATGCAAACGAGATAAAATCAATCCCAAAACGTTTACTAGGATCTGGATTAACCCAAAGCCCGCTAGTAATAACTGGCCGGACACTAAACGTGCACAAGTGCACGGATGTGACCGAACCCTGTCGCAAAACCATGCGACCTCTACTCTTTTGCCTAAAGGCGAATAGCTCTCTGTGTGGGACTCTAAAGACTCGACACTACGCTGGCAGTGGGTTTAACCACAGACCGCAAGCGGCACTAGCTGTGCGTAACGGCCCTCAGGTAGATGCCGATTAGAAGACTGACGAGGTGAAACCCATCTGAACTCCTACTGAGCCTGAATGTGACAGTCTTCATTCATTCCGGTCTGTTCGTCTGAGAATATCGCATGGCGGGCCTAGGGGGCGGTAAACGTCAGTCCCCTAATAGCGGTACAAGTCGTGTCGGAGTGTAGCCCAGAACACCCTGAGATAATACTGGAAACCTATCAGTGCATCTCGCTTGCCCTGGCCAGGCACGACTGTGTGTAATGGCTCTCCGTGACACAGCGCGATATCAACTCCCAATACCGGGAGAGACGAATCCTGTCTAACCGTCACTGCCTCCAAGTGCTTCGGGACTGCACCCAACTACTACCTGTTTGCACGACTACTTTGAGCCGTGGTAGGGTTGTAATCAAAATACAGTGGGAACACACTCAAGACGAAGTGACAGTGTCAAGTCAGCGGACTAAGCTGTACTCATGTCACCTGGGAACTGATAACTGACGATAGGTATAGTACCAACCAATTAGTTCCCGACGAGTCATGTCCAGTGTACTCGTAACCTAACGAGCACCCGCATACTATCTCAAGTACGACGTACTGACGGCTATGGGACAGACCGTCTTCCCTACTGGGATGAGAAGCGCATACGCTAGTCTACTCCAGAGTATCGATGCTCTGTTTCGATAGTCCTACGACTAGGGACCTGTATAAGGATGTGCTTGTGGATTACCCAGCCCCCACGAGTGTGACTGCCATCACAACGCTGGTAATCAAGCAAAGATCCTAAGGGCTCCACTAATGTGTATAGGTGATATACTAAAATAAACACATGTACAGATTAAAGTAGAAACAAACCAAGTAGCATACTACCATTTTGAGCAAGATTGTCTATGCAACTGTGAATATCCCAAGCTTCCATTAACTAATATACAAAGTAGTATGATACAGTAATGGCCTCTAGGGCATATACACTAACAGTATATACGTGTTAAACCAATTACAGATTTTCAATGTCCAGAACACACTAAAAAGAAAGTCTCCAGATATAAATCAGGTTTTCATATGGTATTGTAGACTGTGTCACATCAATGAGACAAGGTTAACTAAGTTACATAGAGAAGGATATTTAGATCCGTTCGAATATCAATCTTATGCAACTTGTTAATCATGTCTCAAAGGAAAGATGACAAAGACTCCATTCACTGGACATAGAGTAAGAGCGAGCGAGCCCTTAGGACTCATACACAGCGATGTATGTGGTCCAATGTCTGCACATGCAAGAGGTTGTTTTCATATTTCATTACTTTTACAGACGATTACTCTAGGTATGGATTCATTTTCTTAATAAAACATAAATCCGAGGTCTTTGAGAAATTCCAAGAATATAAGAATGAAGTAGAAAACCAAACCGGCAAAAGTATCAAGACACTGAGATCTGATCGAGGTGGTGAATACTTAAGTGTCGAGTTCCAATGTTACCTAAAAGAAGAAGGAATTCTCTCTCAGCTTACTCCTCCATACACTCCACAGCATAATGGTGTATCGGAAAGACGGAACCAAACCCTATTAGATATGGTACGTTCCATGATGAGTAATGCTGAGTTACTGCGATCTTTCTGGTGTTATGCATAAGAATCAGCTGCATATCTTTTGAACAGGGCTCCTACCAAGACTGTACCTACCACGCCATATCAGATGTGGAGTGGGAAGAAACCCTATCTTCAGTATCTGAAGATATGGGGATGTCCAGCTTTTGTTAAAAAGCAGCATGCGGACAAACTCGAGGCACGATCAGTACAGTGTAAGTTTGTGGCGTATCCAAAGAACTCCAAGGGGTATTTTTTCTATTATGGAGAGGAACAAAAGGTTTTTGTTTCTCGTAATGCCCATTTTCTAGAAGAGCAGTTTTTAGAGAAGGAAACAAGTGGGAGCGCAATAGAACTGGAAAAAATTCCAGAACCACAAACTACTACTGAAAGTTTGGTAGAACCAGTAGTTCAAGAAGAATAGGACATTCCCGTCCCCCTCCGTAGGGGTAGTAGGCCGTCTCATCCGCCTGAGAGATACTACGGTTTTCTCATAGATGGGGATAGAGAGGATTGCGTCATTGATAATGATGAACCTATTAGCTTCCAGCAGGCCGTCCAGAGCGGCGACTCAGTAAGATGGCTGGATGCAATGCGGACCGCGATGGAGTCCATGTACACCAACAAAGTATGGACTTTGCTCCAGGTGGGGTAAAATCCATAGGATGCAAATGGAACTTCAAGAAAAAGATTGGTGTAGATGAACAGGTGGAAACCTATAAGGCTAGACTTGTTGCAAAGGGTTTTCGTCAAAGACCTGGTTTGGACTATGACAAAACTTTTTCTCCAGTGGATATGCTCAAATCTATTCCGATCCTTCTTGCCATTGCCGCCTTCCATGATTATGAGATCTGGCAGATGGACGTAAAGACGGCTTTTCTAAATGGTAATTTAGAATAGTGCGTCTATATGGATCAGCCAGAAGGTTTCAATCAGAGTGGGAGCAGCGAGAAAGTGTCCAAGTTGCTTAAGTCCATTTATGGACTAAAGCAGGCATCGCGGAGTTGGAACATCTGTTTTGATGAAACGGTCAAAAAATATGACTTTATCAAAAATCCAGATGAACCATGTATATATAGTAAAATTGTAGCACGAACTGTCGTATTCCTCGTCTTGTACGTGGATGACATTCTGTTGATAGGAAATGACATTCCTATGCTACAATCTGTCAAAAGATTCTTGTCACACAGGTTCTCTATGAAAGACCTGGGTGATGCCTCTTACATTCTGGGGATCCAGATCTATCGTGATAGATCTAAGAGGAAATTGGGACTTTCGCAGTCCAGGTATATCAACACTATACTGAAAAAATTCAGTATGGAAGATTCTAAGCGCGGTAATTTACCGGCTTGTTACGGAATCACCCTACCCAAAGAGATGTCTCCCAAGACTGATTTGGAAAGGGATCGCATGTCAGTTATACCCTACGCTTCTGCGGTAGGCTCTATAATGTATGCGATGTTGTGTACCAGACCAGATGTAGCTTACGCACTGAGCGTGGTAAGCAGGTATCAGTCAGACCCAGGGGAGAAGCACTGGATAGCAGTAAAGAACATTCTCAAGTACCTGAGAAGGACTAAGGATATGTTCTTGGTTTACGGCGGAAAAGACCTCCAGATCGAGGCTTTTGCTGATTCCAGCTTCCAGAGTGACAAGGATGACTCCAAGTCCATGTCAGGTTATGTCTTTACCCTCAATGGAGGGGCGGTGTGCTGGAAGAGTTCCAAGCAGGACACCGTTGCTGACTCGACAATGGAAGCGGAGTATATCTCTGCTTGCGATGCCGCAAAAGAAGCAGTCTGGATGAAGAAGCTCCTAACAGAACTTCAGGTGGTTCCTACCATTGTTGATCCAATACCGCTGTATTGCGACAACAATGGAGCTATAGCTTTAGCGAAGGAACGCAGGTCCCATCAGAAGTCCAGACACATCTTGAGGCGGTATCACCTGATCAGGAAGATCATAGATCACCAGGAGATCGAGGTCCGGAGAGTTCCTACAGAGGAGAACACTGCAGATCCATTCACTAAGGCATTACCTCAGATTCAGTTCAAGAGGCTACTCGAGATGATAGGTCTTCGATACGCCAGTACATGGCCCTAGTGTAAGTGGGAGATTGTTAGAGTATATGCCCTAGAGGCCATTATTGTATCATACTAGCTTGTATATTACTTAATGGAAGCTTGGGATATTCACAGTTATATTAACAGTCTTGCTAAACCTGGTAGTACGCTACTTGGTTTATATCTATCTTAATATGTGTATATGTTAGCATATCGAGAATACATATTGATAGAGCCCTTAGGATCTTGCTTGACTACCAGCGTTGTGATGGCAGTCACACTAGTGGGGGCTGGGTAGTCTACAAGCACATCCTTTTTCAGGTCCCTAGTCTTAGGTTTATCGAGACAGGGCGTCGATACTCCGGAGTAGACTAGTGTGTAAGCTTCTCATCCCGGTTGGGGAGATGGTCTGTCCCACAGCCATCAGTATATTGTACTGGAGATAGTATACAGGTGCTCGTTGGGTTACGGTTACACCGGACAGGACTCGCAGGGAACTGTTGGTTGGTATTATACCCGTCGTCAGTTAACAGTTCCCAGGTGACATGAGTACAGCATAGTCCGCAGACTTGACACTGCTGCTTCGCCTCGAGTGTGTTCCCACTGTTCTTAGATTGCTACCCTACCACGGCTCAAAGGAGTCGTGCAAACAGGTAGCAATTGGGTGCAGTCCCAAAGCACTTGGAGGCAGTGGCAGTTAGACAGGATTCGTCTCTCCCGGTATTGGGAGTTGATATCGCGCTGTGTTTAGAAAGCCATTACGCAAAGTCCCTGGCCAGAGCAAACGAGATATACTGGTAGGATTTCCAGTAGCTTCTTAAGGTGTAATGGGCTTTGCTCCAACACGACTTATACAACTTTTAAGGGACTGACGCTTGCCGCCCCCCTAGACCTGATATACGATAGTCTTAAACGAACAGACTGGACTGTACGGAGATTGTCACATCAGGCTCAGTTGGAGTTCGGATGGGTTTCCTCATCGGCCTTCTTATCGACATCTACCTGGGGACCGTTACGTACAGCTAGTGCCGCTTGCTGTCTGTGGTTAAACCCACTGCCAGCGTAGTGTCGAGTCTTTAGAGTCACACACAGAGAGTTTCCCTGCTTCGGGCGAAACGATATAGAGGTCGTATGGTTTTACGACAGGGTTCGGACACATACGTGTTTTTACGCACGTACGATGTTCGGACAGTTTATACTAGCAGGTTTTGGTTTAAGCCAGATTCTAATATTGGATTATTGGATTTATACAGTCTCAGTATTTCCATGTTTTCACGGATGGGAGGGGCATTCTCGTAATTAGTCGAGAAGCTTCTAGAAGATTGATTAGTTGGAGGCTTAGGTGGAATTTGCATTAAATGGATTAATGACTCATGGTGTGATTCATCCAAATGAGTTAATGAAGCATTTATTGCTTAATGACTCATGAGGTGATTCACACATAGTGAGTTAATGAAGCATGGTTGATATTATCATATGTTATTCATTTAATAAGTATCATGCTTCATATATATTCACAAATGAGATATTATTCATATGATTCTCATTCTCACCTTCTCTCTCCTCAAGCTCTCTCTCTCTCTTCAAAGAACTAACCCTAACCTCTCATGTGTTGAGATCCAAGAGTTAGCAAGACTAATAGATCTCTAATCCTCTTCTATATCCTCTAGGTTACCTTGATTAGCACTCATAGCAACCTTGTTACCTCAAGTGAGAGGTTAAAGCTTGGAGAAGTAGCTCTCGGGTGAATCTTCTATCACAATGAGGAGGCCGACGAGGAGGTGGTCAACGAGAACAAGAAGGAATTGATTCATTAGGTATAATCATCTATCATAGTAGCTAATCACTTCTAGATAGTTGTTAGTTAGGGTTTAGCAAAGATCCGTAAAGTTAGTCGATGTTAGTTTAAACAAAATGATTGTTTTACCTATTCCGCCTCCCTGCATCATGTGGGGTGTCTAACGTCGACTTACAGTTAATATATATATCATAGGGTTCCTAATTTCCTCCAAGTCCATATAACATCAAATAAAGGTGAACATGTAGCTATATCCAGGTATGCGTAACCATGTTGTCATAGCAAGATATGTGTTTCAACCTATCAATAATGATGTAATACCCTTCAGGTATAAGTGAAGTATGTATGCAAGGTATACATGTAGCTATGTCATTACGTGTGAAATATACCTATCACTAATGGCAACTAGCATGTAAGCATGTCAAGGCATATGTGTAAGCATGTAGATATATAGGTATGCTATATATCATATGCATAAAAAAATATGAATCAATGTCTCAATGTCCCTAACCAAACAATATCATATAGGTATGTGTGCTTTGCGTGTCATGGCAATTATTGACGGTGTGTGTGGCATACAATCAGTGCTCATGCAACAAGAGCCGTCAATAATAATGCAGTGTTCTAAGGGTACAAGTCCAAGCACAACAAATAACTAGGCAATAAGGTGTATGCGCAACTCTATATATGAAGTAGAATATGCGACAATATCATGTCATCTCTAGCCCAGACGCATAACGCCATGCGGGCGATTCCCCTATAGATGTTAAATCTAGTCATCAACTTCCTGGCTAAGTAAAGCCAACTATTCGCTTTCCCCTGTTCGTAGCGCCCGAAGTCCCTGCGTGCGATCCTCAAAGCATATAACAATAAAACAAGTGTATATTAGCAAACGACCAATAACACGTATCAACTACGTTTGACCGACGCACCAACTCCAAACATACTCTTAAGTGTTCGTCAAGTGGCTAACGCGCGAAGCGACACCATGAAACCAACTTAAGAGCAAAAACTACACAAAGACACGAGCGACATCGGCACGACCCTAACTAGGAAGGCAAAGCGACACAACCACCAAGCCTAAACCCTGATCGTACCGATCGCGCATTCAAAACACAAGATATAGCGTGGAATCAATATAATTAACGTTGCAACGTCAAAAGAAACGCACGCCTAAAATTTACCAAAATCTAGTAAACATCATATATCATTTTAGCACCAAACTACAACTTTTTACTAAACTAGAATTTACAAATATCACTAATTAGCAAGATTAAACCATACAAACCCTTACTCGAATTTTAATCTCACTTCATTAGGATTTAGTAAAGTCTAGTTTGCTAATTAGCTTAATTAACCAATTAGGAAAAATATCATTTAACAAATTAGCAACTTGGTTAAATTTTCATAACCTTCAAATAACAATTAACCAATTCATCAAGTTAAATCCTAACTTGAACTTCATTAAAATTATCATTAATGAATTAAATATGAATTTAAAGCTATAATTAAACAATTAACTAGCTGGCTTATGATTTAAACATAACAATTAAGGATTAGGGTTAAGGTTTTTATACCTCACAAAAGATCAAAATCAAGCAACTAGAAATCCAAAGTTAGCCTCCAAAAATCCTAATTTGATGAAGATCCAAGCTTGATTTGAAGAAGAAGAATGATGGGTTTTGATTATATTTGAGTTTGGATGAATAAATTTGGATTTTTCATGAATTTTTCAAGCTTTAAAATGAAGAAATGAAGTGAAGAAGGAGATGGGGCAGCAAGCATGGGAAGCGGCCGGCCATTTGTGAAGGAGCTAGGGTTTTATGGTTAAGTGTAGAAAATTCTAGAAGATAATTATAATAATTGCAATATAGAACAAAATAGCATTTTGTCACAATTTCCTTTTGTTTAAAATTCAAAAAAAACCACAAAAATCTAGATATTTTTGGTGAGAAGATTAAAAACATAATCTAGTGATTAACTTAGCATAAAACCACATTAATAGTAATTAACCCAAACCAAAAAGTAATTACCACAAATAAATTGCATAAATAAAGCATT
Source organism: Agapanthus africanus (assembly GCA_030015575.1). NCBI lineage: Eukaryota > Viridiplantae > Streptophyta > Magnoliopsida > Asparagales > Amaryllidaceae > Agapanthus > Agapanthus africanus. The sequence continues at coordinate 503,176,402 of CM057337.1, forward strand.
AAAATAATATTTTAATTAGGGAAAAATTCTATGTGAACCAAAACTTCTAATTGACCCCCAAAGTCCGCGCACTAGTTTCATTCTAGCTAAACTAGGTGCCGTGAAGTCTATACAGAAGTTTGATAACAATCGGGTTAAAACGGAAAATACCGACTATTTTACCCTAAAAATGTAAAATTCTCAAAACGATTTCTAAAATATTACAATCTTCCCCCTTAAAGAAATTCGGTCCCCGAATTTAAAATTCTCACTAAGCGTACCTTCAAAGAGACGAGTACAAAAACTCCCATATCTCGCTCGCAGCCTCCCAAGTGATCACCTCACTATACGGCTACACCAAGAAAACCCTCCACAGATGGCAAAACCCTTGACCGAAGTTTCTCCACCTGCCGATCCACTAACACTATCGGCTGCTGGTGAACGAAAAATTACGTCCAAAGGAATGGTCGGGTGCTGAATCATGTGAGAAAGGTCATGAAGGTATTTGTGAAGTATCGACACAAAGAATACGGGGTGAATACTCAGTAATCTGGACGGAAGTGCCATATTATAGGCAACGGAACTAACTCGCTCGAGGATCTTAAAGGACCAACAATTCTGGGACCAAGCTTCCCAAAACTCAACACGCCATTTCATCGGAAAATTCGTAGGAATACATGATCTCCCACTGCGAACTCAAGTCTGCGACAACAACTGTCGGCATAAGACTCCTGTCTGTACTGGGCTGCTCTCATCATGACCTGAATCAACCGGATTTTCTCCGAAGCCTCATGACTAGCTGGGGTCCAAAATCCTACTCTCGTAGAGTCAGAAAAACAGACTGGCGATCGACACGACCTACCAAATAAAACCTAAAGGTTGCCAATTGGAACGTCTCCTGATAACTGCTATCGAAGGAGAACCCTAACAATGGCAAGTGACGATCCAAACTGCGAACAAACACCTAGTACGTACGCACAGGCATATCCTCCAGAGTCTGTATAGCCCGCTCTCACAACCCTCGTCCTGCGGATGGAAAAGCGGAGCTAAAGCTCAACCAGTACCCAAGGCTTTCTGAAACATCTGCCCAAGACGGCAAGCGAACGGGGTGCCTCTATTGGATACAACGCACGAAGGAACTCCGTGCAAACGAACAAACTTAACAAAGAACAACTGAGCAAATTGAGCATAACCGGACAACAAACACCCAAATGTAGTCACACCCTGTATAGACCTGGCTAGACACCATAACAAAATTCGTGGAGATCTGCTCCTATTCCCACTCCAGAATGGTTAAAGGTTGCCACTCTCCAGCCGATCTCAGATGCTCAACCTTAGCTCACAACAAGACAGACACCTTGAAACGAAATCCGAAACTTCACTCTTCATCCTTGCCCACCCGTAACTATCTCACAAGTCACGTCATATATTGGTGGAACTTGAATGAACACAGAAAGCTGACTGATGTGCCTGCTCTAGGATTTCGCGTCTCTACCCATCAGTATCAGGTACACAAACGCGTCCCTAAACGTAGCACACTCTGGTCGCAAATCAAGGACTCCGAATCATTACCCAGCCGAGTATGCTCAATAATCTCTAACGAACGAGTATCGGCGGGCTGTGCCTCGCGAAAGCGATTAGGGAAAAGTGGACGGGCGCGGACATGAACAAGCTGTCCCTTCAGTAGAGGCGAACTTATGCTGTACTCTACGATCGCACAAGAACTGTAAATCTGCAGAAAACTGTCTCAACACTGCGCACAGCTGGAACAAGCTAACCCTGGGCCTATGACTCCAGCATTAGCTACCACAATCACCTTGCCACGGGTAATGAGGATCTCACAAACACAATCCTACACAGGCTTTAACCAACGGCGCTATCTCAACAATCAGAACCTGCTGCAGGAAGATTTACATTATGCTCTGGTGGTCCGTGAAAATCTGACACGACTCTCCGCACAAGTAGTGTCCTCAGATCCTCAACGCACGACCACCGCGGCCATCTCCAGATCTTGAGTGGGATATCCTGCTCGTACTTCCTCCAACTGTTGGGAAGCAAAAGCGATAACTCTATAATGCCACAACAACACAAAATCGAGCCCCACCCGCGAAACATCACAGTTAAACAAAAAAGTCGCCCGATCCAGAAATCAAAGAAAGAACTGGTGCAGTTGTCAACCGAGTCTTTAACTGCTGAAAACTCCGCATGCATGCCTCAGTCCAAGAAAAAGAACTCCCTTCCTGGTCAACCCGGTCAAAGGTGCAGCGCTACACATTCAATCCTGCACGAAACGCGGAAAAAACCTGCTAAGCCCAAAAATCAGCGGACCTCCGTCCCGGATATAAGTCTGGGCCAAAGCTGTACGGCCTCGATCTTCCTCGGAACCATACGAAAACTATCTCCCATAACTACAAGACCTAGGAGTCAACACAAACAAGCCTGAAGGAACACTCCGAGAATTTAGCAAACCGATGGGGCTCTCCCAATGTCTGCAAAGAAAATCCTCAAGTGCTGCTCAAGTTCCTCACGACACATTGGAAAAGAACAGAATGTCTTCAACAACACAACAATCAACTGGTCGAGGAACGGCCTGAAGAAATCTGGTTCATCACATCCACAAAGGCTGATAGGGCATTGGTGAGTCCAACGACACCACCAAAACACATAAAGCCCGTAACGCGCACAAAAACAGTATTCGGAGTGTCATCACTCCGAACCCGCAACCAATGATGACCTGATCCCAAACAAACTTAGAAAATGTCTCACACTTCGGAGTTTGATTTCATCAAAAATCCAGATGAACCTTGTATCTACAAGAAGGTGGCAGAGAGTAAGGTTGTCTTCCTCGTATTGTACGTGGACGACATACTCTTGATAGGAAATGATATTCCTATGCTGCAATCGGTCAAGCTCTTCTTATCACAAAGATTCTCAATGAAAGATCTTGGTGATGCCTCCTGCGTATTGGGAATTAGGATCTATAGAGATAGATCCAAACGGATATTGAGATTGTCTCAATCCAGGTACATTGACACCATACTAAAGAGGTTTAGTATGGAAGAATCCAAGCGTGGGAACTTGCCCACGATCTCTGGAGTCACTCTCTCCAAAGAGATGTCTCCTAAGACTGATTTGGAGAGAGCTCGCATGCAAGGGATACCCTATGCTTCGGCTGTAGGCTCTATCATGTACGCGATGCTATGTACCAGACCCGATGTTGCATACTCACTAAGTGTAGTGAGCAGGTATCAAGCTGATCCTGGAGAGAGTCACTGGACAGCTGTGAAGAGCATTCTCAAGTACTTACGAAGGACTAAAGAGATGCTCTTGGTGTATGGTAACGGAGAACTCCAAGTGGAGTCCTTTACCGATTCGAGCTTCCAGAGTGATAAGGACGACTCTAAGTCGCAGTCGGGATTTGTCTTTACCCTTTACGGAGGGGCGGTTAGCTGGAAGAGTTCCAAGCAGGAAACCGTGGCAGACTCGACGATGGAGGCTGAATACATCGCTGCCAACGATGCTGCTAAAGAGGCTGTCTGGATCAAGAAGTTCATTACTGAACTTGGAGTGGTTCCATCCATTGAGCATCCAATACCTTTGTATTGCGATAACAATGGAGCGGTGGCTTTGGCCAAGGAACCTAGGTCCCATCAGCGATCCAGGCATATTCTGAGGCGGTATCACCTGATCCGGGAGATAGTTGATCGCCGGGAGATCGAGGTCAGGAGGGTTGACACAAAGAACAACACGGCGGATCCACTCACGAAGGCCATTCCCCAGATACAGTTTGAGAGACTCTTCGGGATGCTCGGTATGCGATACTACAGCAGCTGGCCCTAGTGCAAGTGGGAGATTGTTAGTTGTATGTATGCCCTAGAGGCCAGTATTGTACAGATGATGTATATCATATTGGATGCTTGGACATATATAGAGATGACTTTCTTGCTCGATATGATAGTATGCTATCTGGTTGCTCTTTATCTTAACATGTACACTAGTCTCTTTAAACTGTCTTTTAGTTACATGTTGGTAAAGCCCTTAGGATGTGTACTTGACTGCCTGGACTATGATGCAGATCATACTAGTGGGGACATGGTAGTCCATAAGTACATCCTTCAAGGTCCCTAGTCATGGGTGTATCGAGACGGGGCATCGATATACCAGTATAGACTAGCGTATACGCTTCTCGACCCATGAGATGGGCGATGGATGATCCCATATCCATTGGTGTTTGACATCAGAGATGGTGTACGGGTGCTTAGTGGAGACTGGGTACACTGGACGGACTCGCCGAGAACTCCCAGATGGTATTATACCTCACGTCAGATGGCAGTTCTCAGGTGACACTTGTACAGGTTAGTCTGTAGACCCGAGATCGTCATAGAGTCTTGTGTGATTCCCACTGTGCTTTGATCTCCACTTTACCACGTCCATGAGGGCGTGCAAAACGGTGGTTTTTGGGTACAGTCCCGAGTCACATGGAGGCAATGAGCGATAGGAGGGGTTTCGTCTCTCCCGGTATTAGGGGTTGATGTTGCGCTGTGCTCGATTGGCCGTAACAGGGAAGTCCCTGCCAAGGCTGATCAGTGATTTGCTGGTAAGTGTTACCAGTAATTTCTCGACCCGTTATGAGCCTCACATCGGCACGACTTATCAGTTATTGGGGTCTGACGTTTACCACCCCTAGACTTGATATCCGACATATCAGACGAGGAGACCGGACTGTATGGGAAGTGTCGCCGATCGGCTCGACGGGAGTTGTAGCAGGTTCGCTTGTTCTCTTCTGATCGCTCAATACCCGGGTGGCCGTTACGTTTAGCTGACCGCTTGCGGCTTGGGGGTGCTTGATATGATCATCACCCACTGCCGGCGTATTGACGAGTCTCAGAGTCCCACAATGGAGTTTCCTAGTCCAGGCGAAACGTTGTGGTGCGCGTATGCGATATGCGCATGGACCCGATTAAAATGCGCATATGGGATACCGTATATTGATTGGGCGGCATGCTTTTGGTAGGGGTCGTATGTGATATGGCCGGATTGATAAATCAAGTGTTGATTTATCATTTAACCATTAGCTTCTCACTTGAATTCCTTTCTTGTGTTGGATGGATGTATGCATGCATGCATGTTTTTCTTTCTTTATAGTTTTATGCACATATGGATGTGTATACATACATACATGCATACATACATTTATCATGGTTGGATGTATATGAAAATGGTGGCAATATAAGACTCACACCATGGTATTTTTTTATGAATTATTATTGTATTTATACTAAAACATATAAGGAAAGAAAAGGTGCATTATTGATTTGTTCTACACACTTCTTTTGACCTAACCATTCTCACCCACCACTTAACCTTAGGTTAAGTTTCCTTTTGTGTTTTAACCCTAGTACAATAATGATTCAACCATGGTTTGAGATGATAGATTTAAAATATATATTGATATATTTTTCATTTTGTTTTGGCATGAGAAAAACTTATCATCTTCTAATATTGCCATTATCTTCTTCCTCCTCCTTCATAGCTCTCTAGATTTTTGTAGTGAGCTATATAATCAACAAGTTAGGATTTTGAAGTGAGAAAGAGAACCACAACACCATTCTACACAAGCCTAGCTCACTTGTTTGGAGTGTTGACTCGATTTCGTTCACTTGATCGGAAAAAGTCGCAAGCTTGGACAAAGCGGACTCCGGGTGGATCATCGGTGACGTCGAGGAGTTCAAGCGGAGTTCTTTCAAACCCCGAGTAGCCGAGGAGTCTAGCGTAGGGAGCTACAAAGGTTGTACTCTCTAAACCCTAGCATTTCTTTCATATGTCGATATGAAATTTTGAAACCCTAATCGATTCTAGGAACGATTCTTTGTTCATTAGCTTAGCACCCTAAAGACTACATATTTGGTTCATGTGATGCTTCCAAACCCTTCATGAGGTGCTATGCTAACCCAACATTGGTATCAGAGCCGACCTAGAACATTAGGCGACACCTTAACGAAGTTAAAACTCCGATCCAACCGAAAAAATACGGTTTTTGGTGCTCTCTGGACATTTTTCAAAACTTGACTTTTTTCAGAATTAAAAATACGTAAAAATTACAGCAGGAAAATATAAGAATTACGATGCAAAAATTATGCAACGAACAGTATAAAACGCCGCGCAACCGCCGCAATTCTTGGCTTAGGCCGCAGTTCCGCGGCCGTACAGGGGCTTCATTGCATAAATGTTTCACTGTAATTCTTAGAACTGCTTGTACAGTATCTTAGGTATGTTTAATCTGAATATTGCATTGAAAAATTCTGGAGATGGTTTTGGACTCGACTGTTCGATCGGAATTTTGATTTCGTGTCTTTTCCGGGTAAATTAGAAAGTAGTGAAGTATTTGAACGAGTATCATTTGCTCACTTTTCACGGGGTTTAAATACTTTGGAGATACGTGCAAGTCTTTTTGCGGTAGTCCCTCTAGAAGACAACAAACCTTAACTCGATTATGTGACCGTCTTGAACTGCCCTTTGAACCTTAGGGTTTGGGGCAGTACGGCGTGCCACATGTGAGGCGTTGGCTTGACCCTTCTACGGCTGGACCGCTACTACTGTGTCACACTCCAAGTTTTTGAATTTCGCTCAAGTGTTGAGCTTTAGTGAATCTTGGGTATTTGATCGGTCGTTCGAAAACTTTAATACTGTCGTTTATTCGGGATGTGATGCAATGTGTGGAATTCACATTATAAGACATGAAATACGAGGTATGTGATACTTCGCATTTACGATGTCTAGAGAGAATGTGGATTCCAGATATTGCAGTTTTACACTTTCTTTTCTGTGACCGTAAGTGTAATATGTGATATCGCCGGTTTCGTTGCTATATGTCAACGACAATTGGGATGCGCATATTTACTTACGTTGATGACATGTGATGTTATGTGTTGCTGGATATGTTATATTGGATCGTCGTGTTCGAATAGCCGGGGTTTTTTATGTGAGATGAGTGTTTTTCATTTTCATTCATGTAAAAAAACTTGTATGTAATATTCTTTTTTTTGGGGCACTTCCAGGTTGCGGAAGTTGTCACCTTTTGTATATTATTTACTTTTCCGCATTAGGATAGACCCAAAGAGGGGAGCACAAGTAACCGGATTCTAGGGTCCAGTGGGAGACCATCTCGAGGAGTCGAGTCCGGGTCTCCTAACCCTAGAATTGGTAGGGTTGCTTGCCGCTCTCGTAGGGGTCTAGGGGTGTGGGATTGGCTATTCATCACGACCGTGGAATCCGTGTTTTATACTGGCTCGTATTGAAAACACGGACGTCCTAGTATATCCAATGTTTCATATGTTTCTTCTGCTGCGATATCTGTGATGTGATCATGTGATGTTCTGTGATAGATACAGTATATAGTATATATGATATATTATATAGACGTTACTTATGTTTTGCACCCGCACTAGCCATGCCCTGCTCTGTCGTTAGTTACCTAACCTAACGGTGCACGAGGGGACATCCAGGCGAATGCGGATGGCAAAGTGTACGTCGTATTTATCTGTGATGTTTAGGTGACTTAAATGATGGGACTTCATTAATGTGATTAATGAAAGAAAAGAAACCTAAGATGTTGTAGAATCAAATTTTAAACAAAACAGGTAGCTACAGTTCTTGTTTTGCATAGCGGTATATATGATATACCCTGCACCTTATTCGATAAGTAAAGGACCGAGATCCCTTCACCGGGAGTGACTCCTTTAGCAACAACTGGCAGATGCCACACACTCGGTCTGACTTTTGATTGCTTCTATAGTTTCTGCTTTGCACAGTGATATATATGATATATCCCGCACCTCATTCGACGAGGAAAGGGCCGACGATCCCTTCACCGGGAGTGACCCCTTTAGCAAAACTAGAAAAGCCTCAAAATCACTCTATTTCAAAACTTCACTTGATTCTACAACGATATCAAGTTCATTACGCTCATGGTTTTTTCTGAAAAACCTGCGTAGCCCTCCGACATTTCAGATAGATATTACTTAGTATTCGTGCTACGGTTGTTTGGCATTCGTCAAGGCGTAGTGTAGGTAGCTATGTACTATTTATCTGTAGCATATGATGCGATTGGATTAGGGTATTCCTACGGCGTTGTTTGGCATTCGTCAAAGGTCGTGCTAGTGGGTTTAATTCAATCAAGAAATGTACGGGTTGAACTTGACTAGCGCACTATGGGTTGTTTGGCATTCGTCAAGGTCATAGTACGTTAGGGGAAAAAGCATTATCGGGAATTTCAAGTGTTGAAATTTGCAATGAGATTGCATACCTTCTATGAGATAGTTGGATCCCGATACCCACTGCGAGTAAGAGTTACTCCTGGGAGAGTTTTACATATTGCAATTAGCTGATCAAGTAGGTGTCTAGAAAGGTGTCAACGGGGTTACGCCTCTGGAAAAACGAGGTTTACATTAATTAGGTTCGTGCGAAAGCACGGGGGACCTCCCTCAAAGTACCGACACTGGCCTGGCTGAAAGATTGGCGAACTTGTAGTGTGTAATTAATCCCGGCTAGTCTTTCCTTTTAGGGTTTGAAGGAAGATTTGATAAAAACCAGTGGGAGCCATCCTGATTAGATAAGATAATAACCAATCTGATCTTGCAAGAGCATACGCTAAAGTGTTTTCTTCTCTCCCTCTCCAGGTAGCGACCATGTCATGCCCTAATAAAAATAATAATATGGATGTATTGACCGAACCCGCATGTTGTACTGTGCAGGGGAACGTTGGACCCGCTCTTTCTTATAAGAGTTATAAGACTGAACAGGGAATAGGAGAATATCTAGATTCTCAAGCCACCCAAAAGAACATGCATGTTGATGCATTTTCTACAGGTGTGTTAGTTATTGAGAACTGTTTCTCAGTTCACCCTACGTCCTGGGTATTAGATACCGGATCAGGATCCCACATATGTAAAATGTTGCATGGGCTACGGAAAGGTAGAGAACTGGGAAAAGGTGATCATTCCGTTCAAGTTGGGAATGGGGCAAATGTTGCAGCCAAAGCAGTTGGCGAATATCACCTAGTATTACCAAGTGGTAATACACTGATTCTAAATGAATGCTATTATATACCGAACATGATGTGCAACATTATATCGGTTTCTTTATTAAGTAAAGAAGGATATAATTTTGTAGTAAAGGATAATGTTATGAACATATTCCTAGATCAAAAGTTGATTGCATCAGGCTCGTTACATAATAGCATATTCATTCTAAATCAAAATACAGTTCTCAATATACAGAACACATACAAGAGAAAAAATTCAGAAATGAATGAATCTTTCTTATGGCATTGTAGACTTGGTCATATCAATGCGACACGACTAGCTAAGTTACATAAAGATGGATATTTGAAACCGTTCGAATTATCATCTTATGACACTTGCCATTCATGTCTCAAAGGAAAAATGACCAAAACTCCGTTTAGTGGACACGGAGAAAGAGTTACGGAACTCTTAGGGCTGATACATAGTGATGTATGCGGTCCCATGTCTACGCATGCCAGGAACGGTTCTTCCTACTTCATTACATTCACCGACGATCTCTCAAGATTCGGATATGTGTTCCTGATGAAACACAAGTCTGAAGCTTTTGAGAAATTCAGAGAATATAAAAACGAAGTAGAGAACCAAATGGGCAAAAGTATTAAGATCCTTCGATCTGATCGAGGAGGAGAATACTTGAGCAATGATTTTCTAGATTATTTAAAAGAGAATGGGATTCTCTCTCAGCTAACTCTTCCATATACACCACAGCACAACGGTGTATCAGAACGAAGGAACCGCACCCTATTAGATATAGTGCGCTCTATGATGAGCACAGCTGAGTTACCTATTTCCTTCTGGGGGTATGCACTAGAGACAGCCATACATCTACTGAATATGGTCCCCACCAAATCTGTGCCTACCACTCCATATGAGATATGGAAAGGGAAGAGACCATGTCTTAACTATGTTAAGATATGGGGTTGTCCAGCCTATGTCAAAAGACAAAATCCGGACAAACTCGAGGCAAGATCAGTCTTATGTAAGTTTATTGGATATCCCAAAAATTCACAAGGGTATATCTTCTACCACCCCGAGGAACAAAAGGTGTTTGTTTCTCGACATGCCACTTTCTTAGAAAAAAGTTTTCTTATGAAACAGACAAGTGGCATTGAGGTAGAACTGGAAGAGGTTCCAGCGACTCAAACTATAACAGAAGACTTGGTAGAACCAGAGGATTCAGTAGAACCCGACGAACCCCAGCCTCTCCGCCGATCTAGTAGGGTTTCTCGTCCACCTGAGAGATACTACGGTTTTCTCATTGACGGTGGAAGCGAGGATTGCATCATGGAGGATGATGACCCAACTAGTTTCGAGCAGGCCATCACGAGTAAAGACTCAGTGAAATGGCTGGATGCAATGCGATCCGAGATGGAATCCATGTACACCAACAAAGTATGGACTTTGGATGTTGCTCCTGAAGGGGTAAAACCCATTGGGAGCAAGTGGATCTTCAAGAAAAAACTTGGTGTAGATGGGAAAGTGGAGACTTTCAAAGCTAGACTTGTTGCAAAAGGTTTTCGTCAAAGACCAGGTATGGACTATGACGAAACCTTTTCTCCAGTGGCTATGCTTAAATCCATCCGAATCATGCTTGCCATCGCTGCATATCATGATTACGAAATCTGGCAAATGGATGTTAAGACCGCCTTTCTAAATGGTGATTTAGAAGAGTGCGTGTACATGACTCAGCCAGAGGGCTTCGTAGACAGTCGGAGCAGCGGGAAGGTGTGCAAGCTGCTTAAATCCATTTATGGATTAAAGCAAGCATCGCGGAGTTGGAACATCTGCTTTGATGTCGTTATCAAAGAGTTTGATTTCGTCAAAAATCCAGATGAACCTTGTATCTACAAGAAGGTGGCAGAGAGTAAGGTTGTCTTCCTCGTATTGTACGTGGACGACATACTCTTGATAGGAAATGATATTCCTATGCTGCAATCGGTCAAGCTCTTCTTATCACAAAGATTCTCAATGAAAGATCTTGGTGATGCCTCCTGCGTATTGGGAATTAGGATCTATAGAGATAGATCCAAACGGATATTGAGATTGTCCCAATCCAGGTACATTGACACCATACTAAAGAGGTTTAGTATGGAAGAATCCAAGCGTGGGAACTTGCCCACGATCTCTGGAGTCACTCTCTCCAAAGAGATGTCTCCTAAGACTGATTTGGAGAGAGCTCGCATGCAAGGGATACCCTATGCTTCGGCTGTAGGCTCTATCATGTACGCGATGCTATGTACCAGACCCGATGTTGCATACTCACTAAGTGTAGTGAGCAGGTATCAAGCTGATCCTGGAGAGAGTCACTGGACAGCTGTGAAGAGCATTCTCAAGTACTTACGAAGGACTAAAGAGATGCTCTTGGTGTATGGTAACGGAGAACTCCAAGTGGAGTCCTTTACCGATTCGAGCTTCCAGAGTGATAAGGACGACTCTAAGTCGCAGTCGGGATTTGTCTTTACCCTTTACGGAGGGGCGGTTAGCTGGAAGAGTTCCAAGCAGGAAACCGTGGCAGACTCGACGATGGAGGCTGAATACATCGCTGCCAACGATGCTGCTAAAGAGGCTGTCTGGATCAAGAAGTTCATTACTGAACTTGGAGTGGTTCCATCCATTGAGCATCCAATACCTTTGTATTGCGATAACAATGGAGCGGTGGCTTTGGCCAAGGAACCTAGGTCCCATCAGCGATCCAGGCATATTCTGAGGCGGTATCACCTGATCCGGGAGATAGTTGATCGCCGGGAGATCGAGGTCAGGAGGGTTGACACAAAGAACAACACGGCGGATCCACTCACGAAGGCCATTCCCCAGATACAGTTTGAGAGACTCTTCGGGATGCTCGGTATGCGATACTACAGCAGCTGGCCCTAGTGCAAGTGGGAGATTGTTAGTTGTATGTATGCCCTAGAGGCCAGTATTGTACAGATGATGTATATCATATTGGATGCTTGGACATATATAGAGATGACTTTCTTGCTCGATATGATAGTATGCTATCTGGTTGCTCTTTATCTTAACATGTACACTAGTCTCTTTAAACTGTCTTTTAGTTACATGTTGGTAAAGCCCTTAGGATGTGTACTTGACTGCCTGGACTATGATGCAGATCATACTAGTGGGGACATGGTAGTCCATAAGTACATCCTTCAAGGTCCCTAGTCATGGGTGTATCGAGACGGGGCATCGATATACCAGTATAGACTAGCGTATACGCTTCTCGACCCATGAGATGGACGATGGATGATCCCATATCCATTGGTGTTTGACATCAGAGATGGTGTACGGGTGCTCAGTGGAGACTGGGTACACTGGATGGACTCGCCGAGAACTCCCAGATGGTATTATACCTCACGTCAGATGGCAGTTCTCAGGTGACACTTGTACAGGTTAGTCTGTAGACCCGAGATCGTCATAGAGTCTTGTGTGATTCCCACTGTGCTTTGATCTCCACCTTACCACGTCCATGAGGGCGTGCAAAACGGTGGTTTTTGAGTACAGTCTCGAGTCACATGGAGGCAATGAGCGATAGGAGGGGTTTCGTCTCTCCCGGTATTGGGGGTTGATGTTGCGCTGTGCTCGATTGGCCGTAACAGGGAAGTCCCTGGCCAGGGCTGATCAGAGATTTGCTGGTAAGTGTTACCAGTAATTTCTCGACCCGTTATGAGCCTCACATCGGCACGACTTATCAGTTATTGGGGTCTGACGTTTACCACCCCTAGACTTGATATGCGACATATCAGACGAGGAGACCGGACTGTACGGGAAGTGTCGTCGATCGGCTCGACGGGAGTTGTAGCAGGTTCGCTTGTTCTCTTCTGATCGCTCAATACCCGGGTGGCCGTTACGTTTAGCTGACCGCTTGCGGCTTGGGGGTGCTTGATATGATCATCACCCACTGCCGGCGTATTGACGAGTTTCAGAGTCCCACAATGGAGTTTCCTAGTCCAGGCGAAACGTTGTGGTGCACGTATGCGATATGCGCATGGACCCGATTAAAATGCGCGTATGGGATACCGTATATTGATCGGGCGGCATGCTTTTGGTAGGGGTCGTATGTGATATGGCCGGATTGATAAATCAAGTTTTGATTTATCATTTAACCATTAGCTTCTCACTTGAATTCCTTTCTTGTGTTGGATGGATGTATGCATGCATGCATGTTTTTCTTTCTTTCTAGTTTTATGCACATATGGATATGTATACATACATACATGCATACATACATTTATCATGGTTGGATGTATATGAAAATGGTGGCAATATAAGACTCACACCATGGTATTTTTTATGAATTATTATTGTATTTATACTAAAACATATAAGGAAAGAAAAGGTGCATTATTGATTTGTTCTACACACTTCTTTTGACCTAACCATTCTCACCCACCACTTAACCTTAGGTTAAGTTTCCTTTTGTGTTTTAACCCTAGTACAATAATGATTCAACCATGGTTTGAGATGATAGATTTAAAATATATATTGATATATTTTTCATTTTGTTTTGGCATGAGAAAAACTTATCATCTTCTAATATTGCCATTATCTTCTTCCTCCTCCTTCATAGCTCTCTAGATTTTTGTAGTGAGCTATATAATCAACAAGTTAGGATTTTGAAGTGAGAAAGAGAACCACAACACCATTCTACACAAGCCTAGCTCACTTGTTTGGAGTGTTGACTCGATTTCGTTCACTTGATCGGAAAAAGTCGCAAGTTTGGACAAAGCGGACTCCGGGTGGATCATCGGTGACGTCGAGGAGTTCAAGCGGAGTTCTTTCAAACCCCGAGTAGCCGAGGAGTCTAGCGTAGGGAGCTATAAAGGTTGTACTCTCTGAACCCTAGCATTTCTTTCATATGTCGATATGAAATTTTGAAACCCTAATCGATTCTAGGAACGATTCTTTGTTCATTAGCTTAGCACCCTAAAGACTACATATTTGGTTCATGTGATGCTTCCAAACCCTTCATGAGGTGCTATGCTAACCCAACATGCCCAGGGCAAGCGAGGTATACTGGTAGGTTTCCAGTGTTATCTCAGGGTGTTCTGGGCTTCACTCCGACACGACTTGTACCGCTTTTGGGGGGCTGATGTTTACCGCCCCCTAGGCCCGACATGCGATGTATCAGACGAACAGACCGGACTGTACGGAGATTGTCACATACAGACTCAGTAGGAGTTCGGATGGGTTTACCTCATCGGCCTTCTTGTCGACATCTACCTGGGGACCGTTATGTACAGCTAGTGCCGCTTGCGGTCTGTGGTTAAACCCACTGCCAGCGTAGTGTCGAGTCTTTAGAGTCCCACACAGAGAGTTTCCCTGCACTGAGCGAAACGTGTAGAGGCCGTATGGTTTTACGGCAGGGCTGCGATCACTTACGTATACTTGTATGCGTGTGGTGTTCGGGCAGGCAATACTATTGGGCTTTGGTTTAAACCGGATCCTAGTATTGCACGGATGGATTTGTTTTGTCTTCTGTACATCCGCATTCTACGGAATACGGATGCAGGTGTGTATACACAGTTTTCTGGGGCGATGAAGGAGGAGGTGCCTCATTAGGGTTTTGGCAGTTGGTTCGGCCAAAACCGTTATGTGGCAGGCTCATTAGGGTTTTGACAGTTGATTCGGTCAAAACCATTTTGAGGCGGGCTCATTAGGGTTTTGATAGTTCGTTTGGTCAAAACCATTATGAGCCGCAGACATCATTTACTAATCCTTTTAGTGATAATTTTATGATGGCTAATTGCATTGACCATTTGACCTCGTTGACCTCTCTTGACTTCGTTGACCGGTTGACCGGGTTGACCATTGACTTTCAAGAGGGATCTACACTCTTCTTTTCTTTTCTTTTTCTTTTGGATTATGATAATGGTCATTTCAATGTAGCCATCAACTTTATCTTGATGGGATTAGTAATGATGTTGTTTTTGCATTATTGCAACCATGGTTACTTTTCTTTGTATCATAATTTCTTTCTCATTCTCTCTCTTGCTTTTCAAGTGAGAAGAAAAGAAAAGCTCCATGGTTGCTAACCTTCCTCCTTCTTCTTCCTCCTCTTGTTTTGATCTTTTGATCTCATGTGTTGAGAGATAAAGATTTCACAAAGACAAAACCATCCCTTCATCACTTCTACACAACCTAGGGCTTTTAGATTAGCAATCTCTTTGCCCTAGTTACCTCGGCTCGAGGTGGAGCTCGGTGCACATCTCTCGGGTGGATCGTCTACGACTCAAGGAGGCCGCGGAGGTGACCAAAGTCTGGATCAACCCTCGGAGCAAGCAAGGAGAAGAACAACAAGAAGAGAAGGAGTTCAAGTTGAGGTATAACCCCTAACCGAGTAGATAGATCTCTAGTTAGGATGCTAGTGTTTTGTTTAGCAACGATCCGGCTTTTACGGTCCATGTTGCCAAGTTTAGAAAATTTTTGTTTTACCGTTTCCGCAACCCCGAAAGTACCGGGAGAGGTAACGTGGACCTAACAAAACTAACTAGCAACACCACATAATAAACTCCTAATTAACAGTTTAGAGGTTATACATATCCACACTTGCTCAAAATCCTAGCTTTCCATGCTCCAAGTGATCTCTATAGGCTTTAGATCAAGTTTAATGAAGGGTTTATTGAGTTTTGTGAATATTTTGTTTGGGTTGTGAGGATTTGTGAAGGTTGTGGGTAGGGGTTTCAGTTGAGGGAGTGTGAGGGAGATATGAGGTAAAGAAAATGATAAGTGAATGAGAGTGAGAGTTGTTAATGAGTGTATAAGTGACGGTGTAGGTGTCAGGGTGAGGGGTGTGGGAATGAAGGGTGAGTTTAGCATAAGCCATTCCTCCCTCTTCTCTCTTCTCATTAAATGCAAGGCATGCTTACCATGCCTCATCATGCCCTCTCTCTCTCTCTTCCTCTCTCTCAAGTCAACCTAATTAAAAACCATTTTTATTTATAATTTGAAAAATAATTAATTTAATTAATTACATATTACACTTAATGGAATGGGTTAATATGCCATGGCTACTTAAGCATGGTTTAACACCTAATTAACCCTAGGTTAACATGCACATGTGTGTCCAAGCCCGAAATAAATATTAATAAAATATTAATTAACTTTTATAAAATATTTGAAAACTATTTTGGTAAAATTTTTACTAAAAATCCGCATAATCGCTTAATTAGCACTAATCGCAAATCTAAGGTGTTACAATCCAACAATATATGTAACAGATGGGTTGTCCATAAGCACATCCTTAAATTCCCTAGTCGTGTGAGTATCAAGACTGGGCATCGATATTCCGGAGTAGACTAGTGTATACGCTTTTAGACCCCGACGAGAGGCCGTGGCCGGTATCATAAGCCATTGGTGTTGTGTAATCTAAGATAGTATACAGGTGCTCACTAGAGGTGAGTACACTAGGCGGACTCACCGAGAACTTCTAGATGGTATTATATCTATCGTCAGATGGAAGTTATCAGATGGCATGAGTACAGGTTAGTCCTTTGACCTAAAGTCGTCATTTGTCTCATGCGAGTTCCCACTGTACTTTGATTACTACCCTACCACGGCTCAAAGGAGTCGTGCAAATAGATTTTAGTTGGGTACAGTCCCGAGCCACATGGAGGCAGTGGTCGACTCTCAGGGATTCATCTCTACTGGCGATATCATGCTATGTTCAGTTGGCTATCACCAGAAATCCGTGGCCACGGTGCATGAGATTTACTGATAGTTGATCAATAGTATCTTTATTGGTGATGAGCTTGACTCAGACATGACTTATCGGGTTAGTAGGGGTCTGACATTATCCACCCCCTAGACCCGATATGCGATACTCTTTGACGAAGAGACCGGACTATACGGAGATTGTCACATTCAGGATCAGTAGGGTAAGAACGTACTTGATTGTCGACCCCCTTACGACAAGTATCTGTGTAGCCGTTACGTACAGCTAGTGTCGCTGACGTGCTTGTGGTTAAACCAACTGCCAATGTATTGTCGAGTCTTTATAGTCCCATACAGAGGGTTTTCCCGGTACAGGCAACAGATGTAGTGCTGGGTTCCCTAGGGCAGCCGTTGGGTTTCGGGAGGCATCGACCATGCCATTTTCAAAAAAATTGGCACGCTAAAGAACCCTAACGCTAGAATATAAACTAGAGAATTAGACGAACAAGAATGTAAAAATCTTTACATCTAAGTGAACAAGGTATACAACCTTTGTAGACCGGTCCTTCACTTCAATAGCTCCGTGTAGTAGTCCCTTCGCTCTAAGTAGTGATCTCCCGAACTCTAGTGAGGCTCCACAAGGTGAAATGAACAATCTTGCTTGAAGTCTTCGAGGCCGAAGATGATCTACGTTGAGGAGACACTAACTCAAGCTACCTCTTCACTAAGTGATGAACTAGTGAAGAAACAACCCAATCTAAATGGCTAGTAGAGAAGAGGTTGATGAAGTAGGAATTTTGCTCACTTTAGAAATAATTTTCTCACTAATTTTCTTCACCTCTCATGAAGCTAGAAAGCTTGAGGAAGGAGATGAAGAAAGATACCATGGAATGAAGTAAGTGAAGAATGAATCAAGTGGTGAGAATAGCAACCATGGATGAGTTAATATCATATACTAACTCATGTAGAGACTAAACCATGGCTAAACAATAATGGTTAGGTTAATAAATATCTTCAAGTAAAACAAAATTAGTGGACTTGGTCAATGGTTCCACAAGCTTCTGCAAGATTCAACCATGTGAGAATTTCCAACTAATTTGATTTACTTTAAATAAAGAAAACCTTACATTATTATAAGCATGGTGTAAGTCTCATACACCCATGTATCATGTGGCATCAAGCATGACACAAAAGATGTACATTAATTTATATCACATATATACTAAGTGTACACTAGAGAGAAAAAAGAAAACTTAAGTGAGCTAATATTAGTTAATGTAAGATAATATATCAAATATATAATTATACATTAAATTATTAAATCAACACTTGATTTAATAATCCGGCTATATCATATACAACCGACTAATATCAAATGTATCAACTTGTCGAATGAACACAAGATTCGACAGCCCGGTTATATCACATATAACCGACCGATATCACATATCGCGAGAATAGAACACGGTATCACATACGCGTATTAATCTCGGTCCCGGACATATCACATATGTGCTCCTACTTCGTTTCGCTTGAGCCAGAAAACCTCTGTGTAGGACTCTAAAGACTCGTCAATACGCCGGCAGTAGGTGGTGATCATATCAGTCACCCACAAGCCGTAAGCGGTCTTCTAAACATAACGGCCATCCGGGTATTGAGCGATCAGAAGATCAACAAGCAAGCTTGCTCATACTCCTACGAATCCAATCAGTAAAACTACCGTACAGTCTGGTCTCTTCGCCAGATATGTCGCATATCATAGCCTGGGGGTGGTAAAACGTCAGACCCCAATAGCCTGATAAGTCATGCCGATGTGAGGTCCATAACGGTTCAAGAAACTACTGATAACACTTAGCAGTAAATCTCAACAACCCTGACCAGGGATTTCCTGTTATGGCCAATCGAGCATAGCGCAACATCAACCCCCAATACCGGGAGAGACGAATCCCCTCCTATCTCTCATTGCCTCCATATGACTCGGGACTGTAGCCAAAAACCACCGTTTTGCACGATCTCTTGAATGTGGTAAGGTGGAAATCAAAGCACAGTGGGAATCACATAAGACTCTATGATGATCTCGGGACGACAGACTAACCTGTACCAGTGTCACCAGAGAACTGCTATCTCACGATAGTGTAACACCTTAGAATGCGATTAGTAGTTAATTATGTTTTAATGTAGAGTTTTTAGTAAAAAGTTTACTAAAACGGTTTTCAAATATTTTATCAAAATTAATGAATATTTTATTAGAATTTAATTGGGCTTGCACACACATGTGCATATAAATTAGGGTTAAGTTTAGGGTTAAACCATGTTTAGGTAGCCATGGTGAACTAACCCATTCATTTAGGATTATGAAGTTAATTAAGTGTATTAGTTTTTTTTAAATTAAAATATAATTTGTTGTTTTAGGGGTTGACTTGGGACTTTGAGGAGAGATAGGGAATGGTGGGCATGAGGAGCATGCTTGCTAATTAATGAGGAGAGAGAAAGGGGAATGATTGGCGCACACTCTTAATTTATTTTTCAAAACACTCTTTCTCACTCATTCTCACATATCTCTCTCTCTCATTTTCCCTACACACACGGCGGCAGCACCAGCAACAGCAACGGCACCAACACCAGCACCAGCAACAGCAGCAGCAGCAGCAATAGCAGCAGCATCACCAGCTGCAGCAGCAGCAACAATAGCAGCAGCATCACCAGCAGCCATAGTCACAAATTCGTCGTTCGGGAATAATTCGGCAAGGTCGAAAATTCGGATTCGGAGAACTATTCAGAAAAAATCGGCAGGTATTCGGGAAAGATTCGGTAAGTGTTCGGGAAATGTTCGGGAAGGATTTCGAGCAATAAATTAATATATGAGATGCAAGGTTTTGATTTTATGAATTATTTGCTGTTTTTTGAATTATTCGCTGTTTTTCACATAATTCGGGAATAATTCGCGAATTATTCGGCCAGTTCGGCAATGACGATTAATTCGGAGATTAATTCGTCTGATCAAAAATTCGCGAATTATTCGTGAATTCGGCGAATAATTCGCGAATTATGTGACTATGCCAGCAGCAGCAGCAGCAAAACCCCCTTCTCTTCTTCTTCTTGCATCCAAGCCTCAAATCTTCATCAAAAGTCCATTTTTTCACAAATCTCTTGCAAAGCACTTCCTTGCTGGTTATTGGGGCAAAGTCATCAAGGTTGAGCCACACTAATCCACTTTGAGGTATAACACTCACCCTAACCACTTCTTTGCTAAACATGTAGCTATTTAGCTTAATTTAGTATTTAATGTGGTTTTTAGTGCTAGTTTTGTGGTTGAAGTGGGGATTAGGCCAAGTTTAAGTTTTTATGGCTTGTTTAGCTTAACTAAGTGTTATTAGTGTCACTTAACCCTAGTAATTGCTTCAGATTACACTAAAATACCTTATTGTTTTAAATTTAGTGTAAAGTAAAGATTTTAGTTAAGATTTTGGGTGGCTTTGAGATCTGCTTTTGACCCGGGTGCTTCAGGCAAAAGTTGCATTTACTGGAGCTTAGTGACTGAGCTAGGGACACACACAGACACACAACACGAGACCCACATTCCCATTCCTGGTTTTCAAATAAAAGGGTTCTGGCTGCAAATTGCGGCCAGATGGTGGATCTGTGTGTCAGGGTTTGGTGGGTAGGTGTCTGCTATATAATATAGGTCTTTGGTGCATACAACTTTTCCTAATTCAACTCGAGTCAAAATCTGGGATCAAATACCTTGTTTTCAACACTTTTAGACTTGCGCGATACGCACGTTTTGAGTTTGGGTCTGGTGGTTTCTGTGTATCGCAGCGTGTCAGGGTGGTTCCAGGCGCTGGCACACGCGTTTTGGTGTCACGTTTACACACGCGTTAGCTCGCGACGCAAGTTTTTCGGATAATCTTAATATCATGTTTTTAGCAAGATTTTAGCCTTATGTGTATTGCTTTGTGTAATTCTAGGATCGATCACGGAGACATCGGACGCGGCATGGAAGGGAAAAGCGATGATTGGATCCGGCTAGCTGAGACATTCCGGTGAGTAGATGTACGCATCTACGGGGGAAATCGTATGGATGGCGCGAGATGCCAGATAGTTTTAAAACATCTAGTAGTACAGGCATTTTGCGTATAGTTCCTAGTTATCTATTTTGCTGCATTGCTTGACTTTTTATATCCATATATGTGTTAGTTCATCATATAGAACCATTGAACCCTTAATATGAGATATGCGACACGGGTACTATATGACTTGCTTAGTTCATCATGTAAAACCATTGAACCATTAAAAATGAGTATGCAGCACAAGTATTAATTAACTTGTTAAACTGAGAATATAGAATCATATTGCACCATTATCATGAGTTATGCGGCACAAGTACTTTTTAACTTGCTAAATTAAGAATGTGAAACTATTGCACCATTATCATGAGTTATGCGGCACAAGTACTATTTAACTTGCTAAATTGAGAATGTGAAACTATTGCACCATTATCATGAGTTATGCGGCATAAGTACTAATCAACTTGCTAAATTCAGAAATTGGAACAATTGCACCATATATGACTTATAAACTTGAGCCGGTATATTCCATTCATCAGGGTATATATGGAGAATTGTGAGTATTTTAAATACCAAATTGTATGACTCGTATATTGGGTAGGTTTATTCTTCAGTGTTGCTGTTACTATAGCACTTTCTGTATATTCATGATGTTTCATCGCATTCCATGTTTATACATATGTTATCAGTAATTATTATGAAACCCTGATGTCAGTGTAGGGTTCCTAGGCAGTCATACAAGGGTCTATAAGGCATCAACCATGCCCGATTTAAAATTTAGACGTGCCGAAACAACTCAAAGCCGGGATCTTTGCTAGATTATTAGGGTTAAACATGCAAGTAAACATCTTTACAACTAAAAGTGAGGGATTACAACCTTTGTAGTCCGCTCCTTCGCTTCATAAGCTCCGAGTAGAAGTCTTTTCACCGCGATCCATGATCTCCCGGACTCAAGAGAGGCTCCACAACTCGAACGATTCATGCTAGCTTGTAGTTTTCCTTTTCTCCGATGATCTACCTCGAAATTTCTATAACTCAAGCTCTCTCTCTGTAATGAGGTGAACACCCTAATCTAATTGGCTAGATTAGATGAGGATGATGGAGTAGTATTTGTGCTCTCTTTTCTTATCAAATTCTCACTCTTAATCATCACAAAATGAAAACCTAGCAAGATTTCTCAAAGCTCAAGATTGAAGAAGAAGAAGAAATAATGGATTAAATCCTTTTGTGATGAATAATGAAATGATATATGATTAATAATGCAACCATGGTCAAGGATGACAAGGATAACTCATGTAGAGATTTAACTAGGGCTAGGGTTTAGGTTGGATTAAACAATAAGTCACTAGAAAATATCAACCATAATATCTAAGCTCATGACAAAAGAAAACCTTCTAGAAGGTTCATGAAAGAACTAACCCAATTCAAATCCTAACCTTGTTTAATCTCCACTAAACATGTTTCATTAGTAATCATATCATGTTACAATATTATATATCACATATATATTATATATTTGTAACAAAAGAAAATAATACAATTAATATATATCGCATATATATCAATGTATTATCCGGTGAGAAAATGAAATAATAAAGCGAGCCAATATTAGATAATGTAATGCAATATATCATATATATTATTATACATTAAATTATCGAATCAACACTTGTTCCGATAATCCGGCTATATCGAATATAACCGACTAATATATGATATACCGATTCATCGAATCTACACTTGATCCGATGACCCGGCTCATAACTAAATATCGCGAGAATATAATACGGTATCTCATATCGCATTATCCTCAGCCGTGCACATATCACATATGTGCCCCTACTCCGTTTTGCCTGAGTCAAGAAGCCTCTGTGTAGGACTCTAAAGAATCGTCAATACGCCGGTAGCAGGTGATGATCATATCAAACACCCACAAGCTGCAAGCGGTCAGCTAAACGTAACAGCCACCCAGGTATTGACCGATTAGAAGATTAAAAAGCTAGCCTGTACATTCTCCTGTGAATCCAATCAGTAACACTCCCGTACAGTTCGGTCTCTTCGTCTGATATGTTGCATATCTAGTCTAGGGGTGGTATACGTCAGACCCCAGTAACCGATAAGTCGTGTCGATGTGAGGCTCATAACGGGTCGAGAAACTACTGGTAACACTTACCAGTAAATCTCTATATCAGCCCTGGCCAGGGACTTCCAGTTATAGCCAATCGAACACAGCACAACATCAACTCCCTATACCGGGAGAGACGAATCCCCTCCTATCGCTCATTGCCTCCATGTGATTCGGGACTGCACCCAAAAGCCACCGTTTTGCACGCCCTCTTGGACGTGGTAAGGTGGAAATCAAAGCGCAGTGGGAATCACACAAGACTCTATGACGATCTCGGGTCTACAGACTACCCTGTACCAGTGTCACCGGAGAACTGCCATCTGACGTGTGGTATATCACCATCTGGGAGTTCTCGGCGAGTCCGTCCAGTGTACCCAGTCTCCACTGAGTACCCGTACACCATCCTTGATGTCAAACACCGATGGATATGGGATCATCCATCGCCCATCATATGGGTCAAGATGCGTATATGCTAATCTACTCTGGTGTATCGATGCCCTGTCTAGATATGCCCTCGATTAGGAACAGTTATAGGATGTACTCATCGACTACCATGGCTCCACTAGTATGATCTCATCATAGTCCCAGTAGTCGAGTACAGATCCTAAGGGCTTTATCAACATGTGAGAGTAAGACAATAAACCAATACAAGTCAACATGTTAAGATAAAGTGAAACCAAATAGCATACTATCATGACGAGCAAGAAAGTCCTCTTTATATATATCCAAGCATCCATTATAATATACATTATATGCACAACAATGGCCTCCAGGGCATATACATAACTAGCAGTCAGGACACCAGCACCATTATCGATGATGCGTATGTTCCACGTACACCTGCTTGCCATCTCACACACATCATCATCGGTACTTGCCATGTCACGTAAACTTTAGAGAATACTATTTCATTGACATAGCTTACTAGCTGATAGTTGCAATATGTTATCGCTTTCATATGCTAGTTTAACTATTGAATTCATTGCATGATATTAGATGCATTCATATATTCATTAGTCATGCAATATTATGGAGATTTATGCTGGTATTCATTGTTTATTGATATCGTGATTTTGATGATTTCAGACCCTTCTTGAGATTTTCTGGATTTGGAAACCGCATGTGACATTTTATAAACTGATGAATGATTATAAAGAGAAAGATGCAGTTTTCCTTGATACGATGAGTATTGTCCACCATGATGTTTTCTCGGTTTTGAGTTGGTTTTCGAGACCTGATTCGAGGAGTAGGATGAACCGTCTCGGGTACAAGGTGGGCCCGGTAAGGTACCCTGGGGCAATAAACTCGAGTTGTAGACGATGAGCCTGGCAGGGGAAGACTACCTACCGGTGATTGTGTTGGATGTAGTGCCCTCAGAGTCAATTATTGGATCGCAGGCACGTGATTGCAATGATTGAGGGAGGACCTGTACCGGTAGGACAGTCTTACTCGAGAGGTTTGTATACTATCTGGTTTGCCTTTATCATCGTGTACATACTTTAGGTGACATTGCAGTTCACTATTACACGTTGATAGAGAATAGTATGTTACCATGGTCTGTCTTTATCATCGTGTACTGCTTTAGGTGACCTTACAGGTCGCTATTACACATTGATAAAGGCCTTAGGATTTTTACTTGACTGCCAGCAGTATGATGGCGATCATATACGTGGAAGCTGGGGTCTATAAGCACATCCTTAAAAGGTCCCTAGTCGTGGGAGTTTCGAGATTGGGCATCGATACTCCATTAGTAGACTAGTATATACAGTCGAGACCCCGACGAGGGGCGATGGCCGGTCTCACAAGCCATTGGTGTCAGTTGGTTCACCTAAAATGTATACAGGTGCTCATTGGGTTATGAGTACACCAGACAGGACTCGCCGGGAATATGCTAGTTGGTAATATACCTAGCGTCAGATAGCAGTTCCCTGGTGACATGTGTACAGGTTAGTTCATCGACCTGAGATCGTCATTTGTCTCGTGTGAGTTCCCACTGTGCTTTGATTACTACCCTACCACGGCTCAAAGGAGTCGTGCAAACAGGTTTTAGTTGGGTACAGTCCCGAGCCACATGGAGGCAGTGAGCGGATCGGCAGGGGTTTCGTCTCTCCCGGTATTGGGGGTGAGATCGCGCTGTGTCTAGGAGAGCCATTACACGAAGTCCTTGGCCAAGACAGGAGATTTACTGGTAGGTATTCCAATAGTATCTCATGGTGTTCTGGGCTACACTCCGACACGACTTGTACCGCTTTTGGGGGTCTGACTTTTACCAACCCCCTAGGCCCGCTATGCGATGCTCATAGACGAACGGACCGGACTGTACGGATATTGTCACTGACAGGCTCAGTAGGGTGTCAGGATGAGTTGCTCATCGACCTCCCTTTTGGTCAATACCTGGTAGCCCGTTACGTACAGCTAGTACCCCTGACGAGCTAGTGGTTAAATCCACAGCCAAAGTATTGACGAGTCTTTAGAGTCCCCCACAGATAGTTTCTCAAGTTTCGGGCGAAACGTTGTAGAGGCCGTATGATAAATGGCAGGGTCCGATCATATACGTGCAGTAGTGCACGGATCATGATCGGGCGGATCATACTAGTTGGCTTTGGTTTAAGCCGGATCCTAGTATTAGATTTGTTGGATTACTTTAGTTTCATCGCATTCGCATTCAGTCGGAATGCGGATGCAGGAATGTATGAGGGGTATCCTTGTGATCCATCACGAGTTTACTTTAGATGATGCCGTATCTTTTTATTGTTGCAAACATTTGGATTAATGTTTGTTAATGGAAATTATGAGCACAAAATCATAATTAAGATCATTAATTGTGACACATGCAAAAGTGATGACTCATGGTCTCTTTTCTTGTGCATGTGTCACATTATATGATGGATTTGTGAGTTGATTTGATGAAAGGAGAGAGAGGGGCAGCCAAGGCGCAAAGTTGGCTCTTGTATTTTTCTCTTCTTGCTCTCTTTTTATCATATGAAAACACAAAAGAAAGTTAGCTTCTTCTTCTTCTTCTTCTTCCTCTAGCTCATTATCACCATCAATGGCAACACCTTCAACCTCCATCCATACAATGGATGGAAGAGACAAAGTGATCACAAACATTCTCTACAACACCTTGGACATGTCGGCTAGCACACTTCGTGCCCGAGTTGCTTCGGATGAAGCGGGAGCCCGTAAAAAGACTCGTAGATGTGGTGCCCTTTCCGACGAGGAGATCAAGACCGGAGATGCCGCGAGGAGCTTGGGATATTGGCCAAAGACCGAAGGAAACGGATCGATCAGTATAGCCTTTCTATCCCTTCTCTAGGTAGCTAGTTGTAGATTAATTGTTCGATCCGGGTTTTAAGCATACGATAGCGCCGGTTTCTAGTTTAAGAAAAGTTTTCGTTTCCGCATTTTAGCCTCGGATAGACGGCCGGGACGCTACTGTGGTATTACATGGTATCAGAGCCACGCCATTAACCTTTTCTAGCTTGCTCTAACGTCTTTAGAACTTCGATCGAACGAAATTTTCCAAAACTGCATTTCTAAGTCATCAGTTTCTGTCGAATTTTTCCTGTAGTCAAAAAATTATTTAGTGTGCTGCAGAAAAACAGGCAGGGTTTTTTAAGTAATCTGAGAAAATTTGGTAGCACGAAACTACAGTGACGCCGCGGAACCGCGACCTTACCCTTGCTTTGGCCGCGGTTCCGCCGCTATTTTGTGCCTTCTCTGCACCAAAATTTCTACAGTGCTCTCTGACTTGGAATTGGGGTTTCTGGAATATTTTGTTTGGGCCCAGATTATTTTGAGTACTGGGTAATGTACTTGGGGCCCACTTCGAGGAATTTTGTCGATCGAAAATTTTAAACATGTTAGTTCACAGTATTTACATTATATTTGCGACCGTGAATGTCATTTGATTGGTAAATCCTGTCTAATTGCTATAGTTCTTTTAGATGGATTTGCGAACGTGACATTCACGTTGATGTTCTGTGTTCTGCTGTGATGTTGCGTATTTGTCGTGGTGGATAGCCTAGATGCAATGGTAGTACAGTTTTGGTATTATTATGTACATTTGATATTGCGGGGCGAGCGTCCGACATGTGGACTGCCGTCACTGCCTGTTTGAATATTATTCTTTTGGGGCACGACCGGGCTGAGGTCGATGTACCCGTTGTATATATTTTACTTTCTGTACTAGGATTACCCCAAGGTGGGGTGCACGGATAGCCGGGTTCTAGAGGGAAAAGGGCCCGCATCTTATGGCTTTGAGACGGGGGGGCTTCACTCTAGAATTGGCGGGCTATTCGCCGCACTCGTAGGGGTACAGGTTGACCCAAGGAGGGGTGCTCAAGTTACCGGATTCCGTGAAGTGTTGGGTGGTCCATTCATGTTGTTGAAGGGGGCTGCCTCGCTTCAGGTTTTGGCGGGTAACTTGCCGCGCCCGTAGGGGTCTAGGATTTCATTGCACAGGCTATCCACACGACCAGGGGAACGTCGGGTTTCAGTAGCGGCTCTATGAAACCCGGGGATTCCAGATTATCTGTATTGTTCTGTGATGCTTATTACTCTCTGTGATGTTGCATTTTATCACGCCTTGAGCGAATATTATATATTGATATATATTCTAGTAGATGTTGTATATGTTTTACACCCGTGCTAGTCCAGTCCCCACTCTGTCGTTAGTTAAGTAACCTAACGGGTGATGACGGGACCCAGTGGCGAATGTGGATGGCATATACGTATATCATATTTTCGTTCTTTTGTAGTGTGATTAATTGATGGAACTGCATTGATCCGGATCAATGCAATCTAAACAAACCTATTCTAATATTGTTGGAACATTTTTCAAAAAAAAATGTTGTTATTGCAAGGACGTTCTCTTTTGTTTTGCACAGTGGTATTCGGTTATGAATATCCAGCACCTCAGTCGACGAGGCAAGGGCCGAGATCCCTTCATCGGGAGTGACCCCTTGGACAGAAGTTTGCGTCAGGGTAATAACTTCACTATAGCCGATTACTTTTTGCTTTGCATCGTGGTATTCATTTGGAATATCCTGCACCTCATTCTACGGGGAAAGAGCCGAGATCCCTTCACCGGAAGTGACCTCTTTAGCAAAGGTTTTCGCCACTATATTTTCATAAAAAGCTATCCGGTTTCTTCAACGATATCAAGTTCATTACGTTAAAGGTTTTTCGCCAAAAACTATTCGTAGCCCTCTGTCATTCCAGACGGTTAGCACGTAGTATTCATGCTGTGTTTGTTGGCCTTCATCAAGGCATAGTGAATGGTAGCTGCTTGTTACCTTTCTGCTTCATAGATAGATGCGTTGGTTTGGGACAGCCATATAGCCTTGTTGGCCTTCGTCAAGGGCTTGTACGGGTGGGTTCAAATTGACCTGGACAATGACGGGTAGAACTTGACATGTGACTTATGATTTGTTGGCCTTCGTCAAGGTCATAAGAGCATGGGGTAAAAATCACATCGGGAGTTTCTAAAGAAACTAAAACTTGCCAGATATGCGTGTAAGTAAATGTTGCATGCTCCTACAACTCTTGTGAGGCGGCGGAAGTGATAAACGAAAATTTTCTTTGCATACAACACACACTTTCAAAAGATCTTGTCTAAACCATAACTAGAAAACCCTAACTAGAGATTTTATCTTCTATGTTAGGGATTATACCTTGATGATCCGGTCCTTCGGGTCTTCTTTGATGATCTCCTTGGCTCCTTAGATGTTGTCGGCGTGCTCGATCTCCGGCCGCCCCAAGACTTAGATGATCCACGTGAGAGTTGTCATGCAAGCTAAAACCCTTCTCAAGAGCTAAACCTAGAGATCAAGTTTGCTAAACATGGTCACTAGGATGATGTAGAGATTAATGTATTGGATTATCTTTGATCCTTGGCTTTTGATTCACATCTCATGTCATTGTTAAAGCAAGGAAGAAGAAGGAAGAGAGAAGAAGGAGAGAGAAAGAGTTTTGCATCATGAAAAAATTCAAGCATGAGAAAATGATATATTCAAGTGGAAATAATTGAAGCATGGAATATAAAATTAGCACCATACTTCAATAGTAACTCCAAAGAGATTAAAATATAAAACAACCCATTCTCACAACCATGCTTGGACTTTCTAATTTCCACCTCATTTATTTATTTTCATAAAATAAATAATGTATTGTGAGGTGGTATCTTCTAGAAGGTATTCTTGTAACAATTACAAGAATACCCCTCCTCCGTATACCGTATCCCGTATACCGTATACCCGTATCCGAATTCCGAAAAATACGAATACCAATAATCCAATAATATAATACTGGTATCCGGCTTAAACCAAAGCCTACCAGTATTATCGTTCCGATTATTATTCCTGTAACAATTACACGAACATAATCGGAACCCTGCCATAACATCTTACGGCTGTCGTAACAACTTACGGCCTCTACATCTTTCGCCTGAACGAGGGAACCCTCTGTTGGAGATAGTGCCCTCAGAGTCAATTATTGGATCACAGGCACGTGATTGCAATGATTGAGAGAGGACCTGTACCGTTAGAACAGTCTTACTCAAGATGATAGTATGCTATCTGGTTTATCTTTATCATCGTGTACTGTTTTAGGTGACCTTACAGGTCACTATTGCCCAATGATAGAGCCCCTAGGATTCTTGCTTGACTGCCAGAAGTATGAGGGTGATCATATACGTGGGAGCTGGGGTCTATAAGCACATCCTTAAAAGGTCCCTAGTCGAGGGAGTTTGGAGACAGGGCATCGATACTCCAGAGTAGACTAGTGTATACAGTCGAGACCCCGACGAGGGGCTGTGGCCGGTCTCACAAGCCACTGGTGTCAGTTGGTTCACCTAAGATGTATACAGGTGCTCATTGGGTTATGAGTACACCGGACAGGACTTGCCGGGAACATGCTAGTTAGTCTTATACCTGACGTCAGATAGCAGTTCCCTGGTAACAAGTGTACATGTTAGTTCATTGACCTGAGATCGTCATTTGTCTCGTGTGAGTTCCCACTGTACTTTGATTACTACCCTACCACGCTCAAAGGAGTCGTGCAAACAGGTTTTAGTTGGGTACAGTCTCGAGCCACATGGAGGCAGTGAGCGGATCTTCAGGGGTTCGTCTCTCCCGGTATTGGGGGTGAGGTCGCGCTGTGTCTAGGAGAACCATTACACGAAGTCCTTAGCCAAGGCAGGAGATTTACTGGTAGGTATTTCAGTAATATCTCAGGGTGTTCTGGGATACACTCCGACACGACTTGTACCGCTTTTGGGGGTCTGACTTTTACCAACCCCCTAGGCCCGCCATGCGATGCTCATAGACGAACGGACCGGACTGTACGGATATTGTCACTGGCAGGCTCAGTAGGGTGTCAGGATGAGTTCGCTCACAGACGTCCCTTTTGGTCAATATCTGGTAGTCCGTTACGTATGGCTAATACCTCTGAAGTGCTAGTGGTTAAATCCATAGCCAAAGTATTGACGAGTCTTTAGAGTCCCCCACAGACCGTTTCTCAAGTTTCGGGCGAAACGCTGTAGAGGTCGTATGGAGATATGGCAGGGTTCGATCAGATACGTGCGGTATTGCACGGATCATGATCGGACGGATAATACTAGCGGGCTTTGGTTTAAGCCGGATCCTAGTATTGTACAGTGTGTGATTTTTGAAAGAGAGGTTTTGATCTCATTTTCATTTCATTGCTAAAAAAATGAGAGCACCATTTTCTTCCAAACTTCCTTTTCTTCACCTCCATCATGGCAACTTCATACCCCATGAGACAAAGCTACTACACTTAGCCTACAGCATTTCTTGGGCACGTCGGCTTGCCAACTTCGTGCAAGAGTTGCGTCGGTCCAGAGGTGGGAGCCCATAAAAGAACCCGACGATGTGGTGCCAGTTCCGACGAGGAGATGAAGACCGGAGATTCCGCGAAGAGATCGGAGTGGAGGCCGAAGACCGAAGGACACGGATCGCTCGGTATAGCTTTCTTCCCATTCTCTAGTTAGCTAAATGTAGGTTAATGGCCCGATCCGGGATTTTAGTGCGCGGTGGTGCCGGTTTACAAGTTCCGTAAAAGTTTCGTTTCCGCATTCCGCGTCGGATTGACGGCCGGGGCGCCGCCGTGCATTTACATTGGTATCAGAGCAACGCCATTAACCTAGTCTAGCTTGCTCTAACGTGTTTACAAGTTCGATCGATCGGATTTTCCAAAAACCGCATTTTCAAAGTTCAGTTTCTGTCGAAATTTTTCTGTGGTCAAAAAATAATTTGGTGCATTGCAGAAAATCAGGCAGGGTTTTTTAGGAGCACTGTAGAAATTTGGTAACTCGACTCAACAGAAACGCCGCGGAACCGCGGCCATAACCCCCTTTTGGCCGCGGTTCCACCGCCATTATGAGCCTTCATCTCACCAAATTTCATCAGGGGCTCTCTGTGTTGGAATTGGGGGTTTTGGTATATTCTGTTTGGGCCCAGATTATTTTGAGTGCTGCAGTTGTACTTGGGGCCCACTTCGGTAAATTTTATCAATCGAAAATTTTAAACATGTTAGTTCACAGTATTTACATTATATCTGCGACCGTGAATGTCATTTGATCAGTACATCCTGTCTAACTGCTATAGCCCTTTTAGATAGATTTGCGAACGTGACATTCACATTGATGTTCTATGTTGTGCTGTGATGTTGCGGATTGTCATGGGGATAGCCTGGATGCAGTGGTAGTACAGTTTGGTTTATTATATACATTTGATATTGCGGGGCGGGCGTCCGACATGTGGGCTGCCGTTACTGCCTGTTTTTTTATTATTCTTTTTGGGGCACGACCGGGCTGAGGTCGATGTACCCATTATATACTTTACTTTCTGTACTAGGATTACCCCGCGGAGGGGTGCACGGATAGCCGGGTTCTAGAGGGCAACGGGCCCGCATCTCATGGCGTTGAGACGGAGGGGGATTTACTGTAGAATTGGCGGGCTATTCGCCGCACTCGTAGGGAAGTATAGGTTGACCCAAGAGGGGTGCCCAAGTTACCGGATTCCGTGAAGTGCTGGGTGGTCCATTCACGTTGTTGAAAGGGGCTGCCTCGCTTCAGGTTTTGGCGGGTAACTTGCCGCGCCCGTAGGGGTATAGGATTTCATTGCACAGGCTATCCACACGACTAGGGGAACGTCGGGTTTCAGTAGCGGCTCTATAAAACCCGGGGATCCCAGATATCTGTATTGTTCTGTGATACTTATTACATTTCTGTGATGTTGCATTTTATCACGCCTTGAGCGAATATTATTTATTGATACATATACTAGTAGATGTTGTATATGTTTTGCATCTCCGCTAGTCCAGTCCCCGCTCCGTCGTTAGTTAAGTAACCTAACGGGTGATGACGGGACCCAGTGGCGAATGCGGGTGGCATATACGTACATCATTATTTTCGTTCTTTTGTGGTGTGATCAATTGATGGGACTGCGTTGATTCGGATCAATGCAAGCTAAACAAACCTATTCTGATGTTGTTGGAACATTTTTCAAAAAGTTGTTATTGCGAGGGCGTTCTCTTTTGTTTTGCACAGTGGTATTCGGTTATGAATATCCAGCACCTCAGTCAACGAGGCAAGGGCCGAGATCCCTTCACCGGGAGTGACCCCTTGGACAGAAGTTTGCGTCAGGGCAATAACTTCACTATAGTCTATTACTTTTGCTTTGCATCGTGGTATTCAGTTGGAATATCCTGCACCTCATTCCACGGGGAAAGAGCCGAGATCCCTTCACCGGGAGTGACCTCTTTAGCAAAGGTTTTCGTTACTATATTTTTATAAAAGCTATCCGGTTCCTTCAACGATATCAAGTTCATTACGTTAAAGGTTTTTGCCAGAAACCATTCGTAGCCCTCCATCATTTCAGTTAATATTCGGTAGTATTCAAGCTATGTATTTTGACCTCACGCCAAGGCATAGTGATTGGTAGCTGCCGGATATTTATCTGTTGTATAGATAGAATGCGTTGGTTTGAGACAGTCGTACTGCCATTTTGGCCTACGTCAAGGGTAGGTACGGGTGGGTTCAAATTAACCTGGATAATGATGGGTAGAACTTGACATGTGACTTATGACATTTTGACCTCACGCCAAGGTCATAAGAGCATGGGGCAAAAATCACATCGGGAGTTTCTAAAGAAACTGAAACTTACCAGATATGCGCATACCTTCTGGAGTGTGATAACGTGAGCGGATTCCGTCACGTTATCATGCGAAGATAGTTGGATCCCGATTCCCACTGATGAGTTGGTTTACTCCTCGGGTGATCCCGACTAATTCTTCTTTCAGGTTTGGAGGAGAATTTGACGGTACAGTGGGAGGTTTCCTGATCAGATAAATTGATAACCATTCTGATCTGGGTTAGAGTGCACGCTGAGTGTTTCTTTTCTCTCTCTCTTTGGCAGCGACCATGACCCGACCCTTGACTATGACTCAGTGACCAAAATTAACCGAACCTTCTTATACACTGGCTTTTGGATTGTCAGAGTTGCAAACATCATTGCCACTCCTACTTTTACCCTTTTCTCCTGGACACCCCATATTACTAAGAACGTCCACTTCCATTGGATAAAACCATCGTATGGTTATATACGAACTCGAAGGAATTTATTCGAGAATGGTTTCCGGTTCTGGAGAAAACGAATAGGACTATTCAGTTGTCTTTTCCGTTTATCTTCTCTCAGTTTGCGAGTACTCCTTGGTTTAGGAGATAGTACACCTATTACGCAAATTGGATAGTCTTCTTCCAAACCTTAGGCTGGTGCCGAACGGTGGGGAATGAAGAAAACCAATTAGCATAACGATGGTGTACAGAAGGTATTAAGTAAAGACATATCAAAGGATAAGTAAGAGGGCAAAGTAAATTGCGACTGCTATTCACGACCAAACCAAGTATTTCTTCGCCAATCCTAAATCACCTTTGTATTTCGCCAGGACACTCCGTATCACTACGAAGATCCACAGTTTATTAGATACTCCATTGTATGGTTATATACGAACTCGAAAGGAACTTGTTCCAGTTCGGGGATGGATTCTGGTTCAGGAGAAATAGGAATAAGGTTTATTCGGTTGTCTTTTATCTTCACCTTCTCTCGCATTGCGAGTGCTCCTAGGATTAGGACAGTACACCCATTATGCTTATTGGATAGTCTTCTTCCAAACCATAGGCTGGTGCCGAAAGGTAGCGAAGAAAGAAAACCAATTGGCCTAAAGGGGTGTGCAGAAGGTAATGACTAAAAGACATATAAAGGGATCTGGAGAGATGACAAAGAAATATACGGTTATAGTTGTGAATCTGATAATGGAAAAGGCATTACTAGGAATACCCAGATACCCCATCGAAACATTTCAATGTTTCAGTTTCACTGTGTAATGTTAAAAGAAAACTGATTTCCCAATTAGCCCATGCTCCAGGGTATGTATTTACCAGGTATGATTCTCACATCTGTATGGTCTTACAGATGATGAGTAGGAGTAAGTTATTAGAAATTAGGTGATCATCCTCATTATATCGGAATTCGTTGTAATTGGTGATATTTGAGGAAATCGCCTGGGCTGTTTGCCGGACGGCAAATATTTGGTTTTGAATATCCGTTGTTATGCACCAATTTCAAATTGATATATCTGTACATCTATTTTTATAGAGTGAGATATACCTTTTTGAAATTATGTCTATGACGTTTACCTATATCAGTGGATGGTTAGGTAAGGAGTATTAAACAGCGGTGTAATTCTTCTTAACCAAACTATTGTTTTCAACCTACGACACACAGGGAATGAGTTATTAGACTCAGGGGACTTATACAGAGTATTGTATGTTGTCCAGTGTCCATAAGGACATAGGGGTTGGTACTCGTACTATATTCTGTTTACTTGTGACTTCTCTGGTTCTTAGACATGTATTTCGTAGAAACACAAGGTCCAAGTTTTGAGAAGTTATAGGTATATGAATAAAGTAGAGAACTAAGTATTGCAAGTATCAGGATTCTTCAAGGTGATCGAAGATGTAGATACTTGTGCATGGTATTCAGTTGATAGTAATGATTATGAGAACTTGCTTCTCTTTCAAGTTACTCATATCTGGATGTATTCCTAAGTTGAGTAATGCTGATCGGCCTCTCTCCATTTAGTTGACATGCACTGGAGGCAGCTGCATGATTTTAATCTGGTTCCAATTAAATCAGTGCCTCTGTTTCTATATTGGATATAAAACAGTTCGTATCTTAACGATGTTAAGGTGCGGGGAGTTGTCCGGCTTATGCTTAAAACCAGACTCTGGATAACTCAAGGCACGTTTCTGTAATGGCTGTTTGTGGGTTGACCCAGGCTATGACGAGGGTTGATTTTCTACCATCTGGAAGATCAATAGTGATATTGTTCTTGACTCGCCACAGTTTTAATAAAAATGGATTTTTTTCAGAAAACAGAAGTGGGAGTATAGTAGAACTGGAAGTGATTCCAGAACCGCAAACGATTACTGAACATTTGATAAGAACCTAAAGATTCAATTTGGCTTGACATTCCATTAGCCACTCTGCAGATATGGTGGGTAACCTTAGGCACCCGAGAGATACTCCGGTAGCCTCAAGGACGGTGACAGGGAGGTTCTTGTTTACCCAGACTTGCCATTGCTGTTGTTCCAGGCTGTGAGACCTGGCAGGAGGATGAGTATAGCGTCGTTCTGAACTAGCTTTAGAAGTGTACGTCTATATGACTCTGCCAGAGGGTTGTCGTAGTCAGTGGGAGCAGCGGAAGCATAGTGGACAAGTGGCTTATGTCTATTTATAGACTTAAGCAGATATAGCAGAGATAGATCATCTATTTCTGATGTGACAGTCATAGGTTTGACTTCATCAGAATAGGGGATGGATCTGTTAAGAAGGTAATAGGGTGTGATGTCCTGGTATTTGGATGACATACACAGAGTAGGAAGTGAAATTCCT
Source organism: Agapanthus africanus (assembly GCA_030015575.1). Lineage (NCBI taxonomy): Eukaryota > Viridiplantae > Streptophyta > Magnoliopsida > Asparagales > Amaryllidaceae > Agapanthus > Agapanthus africanus. The sequence continues at coordinate 503,212,283 of CM057337.1, forward strand.
ATACTACGATCGGTTATACTTTGGTTGTCACACAGTGGTTTCTTCACATAGGATATAGATGTTGTTTTTGCACTAGATGCAATAAGGTGATATTGATCCTATCCTGGAGAAACGTTCGGAAGCAGTTTTAGAATATAAGTGGATGTTCTAGGGATATGATAACAACAGCCTCATTCGGGTGACAGTTATCATTCCAGGCTTCCAAGGTGACCTGGATGACAGAGTGACTGTCAGAGTTATAGTTTTCCCTCTGACGAGGGGCAGTATTTTGGACAGGTGGTCCAAGCGGATACTGAGGGAGGCATGGCGCAGGATACTGATTAAGTTCAGTTGACGATATAGTCTGAGAAGTTTGGATTTGGAATTCATTTATGAACTAGGTCCCATCAGACATCCAAACATACTCTAAGACCGGTATTGCTCATTTCGGGAGATGGCTTTCTCCGCGAACTTGAGATAAAGAGAGACATAGAAAGAAACATTTGAGCGGATCCACTCACTGAGGCTATTCCTCGAATGCATTAGTTTCGCAAGCGGGTTTTGTGAGACTGATTAGCAGAGGAGTTGGGTGTTCGGTATCACACGGGCTGTGAGTATACGACATCACAATAATTAGCCTTGAGTGCAAGTGGGAGATTGTTGGAGATAGTGCCCTCAGGGTCAATTATTGGATCACAGGCACGTGATTGCAATGATTGAGAGAGGACCTGTACCGTTAGAACAGTCTTACTCAAGATGATAGTATGCTATCTGGTTTACCTTTATTATCGTATACTGTTTTAAGTGACCTTACAGGTCACTATTGCGCGTTGATAGAGCCCCTAAGATTCTTGCTTGACTGCCAGCAGTATGAGGGCGATCATATACGTGGGAGCTAGGGTCTATAAGCACATCCTTAAAGGGTCCCTAGTCGAGGGAGTTTGGAGACAGGGCATCGATACTTCAGAGTAGACTAGTGTATACAGTCGAGACCCCGACGAGGGGCGGTGGCCGGTCTCACAAGCCACTGGTGTCAGTTGGTTCACCTAAGATGTATACAGGTGCTCATTGGGTTATGAGTACACCGGACAGGACTCGCCGGGAACATGCTAGTTGGTCTTATACCCGACGTCAGATAGCAGTTCCCTGGTGATATGTGTACAGGTTAGTTCATCAACCTGAGATAGTCATTTGCCTCGTGTGAGTTCCCACTGTACTTTGATTACTACCCTACCACGCTCAAAGGAGTCGTGCACATGTCACCAGGGATTCGTCTCCCCCGATATTGGGGGTGAGGTCCCGCTGTGTCTAGGAGAGCCATTACACGAAGTCCTTGGCCAAGACAGGAGATTTACTGGTAGGTATTCCAGTAATATCTCAGGGTGTTCTGGGCTGCACTCCGACACGACTTGTACCGTTTTTGGGGGTCTGACTTTTACCAACCCCCTAGGCCCGCCATGCGATGCTTATAGACGAACGGACCGGACTGTACAGATATTGTCACTGACATGCTCGGTAGGGTGTCAGGATGAGTTCGCTCACAGACGTCCCTTTTGGTCAATACCTGGTAGCCCGTTACGTATGGCTAATACCTCTGACATGCTAGTGGTTAAATCCACAGCCAAAATATTGACGAGTCTTTAGAGTCCCCCACAGACCGTTTCTCAAGTTTCGAGCAAAACGCTGTAGAGGCCGTATGGAGATATGGCAGGGTTCGATCAGATACGTGCGGTATTGCACGGATCATGATCGGACGGATAATACTAGCGGGCTTTGGTTTAAGCCGGATCCTAGTATTGTACAGTGTGCGATTTTTGAGAGAGAGGTTTTGATCTTATTTTCATTTCATTGCTAGAAAAATGAGAGCACCATTTTCTTCCAAACTTCCTTTTCTTCACCTCCATCATGGCAACTTCATACCCCATGAGACAAAGCTACTACACTTAGCCTACAGCATTTCTTGGGCACGTCGGCTTGCCAACTTCGTGCACGAGTTCCCTCGGTCCAGAGATGGGAGCCCATAAAAGAACCCGGCGACGTGGTGCCCATTCCGACGAGGAGATGAAGACCGGAGAGATCGGAGTGGAGGCCGAAGACCGAAGGATACGGATCGCTCGGTATAGCTTTCTTCCCATTCTCTAGTTAGCTAGGAGTAGGTTAATGGCCCGAGCCGGGATTTTAGTGCGCAGTGGTGCCGGTTTACAAGTTCCGTAAAAGTTTCGTTTCCGCATTCTGGCGTCGGATTGACGGCCGGGGCACCGCCGTGCACTTACATCCTCTGTGTGGGACTCTAAAGACTCGACAGTACGCTGGCAATGGGTTTAACCACAAGCACGTCAGCGGCACTAGCTGTGCGTAACGGCTACCCAGGTACATGACGAAAAGGTGGCCAACGAGCGAACTCATCACAACCCCAACGAGCCTACAAGCAACACTTACCGTACAGTCCGGTCTCTTCGTCTGATACGTCGCATATGAAGTCTAGGGGTGGTGAATGTCAGACCCCAGTAGTTTTATAAGTCATGCTGATTTACGGCTCATAACAGTTCGAAGAACTACTGATAACACTTACTAGTAAACCTCGAGAACCCTGGCCAAGGATTTAGGTGTTATAGCCGATCAAACATAGCACGACATCAACTCCCTATACCGGGAGAGACGAAACCCCTCCTATCGCTCACTGTCTCCATGTGATTCGGGACTGTACCCAAAGTCCACCTGTTTACACGACTCAATAGAGTTGTGGTAGGATGGAAATCAAAGTATAGTGGGAACCACACAAGACTCCATGACGATCTCGGGTCTACAGACTAACCTGTACAAGTGTCACCTGAGAATTGCTATCTGACAATTGGTATATATACCATCTAGGAGTTTTCGGCGAGTCCTGTTCGGTATACCCATTCTCCAATGAGCACCTGTGTACAATCTTTGATGTCAAACACCAATGGTTGTGGAATCAACCATAGCCCCCCCAGGGTCAGGAAACGTACACACTAGTCTAACTTCGTAATACCGATGCCCTGTCTCGAGATACCCTCGACTAGGAACCATTAAAGGATATGCTTATGACTATCCAGGCCCCACTAGTATGATCTCATCATAATCCTGGTAGTCAAGCATAATCCTAAGGGCTTCATCAACATGCATATAAAGATATGAAATATTACACAAGTTAAGATGAAGATAAACCAGATAGCATACTATCATTTCGAGCAAAGATTGTTTCTGTACATTTACATGCCTAGTATCCTATACAATACAGGCCTCTAGGGCATACATATCTAACAATCTCCTACTTGCACTAAGGCCTGTAGTTGATGCAATAAGTACCCAATGTCTGCACTAGAACCAGTTGCCGGCGTGCCGCATGCCCAACAGCTCGAACAGTTTCTCAAACTGGACTTGAGGGATGGCCTTGGTGAATGGATCTGCTGTGTTGTCTTTCGTGTCTACTCTCCGAACCTCGATATCCTGGCGATCCACTATCTCCCTGATGAGGTGATACCGTCTCAAGATATGTCTGGATTTCTGATGGGACCTTGGTTCCTTTGCCAAAGCCATGGCTCCATTGTTATCGCAATACAGAGGTATTGGATTAGCAATGGATGGAACCACCTGAAGTTCAGAAATGAAATTCCTCATCCAGACTGCCTCTTTTGCGGCATCATTAGCAGCAATATACTCAGCTTCCATCGTGGAGTCAGCGACGGTATCTTGCTTAGAACTTTTCCAACATATCGCCCCTCCATTTAGGGTAAATACAAACCCTGAGATGGACTTACTATAATCCTTGTCGCTCTGGAAGCTGGAGTCGGTAAATCCCACCATTTGGAGATCTCCATTACCATACACCAAGAACATTTCTTTAGTTCTTCTCAAGTACTTCAGATTGTTCTTCCCAGCAGTCCAGTGTTTCTCCCCTGGGTTAGATTGATACCTGCTTAATGCACTCAGTGCATAAGCTACATCTGGGAGAGTACATAACATAGCATACATTATAAATCCTACTGCCGAAGCGTAGGATATAATGCTTATACGAGCCCTCTCCTCATCAGTCTTTGGAGACATCTCTTTGGAGAGGGTGATCCCGTGACAAGCGGGTAAATTACCCCTCTTGGAATCTTCCATACTAAACCTCTTTAGTATGGTGTCAATGTATCTCGATTGGGACAATCCCAATAATTTCTTAGATTTATCTCTATAGATCTTAATCCCCAGAATGTACGAGGCATCGCCCAGGTCTTTCATGGAGAACTTCTGCGATAAGAATAGTTTGACTGATTGTAGCATAGGAATATCATTTCCTATCAAGAGAATGTCTTCCACGTACAATACGAGGAATGTAACAGTACTCTCTACAATTCTTTTATAAATACATGTTCATCCACATTTTTTATAAAACCAAACTCTTTGATTGTATCATCAAAGCAGATGTTCCAAATCCGTGATGCCTGCTTTAATCCATAGATGGATTTAAGCAGCCGCATGCTTTTCCGATGCTCCCACTATCAATGAAGCCTTCTGGCTGATCCATAAAAACGCATTCTTCTAAATCACCATTTAGGAATGCCATTTTAATATCCATTTGCCAGATCTCATAATCATAGTGAGCAGCTATAGCAAGCAGGATCCGAATGGATTTGAGCATCGCGACTGGTGAAAAGGTTTCATCATAGTCCAGTCCTGGTCTTTGACGAAATCCTTTTGCTACCAGCCTAGCTTTATAGGTCTCCACCTGACCATTCACACCGATCTTTCTTTTAAAAATCCATTTGCACCCTATGGGTTTTACTCCAGAAGGTGCAACCTCCAAAGTCCATACTTTGTTGGTGTGCATGGATTCCATTTCGGATCTCATGGCATCCAGCCACTTCACTGAGTCACTACTCGTGATAGCTTGCTGAAAACTAGTAGGGTCATCATCATCCATGATGCAATCTTCCTTATCACCATCAATTAGAAAACTGTAGTATCTATCAGGTGGGCGAGAAGTCCTACTAGATCTACGGAGTGGCTGAGGTTCGTCGGGTTCTATTGAAACCTCAGGTTCAACCAAATCATCGGTAATTGTTTGTGTATCTGGAATTTCTTCCAGTTCTACCGCATTGCCAACAGTATCATTTGTAAAAAATTCATTTTCTAAAAATGTGGCATATTTAGAAAAAAAAAACACCCTTTGTTCCTCCTTGTGGTAGAAGAAATATCCATACGAGTGTTTTGGATATCCCACAAATCTACACAAAACCGATCGTGTCTCAAGTTTGTCCGGATTCTGCTTTTTCACATAAGCCGGACAACCCCATATCTTAATTCTTTTATGAGACGGTCTCTTCCCATACCATATCTCATACGGAGTGGTAGACACGGTTTTGGTCGGAACCCTGTTCAATAGATAAATCGCAGTCTCTAATGCGTGCCCCCAGAATGATATTGGTAACTCAGCATCACTCATCATAGATCTTACCATATCTAATAGGGTACGATTCCTCCTTTCCGATACACCGTTGTGCTGTGGTGTGTACGGAGGAGTGAGCTGAGAGAGAATCCCATTCTCTTTTAGGAAATCTAGAAACTATGAGCTTAGATACTCTCCTCCTCGATCTGATCGAAGTTTCTTGATACTTAAGCATGTTTGTTTTTCAACTTCAGATTTATATTCCTTGAATTTTTCGAAGACTTCGGACTTATGTTTCAACAAGAACACGTGCCCGAATCTCGATAAATCATCAGTGAAGGTTATGAAGTACGAAAAACCACCTCTTGCATGTGTAGACATTGGTCCACATAAATCACTATGTATAAGGCCTAAGAGTTCAGTAGCTCTCTCTCCGTGTTCAGTAAACGGAGTTTTGGTCATTTTAACCTTGATACAAGACTGGCAAGTCGCATAAGATTTATATTCAAACGGGTTCAAATATCCATCCTTATGTAGCTTGGTTAGTCTTGTTTCGTTAATATGACTAAGTCTACAGTGCCAAATGAATGCTTCATTTATGTCTGAAACCTTTCTTTTGTTTGTGTGTTGTATGTTAAAAACTGTATGTTGGTTTAGGATGTATATCTCGTTATTTAATGTACCAGACCCAATCAACTCTTGATATAGGTTAATGTTCATAACATTAGATTGCAATACAAAATTATATCCTGCATTGTCCTACGCTGATACAGATATAATATTACATAACATAGAGGGTACAAAATAACACGGGTTCAAAACCAATATACAACCCGACGGCAAACCAAGGTGATACTCTCCCACTGCTGTAGCATGTATTGAGGAACCATTCCCAACACGGAGAGTATGATCATCTTTCTTCAAAAACTTGCTATTTCTCAACCCCTGCATACAATTGCAGATATGAGATCCTGACCCAGTATCTAATACCCAGGAAGCAGAGTTAATTGAAAAACAGTTTTCTATTACAAACACACCTGAAGTAGAAGCTTCACCCTGCTTCTTCTTCTTGAGGTCGGCCAAGTATCCAACGCAGTTTCTCTTCCAGTGCCCAGTCTGGTGGCAGTGGAAACATTCCCCTCGTCCTGTCGCAGCAGCCCCTTTCTTGTCCTTTCCCTGTGCCTTTTTCACTCTGCCTCTTTGCTTGATGGGATTCTTCTTCATCATTCCCTTTCCTTTGAATTTGGCTTTTGGGACGGAGGAAGAAGATGGCCCAGCAATAAGAGCGGGAGATTTCGCTACCTTTAGTGTGCTCTCTGCACTCCTCAACATATTGAGGAGTTCAGGCAAAGACTTCTCCATGTTGTGCATGTTGAAGTTTACAATGAATTGAGCAAAGGCAGGGGAAAGGGACTGTAGAACAATATCAACATACTGCTCATTCTTCATTGTCCAACCCATGTCCTCATGTTCTTCGATAAGTCCAATCATCTTCAATACATGGTCACTTACAGACGTGCCAGCAGCCATTCGCATCTGAAACAATTTTCGAGATGCCTCGTATCGGAGAGTACGAGATTGCTCTCCATACAACTCCTTTGTATGGAGAAAGATGGATTGAACATCCATCTTCTCGTGCTGCTTCTGATGTTCATTGTTCATAGAAGTAAGCGCGAGGCACTTGGCTGTGGCGCAGTCTATATCCCATGTCTTGCGGATTTCTTTATCCGCAACTGAAGAATCAGGGCCTGGGATAGGAGGGGCTGGAGTAGTCAGGATATATCCGACCATATCATAGGTCAGGGCAATATTCACGTTCCTTAGCCAATCTTTGTAATTCGGTCCCATGAGTTTATTTTTGTCTAATAAAAGCTTATGTCCCGTCATAGTTATCTGCCATTAGGAGAGAGAAAAGAAGACACTCAGCGATTGCTCTTGCATAATTAGATAGGTTATTAATCTTATCTAACTGATGTCTCCCACTACTTTTTATCAAATTTTCCTTCAAACTTTTAGAAGGAAAACTAGCCAGGATTAATTGCAATCTACAAGTTCGCTAACCGGCCGGCCAGGCCAGTGTCAGTACTCCGAGGGAGGTTCCCCGTGCTTTCGCACGAACCTAATTAAAGTAAACCTCGTTTTTCTAGAGGAGTAACCCCGTTGACACCTTTCTAGACACCTACTGGATAAGCTAATTGTAAAGTGCAAAACTCTCCCGGGAGTATCCTTTACTCACAGTGGGATCGGGATCCAACTATCATATAGATGGTACACAATCTCATTGCAAATTTGAACTCTTGAAATTCCCGATATGATTTTTGCCCCTAGTGTCTTATGACCTTAACTATGGTCCGCAAATCATAAGCACTAGTCAAGTTCTACCCGCCATTTCGGGATTGAATTAAGCCCACCCGCAAGACCCTTAACTATGGTCAACAAAGTCATGCGAATGTCCTAATCGATCGCATCAAATGCTTTATGGGAAGAAATCACTTAGCTACTGTACACCACGCCTTAACTATAGTCAACAAACATGGCACGAATACTAAGTACTCTGCTTCCTAAAATGGCGGAGGGCAACGAATGGCTTTTGTGAAAACCTTTGACATTTTGAACTTGATATCGTTGTAGAATCGAGTGAAAAGAGTGGTTTAAGCTCTAGTTTAAAAATCGAATGGTTTTGTAGTATCTTTCTAATTTTGATAAAGAGGTCACTCCCGGTGAAGGGATCTCGGCTCTTTCCTTATCGAATAAGGTGATGGATATGTAAATACCACGATGCAAAGCAAAAGTTAGATCAACTATAAAAAACAATCGAGTTCTTTGTAATATTTGCTAGTTTCCCTAAAGGGGTCACTCCCGGTGAAGGGATCTCGGCCCTTTCCTCATCGATGAGGTGCAGGATATTCAAGAATACCACTATGCAAAGCAAAAGCTAGAGTTACCCATTTTAAAAAGTTTGATTCTACAACATCTTTAGGTTTCTTTTTCTTGACATTAATCACATTAATGCTGTCCCATCACTTACGTTTCCTAAACATCACAGAAAAGAAACGAAAATAGAACGTACGCTTATGCCATCCGCATTCGCCACGGGGTCCCATCATGCACTGTTAGGTTACTTAACTAACGGCAGAGCGGGGGCTGGACTAGCGCGGGTGCAAAACATAAGCAACGTTTATTATATATCTCATATATGAATATAGCCATTACAGATCACAGATGAATACATTGGATATACTAGGAATTCCGCATCTCTATCAAGCCTTAATAAAAGACGGGTTCCACGGTCGTGATGAATAGCCAAAACCCCACCCTAGACCCCTACGGGTGCGGCAAACTACCTGCCAAATTCCCGAAGTAGAGCAACCTCCCTCAACAAAGTGAGTAGGCCACTCGGCACTTCGAAAAGCCGGTAGTTTGTGCACCCCACCTTAGGTCTATCCTAGGAGCAAAAACAGTAAAAAGAAATTTTGCAACGGTGGCTACAACCTCATCCCGGATGTGCCCCGCAAAATAATATTACATTGCTTTTTACAAATTACATTGAATGAAAGAAAAGAAAAAACGCTCTTCTCACACACCCCGGCCAATACTGGGTGATAACTACCAACAGACTTGGCTGCAACACTTGCATCGTTTCTATCTCAAGAAATTTATCACCTGTTCTCGGTTCTCTACCTATCTGTAGTCCATGTAACAAATTACATATGTGGGATCCTGATCTGGTATCAAATACCCAGGACGTAAAGGATATTGAGAAACAGTTCTGTGTAATGAACACACCCGAAGAAGATGCATCAACATGTACTTTTTTCGTTTGGGCGGCACGGGAATTCTGGTAATCCCCTATTTCCTGCTCTGTCTTATAACAATTATAAGTTAGAGCGGGACCAACGTTCCTTAGCGCAGTATAACAAGCGGGTTCGGTCAATACATCCGTATTATTATCTTGATTAAGGCGTGACATAGTCGCAACCAGGAGAGAGAGAGAAGAAAACACTCAGCGTGCGCTTTTACAAGATTAGATTGGTTATCAATTTATCTAATCAGGATGTCTCCCACTGTTTTAGTCAAATCTTCCTTCAAACCCTAAAAGGAAAGACTAGCCGGGATTAATTACACTCTACAAGTTCGCCAATCTTTCAGCCAGGCCAGTGCCGGTACTTTGAGGGAGGTTTCCCGTGCTTTCGCACGGACCTAATTAAAGTAAACCTCATTTTTCCAGGGGCGTAACCCCGTTAACACCTTTCTAGACACCTACTTGATCGGCTAATTGTAATGTGTAAAACTCTCTCAGGAGTAACTCTTACTCGCAGCGGGTATCGGGATCCAACTATCTCATAGAAGATATGCAATCTCATTGCAAATTTCAACACTTGAAATTCCCAATAATATTTTGCCCCTAGCAGCTATATGACCTTAACATGGTCAACAAATCATAAGTGCTAGTCAAGTTCAACCCGTCATTTCTCGATTGAATTAAACCCACCCGCACGACCCTTAACATGGTCAACAAAGTCGCACGACTACCCTAATCCAATCGCATCATATGCTTATACATATAAGCACTAATCAGCTACCGCACACTACGCCTTAACATGGTCAACAAACGTAGTACGAATACTAACTAGTACTTATCTTGAATGACGGAGGGCTACGACAGGTTTTTAAGAAAACCCTTTGCGTAATGAACTTGATATCGTTGTAGAATCGAGTGATTTTTAAATGGAGTATTTTTTAGGCTTTTCTAGTTTTGCTAAAGAGGTCAGTCCCGGTGAAGAGATCGTCGGCTCTTTCCTCATCGAATAATGTGCAGGATATTTCACAAATATCACTATGCAAAGAAAAAACTATAGAAACAATAAAAAGACAAACCGAGTTTGTAGCATCTGCTAGTTTCACTAAAGAGATCACTCCCGGTGAAGGGATCTCGGCTCTTTCCTTATCGAATAAAGTGCTGGATGTTCTATAAGGAACACCGCTATGCAAAGTAAGAACTAGAGCTACCAGTTTTGAGACAAGTTTCTACAACATCATTAGTTTTCTTTTAGTTTCATTAATCTCATTAATGAAGTCCCATTTTATTATGCTTCACAAGCATCACATTTGAAACGAAATCTGCAATATAACATATATCTCATATATATAATATAAACATTCGTCTCAGGCAGTAATATGATCTCATCACAGAACAATGCAGCAGAAGATAACAAATGAAATATTGGATATACTACGATTTCCGTGTTTTATGCGAGGCTGTATAAAACACGGATTCCACGGTCGCGATGAATAGCCAAACCCACATCCCTAGACCCCTACGAGAGCGGCAAGCAACACTGCCAATTCTAGGGTTAGGACACCCGGTCTCGACTCCTCGAGATGGTCTCCCACTGGACCCTAGAACCCGGTTACTTGTGCTCCCCGCCTTGGGTCTACCTAATGCGGAAAAGTAAATAATATACAATGGTGACATCATCCTCAGCCCGGAAGTGCCCCAATAAAAGAATATTACACACAAATGAATTTTACATGAATGAAAAAGAAAAAACTCCCATCTCACATAAAACCCCCGGCTATTCATAACGCGACGATCCAATATAACATATCACAGCAACACATAATATTTCATATCATCAACGTAAGCAAGTATGTGTATCCCGATTGTCGTTGATGTATAGCAACGAAGCCGGCGATACACCACATACTATGCTTACGGTCACAGAAAAGAAAGTGTAAAACTACAACAGTTGGAATCCGCAACCTCCTTAGACATCGCATGCCTAACCAAATGAATTCCTTAGACATCGCATGCCTAACAATTATAAACCCCGCATTTTAGTTTCATTATCGAAAACTCTTTTCAATATCAAGCTGGGAATTCAACAAGATTCCCGATATCCTGATCGAATGCTCATCGCAAATTTTAGTAGACCGTCGCACCCCCGGATGCCGTCAACGAAGTGTACTAAGGCGGAACACCGCTGCCGCGAGCACCCGAACGGATGCTTTTAGTGACGGGGTTCTCCTACAGTCACTTGGTCGGGGCTATGGGGCGTGGCTGTCTATTAAGTTTACCCGGCGAGTATCCGCGTACGCTACGTGATTGCGATGGACTTTTGATCACATCAAAATCCCGTGGCAACCGATCAAATGAGACTAAACTGCTAGATTTATAACATTCAAATTAGTTATCTCATAACTACTTGTGGATTCCAAATATTGTATCACATTCCAGATAAATAGACAGTGTTAAACTTTCCGATCGAATAAACAAACACCCAAGATTTCCTAAATATCTCAACACTTGAGCGGAGTTCAAAAAGTATCCATTGTAGGGTTCCTAGGCACTCTTACAAGGGTTCATAAGGCATCAACCATACCCGAATAAAATTTTAGACGTGCCGAACAACCCAAAATCGGGATCTTTGCTAGATTATTAGGGTTTAACATACAAGTAAACATCATTACAACTAAGTGTGAGAGATTACAACCTTTGTAGTCCGCTCCTTCACTTCATAAGCTCCGAGTAGAAGTCCCTTCGCCGCGATCCACGTTCTCCCGGACTCAAGAGAGGCTCCACGACTCGAACGATCCATGCTAGCTTGTAATGTTCCTTTTCTCCGATGATCTACGTCGAAGTTTCTATAACTCAAGCTCTCTCACTCTAATGAGGTGAACACCCTAATCTAATTGGCTAGATTAGATGAGGATGATGGAGTAGTATTTATGCTTTCTTTTTATATCAAATTCTCACATGAAATCATCACAAAAGGAAAACCTAGTAAGCTTTCTCAAAGCTCAAGGTTGAAGATGAAGATGAAAAATGAATTAAACCTTTAGTGATGAATAATGAAATGAATATATGAATAATAATGCAACCATGGTCAAGGATGACAAGGATAACTCTTGTAGAGAATTAACTAAGGCTAGGGTTTGGTTTAAAACAATGAGTCATAAGAAAATATCAACATAATATCTTCTTCATGACAAAAGAAAAGCTTCTAGAAGGTGCAAGAAAAAACTAACCCTAATCAAACCCTAACCTTGTTTAATCTCCACAAAACAAGTTGCATTAGTAATCATATCATGTTACAAAAATATATATCACATATATATTATATATTTGTAACAAAAGAAAACAATATAATTAATATATATCGCATATATATCAATGTATTATCCAGTGAGAAAATGAAATAATAAAGCGAGCTAATATTAGATAATGTAAAACAATATATCATATATATTATTATACATTAAATTATCGAATCAACACTTGATCCGATGACCCGGCTCATATCTAAATATCGCGAGAATATAATACGGTATCTCATATAGCATTATCCTCGGTCCTGCACATATCACATATATGCCCCTACTCCATTTTGCCTGAGTCAAGAAACCTCTGTGTAGGACTCTAAAGAATCGTCAATACGCCGGTAGTAGGTGATGATCATATCAAACACCCACAAGCTGCAAGCGGTCAGCTAAACGTAACAGCCACCCAGGTATTGAGCGATCAGAAGATCAATAAGCTAGCCTGTCCGTTCTCCTGTGAATCCAATCAGTAACACTCCCATACAGTCCGGTCTCTTCATCTGATATGTTGCATATCTAGTCTAGGGGTGGTATACGTCAGACCCCAGTAACCGATAAGTCGTGTCGATGTGAGGCTCATAACGGGTCAAGAAACTACTGGTAATACTTACCAGTAAATCTCTATATCAGCCCTGGCCAGGGACTTCCAGTTATAGCCAATCGAACACAGCACAACATCAACTCCATATACCGGGAGAGACGAATCCCCTCCTATCGCTCATTGCCTCCATATGATTCGGGACTGCACCCAAAAGCCACCATTTTGCATGCCCTCTTGGACGTGGTAAGGTGGAAATCAAAGCACAGTGGGAATCACACAAGACTCTATGACGATCTCGGGTCTACAGACTACCCTGTACCAGTGTCACCGGAGAACTGCCATCTGACGTGTGGTATATCACCATCTAGGAGTTCTCGGCGAGTCCGTCCAGTATACCCAGTCTCCACTGAGCACCCGTACACCATCCTTGATGTCAAACACCGATGGATATGGGATCATCCATCGCCCATCATATGGGTCAAGATGCGTATACGCTAGTCTACTATGGTGTATCGATGCCTTGTCTCGACATACCCTCGACTAGGAACAGTTATAGGATGTACTCATCGACTACCGTGGCCCCACTAGTATGATCTCATCATAGTCCCAGTAGTCGAGTACAGATCCTAAGGGCTTTTTCAACATGTGAGAGTAAGACAGTAAACCAATACAAGTCAACATGTCAAGATAAAGTGAAACCAAATAGCATACTATCATGTCGAGCAAGAAAGTCCTCTCTCTATATATCCAAGCATCCATTATAATATACATCATAAGTACAACAATGGCCTCTAGGGCATATACATAACTAAAATCCATCACATGCTACAGTACCAATGGTCCAGCCGTAGAAGGGTCAAGCCAACGCCTCATATGTGGCAACGCCGTACTGCCCCAAACCCTAAGGTTCAGAGGCGGTTCAGACGGTCACATAATCGAGTTAAGGTTTGTGTTTTTCTAGAGGATCCACCGCGTTACTTGCACGATTTTCCGAAAGTTTCAAACTCGAGAAAAAATCCAACTTTTGAAAATTTTCCGATAGGAGAAAAAGTGAGTTATTGATATCCGTTCGAATTTTTTAACACGTTCTAAAATTATCCGGAAAAAAAATAAACGAAGTTAAATTTTCCGATCGAATCAATGAGCTCCCAATACTTTCCAGAAAACTCAACACATGAGTGGAATTATGAATTCCCAGAATAATGAAAAAGAACCCAGGAATAATACTGTGAAGCAGTGGGCCCCAACGACACTGTTCGGCCGCAGAACCGCCGCCACATGCGTGGTTTAGCCGCGGTTCCGCGGTCACGTGATCGACTTGGTGGTCCGTACTTCACAATAATTCTTAGATTTTCCTGCTTATTTTTCTGAGTATTTTTAATACGAAAAAATCAACATTTTTGAAAAATTTCTAGAAACTAGGGTTTTACGGGTATTCGGAGTTCGATCATACTTTAAACTTCGCCTAAAGCTCTAGCTTGGCTCTGATACCACTACAAGATTACTAGGCACTCTCATAAGGGTCTATAAGGCATCAACCATGCCCAATTTAAAATTTAGACGTGTCGAACAACCCTAGCCAAGATCTTTGAACTAGAGATTAGGCGAAGCAAAGCATGTTAAACAGTTTAACACTAAGAGTTTGGGATTACAACCTTTGTAGTCTGGTCCTTCACTTCTAAAGCTCCGTGTTGAGGTCCCTTCGCTGGGAACATCGAGTACCCGGACTCTAGAGAGGCTCCACGAAGAGAAAGATGCATGCTTGCTTCCGATCTTCGATAACAAAGATGATCTACCTTGAAGTTTCTTTAACACAAGCTCTCACTCACTAAATGAAGTGAACACCCTAATCTAAATGGCTAGGATAGATTAGGATGATGAAGTAGGATTTATGCTCTCATTTATTTTCTATTTCTCACTCATTTTCATCACCACTCAAAAAGCTAGAAAGCTTTTCAAGCAAAGAAGAAGAAGGAAGAAAATGATCTATTTCTTTTATGATGAATAATGAAAGTATTGTGTGGTTAGAAATGCAACCATGGTTCAAGTGAGAAGACTTAACCATTGTAGAGAGTTTACTAGGGTTAAGAGTTTGGGTTGGGTTAAAGAATATCTTGCAAAATATCTAAACTAAATATCTTTGCAAGAAACAAAACAAAAGCTTCTAGAACTTTCTAGAAAAGTTTAACCCAAATCAAACCCTAACCTCGTTTAATCTCCACAAAACATGTTGCATTAATAACCCTAACATGTTACAATATTATATATCACATATACAATATTTATTGTAACAAAATAAAATAATACAATTAATATATATCGCATATATATCAATGTATTACCCGAGTGAGAAAAAGAATCTTTTAGTGAGCTTATATCAGTTAATGTAATTTAATATATCAAATATATAATTATACATTAAATTATCGAATCAACACTTAATCCGATAATCCGGCTATTTCATAAATAACCGACTAATATAATCTGTATCAGTTCCGATGACCCGGCTATATCTCATATACCCGGTCGATATCTCATATCGCGAGAATCTAATACGGTATCACATACACGTATTGTTCTCAGTCCCGCACATATCATATATGTGCTCCTACTCCGTTTTGCCTGAGTCAAGAAACCTCTATGTAGGACTCTAAAAAATCGTCAATACGCCGGCAGTAGGTGATGATGATGTCAAACACCCACAAGCTGCAGCGGTCAGCTAAACGTAACAGCCACCCAGGTATTGAGCGATCAGAAGATCAACAAGCAAGCCTATACTTTCTCCCGTGAATCCAATCAGTAACACTCCCATACAGTCCGGTCTCTTCGTCTGATATATCCATATCTCGCCTAGGGATGGTAAACGTCAGACCCCAGTAACTTGATAAGTCGTGTCAATATGAGGTCTATAACAGTTCGAGAAACTACTGATAACACTTACCAGTAAATCTCAGCAACCCTGGCCAGGGATTTCTAGTTATAACCAATCGAACACAACGCAACATCAACTCCCTATACCGGGAGAGATGAATCCCCTCCTATCGCTCATTGCCTCCATGTGATTCGGGACTGTACCCAAAAGCCACCTTTTTGCACGCCCTCTTGGACGTGGTATGATGGAAATCAAAGCACAGTGGGAATCACACAAGACTCTATGACGATCTCGGGTCTACAGACTACTCTGTACCAGTGTCACCAGAGAACTGCCATCTGACTTGAGGTATAAAACCATCTGGGAGTTCTCGGCGAGTCCGTCCAGTGTACCCAGTCTCCACTGAGCACCCGTACACCATCCTTGATGTCAAACACCGATGGATATGGGATCATCCATCGCCCATCATATGGGTCAAGATGCGTATACGCTAGTCTATTCTGGTGTATCGATGCCCTGTCTCGATACACCCTCAACTAGGAACAGTTATAGGATGTACTCATCGACTACCGTGGCCCCACTAGTATGATCTCATCATAGTCCCAATAGTCGAGTACATATCCTAAGGGCTTTGTCAACATATAACATAGAGACAATCAGAGTACATGTTAAGATAAAGAGCAACCAGATAGTGTACTATCATGTCGAGCAAGAAAGTCCTCCCTATATATGTCCAAGCATCCACTACAATATACATCGTATATACAGTAATGGCCTCTAGGGCATACATATAACTAACAAGACTAGGTCACATCTATGAGACAAGGTTAACTAAGTTACATAGAGAGGGATATTTTGATCCGTTCGAATATCAATCTTATGCCACTTGTCAATCATGTCTCAAAGGAAAGATGGCAAAGACTCCATTCACTGGATATGGAGTAAGAGCGAGCGAGCTTTTAGGACTCATACACAGCGATGTATGTGGTCCAATGTCTACACATGCAAGAGGTGGTTTTTCATATTTCATTACTTTTACGGATGATTACTCTAGGTATGGATTCATTTTCTTAATGAAATATAAATCCGAGGCCTTTGAGAAATTCCAAGAATATAAGAATGAAGTAGAAAACCAAACCGGCAAAAGTATCAAGACACTGAGATCTGATCGAGGTGGTGAATACTTAAGTGCCGAGTTCCTGGGTTACCTAAAAGAGAAAGGAATTCTCTCTCAGCTTACTCCTCCATACACTCCACAGCATAACGGTGTATCGGAGAGACAAAACCGAACCCTATTGGGTATGGTACGTTCCATGATGTATTGCTGAGTTACCGCGATCTTTCTGGGGTTATGCAGTAGAATCAGCTGCATATCTTTTGAACAGGGCTCCTACCAAGACTGTGCCTACCACGCCATATCAGATGTGGAGTGGGAAGAAACCCTATTTTCAGTAACTGAAGATATGGGGATGTCCAGCTTTTGTTAAAAAGCAGCATGCGGACAAACTCAAGGCACGATCAGTACAGTGTAAGTTTGTGGGATATCCAAAGAACTCCAAGGGGTATTTCTTCTATTATGCAGAGGAACAAAAGGTTTTTGTTTCTTGTAATGCCCATTTTCTAGAACAGCAGATTTTAGAAAAGGAAACAAGGAACTGGAAGAAATTCCAGAACCACAAACTACTACTGAAAGTTTGGTAGAACCAGTAGTTCAAGAAGAACAGGACATTCCCGCTCCACTCCGCAGGAGTAGTAGGCCGTCTCATCTGCCTGAGAGATACTACGGTTATCACATAGATGGGGATAGAGAGGATTGCGTCATTGATAATGATGAACCTACTAGCTTCCAGCAGGCCATCCAGAGCGGCGACTCGGTAAGATGGCTGGATGCAATGCGGACCGAGATGGAGTCCATGTACACCAACAAAGTATGGACTTTGGACTTTGCTCCAGATAGGGTAAAACCCATAGGATGCAAATGGATCTTCAAGAAAAACATTGGTGTAGATGGACAGGTGGAAACCTATAAGGCTAGACTTGTTGCAAAGGGCTTTCATCAAAGACCTGGTTTGGACTATGACGAAATTTTTTCTCCAGTGGCTATGCTCAAATCCATTCGGATCCTTCTTGCCATTGCCGCCTTCCATGATTATGAGATCTGGCAGATGGACGTAAAGACGGCTTTTCTAAATGGTAATTTAGAAGAGTGCGTCTATATGGAACAGCAAGAAGGTTTCAATCAGAGTGGGGGCAGCGGGAAAGTGTGCATGTTGCTTAAGTCCATTTATGGACAAAAGCAGGCATCGCGGAGTTGGAACATCTGTTTTGATGAAACAGTCAAGGAATATGACTTTATCAAAAATCAGATGAACCATGTATATATAGTAAAATTGTAGCACGAACTGTCGTATTCCTCGTCTTGTACGTGGATGATATTCTATTAATAGTAAATGACATTCCTATGCTACAATCTGTCAAAGGATTCTTGTCACACGGGTTCTCCATGAAAGACCTGGGTGATGCCTCTTACATTCTGGGGATCCAGATCTATCGTGATAGATCTAAGAGGATGTTGGGACTTTCACAGTCCAGGTATATCAACACTATACTGAAAAGATTCAGTATGGAAGATTCTAAGCGCAGTAATTTACCGGCTTGTCACGGAATCACCCTATCCAAAGAGATGTCTCCCAAGACTGATTTGGAAAGGGATCGCATGTCAGTTATACCCTACGCTTCTGCGGTAGGCTTTATAATGTATGCGATGTTGTGCACCAGACCAGATGTAGCTTACGCACCGAGCATGGTAAGCAGGTATCAGTCAGACCCAGGGGAGAAGCACTGGATAGCAGTAAAGAACATTCTCAAGTACCTGAGAAGGACTAAGGATATGTTCTTAGTTTATGGCGGAAAAGACCTCCAGATCGAGGCTTTTGCCGACTCCAGCTTCCAGAGTGACAAGGATGACTCCAAGTCCATGTCAGGTTATGTCTTTACCCACAATGGAGGGGCGGTGTGCTGGAAGAGTTCCAAGATGGACACCGTTGCTAACTCGACAATGGAAGCGGAGTATATCGCTGCTTGCGATGCCGCAAAAGAAGCAGTCTGGCTGAAGAAGTTCCTAGCAGAACTTCAGGTGGTTCCTACCATTGTTGATCCAATACCGCTGTATTGCGACAACAACGGAGTTATAGCTTTAGCGAAGGAACCCAGGTCCCATCAGAAGTCCAAACACATCTTAAGGCGGTATCACCTGATCAGGGAGATCATTGATCGATAGGAGATCGAGGTCCGGAGAGTTCTTACAGAGGAGAACACTGCAGATCCATTCACTAAGGCCTTACCTCAGATTCAGTTCGAGAGGCTACTCGAGATGATAGGTCTTTGATACACTAGTACATGGCCCTAGTGCAAGTGGGAGATTGTTAGTGTATATGCCCTAGGGGCCATTATTGTATCATACTAGCTTGTATATTACTTAATGGAAGTTTGGGATATTCACAGTTATATTAACAGTCTTGCTAAACATGGTAGTACGCTACTTGGTTTATATCTATCTTAATATGTGTATATGTTAGCATATCGAGAATACATATTGATAGAGCCCTTAGGATCTTGCTTGACTACCAGCGTTGTGATGACAGTCACATTAGTGGGGGCTGAGTAGTCTACAAGCACATCCTTTTTTAGGTCCCTAGTCGTAGGATTATCGAGACAGGGCATCGATACTTCGGAGTAGACTAGTGTGTACGCTTCTTATCCCAGCAGGGGAAATGGTCTGTCCAACAGCCATTAGTACGTTATACTGGAGATAGTATACAGGTACTCATTGGGTTACAGGTACACCGGACAGGACTCGCAGGGAACTGTTGGTTGGTATTATACCCGTCGTCAGTTAACAGTTCCCAGGTGACATGAGTACAGCATAGTCCGCAGACTTGACACTGCTGCTTCGTCTCGAGTGTGTTCCCACTGTTCTTAGATTGCTACCCTACCACGGCTCAAAGGTGTCGTGGAAACAGGTAGCAGTTGGGTGCAGTCCCGAAGTACTAGGAGGCAGTGGTGGCTAGATAGGATTTGTCTCTCCCGGTATTTGGAGTTAATATCACGCTGTGTTTGGAAAGCCATTACGCAAAGTCCCTGGCCAGGGCAAAACGAGATTTACTGGTAGGATTTCCAGTAGCTTCTCAAGGTCTAATGGGCTTTGCTCCGACACGATTTATACAGCTTTTAGGGGATTGACGCTTGCCGCCCCCCTAGGCCTGATATGTGATAGTCTTAGATGAATAGACCGGACTGTACGGAGATTGTCACATCAGGCTCAGTAGGAGTTCGGATGGGTTTCCTCATCGGCCTTCTTATCGACATCTACCTGCGGACCGTTACGTACAGCTAGTGCCGCTTGCGGTCTATGGTTAAACCCACTGCCAGCGTATTGTCGAGTCTTTAGAGTCCCAAATAGAGAGTTTCCTTGCTTCGAGCGAAACGATATAGAGGTCGTATGGTTTTACGACAGGGTTCGGACACATACGTGCATTTATGCACGTACGATGTTCGGACAGTTTTTACTAGCGGGCATTGGTTTAAGCCAGATTCTAGTAACGGATTATTGGATTTATACAGTCTCAGTATTTCCGTGTTTTCACGGATAGGAGGGGCATTCTCATAATTACTCGAGAAGCTTATAGAAGAAAGGTGACTCATTATGTTTTTATTCATTTATGAATTAAGCTTAATGAGGTGGAGGAGATAATGTGTAATTTGCATTAATTACATCATGAGTCATGAGGTGATTCACCTCATAGTAATTAATGAAGCATGGTTGATATTTTGAGATATTATCATTTAGATATTTTCATGCTTCATTATTTATCCAAATGACTTAAGATATTTATTCATTCTCACTTACACATTGTCTCTCCTCAAGCTCTCTCTCTTCAAAGAACTAACCCTAACCTTTCATGTGTTGAGATCCAAGGGTTAGCAAGACTAATAGATCCCTAATCCTCTTCTATATTCTCTAGGTTGCTTTGATTAGCACTCATAGTCACCTAGTTACCTCAAGTGAGAGGTTAAAGCTTAGAAAAGCAACTCTCGGGTGGATCTTCTACCACATCGAGGAGGCCGACGAGGAGGTGATCAACAAGAATAAGAAGGACTTGATTCATTAGGTATAATCATCTATCATAGTAGCTAATCACTTCTATATAGTTGTTAGTTAGGGTTTAGCAAAGATCCGTAAAGTTAGTCGATGTTAGTTTAAACAAAATGATTGTTTTACCTATTCCACCTCCCTACATCATGTGGGGTGTCTAACGTCGACTTACAGTTTTTTAGGCAGTCCCTCATGGCAGTCGCAGCAGGCTTTTCATCTTTCATATGATCTTTTGAAGTAGACACCGCTCCGGCTGACTATGCGTAGTTTTGCTATAGGTGGGTTTTACGGCTATCCGATGTTGGCTATTCGTTGTATCATGTACTCACCATCTACCACTTTCATGTGTATGACTTAGAGACTTGATGTGAGGACAATATTGTATATTTTGGTGACTTGGATGTCTTTTATGCAGTTTTACTTATATCGTCTTTTATTTCTTCGCTACGGCGTCGTATATCTGTTGTGGTGGTTGTTTCCCGCCTTTGGGCGTGGATTTGCTCCCGTTGGGGATGCTTTACTTATATTTATGATATACCCATTGTTGGGGTTAGTTTTTATAAAGGAGGTGCTGCCAAAATTTTTAAGAAAGAAAGTAAAATTGGACTTTAAATAATTTGGTTTGAGATTTCAAAAGTTTTGAAAATGCTATTATCACTTACTACTTTTGATGGTTTAGATTGCTGGGTTTTCGGCTTACTTAAATTGCGTTATGCCTGTAGACGTTGCGTTGTTTAAGGGCCGTCACGTGCCAATTTCGGGTCGTGACAAAGTTGGTATAAGAGCGCTAGGTTTTACCTTTCGGAGTGTAGGATGACCTTGGTATGATGGAGTAGGTAGCTTAAGCAAAGTAACGTAGTGTGTGTATGTCCGCGGCATACCCACGACACAGTACTCCGCCTAAAGTGACCTAAGTACAAATTGCTTGAAATTCCTTCCTTGATGACACATATCCTTGTGATTCGATTTCCGTGTTCATATCGAATCCTTTTTCCATTCATATCCTTTGCCGCCGATGACTATGAGGACTCAGAGAGGTGCAGCGAGAGCCGAGGTCAGAGTTGACTCGTGTAGGACGAGGACAGACCAGGATGGTACGCTCGTTGCACAGGAGTAGATGGATCCGCCTTCGATAGATCGTATTGCTAGGCTTGAGACAGAGATGCAGGACTTCCGCCAGATGATGAGGTCTTTGGTTGAGGCCAATAGAGCATGGCGACAGGAGGTTGTCACCCCTGTTACCCAGTTATTCCTTGCTATCAGCCCTATTTGACGAGGAGCGTCTTTCCGAGACTTTGGGAGTTCGAGGACAGAGGAGGGCTCGTGCAGGTATACCGGCCCAGAGATAGAGGTTCAGTCGCCGTGACAGGTTTCGTGCACGTCGCATGAGTAGCAGAGTCTTGGGATGAGGAGAGTCGGTTAGCTAGATCAACCGTTGTTGTGTTAACTTCTGTCAGCGATTCTTTTGTTGCGCGACACGTATTTCAGTCGTGTGCCAATCGGATAGGAGATAGAGATTCGTCCGTTGTTTTGATCCTTCTAGAGATGTTGGATTTGACATCATCCTGCGCACGGACTGGTTAGCTACGTGCTAGGCGTCTGTGGACTACCGTGAGGAAACAGTCAGGTTTTGTTTTCCCGCCGAGTCAGTTCTTGTTGTGCAGGGGGACAGTGGTGCCGCTAATCACAGCTTGAATTCAGCCTTTTTCGCTAGTCGGCTTTTGAAGAGAGGATGTCGAGGATTCTTGTCTTCCATTAGTGATACCGAAGTCACAGTGGGTTTGTTGGACCGGGTTCCTATCATGCGAGGGTTTTCCGATGTTGTTCCAGATTTGACAAAGCTTAGGGAGCTTAAGGATCTGCTGCAGAGTTGCTAGATAGGTGGGACTTGTACGTCCAAGTGTTTCGCTTTGGGGAGCTTCTATTCTGTTCGCCAGGGAGAAAGACGGCAGTTTGAGGTTGTGTGTTGATTGATCGTCAATTGAACCGAGTTACGGTGCGAATAGGTATCCTTTACCTCGTATTGATGATTTGTTTGACTTTCCCCAGAGTGCGAGACATTTTCTAAGTTTGTTTAGGATCAGGTCATCATTGGTTGTGGGTTCGGAGTGATGACATTCCAAAGACTGCTTTTGTGCGTGCTACGGGCAGTATGTGTTTTGGTGGTGTCGTTGGACTCACCATTGCCCTAGCAGCATTCGTGGATGTGATGAACCAGATTTCTTCAGGCCGTTTCTCGACCAGTTGATTGTTGTGTTATTAATGACATTCTGGTCTATTCCAATGTGTCGTGAGGAACTTGAGCAGCACTTGAGAATTTGCTTTGCAGACATTGGGAGAGCCCCAGTGGTTTGCTAAATTCTCGGAGTGTTCCTTCAGGCTTGATTGTGTTGTCTTCCAAGGTCTTGTAGTTACAGGAGACGGTATTCGTATGGACCCGATGAATATCGAGACCGTACAGTTTGGGCCCATACTTATATCCAGGATGGAGGTCCGCAAATTTTTTTGGGCTTAGCAGGTTTTTACCGCCGTTTTGTGCAGGATTGTTTGTGTATCGCTGCACCGTTGACTGGACTGACCGGGAAGGAGATTCCTTTTCTTAGACTGAGTCATGCGTGCAGAGTTTTCAGCAGTTGAAGACTCGGTTGACGACTGCACCAGTTATATCTTTGCTTCTGGATTGGGCGACTTTGTTGTTTAACTGTGATGTTTCGTGAGTGGGGCTCGATTGTGTACCGATGTGGCACTATAGAATTATCGCTTATGCTTCCCGGCAGTTGGAGGAAGTACGAGCAGGATATCCCACTCATGATCTGGAGATGGCCGCGGTGGTCGTGCGTTGGAGATTGGGAGACACTACTTGTGCGGAGAGTCGTGTCAGATTTTCACGGACCACCAGAGCATAATGTACATCTTCCTGCAGCAGGTTTTGGTTGTTAAGACAGCGCCGATGGATGGAGCTTGTGAAGGATTGTGTTTGTGAGATCTTTTATTACCCGTCGCAAGGCGATTATGGTAGCTGATGCTTGAGTCGTAGGCCCGGGGGTAGCTTGTTCCAGTTGTGCGCAGTTCAGAGACAGTCTTCTGCAGATTTATAGTTCTTGTGCGATCGTGGAGTATAGCTTAAGTTGGCCTCTACTGAGGGGACAACTTACTCATGTCCGCACCCATCCACTTTTACTTAATCGTTTTCGTGAGGCACGCCCGCCGATGCTCGTTGTCTAAGATTCTGAGGATGTTCGGCAGGGTAAAGATTCGGAGTCCTTGATTAGTGACTAAGGTTTGCTACGTTTAGGGATGCGTTGTGTGTACCTGATACTGATAGGTAGGAACGCGAAATCCTATAGTAGGCACATCAGTCAGCTTTCTGTGTTCATTCAAGTCCACCAGTATGTAGCGTGACTTGTGAGATAGTTACGGGTGGGCAGGGATGAAGAGTGAAGTTTCGGATTTCGTTTTGAGGTGTCTGTCTTGTTGCGAGTTAAGGTTGAGCATTTGAGACTGGCTGGAGAGTTGCAATATTTAACCGTTCCGGAATGGGAATGGGAGCAGATCTCCACGAATTTCGCTATAGTGTCTATCCAGGTCAAGTCAGGGTATGACTTCATTTGGGTGTTTGTTGTCCGTTTTTGCTCAGTTTGCTCTGTTGTTCTTCGATAAGTTTGTGCGTTTGCACGGAGTTCCTTCATGCGTTGTATCCAATAGAGACACCCCGTTCGCTAGCCGTCATTGGCAGAAGCTTCAGGAAGCCTTGGGTACAGGTTGAGCTTTAGCTCCGCTTTTCTATCTGTAGGCCGGTGGTTTGTGAGAGCAGACTATACAGACTCTGGAGGATATTCTTGTGCGTACGTGCTTTTTGTTTGTTGGCAGTTGGGATCGTCACTTGCCATTGATAGGATTCTCCTTCGATAGCTATTTTCAGGAGACATTCCAATTGGCAACCTTTAGGTTTTGTTTGGTAGGTCTCGTCGATTGCTAGTCTGTTTTTTTTTTCCTGACTCTGCGAGAGTAGGATTTTGGACCCCAGCTAGTCGTGAGGCTTCAGAGAAGATCCGGTTGATTCAAGTCAGGATGAGAGCATCCCAGTGCAGACAGCAGTCTTATGTCGACCATAGTGGTCGCAGACTTGAGTTCGCGGTGAGAGATCATGTATTCCTACGGATTTTCCGATCAATGGCGTGTTGAGTTTGGGAAGCTTAGTCCCAGATTGTTGGTCCTTTGAGATCCTCGAGCGAGTTAGTTCCGTTGCCTATAATTTGGCACTTCCGCCCAGATTTTTTTTGAGTATTCACCCCGTATTCCTTGTGTCGATACTTAGCAATTACCTTCATGACCTTTCTCACATGATCCAGCATCAGACCATCTAGCTTAGATGCGATCTTTCGTTCACCAGCAGCCGATAGTTATATTGGGTCGGCAGGTGGAGGAACTTCGGTCAAGGGTCTTGCCATCTATGAGGGTTCTTTGGCGTAGCAGTCTAGTGAGGTGATCACTTGAGTGGCTGCTAACGAGATGCGGAAGACTTTCTCTCATCTCTCTGAAGGTACGCGTAGATGAATTTTAAATTCGAGGACCGAATTTCTTTAAGGGAGAAGATTGTAACGTTTTAGAAATCATTTAGGTGATTTTCCGTTTTTAGGGTAAAATAGTCGGTGTTTTCCATTTTAACCCGATTGTGATCAAAGTTCTGTATAAACTTGACGGCACCTACTTTAGCTAGAATGAAGCTAGTGCGCGGGCTTTGGGGGTCAATTGGAAATTTTGGTTCACATAGAATTTTTCCCTAAAATAATATTATTTTATGTTGTTAATTATGCACTTAATTAGTGGTAATTACTTTTTGATTTGGGTTAATTACTTCTAATGTGAATCTATTCTAATCTAATCACTAGATATTTTTGTTAATCCATCCATCCAAATATCTAGATTTTTAAGAAAAATAGAATTAATTTTAAAGAAAAGAAAATGATGACATAAAGCTTTTTTGTTTTATTATGCAATTATTGAATTTTTCTTCTAGAATTATATACAAAATTCCACAAACCTCCACCTCTTTCAAGCATGGCAGGCCACTTATTGTTTGCTGCCCCATTTTTTATTTCATCTCATTTCTTCATTTCAAGTCCAAATAAATCCATCAAAATTCCTAAATAAATCATACAAATTCAAATATAATCATTACCCTTCATTCGTCTTCACTTAATCTAGCTTGGATTTTCATTCAAGTGAGGATTTTTGGAGGCTAATCTTTGTATTTTCCTATTGCACGTTGTGTTTCTTTGAAGGTATAAATCCAAACCCTAAACTCTAATTGTTGCTTAATACTTCAAACTAGATTAATTAGATGTTAATTTAAAGTTTTTAATTTCATATTTAGAATTTCTAGCAAGGGTTTTCGCTAATCAAGTTAGGATTTTGTTTAGTGAAAAGGTTAATTGATAAGTTAAGCTTGAAGAAAACTTAACCTAGTTGCTAATTTGTTAAATGATATTTTCCTAATTGGATAATTAAGCTAATTAGCAAACTAAAACTTTTACTAATCCTAATTTGGTGAGATTAAAATTTTAGTTAGGGTGTGTATGGTTTAATCTTGCTATATTGTGATATTTGTAAATTCTAGTTTTGGTAAAAACTTATAGTTTTGTGCTAAAATGATATAAGTTGCTTACTAGATTTTAGGATAATTTAGGCGTGGGTTTCTTTTGACGTTGCGACATTAATTATATTGATTCCACACTATATCTTGTGTTGTGAATGCGCAATCGGTACGATCAGGGTCTGGGCTTGGTAGTTGTGTCGCTTTGCGTTCCTAGCTAGGGTCGTGCTGATATCGTTCGTGTCTTTGTGTAGCTTTTGCTCTTGAGTTGGTTTCGTAGTGTCGCTACGCGCGTTAGCCACTGGACGAACACTTGAGAGTATGATTGGAGTTGGTGCGTCGATCAAACGTAGTTGGTACGTGTTATTGATCGATTGCTAATATACACTTGTTATATTGTTATTTGCTTTCAGGATCGCAGGCGGGGATTTCGGGCGCTGTGAAGAAGGGAAAGCGAGTTGTTGGCTTTACTTAGCCAGGATTGTTGTGAGTAAATTTAACATCTACAGGGGAATCGCCCGCATGTCGTTATGCGTCTGGGCTAGATTAAATGATATGACTATTAGTTAGATATATACGGATATTGATTGTGCATGTGTACCTTTGTTGCATATCTCATTTCATATTGTGCATGGACTTAGTATTAATGAGACACAGCACTATCATTGACGGCTCATGTTGCATGAGCACTAATTGTATGCTACACCCACACCGTCGATAATTGCCATGACACACACAACACCTATACATATGTGATATTGTATTGTTTAGGGACATTGAGACATGATCCTTATTTTCCTTCGTGCATACGACATATAGCATACCTGTATACCTACATGCTTACACATATGCATTGCTATGCACACATACTTACATGTACACTCATATACCTTACTAGTTACATGTACACCGTGCATACATACTTACATGGATACTCACTTACCTAGTTAGGGCTACATATACCTATGTGGTACTGTTTTGTCATTGACGTGGGGTCATTGATTCATATGCGTTGGCGCATATGATAGGTAATATACCCTGCCATGCGTACATGCTAGTTACTTATATACCTATATGGTATCGTCATATTAGTGACAGGTATATACACATATGAGATATAGCTACATGCACAGCTTGCATACCTACTTACATATATACCTGGAGGGTATTACATCATTATTGATTGGTAGATACACATATTTTGCTATATCGACATGGTTACGCACACCTGGCTATAGCTACATGTTCATATTTATTTGATGTTATATGGACTTGGAGAAATTTAGGAACCGCATGATATATATTAACTTGTTGTAGTTAAATAGCGGCTTTTCGTTTATATGCTCACATTACAGTTTTATGTTGCATATATTATATTTCATGGATTTCGTATTGATAGATGGTTTTCATATAATATCCTCTGATATTTTTACTCCTAAGTATATATAATAGTGGAATGGGACACTGTTATATATGCATATATATATATATATATATATATATATATATATATATATATATATATCTTAGTGGAATAGGACGCTAATATTTATGTATACATGTCTAATTTATATATATCATCATAATGATTCATGCAAATATACTTTTACATTACTTGATGTTTTCTGGATTTGAGGACCATGGTAGTTTTATGAAATTATGCATTATTTGAAAAACCCGGTTTCTCTTGATATGATATTTCAGCGTCCACCATGAGATTTCTCGGTTTTGAGATTGTGATATATACCCGATGCGGGGAGTGCAGTGGGCTGTGTACGGGTACATAGTGGATCCCGGTACGGTTCCCCTCGGCAAGATGATCGACGGTACATGCCGATGAGCCTGGAAGGTGGGCAAGTACCAACCGGTGATAGTATTTAGACTCGGCGGTTATCGTGGGGATACTGACAGGAGTCATGTACGTATGGATACGTCAAATTTCGAGTGTCAGAGCTAGACACTCGAGTTTTCGGGATAGCGTATGATACGTACCTATCAGGAGGGCCAGTTGTGGTGACAGCGCCTGATAGATCAGTATTTATGTGTCGATACTAGACACTTGTTTCATGATGTTTTTGGGTGTCGATGTTGGACACTCACTTTATATGAAACTTACTCGATACTGGATATTGGATATATGAGATTTACTTGACACTGTACATTCAGGATATATGAGGTTTACTTGATATTGTACATTCAGGATATATGAGGTTTACTTGATATTGTACATTCAGGATATATGGCCTCTAGGGCATACATATAACTAACAAATGGATCCGCCGTGTTCTTTTTGTATCCACTCTCCGGACCTCGATCTCCTGGCGATCTATGATCTCCCTGATCAGGTGATACCGCCTTAAGATGTGCCTGGATTTCTGATGGGACCTTGGTTCCTTCGCTAAAGCTATAGCCCCATTGTTATCACCATACACAGGTATCAGATCAACAATGGACGGAACTACCTGTAGTTCAGCTATGAACTTCTTCATCCAGACTGCTTCTTTTGCGGCATCGTTTGCAGCAATGTATTCAGCCTCCAACGTCGAGTCTGCAACGATATCCTGTTTGGAGCTCCTCCAACATACCGCCCCTCCATTGAGGGTAAACACAAAACCCGAGACAGACTTGCTGTCATCCTTGTCACTCTGGAAGCTTGAGTCGGTAAAGGACTCGACTCTGAGGTCTCCATTACTGTAAACCAGGAACATCTCCTTAGTCCTTCTCAGGTACTTGAGAATGTTCTTTACTGTTGTCCGGTGGTTCTCACCTGGGTCTGACTGATACCGGCTCACCACGCTTAGTGCGTAAGCTACATCTAGTCTTGTACATAGCATCGCATACATTATAGATCCTACCGCCGAAGCGTAGGGTATAGTGCTCATGCGAACCCTCTCCTCGTCAGTCTTGGGAGACATCTCCTTGGAGAGGGTGATTCCGTGCAATGCGGGTATATTGCCTCGCTTGGAATCTTCTATACTAAATCTCTTTAGTACGGTCTCTATGTACCTGGACTATGAAAGTCCCAATAATCTCTTAGATCTATCTCTGTAGATCTTGATCCCCAGAATGTACGAGGAAGCACCTAGGTCTTTCATAGAGAACCTTTTTGATAAGAATATCTTGACCGATTGTAGCATAGGAATGTCATTTCCTATCAAAAGAATGTCGTCCACATACAAGACCAAGAACACGACAGTTCTTCCTAAAATCTTCTTATAAATACAAGGTTCATGCTCGTTCTTGATGAAGTCAAAATCCTTGACTGTTTCATCAAAACAGATGTTCCAACTCCGCGATGCCTGCTTCAATCCATAAATGGATTTAAGCAGCTTGCACACCTTCCCGCTGCTCCCACTGTCCATGAAACCTTCCGGCTGATCCATATAAACACACTCTTCTAAACTTCTGTTTAGAAAAGCCGTTTTTACTTCCATCTACCAGATCTCACAGTCATGGAAGGCATCAATAGCAAGTAGGATCCAAATAGATTTGAGCATAGCCACTAGAGAAAATGTTTCGTCATAGTCCACACCTGGTCTTTGACGAAAACCCTTTGCAACGAGTCTAGCTTTATAGGTTTCAACGTGCCCATCTACACAAAGTTTCCTTTTGTAGATCTATTTGCATCCAACGGGTTTTTCCCTAGGTGGAGCAATATCCCAGGTCCACACTTTATTGGGTACATGAAATCTATTTCGGATCGCATAGCATCCAGCCACTTATCAGAGTCCCTACTGATAATGGCCTGCTTGAAACTGGTAGGATCATCTTCTTCCAAGATGCAATCCTCTCGATCCCCGTCTATGAAAAAACCGTAGTATCTTTCGGGAAAATGTGAAATCCTACCAGATCTGTGGAGTGGCTGAGGTTCGTCTGGGGCTATTGAATTCTCTGGTTCTTCCAAAACCTCAGTTGCAGTTTGTCCTTCTGGAATTTCTTCCAGTTCTACCGCGCTCCCACTAATTTCTTTTGCAAGAAATTCCTTCTCTAAGAAGACGGCGTGGCGAGCAACAAATACTTTCTGTTCCTCAGTGTGGTAGAACAGATACCCTTACGAATGCTTAGGATATCCTACAAACTTACACAAAACTGACCATGCCTCTAGTTTGTCCGGGTTCTGCTTCTTTACATAAGCTGGACAACCCTATATCTTAATAAAATTAAGGTATGGTCTTTTCCGCTCGTACAATGCATGTGGAGTGGTAGGCACAGCTTTGGTAGGAACCCTATTCAATACATATAATGCCGTTTCAAGGGCATATCCCCAAAATGAAAGAGGTAACTCAGCACTACTCATCATGGAGCGAACCATGTCCAATAGGGTACGGTTCCTCCGCTCCGATACGCTGTTATGTTGTGGTGTATACGGAGGAGTAAGTTAAGAGAGAATACCATTCTCTTTTAGAAAGTCCCTGAATTCAGTGCTTAAGTACTCCCCTCCTCTATCAGATCGGAGGATCTTGATACTTTTGCCAGTCTGTTTCTCCACTTCGTTTTTAAATTCCTTGAATTTCTCAAAAGCTTCAGATTTGTGTTTCATGAGATACACATATCAGAATCTAGAGAGATCATCAGTGAATGTGATGAAGTACGAGAACCCACCCCTTGCATGTATAGACATTGGACCACATACATCACTGTGTATGAGTCCCAAGCGCTCTGCTGCTCTTTCTCCATGTCCGGTGAACGGAGATTTGGTTATCTTTCCTTTGAGACAAGACTGACAAGTTTCATAGGATGAAAATTTGAACGTATTCAAGAGTCCATCTTTATGCAACTTACTTAGTCTTTTCTCTCCGATATGACCAAGTCTACAATGCCATAAGTAGGATTCGTACGTATCTGAACTCTTCCTCTTGCGTGTGTTTTGTACATTGAGAACTGTATTCTGATTTAGAACATAAATACTATTACACATTGTACCTTCTGCAACCAGTACCTTATCAAGATAAATGTTCATGATATTTCTATCAAGAACAAAGTTATAACCATCTTTATCAAGTAAAGAAACTGATATGATGTTGCAAACCATGGAAGGTATATAGTAGCAATTGTTCAAAATCATAGTATTGCTATTTGGCAACACTAAGTGATATTCACCGACGGCTGCAGCATTAACTTGTGCTCCGTTCCCTACTCTGAGAGACATATCACCAGGTCCAACCATCCTACTTTTTCTCAGTCCCTGCAATAAATTACAGATATGAGATCCTGATCCGGTATCTAGTACCCAAGAGGTAAGACTGAGCGAAAATCAGTTCTTAACTACAAGAACACCGAAGGAGATGCAAAAATATGCTTCTTCTTCGATGAGTCATCAAGGAATTCATGCTTTCCTCTTTCCCTTGCTCATACTCATGACTGTTGTCATAGTTTAGAGCCGAACCGACGTTCCCCAGCCCCAAATAAGAAATCGGATCGGTCAAGCGATACATTTTATTATCTTGATTAGGGCGTGAAATGGTTACTACCTGGAGAGAGAGAAAAGGAACACTCAGCGTGCGCTCTTGTAAGATTAGATTGGTTTTTAATTTATCTAATCAGAATGGCTCCCACTATTTCCTCAAATTCTTTTTCAAACCCTAAAAGAAGAACTAGTCAGGATTTAATCGCATGTCACAATACTTGCTTAACCTTTCAGCCAGGCTAGTGTTGGTATTTCGAGAGAGGTTTTCCAATGCTTTCGCGAAGTTCCTTAATTACATAACCTCTTTTCCCAGGAGGCATAGCCCCGCTAACACTGTTCTAGACACCTACTTGGTTTATAGCATTGATTGTTAAGTGAAATAATCTCCCAAGAGTAATCCTACTCATCAATGGGATCGGGATCCAACTATCATTGTGTGATGTACTAGATGTAATCCACTCTAGTCACTAGACTCCAGAAGGTATGCTAAATCTGCAAGTTTCCATTATGTTTGAAACTCTCGATGTGGTTTTTACCCCTAACGACCTATAACCTTGACTCTTGCCAACAAGTCATAGGCCACCAGTCAAGTTCAACCCGTTATTGTCCTGGATTAACTCGAACCCACCCGCATAAACTCTTGACGCTTGCCAACAAAGTTGTACGACTGTCTCGATTAATCGCATATCTATGCAACAGATAAATATCATTCAGCTACCGTTCACTGTGTCTTGATGCTTACCAACAAACACAGCACGAATACTAGGTGGTACCCATCTGAAATGACGGAGGGCTACTGCTGGGTTTTTGGCGAAAAACCCGTTAACGTAATGAACTTGATATCGTTGAAGGAACCTGATAGTTTTAAAATATATATAGTGGCAAAAACTTTTGCTAAAGAGATCACTCCTTGTGAAGGGATCTTGGCTCTTTCCTCGTCGTATGAGGTGCAGGATTTTCCAAAATGAATACCACGATGCAAAGCATAAGTAATCGACTATAGTGATGTTATTACGTTGACGCAAACTTTTACTCAAGGGGTCACTCCCGATGAAGGGATCTCGGCCCTTGCCTCGTTGAATGAGGTGTTAGATATTCATAACCAAATACCATTGTGCAAAGCAAAAGAAAACGTTTGTAATGTCAGTTTTTCAAAATTTGTTCTAAAAACATCTTTTAGGTTTATTTTCTTGCATTAATCAAAATTAATGCGGTCCCATCAATTTTAACCTATCACACCAGAAAAGAACGAAAATAAAATATACGTAAATGACATCCGCATTCGCCACTGGGCCCCGTCATCACCCGTTAGGTTACTTAACTAACAACAAAGAGGGGCTAGACTAGCGCGGGTGCAAAACATATACAACATCTACTAATATATATATAAGTATATATAACATTCGTCCCAGGCATGATAATAAGCAACATCACAGAATCTCAGCCAACAATACAGAATGGTGGATAATCTTGGAGCCCCGGGTTTCATTTGAGCTGTAAATAAAACCCGACATTCCCGGTCGTGTGGATAGCCTGTGCAATGAAAAACCTGTACCCCCTACGAGTGCGGCGAATAGCCTGTCAATTCTAGAATGAAGCCCCCTCCGTCTCAACGCCATAAGATGCGGGCTTGTTGCCTTCCAGAACCCGGCTATTCGTGCACTCCACCGCGGGGTAATCCTAATACAGAAAAAGAAAATAATATGTACAAACGGTGATATCGACTACAACCCGGTCGTGCCCCAAAATAATATACAACCCGGTAAAGACGGCAGTCCATATGTCGGACGCTCACCCCGTAATAACAAATGTACAAATGAATATAAACTGTATTTCTAACATTGCACCACATGCTATCCACCACGATAATCCAACCACAAACACAACACAAGCACTAAACATCAACGCGAATGCCATGTTCGCAAACCCGTCAAAAAGAACATATAGCAATCAGACGAGTTTACCGATCAAGTGACATTCACGGTCGCAGATAAAAGTGAATGTACTGTAAACTGTTAAGCAGTGTTAAATTTAACGACTTCGAAACACTCCATGTTGCCTCGTACAGAAAACAATAGAGAATCATATTTTGGCAAAAACAAACAACACCAGAAAACCAAACATCTTGAGATAAGTGCCCAGAACAAAATTTGATGCATTTCACCACCAAAGAACCGAGGAGGCCAGATTTATAGAGGTTTTGGCCGGCCACTTTTTGGTAGAAATGCATCTTTTTTGTTCTGGGTACATCTCACAGTATAAGGATCACTCTGCACTTGTTTAAAATAAATTTTGAAGCCTTTTTAAAAACTACAGAAACTGAAGTTTGGTGTTGCTGTTATGGAGTCGTTTCGGTTTCATTGTTTTAACATTGTTTAAACTTGGTAGACAAGGGTTTATGGGCTGGCTCTGATACCATGAAGGGCTACCCTAGTGCCCCGGCCAACTTCCGTGGCCAAATGCGAAACAAATTTTTTCTATGAAATGAAACTTGGCACTAGATTAACCTTTAGTCCGGATCTAAACCATAAAACTAGTTAGCAAAACTAAAAGCGAGCTATCTACTATGATGAAGAAGTTATACCAAGAGGCTCAAGTCCTTCGGTCTTCTCTCCTCGTCATG
Source organism: Agapanthus africanus (assembly GCA_030015575.1). Classification (NCBI taxonomy): domain Eukaryota; kingdom Viridiplantae; phylum Streptophyta; class Magnoliopsida; order Asparagales; family Amaryllidaceae; genus Agapanthus; species Agapanthus africanus. The sequence goes on from CM057337.1 coordinate 503,246,955, forward strand.
TGCTCCAAGTGTCCACCTTGAACTTGGTTGATCTCCTTTTCCGGCTCCATCGGTCCTCCGGGATCGAGCTTGTTCTCCGGTCATCCTTGGTCTTTGATGATCCACCCGAGGGGTATGATCCATGGCTCTAGCTCTTTGCTAAGTGTCAAGAAGAGAAACTAGAGAACTTGGGATGCTAGTCCAAGTAATCTAGGATGTAGTTTGGAGTTCTAAGTGTTCTATCTCTTTCTAATCTCTTCACTTGTATCTCAACACATAAGAAATGTAGTGAAGAGGAAGAAGATGAAGGTGGAGGAAAAACCTAGAGGAGGAATGAAGGAGAAGAGTAAATGGGAGCTCAAGAAATAAATGAACCATCCATGAAAGAGAAAATACACACAAAGGTTTGTTTATCTTTTTCATGAAGGAAAAATCTACAACCATACTTCAATAGTAACTACAAATGAATTATAAATTCATTTGTTAACTATTGAAGTATGGTCAAACCCTTTCCTTCCATACCTCATACTTTACACCTCATTTCCATTTATCAAATAAACGGAAAATACATAATGAGGTGGCCACCATCTAGAAGGAAATCTGTAATAAATACGGATTTTTGTACATACATACCTGCATTCGGATAAAAACATGAATGCCCAAAAAGATAGAATAACATGAAGAACGTAATACTAGAATATACATATCGAAATACATATATGTAAATTATTAAATCAATACCTGATTTAATAATCCGGCTCAATCTCGAGCCGACTAGTATTACCAACTGTTCGATCGAAAGTCCGAGTACAAAGTACATCAATCGATCGAACCCTGCACGTATCTAATACGACTACTACATCATTTCACCTGAATCAGGGAAACACTCTGTGTGGGACTCTAAAGACTCGACAGAACGCTGGTAGTGCGTTTAATCACAAGCACGTCAGCGGCACTAGCTGTACATAACGGTTACCCAGGTACCTGTCGAAAAGGATGGCCGACGAGCAAACTCGTCCGAACTCCTACTGAGCCTATCCGTGACAACATCCATACAGTCCGGTCTCTTTGTCAAAGAGTATCGCATACCGGGTCTAGGGGTGGTGAACGTCAGACCCTAATTACCAGATAAGTCGTGCCGATGTGCCTAAAGACCAATCCGGGAAACTACTGATCAACCTATCAGTAAATCCCAACTTCCTTGGCTAAGGTCTTATGGTCCTGACCAATCGAATCACAGTGCGATATCGACTCCCTATACCAGGAGAGACGAATCCCTGACAATCGCTCACTGCCTCCATGTGGCTCGGGACTGAACCCAACCAAAACCTGTTTGCATGACTCAGTAGAGCCGTGGTAGGGTAGTGATCAAAGCTCAGTGGGAACTCACACGAGACAAATGCCGATCTCGGGTCCAAGGACTAACCTGTACACATGTCACATGAGAACTTCCATCTGACGATATGTATAGTACCATCTGGAAGTTCTCGGCGAGTCCGTCAAGTGTACTCACCCCCAGTGAGCACCTGTATACGATCTTAGGTGCATCCGACGAATGGCTGCGGGACCAACCATCCCCCTACGGGGCTAGAAACGTATACACTAGTCTACTCTTGAGTATCAATACCCGGTCTCGATACTCACACGACTAGGGACCATTTAAGGATGTGCTTATGGACTACCCTGCTCCCACAAGTATGATCGCCATCATAACGCAGGTAGTCAAGCAAGATCCTACAGGCTTTATCAACATGTAACCGCAATATGTAATAACGAGTATGACATATGCCATGTTAAGATAAAGACATACCATAATAGTATACTACCATATCGAGTCTTTATCAATATTTGCAAACTAGATATAATAACAAAAGAATTAAATACACATATCCTGATAAAGAAAAGTCAAATAATATACTATAAAGCGGAGCAAGATTGTCCTGTACATACATATCCCTAACATCCATATGTATACATATACAATACTGGCATCTAGGGCATATATATCCAACAGCATGGGAGAGGGTTGTCTTGCATAACACGGGCACATTAGTTAATGTGGGGGGATAGGGAAATTTTAATTGATAGGGACTTCATTCATGAAGTCACCTTAATACCATGACTCCCCATTCATGACCAACCCCTCCGTTTTGAAGACTACCTACCTCTAATGGGAAACGACTGCTCTAGGGAGCCCCGAAAAGGTATTCAGGCTCGCACGCTTTTTGCGAACGTTTTAACTGTGTGCCGTTGGGTACAAAATAATATTTTTGGTAGTTCGCACAACACAACATTTTTCACACCATCCCTACATATAGTACACACATTGATGACACGAAACCCTAGCTACGATATGTGCATTGTTTTGCTTCACTCGATTGGCGCCGGCAAACAGGCGGCCAATTATCCATGCCCTATGTTGGTGACACAACTGTGTCGCCATTTCCTCTTTATTGAGAAATTTGAATTTTATATGCATAGTGGGATTCCAATTCGACCCCTCCTTGAGGGTGTCTCCATGTCCTATACACGTTTACATGATTTATGGTCGCGTACCGAGCCGGGCGAGGACGTGATGGCCAAGACCTCTAGCTCGAGCTCCACAGCGAGCGACGAAGAGCTTACCCCAGCAGCGCAAGCGCACTTAATTCGACGAACACATATGGGGTAGAAAGAGTGATAGGGATGCTGAATAACTTTGATCAGCGTATAACGAGCTTGGAACAGGGGATGTCTACCCTCCAAGCAAGAGAAGAAAGATCGCATTCACGATCGAAAGGACGGGGGACCGATAGAGGTGAGGTTAGTGAAGCCGCATCTAGTCGACGCCGCAGGGAGCAGTGAGGACACTGCTATTAATAAGTTTAGGGGTGAGGGTACTGTAAATAGTTATCTTTGCATTGCATCTGCATATTTTTTTTTGTACATATTTGTGTTTTTTCTTTGCATATTTAATTCTGCATTGCATCTTTATAAAAAATATAAAAATAAAAATAAAAATAAAAAAATAAATAAATAAAAATTGAAAAATTATAAAAAAATTAAAAATTGAAAAATTTTAAAAATTATAAAAATTGAAAAGTTCAATTTTGGCCATATTTGACTTAAGTTTAACATGACGGTTGACTAGTTATGAAAAACTAGATCCTAAACATAGTAAATTAAAAACCCTAAAAATAACTTTTCTTAAAGTTTAACTGTAGAAAATATACTTTCTTATAGTTTATTTAGAAATAGACAAATTTTGAGTTCAGTTCTTGGACTTGAAAGGTTAGCCTAGCACCTCATGAAGGGTTTGGAAGCATCACATGTACCAAAGGTGGAGTCTTTAGGGTGCTAAGTTAACAAACATCGGATCGTTTCTAGAAAATTAGGGTTTCTAAAACTTGCATATCATCATATGAAAGAAAAGCTAGGGTTTAGAGAGTACAACCTTTGTAGCTCCCTACGCTAGACTCCTCGGCTACTTGGGGTTTGAAAAAGCTCCGCTTGAACTCCTCTAGGTCACCGATGATCCATCCGGAGTCCGCTTTGTCCAAGCTTGCAACTTCACCCGATCAAGAGAACGAAATGAAGCTAACACTCCAAACAAGTAGGCTAGACTTGTGTAGAATGGTGTTGTGGTTCTCTTTCTCACTTCAAAATCCTAACTTGATGAGTATTTTGCTCACTTGAAAAATCTAGAGAGCAATGGAAGAAGGAGGAAGAAGATAGTGGCCCTTTTTGAATAAGAGAAGAAAAATCTCCAGTTTAAAAATAGAAAATATATCTTTATATATTTTTTATCTCTCATCTCAAACCATGGTTGAATCATTATTGAACTTGAGTTAAAACCCAAAAGGAAAAGTAATCCATGGTTAAATGGTGGGTGAGCATGGTTAGGTCAAGAAGAGTGTAGAAAGCTTCCATGAATTATCCTTTCCTTTTCTTTTGTTTTAAATCAAATTCAATAATAATATATATTAAATAAAACCATGGTGTGAGTCTTATATTGCCACCATTTTCTTTGTATAAGCAACCATGATAGATGATGTATGTATGTATGTATACACATCCATATGTGCATGAAACTAGAAAGAAAGAAAAACATACATGCATGCATACATCCATCCAACACAAGAAAGGATTTCTAGTGAGAAACTAATGGTTAAATGATAAATCAACACTTGATTTATCAATCCGGCCATATCACATACGACCCTAACCAAAAGCAAGCCGCCCGGTCAATATACGGTATCCTATACACGCATTTTAATCGGGTCCATCGCATATCGCATACGCGCACAACAACGTTTCGCCTGGACTAGGTAACTCCATTGTGGGACTCTAAGACTCGTCAATACGCCGGCAGTGGGTGATGATCATATCAAGCACCCCCAAGCCGTAAGCGGTCAGCTAAACGTAACGGCCACCCGGGTATTGAACGATCAGAAGAGAACAAGCGAACCTGCTACAACTCCTGTCGAGCCAACTGGCAACACTTCCCGTACAGTCCGATCTCCTCGTCTGATATGTCGCATATCAAGTCTGTAGGGTTCCTAGGCACACACTAGAGGTCTCACAAGGCATCAACCATGCCAATTTCAAAATTTACGGTGCCGAGAAACCCTAGACTACGGATCGTTAACTAGAAATCTAGGCGACCAAAGCAACTAGTTTACAACTAAACTAAAAGAACGGAAATACAACCTTTGTAGATCCGGTTCTCCACCTCCATGGCTCTGCGATGAAGTCCTCTCCGCTGTCCAAATGCAATCCCGGACTCTAGCGTCGGCTTCATCGGAGAAATGGGCGGGCAAGGTCGTCGGCTCCGTGCCGAAGATGATCTACGTCGAGGCATCGCTAGATCAAGCTCCAACCTCACCAAGTCATGAAACTTGTGAAGAAAACACACTCTACTACTTGGCAAGAGGTAGAGGATGAAGAAATAGGAAGTGGGTAGACTTTAGAATTGGATTTCTCACTCTTTTTCTCACTTTGCCATTGATGAAGCAAAGTTTTCTTCAAGTGAAGAAGAAGAAGAAGATGAATATTATGATAAGTTAATTAGAATAGAAAAGGAAAAAGAATCCTTATCATAATATTAACTATAGTTATGTGTAGAGAATTGACCAAAGTTAAAGGAATGGTTAGGGTTAAGGAGAAGAAGACAAAATGGTTACTTTGGTCAAAACCTTCATGAAGCTTCAACAAGCTTCTCCATTGAAAGCAACCATTTTGTATTATTCTTTTATCTTTTTCAATAAATAAAAAGATAAAAGAATGAATAAATAAATATACATATAAACCCTAACCATTTACTTAACCAAGGTTTAACTCTTTACACAAAACCTAGCATTCATGCATCATCAAACATGATACAACCATTTGCACAAAAAGTATATCACATATACAACTTGTACATCCAAGTGAGAAAATCCATTTAAAGTGAACCAATACTAGTTAATGCAAAGTAATATATCAAATATATAATTATGCATTAAATCATTAAATCAACACTTGATTCAATGATCCAGTCATGTCGCACACAACCGACCAGTATCCAATGTATCGGCTTATCGAATCAATCCTTGATTCGATAACTAGGTTATATCGCATACAACCATTCGATACATTCATCGCGAGAATAGAATACGGTATCACATACACGCATTATTCTCGGTCCCGCACATATCTCATATGCGCTCCTATTTCGTTTCGCTTGAGCCAGGAAACCTCTGTGTAGGACTCTAAAGACTCGTCAATACGCCGGCAGCACATGATGATCATATCAAGCACCCACAAGCCGCAAGCGGTCTGCTAAACGTAACGGCCACCCGGGTATTGAGCGATCAGAAGATCGACGAGCAAGCCCGCTCACACTCCTGTGAATCCAACCAGTAACACTTACCGTACAGTCCGGTCTGATCGTCTGATATGTCGCATATCTCGCCTAGGGGTGGTAAACGTCAGACCCCAATAGCTCGATAAGTCGTGTCGATATGAGGTCTATAACAATTCGAGATACTACTGGTAACACTTACCAGTAAATCTCAGCAACCCTGGCCAGGGATTTCCGGTTATAGCCAATCGAACACAGCGCAACATCAACTCCCTATACCGGGAGAGACGAATCCCCTCCTATCGCTCATTGCCTCCATGTGATTCGGGACTGTACCCAAAAACCACCGTTTTGCACGCCCTCTTGGACGTGGTAAGATGGAAATCAAAGAACAGTGCGAACCACACAAGACTCTATGACGATCTCGGGTCAACAGACTACTCTGTACCAGTGTCACCAGAGAACTGCCATCTGACGTAAGGTATAATACCATCTGGGAGTTCTCGGCGAGTCTGTCCAGTGTACCCAGTCTCCACTGAGCACCCGTATATCATCTCTGATGTCAAACACCAATGGATATGGGATCATCCATCGCCCATCTGTATGGGTCGAGAAGGTATACGCTAGTCTACTCTGGCATATCGATGCCCCGTCTCGATATACCCACGACTAGGGACTTTGAAGGATGTACTTATGGACTACCATGTCCCCACTAGTATGATCCGCATCATAGTCCAGGTAGTCAAGTACACATCCTAAGGGCTTTACCAACATGTAACAGAGAGACAATCAGTATACACGTTAAGGTAAAGAGTAACCAGATAGCATACTATCATGTCGAGCGAGAAAGTCCTCCCTATATATGTCCAAGCATCCACTACAATATACATCCAATGTACAGTAATGGCCTCTAGGGCATACATATAACTGACAATCTCCCACTTGCACTAGGGCTATCTGATAGCAGTGGTTGTAGTATCTCATACTCAACCATCCCATAAAAGTCTCTCTCTGGGAAAAGGCCTTTGTGAGTGGATCCGCCGTGCTGTCCTCTGAGTCTACTCTCCTAACCTGGATCACTCTGGAGATCAACTATCTCCATGATCAGGTGATACTGCCTTAGAATATGTCTGGATCACTGATGGGACGGACGTTCTTTGGCATAAGCCACAACTCCATTGTCACACAATGGGAGGAACTCAGTTCATCTCATGAACAAATATACACCCAGACGGTCTCTTTGGTAGCATCTTGAGTAGTGATGTATCCAGCCTTAATCGTCTAGTATGCCACGGTATCTAGCTTGTAACTCTTCCAACATACCGTCCCTCCACTGAGGGTAAAGACAATGCCTGTGACTGACATTCAGTCGTCTTTATCACCCTGGAACCTTTCCAGTGATTCTCCCCAAGATCGATTGATACCATCTCACTACATCTAGTGAGTATCCTAACATCCAATTACATCTATCTCATAGATGAATACTTGGGATTTAGGAGGTATCACTTTGATCCTATATGGAGAATCCTTGTGATAAGCGGAGATTGACCGGGCGTAGCATAGGAAACTCCTTCCCTATCAAGAGCATGTCTTCCACGTACTCTACGAGGATTGCTACCATACTCCCTACTACCTTCTTGTATATACAAGGTTCATCTACCATTTTGATGATGTCAAACTCTTTGACTAACACATCAAAACAGATGTTCAAACTCCGCGATGCCTGCTTTATCCTATAAAGCATCTTGCACACGTTTCCGCTGCTCCCACTGTCTACGAAGCCATCTGGCTATGTACTTATAGATGCTCTCTTCTAAAACATCATTTAGAAAAGCTGTCATGACACCCAACCACCAGATATCGTAGTCATGGTATGTAGCCGTGGCAAGTAGGATCTGGATGGACTTAAGCATAGCCACTTGAAAAGGTTTCATCATTATCCACGCCTGGTCGATGACGAAAAGCTTTAACAAGTTTAGCTTTGAAAGTCTCAACTTTTCCATCTACACCAAGTAATCTTCTCAAGATATACTTGCTCCTGATGGGGATTTAACCCTTCAGATATAGCAACCAAAGTCCATACTTTGTTGGTGTACATGGATTCCATCTCAGATCACTAAGCATCCAGCCATTCTTACAGAGTCTTACTCCTGATGGCCAGCTCGAAACTAGTTGGGTCATCATCACATGATGCAATCCTCGCTCCCACTGTCATAAAGAAACCGAAGTATCTCTCAGGTGGGTGAGGAACCCTACTAGATCGGCGGAGAGGCTGAGGTTCATTGGAATCTACTGAATCCTTTGGTTCTACCAAATCATCTGCTGTTGTTTGTATAGCTGGAACCTTTCCAGTTGTACATAACAGACCTTGCCTCGAGCTTGTCCGGATTATGCTTTTAGACATAGCCCGGACAACCCCAAATCTTAACCAACTTAAGATATGGGCTCTTCCCTTTCCATATCACATATGAAGCGGTAGGCAACTGATTTGATTGGAACCCTATTCAATAGGTATGCAGCTTCTCAAGTGCATAACTCCCGAAAGGAAATAGGATACTCAGTAGTACTCATCATAGAGCACACCTTATCACATAAGGTGTGATTGCTCCGCCCCGATATACCATCGTGCTATGGTGTATTCGGAGGAGTAATGCTGAGAGAGAATCCCATTCTCCTTTAGAATAGTCCAGGAATTCCGTGCTCAAGTATTCTCCTCCTTGATCTCATCATAGGACATAATACTTATACCCGTATTTTGGTTCTCTACTTCTAACTTATATTCTGTGAATATCTCAAAAGGTTCGGACTTGTGTTTCAACAGGAACATAGGTCTGAATCTCGAAAGATCATCAGAGAATGTAATGAAGTACAAGGAACCATTCTTGGCATATGTAGACAGGGGACCTTACATACATCAACATGTATCAATCCCAAGAGTTCTCTAACTCTTTCTCTGTTTCCAATAAACAAAGCTGGTGTCATTATATCTTTGTGACATGACTGGCAAGTTTCACAAGATGTAGATTCAAACTGATTTAAATATGCATCTACATGTAACTTCAGCTAGTCGGGTCGCATTGATATGACCTAGTCTCCAATGCCTCAAGAAGGATTCGTTCATTTCTGAACTCTTCCTCTTGTGTGTGATCCGTATACTAAGAACTGTAGTTTGATTTAGAACATCAATGCTTTTAGATAACGTGCCTGAACCGATCAACTTTTGATATAGGAAATGTTCAAAACATTATCCAACAATACAAAATTATATCCTTTCTTTACTAATAAAGAGACTGATATGATTTTGTATATCAGGTTCGGTATCTAATAGCATTTGTTCAGAATCAATGTATTGGTAATACAGGGTGACAGTGGCCGACAGACTTGGCTGCAACACTTGCCCCGTTTTCTGCCTCATGAAACTTATCACCCGTTCTCAGTTCTCTACCTTTTTGCAGCCCTATGTAACAAATTACATATCTGGGATCCTGATCCGGTATCATATACCCAGGATGCGGAGGATACTGAGAAACAGTTCTTTGTAATGAACATACCCGAAGATGATGCATCAGCATGCACTCTCTTCGTTTGGGCGGCACGGGAATTCTGGTAATCCCCAATTTCCTGCTCTGTCTTATAACATTTATAAGTTGGAGCGGGACCAACGTTCCCCAGCTCAGTATAACAAGCGGGTTCGGTCAATATTTCGTATTATTATCTTGATTAAGGCGTGATATGGTCGCTATCTGGAGAGAGAGAGAAGAAAACACTCAGCGTGCGCTCTTTCAAGAATAGATTGGTTATTGTTTTATCTAATCAGGATGGCTCCCACTGCTTTTTATCAAATCTTCCTTCAAACCCTAAAAGGAAAGACTAGCCGGGATTAATTACACACTACAAGTTCGCCAATCTTTCAGCCAGGCCAGTGTCGGTACTTTGAGGGAGGTCCCCCGTGCTTTCGCACGAACCTAATTAGTGTAAACCTCGTTTTCCCAGAGGCGTAACCTCGTTGACACCTTTCTAGACACCTACTTGATCGGCTAATTGTAATGTGTAAAACTCTCCCAGGAGTAACTCTTACTCGCAGTGGGTATCGGGATCCAACTATCTCATAGAAGGTATGCAATCTCATTGCAAATTTCAACACTTGAAATTCCCGATAATATTGCCCCTAGCGTCCTATGACCTTGACGGAGGTCAACAAACCATAGGCTACTAGTCAAGTTCAACCCGTCATTTCTTGACCGAATTAAACCCACCCGCACGACCCTTGACGGAGGTCAACAAGGCCGCACGACTACCCTAATCCAATCTGCATCATATGCATAAGCAGATAAATACTAGTTAGCTACCGCACACTACGCCTTGACGGAGGTCAACAAACGTAGCACGAATACTAAATAGGACTTATCTGAAATGAAGGAGGGCTACGACAGGTTTTTCTGAAAACCTATTGCGTAATGAACTTGATATCGTTGTAGAATCAAATGATTTTAAAAATGGAGTGCTTTTGAGGCTTTTCTAGTTTTGCTAAAGGGGTCACTCCCGGTGAAGGGATCGTCGGCCCTTTTCTCGTCGAATGAGGTGCGGGATATATCATATATATCACTGTACAAAGCAGAACTCTTAAAAGCAATCAAAAGACAAACCGAGTGTGTAGCATCTGCCGGTTATTGCTAAAGGCGTCACTCCCGGTGAAGGGATCTCGGTCCTTTCCTCATCGAATAAGGTGCAGGATATATCACATATACCGCTGTGCAAAGCAAGAACTGTAGCTACCTATTTTATTTTGAAATTCGATTCTACAACATCTTAGGTTTCTTTTATTTCATTAATCTCATTAATGAAGTCCCATCATTTAAGTACCTAAACATCACAGATAAATACAACGTACACTTATGCCATCCGCATTCGCCTCGATGTCCCCTCGTGCACCGTTAGGTTAGGTAACTAACGGCAGAGCGGGGCAGGGCTAGCGCGGGTGTAAAACATAAGTAACGCCTGTATAATATATCATATATACTATATACAGTATCTATCACAGAACATCACATGATCACATCACAGATATCGCAGCAGAAGAATCATATGAAATATTGGATATACTAGGACGTCCGTGTTTTCAATACGAGCCAGTATTAAACACGGATTCCACGGTCGCGATGAATAGCCAAACCCACACCCCTAGACCCCTACGAGAGCGGCAAGCAACCCTACCAATTCTAGAGTTAGGAGACCCGGACTCGACTCCTCGAGTTGGTCTCCCACTGGACTCCAGAACCTGGTTACTTGTGCTCCCCTCCTTGGGTCTATCCTAGTGCGGAAAAGTAAATAATATACAAAGGGTGACATCTTCTGCAACCTGGAAGTGCCCCAAATAAAAGAATATTACATACAAGTTTTTACATGAATGAAAATGAAAACACTCATCTCACATAAAAATCCCCCGGCTATTCAAACACGACGATCCAATATAACATATCCAGCAACACATAACATCACATGTCATCAACGTAAGTAAATATACGCATCCCAATTGTCGTTGACATATAGCAACGAAACCGGCGATATCACATATTACACTTACGGTCACAGAAAAGAAAGTGTAAAACTACAACAGTTGGAATCCGCAACCTGCATAGACATCGCATGCCTAATCAAATGAATACCTTAGAGATCACATGCCTAACAATTATAAACCCCGCATTTTAGTCTCAAAATTGAAAACACTTTTCAATATAAAGTCGGGCAATTCAACAAGATTCCCAACAGACTGATCGAATGCTCGTCGCAAACTTTAGTAGATGGCCGCACCCCCGATACCGTCGACGAAGTGCACCAAGGCGGAACACCGCTACCGCGAGCACCCGAACGGATGCTTTCGGCGACGGGGTTCTCCTACAGTCACTTGGTCGGGGCTACGGAGTGAGGCTGTCTATTAAGTTTACCCGGCGAGTATCCGCGTACGCTACGTGATTGCGACGGACTTTTGATCACATCAAAATTCCGTGGCAACCGATCAAGTGAGACTAAACCGCTAGATTTATAACATTCATTCAGTTATCTCATAACTTTTTGTGAATTCCAATTATTGTATCCCGTTCCAGATAATTAGAAAATGTTAAACTTTCCGATCGAACATTCAAACACCTAAGTTTTCCCGATACAGCTCAACACATGAAATAAGTCTAACAACATTCAGTTCGTGCCTCAGTACCAACGGTCCAGCCGTAGAAGGGTCAAGCCAACGCCTCACATGTGGCAGGCCGTACTGCCCCAAACCCGAAGGTTCAAAGGGCAGTTCAAGACGGTCACATAATCGAGTTAAGGTTTGTTGTCTTCTAGAGGGACCATCGCGTTACTTGCACTACTTAGAACGTCGTTAAACTACGGAAAAATCCAACACTTGGAAATTTCCCGACAGGGAAAAAGTTGGGTATTTATATCCGGTCGAACTTTTTAACATATTCAAAAATACCCAGAAAGCCACACAGACAAAATTTGATAATCCGATCGAATTTACGAATCCCCAAAACAACCCCAGAAAATTCAACTCTTGAATAAAATATTAAAATTATCCAGAAAACACAGGAGTCAAATATAACAATTACTGTGCAAACAAAAGTCAAAGATTCAACATAACGGCCGCGGAACGTGGGGTAAGGCCGCGGTTCCGAGGCGGGTTGACGGAGTTAGAGCTCCGTTTTGCACAGTAATTCATAAAAAACCCTGCTTAATTTTCTGCATATTTTTAATATGGAAAAATCCAGATTTTTAAAAAAAGGACAGAGAGCATATTGGAAATGGGTTTCGGGTTCGTTCGGATTTCAAACGTCGTCTAGACTTCGCCTAAGGCTCTAGCTAGGCTCTGATACCACTGTAGGGTTCCTAGGCACACACTAGAGGTCTCACAAGGCATCAACCATGCCAATTTCAAAATTTACGGTGCCGAGAAACCCTAGACTACGGATCGTTAACTAGAAATCTAGGCGACCAAAGCAACTAGTTTACAACTAAACTAAAAGAACGGAAATACAACCTTTGTAGATCCGGTTCTCCACCTCCATGGCTCCGCGATGAAGTCCTCTCCGCTGTCCAAATGCAATCCCGGACTCTAGCGTCGGCTTCATCGGAGAAATGGGCGGGCAAGGTCGTCGGCTCCGTGCCGAAGATGATCTACGTCGAGGCATCGCTAGATCAAGCTCCAACTTCACCAAGTCATGAAACTGTAAGTCCGTGTTGCCCATCCCGGTGCTTACGGGAGGCGGAAAACATAATAAAAATCGGATTTTTAATGACTTAGGCAACATGGACTATGCTTGTGAGGATCTTTGCTAAACTAAAACTAGCTAAAGTAAACTAACAACTAACAAAGTTGTAGAAAGGTTATACCTTTGGTCTTTAGTCCTTCTCTCCTTGCTCCTAGGTATGGTAGAAAAGGATCACCTTGCTTGTCTTCTCCCGTCAAAGAAGGATCCACCCGAAAGCCACCACCTTTAGCTTCAACTCCAAGCTAGGAGTAACTAGAGTGCAAGAAATGCTAAGACTTGAACCCTAGAAGTGAGTAGAGAAGATCAAGAGAGGGTTTTTCTCAAGCTTTTTGTTTCTCAACACATGAGAGGGAGAGAGCTTGAGGGAGAGGATGAGCAAGAGAGAGAAAAGAAATGAGAGAATGAGAATAATAGTGAGCCATTCTCACTAATATGTGTGAGTTATTTTAATTAATTAATTAGCAAGAAAATTGTCATGGTTTAATCAAGAGGTGACCATTATCATTTCATTATTAATGCAAATTGCAAGAATCAAAGAGCATCTTCCAAATGAAATGATCATGGTCAAAATGTCAACTTGGTCAACAAGTCAACAAAGTCAAAGTGTCAACAACAACAACCATGCACAATAATTAAGCTAATTATTAATTAACAATAATACACACAAAAACAATAGGGTTAATAAAATGACAATAGTCATTAACCCTAAACTAGGTCCTCTCCCTCAATCTCAAGCAACCGTGCATACGCACCCGCATTCGTGATCCGAGGAACACGAACACAAAGAGAAAAACCAATCTCAAATCATATACTAGGATCCGGCTTAAACCAAAGCCCGCTAGTATAAACTGTCCGGACAGCAAACGTGCACAAGTGCGCGGATGCGAACGAACCCTGTCGCAAAACCATGCGACCTCTACTCATTTTGCCTAAAGGCGAATAGCTCTCTGTGTGGGACTCTAAAGACTCGACACTACGCTGGCAGTGGGTTTAACCACAGACCGCAAGCGGCACTAGCTGTACGTAACGGTCCCCAGGTAGATGTCGATAAGAAGACTGACGAGGTGAACCCCATCTGCACTCCTACTGAGCCTGTATGTGACAGTCTCCGTACAGTCCGGTCTGTTCGTCTGATACATCGCATGGCGGGCCTAGGGGGGCGGTGAACGTCAGTCCCCTAATAGCGGTACAAGTCGTGTCGGAGTGTAGCCCAGAACACCCTGAGATAACACTGGAAACCTACCAGTTTATCTCGCTTGCCCTGGCCAGGGACTACTCGTGTAATGGCTCTCCTAGACACAGCGCGATGTCAACCCCCAATACCGGGAGAGACGAATCCTGTCTAACCGTCACTGCCTCCAAGTGCTTCGGGACTGCACCCAAAAACTACCTGTTTGCACAGCTCCTTTGAGCCGTGGTAGGGTAGTAATCAAAGTGCAGTGGGAACACACTCGAGGCGAAGTGACAGTGTCAAGTCAGCGGACTAAGCTGTACTCATGTCACCTGGGAACTGATAACTGACGATAGGTATATTACCAACCAACAGTTCCCGACGAGTCCTGTCCAGTGTACTCGTAACCTAACGAGCACCCGCATACTATCCCAAGTACGACGTACTAACGGCTGTGGGACAGACCGTCTCCCACACTGGGATGAGAAGCGTATACGCTAGTCTACTCCGGAGTATCGATGCCCTGTCTCGATAGTCCAACGACCAGGGACCTGTATAAGGATGTGCTTATAGATTACCCAGCTCCCACGAGTGCGAGCGCCATCACAACGCTGGTAATCAAGCAAAGATCCTAAGGGCTCTACTAATATGTATACCAGCAATATGCTAAAAGAAACACATGCACATATTAAAGCAGAGACAAACCAAGTAGCATACTACCATTTCGAGCAAGATTGTATATACAACTGTGAATATCCCAAGCTTCCATTAAGTAATATACAAGCTAGTATGATACAGTAATGGCCTCTAGGGCATATACACTAACAATCTCCCACTTGCACTAAGGCCATGTACTGGCGTATCGAAGACCTATCATCTCGATCAGCCGCTCGAACTGAGTCTGGGGCAAGGCCTTGGTGAATGGATCTGCTGTGTTATCCTCTGATGCAACTCTCCGGACCTCGATCTCCTGGCGATCCACGATCTCCCTGATCAGGTGATACCGCCTTAAGATGTGTCTGGATTTCTGATGGGACCTGGGTTCCTTCGCTAAAGCTATAGCCCCGTTGTTGTCGCAATACAGAGGTATTGGGTCAACAATGGACGGAACCACCTGAAGTTCTTTCAAGAACTTCCTCATCCAGACAGCTTCTTTTGCGGCATCAGATGCAGCGATGTATTCCGCTTCCATAGTCGAGTCAGCAACGGTTTCCTGTTTGGAGCTCTTCCAACACACCGCCCCTCCATTGAGGGTAAAGACAAAACCCGACATGGACTTGGAATCATCCTTGTCACTCTGGAAGCTGGAGTCAGCAAAGGCCTCAATCTGCAGGTCTTTTCCGCCATACACCAAGAACATCTCCTTAGTCCTTCTCAGGTACTTGAGAATGTTCTTTACTGCTATCCAATGTTTCTCCCCTGGGTTTGACTGATACCTGCTTACAACACTCAGTGCATAAGCCACATCCGGTCTGGTACATAACATCGCATACATTATAGAGCCTACCGCAGAAGCGTAGGGTATAATAGACATGCGATCCCTCTCCAAATCAGTCTTGGGAGACATCTCTTTGGAGAGGGTGATCCCGTGACAAGCCGGTAGATTACCGCGCTTGGAATCTTCCATACTGAATCTCTTCAGTATGGTGTCGATGTACCTGGACTGCGAGAGTCCTAATATCCTCTTGGATCTGTCACGGTAGATCCGGATACCCAGAATGTAGGAGGCATCACCCAGGTCTTTCATGGAGAACCTGTGTGACAAGAACCCCTTGACAGATTGTAGCATAGGAATGTCATTTCCTATTAAGAGAATGTCATCCACGTATAAAACGAGGAATACTACAGTTCTCGCTACAAATCTACAATAGATGCATGGTTCATCTGGATTTTTGATAAAGCCAAATTCTTTGACCGTCTCATCAAAACAGATGTTCCAACTCCGCGATGCCTGCTTGAGTCCATAAATGGACTTGAGCAACTTGCACACCTTTCCGCTGCTCCCACCCTGAATGAAACCCTCTGGCTGGTCCATATAGACACACTCCTCTAAATGACCATTTAGAAAAGCTGTCTTTACGTCCATCTGCCAAATCTCATAATCGTGGAAAGCAGCGATGGCAAGAAGGATCCGAATGGATTTCAGCATAGCTACTGGAGAAAAGGTTTCGTCATAGTCCAAACCAGGTCGCTGACGAAAACCCTTTGCTACCAGTCTAGCTTTATAGGTCTCAACCTGTCCATCTACACCAATCTTCCTTTTGAAGATCCACTTGCATCCTACGGGTTTTACCCCGTCTGGAGCAATGTCCAACGTCCATACTTTGTTGGTGTACATGGACTCCATCTCGGTCCGCATTGCATCCAGCCATTTTACCGAGTCGACGCTCTGAATGGCTTGCTGGAAGCTAGTAGGCTCATCACAATCTAGGATGCAGTCTTCTCTATCCCCGTCAATGAGAAAACCGTAGTATCTCTCGGGCGGATGAGACTGCCTACTACTCCTGCGGAGCGGCATAGGAATGTCCTGTTCTTTTGAACTTTCTGGTTCCACTAAACTTTCAGTAATAGTTTGTGGTTCTGGAATTTCTTCCAGTTCTATTGCGCTCCCACTTATTTCTTTTTCTATGAACTGATGTTCTAGAAAGTGGGCATGGCGAGAAACAAGGACTTTTTGTTCCTCTTCGCAATAGAAGTAATATCCCTTGGAGTTCTTTGGATATCCCACAAACTTGCACTGTACTGAGCGTGCCTCGAGCTTGTCCGCATGCTGCTTTTTTACAAAAGCTGGACATCCCCATGTCTTAATGTGATTAAGATAGGGTTTCTTCCCACTCCATAACTCATATGGTGTGGTAGGCACAGTCTTAGTGGGAACACGGTTCAAAAGATATGCAGCTGTTTCTAGCGCATACCCCCAGAAAGATCGCGGTAACTCAGCGTTACTCATCATGGACCGTACCATATCCAATAGGGTTCGGTTCCGTCTCTCCGATACACCGTTATGTTGCGGAGTGTATGGAGGAGTAAGCTGAGAGAGAATTCCATTCTCTTTTAAGTAATTCAGGAATTCGGCACTTAAGTATTCTCCTCCTCGATCCGATCTTAGGATCTTGATACTTTTGCCGGTCTGTTTTTCTACTTCACTCTTATATTCCTGGAATTTTTCAAAAGCCTCGGATTTATGTTTCATTAAGAAGACATAACCGTACCTTGAAAAATCATCCGTAAAAGTTATGAAGTAAGAAAAACCGCTTCGCGCATGTGTAGACATTGGACCGCACACGTCGCTGTGTACGAGTCCCAAGAGCTCGCTCGCTCTTTCTCCGTGTCCAGAAAACGGAGCCTTTGTCATCTTTCCTTTGAGACAGGATTGACAAGTTGCATATGATTGATATTCGAACGAATCTAAATATCCTTCAGTATGTAACTTAGTCAATCTTCTCTCGTTGATGTGACCCAGTCTACAATGCCATAAGAAAGTTTTATTAATTTCTGGAGACTTTCTTTTGTGTGTATTCTGGATATTGAAAACCTGTGGTTGGTTTAAAACGTAAATACCGTTGTTCAATGTACCTGACCCAATCAACACTTGATTAAGGTGAATGTTCACTACATTACTTACAAATGCAAATTCATAACCTTCTTTAGATAATAAAGATACAGAAATGATATTACAGGTTGCATTTGGTACATAATAACAACTACGCAAAACCAAAAAGTGTCCATCTGATAATCCCAGGTGATAGTCCCCCACGGCCTCAGCATCCATGCTAGCACCGTTCGCAACTCTGAGGGTCATGTCACCTGCCTTCAAAACTCTACGCTTTCTCAACGCCTGCAAAGAATTACAGATATGAGATCCCGATCCGGTATCCAATACCCAGGAAGTAGAGTTTATAGATAGACAGTTTTCAATAACATACACACCTGAAGCTGAAGCTGCAACTCGCTTCAAATCCTGTGTTCTGGCTTTCCAAGCCTTGCAATCTTGTTTCCAGTGACCACTTTTGTGACAATAAAAGCATTCTTCCTTACCCACCAGCTTCCCCGCTACTTTTGTTGCTTTACCCTTTCCCTTCGTATCCACTTTACCGACACCGCCTCTTGGTTTGGCGGGGGCTTTCTTCTTCTTGCCCTTGGCTTTCGCCCTGGACCTAGAAGAGGAAGATCCTCCTACAAACAAAGTGGATGTCTCCCTACCCTTCTGTAGGGTGCCCTCAGCAGTCCTCAACATGTTCAGAAGTTCGGCCAGTTCGACCTCCTTTCCTTGCATGTTGAAGTTGAGAATGAACTGGGCGTAAGTGGAAGGAAGGGACTGGAGAATCAGATCAGTATAGAGTTCATTCTCCAACGTGGTCCCAAGGTCCGCGAGCTCCTCTATATAGCCGATCATCTTAAGCACGTGGTCCGCTACCGATGATCCGACGGCCAACCTTGCCGAAAAGAGCTTTTTCGACACTTCGTATCTTGCGATACGAGACTGCTCTCCATACAGTTCTTTTGTATGGAGAAATATGGACTCTAGGTCCATATTCTCGTGCCTCCTCTGATGGTCGTTGTCCATCGAGGCTAGTACGAGGCATCTGGCCCTCGCGCAATCTATCTCCCATGTCTTACGGATTTCTACATCCGCGACGCTGGAGGTGGGACCTGGGACAGGGGGAGCTTTGGTGGTAAGTATATACCCCAGCTTGTCATAAGTGATAGCCATCTTGACATTCCTGAGCCAATCTTTGTAGTTTGGCCCTGTCAATATGTTTTTATCTAATAGTAACTTAAGTCCGGTCATCTTGAATGGTCGCTGCAATTAGGAGAGAGAAAAGAAACACTTTAGCATGATGCTCTTGCAAGTTTAGAGTGGTTTTTAGTTTGTCTAAACTGGATGGCTCCCACTGTCTCTCGAATCCCTTCTCAAACCATAAAGAAAAGGATTAGCCGGGATCATTCTCACCGTACAATACTTGCTTAACCGTTCAGCCAGGCCAGTGTCGGTACTTCGAGGGAGGTTTTCCAACGCTTTCGCGAAGTTCCTTAATTAAGTAACCTCTTTTCCCTGTGGGCGTAGCCCCGCTAACACCTTTCTAGGCACCTACTAGGTTTATAGCATTGATCGTTAAGTGAGAGTTTTCCCGAGGAGTAGCATATACTCACAGTAGGATCGGGATCCAAATATCATCGCGTGATAAAACCGAAGGAATCCTACCAGAATTATCACACTCCAAATGGTATGCAACGCTAGCAAGTTTCAGTACTTATGAAACTCCCGATGTGGATTTTTGCCCCATGCTCTTATGACCTTGACTTTGGCCAAAATATCATAAGTCACATGTCAAGTTCTACCCGTCATTCTCCTGGTTAATTTGGACCCACCCGTACCTACCCTTGGCTTTGGCCAAAATGGCAGCACGACTGTCCCAAACCAACGCATCTATCTATGCTGCACATGAATACCCAAACGCTACCAATCACTATGCCTTGACTTTGGCCAAAATACATAGCTTGAATACTTTTGACCATTCATGTGGAATGACGGAGGGCTACGGATGGTTTTGGCGAAACCGTGAACGTAGTGAACTTGATATAATCGATGGAACGAGATAGCTTTTAAAAGGAGTGGTTCAAGCTCCGCGTTTAAAAGTTTTAGTTTTGAAAAGAACCGAGTGGTTTTCAAAGTGTTCCAATCGACTTTTACTTGGTTTATTTCTTGCATTAGTTCTTTTAATGCGTCCCATCATTTAATCCTACCATTGCAGAAAACAACCAAAATATGACGTACGCTTATGCCATTCGCATTCGCCACGGGGCCCCGTCATCACCCGTTAGGTTACTTAACTAACGACAGAGCGGGGGCTGGGCTAGCGCGGCTGTAAAACATAAGCAACGCCTAAATAGTTATTATATATAAATATATCGCAATGATAGACATTACAGATCACAGATGAATACATTGGATATACTAGGAATCCGCAATGCGTTCGAGCCTGCAACGCAAAGCGGATTACACGGTCGCGGTGAATAGCCAATACCCCACCCAAGACCCCTACGGGTGCGGCAAACTACCCGCCAAGCACCCGAAGCGAAGCAACCTCCCTCACCACCGTGAGTAGGCCACTCGGCACTTCGAGTACCCGGTAGTTTGTGCACCCCCTCCATGGGTCTATCCTAGGAGCAAAAACAGTAAAAAGAATTATACAATGACGGCTACAACCCCGACCCGGTTGTGCGGCCATACAAAGAATATTATTACATCAATTTACATGTTACAAATGAATGAAAGAAAAACAACGCTCATCTCACATCCAACCCGGCTATTCACCCGCGACAATCCAATCCATTCATATCCACAAACCAACAACAAACACAGATCATGTATAACCCCGACTAATCGTCTTATAGCGATTAGCCGACGTTCAATACATGCAAGCATTACAGATATAACCGATGTAGTTAAAGCGTAGTGAAGTTCCGGAAAAATACGGATTTATAGGCCCGCAAAAGCAAATTTTAGTTCTGGAAAATCTGGGCATATAATATATATCCTAAAAATCCCAAAAACAATACAGAAAGACACTGCACGAAAAACGATGCAGTGAAGACATCAAACCGCGGCGCTTCCGCGGCACGAGCCTACCTCGTGCGGCGGAAGCGCGGCGGTTTGGATGATTCTCTGTCTCGTTTTTCGTGGGTGTTTTTAAAAAACCCTGAGATGAATTTACAAATATAAAGTTTTCTATTTTGAGCAGAAAAAATTTCAACAGAAACTAGGGTTTTTCAAAGTTCGGTTTTTGGACTTTTCGGTTTCGAAACTTCGCTACACTTTACTACCTAGCTAGTTTGAGTTTAGTTAGGCTCTGATACCACTGTAAGTCCGTGTTGCCCATCCCGGTGCTTACGGGAGGCGGAAAACATAATAAAAATCGGATTTTTAATGACTTAGGCAACATGGACTATGCTTGTGAGGATCTTTGCTAAACTAAAACTAGCTAAAGTAAACTAACAACTAACAAAGTTGTAGAAAGGTTATACCTTTGGTCTTTAGTCCTTCTCTCCTTGCTCCTAGGTATGGTAGAAAAGGATCACCTTGCTTGTCTTCTCCCGTCAAAGAAGGATCCACCCGAAAGCCACCACCTTTAGCTTCAACTCCAAGCTAGGAGTAACTAGAGTGCAAGAAATGCTAAGACTTGAACCCTAGAAGTGAGTAGAGAAGATCAAGAGAGGGTTTTTCTCAAGCTTTTTGTTTCTCAACACATGAGAGGGAGAGAGCTTGAGGGAGAGGATGAGCAAGAGAGAGAAAAGAAATGAGAGAATGAGAATAATAGTGAGCCATTCTCACTAATATGTGTGAGTTATTTTAATTAATTAATTAGCAAGAAAATTGTCATGGTTTAATCAAGAGGTGACCATTATCATTTCATTATTAATGCAAATTGCAAGAATCAAAGAGCATCTTCCAAATGAAATGATCATGGTCAAAATGTCAACTTGGTCAACAAGTCAACAAAGTCAAAGTGTCAACAACAACAACCATGCACAATAATTAAGCTAATTATTAATTAACAATAATACACACAAAAACAATAGGGTTAATAAAATGACAATAGTCATTAACCCTAAACTAGGTCCTCTCCCTCAATCTCAAGCAACCGTGCATACGCACCCGCATTCGTGATCCGAGGAACACGAACACAAAGAGAAAAACCAATCTCAAATCATATACTAGGATCCGGCTTAAACCAAAGCCCGCTAGTATAAACTGTCCGGACAGCAAACGTGCACAAGTGCGCGGATGCGAACGAACCCTGTCGCAAAACCATGCGACCTCTACTCATTTTGCCTAAAGGCGAATAGCTCTCTGTGTGGGACTCTAAAGACTCGACACTACGCTGGCAGTGGGTTTAACCACAGACCGCAAGCGGCACTAGCTGTACGTAACGGTCCCCAGGTAGATGTCGATAAGAAGACTGACGAGGTGAACCCCATCTGCACTCCTACTGAGCCTGTATGTGACAGTCTCCGTACAGTCCGGTCTGTTCGTCTGATACATCGCATGGCGGGCCTAGGGGGGCGGTGAACGTCAGTCCCCTAATAGCGGTACAAGTCGTGTCGGAGTGTAGCCCAGAACACCCTGAGATAACACTGGAAACCTACCAGTTTATCTCGCTTGCCCTGGCCAGGGACTACTCGTGTAATGGCTCTCCTAGACACAGCGCGATGTCAACCCCCAATACCGGGAGAGACGAATCCTGTCTAACCGTCACTGCCTCCAAGTGCTTCGGGACTGCACCCAAAAACTACCTGTTTGCACAGCTCCTTTGAGCCGTGGTAGGGTAGTAATCAAAGTGCAGTGGGAACACACTCGAGGCGAAGTGACAGTGTCAAGTCAGCGGACTAAGCTGTACTCATGTCACCTGGG
The DNA here is from genome assembly GCA_030015575.1 of Agapanthus africanus. Lineage (NCBI taxonomy): Eukaryota > Viridiplantae > Streptophyta > Magnoliopsida > Asparagales > Amaryllidaceae > Agapanthus > Agapanthus africanus. The sequence goes on from CM057337.1 coordinate 503,269,610, forward strand.
AACTGATAACTGACGATAGGTATATTACCAACCAACAGTTCCCGACGAGTCCTGTCCAGTGTACTCGTAACCTAACGAGCACCCGCATACTATCCCAAGTACGACGTACTAACGGCTGTGGGACAGACCGTCTCCCACACTGGGATGAGAAGCGTATACGCTAGTCTACTCCGGAGTATCGATGCCCTGTCTCGATAGTCCAACGACCAGGGACCTGTATAAGGATGTGCTTATAGATTACCCAGCTCCCACGAGTGCGAGCGCCATCACAACGCTGGTAATCAAGCAAAGATCCTAAGGGCTCTACTAATATGTATACCAGCAATATGCTAAAAGAAACACATGCACATATTAAAGCAGAGACAAACCAAGTAGCATACTACCATTTCGAGCAAGATTGTATATACAACTGTGAATATCCCAAGCTTCCATTAAGTAATATACAAGCTAGTATGATACAGTAATGGCCTCTAGGGCATATACACTAACAGAAACTTGTGAAGAAAACACACTCTACTACTTGGCAAGAGGTAGAGGATGAAGAAATAGGAAGTGGGTAGACTTTAGAATTGGATTTCTCACTCTTTTTCTCACTTTGCCATTGATGAAGCAAAGTTTTCTTCAAGTGAAGAAGAAGAAGAAGATGAATATTATGATAAGTTAATTAGAATAGAAAAGGAAAAAGAATCCTTATCATAATATTAACTATAGTTATGTGTAGAGAATTGACCAAGGTTAAAGGAATGGTTAGGGTTAAGGAGAAGAAGACAAAATGGTTACTTTGGTCAAAACCTTCATGAAGCTTCAACAAGCTTCTCCATTGAAAGCAACCATTTTGTATTATTCTTTTATCTTTTTCAATAAATAAAAAGATAAAAGAATGAATAAATAAATATACATATAAACCCTAACCATTTACTTAACCTAGGTTTAACTCTTTACACAAAACCTAGCATTCATGCATCATCAAACATGATACAACCATTTGCACAAAAAGTATATCACATATACAACTTGTACATCCAAGTGAGAAAATCCATTTAAAGTGAACCAATACTAGTTAATGCAAAGTAATATATCAAATATATAATTATGCATTAAATCATTAAATCAACACTTGATTCAATGATCCAGTCATGTCGCACACAACCGACCAGTATCCAATGTATCGGCTTATCGAATCAATCCTTGATTCGATAACTAGGTTATATCGCATACAACCATTCGATACATTCATCGCGAGAATAGAATACGGTATCACATACACGCATTATTCTCGGTCCCGCACATATCTCATATGCGCTCCTATTTCGTTTCGCTTGAGCCAGGAAACCTCTGTGTAGGACTCTAAAAACTCGTCAATACGCCGGCAGCAGATGATGATCATATCAAGCACCCACAAGCCGCAAGCGGTCTGCTAAACGTAACGGCCACCCGGGTATTGAGCGATCAGAAGATCGACGAGCAAGCCCGCTCACACTCCTGTGAATCCAACCAGTAACACTTACCGTACAGTCCGGTCTGATCGTTTGATATGTCGCATATCTCGTCTAGGGGTGGTAAACGTCAGACCCCAATAGCTTGATAAGTCGTGTCGATATGAGGTCTATAACAATTCGAGATACTACTGGTAACACTTACCAGTAAATCTCAGGAACCCTGGCCAGGGATTTCCGGTTATAGCCAATCGAACACAGCGCAACATCAACTCCCTATACCGGGAGAGACGAATCCCCTCCTATCGCTCATTGCCTCCATGTGATTCGGGACTGTACCCAAAAACCACCGTTTTGCATGCCCTCTTGGACGTGGTAAGATGGAAATCAAAGCACAGTGGGAACCACACAAGACTCTATGACGATCTCGGGTCAACAGACTACTCTGTACCAGTGTCACCAGAGAACTGCCATCTGACGTAAGGTATAATACCATCTGGGAGTTCTCGGCGAGTCCGTCCAGTGTACCCAGTCTCCACTGAGCACCCGTATATCATCTCTGATGTCAAACACCAATGGATATGGGATCATCCATCGCCCATCTGTATGGGTCGAGAAGGTATACGCTAGTCTACTCTGGCATATCGATGCCCCGTCTCGATATACCCACGACTAGGGACTTTGAAGGATGTACTTATGGACTACCATGTCCCCACTAGTATGATCCGCATCATAGTCCAGGTAGTCAAGTACACATCCTAAGGGCTTTACCAACATGTAACAGAGAGACAATCAGTGTACACGTTAAGGTAAAGAGTAACCAGATAGCATACTATCATGTCGAGCGAGAAAGTCCTCCCTATATATGTCCAAGCATCCACTACAATATACATCCAATGTACAGTAATGGCCTTTAGGGCATACATATAACTGACAAAGTCTAGGGGTGGTAAACGTCAGACCCCAATAACAGATAAGTTGTGCCGATGTGAGGCTCATAACGGGTTGAGAAACTACTGGTAACACTTACCTGCAAATCTCTGAATCAGCCCTGGCCAGGGACTTCCCTGTTATGGCCAATCGAGCACAGCGCAATATCAACCCCCAATACCGGGAGAGACGAAACCCCTCCTATCGCTCATTGCGTATATGTGACTCGGGACTGTACCCCAAAACCACCGTTTTGCACGCCCTTATGGACGTGGTAAGGTGGAAATCAAAGCACAGTGGGAATCACACAAGACTCTATGACGATCTCGGGTCTACAGACTAACCTGCACAAGTGTCACCTGAGAACTGCTATCTGACGTGAGGTATAATACCATCTGGGAATTCTCGGCGAGTCTGTCTAGTGTACCCAGTCTCTACTGAGCACCCGTATACCATCTCTGATGTCAAACACCAATGGATATGGGATCATCCATCGCCCATCTCATGGGTCGAGAAGCGTATACGCTAGTCTACTCTGGTATATCGATGCCCTGTCTCGATACACCCACGACTAGGGACCTTGAAGGATGTACTTATGGACTACCATGTCCCTACTAGTATGATCCGCATCATAGTCCAGGTAGTCAAGTACACATCCTAAGGGCTTTACCAACATGTAACCATAAGACAGTATAAAGAGACAAGTATACATGTTAAGATAAAGAGCGATCAGATAGCATACTATCATATCGAGCAAGAAAGTCATCTCTATATATGTCCAAGCATCCAATATAATATACATCATCTGTACAATACTGTCCTCTAGGGCATACATACAACTAACAATCTCCCACTTGCACTAGGGCCAGCTGCTGTAGTATCGCATACCGAGCATCCCGAAGAGTCTCTCAAACTGTATCTGGGGAATGACCTTCGTGAGTGGATCCGCTGTGTTGTTCTTCGTGTCAACCCTCCTGACCTCGATCTTCCGGCGATCAACTATCTCTCGGATCAGGTGATACCGCCTCAGAATATGCCTGGATCGCTGATGGGACCTGGGTTCCTTGGCCAAAGCCACCGCTCCATTGTTATCGCAATACAAAGGTATTGGATGCTCAATGGATGGAACCACTCCAATTCAGTAATGAACTTCTTGATCCAGACAGCCTCTTTGGCAGCATCGTTGGCAGCGATGTATTCAGCCTCCATCGTTGAGTCTGCCACGGTTTCCTGCTTGGAACTCTTCCAGCTAACCGCCCCTCCATAAAGGGTAAAGACAAAACCCGACTGCGACTTAGAGTCGTCCTTATCACTCTGGAAGCTTGAATCGGTAAAGGACTCCACTTGGAGTTCTCCGTTACCATACACCAAGAGCATCTCCTTAGTCCTTCGTAAGTACTTGAGAATGCTCTTCACAGCTGTCCAGTGACTCTCTCCAGGATCAGCTTGATACCTGCTCACTACACTTAGTGAGTATGCTACATCGGGTCTGGTACATAGCATCGCGTACATGATAGAGCCTACAGCCGAAGCATAGGGTATCCCTTGCATGCGAGCTCTCTCCAAATCAGTCTTGGGAGACATCTCTTTGGAGAGAGTGACTCCAGAGATCGTGGGTAAGTTCCCACGCTTAGATTCTTCCATACTAAACCTCTTCAGTATGGTGTCAATGTACCTGGATTGGGACAATCCCAATATCCGTTTGGATCTATCTCTATAGATCCTAATTCCCAATATGCAGGAGGCATCATCAAGATCTTTCATTGAGAATCTTTGTGATAAGAAGAGCTTGACCGATTGCATCATAGGAATATCATTTCCTATCAAGAGTATGTCGTCCACGTACAATACGAGGAAGTCAACCTTACTCTCTGCCACCTTCTTGTAGATACAAGGTTCATCTGGGTTTTTGACGAAATCAAACTCTTTGATAACGACGTCAAAGCAGATGTTCCAACTCCGCGATGCTTGCTTTAATCCATAAATGGATTTAAGTAGCTTGCACACCTTCCCGTTGCTCCCCACTGTCTACGAAGCCCTCTGGCTGAGTCATGTACACGCACTCTTCTAAATCACCGTTTAGAAAGGCGGTCTTAACATCCATTTGCCAGATTTCGTAGTTATGATATGCAGCGATGGCAAGCATGATCCGGATGGATTTAAGCATAGCCACTGGAGAAAAGGTTTCGTTATAGTCCACACCTGGTCTTTGACGAAAACCTTTTGCAACAAGTCTAGCTTTGAAAGTCTCCACTTTCCCATCTACACCAAGTTTTTTCTTGAAGATCCACTTGCTCCCAATAGGTTTTACCCCTTCAGGAGCAGCTTCCAAAGTCCATACTTTGTTGGTGTACATGGATTCCATCTCAGACCGCATAGCATCCAGCCATTTCACTGAGTCCCCACTCGTGATGGCCTGCTCGAAGTTAGTTGGGTCATCATCCTCCATGATGCAATCCTCGCTGCCACCATCCATGAGAAAACCGTAGTATCTCTCAGGTTGGCGAGGAACCCTACTAGATCGGCGGAGAGGCTGAGGTTCATTGGGAACTACCGAATCCTCTGGTTCAACCAAATCTTCTGTCGTAGTCTGTATTGCTGGAACCTCTTCCAGTTCTACCTCCTTGCCACTAATCTCTTTTTCAAGAAATTCCTTTTCTAAAAAGGTGGCATGTCGAGAAACAAACACCTTTTGTTCCTCGGTGTGGTAGAAGATATACCCGCGCGAATGTTTGGGATATCCAATAAACTTACACAGAATTGACCTTGCCGCGAGTTTGTCCGGATTTTGCGTTTTTACATATGCCGGACAACCCCATATCTTAACATAATTATGACATGGTCTCTTTCCTTTCCATATCTCATATGGAGTGGTTGGCACGGATTTGGTGGGAACCATATTCAATAGGTTTGCAGCTGTTTCCAGTGCATATCCCCAGAAGGAAATAGGTAACTCAGTTGTGCTCATCATAGAGCGCACCATATCTAATAGGGTGCGGTTCCTCCGTTCTGATACACCGTTGTGCTGTGGTGTATATGGAGGAGTCAGCTGAAAGAGAATCCCATTCTCTTTTAGGAAGTCCAGGAATTCATTGCTCAAGTATTCACCTCCTCGATCAGATCGAAGGACTTTAATACTTTTTCCGGTTTGGTTCTCGACTTCTTGTTTATATTCTCTAAATTTCTCAAAAGCTTCTGATTTGTGTTTCATCAGGAACACATATCCGAATCTAGAGAGATCGTCAGTGAATGTAATGAAGTACGAAGAACCATCCCTGGCATGTGTAGACATTGGACCGCATACATCACTATGTATCAGTCCCAAGAGTTCGGTAACTCTTTCTCCGTGTCCCATAAACGGAGTTTTGGTCATCTTTCCTTTGAGACATGACTGGCAAGTGTCATAAGATGAAAATTCAAACGGATTCAAATATCCATCTTTATGTAACTTAGCTAGTCTTGTCGCATTGATGTGACCCAGTCTACAATGCCACAAGAAGGATTCGTTCAGTTCTGAACTCTTCCTCTTGTGTGTGTTTGTTATACTCAGAACTGTTGATTGATTTAGAACATAAATGCCATTGCACAACGTGCCTGATCCAACCAACTTTTGGTTATGGAAAATATTCACAACATTATCCTGTAATACAAAATTATATCCCTCTTTACTCAACAAAGAAACCGATATAATGTTGCATATCAGGTTCGGCATGTAATAGCATTCGTTCAGAACCAAAGTATTACCAGTTGGTAATGCAAGGTGATATTCCCCGACAGTCTTGGCTGCAACAATTGCACCATTTCCAACTCTTATGTCTTTATCACCTTCTCCAAGTTCTCTACCTTTTCTAAGCCCATGTAACTGATTACATATATGGGATCCTGACCCGGTATCTAATACCCAGGACGTAGGGCAAATGGAGAAACAGTTCTCTGTAACGAACACACCCGAAGAAAATGCATCATCATGTACTTTCTTCATTCGGGTGGCTTGGGAATCCTGGTATTCCCCTATGTCCTGTTCATTCCTATAACTCTTAAAAGAAAGAACGGAACCAACGTTCCCCAGCACAGTATAACATGCGGGTTCAGTCAATACATCCATATTATTATCTTGATTAGGGCATGACATGGTCGCTACCTGGAGAGAGAGAGAGAAGAAAACACTTTAGTGTATGCTCTTGCAAGATCAGATTGGTTATTATCTTATCTAATCAGGATGGCTCCCACTGGTTTTTATCAAATCTTCCTTCAAACACTAAAAGGAAAGACTAGCCGGGATTAATTACACCCTACAACTTCGCCAATCTTTCAGCCAGGCCGGTGTCGGTACTTTGAGGGAGGTTCCCCATGCTTCGCACGGACCTAATTAAAGTAAACCTCGTTTTCCCAGAGGCGTAACCCCGTTGACATCTTTCTAGACACCTACTTGATCGGCTAATTGTAATGTGTAAAACTCTCTCAGGAGTAACTCTTACTCGCAGTGGGTATCGGGATCCAACTATCTCATAGAAGGTATGCAATCTCATTGCAAATTTCAACACTTGAAATTCCCGATAATATTTTGCCCCTAGCGTCCTATGACCTTGACGCAGGCCAACAAACCATAGTGCGCTAGTCAAGTTCAACCCGTCATTTCTTGATTGAATTAAACCCACCCATACGACCCTTGACGCAGGCCAACAAAGTCGCACGACTACCCTAATCCAATCTGCATCACTTGCATTAACAGATAAATAAGTAGCTACCGCAAACTACGCCTTGACGCAGGCCAACAAACGTAGCACGAATACTAAGTAGGATTTATCTGAAATGACAGAGGGCTACGACAGGTTTTTCTGAAAACCTATTGCGTAATGAACTTGATATCGTTGTAGAATCAAGTGAAGTTTTGAAATGGAGTGATTTTGAGGCTTTTCTAGTTTTGCTAAAGGGGTCACTCCCGGTGAAGGGATCGTCGGCCCTTTCCTCGTCGAATGAGGTGCGGGATATATCATATATATCACTGTGCAAAGCAGAAACAATAGAAGCAATCAAAAAACAAACCGAGTGTGTAGCATCTGCCAGTTGTTGCTAAAGGGGTCACTCCCGGTGAAGGGATCTCGGCCCTTTCCTCATCGAATAAGGTGCAGGGTATATCATATATACCGCTATGCAAAGCAAAACTGTAGCTACCCTTTTTATTTGAAAATTTGATCCTACAACATCTTTTAGGTTTCTTTTCTTTCATTAATCACATTAATGAAGTCCCATCATTTAAGTCACCTAAACATCACAGATAAATACGACGTACACTTATGCCATCCGCATTCGCCTCGATGTCCCCTCGTGCACCGTTAGGTTAGGTAACTAATGACAGAGCAGGGCAGGGCTAGTGCGGGTGTAAAACATAAGTAACGCCAATATAATATATCATATATACTATATACTGTATCCATCACATCATATCAAACGATCACATCACAGATATCGCAGCAGAAACATAGATATAATATGGGATATACTAGGACGTCCGTATTTAGTATTTAGCCAACAATAGAAAATACGGATTCCACAGTCACGATGAATAGCCAAGCCCACACCCTGGACCCCTACGAGAGCGGCAAGCGACCCTACCAATTCTGGAGTTTAGGAGACCCGGTCTCGACTCCTCAAGATGGCCTCCCACTGAACCCCAGAACCCGGTCACCTGTGCTCCCCTCCTTGGGTCCATCCTAACGCGGAAAAGTAAATAATATACAACACTGGTGGCATCGACCTCAACCCGGAAGTGCCCCAAATAAAAGAATATTACATTACATTTGAATTTACATGAATGAAAATATAAAACTCTCATCTCACATAAAAACCCCCGGCTATTCAATTGCGACAATCCAGCACATCATATCTCAGCAACACATAATATCATATATCATCAACGTAAGTAAGTATGCGTACCCCAATTGTCGTTGATGTATAACAACGAAACCGACGATATCGACATACTACACTTACGGTCACAGAAAAGAAAGTGTAAAACTGCAATATTTGGAATCCACATTCTCCTTAGACATCGTAAATGCGAAATATCACATACCTCGTATTTCATGTTTTATAATATGAATTCCACACATTGCATCACATTCCAGATAATTAGACAGTATTAAAGTTTTCGAACGAACGATCAAATACCCAAGATTCCCTAAAGCTCAACACTTGAGCGAAGTTCAAAAACTCGGAGTGTGACACAGTAGTAGCGGTCCAGCCGTAGAAGGGTCAAGCCAACGCCTCACATGTGGCACGCCGTACTTCCCCAAACCCTAAGGTTCAAAGGGCAGTTCAAGACGGTCACATAATCGAGTTAAGGTTTGTTGTCTTCTAGAGGGACCACCACAAAACTTGCACGTATCTCCAAAAAATATTTGCTCACTGTTCACGGGGTTTAATACTTTCTAATTTATCCGGAAAAGACACGAAATGAAAATTCCGATCGAATCGACAAGTCCAAAACCATCTCCAGAATTTACAGAACTAAATTCAGATTAAAAATACCCAAAACCATATACAAGCAGAGGCATTAGTTTCTGTACAAAAACGAGTCCATGAATCAACAGAACGGCCGCGGAACCGCGGCCTAAGCAGGCTATTGCCGCGGTTCCGCGGCGAAAATAACTGTTCATTGACTCGTTTTTCACAGTAACTCTTATATTCAGCAGGTGAATATAAGAGTTACTGTGAAAAACGAGTCAATGAACAGTAATTTTCGCCGCGGAACCGCGGCAATAGCCTGCTTAGGCCGCGGTTCCGCGGCCGTTCTGTTGATTCATGGACTCGTTTTTGTACAGAAACTAATGCCTCTGCTTGTATATGGTTTTGGGTATTTTAATCTGAATTTAGTTCTGTAAATTCTGGAGATGGTTTTGGACTTGTTGATTCGATCGGAATTTTCATTTCGTGTCTTTTCCGGATAAATTAGAAAGTATTAAACCCCGTGAACAGTGAGCAAATGGTACTCATTCAAACACTTTAATACTTTCTAATTTATCCGAAAAAGACACGAAATGAAAATTCCGATCGAATCGACAAGTCCAAAACCATCTCCAGAATTTACAGAACTAAATTCAGATTAAAAATACCCAAAACCATATACAAGCAGAGGCATTAGTTTCTGTACAAAAACGAGTCCATGAATCAACAGAACGACCGCGGAACCGCGGCCTAAGCAGGCTATTGCCGCGGTTCCGCGGAGAAAATAACTGTTCATTGACTCGTTTTTCACAGTAACTCTTATATTCACCTGCTGAATTTTTTGCATATTTTTAATTCTGAAAATAACCAGTTTTTAAAAAATGTCCAGAGAGCATTCTAAAAGGCAGTATTTCGGTTCGATCGGAGTTTTAACTTCGTAAAAGTGTCGCCTAATGTTCTAACCTTGCTCTGATACCTATGAAAGGTTAGCCTAGCACCTCATGAAAGGTTTGGAAGCATCACATGTACCAAAGGTGGAGTCTTTAGGGTGCTAAGTTAACAAACATCGGACCGTTCCTAGAAAATTAGGGTTTCTAAAACTTGCATATCATCATATGAAAGAAAAGCTAGGGTTTAGAGAGTACAACCTTTGTAGCTCCCTACGCTAGACTTCTCGGCTACTTGGGGTTTGAAAAAGCTCCGCTTGAACTCCTCTAGGTCACCGATGATCCACCCAGAGTCCGCTTTGTCCAAGCTTGCAACTTCACCCGATCAAGAGAACGAAATGAAGCTAACACTCCAAACAAGTGGGCTAGACTTGTGTAGAATGGTGTTGTGGTTCTCTTTCTCACTTCAAAATCCTAACTTGATGAGTATTATGCTCACTTGAAAAATCTAGAGAGCAATGGAAGAAGGAGGAAGAAGATGGTGGCCCTTTTTGAATAAGAGAAGAAAAATCTCTAGTTTAAAAATAGAAAATATATCTTTATATATTTTTTATCTCTCATCTCAAACCATGGTTGAATCATTATTGAACTTGAGTTAAAACCCAAAAGGAAAAGTAATCCATGGTTAAATGGTGGGTGAGCATGGTTAGGTCAAGAAGAGTGTAGAAAGCTTCCATGAATTATCCTTTCCTTTTCTTTTGTTTTAAATCAAATTCAATAATAATATATATTAAATAAAACCATGGTGTGAGTCTTATATTGCCACCATTTTCTTTGTATAAGCAACCATGATAGATGATGTATGTATGTATGTATGTATACACATCCATATGTGCATGAAACTAGAAAGAAAGAAAAACATACATGCATGCATACATCCATCCAACACAAGAAAGGATTTCTAGTGAGAAACTAATGGTTAATGATAAATCAACACTTGATTTATCAATCCGGCCATATCACATACGACCCTAACCAAAAGCAAGCCGCCCGATCAATATACGGTATCCTATACACACATTTTAATCGGGTCCATCGCATATCGCATACGCGCACCACAACATTTCACCTGGACTAGGTAACTCCATTGTGGGACTCTAAGACTCGTCAATACGCCGGCAGTGGGTGATGATCATATCAAGCACCCCCAAGCCGCAAGCGGTCAGCTAAACGTAACGGCCACCCGGGTATTGAACGATCAGAAGAGAACAAGCGAACCTGCTACAACTCCTGTCGAGCCAACTGGCAACACTTCCCATACAGTCCGGTCTCCTCGTCTGATATGTCGCATATCAAGTCTAGGGGTGGTAAACGTCAGACCCCAATAACCGATAAGTCGTGCCGATGTGAGGCTCATAACGGGTCGAGAAACTACTGGTAACACTTACCAGCAAATCTCTGAATCAGCCCTGGCCAGGGACTTCCCTGTTATGGCCAATCGAGCACAGCGCAACATCAACCCCCAATACCGGGAGAGACGAAACCCCTCCTATCGCTCATTGCCTCCATGTGACTCGGGACTGTACCCAAAAACCACCGTTTTGCACGCCCTCATGGACGTGGTAAGGTGGAAATCAAAGCACAGTGGGAATCACACAAGACTCTATGACGATCTCGGGTCTACAGACTAACCTGCACAAGTGTCACCTGAGAACTGCCATCTCACGTGAGGTATAATACCATCTGGGAGTTCTCGGCGAGTCCGTCCAGTGTACCCAGTCTCCACTGAGCACCCGTATACCATCTGTTAGTGTATATGCCCTAGAGGACATTACTGTATCATACTAGTATGTATATTACTTAATGGAAGCTTGGGATATTCACCTTGTATTGACAATCTTGCTCAAAATAGTAGTATGCTACTTGGTTTGTTTCTGCTTCAATGTGTACATGTGTTTATTTTAGTATATCACCTATACACATTAGTGGAGCCCTTAGGATCTTTGCTTGATTACCAGCATTGTGATGGCAGTCACACTAGTGGGAGCTGGGTAATCTATAAGCACATCCTTATGCAGGTCCCTAGTCGCAGGACTATCGAGACAGGGCATCGATACTCCGGAGTAGACTGGCGCATGCGCTTCTCATCCCAGAGTGGGAGATGGTCTGTCCCACAGCCATCAATACGTCGTACTGGAGATAGTATGTGGGTGCTCGTTAGGTTACGAGTACACTGGACAGGACTCGTCGGGAACTGACCGGTTGGTATTATACCTATCGTCAGTTATCAGTTCCCAGGTGACATGAGTACAGCTTAGTCCGCTGACTTGACACTGTCACTTCGCCTCGAGTGTGTTCCCACTGTACTTTGGTTACTACCCTACCACGGCTCAAAGGAGTCGTGCAAACAGGTAGTAGTTGGGTGCAGTCCCGAAGCACTTGGAGGCAGTGACGGTTAGACAGGATTCGTCTCTCCCGGTATTGGGGGTTGACATCGCGCTGTGTCTAGGAGAGCCATTACACGAGTAGTCCCTGGCCAGGGCAAACGAGATATACTGGTAGGCTTCCAGTGTTATCTCAGGGTGTTTTGGGCTTCACTCCGACACGACTTGTACCGCTATTAGGGGACTGACGTTTACCGCCCCCCTAGGCCCGCCATGCGATGTATCAGACGAACAGACCGGACTGTACAGAGAATGTCACATTCAGGCTCAGTAGGAGTTCAGATGGGTTTCACCTCGTCAGTCTTCTTGTCGGCATCTACCTGGGGACCGTTACGCACAGCTAGTGCCGCTTGCGGTCTATGGTTAAACCCACTGCCAGCGTAGTGTCGAGTCTTTAGAGTCCCACACAGAAAGCTATTCGCCTTTAAGCAAAAGAGTAGAGGTCGCATGGTTTTGCGACAGGTCGCATGGTTTTGCGACAGAGTTCGGTCACATCCGTGCACTTGTGCACGTACAGTGTCCGGACAGTCTACACTAGTGGGCTTTGGTTTAAGCCAGATCCTAGTGTACGTTTTGGGATTGGTTTTATCCAGTGTGTATTCGTGTTCCTCGGAACGCGGATGCGGGTGTGTATGCACAGTTGACGGAGAGACAGAGGCAGTGGATTCTCATTAGGGTTGTTGACTGGTTGACTGTTGACTATTGACTTTTTGCTCAACCCTAATGAGAATATGATATATATATATATTTAGCAATAATATTAATTAAGTATTATAGTGACATGGTTGTTGGAGGGTTGACTTTGTTGACTTGTTGACTTTGTTGACCGGTTGACTAGGTTGGACTAGTTGACCATCATCATCACAATGGTTGTCATTTTCATGCAAAGACTTTTGCTTGCTTGTTGTAGTTTGCAAAATGAGTGCATGGAAATGATATTGCCTTTGTCATGATATGAACCATCACATAATACTTGATTGACATTATGGCTAATGATGCTTTTGGATTATGAGAGTGTGAAAGACAAAAGAGAGGCTCATTCTTGCTTGACCTTTCTCTCTCTTGGTTTTGAGCTCTCATGCTCTTGCTCTCACCCTATTCCTCTTGCTCTCTCTCTTTAGTCTATGGTTCACTTGTCTCATGTGTTGAGAAGCAAGAACCATAGAGCAAAATCCCAATATACTCTTCTCTACTCATTCTAGTTCACAAGGCCTAGCAAGCCAAGTGATCTAGTTTCTTCAAAGTCCGAAGAACAAGCCAAAGGTAGAAGCTTTCGGGTGGATCCATCTTCGACGCAAGGAGACGACGAGGTGAGGCCGATCCGAACTCCGGGACGAGTTGAAGACGAAGGATTTCAAGAAAGGTATAGCCCCCTAACCGAGTAGGTAAACTCTTGTTAGGTTGTTAGTTAGTAGTTTAACAAAGATCCGGTTTTGAGTCCATGTTACCGCCTCTAGAAAATCATTTTTCACCAAATTCCGCATGCCCGAAAGTACCGGGAGAGGTAGCATGGACTTACACTGGTATCAGAGCCTAGTTAAACTCTATCTAACATGTTAGCATGGTAGCTAGAAATTCGATAGGAGAAAAAGTCCCGAAATAAACCCGAAATTCAAAGTTGCTGTCGATTTTTAAAGTTCTGTAAAATTGATAAATTTCATCTTAAAAATCGGCTCAGGGTTTTTATTAAACACCCACGAAATTTGGTCCCACGAACCGGTCAAATCGCCGCGGAAACGCGGCGGGAGCACGCTCCCGCCGCGGTTCCGCGGCCGAGGTCCAAATTTTGTGCAGTGTTTTATGGGATTGTTTTGGGGTTTTTGGAATATGTATTTTCTGCCCAGATTTTCCAGAACGAAAATTTTGTGTTTGGGGCCTGAAAATCCGTATTTTTGATCGAACTTCTAAAAGACTTAAGCTGACGGGTTTTTCTGTGATGTGATATTTGTATTGAACGTCTGCTAATCGCTATATGTCGATTAGTGGGAGTTATACAAATCTGTGATCTGTAATGTTATTGGTTTGTGTATATGAATTCATTGGATTGTCGCGGGTGAATAGCCGGGGGTTGTGAGATGAGAGTTTTCTTTTCTTTCAATTCATGTAAATTTGTAAATTGATGTAATAATTATTTGTATGGCCGCACAACCGGGTCGGGGTTGTAGCCGTCATTGTATAATTTCTTTTTACTGTTTTTGCTCCTAGGATAGACCCATGGAGGGGGTGCACAAACTACCGGGTATGCCGAAGTGCCGAGTGGCCTACTCACGGGGTTGAGGGAGGTTGCTTCGCTTCGGGTACTTGGCGGGTAGTTTGCCGCACCCGTAGGGGTCTTGGGTGGGGTATTGGCTATTCACCGCGACCGTGTAATCTGCTTTTCGTTACAGGCTCGTACGAATTGCGGATTCCTAGTATATCCAATATGTTCATCTGTGATCTGAAATGGCTATCATTGCAGTATATCTATATATGATATTATTTAGGCGTTGCTTATGTTTTACAGCCGCGCTAGCCCAGCCCCCGCTCTGTCGTTAGTTAAGTAACCTAACGGGTAATGACGGGGCCCCGTGGCGAATGCGAATGGCATAAGCGTACGTCATATTTTGGTTGTTTTCTGCAATGGTAGGATTAAATGATGGGACGCATTAAAAGAACTAATGCAAGAATATCACGCATTAAAAGAACTAATGCAAGAAAATAAACCAAGTAAAAATCGTTGGAACACTTTCGAAAAACCACTCGGTTCTTTTCAAAACTAACTTTTAAATGCGGAGCTTGAGCCACTCCTTCTAAAAGCTATCTCGTTCCTTCGATTATATCAAGTTCACTACGTTCAAGGTTTCGCCAAAACCATTCGTAGCCCTCCGTCGTTTCGTATGAATATTCAATAGTATTCAAGCTATGTTTGTTGACCTTCGTCAAGGCATAGTGATTGGTAGCTATTGGGTGTTCATATGTAGCATAGATAGATGCGTTGGTTTGGGACAGTCGTTTTACCTTGTTGACCTTCGTCAAGGGTATATACGGGTGGGTTCAAATTAACCTGGATAATGACGGGTAGAACTTGACATGTGACTTATGATTTGTTGACCTTCGTCAAGGTCATAAGAGCATGGGGCAAAAATCCACATCGGGAGTTTCAAAAGAACTGAAACTTGCTAGTGTTGCATACCATTTGGAGTGTGATGATTCTGGTAGGATTCCTTCAGTTTCGTCACACGATGATATTTGGATCCCGATCCTACTGTGAGTATATGCTACTCCTCGGGAAATTTCTCACTTAACGATCAATGCTATAAACCAAGTAGGTGTCTAGAAAGGTGTTAGCGGGGCTACGCCCACAGGGAAAAGAGGTTATTTAATTAAGGAACTTCACGAAAGCGTTGGAAAACCTCCCTCGAAGTACCGACACCAGCCTGGCCGAACGGTTAAGCAAGAATTGTACGGTGAGATTGATCCTGACTAATTCTTCCTTTTTGGTTTGAGGAGGGATTCGAGAGACAGTGGGAGCCATCCTGTTTAGACAAATTAAAAACCACTCTAAACTTGCAAGAGCATCATGCTGAGTGTTTTCTTCTCTCTCTCTTAATTGCAGCGACCAAGTGACCGCACCTAGGTTACATCTAGATAATAAAATGACTGAACCTGACTGTTATGACTGGCAAAGGTCTGTCCAGATGTCCATTGCCCATAACAAGCTGGGACACCTCTTAATTGATCATACCCCTACCGTCTCAGGTCCAGTTTCCCCTGTCATCGATATTTACATCCGTAGGACATCGGAAAAGGATTGTGCGAAAGCCAAGTGCCTCGTGTTAGCCTCAGTTAATGGTGCAAACCAGAGGCAGCACGAGAAGATGGACTCAGTTTCTATCTTTCTCCATAACAAAGATTTATATGGAGAGCAATCTCGTATCGCAAGATATGAGACCTCGAACGAATTGTTTCAAGCGAGGTTGGCTGTCGGGTCATCTGTAGGGGACAACGTCCTTACAGAGGCCAGCTATTTTGAGCTCACGGACCTGGAGACCACGTTGGAGAATGGGTCAAGTACTGACCTAATTCTACAGTCCCTGCCCTCTGCTTATACCCTGAAGGAAACCAGGGAAGAAGAAGGAAAACCAAGGGTAAAAGTTTCAGGACTGGAAATAGTAAAAGAGGGACGTTCCTATTGTAACGGGAATGAACAATGGCAGAAAGATTGCACGGCTTGCAAAGCCAGTAGCCAGAATTCGAAGCATGTTGTGGCTTCGGCTTCGAGTGTGTTTGTAATTGAGAACTGTATGTCAGTTAACCCTATTTCCTGGGTATTGGATACCGGATCAGGATCTCATATCTGTAATTCGTTACAGGCTCTGAGAAACCGTAGGGTTATCAGGAAAGGTGATATGACCCTCAGGGTTGCTAACGGAATGAGCATGGATGCTGAATCCGTAGGGGAATATCATCTTGGACTGACAACTGGGCAGATATTGATTTTGCGTAACTGTTTGTATGTACCAGGTGCGACTTGTAATATCATATCTGTATCTTTACTTTCTAAGGAAGGATATGAATTTACTTTTGTAAGCGATGTAGTACACATCCACCTAAATCAAGTTCTGATTGGGTCAGGTACATTACAGAACGGAATATACGTGTTAAATCAAGCTCAGATTTTCAGTGTCCAGAACACACTTAAAAGAAAGTCTCCGGAAACAAATCAGACTTTCTTATGGCATTGTAGACTGGGTCACATTAATGAGACACGATTAACTAAGTTACATAAAGAAGGGTACTTGAATCCGTTCGAGTATCAGTCTTATGCCACTTGTGAATCTTGTCTCATGGGAAAGATGACAAAGACTCCGTACACTGGACGCGGAGAAAGAGCGAGCAAGCTCTTGGGACTCATACACAGTGATGTGTGTGGTCCAATGTCTACACATGCGCGAAGTGGTTATTCATACTTCATTACTTTCACAGATGATTTCTCTAGGTATGGACATGTCTTCTTAATGAAGCACAAATCCGTGGCCTTTGGGAAATTTCAAGAATACAAGAATGAAGTTGAAAAACAAACCGGCAAAAGTATCAAGATTCTAAGATCGGATCGAGGTGGAGAATACTTGAGTGCCGAGTTTCTGGACTACTTAAAAGAGAATAGAATTCTCTCTCAACTTACTCCTCCATACACACCACAACACAACGGTGTATCGGAAAGGCGGAATCGGACCCTATTGGATATGGTTCGTTCCATGATGAGTAAGGCTGAGTTACCGCGATCTTTCTGGGGTTATGCACTAGAAGCAGCTGCATATCTCTTGAACAAGGCTCCAACCAAGACTGTGCCTACCACCCCATATCAGATGTGGAGTAGGAAGAAACCCTGTCTTAAGTATCTTAAGGTATGGGGATGTCCAGCTTTTGTAAAAAAGCGGCATGCGGACAAGCTCGAGGCACGCTCAGTACTGTGTAAGTTTGTGGGATACCCAAAGAACTCCAGGGGGTATCTTTTCTATTCCGCAGAAGAACAAAAAGTTTTTGTTTCTCCGCACGCCCACTTCTTGGAAACTGAATTTTTAGAAAATCAGATAAGTGGGGGCGCAATAGAACTGGAAGAAATTCCATAACCACAAGCTATTACTGAAAGCTTGGAAGAGCCAGTAGTTTCAGGAGAACCGGACATTCCTACGCCGCTCCGCAGAAGTAGTAGGCAGTCTCATCCGCCCGAGAGATACTTCGGTTTTCTCATAGACGAGGATATAGAGGATTGTACAGTTAATTATGATGAGCCTACTAGCTTCCAGCAAGCCATTCAGAGCGGTGACTCGGTAAAATGGCTGGATGCAATGCGGACCGAGATGGAGTCCATGTACACCAACAAAGTTTGGACTTTGGACTTTGCTCCAGAAGGGGTAAAACCCGTAGGCTGCAAATGGATCTTCAGAAAGAAGATTGGTGTAGATGGGCAGGTTGAAACCTATAAAGCTAGGCTCGTTGCAAAGGGTTTTCGTCAAAGACTTGGTTTGGACTATGACGAGACCTTTTCTCCGGTAGCCATGCTTAAATCCATTCGGATCCTTCTTGCCATTGCTGCCTTCCACGATTATGAGATCTGGCAGATGGACGTAAAGACGGCTTTCCTAAATGGAAATTTGGAAGAGTGCGTCTATATGGATCAGCCAGAGGGATTCATTCAGAGTGGGAGCAGCGGTAAAGTGTGCAAGTTGCTCAAGTCCATCTATGGACTTAACAGGCATCGCGGAGTTGGAACATCTGCTTTGATGATACTGTCAAAGAATTCGACTTTGTCAAAAACCCAGATGAACCATGCATTTACAGTAAGATTGTAGGGAGAAATATGGTATTCCTCGTCTTGTAAGTCGATGACATTCTCCTAATAGGAAATGATATTCCTATGCTACAGTCAGTCAAAGAATTCTTGTCGCAGAGGTTCTCCATGAAGGACCTGGGCGATGCCAACTACATTCTGGGGATCCAGATCTATCGTGATAGATCTAAAAGGATGTTGGGACTTTCACAGTCAAGGTACATCGACACCATACTGAAACGATTCAGTATGGAAGGTTCCAAGCGCGGTAATCTACCGGATTGTCACGGAATCACCCTCTCCAAAGAGATGTCTCCCAAGACTGATTTGGAAAGGGCTCGCATGTCATCAATACCCTACGCATCTGCGGTAGGCTCTATTATGTATGCGATGTTGTGTACCAGACCAGATGTAGCATACGCATTGAGCGTTGTAAGCCGGTATCAGTCGAACCCAGGGGAGAAACACTGGATAGCAGTAAAGAACATTCTCAAGTACCTGAGAAGGACTAAGGAGATGTTCTTGGTGTATGGCGGAAAAGATCTCCAGATTGAGGCATTTGCTGACTCCAGCTTCCAGAGTGACAAGGATGACTCCAAGTCCATGTCGGGTTATGTCTTTACCCTCAATGGAGGGGCGGTTTGCTGGAAGAGTTCCAAGCAGGAAACCGTTGCTGACTCAACTATGGAAGCGGAGTACATAGCTGCTTGCGATGCCGCAAAGGAAGCTGTCTGGATGAAGAAGTTCCTCACGGAACTTCAGGTGGTTCCTACCAGTGTTGATCCAATACCGCTGTATTGTGACAACAACGGCGCTATAGCTTTAGCGAAGGAACCCAGGTCCCATCAGAAGTCCAGGCACATTTTGAGGCGGTTCCACCTGATCAGGGAGATCATTGATCGCCGGGAGATCGAGGTAAAGAGAGTAAATTTAGAAGACAACACAGCAGATCCACTCACGAAGGCCCTACCCTAGACTCAGTTCGAGCGGCTAATCTAGATGATAGGTCTTCGATACGCCAGTACATGGCCTTAGTGCAAGTGGGAGATTGTTAGTGTATATGCCCTAGAGGCCATTACTGTATCATACTAGTATGTATATTACTTAATGGAAGCTTGGGATATTCACCTTGTATTGACAATCTTGCTCAAAATAGTAGTATGCTACTTGGTTTGTTTCTGCTTCAATGTGTACATGTGTTTATTTTAGTATATCACCTATACACATTAGTGGAGCCCTTAGGATCTTTGCTTGATTACCAGCGTTGTGATGGCAGTCACACTAGTGGGGGCTGGGTAATCTATAAGCACATCCTTATGCAGGTCCCTAGTCGCAGGACTATCGAGACAGGGCATCGATACTCCGGAGTAGACTGGCGCATGCGCTTCTCATCCCAGAGTGGGAGATGGTCTGTCCCACAGCCATCAGTACGTCGTACTGGAGATAGTATGCGGGTGCTCGTTAGGTTACGAGTACACTGGACAGGACTCGTCGGGAACTGACCGGTTGGTATTATACCTATCGTCAGTTATCAGTTCCCAGGTGACATGAGTACAGCTTAGTCCGCTGACTTGACACTGTCACTTCGCCTCGAGTGTGTTCCCACTGTACTTTGGTTACTACCCTACCACGGCTCAAAGGAGTCGTGCAAACAGGTAGTAGTTGGGTGCAGTCCCGAAGCACTTGGAGGCAATGACGGTTAGACAGGATTCGTCTCTCCCGGTATTGGGGGTTGACATCGCGCTGTGTCTAGGAGAGCCATTACACGAGTAGTCCCTGGCCAGGGCAAACGAGATATACTGGTAGGCTTCCAGTGTTATCTCAGAGTGTTTTGGGCTTCACTCCGACACGACTTGTACCGCTATTAGGGGACTGACGTTTACCGCCCCCCTAGGCCCGCCAAGCGATGTATCAGACGAACAGACCGGACTGTACGGAGAATGTCACATTCAGGCTCAGTAGGAGTTCAGATGGGTTTCACCTCGTCAGTCTTCTTGTCGGCATCTACCTGGGGACCGTTACGCTTAGCTAGTGCCGCTTGCGATCTGTGGTTAAACCCACTGCCAGCGTAGTGTCGAGTCTTTAGAGTCCCACACAGAAAGCTATTCGCCTTTAGGCAAAAGAGTAGAGGTCGCATGGTTTTGCGACAGGTCGCATGGTTTTGCGACAGAGTTCGGTTACATCCGTGCACTTGTGCACGTACAGTGTCCGGACAGTCTACACTAGCGGGCTTTGGTTTAAGCCAGATCCTAGTGTACGTTTTGGGATTGGTTTTATCCAGTGTGTATTCGTGTTCCTCGGAACGCGGATGCGGGTGTGTATGCACAGTTGACGGAGAGACAGAGGCAGTGGATTCTCATTAGGGTTGTTGACTGGTTGACTGTTGACTATTGACTTTTTGCTCAACCCTAATGAGAATATGATATATATATATATTTAGCAATAATATTAATTAAGTATTATAGTGACATGGTTGTTGGAGGGTTGACTTGTTGACTTTGTTGACCGGTTGACTAGGTTGGACTAGTTGACCATCATCATCACAATGGTTGTCATTTTCATGCAAAGACTTTTGCTTGCTTGTTGTAGTTTGCAAAATGAGTGCATGGAAATGATATTGCCTTTGTCATGATATGAACCATCACATAATACTTGATTGACATTATGGCTAATGATGCTTTTGGATTATGAGAGGGTGAAAGACAAAAGAGAGGCTCATTCTTGCTTGACCTTTCTCTCTCTTGGTTTTGAGCTCTCATGCTCTTGCTCTCACCCTATTCCTCTTGCTCTCTCTCTTTAGTCTATGGTTCACTTGTCTCATGTGTTGAGAAGTAAGAACCATAGAGCAAAATCCCAATATACTCTTCTCTACTCATTCTAGTTCACAAGGCCTAGCAAGCCAAGTGATCTAGTTTCTTCAAAGTCCGAAGAACAGGCCAAAGGTAGAAGCTTTCGGGTGGATCCATCTTCGACGCAAGGAGACGACGAGGTGAGGCCGATCCGAACTCCGGGACGAGTTGAAGACGAAGGAGTTCAAGAAAAGTATAGCCCCCTAACCGAGTAGGTAAACTCTTGTTAGGTTGTTAGTTAGTAGTTTAACAAAGATCCGGTTTTGAGTCCATGTTACCGCCTCTAGAAAATCGTTTTTCACCAAATTCCGCATGCCCGAAAGTACCGGGAGAGGTAGCATGGACTTACACCATCTCTGATGTCAAACACCAATGGATATGGGATCATCCATCGCCCATCTCATGGGTCGAGAAGCGTATACGCTAGTCTACTCTGGTATATCGATGCCCTGTCTCGATACACCCACGACTAGGGACCTTGAAGGATGTACTTATGGACTACCATGTCCCCACTAGTATGATCCGCATCATAGTCCAGGTAGTCAAGTACACATCCTAAGGGCTTTACCAACATGTAACCATAAGACAGTATAAAGAGACAAGTATACATGTTAAGATAAAGAGCAACCAGATAGCATACTATCATATCGAGCAAGAAAGTCATCTCTATATATGTCCAAGCATCCAATATAATATACATCATCTGTACAGTACTGGCCTCTAGGGCATACATACAACTAACAGGACTATGTCGAAATAATGGAAGAGTATTGAAAGCTTTATTTCAAGTATAAGTCTGAAAAAATAATTCTGAACTTTAAGTCCAAATTCTGAAAATATATACCCTACTTTACGCACTTACACACATCTTGAAACTTGGGATAGTAGAGCATACCTTGAAATGCTCTTGTCTAAAATCCTTAGTATGAAGGAAAATAAAATAAAAGTATAAGTGTTGAATAAAGAGATAAAACAAATGAACACTGGTTTTGTAATTGCTTAAGGCGGAAAAAATAAAAAAATATAACGAGGGTGCTTTATCACCTAGTGCCTTAGACCAGCTGATTTGGGAGTCACTGCTAAGTCTTAGGTGTTGCAAGACGAGGAATTACGTCTAAATGCACAAGCACATTTTGTAATCGGTCGTTTAGTACCTCAAGAAGTATTAACGATTGCAATAAAGATGTATGAGCAATTTCATCTAGAATTCACCAACTAAAAAGTATTTTGGATGATGGACAAGAGTATGATAGCTTGAATTGAATTTTCAAGAGTAGCGATGATAATTACACACGTTGGGGTATATGATTGAAGTTTGGAGGAGAGATAGGAATAAAAGATAGGGCTTATATCTTCAGTAAAGATGATAAAAATTCCTGAGTTAAGATTGCGACTTAGAAGGAAAACTTGAGAGATGCTGAAAGCTTTTTAAAATGGCAAAACGTATATGATCTAAGGTTGAATGAAAAGGAAGTGTGAAGAATACAGGTTGATGATTTCTAAGTTGAAGATAATAGACTACCTCACTATAATACTGTATTGAAGAATTAGAGTCAACGGCCAAATTGATCGGATTTTATAGGTAGTATCCGCTGAAAACCCTCAGGAGACAACTCTCCTCCTACTAGGGACACCTAGAGCTTTAACGGCTTGTTGCATGAGCTCAGTGCAATCGCGTTCCCTGTGAAAGTGAGGATAGAACTTTTTGAGAATAAAATTGTCTTTGCTCAGGACGAGCAAAAGATAAGTTTCGGGGTATTTGTTCATATCAGATTTTTGCATTTTTATATCGCCCATTCTTAATCACATTGCATATAAGTAGGTACTTTTGATCCATGTCTGCTAAATAGTTGCAGGTTACAGGTTCTCAGCTCTTTATAGTGAAATTCATGAAAAGTCACAACAAATGCGGGACTACGACCAACAACAGATGAATACTGATCTCCGCTAACCATCCGTATGATGCCGCCGACCAGTTCAAGGGACAAATGGAAAATCATTAGGCACATCAATGCACAAAGCACAAGGGCAGCACAAGATCCAAGATTTCAACGCGGAGCTCAAGGCAAAAGTCCACATCATTCTGCACTGTTGGAAATCTGGAAGGAAATTGAAGAGATTCTAAGAAACCAAGTGAATAAAACAGAAGATATAAGCAACATGGAGAAGCCCAGAAAAGATGGCCGAACGATTCCACCAATTGGCCGCGGAACCGCGGCCAATCAGGCACTTCTGCCGCGGAACCGCGGCTACGTTCTGCGCATGTCGGTGGCAGTGTCGGTGCTTTGACTCGGCTCTCTTAGGGTAGTTTTGTAATTTCGTGTATGGATAAGAATGTAAACCTAGGGTTTTCTATCTATAAATAGGAAAGCTCAAAGTCAAATTAGCATGCCTCTTTTTATTTTTAGATCTAGAATTTAAAATTCTCTATGAAAAATTGTAGTGAGTTATTGAGAGGTTATCAATAAAAGTAAGTTCTTTTTATTTTTCTCGCATTTGTTTATCGCATTTTTATTATCTGCAATTTTCATTTGTTAACTTAGTCGTAGTATTAAATCGGTGTTTTTTCTTTTGTTATCTCCTTTTCTATTTTTTTTACAACGGTGATGCTTGAGTAAGATCCTTGCCTAGGTGAGGTCTCAGCTAGTTGTAATTCCTCTTAACCTAAAAATTCTTTCTACCTTCCCTTTTGTTTTATTTTTATCTTCTTAATGGGTGAGTAATTTCTCACTTGTTAGGGCAGGAGAAGGAAGGTTTGAGAGAAAGAAATCTCTCTCACTCCTTTCTTTGCCCAACACCTTAATTCGGACTCCCTTTAATTGAACCACAATCCGCTCACTATGGCACCCTATCCTAAATAATAGCGGTGATTCCCTAGTTAGACCGGTTGTGGTTGAATTAATTGGAGGTTAGGGCTAAGAGACAAGAACGGACGGACAAGGACCAAAAGGAAGAAACTAAGAATGGAAAGCCTAGCTTATACTTGGAAGTTCCTTCCTGGTCGTGCTAATCCCCATTGTTGCCGATTACCTTAACACCGATATTAAAAAGGGCATTGAAAGAGGTGAGATATTCCTAACTCGAACTAATCTAAACCTAACCCTAGCAAGTCTTTTATCATCTTTTATCTTGTTAGTAGATCTTAAAACAAAACTCGACTTAATCGGATTCAACTCGTTAAAACATAAAGAAAAAGATTCCATCTCCCTGTGGATCAACCCGTACTCAATCGGCTAGCTGCCAAGCGAAACCGTCTTGATTGCGGTAATTAAAAATACGCAAAAATGCGAACAATCACCAGGCAGCATACTACCATTTCGAGCAAGACTGTTACTATATCTGTGTATATCCCAAGCTCCCATTAAGTAATATACAATCCAGTATGATACAATAATGGCCTCTAGGGCATATATCACTAACAATCTCCCACTTACACTAAGGCCATATACTGGCATATCGTAGACCAAAGATCTCGAATAGCCTCTCGAACACTGTCTAAGGGATGGCCTCTGTGAGTGGATCTGCAGTGTTGTTCTCTGTATCTACTCTCCTTACCTCTATCCCCTGTGGATCAACGATCTCCCTGATCAGTTGGTACCGCTTCAAGATATGTCTGGATCTCTGATGGGACCTGGGTTCCTTCTCTAAAGCTATAGCGCCATATGTTATTACAATACTAAAGTATTGAACCAACAAATGGAAGGAACCTCCTGAAGTTCAATTAAGAACTTCCACATCCATAATTCCTCTTTTGCGTCGTCTCATGTAGCGAACTACTCCGTTTCCATCGTCGAGTCTGCAATGGTGTCCTGCTTGGAGCTCTTCCAACAGACCGCCCCTCCACTGACGATAATGCCATAACCCAATATGGACTTGGAGTCATTCTTATCGCCCTGGAAGCTAGAGTTAGCAAAAGCCTCTATCTGGAGGTCCTTTTCCGCCATTCACCAAGAACATCTCCTTAGTCCTTCTCAGATACATTAGAATGTTCTTTACTGCTTCCCAGTGCTTCTCCACTGGGTTTGACTGATACCGGCTTACCACGCTAAGTGCGTAAGCAACATCTGGTCTTGTACATAACATCGCATACATTACAGAGCCTTCCGCAGAAGTGTAGGGTAAAGATGTAATACGAACCCTTTCCAAATCAGTCTTGGAAGACATCTTTTTGGAGAGGGTGATTCAGTAACAAGTCGGTAGACTACAGTGCTTTGAATCTTCCATACTAAATATTTTTAGTATGGTTTTGATGTATCTTGACTGTGAAAGTCCCACCATCCTTTTTGATCTATCACGATAGATCTGGATCCCCGGAATGTAGTTGGTATCACCCAGGTCTTTCATGGAGAATCTCTGTGACAAGAATCTTTTGACTTATTGTAGCATAGGAATGTCATTTCTTATAAAGAGAATGTCATCCACATATTCAATGAGGAATCCCACAGTTCTCGCTACAATCTTACTATAAATGCATGGTTTATCTAGATTTTTGATACAGTCGAATTCTTTTGACCGTCTCAATAAAACAGATGTTCCAACTCCATGATACATGCTTTAGTCCATAAATGGACTTAAGCAACTTGCACACCGTCTACTGCTCCCACTCTGATTGAAACCCTCTGGCTGATCCAGGTTCTCCGCCGAACACAGAAACGAGACCACGTAGGTTCGTCATGCCTGAATTTCGAGGGCAGATGCTATTTGGTGCTATCTGTCCATCTCTCCGAAGATACCAAGTTGATTTATGACACCGTGTATCGAAGGCTTAGACGGATGCGGCCGATGTAGCAGATTTCATCAGATTCCCCCTCGTTGAGGGGTTTTTGATTGTGGGGACGCTTTTCCCTGCAGGCGCAAGCCCCTGCAGTTAATTACGCTACCGCATCGCGATAACCACTTTCTCCTTCTCTAGATGGTCACTTCGTGTCGTGGGTGTTTGTTTTGTTTTTGGTTGCCCGTTGATTGTATACGGAGACTAATTTATGTTGTCGCCGTAGGGCGTGGATTAGTCCAAATTCGTATTTTCTTAGATTTGGTTTTGGGTTGGGTTTAAGGATCGTTAGTCACATTTGGGACTAAGATCAACTTAAACTTTTATTAAGGATACGTTAGTCTAATTTCAGACTAAGATCAACTTAACGGGATCGTTTAGATCCAATAAAAGAGCATTTGGACTCTATTGTTTTAGTTTAGGGACGTTGCGGTCCTGTTTAAAGACATTATAGTCTGTAAAGTTTAAGGACATCATAGTCCATAGGTTTAAGGACCCCACAGTCCGAGGTTAAGGACATCATAGTCCATGGGTTTAAGGACCCCACAATCCGAGGTTAAGGACATTATAGTCCATGAGTTTAAGGACCCCACAGTCCGTAGAATGTCTGGTTGTCGGGACCCGTCACCTCTCTAAAGACGTTGAAGGATTACAACAACACATATCAGAGGAGTGAAGAGATGTACCCTTGAATCGATATTGGTTGGGAGATCTGTAGTCCAATTGGGACTAAGATCTGAGATTTATGATCATATGTGCTTAATTAGTCAGAATGAGGGGTTTACGGCCAACTTAGGCTCGGCTCACTCAGTTAAAATGTTAAACATTTGACAATGCCGAGCATTGACTTGGGTTCTGACAGCCTTTGTCTTTTATTGAATGCTGAGCATTCATCATAGCTCTAGGGCTTTATTTAAAATACAGTTTATGTTCTATCATCGCACGCGTGAGGAACACATGGCGCGCTCGGCGCTAGCGCCAGTTAATGAGCGCAAAGCGCTTCTGTGATATAGCGCACACGTGAGGAGCACATGGCACGCTTGGCGCTAGCGCCAGTCTATGAGCGCAAAGCGCCGGTTTATGAGCGCAAAGCGCCGGTTTATGAGCGCAAAGCGCCGGTTTATGAGCGCAAAGCGCTATTTGTTCAGTGGCACACATGTGAGGAGCACGTGGTGCGCTTGGCGCTGAGCGCCAGTCCATGAGCGCAAAGCGCTGTTTGTTAAATGGCGCACACGTGAGGAGCACGTGGTGCGCTTGGCGCTGTGCGCCAGTCAAAGAGCGCAGAAGCGCTTCTGATCAGTTTTATGTTCTGAGAAATAAATTCTCGTTTGTAAGAGATTTTGTCTCAAGGTTCTAAAAACAAAGTTCTTATTTTATAGGGGATGTTTCAATCTCTTATTTTGGTGAAAGGTTTTATCTTTATGGATCTGTAATCCTAAGAGAATTGAATTATTCTCCCCCCTTTTTTTATAATGAGATGTTCATGATCTCTTTTTGTAAAAAGATCTTAGTTTTATAGATCTATGATCTGTGAGAAGAATTATGTTCTTCTTCTTTAATTAGATTTTTCTTATCTTTATTTTTTTTTACCTTGATGAAAAGTTCTTCTTCTACTGAGAGCTTGCTCTTCTTTCTGAGATTTCTCAAAGTTTGTAGGGGGGTACCTCTATATGAGACTTGAAGTCTTGGGGCCTTTATATAAGGCAAGCTGATTTGTTCAATCGGTTAAGGAGATCTTTTCTCCAATTGATTTGGGGATTTCCCCATCGTTGGATCTTTGGTCCAAGAGCTTTTGATTTACAGAAGGCAATGTTCCTGTTTTGAACAAGATTGGGAAATCTTTGCACACAAAGAATTTATTCTGTATTTTAGTGATTTTTAATCACCATTGGATTATTGATCCAACGGTGCTCTGATTTACAGAGCACAATCTTTTTGTTTGGAAAGATTTTGAGAAATCTTTTCTTAACAGAATTTCATTCTGGTCAATTGATGATTTATCAATTTTATTGGATCTTTGATCTGACGGTGGGGAACATTTAGTTCCAACGCTAGCGCACTCGTGCTTTGCACGTGAGCGCTGCTTCAGAGCGCTGGCGCTCTTTGCACTAGCGTACTCATGCTTTGCACGTGCGCGCTGCTTCAGAGCGCTGGCGCTCTTTGCACTAGCGTACTCATGCTTTGCACGTGCGCGCTGCTTCAGAGCGCTGGCGCCCTTTACGCGAGCGCACTCGTGCTTTGCACGTGAGCACTGCCATAGAGCGCCGGCGCTCTTATGAAGCGCTGCTCATTTCAAATTTTGAAAACTTGAACAGAGGTTTTCTCTGATTGGGGAAAACAAATGCCCCCCACCGTTGCGCTCACGTGGCTCACACGTGAGTGCAGCGGTGGCAGCATCTGCACCAGTAGATCAACTTTGAAGTTGAAACGGCTCTCAGTGCCTATAAATAGGGCCTTTGGCCCTTAAGATGACTTCTGTTCATCTTCTTTCTTGTTTTCTGAGAATCAATTTCTCCTTTAGAGCATAGCTCTCTGTTTTAAGAACTCCCTTAAAGACAGAACTCTGTCATATTTTTAGGTAAAAGATCAAATCTTTAAAGAGATTAGTCAAAAAACCTTTAACGTAATGAACTTGATATCATTGAAAGAACCAGATAGCTTTTTACAAATATATAGTAGTGAAAACTTTTGCTAAAGAGGTCACTCCCGGTGAAGGGATCTCGGCTCTTTCTTCGTGGAATGAGGTGCAGGATATTCCAACTGAATACCGCGATGCACAGCAAAAAGTAATCGACTATACTGAAGTTATACCCTGACACAAACCTCTGTCCAAGGGGTCATTCTCGATGAAGGGATCTCGGCCCTTACCTCGTCGAATGAGGTGCTGGATATTCATAACCGAATATCACTATGCAAAACACAAGAGAACGGCCTTATAATAACACCTTTTTGAAAAATGTTCTAACAACATCAAATAGGTATGTTTTCCTTTGCATTGATCTGAATCAACGCAGTCCCATCAATTGATCACACCAGAAAAGAACGAAAATAAAATATACGTATATGCCAACCGCATTCGCCACTGGGTCCCGTCATTACCCGTTAGGTTACTTAACTAACGACAGAGCGGGGACTGGACTAGCGCAGGTGTAAAACATATACAACATCTACCAGTATATATATCAATATATAATAATCACTCAAGGCGTGATAAATGCAACATCACAGAAAAGTAATAAGCATCACAAAACAATACAGATAATCTGGGATCCACGGGCTTCCTTTGAGCCGCAACTGAAACCCGACGTTCCCCTAGTCGTGTGGATAGCCTATGCAATGAAAACCTAGACCCCTACGGGCGTAGCAAGTTACCCGCCAAAACCAGAAGCGAGGCAGCCCCCTTCAGCAAAGTGAATGGGCCACCCAGCACTTCACGGAATCTGGTAACTTGAGCACCCCACCTCGGGTCAACCTATACCGCCTACGAGTGCGGCGAATAGCCCGCCAATTCTAGAGTGAAGCCCTCTCCATCTCAAAGCAATGAGATGCGGGCCCGTTGCCCTCTAGAACCCGGCTATCCGTGCACTCCTCCGCGGGGTAATCCTAATACAGAAAAGAAAAATATATACAACGGGTACATCGACCTCAACCCGGTCGTGCCCCAAAAGAATAATATACAAACAGGCAGTGACGGCAGTCCACATGTCGGACGTTCGCCCCACAATATCAAATGTACAAATATAACCAAACTGTACTACCATTTCATCCAGGCTATCCACCACGACAAGTCCGCAACATCACAGCACAACACAGAACATCAACGCGAATGTCATGTTCGCAAACCCGTCTAAAAGAGCTATAGCGATTAGACAAGATTTACCGATCAAATGACATTCACGGTCGCAGATAGTAATGTAATGCACTGTAAACTTTAAACAATTTTAGAAAATATCGAATTCGAAATAATCCCCAAATAGCCCCAAACAAACTAATAAAACCATACCCAAACTGGGCTAAACAAACAATACCACTGCACCAACTTTACAGAGACCTGACAGCACCCAAAAATACAACCCCAGAAGCCCTATTTTGGCCGGCCTCCTCGGTTTTGGGAGCCGTGTGCTCGGCCAAAAACCGAGGGGTGGGTTTCGTTTTTGGGGTGCAGGCTTGGGTTCTCTTCAGTGGTCTTCTGCACATGTTTAATAATTTTTCTGGACATTTTAAAAAACAACAGAGACTAGAAAGTTCAGTGCAGTGTATTGTAGTCATTTCGATTTCGATACTTTAACATTATCTAAACAAGCTAGCTAAGGGTTAATGGCGTGGCTCTGATACCATGTAAGTCTCCTGTAGCGCCCCGTCCGTTAATCCGAGGCCAAACGCAGAACAAAAACTTTTCTAAACTGGCGCTAACACAGACTTTTACCCGGATCGTACCATTAACCTATACTAGCTATCTACAAGAAGTTAGAATGGATATACCGATCGATTCGTGTCCTTCGGTCTTTAGCCACCATCTCTAGCTCCTTGTGGCATCTCCGATCTCGCTCGATCTCCGGTCTCCTCGTCAAAAGGGCACCATGTCAAGAAGTCTTTTTTACGGGCTCCCGCTTCAAACCGAAGCAACTCGGGCATGAAGTTTGCTAGCCGACATGTCCAAGGTGAAGTAGAGAATGTGTGTGATAATTTTGACTCTAAATATCCATTGATTCTCAACACATGAGATTGTATGGATGGAGGTTGAAGAGGATACCATTGATATGGAGATGGTGAGCTCAAGATAAGAAAGAAGAAGGAGAAGAGCTTTTCTTTTGTTATTGTGTGAGATAATAATGTGAGTGAGCACTGGAATAATCTCAAGAGCCAACCCCAACAATATGTGGCTGCCCTCTCTCTCCTCCCATCACAATCTCACCCAATAATCAATCAAGAAAAGGTGACATGCACAAAAAATAAGACCATGAGTCACTAAACATGCGCATGCCACAATTAATGCTCCTAATGATGACTTGAGCTCACAATTTCCATTTGCAAACATTAATCCAAATGTTTACAACAAAAAATAGAATGGCATCTACTAAAGTAAACTCGTGACGGATAACAAGAGTACCCCTCACCTGTATATACATACCTGCATCCGCATTCCGACTGAATACGAATGCAATGAGACTAAAGTAATCCAACAAATCTAATACTAGGACCCGGCTTAACCAAAGCCCACTAGTATGATCCGTCCGATCATGATCCGTGCATGAGTGTACGTATATGATCGAACCCTGCCATAATATCATACGGCCTCTACAACGTTTTGCCCGAACCTTGGGAAAACTATCTGTGGGGGACACTAAAGACTCGTCAATACACTGGCTGTGGATTTAACCACTAGCATGTCAGTGGTACTAGCTGTACGTAACGGGTGCTCAGGTATTAATCAAAAGGGAGGCCGATGAGCCAACTCATCCTGAAACCCTACTGTGCCTGTCAGTGACAATATCCGTACAGTCCGGTCCGTTCGTCTATGAGTATCGCATGTCGGGTCTAGGGGTTGGTAAACGTCAGACCCCCAAAAGCGGTACAAGTCGTGTCGGAGTGTAACCCAAAACACCGTGAGATACTACTGGAATACCTACCAGTAAGTTTCCTGTCTTGGCCAAGGACTTCGTGTAATGACTCTCCTAGACACAGCGCGATCTCACCCCCAATACCGGGAGAGATGAATCCCCTGCCGATCTGCTTACTGCCTCCATGTGGCTCGGGACTGTACCCAACTAAAACCTATTTGCACAACTCCGTTGAGCCGTGGTAGGGTAGTAATCAAAGCACAGTGGGAACACACACGAGACAAATGACGATCTCAGGTCGATGAACTAATCTGTACACATGTCACCAGGGAACTGCTATCTGGCGATAGGTATAATACCAACTAGCATGTTCCCGGCGAGTCCTGTCCGGTGTACTCATAACCCAATGAGCACCTGTATACATCTTAGGTGATCCAACTGACACCAATGGCTTGTGAGACCGGCTACCGCCCCTCGTCGGGGTTTCGACTGTATACATTAGTCTACTAATGGAGTATTAATGCCCAGTCTCGAAACTCCCACGACTAGGGTCACTTTAAGGATGTGCTTATAGCTACCCAACACTCACGTATATGATCGCCATCATACTGCTGGTAGTCAAGCAAGAATCATAAGGGCTCTATCAACGTGTAATAGTGATATGTAATGTCAAAAGCTATACACGATGATAAAGATAAACCAGATAGCAAACTATTCTCTATCAACGTGTAACAGTGAACTGCAATGTCACTTAAAGCATGTACACGATGATAAAGACAACTCAGATAGCATACTATCCTCTCGAGTAAGACTGACCTACCGGTATTGGTCCTCCCTCAATCATTGCAATCACGTGCCTGCTGTCCAATAATTGACGGGCACTATATCCAACAATCTCCCACTTGCACTCAAGGCTAATTATTACGATGTCGCATACTCACAGTCCGTATGACACCAAATACCCAACTCCTCTACTAATCAGATTCAAAAAGCTTGTTTGTGAAACTATTGTGTTCGAGAAATAGCCTCAGCTAGTGGATCCGCTCGGATGTTTCTTTCTATGTCTCTCTTTATCTCAAGTTCATGGAAAAAGCCATCTCCTGAATTGAGCAATACTTGTCTTAGAATATGTCTGGATATGTGATGGGACCCAGTTCACAAATGAACTCCAGATCCAAACTTCTTATACTGTATCGTCAACTGAGTTTAATCAGTATCTTGCGCCATGCCTCCCTCAGTATCCGCTTGGACCACCTGTCCAAATTATTGCCTCTCGTCAGAGAGAACAATATAACTCTGACAGTCACTCTGTCAGCCCGGTCACCTTGGAATCCTGGAATGATAACCGTCTCCCGAAGGAGGCTGCCGTTATCAAATCCCTAGAACATATACTTATGTTCATAAAACTGCTTCTGAACGTTTCTCCAGGATTGGATTAATATATCAACTTATTGCATCTAGTGCAAAAACAATATCTGGTGTGGTACTTGACATCTCATGATTGACTCAGTCGCCTAAGCAAGTGATATGCCACTCATGCACATCCCTCTCCCCTTTAGTCTTTAAGACATCATTAGAGAGGGTAACTCCATCACCTGCAGGTACACTACCGTGCCAGGAGTCGTCCATTTTAAAATATCTTTAGAACACTGTGTAAGTACCCTGATTGGGATACTACCCAAATCTAGACCAAAACCATAGATCTAGTAACCAGAATGCCTGATATTATATCCATGTCTTTTGTAGAGAAACCACTGTGTGACAACCACAGTATTGAAGGGTTCCTCTCAACGGCAGTGAGGTTTCGGGAAGCATCATCCATGTCATTTTCAAAATTTTGCCGTCAAAAGGAACTCTTAACAAGATCGTTAACTAGAATACAATACGGAAACTAATGTAAACCATTTACTATCTAAGTGTAAAAGGAAATACAACCTTTGTAGATCGGTCCTTCACTTCATAAGCTCCTTATAGTAGTCCCTTCGCTGCGATCATGGTGCTCCCGGACTCTCGGACGGCTCCATGAGAAGATAGCAATAGTAATGCTTGAAGTCTTTGAGGCCGAAGATGATCAACGTCGAGGGAATACGAACTCAAGCTACTACTTCACCAAAATGAAGCAAACACACTATACTAAAGTGCTAATCTAGTAGAGGATGGAGAAATAGGAAATGGGTTTACTTTAGAATTTCTTTCCTCACAATATTTCTCTCTCTTTATCAAACCCTAGCAAGCTTTTTGAAGGAGGAAGAAGATGAGCTCAAGAAAAATGAGAATCAAAACTAATCAAGAGAGAGAGAGTGAACCATGGTGAGTGACTATCATATACTAACTCATGTAGAGTCATAACCATGGCTAATTATAGTGGTTAGGTTAATAAATATCCTAAGTAAAACAAAATGGGTGGACTTTGTCAAAGCACTCACAAGCTTTCTACAAGCTTCATGCATACAACAATTATCCACTAATTTTAGATTTACTTTGAATATTAAAACCCCACCACTTTAATTAGTATGGTGTATGTCTCATACACCCATGTAGTGTGTATCAACAACCATGATACAAAACTAAACAATGCACATTAATATGTATCACATATATATTACATGTACACACAAGTGAGAAAAGAATGCTTAAGTGAGCCAATGTTAGTTAATGTAAATTAGTATATCAAATATACAATTGTTCACTAAATTATTAAATCAACATTTGATTTAATAATCCGGCAATATCACATATAACCGACTAACACTAAATGTACCAACTTATCGAATCAACACTTGATTCGATAACCCGGCTATATCACATATAACCGACCGATACAAAAGTCGTGAGAATAAAATACGGTATCACATACACGCATTATTCTCGGTCTCGCACATATCACATATGCGCTCCTATTTCGTTTTGCCTGAGCCAGTAAAACCTCTATGTAGGACTATAAAAACTCGTCAATACGCCGGCAGTAGGTGATGATCATGTCAAGCACCCACAAGCCGTCAGCGGTACTAGCTGGACGTAATGGCTACCCGGGTATTGAGCGATCAGAAGATCAGCAAGCAAGCCCGCTCCAACTCCTGCAAAAGCCTGACAGTGACACTACCGTACAGTCCGGTCTCCTCGTCTGATATGTCGCATATCAAGTCTAGGGGTGGTAAACGTCAGACCCCAATAACCGATAAGTCATGCCGATATGAGGCTCATAACGGGTCGAGAAACTACTGGTAACACTTACCAGTAAATCTCTAAACCAGCCCTAGCTAGGGACTTCCCTGTTATGGCCAATCGAGCACAGCGCAACATCAACCCCTAATTCCGGGAGAGACGAATCCCCTCCTATCGTTCATTGCCTCCATGTGACTCGGGACTGTACCCAAAAACCACCGTTTCGCACGCCCTCTTGGACGTGGTAAGGTGGAAATCAAAGCACAGTGGGAATCACATAAGACTCTATGACGATCTCGGGTCTACAGACTAACCTGTACCAGTGTCACCAGAGAACTGCCATCTGACGGAGGTATAATACCATCTGGGAGTTCTCAGCGAGTCCGTCCAGTGTACCCAGTCTCCACTGAGCACCCGTATATCATCTCTGATGTCAAACACCAATGGATATGGGATCATCCATCGCCCATATATATGGGTCGAGAAGCTATATGCTAGTCTACTCGGGTATATCGATGCCCCATCTCGATACACCTACGACTTGGGACCTTGAAGGATGTACTTATGGACTACCATGTCCCCACTAGTATGATCCGCATCATAGTCCAGGTAGTCAAGTACACATCCTAAGGGCTTTACCAACATGTAACAGAGAGATAATCAGTGTACACGTTAAGGTAAAGAGTAACCAAATAGCATACTATACAGTCGAGCAAGAAAGTCCTCCCTATCTATGTCCAAGCATCCACTACAATATACATCTCATGTATAGTAATGGCCTCTAGGGCATACATATAACTAACAATCTCCCACTTGCACTAGGGCCATCTGATAACAGTGGTTGTAGTATCTCATACTCAACCATCCCATAAAAGTCTCTCTCTGGGAAAAGGCCTTTGTGAGTGGATCCCCCGTGTTGTCCTCTGAGTCTACTCTCCTGACCTCGATCCCCTGGAGATCAACCATCTCCATGATCAGGTGATACTGCCTTAGAATATGTCTGGATCACTGATAGGACGGGCGTTCCTAGGTATAAGCCACAACTCCATTGTCACACAATGGTAGGAACTAAGTTCATCTCATGAACTAATATACACCCAGACTGCCTCTTTGGTAGCATCTTTGGTAGCGATGTATCCAGCTTTTATCGTCTAGTATGCCACGGTATCTAGCGTGGAACTCTTCCAACATACCGTCCCTTTACTGAGGGTAAAGACAATGCCTGTGACTGACATTCAGTCGACCTTACCACCCTGGAAGCTATCCAGTGATTCTCCCCAGGATCTATTGATACCATTTCACTATACCTAGTGAGAATCCTAACATCCACTTAGATCTATCTCATAGATCCAAAACCCAGGATTTAGGAGGTATCACTTTGATCCTATATGGAGAATCCTTGTGATAAGAGGAGATTGACCGAGCGTAGCATAGGAAACTCCTTTCCCATCAAGAGTATGTCATCCACGTACAATACGGGAATTGCCACCATACTCCCTACTACCCTTTTTGTATATACAAGGTTCATCTACCATTTTGATGAAGTCAAACTCTTTGATTATCACATCAAAACAGATGTTCCAACTCCGCGATGCCTGCTTTAACCTGTAAAACAACTTGCACACTTTTCCGCTGCTCTCACTTTCTACGAAGCCCCCTGGCTGTGTACTTATAGACGCTCCCTTCTAAATCACTATTTACAACAGCAGTCATGACATCCAACTGCCAGGTATCGTAGTCATGGTATGTAGCAGTGGCAAGTAGGATCTGGATGGACTAAAGCATAGGCACTTAGAAAAGGTTTCATCATAAGCCACACCTGGTCGATGATGCAAACCTTTAACAGGTCTAGCTTTGAAAGTCTCAACCTTTCCATGTACACCAAGTAATCTTCTCAAGATATACTTGCTCCTTATGGGGATATAACCCTTTAGATATAGCAACTAAAGTCCATACTTCGTTGGTGTACATTGATTCCATCTCAGATCGCTTAGCATCCAGCCATTCTTATAGAGTCCCCACACTTGATGGCCTGCTCGAAAATAGTTGGGAAATCATCTCATGATGCAATCCTCGCTCCCAATGTTATAGAGAAACCAAAGTATCTCTCAGGTGGGTGAGAGACCCTATCAGATCGGCGGAGAGGCTGAGGTTCGTTGGGAGCTATTGAATCCTCTGGTTCTACCAAATCATCAGCTGTAGTTTGTATAACTGGAACTCTTTCCAGTTCTACTTCATGACCACTAATTTGTTTCCAAAATAAATTCCTTTTCCTAAAAAGGTGGCATGCCGAGAAACAAAGCACCTTTTGTTCCTCGGTGTGGTAGAAGATATTCTCTTGCAAATGCTTGGGATATCCAACAAATTTACACAGAACAGAACTTGCCTCGAGCTTGTCCGGATTTTGCTTCTAGACATAGGTCGGACAACCCCAAATCTTAACATTCTTAAGAGATGGGCTCTTCCCATACCATATCGCATATGGAGTGGTAGGCAGCTGATTTGGTTGGAACGCCATTCAATAGGTATGCAGCTTCACAAGTGCATAACCCCCAAAAGGAAATAGGCAACTCAGTAATACTCATCATAGAGCGCACCATATCTCATAGGGTGTAATTGCTCTGCCCCGATACACTGTTGTGCTGTGGTGTGTACGGAGGAGTAATGCTGAGAGAGAATCTCATTCTCCTTTAGAATAGTCCAGGAACTCCGTGCTCAAGTATTCTCCTCCTTGATCTCATCAAAGGACATAATACTTATACCTGTTTTGGTTCTTTACTTCTAACTTATATTCATTGAATATCTCAAAAGGTTCAGACTTGTGTTTCAACAGGAACATATGTCCGAATCTTGAGCGATTATCAGTGAATGTAATGAAGTACAAAGAACCGGTCCTGGCATGTGTAAACAGGAGACCTACATACATCATCATGTATCAATCCCAAGAGTTCACTAACTCTTTCTCTGTTTCCAATAAACGGAGCTATGGTCATCTTATCTTTGTGACATGACTGGCAAGTTTCACAAGATGTAAATTCAAACTGATTTAAATATGCATCTTTATGTAACTTCAGCTAGTCGTGCCGCATTGATATGACCTAGTCTACAATGCCTCAAGAAGGATTCATTCATTTCTGAACTCTTCCTCCCGTGTGTGTTTTATATGTTAAGAACCGTGGTTTGATTAAGAACGTATATGCTTTTAGATAACGTGCCTAAACCGATCAACTCTTGATATAGGAAATGTTCAAAACATTATCAATCAATACAAAATTATATCCTTTCTTTA
Source organism: Agapanthus africanus (assembly GCA_030015575.1). Lineage (NCBI taxonomy): Eukaryota > Viridiplantae > Streptophyta > Magnoliopsida > Asparagales > Amaryllidaceae > Agapanthus > Agapanthus africanus. Next base: position 503,307,702 of record CM057337.1, read on the forward strand.
CAAAATTGTAAGTCCATGCTACCTCTCCCGGTACTTTCGGGCATGCGGAATTTGGTGAAAAACAATTTTCTAGAGGCGGTAACATGGACTCAAAACCGGATCTTTGTTAAACATCTAACTAACTGTAACACCCGAGCCCAATGCTACTATTTTCAGTTACTGTTTGAGCATAATGTGGTACTCATTTCATTTAACTTGCTTGTTTGTTGCTTACTGTAAAATTTACCCGGCAAAGTCATTTCTACATATAATAAATTTTGGCATCTAAAATAAAATTGAAAATATTTATCTTGGCCTACTTGACATCCCTAGCCTCGTGGTAGCGTCCGTGCATTGTGTTCTCATCTCGTTCAGTGAAACGGGCGAGTTTGGATGGCTACGTGCACGTACGTGTGTCCGTTTTGGGGGTATGCTTTTTAATCATAAAACACTTAATTTTAAAATTTGGATCCCGCTTAAAATCCTATTATTTCAATTTCAAATTTTTGGACTCGACCCGGGCGCGATTTGGAAATATTTTATTTGGCGCCAAAATCCCAAATTTTAATATTATTAAAACCATCGCATATATTTTTCTAACTAACCTGATATCTTACTGTTCATTACCTATCTTTTAAATGTTTAAGTTAACCATATAATATCTTTACAATCTTTTATATCCTTCTCAAATTATTCTCTCAGCCAATCGCAACCTCCCCTTTAACCCCGTGGTCCCCACTTTCTCTCTCTCCTTCTTCTCTCTCTCTCTCGCTCTCTCTCTCTCTCCACTTTTTTTCTCTCTCTCTCTCCCTCATATATTCTCTCGTACTTCTCTTTATCATTCTTTCTCTTCTTACTTCATGTCTCGTTTCTCATTTTTTTTAACTGTTCTTTTGTTGCCGGAATTCCGTCGTACCGGTGACGCTTCTCGACGTTCCAGCGAGGTACCCCGACCCGTGTGGTTCCTTTGTTCGTCGTTTGGGGTTCATTCCGTGAACCGTGCGCCCGTCGCGAGTTTTCCCCGCCGACGGTTAACGTTCCGTTTTCCCGATTCGCGACCCATCGAGGCAAGTTAATCTTGCTACATGCTATATAATTCATTTTATACCTATTTAAATAAATATCATACCTATAGTTTAAATCTAGTGCCCCATGTTTAATTTTATAACGTTTCGATATTCCGTTTGCATCCGTTTATATCATATTAAATCTAGATCATGAAAACTTATCTTGTGACATACTAGATTAAATTATACTGCATCCATATCAATTAAAATATACATCGTCGTAATATTTCTTATTATTATCTTTAATTAGTTTATAATCTGCATTTTATGATATTATATATTTAAAATATTATAGTTTACACATGAAACGTCGTTGAAAAAGCGGATACGACAAATCTGAAATTTACTTTACACCTTACCGTATAAAATTCATTATAAATCATAGAAAAATCATTAGTATACGTTCTTTAGTTCGTTACGAAGCTAACTCAGAATACTATAACTCTATGAAATATTTACTTGCAAAATAAATTGTTTAAATAACGTAAAATGCAAATGAAAATGTCTCCAAACTGCTGTCCAAGGAAATTCCAGCAGCAAACTTTCAACTTCGAATGTTCATAACTTTTTGTAGGGACAACCTGAGATGCTTATACTTATAAAACTAAAAACCTTATTGAATTATCTTTGTTTTGGTATAAGACACGTCCCTTTTGGAGAACGTTTGTTATTTTTAAGCTATTTTACAAATTAGGGTGACACTGAATTTCTGAACGGAACTTTCTTGTGCATGGTTAATCAATACCACTTTTATAGTTATTAATCGCTTTGAATATGTTATCCATATTAATATTATTATATCAATATTTATATCACATATTGCTTAGTTGTACATCCCACATTACCATTTTATAGTTTTATAACTTTTCGGATACCCGTTTGCATCTATCGCATTTAAGATACATATAATTGCATCCATAGATCACATTACTACATAATAATGTGATATTAACACTCCATATTTAATAAATTGCATCCTAATTAATATTGGAACTATAAATGTAATCCTAATCGATAACTGTGCATCCATATCCTTGAAATTATATCTATTTGCATATCATATTACATGTTCCAGTTTATTGTTCTGATAGTACTCATGCTTGTTTATTTATACACATGCTTATGTTAGTTTGATTATGAGCACCCACATGACATCTTGTGCTTCCTGACATGACATGTTACACTTCCTACTTGACATGACATGGTACCGTACACTCTTGACATGACATGACACCTTTATACATTACCTGGCTTGACCTGATGTACCATGGCTTTACCTGTTACCTGATCTTGTGTCTAATGCCAACAAACATAACATGTAGTCCTCATGGACCGTTCCTGTTGTCTATCCAGACAAACCTGCTTTTACCTGATCCTGTGTTGGCATCAGTTCTTGATTACTGAATACCTGACTCGACATACATAACTTGGGGGTATGGGGAAATCAAAGGTGAAACCTGACTTGTAACTCAACAGTTCGATACCTGTTCTGATCAGTCTTACGGGCTAGGCCAGCCCCGGAGTGATGATGCTGACATCACTCGCCCATCCTGCTACCTGTTACTGCCTAGCGGCACGTCTCGGATTCAGCCCCGAGGGTCTTGACCGTGGTCCCGGGCATGCACGGGATACTATTGAGTTATATCGATGATTCATCAATTGATTTCAAAGACTTTAGAATAGAAAACCTGATAGAACAGTTTAGTTTACCCACTGCACGCTACCCTGTACTGGTATGATTCATATTATTGTTATTCTTACTGTATTCATGTTTATATTATATTGCCTGCTACACTGTTCATATCATATTACTTGATGACATGACGCGCTGACGTCTGGGTTTTGCATGGCCCAGATTCCGTACCGCTGTTTCTGTCCGAGTAGGAGTACTTCAGCCAGCAGGCTGAGTTGTGAGTTCAGTAGTAGTTAGTTTTATTTCCTGCATTTATTTCCTGATGTGAGCCCGCATTATGGGACACACTTTTCAGTTATTTGTATTGGATCATTTGCTTTCGCATTTATTTATTATTGACTCCTGTTATTCTGGATTATGGACATGTTTTAGATAGTTTTATCTTGTTCTTGATATCTCTACAGCCGTAATGTGACTGTGGATGGATACTTCCTACCCACAGGTAGCATGGTTGGCTATGTCACGTGCCCAATCTAGCGTACTCTGGGAAGCGGGGCGTGACACTAACAACCTAACTAGGAGTTGTTAACTACTCGGTTAGGGGGTTATACCTTTCCTTCTTGAACTCCTTCGTCTTCGACTCCTTCCGGTGTACGGATCGGCCTCACCTCGTCGTCTCCTTACGCCGAAGATGGATCCACCCGAAAGTTTCTACCTTTGGCTTCTTCTTCGAACTTTGAAGAAACTAGATCACTTGGCTTGCTAGACCTTGTGAACTAGAATGAGTAGAGGAATGTTTTGGTGTCTTTTTATCTCTAAGGCAATGAGTCTCAACACATGAGAATGGTTTGCCTTGAGGTAGAGAGAGCAAGAGGAAGAGGGAGAGCTTGAGAATGAGAGAGCTCAAGAGAGAGAAAGCAAATGATAGAATGAACCATACTCTTCTCATTCTCACCTCTCATAATCCAAAAGCCATCATAACAAAAATAGTAATCAAGTATTGTGTAAATGGTTTAAGTCAAAATGGCTATATCATTTCATGCACTCATTTTGCATAAATAAACAAGCAAGCAAAAGTCTTTGCCATGGAATGATAGCCATTGTCATGATGATGGTCAACTAGTCCAACCTAGTCAACAAAGTCAACCCCTCAACAACCATGTCACCATAATACTTAATTAATATTAATATTAATCATATATCATATTCTCATTAGGGTTGAGCAAAAAGTCAATAGTCAACAGTCAACGGTCAACAACCCTAATGAGAATCCTCTGCCTCTGTCTCTCCGTCAACTGTGCATACACACCCGCATCCGCGTTCCGAGGAACACGAATACAAACGAGATAAAACCAATCCCAAAACGTACACTAGGATCTGGCTTAAACCAAAGCCCGCTAGTGTTAACTGTCCGGATACTGTACGTGCACAAGTGCACGGATGTGACCGAACCCTGTCGCAAAACCATGCGACCTGTCGCAAAACCATGCGACCTCTACTCTTTTGCCTAAAGGCGAATAGCTTTCTGTATGGGACTTTAAAGACTCGACACTACGTTTAACCACAGACCGCAAGCGGCACTAGCTATGCGTAACGGTCCCCAGGTAGATGCCGACAAGAAGACTGACGAGGTGAAACCCATCTGAACTCCTACTGAGCCTGAATGTGACAGTCTCCGTACAGTCCGGTCTGTTCGTCTGATACATCGCATGGCGGGCCTACGGGGCGGTAAACGTCAGTCCCCTAATAGCGGTACAAGTCGTGTCGGAGTGAAGCCCAAAACACCCTGAGATAACACTGGAAGCCTACCAGTATATCTCGCTTGCCCTGGCCAGGGACTACTCGTGTAATGGCTCTCCTAGACACATCGCGATGTCAACTCTCAATACCGGGAGAGACGAATCCTGTCTAACCGTCACTGCCTCCAAGTGCTTCGGGACTGCACCCAACAACTACCTGTTTGCACGACTCCTTTGAGCCGTGGTAGGGTAGTAATCTAAGTACAGTGGGAACACACTCGAGGCGAAGTGACAGTGTCAAGTCAGCGGACTAAGCTGTACTCATGTCACCTGGGAACGGATAACTGACGATAGGTATAATACCAACCGGTCAGTTCCCGACGAGTCCTGTCCAGTGTACTCGTAACCCAACGAGCACCCGCATACTATCTCAAATACGACGTACTGACGGCTGTGGGACAGACCGTCTCCCATGCTAGGATGAGAAGCGCATACGCTAGTCTACTCCGGAGTATCGATGCGCTGTCTCGATCGTCCTGCGACTCGGGACCTGCATAAGGATGTGCTTATAGATTACTCAGCCCCCACTAGTGTGACTGCCATCACAACGCTGTTAATCAAGCAAAGATCCTAAGGGCTCCACTAATGCGTATAGGTGATATAATAAACACATGTACACATTGAAGTAGAAACAAACCAAGTAGCATACTACTATTTTGAGCAAGATTGTATATACAAGGTGAATATCCCAAGCTTCCATTAAGTAATATACAAACTAGTATGATACAGTAATGGCCTCTAGGGCATATACACTAACAATCTCCCACTTGCTCTAAGGCCATGTACTGGCGTATCGAAGACCTATCATCTCGATCAGCCGCTCGAACTGAGTCTGGGGCAAGGCCTTGGTGAATGGATCTGCAGTGTTATCTTCTGAAGCAACCCTCCGAACCTCGATCTCCTGGCGATCCACGATCTCCCTGATCAGGTGATACCGCCTCAAGATGTGTCTGGATCTCTGATGGGACATGGGTTCCTTCGCTAAAGCTATAGCCCCGTTGTTGTCGCAATACAGAGGTATTGGATCAACAATGGATGGAACCACCTGAAGTTCTTTCAAGAACTTCCTCATCCAGACAGCTTCTTTTGCGGCATCAGATGCAGCGATGTATTCCGCTTCCATCGTTGAGTCTGCAACGGTTTCCTGTTTGGAACTCTTCCAACACACCGCCCCTCCATTGAGGGTAAAGACAAAACCCGACATGGACTTGGAATCATCTTTGTCACTCTGGAAGCTGGAGTCAGCAAAGGCCTCGATCTGGAGGTCTTTTCCACCATACACCAAGAACATCTCCTTAGTCCTTCTCAGGTACTTGAGAATGTTCTTTACCGCTATCCAGTGTTTCTCCCCAGGGTTTGACTGATACCGGCTTACTACACTCAGTGCATAAGCTACATCCGGTCTGGTACACAACATCGCATACATTATAGAGCCTACCGCAGAAGCGTAGGGTATAATAGACATGCGATCCCTCTCCAAATCAGTCGTGGGAGACATCTCTTTAGAGAGGGTGATCCCGTGACAAGCCGGTAGGTTACCGCGCTTGGAATCTTCCATACTGAATCTTTTCAGTATGGTGTCGATGTACCTGGACTGCGAAAGTCCTAATATCCTCTTGGATCTATCACGATGGATCCGGATCCCCAGGATGTATGAGGCATCACCCAGGTCTTTCATGGAGAACCTGTGTGACAAGAACCCCTTGACAGATTGTAGCATAGGAATGTCATTTCCTATTAAGAGAATGTCATCCACGTATAAAACGAGGAATACTACAGTTCTCGCTACAAATCTACTATAGATGCATGGTTCATCTGGATTTTTGATAAAGCCAAATTCTTTGACCATCTCATCAAAGCAGATGTTCCAACTCCGCGATGCCTGCTTTAGTCCATAGATGGACTTAAGCAACTTGCACACCTTTCCGCTGCTCCCACTCTGAATGAAACCCTCTGGCTGGTCCATATAGACACACTCCTCTAAATTTCCATTTAGAAAAGCGGTCTTTACGTCCATCTGCCAAATCTCATAATCGTGGAAGGCAGCAATGGCAAGAAGGATCCGAATGGATTTCAGCATAGCCACTGGAGAAAAGGTTTCGTCATAGTCCAAACCAGGTCTTTGACGAAAACCCTTTGCAACAAGTGTAGCTTTATAGGTCTCAACCTGTCCATCTACACCAATCTTCCTTTTGAAGATCCACTTGCATCCTACGGGTTTTACCCCGTCTGGAGCAATGTCCAACGTCCATACTTTGTTGGTGTACATGGACTCCATTTCGGTCCGCATTGCATCCAGCCATTTTACCGAGTCAACGCTCTGAACGGCCTGCTGGAAGCTAGTAGGCTCATCATAATCTATGATGCAATCCTCTCTATCCCCGTCTATGAGAAAACCGTAGTATCTCTCGGGCGGATGAGACTGCCTACTACTCCTGCGGAGCGGCGTAGGAATGTCCTGTTCTTTTGAACCCTCTGGTTCTACTAAGTTTTCAGTAATAGTCTGTGGTTCTAGAATTTCTTCCAGTTCTACTGCGCTCCCACTAATTTCCTTTTCCAAGAACTGGTGTTCTAGAAAGTGGGCATTACGAGAAACAAGGACTTTTTGTTCCTCTGCGTGGTAGAAAAGATACCCCCTGGTGTTCTTTGGGTATCCCACAAACTTGCACAGTACTGAGCGTGCCTCGAGTTTGTCCGCATGCTGCTTTTTGACAAAAGCTGGACATCCCCAGATCTTCAGATATTGAAGATAGGGTTTCTTCCCACTCCATAACTCATATGGTGTGGTAGGCACAGTCTTAGTGGGAACTCGGTTCAAAAGGTATGCGGCTGATTCTAGCGCATATCCCCAGAATGATCGCGGTAACTCAGCGTTACACATCATGGACCGTACCATATCCAATAGGGTTCGGTTCCGTCTCTCCGATACACCGTTATGTTGCGGAGTGTATGGAGGAGTAAGCTGAGAGAGAATTCCATTCTCTTTTAAATAGTCCAGGAACTTGGCACTCAAGTATTCACCACCTCGATCCGATCTTAGAATCTTGATACTTTTGCCGGTTTGATTTTGTACTTCATTCTTATATTCCTGGAACTTTCCAAAGGCTTCAGATTTATGTTTCATTAAGAAGACATGTCCGAACCTTGAAAAATCATCTGTAAAAGTAATGAAGTGAGAAAAACCGCTTCGTGCATGTGTAGACATTGGACCGCACACGTCGCTGTGTACGAGTCCCAAGAGCTCGCTCGCTCTTACTCCGTGTCCAGTGAACGGAGTCTTTGTCATCTTTCCTTTGAGACAGGATTGACAAGTGGCATACGATTGATATTCGAACGGATTCAAATATCCTTCTGTATGTAACTTAGTCAATCTTCTCTCATTGATATGACCCAGTCTACAATGCCATAAGAAAGTCTGATTGATTTCTGGAGACTTTCTTTTGTGTGTATTCTGGACATTGAAAATCTGTGGTTGGTTTAATACGTATATACCATTGCTCAATGTACCTGACCCAATCAGTACTTGATTAAGGTGAATGTTTACAACATTGCTTACAAACGCAAATTCATAAACTTCTTTAGAACCAAAGATACAGAAATGATATTACAAGTTGCGTTGGGTACAAAATAGCAATTACGCAAAACCAAAACATGTCCATCTGACATTCCCAGGTGATAGTCCCCCACGGCCTTAGCATCCATGCTAGCTCCGTTTGCAATTTTGAGGGTCATGTCACATGCCTTCAAAACCCTACGGTTTCTCAACGCCTGCAAAGAATTACAGATATGAGATCCTGATCCGGTATCCAATACCCAGGAAGTAGAGTTTATTGAAAGACAGTTTTCAATAACATACACACCTGAAGCTGAAGCCGCAACCTGCTTCAGATCCTGTGTTCTGGCCTTCCAAGTCCTGCAATCATTCTTCCAGTGTCCCTTCTTATGACAATAGAAGCATTCATCTTTATCCACAAGCTTCCCCACTTTCTTTGTTGCTTTTGCCTTTCCCTTCGTATCCACTTTACTAACACCGCCCCTTGGTTTGGCGGGGGCTTTCTTCTTCTTTCCCTTGGCTTTTGCCTTGGAGCTAGAAGAGGAAGATCCTCCTATAAACAAAGTGGATGTTTCCCTACCTTTCTGTAGGGTGCCCTCTGCGCTCCTCAGCATGTTGAGGAGTTCTGAAAGTTCAACTTCCTTTTCTTGTAAGTTGAAGTTCAGTATAAACTGGGCGTAACTGGAAGGAAGGGACTGGAGAATCAAGTCCGTATAGAGCTCATTCTCCAACGTGGTCCCAAGGTCCGCGAGCTTCTCAATGTAGCCAATCATCTTAAGCACGTGTTCCGCTACCGATGATCCGACAGCCAATCTTGCCGAAAATAACTCCTTCGACACTTCGTATCTTACGATACGAGATTGCTCTCCATACAGTTCTTTTGTATGAAGAAATATGGATTCGAGGTCCATATTCTCGTGCCTCCTCTGATGTTCGTTGTCCATAGAGGTAAGCACGAGGCACTTGGCCTTCGCGCAGTCTAGTTCCCAGGTCTTACGGATTTCCTTATCCGCGACGCTGGTTTTGGGACCTGGGACAGGGGGAGCTTTGGTGGTAAGAAGATATCCCGGCTTGTCGTAAGTGATTGCCATCTTGACATTCCTGAGCCAATCTTTGTAGTTTGGCCCTGTCAGTATGTTTTTATCTAGAAGTAACTTAAGTCCAGTCATGTCGATTGGTCGCTGCAATTAGGAGAGAGAGAAGAAACACTCAGCATGATGCTCTTGCAAGTTTAGAATGGTTTTTAGTTTGTCTAAACAGGATGGCTCCCACTGTCTCTCGAATCCCTCCTCAAACCAAAAAGGAAGAATTAGTCAGGATCAATCTCACCGTACAATACTTGCTTAACCGTTCGGCCAGGCTGGTGTCGGTACTTCGAGGGAGGTTTTCCAACGCTTTCACGAAGTTCCTTAATTAAATAAGCTCTTTTCCCTGTGGGCGTAGCCCCGCTAACACCTTTCTAGACACCTACTTAGTTTATAGCATTGATCGTTAAGTGAGAAATTTCCCGAGGAGTAGCATATACTCACAGTAGGTTCGGGATCCAAATATCATTGCGTGACGAAACTGAAGGAATCCTACCAGAATCATCACACTCCAAATGGTATGCAACTCTAGCAAGTTTCAGTACTTATGAAACTCCCGATGTGGATTTTTGCCCCATGCTCTTATGACCTTGGCGTGAGGTCAAAATGTCATAAGTCACATGTCAAGTTCTTCCCATCATTATCCAGGTTAATTTGAACCCACCCGTACCTACCCTTGACGTAGGCCAAAATGGCAGTACGGCTGTCCCAAACCAACGCATTCTATCTATGCAACAGAAAAATATCCGGCAGCTACCAATCACTATGCCTTGGCGTGAGTTCAAAATACATAGCTTGAATACTACCGAATATTTAACTGAAATGATGGAGTGCTACGAATGGTTTTGGCTAAACCGTGAACGTAGTGAACTTGATATAATCGATGGAACGAGATAGCTTTTAAAAGGAGTGGCTCAAGCTCCACATTTAAAAGTTGGTTTTGAAAAGAACCGAGTGGTTTTTCGAAAGTGTTCCAACGACTTTTACTTGGTTTATTTTCTTGCATTAGTTCTTTTAATGCATATTTTTCTTGCATTAGTTCTTTTAATGCGTCCCATCATTTAATCCTACCATTGCAGAAAACAACCAAAATATGACGTACGCTTATGCCATTCGCATTCGCCACGGGGCCCCGTCATTACCCGTTAGGTTACTTAACTAACGACAGAGCGGGGGCTGGGCTAGCACGGCTGTAAAACATAAGCAACGCCTAAATAATATCATATATAGATATATTGCAATGATAGCCATTTCAGATCACAGATGAACACATTGGATATACTAGGAACCCGCAATTCGTACGAGCCTGTAACGAAAAGCAGATTACACGGTCGCGGTGAATAGCCAATACCCCACCCAAGATCCCTACGGGTGCGGCAAACTACCCGCCAAGTACCCGAAGCGAAGCAACCTCCCTCAACTCCGTGAGTAGGCCACTCGGCACTTCGGGATACCCGGTAGTTTGTGCACCCCATCCATGGGTCTATTCTAGGAGCAAAAACAGTAAAAAGAAATTATACAATGACGGCTACAACCCCGACCCGGTTGTGCGGCCATACAAATAATTATTACATCAATTTACAAATTTACATGATTTGAAAGAAAAGAAAACTCTCGTCTCACAACCCCCGGCTATTCACCCGCGACAATCCAATAAATTCATATACACATTCCAGCAACATTACAGATCACAGATTTGTATAACTCTCACTAATTGACATATAGCGATTAGCAGACGTTCAATACAAATGTCACATCACAGATAAAAAACCCGTCAGCTTAAGTCTTTAGAAGTTCGATCAAAAATACGGATTTTTAGGCCCCAAATATAAAATTTTCGTTCTGGAAAATCTGGGCTGAAAAGACATATTTCAAAAATCCCAAAACAACCCCAGAAATACACTGCACAAAGTTTGGACCTCGGCCGAGTCAACTCGGCCGCGGAACCGCGGCGGGAGCGTGCTCCCGCCGCGTTTCCGTGGCGCTTTGATCGGTTCGTGGGACCAAATTTTGTGGTTATTCAATAAAAAGCCTGAGCCGGTTTTTAAGATGAAATTTATCAATTTTTGAACAGAAAAAAAATCGGCAGAAACTTGACATATCGGGTTCGTTTCGTAACCTTTTCTTTGATCGGTCTTCTAGTTACTTTGCTAACATGTTAGATAGAGTTTAACTAGGCTCTGATACCACTGTAAGTCCATGCTACCTCTCCCGGTACTTTCGGGCATGCGGAATTTGGTGAAAAACAATTTTCTAGAGGCGGTAACATGGACTCAAAACTGGATCTTTGCTAAACATCTAACTAACAACCTAACTAGGAGTTATTAACTACTCGGTTAGGGGGTTATACCTTTCCTTCTTGAACTCCTTCGTCTTCGACTCCTTCCGGTGTACGGATCGGCCTCACCTCGTCGTCTCCTTGCGCCGAAGATGGATCCACCCGAAAGCTTCTACCTTTGGCTTCTTCTTCGAACTTTGAAGAAACTAGATCACTTGGCTTGCTAGACCTTGTGAACTAGAATGAGTAGAGGAATGTTTTGGTGTCTTTTTATCTCTAAGGCAATGAGTCTCAACACATGAGAATGGTTTGCCTTGAGGTAGAGAGAGCAAGAGGAAGAGGGAGAGCTTGAGAATGAGAGAGCTCAAGAGAGAGAAAGCAAATGATAGAATGAACCATACTCTTCTCATTCTCACCTCTCATAATCCAAAAGCCATCATAACAAAAATAGTAATCAAGTATTGTGTAAATGGTTTAAGTCAAAATGGCTATATCATTTCATGCACTCATTTTGCATAAATAAACAAGCAAGCAAAAGTCTTTGCCATGGAATGATAGCCATTGTCATGATGATGGTCAACTAGTCCAACCTAGTCAACAAAGTCAACAAGTCAACAAAGTCAACCCCTCAACAACCATGTCACCATAATACTTAATTAATATTAATGTTAATCATATATCATATTCTCATTAGGGTTGAGCAAAAAGTCAATAGTCAACAGTCAACGGTCAACAACCCTAATGAGAATCCTCTGCCTCTGTCTCTCCATCAACTGTGCATACACACCCGCATCCGCGTTCCGAGGAACACGAATACAAACGAGATAAAACCAATCCCAAAACGTACACTAGGATCTGGCTTAAACCAAAGCCCGCTGGTGTTAACTGTCCGGACACTGTACGTGCACAAGTGCATGGATGTGACCGAACCCTGTCGCAAAACCATGCGACCTGTCGCAAAACCATGCGACCTCTACTCTTTTGCCTAAAGGCGAATAGCTTTCTGTGTGGGACTCTAAAGACTCGACACTACGCTGGCAGTGGGTTTAACCACAGACCGCAAGCGGCACTAGCTGTGCGTAACGGTTCCCAGGTAGATGCCGACAAGAAGACTGACGAGGTGAAACCCATCTGAACTCCTACTGAGCCTGAATGTGACAGTCTCCGTACAGTCCGGTCTGTTCGTCTGATACATCGCATGGCGGGCTTACGGGGCGGTAAACGTCAGTCCCCTAATAGCGGTATAAGTCGTGTCCGAGTGAAGCCCAAAACACCCTGAGATAACACTGGAAGCCTACCAGTATATCTCGCTTGCCCTGGCCAGGGACTACTCGTGTAATGGCTCTCCTAGACACAGCGCGATGTCAACTCCCAATACCGGGAGAGACGAATCCTGTCTAACCGTCACTGCCTCCAAGTGCTTCTGGACTGCACCCAACTACTACCTGTTTGCACGACTCCTTTGAGCCGTGGTAGGGTAGTAATCTAAGTACAGTGGGAACACACTCGAGGCGAAGTGACAGTGTCAAGTCAGCGGACTAAGCTGTACTCATGTCACCTGGGAACGGATAACTGACGATAGGTATAATACCAACCGGTCAGTTCCCGACGAGTCCTGTCCAGTGTACTTGTAACCCAACGAGCACCCGCATACTATCTCAAGTACGACGTACTGACGGCTGTGGGACAGACCGTCTCCCCTGCTGGGATGAGAAGCGCATACGCTAGTCTACTCCGGAGTATCGATGCCCTGTCTCGATCGTCCTGCGACTAGGGACCTGCATAAGGATGTGCTTATAGATTACCCAGCCCCCACTAGTGTGACTGCCATCACAACGCTGGTAATCAAGCAAAGATCCTAAGGGCTCCACTAATGCGTATAGGTGATATAATAAACACATGTACACATTGAAGTAGAAACAAACCAAGTAGCATACTACTATTTTGAGCAAGATTGTATATACAAGGTGAATATCCCAAGCTTCCATTAAATAATATACAAACTAGTATGATACAGTAATGGCCTCTAGGGCATATACACTAACATAAATAAAGAGACTGATATGATGTTGTATATCAGGTTTGGTATCTAACAACATTCGTTCAGAATCAATGTATTTGGTAATACAGGGTGATAACTGCCAACATCTTGGCTGCAACAATTGCACCGTTTCCATCTCTTGAAATTTTATCACCCGTTCTCAGTTCTCTATCTATCTATAGCCTATGTAACAGATTACATATCTAGGATCCTGATCCGGTATCTCATACCCAGGACGTAGAGAATACGGAGAAACAATTCTCGGTAATGAAAACACCCGAAGAAGATGCATCATCATACACTTTCTTCGTTTGGGCGGCACGGGAATCCTGGTAATCCGCTATTTCCTGCTCGGTCTTATAACAAATATAAGTTGGAGCGGGACCAACGTTCCTCAGCGCAGTACAACATGCGGGTTCGGTCAATACATCCATTTTATTATCTTGATTAAGGCGTGACATGGTCACTACTTGGAGAGAGAGAGAAGAAAACACTCTGCGTGCGCTCTTGCAAGATTAGATTGGTTATTATTTTATCTAATCAGGATGGCTCCGACTGTTTTTATCAAATCTTCTTTCAAACCCTAAAAGGAAAGACTAGCCGGGATTAATTACACCATACAAGTTCGCCAATCTTTCAGCCATGCCAGTGCCGGTACTTTGAGGGAGGTTCCCCATGCTTTCGCACAGACCTAATTAAAATAAACCTCGTTTTTCCAGGGGCGTAACCCCGTTGACACCTTTCTAGACACCTACTTGATCGGCTAATTGTAATGTGTAAAACTCTCCCAAGAGTAATAATTACTCGCAGTGGGTATCGGGATCCAACTATCACATAGAAGGTATACAATCTCATTGCAAATTTCAAAACTTGAAATTCCCGACAAGGTCAACAAAACGTAGACCGCAAGTCAAGTTTAACCCGTCATTTCTTGATTGAATTAAACCCACCCGCACGACCCTTGACAAGGTCAACAAGGCCGCACGACTACCCTAATCCAATCTGCATCATATGCATAAGCAGATAAATACTAGTCAGCTACCGCACACTACGCCTTGACATGGTCAACAAACGCAGCACGAATACTAAGTAGGACTTATCTGAAATGACGGAGGGCTACGACAGGTTTTTCTGAAAACCTATTGCGTAATGAACTTGATATCGTTGCAGAATCAAATGATTTAAAATGGATTGTTTTTTAGGCCTTTGCTAGTTTTGCTATAGATGTCACTCCCGGTGAAGGGATCTCGGCTCTTTCGTCGTCGAATAAGGTGCAGGATGTTCTACAAGGAACACCGCAATGCAAAAACTATAAAAGCAATCAAAAAACAAACCGAGGGTTGTAGCATCTGCTAGTTATTGCTAAAGGGGTCACTCCCGGTGAAAGGATCTCGGCCCTTTCCTTATCGAATAAGGTGCAGGATGTTCTACAAGGAACACCGCAATGCAAAGCAAGAACCGTATCTACCTGTTTTTGAAAATTCGATTCCATAACATCTTTTAGGTTTCTTTTCTTTCATTAATCACATTAATGAAGTCCCATCATATAAGTCACCTAAACATCACAGATAAATACAACGTACGCTTATGCCATCCGCATTCGCCTCGATGTCCCCTTGTGCACCGTTAGGTTAGGTAACTAACGGTAGAGCGGGGCAGTGCTAGCGCGGGTGTAAAACATAAGCAACGTCTATATAATATATCATATATGCTATATATACAGTATTTATCTCAACATATCAAATGATCACATCACAGATATCGCAGCAGAAGAAACATATGAAATATTGGATATACTAGGAGATCCGTGTTTTATTTTGAGCCTCTATAAAACACGGATTCCACGGTCATGATGAATAGCCAAACCCATACCCCTAGACCCCTACGAGAGCGGCAAGCAACCCTACCAATTCTAGAGTTAGGAGACCCGGACTCGACTCCTCGAGTTGGTCTCCCACTGGACTCTAGAACCCGGTTACTTGTGCTCTCCTCCTTGGGTCTATCCTAGTGCGGAAAAGTAAATAATATACAATGGTGACATCATCCTCAACCCAGAAGTACCCCAATAAAAGAATATTACATACATTTAATTTTATATGAATGAAAATGAAAAACTCTCATCTCACATAAAACCCCCGGCTATTCAAAACGCGACGATCCAATATAACATATCCAGCAACACATAACATCACATGTCATCAACGTAAGTAAATATGCGCATCCTAATTGTCATTGACATATAGCAACGAAACCGACGATATCACATATTACACTTACGGTCGCAGAAAAGAAACTGTAAAACTACAACATTTGGAATCCACAAACACCTTAGACATCATAAATCCGAAATAACACATACTTCGTATTTCATGCCTAACAGTATGAATTCCACATATTGTATCACATTACAGAAAAAGCTAAACGATGTTAAACATTCCAATCGAATCATTAAACACCCAAAATTACCCAAAAATCTCAACACTTGAGCGTAGTTTAAAGTAATTCAGCACACGCCACAGCACCAATGAACCAGCCGTAGAAGGGCCAAACCAACTCCTCATACGTGGCACCGCTGGACCACCACAAACCCAAGGGTTCAGTGGCGGTTCTGATGGTCACATAATCGAGTTAAGGTTTTATTCTTCTAGAGGGTCCATCGCATAACTTGGATGATCTTTGAAAGCTTTTTAACTACGGAAAAATCCAACACTTGGAAAAATTTCCGGTAAGGGAAAAAGTGGGTATTTGACATCCGATTGAAGTTTTTAATAACGTCTAAAGTTACCCGAAAACAGTTAAATTACGACTACGAAACACTCCGAGTTGTCATTATAGTAAATTAACATCACATGATAATTTAGCAAAAATAAACAACACTTGAAGCACTAAAACCCATGTAACAGAAAACTGGAGAAATTTGGAGGGGGGCTCGGAAATGGCCGGTATGGGGGGGTCTCGCAGGCCCAAAAGTTTCCAAATATCGCCAAATTTCATCAGTGTTCATGTTATCACATATATATGACTCTGTACTTGTTTAAAAAAAATTTGGGCTCGTTTTAAAATCGACAGAAAGTGGGTTTTAGGGTTTCAAGTTCGAAGTTTGTTTCGTGTTCGTAATCTAACAATACCCGTATTATTTCTTAGCTAGGCTCTGATACCACTGAAGGGTTCCTCTCGATGGTAGCGAGGTTTCGGGAGGCATTGTCCATGCCATTTTAAAAAATTTGCCATTAAAAGGAACTCTTAACAAGATCGTTAACTAGAATATAATACGGAAACTAATGAAAACCATTTACTATCTAAGTGAAAAAGGAAATACAACCTTTGTAGATCGGTCCTTCACTTCATAAGCTCCTTGTAGTAGTCCCTTCGCTGCGATCATGGTGCTCCCGGACTCTCGGATGGCTCCATGAGAAGATAGCAACGGTATTGCTTGAAGTCTTCGAGGCCGAAGATGATCTGCGTCGAGGGAATACGAACTCAAGCCACTACTTCACCAAAGTGAAGCAAACACCCTATACTAAAGTGCTAATCTAGTAGAGGATGGAGAAATATGAAATGGTTTCACTTTAGAATTTCTTTTCTCACAATATTTCTCTCTCTTTATCAAACCCTAGCAAGCTTTTTGAAGGAGGAAGAAGATGAGCTCAAGAAAAATGAGAATCAAAACTAATCAAGAGAGAGAGTGAACCATGGTTAGTGAGTATCATATACTAACTCATGTAGAGACACAACTATGGCTAATTATAGTGGTTAGGTTAATAAATATCCTAAGTAAAACAAAATGGGTGGACTTTGTCAAAGCACTCACAAGCATTCTACAAGCTTCATGCATACAACAATTATCCACTAATTTTAGATTTACTTTGAATATTAAAACCCCACCACTTTAATTAGTATGGTATATGTCTCATACACCCATTTAGTGTGTATCAACAACCATGATACAAAACTAAGCAATGCACATTAATATATATCACATATATATTACATGTACACACAAGTGAGAAAAGAATGCTTAAGTGAGCCAATGTTAGTTAATGTAAATTAGTATATCAAATATACAATTATACACTAAATTATTAAATCAACATTTGATTTAATAATCCGGTTATATCACATATAACCGACTAACACTAAATGTACCAACTTATCGAATCAACACTTGATTCGATAACCCGGCTATATCACATATAACCGACCGATACAAAAGTCGTGAGAATAGAATATGGTATCACAGACACGCTTTATTCTCGGTCGCGCACATATCACATATGCGCTCCTATTTCGTTTTGCCTGAGCCAGTAAAATCTCTATGTAGGACTCTAAAGACTCGTCAATACGCCGGCAATAGGTGATGATCATATCAAGCACCCATAAGCCGTCGGCGGTACTAGCTGGACGTAACGGCTACCCGGGTATTGAGCGATCAGAAGATCAGCAAGCAAGCTCGCTCCAACTCCTGCAAAAGCCTGACAGTGACACTACCCTACAGTCCGGTCTCCTCATCTGATATGTCGCATATCAAGTCTAGGAGTGGTAAACATTAGACCCCAATAACCGATAAGTCATGCCGATATGAGGCTCATAACGGGTCGAGAAACTACTGGTAACACTTACCAGTAAATATCTAAACCAGCCCTTGCCAGGGACTTCCCTGTTATGGCCAATCGAGCACAGCGCAACATCAACCACCAATACCGGGAAGGACGAATCCCATCCTATCGCTCATTTCCTCCATGTGACACGGGACTGTACCCAAAAACCACCGTTTTGCACGCCCTCTTGGACGTGGTAAGGTGGAAATCAAAGCACAGTGGGAATCACACAAGACTCTATGACGATCTCGGGTCTACATACTAACATGTACCAGTGTCACCAGAGAACTGCCATCTAACGTGAGGTATAATACCATCTGGGAGTTCTCGGCGCATCCGTCCAGTGTACCCAGTCTCCACTGAGCACCCGTATATCATCTCTGATGTAAAACACCAATGGATATGGGATCATCCATCGCCCATCTATATGGGTTGAGAAGTTATACGCTAGTCTACTCTGGTATATCGATGCCCCTTCTCGATACACCCATGACTAGGGACCTTGAAGGATGTACTTATCGACTACCATGTCCCTACTAGTATGATCCGCATCATAGTCCAGTTAGTCAGGTACAAATCCTAAGGGCTTTACCAACATATAACATAGAGACAATCAGTGTACACGTTAAGGTAAAGAGTAACCAGATAGCATACTATCATGTCGAGCAAGAAAGTCCTCCCTTTATATATGTCCAAGCTTCCACTACATTATACATCTCATGTATAGTAATGGACTCTAAGGCATACATATAACTAACAATTATAACCGATTGTAGTATAGCAATTTCATTTCCTACAACGTTTATGTCATCCAAATACCAGGACATACCACCTTACTACCTTCTTAATAGATCCATCTCCTATTCTGATAAAGTCTAAGACTATGACTGTCATATCAAAAATAGATGATCTATCTCCGCTATATATGCTTTAGTCTATAAATAGACACAAGCTACTTGTCCACTATGCTTCCGCTGCTTCCACTGACTACAACAACCCTCGGGCAGAGTCATATACACGTGCATTTCTAAAGCTAGTTTAGAACGACGCTATACTCATCCTCCTGCCGGGTCTCATAGTCCGGAACATCGGTAGTGTCAAGTCTGGGTAAACAAGAACCTCCCTGTCACTGTCCTTGAGAATACATAAGTACCTCTTGGGCACCTGAGGTTACCCACCATATCTGCGGAGTGGCTAATGGAATGTCCAACCTGATTGAATCTTTAGGTTCGTATTAAATTTTCAGTAATCATTTGCAGTTTTTGAATCACTTCCAGTTCTACCATACTCCCACTACTGTTTTCTGAAAAAAGAATCCATTTTACTAAAATTGTTGCGAGTCAAGAACAATATCACTATAGATCATCCAGATGGTAAAAAGTTAACCCCCGTCAAAGCCCGGGTTAACTCACAAACTGCCATTACAGAAACGTGCCTTGAGCTATCCCGAGTCTGGTTTTAAGCATAAACTGGACAACTCCATATATCTCAACATCGTTAAGATTTGAGCCATTCTATATACAATATAGAAAATAGAGGCACTATTTAATTGGAACCAGATTCAAATCATGCAGCTGTCTCAAGTGCATGTCAACTAAAATAGAAGGCGGCCGATCAACGTTACTCAACTTAGGAATGCATCAAGATATGAGTAACCTGAAAGAGAAGCAAGTTCTCAAAACCATTACTATCAACTGAATACTGTTGGATATAGTGCCCACAGAGTCAATTATTGGATCGCAGGCACGTGATTGCAATGATTGAGGGAGGACCTATACCGGTAGGACAGTCTTACTCGAGAGGTTTGTATACTATCTGGTTTGTCTTTATCATTATGTACATGCTTTAGGTGACATTGTAGTTCACTATTACACATTGATAGAGAATAGTATGCTACCATGGTTTGTCTTTATCATCGTGTACTGCTTTAGGTGACCTTACAGGTCACTATTGCGTGTTGATAGAGCCCTTAGGATTCTTGCTTGACGGCCAACAGTATGATGGCGATCATATACGTGGGAGCTGGGGTCTATAAGCACATCCTTAAAGTGGTCCCTAGTCGTGGGAGTTTCGAGACTAGGCATCGATACTCCATTAGTAGACTAGTGTATACATTCGAGACCCCGACGAGGGGCGGTGGCCGGTCTCATAAGACATTAGTGTCAGTTGGATCACCTAAGATGTATACAGGTGCTCATTGGGTTATGAGTACACCGGATAGGACTCGCCGGGAACATGCTAGTTGGTATTATACCTGACGTCAGATAGCAGTTCCCTGGTGATATGTGTACAGGTTAGTTCATCGACCTGAGATCGTCATTTGTCTCGTGCGAGTTCCCACTGTGCTTTGATTACTACCCTACCACGGCTCAAAGGAGTCATGCAAACAGGTTTTAGTTGGGTACAGTCCTGAGCCATATGGAGGCAGTGAGCTGATCGGCAGGGGTTCGTCTCTCTCGGTATTGGGGGTGAGGTCGCGCTATGTCTAGGAGAGCCATTACACGAAGTCCTTGGCCAAGGCAGGAGATTTACTGGTAGGTATTCCAGTAGTATCTCAGGGTGTTCTGGGCTACACTCCGACACGACTTGTACCGCTTTTGGAGGTCTGACTTTTACCAGCCCCCTAGGCCCGCCATGCGATGGTCATAGACGAACGGACCGGACTGTACGAATATTGTCACTGACAGGCTTAGTAGGGTGTCAGGATGAGTTCGCTCATCGACCTCCCTTTTGGTCAATACCTGTTAGCCCGTTACGTACGGCTAATATCTCTGACGTGCTAGTGGTTAAATCCACAGCCAAAGTATTGACGAGTCTTTAGAGTCCCCCACAGACAGTTTCTCAAGTTTCGAGCGAAACGTTGTAGAGGCCGTATGATATATGCAAGGGTTCGATCATATACGTGCGGTAGTGCACGGATCATGATCGGGCAGATCATACTAGTGGGCTTTGGTTTAAGTCGGATCCTAGTATTAGATTTGTCGGATTACTTTAGTCTCATCGCATTCGCATTCAGTCGGAATGCGGATGCAGGTATGTATATACAGGAGATGGGTATCCTAGTGATCCGTCACGAGTTTACTTTAGATGTTGCCGTATCTTTTTATTGTGGCAAACATTTGGATTAATGTTTGCATATGGAAATAATGAGCTAGAATTCATCATGAGATGCATTAAATGTGATATGGATATATATAGTGACTCATGGTCTCTTTTATTGTGTAAAATGTCACATTAGTGTTTGTTTTGTGTGATGAATTCATAAGAGGAGAGAGAGGGGCAGCCATGAGATGGTTGTTAGCTCTCATATTATTGTGATAACTCACTCTCATTTTTATCATTCCATCAGAAAAGAAAAGAAAGAGAAAAACTTCTTCATCCTCTTTCTTCTCTAGCTCATAATCTCCATCACTGGCAACACCTTCAACCTCCATCCATCTCATGGATGCAAGAGACAAAGTGATCACAAATATTCTCTACAACACCTTGGACACGTCGGCTAGCACACTTCGTGCCCGAGTTGCTTCGGATGAAGCGGGAGCCCGTAAAAAGACTCGAAGATGTGGTGCCCTTTCCGACGAGGAGATCGAGCTCGGAGATGCCACGAGGAGCTTGGGATGGTGGCCAAAGACCGAAGAACACGGATCGATCGGTATAGCTTTCCAACCCTTTCTCTAGTTGCTAGTTGTAGCTTAATGGTTCGATCCGGATTTTAAGCATACGATAGCGCCGGTTTCTAGTTTGAAAAAGTTTTTGTTTCCGCGTTTTGGCCTCGGACAGACGGCCGGGGCGCTACCGTAGACTTACATGGTATCAGAGCCACGCCATTAACCTTTACTAGCTTGCTCTAACGTATTTAAAACTTCGATCGGCCGAATTTTCCAAAACCGCGATTTCAAAATGTGCAGTTTCTGTCGAATTTTTTTTGTTGTCAAAAAATTATTTGGTGTGTGCAGAAAATCAGGCAGGCTATTATAAGAACACTGCAGAAAAATGGTTGCATGAAGTCACTGTAGAGCCACGGAACCACGGTCGTACCCCTCTTTTGGCCGCGATTCCGCCGCAGCACAGTAACTTCTCTGCACCATTTTTCCTACAGTGATTTCTGAGTTGGAATTGGGGTTTTTCATAATTTTTGTTTGGGCCCAGATTTGTTTGAGTACTGGGAATTTTGCTTGGGGCCCACTTCGGGGAATTTTGTCGATCGAAAATTTTAAATATGTTAGTTCACAGTATTTACATTATATCTGCGACCGTGAATGTCATTTGATCAGTAAATCCTGTCTAATTGCTATAGTTCTTTTAGACGGATTTGCGAACGTGACATTCACGTTGTTGTTCTGTGTTGTGCTGTGATGTTGCGGATTTGTCGTGGTGGATAGCCTGGATGCAATGGTAGTATAATTTGGTTGTATTTGTACATTTGATATTGCGGGGCGAGCGTCCGACATGTGGACTGCTGTCACTTCCTGTTTGTATATTATTCTTTTGGGGCATGACCGGGCTGAGGTCGATGTACCCGTTGTATATATATTTTTACTTTCTGTACTAGGATTACCCCGTAGTGGGGTGCACGGATAGCCGGGTTCTAGAGGTCAACGGGCCCGCATCTCATGGCTTTGAGACGGAGGGGGCTTCACTCTAGAATTGGCGGGCTATTCGCCGCACTCGTAGGGGGTACAGGTTGACCCAAGGAGGGGTGCTCAAGTTACCGAATTCCGTGAAGTGCTGGGTGGTCCATTCACGTTGTTGAAGGGGGTTGCCTCGCTTCAGGTTTTGGCGGGTAACTTGCCGCGCCCGTAGAGGTCTAGGATTTCATTGCACAGGCTATCCACACGACCAGGGGAACGTCGGGTTTCAGTAGCGGCTCTATGAAACCCGGGGCTTCCAGATTATCTGTATTGTTCTGTGATGCTTATTACATTTCTGTGATGTTGCATTTTATCACGCCTTGAGCGAATATTATATTTTGATATATATACTAGTAGATGTTGTATATGTTTTACACCCGCGCTAGTCCAGTTCCCGCTCTGTCGTTAGTTAAGTAACCTAACGAGTGATGACGGGACCCAGTGGCGAATGCGGACTGCATTGATTTGGATCAATGTAAGCTAAACAAACCTATTCTGATATTGTTGGAACATTTTTCAAAAAAGGCTGTTATTGCAAGAACGTTCTCTTTTGTTTTGCACAGTGGTATTCGGTTATGATTATCCAGCACCTTAGTCGACGAGGCAAGGGCCGAGATCCCTTCACCGGGAGTGACCCCTTGGACAAAAGTTTACGTCAGGGTAATAACTTCACTATAATCGATTATTTTTGCTTTGCATCGTGGTATTCTGTTGGAATATCCTGCACCTCATTCTACGGGGAAAAAGCCGAGATCCCTTCACCGGGAGTGACCTCTTTAGCAAAGGTTTTCGCCACTATATATTTATAAAAAGCTATCCGGTTCCTTCAACGATATCAAGTTCATTACGTTAAAGGTTTTTCGCCAAAAACCATTCGTAGCCCTCCTTCATTTCAGACGGGTAGCACTTAGTATTCATGCTATGTTTGTTGACCTTCATCAAGGCATAGTGAATGGTAGCTGCTTGTTACCTTTCTGCTGCATAGATAGATGCGTTGGATTGGGACAGTCGTACAGCCTTGTTGACCTTCATCAAGGGCTTGTACAGGTGGGTTCAAATTAACCTGGACAATGACGGGTAGAACTTGACATGTGACTTATGATTTGTTGACCTTCGTCAAGGTCATAAGAGCATGGGGTAAAAATCACATCGGGAGTTTCTAAAGAAACTGAAACTTGCCAGATATGCGCTTACCTTCTGGAGTGTGATAACGTGAGTGGATTCCATCACGTTATCATGCGATGATAGTTGGATCCCGATTCCCACTGATGAGTTGGTTTACTCCTCGGGTGATCTCGACTAATTCTTCTTTCAGGTTCGGAGGAGAGTTTGAGGTTACAGTGGGAGGTTTCCTGATTAGATAAATTGGTAACCATTCTGATCTAGGTTAGAGTGCACGCAGAGTGTTTCTTTTCTCTCTCTCTTTGGCAGCGACCATGACCCGACCGTTGACTATGACTCAGTAACCAAGTTAACCTAACCTTCTTAAAACACTGGCTTTTGGATTGTCTGAGTTGCATACCTCATTGCCACTCCTACTTTTACCCTTTTCTCCAGGACACCCCGTATTACTACGAACATCAACTTCCATCGGATAAAGTCATCGTATGGTTATATACGAACTCGAAGGAACTTATTCCAGATTCGAGGATAGTTTCCGGTTCTGGAGAAAATGAATAGGACTATTCAGTTGTCTTTTCCTTTTACCTTCTCTCAGGTTGCGAGTGCTCCTTGGATTAGGACGGTACACCTATTATGCTAATTGGATAGTCTTCTTCCGAACCATAGGCAGGTGCCGAACGGTAGGGAATGAAGAAAACCAATTAGCCTAACGATGGTATACAGAAGGTAATAAGTTAAGACAAATAAAGGGATTAGAAAGAGGGCAAAGTAAATTGCGACTGCTATTCACGACCAAACCAAGTATTTCTTCGCCAATCCTATATCACCTTTGTATTTCTCCAGGACACTCCGTATCACTACGAAGATCCACAGTTTATTGGATACTCCATCGTATGGATATATACAAACTCGAAGGAACTTGTTCCAGTTCGGGGATGGATTCTGGTTCAGGAGAAATAGGAATAAGGTTTTATTCAGTTGTCTTTTATTTTCACCTTCTCTCAGGTTACGAGTACTCCTACGATTAGGAGAGTACACCCATTATGCTTATTGGATAGTCTTCTTCCAAACCATAGGCTGGTGCCGAACGGCAGGGAAGGAAGAAAAACATTTAGCCTAAAGGGGTGTACAGAAGGTAATGACTAAAGACATATAAAGGGATTTGGAGAGATGGCAAAAAAATATACGGTTATAGTTGTGAATCTGATAATGGAAGAGGCATTACTAAGAATACCCGGATACCCCTTCGAAACGTTTATATGTTTCAGTTTCACTGTGTATTGTTAAAAGAAAACTGATTTCCCAATTAGCCCTTGCTCCAGGGTATGTATTTACCAGGTTTGATTCTCACATCTGTATGGTTTTACAGATGATGAGTTGGTGTAAGTTATTGGGAATTGGGTGATCGTCCTCATTATATCGGGATTCGTTGTAATTGGTGATATTTGAGGAAATCACCTGGGTTGTTTGCCGGACGGCAAATATTTGGTTTTGAATATCCGTTGTTATGCACCAATTTCAAATTGATATATCTGTACGTTCATTTTTTATGAAGTGAGATATAACTTTTTGAAATTATGTTTATGACATTTACCTATATCAGTTGATGGTTAGGTAAGGAGCATTAAACAGCGGTGTAATTCTTCTTAACCATAAGTACAGTTTTCAACCTACGACACACAGGGAATGAGTTATTAGACTCAGGGGACTTATACAGAGTATTGTATGTTGTCCAGTGTCCATTAGGATAGAGGGGTTGGTACTCGTACTATATTCTGTTTACTTGTGACTTCTCTAGTTCTTAGACATATGTTTCGTAGAAATACAAGGTCTAAGTTTTGAGAAGTTATAGGTATAAGAATAAAGTAGAGAACCGGGTATTGCAAGTATCAGGATTCTTCATGGTGATCGAAGATGTAGATACTTGTGTATGGTATTCAGTTGATATTAATGATTAAGAGAACTTGCTTCTTTTTCAGGTTACTCATAATTGGAAGCACTCCTAAGTTGAGTAATGCAGATCGGCCTCTCTCCGTTTAGTTGACATGCACTGGAGACAGCTGCATGATTTGAATCTGGTTCCAATTAAATCAGTGCCTCTGTTTCTATATTGGATATAGAATAGTTCATATCTTAACAATGTTAAGGTACGGGGAGTTGTCCAGCTTATGCTTAAAACCAGACTCTGGATAACTTAAGGCACGTTTCTGTAATAGCTGTTTGTGGGTTGACCCGGGCTACGACGAGGGTTGATTTTCTACCATCTGGAAGATCAATAGTGATATTGTTCTTGACTCGCCACAGTTTTAGTAAAATGGATTTTTCCAGAAAATAGTAGTGGGAGTATGGTAGAACTGGAAGTGATTCCAGAACCGCAAACGATTACTGAAAATTTGATAAAAACCTAAAAATTCAATATGGTTTGACATTCCATTAGCCACTCCACAGATATGGTGGGTAACCTCAGGCACTCGAGAGGTACTTCGGCATGCTCAAGGACGGTGACAGGGAGGTTATTGTTTACCCAGACTTGCCGATGCTGTTGTTCCAGACTATGAGACCCAGCAAGAGGATGAGTATAGCGTCGTTCTAAACTAGCTTTAGAAGTGTACGTGTATATGACTCTGCTAGAGGGTTGTCGTAGTCAGTGGGAGCAGCGGAAGCATAGTGGACAAGTAGCTTATGTCTATTCATGGACTAAAGCAGATTTAGCGGAGAAAGATCATCTATTTCTGATATGACAGTCATAGGTTTGACTTCATCAGAATAGGGGATGGATCTGTTAAGAAGGTAGTAGGGTGTGATGTCCTGGTATTTGGTTGTCACACAGTGGTTTCTCTATATAGGATATGGATATTATATCAGATATTCTGGTTACTAGATCTATGGTTTTAGATTTAGATTTGGGTAGTTTCCCAATCAGGGTACTTAGACAGCATTCTAAAGGTATTTAGGATGGACGACTCCAGGCATGGTAGTATACCTGCAGGTGATGGAGTCACCCTCTCTAAAGGTGTCTTACAGACTAAAGGGGAGAGGGATGTGCATGATTGGCAGATCACTTGCTTAGGCAATTGAGTCAATCATGAGATGTCAAGTACCACACCAGATGTTGTTTTTGCAGTAGTTGCAATAAGTTGATATTGATCCAATCCTGGAGAAACATTCGGAAGCAGTTTTAGAACATAAGTGGATGTTCTAGGGATATGATAACGACAGCCTCTTTCCGGGGACGGTTATCATTCCAGGCTTCCAAGGTGACCTGGATGATAGAGTGGCTGTCAGAGTTATAGTTTTCCCTCTGACGAGGGGCAGTATTTTGGACAGGTGGTCCAAGAGGATACTGAGGGAGGCATGGCGCAGGATATTGATTGGTTTCAGTTGACAATACAGTCTAAGAAGTTTGGATTTGGAGTTCATTTATGAACTAGGTCCCATCAGATATCCAGACATATTCTAAGACTGGTATTGCTCATTTGGGGAGATGGCTTTCTCCGCGAACTTGAGATAAAGAGAGACATAGAAAGAAATATCAGGACGGATCCACTCACTGAGGCTATTCCTTGAACGCAATAGTTTCGCAAACGGGCTTTGTGAGACTGATTAGTAGAGGAGTTGGGTGTTCGGTATCACACGGGCTGTGAGTATGCGACATCGCAATAATTAGCCTTGAGTGCAAGTGGGAGATTGTTGGATATAGTGCCCTCAGAGTCAATTATTGGATCGCAGGCACGTGATTGCAATGATTGAGGGAGGACCTATACCGGTAGGACAGTCTTACTCGAGAGGTTTGTATACTATCTGGTTTGTCTTTATCATCGTGTACATGCTTTAGGTGACATTGTAGTTCACTATTACACGTTGATAGAGAATAGTATGCTACCATGGTTTGTCTTTATCATCGTATACTGTTTTAGGTGACCTTACAGGTCACTATTGCACGTTGATAGAGCCCTTAGGATTCTTGCTTGACGGCCAGCAGTATGATGGCGATCATATACGTGGGAGCTGGGGTCTATAAGCACATCCTTAAAGTGGTCCCTAGTCGTTAGAGTTTCGAGACTGGGCATCGATACTCCATTAGTAGACTAGTGTATACAGTCGAGACCCCAACGAGGGGCGGTGGCCGGTCTCACAAGCCATTGGTGTCAGTTGGATCACCTAATATGTATACAGGTGCTCATTGGGTTATGAGTACACCGGACAGGACTCGCCGGGAACATGCTAGTTGATATTATACCTGACGTCAGATAGCAGTTCCCCGGTGACATGTGTGCAGATTAGTTCATCGACCTGAGATCGTGATTTGTCTCATGTGAGTTCCCACTGTGCTTTGATTACTACCCTACCACGGCTCAAAGGAGTCGTGCAAACAGGTTTTAGTTGGGTACAGTCCCGAGCCACATGGAGGCAGTGAGCGGATCGGCAGGGGTTCTTCTCTCCCGGTATTGGGGGTGAGGTCGCGCTGTGTCTAGGAGAGCCATTACACGAAGTCCTTGGCCAAGGTAGGAGATTTACTGGTAGGTATTCCAGTAGTATCTCAGGGTGTTCTGGGCTACACTCCGACACGACTTAGCGCTGTGTCTAGGAGAGCCATTACACGAAGTCCTTGGCCAAGGTAGGAGATTTACTGGTAGGTATTCCAGTAGTATCTCAGTGTGTTCTGGGCTACACTCCGACACGACTTGTACCGCTTTTGGGTGTCTGACTTTTACCAACCCCCTAGGCCCGCCATGCGATGCTCATAGACTAACGGACCGGACTGTATGGATATTGTCACTGTCAGGCTCAGTAGGGTGTCAGGATGAGTTTGCTCATCGACCTCCCTTTTGGTCAATACCTGGTAGCCCGTTACGTACGGCTAATACCTCTGACGTGCTAGTGGTTAAATCCACAGCCAAATTATTGACGAGTCTTTAGAGTCCCCAACAGACAGTTTCTCAAGTTTCGGGCGAAACGTTGTAGAGGCCGTATGGTATATGCAAGGGTTCGATCATATACGTGCAGTAGTGCACGGATCATGATCGGGCGAATCATACTAGTGGGCTTTGGTTTAAGCCGGATCCTAGTATTAGATTTGTTGGATTACTTTAGTCTCATCGCATTCGTATTCAGTCGGAATGCGGATGCCGGTATGTATATATAGGTGAGGGGTATCCTTTTGATCCGTCACAAGTTTACTTTAGATGTTGCCGTATCTTTTTGTTGTGGCAAACATTTGGATTAATGTTTGCATATGGAAATAATGAGCTAGAATTCATCATGAGATGCATTAAATGTGACATGGACATATATAGTGACTCATGGTCTCTTTTATTGTGTAAAATGTCACATTAGTGTTTGTTTTGTGTGATGAATTGATAAGAGGAGAGAGAGGGGCAGCCATGAGATGGTTGTTATCTCTCATATTATTGTGATAACTCACTCTCATTTTTAGCATTCCATCACAAAAGAAAAGAAAGAGAAAAACTTCTTATTCTTCCTCTTTCTTCTCTAGCTCATAATCTCCATCAATGGCAACACCTTCAAGCTCCATCCATCTCATGGATGCAAGAGACAAAGTGATCACAAATATTCTCTATAACACCTTGAACACGTCGGCTAGCACACTTCGTGCCCGAGTTGCTTCGGATGAAGCGGGAGCCCGTAAAAAGACTCGAAGATGTGGTGCCCTTTCCGACGAGGAGATCGAGCTCGGAGATGCTGTGAGGAGCTTGGGATAGTGGCCAAAGACCGAAGGACACAGATCGATCGGTATAGCTTTCCAACCCTTTCTCTAGTTGCTAGTTGTAGGTTAATGGTTCGATCCGGGTTTTAAGTATACGATAGCCCCGGTTTCTAGTTTGAAAAAGTTTTTGTTTCTGCATTTTTGCCTCGGACGGACGGCCGGGGCGCTACCGTAGACTTACAAATACCAAACAGAAGCATCTACATCTTCAATCACCTTGAAGAATCCCGATACTTGCAACACCTGGTTCTCTACTTTATTCTTTTACCTATAACTTCTCAAAACTTAGACCTTGTATTTGTACGAAACACTTGTCTAAAACTTGAGAAGTCATAAGTAAACAGAATATAGTACGAGGACCAACCCCTTTGTCCTAATGGACACTGGACAATATACAATGCTTTGTATAAGTCCTCTGAGTTAAATAATTCAAATCCTGTGCGTCGTAGGTTGAAAACTGTACGATGGTTATGAAGAATTACACCGCTGTTTAATGCTCCTTACCTAACCATCAACTGATATAGGTAAATGTCATGGACATAATTTCAAAAAGTTATATCTCAATTTATAAAATATACGTACAGATATATCAGTTTGAAATTGGTGCACAACAATGGATATTCAAAACCAAATATTTGCCGCCCGGCAAAAACCTAGGTGATTTCCTCAAATATCATCAATTACTACGAATTCCGATATAATGAGGATGATCACCTAATTCCCAATAGCTTACTCCCACTCATCATCTGTAAAACCATACAGATGTGGGAATCAAGCCTGGTAAATACATACCCTGGAGTAAGGACTAATTGGAAAATCAGTTTTCTATTAACAATACATAGTGAAACTGAAACATGAATATGTTTCGAAGGGGTATCCGGGTATTACTAGTAATGCCTCTTCCATTATCCAAATTCACGAGTATAACCGTATATTTCCTTGCCATCTCTCCAAATCCCTTTATTTGTCTTTACTCATTACCTTCTGTACACCATTGTTAGGTTTAATGGTTTTGTTCCTTCCCTACCGTTCGGCACCGGCCTATGGTTTGGAAGAAGACTATCCAATAAGCGCAATAGGTGTACTCTCCTAATCCTAGGAGTACTCGTAATCTGAGAGAAGGTAATGATAAAAGACAACTGAATAAACCTTATTCCTATTTCTCCTGAACCAGAATCTATCCTCGAACTGGAACAAGTTCCTTCGAGTTCGTATATAACCATACGATTGAGTATCCAATAACTGTGGATCTTCGTAGTGATACGGGGTGTTCTGGAGAAATACAAAGGCGAAGTAGGAGTGGCGATGAGATACTCGGCTTGGTCGTGAATGATAGTAGTCGCATTTTACTTTGCCCACTTTCTAATCCCTTTATTTGTCTTTACTTATTACCTTCTGTATACCACACTTAGGCTAATTGGTTTTCTTCATTCCCCACCTTTCGGCACCTGCCTATGGTTTGGAAGAAGACTATCCAATAGGCGCAATAGGTGTACCATCTCCTAATCCTATGTGCCCTCACAACCTGAGAGAAGGTAAAAGGAAAAGACAACTGAATAATCCTATTCATTCTCTCCAGAACCAGAATCCATACTCGAATCTGGAACAAGTTCCTCCGAGTTCGTATATAACCATACGATGGATTTATCCACTGGAAGTGGATGTTCGTAGTGATACGGGGTGTTCTGTAGAAAATCAAAAGGTAAAAGAAAGAGTGGCAATGTTATATGCAACTCAGACAATCCAAAAGCCAGTATTTTAAGAAAGTTCGGTTGACTTGGTTACTGAGGTATAGTCTAGGGACGGGCCATGGTCGCTGTCAAGAGAGAGAGAAAGAAACACTCTGCGTACACTCTAACCTAGATCAGAATGGTTATCACTTTTTCTAATCAGGAAACATCCCACTGTATCCTCAAATTCTCCTCCAAACCTGAAAGAAGAATTAGTCGGGATCACCCGAAGAGTAAACCAACTCATCAGTGGGAATCGGGATCCAACTATCATCGCATGACAACGTGATGGAATCCACTCACGTTATCACACTCCAGAAGGTATGCGCATGCCTGGCAAGTTTCAGTTTCTTTAGAAACTCCCGATGTGATTTTTACCCCATGCTCTTATGACCTTGACAAAGGCCAACATATCATAAGTCACATGTCAAGTTCTACCCGTCATTATCAAGGTTAATTTGAACCCACCCGTACATACCCTTGACGAAGGCCAAAATAGTAGTACGACTATCCCAAACTAACGTATCTATCTATGCAATAGAAAAGTAACAAATAGCTACCGTACACTATGCCTTGACGAAGGCCAACATACATAGCATGAATACTAAGTGCTACCTGTCTGAAATGACGGAGGGCTATGAATGGTTTTTGGCGAAAAACGTTTAACGTAATGAACTTGATATCATTGAAGGAACCGGATAGCTTTATAAAAATATAAAGTGGCGAAAACCTTTGCTAAAGAGGTCACTCCCGGTGAAGGGATCTCGGCGCTTTCCTCATGGAATGAGGAGGAGGATATTCCAACTGAATACCGCGATGCATAGCAAAAAGTAATCGACTATAGTGAAGTTATTACCCTGAGGCAAACCTCTATCTAAGGGTCATTCCCGATGAAAGGATCTCGGCCCTTGCCTCGTCGAATGAGGTGTTGGATATTCATAACCGAATATCACTATGCAAAACATAAGAGAACGTCCTTGTAATAATAGCTTTTTGAAAAATGTTCCAACAACATCAAATATGTTTGTTTTCCTTTGCATTGATCCGAATCAACGCAGTGCCATCAATTGATCACACATGAAAAGAACGAAAATAAAATGTACGTATATGCCATCCGCATTCGCCACTGGGTCCCGTCATTACACGTTAGGTTACTTAACTAACGACAGAGCGGGCACTGCTCTAGCGTGGGTGTAAAACATATACAACATCTACTAGTATATATATCAATATATAATAATCGCTCAATGCGTGATAAATGCAACATCGCAGAAAAGTAATAAGCATCACAGAATAATACAGATAATCTGGGATCCCTGGGATTCCTTTGAGCCGCAAGTGAAACCCGACGTTCTCCTAGTCGTGTGGATAGCCTGTGCAATGAAAATCTAGATCCCTACGGGCGCGGCAGGTTACCCGCCAAAACCAGAAGCGAGGCAGCCCCCTTCAGCAAAGTGAATGGGCCACCCAGCACTTCACGGAATCTGGTAACTTGAGCACCCCACCTCGGGTCAACCTATACCGCCTACGAGTGCGGCGAATAGCCCACCAATTCTAGAGTGAAGCCCCCTCCGTCTCAAAGCCATGAGATGCGGGCCCGTTGCCCTCTAGAACCCGGCTATCTGTGCACTCCTCCGCGGGGTAATCTTAGTCCAGAAAAGAAAAATATATACAACGGGTACATCGACCTCAACCTGATCGTGCCCCAAAAGAATAATATACAAACAGGCAGTGATGGCAGTCCACATGTCGGACGCTCATCCCGCAATATCAAATGTACAAATATAACCAAACTGCACTACCATTGCATCCAGGCTATCCACCATGACAAGTCCGCAACATCACAGCACAACACAGAATATCAACGCGAATGTCATGTTCGCAAATAGGTCTAAAAGAGCTATAGCGATTAGACAAGATTTACCGACCAAATGACATTCACGGTCGCAGATAGTAATGAAATGCACAGTAAACTTTAAACAATATTAGAAAATATTGAATTCGAAATAACCCCCGAATAGCCCCAAACAAACTGATAAAACCATATCCAAACTGGGCTAAACAAACAATACCACTGCACCAACTTTACAGAGACCTGACTGCACCCAAAAATACAACTCTAGAAGCCCTATTTTCACCGGCCTCCTCGGTTTTGGGAGCCGTGTGCTCGCCCAAAAACCGAGGGGTAGGTTTTTTTTTTGGGGTGCAGGCTTGGGTTCTCTTCAATGGTCTTCTGCACATGTTTAAATAATTTTTCTGGACATTTTAAAAAACAACAGAGACTAGAAAGTTCAGTGCAGTGTATTGTAGTCGTTTCGATTTCGATACTTTAACATTATCTAAACAAGCTAGCTAAGGGTTAATGGCGTGGCTCTGATACCATGTAAGTCTCCTGTAGCACCCCGTCTGTCAATCCGAGGCCAAACGCGGAACAAAAACTTTTCTAAACTGGCGCTAACGCAGACTTTTACCCGAATCGTACCATTAACCTATACTAGCTATCTACAGGAAGTAAGAATGTCTATAATGATCGATCCGTGTCGTTCGGTCTTTAGCCACCATCTCTAGCTCCTCGTGGCATCTCCGATCTCGCTCGATCTCCGGTCTCCTCGTCGAAAGGGCACCACGTCAAGAATTCTTTTTTCGGGCTCCCGCTTCAAACCGAAACAACTCGGACATGAAGTTTGCTAGTAGACATGTCCAAGGTGAAGTAGAGAATGTGTGTGATAACTTTGTCTCTAAACATCCATTGATTCTCAACACATAAGATTGTATGGATGGAGGTTGAAGAGGATGCCATTGATATGGAGATGGTGAGCTCAAGAGAAGAAAGAAAAAGGAGAAGAGCTTTTCTTTTGTTATTGTGTGAGATAATAATGTGAGTGAGCACTTGAATAATCTCAAGAGCCAACCCCAACAATATGTGGCTTCCCTCTCTCTCCTCCCATACAATCTTACCCAATAATCAATCAAGAAAAGGTGGCATGCACAAAAAATAAGACCATGAGTCACTAAACATGCACATGCCATAATTAATGCTCCTAACGATGACTTGAGCTCACAATTTCCACTTGCAAACATTAATCGAAATGTTTACAACAATAAATAGAATGGCATCTACTAAATTAAACTCGTGATGGATCACAAGAGTACCCCTCACCTGAATATACATATCTGCATCCGCATTCCGACTGAATGCGAATGCAATGAGACTAAAGTAATCCAACAAATCTAATACTAGGATCCGGCTTAATCCAAAGCCCACTAGTATGATCCGTCCGATCATGATCCGTGCACGAGTGCACGTATATGATCGAACCCTGCCATAATACCATACGGCCTCAACAACGTTTCGCCCAAACCTTGGGAAAACTATCTCTGGGGGACTCTAAAGACTCGTCAATACACTGGCTGTGGATTTAACCACTAGCACGTCAGTGGTACTAGTTGTACGTAACGGGCGCCCAGGTATTGACCAAAAGGGAGGCCGATGAGCGAACTCATCCTGAAACCCTACTGAGCCTGTCAGTGACAATATCCGTACAGTCCGGTCCGTTCGTCTATGAGTATCGCATGTCGGGCCTAGGGGGTTGGTCAACGTCAGACCCCCAAAAGCGGAGTGTAACCCAGAACACCCTAAGATACTACTGGAATACCTACCAGTAAGTTTCCTGTCTTGGCCAAGGACTTCGTGTAATGACTCTCCTAGACACAGCGCGATCTCACCCCCAATACCGGGAGAGATGAATCCCCTGCCGATCTGCTTACTGCCTCCATGTGGCTTGGGACTGTACCCAACTAAAACCTATTTGCACAACTCCGTTGAGCCGTGGTAGGGTAGTAATCAAAGCACAGTGGGAACACACACGAGACAAATGACGATCTCAGGTCGATGAACTAATCTGTACACATGTCACCAGGGAACTGCTATCTGGCGATAGGTATAATACCAACTAGCATGTTCCCGGCGAGTCCTGTCCGGTGTACTCATAACCCAATGAGCACCTGTATACATCTTAGGTGATCCAACTGACACCAATGGCTTGTGAGACTGGCCACCACCTCACGTCGGGATCTCGACTGTATACACTAGTCTACTAATGGAGTATCGATGCCCATTCTCGAAACTCCCACGACTAGGGTGTCAAGACCCGAAATTGGCACGTGACGGCCCTTAAACTACGCAACGTTTACAGGCGTAACACAATTTAAGTAAGCCAAAAACCCAGCAATCTAAACCATCAAAAGTAGTAAGAAAGTGATAATAGCATTTTCAAAATCTTTGAAATCTCAACCCAAATTCTTTAAAGTCCAACTTTTCTTCCTTTAAAATTTTGGCAGCACCTCCTTTGTAAAAACCAACCCCAAAAATGTGTACAACATAAATATAATTAAAGCATCTCCAACGGGAGCAAATCCATGCCCACGGTGGAAAACAACCACCACAACAGATATACGACGCCGTAGGGAAGAAATAAAAGACGATAGAAGCAAAACTGCATAAAAGACCACCAAGTCACAAATAATATACAACATCGTCCTCACATCAAGTCTCTAAGTCATACAAGATAATGGTAGATGGAGAGTACAAGATAAAACGAATATACAATAAACATGAACGGATAAACACAAACCAACCTAAAGCGAAACTGCACACTGTGAGCCGAAGCGATATCCACAGCAAAAGATACTATGATAGATGATAATAGCCCTGCTTCTGACTACTGTGAGGATCAACCTGCAAAACACTATGGCACAACGGGGATGAGTTGCTAACTCGTCAATAGTAAATAACATATGCAGGTAATCGTAAGTATGCACGTACAGTACGAAACTAACATATGTAACTAATAGCAATAAAAGTCATATGAATGCAACGGTCATGAAGGTACACTAGCAGGTACGACTAATACATGAAGCAATAATAATATGACAATCTTTATGCAAAAATCATGTAAGGTACTCTATCAGGTACCACTAATACATGAAGCGATGATATGACAATGTATATATGCAACAGTCATGAAAGGTACGCTAGCAGGTACAACTAACATAAGAAGCAATGCATATAAAATAAAGGTATGTAAATGCAACAGTCATGAAAGGCACTCTATCAGGTACTACTAATACATGAAGCAGTGCATAAACAATAAATGTAGAGTATGTGATGAAACATGCCATTTCCACAGAATCCTGACATCGTGGTAGGACCAAAGTCTATAAAGACAATCCAAATCCCAATTTCCTCAAATCAGCCCCCAAATTGGCTCTCATATCATGTAAGTCTCACAAACCCTGAATGTATAATATCAAGTAAATCTCATATATCCTGAATGTACAAAATCAGCAATCTCATATATATCCTGTATCCAATATCAAATCAACCTCATATATATCCTGTATCCAATATCAAATGAATCTCCTATATCCCAAATCCAATATCGAGTGAATCTCATATATCCTAAGTATAATTGCATGAATAATTATGATGATGTATATAAATTGATATGTATACATATATATTAGCATCACATTCCACTAATATATATGTTTATATATATATAACAGCATCCCATTCCACTGTTATATATACATAGGAGTAAAATATCATGAAACCAATGTGTCAAGCATCGACAAAGAAATGCTGATCTATTAGGTGCTGTCACTACGACTAGCACCCTGATAGGTACGTACATACGCTATAATGAAAGCTCGAGTGCCTAGCTCTGACCCTCGCCTCTCGACGTATCCATACGCACATGACTCCCGTAGGTATCCCCATGATAACTGCCGAGTCATAGGTACTGTCACCGAATGGTATAGTTCCCCTGCCAGGCTCAATCGGCAAGGTCCTTCAATCGTCTTGCCCCGGGGTACCTCCGGGCCCAACCATATACCCTCATACGGCCCACGACGCTCCTCGCATGGGGTATATATATCAGAACCGATAAATCTCATGGTGGCTGCTGAAATATCATATCAAGAGAAACCGGGTTTTTCAAATAATGCATAATTTCAGGAACTACCACAGTCCTCAAATCCAGAAAACATGATGAAAAATCCATATCTCAATTCGAAATTCCATGAATATAATATAAGCAACATAAAACTGAAATGCGAGCATATAAAGGAAAAGCCGCTATTTAACTGCAACAAGTTAATATAATTATCATGCGATTCCTAATTCCTCCAATTCTATATAACATCAAATAAAGGTAAACAAGTAGTTATGGCCAGATATATGTGTAAACATAAAAGTATAGCAAGGTATATGTATCTACCTATAAATAATGATGTAATATACCAAGGTATAGCAAGGTATATGTATCTACCTAGCAAGGTAAACAAGTAGTTATGGCCAGATATATGTGTAAACATAAAGGTATAGCAAGGTATATGTATCTACCTATAAATAATGATGTAATATACCCCCCAGGTATAAGTGAAGTATGTATGCAAGGTATACATGTAGGTATGTCATTATGTGTTTATGTACCTATCGCTAATGGTACAATACCCTATAGGTATACAGGTAACTAGCATGTAAGCATGTCAAGGTATATGTGTAAGCATCTAGGTATACAGGTATGCTATATGTCATATGCATAAAGAAATATGAATTAATGTCTCAATGTCCCTAACCAAACGATATCATATAGGTATGTGTGTTGTGGGTGTCATGGCAATTATTGACGGTGTATGTGGTATACAATCAGTGCTCGTGCAACATGAGCCGTCAATAATAGTGCAGTGTCCTAAGGGTACAAATCCAAGCACAACAAGTAACTAAGCAATAAGGTGTATGCGCAACTTTATATATGAAATAGAATATGCAACAATATTATAACATCTCTAGCCCAGACGCATAACGCCATGCGGGCGATTCCCCCGTAAATGTTAAATCTACTCACCAACCGTCCTGGCTATGTAAAGCCTACCACTCGCTTTCCCCTGTTCGCAGCGCCCGAAGTCCTCGCCTGCGATCCTGAACACATATAACAATAAAGCAAGCGTATATAAGCAATCGACCAAAAATACGTACAATTACGTTTAACCGACGCACCAACTCCAAACATAGTCTCGAGTGTCCGTTTAGTGGCTAACGTGCGTAGCGATACTACGAAACGAACTCAAGAGTAAAAGCTACACAAAGACATGAACGAGATCGGCACAACCCTAGTTAGGAACGCAAAGCGATACAACTACCAAGCCTAGACCCTGATCGTACCGATCACGCATTCACGACACACTAATAAACGTAGATCAATATAATTAACGTCACAACGTCAAAAGAAATCCACGTCTAAAACTTACTAAAATCTAGTAAGCAACATATAACATTTTAGCACCTAACTACAACTTTTTACCAAACTAGAATTTACAAACATCACTAATTAGCAAGATTAAACCATTCATTCCTTTACTAGAATTTTAATCTTGCCTAATTAGGATTTAGTAAAAATCTAGTTAGTAATTAAGCTAATTAGATAATTAGGAAAATATCATTTAACAAATTTAGCAAGTAGGTTAAGTTTTATTTGTCTAATATTATCAACTATCCATTTCACTTATAAAAACCCTAATTTGATTAACAAAACCCTTACTAGAATTTCCAAATATGAATTTAAAAGCTTAATTTAAACATCTAATTAAGCCAATTAAAGTAATAATACCACAAAAGAAATTAGGGTTAGGGTTTATACCATCAAAGAGACAAGATTTAATACACGAACAATCCAAACTCTAGCCTCCAAAATCCTCACTGGAATGAAGATCCAAGCATGTTTTGTGAAGAAGAATGATGGGAAATATGTTTGAGTTTTTATGAATTTATTTGGATTTTTGATGATTTATTTGTGCTAGAAAATGATGAAATGAGGTAAGAAGAAGAAGAGGGCAACAAAGAATGAGGGAGGCCGGCCATGAGGGAGTGGAGGGTGTTTTGTGCAAAAAGAAGAAGAAAGTTCTAGCAAAATTCATTAAATGCTTCATTAAATGCAAAAAATGGCACCTTTTCTTTCTTTTCTTTTCGATATTTTGAATGAATGGTTTAACAAAATATCTAGTGATTAGATTAGCATAAAACCACATTAGTATTAATTAACCCAAACCAAAAAGTAATTACCACTAATAAAGTGCACAAAAAAAGCATTAAAATAATAATTTAATTAGGAAAAATTCTATGTGAACCAAAACTTCCCATTGACCATCAAAGTTCGCGCACTAGCTTTATTCTAGCTAAACCAGGTGCCGACAAGTCTATACAGAAGTTTGATCACAATCGGGTCAAAACGGAAAACACCGACTATTTTACCCTAAAAACGGAAAAATCGCAAAACGAATTCTAAAACGTTACAATCTTCCCCCCTTAAAGAAATTCTTTCCACGAATTTAAAATTCTTACTAAACGTACCTTCAAAGAGACGAGTATGAAACTCCCAAATCTCGCTCGCAGCCTCCCAAGTGATCACCTCACTATATGGCTACGTCCAAGAAAACCTTCCACGGATGGCAAGACCCCTGACCGAAGTTTCTTCACCTGCCGAG
This sequence comes from Agapanthus africanus, assembly GCA_030015575.1. NCBI lineage: Eukaryota > Viridiplantae > Streptophyta > Magnoliopsida > Asparagales > Amaryllidaceae > Agapanthus > Agapanthus africanus. Next base: position 503,347,493 of record CM057337.1, read on the forward strand.
CCATTAACACACTTGGCTGCCGGTGAACGAAAAGATCGCGTCCCAAATAAATGGTCTGGTGCTGAATCATGTGAGAAAGGTCATGAAGGTATTTGCAAGTATCGGCACTAGAAAATACGGGGTGAATACTCAATAATCTGGGCGGAAGCGCCAATTTATAGGCAACGGAACTAACTCGCTCGAGGATCTCAAAGGACCAACAATCCTGGGATAATCTTCCCAAAACTCAACATGTCATTTATCGGAAAATCCGTAGGAATACTTGATCTCCCACTGCGAACTCAAGTCTGCGACCACCACGGTCGGCATAAGACCTCTGTCTTCACTGGGCTGCTCTCATCCTGACCTGAACCAACTGGATCATCTCCGAAGTCTCTAGACTAGCTTGGGTCCAAAAATCCTATTCTCGCAGAGTGAGAAAAATAGACTGGCGATCGACACCACCAACCAAACAAAACCTAAAGGTTGCCAATTGGAGTGTCTCCTGATATAAGCTATCGAAGGAGAATCCTAACAATGGCAAATGACGATCCCAACTGCCCACAAACACTTAGTACGTACGCACAAGCATATCCTCCAAAGTTTGTATAGCCCGCTCTCACAAACCCTCAACCTGCGGATGGAAAAGCGGAGCTAAAGCTCAGCCAGTACCCAAGGCTTCCTAAAATTTCTGCCCAAGACGGCAAGCGAAAAGGGTGCCTCTATTGGATACAACGCATGAAGGAACTCCGTGCAACGCACAAACTTAACAAAGAACAACTAAGCAAACTGAGCATAACCGGACAACAAACACCCAAATGAAGTCACACCCTGTCTAGACCGAGGTAGACACCACAACGAAATTCGTGGAGATCTGCTCCCATTCCTACTCGGAACGGTTAAAAGTTGCAACTCTCCAGCCGGTCTCAGATGCTCAACCTTAGCTCACAACAAGACAGACACCTCGAAACGAAATCCGAAACTTCACTCTTCATCCCTGCCCACCCGTAACTATCTCACAAGTCACGCCACATATTGGTGGAACTTGAATGAACACAGAAAGCTGACTGATGTGCCGGCTCTAGGATTTCGCGTCTCTACCCATCAGTAGTAGGTACCCACAAACGCGTCCCAAAACGTAGCCTACCCTGGTCACAAATCGAGAACTCCGAATCATTACCCAGCCGAGTATGCTCAAGAATCTCTGACGAAAGGGCATCGACGGGCCGTGCCTCGCGAAAGCGATTAAGGAAAAGTTGTCGGGCGCGGACATGAGCAAGCTGTCCCCCCAGTAGAGGCGAACATAAGTTATACTCAACGATCACACAAGAACTGTAAATCTGCAGAAAACTGTCTCAACAATCAAAACCCGTTGCAGGAAGATGTACATTAAGCTCTGGAGGTCCATGAAAATCTGACACGACTCTCCGAACAAGTAGTGTCCTCAGATCTTCAACGCATGACCACAGCGGCCATCTCCAGATCATGAGTGGGATATCCTGCTCGTACTTCCTCTAATTGTCGGGAAGCATAAGAGATAACTCTATAGTGACACATTAGTGCAAAATCGAGCCCTACTTGTGAAACATCACAGTAAACAACAAAGTCGCCCGATCCAGAAGCAAAGAAAGAACTGGTGCAGTTGTCAACCGAGTCTTCAACTGCTGAAAACTCCGCACGTATGCCACAGTCCAAGAAAAGGAACCTTCTTTTCAGTCAGTCCAGTCAATGGTGCAGCGCTACACTAGCAATCCTGCACGAAACGGCGGTAAAAACCTGCTAAGACCAAAGATCTGCGGACCTCCTGATTTTTCTCAAAGAATATTTATAACCGCAATCAAGAACGGCGTCGCTTGGTAGCTAGCCGGTGAGTATGGGTCGGTCCACAGGGATTTTGTGTATCTTCGATTTGTTCTAACGAGTTAATTCCGGTTGGTGTCAGTATGATTAAATCTAAAAGCTAAAATTGATCTAAACTAGGATTAACATCTTGCTAGGGTTAGGTTTAGGTTAGGTTTGGAAAGTCAATATTCCACACCGCTTTCTATGCCCTAATTAAGATCTATAAGCAATAGTAAAATAGGGGGTTGCCCCTACGGATATTTGAATCCGTAGGGGCAGATATAACTTGGCCCTACGGATTAATCCGTAGGGCTAAAAGGTTGCCCCTACGGGCAAAGACGTCCAAGAATAAAAATATTAATTCTTAATTAGGTGTTTGCCCCTACGGAGACGCAAACAAAGGACCTACGGGTATGTCCGTAGGGGCAAGTAAATATCGATTTAACAAAATCCCAGATCGATCGCCTACGCTCACTTCCTCTCTCTCTCGATCGCGCGCGAAAATAAGCCCCAAATCGCCACGCCGTCGTCGCCAACGTTGTTCTCCTCGTCGCCACCGCCGGTTTCGTCGCCACCGCAGTTCTCGTCGCCACCGCGGTTCAGGTCGTCGCCACCGCCGTTCAGGTCGTCGCCCCAGCCCCAGCAGCCGTTCAGGTGAGTAAATCTCAAGGTAAATTAAAGAATTTTTGGATTATTTTGGGCTTAGGGTTCATGGTGCGCGAGTTGGGGTTGGGCAGGGGTCGCGGTCGCGGTCGGGGTCGGGGTAGGGTTAGGGTTGGGGCAGGGGCTGGGCTGCGGGGTCGGGTTCGGAGTCGGGGTAGGGTTAGGGTCGGGGTCGGGGTCGGGGAAGGGTCAATTTATCAAATTTTTTATTGGGGGTGCGGCTGGGGCTGCGGGCTGGGGCTAGGGCTGGGCTGCGGCTAGGGCTAAGGTTGGGGCTGGGGCTCGGGCTGCGGCTAGGGCTGTGCGTCCTCTAGAGGGCGGTCATAGGATCGGTGAAGTGAGGTGGCTGGATATGAGATACGATGGATTTCTATGTGTTCAATGGAATGCTGAGGGTCAGAGTCGGTTATTCATATATCTCCCAAAAAAGAATGAGTTTGTTATCAAAGGTGTATTGACTTCTACATCAAGGAATATCAGTTATATGTCATCCAGTGACTAAGTCTGTTTCTGGCCCAACCATATTTATGAATCGTTTTTTCTTTTTCCTTCTTACGTATATTTACTAGTTCAGACTGTATGCACATCTGCAATCAACACCGAGAACTTGTACATTATAGGTTAATAGACATATGCTATGAAATCACGGTGCATATCGAATTCATGATATGTTATAGTCCCTCATTATTTTTACTGTGGTGAGAAAGCAGTCGCTGGTGGCCACAAGCCATAGAATTGGCAGTTGTCCTACCTGCGATAACATCTTACAAATCATCAATAGACATCTCTGTTATATTAATCTTTTAATGTCTGCATGCATGCATGTTTATTTGCATATTTCCACTTGTTTGTGCCATAGTTTTTGTGTGCATTTGTGCGTGTGTGCCACAGTTATATTTACTTCTACATCAAGGAATATCAGTCGCATGGCAGGATTTAGTCCGGTTTTGGCCTAACCGCATTTATGAATTTGTCTTTTAGATGTTTTTCTGAGTGTCCCATCGTTCTCACCCAAGTTTGTAAGCCATGTTCATTATTCTTTCAATTCTTTTAACTTGAATATGCCAGTTATTGTTCCGTTTACTATAAAGTTGCAACAAAGAGTCTCTGTTAGCACTTCCATGCACCCTTTACATGTTTTTATCATATCCACTCCTATCTATCCAGAAAGTCAACATCTTCTGGTATTTGTTTTCAAAAAGAAAAGATAAGAGAGGAAAAGATATTTGTCCGTCTCATATTTGAGCCATACTTTTGATTTTCTTGCAGATTCTGGGTTGATTTTCTGTGATAATTCATAAACATAGTAATATTTGTAATGTTTCTTCTTGTTAGTCTAGCTTTCCTTTTATGAATGCCAACACTGTTTTTGCCCTCCTTTTCTTCGGGGCACATGATATCTTGCACCTCTCCTCTCGAAAACTTATTTCTCTTTTATTTTCTATATCTTTATTTTATTTTATCTTATTTGCTACGCTTTGTTTTGTTTTATTATATTTTTCCTCTGCTAATTATATTCTTCTAGATCATGTTTGCCTAATCTATCCGAGGCTTAGCATAATCTAGTTGCGATAAACAATTCCATCTTCTGCTACTATGGTGGTACTGAGAAACTTCCATTTAGAAATGACAGCACGTATTTTGTGGAAGTACTGTACATAAGTAAAACCACAACGGGCATGACAAATTTGTTGACCAGGTTCCGATTACTGTGTGAAAGTTGTTCGGATGAAATTCTAATTCTGGTGGAATTGAAACCGATAACCGGTTCATATGGTGATTTAGGCCGCTTCAGTGATATTTGTGCCTACATTAATGCCTCAAGCAACGAATCAATGATGTGGATCAGAAACTAATTAAATAAATTTTGAATACCAATCTGGACTGGGATTTGTGATTGGGGAGAAGTTTGTGTGCTCATGGGCATGGCACAAGTCTAGAAAGTACAACTTACAACGATCGTGTTCCAAATTAACGTAATTCAAATAGCAATTCCTTGGAATTTTTTAGTCCAGAGAATCTTGATCGAGTCTCAGTTCCATATTATTGCTAGTGGATGCGTTTTGTTCAAAGAGTCTTTTCCTTTTAGTAATTTTCCTTTTTAGGGAGTTTTCGACATTGAAATCTCACTAGTTGATAATGTTAAATGAGTTCTAGTCCTAGTTTACTACATTTTTTTATATATAGTAGATGGTGATACTTCTTTAAGTAAAAACAACCTTACACTTAAGCGAAATCATAAATCGAAACACACATATATAGAATACAACTCATACATGGGTATCCTCAAATCTAACTTTAATTATCGATAATTTATTTTTTTCAACGACAAACGCACACACAAAGCATATACACGGATTTTCTCCTTTATCAGTAACCATCCCGTTCTTAGATTTCTCAATATAGTCATCATAACCTACAATTTATATGATACAGTCTAACATGGCCCATGAGTACGTCAGGGTTATGGACTGGATGTATGTGAATTGGCAACAACGTATGCAACCTAAGTTTGTCACTGGAGTTTCCGCTTTCATTGAATTTGCACGCGCACTTAAAATAACAACCTTTATACTAAAAAATTATGTATGCTATTACTTAGTAGTTTATGGTTTTTAGACGCAAAAGCCATTTGAGAAATACTTTTCCTACCCACTATTAATCCATATTCTCAATATAGTCATTGAATTTGCACGCGCACATAATAAGAAGGAGAAGACAGTAATGTGGCAGAAGAAGAAGGAGAAGACAGTAATGTGGCAGAAGAAGAAAAAAATGACATTCCTTGTTATCTGTTTTAGCATCAATCTTCTGATATGAACTAATGATGGCTTTTACATAGGCTTTTCCCTTTAGAGACTTCTTAGTGTCCAATAGAAAGTATACATCAGATTTGTGCAGGTCAGGTTCTTCTATGACTTTCAAGAGTCTCAACTGATTCTGTAAATTACACCCTAGTTGGGTGATACTTTTACCACTTCTCACTGCAGGTGCGCTCTCTAATATCCATTTTGAATGTAATATTATAGATATTCAAAATGGATATTAGAGAGCGCACCTGCAATGAGAAGTGATAAAAGTATCACCCAACAAGAGTGTAATTTACAGAATCAGTTGAGACTCTTGAAAGTCATAGAAGAACCTGACCTGCACAAATCTAATGTATGCTTTCCATTGGACACTAAAAAGTCTCTAAAGGGAAAAGCCTATGTGAAAGCCATCATTAGTTCATATCAGAAGATTGATGCTGAAACAGAGAACAAGGAATGTCATTCTTTTCTTCTTCTGCCACATTACTGTCTTCTCCTTCTTCTTCTGCCACATTACTGTCTTCTCCTTCTTATTATGTGCGCGTGCAAATTCAATGACTATATTGAGAATATGGATTAATAGTGGGTAGGAAAAGTATTTCTCAAATGGCTTTTGCGTCTAAAAACCATAAACTACTAAGTAATAGCATACATAATTTTTTTAGTATAAAGGTTGTTATTTTAAGTTTTCCCTTATAGAGATATGATCTAACTGCATCTATAAACTATAAGTGTGCAGAAAATTATGATAAGAAACCATAAGAAAGGGTCGTAGCCATGCATAACCTTGAATCTACATACCAAATCATGCAAAAGCATGCACTTATTGTCACCTTGCCTTAGAATATAAAATATCTTGAAAGACTATAAGCGAGCATTTAAATCTTGATAGCTTTTGACTTCAACATATATTTTTCTCAAGTACCATAAAATATACTTCCTCCGTATAAACCATTTTCAGAAAGATGGATTAACAATGACAAATTATCCATTGTGGCTCACTAGGTTAGCATTTTCTCTTCTATTGACCATCTTACTAATCTGCTTGGTAAATTTATTCGGAACCGGCTGCGAATCATTAAAAGACATGCATAAGAAAGAAAGCTAAAATACAGATATATAGCATACCGATACATCGAAACTTCAAAGTTGCGATGACAATCCAGAGATATTTATTTCTACACACGTGGTGCGCGTGCGAATGCGTCAGGCATCATGGACAAATATTTCAGAACATGGAAAGTATTATTCGTATAAAGTAATTAAAGCTTTTAAACACCTTGGGTAGATATTTTCTTAGTTGATGCAATCATATCATGAGGACTAAATTTAAGCTATTATACATATGCATATGTATTTTTCTAACCTAATATATCACACACACACACACACAGAGAGAACACCAGTTTGGTAGAGAAATCAGCTAGCAGGACCCTGAAGAAATGGAGTCCATAGCATTGCCCATCATCATCATCCATGATCCCTTTGAAAAAATATTATCAAAGGGATCATGGATGATGATGATGGGCAATGCTATGGACTCCATTTCTTCAGGATCCTGCTACCTGATTTCTCTACCAAACTGGTGTTCTCTGTGTGTGTGTGTGTGTGTGATATATTAGGTTAGAAAAGTACATATGCATATGTATAATAGCTTAAATTTAGTCCTCATGATATGATTGCATCAACTAAGAAAATATCTACCCAAGGTGTTTAAAAGTTTTAATTACTTTATACTAATAATACTTTCCATGTTCTGAAATATTTGTCCATGATGCCTGACGCATTCGCACGCGCACCACGTGTGTAGAAATAAATATCTCTGGATTGTCATCGCAACTTTGAAGTTTCGATGTATCGGTATGCTATATATCTGTATTTTAGCTTTCTTTCTTATGCATGTCTTTTAATGATTCGCAGCCGGTTCCGAATAAATTTACCAAGCAGATTAGTAAGATGGTCAATAGAAGAGAAAATGCTAACCTAGTGAGCCACAATGGATAATTTGTCATTATTAATTCATCTTCCTGAAAACGGTTTATACGGAGGAAGTATATTTCATGGTACTTGAGAAAAATATATGTTGAAGTCAAAAGCTATCAAGATTTAAATGCTCGCTTATAGTCTTCCAAGATATTTTATATTCCAAGGCAAGGTGACAATAAGTGCATGCTTTTGCATGATTTGGTATGTAGATTCAAGGTTATGCATGGCTACGACCCTTTCTTATGGTTTCTTATCATAATTTTCTGCACACTTATAGTTTATAGATGCAGTTAGATCATATCTCTATAAGGGAAAACTTAAAATAACAACTTTTATACTAAAAAAATTATGTATGCTATTACTTAGTAGTTTATGGTTTTTAGACGCAAAAGCCATTTGAGAAATACTTTTCCTACCTACTATTAATCCATATTCTCAATATAGTCATTGAATTTGCACGCGCACATAATAAGAAAGAGAAGACAGTAATGTGGCAGAAGAAGAAGGAGAAGACAGTAATGTGGCAGAAGAAGAAAAAAATGACATTCCTTGTTCTCTGTTTCAGCATCAATCTTTTGATATGAACTAATGATGGCTTTCACATAGGCTTTTCCCTTTAGAGACTTCTTAGTGTCCAATGGAAAGCATACATCAGATTTGTGCAGGTCAGGTTCTTCTATGACTTTCAAGAGTCTCAACTGATTATGTAAATTACACTCTTATTGGGTGATACTTTTATCACTTCTCACTGCAGGTGCGCTCTCTAATATCCATTTTGAATGTAATATTATAGATATCCATGCCTGTTTATGTCAAAATTACTTATATTGTCAATGTTTGATTGTCTAGTTGTTGGTGATGCGTCCATATCAGGGACAGAGGCCACTCCCGTTCCTCCAGGTATGTTTATATATTATATAGGGCATGTATATTGATTTAGAATGCTATATCATAAATATACACACATTCCTTTTGCTCTTAGTCGTCCAACTCATTATCATGGGCTGCTTGATGAGATTAGATTTGCGCCTGATGATCTACAAGAGCTTGTTCACTCCCTGTCATATGTGTAAGCAGCGCTATATATATGCGAGTTTACCTTGTTAATATGTATGTACTGAAATTAATTAATATTATTCAAATTTTGATATATGCAGATACCAGAGGAGCACATCTTCTATCTCTGTAGGTAAGGCTTTGAATTTGTTGATTTTGGTATTTCTTGTCAATTTTATAGACCAGTATGTGCTAAATATAATGTTCTGACAGTTGCTAGGGGGAAGGCAGCATTCGAGGCTGCTGACCCCAGTCCTGGACGCCGCACACGGACGGCACCACGGAGGTTGGGAGAGAGGCCGAGGACTGGGCTCTAGCAGGGCCCATATGAGGTTGGACTCCACCCCGGTGGTTACTTCCTCCGTCTCCAGTGAGCGACGTATCCAGCAGGAACTGGAGAGCTTGAAGGCCACCGTTCAGGAGTTGAAGGAGATGCTGGTATGTATACTACTTAATAGTAAAATATCATGTCATATTATAGATATCAACATATCCAATATCAGTACATAGCCTGAGCTTATTTGGTTGTAGACTTATGTTTTATTAATCACATGTACATATCTAATTAAAATAAACTACAGTTTTCCAAACTAGATATCCAAATGGGGTTTCGAAATAACTCGATAATAATAAGAATTCGAATAAAACAGAGTTCTTACACGCTTATTGCACACGTTAGGTCCAGACGCGACGGGGTAGGCGCATGATTCTAGCTTTTATCAGAGGTGGAGCTGGACCGAGCTAGGCTAGCATTTTGATTCTTATTTTTTGAAACATGTATTTATTTATATGATACATATTGTACTACATTTTGAAACATTTTGGGCGATATTGATTTTGGTTTATATTTATATCATATTCAGTTTTTTGGTTTCTTTTGTATATTATATGCGTGAGATGTGAATATGAATACTGCGATATATGTTGTGTGATGATAAATTTTATATTTGATTGGTGTATATATTATTGTGCACAGGGCGGGAAAAAATCTAGCAGCCTAATTTTTAAAAAAAAAATACAGATATTGTGTACCTACGGATTAATCCGTAGGTACACATGTTACCCCTACGGCTAAAACCGTAGGGGCAAAATAACAGCAGTAACTGATATTTTCCCACTGATCGCAGTACCAGGGGTAGGGAGTGCCCCTACGGACTCACCCGTAGGGCCAAAAGCCTAGCCCCTACAGCGTTATCCATAGGGGCCATATATCTGGATTCCTGATAAATGGCCCCTACGGATAGGTACCTACGCGTATAACCGTAGGGGTTATCTAATGCCCCTACGGTTATATCCGTAGGTACATTCAATATATTAAAAAACCCATAAATAATATAACTTTTTTTTACCCTACGCATTACTCCGTAGGGGCAACAGGACCTACACATATATCCGTAGGGGCAAAAATTTGACCGTAGGGGCAACCTCAGGGCTTCAACTTGCACCTGCGGCCTTTGCACCTACGGCTTATTTTTTAGCCCCTACGGATATATCCGTAGGGGCAGTGGGTTTCCCCTACGGATTTATCCGTAGGGGCAACCCTTATTTGTAGTAGTGAAGGTGTTATGGTAATAATTAATAAAGTGGATTAGTACCATCGGGAAGAAACGATGTAATAATTAATAAAGTGGATTAGTACCATCGGGAAGAAACGATGTTTCTTCCTCTAGGTTCGTGTCCTTTCTTTCTTAATTCTTACCCTAACCTCCATGGAAAACACGCTCAATCGGTCCTTTATACTACGGTATCAACGCTACCTCATGGGATAGGGTGCCGTAGGGAGCGGTGTGTACATGTATGCATGGAATCCTATAAAAACGTGTGATGGGTAAGAAAGGGATGAGAGATCTTCATCTCTTAAGCCTTCCCCAAATCTAACCCTAACAAGCGAGGAGACTACTCGCTCATTAGGGAATTGAAAAACATTTCTAAACTAGCTATCTAGGGCAGAGAATTATCCAAACTAGGGCAAGAAAGAAGTTACCTAGGGCATGGAAATAAAATTTAATTAGGGTAATGAAAAGAAAACTTACTCCTAATTTTCATTTGATGCTCTCTTCCTTCTTTACAGAAATTTACAGATCTGAATTTAGATAGATGAAATGAGACACAAGAAGAGGCATGACCTAAAACAAGTTTTAGGGCTTCTATTTATAGAGCATAGAAAACCCTAGGGTTACAATCGCGTCACATTTGCTTTTACAAATATACCCCTAGGAAGACTAGTCAACGCGCCGCCAGCCTCAGAAGTTTTCTGCACCGACCCGGGCTCAACACGGCCACGGAACCGCGGCCAAGTGCTATGTTTGGCCGCGGATCCGCGGCCAAAAAGGAGGCTTGTTGGGTGATTTTTGCTGTGCTGCTTTTGGTTGTGTTTTTCTTCCAGTTTCTTCAGTTGGTTCTTCAGAATGTCTTCTAGTTCTCTTCCAGATCTCCACAGTGAATAATGTAGTGGACTTTTACCGTTGCTTCGTGTCGAAGTCTTGAACCTTGCGCTGCCTTTGTGCTTTGTGAACTTGTTCATTGATCTTCATTGTCCCTCAAGATGTAGGCATGATCAAGATTCCACCATTTATCGGTCGTAGTCCCACTTTTGTATCATCTTTTCATCAATTTCACTGTTTTTGTTCCGAGAACCTGTAACCTGCAACTATGTAGCAGACATGGATCAAAAGCACCTGTTTATTTGTAAAATGAATAAGAATGGGGAATATAATAATGCAATATTATGGTATGAACAAATACCCCCAAACTTATCTTTTGCTCGTCCTCGAGCAAACCTAGTTTTATTCTCGAAAAAGACCTAGCTTCACTTTCGCAGGGAAACGCGATTGCTCTGAGCTCGTGCAACAAGCCGTTAAACCTCTAGGTGTCCCTAGTAGGAGGAGTGTTGTCTCCTGAGGGTTTTCAGCGGATACTACCCACAAAATCCTATCAATTTGGCCTATTAACTTTTATTCTCCAATTAGGTTTTCCAACAAGGAATTCTATTATCTTCGACTCATAAATTATCCACCCGTATTCTTCACGCTTCCTTATCTTTTAACTTAAGATTATATATGTTCTGTAGACTTACTTAGCTTTCGGCATCTTTTAAGTTTTCCTTCTAGGGTTCCATCTCAACTTAGGAAGTTTTATCATCTCTATTAAAGATATAAGTCCTATTCTTCATTCCTATCTCTTATCTAAACCCCAATCACATACCCCTACGTGTGTGTATATATCACCCCTACACTTGGAAATTCAAATCAAGCTAGCATACTCTTGTCCGTCATCCAAAGCACTTCTTAATTGGTGAATTTTTTTAGACTAATTTTGCTCACACATCCTTCATGCGACCGTTAATATTTCTTGAGGTACCAACAACCGATTACAAGATGTGTTTGCACATTAAAGCGTAATTCCTAGTCTTGTAACACCTAAGGCTTTAGCAGTGACTCCCAAACCAGTTGGTCTAAGACACTACGTGATAAAGCACCCTTGCTAAATATTTTTTTCTATTTTTGCAGCCTTAAGTAATTATAAAAACCAGTGTTCATTTTTTTCTTTATTCACACTTGTATTTTATTGTATTTTTTTTCATACTAAGGACTTTAGACAAGAGCATTTCAAGGTCTCTCCTACTATTCTAAGTTTCAAGGTTCGTGTTTGTGCAATTTGTAGGGTATATATTTTCAGAATTTAGACTTAAGCTTAGGAATTATTTTTCAAACTTACACTTTAATAAAAATTTCAATACTCTTCCCTTGTTTTAACTTAGCCCAAGGAGCCAACTCGAAATTTGCCTATTTCTAAATAAACTACAAAGACATATACTTTCTACCGTTAAATTTTAAGAAAGGTTATTTTTAGGGTTTTTAATTTACTAAGTCTAAGGTCTACTTGTTCCTAGCTAGTTAATCTTTTTGTCAAACTCAAGTTAATTAAGTCCAAAATTGAATGTTTCAATTTTTATAATTTTTAAATTTTTTCAATTTTTATGGGTTTTAAAATAAGTATGCAAATGAAAAAATATACACATGAATGCGAAGGAAGAAGTCTTACCGAGCACACACCCAAACATAAACTTGACAGTGTCCTCACTGTCAGGCTACACCAAGAGGGTCAAAAATGTCGGCACAACCTTGTTTATTTATTTATAGTTTTTTTTAATAATTTTTAAAAATTTTATGGGTTTTAAAAAAAAACAAAAAAAACAAAATATATACAAAAAGGACCCCCCCAAACTTAAGTGAGATAGTGTTTCCACTGTTTTAAGCGTTAAAGTTCAGAGTTAGGGAGGACAAAAATCAAACTATACAAGGCCTTACATAGGCCAAAGGTTAGCACCAACCATTCAAAAATTCTATCGTGATAATGGTAGGGTTGGTGGAAGAATGGAGTGTAGAGAAAGGAGTTGAGAAACACACGAGACCGTATGGGAAGAAAGGTGGAATATGGTCTTGGTATATTCGGAGAAGAATGGCGGAAGAGAGAAAGAAGTGTAGCACGAACTTGAGGGTGTAAATTGAGTGAATAAATTAGCGCAATTTGTGATGACCGATGTGTTAAAAGCGATTGTGCTAATCTATCAACCCGTCGAGAAATGGGGTCAAATCCCTCAAGATTCGCAAGAAAACATGGGTACGTTGAACTTGGTAAACGATCCATTGAAAATGGAAACGCGACGGATTCTTGCGTGGTCGAAACGATAGGAAGGACGAAAGGGAGTGATTTAGGGATAGTCTTATTCTCACCTAAGTAATCTGTCTCGAACTTGAAGGTTTCCATCAAAGGTTCGAAATGACTGTAAGCAACCGAGTCTAATGGTTCAACTAACTCATCTGAAAACTCAAAGGACTCAAACTCGGGCGGTGAGTCTTCAAAATCGTCCGAAAAAGTGAAACACTCGTAATCCTTATCGTCTGTGAGAACTGTGTCAGATTCAAGGAGGAACGTACTAGTGGTGTCAAAACCATTGTGATTAAACAGAAATTTTTCAAGCTCACAGTCCTCAAGCGTGATCTTTTGCGTGGTCGGAACGATGGAAAGGAGGGGGTTTGATTTAGGAAGTATAACAGTTAAAGGTTCAGCAGGATGAATTGGAAAATCCGACACATCAAACAAAAATGGTTCATCTTCAATACTATCCTCGATACTCTCCTCAATACTATCTTCATAATTCTCCTCAAAAGTTATCCCATCCATGCAATTATCATCAAAATCAAGACGCATATAAGGTTCGGGAGAAATATTTAATCACTCGGGATGATGAATTGGAGATAAAAATTCAGTCAAATCTGCGGGTTCATCATCCAAAATATTCCCTGCGTCAATATCTTCAATCAAGTGAAAATCAATTTTTTCGGACACCTCATCAAAAGCATGGATATTTATCAATTCAGGTTCTAGATTAGAGGTGTAGAGATCGAAAGAATTAGGTTTGGGTTTACTCGAAAAGGGCTCTTCACAATCAGGTAAATCAAACACTACAAAGTCGCACAACTCATTACATATTTTATTTTCAACTGGTGAATCATTTGGGACACTTGTTTGAAAACCGGAGTTGTGAGATTCAATTGAGGATGGGTAGGTTTGATTTGGAAGGGTGTATAGCTCACTTTCTCCACTCAAATTCTCGATTTGTCCAACCTCCCCATCATACATTGGAAATTTTGGAGCTAGTTGGAAACTGGCTACCGGTTCACTAGGTTGCATAAGGGCGGCCATGGACGCATCCACATTCCTCATCATTTGGTTTGTTGCTACCATATAAGCTTCCAACGACTGTTCTAGACTAGACAGGGGTTGTGAGGGGGTTTCAGAAAAAGATTCAAAGTTGTTTGGATACATGAAACTCCCAAATGGTTGTGTAGAATCATTGTCTAGGGAAGGTGTGAAAGTAGGGTAGGACTGGTAGGAATTGAATGGTTGGGCAGGAGTAGGATCAACATTTGGATAAAAAGGTGAATGGACTTGTTGATCCCAAGAACTGGAAGTGTTGAAAGGAGTGAAAGATCGGTTACGAGATTGTTCAATGTGTTCAGCAATAGACATGGGTTTCGGAGTTACAACAGGACTCGAAAAAGGGGTATCAATGTAAGAAGGTGGTGAAGGTTGAAATGGTTTATACAAAGTGGATTGTGGAGTCGAACTGTTTCTCCTAAATGCTTCTATTCGATCTTTCAAAGAAATTTTGGGCATGGAGAGGTCGTCCGTAATTCGACCAAAACAATTCGCGTATGAAGCAATGTTTGGATGAGGGTACCAAAGTTCGGCAAGAGTTTTGGGAGGTGGGGTACCCATGATGTAAGAAAGGAGAAGAAAAAGAATGTGGGGTGCACGGATTTCTTAGCGACAAGTTGCAAGTTTTTTTTAAATTTTTTTTTCTTTTTGTGTTTTCTTCTTTTATGTGGAGCTTTCTGCAAAAAATTTTTTTCGATAAAAGGCTTAGACATCGTTCAATCAACCACAAATGCACAATCAGGCCTAGATCTAGGGTCACCTAGGTCAGCTAGATAACTCCTAACAGTTCCAAAAGGCAAAGAGGTAGGACCTCAAACCGCCTCTTCACCGCCAATTGTGGCCAGGTAAGCACCAGGTAAGTGGGAGGTTCTCCACTACGTAAGTAGTGGGCCTAATTAAGTAACCACTTGCCTTAGACACACTTTCCTAGACACCACAAAGTCAGGTTAGGATTAACGGTAGATGCCTACAAC
Organism: Agapanthus africanus; assembly: GCA_030015575.1. NCBI lineage: Eukaryota > Viridiplantae > Streptophyta > Magnoliopsida > Asparagales > Amaryllidaceae > Agapanthus > Agapanthus africanus. The sequence goes on from CM057337.1 coordinate 503,362,527, forward strand.
TATTCCTCTGTCCTATTGAGCGCGAAGTCCTTAGGGCTGAGTCTAATCTTTTTTAATTAAATGATGGTCAATGCAATATGCCTTATGTGATTTCTAGGGTCCTGGGAAGGGTGATGAAATCCCCACCAAATCTGATTGGTGTAAAAGCCCCTTAAAGTCAGTTTAAATTATGCAAAGCAGTAAACACAATCAAACACTTGCAAACAATATTTTTTAGCGCGTCGCAAAGAATCCTGCATAAGATCAGTTATTGGAAGGGGGAGAAATTTTTGGCGCAAAGAATCCTGCAGGCAAATTTTACAGAGGAGATATCAGGGGTTCAGAGGAAGGTTCAAGGGAGCTTACAGCGATTTTTTCTGATGATGACGTCACCTAATGACCGCGGATGCGCGGTCAAAGCGCTACTTCGGCGGCGGAAACGCAGCGGCAGCGGCGGTTCAGTTCCCAAAATTTTTTCTGCCCCTCTGGTTTGACTTTTCTCTGCTGTTCAGATCTATGGTTTTCTATTTTGATCTCTGGATTTTTCCAGATCCGAACTTGTTCGTCGATCCTGCAAAATTCATACGAAAATACCCTTCACAAAATAACAAGATGATAAATTTTTATATTTTTTTATTTTCAGTTTTTATGATTTTTCAATTTTATATTAACCCGAAATTACAAAAAGAAAATAACACGCCATCCCCGGCAACGACGCCATTTGATTTTTCTCAAAGAATATTTATAACTGCAATAAAAAACGGTGTCGCTTTGTAGCTAGCCGGTGAGTACGGCTCGGTCTACAGGGATTTTGTGTATCTTTGATTTGTTCTAACGAGTTAATTCCGATTGGTGTCGGTTTGATTAAATCTAAAAACTAAAGTTGATCTAAACTAGGATTAACATCTTGCTAGGATTAGGTTTAGGTTAGGTTTGGAAAGTCAATATTCCTCACCGCTTTCTATGCCCTAATTAAGATCTATAAGGTGTTATGGTAATAATTAATAAAGTGGATTAGTACCATCGGGAAGAAACGATATTTCTTCCTCTATGTTCTTGTCCTCCCTTTCTTAATTCTTACCCTAACCTCCAAGGAAGACACGCTGAACCGGTCGTTTATACTACGGTATCACCGCTACCTCATGGGATAGGGTGTCGTAGGGAGCGATGTATGCATGTATGCATGGAGTCCTATAAAAACGTATGATGGGCAAGAAAGTGGTGAGTGCTCTTCATCTCTCAAGCCTTCCCCAAATCTAACCCTAACAAGCGAGGAGACTACTCGCTCATTAGGGAATTGAAAAACATTTCTAAACTATCTATCTAGGGTAGAGAATTAAATCTAAACTAGGGAAAGAAAGAAATTACCTAGGGCATGGAAATAAAATTTAACTAGGGCAATGAAAAGAAAACTTACTCCTAATTTTTATTTGATGCTCTCTTCCTTCTTTACAGAAATTACAGATCTGAATTTAAATAGATGAAATGAGGCACAAGAAGAGGCATGACCTAAAACAAGTTTTAGGGCTTCTATTTATAAAGCATAGAATACCCTAGGGTTACAATCGCGTCACATTTGCTTTTACAAATATACCCCTAGGAAGACTAGTCAACGCGCCGCCAGCCTCAGAAGTTTTCTGCACCGACCCGGGCTCAACACGGCCGCGGAACCGCGGCCAAGTGCCATGTTTAGCCGCTGACCCGCGGCCAAAAAGGAGGCTTGTTGGGTGATTTTTGCTGTGCTGCTTCTGGTAGTGTTTTTCTTCCAGTTTTTTCAGTTGGTTCTTCAGAATGTCTTCTAGTTCTCTTCCAGATCTCCACAGTGAATAATGCAGTGGACTTTTACCGTTGCTTCGTGTCGAAGTCTTGAACCTTGCGCTGCCTTTGTGCTTTGTGAACTTGTTCATTGATCTTCATTGTCCCTCAAGATGTAGGCATGATCAAGATTCCACCATTTATCGGTCGTATTCTCACTTTTGTATCATCTTTTTATCAATTTCATTATTTTTGTTCCGAGAACCTGTAACCTGCAACTATATAACAGACATGGATCAAAAGCACCAGTTTATTTGTAAAATGAATAAGAATGGGGAATATAATAATGCAATATTATGTTATGAACACCTCCATCCCTTACACAAGTCTGGGCCAAACCTGTACGGCCTCGATCTTCCTCGGGACCATATGAAAACCGTCTCCCGTAACTACAAGACCTAGGAGTCAACACAATCAAGCCTGAAGGAACATTCCGAGAATTTAGCAAACAGCTGGTGCTCTCCCAGTATCTGCAAAACAAATCCTCAAGTGCTGCTCCTGTTCCTCATGACACATTGGAAAAGACCAGAATGTCATCAATAACACAACAATAAACTGGTCGAGGAACGGCCTGAAGAAATCTGGTTCATCATATCCACGAATGCTGCTAGGGCATTGGTGAGTCCAACGACACCACCAAACACATAAAGCCCGTAGCGCGCACAAAAGCAGTATTCGAAGTGTCATCACTCCGAACCCGCAACCAATGATGACCTGATCCCAAACAAACTTAGAAAAAGTCTCACACTCTGGAGCTGATCGAAGAACTCGTCAATGCGAGGTAAAGGATACCTATCCGCACCGTAAGCCGGTTCAATTAACGATCCATCAATACACAACCTCAACTGTTGTCCTTCTCCTGACGAACAGAATAGGAGCTCCCCAACACGAAACACTCAGACGCACACGCCCCAACAAATAACTCTGCAGCTGATCCTTAAGCTCTCTAAGCTCCGCCGGCTCATCTGGAACAACGTCGGAAAACTCTCGCACGATAGGAACCCGGTCCAACAATCCCACTGTGGCTCCGGTATCACGAATGAACGCCAAGAATCCTAGAAATCCTCTCCTCAAAAGCCGACTAGCGAAAAAGGCTGAATTCAAGCTGTGAGAGGCGGCACCACTGTTCTCCCATGCACAACAAGAACTGACTCGCCGGGAAAACAAAACCTGACTGTTTCCTCGCGGTAGTCCATAGACGCCTAGCACGTAGCTAACCAGTCTGTGCCCAGGAGAACGTCAAATCCAACATCTCAAGAAGGATCAAAATGACGGACGAACCTCTATCTCCTATCCGATTGGCACACGATTGAAATACGTGTCGCACAACAAAAGAATCGCTGACAGAAGTTAACACAACAAACGGCTGATCTAGTTAACACGACTCTCCTCGTCCTAAGTCTCTGCTACTCCCGCGACGGTTACGAAATCTGCCTCGACGACTAAGCCTCTGTCTCTGGGCTGGTACACCGGTACGAGTCCTCCACTGTTCCGGAACTCCCAAAGTCTCGGAAAGACGCTCCCCATCAAAACGGGCTGCATCCACTGGTGCTGTGTGAGTAACACGATGCAGTGCTGATTGCAAGGAATAACTGGATAACAGGGGTGGCAACCTCCTGTCGCCGCGCTCTACTTGTCTCAACCAAAGACCTCATCGTCTGGCGCAAGTCCTGCATCTCAGCCTCAAGCCTACTGATACAATCTATCGAATGTGGATCCATCTGCTCCTGTGCAACAAGCGTGCTATCCCGGTCAGTCCTCGTCCCACACGAGTCGATTCTGACCTCGGCTCTTGTCGCACCACTCTGAGTCCTCCTGGTCATCGGCGGCAAAGGCTATAAATGGAAATAGGATTCGATATGAACACGGAAATCGAATCATAAGGATATGTATCATCAAGGAAGGAATTTCAAGCAATTTCACACTACGTTACTCTGCTTAAGCTACCTACTCCATCATACCAAGGTCATCCTACACTCCGAAAGGCAAAACCTATCGCTCTGATACCAACTTTGTTACCCGAAATTGGCACGTGACGGCCCTTAAACTACGCAACATATACAGGCGTAACACAATTTAAGTAAGCCGAAAACCCAGCAATCTAAACCATCAAAAGTAATAAGAAAGTGATAATAGAATTTTCAAAACCTTTGAAATCTCAACCCAAATTCTTTAAAGTCCAACTTTTCTTCCTTTAAAATTTTGGCAGCACCTCCTTTGTAAAAACCAACCCCAAAAATAGATACAACATAAATATAAGTAAAGCATCCCCAACGGGAGTAAATCCACGCCCAACGGAGAAAAACAACCACCATAACAGATATACAACGCCGTAGAGAAGAAATAAAAGACGTGTAACATTTCAGAAAAATAAAATATTATTTTTGGAATTTTTATAATTAAATAATAAAATATTGAATATTTTAATAAAGCGGTATAATTAAATACCGATAAATGGGGAAATTTTTTCAAAATTATGGAAATTACTAAAAAAGAGGGTGCTATATGTGATTTATGCAAATTATGAAATTTTATGATTTATTTGACACTATTTTTGTGCTAATCGCGATTAAAAATCGCTAATCGGGCTTTAAACGTGTTTTGTGCATATGACATGCACGTGTCATTTTTAACACTTGTTACATTTTTCTTCATGATTCATGCATGTCTATTTGTTTTGGGTTTACTATTGAGTTGAGAAGAAAACAAAATGAAAAGAAAAGAAAAGAAATATGATTAAAGAAAGGGGTATGGGCATGGAAGAGAGAGGGTGAGGGGTCTACCAAGTCATGGCTCATCTCTCCGACTTCTTCATCTTTATCTTTCTTCTTCCTCCTTCGGCCCAAGGCAGCACCTCTCCTCCCTCCTCTTCAAAACCCCCACTTCATCACTAAAAACTCTCAAAAACCTCATCCGCACTTCACAAAAATTGTGCACAAGCCCTCAAGCTACACTTTGGACCAAGAAAGTTTGCATTTTGGCGCTGTGGAGGATTCATGAGTGCTAAATGAGGTAATCCTTTCACAAATAGTGTAGTATTTCAAGTTCTTTAGCCTCTTTTCAAGTTTAAAATTGATTTGGCGATGTTTGGTGAACTTTGAAGATTTCTAGAGAGGGTTGTGAGATTTTTGAGTCGTGTTGGTGAAATTGAACTCTTGTGGTGACCTTAAACCCCTCTCAATTGAGAAAAACCCAGACCAAACACAATACAAAATCTGGAAATGAAAACAGAAAACTGTAAATATCGGTTTGTGAGGAAATTGAGTGTGCAGGGAAATCTGGGATGATCCGGGGAAATTTTAAAACAAACTAACAATACTAGGGACTTGGCTAGACCACCAGGAGACCACCCTCTATACACGAGACCCCAACTCCCCCTCTGAACCGACCAGGCCGGAATTTAGCCTAGTGTGGCCTGCCACGTAGGTGGGTTAGGTCCCCAGGTTGCCCCCATTGCTCATATGCACCCTATACATCACTCCAGTATTGTTTTGGAACATTGTTTTCACCTTGATCAAAATCTGGGATCATTTTCTTATGTTGATGTTTTGATTCAAGTTATAGTTTTGTGTATTTTAAATTCTGGATTTTTGTATTTGTGGTTTATCTCGATCACGTGACGTTTGTACGTCTATATCGAGTGATATCGGGTTGATTTGCGGGAGTAGACCATAGGTTTTGACCTATATGAGTTCCGCGTGTCGTTTTGGTTTCGATTTGGTTTTAATGCAATGCGATACGTATGACATGTAGGTACCCCCATGATGATTCGAGACGATGAAGAAGATGATGGCGGCATCGACATCGGCAAGCAAGATCAGGTGAGTAGATTATATCTACAGGGGAAGTCAGGTGGATGGCGTATAGCACCCCCGCAGTTCGATGTATAGTATGCTATATATATACTATATATATATGTTTATGTGTTCATGGATATGTTTAGGGTTGTAGAAGTGAACTAGTATAGCTTCTTAGTTGCGAACCCTAGAATAGGTTTTCACTCACACGCGCACACACATGCTTACTGTTATACTTGTGCGTTTATGGGGATACGTATATATATATACACACATAGGTATGGAACTATATATATATATATATACGTATACCGACACATGGATGATGAGTATTGTATATGATATGAGGAGATGAGTCGATGAGATTGGGCATGGTGCCACGAGATCGGTGATATGATGTGGTTCGTATTAGGAGATACGACATGAGATTTTAGCGAGCCTTTAGGCATGTGTTTTCATACACGCATATATATATATATATATGTATGGTATCAGTTGTACTAGACTTAGGTCAGTACCCCAGTTCATGTGATATGATGATAAGGATACCAGATATGTGATGAGATGAATGTGATATTTGACCTGTACTCAGATTTGGGATGTCGTACGACGGATTTACGTACGAGCTATATATTGATGATAGATTCGCACTCTTGACTCGAGGATGTCATATTGTATTTGTATCGTATGTGATACTATTGAGGCGGGATCACCGACTATTATATTATATATATATCGACTCAGATTTAGGTAGTTTCCGCACCCTTCCGATTAGCTTGTTAGTTAGATCTGTAGTTTACTTAGTAGATGTTAGACAAGACCCGAGTCATACCTATTTCAAAACTAACGAACCATGAGTATTTTAAAGACAGGCAAAGAGATTCTACGGATATTTTCAAAAGACGCATCTTTTCTTAAAAACACCGTAGTCCTTATTTTTCTAAAAACCCCGATTCGTCTTATTTCAAATGGCAAAACTGTATAACATTTACATATTGATGTGGATACTTCACTGTTGCGTTTATTATTCGATTCTGCATATTCTTGCTATTCGCATCGCATTTCATGTGTAAATGTGTTTATTGTTATATTAAACCCATGCTGTTAGGACACCAGCACTATTATCGATGATGCGTATGTTCCACGTACACCTGTTTGCCGGCTCACACACTTCATCATCGATAATTGCCATGTCACAACACAGTAGGTTTGTTGCATCATGATATGACTCCTTGTATGACATACTGCCACACATACATATTGTACACTCATACTTGCGTATATATCTACTTGTACATCTATATTGGCGCACAGACATATTGTACACTCATACTTGCGTACACACATATTGTACACCCATACTTGCATACATACGTATTTGCACATACATAGATGGTTCTGGCTTTATTTTGAAGATTTGGGAACCGCAAGATATATTTTAAGAACTGGATTCATTTAAAAGAGCGGTTTTGCCCTCGATGTGTGCATATTACTGTTTTATTTTGCATGATATATGGATATGCTTACATTTCTATCATATGTCGCATATATCTTGCTTTATGATTTTACACATGGAGATATGTTGTTTTCATGATATTTGTGGATTTGGGAACCGTGGGTATTTCAAAAGAGAGTATGTATTGTTTTAAAAAAACCCGGTTACCCTTGATATGATATTTCAGTGCGCCCACCATGAGTTTTATCAGTTCTGATGTATATACACCATGTAAGGAGGAGTCGTGAGCCGTGTGCGGGTACATGGTGGGGCCCAGTATGGTTCCCCGGGGCAAGAAAAGGATGCTGTGTATAAGACAGTGAGCCTGGTAGAGGGACTACTACCTACCGGTGATTGTATTTGGGCTCGGCGGATATCCGGAGGATACCGACCGGAGTCGAGAGATGATATGGGCCGATCCGGACTGACGAAGCCCTATATATATAAGGATTTACGTGCCGATGCTGGGCACAGGTTTCATGATGTTTTCGAGTATCGATACTGCACACTCAGGTTCCATGATTTTGATGTGTCGCGAGGGACACACGTTGATTTATATCCTCATACTTCCATGCATATACTTTATGATATTTACATGTATGATGTTCTATGTCATTGGTTGACACTTGGACGAGATTCACATGCATACAGACATTGATTACATAGCTGGACGATATCCACATACTCATAGACTTCATGATATAGTTGACACTGATTATATTGATCATACCTCATATTTATAATATGTTGCTACCTGAGGCACTGGCACGAGCACTTGGTACTACATTTATGTATAGATGTTTACCCTTGCCACCTTATCATGCTTCAGACTTATTCATATTGAGGATATATTATTACTGATCGTATTGACCTAGGATTGAGTCATACATACGATATCTGCTCTGTGATGTTTTCTACTCACAAGTTGGCAACTCACCCCCGTTGTGCCACAGTTCTTGCAGGTTTTTGCCGTACAGGTTTTATTGCGACTTTTATGGCACACTGCTTCCTTTCTGGGTGATTGCTTTGGTAGGTGGGTTCACTCGCATCGTGACCACCATTGTATTTGTTTATTTTAAGTTGTATCTAGTGATTCCATCAACCAAACATGTATACTTATTTCAGACTTAGATGACCAGTGTTGTATATTCTTTCGACCTTAGAGTCGCGCGTTGTAGTATTATGGTTTTCTTGATGATTTCGAGTTTCCTTTTGAGTTTTAATCCCCGGCCTTTGGCGTTGTATATTATATTGCTTGCGTGGTTGTGACCGTCGATTGACGAAGAGCTAGCTCCCGCTTGGAGATGCCTTTTATCATTATATATGCTTTTATCATGTTGTACCCCGTTCGGGGCCAGTATTTACAAAAGAAACTCTGCCGAAATTTTCAGAAAGGACTTGAGATTTTAAAAATGCATACTCGGCTTACTTATTTAAAAACCTTGTTTTTAAAACATGTTTTCTTCACTTCTTTAAAATTAATTTTCCTTCATTTATTATTTAAAATGGTTTTAGATTTCTGGGATTTTGGCTTACTTGAATTAGATGGGATCCTATAGACTTCATATGATTCAAGGGCTAGTCACGTGCTATTTCGGGTCATGACAAGACGATAGAAGTAAAACTGCATAAAAGACCTCCAAGTCACAAAATAATATACAACATCGTCCTCACATCAAGTCTCTAAGTCATACAAGATAATGGTAGATGGAGAGTACAAGATACAACGAATATACAATAAACATGAAAGGATAACCACAAACCCACCTAAAGCAAAACAGCACACTGTGAGCCGAAGCGGTATCCGCAGCAAAAGATACTTTGATAGATGATAATAGCCCTGCCTCTGACTACTGTGAGGATCAACCTGCAAAATACTGTGGCACAACGGGGGTGAGTTGCCAACTCATGAATAGTAAATAAATATATGCAGGTAATCGCAAGTATGCACGTATAGCGCAAAACTAACATATGTAACTAATAGCAATAAAAGTCATATGAATGCAACAGTCATGAAGGTACACTAGCAGGTACGACTAATATATGAAGCAATGATAATATGATGATCTGTATGCAAAAATCATGTAAGGTACTCTATTAGGTACAACTAATACATGAAGCGATGATATGACAATGTATATATGCAACAGCCATGAAAGGTACGCTAGCAGATACAACTAACACATGAAGCAATGCATATAAAATAAAGGTATGTAAATGCAACAGTCATGAATGGTACTCTATCAGGTACTAATATATGAAGCAGTGCATAATCAATAAATGTGGAATATGGAATGAAACATGTCATTTTCACGGAATCCTGACATCGTGGTAGGACCAAAGTCTATCAAGACAATCCAAATCCCAATTTCCACAAATCAGCCCCTAAATTGGCTCTCATATCATATAAGTCTCACAAACCCTTAATGTACAATATCAAGTAAATCTCATATATCCTGAATGTACAAAATCAGCAATCTCATATATATCCTGTATCCAATATCAAATCAACCTCATATACATCCTGTATCCAATATCAAATGAATCTCCTATATCCCAAATCCAATATCAAGTGATTCTCATATATCCTAAGTATAATTGCATGAATAATTTTGATGATTTATATAAATTGATATGTATACATATATATTAGCGTCCCATTCCACTAATATATATGTATATGCATATATAAGAGCGTCCCTTTCCACTGTTATATAAACTTAGGAGTAAAATATCATGAAACTAATGTGTCAAGCATCGACACAGAAATGCTGATCTATCAGGTGCTGTCACCACGACTGGCACCCTGATAGGTATGTATCATACTCTATACCGAAAGCTCGAGTGCCTAGCTCTGACCTTCGCCTCTCGACGTATCCATACGCACATGACTCCCGTCGGTATCCCCACGATAACCGCCGAGTCATAGGTACTGTCACCGGATAGTATGGTTCCCCTGCCAGGCTCAATCGACAAGGTCCTTCAATCGTCTTGCCACGGGGTACCTCCGGGCCCCACCATGTACCCTCATACGACCCACGACGCTCCTCGCATGGGGTATATATATCAGAACCGATAAATCTCATGGTGGCTGCTGAAATATCATATCAAGAGAAACCGGGTTTTTCAAATAATGCATAATTTCATGAACTACCACGGTCCTCAAATACAGAAAATATCATGAAAAATCCATATCTCAATGCGAAATTCCATGAATATAATATACGCAACATAAAACTGAAATGCGAGCATATAAAGAAAAAGCCGCTATTTAACTGCAACAAGTTAATATAATTATCATGCGGTTCCTAATTCCTCCAAGTCTATATAACATCATATAAAGGTAAACATGTAGCTATGGCCAGATATATGTGTAAATATAAAGGTATAGCAAGGTATATGTATCTACCTATAAGTAATGATGTAATATAACCTCCAGGTATAAGTGAAGTATGTATGCATGGTATACATGTAACTATGTCATTATGTGTGTATGTACCTATCGCTATTGGCACAATACCCTATAGGTATACAGGTAACTAGCATGTAAGCATGTCAAGGCATATGTGTAAGCATGTAGGTATACAGGTATGCTATATGTCATATGCATAAAGAAATATGAATCACTGTCTCAATGTTCCTAACCAAACGATATCATATAGGTATGTGTGTTGTGGGTGTCATGGCAATTATTGACGGTGTGTGTGGCATACAATCAGTGCTCATGCAAAAATGAGCCGTCAATAATAGTGCAGTGTCCTAAGGGTACAAGTCCAAGCACAACAAGTAACTAAGCAATAAGGTGTATACGCAACTCTATATATTTAATAGAATATGCAACAATATTATAACATCTCTAGCCCAGACGCATAACGTCATGCGGGCGATTCCCCTGTAGATGTTAAATCTACTCACCAACCGTCCTGGTTATGTGAAGCCTACCACTCGCTTTCCCCTGTTCGCAGCGCCCGAAGTCCTCGCCTGCGATCCTGAACACATATAACAATAAAGCAAGCGTATATAAGCAATCGACCAAAAATATGTACAATTACGTTTAACTGACACACCAACTCCAAACATACTCTCGAGTGTCCGTTTAGTGGCTAACGTGCGTAGCGACACTAAGAAACGAACTCAAGAGCAAAAGCTACACAAAGACACGAACGACATTGGCACGACCCTAGTTAGGAACGCAAAGAGATACAACTACCAAGTCTAGACCCTAATCGTACCGATCACGCATTCACAACACACTAATAAACGTGGATCAATATAATTAACGTCGCAATGTCAAAAGAAACCCACGCCTAAAACTTACCGAAATCTAGTAAGCAACATATAACATTTTAGCACCAAAATACAACTTTTTACCAAACTAGAATTTACAAACATCACTAATTACCATTCATACCTTTACTAGAATTATAATCTTGCCTAATTAGGATTTAGTAAAAATCTAGTTAGTAATTAAGCTAATTAGATAATTAGGAAAATATCATTTAACAAATCTAGCAAGTAGGTTAAGTTTTATTTGTCTAATATTATCAACTAACCATTTCATTTATAAATATCCTAATTTGATTAACAAAACCCTTACTAGAATTTCCAAATATGAATTTAAAAGCTTAATTTAAACATCTAATTAAGCTAATTAAAGTAATAATACCACAAAAGAAATTAGGGCTAGGGTTTATACCAACAAAGAGACAAGATTTGAAACAAGAATAATCCAAACTTTAGCCTCCAAAATCCTCACTAGAATGAAGACCCAAGCAAGTTTTGTGAAGAAGAATGATGGGAAATGATTATATTTAAGTTTGTATGAATTTATTTGGATTTTTGATGATTTATTTGTGCTAGAAAATGATGAAATGAGGTAAGAAGAAGAAGTGGGCAGCAAGGAATGAGGGAGGCTGGCCATGAGGGAGTGGGGGTGTTTTGTGCCAAAAGAAGAAGAAAGTTCTAGCAAAATTCATTAAATGCTTCATTAAATACAAAAATGACACCTTTTCTTTCTTTTCTTTTCTTTAAAAAAAATTTAAACACAAAATATCTAGATATTTGGAACGAATGGTTTAACAAAATATCTATTGATTATATTAGCATAAATCCACATTAGTAGTGATTAACCAAAACCAAAAAGTAATTATCACTAATAAAGTGCACAAAAAAAATCATTAAAATAATAATTTAATTAGGAAAAAATTCTTTGTGAACCAAAACCTCCCATTACCACCAAAGTCTGCGCACTAGCTTTATTCTAGCTAAACTAGGTGCCGACAAGTCTATACAGAACTTTGATCACAATCAGATTAAAACGGAAAACACCAACTATTTTACCCTAAAACCGAAAATTCGCAAAACGATTTCTAAAACGTTACATAGGGACACTTTAAGGATGTGCTTATAGACTACCCAACTCTCACGTATATGATCGCCATCATACTGCCTGTAGTCAAGCGAGAATCCTAAGGGCTCTATCAACGTGTAATAGTGATATGTAATGTCACCTAAAGCTGTACACGATGATAAAAATAAAACAGATAGCATACTATTCTCTATCAACGTGTAACAGTGAACTGCAATGTCACCTAAAACATGTACACGATGATAAAGACAACTCAGATAGCATACTATCCTCTCGAGTAAGATTGTCCTACCGGTATAGGTCCTCCCTCAATCATTGTAATCACGTGCCTGCGATCCAATAATTGACTTTGAGGGCACTATATCCAACAGTGGATTCCCGAAGTGCCCGTAGACCGAGAAGTTTTTGCACTGATCAAAGACCATGATCTAGAGCACAAGAATCTTCATCTATGCGGAACATGGTACAACCAAATCATCAGGGGTCTGCGGAGATTTTCTTGCGCGGTACCCTCGGAGCCCATTTTGGCGATATCTTACGCTGACCCATCCCCGGTGAACTATACCGTGGAGGAGGTTAATTACAATTCAGATGGTCTTCTTCAGCCTTCTTTGGCTGCGATACCCATACAGCCTCCAATGGCGTTGGATATCTGTAACATTTGAGAAAATATAAAATATTATTTTTGGAATTTAATATTAAAATAATATATTTCCCGAAAACTGCCCGATTTGCGAAATTTGGGTTTTCGAAAAAGGGTATAAATATATAACAATAATTGTGAAATAATTGAAAATTATAATTATTTATCCGTTTAAAAATATATTTAAAGGATTTGGCATTTTTAAAATTTATTATATGCAGTTTTGATAAAAACCCGATTAGTGCACTGCTAATCGCGATTAAGCCAAATCCGCGTTTCTACAGTTTTCCATGCCTAGTGCACCATGACATGTTATATGTTGTTCTATTTCATTTGTGTTATGTGTTATGGTTTTATTGTGGTGAGAAAGGGGAAAAAATGAAAAAGAAAAAGGTGTCATGATGACTTGAGGAGAGAGAGAGAGGAGATATAATGATGAGAGTGAGCATGCTAGGAGAGAGAATGAGAGTGAGAAAGAGAGGGAGGGAGAAAGTGCTGCCCCATATCCATTCCGCCACCATTTCTTTGATCTCTTTCTTCATCCTCAAGCCTCTCATTCTACCCACATGACCCATCTTCAAAATCTCATCAAAACCCCATGCCCCCTTCACAAAAGATGATCGCATCCTCACCCTCATCGCAATGAACCAAGCAAAGTGAGATTTTGACAAAATTGGGACTTCTAGGGTTTTGTTTGGTAGTAACCATAAGGTATATATCTTTCCATTTAGGGTAGTTTGTTTTCCTATTATTCTAGTTAGTTAGAATTGGGTTAAGGTGTGGATTTGTGAACTTGGAAATTCCTAGAGAAGGGTTTGAGTGTTGTGTGGATTGGGTGATGCCTAGTGGTTGTTACAAGGCCCTAGAGACCAATTATTGACCTGGACCAGTGACTAAACCGCAAAATACGAACTTTAGATTCGTCGATATCGGGTTTTTGTGGATTTATTGATGGTATATAGGAATCTGGGATGACCTGAGACCACCATAAAATAAGATCCCTTGGCAGAGATATGTGCAGGTGATTATGAAGCAACCCCTGAAACCCGAGACCAAAATTCCTTAATCCGGCCGCAAATTTATTCATTATGGCCGCAATTTGTGGCCCAATTTTGGTGGAATTTGTTGGTTTTTGGTTGGTGGGTCCCTTAGGTGATATCTAGAGCAACCCCATATGCAAAATTGGCTAGTTTGACCTGAGTCAAAATCTAGGAGCACATTGGGGTGTTTTTGGCTATGTTTTCCATATTTTGAAATGTTTGGTTTTGCTATTTGGATTTGTTTTGGGTTGTTGGATGTTTGTACATCTACAACAAGGGTTGTTTGATTGTTTTTGCACGCGTAGGCCATAGGTTTTAACCTATGACCGCACCGTGTGCCGTATCGGTTTTCCGGATTCGATTTTAATAAACGATTGCGATTGTGTATTATTGTAGGTACCTTCGCATGGATTCCGAGGCGACGGAGCATGCATCATCGACTTCGGCAAGCAAGAAGCAAGGTGAGTGGATCTATATCCACGGGGGAAGTCGGGTGGATGGCGTATAGTACCCCCGCAAGTTTTTGATGGAAACCGAATCATAGTAAATGGTTAAGGAAACCTTTAATAGAAAACTATAGATAGACTTAAATGATAGTTAGAATTGATGTGATATGGCTAATACGTGATGACGGGATTTGAGGATGATATTTGATGATATTGCCTTTTAGGGTACTATAGGACTAGATAGTCGACGTAGATGTGTCATCCGAACCATACCTATTTCCAAACTGGAGAATCGTATACATCTTTTAAACAGATACCCTGAGGGACGTTACGGATTTTCAAATGATATCTTGCTTTAAAAATACCATAGCCCCTACTTTCAAAACTACGATTCGCATCTTTCAAAACTGTTTGTATGGTTCGGGTGAGTATGTTAGATTAGATAAGTAGCTTATAGTAAAGGTAGAATGTATATATATAACTTTTGATTCAATGTGAGATATAATGCGATAAAAAGAATGTACGATTCGATATGATGACTTGGTGATATGTTGGTATACGGATGAGAGTCGATTGAGATGATTGATACCTTACCGGTCCCCTAATACGAGATTGTTATGGATATGACCTGGGACATAGGTATATAGATATATATAGAATGTTGTGAATCATGAATGATAGGCCGTACGTGATATTAGGCCGTACCCTTATTGTCTTATAGGTTGATAGGACCCTTATTGGTTTAATGCTGCCGTACGATGATTTTCCGTGCGTGATGAGTTTGACTTGATGTTTGATCTATACCCTTGACTAGAGGCTGCCGTACGATGTATAGTATCGTGCGCGTTGTTGTGAGACTTTATGTCGATTGATAGATTTACTGACTCGGTCATGTTAGACACGTATACCCGTCAGCATTTGCATATGATTTACCTTATGCTGCATTCATGTTATTCTCATTGCATTACCTATACCTGTGTTAGTACACTTACACCATTATCGATGATGCGTATGTTACACGTACACAGATTTGCCGACTCACACACTTCATCATCGATAATTGCCATGTCACTACACAGTAGGATTGTTGCATCATGATATGACTCTTTGCATAATTTACTTGCTATTGTTGCATATGCACCTTTATACGATTTTGCATTGAATTTTGGAGAATTGGGATCCGCATGTTATATTTTAAAAACTGGAATCATTTAAAAGAGCGATTTTCCCTTAATATGTCATATCACTGTTCCATGTTGCATGATATACGGATATGCTTACATTTCTATTATATATCGCATACATCATGCTCTATGATTTTACGCATTGAGATATGCTGTTTTCATGAGATTTCTAGATTTTAGAACCGTGGACATTTTAAAAGAGATTATGTGTTGTTTTAAAAACCCAGTTTCTCTTGATGTGATATGTCAGTACGTCCAACATGCATTTTCTCGGTTCTGAGACGTGTGATATGTGAAACCCGATTCGAGGAGCCGGATGAATCCGATTATGGGTACATTGTGGACCCGGTATGGTACCCCGGGGCAAGAAAGGGATGCTGTGTATACAGACGGTGAGCCTGACAGAGGGACTACTGCCTACAGGTGATTGGTTGGGCCTGGAGGATATCCGGAGGATACCGACCGGAGTCGAGAGATGATATGCGCCGATCCGGACAGATGGAGCCCGTGGGCCGATCCGGACTAACGGAGTTCAAGAGATATGAGGATTTACGTGTCGATACTGGACACGGGTTTCATGATGTTTTCGGGTGTCGATGTTGGACACCCAGGTTCCATGATTTGATGTGTCGCGAAGGACACCGTTGATTTATATCCTCATACTTACTGGCGTACATACATTGATTATGGTTGGATGAGATCCACATGCATACTTACACTGACGATATGGTTGGGCGAGATCCACATGCATACATACATCGACTATATGATTGGATGATATCAGCATACCTATAGACTTCGAGTATATTATTGGCATATTTGTTTACTCGGTCACCCTTGATATTATAGTATTACCTTTATGATATAGTTGACCTAGGAGTCGTTGTTTATTCGATTTCTATCTGTTGATATTTTTCTACTCACGAGTTGGCAACTCACCCCCATTGTGCCACAGTTTTTACAGGTTGACCGCACAGATCAGTAGTGGCATCACTGGCACATATTTTCATTTAGGTGTTTTGCATTGGTAGGTGGGGCATTTGAATCGTACCCACTCTTGTATTTATATTTCATTTTGTATCTAGTCAACTCCATCAATCAAAATTAGTATTTGTATAAGTATTAAGACTTAGTGAGATTTGTGGTTGCGAGACTTAGGGCGAGGGGTTTTCCGCTACTTGTGGTTTTTATGTCTTTCTTTTCTTTATCTTTGTGGTGATCTTCTCCGTTGGGCGTCGTGTGTGTGTGTGTGTGTGTGTGTGTGTGTGTGTGTGTGTTGTCTTGCGTGATTGTGATCCGCCGTTTGGTGAAGAGGTAGCTCCCGCTTGGGGATGCCATTATTATTGTTATGTATTGTGGTTTTGGATCAAAAAATACAAAGGAGGTGCTGGCCAAATTTTTAAAAGACGAAAACCTGTTTTCCAACTTGCATTTTTTTCATGTTCCATCACCTATGCATTTATGAAAACATTTATTTCATTCCACCTTTATTTTCTTAAAAAGGTTTAGATTTCTGGGTTTCAGCTTACTTCAATTCCGTTACGCCTTTAGACGTTGCGTGATTCAAGTGCTGGTCACGAGCTAATATTTCGGGTCGTGACAATATCCTAGGGTGGCGTATATGCCAGGGTGAGTCGCGCCCTTGGGGACAGCCATACAATATAGGCTTGACTCCCCGTCACCCAGCCGGATATTTGCAGTGGGCCCGGTACATTCTGTCCGCCAAGAGGTTGCAGTTGCTGAGGCTCGGGCTGTATCCCGCAGTTTATGTTTCTCTCTTTCAGTACTCCACGCCTCCTATATGGTGGGTAAAAGCCTTTTTGGAACAATGGAACGTTCCAACTCACACTTTCCTTTTGTTGGATCGGGAAGTTTCCATCTCTTTAGAGGAGTTCGTGGAGATTTCTGGCTTGCCGGTTACATGGGAGCAATATGAGGAACTACTTCCTCATGATGAGTACGTCTTTGCCGCCAAGTCGGTGATTATGGGCTTTACCCCGGACAACGCCATTCAACATCAATCACCAAGTTTGATTAAGGTGTTGAATATCTACGAGGGCCTATTTCTCGAGTCTGGGAGCCATAGGGTTAATTTTACAGATTTTATCACTCGTTTTCTCCGCTCGGAAGTACTGTCGAAGGAAGCCGCGAAGTTCGTCAAACTTGATGATCCTTTTGGCTTAGGTTTGGGCAACCTGCCAACGGCGAAGGCGGATCAGAAGAGTTTCTTTCTTCCCGACACCCCGGTCGTCCCTTTTGCAGAGCTTGCAGCTCCTGGGATCGACGTAGAAACGTTCTTTTTGGGGTTTCTCGGGCTATGGCTGAGCTGGTTTGCGCTTCCGATGCACACTCGCCGTATGAGGCTGTCCGTCTTCTACCCAGCGTATCGAATGGTTATTGGGGTGGAAGTGGCCGTCGGGGTCGCTAGGTTAGCCCATTTGTATCACGGCCTTAGCCTAGCGGCAGATACTACTCAACCGGGGGTGCAGCCCGTGAACTTCTCAATGCATTACTTCACCTCGTGGCTCAAATTTCATGTGCTTGGCGCTTTTGGAATTCACAAAAGGCCCCTTTTTTTTTATGAAAGATATAACTTTCCTCGACTGCTGCGGCTGGTTGACGCTTCTATTTTGGAACCGACTCCACGAGAGGCTAGGGGCTTACTCCTTCACCCACGTACCATCGGGGATGGCATGACCTTTGTTGACAAGGTCTTATGTATCGGCAAATAATCCGTGAAGGCGGTGCAGCCACTGCGGGACACCTTTAAAAATGGCGCCTCTACCTTGAAAGCTCGGGAGATTCTCTACCTATATTCGATCAGGCAGGGCTTTCTGGTGTTTAGGCAGAATGATGCGGCGTTGTTTATGAGATACAACCCGCATCGTTTCACCTAACAATCTAGCTACAATCAGGGTGTTCCACTTGAAGCCTTTCTAGCTGAGCCGCCCGCCACAGAAGAAGGCATCCGCAACGCGCTACACCATTTCATAAAGCTCAACACCGGTTCTAATTTTTTTATCAGTGAGCCAAGCTGCGTCCCAAAGGTGTTGAACATGTACGTAGCATGGTACCACCATGCAATGGGTGCTGTCATCAGGGAGGAAAAGAAGTTGTTGCTTGATCGTAAGGGTGCAGCCCATGGTGGTAATCTAGTTATTCCTTTGAAGCAACGGACCGTCGTTCATCCTCCTTTGAGAGAGGTTGCTGCGGTTATGGTACCGCGTGATATGCCTGAGCTACCGCTACCCCATGCTCCCGTTTAAATGGCAGCTGCGGCGTCTCCTGAGTCCGGCTTGGGTGCGGAGATTGGGACTCGTCGCCCGAAGTTGCCCGCTAAGCGCAAGCTCGTGTTACCGGCGACTGGTACTTGCTCGCAGAAGAAGAAGAAGAAGTCGATTCTTTCTGTAAACGTTGTACTCGGCTAGGAGCCTCATGCTCCTTATAGTGAGGGCCTAAGCGAATATGGGACCATCTAGGGTTTATTTATGGCGCCGGATGATACTGATCTGGAGGCCGCCATCGCAGTTTCCGAGTGACTAGCTAGCCACAAAGCAAGACTGATCATCATCGCACAGTCAGGTAAACTTCAGTCGTATCTTCTCGCTGTTATTTTTTTATTATCATGTTTTGGCTGACACTTCTTCTTCAACATGCATCTCCATTGAAGAGTCTCTCGCAGCTTCTCTCAAGACTTTTGAGGAGGAGGAATAGCTTCGTGCTTCCTTAGGCATCGGTACATTTCGGCTCACCGCGCCTCCATTCCCATTTTTATGGGTAAACTAACTCTTCTTTTCCATCTTATTGCAGGGACTACCTCGACTCAGGTTATCCCGAGTGCAGTACCGACTTCGCAGGGTGGTGCGAAGATGCTTCCAAGGCCGGCTACCGAAGTCTCAGCCTCTCCAGTATTGCCAAAAGAGGCTTCACTTAAGCAACCGATGACGGACACCACAACGGCTCCAGTGGCAGCTCCTGGCTCGGACGATGTCCTCTCCTTGTCGGAGGTTTTAAGAAGATCGGCTCTCATGGCCCAGGCAGAAAGGAAGCGCAGGAGGCGTGCAGCAAGAGAACGTAACGCCGCCTTGGCTGTAGGTACAAGCTCGAGCGCTGCTTCCTCTTTCCCTGCTTCTTCAAAGGGTGCTCCGGTCACCCTGTCTACCACACATAGACAGGTGGCATGGGCGGCTCGAGAAGCAATTGAAAAGCCGACCCAAGGTAATGTAACACTGGGTCCTTTTTATTAGAGTTTAATCTTCAGATTCTCATATATCATACTCTGCAGGGCTAAGTCCGGGTGAGGAGGTGGCAGGCGAGATGACGACAACTACCCAGCCCGAAGCGGCTACTCTTTCTCAGTAGTCTGTAACTGCTCCAATTGCCACTCTTTCCACCTGTGGTTCCCTGCCATCACCTGGCATTGCTAGTGTCATGACGGCCCTCATGGAATCAGGGGACGAAGCCACGGGCGGCAAAACCATTACCCCGAATGAGATCGAAGAAGTCGTGATGCTTGGCAATGCTTCCGTCACCGTTTTGGCTGATGACCTGTCTGGTAGGTCTTGGGTCGCTGCATTCTTTTCATTTTGCAATCCTTTCTGATGACATTTTGTTCCTTTCAAATGTAGGTGTGGTGAGCGCTGAGGTTGCGACACCTGAAGAAGTACCACCAGCTGTTGTTTCGACGGTCGCCGCCCCTTCATCTCCTCCTATATCCTCTCAAATGCTGGAAGGTATGGGTTTGCAATCAATTTAAATCAGGGATGGCATCTTTCGTGTACTGACTATGTATAATCATAACCTTGCCGGAGTTCTCTTCGATCATCTATATCAAGTGTTGAACCCGCACTTCTCCTTCCAGTCGGAAGTTACTCTGCCTGCTGGTGCTGGTGAGTATAGCTTTCTAAACCGACATCCCTTATTTTCTTAGACGGGCGACCCGACCGTTGTTAATTTTGAGTTGATTGCAGTACTACAAATTGGAGGAGGGGATGAGGGGATCGTCACGCCACCAGTACTCCTAACTCTGCCCCATGTCGTAGCTGGTATGGTAGACTGTATTGTTCGTGCATTTTCTTTATCTCTTGAGCCGACATATGACTATGATTTATTTTGTAGCGGTCGCACTGACTCCAGGTCCGTTCGAGTCTCGCATCGCAATGCTGGCAGGCCCCTTTTCTAGACGTCCATATTCAAAAGGCGCTGTGACCAGTCTGTCTATGTTGAGTGAATACATCGTGGAGCTTGACGCGGAGGCCCCTACATTCGCTGCAGATTTTGCTGCCGAGCTTAATCCAATGTTGGCGACGCTTTTGAACTTCCATAACGAAGGCGTCGTTGAGTCTTGGGTTAACCACTGCAAAAAGATTAAGGCCTGCCTGCATGAAATTGAGCTTAGGCGTCCTGCCCCTGAGATTCTGGCTTTGAACTCCCAGCAGGCTGCGTGGGTCGAGCAGAGCGTGCCCTTTCTTCGCCATTTTGAACAAGAAGCGACCTTGAGGCAGATGGAACGCGAAGAGACTTCAAGTGAATCTGCTCGGCTGCGCGCCCAAGTTGAAGTGAATGCCGTGCAACTGAGAGCCATCTTTGATAATTTGCAGCGATGTATTTCGGACAGGCTGGCATTGAGGCTGAAGCTCGACTTCATTGAGCGGGTTACGCAGAGTGGCGAAGCTGCCTAATGACAAATCGATGAGAAGGTTTCATCGTGCTTGCAGCAACGGGCAAGAATTGAAGCGGAGCTGGCCGCGGCGGCCGATCATGAGAAGGAGTTGAGAGGAGTGCGCGAACAGCTAGCTGATTTATTGAAGACACCTCCTTAGTAGCTATTTTTGTATAGATTGAACACTTGTATCCTTTGAATAATATGTATCCATTTTTTTATTCTTTCGTATGATTCAACTTGTACTACATTGAATTCATGAATAAAAATACACATTTTTTGTTCTATTGTTGCTTTCTTCTCTTCGCTGTGTCATCGCCATGTGATTTTAGCAAGTGTGGACTGTAGATAGTAGAGAACATTTCATCTTAGTCTCCTTGTAGGGTAGCGATGGCTTAGGAAGCAGGTTCAGGTCTGCTGCCTAAGACTTTTCAACTTTATGAGCCGTGAGGGTCTCACTAAGACTTTTCTCCCTACGAGTCCTGGGGATCTCGTAGGTGTATTTTTTTTCTTAGGAATCATGAGGATTCCTAAGTATGTTTTTCCCTTGAGAGTCGTAAGGATCTCACGAGAGAATTTTCTTCCTTACAAGTCGAGAGGGCTTGTAAGTGGTTGTTTCCTTTTGTTGTCGATGTTTGACTTAGGAGAGTGTGGCCTATAGAAAATCTACCTTGACCTCTCTGCGAGGCAATGATGGCTTGGGAGACAGGGTTAGGATCTGCCACCTAAGACTTTTCAACTTTATGAGCCGTGAGGGTCTCATAAAGACTTTTCTCCCTACGAGTCGAGAGGATCTCGCAGGTGTGGTTTCTCCTAAGGAATCGTGAGGATTCCTAGGTGCGTTTTCTCTTGAGAGTCATAAGGATCTCATAAGAGAATTTTCTCCTTACAAGTCGAGAGGACTCGTAAGTGATTGATGAGTTGACCTGCTCCTGAGTCAAAGCATTGCTTTGATGGGGAGTTCGAGGGTTTACTCTGGCTGTTTCCCATGGAGTCAGAATTGACTTTAGCCGTGTTCTACGGGGCCAGGAGGGGTTGACTTTGGCCATACGGAGTCAGGATTGATTTTAGCCGTACGGGGTCAGGGGTTGCTCTGGCCTTTTCCCACGGGATCAAGATTGACTTTGTCCATGTTCTACGTGACCAAGATTTGCTCTGGCTGTTTCCCACGGGGTCAGGATTGACTTTAGCCGTGTTCTATAGGACCGGGATTTGCTCTGGCCGTTTCCTACGAGGTCAAGATTGACTTTGGCAGTATTTTACGTGACTAGGATTTGCTCTGGTTATTTCCCACGGGGTCAGGATTGACTTTAGCCGTGTTCTACAGGGCCAGGATTTGCTCTGGCCGTTTCCCACGGGGTCAGGATTGACTTTGGCCGTGTTCTACATGACCAGGATTTGCTCTGGCTGTTTCCCATGGGGTCAGGATTGACTTTGGCCATGTTCTACATGACCGGGATTTGCTCTGGCTGTTTCCCACGGGGTCAGGATTGACTTTGGCCGTGTTCTGCGTGACCAGGATTTGCTCTCTCGGTTTTCTGTGAACCGTCGAGTTTTAGAACAGGGACTTTGCCATGGCTCAAAGGTTGATTGTCGCGTCTGAATCCTGTTGGAATGAGGAGGAACGTTGTTGGTGATCTCTAGGCTGTCAATGAACCGTCGAGATTTGGAATAGGGACTTTGCCATGGCTCCAAGGTTGATTGTCGCGTCTGGATCCTGCTGGAATGAGGAGGAACTCTGTTGTTGTTCTCTCGAGATGCAGATGTTGCCATCGAGACTTGGCTCTCTTTCTGACGGAGCCTGGTGAGATGATATGATTCCCTCTTTGTTTGTGCCCCTGGATTGTATACAGGGATCGATGTGATCTCATCTGTAGGGCAAAAGTTTCATTTCATATGTATATTTTTTGTTTTTTTCGCGATGCTCTATCATTTCAGCATTTCGTATCGCAAAAGTCGCGATTGCCCAATCATTTCGGCTATTTTTCGCGGTGCCCAATCATTTCGGCTATTTTTTGTTTTTACTCGCTGTTTTTTATTGTGAGTTGCTCAATCATTTCGGCTACTTTGTATGCATATATTTTACTTGCTTATTTTGTTGCAAGTTGCCCTATCATTTCGGCTATTTCATATGCATTTATGGCTCGTTGACTTTTGCCGCGAGTTTTGAGTATGGAATCTGATGCCAATCTCAGCATCAGCATCGCTATGACTGGGATATTGCAAGGAGCGAATCATCATTTACCGTGAAAGGACTTAGAATTTGATACCGATGTAGGCATCAGCATCGCTACAACCGGGATATTTCCAGGAGCGAATAATCATTTGCCGTTGTTGATTTAAACAAAGATCGCTTAGCAAACAGGGTTAGGATCCTGTCGACTAAGGCTTTTGACTTCATGAGCCGTAAGGGTCTCATAAAAGTATTTCTCCCTACGAGTCGTGAAGATCTCGTAGGTGCGTTTTCTCTTTAGGAATCGTGAGGATTCCTAAGTGTGTGTTCTCTTATAAGTCGTAAGGATCTTACAAGAGTGTTTTCTCCTTATTAGCCGAGAGGACTTACAAGGGTCATTCACCGTATGAGCATATCCCTAAGCGCTGGTGGGACTTTGTTATGGAAATGTTTATTCGTGCCCGTGGATTGTATACAAGGGTCAATATTAAACGCTTGTAGGGCAACATTGGAGATTGTGATGGCTTAAGAACAGGTTCAGATCCCTGTAGCTTAAGGTTTTTGAATCCTATGAGCCATTAGGGTCTCAAAGGGGAATTCTCTTTACGAGTCGTGAGGATCTCGTAAGTGTAATTTCTCCTTAAGAATCATGGGGATCCCTAAGTGTGTTGCTCTCTTGTGAGTCGTAAGGATCTCACGCAGGTATTTTCCCCTCACCAGGTCGAGAGGACCTTGCAAGTTTCTTTTATCGAGATTGCACCATTTCGGGTTTTCACAAAACTCGTAGGTAGCCCGGCTGTTTTTACTCACGGAGCCCTTTCGGGTTTTCATCCGTGCCCATTTCGCTTATGGACATACCATTTTTTATTTAATTTTTTTGTGTCAGCCTTGGGATGTTGTGGTTTGTAGTAGTTTATAGGCGTTTCGGTCAGTAGTTAGTTTCAGGACATTGCGGTCCGTTGTTAGTTTAGGGACGTTTCGGTCCATTGTTGCCATTTTGGAGACAACGGTTTCTCTGGATACTACTTATAGAGTTTGGGCTTAGAAAGACAGCGAGCGGACATAGGCGTCGTCATCTATCATTGACATAGGCCGTGACTCGTCAGGCGTAGTATTTTTTTAGGAACCGGCCATTTATTGGCCTGAAGGGTCTTTCGCCATGGATATCCATGAGCAGGTAAGCCTCACCTTCATAGACTTTGTCTATGATGTACGGGCCCTCGTAGTTCGGCTCGAATTTCCCCCTTTTGGCACGATTGGGGATCATAGGTCTCTTGACCACTAGCACGAGTTCGTCTTGGCGGAATGTTCTCAGCCTAGTCAATCTCTCGTATGAGCGCGTCATCTTTGCTTCATAACCCTCCAGGTTTTGTTGCACCATGAGCCAGGTTTCATCAAGGGCGTCATGCTCCTCAAGCCGAAGGTGGGCATTTTCTTCATCGGTTAGTTCGTAGTGAACCGCCACTCGTAGAGAGGGTAACTCTATCTCGAAGGGGAGTACCGCATCTGTGCCGAATACCAATGCATACGACGTTGTGTTTGTGGCCGTTTTGAACGTAGTTCGATACGCCCAGAGAGCTTCATGCAGTCTTTCGTGCCAGTCCTTTTTATTTTTTGACGCAGTCTTTTTTATGATCTTCATCAAGGTCTTATTGAAAGCCTCGGCTAGACCGTTAGCTCGGGGATTATAGACCGAAGAGTATCTCCAGTGAATATTATGCTGTTGTGCGAAGCGGCTGATCTTGTGGCTTCTGTAGGCTGGCCCGTTATCGGAGATAATCCATCGCGGAGTGCCGAACCGATAAATGACGTGTGTCTTGAAGAAATGGAGGATATTCTCCGTCTTCACTTCTCTTAGCGGTATTGCTTCCGCCCACATAGAAAAGTAATCGGTTGTCACCAGTATGAACCGATGTCCTCTGGAAGATGCTGGTTCAATGGGCCCGATTATGTCAATTCCCCACATTTCGAACGGCCAGCTAGCCACCGTTAGATGTAGAGGATTTGGAAGCTGGTGGATGAAGTCTCCAAGAATCTGGCACGAATGGCACTGATTCGCGTATTCGAGGCAGTCTTGGATCATCGTGGGCCAATAGTAGCACATCCTTTTGATCTTCAGCTTCATCTTTGGCCCGGCTTGATAAGAACCACAGAGTCCGTCATGAGTTTCTTGGATGACACTCCTTGCTTCTTCTGGTCCCAGGCATCTTAACCACAAAGAGTCGAACGATCTCTTATACAGAGTATCATTGACGAAGGCGAAGGATAGAGCTCGTTTCATGAGCTAATGTCCCAAGGATGCATCTTCAGGCGTTCGACGAGATTTGAAGTAGTCTATAAAGACTTCTCTCCAATCTTTAGCCCTTTCCTCGTCCTTTATTCGTAGGGCTGCTTGTTCGGTCGCTTCCTTTTCTTCAGACGATTTTGGAGATATTTCCGCTGGTGCAAGAACCCGACGGTTTTGCACAACGATCCTCATGTCATCGAGGTCTTCGTCAGCCATTTCTTTAGCGAGCTTGGCTAATGCATCCGTCTTGCTATTTTCCGTTCGCGGTATGATTTCCAGGGCGTAGGAAGGGATTTGAGTCAGCAACCGTTGAACGCTTTCGCCGTACTTCACCAACTCTGGTTTGCACGTTTGATAGTCGCCATTTACTTGACTAACGACAAGCTGGGAATCTCCATATATGAGGAGGTATTCAATTCCCATGTCGACAGCGATCTCAAGACCTGTTATCAAAGCTTCATATTCGGCTTCATTGTTTGTCCTCGGCTCTATTAAGGAGAAGGCAAAGCGCATTATTCCCTCTTGTGGGGTCACGAAGATGAGGCCTACCCCAAATTTGATTATGGGGGAGTGGTGCTTTCGCTTCTTCATGGAATATGCCCCGTCGAAGTAGAGTTCCCATCGGGTATCACTCCTTTCTTTCTCCCTGTCGATTGTGTCAAACGCATGCTCGTCTGGCAATTCGCAATTTATGGGTGAATCGGCGGGTATAGGTTGCTCAGCGAGGAAGTCGGCAATGGCCTGGCCTTTCACTACTTTGAGAGGTCGGTATATCACCGAGAATTCCATTAAGAGTAGGGCCCATTTAGCTAGCCATCCCGTTAGAATGGATTTTGACATCAAATACTTGAGAGGATCCACTTTTGATATGAGATGGACCTCATGTGCTAAAGCGTAGTGCCTGAGCTTCGTTATCGCAAAGATCAACGCCAGGCAGTGTTTTTCAATGGGGGAGTAATTGTTTTCTGCTCCCAGAAGAACTCGACTCAAATAGTAGAGGGCTCTCTCCTACCCTTGGTCATTTTCTTGGGCCCATAATGCGCCTAGAGAACCCTCAAGGGCGGTTGTATACAGAATGAGAGGCTTTCCCTTGACTGGAGCGGTTAGCACCGGAGGATTCTGTAGATATTGCTTAATTTCGTCCAGCGCGCTTTGCCATTTGCGATCCCAAACGAACGGGGTTCCCTTCTTCATCAAGTGACTGTAGGGACGACATTTGCCGGAGAGGTTAGCTATGAACCGCCGGATATACATGAGCTTCCCTTGGAGAGACCACAGTTGTTTGAGTGTTCTTGGAGGGGGCATTTCCATGATCGCCTTGATCTTCGACGGGTCTATCTCGATGTCTCGATGTCGTACAATGAATCCCAGGAACTTGCCTGAGGAAACTCCGAATGCGCATTTGAGAGGGTTCATCTTCAGATTGTATTTCCAAAGATGTTGGAACACTATTTTTGGATGCTCCCAATGCTGTTCGTGCGATTTGCTTTTCACCACAAGGTCGTCAATATAGCATTCGACGACTTCATGTATGAGGTCGTCGAAAATCTTCTTCATAGCGCTCTGATAGGTAGCGCCGGCGTTCTTCAGACCGAAAGGCATCACTTTGTAGCAGAATATGCTCTGCAGGGTCCGAAAAGTGGTGTGCTTCTGGTCTTCGAGATGCATCTTTATTTGATTGTACCCTGATTAGCCGTCCATGAAGGAGAAGACTTCGTGAGTGGATGTGTTGTCTATCATTAGCTCGGTAACCGGTACGAGAAAATCATTCTTCGGGAATGCTTTGTTGAGGTCCCGAAAGTCCATACAGATGCGCACTGTCCTATTTTTCTTCATCACTAGGAAGATGTTGGCAATCCAGTCAGGGTACTGAATCTCTTGGATGAAGCCGGAGTCGATTAGCTTTTTGACTTCGGCGTTGATGCTCATCTCAAGCTCGAGCCGCATTCTTCTCGGCGCTTGTTTGATTGGCTTGACGTCCGGAGAAATCGCCAATATGTGCACAGCTACTTCTGAATCTAGTCCCGGCATTTCGGAGTAGTTCCATGCGAAACAGTCTTTATACTGCATTAGCACGTTTTTGAGTGTAGCCACCTGCTCTTTAGATAGCAGCTCGCTGACGAACGTAGGCCGTGGGTCATTTGTCGTCCCCAAGTCGATTTTCCTGAGGTGATGGATTAGTGTTTGCTGCCGCCTGAGCGAGTATCTCCTGTAGCTTTTCACGTTGTAGTTGAACTTTTGTCACGGACCGAGTTTGAGGTCGATGACTATTATAAACTCGAACTTCATCTTTGGAATTCAATACATAGACTATGTGAACTACCATGCCCCCAGGCTTAGGGTGTTTGGAGTCTTGGCCTTTGGAGTTCGCTTCGGCCACTTGAACTTTATTAGGCCTCTCTTTTTTTTGGTGAAAAGCCGCTTTGGATTTGAGAGGAACCACTGTATTTGGATCCGTCTTCGGGTGATTCCCCTTTACCTGCTTCCACACCATATATATAGATGAGGAACGTTGTCTCTGGGAGCGAACTCTTTTCTGCTCTCGTGGGATCCCTAGAGGCTGCGGAGATTTTTTAATATTGCAGTAAGAGAATTTTGTCTAACCCTTCGCAACAGTTTGAAGCTGTTCCCAGTTGGAACAACAACATTATCCACTAGGGTTGAAACGGGACCATACGGAGAAATGCCCCCAGCTCATTTTGTATGACGCTGATATCGACGTCGACCGTTTCTTACGACCGGGATTTGATTAGCTTCAGGATTTTGCCGAGCCTGCCCCCTGTTTCCTTTGAGAGCTTGAATATTCTGCCCCGTGCGTCAACTTGGTCCTTGGCATGTGCCACTTGTTTGAGGACTGATTCCGTCGGCAAAGCTGCTGCTTGAGAAGCCCGCCTGTGGACGACAGACTTCCTCTGGGCTTCCTCCATCGGCGTTGAGGCACCGATGGTGGGAGGTGGGAGCATCGACCCAAAGAGAAGCCCGTTGATTTCTTGAAGAGCCGGATTGCAGAGATTTGAGCCTGCAAGTGGCCCATACTTGACTCCACCAGATATGACAGAGCCTGTGTTGCTAAGGTGAACAAATGCCATTTTTCATAGAGACGAACTGCCGACTTCAGTATCCACTCCCCTAAGGGCAACCACAAACACATATATACCGCGATTATTTGATCGCGGAAAAACACGACACACGAAGTGTGGAGTGGAAAGAGGAAAAGGTCCCACCGGGCGTGCCAAAATCTGTTCTCCGCCGAACACAGAGACTAGACCGCATAGGTTCGTCTTGCCTAAATTTCAAGGGCAGATGCTATTTGGTGCTATCCGTCCATCTCACCGAAGATGCCAAGTTGATTTATGACACCGTGTATCGAAGGTTTAGATGGATGTGGCCGATGTAGCAGACTTCGTCAGATTCCCCCTCGTTGAGGGGTTTTTAATTGTGGGGACTCTCTTCCCTGCAGGCGCAAGCCCCTGCAGTTAATTATGCTACCACATCGCGATAACCATTTTCTCCTTCTCCAAATGGTCGCTTCGTGTCATGGGTGTTTGTTTTGTTTTTGGTTCCCGTGGATTGTATACGGAGATTAATTTTTGTTGTCGCCCTAGGACGTGGATTAGTCCAAATCCGTATTTTCTTAAATTTGGGTTTGGGTTAGGTTTAAGGATCGTTAGTCTCATTTGAGACTAAGATCAACTTAAACATTTGTCAAAGATACGTTAGTCTAATTTCAGACCAAGATCAACTTAACGGGATCGTTTAGATCCAACAAAAGAGCATTTGGACTCTATTGTTTTAGTTTAGGGACGTTGCGGTCCAGTTTAAAGACATCATAGTCTGTAAAGTTTAAGGACATCATAGTCCATGGGTTTAAGGACCCCACAGTCCAAGGTTAAGGACATCATAGTCCATGGGTTTAAGGCCCCCACAGTCCAAGGTTAAGGACATCATAATCCATGAGTTTAAGGACCCCACAGTCCGTAGAATGTCTGGTTGTCGGGACCCGTCACCTCTCTGAAGACGTTGCACATATCAGAGGAGTGAAGAGATGTACTCTTGAACCAATATTGGTTGGGAGATCTATAGTCCAATTGGGACTAAAATCTGAGATTTATGAGCATATGTGCTCAATTAATCTGAATGAGGGGTTTATGGCCAACTTGGGCTCGGCTCACTCAGTTAAAATGTTAAACATTTGACAATGCTGAGCATTGACTTGGGTTCTGACAGCCTTTCTGTCTTTTATTGAATGCTGAGCATTCATCAAAGCTTTAGGGCTTTATTTAAAGAACAGTTTATGTTTTATCAGTGCATGCGTGAGGAACACATGGCGCGCTCGGCGCTAGTGCCAGTTAATGAGCGCAAAGTTCTTCTGTGATATAGCGCACACGTGAGGAGCACGTGGCGCGCTTGGCGATAGCGCCAGTCTTTGAGCGCACAACGCCAGTTTATGAGCGTAAAGCGCTATTTGTTCAGTGGCGCACACGTGAGGAGCAAGTGGTGCGCTTGGCGCTGAGCGCCAGTCCATGAGCGCAAAGCGCTATTTGTTAAATGGCGCACACGTGAGGAACACGTGGTGCGCTTGGCGCCGTGCGCCTGTAAAAGAGCGCAGAAGCGCTTCTGATCAATTTTATGATCTGAGAAATAAATTCTCGTTTGTAAGAGACTGTGTCTCAAGGTTCTAAGAACAAAGTTCTTATTTTATAGGAGATGTTTCAATCCCTTATTTAATGAAAGGCTTTACCTTTATGGATCTGTGATCCTAAGAGAATTGAATTATTCTCCCCTTTTTTTATAATGAGATGTTCATGATCTCTTTTTGTGAAAATACCTTAGTCTTATAGATCTATGATCTGTGAGAAGAATTATGTTCTTCTTCTTTAATGAGATTTTTCTTATCTCTATTTTTTTTACCTTGAAGAAAAGTTCTTCTTCTACCGATAGCTTGCTCTTCTTTCTGAGATTTCTCAAAGTTTGTAGGGGGTTCCTCTATATGAGACTTGAAGTCTTGGGGCCTTTATATAAGGCAAGCTGATTTGTTCAATCGGTTAAGGAGATCTTTTCTCCAATTGATTTAGGGATTTCCCCATCGTTGGATCTTTGATCCAAGGGCTTTTGATTTACAGAAGGCAATCTTCTTATTTTTAATAAGATTAGGAAATTTTTCCCCACACAGAATTTATTCTGTATTTTAGTGATTTTTAATCACCATTGGATCATTGATCCAACGGTGCTCTGATTTACAGAGCACAATCTTTTTGTTTGGAAAGATTTTGAGGAATCTTTCCTTAACAGGATTTCATTCTGTTCAATTGATGATTTATCATTTTTATTGGATTTTTGATCTGACGGTAGGGAACATTTAGTTCCAGCGCTAGAGCACTCGTGCTTTGCACGTGAGCGCTGCTTCAGAGCGCCGGCGCTCTTTGCGCCAGCGTACTCATGCTTTGCACGTATGCACTGCTTCAGAGCGTTGGTGCCCTTTGCGCCAGCGCACTCGTGCTTTGCACGTGAGCGCTGCCTCAAAGCGCTGGCGCTCTTATGAAGCGCTGCTCCTTTCAAATTTTGAAAACTTGAACCGAGCTTTGCTCTGATTAGGGGAAACAATCCATATAGTCGCACTCTTCCATATCATCATTTAGAAAAGCCGTCTCTACGTCCATCTGCCAAATCTCAAAATATTGGAAGGCAGCAATGGCAAGAAGGATCCGAATGGATATGAGCATAGACAGTGGAGAAAATGTTTCATCATAGTCCAAACCAGGTCTTTGACGAAAAACTTTTGCAACAAGTCTAGCCTTATAGGTTTCAACCTATCTATCTACACCAATCTTCTTTCTGAAGATCCATTTGCATCCTACGAGTTTTACCCCTTCTGGAGCAATGTTCAAAGTGCATACTTTATTGGTGTACATGGACTCCATTTCGGTCCGCATTGCATCCAGCCATTTTACCGAGTCACCGCTCTGAATAGCTTACTGGAGTAAGCTGGCTCATCATTATGAATGATGCAATCCTCTCGATCCCCGTCTATGAGAAAACTGTAGTATCTCTCGAGCGGATGAGACTGCCTATGCAACGTTTTAAAAATCGTTTAAGTTAATTGTCCGATAATCGGTAATATGACTTGTGTTTTCCGTAAAATTTAAGTATAATTATTTTTCTATATAGACTTAATTATATCTATTCTAGCTATGTAATTGCTAGTATTTTGTATTTAATTGGTCACTTGTAAATTGTTAGTTTAATTAAATATTTTCTTAATTAATTATTTTAAATACTATTTTAAGCTTTCACTTATACATTTAATTAGTGTAAACCACAAATTAGAATGGGTTAATGCAAGTTTAATGCTCCATAACACACTAAACATTTATTTGTAATATGGCTCTAGAATTTTGTAGAAGGGTAAAAGTGAAATGAAAAAAAGGATTTAAATGAAAATAATAAAATATTGAGTTAAGGTGCATATTTAATGGAGTATGGTGTGTGCGCGCCATGGTAACCTTACCCCCACACTTTTCCCCTCCTCACCAAGAACAAACGCAGCCCCTCTCTCTTCACCAATTATCCATCTCTTTTCCCACTTCAAATTAAGAGAAAAGAAAAAGGAAAAGGGAAAATACTGAAGAAAGAAATATGGGGTGGAAATAAAAGAGGTATGGGTTTTCTTGACTTGTTTTTTTTTCTCACACTCACTCACCCCTCTCTCTTCCCTTTGCGGGCCGAACATAGCAGCCCCCCTCTCCCCATTTCTCCACTTCTTTTCCATCACAAAAATCCACAAAATTCCATTATAAATCAACAAAAAATTCCACTAATTCCTAATTAAATTTTTAACCATTATTCTTTGGCCAATCTAGCATGGATCTTGGAGCAAGAAAAAAAATTGGGAGGCTAAGTTGCATGTTGGATTTCAAAATTTTGAGGTATAATCTTAATCCTTTGGTTAATTGTTGGTTAATTTCTTAAATCAAGATTATTTAGGTATTAATATGGTTTTGATTTCAAGTTTTGGAGTTTCAAGAAAAGATTTTGAACTAAAGTTAGGGTTTATGTCACTTGATCTTGTTGCAATGTTTAGTTTCACATCTCAATACATGCAAAAACCTAATCTAGTTGCTAATTTGTTAATTGTTACTTTTAATTTGTCCTAATTATTTATTCTTGCAAACTAATTTTTATGATTAGTGTAATTAGGTGAGATTAAAATTTAGTTAGGGTTTGTGTGGCTTAATTAAGTTATTAAATGAATATTGTGGCCACTAGATTTGTTAAAATAATTAGAATTGCACTAAAATGGTTAAGTGATGCTCACTAGGTTTTTGGAATAAATCGATTTGAATTAAATTTGAGGTTTTGATGATATACAACCTATTTCATATAATATTTAATGTGTTGTGAATGAGCGATTAGTACGTTTGGATACTAGGCTGGGTAGTTGCCACGTATAGCGACCCTAGTTGTGGTTTGTGGCATTGTCGTGAGCGCGTTTTGTGCACCAAGTGCGTGCGCGTCCAGTTAATGCCCGTGGTTGACTTGTATCGTTTGTGTCCGCGACTATTTATATATTTATTCTCTTACTTACTTGTGTGCGTTTCTAGGATCGGGTGCAGAGACGTCGGATATGGAGCGGAAAAGGCAAGGCTAAGATCGGATCAGATTAGCCAAGGCGTCCCGGTGAGTAGATGTACACATCTATGGGGAAATCGTCTGGATGGCGCAAGGCGCCCGATAGTACGAGTTACTGGTAGTACTTGAATTTATATGCGCAGTTTCCTAGTTGTTCATCTCATTGCATCGCATCATCATCTATATATGTGTGTGTGATATCATCTCATAGGACACTTGCACCATTACCATTAGTTCATGTCGCACGTGCACTATTCATGCGAACACACACGCCATTGGTAATTGCTATCTCATGAACACTATAGAACTTGCTTAGAATCGATACCCATGCATTTGCATCATATATGATATGTAGACTTGTAGTTGTATATTCATCTCATCAGGATTGGATACGTTGGATTGCTACTTATATGCATATATTTCATTGCACCATCGTTCATGCATAGCTTCTGGCCGTACTTCGCATGGTATATACTATCGTATCATAGACATCCATCATCACCTACATGTTTACATATTGTGATTCTTCCCGAGGATTTCAGTATTTATGAGATTTATGGATTTTGGGGAAACCACAAGGATTTTATAAACCTATTATCGTTTTAATGTAGAAATTGCGGTTTTCTTGTGATATGATGTGCGTGGCGTCCACCATGTGTTTTCTCGGTTCTTGAGCGGTATCATATACCCGATTCGAGGAGGGGGAAGCACCGTCTGCGGGTATATGGTGGACCCGGTGTGGAACCTCAGGGCAAGAAGATCGCACAGATGGTGTTGAGCCCGGCAGGGGAGCACAACCGACCTGTTATTTTGACGCGGCGGATATCTGGAGGATACCGACGTAGTCGTGAGATTTGATGATATGGGTCGATCCGGACTGACGCAGCATAAGATATTGAGACATTGAGATATTGAGATATTGAGACATTGAGATATTAGGATATATATATGTATATGTGTGTGTGTGTGTGTGTGTGTGTGTGTTGTGTCGATACTTGACGCGGATTTTCTGTTGATTTCATTGATGATACTTCAGTTTATTGCACAGAGGTTTTTCTAAGATAAGAACAAAGATTTTCTCATACCAGACTTGTTCAGGTTTCGTTTTTGATTATGCATTCATGTTAGTAAATCGTATTATATCGATATGCGTCGGTTGGGACGCATTTGCGTGCATGCTTACGATAGCCTTATGAGATGTTACTTACTAATCACGAGTTGGCAACTCACCCCCGTTGTGCTATAGTATCTTGCAGGTCCGACCTGTCAGCACAGTAGCGGCGGGCGCACTTCTCATTTTGTTCCTTTTGCTTGGACTTACGACATTGCTCGTAGGTGGGTTGTAAGGATATGTTATTCCATCATGTATAGTATTTTGTATCCAGTATACCCCATCTGCCCTTGTATATTGGACTAGACGGTAAGACTTGTGAGATTTGTATTTGTGGTATTTGGTGTCGATGCTCACTTGTGCCGACGTGGTATTTTCTTATTTCTTACTTTCAGATGCTTATTGTGCACTTTTGATATAAATATTGCATTTGGTTGTGATTCTTCCATTGGCGAAGAGCTAGCTCCCGCTTGGGGATGCCTTATTCATTATTTATATGTATTTTCATGTGTTGTACCGTTTTGGGGGCCAGTATTTACAACGGAGACTCTACCGAAATTTTCGGGAAAATATGATGTTGCTTTTAAATATTTAATGCAACTTATTTGGTTAAATAAGATTTCCTTCACTTTATTTCTTTAAATGGTTTAGATTTCCGGACTTTGCCTTACTTAGATTACGTTACGCGCTTAGACGTTTCGTAATTTAAGTGTCAGTCACGTTCCGTACCTTCGGGTCATGATAAAGTTGGTATCAGAGCGATAGGTTTTACTTTCTGAGTGTAGTATGACCTTTGGTAGATGGAGTAGGTGACTTAAGCAAAGTGACGTAGCGTGTGTATGTTCCGCGGCATACTTACGATACGGTACTCCACCTAAGTAACCTTAGGATATATATTTGCTCGTACTTCCTTCCTTGATTCCATATGTCCTTTGATTCGATCGCAATGTTCCAATCAATCTCGTTTCTTGTTCCAGCTGCTATGCCACCGGAGACTACGAGGGCCAGAGGGCTGCCGCCAGAGATAAGATTAGAGTAGACTAGTTTGAGATGAGGACCGATCAGGGCGGTACGCCTACCCCTCAGGGACAGAGTGATCCGCTTTCTCCAGGACGGGTAGCTAGGCTGGAGTCGAGTATTCAGGACTTGTGACAGATGATTGGATTGTTAGTGGTGGTTAGCCGAGCTCCGAGAGCCGATGATGTCCCTTCTACTACAGGGACTGTGATTGTACCTGCTTCTCAGTCAGCTGTTTCTATTTTTTCCGAGATTATTTATGTATCCTTACAAGAGTTTTTAAGGATGAAGCCTCCAGTTTTTACCGGCATAGATGCAGTGAAGGATCCGTAGACAATCCTCGACAGGATGGCTAGAATTTGTCGTTCACAGAGATGTTCTGACGAGATATGGATTGATCTTGCGAGTTTTCTTCTAAAGAGGTCTTGCTCAGACATAGTGAGAGTCAATTGAGAGAGGCCGAGCTGCAGACCTACTTCCTATGACTTGAGAGGAGTTCACAGCTGTATTTCTTGCTCGTTTCCTTCCGGAGAGCGTTCGAAATGCCCGAGCTTGTAGCTTCGAGTCTTTGCGTAAGACTTCGGGGATGACAATGTCAGAGTACGACAATCAGTTTACTTGGTCCGATATGCTCCTTACCTGGTGGACACTGAAGAGAAACGGATAAAGAGGTTTGTGTGGAGATTGGACATGCAGTTATTTCTTGCCATCGGCACCCAGCATTTTGACACTTATGCAGCCATGATGGATGCAGCCTTAGTGCTAGAGGATCGCATTTTTGAGACTTCGGTCGTTTCTGGACCAAAGCGGATTTGTACCGATATGCCAGCTCAAAGGCGGTTAGATAGAAGCCGTTGTGACAGGTATTCTTTGGATGTTTTCTTCCGATGCGTATTTCTTTCTGGTGTCGTCTGAAATGGTATCCACAAAATTTGTATTAAAGTCTAGCCGATAGTAGTCCTTGCTAAATCAGCAGCTTGTTGTGATTTCTTCCATAGGCTAGTCTTTTGTCGCTTGATTTGTTTATGCTCGTGTTTGTTATGTTCGTATCGGAGATAGGGATTCTTCTGTCAATTTGATCTTTTCTCGATAGGTTGGACTTCGAAGTTCTTCTGAGCATGGATTGGTTAGCCACGTGTTATGCATTCGTGGACTGCTGTAAGAAGGCAGTCAGATTTAGTTCCGGGTGAGCCAGTTCTTGTTTTTCGGGGAGACCGTAGCGTCTCCTTTCCCAGTTTGATTTCTTCTTTTCACGCTAGTCAGCTTTTGAGAAAAGGATATCAGGAATTCTTGGTGTTTGTTTGTGATGTTAGAGCTGCAGAGGTCCCGTTGGACCAGGTTCCGATTGGGAGAGAGTTTCCAGATGTTTTCTTGATGAGTTGCTTGGTTTGTCGCCAGAGCGTGATATTGAGTTCTGCTTGACTTGATTTCTGGCACGGAGCCTTTTTTCTATACCGCCATATCGGATGGACCCAGCGGAGCTTAAAGAACTGAAGGATCAGTTGCAAGATTTGTTGGATAAAGGGCTTGTTCGTCCGAGTGCGTCACTTGGGGAGCTCTTGTCCTCTTCGTTAAGAAGACAGACAGCAGTTTGCGTTTATGCATCGGTTATCGTCAGTTGAATTGAGTTACTGTGCGGAACAGATATCCCTTACCTTATACTGGAGATTTTTTCGATTAGCTCCAGGGTGTGGGACATTTCTCGAAGATTGACTTGCGATCAGGTTACCATTAGTTGCGGGTTCGAGAGGATGATATTCCGAAGACTGCTTTTCACACGTTACGGGCGTTCTGACTTCTTGGTGATGTCGTTCGAGCTCACCAATGCCCCAGCAGCGCTTATGGATTGGGTGAACCGCATTTTCAGGCCGTTTCTTGATCAGTCTATCATCGTTTTCATTGAGGACATTTTAGTACACTTTTGGTGCCGAGTGGGGCCTGGGCTGTAATTGAGGATTTTGTTGCAGACTTTGAGAGAGCGCCAGCTATTCGCTAAATTAGTCAAGTGTGTTTTCTGGTGGGATAGCGTTGACTTCTTGAGTCACGTAATTACGAGAGATGGTAAGTATGGAACCGAAGAAGATCGAGACCGTTCAGCACTGGCCAGACCTGTACCAGTGACGTAGGTTCGCAGCTTTTTGGTTTTGGCCGGATATCATCGACGCTTTGTTAGGATTTCTCTCGTATAGCTGCAACGTTGACCGGATTGACCCGGAAGGAAGTTCCTTTTTCTTTGGACGAAGCATGCGAGGAGAGCTTTCAGCCGTTGAGGACTCGTTTGATTACGGCTCCAGTATTATCCTTGCCTTTAGGATCAGGCGGTTTTGGTGGTTATTGCGATGCTTCTCGGCAGTTGAAGAAGCACGAGCAGAATTATTCCACGCATGACTTAGAAATGGCTACGGTGGTTTTTACACTTAATGATCTGGAGACACTACAACTTTCAGCAGCGAGATTTGAAATTGAGACAGCGCCGTTGGATGGAGATATTGAAAGACTATGACTGCGAGATTCTTTATCGTCCGGGCAAGGCGAATGTTGTGGCAGATGCTTTGAGTCGGAGGCCTAGAGATAGCTTTTTCAGAGACTGTCGGTATCAGATTAGCAGATTCCTTGTGACAGCCGCGTGTAGTTCAAGTTTACGTCGAACGGAGGACAACTTGTCCTTGTCCGTACACGTCCCCGGTTACTTGATCGTATCCGTGAGGTAAAGTCTGATGATGTTCGTTTGTCAGAGATCATGGAGCAGGTTTGACAGGGCAGAGATTCAGAGTTCGTGATTGATGATCATGGAGTACTACGATTTGGGACTCGACTGTGTGCGCCAAATTCCGAGGGACTGAGACGCGAGATCTTAAGGAGGGGCATCAGTATGCATATAGTGTTCATCCGGGTTCCACCAAAATGTATTGTAATTTGAGATAAGTCTACTAGTGTGAAGGGATGAAAAGAGATGTCACAGACTTTGTTTCGAGATGCCTGACTTGTCAGCAAGTCAAGGCCAAGCATCAGAGGCCAACTAGAGAGTTACAACCTTTGCCCATTCCGGAATAGAAATAAGAGCAGATTTCTACGGAATTTATTGTCGGCCTACCTAGGACCATTCGAGAGTATGGCTCTATTTGAGTGATCGTAGACCGAATGACGAAAGCAGCTCACCTTCTGGCAGTCAATACCACATTCGGATTCGTTCAGTATGCTCAGATATATGTTGATGAGATTGTGCGATTACATGGAGTTTCGACTTGTATTGTGTCCGACAGAGGCACCTAGTTCATCAGCCGACTATGGCAGAAACTTCAGGAGGCTTTGGGCACCAGATTGAGTTTCAGTACAGTTTTCTATCCGCGGACCGACGGTCAATCAGAGCGGACCATTCAGACTCATGAGGATATGCTCCGAGCTTGCGTTCTAGATTTCGTGGCAGTCGGGATCACCACTTGCCTTTGATAGAGTTTTCCATAATAACAGCTTCCAGGTGGAGATTCAGATGGCACCCTCCGAGGAGTTATAAGGGATTGCATGTTTGTTGGACAGAGCTCAGTGAGAGCGGTATTTTGGGACCGCAGATTGTGCAGGAGACGACCGAAAAGATTTAGTTGATTTGAGATAGGATGAGAGCGGAACAGAGCAGGTAGAAATATTCTGCAGACCGACGTCGGCACAGACTTGAGTTTATAGTAGGCGGTCATGTTTTCTTGAGCGTTTCTCTGATGAAGGGCGTTCTGAGATTCGGAAAGAAAGGGAATCTTAGTCCAAGATATGTGGGTCCCTTTGAGATTCTCAAGCGGGTCGGCGCAGTTGTTTATCGTTTGGCTCTTCCACCCAATTTCCCAGATGTTCACCGCGTGTTCCATGTATCGATACTCTGCAAGTACCTTCATGACCCCTCTCGCGTGATACAGCATCAGGCTGGAGCACGATCTTTCTTTCACCAAGCAGCCGATAGTCATTCTAGATCGGCAGGTGAAGAAACCGAGGTCCGAGGACATACCGTTCGTAAAGGGTTCTTGGCGTGACCCGAATGGCGAAAAGGTCACGTGGGAAGCCGAGGTCGAGATGCGGAAGAAATATTCCCATCTCTTCAAGGATACGCGTATTCAGATTTTAAATTCGGGGACCAAATTTCTTTAAGGGGGGAAGATTGTAACGTTTTAAAAATCGTTGAAGTTAATTTTCCGATAATCGGTAATATAACTTGTGTTTTCCGTAAAATTTAAGTATAATTATTTTTCAAAATAGACTTAATTATACCTATTCTAGCTATGTAATTGCTAGTATTTGGTATTTAATTGGTCACATGTAAATTTCTAGTTTAATTAAATATTTTCTTAATTAATTATTTTAAATACTATTTTAAGCTTTCACTTATGCATTTAATTAGTGTAAACCACAAATTAGAATGGGTTAATGCAAGTTTAGTGCACCATGACACACTAAACATTTATTTGTAACATGGTTCTAGAATTTTATAGAAGGGTAAAAGTGAAATGAAAAAAAAAGGATTTAAATGAAAAGAATAGAAAATTGAGGTAATGTGCATATTTAATGGAGTATGGTGTGTGTGTGCGCCATGGTAACCTTACCCCCAAACTTTTCCCCTCGTCACCAAGAACAAACGCAGCCCCTCTCTCTTCACCAATTATCCATCTCTTTTCCCACTTCAAATTAAGAGAAAGGAAAAAGGAAAAAGGGAAAATAATAAAGAAAGAAGTATGGAATCTAAATAAATGAGGTATGGGTTTTCTTGACTTGTTTTTTTTCACACTCACCCCTCTCTCTTCCCTTTGCTGGCCGAACTTGGCAGCCCCCCTCTCCCCATTTCTCCACATCTTTTCCATCACAAAAATCCAAAAAATTCCATTATAAATCAACACAAAATTCCACTAATTCCTAATTAAACCTTTATCCATTATTCCTTGGCCAATCTAGCATGGATCTTGGAGCAAAGAAGCAAATTGGGAGGCAAAGTTGCATGTTGGATCTCAAAATTTTGAGGTATAATCTTAACCCTTTGGTTAATTGTTGGTTAATTTCTTAAATCAAGCTTATTTAGGTATTAATATGGTTTTGATTTCAAGTTTTGGAATTTCAAGAGAAGGTTTTGAACTAAAGTTAGGGTTTATGTAACTTGATCTTTTTGCAATGTGTAGTTTCACATTTCAAGACATGCAAAAACCTAATCTAGTTGCTAATTTGCTAATTGTTACTTTTAATTTGTCCTAATTATTTATTTTTGCAAACTAATTTTTATGATTAGTGTAATTAGGTGAGATTAAAATTTAGTTAGGGTTTGTATGGCTTAATTAAGTTATTAAATGAAAATTGTGGCCACTAGATTTATTAAAACAATTAGAATTGCACTAAAATGGTTAAGTGATATTTACTAGGTTTTTGGAATAAATCGATTTGAATTAAGTTTGAGCTTTTGATGATATATAGCCGATTTCATATAATATTTAATGTGTTGTGAATGCGCGATTGGTACGTTTGGGTACTAAGCTGGGTAGTAGCCACGTATAGCGACCCTAGTTGCAGTTTGTGGAATTGTCGCGAGCGCGATTTGTACACCAAGTGTGTGCCCGTCCAGTTAGTGAGCGTGGTTGATTTGTATCGTTTGTGTCCGCGACTATTTATATATCTATTCTCTTACTTACTTTTGTGTGTTTCTAGGATCGGGTGCAGAGGCGTCGAATGCGGCGCGGAAAAGGAAAGGCTGAGATCTGATCAGATTAGCCTTGGCGTCCCGGTGAGTAGATGTACACATCTACGGAAAAATCGTCTGGATGGCGCAAGGCGCCCAATAGTTAGGATTACTAGTAGTACCTGCATTTATATGCGTAGTTTCCTAGTTGTTCATCTCATTGCATCGCATCATCTTCTATATATATATGTGATATCATCTTACAGGACACTTGCACCATTAAAATTGGTTCAAGCCATACGTGCACTATTCATGCGAACACACACGCCATTGGTAATTGCTATCTCACGAACACTATAGAACTTGCTTAGAATCAATACCCGTGCATTTGCATCATATATGATATGTATACTTGTAGTTGTATATTCATCTCTTCAGGATTGGATACGTTGGATTGCTACTTATATGCATATACTTCATTGCACCATCGTTCATGCATAGCTTCTGTCCGTACTTCGCATGGTATATACTATCGTATCATAGACATCCATCATCACCGACATGTTTACATATTGTGATTCTTCTCGAGAATTTCAGTATTTATGAGATTTATGGATTT
The DNA here is from genome assembly GCA_030015575.1 of Agapanthus africanus. NCBI lineage: Eukaryota > Viridiplantae > Streptophyta > Magnoliopsida > Asparagales > Amaryllidaceae > Agapanthus > Agapanthus africanus. The sequence goes on from CM057337.1 coordinate 503,404,436, forward strand.
TGGGGAAAACCGCAAGGATTTTATAAACATATTATCATTTTAAAGTAGAAATTGCAGTTTTCTTGTGAGATAATGTGCGCGGCGTCCACCATGTGTTTTTTCGGTTCTTGAGCGGTATCATATACCCGATTCGAGGAAGGGGATGCACCGTCTGCGGGTACATGGTGGACCTGGTGCGGTACCTCAGGGCAAGAAGATCGCATAGATGGCGTTTAGCCCGGCTGGGGAGCACTACCGACCGGTTATTTTGACGCGGTGGATATCCGGAGGATACCGTCGTAGTCGTGAGATTTGATGATATGGGTCGATCCGGACTGACGGCGCCCGAGATATTGAGATATTGAGACATTGAGAAATTGGGAGATATATATATATATATATATATATATATATATATATATATATATATATATATATATATATATATATATATATATTGTGTCGATGCTTGACACGGTTTTTCTGTTCATTTCATTGATGATACTTCAGTTTATTGCACAGAGGTTTTTCTAAGATAAGAACAAAGATTTTCTCATACTAGACTTAATCAGGTTTCGTGTTTGATTATGCATTAATGTCACATTCATGTTAGTACATCGTATTATATCGATATGCGTAAGTTGAGACGTGTAAGTCGACGTTAGATACCCCACATGATGCGGGGAGGCGGAATATGTAAAACAATCATTTTGTTTAAGTTAGCATCGACTAACTTTACGGATCTTTGCTAAACCCTAACTAACAACTACCTAGAAGTGATTAACTACTATGATAGATGATTATACCTTAAGATTCTAGTCCTTCTTGTTCTTGTTGTTCACCTCCTCATCGGCCTCCTCGATGTGATAGAAGATCCACCCGAGAGTTCCTCCTCCAAGTTTTAACCTCTCACTTGAGGTAACTAGGTGTCTATGATCGCTAATCAAAGTAACCTAGAGAATATAGAGATGGATTGGGGATCTATTAATCTTGTTAACCCTTGGGATCTCAACACATGCGAGGATTAGGGTTAGGTTTTTGAAGAGAGAGAGAGCTTGAGGAGAGAGAATGTGTTTTTTTAATAATGAAATGAAAATATAACTCATTATGTATATAATTGTCACGCCCCACCTCCAATACAGAGAGTATTGTCCGCTCTGGCCGAAGCCGCACGATTTTGTCCTTTGGGGCAAACCGGACCCAACCAGGGGCCACTTCCCAGGAGGTCACCCATCCCAAGACTTCCCTGGCCCGAGCACGCTTCCCTGGCCCGAGCACCTCTCAAGCTCCTATAGTTCCGGTTCACTTAAAAGGCGCCTCTGTATTGAAGAGTGGTATCATTCCATTTATAGTACAGATCTGCCCCCTTTCGCAATGCTTTCCGAAGAGTCCCCATTGTTCTACAGTGGGTCCCACGGACTCAAGAGGTGGCCCCCACGGATTCAAGAGGTGGCCCCCGCCCACTTAACACGACACTTGGCATGGCACTTTGTTCTGTGTGGCACTTTGCTCCGTGAGCAAGAACCGGTCGCTTCCCTGGCCCGAGCACCTCTCAAGCTCCTATAGTTCCGGTTCACTTAAAAGGCGCCTCTGTATTGAAGAGTGGTATCATTCCATTTATAGTACAGATCTGCCCCCTTTCGCAATGCTTTCCGAAGAGTCCCCATTGTTCTACAGTGGGTCCCACGGACTCAAGAGGTGGCCCCCACGGATTCAAGAGGTGGCCCCCGCCCACTTAACACGACACTTGGCATGGCACTTTGTTCTGTGTGGCACTTTGCTCCGTGAGCAAGAACCGGGTCCCGACATTCTCCCCACCTTTGAACAATGGTTCGTCCTCGAACCACAACCTACTATTGAGGGACCAGCTCTGATACCATTCTGTCACGCCCCACCTCCAATACAGAGTGTATTGTCCGCTCTGGCCAAAGCCGCACGGTTTTGTCCTTTGAGGCAAACCGGACCCGACCAGGGGCCACTTCCCAGGAGGTCACCCATCCCAAGACTTCCCTGGCCCGAGCACGCTTAACTACGGAGTTCTCAAGCTCCTGTAGTTCCGGTTCACTTAAAAGGCGTCTCTGTATTGAAGAGTGGTATCATTCCATTTATAGTACAGATCTGCCCCCTTTCGGAATGTTTTCCGAAGAGTCCCCATTGTTCGACAGTGGGTCCCACGGACTCAAGAGGTGGCCCCCACGGATTCAAGAGGTGGCCCCCGCCCACTTAACACGACACTTGGCATGGCACTTTGTTCTGTGTGGCACTTTGCTCCGTGAGCAAGAACCGGGTCCCGACAATAATGAAGCATAATAATTATCAAATAAAATATCTAGATAATTACAACCATGCTTCATTTAATACAAATGAATGAATCATCTCATGAGTCATTAAGCAATAAATACTTCATTAACTCATTTGGATGAATCACTTCATGAGTCACAAATTCATTTAATGCAAATTACACCTAAGCTCTGCACCTCATCTTTCTTCTAGAAGCTTCTCGACTAATTACGAGAATGCCCCTCCCATCCGTGAAAACACGGAAATACTGAGACTGTATAAATCCAATAATCCAACACTAGAAACTGGCTTAAACTAAAGCCCGCTAGTATAAACTGTCCGAATATCATACGTGCATAAATACACGTATGTGTCCGAACCCTGTCGTAAAACCATACGACCTCTATATCGTTTCGCCTGAAGCAGGGAAACTCTCTGTATGGGACTCTAAAGACTCGACACTACGCTGGCAGTGGGTTTAACCACAGGTCGCAAGTGATACTAGCTGTATGTAACAGTCCCCAAGTAGATGTCGATAAGAAGGCCGATGAGGAAACCCATCCAAACTCCTACTGAGCCTGATGTGACAATCTCCGTACAGTCCGGTCTAGCCTTCTAAGTCTATCGCATATCGGGCCTAGGGGCGACAAGCGTCAGTCCCCTAAAATCGGTATAAGTCGTGTCAGAGTGAAGCCCATTACACCTTGAGAAGCTACTGGAAATTCTACCAGTAAATCCCGTTTGCCCTGGCCAGGGACTTTGCGTAATGGCTCTCCAAACACAGCGCGATATCAACTCCCAATACCGGGAGAGACGAATCCTATCTAACCGCCACTGTCTCGAAGTGCTTCGGGACTGCACCCAACTACTACCTGTTTGTACGACTCCTTTGAGCCGTGGTAGGGTAGCAATCTAAGAACAGTGGGAACACACTCGAAACAAAGCAGCAGTGTCAAGTCAGTGGACTATGTTGTACTCATGACACCTGGGAACTGTTAACTGACGATGGGTATAATACCAACCAACAGTTCCCTGCGAGTCCTGTCCGGTGTAGCCGTAACCCAACGAGCACGTGCATACTATCTCCAGTACAACGTACTAATGGCTGTCAGACAGACCATTTCCCCTGTTGGGATGAGAAGCGTACACACTAGTATACTCTGGAGTATCGATGCCCTGTCTCGATAATCCTACGACTAGAGACCTGAAAACTGATGCACTTGAAATCGCGGTTTTCTGAAAATCCGATCGATCGAACTTGTAAACATGTTAGAGCAAGCTAGACTAGGTCAATGGCGTGGCTCTGATACCATGTTGGTGCACGGCGGCGCCCCGGCCGTCTTTCCGAGGCCAAAATGCGGAAACAAAAATTTTCTTAACTTTGTAAACCGGCACCACCGCGCACAAAAATCCCGGATCGGGCCATTAATCTAATCCTAGCTAACTAGAGAAGGGGTAGAGAGATATACCGAGCGATCCGTGTCCTTCGGTCTTCTCGTCGTCGTCCCGATCTCCCCGCGGAATCTCCGGTCTTCACCTCCTCGCCGGAAGGGCACCACATCGCCGGGTTCTTTTACGGGCTCCCAACTCTGGAGCGAGGCAACTCGGGTACGAAGTTGGCGAGCCGACGTGCCTAAGAATTGCTGTAGAATAGTGTGGAACTCTATTGTCTCTTGGGGTTACTAGAAGTTGCCTTTTTGGTGGAGGAAATGAACTATCAACTTTTGTGGTGGCTTTTGGGAATTTTTGTAGTAAGCAAATGAGAACCAATCCCTCACATAAAAATTCCCTCACCTCCTCAAGAAGTGACCGGCCTCATCCAAGAATAAGTGAGAATGGGAGTGAGAGAAAAGTCAAGGGGGGAGGAAGCTATCATCCAAGAGAGAGAGAGAAAAATGATGATGGTGAAATATAATGATCACAACAAAACCCTCACTCCAAATCACCCCCATCATCAACAACCATGATTACTCCAAAAGTCAAGCAATCATGGACTAAAGAAGTCAAATGAAGGTACAATCATCATGAAGCAACAATATACAAAGACCACCCTCCACAATGCTAATTTGCACAATTGCAAATAAACCCTCCTCCACCAATTTTCAGCTAAGGAAAGATACAAAGGAAAATGGTCAAAACGGAAAGCAAACTGGAAACTTCAGAAAACTGATCCCGTAATAAATTACAGGAAAACCCCGCGACTGTAAATACATACCCGCATTTGTATTCCGACCGAATACAAATGCAATGAGACAAAATCCACACTGTACAATACTAGGATCCGGCTTAAACTAAAGCCCGCTAGTATTATCCGTCCGATCATGATCCGTGCAATACCGCACGTATATGATCGAACCCTGCCATATCTCCATATGGCCTCTACAGCGTTTCGCCCGAAACTTGAGAAACGGTCTGTGGGGGACTCTAAAAACTCGTCAATATTTTGATTGTGGATTTAACCACTAGCGCGTCAGAGGTATTAGCCATACGTAACGGGCTACCAGGTATTGACCAAAAGGGATGTCGATGAGCGAACTCATCCTGACACCCTACTGAGCTTGTCAGTGACAATATCCGTACAGTCCGGTCCGTTCGTCTATGAGCATCGCATGGCGGGCCTAGGGGGTTGGTAAAAGTCAGACCCCCAAAAGCGGTACAAGTCGTGTCGGAGTGTAGCCCAGAACACCCTGAGATACTACTGGAATACCTACCAGTAAATCTCCTGCCTCGGCCGAGTGCTTTGTGTAATGGCTCTCCTAGACACAGCGCAACCTCACCCCCACTACTGGGAGAGACGAACCCCTAAAGATCCGCTCACTGCCTCCATGTGGCTCGGGACTGTACCCAACTAAAACCTGTTTGCACGACTCCTTTGAGCCGTGGTAGGGTAGTAATCAAAGTACAGTGGGAACTTACACGAGACAAATGACGATCTCAGGTCGATGAACTAACCTGTACATATATCACCAGGGAACTGCTATCTGACGTCAGGTATAAGACCAACTAGCATGTTCCCGGCGAGTCCTGTCCGGTGCACTCATAACCCAATGAGCACCTGTATACATCTTATGTGAACCAACTGACACCAGTGGTTTGTGAGACCGGCCACCGCCCCTTGTCGGGGTCTCGACTGTATACACTAGTCTACTCTGGAGTATCTATGCCCTGTCTCGAAACTCCCACGACTAGGGACCTTTTAAGGATGTGCTTATAGACCCCAGCTCCCACGTATATGATCGCCATCATACTGCTGGCAGTAAAGCAAGAATCCTAGGGGCTCTATCAACGTGCAATAGTGACCTGTAAGGTCACCTAAAGCAGTACACGATGATAAAGATAAACCAGATAGCATACTATCATCTTGAGTAAGACTGTCCTACCGGCATAGGTCCTCCCTCAATCATTGCAATCACGTGACTGTGATCCAATAATTGACTCTGAGGGCACTATCTCTCACAATCTCCCACTTGCACTCAAGGCTAATTATTGCGATGTCGCATACTCATAGCCCGTGTGATACCGAACACCCAACTCCTCTACTAATCAGTCTCACAAAGCCCGTTTGCAAAACTATTGTGTTCGAGGAATAGCCTCAGTGAGTGGATCCGCCCTGATGTTTCTTTCTATGTCTCTCTTTATCTCAAGTTCGTGGAGAAAGCCATCTCCCGAAATGAGTAATACCTGTCTTAGAATATGTCTGGATATCTGATAGGACCTACCTCATAAATGAACTCCAAATCCAAACTTCTTAGACCATATTGTCAACTGAACTTAATCAGTATCCTGCGCCATGCCTCCCTCAGTATCCGCCTGGACCACCTGTCCAAACTGCTGCCCCTCGTCAGAGGAAAAACTATAACTCTGACAGTAACTCTGTCATCCAGGTCACCTTGGAAGCCTGGAATGATAACTGTCTCCTGAATGAGGCTGATGTTATCATATCCCTAGAACATGCACTTATGTTCTGAAACTGCTTCCGAATGTTTCTCTGGGATTGGATTAATATCAACTTATTGTATCTATTGCAAAAACAACATTTGGTGTGGTACTTGACATCTCATGATTGACTCAATTGCCTAAGCAAGTGATCTGCCAATCATGCACATCCCTCTCCCCTTTAGTTTATAAGACACCTTTAGAGAGGGTGACTCCATCACCTGCAGGTATACTACCGTGCCAGGAGTCGTCCATTCTAAAACACCTTTAGAATGCTGTCTAAGTACCCAGATTGGGAAACTACCCAAATCTAGATCTAAAACCATAGATCTAGTAACCAGAATGTCTGATATAATATCCAAGTCCTTTGTGGAGAAACCACTGTGTGATAACCAAAGTATAACCGATCGTAGTATAGGAATATCACTTCCTACTCTGTGTATGTCATCCAAATACCAGGACATCACACCCTACTACCTTCTTAACCGATCCATCCCATATTCTGATGAAGTCAAATCTGTGACTGTCACATCAGAAATAGATGATCTATCTCCGCTATATCTGTTTTAGTCTATAAATAGACATAAGCCACTTGTCCACCATGCTTCTGCTGCTCCCACTGAGTACGACAACCCTCTGGCAGAGTCATATACACCTGCACTTCTAAAGCCAGTTCAGAACGACGCTATACTTATCCTCCTGTCAGGTCTCATAGCCTGGAACAACAGCAATGGCAAGTCTGGGTAAACAAGAACCTCCCTGTCACCGTCCTTGAGGCTACCGGAGTACCTCTCGGGTGCCTGAGGTTACCCACCTTATCTGCGGAGTGGCCAATAGAATGTCAAACCAGATTGAATCTTTAGGTTCTTATCAAATTTTCAGTAATCATTTGCGGTTCTGGAATTACTTCCAGTTCTACCATACTCCCACTACTGTTTTCTGAAAAAAAATCCATTTTTATTAAAACTGTGGCGAGTCTAGAACAATATCACTATTGATCTTCCAGATGGTAGAAAGTCAACCCTCGTCATAGCCCGGGTCAACCCACAAACAGCCATTACAGAAACGTGCCTTGAGTTATCCGGAGTCTGGTTTTAAGCATAAGCCGGACAACTGCCCGTACCTTAACATCGTTAAGGTATGAACTGTTCTATATCCAATATAGAAACAGAGGCACTGATTTAATTGAACCAGATTCAAATCATGCAGCTGTCTCTTGTGCATGTCAACTAAATGGAGAGAGGCCGATCAGTATTACTCAACTTTGGAGTGCTTCCACTTATGAGTAACCTGAAAGAGAAGTAAGCTCTCTTAATCATTACTATCAACTGAATACCATACACAAGTATCTACATCTTCGATCATCTTGAAGAATCCCGATACTTGCAATACCTGGTTCTCTACTTTACTCTTATACCTATAACTTCTCAAAACTCAGACCTTGTGTTTCTACGAAACACTTATCTAAGAACTGGAGAAGTCATAAGTAAATCGAATATAGTACGAGGACCAACCCCTCTATCCTAATGGACACTGGACAACATACAATACTCTGTATAAGTCCCCTGAGTCTAATAACTCAAACCCTGTGTGTCGTAGGTTGAAAACTGTACTTATGGTTAAGAAAAATTACACCGCTGTTTAATGCTCCTTACCTAATCATCCACTGATATAGGCAAATGTCATGGACATAATTTCAAAAAGGTATATCTCACTCTATAAAAATAGACGTACAGATATATCAATTTGAAATTGGTGCATAACAGCGGATATTCAAAACCAAATATTTTCCGTCTGGCAAACTACCCAGGCGATTTCCTCAAATATCACCAATTACAACGAATTCTGATATAATGAGGATGATCACCTAATTCCCAATAACTTACTCCCACTCATCATCTGTAAAACCATACAGATGAGAGAATCATACCTGGTAAATACATATCCTGGAGCAAGTGTCTAATTGGGAAATCAGTTTTCCTTTAACAGTACACAGTGAAACTGAAACATTGAAATGTTTCGTAGGGGTATCCTGGTATTCCTAGTAATGCCTCTTCCATTATCAGATTCACAATTGTAATCGTATATCTTTGCCATCTCTCCATATCCCTTCATATGTTTTTAGTCATTACCTTCTGTACACCCTCTTAGGCTAAATAGTTTTCTTCATTTCCTACCTTTCGGCACCAGCCTATGGTTTGGAAGAAGACTATCCAATAAGCATAATGGGTGTACTGTCCTAATCCTAGGAGCAATCGCAATGCGAGAGAAGGCGAAGATAAAAGACAACCGAATAAACCTTATTCCTATTTCTCCTGAACCAGAATCCATCCCCGAACTGGAACAAGTTCCTTTCGAGTTCATATATAACCATACGATGGAGTATCCAAATAACTGTGGATCTTCGTAGTGATACGGAGTGTCCTGGAGAAATACAAAGGTGAAGTGGGAGTGGTAATGAAATACTTGGTTTGGTCGTGAATAGCAGTCGCAATTTACTTTGCCCTCTTACTAATCCCTTTATTTGTCTTTACATAATACCTTCTGCACACCATCGTTAGGCTAATTGGTTTTCTTCATTCCCTACTGGTCGGCACCTGCCTATGGTTTGGAAGAAGACTATCCAATTTGCGTAATAGGTGTACTGTCCTAATCCAAGGAGCACTCGCAACTTGAGAGAAGGTAAAAGGAAAAGACAGCTGAATAGTCCTATTCGTTTTCTCCAGAACCGGAAACCATCCTCAAATAAATTCCTTCGAGTTCGTATATAACCATACGATGGTTTTATCCAATGGAAGTGGACGTTCCTAGTAATACGGGGTGTCCTGGAGAAAAGGGTGAAAGTAGGAGTGGCAATGAGGTTTGCAACTCTGACAATCCAAAAAGCCAGTGTTTAAGAAGGTTCGGTTAACTTGGTCACTGAGTCATAGTCTAGGGTCGGGTCATGGTCGCTGCCAAAGAGAGAGAGAAAAGAAACACTCAGCGTGCACTCTAACTTAGATTAGAATGGTTACCAATTTATCTAATCAGGAAACCTCCCACTGTAACGTCAAACTCTCCTCCAAACCTGAAAGAAGAATTAGTCGGGATCACCCGAGGAGTAAACCAACTCATCAGTAGGAATCAGGATCCAACTATCATCGCATGATAACATGGCGGAATCCACTCATGTCACCACACTCCAGAAGGTATGCGCATGCCTGGCAAGTTTCAGTTTCTTTAGAAACTCCCGATGTGTGTTTTTACCCCTAGACCCAAGTGATCTTGACGGAGTCAACAAATCAAAGAGTCCTAGTCAAGTTCAACCCGTCATTATCTGGATTGCATTAAACCCATCCGTACGTGCCCTTGACAGAGTCAACAAGGCCGTACGACTGTCCTAACCAATCCCATTTATGCAACAAACAAGCACCACTTAGCTACCGTACACTACGCCTTGACGGAGTCAACAAACGCGGCACGAATACTAAACAATACCCGTAAGAAATGACGGAGGGCTACGGCTGGTTTTTGGCAAAAAACCTTTAACGTAATGAACTTGATATCGTTGAAGGAACAGCATAGCTTTTTATAAAAATATAATGACGAAAACCTTTGCTAAAGAGGTCACTCCCGGTGAAGGGATCTCGGCTCTTTCCCCGTAGAATGAGGTGCAGGATATTCCAACTGAATACCACGATGAAAAGCAAAAGGCAATCGGCTATAGTGAAGTTATTGCCCTGACGCAAACTTCTGTCCAAGGGGTTACTCCCGGTGAAGGGATCTCGGCCCTTGCCTCGTCGACTGAGGTGCTGGATATTCATAACCGAATACCACTGTGCAAAACAAAAGAGAACGTCCTTGCAATAACAGCTTTTTTTGAAAAATTGTTCCAACAACATAAGAATAGGTTTGTTTAGCTTGCATTGATCCGAATCAATGCAGTCCCATCAATTGATCACACCAATAAAGAACGAAAATAATGATGTACGTATATGCCATCCGCATTCGCCACTGGGTCCCGTCATCACCCGTTAGGTTACTTAACTAACGACAGAGCGGGGACTGGACTAGCGCGGATGCAAAATATATACAACATCTACTAGTATATATATATCAATATATAATATGTAAGTGCACGGCGGCGCCCCGGCCGTCAATCCGACGCCGGAATGCGGAAACGGTGAATAACTTAAATTTTGCGGACTTAGCAAACCGGCACCACCGCGCACTAAACACCCGGATCGCAACCATTAACAAGTCTAAGCTAACTAGAAGATGGGTTAGAGATATACCGACGATCCAAGTCCTCCGGTCTTCTCGCCATCGTCCCGATCTCCTGCGGAATGTCCCGTCTCCTCCTCGTCGCCGGAAGTGCACCACATCGCCTACTTTGTTTACGGGCTCCCACCTCAATGCCGAGGCAACTCGGGCACGAAGCCGGCTACTCGACGTGCCCAAGATTCGCTGTAGAATGTGTAGTAGAACTTGTGTCTCTTTTTGGGGTAGTGGAGGTGCCATTTTTGGTGGAGGAAAGAAAGGAAAATGGAGATGAACTAGAGAGCTCTTTTCTTTGCACACTATGAACCAAAAATTGCCACACAAATGAATCAATCAACCCCCACCCTAAAGTGGCCGGCCCATGTAGGAAAAAGAGAGAGGGAAAAGTCAAGGGGGAGGTAACCATATGAATCATGCAAGAGAGAGAGAGAGGAATGGTTATCATGAAAAACAATGATACCAAAACAAAACCCAACACTCCACACAACCATCAACTCATGAAGTCCAACCATCATGAACCATGATGACTCAAAAGGTCATGCCATCATGAAGAAATCAAGTCAAAGGATGGTGCACATCATGAAAGCCATCATGATGCAACAAGATGCAAAGAACCCCTCCACTAATGCCTATTTGCAACAATGCAAATAAACCCTCTTCCACTAAACTTCGGCCAATGAACGAAACAAAGGAAATTGGCCGAAACGGAAAGCAAACTGGCAACTCCAGAAAACTGGTCCCGTAATAAATTACAGGAAAACCCCGATACTGTGCATACACACCCGCATCTGTATTTCGACCGAAATACAAATGCAATGAGACAAAGTCTACACTGTACTATACTAGGATCCGGCTTAAACCAAAGCCGGCTAGTAATATCTGTTCGATCCTGATCCGTGCAATACCGCACGTATCTGATCGAACCCTGCCATATACCAATACGGCCTATAGTACAAACTGTCCGATCCTGATCCGTGCAATACCGCACGTATCTGATCGGACCTTGCCATATCTCCATACGGTCTCTACAACCTTTCGCCCGAAAGCTGAGTAACTGAATGTGGGGGACTCTAAAGACTCGTCAACACCTTGGTTGTGGATTTAACCACTAGCACGTCAGAGGTATAAGCCAATACGTGACGGGCTACCAGGTACTGACCAAATGGGACGTCGATGAGGAAGCTCACCCCGACACCCAACTGAGCCTGTCAGTGACAATATCCGTGCAGTCCGGTCCGTTCGTCTATGAGTATCGCATGGCGGGCCTAGGGGGTTGGTAAAAGTCAGACCCCCAAAAGCGGTACAAGTCGTGTCGGAGTGTAGCCCAGAACACCCTGAGATACTACTGGAATACCTACCAGTAAATCTCCTTGCCTTGGCCAAGGACTTTGTGTAATGGCTCTCCTAGACACAGCACGACCTCACCCCCAATACCGGGAGAGACGAACCCCTGAAGATACGCTCACTGCCTCCATGTGGCTCGGGACTGTACCCAACTAAAACCTGTTTGCACGACTCCTTTGAGCCGTGGTAGGGTAGTAATCAAAGTACAGTGGGAACTCACACGAGACAAATGACGATCCCCAGGTCGATGAACTAACCTGCACACATGTCACCAGGGAACTGCCATCTGACGTCTGGTATATGACCAACTAGCATGTTCCCGGCGAGTCCTGTCCGGTGTACTCATAACCCAATGAGCACCTGTATACATCTTAGGTGATCCAACTGACACCAGTGGCTTGTGAGACCGGCCACCGCCCCTCGTCGGGGTCTCGACTGTATACACTAGTCTACTAATGGAGTATCGATGCCCGGTCTCGAAACTCCCACGACTAGGGACCTTTTAAGGATATGCTTGTAGACCCCCAGCTCCCACTTATATGATCACCCTCATACTGCTGGTGGTCAAGCAAGAATCCTAGGGGCTCTATCAACGTGTAATAGCGACGTGTCAGGTCACCTAAAGCAGTACACGATGATAAAGGTAAACCAGATAGCATACTATCATCTCGAGTAAGACTGTCCTACCGGGATAGGTCCTCCCTCAATCATTACAATCACGTACCTGTGACCTAATAATTGACTCTGAGGGCACTATCTCCAACAATCTCCCACTTGCACTCAAGGCTAATTATTGCGATGTCGCATACTCACAGCCCGTGTGATACTGAACACCCAACTCCTCTACTAGTCAGTCTCACAAAGCTCGTTTGCGAAACTATTGCGTTCGAGGAATAGCCTCAGTGAGTGGATCCGCTTTGATGTCTCTTTCAATGTCTCTCTATATCTCAAGTTCGCGGAGAAACCCATCTCCCGAAATGAGCAATACCTGTCTTAGAATGTGTCTGGATGTCTGATGGGACATAGCTCATAAATGAACTCCAAATCCAAACTTCTTAGACTGTATCGACAACTGAACTTAATCAGTATCCTGCGCGCCATGCTTCCCTCAGTATTGCCTAGGACCACCTGTCCAAAATACTGCCCCTCATCAGAAGGAAAACTATAACTCTGACAACCTCCTTGTCGTCCATGTCACCTTGGAAGCCTGGAATGATAACTGTCTCCTGAATGAGGCTGTCGTTATCATATCCCTAGAACATCCACTTATGTTCTAAAACTGCTTCCGACTGTTTCTCCAGGATTGGATTAATGTCAACTTATTGCATCTAGTGCAAGAACAACATCTGGTGTGGTACTTGACATATCACGATTGACTCAATTGCCTGAGCAAGTGATCTGCCAATCATGCCCTTCCCTCTCCCCTTTAGTCTGTAAGACACCTTTGGAGAGGGTGACTCCATTACCTGCAGGTACACTACCGTGCCAGGAGTCGTCCATCCTAAATACTCTTAGAATGCTGTCAAGTACCCTGATTGGGAAACCATCCAAATCTAGATCTAAAACCATAGATCTAGTAACCAGTATGTCTGATGTAAAATCCAAGTCCTTTGTGGAGAAACCACTGTGTGACGACCAAAGTATAACCGATCGTAGTATAGGAGTTTCTTTTCCTACTTTGTGTATGTCATCCAAATACCATGACATCACACCCTACTACATTCTCAACAGATCCATCCCCTATTCTGATGAAGTCAAACCCATGACTGTCATGTCAGAAATAGATGATCTATCTCCGCTACATCTGCTTTAGTCTATAAATAGACATAAGCTACCTGTCCACCAATGCTTCCGCTGCTCCCACTGACTACGACAACCCTCTGGCAGAGTCATATAGACGTACACTTCTAAAACTAGTTTAGAACGACGCTATACTCATCCTCCTGCCTGGTCTCGCAGCCTGGAACAACAGCAATGGTTATTGTGGGTAAACAAGAACTTCCCTGTCACCGTCCTTGAGGCTACCGTAGTACCTCTCGGGTGCCTGAAGTTACCCACCTTATCTGCGGAGTGGCCAATGGAATGTCAATCCAGATTGAATCTTCAGGTTCCTTATCAAATCTTCAGTAATCGTTTGTGGTTCTGGAATTACTTCCAGCTCTACCATACTCCCACTACTGTTTTCTGAAAAAATCCATTTTTAATAAAACTGTGGCGAGTCTAGAACAATATTGCTATTGTTCATCCAGATGGTAGAAAGTCAACCCTCGTCATAGCCTGGGTCAACCCACAAACAGGCATTACAGAAACGTGCCTTGAGTTATCCAGAGTCTGGTTCTAAGCATAATCCGGACAACTCCCCGTACCTTAACATCGTTAAGATATGAACTGTTCTATATCCAATATAGAAAGAGAGGCACTGATTTAATTGAACCAGATTCAAATCATGCAGCTGTCCCCAGCGCATGTCAACTAAATGGAAGGAGGCCGATCAGCGTTACTCAACTTAGGAATACTTCCAATTATGAGTAACCTGAAAGAGAAGCAAGATCTCTTTATCATTACTATCAACTGAATACCATACACAAGTATCTACATCTTCGATCACTTTGAAGAATCCCGATACTTGCTACACTTGGTTCTCTACTCTATTCAAATACCTATAACTTCTCAAAATTCGGACCCTGTGTTTCCACGAAACACCTGTCTAAAAACTAGAGAAGTCATAAGTAAACCGAATATAGTACGAGGACCAACCCCTCTGTCCTGACGGACCCTGGACATCATACAATACTCTGTACAAGTCCCTTGAGTCTGAAAACTCATTCACTGTGTGTCGTAGGTTGAAAACTGTACTTATGGTCAAGAAGAATTACACCGCTGCTTAATGCTCCTTACCTAACCATCCACTGATATAGGTAAATGTCGTAGACATAATTTCAGAAAGGTATATCTCACTCTATGAAAATAGACGTACAGATATATCAATTTGAAATTGGTGCATAACAGCGGATATTCAAAACCAAATATTTGCCGACCGGCAAACAGCCCAGGTGATTTCCTCAAATATCACCGATTACAACGAATCCCGATATAATGAGGATAATCACCCAATTCCCAATAACTTACTCCCACTCATCATCTGTAAAACCATACAGATGTGATAATCGTACCTGGTAAATACATACCTTGGAGTAAGTATCTAATCGGGAAATCAGTTTTCCTTTAACATTGCACAGTGAAACTGAAACATCGAAATGTTTCGATGGGGTATCCTGGTATTCCTAGTAATGCCTCTTCCAGACTCACGACTGTAACCGTATAATTCTTTGCCACTTCTCCAAATCCCTTCATATGTCTTTAGTCTTTACCTTCTGTACACCCCTTTAGGCCAAATGGTTTTCTTCCTTCCCTACCGTTCGGCACCAGCCTATGGTTTGGAAGAAGACTATCCAATAAGCATAATGGGTGTACTGTCCCAATCCTAGGAACACTCGCAATGAGAGAGGGTGAAGATAAAAGACAACCGAATAAACCTTATTCCTATTTCTCCTGAACCAGAATCCATCCCCGAACTGGAACAAGTTCCATTCGAGTTCGTATATAACCATACGATGGAGTATCCAAATAAACTGTGGATCTTCGTAGTGATACGGAGTGTCCTGGAGAAATACAAAGGTGATGAGGGAGTGGTATCGAAATATTTGGTTTGGTCGTGAATATCTGTTGCAATTTACTTTGCCCTCTTACTAATCCCTTGCTTTGTCTGAACTTAATACCTTCTGCACACCATCGTTATGCTAATTGGTTTTCTTCATTCCCTACCGGTCGGCACCAGCCTAAGGTTTGGAAGAAGACAATCTAATTTGCGTAATAAGTGTACTACCCCTAAACCAAGGAGTACTCGTAACCTGAGAGAGGGTAAAAGGAAAAGACAACTGAATAATCCTATCCGTTTTCTCCAGAACCGGAAACCATCCTCGAATAAATCCCTTCGAGTTCGTATCTAACCATACGATGGTTTTGTCCAATGGAAGTGGACGTTCGTAGTAATACGGGGTGTCCTGGAGAAAAGGGTAAAAGTAGGAGTGGCAATGAGGTCTGCAACTCTGACAATCCAAAAGCCAGTGTTAAAGAAGGTTCGGTCAACTTGGTCACTGAGTCATAGTCTTAGGGTCGGGTCAAATGGTCGCTGCCAGAGAGAGAGAGAAAAGAAACACTCAGCGTGCACTCTAACCTAGATCAGAATGGTTACCAATTTATCTAATCTGGAAACCTCCCACTGTACCACAAATTCTCCTCCAAACCTGAAAGAAGAATTAGTCGGGGTCACCCGAGGAGTAAACTAACTCATCAGTGGGAATCGGGATCCAACTATCATTGCATGATAACGTGACGGAATCCGCTCACGCTATCACACTCCAGAAGGTATGCGCATATCTGGCAAGTTTCAGTTCTTTTGAAACTCCCGATGTGATTTCTGCCCCATGCTCTTATGACCTTGGCGAAGGTCAACAAATCATAAGTCACATGTCAAGTTCTACCCGTCATTATCCAGGTTAATTTGAATCCACCCGTACAAGCCCTTGACGAAGGTCAACAAGGCTATACGACTGTCCCAAACCAACGCATCTATCTATGCAGCAGAAAGGTAACAAGCAGCTACCATACACTATGCCTTGACGAAGGTCAACAAACACAGCATGAATACTACGTGCTACCCGTCTGAAACGACGGAGGGCTACGAATGGTTTCTGGCGAAAACCTTTAACGTAATGAACTTGATATCGTTGAAGGAACGGATAGCTTTTTAAAAATATAGTGACGAAAACCTTTGCTAAAGAGGTCACTCCCGGTGAAGGGATCTCGGCTCTTTCCCCGTAGAATGGGGTGCAGGATATTCCAAATGAATACCGCGATGCAAAGCAAAAGTAATCGGCTATAGTGAAGTTAATGCCCTGACGCAAACTTCTGTCCAAGGGGTCACTCCCGGTGAAGGGATCTCGGCCTTTGCCTCGTCGACTGAGGAGCAGGATATTCTAATGAATACCACGATGCAAAACAAAAGTAAACGTCCTTGCAATAACAGCTTTTTGAAAAGTGTTCCAACAACATCGGATTAGGTTTGTTTTTTAACTTGCATTGATCCGAATCAATGCAGTCCCATCAATTGATCACACCAAAAAGAACGAAAATATACTGATGTACGTATATGCCATCCGCATTCGCCACTGGGTCCCGTCATTACCCGTTAGGTTAGCTTACTAACGACAGAGCGGGGACTGGACTAGCGCGGATGCAAAACATATACGACATCTACTAATATATATACCAATATATTATATTCGCTCAAGGCGTGAATAGAATGCAACATCACAGAGAATGAACAGCATCACAGAAACAATACAGATATCTGGGATCCCCGGGTTTCACAGAGCCACTACTGAAACCCGACGTTCCCCTGGTCGTGTGGATAGCCTGTGCAATGAAATCCTAGACCCCTACGGGCGCGGCAAGTCACCCGCCAAAACCTGAAGCGAGGCAGCCCCCTTCAGCGCCGTGAATGGACCACCCAGCACTTCACGGAATCCGGTAACTTGGGCACCCCTCCTGGGTCAACCTGTACCCCCTACGAGTGCGGCGAATAGTCCGCCAATCCTAGAGCGAAGCCCCCTCCGTCTCAATGCCATGAGATGCGGGCTTGTTGCCCTCTAGAACCCGGCTATCCGTGCACCCCTCCGCGGGGCAATCCTAGTACAGAAAGTAAAATATACATACAACGGGTACATCGACCGCAACCAGGTCGTGCCCCAAAATAATAATACAAACAGGCAGTGACGGCAGTCCACATGTCGGACGCTCGCCCCGCAATATCAAATGTACATAATACAACAGCACACTGTACTAGCATTGCATCCAGGCTGTCCCCACGACCGATCCGCAACAACACAGCAAATACATAGAACATCAACGTGAAAGTCACGTTCGCAAATCCGTCTAACCGGGCTATAGCAGTTAGACGGGATTTACCGATCAAGTGACATTCACGGTCGCAGATATAATGTAAATACTGTGAAAAATGTGTTTAAAATTTTCCGATTGATCAAACAATTAACAAGTGGGCCCCAAAGAAAACTGTAGCACTTACAGAAATAATTGGCCCAATTTTAATATTCCAAAACCCCTAATTTAAGCCCAGAAGCCCACTGTAAAAACCCAACCCACTGATTCCTGTATGCTGCGGCGGAAGCGCGGCCAAACGTGGGTTTTGGCCGCCCTTCCGCGCTCTAGTGAGAGGATCAGTGCCTCGAATTTGAACAGTGTTCTTATAATTTTTAGTACATAAATATTTTACAACCTGAAAAATTTTTCGACACCAAAAATTTCCAACAGAAAACTGATGTGGGCAAATACGGGTTTTTGGACATTTCGATCGATCGGAACTAAAAAACACATTACACAAAGCTAGACTAAGTTAATGGGGAGGCTCTGATACCACTGTAAGTGCACGGCGGCGCCCCGGCCGTCAATCCGACGCCGGAATGCGGAAACGGTGAATAACTTAAATTTTGCGGACTTAGCAAACCGGCACCACCGCGCACTAAACACCCGGATCGCAACCATTAACAAGTCTAAGCTAACTAGAAGATGGGTTAGAGATATACCGACGATCCAAGTCCTCCGGTCTTCTCGCCATCGTCCCGATCTCCTGCGGAATGTCCCGTCTCCTCCTCGTCGCCGGAAGTGCACCACATCGCCTACTTTGTTTACGGGCTCCCACCTCAATGCCGAGGCAACTCGGGCACGAAGCCGGCTACTCGACGTGCCCAAGATTCGCTGTAGAATGTGTAGTAGAACTTGTGTCTCTTTTTGGGGTAGTGGAGGTGCCATTTTTGGTGGAGGAAAGAAAGGAAAATGGAGATGAACTAGAGAGCTCTTTTCTTTGCACACTATGAACCAAAAATTGCCACACAAATGAATCAATCAACCCCCACCCTAAAGTGGCCGGCCCATGTAGGAAAAAGAGAGAGGGAAAAGTCAAGGGGGAGGTAACCATATGAATCATGCAAGAGAGAGAGAGAGGAATGGTTATCATGAAAAACAATGATACCAAAACAAAACCCAACACTCCACACAACCATCAACTCATGAAGTCCAACCATCATGAACCATGATGACTCAAAAGGTCATGCCATCATGAAGAAATCAAGTCAAAGGATGGTGCACATCATGAAAGCCATCATGATGCAACAAGATGCAAAGAACCCCTCCACTAATGCCTATTTGCAACAATGCAAATAAACCCTCTTCCACTAAACTTCGGCCAATGAACGAAACAAAGGAAATTGGCCGAAACGGAAAGCAAACTGGCAACTCCAGAAAACTGGTCCCGTAATAAATTACAGGAAAACCCCGATACTGTGCATACACACCCGCATCTGTATTTCGACCGAAATACAAATGCAATGAGACAAAGTCTACACTGTACTATACTAGGATCCGGCTTAAACCAAAGCCGGCTAGTAATATCTGTTCGATCCAGATCCGTGCAATAGCGCACGTATCTGATCGAACCCTGCCATATACCAATACGGCCTATAGTATAAACTGTCCGATCCTGATCCGTGCAATACCGCACGTATCTGATCGGACCTTGCCATATCTCCATACGGTCTCTACAACCTTTCGCCCGAAAGCTGAGTAACTGAATGTGGGGGACTCTAAAGACTCGTCAACACCTTGGTTATGGATTTAACCACTAGCACGTCAGAGGTATAAGCCAATACGTGACGGGCTACCAGGTACTGACCAAATGGGACGTCGATGAGGAAGCTCACCCCGACACCCAACTGAGTCTGTCAGTGACAATATCCGTGCAGTCCGGTCCGTTCGTCTATGAGTATCGCATGGCGGGCCTAGGGGGTTGGTAAAAGTCAGACCCCCAAAAGCGGTACAAGTCGTGTCGGAGTGTAGCCCAGAACACCCTGAGATACTACTGGAATACCTACCAGTAAATCTCCTTGCCTTGGCCAAGGACTTTGTGTAATGGCTCTCCTAGACACAGCACGACCTCACCCCCAATACCGGGAGAGACGAACCCCTGAAGATACGCTCACTGCCTCCATGTGGCTCGGGACTGTACCCAACTAAAACCTGTTTGCACGACTCCTTTGAGCCGTGGTAGGGTAGTAATCAAAGTACAGTGGGAACTCACACGAGATAAATGACGATCCCCAGGTCGATGAACTAACCTGCACACATGTCACCAGGGAACTGCCATCTGACGTCTGGTATATGACCAACTAGCATGTTCCCGGCGAGTCCTGTCCGGTGTACTCATAACCCAATGAGCACCTGTATACATCTTAGGTGATCCAACTGACACCAGTGGCTTGTGAGACCGGCCACCGCCCCTCGTCGGGGTCTCGACTGTATACACTAGTCTACTAATGGAGTATCGATGCCCGGTCTCGAAACTCCCACGACTAGGGACCTTTTAAGGATATGCTTGTAGACCCCCAGCTCCCACTTATATGATCGCCCTCATACTGCTGGTGGTCAAGCAAGAATCCTAGGGGCTCTATCAACGTGTAATAGCGACGTGTCAGGTCACCTAAAGCAGTACACGATGATAAAGGTAAACCAGATAGCATACTATCATCTCGAGTAAGACTGTCCTACCGGGATAGGTCCTCCCTCAATCATTACAATCACGTACCTGTGACCTAATAATTGACTCTGAGGGCACTATCTCCAACATAATATTCGCTCAAGGCGTGATAAAAATGCAACATCATAGAAATGTAATAAGCATCACAGAACAATACAGATATCTGGGATCCCCGAGTTTCACAGAGCCACTACAGAAACCCGACGTTCCCCTGGTCGTGTGGATAGCCTGTGCAATGAAATCCTAGACCCCTACGGGCGCGGCAAGTTACTCGCCAAAACCTGAAGCGAGGCAGCCCCCTTCAACAACGTGAATGGACCACCCAGCCCTTCACAGAATCCGGTAACTTGGGCACCCCTCGGGTCAACCTGTACCCCCTACAAGTGCGGCGAATAGCCTGCCAATTCTAGAGTGAAGCCCCCTTCGTCTCAACGCCATGAAATGCGGGCCTGTTGCCCTCTAGAACCCGACTATCCGTGCACCCCACCGCGGGGTAATCGTAGTACAGAAAGTAAAATATACATACAACGGGTACATTGACCTCACACCGGTTGTGCCCCAAAAGAATAATATACAAACAGGCAGTGACGGCAGTCCACATGTCGGACGCTCGCCCCGCAATATCAAATGTACATATAAAACGAAACTGTACTACCATTGCATCCAGGCTATCCCCCACGACCAATCCGCAACATCACAGCACAACACAGAACATCAACGTGAATGTCACGTTCGTAAATCCGTCTAAAAGGGCTATAGCAGTTAGACTGGATTTACCAATCAAGTGACATTCGCGGTCGCAGATATAATGTAAATACTGTGAACTAACATGTTTAAAATTTTCGATCGATCAAATTTACCGAAGTGGGCCCCAAGCACTACTGTAGCACTCAAAGAAAATCTGGGCCCAAAAATAATATACCAAAAATCCCAATATTAATTCATAAAGCTACTGTGAAAATTTCGTACGGAGTTGACCAATTCCTGCAGCGGAACCGCGGCCATGACAGGGGTTTGGCCGCGGTTCCGCGGTCATACCGTAGCAACAACGTATCAAATTTTTACAGAATGCTTAAAATTTCCTGCACGAATTTCTGCAATGTACTGAAAAAAATTCGACAGAAACTGATGCACTTGAAATCGCGGTTTTTTGAAAATCCGATCGATCGAATTTGTAAACATATTAGAGCAAGTTAGACTAGGTCAATGGCGTGGCTCTGATACCATGTTGGTGCACGGCGGCGCCCCGGCCGTCTTTCCGAGGCCAAAATGCGGAAACAAAAATTTTCTTAACTTTGTAAACCGGCACCACCGCGCACAAAAATCCCGGATCGGACCATTAATCTAATCCTAGCTAACTAGAGAAGGGGTAGAGAGATATACCGAGCGATCCGTGTCTTTCGGTCTTCTCGTCGTCGTCCCGATCTCCCCGCGGAATATCCGGTCTTCACCTCCTCGCCGGAAGGGCACCACATCGCCGGGTTCTTTTACGGGCTCCCACCTCTGGAGCGAGGCAACTCGGGCACGAAGTTGGCGAGCCGACGTGCCTAAGAATTGCTGTAGAATAGTGTAGAACTCTATTGCCTAAGAATTCCTGCCATATCTCCATACGGCCTCTATAGCGTTTCGCCCAAAACTTGAGAAACGGTCTGTGGGGGACTCTAAAGACTCGTCAATATTTTGGTTGTGGATTTAACCACTAGCGCGTCAGAGGTATTAGCCATACGTAACGGGCTACCAGGTATTGACCAAAAGGGATGTCGATGAGCGAACTCATCCTGACACCCTACTGAGCCTGTCAGTGACAATATCTGTACAGTCCGGTCCGTTTGTCTATAAGCATCGCATGGCGGGCCTAGGGGGTTGGTAAAAGTCAGACCCCCAAAAGAGGTACAAGTCGTGTCGGAGTGTAGCCCAGAACACCCTGAGATACTACTGGAATACCTACCAGTAAATCTCCTGCCTCGGCCGAGAGCTTTATGTAATGGCTCTCCTAGACACAGCGCGACCTCACCCCTAATACCGGGAGAGACGAACCCCTGCAGATCCGCTCACTGCCTCCATGTGGCTCGGGACTGTACCCAACTAAAACCTGTTTGCACGACTCCTTTGAGCCGTGGTAGGGTAGTAATCAAAGCACAGTGGGAACTCACACGAGACAAATGACGATCTCAGGTCGATGAACTAACCTGTACACATGTCACCAGGGAACTGCTATCTGACGTCAGGTATAAGACCAACTAGCATGTTCCCGGCGAGTCCTGTCCGGTGCACTCATAACCCAATGAGCACCTGTATACATCTTAGGTGAATCAACTGACACCAGTGGCTTGTCAGACCGGCCACCGCCCCTCGTCGGGGTCTCGACTGTATACACTAGTCTACTCTGGAGTATCGATGCCCTGTCTCGAAACTCCCACGACTAGGGACCTTTTAAGGATGTGCTTACAGACCCCAGCTCCCACGTATATGATCGCCATCATACTGCTGGCAGTCAAGCAAGAATCCTAGGGGCTCTTTCAATGTGCAATAGTGACCTGTAAGGTCATCTAAAGCAGTACACGATGAAAAAGATAAACCAGATAGCATACTATCATCTTGAATAAGACTGTCCTACCGGCATAGGTCCTCCCTCAATCATTGCAATCACGTGCCTATGATCCAATAATTGACTCTGAGGGCACTATCTCCAACACTATCCAGTGCTTCTCCCGTGGGTCTGACTGATACCGGCTTACCACGCTCAGTGCGTAAGCTACATCTGGTCTGGTGCACAACATCGCATACATTATAAAGCTTACCGTAGAAGCGTAGGGTATAATCGACATGCGATCCCTTTCCAAATTAGTCTTGGGAGACATCTCTTTGGAGAGCGTGATTCCGTGATAAGCCGGTAAATTACCGCGCTTAGAATCTTCCATACTGAATCTTTTCAGTATAGTGTTGATATACCTGGACTGCGAAAGTCCCAACATCCTCTTAGATCTATCAAGATAGATCTGGATCCCCAGAATGTAAGAGGCATCACCAGGTCTTTCATGGAGAACCCGTGTGACAAGAATCCTTTGACAGATTGTAGCATTGGAATGTCATTTCCTATCAAGATAATGTCATCCACGTACAAGACGAGGAATACGACAGTTCGTGCTACAATTTTACTATATATACATGGTTCATCTGGATTTTTGATAAAATCATATTCTTTGACCGTTTCATCAAAACTGATGTTCCAACTCCGCGATGCCTGCTTTAGTCCATAAATGGACTTAAGCAAGTTACACACTTTCCCGCTGCTCCCACTCTGGTTGAAACCATCTGGCTGATCCATATAGACGCATTCATCTAAATTACCATTTAGTAAAGCCGTCTTTACGTCCATCTTCCAGATCTCATAATCATGGAAGGCGGCAATGGCAAGAAGGATCCAAATGGATTTGAGCATAGCCACTGGAGAAAAAGTTTCGTCATAGTCCAAACCAGGTCTTTGACGAAAACCCTTTGCAACAAGTCTTGCCTTTTAGCTTTCCACCTGTCCATCTATACCAATCTTTTTCTTGAAGATCCACTTGCATCCTATGGGTTTTACCACATCTGGAGCAAAGTCCGAAGTCCATACTTTGTTGGTGTACATGGACTCCATCTTGGTCCGCATTGCATCCAGCCATCTTACTGAGTCGCCGCTCTGGATGGCCTGCTGGAAGCTAGTAGGTTCATCATTATCTATGACGCAATCCTCTCTATCCCCGTCTATGAGAAAACCGTAGTATCTCACAAGCGGATGAGATGGCCTACTATTCCTGCGGAGGGGTGCGGGAATGTCCTGTTCTTCTTAAACTTCTGGTTCTACCAAACTTTCAGTAGTAGTTAGTGGTTCTGGAATTTCTTCCAGTTCTATTTCTCTCCCATTTGTTTCCTTTTCTAAAAACTGTTGTTCTAGAAAATGGGCATTACGAGAAACAAAAACCTTTTGTTCCTCTGCGTAATAGAAAAAATACCCCTTGGAGTTCTTTGGATATCCCACAAACTTACACTGTACTGAGCGTGCCTCGAGTTTGTCCGCATGCTGTTTTTTAACAAAAGCTGGACATCCCCATATCTTCAGATACTGAAGATAGGGTTTCTTCCCACTCCATATCTGATATGGTGTGGTAGGCATAGTCTTGGTAGGAACCCTGTTCAAAAGATATGCAGCTGATTCTAGCGCATAACCCCAGAAGGATCGCGGTAACTCAGCATTACTCATCATGGAACGTACCATATCCAATAGGGTTCGGTTCCGTCTTTCCGATAAACTGTTATGCTGTAGAGTGTATGGAGGAGTAACCTAGGAACTCGGCACTTAAGTATTCACCACCTCGATCAGATCTCAGCGTCTTGATACTTTTGCAGGTTTAGTATTCAACTTCATTCTTATATTCTTGGAATTTCTCAAAGGCCTCGGATTTATGTTTCATTAAGAAAATGAATCCATACCTAGAGTAATCATCTGTAAAAGTAATGAAATATGAAAAACCGCCTCTTGCATGTCTAGATATTGGACCATATACATCGCTATGTATGAGTCCTAAGAGCTTGCTAGCTCTTACTCCATGTCCAGTGAGTGGAGTCTTCGTCATCTTTCCTTTGAGACATAATTGACAAGTGGCATAAGATTGATATTCGAACGGATCCAAATATCCTTCTCTATGTAACTTAGTTAACCTTGTCTCATTGATGTGACCTAGTCTACAATGCCATAAGAAAGCCTGATTTATATCTAGAGACTTTCTTTTTAGTGTGTTCTGGACATTGAAAATTTGTAATTGGTTTAACACGTATATACCATTATCTAATGTACCGGACCCAATCAAACCATGATTAAGGTGGATGTTAACAACATCACTTACAAACGTGAAATCATAACCTTCTTTTGATAACAACGATACTGATATGATATTACACGTTAAACTGGGTACACAAAAACAGTTGCGCAAAACAAAAATATGTCCACTCGTCAATCCAAGATGATAATCCCCTACGGACACAGCACCCACGCTAGCTCCGTTAGCAACCTGGAGGGTCATATCACCAAGCTTCAGCACTCTACGGTTTCTCAGTGCCTGCAATAAATTGCATATATGAGATTCTGATCCGGTATCCAATACTTAGGAAGTAGAGTTTATTGATAAACAATTTTCAATTACAAACACACCTGAAGTCGAAGCCACGGCTTGCTTCGGGTCCTGGTTCTTGGCAATCCAAGCTTTGCAATCTTTCTTCCAATGGCCTTTCCTATGACAGTGGAAGCACTCGTTTTTTGCCACTACTGGCACCACAACCTTTGCCTTTCTTTTGACTCCCACCTTACCAACACCACCTCTTGGTTTGGTAGCGGCCTTTTTCTTCCATCCTTTGGCCCTTGCCTTGGACATGGAAGAGGAAGCACCACGAACAAATATAGTGGGTGTTTCCCTTGCCATCTGCAAGGTGCCCTCTGCACTCCTCAACATGTTAAGGAGTTCTGAAAGTTCAACTTCTTTACCTTGAATGTTGAAATTCAAGATAGACTGGGCGTAGGTGGAAGGAAGGGACTGGAGAATCAAGTCTGTATACAGCTCGTTCTCTAATGTTGTCCCGAGGTCTGCGAGCTCTTCAATATAGCCAATCATCTTAAGGACATGTTCCCCTACAGATGATCCGACGGCCATCCTCGACTAAAACAAGTTCTTCGAGGTCTCGTATCTAGCTATACGAGAATGCTCTCCATACAGATCCTTGGTGTGGAGAAATATAGGTTCTAGATCCATATTCTCGTGCTTCCTCTGATGTTCATTATTCATAGAGGCAAGCACGATGCACTTGGCCTTCGCGCAGTCTAATACCCAGGTCTTGCAAATTTCCTTATCTGCGACACTGGATTCTAGACCTGGGACGGCAGGGGCCTTTGTAGTAAGGACATACCACAATTTGTCATAGGTAATAACCATCTTAACATTCCGAAACCAATCTTTATAGTTTGGCCCTGTCAAAATATTTTTATCTAATAATAACTTAAGGCCTGTCATGTTCTGGGTCGCTGCAATGAGAGAGAGAGGGAACACTTTAGCATGATACTCTTGCAAGTTTAGAGTGGTTTTTAGTTTATCTAAACAGGATGGCTCCCACTATTTCTCGAATCCCTCCTCAAACCATAAAGGAAGAACTAGTCAAGACTATTCTCACCGTAACTTGCTTAACCATTCAGCCAGGCCGGTGTCGGTACTTCGAGGGAGGTTTTACGACGCTTTCGTGAAGTTCCTTAACTAAATAACCTCTTTTCTCTGGGGGCGTAGCCCCGCTGACACCTTTCTCGACACCTACTTGGTTTATAGCATTGATCGTTAAGTGTAAGAATCTCCTGATGAGTAGCATATACTCACAGTAGGATCGGGATCTAAATATCATCGTGTGATAAAGCTGAAGGAATCCTACCAAAATTATCGCACTCCAAATAGTATGCAATCTCTTAGCAATTTTCAGTTTCTTTAGAAACTCCCGATATGGATTTCTTCCCCATGCTCTTATAACCTTGGCGTTGGTCAAAATGTCATAAGTCACATGTCAAGTTCTACCCATCATTATCTTATTAACTTAAACCCATCTGTACATACCCCTGACGTTGGCCAAATGGCAGTACGAATGTCCCAAACTAACTCATCTATCTATGCAACAAATGAATACCCAGCAGCTACCAAAGACTATGCCTTGGCGTTGGTCAAAATGCATAGCTTGAATACTACTGAATACCCAAATGAAATGACGGAGGGATACGAATGATCTAAGGAAACTGATAGCTTTTAAAAGGAGTGGTTTAAGCTCCGCAATTAAAAAAATATCTTCTTTTTCAAAATAACCGAGTGGTTTCTTTTAAACTGTTCCAACGATTCAACTTTGGTTTATTTTCTTTGCATTAATATAATGCGTCCCATCAATTAACCTATCATTGCAGAAAACAACGAAAATACAACGTCCTCTTATGCCATCCGCATTCGCCACTGGGCCCCGTCATTCACCCGTTAGGTTACTTAACTAACGACAGAGCGGGGGCTGGGCTAGCGCGGGTGCGAAACATAAGTGACGCCTACTAGATATCATATATAGATATTGTACATTAGTCAGACGCAATAATAGGCATTCCAGATCACAGATGAACATATTGGATTTTTTAGGAATCCGCATTCCTTTTGAGCCTGCAAAGAAAGACGGATTATATAGTCGCGATGAATAGCCAAAACCCCAACCTAGACCCCTACGGGTACGGCAAACTACCCGTCAAGTACCCGAAGTGAGGGGGTCTCCCTCAACGACGTGAGTAAGCCACTAAACACTTCAAAGTACCCGGTAGTTTGTGCACCCCATCTTGGGTCTTGTTAGGCTACGGTAGCGCCCCGGCCGTCTTACCTCGGCCAAAATGTGGAAACGAAAAATTTTCTTGACTTGAAAACCGGCACTACCACATCCTAAAACCCTGGATCGTAACCATTAACCTAATGCTAGCTAACAAGAGAAGGGATAGAATGCTATACCGATCGATCCGTATCCTTCGGTCTTCGGCCACCATCCCGATCTCCCCACGGCAACTCCGGTCTTCATCTCCTCGTCTGAAAGGGCACCACATCGAGAAGTCTTTTTACGGGCTCCCGCTTCATCCGAAGCAACTCGGACGCGAAGTGTGCTAGCCGACGCGTCCAAGATGTTGTAGAGAATGTTTGTGATCACTTTGTCTCTTGCATCCATGGCTTTGGATGGAGGTTAAAGTGTTGCCATTGATGGAAGCAATAAGCTAGAGGAAGAAGAAGAAGAACAAGAGCTTTTCTTTTTCTTTTCTTTTCTTTTGTGATGTTGGAATGAGAGTGTGAGAGAGTGATTATCAAAATACAAGACCAATAATATCAACCATGGCAGCCCCTCTCTCTCTCCATCTCATTTCAACACATTAAACAATTCATTAATGTGGCATTTTTGCAAGAAAAGAGACCATGACTCATGATACAAGTCCATGTCACATTAATACATTGTCATGATGAAAATCTAGCTCATTATTTCCTTGAGCAAACATTAATCCAAATGTTTGCCATAACAAAGAAAATCCGGCAACATCTAAAGTAAACTCGTGACGGATCACAAGGATACCCCTCACCTGTATATACATACCTGCATCCGCATTCCGACTGAATGCGAACGCGTTGAGACTAAAGTAATCCAACAAATCTAATACCAGGATCCGGAGGATCCGGCTTAAACCAAAACCCACTAGTATGATCCGTCCGATCATGATCCGTGCAATACCGCACGTATAAGATCGAACCCTGCCGTATAAGAAACTGTCTGTGGAGGACTCTAAAGACTCGTCAATACTTTGGCTGTGGATTTAACCACTGGCACGTTAGAGGTATTAGCCGTACATAACGGGCTACCAAGTATTGACCAAAAGGAAGGTCGATGAGCGAACTCATCCTGACACCCTACTGAGCCTGTCAGTGACAATATCCGTACAGTCCGATCCGTTCGTCTATGAGTATCGCATGGCGGTCCTAGGGGGTTGGTAAAAGTCAGACCCCCAAAAGCGGTACAAGTCGTGTCGGAGTGCTGCCCAGAACACCCTGAGATACTACTGGAATACCTACCAGTAAATCTCCTGCCTCGGCCGAGGGCTTTGTGTAATGGCTCTCCTAGACACAGCACGACCTCACCCCCAATACCGAGAGAGACGAACCCCTGGAGATCCGCTCACTGCCTCCATGTGGCTCGGGACTGTACCCAACTAAAATCTGTTTGCACGACTCCTTTGAGCCGTGGTAGGGTAGTAATCAAAGCACAGTGGGAACTCACACGAGACAAATGAAGATCTCAGGTCGATGAACTAACCTGTACACATGTCACCAGAGAACTACTATCTGACGTCTGGTAAAAGACCAACTAGCATGCTCCCGGCGAGTCCTGTCCGGTGTACTCATAACCCAATGAGCACCTGTATACATCTTAGGTGAACCAACTGACACCAATGGCTTGTGAGACCGGCCACCGCCCCTCGTCGGGGTCTCGACTGTATACACTAGTCTACTCTGGAGTATCGATGCCCTGTCTCGAAACTCCCACGACTAGGGACCCTTTAAGGATATGCTTATAGACCCCAGATCCTACGTATATGATCGCCATCATACTGCTGGCCGTCAAGCAAGAATCTTAAGGGCTCTATCAACGCGCAATAGTGACCTGTAAGGTCACCTAAAACAGTACACGATGATAAAGATAAACCAGATAGCATACTATCATCTTGAGTAAGACTGTCCTACCGGTATAGGTCCTCCCTCAATCATTGCAATCACGTACCTGTGATCCAATAATTGACTCTGAGGGCACTATCTCCAACAGGTCTATTCTAGGAGCAGAAAACAGTAAATGAAATAATACAACGGTGGCTACAACTTCAACCCGGATGTGCCCCGCAAAAGAATATTACAACAAATTACAATTTACATTTAAATGAAAGAAACACTCGTCTCACATCCCCGGCTATCCATACACGACAATCCAATAAGTCCACATCCATAAACCAGTAAAAACCATTACATAAATGTGCAACCCCCTGCTAACCGACATACTAGCAGTTAGGGGAGTTTTACGAACACATTAAACACAACACAGATATAATCCAGTTAGCCAAACATCTTAGAATTTCGATCAAGCAATACTTATGAACCCACTCCAAACAATTCACTGTGCATATAAAACCTGAGCAGAAACAAATCATCCCAGAAAACACAACATCAACGCAGAAGAATAACTGAGCAAATTTGGGTTGACTCGGAGTCAACTCGGCCGCGGATCCGCGGCGGATCGCTTGGATCGGCGGCGGTTCCGCGGTGGTATGGCCAATTCACAGTCCCAAATTTTTTCACAATTCTTAAAAAACCCTGCTTGTATTTTTAAGGGTCCCTGAAAAATTTTTAGACCCCGTTTTAAAAACGGCTGAAACTATGTGAAAATGATGTTTTTTCGGGTTCGTTTTGCGATCGAATTTCTAACAACTTTGCTAACATGTTAGTTATAGTTTAGCTTGGCTCCGATACAACTGTAAGTCGACGTTAGACACCCCACATGATGCGGGGAGGCGGAATAGGTAAAACAATCATTTTGTTTAAGTTAACATCGACTAACTTTACGGATCTTTCCTAAACCCTAACTAAAAACTATCTAGAAGTGATTAACTACTATGATAGATGATTATACCTCAAGATTCTAGTCCTTCTTGTTCTTGTTGTTCACCTCCTCGTCGGCCTCCTCGATGTGATAGAAGATCCACCCGAGAGTTCCTCCTCTAAACTTTAACCTCTCACTTGAGGTAACTAGGTGGCTATTATTGCTAATCAAAGTAACCTAGAGGATATAGAGATGGATTAGGGATCTATTAGTCTTGCTAACCCTTGGGATCTCAACACATGAGAGGATTAGGGTTAGGTTTTTTAAGAGAGAGAGCTTGAGGAGAGAGAATGTGTTTTTTAATAATGAAATGAAAATATAACTCATTATGTATATAACGAAGCATAATAATTATCAAATAAAATATCTAGATAATTACAACCATTCTTCATTTAATACAAATGAATGAATCATCTCATGAGTCATTAAGCAATAAATGCTTCATTAACTCATTTGGATGAATCACTTCATGAGTCACAAATTCATTTAATGCAAATTACACCTAAGCTCTGCACCTCATCTTTCTTCTAGAAGCTTCTCGACTAATTACGAGAATTCCCCTCCCATCCGTGAAAACACGGAAATACTAAGACTGTATAAATCCAATAATCCAATACTAGAATCTGGCTTAAACTAAAACCCGCTAGTATAAACTGTCCAAAAATCGTACGTGCATAAATACACGTATGTGTCCAAACCCTGTCGTAAAACCATACGACCTCTATATCGTTTCACCTAAAGCAGGGAAACTCTCTGTGTGGGACTCTAAAGACTCGACACTACGCTGGCAGTGGGTTTAACCACAGGCCGCAAGTGGTATTAGCTGTACATAACGGTCCCCAGGTAGATGTCGATAAGAAGGCCGATGAGGAACCCATCCGAACTCCTACTGAGCCTGATGTGACAATCTCCGTACAGTCCGGTCTGTTCGTCTAAGACTATCGCATATCGGGCCTAAGGGGCAGCAACTGTCAGTCCCCTAAAAGCTGTATAAGTCGTGTCGGAGCGAAGCCCATTACACCCTGAGAAGCTACTGGAAATCCTACCAGTAAATCTCGTTTGCCCTTGCCAGGGACTTTGCGTAATGGCTCTCCAAACAAAGCGCGATATCAACTCCCAATACCGGGAGAGACGAATCCTATCTAACCGCCACTGCCTCCAAGTGCTTCGGGACTGCACCCAACTGCTACCTGTTTGCACGACTCCTTTGAGTCGTGGTAGGGTAGCAATCTAAGAACAATGGGAACACACTCGAGACAAAGCAACAGTGTCAATTCTGCGGACTATGCTGTACTCTTGTCACCTGGGAACTGTTAACTGACGACGGGTATAATACCAACCAACAGTTCCCTGCGAGTCCTGTCCGGTGTACCCGTAACCCAACGAGCACCTGTATACTATCTTCAGTACAACGTACTAATGGCTGTGGGACAGACCATTTCCCCTGCTGGGATGAGAAGCGTACACACTAGTCTACTCTGGAGTATCGATGCCCTGTCTCGATAATCCTACGACTAGGGACCTGAAAAAGGATGTGCTTGTAGACTACCCAGCCCCCACTAGTATGACTGCCATCACAACGCTGGTAGTCAAGCAAGATCCTATGGGCTCTATCAATATGTATTCGCGATATGTTAAAAGAAACACATACACATATTAAGATAGATATTGTTGGCTATAGTGCCCTCAAGGCAATTATCATAGTCGCGGACTTATGATTATGATGATTGAGTGAGGACCTATACCGATAAAACAGTCTTACTCAAGATGATAGTATGCTATCAGGTTTGTCTTTATCATCATGTATGTGTTGATAAAGCCCATAGGATTCTTGCTTAACTGCCAGCATTATGATGGTGATCATATATGTGGGAGCTGGGGTCTATAAGCACATCCTTAAATGTCCCTAGTCGTAGGAGTATCGAGACCGGGCATCGATACTCCAGTGTAGACTAGTGTATACTGATCGAGACCCCGACGAGGGGCGGTGGCCAGGTCTCACAAGCTATTGGTGTTAGTTTGTTCACCTAAGATAGTATACAGGTGCTCATTGGGTTATGAGTACACTGGACGGACTCGCCGGGAACCTGCTAGTTGGTATTATATCTATTGTCAGATAGCAGTTCGCAGGTGACATGTGTACAGGTTAGTCTATCGACCTGAGATCGTCATTTGTCTCGTGTGAGTTTCCACTGTGCTTTGATTACTACCCTACCACGGCTTAAAGGAGTCGTGCAAACTGGTTTTAGTTGGGTACAATCCCGAGTCACATGAAGGCAGCGATCGGATCGTCGGGGATTCGTCTCTCCCGGTATTGGCGGTTGATGTCACGTTGTATACGGATGGCCATCACCATAAATCCGTGGCCACGGTAGACGAGAACTACCGATCCAGGATTGATATTTTCTCAGGTAGTGATGGGTTTCATACCGACACTAAATGTCGCGTTGTGGGGGTCTGACTTTATCCACCCCCCTAGACTCGATATGCGATACTCTTAGACGAACAGACCGGACTGTATGGATATTGTCACTGTCAGGCTCAGTAGGGGTACAAGATGAGTTTGCTCGTCGGCCTCCCATTCGCTCAATACCTGGGTAGCCGTTACGTACAGCTAGTGCCGCTGACGTGCTTGTGGTTAAACCCACTGCCAGCGTATTGACGAGTCTTTAGAGTCCCACACAGAGGGTTTTCACGGTTCAGGCGATATGGTGTACATGAGGTATGTTGATACATACAGGTGTCCGATTAAATATGTGCACATGCTGCGCAGACTTTAATCGGACGGTTGATAATACTAGCGGCTTAGGATTAAGCCGGATTATTAAATCGGGTTTTGATTTAATAATTTATATATGTATTTGTATATACGTATTCTAGTATTATTGTTCACTATTCGTTTTCTCTCTCGGCTATTCGTATTTTGGTACGAATACGCATATATGTTTTTCGGTACATGTACAGGAAAGTATTCCGTATTTTATACGGAATAGCTTCTAAAAGTTTTGCCACCTCATTATTTGACTTTTCATTTATGAAAATTCATTTTTTTTAATGATGAGGTGGAGGGTGACAAGGCATAGGCATGGGCATGAGTCAAGCATAGTGCATGGTATGGTTGTGTATAATTTATTTGATTAATGGGAAATGATTTTTTTTTGAGGGCATGAGAAAGGGGGGGCCGGCCACATATTGGTTGTGGAGGGATTTCATTTTGGAAAGAGATTAATTACATGCTTTACTCCCTCTCTCTCATTCACTCAAAAGAAAAGAACACAAAACCACTTAGCATTATTCTTGCTCATGCAAATGCTTCATCATCTCCATTCTTCTTCTTGAGTTTCTCATTGAGCTCATGGTTGAGAGAAAAATTGTAGTGATATATTCATACACCCCCACTCTCCATCGCTAGCGACGTTGGAGCATCGGTTACCTCGTTTGTCGAGGTTGGAGCTTGCGCCGTTTCCCTCGGGTGGATCATCGGAGATGGAGGAAGACCGGCAACCAAACATCATCAAAGGATCGCTGGGAGCTTGGAATGAAGACCGAAGGACTCGGATCATCTCAGTATAACCTTTCTAACTCTTAGTTAGTTTTCCAGTTTATGGTTTAAGGTCGATCCGGAAATCGGGTAGCGGTAGCGCCGGTTTAGAAAATTTTTGTTCCGCATTTTGGCCGCGTTTCGACGGCCAGGGCACTGCCGGGACCCTTCAGATATAAACCAAGTAGCATACTACTATGTTGAGCAAGACTGCTAATATAACAGTGAATATCCCAAGCTTCCATTAAGTAATATACAAGCTAGTATGATACAATAATGGCCCCTAGGGCATATACATTAACAAGACGCATTTGCGTGCTTGCTTATGATGGCCTTATGAGATGTTACTTACTACTCACGAGTTGGCAACTCACCCCCGTTGTGCCATAGTATCTTGCAGGTCCGACCCGTCAGCACAGTAGCGGCGGGCGTACTTCCTCATTTTGTTCCTTTTGCTTGGACTTGCAGCATTGCTCGTAGGTTGGTTACGAGGATATGTTATTCCATCATGCATATTATTTTGTATCTAGTATACTCCATCTACCCTTGTATATTGGACTAGACGGTGAGACTCGTGAGATTTGTATTAGTGGTATTTGGTGTCGATGCTCACTTGAGCCGACGTGGTATTTTCTTATTTCTTGCTTTCAGATGCTTATTGTGCACTTTTGATATACATATTGCATGTGGTTGTGATTCCATCATTGGCAAAGAGCTAGGTCCTGCTTGGGGATGCCTTATTCATTATTTATATATATTTTCATGTGTTGTAGCCGTTTGGGGGCCAGTATTTACAAAGGAGACTCTGCCGAAATTTTCGGGAAAATATGATGTTGCTTTTAAATGTTTAATGCGACTTATTTGGTTAAAATCGCTTTCTTTAAATAAGTTTTCCTTCACTTTATTTCTTTAAATGGTTTAGATTTCTGGGCTTTGGCTTACTTAGATTACGTTACGCCCTTAGACGTTTCGTAATTTAAGTGCCAGTCACGTTCCGTAATTTCGGGTCGTGACAGCCTACTAGTCCTGCTGATTGGCACAGGGATGTCTGGTTCTTTTGAAACCGCTGGTTCTACCATACTTTCTGTAATAGTTAGTGGTTCTGTAATTTCTTCCAGTTCTATTGCGCTCCCACTATTTCCTTATACAAAAAATTGATTTTCAAAAAAATGGGCATAACGAGGAACAAAAACATTTTGTTCCTCTGCGTAATAGGAAAGATACCCCTTAGAGTTCTTTGGGTATCCCACAAGCCTATACAGTACTGAGCGTACCTCGAGCTTATCCGCATACTTCTTTTCAAAAAATACTGGACATCCCTATATCTTCAGATACTAAAGATAGGGTTTCTTCCCACTCCACATCTGATATGGTGTGGTAGACACAGTCTTGTTAGGAACCTTATTCAAAAGATATGCTGCTTATTCTAGTGCATAACTTCAGAAGGATTACGGCAACTCAGCGTTACTCATAATGGAACGAACAATATCCAATAAGGTTCTGTTCCGCCTTTCCTATACACCGTTGTGTTGTGGTGTGTATGGAGTGAAGGGTTCCTAAGCACAACAACAAGGTTTCGGGTGGCATCATCTATGCCAAATTAAAATTTTGCCATGCTTAAACAACCCTAAACAAGATCTTTAACTAGAAAATCATACGAAACTAAAAGCAAACACCTTTACTTCTAAGTGATTCGGGATTACAACCTTTGTAGTCTATTCCTTTGCCTCATAAGCTCCAAGTTGTGGTCCCTTCGCTACGATCATCAAGCTCCCGGACTTTTGAGAGACTCCATGAGGTGAATGATGCATGCTTGCTTGAAGTCTTCACAATCCAAGATGATCTACTTTGAGGAGACACAAACCCAAGCTATCTCTTCACTAATTAGGGATTAGTGAAGCTAAGACCCTAAACTATATGGCTAGTATAGAAGAGGATGATGAAGTAGGAATTTTGCACTCTTTAGTTTTCTTTTTCTCAATTTATTCCATCACATGAAAAATCTAGCAAGCTTTTGTGAGGATGAAGAAGATGAACAAGTGATGAATGAATAATTAGCTTAGGTTAGAAATTCAACCATAGTGAGTTAGTATATGTCATGGCTAACTCATATAGAGAATAAAACATAGGCTAGGGTTAAAGTTAGGTTAACAAATATCTTAAATAAAAACAAATCAAGTGGACTAAGTCAATGTTCTACAAGCTTCATGTAAGCTCCATGAGGTGAGAAAATCCAAATAATTTTTAATTACTTAATAATAAATATTAACCAACATTAAACCTAGCTTGGTTTATGTCTCATACACCCTTGTTGCATGTATAACCCTAGCATATCACAATATCATATATCACATATATAATATTTTGTAACAAAAGAAAAGAATACATTAAAAATATATCACATATATATTTATGTATCATCAAGTGAGAAAAAGTAATGCTTAAGTGTGCTAATATTAGTTAATGTAATTTAATATATCAAATATATAATTCTACATTAAATTATTAAATCAATACATGATTTAATAATCCGGCTATTGAACATATAACCGACTAATATCAAATGCAACAATTTTTCGAATCAATACTTGATCCGATAACCCGGCTATATCACATATAACCGACCAATGTCACAAGTCGCGAGAATAGAATACGGTATCACATACACGTATCAATCTCGGTCCTGCACATATCACAATGTGCTCCTACTCCGTTTCGCCTGAGCCAGGAAACCTCTGTGTAGGACTCTAAAGACTCGTCAGTACGCCGGCAGTAGGTGATGATCATATCAAACACCCACAAGTCGCAAGCGGTTAGCTAAACATAGCGGCCACCCGGGTATTGAGCGACCAGAAGATCAACAAGTATGCCTGTGCATACTCCTGCGAACCCAATCAGTAATACTACCGTATAGTCCGGTCTCTTCGTTTGATATGTCGCATATCCAGTCTAGGGGTGATAAACTTCAGACCCCAGTAAATGATAAGTCGTGTCGATGTGAGGCTCATAACGGATCGAGAAACTACTGATAACACTTACCAGTGGATCTCCATATCAGCTATGGCCAAGGACTTCCTGTTATAGCCAATTGAACACAGCGCAACATCAACCCCAATACCGGGAGAGACGAAACCCCTCCTATCGATCATTGCCTCCATTTGATTTGGGACTGTACCCAAACGCCACCATTTTGCATGTTCTCACAAACGTGGTAAGGTGGAAATCAAAGCACAGTGGGAATCACATAAGACTCTATGACAATCTCGGGTCTACAGACTAACCTGTACTAGTGTCACCAGAGAACTGCTATCTGACGATAGGTATAATACCATCTAGGAGTTCTTGGCGAGTCCGTTCAGAGTACCCAGTCTCCACTGAGCACCCGTATACCATCTTTGATATCAAACACCAATGGATGCGGGATCATCCATCGCCCATCATATGGGTTAAGAAGCGTATACGTTAGTCTAATCTTGAGTATCGATGCCCTGTCTCGATACACCCTCGACTAGGAACTATTATAGGATGTACTTTTGGACTACACTTGCCCCACTAGTATGATCTCTATCAAAGTCCTAGTAGTCAAGTACATATCCTAAGGGCTTTATCAACATGTGAGAGCAAGACAGTAACACAATACAAATCAACATGTTAAGACAAAGTGAAACCAAATAGCATACTATCATGTCGAGAAAGAATGTCCTCTTTATATATATCCAAGCATCCACTACATTATACATCATATGTACAATAATGGCCTCTAGGGCTTATACAAACAACAATCTCCCACTTGCACTAAGGCCAGCTGTTGTAGTATCTCATACCCAACGTCCCGAAGAGTCACTCAAATTGTATCTAGGGTATGGCCTTCGTGAGTGGATTCACAGTGTTGTCCTTCGTGTCAACTCTCCTGACCTCGATCTCACGGCGATCAACTATCTTCCGGATCAGCTGATACCGCCTCAAAATATGACTGGATCTCTGATGGGACCTGGGATCCTTGGCCAAAGCCACAGCTCCATTGTTATCACAATACAAAGGTATTGGATGCTCAATTGATGGAACCACTCCAAGTTCATTTATGAACTTCTTCATCCAGATAGACTTTTTGGCAGCATCGTTGCCAGTGATGTATTCATCCTCCATCGTCGAGTCTGCCACGGTTTCCTGTTTGGAACTCTTCTAACACACCGCCCTCCATTGAGGGTAAAGACAAATCCCGAGTACGACTTAGAGTCATCCTTATCACTTTGGAAGCTCGAATCGGTAAAGGACTCCATCTGGAGTTCTCCGTTACCATACACTAAGAACATCTCTTTAGTCATTCTCAAGTACTTGAGAATGTTCTTCATTGCCGTCCAGTGACTCTCTCCTAGATCTTCTTGATACCTACTCACTACACTTAGTGAGTATGCTACGTCGGGTCTGGTACATAGCATCGCTTACATGATAGAGCCTACTGCCGAAGCATAGGTATCCCTTGCATGCGAGCTCTCTCCAAATCAGTCTTGGGAGACATCTCTTTGGAGAGAGTGAGTCCAGAGATCGTGGGTAAATTCCCACGCTTGGATTCTTCCATAATAAACCTCTTTAGTATGGTGTCAATGTACCTGGATTGGGTCACTCCCAGTATCCGTTTAGATCTATCTCTATAGATCTTAATTCCCAAGATGTAGGAGGTATCGCCTAGATCTTTCATTAAGAATCATTGTGATAAGAAGAGCTTGACCGAGTGCAGCATAGGAACATCATTTCCTATCAAGAGTATGTCATCCATGTACAATACGAGGAAGACAACCTTACTCTCTTCCACCTACTTGTATATACAAGGTTCATCTACGTTCTTGATGAAGTCAAACTTTTTGACTACTACATCAAAACAGATGTTCCAACTCCGTGATGCCTGCTTTAACCCGTAGATGGATTTAAGCAGCTTGCACACCTTCTCGCTGCTCCCACTATCTACGAAGCCCTATTGCTGAGTCATGTACACGCACTCTTCTAAATCACCATTTAGAAAGGCGGTCTTAACATCCATTTGCCAGATTTCGTAGTCATGGTATGCAGCAATGGCAAGTAGAATCCAGATGGATTTAAGCATAGCAACTGGAGAAAATGTTTCATCATAAACCACACCCGGTCGTTGACGAAAATCCTTTGCAACAAGTCCAGCTTTGAAAGTCTCAACTTTTCCATCTACACCATTTTCTTCTTAAAGATCCATTTGCTCCCAATGGGTTTTACCCTTTCAGGAGCAACTTCCAAATTCCATACTTTGTTGGTGTACATGGATTCCATCTCTGATCGCATTGCATCCAGCCACTTCACAGAGTCACCACTCGTTATGGCCCGCTCGAAGCTAGTCGGGTCATCATCTTCCATGATGCAATCCTCGCTCCCACCATCAATGAGAAAACCGTATTATCTCCCAGGTGGATGAGGAACCCTACTAGATCGGCGGAGAGGCTGAGATTCGTTGGCTACTATCGAATCCTCTGGTTCTATCAAATCATCTGTCTTAGTTTGTATCGGTGGAACTCCTTCCAGTTCTACCTCCTTGCCACTAATTTCCTTTGCAAGAAATTCCTTTTCTAAAAAGGTAGCATGCTGAGTGTTGGAGATAGTGCCCTCAGAGTCAATTATTAGGTCACAGGTACGTGATTGTAATGATTGATGGAGGACCTATCCCGGTAGGACAGTCTTACTCGAGATGATAGTATGCTATCTGGTTTACCTTTATCATCGTGTACTGCTTTAGGTGACCTGACACGTCGCTATTACACGTTGATAGAGCCCCTAGGATTCTTGCTTGACCACCAGCAGTATGAGGGCGATCATATAAGTGGGAGCTGGGTCTATAAGCTTATCCTTAAAAGGTCCCTAGTCGTGGGAGTTTCGAGACTGGGCATCGATACTCCATTAGTAGACTAGTGTATACAGTCGAGACCCCGACGAGGGGCGGTGGCCGGTCTCACAAGCCACTGGTGTCAGTTGGATCACCTTAGATGTATACAGGTGCTCATTGGGTTATGAGTACACCGGACAGGACTCGCCGGGAACATGCTAGTTGGTCATATACCAGACGTCAGATGGCAGTTCCCAGGTGACATGTGTGCAGGTTAGTTCATCGACCTGGGGATCGTCATTTGTCTCGTGTGAGTTCCCACTGTACTTTGATTACTACCCTACCACGGCTCAAAGGAGTCGTGCAAACAGGTTTTAGTTGGGTACAGTCCCGAGCCACATGGAGGCAGTGAGCGTATCTTCAGGGGTTCGTCTCTCCCGGTATTGAGGGTGAGGTCGTGCTGTGTCTAGGAGAGCCATTACACAAAGTCCTTGGCCAAGGCAAGGAGATTTACTGGTAGGTATTCCAGTAGTATCTCAGGGTGTTCTGGGCTACACTCCGACACGACTTGTACCGCTTTTGGGGGTCTGACTTTTACCAACCCCCTAGGCCCGCCATGCGATACTCATAGACGAACGGACCGGACTGCACGGATATTGTCACTGACAGGCTCAGTAGGGTTGTCAGGCTGAGTTCACTCACAGACGTCCCTTTTAGTCAATACTTGGTAGCCCGTTACGTATTGGCTTATACCTCTGACGTGTTAGTGGTTAAATCCACAACCAAGGTGTTGATGAGTCTTTAGAGTCCCCCACATTCAGTTACTCAGCTTTCGGGCGAAAGGTTGTAGAGGCCGTATGGAGATATGGCAAGGTCAGATCAGATACGTGCGGTATTGCACGGATCAGGATCGGACAGTTTGTACTATAGGCCGTATGGTTATATGGCAGGGTTCGATCAGATACGTGCGGTATTGCACGGATCAGGATCGAACAGATATTACTAGCCGGCTTTGGTTTAAGCCGGATCCTAGTATAGTACAGTGTATATTTTGTCTCATTGCATTTGTATTTCGGTCGGAATACAAATGCGGGTGTGTATGCACAGTATCGGGGTTTTTCCTGTAATTTATTACGGGACCAGTTTTCTGGAGTTGCCAGTTTGCTTTCCGTTTCGGCCGATTTCCATTGTTCCGTTCATTGGCCGAAGATTGGTGGAGGAGGGTTTATTTGCATTGTTGCAAATAAGCAATTGTGGAGGGGGTCTTTGCATTTTATCATGTCATGATTATAGCACCATCCTTTGACTTGATTTCTTCATGATGGCATGACTTTTTGAGTCATCATGGTTCATGATGGTTGATGATGATGAGGGGTGAGGTTGGTTGAGTGTGGGTTTATTGTTGTGATCATTTCCTTTTTGGCATGATAGCCTTCTCTCTCTCTCCATTGTATTATTGGATGGCCACACTCTCATATACACTCTCTCACCCTCACATTCTCTCTTCTTCCCATTTGTATGGCCGGCCAAAGCCATAGAGGGGCTGTCCAAAATGAGAGAGTGGGGTTTTTGGTTGATATCATGTTGCAAAACTCATACTAATCCCTCCACAAAAGTTCATGTTTCATCCCTCCACAAAAAGGCAATTCCTACAACCCCAAAAGTGAGACTTGAGGACTACATATTCTACAGCGAACCTTGGGCACGTCGAGTAGCAGGCTTCATGCTCGAGTTGCCTCGGCATTGAGGTGGGAGCCCGTAAACAAAGTAGGCGATGTGGTGCACTTCCGGCGACGAGGAGGAGACAGGACTTTCCGCAGGAGATCGGGACCATGACGAGAAGACCGGAGGACTTGGATCGTCGGTATATCTCTATTCCCTTTCTTGTAGTTAGCTAGGACTAGTTAATGTTTCGATCCGGGTATTAGTGCGCGGTGGTGCCGGTTTGCTAAGTCCGCAAAATTAAAGTTTTTCACCGTTTCCGCATTCCGGCGTCGGATTGACGGCCGGGGCGCCGCCGTGCACTTACAGTGGTATCAGAGCCTCGCCATTAACTTAGTCTAGCTTGGTTTAATGTGTTTGCAATTCGGATCGATCAAAAATCCCAAAACCCGCATTTCCTTCAGCATCAGTTTCTGTTGAAATTTTTCAGTCTCGAAAATTTTTTCAGGTTGTATAAAAGCACTGTACAGGAAGACTTAAGACTTCTGGAAAAATCCGACACCATGATCCTCTGGATCGAGCGCGGAACCGCGGCCAAAACCTACTTGTGGCCGCGGTTCCGCCGCAGAGTAGAGGAGTCAGTGGGCCGGATTTTTTCAGTGGGCCTCTGGGCTTATTTTTGGGGTTTTTGAACATTAAAATTGGGCCCATATTTTCTGTAACTGCTACAGTTTTGTTTTGGGGCCCACTTGTTAATATTCGATCGGTCGGATATTTTAAACACATTTTTCACAGTATTTACATTATATCTGCGACCGTGAATGTCACTCGATCGGTAAATCTAGTCTAACTGCTATAGCCCGGTTAGACGGATTTGCGAATGTGACATTCATGTTGATGTTCTATGTATTTGCTGTGTTGTTGCGGATCGGTCGTGGGGGATAGCCTGGATGCAATGCTAGTACAGTTTTTTGTTGTATTTTGTACATTTGATATTGCGGGACGAGCGTCCGACATGTGGACTGCCGTCACTGCCTGTTTGTATTATTATTTTGGGGCACGACCTGGTTGCGGTCGATGTACCCGTTGTATGTATATTTTACTTTCTGTACTAGGGTTACCCCGCGGAGGGGTGCACGGATAGCCGGGTTCTAGAGGGCAACAAGCCCGCATCTCATGGCATTGGGACGGAGGGGGCTTCACTCTAGGATTGGCGGGCTATTCGCCGCACTCGTAGGGGGTACAGGTTGACCCAGGAGGGGTGCCCAAGTTACCGGATTCTGTGAAGTGCTGGGTGGTCCATTCACGGCGCTGAAGGGGGCTGCCTCGCTTCAGGTTTTGGCGGGTGACTTGCCGCACCCGTAGGGGTCTAGGATTTCATTGCACAGGCTATCCACACGACCAGGGGAACGTCGGGTTTCAACGGCTCTGTGAAACCCGGGGATCCCAGATATCTGTATTGTTTCTGTGATGCTGTTCATTTCTGTGATGTTGCATTTTATTCACGCCTTGAGCGAATATAATATATTGGTATATATATTAGTAGATGTTGTATATGTTTTACATCCGCGCTAGTCCAGTCCCCGCTCTGTCGTTAGTTAGCTAACCTAACGGGTAATGACGGGACCCAGTGGCGAATGCGGATGGCATATACGTACATCAGTATATTTTCGTTCTTTTTGGTGTGATCAATTGATGGGACTGCGTTGATTCGGATCAATGCAAGTTAAAAACAAACCTAATCTGATGTTGTTGGAACACTTTTCAAAAAGCTGTTATTGCAAGGACGTTTACTTTTGTTTTGCATCGTGGTATTCATTGGAATATCCTTCTCCTCAGTCGACGAGGCAAGGGCCGAGATCCCTTCACCGGGAGTGACCCCTTGGACAGAAGTTTGCGTCAGGGCATTAACTTCACTATAGCCGATTACTTTTGCTTTGCATCGCGGTATTCATTTGGAATATCCTGCACCCCATTCTACGGGGAAAGAGCCGAGATCCCTTCACCGGGAGTGACCTCTTTAGCAAAGGTTTTCGTCACTATATTTTTAAAAAAGCTATCCGTTCCTTCAACGATATCAAGTTCATTACGTTAAAGGTTTTCGCCAGAAACCATTCGTAGCCCTCCGTCGTTTCATATGGATAGTCAGTGGTATTCAAGCTGTGTATGTTGGCCAAAGTCAAGGCACAGTGTTTGGTAGCTATTGGTTATTCATATGCAGCATAGATAGATGCGTTGGTTTGGAACAGTCGTACTGCCATGTTGGCCAAAGTCAAGGGTATGTACGGGTGGATTCAAATTAACCTGGAGAATGACGGGTAGAACTTGACATGTGACTTATGATATGTTGGCCAAAGTCAAGGTCATAAGAGCATGGGGCAGAAATCACATTGGGAGTTTCAAAAGAACTGAAACTTGCCAGATATGCGCATACCTTCTGGAGTGTGATAGCGTGAGCGGATTCCGTCACGTTATCATGCAATGATAGTTGGATCCCGATTCCCACTGATGAGTTAGTTTACTCCTCGGGTAACCCCGACTAATTCTTCTTTCAGGTTTGGAGGAGAATTTGAGGTACAGTGGGAGGTTTCCAGATTAGATAAATTGGTGACCATTCTGATCTAGGTTAGAGTGCACGCTGAGTGTTTTCTTTTCTCTCTCTTTTTGGCAGCGACCATTGACCCGACCCTAAGACTTTGACTCAGTGACCAAGTTGACCGAACCTTCTTAAACACCGGCTTTTGGATTGTCAGAGTTGCAAACCTCATTGCCACTCCTACTTTTACCCTTTTCTCCAGGACACCCCGTTTTACTACGAACGTCCACTTCCATTGGACAAAACCATCGTATGTTTAGATACGAACTCGAAAGAATTTATTCGAGGATGGTTTCCGGTTCTGGAGAAAACGGATAGGATTATTCAGTTGTCTTTTCCTTTTACCCTCTCTCAGGTTACGAGTACTCCTTGGTTTAGGGGTAGTACACCTATTACGCAAATTGGATTGTCTTCTTCCAAACCTTAGGCTGGTGCCGACCGGTAGGGAATGAAGAAAACCAATTAGCATAACGATGGTGTGCAGGAGGTATTAAGTTCAGACAAAGCAAGGGATTAGTAAGAGGGCAAAGTAAATTGCGACAGATATTCACGACCAAACCAAATATTTCGTTACCACTCCCACATCACCTTTGTATTTCTCCAGGACAC
The DNA here is from genome assembly GCA_030015575.1 of Agapanthus africanus. NCBI lineage: Eukaryota > Viridiplantae > Streptophyta > Magnoliopsida > Asparagales > Amaryllidaceae > Agapanthus > Agapanthus africanus. The sequence goes on from CM057337.1 coordinate 503,449,380, forward strand.
TCCGTATCACTACGAAGATCCACAGTTTATTTGGATACTCCATCGTATGGTTATATACGAACTCGAATGGAACTGGTTCCAGTTCGGGGATGGATTCTGGTTCAGGAGAAATAGGAATAAGGTTTATTCGGTTGTCTTTTATCTTCACCCTCTCTCATTGCGAGTGTTCCTAGGATTGGGACAGTACACCCATTATGCTTATTGGATAGTCTTCTTCTAAACCATAGGCTGGTGCCGAACGGTAGGGAAGGAAGAAAACCATTTGGCCTAAAAGGGTGTGCAGAAGGTAAAGACTAAAGACATATGAAGGGATTTGGAGAGGTGGCAAAGAACTATACGGTTACAGTCGTGAATCTGGAAGAGGCATTACTAGGAATACCAGAATACCCCATCGGAACATTTCAATGTTTCAGTTTCACTGTGTAATGTTAAAGGAAAACTGATTTCCCGATTAGATACTTACTCCAGGGTATGTATTTACCAGGTACGATTCTCACATCTGTATGGTTTTACAGATGATGAGTGGGAGTAAGTTATTGGGAATTGGGTGATTATCCTCATTATATCGGGATTCGTTGTAATCGGTGATATTTGAGGAAATCACCTGGGCTGTTTGCCGGTCGGCAAATATTTGGTTTTGAATATCCGCTGTTATGCACCAATTTCAAATTGATATATCTGTACGTCTATTTTCATAGAGTGAGATATACCTTTCTGAAATTATGTCTACGACATTTACCTATATCAGTGGATGGTTAGGTAAGGAGCATTAAACAACGGTGTAATTCTTCTTAACCATAAGTACAGTTTTCAACCTACGACACACAGTGAATGAGTTATCAGACTCAAGGAACTTATACAAAGGATTGTATGTTGTCCAGGGTCCATCAGGACAGAGGGCTTGGTCCTCGTACTATATTCGGTTTACTTATGACTTCTCTAGTTTTTAGACAGGTGTTTCGCGGAAACACAGGGTCCAAATTTTGAGAAGTTATAGGTATTTGAATAGAGTAGAGAACCAGGTATAGCAAGTATCGGGATTCTTCAAAGAGATCGAAGATGTAGATACTTGTGTATGGTATTCAGTTGATAGTAATGATAAAGAGATCTTGCTTCTCTTTCAGGTTACTCATAATTGGAAGTATTCCTAAGTTGAGTAACGCTGATCGGCCTCCTTCCATTTAGTTGACATGCGCTGGGGACAGCTGCATGATTTGAATCTGGTTCAATTAAATCAGTACCTCTGTTTCTATATTGGATATAGAACAGTTCATATCTTAACGATGTTAAGGTACGGGGAGTTGTCCGGTTTATGATTAAAACCAGACACTGGACAACTCAAGGCACGTTTCTGTAATGGCTGTTTGTGGGTTGACCCAGGCTATGACGAGGGTTGACTCTCTACCATCTGGATGGACAATAGCAATATCGTTCTAGACTCGCCACAGTTTTAATAAAAATGGATTTTTTCAGAAAACAGTAGTGGGAGTATGGTAGAACTGGAAGTGATTCCAGAACCACAAACGATTACTGAAGATTTGACAGGAACCTAAAGATTCAATCTGGATTGACATTCCATTGGCCACTCCGCAGATAAGGTGGGTAACTTCAGGCACCCGAGAGGTACTACGGTAGCCTCAAGGACGGTGACAGGGAAGTTCTTGTTTACCCACAATTGCCATTGCTGTTGTTCCAGGTTACGAGACCCGGCGGGAGGATGAGTATAGCGTCGTTCTAAACCAGTTTTAGAAGTGTACGTCTATATGACTCTGCCAGAGGGTTGTCGTAGTCAGTGGGAGCAGCGGAAGCATTGGTGGACAGGTTGCTTATGTCTATTTATAGACTAGAGCAGATGTAGCGGAGATAGATCATCTATTTCTGACGTGACAGTCATGGGTTTGACTTCATCAGAATAGGGGATGGATCTGTTGAGAAGGTAGTAGGGTGTGATATCCTGGTATTTGGATGATATACACAGAGTAGGAAAAGAAACTCCTACACTACGATCGGTTATACTTTGGTCGTCACACAGTGGTTTCTCCACACAGGACTTGGACATTATATCAGACATACTGGTTACTGGATCTATGGTATTAGATCTAGATTTGGGTGGTTTCCCAATCAGGGTACTTGACAGCATTCTAAGAGTATTTAGGATGGACGACTCCTGGCACGGTAGTGTACCTGCAGGTAATGGAGTCACCCTCTCCAAAGGTGTCTTACAGACTAAAGGGGAGAGGGACGGGCATGATTGGCAGATCACTTGCTCAGGCAATTGAGTCAATCGTGAGATGTCAAGTACCACACCAGATGTTGTTCTTGCACTAGATGCAATAAGTTGATATTAATCCAATCCTGGAGAAACAGTCGGAAGCAGTTTTAGAACATAAGTGGATGTTCTAGGGAGATGATAACGACAGCCTCATTCAGGAGACAGTTATCATTCCAGGCTTCCAAGGTGACATGGACGACAAGGAGGTTGTCAGAGTTATAGTTTTTCCTTCTGATGAGGGGCAGTATTTTGGACAGGTAGTCCAAGGCAATACTGAGGGAGGCATGGCGCGCAAGATACTGATTAAGTTCAGTTGACGATACAGTCTAAGAAGTTTGGATTTGGAGTTCATTTATGAGCTAAGTCCCATCAGACATCCAAACATATTCTAAGACAGGTATTGCTCATTTCGGGAGATGGGTTTCTCCGCGAACTTGAGATATAGAGAGACATAGAAAGAAACAACAAAGCGGATCCACTCACTGAGGCTATTCCTCGAACGCAATAGTTTCGCAAACGAGCTTTGTGAGACTGACTAGTAGAGGAGTTGGGTGTTCGGTATCACACGGGCTGTGAGTATGCGACATCGCAATAATTAGCCTTGAGTGCAAGTGGGAGATTGTTGGAGATAGTGCCCTCAGAGTCAATTATTAGGTCACAGGTACGTGATTGTAATGATTGATGGAGGACCTATCCCGGTAGGACAGTCTTACTCGAGATGATAGTATGCTATCTGGTTTACCTTTATCATCGTGTACTGCTTTAGGTGACCTGACACGTCGCTATTACACGTTGATAGAGCCCCTAGGATTCTTGCTTGACCACCAGCAGTATGAGGGCGATCATATAAGTGGGAGCTGGGGTCTATAAGCTTATCCTTAAAAGGTCCCTAGTCGTGGGAGTTTCGAGACTGGGCATCGATACTCCATTAGTAGACTAGTGTATACAGTCGAGACCCCGACGAGGGGCGGTGGCCGGTCTCACAAGCCACTGGTGTCAGTTGGATCACCTAAGATGTATACAGGTGCTCATTGGGTTATGAGTACACCGGACAGGACTCGCCGGGAACATGCTAGTTGGTCATATACCAGACGTCAGATGGCAGTTCCCTGGTGACATGTGTGCAGGTTAGTTCATCGACCTGGGGATCGTCATTTGTCTCGTGTGAGTTCCCACTGTACTTTGATTACTACCCTACCACGGCTCAAAGGAGTCGTGCAAACAGGTTTTAGTTGGGTACAGTCCCGAGCCACATGGAGGCAGTGAGCGTATCTTCAGGGGTTCGTCTCTCTCGGTATTGAGGGTGAGGTCGTGCTGTGTCTAGGAGAGCCATTACACAAAGTCCTTGGCCAAGGCAAGGAGATTTACTGGTAGGTATTCCAGTAGTATCTCAGGGTGTTCTGGGCTACACTCCGACACGACTTGTACCGCTTTTGGGGGTCTGACTTTTACCAACCCCCTAGGCCCGCCATGCGATACTCATAGACGAACGGACCGGACTGCACGGATATTGTCACTGACAGGCTCAGTAGGGTTGTCAGGCTGAGTTCACTCACAGACGTCCCTTTTAGTCAATACTTGGTAGCCCGTTACGTATTGGCTTATACCTCTGACGTGCTAGTGGTTAAATCCACAACCAAGGTGTTGATGAGTCTTTAGAGTCCCCCACATTCAGTTACTCAGCTTTCGGGCGAAAGGTTGTAGAGGCCGTATGGAGATATGGCAAGGTCCGATCAGATACGTGCGGTATTGCACGGATCAGGATCGGACAGTTTGTACTATAGGCCGTATGGTTATATGGCAGGGTTCGATCAGATACGTGCGGTATTGCACGGATCAGGATCGAACAGATATTACTAGCCGGCTTTGGTTTAAGCCGGATCCTAGTATAGTACAGTGTAGATTTTGTCTCACTGCATTTGTATTTCGGTCGGAATACAAATGCGGGTGTGTATGCACAGTATCGGGGTTTTTCCTGTAATTTATTACGGGACCAGTTTTCTGGAGTTGCCAGTTTGCTTTCCGTTTCGGCCGATTTCCATTGTTCCGTTCATTGGCCGAAGATTGGTGGAGGAGGGTTTATTTGCATTGTTGCAAATAAGCAATTGTGGAGGGGGTCTTTGCATTTTATCATGTCATGATTATAGCACCATCCTTTGACTTGATTTCTTCATGATGGCATGACTTTTTGAGTCATCATGGTTCATGATGGTTGATGATGATGAGGGGTGAGGTTGGTTGAGTGTGGGTTTATTGTTGTGATCATTTCCTTTTTGGCATGATAGCCTTCTCTCTCTCTCCATTGTATTATTGGATGGCCACACTCTCATATACACTCTCTCACCCTCACATTCTCTCTTCTTCCCATTTGTATGGCCGGCCAAAGCCATAGAGGGGCTGTCCAAAATGAGAGAGTGGGGTTTTTGGTTGATATCATGTTGCAAAACTCCTACTAATCCCTCCACAAAAGTTCATGTTTCATCCCTCCACAAAAAGGCAATTCCTACAACCCCAAAAGTGAGACTTGAGGACTACATATTCTACAGCGAACCTTGGGCACGTCTAGTAGCAGGCTTCGTGCCCGAGTTGCCTCGGCATTGAGGTGGGAGCCCGTAAACAAAGTAGGCGATGTGGTGCACTTCCGGCGACGAGGAGGAGACAGGACTTTCCGCAGGAGATCGGGACCATGACGAGAAGACCGGAGGACTTGGATCGTCGGTATATCTCTATTCCCTTTCTTGTAGTTAGCTAGGACTAGTTAATGTTTCGATCCGGGTATTAGTGCGCGGTGGTGCCGGTTTGCTAAGTCCGCAAAATTAAAGTTTTTCACCGTTTCCGCATTCCGGCGTCAGATTGACGGCCGGGGCGCCGCCGTGCACTTACACTGAGCAACAAACACCTTTTGTTCCTCAGGGTGGTAGAAGATATGTCCTCGCGAATTCTTGGGATATCCTACAAACATGCACAGAACAGACTTTGCCTCGAGCTTGTACGGATTTTGCTTTTTAACATAGGCCGGGCAACCCCATATCTTAAAGAAATTAAGACATGGTCTCTTCCCCTCCTATATCTCATATGGAGTGGTAGGCACTGATTTGGATGGAACTCTATTCAATAGGTATATGGCTGTCTCAAGTTCATAGCACCAAAAGGAAATAGGCAACTCAGCAGTGCTCATCATAGAGCACACCATATCTAATAGGGTGCAATTCTTCCGCTCCGATACACCGTTGTGTTGTGGTGTATATGGAGGAGTAAGCTGAGAGAGAATCCCATTCTCTTTTAGATAGTCCAGGAACTCATTGCTCAAGTATTATCCTCCTCGATCAGATCGAAGGATCTTAATACTTTTACCCATTTGGTTCTCGACTTCGTGCTTATATTCTTTGAATTTATGAAAATCTTCAGACTTGTGTTTCAACATGAACGCATGTCCATATCTTGAGAGATCGTCAGTGAATGTAATGAAGTACGAGAAACCATTCCTGGCATGTATAGACATGGGACCGCATACATCACTATGTATCAGTCCCAAAAGTTTCGTAACTCTTTCTCCGTGTCCATTAAATGGAGTTTTGGTCATTTTGCCTTTGAGACATGAATGTCAAGTTTCATAAGATGATAATTCGAACGGATTCAAATATCTATCCTTATGTAACTTAGCTAGTTATGTCGTATTGATATGACCTAGTCTACAATGCCACCAGAAGGATCCGTTCATTTCTGAACTCTTCCTCTTGTGTGTGTTTTGTATATTAAGAATTGTAGTTTGATTTAGAACGTATATGCCATTATTTAACGAGCCTGACCCAATCAACTTTTGATTCAGGAAGATATTCATAACATTATCCTGTACTACAAAATTATATCCTTCTTTACTCAATAAAGAAACTGATTTAAGATTGCATATCAGGATCGGAATGTAATAGCATTCGTTCAGAATTAATGTATTCCCATTTGGTAATACAAGGTGATATTCTCCAACTGCTTTGGCAGCAACATTTGCACCATTCCCTACTCTTATGGAATGATCACCCATTCCCAGTTCCCTACCTTTCCTTAGCCCATGTAATATATTACATATGTGGGATCCCGATCCGGTATCTAATACCCAGGACATAGAGTGAAATGAGAAACAATTCTCGATAACTAACACACACGAAGAAGATGCATCAACATACTTATTCTTCATTTGGGCGGCATGGGAATCCGGATATTCCCCTATTTCCTGCTCAGTCTTATAACAATTATAAGAAAGAACGGAACAAACGTTCCCCTGCTCAGTATAACAAGCGGGTTCGGTCAATACATCCATATTATTATCTTGATTAAGGCCTGACATGATCGCTACCTAGAGAGAGAGAGAAGAAAACATTATAGCGTACGCTCTTGCAAGATTAGATTGGTTGTTATATTATATAATCAGGATGGCTCCCACTGTTTTTATCAAATTTTCCTTCAAACCCTAAAAGGTAAGACTAAACAGGATTAATTACACTTTACAATTTCGCCAATCTTTTAGCCAGGCCAGTGTTGGTACTTTGAGGGTGGTTCCCCGTGCTTTCGCACGGACCTAATTAAAATAAACCTCGTTTTCCCAGAGGCATAACCCCGTTAACACCTTTCTAGACACCTACTTGATTGTCTAATTGTGATGTGTAAAATTCTCCCAGGATTAACTCTTACTTGCAGTGAGTATCGAGATCCAACTATCTCACAGAAGATATGCAATCTCATTGCAAATTTCAACATTTGAAATTCCCGATAATATTCTGCCCCAAGCGTCCTATGACCTTGACGGAGATCAACAAACCATAGGCTACTAGTCAAGTTCAACCCGTCATTTCCCGATTGAATTAAACCCACCCGTACGACCCTTGACGGAGGTCAACAAGGTCGTATGACTACCCTAAAACAATCGTATCATATGCAGCAGATAAATACTTGTCAGCTACCGCACACTACGTCTTGACGGAGGTCAACAAACGTAGCACGAATACTAAGTAGGACTTATCTGAAATGACGGAGGGCTACGACAGGTTTTTATAAAAACCTTTTGCATAATGAACTTGATATCGTTGTAGAAACAAGTGATTTTGAAAAGGAGTGTTTTTTAGGCTTTTACTAGTTTCGTTAAATAGGTCACTCCCGGTGAAGGGATCTCGGCTCTTTCCTTATCGAATAAGGTGCAGGATATTTCATAAATACCACTATGCAAAGCAAGAACTATAGAAGCAATTAAAACCAAAACCGAGTGAGTTATAGCATCTGCTAGTTTCTCTAAAGAGGTCACTCCCGGTGAAGGGATCTCGGCTCTTTCCTTATCGAATAAGGTGCTGGATATTCTTCAAGGAATACCGCTATGCAAAGCAAAAACTAAAGCTACCCTTTTTGAAAATTTGATTCTACAACATCTTTTAGGTTTCTTTTTCTTTCATTAATCTCATTAACGAAGTCCCATCATTTATTCTTCCTAAGCATCACAGAAGAAACGAAAATACAACGTACGCTTATGCTATCCGCATTCGCCACAGTGTCCCATTATGCACCGTTAGGTTGCATAACGGCATACCGGGGCGGGACTTGCGCGGATGCAAAACATAAGCAACGTTTATTATATATCATATATACAATAATAAAGCATTCGTCTTATGCATATAAAATGATCACATCACAGAATATCAGCAGCAGAAGATAACATATGAAATATTGGAAATACTAGGAGGTCAGTGTTTTATTTTAAGCCTGTATAAAACACGGATTCCACGGTCGCGATGAATAGCCAAACCCATATCCCTTGACCCATACGAGAGCGGCAAGTAACCCTCCCAATTCTACGGTTAGGAGACCCGTTCTCGACTCCTCGAGATGGCCTCCCACTGGACCCTAGAACCCGGTTACTTATGCTCCCCTCCTTGGGTCTATCCTAATGCGGAATAGTAAATAATATACAATGGTGACATCTTAGGTTTACCTAGCACCTCATGAAGAGTTTGGAAGCATCACATGTGTCAAAATCAAATTTTTAAGGTGCTAAGTGAACAAACATAGAATCATCACTAGAATTTTAGGGTTTCTAAAACAACACATCATCACAAGTAGATAAAGCTAGGGTTTTAAGAGTACAACCTTTGTAGCTCCCTACGCTAGACTCCTCGGCTACTTGGGGTTTGGAAAAGGTCCGCTTGAACTCCTCTAGTCCACGATGATCCACCCGGAGTCCGCTTTGTTCAAGCTTGTATCTTCACAAGATCAAGAGAAGAAAATGAAGCTAACACTCTTCACAAGTGGGCAAGACTTGTGTAGAATGGTGTTGTGGTGGCTTTTCTCACTTCAAAATTCCTAACTTGGTGAGTGTTTTGCTTACTTGAGAAATCTAGAGAGCAAAAGAGCAAGGAGGAAGAAGATGATGGCTTTTAGAAAAATGATAATCACTTATGAAAAAATAGAAAATTTAAGCATATATATTTTTCCACTCTTCATCTCAAACCATGGTTAAATAATAAAGATATTATTGTATTTGAGTTAAAACACAAAAGGAAAGTTAATCCATGGTTAAAAAGTGGGTGAGCAAGGTTAGTTTAAAGAAGAGTGTAGAAACTTAATCATGAATTAACCTTTTTCTTTTTCTTTTGGTTTTAACACAAATACAAATAATAATCCATATATAAACACAAGGTGTGAGTCTTATATTGCCACCATTTTCTATATATACAACCATGATATAAAGATGTATGTATGTATGTGTGCATGCACATCCATATGTGCATGAACAAGAATGAATGCATACATGCATGCATACATCCAAAAAGACAAGAAAGGATTTCTAGTGAGAAACTAATGGTTAAATGATAAATCAACACTTGATTTAGCAATCCGGTCATATCACATACGACCCGACCAAAAGTAAGCCACCCGATTAATATACGGTATCTTATACGCGCATTTTAACCGGGTCCAAGCGCATATCGCATATGCGCACCACAACGTTTCGCCTGGACTAGGTAACTCCTTTGTGGGACTCTAAGACTCGTCAATACGCCGGCAGTGGGTGATGATCATATCAAGCACCCCCAAGCCGCAAGCGGTCAGCTAAACGTAACGGCCACCCGGGTATTGAGTGATTAGAAGAGAACAAGCGAACCTGCTACAACTCCCGTCGAGCCAACCGGCAACACTACCGTACAGTCCGGTCTCTTCGTCAGATATGCTGCATATCGAGTCTAGGGATGGTAATGTCGACCCCAATAACTCAATAAGTCGTGCCGATGAAAGGTCTATAACAGATTGAGAAACTACTGATAACACTTATCAGTAAATCTCAGCAGCCCTGGCCATGGACTTACTGATATAACCAGTCGAGCACAGCACAGCATCAACTCCCAATACCGGGAGAGACGAAACCCCTCTTATCGCTCATTGCCTTCGTGTGTCTCGGGACTGTACCCAACGGCCACCTGTTTGCACGACTCAGTAGAGCCGTGGTAGGGTGGTAATCAAAGTACAGTTGGAGAGCACACAAGACTCTATGACGATCTCGGGTCTACAGACTAACCTGCACCAGTGTCACCTGAGAACTGCTATCCGACGATAGATATAATTCCATATAGGAGTTCTCGGTGAGTCCGTCCAGTGTACCCAATCATCACTGAGCACCCGTATACGATCTCGATGTCAAACATCGATGAATGTGGGAACATCCATCGCCCATCATATGGGTCAAGTATCATATACGCTAGTCTACTCTGGTATATCGATGCCCCGTCTCGATATACCTACGACTAGGGACATTCCAGGATATGCTTATAAATTACAGATGTCCCACTAGTATGATCTCTATCATAATCACAGTAGTCAAGCCAATATCCTCAAGGCTTTATCAACATGTGTGAACGAATAAAAGCATGATCAAATCAACATGTCAGATAAAGAAGAACCAGATAGCATACTATCATGTCGAGCAAGAATGTACACTGAATATATATATATACATGTACAAATACATCCACTATCATATAATGGCCTCTAGGGCATACATATATCCAACAACATCATCCTCAACCCGGAAGTGCCCCAATAAAAGAATATTACATGAATGAAAATAAAAACTCTCGTCTCAGATAAAACCCCCGGCTATTCAAAACATGACGATCCAATATAACATATCACAGCAACACATAACATCACATGTCATCAACGTAAGTAAATATGCGTATCACAATTATAATTGACATATAGCAATGAAAACGGCGATACACCACATATTACACTTACGGTCGCAGAAAAGAAAATGTCAAACTACAACATTTGGAATCCACAATCACCTTAGACATCATAAACCCGAAATATCACATATTACAGATTTCTTGCCTAACTATATGAATTCCACATATTGTATCACATTCCAGAAAAAGCTAGACGACGTTAAACATTCCGATCGAATCAACAAACACCCAAAATTTCCCAAAAAGTTCAACACTTGAGCGGAGTTCAAAAGGTCCCAGAACATGCCACATCTCCTATGAACTAGCCGTAGAAGGGTCAACCAATGCCTCACCTGTGACACCGCTGAACTACCACAAACCCTAAGGTTTGGTGGCGGTTCTGACGGTCACAGAATCGAGTTAGGGTTTCGTTCTTCTGGAGGGTCCACAGAATCGCTTGCATGTGTTTCTGAAAGTTTTAAACTAAGGAAAAATCCAACACTTGGAAAAATTCAAGGGTTAAAATGGGTATTTGATATCCGATCGAACTTTTTAACACCGTCTAAATTACCCGAAACAAAACAAGAATTATGAATACGAAACACTTCGAATAGCCAATGCACAAAGATAACATCACATGCAAATTTAGCAAAAACTAGCAACAATTGAAATACCAAACCCCAGAGGCTGGAACACAGTGCAAATTTCAACCCAAAATATTGCTCTTTGGCCGAGCAGGCCGGTTCTGTGAGCAAAGTGGCCGGCCAAATTCCGGCGAGGAGTGCTGAAATTTTCACTGTGTTCTTGCATCCCATACAACATTCTGCAACTGCTTAAAAAAAATTTGACTCTCAGAAAATTTCGACAGAAACTAGGGTTTAGAATCGGGTGTTTCGGTTTCGTAATCCTACACAATCCATCTAATTCTCTAGCTTGGCTCTGATACCACTGTGGGGTTCCTAAGCACAACAGCAAGGTTTCGGGTGGCATCATCTATGCTAAATTAAAATTTTTCCATGCTTAAACAACCCTAAACAAGATTTTTAACTAGAGAATCATACGAAACTAAAAGCAAACAACTTTACTTCTAAGTGATTAGGGATTACAACCTTTGTAGTCCGTTCCTTCGCTTCATAAGCTCTAAGTTGTGGTCCCTACTCTGCGATCATCAAGCTCCCGGACTCTTGATAGGCTCCATGAGGTGAATGATGCATGCTTGCTTGAAGTCTCCACAATCCAAGATGATCTACTTTGAGGAGAAACAAACCTAAGCTATCTCTTCACTAATTAGGGATTAGTGAAGCTAACACCCTAAACTATATGGCTAGTATAGAAGAGGATGATGAAGTAGGAATTTAGTTTTCTTTAGTTTTCTTTTTATCACTTTATTTCATCACATGAAAAATCTAGCAAGCTTTTGTGAGGATGAAGAAGATGAACAAGTGATGAATGAATAATTAGCTTAGGTTAGAAATGCAACCATGGTGAGTTAGTATACGGCATGGCTAACTCATGTAGAGAATAAACCATAGGCTAGGGTTAAAGTTAGGTTAACAAATATCTTAAGTAAAAACAAATCAAGTGGACTAAGTCAATATTCTACAAGCTTCATGTAAGCTCCATGAGGTGAGAAAATCTAAACGATTTTTAATTACTTAATAATAAATATTAAACAACATTAAACCTAGGTTGGTTTAAGTCTCATACACCCTTGTTGCATGTATAAACCCTAGCATGTCACAATATCATATATCACATATATAATATTTTGTAACAAAAGAAAAGAATACATTAAACATATATCACATATATATTAATGCATCATCATGTGAGAAAAAGTAATGCTTAAGTGTGCTAATATTAGTTAATGTAATTTAATATATCAAATATATAATTCTACATTAAATTATTAAATCAATACTTGATTTAATAATCCGGCTATTTAACATATAACCGACTAATATCAAATGCAACAATTTATCGAATCAACACTTGATCCGATAACCCGGCTATATCACATATAACAGACCAATGTCACAAGTCGCGATAATAGAATACAGTATCACATACACGTATCAATCTCGGTCCCGCACATATCACATATGTTCTCCTACTCCATTTCGCCTGAGCCAGGAAACCTTTGTGTAGGACTCTAAAGACACGTCAATACGCCGGCAGTAGGTGATGATCATATCAAACACCCACAAGCCGCAACGGTCATCTAAACGTAACGGCCGCCCAGGTATTGAGCGGCCAAAAGATCAATAAGAAAGCCTGTACATACTTCTTCGGATCCAATCAGTAACACTACCGTACAATCTGGTCTCTTCGTTTGATATGTCGCATATCCAGTCTAGGGGTGGTAAACGTCAGACCCCAGTAACCGATAAGTCGTGTCAATGTGAGGCTCATAACGGGTCGAGAAACTACTGATAACACTTACCAATGGATCTCCATATCAGCCCTGGCCAGGGTCTTCCTGTTATAGCAAATCGAATACAGCGCAACATCAATCCCTAACACCGGGAGAGAATGAAACCCCTCCTATCGCTCATTGCCTCCATGTGATTCGGAACTGTACCCAAAAGCCACCGTTTTGCACGTTCTCACGTACATGGTAAGGTGGAAATCAAAGCACAGTGGGAATCACACAAGACTCTATGACGATCTTAGGTCTATAGACTAAACTGTACCAGTGTCACCAAAGAACCGCTATCTAACGATAGGTATAATACCATCTAGGAGTTCTCGGCAAGTCCGTTCAGTGTACCCAGTCTCCACTGAGCACCCGTATACCATCTTTGATGTCAAACACCAATGTATGCGGGATCATCCATCGCCCATCATATGGGTCAAGAAGCGTATACGCTAGTATACTCTGGAGTATCGATGCCCTGTCTCGATACACGCTCGACTAGGAACTATTATACGATGTAATTTTGGACTACACTGGCCCCACTAGTATGATCTCCATCACAGTCCTAGTAGTCAAGTACATATCCTAAAGGCTTTATCAACATGTGAGAGCAAGACAGTAACACAATACAAGTCAACATGTTAAGACAAAGTGAAACCAGATAACATACTATCATGTCGAGCAAGAAAGTCCTTTCTATATATATGCAAGCATCCACTACAATATACATCATATGTACAATAATGGCCTCTAAGGCATATACATAACTAACATGGGGGAGTAAGCTTAGAGAGAATTCTATTCTCTTTTAGGTAATCAATGAACTCGGCAATTTAAGTATTTACCACGTCGATCAGATCTCAGTGTCTTGATACTTTTGCATGTTTGTTTTTCCACTTCATTCTTATATTCCCGGAATTTTTCAAAGTGTTCAGATTTATGCTTTCAAAAGAAGACATGTCCTAACCTAGAGAAATTATCCGTAAAAGTAATGAAATAAGAATAACCACATCGTGCATCTGTAGATATTGGACTACACATATTGCTGTGTATGAGTCCCAAGAGCTCGATCACTCTTACTCCGTGTCCAGTGAACGAAGTCTTTGTCATCTTTCCTATGAGACAAGATTGACAAGTTGCATAAGACTGATCTTCGAACAGATCCAAATATCCTTCTCTATGTAACTTCGTCAACCGTGTTTCATTGATGTGACCCAGTCTACAATGTCTTAAGAGAGCCTTATTTAATTCTGGAGACTTTCTTTTAAGTGTGTTCTGGACGTTGAAAACCTGAGCATGATTAAACACGTATATACTGTCCTCTAGTGTACCTGACCCAATCAAACTTTGATTTAGGTGGATGTGAACCACATCGCTTACAAACTAGACTTGGTACACACAAACAAATACGTAGAATCAATATCTGCCCACTTGTCAATCCTAGGTGATATACCCTATAGCGTCCACACTCATTCCGTTAGCATCCCAGAGAGTCATACCACCTGCCCTGATAACTCTACGGTTTCTCAAAGCCTGTAATGAATTACAGATATGAGATCCTAATCCGGTATCTTGTACCCAGGAAGTAGAGTTAATTGACAGACTTTTTTTAATCACAAACACACCCGAAGTCGAAGCCACAACATGCTTCGATCCTGGATTCTGGCTTTCCAAGCACTGCATCCCTTCTGCCAATGCCCTTTCCCGTAACAATAGGAACATCCCACCTTGCCTACTGTTAACTCCGAAACTTTTGCCCTTCCCTTTTCTTCTACCTCATCGACACTGCCTATCGGCAATGTGGAGGTCTTCTTCTTCTCACCCTTGGCATCCGCCTTAGATCCAGAAGAGGAAGATTCCCCAATAAGCAGAGCGGGTGTCTCCTTGGTTTCCTTCAGGGTGCCCTCAACTTGATGTATAACTTTCTTCCCGTAGGCGTAAGTATGATGTAGGGACTGTAGAATCAAGTCAGCATATGACCCGTTTCCCAACGTGGTCTCCAGGTCCGTGAGCTCATCAATATAGCTTGTCATCGTAAGGACGTTGTCCCATACAGATGACCCGACAGCCAACCTCGCTTGAAGAAATTCCTTCGAGGTCTCATATCTTGCGATATGAGATTGCTCTCCATATAAAAGTTTGTTATGGAGGAAGATAGAAACTAAGTCCATCTTCTCGTGCTGCCTCTGGTATATACCATCAACTGAGGCCAACACGAGGCACTTGGCATTCGCACAGTCTTTTTCCCTTGTCATACGGATATCCTTATCCACGACGGTGGAAACTAGACCAGGGATGGCGGGGTCTTGAGTAGTAATGAGTGGTCCAACTTGTCATGGTAATGGACATCTGGACAAACCTTTTCCAGTCATTATAGTATAACTCAGTTATTTTATTATCTTTCTGTAACCTAATCTGGTTAACTTGTTGCTGCATTTAGGAGAGAGAGAAGAATACACTCAGCATGATGCTCTTGCAAGTTTAGATTGGTTTTTAATTTATCTAAACAGGATAGCTCCCACTGTCTCTCGAATCCTTCCTCAAACCATAAAAAATGAATCGGTCAGGATTGATCTTATCGTACAATACTTGCTTAACCGTTAGGCCAGGCTAGTGTCGGTAATTCGAGGGAGGTTTTACGATGCTTTCGCGAAATTCCTTTAATTAAAAAACCTCTTTTCCCTTGAGGCGTATCCCCGCTAACACTGTTCTAGACACCTACTTGGTTTATAGAAATGATCGTTAAGTGAAGAATCTCCAGAGGAATAGCGGAAACTGACAGTAGGACCAGGATCCAAATATCATTGTGTGATAATCCTGAAGGAATCCTACCAACATTATCACACTCCAAATGGTATGCAGCACTAGCAAGTTTCAGTTTCTTTAGAAACTCTTGATGTGGATTTTTGCCCCATGCTCTTATGATCTTGACGAATGCCAACATATCATAAGTCACATGTCAAGTTCTACCCGTCATTGCCCAGGTTAATTTGAACCCACCCGTACATACCCTTAACGAAGGCCATAACAGTAGTACGATTGTCCCAAACCAACGCATCTAACTATGCTACATATCAACACCCGACATCTACCAATCAATATGCCTTGACGAAGGCCAACAAACATAGCTTGAATACTACTGACAATTCATATGAAACGATAGAGGGCTATGAATGGTTTTGGCGAAACCATGATCGTAATGAACTTGATATAATCGAAGAAACCTGATAGCTTTTAAAAGGAGTGGTTTAAGCCCCGCATTTAAAAGACTGCTGTTTTTAAAATAACCGAGTGGTTTTAAAATTTGTTCCAACGATTCAGCTTTGGTTTGTTTGCTTTTGCATTAATTTAATGCAGTCCCATTAATTAACCTACCATTGCAGAAAACAATGAAAATACAACGTACGCTTATGCCATCCGCATTCTCCACGGGGCCCCAACATCACTCGTTAGGTTACTTAACTAACGACAGAGCGGAGGTTAGACTAGCGCGGATGCAAAACATAAGCAACGCCTACTACATAATACATATATAATAAAATCCATTCGTCAAACGCAATGTTAGGCATTCCAGATGACAGATGAACACATTGGATATACTAGGAATTCCGCGTTTCGTTTGAACCTGTAACGAAAGACGGAGTCCACGGTCGGGATGAATAGTGTAACATTTCAGAAAAATAAAATATTATTTTTGGGAATTTATATAATTAAAATAATAAATATTATGAATATTGTAATGTTATGATATAATTAAATACTGATAATTTGGGAAATATTGGAAAATTAAATTGAATAATGATTTTTGGAAGGATTCATGTGATTTAGGCAAATTAGAATTTTTATAATTAATTATATACAAGTTTATTGCTAAACTTGATTAGATTTCACTAATCACATATTGATGGTGTTTTGTGCATATGACTTGCGCCATGTCATATTACACATTGTTACATTTTCTACCATGGTTTCTTTCCTTTTTCATGCGTGGCTTTTTGTTTTTAAAAGAAACGGAAAAGATAAAAGAAAAGGAAAAAAGAATAAACAATGTGGTATGGTGAAACAAGGAGGCATGGGCAAGAGAGAGAGGATGAGGGGTCGACCTTGGCATGGCTCATTGTTTTCATTCATCATCTTCATCTTTCTTCTTCTTTCCCCTCACATGGCTGCCCTCTTCTTCTACCTCCTCTACTTCCTCACAACACACCCAAAAACACCTCAAAACATCATCTTCATTTCATTAAAATTGTGCACATGCTCACTACAAGCACTTTGGACCAACAAAAATTGGATTTTGAAGACTTAGGGCAACTCAAGAATTTTCTTGAGTTGCCAAATGAGGTAATCCCTTCACCATTAGTGTAACGCTTTAAATTCGTTTAGGTTAATTTCGCGTTAGTTAGTAATGATGCATGATTTTCATAAAAACCCGTAAATCTAATTTTCTTTTTTAAACTCGAATAAAACTAGTTCTAATTGTGATGAGAAGTGTTTTTATATATAAATGGGTTTTGTTAATTATAATTTAGCTTGTGTTCACCTTAATTAGAAATTTTCCTTAATTACTTTTCCTAAGCTAGGATTTGTGTGGCAAGCATGCACACTTATCACTTTTTTTTGTAACATAAGTTAAGTGTTAGCATGTAACCTTTTTCCTTTTTGTATGGTTCATATATCCCCACTATAAAACCAATTCAACCCTTAATTTTAAAACTGAAAATGAAGGATGGGAGGCATGGTTTGGGGTAGGTGAAGTTGGGGCTTGACTTATTGACCATTATCTCACTCATTTTTCCCTCTCTCCCTCTCATTTCTGCATTCCCTGCAGAGGCAGCAGCAACCACAGCAACATCTTCTTATTCTTCTTCTTCTTCTTCTTCTTCTGCTTCTCTTTTGATCCAAACACAAACCCTACACAAAAATCTCATTTTCCTTCACAAAAACCTTTGGAAAAATGGCTTTTTTTGAGGATTTTGGTGGCAAATCAGTGTCTTTGAAGGCAAGGGCTGGAGGTTAGGTTTCCCTAAGGTCTTTTGGAGGTATTAAACTCACTCATATCACCTTAGTTCTTAACTTGTAGTTTATTTAGCTAACAATCATATTTTTGTGCATTTTAGTGCTAATGAAGGGAAATTAGTGAAGTTTATGATAAGTTAGCATTTTTAGGGCTAGGTTAACTTAATTAAGTGCTTATAATGTTGTTTTAACCAAGTAAATTTCTCAGGTTGCACTAAAACATCATAATGTTTTAGTTTAGTGTTAAATTAGCTTTTTAACTAAGTTTTGGGCTTTGTTGTGATCTGCTTGTAATCCGATTGCTTCAGGCAAAAATTGCATTTACTGGAGCATGTACACTAGATTTAGAGAACACACACGAAGCACGGGAGCCCAACTCCCTAGGTTGGCCGCTGTAATAATCATTCTGGCCGCAAATTGCGGCCAGATAGGGGACCTGGGTTTTGGGGTTTGTTCTGTTGGTGTCTGCTACATTTTTAAGGCCTGTGGTATATGCAACTTTGTAAAATTCTGCTTATACAAAAATCTGGAACCAATTACCCTATTTCCTATACTTTTAACTTTCGCGACACGTGTGATACGTGTGTGGGTTTAGGGATTTCCTGCGTGTCGCGATGTGTTGGGGTAGCTTCAGGCGCGTAATCACACGTTTTAGCGTATCGGACACACACGCATTTAGTTCGCGGCGCGAGTTTCACGTTTGGTTTCGATATCACGTTTTATAGGGTTTTAGCTTATGCTTATTCCTTATTTAATTCTAGGTTTGCAGGCGAGTACGACGGACGCCGCGAAGAAGGGGAAGCAAGTCGTCTGCTATACTTAGCATGAGACTACGGTGAGTAGATTTAATATCCACGGGGAAATCGCCCGTATGGCGTTATGCGTCAGGACTTGATAGGCTATAGTAGCTACATATTTGCATTCATATACCTTGGTTGCATACTGTATTTCCTGCTATATATATGTATATGGAATTAGAATTAGTAACACACCGCATTGTTACTAACGGTTCATATTGCAGGAGCACTAATCTGCATGTTTCACACACACCGTTAGTAATTGCCATGACACTCACACTATAGAATTGCCATGAACAATATATTGTAGCTCACCTCCTATATGATTCGACATGATAATGTTACTTGTGCACATACTCATTTGCATATCCATACTTACGCATATACAATTGTATTTACCTAGATAAGCTGATTTTTGGAAAACTGGGGACCGCATGATACCTTTTAAAAACTGAATCTACTTAAAGAGTGGTTTCTCCCTTTTACTCATAGTACGACTTATGATGCATATATTACATCGCATGGATTTACGCATTGGTTTTGGATTTCATGTGATTTCTGGATTTGAGAACCGTGGTATTTTTCAAGAAAGCATGCATTGTTTTAAAAACCCGGTTCCTCTTGATATGATATTTTGGTGCGTCCACCACGCGTTTTCTCAGTTCTGAGACGTGTGCTTGAAACCCGATTCGAGGAGTTGGATAATCCGTTTGTGGGTTCGTGGTGGACCCGTTATGGTTCCCTGGTGTGAGAAATGTTTTTTGTGGAGCAGACGATGAGCCTGGTAGGGTGGCTTGTACCTATCGGTGATTGGTTGGACCTGGCGGTTATCCGGAGGATATTGACCATAATCGATAGATGGATACGTGATGACCCGTACTACCCGGGCCGAGGGCCGATTCCGCAGACGGAGCCCGTGGACCGATCCGGACTGACGGAGCCCTATATATGAGGATTTGCGTGTCGATGCTGGACACGATTATTTCATGATATTTTCGAGTGCCGATATTGGGCACTCACGATTCTCAGAGATTTACAGGATTTGAGGGCCAATGAGGGTGACGGCATCTGAGTTTTATTGGGATTTGGGTGCATTGAGGGACACCGGTTATTTTTCCACGTTGACATTCCATGTAGATATTATTTTATCCCATGCTCAGCATTCATTATTATGCATCTCGTCCTGTAGTCGTATTACCTGATAGAGTACTTATGCATGATTATTGCATATCCTGCTCATCGCATATAGATGTTATCTACTGGCATATCTTAGAGTATCGCAGTACGTGCATACTCGTGATTATCTTTATATGTTATCTTCTTTTCACGAGTTGGCAACCCACTCTCGTTGTGCCATAGTGTTTGCAGGGTGCCCATCAGAGTAGTCGCGGCAGACTGCTTTCTTGTATCTTTTTGGCTACGGATACCACGGCAGTTGGTGCGTGAGCTGTTTGCTGCTAGGTGGGTTTATGGTATCCGGTTACTTTCCATTTGTACACACTTTTGTATCTAGTACTCTCCATCTACTATTTCATGTATTGACTTAGAGACCAGTGTGAGGACGATGATGTATATTATTTGTACTCTGGTGTCGAGCTCGTGTGAGCCAACTTTACTTTTGCAGTTTTTATCATTTGTGATGTCTTTCACTTATTGCTCATTTCTTCGCTACGGCGTCGTATATTACTCTTGTGGTGATTGTTTCCGCCGTTGGGCGTGATTGCTCCCGTTTCGGATGGTTTATTTTTATTGTATATCATTTTACTCATATCTTATCTTGTACCCGATTTCGGGATTAGTTTTTACAATGGAAATGCAGCCAAAAATTTTAAGATAATAACTTGAAGTTTAAAGAAAGTTACTAAACTACTTAAGGTTTTCCAAATGTTTTTAAACAAATGTTTTCAACACTCACTACTTTTAATGGTTTTGATTTCTGGGTTTCAGCTTACTTAGTCGCGTTACGCCTGTAGACGTTACGTGGTTAAGTGCCGGTCACGGGTCGGACTTCGGGTCGTGACAAAGTTGGTATTAGAGCGTAGGTTTTACCTTTCAGAGTGTAGGATGACCCTGGTATGATGGAGTAGGTAGCTGAAGCAGAGTGGCGTAGCGTGTATTTGTTCCGCGGCATACTCACGACACGGTACTCCGCCTAAGTGACCTTAGGACTTATTGATTGAAATTCCTTCATGGTTATATACATTCTTGTGATTCGATTTCCGTATCCTTATCGAATCCTATTTTCTTTTCAGCCATTATGCCACCAAAGACTATGAGGGCGCAGAGAGCGGCCGCGAGAGCCGAGATTAGAGTTGACTCGTCTGAGACGAGAACAGACCCGGGCAGAGCAGACTGTTCCTCCTTCGACAGACCAGATCGCTATGCTAAGGGCCGGTATGCAGGAGATGCGCCAGATGATGGGGTCGTTAGTTGAGACACTTTGAGCGCAGCGACCAGAGGTAGTTCCACTCGTTGCAGGGACCGCGATGGTACCTACAGTGCAGGCAGTTGCCTCTAAAGCTACAGAGGTTATTACAGTATCGCTATCAGAGTTTATGAGGTTGAAGCCTCCAGTCTTCACAGGCACCGATGCAGCCGAGGACCCACAGTCTTTCATTGATAGGATGACCCGGATATGTCGTTCACTCAGAGGCTCAGATGTGAAATGGGTAGAGTTCGCGAGCTTTCGCCTGGAAGGTCTTGCGCAGAAGTGGTGTGAGTCGGTAGAGAAGGGCAGAGCAGCAGGTCTTCCTCCTATGACCTTGATTGAGTTCGTGACGGTGTTCCTTGCCCGCTTCCTTCCACAGAGTGTCAGAGATTCTAGAGCGCGCAGGTTCGAGTCTTTACGTCAGACTCCGGAGATGACAGTGACAGAGTACGACGTGCTGTTCACTGAGTTATCTGTCTATGCCCCATATTTAGTAGCCACTGAGGAGATGAGAGTCAAGAGGTTTGTTCGAGGCTTGCTTACCCCGTTATTTCTTGCGATCAGCGCACAACATTGCGAGACCTATGCAGCAGCTGTAGATGCAGCCTTATTAGTCGAGGAGCGTCTCGTTGAGACTTCGGTAGTCCCAGAGCCGAAGAGAGTTCATACTGGTATATCAGCACGGAGACAGACATTTAGATGCCGCGACAGGTTTCGTTCAGGCACGAGGAGTAGCAGAGATTCGGGACGGGGCCAGATGTTTAGTTTGTATCCACGGGAGGGTCAGCAGTCGTCGTAAGGGTTCTTTAGGTGCGGCAGTCTACTTCACCTCGTTAGAGATTGTCCTGAGATACACCGGAGGGAGGCAGCAGTACCGCATGTCACATTACCACCTTCTCCCTCAAGAGGGCATTGTCTACTGTACCTACTGTTGCTCCGCGTCAGACTTACGCATAGAGAGGCTATGGCCGCGGAGGGTTCGTTCAGAGAGGACGGGGTGACCGAGGCAGAGGACAGTCAGTCGCAGGTGGAGGACAGGTACGGGTTTTTGCTTTGACACATCAGGACGCGCAGGCATCCAATGCAGTGGCCTCAGGTATCCTTTCCGTATGTTCCGTTGATGCACACGTGTTGTTTGATCCGGGATCCACGCACTCGTATGTTTCCACACAGTTCGTGCCGAGTTTGGGTAGAGAGTCCTGTTTACTTGATCAGCCGCTTGTTTTGACCACCCCAGTAGGCAAGTCATTTGTTGCTAGGCATGTGTTCCGATCCTGTGATGTCCGTATTGGCGAGAGAGCGTTGCCTGTCGACTTGATCCTTCTTGAGATGTTGGACTTCGACGTTCTTTTGGGCATGGATTGGTTAGCCACGTGCTATGCGTCTGTGGACTGCCGCGAGAAGACAATTAGGTTTTGTTTTCCCGGCGAGTCGGCTTTTGTTGTGCAGGGGACTGTGGTGCCGCCCCTCACAGTTTGATTTCTTCTCTTCACGCTGGACAGTTTTTGAGGAAGGGATGTCAGGGATTTCTAGCCTATGTTTGCGATATTAGAGCTACAGAGGTTCCGTTGGATCGGGTTCCTATTGATAGCGAGTTCCCTGATGTATTCCATGACGAGCTTCCTGGGCTACCGCCTGAGCATGATATTGCCTTCTGTATTGATTTGATTCCCGGCACGGGGCCTATTTCTATACCGCCTTATCGGATGGCCCTGACGGAGCTTAGAGAGTTGAAGGGTCAGTTGCAAGATTTGCTGGATAAGGGACTTATTCGACCCAGTGTGTCTCCTTAGGGTGCTCCAGTCCTGTTTGTCAAGAAGAAGGACGGCAGTTTGCGTTTGTGTATCGACTACCGCCAGCTGAACAGGGTTACCGTGCGGAACAAGTATCCTTTGCCGCGCATCGACGACTTGTTCGACCAGCTTCAGGGGGAATGATACTTTTCGAGGATCGAGTTGCGATCAGGCTACCATCAGTTGAGGGTTCGACAGGAGGATATTCCGAGGACAGCTTTCCGCACGCGCTACGGCCATTATGAGTTTTTGGTGTTGTCGTTCGGACTCACCAATGCCCCAGCAGCATTCATGGACTTGATGAACCGTATTTTCAGGCCGTATCTTGATCTGTTCATCATCATATTCATTGATGATATTTTGGTGTATTCCCGGAGCCGAGAGGAGTACGAGCAGCACCTGCGGATCACACTGCAGACCTTAAGGGAGCACCAGCTTTTCACAAAATTCTTCAAGTGCGCATTCTGGCTTGACAGCGTAGACTTCTTGGGTCACGTGATTACACTAGATGGTATATGTGTGGACCCGAAGAAGATCGAGGCCGTTCAGCGTTGGCCCAGACCCACATCAGTTACGGAGTTCCGCAGCTTTCTAGGACTGGCTGGCTATTACAGGCGATTTGTACAGGACTTCTCCCGTATTGCTACACCTTTGACCGGGTTGACCCGGAAGGGAGTTCATTTCGATTGGACGGAGGAGTGTGAGCATAGCTTTCAGCAGTTGCGGACTCATTTGACTACGGCGCCGGTGTTATCATTGCCTTCAGGATCGGGCGGATTTGTGGTCTATTGTGACGCTTCTCGAGTGGGGCTAGGGTGCGTATTGATGCAGCATGATAGTGTGATCGCGTATGCTTCACGGCAGTTGAAGAAACATGAACAGAACTACCCCACTCACGATTTAGTGATGGCTGCAGTGGTCTTTGCACTCAAGATCTGGCGACATTACCTGTACGGCGAGTCGTGCCGGATATTCACTGATCACAAGAGCTTAAAGTATATATTTCAGCAGCGAGACCTGAATCTTAGACAGCGCCGTTGGATGGAACTGGTAAAGCACTATGATTGCGAGATTTTGTATCACCCGGGTAAGGCGAATTTAGTGGCGGATGCCTTGAGTAGGAGGCCCGGGAGTAGTCTATCTTGTTTGAGCGCGGTGCAGAGGAAGTTGTCGGCAGATTGTCAGATTTTATGCGACAGCCGAGTGCAGTTCCAGTTTACGCCGATCGGGGGACAGCTTGCGCATGTTCGTGCATGCCCACAGTTGCTTGACCGTATACATGAGGCACAGTACCATGATGACCGTTGTTCAGAGATCATGGCACAGATTGGACAGGGCAGATTTTCCGAGTTCGTGATCGATGATCAGGGGATACTGAGATTTGGGACTAGACTGTGCGTACCAGATGCTGAGGGACTTGCGGCGCGAGATTCTTGAGGAGGCACATGATCGGTGTACAGTGTTCATCCGGGTTCCACCAAGATGTACCATTATATGAGAGATGTTTACTGGTGGGACGGGATGAAGAGGGACGTCATAGACTTCGTGTCGAGATGCCTGACTTGTCAGCAAGTCAAGGCCGAGCACCAGAGGCCCGCGGGAGAGCTACAGCCGTTACCCATTCCGGAGTGGAAATGGGAGCAGATTTCTATGGACTTCATCGTGGGTCTACCCAGGACTAGTCGAAGGTATGACTCTATTTGGGTGATCGTGGACCGATTGACGAAAGCGGCTCACTTCTTGCCGATGAAGACGACTTTCGGTTTTGCTCAGTATGCCCAGATATATATCGACGAGATCGTACGACTGCATGGAGTCCCGACATGTATCGTGTCCGACCGAGGCACCCATTTTACCAGCCGACTATGGCAGAGGCTTCAGGAGGCTTTGGGCACCCGCTTAAGTTTCAGCATAGCATTTCATCCGCAGACCGATGGCCAGTCAGAGCGGACTATTCAGACTCTTAAGGACATGCTTCGAGCGTGCGTCTTAGACTTCGAAGGTAGCTGGGATCATCATTTACCCTTAGTAGAGTTCTCCTACAACAATAGTTTCCAGGAGACCATTCAGATGGCACCATTCGAGGCTCTTTATGGGAGGAGATGCAGATCGCCCGTCTGTTGGACAGAGCTCAGCGAGGGCAATATTTTGGGCCCGCAGATTGTTGAGGAGACGACCGCGAAGATCCAGTTGATTCGCGATAGGATGAGAGCAGCCCAGAGCAGGCAGAGATCTTATGCGGACCGTCGTCGGCGTAGACTTGAGTTTTCTGTTGGCGATCATGTTTTCTTGAGGGCCTCCCCAATGAAAGGTGCTATGAGATTTTGGAAGAAGGGGAAGCTTAGTCCCAGATACGTAGGCCCCTTCAAGATCCTCGAGCGTGTTGGTGCAGTTGCGTATCTGTTAGCCCTCCCGCCTAGTTTCCCAGATGTTCACCCCGTATTTTACATTTCGATGCTCCGCAAGTATCTTCATGATCCTTCACATGCGATTCAGCACCGGACAATCCAGCTAGAGCGCGGCCTTTCTTTTGCAGAGCAGCCAGTGGTCATCTTGGATTGACAGGTGAAGAAATTGAGATCGAAGGTTATACCGTCCGTCAAGGTCCTTTGGCGTGGCCCGAACAGCTAGGAGGTCAGTTGGGAGACTGAGGGCGAGATGAGGAAGAGATATCCCCATCTCTTTGAAGATACGCGTAGCTAGATTTTTAAATTCGGGGACCGAATTTCTTTAAAGGGGGTAGATTGTAACGCTTTGAAATTCGTTTAGGTTAATTTCGCGTTAGTTAGTAATGATGCTTGTTTTTCATAAAAACCCGTAAATCTTATTTTCTTTTTTGAACTCGAATAAAAGTAGTTCTAATTGTGATGAGAAGTGTTTTTATATATAAATGGGTTTTGTTAATTATAATTTAGCTTGTGTTCACCTTAATTAGAAATTTTCCTTAATTACTTTTCCTAAGCTAGGATTTGTGTGGCAAGCATGCACACTTATCACTTTTTTTTGTAACATAAGTTAAGTGTTAGCATGTAACATTTTTCCTTTTTGTATGGTTCATATATCCCCACCATAAAACCAAGTCAACCCTTAATTTTAAAATTGAAAATGAAGGATGGGAGGCATGGTTTGGGGCAGGTGAAGTTGGGGGTTGACTTTTTGACCATTATCTCACTCATTTTTCCCTCTCTCCCTCTCATTTCTGCATTCCCTACAGAGGCAGCAGCAACCACAGCAACATCTTCTTCTTCTTCTTCTTTTGCTTCTCTTTTGATCCAAACACAAACCCTACACAAAAATCTCATTTTCCTTCACAAAAACCTTTGGAAAAATGGCTCTTTAGAGGATTTTGGTGGCAAATCAGTGCCTTTGAAGGCAAGGGCTAGAGTTTAGGTTTCCCTAAGGTCTTTTGGCGGTATTAAACTCACCCATATCACCTTAGTTCTTAACTTGTAGTTTATTTAGCTAACAATCATATTTTTGTGCATTTTAGTGCTAATGAAGGGAAATTAGTGAAGTTTATGATAAGTTAGCATTTTTATGGCTTGGTTAACTTAATTAAGTGTTTATAATGTTGTTTTAACCAAGTAAATTTCTCAGGTTGCACTAAAACATCATAATGTTTTAGTTTAGTGTTAAATTAGCTTTTTAACTAAGTTTTGGGCTCTGTTGTGATCTGCTTGTAACCCGACTGCTCCAGGAAAAAATTGCATTTACTGGAGCATGTACACTAGAATTAGAGAACACACACGAAGCACGGGAGCCCAACTCCCTAGGTTGGCCGCCGGAATAATCATTCTGACCGCAAATTGGGGCCAGATGGGGGACCTGGGTGTTGGGGTTGGTTCTGTTGGTGTCTGCTACATTTTTAAGGCCTGTGGTATATGCAACTTTGTAAAATTCTGCTTATACAAAAATCTGGAACCAATTACCCTATTTCCTATACTTTTAACTTTAGCGACACGTGTGATACGGGTGTGGGTTTAGGGATTTCCTACGTGTCGCGACGTGTCGGGGTAGCTTCAGGCGCGTAATCACACGTTTTAGCGTATCGGATACACACGCGTTTAGTTCGCGGTGCGAGTTTCACGTTTGGTTTCGATATCACGTTTTATAGGGTTTTAGCTTATGCTTATTCCTTGTGTAATTCTAGGTTCGCAGGCGAGTACGACGGATGCCGCGAAGAAGGGAAAGCAAGTCGTCAGCTACACTTAGCATGAACCACGGTGAGTAGATTTTACATCTACAGGGAAATCGCCCGTTTGGCGTTATGCGTCAGGGCTTGATAGGCTATAATACCTGCATATTTGCATTCATATACCTTGGTTGCATACTGTATTTCTTGCTATATATATGTACATGGACTTAGAATTAATAGCACACCGCATTGTTACTAATGGTTTATATTGCATGAGCACTAATCTACATGTTTCACATACACCGTTAGTAATTGCCATGACACTCACACTATAGAATTGCCATGAACAATATATTGTAGCTCACCTCCTATATGATTCGACATGATAATGTTACCTGTGCCATACTCATTTGCATATCCATACTTACGCATATACAATAGTACCTACCTAGATAAGCTGATTTTTGGTAAAACTGGGGACCGCATGATACCTTTTAAAAACTGAATCTACTTAAAGAGTGGTTTCTCCTTTTTACTCATAGTACGACTTATGATGCATATATTACATCGCATTGATTTACGCATTGGCTTTGGAATTCATGTGAATTCTGGATTTGAGAACCGTGGTATTTTTCAAGAAAGCATGCATTGTTTTAAAAACCCGGTTCCTCTTGATATGATATTTTGGTGCGTCCACCACGCGTTTTCTTGGTTCTGAGACGGGTGCTTAAAACCTGAATTGAGGAGTTGGATGATCCGTTTGCGGGTTCGTGGTGGACCCGGTATGGTTCCCCGGGGCGAGAAATGTTTTTCGTGGAGCAGACGATGAGCCTGGCAGGGTGGCTAGTACCTACCGGTGATTGGTTGGACCTGGAGGTTATCCGGAGGATACTGACCAGAATCGATAGATGGATACGGGATGACCCGTACTGCTCGGGCCGAGGGCCGATTCTGCAGACGGAGCCCGTGGGCCGATCCGGACTGACGGAGCCCGATATATGAGGATTTGTGTGTCGATGCTGGACACGATTATTTCATGATATTTTCAAGTGCCGATGTTGGGCACTCACGATTCTCAGAGATTTACAGGATTTGAGGGCCAATAAGGGTAACGGCGCCTGAGTTTTATTGGGATTTGGGTGAATTGAGGGACACCGGTTATTTTTCCATGTTGATATTCCGTGTAGATATTATTTTATCCCATGCTCAGCATTCATTATTATGCATCTCATCCTGTAGTCATATTACCTAATACAGTACTTATGCATGATTATTGCACATCCTGCTCATCGCATATAGATGTTATCTACTGGCATATGTTAGAGTATCGCAATACGTGCATACTTGTAACGTTTTGAAAATCGTTTCGGTGAAATTTCGAAAAAACGGTAAAATAAGGGGGTTTTCTGTAAAAAGTCAAAATACAAATATCTTTATTATAAAATTAAATATACATATTCTAGCTATGAAATTGCTAGTATTTGGTGTTTATTGAGCCACTGGTGAAATTTCAAATTTTCTGAAAATTTTTCCGAAATTAATTATTTTAATATTATTTTAAGCCGGTAAGAAAATACATTAAATTAGCGATAAATACAAATTTAAATGGGCTAATTTTAATCCTTAAAATCATGTTGATTAAAATCTAGTTGTAATATAAATTTTTTAGTATTTTATTTCAAGTTTTAATTGATTTATTTTATGGAAAACAAAAATATAGTTATTTTGAACTAAAACTTGCAAATATGGTATTGTGGGGGGTCTTTTTGCATAGAATTTTTTTGTAAAGTCTCTCACACTCACCCTCACTCCCCTTGGACGGCCCCACACTATTTTAGCAGCCCAAGAATTTTATTTCCCTCTTTTTGACCTTAAATCATGTGAGAAATGGGTTAAAATAAGGTTTTTATATATAGTAAAGTAGGTGGGGGTATTATGGTAATTTGGGAGGGGCTTTGACTTGGATTCTTTTCCACAACTCCCCCACACCTCTCCCCACTCCCTCCTCAGCCGAAATTCCTGCAATAAACAGCCCCAAAATTTCCCCTCTCATTTTTCTTCTAAACTCATCAAAATTCCATCAAAATTCCATTTAAACTTCACAATTTCAAGCCCATCTTTCATCCATTCTTCTTAACCTTTCTTGCATAGATTTTGGATGCTAGGAGGCCATCTTTGGAGTCAAAATTTCTTGCTAGATCTCTAGAT
The DNA here is from genome assembly GCA_030015575.1 of Agapanthus africanus. Lineage (NCBI taxonomy): Eukaryota > Viridiplantae > Streptophyta > Magnoliopsida > Asparagales > Amaryllidaceae > Agapanthus > Agapanthus africanus. The sequence continues at coordinate 503,478,649 of CM057337.1, forward strand.
CTAGAGGTATAATTCTTACCCATTTAAATTCTTATGGTTAGATTTCTTTAAATGAGTTGTTTTAGTGTTAATATTGGTGCTATTTTCATCTAGGATCTTCAAGAGAATGCTTTGAGTTAAACTAGGGTTTTTAGCACACCATTATTAAGTTAATTATTCTATTTTGCTATCTAGTGTTTTATACAAACCAAATCTAAGAGTTTAACTTGCTTTTTGGGCTTCAAATTAGTGCTAATTTAGTGTTTCATGTATAGTTTGGGTTGGATTTTGTTAGTTATAAAATTCAAGAAAGGGTTTGAATGCAAGTTAGGGTTTTGTGAAATTGGTGTATGGTTGTGTAATGTATTAGGCTCTTATGGCTTGTTAAAACAAAGTTAGTAGCTAGTTATTAATTGTTAGTTTAAAAATTATGATAATTACGCTAATTTGCTAACTAGCTATTTAAAATTGGTTAAATAATTGGGTTAAAAATGTAATTATGTTTTTAGGACATCATTAACATTATTATGAGTGGTTTAATATCTTAGGTTATGCAAAACCAAGCTTAATTGTTGAATTGTGATTTTGCTTTAAAAGGTGTTAAAAATTGATATTTTTGCAAACTAGGATTTTGGAATTTATGCAAATTGATGAGAATAAATTATAGGAATGGTTTATATGACTTTGTTATGATATTTAGTGAATATTGTGGATGCTAAGTTCTTTTATACATCGAGTTTTGTACTAAAACGGTGATTTGTGCTTGCTAGATTTTCGGAAAAATGACTTTTTAAGTGAAATTGGGGTTTTTGTGAATTTTTAAGCTATTTTATATTATAATTAGTGCTTGTAATTGTACAAATGAGTGTGTTGGGAGTTTTCTCGATGGTTTGGCGTTTGTACGCCGACGTCGAGGGTTTTTGGGTCGATTTGTGAAAGCAACCATAGGTTTTGACCTATGTGGGATTCGCGCGTCGTTTTGGTCATGAGTCGGATTTTAATGCGGTATGGTGCGTTATGATATGTAGGTACCCCATGTGGACTTCGAGACGACAAGCAAGCGCGTGGCGACGTCGGCACCGGCGAACGAGGACCAGGTGAGTAGATTTATATCTACGGGGAGAAGTCGGGTGGATGGCGTATAGCACCCCCGCAGTCCGTGGTGGTGTTTACGGATGCGTATACACACCAACAATTTATTATATGTTATTTGGGATTAATAACGATATTTAGGATGGATATTTGGTGTTCTTGGATATTTAGTGTCGTGAAACCCTAGAGTAATGGTCGCACCACACATGCACACACCAACCCATATTGGCATACTTTCTTCTTTCATTTGTGCTTACGAGAATATATAGTTATGTGTTCACATGGGTATGGGACTATGTGTTCACATACGGATTTGAGGATGATACTTGGGATTTATGATGAGTCGATGAGATTTGATTTTGAGGCCGTGAGATCGGTGATATAGCAGGGTTTGTATTTGAGATACGACATGACGTTGTAGCGGGTCCTTGACGTAGTGTTTCACACACGTGCATGTATACTCAGGCGGTATCAGTATTGTACTAGACATAGATCAGTACCCCGATCATGATTTTGATAAAGAGGATACCAGGTGAATAGTATGAGGAATGTGATATTGACCCGTACCCAGATTTGGGGATGCCATACGACGGATTTACGTACGAGCTATATTTTGATGATTGATCCGCACTCTTGACTTGGGATGTCTGATTATAGATATGGTATCGGATATGATATTATTGAGGCGGGATCACCGACTAATATATATACAGGTATGTATATGGATCGACTCAGATGTTAGGCGGTTTCCTTACCCGTAGTCCAGCTTGTTAACTTAGTCCTTTAGTTTAGTTTAGTTGTTAGATTAGATTCTATTCTTACCTATTTCTAAAAACTAACGAATCGTGGGTATTTTAAAGGACAGCCCAAGAGATCCTACGGATATTTCAAAAGACGTATCTTTTTATAAAAACACCGTAGCCCCTATTTTCAAAACCCCATGATTCGTGTTATTTCAAAAGGCACCATTTGTAGGATTTATATTAGGGTAATGCAGTTTAGTTATCGTTGTGTCTAGTATTCCGTTCATTATTGCTGTTCGCTCCGCATCGCATACTTATGTTATAATTTCTTATTGCATTGTTGATATCATATTGTTAGGACACCAGCACCATTACCGATGATGCGTATGTACCACGTACACTTACTTGCCGGCTCACACACATCTTCATCGGTAATTGCCATGTCACGTACACCTTAGAAAATATTATTGCTTGACTTAGCTTGTTAGTGTACCTGCCTTAGTGTACCTGCCTTATATGCCAGCTTAACATTGTAGTTATTACTTGTCGCTTCATGCATACTGTTATTCATTGTTATACCTATATTTATGGTTTTACATGCTATTGATGATTTGGATTCGGATTTCCATGAGATTTTCTGGATTTGGGGGAGGAAAACCGCAAAACTTATATAAACTGATTTCTCTCTTTTTAAATAAAAAGTGCGGTTTTTCCCATGATGTATGAGTCGTCCACCATGAGTTTGCTGATGTATTTCGAGACCCGATTCGAGGAGACGGATGAACCGTTTCGGGTACATGGTGGACCCGGTAAGGTACCCCGGGGCAAGAAGCGCGTGATGATGACGATGTGAGCCTGGCAGGGGAGCACTACCTACCGGTGATTTTACCCGATGCGTCGGATATCCGGAGGATACCGTCGTGGTCTTGAGATGGATGGTAGGGGCCGGTCTGGACTGACGGCGCCCTAGATATTGTGATTGAGATATTGAGATTTCGAGATATTGAGATACAGAGACTGTGATACAGAGATATCGAGATATTGGGATTACGTTTTGTGCCGATGCTAGGCACTGTTTTATGCTGATTTCATTGTGATACCTCATTTTAAAAATACAAAGGAAATCTCACTAAATTATGAAAACAGTTCTTCATTTACATGTATTCTGTTTTCATGCATTCATACCTCATTCATATGATATATTGCTACCTGAGGCACTGACACGGGCACATGAGATTGCACTCGGGTTAGATATTTACCCTAGCCTTGTTATAGGTTGCATGTTATATATATTAAGGATATATTATGATCATTGACCTAGGTTGCGTTATTTATGCGATTTCTTTCCGTAGATGTTTTTCTATTCACGAGTTGGCAACTCACCCCCGTTGTGCCACAGTTCTTGCAGGTTTCGCCGTACAGGTTTCATTACGGCTTTGCTAGCACTACTTCCATTTCCGGGTGATTTGCTAGTAGGTGGGTTTATTTGTATCGTACCCCCATTATATATCTTGTATATCATTATTCTGTTGTATCTAGAAGTTCCATCAACCAAACATGTATTTATTTGAGATAGAGACCAGTGATGTTTATTCTCTCGACCTTAGAGTCACGCGTTGTATTTCTGTGGTTTTCTTGTGGTTTTTGAGTTTCCTTTTGAATTTTGATCCTCGCCCTTAGCGTTGTATATTATATTGCTTGTGTGGTTATGACCGTCGATTGACGAAGAGCTAGCTCCCGCTTGGGGATGCCTTTTTATTGATTTCGTATACTATTCATGTTGTATCCTATTTGGGGGCCAATATTTACAAAGGAGACTCTGCCGAAATTTTCAGGAAATATTTGATGTTTTTTTTAAACGCATAATTCGGCTATGCTATTAAAACTACTTGATTTAAATTGGTTTTCCTTCACTCTACTACTTTTCTTGGTTTGGATTTTCGGGTTTTCGGTTTACTTAGATTACGTACGCCTCGAGACGTTTCGTAGTTTAAGTGCCGGTCATGTTCCGTACTTTCAGGACGTGACAATACTCGTGATTACCTTTATATATTATCTTCTATTCACGAGTTGGCAACGCACCGCCGTTGGGCGTGATTGCTCCCGTTTGAGATACTTTATTTTTATTGTATATCATTTTACTCATATCTTGTCTTGTACCCGATTTCGGGGTTAGTTTTTACAAAGGAAATGCTGCCAAGATTTTTAAGATAATAACTTGAAGTTTAAAGAAAGTTACTAAACTACTTAAGCTTTTCCAAATGTTTTTAAACAAATGTTTTCAACACTCACTACTTTTAATGGTTTTGATTTCTGTGTTTCGGCTTACTTAGTCGCGTTACGCCTGTAGACGTTACGTGGTTAAGTGCTGGTCACGGGTCGGACTTCGGGTCATGACAATTAGTATAGTATGTCATTTAGTTTAGTATCCATACATGTTTAAAAGTGTTTTAGTTTGGTTTAGTGAACTTTGAAAATTCCAAGTTGGGGTTTTGAGGAATTCTTGAATTGAGATAGTGTAATTGAGGTTAGTAGAGGCCATACAACCCCCCTAGTGTCTAGAAACCAAAGAAAACAGGGCCTAGACCGTACCATTGAATTAGACGTTTCAATGTCGGTTTTGTGTTAATTTGGGGGTGCAGGGAATCTGGAGTGACCTAGGAGTTTTACTGGAAAAACAAACAATACCACTAACCTAGATGGACCACTAGGAGACCACCCTGCAAGTACGAGCCCAAACTGGGACAACTTTGTCGAGGTGGACAGATTTAGGGGGTATGTGGCCGGCCACTTTGTGGAAATTGGTGCCCAGGTTTCTTCTGTAGCTCATATGCCGCCTATACAACACCCCAGTATTGTTTGCTTACTCCAATTTCACCTGAACCAAAATCTTGGACCATTTTCATGAGTTGCTGCCTTGTATTTCTTAATGTTCATGACTTGAAGTTTTGATATTTGTGTTTTGTATCGGTCACTTGACGTTTGTACGTCGATATCGAGTGTTATTTAGCTCTTTTGCATGAGCAGACCGTAGGTTTAAACCTATTTGCGATTTGTGTGCTGTTTTGATTTTCGTGCGTGATTTCTGTTTACGATGCTATGTGTGTATATATGTAGGTACCCTCAAGTGGACTTCGAAGAACATGGATGAGCGTGGCGACATCGATTTCGACAAGTAAGGATCAAAGTGAGTAGATATATATATCTACGGGGAAAGTCGGGTGGATGGCGTATAGCACCTCCGCATATTCGTAGCATTTGATGTGTTATATATATATATATATATATATATATATATATATATATAATATGTTATATTATGAGATGTGTATACTTAGCATGAAATGCTTAGGTGACTATGGGTTAAATTTACTGTATTTGGATGATAGTGTTGTTAGTTATTTTCTTAGTCGTGAACCTTAGTATAAGGTTCACATATACGCACACACACACTCGCATACATTTTATTTTCTTGTGCGTATATGGAGATATATATATACATATATGTATGTGAGTATGTATATATATATATATGTATACATATACACGGATGATGAGGATAGTATTTGATATTGGAGATGAGTAGATGTGATTGTGCTGGATGCCGTGAGATCGGTGATGTGATTGGGTCGTGTTATGAGATATGACATATTATTATAGCGGATCGTTGGGCGTGGTGTTTTCATACGCACGCAGATATATGTTGGCGGTATCGGTATGTACTAGACTTAGATCAGTACCCTGTTCATGATATATTGATAATGATACCATACAGATATTGATGTATATGTGTTAGGCGACCCATACCCCAATTTTGGGATGTCGTACGATGGATTTACCGTATGAGATATAAATATGATGATTTATCCACACTCATGATTCGAGAATGTCGTATTATACTTTTATCGTATGTGACGCTATAGAGGCGGGATCACCGACTACTATATATATTTATCGACTCAGACTTAGGTGGTTTTTCCTAACCCTGTAGATTAGTCTCTTAGCTTTGTCCTGTAGTTACTTAGTAGATGATAGACTGGGCTCGAGTCATACTTATTTCCAAAACCAACGAATCGTGAATAATTTAATGACAGGCCAAGGGGTACTACGGATATTTCAAAGGACGTATCTTTCTTAAAAACACCGCAGCCCCCATTTTTCTAAACACCACGATTCGTGTTATTTCAAATGACAAACTGTATGAATCGTATATCTAATGTAGATTTATTATTGTTGCATTTACTATTCATTTCTGCATATTCATGTTGTTATCATCGCATTGCATGCTTAATGTGTACTTAGTGATTATGAAACCATGCTGTCATGACACCAGCACCATTATCGATGATGCGTATGCTCCACATACACTTGCTTGCCGGCTCACACACATCATCATCAGTAATCGCCATGTCATGTACACTTTAGAGAATATTACCTTATTGATACCGCTTGTTAGCTGATAGTTCTGATATATCATTGCTGTGCTAGTTTAGATATTGCATTCTTTACATATATACCTGTGCATGTTAATATATTCATTTGTCATGGAATATTATTAGGGCCAGTCTGGATTGCCAGAGCCTGGTATTTACCATTATTGACTCTTCATTTGAGATTTCAGATTTTCCATGAGAGTTCTGGATTTGGAGAAACCGCAACATTTTATAAACTCATTTTCATTTCAAAAGATAAAAAGTGCGGTTTTCTCGTATTATAATGTGAGAGACGTCCACCATGAGTTTTCTCGGCTCTTGAGTGATATCATATACCCGATTCGAGAAGGAGGAAGAACCGTCTTTGGGTGCATGGTGGACTCGGTGCGGTACCCCGGGGCAAGATTGTCCCAGATGATGGCGTTGAGCCTGGCAGGGGAGCACTACTGATCGGTTATTTGTAACGCGGAGGATATCCGGAGGATACCGACATAGTCATGAGATTTGATGATTTGGACCAGTCCGGATTGCCGGAGCCCAGGGGCCAGTCCGGATTGCCGGAGCCCAGGGGCCAGCCCGAGATATTGAGACTTTGAGGTATTGAGATATTATGATATAGGCCAGTCCGGATGGCCGGAGCCCGAGATTTTAGATATTGGGATTTATGTTTTGTGTCGTTGCTTGACACGAATTTTATGCTGATTTCATTGATGATACCTCGATTTATATATACAGAAATCTCACTAAATAAAGAAAACTGTTTTTTCATTCATAATGTATTCTGTTTTCATTTCGATGCATTCATACATCATATATATAATATGTTGCTACTTGAGTCACTGACACGAGCACGTGGTATTACAGTTATGTGTAGATGGTTCAGGATATACTTTGTGGATATACTATTATCGTATGACCTAGGATTGAGTCATACATGCGATTTCTGCTCGGTGATGTTTTATACTCACGAGTTGGCAACTTACTCCCGTTGTGCCATAGTTTCTTGCAGGTTTTGCCGTACAGTTTTCCTTGGCGGCTTTGCTGGCACACTGCTTCTTTCCGGGTGATTGTTTTGGTTGGTGGGTTCACTCGCATCGTGACCACTGTTGTACTCTATTTATTTTCAGTTGTATCTAGTAAACTCCATTAACCAGACTTGTATATTTATTAGACCTAGAATACCAGTTGTATATTCATTCGACCTTAGAGTCGCGTGCTGGATTATTATGGTTTTCATGATGATATTGGTTTCCTTTTGAGTTTTGATCCTCGCCCTTTGGCGTTGTATATACTATATTGCTTGCGTGGTTGTGACCACCAATTGGTGAAGCGCTAGCTCCCGCTTGGGGATGCCTTTATATGTATTTTATGTGTTGTACCCTTTTGGGGCCAGTATTTATAAAGGAAACTCTGCCGAAATTTTCAGAAAAGGCTTGAGGTTTTTAAAATGCAATACTTCGGCTTATGTTAAACCACTTTCTTTAAAACTAAACTTTTCCTTCTTTCGCTTTTCAAATGGTTTAGATTTCTGGGATTTTTAGGCTTACTTGAATCAGATAGGGTCCTATAGACTTCATATGATTCAAGTGCTAGTCACGTGCCATTTTGGGTCGTGAACAAGTTGGTATCAGAGCGCTAGGTTTAACCATGGTTCGAGTCTATGTTTGACTATGCGGAGTTTAGGGTATATTTATATTCGGAACCTAAGCTTGACCTTGCAGAACATAGACTTGGTTGAGGGGGTAATAGACCCGAACTTTCGTCGCATAGGTTGACCTTGGTTGATGGAGTAGGTGACTTAAATAGAGTGACGTACCGTGTGTATGTTCTGTGGCATACTTACGATACACTACTCCGCTTAAGAAGGCTTAGGATGTACATTTCCTTGCACAGTATTATATTCATTCTTATGATCTATCCTCATCGATTTCAGTTGGTGGTTTTTATTACCATGATTGCATAGGCAGAGAGAGCTGAGGCTAGAGTTACGGTCAGCACGAGCTCGTCTTGGACGAGGACTGACCAGGATGTATTCTAGTGACACATGATTGCATAGATGTTTCGTTTTATTGTGTTTTCACGCCATGAACGTTTGATGGATTGCTTTTACGAATTTCTCGGACGTGCAAATCAGCACCATAGGATTGGGCCACTGATAGAGGCCGGCTAGAATGTGATGACCGTTAATGTATCGCCTATTCTTGAGGATTGAGGTACTGTTTAGCGTGCGGACGAATGAGCCAGTTGCTGCTGCGAATGACGAGATATCACCCCAGATGTTTGGAGCTGTTGCAGCACGAGTTTATACCTAGAGATATGATAGAAGATCACTAGTCACTCAAGGATGAATGACTAGGACATGTGGTTCGTTTGCACACCCCGATGCGAGGTCATCAGATTGATTGATTCCAGCTTGAGAAGACTTCACGCAGGTATGTTGAGAGTCGATAGAAGATGATCAAATTGTAAGTCGACGTTAGACACCCCACATGATGCGGGGAGGTGGAATAGGTAAAACAATCATTTTGTTCAAGTTAACATCGACTAACTTTACAGATCTTTGCTAAACCCTAACTAACAAACTATCTAGAAGTGCTAAACTACTATGATAGATGATTATACCTCAAGATACTAGTCCTTCTTGTTCTTGTTGTTCACCTCCTCGTCGGCCTCCTCGATGTGATAGAAGATCCACCCGAGAGTTCCTACTCCAAGCTTTAACCTCTCACTTGAGGTAACTAAGTGGTTATGATTGCTAATCCAAGTGACCTAGAAGATATAGAAGTGGATTAAAAATCTATTAGTCTTGCTAACCCTTGGGATCTCAACACATGAGAGGATTAGGATTAGGTTTAAGAAGAGGAGAGCTTGAGGAGAGAGAATGTGTATGTAAGAATGAAATGAATTATAACTCAATTGTGTATATATTATGAAGCATAAAATATCTTGCACAAATATCTTGCACAAATATCTTCATGCTTCATTTAATACAAATGAATGAATTATCTAATGAGTCATTAAAACAATTAATGCTTCATTAACACATTTGGATGAACATCTCATGAGTGACTAATTCATTTAATGCATATTACACATAAGCTCTCTGCCTCACTCTTCTTCTAGAAGATTCTCGACTAATTATGAGAATGCCCCTCTCATTCGTAAAACACGGATATACTGAGACTGTATAAATCCAATAATCCACTACTAGAATCTGGCTTAAACTAAAGCCTGCTAGTATATACTGTCCGAACATCATATGTGCACAAGTACACGTATTTGTCCGAACCCTGTCGTAAAACCATACGACCTCTATATTGTTTCTCCTGAAGCAGGGAAACTCTCTGTGTGGGACTCTAAAGACTCGACACTACGCTGGCAGTGGGTTTAACCACAGGTCGCAAGCGGTACTAGCTGTACGTAACGGTCCCTAGGTAGATGTCGATAAGAAGGCCGATGAGGAAACTCATCCGAACTCCTACTGAGCCTGATGTGACAATCTCCGTATAGTCCGGTCTTTACGTCTAAGACTATCGCATATCGGGCCTAGGGGGCGGCAACCGTCAGTCCCCTAAAAGCTGTATAAGTCGTGTCGGAGCGAAACCCATTACACCTTGAGAAGCAACTGGAAATCCTACCAGTAAATCTCGTTTGCCCTTGCCAGGGACTTTGTGTAATGGCTTTCCAAACACAGCGCGATATCAACTCCCAATACCGGGAGAGACGAATCCTTTCTAACTGCCACTGCCTCCAAGTGCTTCGGGACTGCACCCAACTGCTACCTGTTTACACGACTCTTTTGAGCCGTGGTAGGGTAGCAATCTAAGAACAGTGGGAACACACTCGAGACAAAGCAGCAGTATCAAGTCAACGGACTTTGCTGTACTCATGTCACCTGGGAACTGTTAACTGACGACGGGTATAATACCAACCAACAGTTCCCTGCGAGTCCTGTCCAGTGTACTCGTAACCCAACGAGCACCTGCATACTATCTCCAGTACAACGTACTAATGGCTATAGGACAGACCATTTCCCCTGCTGGGATGTGAAGCGTATACACTAGTCTACTCTGGAGTATCGATGCCCTGTCTCGATAATCCTACGACTAGGGACCTGAAAAAGGATGTGCTTGTAGGCTACCCAGCTCCCACTAGTGTGACTGCCATCACAACGCTGGTAGTCAAGCAAGATCCTAAGGGCTCTATCAATATGTATTCGCGATATGCTTAAAAAAACATATACACATATTAAGATAGATATAAACCAAGTAGCATACTACTATGTTTGAGCAAGACTGTTAATACAACTGTGAATATCCCAAACTTCCATTAAGTAATATACAAGCTAGTATGATACAATAATGGCCCTAGGGTATATACACTAACAATCCTCCACTTGCACTAGGGCCATATACTGGCATATCGAAGACCTATCATCTCGAATAGCCTCTCGAACTGTGTCTGAGGTAAGGCCTTTGTGAATGGATCTGCAGTGTTCTCCTCTGTAGCAACTATCTGGACCTCGATCTCCTGGCGATCTATGATCTCCCTGATCAGGTGATACCGCCTCAAGATGTGTATGGACTTTTGATGGGACTTGGGTTCCTTCGCTAAAACTATAGCACCATTGTTGTCACAATACAGCGGTATTGGATTAACAATGGTAGGAACAACCTGAAATTCTGTTAGGAACTTCTTCATCCAGACTGCTTCTTTTGCGGCATCGTAAGAAGCTATATACTCCGCTTCCATCATCGAGTTAGCAACGGTGTCCTGCTTGGAACTCTTCCAGCACACCGCCCCTCCATTGAAGGTAAAGACATAACCTGACATGGACTTGGAGTCATCCTTGTCACTCTGGTAGCTGGAGTCAGCAAAAGCCTTGATCTGGAGGTCTTTTTCGCCGTAAACCAAGAACATATTCTTAGTCCTTCTCAGGTACCATAGAATGTTCTTTACTGTTATCCAGTGCTTCTCCCCCGGGTCTTACTGATACCGGCTCACCACGCTCAGTGCGTAGGCTACATCTGGTCTGGTACACAACATCACATACATTATAGAGCTTATCGTAGAAGCATAGGGTATAACTGACTTGCGATCCCTTTCCAAATCAGTCTTAGGAGACATCTCTTTGGATAGGGTGATTCCGTGACAAGCCGGTAAATTACCGCGCTTAGAATCATCCATGCTGAATCTTTTCAGTATATTTTTGATATACCTGGACTGCGAAAGTCCCAACATCCTCTTAGATCTATCATGATAGATCTGGATCCCCAGAATGTAAGAGCCATCACCCAGGTCTTTCATGGAGAACCTGTGTGACAAGAATCCTTTGACAGATTGTAGCATAGGAATGTCATTTCCTATCAAGAGAATGTCATCCATGTATAAGACGAGGAATACGACAGCTCGTGCTACAATTTTACTATATATACATGGTTCATCTGGATTTTTGATAATGTCATATTCTGTGACCGTTTCATCAAAACAGATGTTCCAACTCCGCGATGCCTGTTTTAGTCCATAAATGGACTTAAGCAACTTGCACACTTTTCCGCTGCTCCCACTCTGATTGAAACCTTCTGGCTGATCCATATAGACACACTCTTCTAAATTACCATTTAGAAAAGCCGTATTACGTCCATCTGCCAGATCTCATAATCATGGAAGGCGGCAATGGCAAGAACGATCCGAATGGATTTGGGCATAGCCACTGGAGAAAAAGTTTCGTCATAGTCCAAACCAGGTCTTTGACGAAAACCCTTTGCAACAAGTCTAGCCTTATAGGTTTCCACCTGTCCATCTACACCAATCTTCTTCCTGAAGATCCATTTGCATCTTATGGGTTTTACCCCATCTGGAGCAAAGTCCAAAGTCTATACTTTGTTGGTGTACATGGACTCCATCTCGGTCCGCATTGCATCCAGCCATCTTACCGAGTCCCCGCTCTGGATGGCCTGTTGGAAGCTAGTAGGTTCATCATTATCAATGACGCAATCCTCTCTATCCCCGTCTATGAGAAAACCGTAGTATCTCTCAGGCGGATGAGACGGCCTACTACTCCTGCGGAGGGGTACGGGAATGTCCTGTTCTTCTGGAACTTCTGGCTCTACCAAACTTTCAGTAGTATTTTATGGTTCTGGAATTTCTTCCAGTTCTATTGCGCTCCTACTTGTTTCCTTTTCTCAAAATTGCTGTTCTAGAAAATGGGCATTACGAGAAACAAAAACCTTTTGTTCCTCCGCGTAATAGAAAAAATACCCCTTGGAGTTCTTTGGATATCCCACAAATTTACACTATACTGAGCGTGTCTCGAGTTTGTCCGCATGCTGCTTTTTAACAAAAGCTGGACATCCCCATAACTTCAGATACTGAAGATAGGGTTTCTTCCCACTCGATATCTGATATGGTGTGGTAAGCACAGTCTTGGTAGGAACCCTGTTCAAAAGATATGCAGCTGATTCTAGTGCATAACCCCAGATAGATCGCGGTAACTCAGCATTACTCATCATGGAACGTACCATATCCAATAGGGTTCGGTTCCATCTTTCCGATACACCATTATGTTGTGGAGTGTATGGAGGAGTAAGCTGAGAGAGAATTCCTTTCTCTTTTAGGTAACCCAGGAACTCGGCACTTAAGTATTCACCACCTCGATTCGATCTCAGTGTCTTGATACTTTTGCCGGTTTGGTTTTCTACTTCATTCTTATATTCGCGGAATTTCTCAAAGGCCTCGGACTTATGTTTCATCAAGAAAATGAATCCATACTTAGAGTAATCATCCGTAAAAGTAATGAAATATGAAAAACCGCCTCTTGCATGTGTTGACATTGGACCACATACATCGCTGTGTATGAGTCCTAAGAGCTCGCTCGCTCTTACTCCATGTCCAGTGAATGGAGTCTTTGTCATCTTTCCTTTGAGACATGATTGACAAGTGGCATAAGATTGATATTCGAATGGATCTAAATATCCTTCTCTATATAACTTAGTTAACCTTGTCTCATTGATGTGACCCAGTCTACAATGCCATAAGAAAGCCTGATTTATATCTGGAGACTTTCTTTTTAGTGTGTTCTGGACATTGAAAATCTGTAATTGGTTTAACACGTATATACCGTTATCTAGTGTACCGGACCCAATCAAACCATGATTAAGACGGATGTTAACAACATCGCTTACAAACGTGAAATCATAACCTTCTTTTGATAACAACGACACTGATATGATATTACACGTTAAATTAGGTACACAAAAACAATTGCGCAAAACCAAAATATGTCCACTCGTCAATCCAAGGTGATAATCCCCTACGGACACAGCATTCACGCTAGCTCCGTTAGCAACTTGGAGGGTCATATCACCAACCTTCAGCACTCTACGGTTTCTCAGCGCCTGCATTGAATTGCATACAGATCCTGATCCGGTATCCAATACCCAGGAAGTAGAGTTGATTGACAGACAATTTTCAATTACAAACACACCTCAAGCCGAAGCCACAACTTGCCTCGGGTCCTGGTTCTTCGCAATCCAAGCTTTGCAATCTTTCTTCCAATGGCCTTTCCTACGACAATGGAAGTACTCGTCCTTTGCCACTACTGGCACTACAACCTTTGCCTTTCCCTTGACTCCCACCTTACCAACACCATCTCTCGGTTTGGTAGCGGCCTTCTTCTTCCTTCCCTTGGCCCTTGCCTTGGACCTGGAAGAAGAAGTACCATGAACAAACATAGTGGGTGTTTCCCTTGCCTTCTGTAAGGTGCCCTCTGCACTCCTCAACATGTTAAGGAGTTCTGGAAGTTCAACTTCTTTACCTTGAATGTTGAAATTCAAGATAAACTGGGTGTAGGTGGAAGGAAGGGACTGGAGAATCAAGTCTGTATACAGCTCGTTCTCTAATGTTGTCCCGAGGTCTGCGAGCTCTTCAATATAGCCAATCATCATAGGGACATGTTCCCTTACAGATGATCCGACGGCCATCCTCGACTGAAATAAGTTCTTCGAGATCTCGTATCTAGCTATACGAGATTGCTCTCCATAAAGTTCCTTGGTGTGGAGAAATATGGATTCTAGATCCATATTCTCGTGCCTCCTCTGATGTTCATTATTCATAGAGCCAAGCACGATGCACTTGGCCTTCACGCACTCTAACTCCCAGGTCTTGCGGATTTCCTTATCCACGACACTGGATTCAGGACCTGGGACGGCAGGGGCCTTTGTAGTAAGGACATACCCTAATTTGTCATAGGTAATAACCATCTTAGCATTCCGGAACCAATCTTTATAGTTTGGCCCTGTCAAATATTTTTATCTAATAATAAGTTAAGACCTGTCATGTTCTGGGTCGCTGCAATGAGAGAGAAATGGAACACTTTAGCATGATGCTCTTGCAAGTTTAGAATGGTTTTTAGTTTATCTAAACAGGATGGCTCCCACTATTTCTCAAATCCCTCCTCAAACCATAAAGGAAGAACTAGTCAGGACTATTCTCACCGTACAATACTTGCTTAACCGTTCAGCCAGGCCGGTGTCGGTACTTCGAAGGAGGTTTTACGACGCTTTCGCGAAGTTCCTTAATTAAATAACCTCTTTTCTCTGGGGGCGTAGCCCCGCTGACACTTTTCTCGACACCTACTTGGTTTATAGCATTGATCGTTAAGTGAAAGAATCTCCTGATGAGTAGCATTTACTCACAGTAGGATCGGGATCCAAATATCATCGTGTGATAAACCTGAAGGAATCCTACCAAAATTATCACACTCTAAATGGTATGCAATCTCTTAGCAAGTTTCAGTTTCTTTAGAAACTCCCGATATGGATTTCTTCCCCATGCTCTTATGACCTTGGCATTGGTCAAAATATCATAAGTCACATGTCAAGTTCTACCCATCATTATCTTGTTAATTTGAACCCATCTGTACATACCCCTGACGTTGGCCAAATGGCAGTACGACTGTCCCAAACTAACTCATCTATCTATGCAACAAATGAATACGCAGCAGCTGCCAAACACTATGCTTTGGCGTTGGTCAAAATACATAGCTTGAATACTACTGAATACCCAAATGAAATGACGGAGGGCTACGAATGGTTTTGGCGAAACCGTGAACGTAGTGAACTTGATATGATCAAAGGAACCTGATAGCTTTTTAAAAGGAGCGGTTTAAGCTCCGCAATTAAAAAAAATCTTCTGTTTTAAAATAACCGAGTGGTTTCTTTTAAACCGTTCCAACGATTTAACTTTGGTTTATTTTCTTTGCATTAATAGAATGCGTCCCATCAATTAACCTATCATTGCAGAAAACAACGAAAATACAACGTTCTCTTATGCCATCCTCATTCGCCACTGAGCCCCGCCATTCACCCGTTAGGTTACTTAACTAACGACAGAGCAGGGGCTGGGCTAGCGCGGGTGCAAAACATACGTGACGCCTACTAGATATCATATATAGATATTGTACATTCGTCAGACGCAATAATAGGCATTCCAGATCACAGATGAATATATTGGATTTTCTAGGAATTCGCATTCCTTTTGAGCCTGCAAAGAAAGACGGATTACATAGTCGCGATGAATAGCCAAAACCCTACCCTAGACCCCTACGGGTACGGCAAACTACCCGTCAAGTACCCGAAGTGAAGTGGTCTCCCTCAACGACATGAATAAGCCACTAAACCCTTCAAAGTACCTGGTAATTTGTGCACCCCATCTTGGGTCTATCCTAAGAGAAGAAAACAGTAAATGAAATAATACAACGGTGGATACAAACTCAACCCGGATGTGCCCCGCAAAAAATTATTATAACAAATTACAATTTACATTTGAATGAAAGAAACACTCGTCTCATATCCCCGGCTATTCATTCACGACAATCCAACAAGTTCATATTCACAAACCAGTAAAAACCATTACAGAAATGTGCAACCCCCTGCTAACCGACATACTAGCAGTTAGGGGAGGTTTACGAACACATTAAACACAACACAGATATAATCCAGTTAACCAAACATCTTAGAATTTCAATCAAGCAATACTTATGAATCTGCTCTAAACAATTCTCTGTGCACATAAAACCTGAGCAGAAACAAAACATCCCAAAAAATACAACATCAACACTGAAGAATAACTGTTTTGGGTTGACTCGGTGTCAACTCGGCCGCGGATCCGCGGCGTATCGCTTGTATCGGCCGCGGTTCCGTGGTGTTTTGGTCGAGTCATGATCCCAAATTTCTTCACAATTCTTAGAAAACCCTGCTTATATTTTTAAGGGTCCCTGAAAAAATTTTAGACCCTATTTTAAAATCGGCAGAAACTATGTGAAAATGTCGTTTTTTCGGGTTCTTTTTGTGATCGAATTTCTATAGACTTTGCTAACAAGTTAGTTATGGTTTAGCTAGGCTCTGATACCACTGTAAGTCAACGTTAAACACCCCACATGATGCGGGGAGGCGGAATAGGAAAAAAATTATTTTGTTCAAGTTAACATCGACTAACTTTACGGATCTTTG
The DNA here is from genome assembly GCA_030015575.1 of Agapanthus africanus. Classification (NCBI taxonomy): domain Eukaryota; kingdom Viridiplantae; phylum Streptophyta; class Magnoliopsida; order Asparagales; family Amaryllidaceae; genus Agapanthus; species Agapanthus africanus. Next base: position 503,495,407 of record CM057337.1, read on the forward strand.
CTAAACCCTAACTAACAAACTATTTAGAAGTGCTAGACAACTATGATAGATGATTATACCTCAAGATACTAGTCCTTCTTGTTCTTGTTGTTCACCTCCTCGTCGGCCTCCTCGATGTGATAGAAGATCCACCCGAGAGTTCCTCCTCCAAGCTTTAACCTCTCACTTGAGGTAACTAAGTGGCTAGAATTGCTAATCCAAGTGACCTAGAAGATATAGAAATGGATTAAGGATCTATTAGTCTTGCTAACCCTTGGGATCTCAACACATGAGAGGATTAGGGTTAGGTTTAAGAAGAGGAGAGCTTGAGGAGAGAGAATGTGTATGTGAGAATGAAATGAATTATATAACTCAATTGTGTATATATTATGAAGCATAAAATATCTTGCACAAATATCTTCATGCTTCATTTAATACAAATGAATGAATTATCTAATGAGTCATTAAAACAATTAATGCTTCATTAACTCATTTGGATGAATCATCTCATGAGTCACTAATTCATTTAACGCAAATTACACATAAGCTCTCCACCTCACCCTTCTTCTAGAAGCTTCTCGACTAATTACAAGAATGCCCCTCCCATCCGTAAAACACGGATATACTGAGACTGTATAAATCCAATAATCCAATACTAGAATCTGGCTTAAACTAAAGCCCGCTAGTATAAACTGTCCGAACATCATACGTGCACAACTACACGTATATGTCCGAACCCTGTCGTAAAACCATACGACCTCTATATCGTTTCGCCTGAAGCAGGGAAAGTCTCTGTGTAGGACTCTAAAGACTCGACACTACGCTGGCAGTGGGTTTAATCACAGGCCACAAGCGGGACTAGCTGTACGTAACGGTCCCCAGGTAGATGTCGATAAGAAGGCCGATGAGGAAACCCATCCGAACTCCTACTGAGCCTGATGTGACAATCTCCGTACAGTCCGGTCTGTTCGTCTAAGACTATCGCATATCGGGCCTAGGGGGCGGCAAGCGTCAATCCCCTAAAAGCTGTATAAGTCGTGTCGGAGCGAAGCCCATTACACCTTGAGAAGCTACTGGAAATCCTACCAGTAAATCTCGTTTGCCCTTGCCAGGGATTTTGCGTAATGGCTTTCCAAACATAGCGCGATATCAACTCCCAATACCGGGAGAGACGAATCCTTTCTAACTGCCACTGCCTCCAAGTGCTTCGGGACTGCACCCAACTGCTACCTGTTTGCACGACTCCTTTGAGCCGTGGTAGGGTAGCAATCTAAGTACAGTAGGAACACACTCGAGACGAAGCAGCAGTATCAAGTCAACGGACTATGCTATATTCATGTCACCTGGGAACTGTTAACTGACGACAGGTATAATACCAACCAACAGTTCCCTGCGAGTCCTGTCCGGTGTACTCATAACCCAACGAGCACCTGCATACTATCTCCAGTACAACGTACTAATAGCTGTGGGACAGACCATTTCCCCTGCTGGGATGAGAAGCGTATACACTAGTCTACTCTGGAGTATCGATGCCCTATCTCGATAATCCTACGACTAGGGACCTGAAAAAGGATGTGCTTGTAGACTACCCAGCTCCCACTAGTGTGACTGCCATCACAACGCTGGTTGTCAAGCAAGATCCTAAGGGCTCTATCAATATGTATTCGCGATATGCTAAAGGAAACATATACACATATTAAGATAGATATAAACCAAGTAGCATACTACTATGTTTGAGCAAGACTGTTAATACAACTGTGAATATCCCAAGCTTCCATTAAGTAATATACAAGCTAGTATGATACAATAATGGCCCCTAGGGCATATACACTAACACGAATGTCAGAAACCCATTTTTCCAAGTTTAAGGTATTCGGAAAAACATGCAAGTAATTCTATGGAACCTCTAGAAGAATGAAACCCTAACTCGATATAATGACCATGAAAACGCTTTGAAACCTTAGGGTTTGCAGCAGTTCCGCGGTGCCATTAATGAGGCTTGGGTTTGCCCTTCTACGGCTGGTCCATAAGTACTGTGGCATGTACTCGATATTATTAAACTGTACTAAAGATGTTGAGCTCTTAGGAAATTATGGAACTTTGATGAATCGATCGAAAAGTTCGACGTCGTTCGGATATCATGTGATGGGATACACTTCTTGGGAGACTCCAGATATGAGTATAGCCGTTGGAGCACAGTCCATGCAGCCACGAAGAGACGAGTCCGAATCAGTCGACATTAGAGAAAAGTGGAGTAAGAGGTTCGTACGAGATTTCGACGAGATAACGTTCCACTCCGTTGACATCAGAGATGTGATAGGCATGCAGAGGCGTTGTATATGGATATATCTTCCAGAAGGATTCGTGATGAGTATGCAGCCATTCCGAAACAAGAATCATATTTAGTAAAGGGTAATAACTTCCGGGCAGTTCGGCAGAAACGAGATTGGGAGAGACCCCAACAAGATCTTTCTGGAAAATACTACACGAGAAGATTGGACCCAGGATCGGTCGTACTACGCACACCTACTAGGCCAGAGTTCGGCATCGTCGATGAGGCATGTTATGAGTGACCATGATAATTGACCAGAGATTTTCAGAGGATGTGCCAGAGCGGAACCGTTTCCGTCATTGCTCCATATTGGGCCGTTAAGCCGAGGAGTTATGTGACTGGAAATTCGCAGTGAAAGACGAGAGCCTCTAAGGGTACAAGGCGCCAGGCCATAAACAAGAGACAAGTAGATATCTTGCTCTGCTAGGTTTGGACGCACCGACACCTTCTCGACTTTGAAGGAGGGATATATCGACGACAGTGTTTACGATTTGGGATTTGGTGATTCGAATATCACGTATCCGTCATTTTAGGTTTCGGTATTCTGGGCGATTTATTTGCATGATTGAGATTTTGTGCACCACAGTTGCACTTGACATCGATTTGATATCACTCAAGATGTTGATTTTGATTTCATACCTATGGTATGCATATTATTTGACTTGTTCTTTCGGTATAGTTTTCATGCACCACAGTTGCACTTGACATCGATTTGATATCACTCAAGATGTTGATTTTGATTTCATACCTATGGTATGCATATTATTTGACTTGTTCTTTCGGTATAGTTTTCATGCACTCCCAGTATTTGTATTCGATTTTGTGCACGCTGATGCACGTAGTTGTGAGATTATATACCACGGTATACCTGATTTGGATTGAGGTTTGTAGTATACCTCCGATTTCGATTGTGATATTCGATATTTGTTTTCGTGCACCATGTGTACTTGAGTTGGATTTAGCGCATACTCGGCACGCTTGATGCGATTTTGGTGCACACCAGATGCACTAAATCGGGATTCTTCGTGCATATCAGATGCACCTGATATTGCTGTTAGGCACCCCGTTGCCCTTGACTGGTGTTTTCGTGCACACCCATTGCACTTAGATTTTGTTTCTGTGCACATATGGGGCAAATTTGTTGATTTCGATTCCCGTGCGCACCAGACACACGTGGCATTCTTATACACATTTTGGGGTTGATTTCTTGTAGAGTAGTTCATTTTTATGATATTTACTATATGGTATAGTAGCTGAGCAGGACTAGTCTGAGGACAATACCTGAATATATTTTGCATGAATTGATAGTTACCGAAGTGATTTCCAAAAAGGAGCTATAGTCTCAGTATTTACCTAGGTGTCGATGATGACATGAAACATTTTACAAGGGAAACCCTTCTAAATTATTTTTCAAAACGGCGGGATGTGTATGTTAAACAAGGGATAGATATATATATATATATATATATATATATATATATATATATATATATATAGTTATTTCTTACTATAGACGTCCACCACTATGCAGTGATACGCGCATCGCATAACGACTTGAAAAGGATGGCCATGCATTTCTTTCAGATACTTTAACGATGTTTACATGTATAGTTTGATGTATATCATCTTGGTTTTCGTATTGGGCTTTGACATTGGTGTCTTCTCCATAACTCCGATGATTGCGGGATGCTTGACGGAGTTTTGATTTTAGTTTATAGACTCGTTTTTCATGCGCATGCATGGCGCTACGATATGATTTATGTATTTATGATTTCGGAGCCCCAACGACTTGATCTTTTTATTGAACTGTTTGAGTATTTGAGCGGTTTAAATTCCCCGAATTTATTTAAAGGGGGAAGATTGTAACATTTCAGAAAAATAAAATATTATTTTTAGGAATTTATATAATTAAAATAATAAATATTATGAATATTGTAATGTTATGATATAATTAAATACTGATAATTTGGGAAATATTGGAAAATTAAATTGAATAATGATTTTTGGAGGGATTCATGTGATTTAGGCAAATTATAATTTTTATAATTAATTATATAGAAGTTTATTGCTAAACTTGTTTAGATTTCACTAATCACACATTGATGGTGTTTTGTGCATGTGATATGCACCATGTCATATTACACATTTTTACATTTTCTACCATGGTTTCTTTCCTTTTTCATGCATGGCTTTTTATTTTTAAAAGAAAAGGTAAAGATAAAAGAAAAGGAAAAAAGGAATAAACAATGTGGCATGGTGAGACAAGGAGGCATGGGAAAGAGAGAGAGAGGGTGAGGGGTCAACCTTGGCATGGCTCATTGTTTTCATTCATCATCTTCTTCTTTCCTCTCCTCTCCCCTCACATGGCTGCCCTCTTCTTCTCCCTCCTCTACCTCCTCACAACACACCAAAAAACACCTCAAAACATTATCTTCATTTCATTAAAATTATGCACAAGCTCACTACAAGCACTTTGGACCAAGAAAAATTGGATTTTGAAGAATTGAGGCGACTCAAGAATTTTCTTGAGTTGCCAAATGAGTTAATCCTTTCACCATTAGTATAGTATTTCATTTACATTAGTATCCATACATGTTTAGAAGTGTTTTAGTTTGGTTTAATGAACTTTGACAATTCTAAGTTGGGGTTTTGAGGAATTCTTGAATTGAGATAGTGTAATTGAGGTTAGTAGAGGCCATACAACCCCCCTTAGTATCTAGAAACCAAAGCAAACAAGGACTAGACCATACCATTGAATTAGACGTTTCAATGTCGGTTTTGTGTTAATTTGGGGGTGCAGGGAATCTGGAGTGACCCGGGAGTTTTACTGGAAAAACAAACAATACCACTAACCAAGATAGGCCACTAGGAGACCACCTTGCAAGTACGAGCCCAAACTGGGATAACTTGGCCGAGGTGGCCGGATTTAGGGGGTATGTGGCCGGCCACTTTGTGGAAATTGGTGCCCAGGTTTCTTCTGTAGCTCATATGCCCCCTATATAACACCTCAGTATTGTTTGCTTACTCCAATTTTTCCTGAATCAAAATCTGGGACCATTTTCATGAGTTGCTGCCTTATACTTCTTGATGTTCATGACTTGAAGTTTTGATATTTGTGTTTTGTATCGGTCACTTGACGTTTGTACGTCGATATCGGGTGTTATTTAGCTCTTTTGCATGAGTAGACAGTTGGTTTAAACCTATGTGTGATTCGTGTGCTGCTTTTGTTTTCGTGCGTGATTTCTGTTTACGATACTATGTGTGTGTATATGTAGGTACCCTCAAGTGGACTTTGAACAACACGGATGAGCGTGGCGACATCGACTTCGACAAGCAAGGATCAAGGTGAGTAGATATATATCTACGGGGGAAGTCGGACGGATGGTGTATAGCACCCCCGCATATTCGTAGCATTTGATGCGTTATATATATATATATATATATATATATATATATATATATATATATGTTATATTATGAGATGTGTTGTCACGACCCGAAATTAGCTCATGACCGGCACTTAAATCACGCCACGTCTAAAGGCGTAATGTAATTCAAGTAAGCCGAAGCCCAGAAATCTAAACCCTTTTTTTAAAAAATAAAAGAGGTGAAGTTTTGAAATACAGTATAATGACATCAAAAGTTTTTCTTAGATGCATAAATAGTGGAACATGAAAAAAATGCAAGTGGGTGTTACTAGTTGAAAACATGTTTCGTCTTTTTAAAAATTTGGGCAGCACCTACTTTGTATATTTTGATCCAAAACCATAATACATGATAATAATAAAGGCATCCCCAAGCTGGAGCTAGCTCTTCGCCAATCGGCGGATCAACAACCATGCAAAGCATAAATATAAGTATACGACGCCCAACGGTGAAGATCACCACAAAAGATAAATAAAAGGAAGACATCAACGAACCAAGCGAACATAAAACCCATCGCTTAAAGTCTCACAACTACAAGTCTTGCTAAGTCTCATTACTTACACAATTACTAGTTTGATTGATAGAGTTGACTAGATACAACAGGAATATAAATACAAGAGTGGGCATGATACAAGTGTCCCACCTACCAAAGCAAAACACCCGAATGCAGCTGTGTGCCAGCGATGCCGCTACGGATCCATGCGGTCAACCTGCAAGAACTGTGGCACAACGGGGTTGAGTTGCTAACTCATGAGTAGAAAACATCAACAGGTAGAAATAGAATAAACAACGATTTCCTAGGTCAACTATGTCATAAAGGTAATACTATGATATCTAGGGTGACCGTATCTGTATGTGCCAACAAGGTAATCAATGCCTAACAGCATGTGGATATCATCCAACCAAAAAATCAATGTATGTATGCATGTGGATCTTGTCCACATGTCAACCAATGACACAACAATATCATGCATGTAAATATCATAAAAGCATATGCATGAAAGTATGAGGATATAAATCAACGTGTGTCTCTCGCGACACATCAATATCATGGAACCTGAGTGTCCAGCATAGACACTCGAAACATCATGAAACCCATGTCCAGCATCGACACGTAAATCCTCATATCTCGGGCTCCGTCAGCCCGGATCGGCCCTCGGGCTCCGTCAGTCCGGATCGACCCATATCATCTCATGACTCCGGTCGGTATCCTCCACATAACCTGTTAGTGTATATGCCCTAGAGGCCATTATTGTATCATACTAGTTTGTATATTACTTAATGGAAGCTTGGGATATTCACCTTGTATATACAATCTTGCTCAAAATAGTAGTATGCTACTTGGTTTGTTTCTACTTCAATGTGTACATGTGTTTATTTTATTATATCACCTATACGCATTAGTGGAGCCCTTAGGATCTTTTCTTGATTACCAGCGTTGTGATGGCAGTCACACTAGTGGGGCTGGGTAATCTATAAGCACATCCTTATGCAGGTCCCTAGTCGCAGGACTATCGAGACAGGGCATCGATACTCCGGAGTAGACTAGCGCATGCGCTTCTCATCCCAGTGTGGGAGACGGTCTGTCCCAAAGCCGTCAGTACGTCGTACTGGAGATAGTATGCGGGTGCTCGTTGGGTTACGAGTACACTGGACAGGACTCGTCGGGAACTGACCGGTTGGTATTATACCTATCGTCAGTTATCAGTTCCCAGGTGACATGAGTACAGCTTAGTCCGCTGACTTGACACTGTCACTTCGCCTCGAGTGTGTTCCCACTTACTTTGATTACTACCCTACTGTAGGGTTCCTAGGCACACTAATGAGGTCTCACAAGGCATCAACCATGCCAATTTCAAAAATTACAAGTGCCGAGAAACCCTAATACGGATCGTTAACTAGAATTTTAGGCGAAAGATGCAACTAGTTAACAACTTAACTAAGTGAACGGAAATACAACCTTTGTAGATCCGGTTCTCCACCTCCATAGCTCCGTGATGAAGTCCCCTCGCTGTACAAATCGCATCCCGGACTCTAGCATCGGCTTCATCGGAGAAATGGGCGGGCTTGGTCGTCGGCTTCGATGCCGAAGATGATCTACGTCGAGGCATCACTAGATCAAGCTCCCACTTCACCAAGTCATGAAACTTGTGAAGAAAACACCCTATACTACTTGGCAAGAGGTAGAGGATGAAGAAATAGGAGGTAGGTTCACTTTAGAATTGGATTTCTCACTCATTTTCACATTTCACCATTGTTGGTAGAAAGCTTTCTTCATGAAGAAGAAGAAGAAGATGATGATAATGATATGATAAGTATTATGATAAAGGAAAATAATATGAATACTTATCATATACAAACCATAGTTAGGTGTAGAGAATAAATCATGGTTAGTTTGAAGGGTTAGGGTTAAGCATGAAGACAAAATGGTCACTTGGTCAAAGCTTCATGAAGCTTCAACTAGAAAACAAATCAAGCCACCATTTTCTTTTCATTTGACAAAAAGAAATAAATAAATAAATAAATAAATAAGCAAATAAATCAAGTGAAACCCTAACCATTAACCAACCATGGTTTAAACCAAACATACACCCAAACTAACATGTATCATCAAACATGATACAATCAAGTGCACAAAAAATATATCACATATACAATGTGCACAACAAGTGAGAAAATCCATTTAAAGTGAACCAATACTAGTTAATGCAAAGTAATATATCAAATATATAATTATGCATAAAATCATTAAATCAACACTTGATTTAACGACCCGGTCATATCGCATATAACCGACTAATATTCAATGTATCGGCTTATCGAATCAATCGTTGATTCGATAACTAGGTTATATCACATACAACCATTCGATACATTCATCGCGAGAATGGAATACGGTATCACATACACGCATTATTCTCGGTCCCGCACATATCTCATATGCGCTCCTATTTCGTTTCGCTTGAGCCAGGAAACCTCTGTGTAGGACTCTAAAGACTCGTCAATACGCCGGCAGCAGGTGATGATCATATCAAACACCCACAAGCCGCAAGCGGTCTGCTAAACGTAACGGCCACCCGGGTATTGAGCGATCAGAAGATCGACGAGCAAGCCCGCTCACACTCCTGTGAATCCAACCAGTAACACTTACCGTACAGTCCGGTCTCGTCGTCTGATATGTCGCATATCTCGCCTAGGGGTGGTAAACGTCAGACCCTAATAGCTCGATAAGTCATGCCGACGTGAGGTCCATAACATGTGTGAAACTACTGATAACACTTACCAGTAGATCACTGCAACCCTGGCCAGGGATTTTCTGTTATGGCCAGTCGAGCATAGCGCAACACCAACCCCCAATACCGGGAAAGACGAATCCTCTCCTACCGCTCATTGCCTCCATGTGATTCGGGACTGTACCCAAAAACCACCGTTTTGCACGCCCACTTGGACGTGGTAAGGTGGAAATCAAAGCACAGTGGGAACCACACAAGACTCTATGACGATCTCGGGTCAACAGACTACTCTGTACCAGTGTCACCAGAGAACTGCCATCTGACGTAAGGTATAATACCATCTGGGAGTTCTCGGCGAGTCCGTCCAATTTACCCAGTCTCCACTGAGCACCCGCATATCATCTCTGATGTCAAACACCAATGGATATGGGATCATCCATCGCCCATCTGTATGGGTCGAGAAGGTATACGCTAGTCTACTTTAGTATATCGATGCCCCATCTCGATATACCCACGACTAGGGACTTTGAAGGATGTACTTATGGACTACCATGTCCCCACTAGTATGATCCGCATCATAGTCCAGGTAGTCAAGTACACATCCTAAGGGCTTTACCAACATGTAACAGAGAGACAATCAGTGTACACGTTAAGGTAAAGATCAACCAGATAGCATACTATCATGTCGAGCAACAAAGTCCTCCCTATATATGTCCCAGCATCCACTACAATATACATCCTATGTATAGCAATGGCCTCTAGGGCATACATATAACTAACAATCTCCCACTTGCACTAGGGCCATCTGATAGCAGTGGTTGCAGTATCTCATACTCAACCATCCCATAAAAGTCTCTCTCTGGGAAAAGGCCTTTGTGAGTGGATCCGCCGTGTTGTCCTCTGAGTCTACTCTCCTAACCTCGATCACCCTGGAGATCAACTATCTCCATGATCAGGTGATACTGCCTTAGAATATGTCTGGATCACTGATGGGACGAACGCTCCTTGGCATAAGCCACAACTCCATTGTCACACAATGGGAGGAACTAAGTTCATCTCATGAACAAATATACATCCAGACTGCCTCTTTGGTAGCATCTGAAGTAGCGATGTATCGGGCCTTTATCGTCTAGTATGCCACGGTATCTAGCTTGGAACTCTTCCAACATACCGTCCCTTTACTGAGGGTAAAGACAATGCCTGTGACTGAATTTCAGTCGTCCTTATCATCCTGGAACCCTTTCAGTGATTCTCCCCAGGATCGATTGATACCATCTCACTACAACTAGTGAGAATCCTAACATCCAATTAGATCTATCTCATAGATCCAAAACCCAGGATTTAGGAGGTATCACTTTGATCCTATATGGAGAATCATTGTGATAAGCGGAGATTGATCGAGCGTAGCATAGGAAACTCCTTCCCTATCAAGAGTATGTCATCCACGTACTCTACGAGGATCATCACCATACTCCCTACTACCTTTTTGTATATACAAGGTTCATCTACCATTTTGATGATGTCAAACTCTTTGGCTAACACATCAAAACAGATGTTCCAACTCCACGATACCTGCTTTATCCTATAAATCATCTTGTACACGTTTCCGCTGCTCCTACTGTCTACGAAGCCTTCTGGCTGTGTACTTATAGACGTTCTCTTCTAAAACATCATTTAGAAAAGCAGTCATGGCACCCAACCGCCAGATATCGTAGTCATGGTATGTAGCCGTAGCAAGTAGGATCTGGATGGACTTAAGCATAGCCACTTGAAAAGGTTTCATCATTATCCACGCCTGGTCGATGACGAAAAGCTTTAACAAGTCTAGTTTTGAAAGTCTCAACTTTTCCATCTACACCAAGTAATCTTCTCAAGATATACTTGCTCCTGATGGGGATTTAACCCTTCAGATATAGCAACCAAAGTCCATACTTTGTTGGTGTACATGGATTCCATCTCAGATCGCTAAGCATCCAGCCATTCTTACAGAGTCCCACTCCTGATGGCCAGCTCGAAACTAGTTGGGTCATCATCTCATGATGAAATCCTCGCTCCCACTGTCATAGAGTAACCGAAGTATCTCTCAGGCGGGTGAGGAACCTTACTAGATCGGTGGAGAGGCTGAGGTTCGTTGGTAACTATTGAATCCTTTGGTTCTTTCAAATCATCAGCCGCAGTTTGTATAGCTGGAACATTTCCAGTTCTACATAACAGATCTTGCCTCGAGCTTGTCCGGATTATGCTTTTAGACATAGCCCGGACAACCCCAAATCTTAACCAAATTAAGATATGGGCTCTTCCGTTTCCATATCACATATGAAGTGGTAGGCAACTGATTTGATCGGAACCCTATTCAATAGGTATGCAGCTTCTCAAGTGCATAACTCCGAAAAGGAAATAGGAAACTCAGTAGTACTCACCATAGAGCACACCATATCACATAGGGTGCTATTGCTCCGCCCCGATATACCATCGTGCTATGGTGTATACGGAGGAGTAATGCTGAGAGAGAATCTCATTCTCCTTTAGAATAGTCCAGGATTTCTGTGCTCAAGTATTCTCCTCCTCGATCACATCAAAGGACATAATACTTATACCCTCTGTTGGTTCTCTACTTCTAGCTTATATTCTGTGAATATCTCAGAAGGTTCGGACTTGTGTTTCAACAGGAACATATGTCTGAATCTTGAGAGATCATCAGAGAATGTAATGAAGCACAAAGAACCGGTCTTGGTATGTGTAGACAGGGGATCTTCATACATCAACATGTATCATCCCAAGAGCTCACCAACTCTTTCTCTGTTTCTAATAAACAGAGCTATGGTCATCTTATCTTTGTGACATGACTGGCAAGTTTCACAAGATGTAAATTCAAACTGATTTAAATATGCATCTAAAATGTAACTTTAGCCAGTCGGATCGCATTGATATGACCTAGTCTACAATGCCTCAGGAAGGATTCGTTCATTTCTGAACTCTTCCTCTTGTGTGTGTTCCGTATACTAAGAACTGTAGTTTGATTTAGAACATCAATGCTTTTAGATAACGTGCCTGAACCGATCAACTTTTGATATAGGAAATGTTCAAAACATAATCCAACAATACAAAATTTTATCATTTCTTTACTTATAAAGAGACTGATATGATTTTGTATATCAGGTTCGGTATCTAATAACATTCGTTCAGAATCAATGTATTTGGAATACAGGGTGACAGTGACCAACAGACTTGGCTGCAACACTTGCCCCGTTTTCTGCCTCATGAAACTTATCACCCGTTCTCAGTTCTCTACCTTTCTGTAGCCCTATGTAACAGATTACATATCTGGGATCCTGATCTGGTATTACATACCCAGGACGTAGAGGATACAGAGAAACAGTTCTTTGTAACGAACACACCCGAAGATGATGCATCAGCATGCACTCTCTTCGTTTGGGCGGCACGGGAAATCTGGTATTCCCCAATTTCCTGCTCTGTCTTATAACAATTATAAGTTGGAGCGGGACCAACGTTTCCCAGCTCAGTATAACAAGCGGGTTCGGTCAATATTCCATATTATTATCTTGATTAAGGCGTGATATGGTCGCTACCTGGAGAGAGAGAGAGAAGAAAACACTCAGCGTGCGCTCTTTCAAGAATAGATTGGTTATTATTTTATCTAATCAGGATGGCTCCCACTGTTTTTATCAAATCTTCCTTCAAACCCTAAAAGGAAAGACTAGCCGGGATTAATTACACACTACAAGTTCGCCAATCTTTCAGCCAGGCCAGTGTCGGTACTTTGAGGGAGGTCCCCCGTGCTTTCGCACGAACCTAATTAATGTAAACCTCGTTTTCCCAGAGGCGTAACCTCGTTAACACCTTTCTAGACACCTACTTGATCGGCTAATTGTAATGTGTAAAACTCTCCCAGGAGTAACAATTACTCGCAGCGGGTATCGGGATCCAACTATCTCATAGAAGGTATGCAATCTCATTGCAAATTTCAACACTTAAAATTCCCGATAATATTTTGCCCCTAGTGTTCTATGACCTTGACGAATGCCAAACAACCCATAGTCCACTAGTCAAGTTCAACCCGTACATTTCTTGATTGAATTAAACCCACCCGCACGACCCTTGACGAATGCCAAACAACGCCGAACGAATACCCTAATCCAATCTGCATCATATGCATAAGCAGATAAATACTAGTTAGCTACCGTACACTACGCCTTGACGAATGCCAAACTACCGCAGCACGAATACTAACTAGTACATATCTGAAATGACGGAGGGCTACGACAGGTTTTTATGAAAACCTATTGCGTAACGAACTTGATATCATTGTAGGATCGAATGAATTTTGAAATGGAGTGTTTTTTAGGCTTTTCTAGTTTTGCTAAAGGAGTCACTCCCGGTGAAGGGATCGTCGGTCCTTTCCTCTTCGAATGAGGTGCGGGATATATCATATATATCACTGTGCAAAGCAAAACACTTAAAAACAATCAAAATAAAAACCGAGTGTGTAGCATCTGCCAGTTATTGCTAAAGGAGTCACTCCCGGTGAAGGGATCTCGGTCCTTTCCTCATCGAATAAAGTGCAGGATATATCATATATACCGCTGTGCAAAGCAAGAACTGTAGCTACCTGTTTTATTTTTGAAATTCGATTCTACAACATCTTTAGGTTTCTTTTTACTTTCATTAATCTCATTAATGAAGTCCCATCATTAAGTTACCTAAACATCACAGATAAATACGACGTACACTTATGCCATCCGCATTCGCCTCGATGTCCCCTCGTGCACCGTTAGGTTAGGTAACTAACGGCAGAGCGGGGCAGGGCTAGCGCGGGTGTAAAACATAAGTAACGTCTATATAATATATCATATATACTATATACTGTATCCATCACAGAACATATCACATGATCACATCACAGATATCGCAGCAGAAGAATCATATGAAATATTGGATATACTAGGACGTCTGTGTTTTCAATACGAGCCAGTATAAAACACGGATTCCACGGTCGTGATGAATAGCCAAACCCACACCCTTAGACCCCTACGAGAGCGGCAAGCAACCCTACTAATTCTAGGGTTAGGAGACCCGGACTCGACTCCTCGAGTTGGTCTCCCACTGGACCCCAGAACCCGGTTACTTGTGCTCTCCTCCTTAGGTCTATCCTAGTGCCGAAAAGTAAATAATATACAAAAGGTGACATCTTCCGCAACCTGGAAGTGCCCCAATAAAAGAATATTACATACAAGTTTTTACATGAATGAAAATGAAAAACACTCATCTCACATAAAAACCTCCGGCTATTCAAACACGACGATCCAATATAACATATCCAGTAACACATAACATCATATGTCATCAACGTAAGTAAATATGCGCATCCCAATTGCCGTTGACATATAGCAACGAAACCGGCGATATCACATATTACACTTACGGTCACAGAAAAGAAAGTGTAAAACTACAACAGTTGGAATCCGCAACCTCTTTTAGACATCGCATGCCTAATCAAATGAAATACTTGGACATCGCATGCCTAACAATTATAAACCCTGCATTTTAGTCTCATTATCGAAAACACTTTTCAATATCAAGTCGGGCAATTCAACAAGATTCCCGACATCATGATCGAATGCTCGTCGCAAACTTTAGTAGACGGCCGCACCCCCGATACCGTCGACGAAGTGCACCAAGGCGGAACACCGCTGCCGCGAGCACCCGAACGGATGCTTTCGGCGACGGGGTTCTCCTACAGTCACTTGGTCGGGGCTATGGAGTGAGGCTGTCTATTAAGTTTACCCGGCGAGTATCCGCGTACGCTATGTGATTGCGACGGACTTTTGATCGCATCAAAATTCCGTGGCAACTGATCAAGTGAGACTAAAGTGCTATGTTTATAACATTCATTCAGTTATCTCATAACTACTTGTGAATTCCAATTATTGTATCCCATTCTAGATAAATAGAAAATGTAAAACTTTCCGATCGAACATTCGAACACCCAAGTTTTCCCGATACAGGTCATCACATGAAATAAGTCTAAAAACATTCAGTTCATGCCTCAGTACCAACGGTCCAGCCGTAGAAGGGTCAAGCCAACGCCTCACATGTGGCATGCCGTACTGCCCCAAACCCGAAGGTTCAAAGGGCAGTTCAAGACGGTCACATAATCGAGTTAAGGTTTGTTGTCTTCTAGAGGGTCCATCGCGTTACTTGCACTACTTAGAACGTCTTTAAACCACGGAAAAATCCAACACTTAGAAATTTCCCGACAGGGGAAAAGGTGGATATTTATATCCGATCGAACTTTTTTAACATATTCAAAAATTATCCGGAAAACACCTAGACAAAGTTTGATAATCCGATCAAATAATTGAATCCCCAAAACAACCCATAATATTCAACTCTTGAATAAATATTAAAAATTCCCAGAAAATCCAGCAACATAAAAGAGGAATTACTGTGCAAAAATGGTTGGCTGATGTCATCAATTGGCCGCGGAACCGCCGCAGAAGGCATGCTTCTGCCGCGGTTCCGCCGCGCTTTAGACACATCTTTAGGTAATTTTTGCACCGTAATTCTTAGAATTCCCTGCTGAATTTTTTAAGCATTTTTAATCTGGAAAAAAACCAGTTTTTGAAAAATGTCCAGAGAGCAATTTGGAAATGGGATTTCGGTTCGATCGGACTTCAAACTCCGTCTACGCATCGCCTAAGGCTCTAGCTAGGCTCTGATGCCACTGTAGGGTTCCTAGGCACACTAATGAGGTCTCACAAGGCATCAACCATGCCAATTTCAAAAATTACAAGTGCCGAGAAACCCTAATACGGATCGTTAACTAGAATTTTAGGCGAAAGATGCAACTAGTTAACAACTTAACTAAGTGAACGGAAATACAACCTTTGTAGATCCGGTTCTCCACCTCCATAGCTCCGTGATGAAGTCCCCTCGCTGTACAAATCGCATCCCGGACTCTAGCATCGGCTTCATCGGAGAAATGGGCGGGCTTGGTCGTCGGCTTCGATGCCGAAGATGATCTACGTCGAGGCATCACTAGATCAAGCTCCCACTTCACCAAGTCATGAAACTTGTGAAGAAAACACCCTATACTACTTGGCAAGAGGTAGAGGATGAAGAAATAGGAGGCGGGTTCACTTTAGAATTGGATTTCTCACTCATTTTCACATTTCACCATTGTTGGTAGAAAGCTTTCTTCATGAAGAAGAAGAAGAAGAAGAAGATGATAATGATATGATAAGTATTATGATAAAGGAAAATAATATGAATACTTATCATATACAAACCATAGTTAGGTGTAGAGAATAAATCATGGTTAGTTTGAAGGGTTAGGGTTAAGCATGAAGACAAAATGGTCACTTAGTCAAAGCTTCATGAAGCTTCAACTAGAAAACAAATCAAGCCACCATTTTCTTTTCATTTGCCAAAAAGAAATAAATAAATAAATAAATAAATAAGCAAATAAATCAAGTGAAACCCTAACCATTAACCAACCATGGTTTAAACCAAACATACACCCAAACTAACATGTATCATCAAACATGATACAATCAAGTGCACAAAAAATATATCACATATACAATGTGCACAACAAGTGAGAAAATCCATTTAAAATGAACCAATACTAGTTAATGCAAAGTAATATATCAAATATATAATTATGCATTAAATCATTAAATCAACACTTGATTTAACGACCCGGTCATATCGCATATAACCGACTAATATTCAATGTATCGGCTTATCGAATCAATCGTTGATTCGATAACTAGGTTATATCACATACAACCATTCGGATACATTCATCGCGAGAATGGAATACGGTATCACATACACGCATTATTCTCGGTCCCGCACATATCTCATATGCGCTCCTATTTCGTTTCGCTTGAGCCAGGAAACCTCTGTGTAGGACTCTAAAGACTCGTCAATACGCCGGCAGCAGGTGATGATCATATCAAACACCCACAAGCCGCAAGCGGTCTGCTAAACGTAACGGCCACCCGGGTATTGAGCGATCAGAAGATCGACGAGCAAGCCCGCTCACACTCCTGTGAATCCAACCAGTAACACTTACCATACAGTCCGGTCTCGTTGTCTGATATGTCGCATATCTCGCCTAGGAATGGTAAACGTCAGACCCCAATAGCTCGATAAGTCATGCCGACGTGAGGTCCATAACATGTGTGAAACTACTGATAACACTTACCAGTAGATCACTGCAACCCTGGCCAGGGATTTCCTGCTATGGCCAGTCGAGCATAGCGCAACATCAACCCCCAATACCGGGAGAGACGAATCCCCTCCTACCGCTCATTGACTCCATGTGATTCGGGACTGTACCCAAAAACCATCGTTTTGCACGCCCTCTTGGACGTGGTAAGGTGGAAATCAAAGCACAGTGGGAACCACACAAGACTCTATGACGATCTCGGGTCAACAGACTACTCTGTACCAGTGTCACCAGAGAACTGCCATCTGACGTAAGGTATAATACCATCTGGGAGTTCTCGGCGAGTCCGTCCAGTGTACCCAGTCTCCACTGAGCACCCGCATATCATCTCTGATGTCAAACACCAATGAATACGGGATCATCCATCGCCTATCTGTATGGGTCGAGAAGGTATACGCTAGTCTACTGTGGTATATCGATGCCCCGTCTCGATATACCACGACTAGGGACTTTGAAGGATGTACTTATGGACTACCATGTCCC
The DNA here is from genome assembly GCA_030015575.1 of Agapanthus africanus. Taxonomy (NCBI): domain Eukaryota; kingdom Viridiplantae; phylum Streptophyta; class Magnoliopsida; order Asparagales; family Amaryllidaceae; genus Agapanthus; species Agapanthus africanus. The sequence continues at coordinate 503,513,117 of CM057337.1, forward strand.
CACTAGTATGATCCGCATCATAGTCCAGGTAGTCAAGTACACATCCTAAGGGCTTTACCAACATTTAACAGAGAGACAATCAGTGTACACGTTAAGGTAAAGATCAACCAGATAGCATACTATCATGTCGAGCAAGAAAGTCCTCCCTATATATGTCCCAGCATCCACTACAATATACATCCTATGTATAGCAATGGCCTCTAGGGCATACATATAACTAACACCTACCACGGCTCAAAGGAGTCGTGCAAACAGGTAGTAGTTGGGTGCAGTCCCGAAGCACTTGGAGGCAGTGACGGTTAGACAGGATTCGTCTTTCCCGGTATTGGGGGTTGACATCGCGCTGTGTCTAGGAGAGCCATTACACGAGTAGTCCCTGGCCAGGGCAAGCGGGATATACTGGTAGATTTCCAGTGTTATCTCAGGGTGTATTGGGCTTCACTCCGACACGACTTGTACCGCTATTAGGGGACTGACGTTTACCGCCCCCCTAGGCCCGCCATGCGATGTATCAGACGAACAGACCGGACTGTACGAAGATTGTCACATTCAGGCTCAGTAGGAGTTCAGATGGGTTTCACCTCGTCAGTCTTCTTGTCGGCATCTACCTGGGGACCGTTACGCACAGCTAGTGCCGCTTGCGGTCTGTGGTTAAACCCGCTGCCAGCGTAGTGTCGAGTCTTTAGAGTCCCACACAGAAAGCTATTCGCCTTTAGGCAAAAGAGTAGAGGTCGCATGGTTTTGCGACAGGGTCCGGTCACATCCGTGCACTTGTGCACGTACAGTGTCCGGACAGTTAACACTAGCGGGCTTTGGTTTAAGCCAGATCCTAGTGTACGTTTTGGGATTGGTTTTATCCAGTATGTATTCGTGTTCCTCGGAACGCGAATGCGGGTGTGTATGCACAGTTGACGGAGAGACAGAGGCAGAGGATTCTCATTAGGGTTGTTGACCGTTGACTGTTGACTATTGACTTTTTGCTCAACCCTAATGAGAATATGATATGTAATTAACAATAATATTAATTAAGTATTGTGGTGACATGGTTGTTGAGGGGTTGACTTTGTTGACTTGTTGACTTTGTTGACCAGTTGACTAGGTTGGACTAGTTGACCATCATGATGACAATGGCTATCATTTCATGGCAAAGACTTTTCACTTGCTTGTTCTCTTGTGCAATATGAGTGCATGAAATGATATAGCCATTTTGACTTAAACCATTTACACAATACTTGATTACTATTTTTGTGATGATGGTTTTGGATTATGAGAGCCAAGTGAAAAAAGTCTTGCTCATTCTATCATTTTCATTCTCTCTCTTGTGTTCTTGAGCTCTCATCTTCTTCCTCTTGCTCTCCCTCTCTTTAGTCTATGGTTCACTTGTCTTATGTGTTGAGAATCAAGAACCATAGAGAAAATCCCAACACACTCTCCTCTACTCACTCTAGTTCACAAGGTTTAGCAAACCGAGTGAACTAGTTTTTTCAAAGACCGAAGAAGAAGCCAAAGGTAGAAGCTTTCAGGTGGATCGATCTTCGGCGCAAGGAGACGACGGGGTGAAACCGATCCGGACAACCATCGAGGCTTGAAGACGAAGGAGTTCAAGAAAGAAAGGTATAACCCCCTAACCGAGTAGTTAACAACTCCTAGTTAGGTTGTTAGTTAGATGTTTAACAAAGATCCGGTTTTGAGTCCATGTTACCACCTCTAGAAAATTGTTTTTCACCAAATTCCGCATGCCCGAAAGTACCCGGAGAGGTAGCATGGACTTACAGTGGTATCAGAGCCTAGTTAAACTCTACCTAACATGTTAGCATAGTAACTAGAAATTCGATCGGAGAAAAAGTCGCGAAATACACCCGGATTTCAAACTTTCTGTCGATTTTCAAAGTGCTGCAAAAATTATTTGAGATATACCAAAAATCGACTCAGGGTTTTTAGAGTATACTGTAGAAAGACGGTCCCCTGATCTCATCAAAGTGCCGCGGAAACGCGGCAATAGCTTGCTATTGCCGCGGTTCCGCGGCCGTCTTGGCTCCTCTCTGGGTCTTCTTTGCTACAGTATGCTTATAGGGGTATTTTGGGATTTTTGGAATATATATTTTCTGCCCAGATTTTCCAGAACGAAAATTTTGTGTTTGGGGCCTGAAAATCCGTATTTTTGATCGAACTTCTAAAAGACTTAAGCTGACGGGTTTTTCTGTGATGTGATATTTGTATTGAACGTCTGTACGCTATATGTCGATTAGTGGGGGTTATACAAATCTGTGATCTGTAATGTTGCTGGAATGTGTATATGAATCCGTTGGATTGTCGCGGGTGAATAGCCGGGGGTTGTGAGACGAGAGTTTTTCTTTTCTTTCAATTCATGTAAATTTGTAAATTGATGTAATATTATTTGTATGACCGCACAACCGGGTCGGGGTTGTAGCTGTCATTGTATAATTTCTTTTTACTGTTTTTGCTCCTTGGATAGACCCATGGAGGGGGTGCACAAACTACCGGGTATCTCGAAGTGCCGAGTGGCCTACTCACGGTGTTGAGGGAGGTTGCTCCACTTCGGGTACTTGGCGGGTAGTTTGCCGCACCCGTAGGGGTCTTGGGTGGGGTATTGGCTATTCACCGCGACCGTGTAATCTGCTTTTCGTTACAGGCTCGTACGAATTGCGGATTCCTAGTATATCCAATGTATTCATCTGTGATCTGAAATGGCTATCATTGCAATATATCTATATATGATATTATTTAGGCGTTGCTTATGTTTTACAGCCGCGCTAGCCCAGCCCCCGCTCTGTCGTTGGTTAAGTAACCTAACGGGTAATGACGGGGCCCCGTGGCGAATGCGAATGGTATAAGCGTACGTCATATTTGGTTGTTTTCTGCAATGGTAGGATTAAATGATGGGACGCATTAAAAGAACTAATGCAAGAATATCACGCATTAAAAGAACTAATGCAAGAAAAATAAACCAAGTAAAAGTCGTTGGAACACTTTCGAAAAACCACTCGGTTCTTTTCAAAACTAACTTTTAAATGCGGAGCTTGAGCCACTCCTTTTAAAAGCTATCTCATTCCATCGATTATATCAAGTTCACTACGTTCACGGTTTAGCCAAAACCATTCGTAGCCCTCCGTCGTTTCACATGGATGGTCAATAGTATTCAAGCTATGTTTGTTGGCCAAAGTCAAGGCATAGTGATTTGTAGCTATTGGGTATTCATGTGCAACATAGATAGATGCGTTAGTTTGGAACAGTCGTACTACCTTGTTGGCCAAAGTCAAGGGGTAGGTGCGGGTGGATTCAAATTAACCTGGAGAACGACGGGTAGAACTTGACATGTGACTTATGATTTGTTGGCCAAAGTCAAGGTCATAAGAGCATGGGGCAAAAAAAATCCACATCGGGAGTTTCAAAAGAACTGAAACTTGCTAGTGTTGCATACCATTTGGAGTGTGATGATTCTGGTAGGATTCCTTCAGTTTCGTCACGCAATGATATTTGGATCCCGATCCTACTGTGAGTATATGCTGCTCCTCGGGAAATTTCTCACTTAACGATCAATGCTATAAACCAAGTAGGTGTCTAGAAAGGTGTTAGCGGGGATACGCCCCCAGGGAAAAGAGGTTATTTAATTAAGGAACTTCGCGAAAGCGTTGGAAAACCTCCCTCGAAGTACCGACACTGGCCTGGCTGAACGGTTAAGCAAGTATTGTACGGTGAGATTGATCCTGACAAATTCTTCCGTTTTGGTTTGAGGAGGGATTCGAGAAACAGTGGGAGCCATCCTGTTTAGACAAACTAAAAACCATTCTAAACTTGCAAGAGCATCATGCTGAGTGTTTCTTCTCTCTCCTAATTGCAGCGACCAATCGACATGACTGGACTTAAGTTACTCTTAGATAAAAACATACTGACAGGGCCAAACTACAAAGATTGGCTCAGGAATGTCAAGATGGAAATCACTTACGACAAGCTGGGGTATCTTCTTACCACCAAAGCTCCCCCTGTCCCAGGTCCCAAAACCAGCGTCGCGGATAAGGAAATCCGTAAGACCTGGGAACTAGACTGCGCGAAGGCCAAGTGCCTCGTGCTTGCCTCTATGGACAATGAACATCAGAGGAGGCACGAGAATATGGACCTGGAATCCATATTTCTTCATATAAAAGAATTGTATGGAGAGCAATCTCGTATCGCAAGATACGAAGTGTCGAAGAAGTTATTTTCGGCAAGATTGGCCGTCGGATCATCGGTAGCGGAACACGTGCTTAAGATGATTGGCTACATTGAGGAGCTCGCGGACCTTTGGACCACGTTGGAGAATGAGCTCTATACGGACTTGATTCTCCAGTCCCTTCCTTCCACTTACGCCCAGTTCATACTGAACTTCAACTTACAAGAAAAGGAAGTTGAACTTTCAGAACTCCTCAACATGCTGAGGAGCGCAGAAGGCACCCTACAGAAAGGTAGGGAAACATCCACTTTGTTTGTAGGAGGATCTTCTTCTTCTAGGTCCAAGGCGAAAACCAAGGGAAAGAAGAAGAAAGCCCCCGCCAAACCAAGGGGCGGTGTTAGTAAAGTGGATACGAAGGGAAAGGCAAAAGCAACAAAGAAAGTGGGAAAGCTTGTGGATAAGGAAGAATGCTTCTATTGTCATAAGAAGGGACACTGGAAGAATGATTGCAGGGCTTGGAAAGCCAGAACACAGGATCTGAAGCAGGTTGCGGCTTCAGCTTCAGGTGTGTATGTTATTGAAAACTGTCTTTCAATAAACTCTACTTCCTGGGTATTGGATACCGGATCAGGATCTCATATCTGTAATTCTTTGCAGGCGTTGAGAAACCGTAGGGTTTTGAAGGCAGGTGACATGACCCTCAAAGTTGCAAACGGAGCTAGCATGGATGCTAAGGCCGTGGGGGACTATCACCTGGGAATGTCAGATGGACATGTTTTGGTTTTGCGTAATTGCTTTTTTGTACCCAACGCAACTTGTAATATCATTTCTGTATCTTTGGTTTCTAAAGAAGGTTATGAATTTGCGTTTGTAAGCAACGTTGTAAACATTCACCTTAATCAAGTTCTGATTGGGTCAGGTACATTAAGCAATGGTATATACGTATTAAACCAACCACAGATTTTCAATGTCCAGAATACACACAAAAGAAAGTCTCCGGAAATAAATCAGACTTTCTTGTGGCATTGTAGACTGGGTCACATCAATGAGAGAAGGTTAACAAAGTTACATACAGAAGGATATTTGAATCCGTTCGAATATCAGTCGTATGCCACTTGTCAATCCTGTCTCAAAGGAAAGATGACAAAGACTCCGTTCACTGGACACGGAGTAAGGGCGAGCGAGCTCTTGGGACTCGTACACAGCGACGTGTGCGGTCCAATGTCTACACATGCGCGAAGCGGTTATTCTTACTTCATTACTTTTACGGATGACTTTTCAAGGTACGGTTATGTCTTCTTAATGAAACATAAGTCCGAAGCCTTTGGAAAATTCCAGGAATATAAGAATGAAGTAGAAAAACAAACCGGCAAAAGTATCAAGATCCTAAGATCGGATCGAGGTGGTGAATACTTGAGTGCCGAATTCCTGGACTATTTAAAGAGAACGGAATTCTCTCTCAGCTTACTCCTCCATACACTCCGCAACATAACGGTGTATCGGAGAGACGGAACCGAACCCTATTGGATATGGTACGGTCCATGATGAGTAACGCTGAGTTACCGCGATCATTCTGGGGGTATGCGCTAGAATCAGCTGCATACCTTTTGATCCAAGTTCCCACTAAGACTGTGCCTACTACACCATATGAGATGTGGTGTGGGAAGAGACCCTATCTTAATCACATTAAGACATGGGGAAGTCCAGCTTTTGTCAAAAAGCAGCATGCGGACAAGCTCATGGCACGCTCAGTACAGTGCAAGTTCGTGGGATATCCAAAGAACTCCAAGGGATATTTCTTCTACTGCGAAGAGGAACAAAAGGTTTTTGTTTCTCGTCATGCCTACTTCTTGGAAACTGAGTTTTTGGAAAACCAGATAAGTGGGAGCACAGTAGAACTGGAAGAAATTCCAGAACCATGAGCTATTACTGAAAGCTTAGTGGAACCAGAGGGTTCCAAAGAACAGGACAATCCTACGCCGCTCCGCAGGAGTAGTAGGCAGTCTCATCCGCCCGAGAGATACTGCGGTTTTCTCATAGACGGGGATAGAGAGGATTGCATCATAGATTATGATGAGCCTACTAGATTCTAGCAAGCTATTCAGAGCGTTGACTCGGTAAAATGGCTGGATGCAATGCGGACCGAAATGGAGTCCATGTACACCAACAAAGTATGGACGTTGGACATTGCTCCAGACGGGGTAAAACCCGTAGGATGCAAGTGGATCTTCAAAAGGAAGATTGGTGTAGATGGACAGGTTGAGACCTATAAAGCTAGACTTGTTGCAAAGGGTTTCCGTCAAAGACCTGGCTTGGACTATGACGAAACCTTTTCTCCAGTGGCTATGCTGAAATCCATTCGGATCCTTCTTGCCATTGCTGCCTTCCACGATTATGAGATCTGGCAGATGGACGTAAAGACCGCTTTTCTAAATGGAAATTTAGAAGAGTGTGTCTATATGGACCAACCGGAGGGTTTCATTCAGAGTGAGAGCAGCGGAAAGGTGTGCAAGTTGCTTAAGTCCATCTATGGACTAAAGCAGGCATCACGGAGTTGGAACATCTGTTTTGATGAGATGGTCAAGGAATTTGGCTTTATCAAAAATCCAGATGAACCATGCATCTATAGTAGATTTGTAGCGAGAACTGTATTATTCCTCGTTTTGTACGTGGATGACATTCTCTTAATAGGAAATGACATTCCTATGCTACAATCTGTCAAAGGGTTCTTGTCACACAAGTTCTCCATGAAAGACTTGGGTGATGCCTCATACATCCTGGGGATCCGGATCCATCGTGATAGATCCAAGAGGATATTAGCATTTTCACAGTCCAGGTACATCGACACCATATTGAAGAGATTCAGTATGGAAGATTCCAAGCGCGGTAACCTACCGGCTTGTCACGGGATCACCCTCTCTAAAGAGATGTCTCCCAAGACTGATTTGGAGAGGGATCGCATGTCTTTTATACCCTACGCTTCTGCGGTAGGCTCTATAATGTATGCGATGTTGTGTACCAGACCGGATGTAGCTTATGCACTGAGTGTGGTAAGCCGGTATCAGTCAAACCCTGGGGAGAAACACTGGATAGCGGTAAAGAACATTCTCAAGTACCTGAGAAGGACTAAGGAGATGCTCTTGGTGTATGGCGGAAAAGACCTCCAGATCGAGGCCTTTGCTGACTCCAGCTTCCAGAGTGACAAGGATGATTCCAAGTCCATGTCGGGTTTTGTCTTTACCCTCAATGGAGGGGCGGTGTGTTGGAAGAGTTCCAAACAGGAAACCGTTGCAGACTCGACGATGGAAGCGGAATATATCGCTGCATCTGATGCCGCAAAAGAAGCTGTCTGGATAAGGAAGTTCTTGAAAGAACTTCAGGTGGTTCCGTCCATTGTTGATCCAATACCTCTGTATTGCGACAACAACGGGGCTATAGCTTTAGCGAAGGAACCCAGGTCCCATCAGAGATCCAGACACATCTTGAGGCGGTATCACCTGATCAGGGAGATCGTGGATCGCCAGGAGATCGAGGTTCGGAGGGTTGCTTCAGAAGATAACACTGCAGATCCATTCACCAAGGCCTTGCCCCAGACTCAGTTCGAGCGGCTGATCGAGATGATAGGTCTTCGATACGCCAGTTCATGGCCTTAGTGCAAATGGGAGATTGTTAGTGTATATGCCCTAGAGGCCATTACTGTATCATACTAGTTTGTATATTACTTAATGGAAGCTTGGGATATTCACCTTGTATATACAATCTTGCTCAAAATAGTAGTATGCTACTTGGTTTGTTTCTACTTCAATGTGTACATGTATTTATTTTATTATATCACCTATACGCATTAGTGGAGCCCTTAGGATTTTTGCTTGATTACCAGCGTTGTGATGGCAGTCACACTAGTGGGGCTGGGTAATCTATAAGCACATCCTTATGCAGGTCCCTAGTCGCAGAACTATCGAGACAGGGCATCGATACTCCGGAGTAGACTAGCGCATGCGCTTCTCATCCCAGTGTGGGAGACGGTCTGTCCCACAGCCGTCAGTACGTCGTACTGGAGATAGTATGCGGGTGCTCGTTGGGTTACGAGTACACTGGACAGGACTCGTCGGGAACTGACCGGTTGGTATTATACCTATCGTCAGTTATCAGTTCCCAGGTGACATGAGTACAGCTTAGTCCGCTGACTTGACACTGTCACTTCGCCTCGAGTGTGTTCCCACTGTACTTTGATTACTACCCTACCACGGCTCAAAGGAGTCGTGCAAACAGGTAGTAGTTGGGTGCAGTCCCGAAGCACTTGGAGGCAGTGACGGTTAGACAGGATTCGTCTCTCCCGGTATTGGGGGTTGACATCGCGCTGTGTCTAGGAGAGCCATTACACGAGTAGTCCCTGGCCAGGGCAAGCGGGATATACTGGTAGGCTTCCAGTGTTATCTCAGGGTGTATTGGGCTTCACTCCGACACGACTTGTACCGCTATTAGGGGACTGACGTTTACCGCCCCCCTAGGCCCGCCATGCGATGTATCAGACGAACAGACCGGACTGTACGGAGATTGTCGCATTCAGGCTCAGTAGGAGTTCAGATGGGTTTCACCTCGTCAGTCTTCTTGTCGGCATCTACCTGGGGACCGTTACGCACAGCTAGTGCCGCTTGCGGTCTGTGGTTAAACCCGCTGCCAGCGTAGTGTCGAGTCTTTAGAGTCCCACACAGAAAGCTATTCGCCTTTAGGCAAAAGAGTAGAGGTCGCATGGTTTTGCGACAGGGTCCGGTCACATCCGTGCACTTGTGCACGTACAGTGTCCGGACAGTTAACACTAGCGGGCTTTGGTTTAAGCCAGATCCTAGTGTACGTTTTGGGATTGGTTTTATCCAGTATGTATTCGTGTTCCTCGGAACGCGAATGCGGGTGTGTATGCACAGTTGACGGAGAGACAGAGGCAGAGGATTCTCATTAGGGTTGTTGACCGTTGACTGTTGACTATTGACTTTTTGCTCAACCCTAATGAGAATATGATATGTAATTAACAATAATATTAATTAAGTATTGTGGTGACATGGTTGTTGAGGGGTTGACTTTGTTGACTTGTTGACTTTGTTGACCGGTTGACTAGGTTGGACTAGTTGACCATCATGATGACAATGGCTATCATTTCATGGCAAAGACTTTTCACTTGCCTGTTCTCTTGTGCAATATGAGTGCATGAAATGATATAGCCATTTTGACTTAAACCATTTACACAATACTTGATTACTATTTTTGTGATGATGGTTTTGGATTATGAGAGCCAAGTGAGAAAAGTCTTGCTCATTCTATCATTTTCATTCTCTCTCTTGTGTTCTTGAGCTCTCATCTTCTTCCTCTTGCTCTCCCTCTCTTTAGTTTATGGTTCACTTGTCTCATGTGTTGAGAATCAAGAACCATAGAGAAAATCCCAACACACTCTCCTCTACTCACTCTAGTTCACAAGGTTTAGCAAACCGAGTGAACTAGTTTCTTCAAAGACCGAAGAAGAAGCCAAAGGTAGAAGCTTTCAGGTGGATCGATCTTCGGCGTAAGGAGACGACGGGGTGAAGCCGATCCGGACAACCATCGAGGCTTGAAGACGAAGGAGTTCAAGAAATTGTGAATTCCAATTGTCACTTGGTCGGGGCTATGGAGCGAGGCTGTCTATTAAGTTTACCCGGCGAGTATCCGCGTACGCTACGTGATTGCGATGGACTTTTGATCACATCAAAATTCCATGGCAACCGATCAAGTGAGACTAAACTGCTATGTTTATAACATTCATTCAGTTATCTCATAACTACTTGTGAATTCCAATTGTTGTATCACATTCCGGATAAACAGAAAATGTTAAACTTTCCGATTGAACATTCGAACACCCAAGTTTTCCCGAAACAGCTCAACACATGAAATAAGTCTAACAACATTCAGTTCGTGCCTCAGTACCAACGGTCCAGCCGTAGAAGGGTCAAGCCAACGCCTCACATATGGCACGCCGTACTGCCCCAAACCCGAAGGTTCAAAGGGCAGTTCAAGACGGTCATATAATCGAGTTAAGGTTTGTTGTCTTCTAGAGGGACCATCGCGTTACTTGCACTACTTAGAACGTCTTTAAACCACGGAAAGATCCAACACTTGGAAATTTCCCGACAGGGGAAAAGTTGGGTATTTATATCCGGTCGAACTTTTTAACATATTCTAAAATTTCCGGAAAGCCACATAGACAAAGTTAGACAATCAGATCGTAACACCGAGTCCACAATACAACCCAGAAAACTCAACTCTTGAGTTCAGAAAAAAAATATATCCCAGGAAAACCAGCACTGCAAAATAGGAATTACTGTGCAAAATTCAATGGTAGAAGAGACAAAAGGGCCGCGGAACAGCCGCATTAGCACGCTAATGCCGCGGTTCCGCCGCACTTTAGAAAGATCATTAGGTAATTTTTGCACCGTAATTCTTAGAATTTCCTGCTAAATTTTCTGCATATTTTTAATCTGGAAAAAACCCAATTTTTGGAAAAAGTCCAGAGAGCAAATACGGGTTAGGGTTTCGGGTCGATCGGGTTTCAAACTTCGTCTACGCATCGCCTAAGGCTCTAGCTAGGCTCTGATACCACTGTAGGTTCCTAGGCACACTAGTGAGGTCTCACAAGGCATCAACCATGCCAACTTCAAAAATTACGGTGCCGAGAAACCCTAATACAGATCGTTGGCTAGAAGTTTAGGCGAAAAAGAAACTAGTTAACAACTTAACTAAATGGTAAACGAAAATACAACCTTTGTAGATCCGGTTCTCCACCTCCATAGCTCCGTGATGAAGTCCTCTCCGCTGTCCAAATCGAACCATGACTCTCACGGTGGTTTCATCGGAGAAAAGAGCGGGCAAGGTCGTCGGCTTCGTGCCGAAGATGATCTACGTCGAGGAATCACAAGATCAAGCTCCCACTTCACCAAGTCATGAAACTTGTGAAGAAAACACACTCTACTACTTGGCAAGAGGTAGAGGATGAAGAAATAGGAAGTGGGTTCACTTTAGAATTAGATTTCTCACTCTTTTTATCAAGACACCATTGTTGGTAGCAAGCTTCTTCTTCATGAAGATGAAGATGAAGAAGATGATAAGTATTGTGATTAGTTTTTAGAAAATAGAAAATAAAAGAATACATATCATAAACTAACCATGGTCAAGTGTAGAGAATGAACTAGGGTTAAGTGGAATGGTTAGGGTTAAGGATGAGATAAGAATGGTGGACTAAGTCAAAGCTTCATGAAGCTTCAACAAAACTACAAATAAAGCCACCATTCTTTTCTTATCATTTCCAAAATGAATAAACAAATAAAAGAATGAATAAGCAAAACCCTAATCATCATTTTAACCATGGTTTAGTTCTTTACACTTAACCAAATAAGCATGTATCATCAAACATGATACAAACTTGTGCACAAAAATATATCACATATACAATGTGCACAAACAAGTGAGAAAAACCATTTAAAGTGAACCAATACTAGTTAATGCAAAGTAATATATCAAATATATAATTATGCATTAAATCATTAAATCAACACTTGATTTAACGATCCGGTCATATCGCATATAACCGACTAATATGCAATGTATCGACTTATCGAATCAATCCTTGATTCGATAACTAGGTTATATCGCATACAACCAATCAATACATTCTCGCGAGAATAGAATACGGTATCATATACACGCATTATTCTCGGTCCCGCACATATCTCATATGCGCTCCTATTTCGTTTCGTTTGAGCCAGGAAACCTCTGTGTAGGACTCTAAAGACTCGTCAATACGCCGGCAGCAGATGATGATCATATCAAACACCCACAAGCCGCAAGCGGTCTGCTAAACGTAACGGCCACCCGGGTATTGAGCGATCAGAAGATCGACGAGCAAGCCCGCTCACACTCCTGTGAATCCAACCAGTAACACTTACCGTACAGTCCGGTCTGATCGTCTGATATGTCGCATATCTCGCCTAGGGGTGGTAAACGTCAGACCCCAATAGCTCGATAAGTCATGTCGATATGAGGTCTATAACAGTTCGAGAAACTACTGGTAACACTTACCAGTAAATCTCAGCAACCCTGGCCAGGGATTTCCGGTTATAGCCAATCGAACACAGCGCAACATCAACTCCCTATACCGGGAGAGACGAATCCCCTCCTATCGCTCATTGCCTCCATGTGATTCGGGACTGTACCCAAAAACCACCGTTTTGCACGCCCTCTTGGACGTGGTAAGATGGAAATCAAAGCACAGTGGGAACCACACAAGACTCTATGACGATCTCGGGTCAACAGACTACTCTGTACCAGTGTCACCAGAGAACTGCCATCTGACGTAAGGTATAATACCATCTGGGAGTTCTCGGCGAGTCCGTCCAGTGTACCCAGTCTTTACTAAGCACCCGTATATCATCTCTGATGTCAAACACCAATGGATATGGGATCATCCATCGCTCATCTGTATGGGTCGAGAAGGTATACGCTAGTCTACTCTGGTATATCGATGCCCCGTCTCGATATACCCACGACTAGGGACCTTGAAGGATGTACTTATGGACTACCATGTCCCCACTAGTATGATCCGCATCATAGTCCAGATAGTCAAGTACACATCCTAAGGGCTTTACCAACATGTAACAGAGAGACAATCAATGTACACGTTAAGGTAAAGAGTAACCAGATAGCATACTATCATGTCGAGCAAGAAAGTCCTCCCTATATATGTCCCAGCATCCACTACAATATACATCCAATGTACAGTAATGGCCTCTGGGGCATACATATAACTAACACGAGCGAGGATTGCATCATGAGATGATGACCCAACTAGTTTCGAGCTGGCCATCAGGAGTGGGACTCTGTAAGAATGGCTGGATGCTCAGCGATCTGAGATGGAATCCATGTACACCAACAAAGTATGGACTTTGGTTTCTATATCTGAAGGGTTAAATCCCCATCAGGAGCAAGTATATCTTGAGAAGATTACTTGGTGTAGATGGAAAAGTTGAGACTTTCAAAGCTAGACTTGTTAAAGCTTTTCGTCATCGACCAGGCGTGGATAATGATGAAACCTTTTCAAGTAGCTATGCTTAAGTCCATCCAGATCCTATTTGCCACGGCTACATACCATGACTACGATATCTGGCGGTTGGGTGTCATGACTGCTTTTCTAAATGATGTTTTAGAAGAGAACGTCTATGTATACAGCGAGAGGGCTTCGTAGACAGTGGGAGCAGCGGAAACGTGTACAAGATGCTTTATAGGTTAAAGCAGGCATCGCGGAGTTGGAACATCTGTTTTGATGTGTTAGTCAAAGAGTTTGACATCATCAAAATGGTAGATGAACCTTGTATAAACAAAAAGGTAGTAGGGAGTATGGTAGCGATCCTCGTAGAGTACGTGGATGATATACTCTTGATAAGAAAGAAGTTTCCTATGCTACGCTCGGTCAATCTCCGCTTATCACAATGATTCTCCATATAGGATCAAAATGATACCTCCTAAATCCTGAGTTTTGGATGTATGAGATAGATCTAAATGGATGTTAGGATACTCACTAGTTGTAGTGAGATGGTATCAGTTGATCCTGGGGAAAATCACTGGAAGTGTTCCAGGGTGATAAAGACGACTGAATGTCAGTCACAGGCATTGTCTTAACCCTCAGTAGAGGGACGGTATGTAAGCTAGATACCGTGACATACTAGACGATAAAGGCTGGATACATCGCTACTTAAGATGCTACCAAAGAGGCAGTCTGGATGTATATTTGTTCATGAGATGAACTTAGTTCCTCCCATTGTGTGACAATGGAGTTGTGGCTTATGCCAAGGAACGTCTGTCCCATCAGTGATCCAGACATATTCTAAGGCAGTATCACCTGATCATGGAGATAGTTGATCTCCAGGGTGATCGAGGTTAGGAGAGCAGACTCAGAGGACAACACAGCGGATCCACTCACAAAGGCCTTTTCCCAGAGAGAGACTTTTACGGGATGGTTGAGTATGAGATACTACAACCACTGCTATCAGATGGCCCTAGTGCAAGTGGGAGATTGTTAGTTATATGTATGCCCTAGAGGCCATTACTATACATAGGATGTATATTGTAGTGTATGCTGGGACATATATAGGGAGGACTTTCTCGCTCGACATGATAGTATGCTATCTGGTTACTCTTTACCTTAACGTGTATACTGATTGTCTCTCTGTTACATGTTGGTAAAGCCCTTAGGATGTGTACTTGACTACCTGGACTATGATGCAGATCATACTAGTGGGGACATGGTAGTCCAGAAGTACATCCTTCAAAGTCCCTAGTCGTGGGTATATCGAGATGGGGCATCGATATACCAGAGTAGACTAGCGTATACCTTCTTGACCCATACAGATGGGCGATGGATGATCCCATATCCATTGGTGTTTGACATCAGAGATGATATACGGGTGCTCAGTAGAGACTGGGTACACTGGACGGACTCGCCGAGAACTCCCAGATGGTATTATACCTTACGTCAGATGGCAGTTCTCTGGTGACACTGGTACAGAGTAGTCTGTTGACCCGAGATCGTCATAGAGTCTTGTGTGGTTCCCACTGTGCTTTGATTTCCACCTTACCACGTCCAAGAGGGCGTGCAAAACGGTGGTTTTTGGGTACAGTCCCGAGTCACATGGAGGCAATGAGCGATAGGAGGGGATTCGTCTCTCCCGGTATAGGGGGTTGATGTTGCGCTGTGTTCGATTGGCTATAACCGGAAATCCCTGGCCAGGGTTGCTGAGATTTACTGGTAAGTGTTACTAGTAGTTTCTCGAATTGTTTTAGACCTCATATCGACACGACTTATCGAGCTATTGGGGTTTGACGTTTACCACCCCTAGGCGAGATATGCGACATATCAGACGACGAGACCGGACTGTACGGTAAGTGTTACTGGTTGGATTCACAGGAGTATGAGCGGGCTTGCTCGTCGATCTTCTGATCGCTCAATACCCGGGTGGCCGTTACGTTTAGCAGACCGCTTGCGGCTTGTGGGTGTTTGATATGTCATCACCTGCTGCCGGCGTATTGACGAGTCTTTAGAGTCCTACACAGAGGTTTCCTGGCTCATGCGAAACGAAATAGGAGCGCATATGAGATATGTGCGGGACCGAGAATAATGCGTGTATGTGATACCGTATTCCATCCTCGCGATGAATGTATCGAATGTTTGTATGTGATATAACCTAGTTATCGAATCAACGATTGATTCGATAAGCCGATACATTGAATATTAGTCGGTTATATGCGATATGACCGGGTCGTTAAATCAAGTGTTGATTTAATGATTTAATGCATAATTATATATTTGATATATTACTTTGCATTAACTAGTATTGGTTCACTTTAAATGGATTTTCTCACTTGTTGTGCACATTGTATATGTGATATATTTTTTGTGCACTTGATTGTATCATGTTTGATGATACATGTTAGTTTGGGTGTATGTTTGGTTTAAACCATGGTTGGTTAATGGTTAGGGTTTCACTTGATTTATTTATTTATTTATTTATTTATTTCTTTTTGGCAAATGAAAAGAAAATGGTGGCTTGATTTGTTTTCTAGTTGAAGCTTCATGAAGCTTTGACCAAGTGACCATTTTGTCTTCATGCTTAACCCTAACCCTTCAAACTAACCATGATTTATTCTCTACACCTAACTATGGTTTGTATATGATAAGTATTCATATTATTTTCCTTTATCATAATACTTATCATAACATTATCATCTTCTTCTTCTTCTTCTTCTTCATGAAGAAAGCTTTCTACCAACAATGGTGAAATGTGAAAATGAGTGAGAAATCCAATTCTAAAGTGAACCCACCTCCTATTTCTTCATCCTCTACCTCTTGCCAAGTAGTATAGGGTGTTTTCTTCACAAGTTTCTTGACTTGGTGAAGTTGGAGCTTGATCTAGTGATGCCTCGACATAGATCATCTTCGGCATCGAAGCCGACGACCAAGCCCGCCCTTTTCTCCGATGAAGCCGACGCTAGAGCCCGGGATTCTATTTGGACAGCGAGGAGACTTCATCATGGAGCTATGGAGGTGGAGGACCGGATGTACAAAGTTTGTATTTCCGTTCTTTTAGTTAAGTTGTTAACTAGTTTCATTGTTTCGCCTAAATATCTAGTTAACGATCCGTATTAGGGTTTCTCGGCACTTGTAAAATTTGAAATTGGCATGGTTGATGCCTTGTGAGACCTCATTAGTGTGCCTAGGGACCCTACAACTATACATAGGATGTATATCGTAGTGGATGCTTGGACATATATAGGGAGGACTTTCTTGCTCGACATGATAGTATGCTATCTGGTTGCTCTTTACCTTAACGTGTACACTGATTGTCTCTCTGTTACATGTTGGTAAAGCCCTTAGGATGTGTACTTGACTACCTGGACTATGATGCGGATCATACTAGTGGGGACATGGTAGTCCATAAGTACATCCTTCAAGATCCCTAGTCGTGGGTGTATCGAGACGGGACATCGATATACCAGAGTAGACTAGCGTATACCTTCTCGACCCATACAGATGGGCGATGGATGATCCCATATCCATTGGTGTTTGACATCAGAGATGATATACGGATGCTCAGTGGAGACTGGGTACACTGGACGAACTCGCCGAGAACTCCCAGATGGTATTATACCTCACGTCAGATGGCAGTTCTCTAGTGACACTGGTACAGGTTAGTCTGTAGACCCGAGATCGTTATAGAGTCTTGTGTGATTCCCACTGTGCTTTGATTTCCACCTTACCACGTCCAAGAGGGCGTGCAAAACGGTGGTTTTTGGGTACAGTCCCGAATCACATGGAGGCAATGAGCGATAGGAGGGGATTCGTCTCTCCCGGTATAGGGAGTTGATGTTGCGCTGTGTTCGATTGGCTATAACCGGAAATCCCTGGCCAGGGTTGCTGAGATTTACTGGTAAGTGTTACTAGTAGTTTCACGAACTGTTATAGACCTCATATCGACACGACTTATCGAGCTATTGGGGTCTGACGTTTACCACCCCTAGGCGAGATATGCGACATATTAGACGACGAGACCGGACTGTACGGTAAGTGTTACTGGTTGGATTCACAGGAGTGTGTGCGGGCTTGCTCGTCGATCTTCTGATCGCTCAATACCCGGGTGGCCGTTACGTTTAGCAGACCGCTTGCAGCTTGTGGGTGCTTGATATGATCATCATCTGCTGCCGGCGTATTGACGAGTCTTTAGAGTCCTACACAGAGGTTTCCTGGCTCAAGCGAAACGAAATAGGAGCGCATATGAGATATGTGCGGGACCGAGAATAATACTAGTATGTGATACTGTATTCTATTCTCGCGATTTGAATCATTGGACGGTTATATGAGATATAGCCGGGTTACCGAATCAAGTGTTGATTCGATACATTGATACACTAAATATTAGTCGGTTATATGCAGTATGACCGGATCATTAAATCAAGCGTTGATTTACTGATTTAATGCATAATTATATATTTGATATATTACTTTGCATTAACTAGTATTGGTTCACTTAAGATGGATTTTCTCACTTGATGTGCACATTGTATATGTGAAATATTTTTGTGCACTTGATTGTATCATGTTTGATGATACATGCAAACTTGGGTGTGTGTATGCTTTAAACTATGTTTAGTAAATGGTTAGGGTTTCATTTCATTTGCTTTATTTACTTATTTATTTATTCATTTTGGTAAGAAATAAAATGGTGACTTTATTTGGATTTCACTTGAAGCTTCATGAAGCTTTGAAAGTCAAACCATTTTGTTTCTTTCCTAAACCCTAACCCTTTTAGTAAACCCTAGTTCATTCTCTACATGAGTTAGCCTCACCCATGGTTGGATTATGATAACTCTTCACTTGATTTTTATTTTAATGATATTCTTTTCTTCTTCTTCTTCTTCTTGAAAAAGAAAAGAAAAGCTTGCTTCAAAAATGTCAAGTGATCATTCCAAGTGAGAAATCCAAATCCAAAGTGAACCCACTTCCTATTTCTTCATCCTCTACCACTTGCCAAGTAGTATAGGGTGTTTTCTTCACTAGTTTCATGACTTGGCGAAGTTGGAGCTTGATCTTGAGTTGCCTCGACGTAGATCATCTTCGGCATCGAAGTCGACGACCTAGCCCGATCATTTCTTCGACGAAACCATCGCTAGAGTCCGGGATCCGATGATTGCAGCGGAGGGGCATCATCACGGAGCTAAGGAAGTGGAGGACCGGATCTGCAAAGGTTGTAGTCTCTTTCACTTAGCAGTAAAATTGTTTACTACTTGCATGTTTCGTCTAATCTCTAGTTAACGATCTATATTAGGGTTTCTCGGCACCGGAAAATTTTGAAATTGGCATGGTTGATGCCTTGTGAGACCTCATTAGTGTGCCTAGGAACCCTACAATTGCTTGCTAGCTGATAGTTCCGATATATCATTACTGTGCTAGATTAGATATTGCATTTATTACTGAGATACTTCATGAAATTATGCATTCATTTATTTACTGTCATGCAATATTATATAACTTTATGCTCGTATTCCATTGTTTATTTATCCTTGAGATTGGGATTTCAGATTTCCATGAGATTTCTGGATTTGGAGAAACCGCAAAAAATTTATAAACTTATTATCATTTTAAAGATAGAAAATTGCGGTTTTCTCATGTTTTGATTTGAGAGGAGTCCACCAGGAGTTTTCTCGGCTCTTGAGCGATTTCATACACCCGATTCGAGGAGGAGGAGGAACCGTCTGTGGGTCCATGGTGGACCCGGTGCGGTACCCCGGGGCAAGATGGTTGCAGATGATGGCGTTGAGTCTGGCAGAGGATCATTACCGACCTGTTATTTTATTGTGACTCGACGGATATCCGAAGGATATCGATCGGAATATAGGACAGTCCGGATTACCGGAGCCTGAGGTTTTGAGATTTGATGTTATGGGCCAGTCCGGATAACCGGAGCCCTAGATATTGAGATTCGAGGATACAGGCTAGTCCGGATTGCCGGAGCCTGAGATATTGGGATATATGTTTTGTGTCGATTCTTGACACTGATTCTATATTGATTTCATTGATAATACCTCGATTTAGATATATACAGAAATCTCACTATATAAAGAAAACAGTTTTTCTTATTCATGATGTATTCTGTTTTCATTTAATGCATTCATACCTCATATTTATGATATGTTGCTACCTGAGGCACTGACACGAGCACTTGGTATTACACTTATGTATAGATGTTTACGCATGCCATTATTGTTGCTTCAGACTATATCATTTTGAGGATATATTATCGTATGACCTAGGATTGAGTTATACATACGATTTCTGCTCGGTGATATTTTCTACTCACCAGTTGGCAACTCACCCCCGTTTTTCCACAGTTTCTTGCAGGTTTTGCCGTACAAGTTTCCTTAGCGGCTTTGCTAGCACACTTCTTCATTCCGGGTGATTGCTTTATTAGGTGGGATCACTTGCATTGTGACCACCATTGTACATTCATTTATTTCAGTTGTATCTAGTAAACTCCATCAACCAGACTTGTATATTATTTCAGACATAGAAAACCAGTTGTTATTCTTTCGAACGCGGTCTTTTTTACGATCTTCGTCAAGGTCTTGTTGAAAGCCTCGGCTAGACCATTAGCTTGGGGATTATAGACCGAAGAGTATCTCCAGTCTATATTATGCTGTTGTGCGAAGCGGCTGATCATTTGGCTTCTGTAGGCTGACTCGTTATCGGAGATAATCCGTTGCGGAGTGCCGAACCGATAAATGACGTGTGTCTTGAAGAAATGGAGGATATTCTCCGTCTTCACTTCTCTTAGCGTTATTGCTTCCGCCCACTTAGAAAAGTAATTGGTTGTCGCCAGTATGAACCGATGTGCTCGGGACGATACTGGTTCAATGCGCCCGATTATGTCAGTTCCCCACATTTCGAACGGCCAGCTAGCCACAGTTGGATGTAGCAGATTTGGATAATGGTGGATGAAGTCTCCATGAATCTGGCACGATTGGCACTGCTTCGCGTATTCGAGGCAGTCTTGGATCATCGTGGGCCAATAATAGCCCATCCTTTTGATCTTCAGCTTCATCTTTGGCCCGGCTTGATGAGAACCGCAGAGTCCATCATGAGTTTCTTAGACGACTCTCCTTGCTTCTTCTGGTCCCAGGCATCTTAGCCACAAGGAGTCGAACGATCTCTTATACAGAGTATCATTGACGAAGGCGAAGGATCGAGCTCGTTTCATGAGCTGACGTCTCAAGGATGCATCTTCAGGCGTTCGACGGGATTTGAAGTAGTCTATAAAGACTTCTCTCCAATCCTTGGCCTTCTTCTGATCCTCTATTCGTAGGGCTGCTTGCTCAGTTGCTTCCTTTTCTTCAGACGATTTCGGAGATATTTCCGCTGGTGCAAGAACCCGGCGATTTTGCACAACGATCCTCACATCATCGAGGTTTTCGTCAGCCAGTTCTTTAGCGAGTTTGGCTAACGCATCTGCCTTGCTATTTTCCACGCGCGGTATGCTTTCCAGGGCGTAGGAAGGGATTCGAGTCAACAGTTGTTGCACTCTCTCACCGTACTTTACCAACTCTGGTTTGCACGTTTAATAATCTCCGTTTACTTGACTAACGACCAGCTGGGAATCTCCGTATATGAGGAGGTATTCAATTCCCATGTCGACAGCGATCTCAAGATCCGCTATCAAAGCTTCATATTCGGCTTCATTGTTTGTCCTCGGTTTTGTTAAGGAGAAGGCAAAGCGCATTATCCCTCCTTGTGGAGTCACGAAGATGAGGCCTACCGCATATTTGATTATGGGGAAGTTGAGCTTTCGCTTCTTCATAAAAGATGCTCCGTTGAAATAGAGTTCCCATTGGGTATTACTCCTTTCTTTCTCCCTGTTGATCGTGTCAAACGCATGCTCGTCTTGCAATTCGCAATTTAGGGGTGAATCGGCAGGTATATGATGCTCGGCAAGGAAGTCGGCGATGGCCTGGCCTTTCACTGCCTTGAGAGGACGATATGTTATCGAGAACTCCATCAAGAGGAGGGCCCATTTAGCGAGCCGCCCTGTTAGAATGGATTTTGACATCCAATACTTAAGAGGATCCACCTTTGATATGAGATGGACCTCATGTGCCTGAGCTTCGTTATCGCGAAGATCAACGCCAGGCAGTGTTTTTCAATGAGGGAGTAATTGTTTTCTTCCCTAAGGAGAACTCGACTCAAATAGTAGAGAGCTCTCTCCTTCCCTTGGTCACTTTCTTCTGCCCATAATGCGCCTAGAGAACCCTCAAGGGCGGTTGTATACAGAATGAGAGGCTTTCCCTTGACCGGAGCGGTTAGCACCTGAGGATTCTGTAGATATTGCTTGATTTCGTCCAGCGCGCTTTGGCATTTGCGATCCCAAACGAACGGGGTTCCCTTCTTCATCAAGTGACTGTAGGGACTACATTTGCCGGAGAGGTTAGCTATTAACCGCTGGATATACGCGAGCTTCCCTTGGAAAGAATGCAGTTGTTTGAGTGTTCTTGGCGGGGGCATTTCCATTATCGCCTTGATCTTCGATAGGTCTATCTCGATGCCTCGATGTCGTACGATGAATCCTAGGAATTTTCCCGAAAAGACTCCGAACGCGCATTTCAGAAGGTTCATCTTCAAGTTGTATTTCCGAAGACATTGGAACACTATTTTTAGATGTTCCCAATGCTCTTCGTGCGATTTGCTTTTCACCACAAGGTCGTCAATATAGCATTCGACGACTTCATGTATGAGGTCGTCGAAAATCTTCGTAATAGCCATCTGATAGGTAGCGCCGGCGTTCTTCAGACCGAAAAGCATCACTTTATAGCAGAATATGCCCAGTGGAGTCCGAAAAGCGGTATGCTTTTGGTCTTCGGGATGCATTTTTATTTGATTATACCCTGATGAGCCGTCCATGAAGGAGAAGACTTCGTGCGTGGACGTGTTGTCTATCATCATCTTGGTGACCGGTACGGGAAAGTCATCCTTAGGACAGGCTTTGTTGAGATCCCGAAAGTCTACGCAGATGTGTACCGTCCCATTTTTCTTCATCATTGGGATGATGTTGGCAATCCAGTCAGGGTACTGAACATCTTGGATGAAGCCGGAGTTGATTAGCTTTTTGAATTCGGCGTTGATGCTCATCTGAAGCTTGGGCCGCATTCTTCTTGGCGCTTGTTTGATTGCTTTGACATACAGAGAAATCGCCAATTTATGGACGGCTATTTCTGGATCAATCCTGGCATCTCGGAATAGTTCCATGCAAAGCAGTCTTTATACTGCATGAGCACGTCTTTGAGCGTAGCCACCTTTTCTTCAGACAACAGCTCACTGACGTGTTGGAGATAGTGCCCTCAGAGTCAATTATTAGGTCACAGGTACGTGATTGCAATGATTGATGGAGGACCTATCCCGGTAGGACAGTCTTACTCGAGATGATAGTATGCTATCTGGTTTACCTTTATCATCGTGTACTGTTTTAGGTGATCTGACAAGTTGCTATTACACGTTGATAGAGCCCCTAGGATTCTTGCTTGACCACCAGCAGTATGAGGGCGATCATATAAGTGGGAGCTGGGGTCTATAAGCATATCCTTAAATGGTCCCTAGTCGTGTGAGTTTCGAGACAGGGCATCGATACTCCAGAGTAGACTAGTGTATACAGTCGAGACCCCGACGAGGGGCGGTGGCCGGTCTCACAAGCCGCTGGTGTCAGTTGGATCACCTAAGATGTATACAGGTGCTCATTGGGTTATGAGTACACCGGACAGGACTCGCCGGGAACATGCTAGTTGGTCATATACCAGACGTCAGATGGCAGTTCCCTGGTGACATGTGTACAGGTTAGTTCATCGACCTGGGGATCGTCATTTGTCTCGTGTGAGTTCCCACTGTACTTTGATTACTACCCTACCACGGCTCAAAGGAGTCGTGCAAACAGGTTTTAGTTGGGTACAGTCCCGAGCCACATGGAGGCAGTGAGCGTATCTTCAAGGGTTCGTCTCTCCCGGTATTGGGGGTGAGGTCGCGCTGTGTCTAGGAGAGCCATTACACAAAGCCCTCGGCCGAGGCAAGGAGATTTACTGGTAGGTATTCCAGTAGTATCTCAGGGTGTTCTGGGCTACACTCCGACACGACTTGTACCGCTTTTGGGGGTCTGACTTTTACCAACCCCCTAGGCCCGCCATGCGATGCTCATAGACGAACGGACCGGACTGTACGGATATTGTCACTGACAGGCTCAGTAGGGTTGTCAGGCTGAGTTCGCTCACAGACGTCCCTTTTAGTCAATACCTGGTAGCCCGTTACGTATTGGCTTATACCTCTGACGTGCTGGTGGTTAAATCCACAACCAAGGTGTTGATGAGTCTTTAGAGTCCCCCACATTCTGTTACTCAGCTTTTGGGCGAAAGATTGTAGAGGCCGTATGGAGATATGGCAAGGTCCGATCAGATACGTGCGGTATTGCACGGATCAGGATCGAACAGTTTGTACTATAGGCCGTATGGTTATATGGCAGGGTTCGATCAGATACGTGCGGTATTGCATGGATCAGGATCGAACGGATAATACTAGCCGGCTTTGGTTTAAGCCGGATCCTAGTTTAGTACAGTGAAGATTTTGTCACGTTGCCAGATATGCGCATACCTTCTGGAGTGTGACACCGTGAGCGGATTCCGTCACGTTGTCATGCGATGAGAGTTGGATCCCAATTCCCACTGATGAGTTGGTTTACTCCTCGGGTGTTCCAGACTAATTCTTCTTTTAGGTTTGGAAGAGAATTTGACGGTACAGTGGGAGGTTTCCAGATTAGATAAATTGGTAACCATTCTGATCTAGGTTAGAGTGCACGCTGAGTGTTTCTTTTCTCTCTCTCTTTGGCAGCGACCATTGACCCGACCCTAAGACTATGACTCAGTGACCAAGTTGACCGAACCTTCTTAAACACTGGCTTTTGGATTGTCAGAGTTGCAAACCTCATTGCCACTCCTACTTTTACCCTTTTCTCCAGGACACCCCGTATTACTACGAACATCCACTTCCATTGGACAAAACCATCGTATGGTTAGATACGAACTCGAAGGAATTTATTCGAGGATGGTTTCAGGTTCTGGAGGAAACGGATAGGATTATTCAGTTGTCTTTTCCTTTTACCCTCTCTCAGGTTACGAGTACTCCTTGGTTTAGGGGTAGTACACCTATTACGCAAATTGGATTGTCCTCTTCCAAACCTTAGGCTGGTGCCGACCGGTAGGGAATGAAGAAAACCAATTAGCCTAACGATGGTGTACAGAAGGTATTAAGTTCAGACAAAGCAAGGGATTAGTAAGAGGGCAAAGTAAATTGCAACAGATATTCACGACCAAACCAAGTATTCCTTCGCCAATCCTAAAATCACCTTTGTATTTCTCCAGGACACTCCGTATCACTACGAAGATCCACAGTTTATTGGATACTCCATCGTATGGTTATATACGAACTCGAAAGGAACTTGTTCCAGTTCGGGGATGGATTCTGGTCCAGGAGAAATAGGAATAAGGTTTATTCGGTTGTCTTTTATCTTCACCCTCTCTCATTGCGAGTGTTCCTAGGATTGGGACAGTACACCCATTATGCTTATTGGATAGTCTTCTTCCAAACCATAGGCTGGTGCCGAACGGTAGGGAAGGAAGAAAACCATTTGGCCTAAAGGGGTGTGCAGAAGGTAAAGACTAAAGACATATGAAGGGATTTGGAGAGGTGGCAAAGAATTATACGGTTACAGTCGTGAATCTGGAAGAGGCATTACTAGGAATACCATGATACCCCATCGAGACATTTCAATGTTTCAGCTTCACTGTGTAATGTTAAAGGAAAACTGATTTCCCAATTAGTCCTTACTCCAGGGTATGTATTTACCATGTATGATTCTCACATCTGTATGGTTTTACGGATGATGAGTGGGAGTAAGTTATTGGGAATTGGGTGATCATCCTCATTATATCGGGATTCGTTGTAATCAGTGATATTTGAGGAAGTCACCTGGGTAGTTTGCCGGTCGGCAAATATTTGGTTTTGAATATCCGCTGTTATGCACCAATTTCAAATTGATATATCTGTACGTCTATTTTCATAGAGTGAGATATACCTTTTTGAAATTATGTCTGTGACATTTACCTATATCAGTGGATGGTTAGGTAAGGAGCATTAAACAGCGGTGTAATTTTTCTTAACCATAAGTACAGTTTTCAACCCACGACACACAGTGAATGAGTTTTCAGACTCAAGGGACTTATACAGAGTATTGTATGTTGTCCACGGTCCATCAGGCCAGAGGGGATGGTCCTCGTACTATATTCGGTTTACTTATGACTTCTCTAGTTTTTAGACAGGTGTTTCGTGGAAACACAGGGTCCGAATTTTGAGAAGTTATAGGTATTTGAATAGAGTAGAGAACCAGGTATAGCAAGTATCGGGATTCTTCAAAGTGATCGAAGATGTAGATACTTGTATATGGTATTCAGTTGATAGTAATGATTAAGAGAACTTACTTCTCTTTCAGGTTACTCATAATTGGAAGCATTCCTAAGTTGAGTAACGCTGATCGGCCTCCTCCCATTTAGTTGACATGCACTGGAGACAGTTGCATGACACTGGACAACTCAAGGCATGTTTCTGTAATGGCTGTTTGTGGGTTGACCCAGGCTATGACGAGGGTTGACTTTCTACCATCTGGATGAACAATAGCAATATTGTTCCAGACTCGCCACAGTTTTATTAAAAATGGATTTTTTCAGAAAACAGTAGTGGGAGTATGGTAGAACTGGAAGTAATTCCAGAACCACAAACGATTACTGAAGATTTCATAGGAACCTAAAGATTCAATCTGGATTGACATTCCATTGGCCACTCCGCAGATACGGTGGGTAACTTCAGGCACCCGAGAGGTACTCCTGTAGCCTCAAGGACGGTGACAGGGAAGTTCTTGTTTACCCACAATTACCATTGCTGTTGTTCCAGGCTGCGAGACCCGGCGGGAGGATGAGTATAGCGTCGTTCTAAACTAATTTTAGAAGTGTACGTCTATATGACTCTGCCAGAGGGTTGTCGTAGTCAGTGGGAGCAGCGGAAGCATTGGTGGACAGGTAGCTTATGTCTATTTATAGACTAAAGCAGATGTAGCGGAGATAGATCATCTATTTCTGACGTGACAGTCATAGGTTTGACTTCATCAGAATAGGGGATGGATCTGTTGAGAAGGTAGTAGGGTGTGATATCCTGGTATTTGGATGACATACACAGAGTAGGAAAGGAAACTCCTATACTACGGTCGGTTATACTTTGGTCGTCACACAGTGGTTTCTCCACATGGGACTTGGACATTATATCAGACATTCTGGTTACTAGATCTATGACTTTAGATCTAGATTTGGGTAGTTTCCCAATCAGGGTACTTAGACAGCATTCTAAGAGTATTTAGAATGGACGACTCCTGGCACGGTAGTGTACCTGCAGGTGATGGAGTCACCCTCTCTAAAGGTGTCTTACAGACTAAAGTGGAGAGGGATGTGCATGGTTGGCAGATCACTTGCTTAGGCAATTGAGTCAATCATGAGATGTCAAGTACCACACCAGATGTTGTTCTTGCACTAGATGCAATAAGTTGACATTGATCCAATCCTGGAGAAACAGTCGGAAGCAGTTTTAGAACATAAGTGGATGTTCTAGGGATATGATAACGACAGCCTCATTCGGGAGACAGTTATCATTCCAGGCTT
Organism: Agapanthus africanus; assembly: GCA_030015575.1. Lineage (NCBI taxonomy): Eukaryota > Viridiplantae > Streptophyta > Magnoliopsida > Asparagales > Amaryllidaceae > Agapanthus > Agapanthus africanus. Next base: position 503,540,151 of record CM057337.1, read on the forward strand.
CCAAGGTGACCTGGACGACAGGGAGGTTGTCAGAGTTATAGTTTTCCTTCTGACGAGGGGCAGTATTTTGGACAGGTAGTCCAAGGCAATACTGAGGGAGGCATGGCGCAGGATACTGATTAAGTTCAGTTGACGATACAGTCTAAGAAGTTTGGATTTGGAGTTCATTTATGAGCTATGTCCCATCAGACATCCAGACACATTCTAAGACAGGTATTACTCTTTTCGGGAGATGGCTTTCTCCGCGAACTTGAGATATAGAGAGACATAGAAAGAAACAACATAGCGGATCCACTCACTGAGGCTATTCCTCGAACGCAATAGTCTCGCAAACGAGCTTTGTGAGACTGACTAGTAGAGGAGTTGGGTGTTCGGTATCACACGGGCTGTGAGTATGCGACATCGCAATAATTAGCCTTGAGTGCAAGTGGAAGATTGTTGGAGATAGTGCCCTCAGAGTCAATTATTAGGTCACAGGTACGTGATTGCAATGATTGATGGAGGACCTATCCCGGTAGGACAGTCTTACTCGAGATGATAGTATGCTATCTGGTTTACCTTTATCATCGTGTACTGTTTTAGGTGATCTGACAAGTTGCTATTACACGTTGATAGAGCCCCTAGGATTCTTGCTTGACCACCAGCAGTATGAGGGCGATCATATAAGTGGGAGCTGGGGTCTATAAGCATATCCTTAAATGGTCCCTAGTCGTGTGAGTTTCGAGACAGGGCATCGATACTCCAGAGTAGACTAGTGTATACAGTCGAGACCCCGACGAGGGGCGGTGGCCGGTCTCACAAGCCACTGGTGTCAGTTGGATCACCTAAGATGTATACAGGTGCTCATTGGGTTATGAGTACACCGGACAGGACTCGCCGGGAACATGCTAGTTGGTCTTATACCAGACGTCAGATGGAAGTTCCCTGGTGACATGTGTACAGGTTAGTTCATCGACCTGGGGATCGTCATTTGTCTCGTGTGAGTTCCCACTGTACTTTGATTACTACCCTACCACGGCTCAAAGGAGTCGTGCAAACAGGTTTTAGTTGGGTACAGTCCCGAGCCACATGGAGGCAGTGAGCGTATCTTCAGGGGTTCGTCTCTCCCGGTATTGGGGGTGAGGTCGCGCTGTGTCTAGGAGAGCCATTACACAAAGCCCTCGGCCGAGGCAAGGAGATTTACTGGTAGGTATTCCAGTAGTATCTCAGGGTGTTCTGGGCTACACTCCGACACGACTTGTACCGCTTTTGGGGGTCTGAATTTTACCAACCCCCTAGGCCCGCCATGCGATGCTCATAGACGAACGGACCGGACTGTACGGATATTGTCACTGACCAGCTCAGTAGGGTTGTCAGGCTGAGTTCGCTCACAGACGTCCCTTTTAGTCAATACCTGGTAGCCCGTTACGTATTGGCTTATACCTCTGACGTGCTGGTGGTTAAATCCACAACCAAGGTGTTGACGAGTCTTTAGAGTCCCCCACATTCTGTTACTCAGCTTTCGGGCGAAAGGTTGTAGAGGCCGTATGGAGATATGGCAAGGTCCGATCAGATACGTGCGGTATTGCACGGATCAGGATCGGACAGTTTGTACTATAGGCCGTATGGTTATATGGCAGGGTTCGATCAGATACGTGCGGTATTGCATGGATCAGGATCGAACGGATAATACTAGCCGGCTTTGGTTTAAGCCGGATCCTAGTTTAGTACAGTGGAGATTTTGTCTCATTGCATTTGTATTTCGGTCGGAATACAAATGCGGGTGTGTATGCACAGTATCGGGGTTTTTCCTGTAATTTATTATGGGACCAGTTTTCTGGAGTTGCCAGTTTGCTTTCCGTTTCGGCCAATTTCCTTTGTTTCGTTCATTGGCCGAAGTTTGGTGGAGGAGGGGTTATTTGCATTGTTGCAAATAATTTTTTGTGGAGGGGGTCTTTGCATTTTTGTTGTATCATGATGGTGCACCATCCTTTGACCTTGCTTGACTTTTTGCTTCATGATAGTGTCATGATGGCTTGACCTTTGTTGTGATGATGAGGTTGGTGGAGTATGGCTTTGTTGATAATTAATTTCCTTTTTCTCCTCTTGCTTGAAAAAGAGTTCTTTTTTCCTCACCTGGTAATTGAGTGGGCCGGCCACTGTTCCTGAGTGGAGAGAGAGAGAGGTTTAATTTTTGTGGGTAAATTCATTCATATTATTTTGGTGGACCCCCCCTTTTTGTGAGTGTGCTGTGTGAGGTGGAAAATTGATCTTGTTGCATGATTTTAATTGATGCACACTTCTCACATTCATTTTTTTCCAGAGAGCATTTTCTCAATGGCTGGCCGAGCTCATTTTCCAGAGATGCTCAATTTTCTTAGCATCCATCCATGAAATTCTAGTGTACAAATTCCTCCACAAAATGGCAATTCCACAACCCCAAAGTGAGACTTGAGGACTACATATTCTACAGCGAATCTTGGGCACGTCGACTAGCCAGCTTCGTGCCCGAGTTGCCTCGGCATTGAGGTGGGAGCCCGTAAAAGAAGTAGGCGATGTGGTGCACTTCCGGCGACGAGGTGGAGACCGGAGCTTCCGCAGGAGATCGGGACGACGACGAGAAGACCGGAGGACTCGGATCTGTCGGTATATCTCTCTTCCCCATCTTGTAGTTAGCTAGGACTAATTAATGGTTCGATCCGGGTATTAGTGCGCGGCGGTTTGCCAGTTCAAGAAAAATTAAAGTTTATCACCGCTTCCGCATTTGGCCGTCGGTTTGACGGCCGGGGCGCCTCCGTGCACTTACATGACGAACGTCGGCCATGGGTCATTTGTCTTCCCCAAGTCGATTTTGTAAGTGCACGGCGGCGCCCCGGCCTCCATCCCGAGGCCAAAATGCGGAAGCGGTGATTTACTTTAATTTTTCAAACCGGCACCACCGCGCACTATAATCCGGATCGGGCCATTAAACTAGTCCTAACTAACTACAAGATGGGAAGAGAGATATACCGAGCGATCCTTGTCCTCCGGTCTTCTCGTCGTCGTCCCGATCTCCTGCGGAATGTCCAGTCTCCACCTCGTCGCCGGAAGGGCACCACGTCGCCGGCTTCTTTTACGGGCTCCCACCTCTATACCGAGGCAACTCGGGCACGAAGCTGGCGAGTCGACGTGCCCAAGATTTGCTGTAGAATATAGTGTAGAACCATGTCTCATTTTGGGGTTTATGGAGGTTGCCATTTGGTGGAGGAAAAATGAGATGTGAATTTTCTTGATGGCTTGGGAATTTCTAGCAAGCAAATGAGACTAAAAAGCCATCACCAAAAATTGGACAGCCCCTCTTAAAAGTGGCCGGCCTCTTTTTGGCCAAGGGAGAGAGAGGTCAAGTGGGGGGGGGGAAAGCCATAAGACAAGCAAGAGAAAAACATGATGATTATGAACAATGATCACAAAGCAAACCCTCACTCCAAAACAACCATCATCACATCCAAAGTCAAGCAATCATGGAAAAAGAAAGTCAAGTGAGGTCAATGAATGGTGCACCATCATGATACAACAATATGCAAAGACCCCCTTTCCGAAATGCTTATTTGCACAAATGCAAATAAGCCTTCCTCCACCAATCTTCGGCCATTGAAAGATACAAATGAAAATGGCCGAAACGGAAAGCAAACTGGCAACTCCGGAAAATTGGTCCCGTAATAAATTACAGGAAAACCCCGATACTGTGTATACACACCCGCATCTGTATTCCGACCGAAATACAAATGCAATGAGACAAAATCTACACTGTACAATACTAGGATCCGGCTTAAACCAAAGCCCGCTAGTATTAACCGTCCGATCCTGATCCGTGCAATACCGCACGTGTCTGATCGAACCCTGCCATATCTCCATACGGTCTCTACAGCGTTTCGCCCGAAAACTTGAGCAACAGAATGTGGGGGACTCTAAAGACTCGTCAACACCTTGGTTGTGGATTTAACCACTAGCACGTCAGAGGTATAAGCCAATACGTGACGGGCCACCAGCTATTGACCAAAAGGGACGTCGATGAGCGAACACATCCTGACACCCTACTGGGCCTGTCAGTGACAATATCCGTACAGTCCGTCCGTTCGTCTATGAGCATCGCATGGCGGGCCTAGGGGGTTGGTAAAAGTCAGACCCCCAAAAGCGGTACAAGTCGTGTTAGAGATCAGCCCAGAACACCCTGAGATACTACTGGAATACCTACCAGTAAATCTCCTGCCTTGGCCAAGGACTTTTCATGTTCTGGCTCTCCTAGACACAGCGCGACCTCACCCCCAATACCGGGAGAGACGAACCCCCGAAGATCCGCTCACTGCCTCCATGTGGCTCGGAACTGTACCCAACTAAAACCTGTTTGCACGTCTCCTTTGAGCGTGGTAGGGTAGTAATCAAAGTACAGTGGGAACTCACACGAGACAAATGACGATCCCCAGGTCGATGAACTAACCTGTACACATGTCACCAGGGAACTGCTATCTGACGTCAGGTATATGACCAACTAGCATGTTCCCGGCGAGTCCTGTCCGGTGTACTCATAACCCAATAAGCACCTGTATACATCTTAGGTGATCCAACTGACACCAGTGGCTTGTGAGACCGGCCACCGCCCCTCGTCGGGGTCTCGAATGTATACACTAGTCTACTCTGGAGAATCGATGCCCTGTCTCGAAACTCCCACGACTAGAGACTTTTTAAGGATGTGCTTATAGACTACCAACTCTCACGTATATGATCGCCCTCATACTGCTGGCAGTCAAGCAAGAATCCTAGGGGCTCTATCAACGTGCAATAGTGACCTGTCAGGTCACCAATGCAGTACACGATGATAAAGATAAACCAGATAGCATACTATCATCTTGAGTAAGACTGTCCTACCGGGATAGGTCCTCCCTCAATCATTGCAATCACGTGCCTGTGATCCAATAATTGACTCTGAGGGCACTATCTCCAACAATCTCCCACTTGCATTCAAGGCTAATTATTGCGATGTCGCATACTCTCAGCCCGTGTGATACCGAACACCCAACTCCTCTACTTGTCAGTCTCACAAAACTCGTTTGCGAAACTATTGCGTTCGAGGAATAGCCCCAGTGAGTGGATCCGCTTTGATGTTTCCTTCTATGTCTCTCTATATCTCAAGTTCGCGGAGAAAGCCATCTCCCGAAATGAGCAATACCTGTCTTAGAATGTGTCTGGATGTCTGATGGGACCTAGCTCATAAATGAACTCCAAATCCAAACTTCTTAGACTGTATCGTCAACTGAACTTAATCAGTATCCTGCGCCATGCCTCTCTCAGTATTTCCTTGGATCACCTGCCCAAAATACTGCCCCTCGTCAGAGGGAAAACTATAACTCTGACAACCTCCTTGTCGTCCAGGTCACCTTGGAAGCCTGGAATTATAACTGTCTCCCGAAAAGAGGCTACCGTTATCAAATCCCTAGAACATCCACTTATGTTCTAAAGCTGCTTTCGATTGTTTCTCCAGGATTGGATGAATATCAACTTATTGCACCTACTGCAAGAACAACATCTGGTGTGGTACTTGACATCTCATGATTGAATCAATTGCCTAAACAAGTGATCTGCCAACCATGCACATCCCTCTCCTCTTTAGTCTGTAAGACACCTTTAGAGAGGGTGACTCCATCACCGGCAGGTACACTACCGTTCCAGGAGTCGTCCATTCTAAATACTCTTAGAATGCTATCTAAGTACCCTTAATTGGGAAACTACCCAAATCTAGATCTAAAACCATAGATCTAGTAACCAGTATGTCTGATATAATGTCCAAGTCCCATGTGGAGAAACCACTGTGTGACGACCAAAGTATAACCGATCGTAGTATAGGAATGTCACTTCCTACTCTGTGTATGTCATCCAAATACCAGAACATCACACCCTACTACCTTCTTAACAGATCCATCCCCTATTCTGATGAAGTCAAACCTATGACTGTCACATCAGAAATAGATGATCTATCTCCGCTACATCTGCTTTAGTCTATAGACACAAGCCACTTGTCCACCAATGCTTCCGCTGCTCCCACTGACCACGACAACCCTCTGGCAGAGTCATATAGACGTACACTTCTAAAGCCAGTTTAGAACGACGCTATACTCATCCTCCCGCCGGGTCTTGCAGCCTGGAACAACAGCAATGGCAAGTGTGGGTAAACAAGAACCTCCCTGCCACCGTCCTTGAGCATACCGAAGTACCTCTCGGGTGCCTGAGGTTACCCACCGTATCTGCGGAGTGGCCAATGGAATGTCAAACCAGATTGAATCTTTAGGTTCCTATCAAAATCTTCAGTAATCGTTTGTGGTTCTGGAATCACTTCCAGTTCTACCATACTCCCACTACTGTTTTCTGAAAAAATCCATTTTTATTAAAACTGTGGCGAGTCTAGAACAATATCACTATTGATCTTCCAGATGGTAGAAAGTCAACCATCGTCATAGCCTGGGTCAACCCACAAACAACCATTACAGAAACATGCCTTGAGTTATCCAGAGTCTGGTTTTAAGCATAGGCCGGACAACTCCCCGTACCTTAACATCGTTAAGATATGAACTGTTCTATATCCAATATAGAAACAGAGGCACTGATTTAATTGAACCAGATTCAAATCATGCAGCTGTCTCCAGTGCATGTCAACTAAATGGAAGGAGGCCGATCAGCGTTACTCAACTTAGGAATGCTTCTAATTATGAGTAACCTGAAAGAGAAGCAAGTTCTCTTAATATCCATCACTATCACCTGAATACCGTACACAAGTATCTACATCTTCGATCTCCTTGAAGAATCCCAATACTTGCAACACCTGGTTCTCTACTTTATTCATATACCTATAACTTCTCAAAACTCAGACCCTGTGTTTCAACGAAACACTTATCTAAGAACTAGAGAAGTCATAAGTAAGCCGAATATAGTACGAGGACTAACCCCTCTGTCCTAATGGACACTGGACAATATACAAAACTCTGTACAAGTCCCTTGAGTCTAATAACTCACTCCCTGTGTGTCGTAGGTTGAAAACTGTGCTTATGGTTAAGAAGAATTACACCGCTGTTTAATGCTCCTTACCTAACCATCAACTGATATAGGTAAATGCCATCGACATAATTTCAAAAAGGTATATCTCACTCTATAAAAATAGACGTACAGATAGATCAATTTGAAATTGGTGCATTAGAACGGATATTCAAAACCAAATATTTGCCGTCCGGCAAACAGCCCAGGCGATTTCCTCAAATATCACCAATTACAACGAATTCCGATATAATGAGGACGATCACCTAATTCCCAATAACTTACTCCCACTCATCATCTGTAAAACCATACAGATGTGAGAATCATACCTGGTAAATACATACCCTGGAGTAAGTATTTAATCGGGAAATCAGTTTTCCTTTAACAGTACACAGTGAAACTGAAACATTGAAATGTTTCGATGGGGTATCCTGGTATTCCTAGTAATCCCTCTTCCATTATCAGATTCACAACTGTAACCGTATAAATCTCTGCCACCTCTCCAAATCCCTTCATATGTCTTTAGTCATTACCTTCTGTACACCCCTTTAGGCCAAATGGATTTCTTCCTTCCCTACCATTCGGCACCAGCCTATGGTTTGGAAGAAGACTATCCAATAAGCATAATGGGTGTACTGTTCCAATCCTAGGAGCACTCGCAATGCGAGAGAAGGTGAAGATAAAAGACAACCGAATAAACCTTATTCCTATTTCTCCTGAACCAGAATCCATCCCGGAACTGGAACAAGTTCCTTTCGAGTTCGTATATAACCATACGATGGAATATCCAATAAACTGTGGATCTTCGTAGTGATACGGAGTGTCCTGGAGAAATACAAAGGTGAAGTGGGAGTGGTAATGAAATACTTGGTTTGGTCATGAATAGCAGTCGCAATTTACTTTGCCCTCCTTCCAATCCCTTTCTTTATCTTTACTTAATACCTTCTGTACACCATTGTTAGGCTAATTGGTTTTCTTCATTCCCTACCAGTTGGCACCTGCCTATGGTTTGGAAGAAGACTATCCAATTTGCGTAATACGTGTACTATCTCCTAAACCAAGGAGTACTCGCAACCTGAGAGAAGGTAAAAGGAAAAGACAGCTGAATAGTCCTATCCGTTTTCTCCAGAACCGGAAACCATTCTCGAATAAATTTCTTCGAGTTCGTATATAACCATACGATGGTTTTGTCTAATGGAAGTGGACGTTCGTAGTAATACGGGGTGTCCTGGAGAAAACAGTAAAAGTAGGAGTGGCAATGAGGTTTGCAACTCTGACAATCCAAAAGCCAGTGTTTAAGAAGATTCGGTCAACTTGGTCACTGAGTCATAGTCTTAGGGTCGGGTCAATGGTCGCTGCCAAAGAGAGAGAGAAAAGAAACACTCAGCGTGCACTCTAACCTAGATCAGAATGGTTACCAATTTATTGTTAGTTATACGTATGCCCTAGAGGCCATTACTGTACATAGGATGTACATTGTAGTGGATGCTGGGACATATATAGGGAGGACTTTCTTGCTCAACATGATAGTATGCTATCTGGTTGCTCTTTACCTTAACGTGTATACTGCTTGTCTCTCTGTTACATGTTGGTAAAGCCCTTAGGATATGTACTTGACTACCTGGACTATGATGCAGATCATACTAGTGGGGACAGATAGTCTATAAGTACATCCTTCAAAGTCCCTAGTCGTGGGTGTATCGAGACGGGGCATCGATATACCAGAGTAGACTAGCGTATACCTTCTCGACCCATACAGATGGGCGATGGATGATCCCATATCCATTGGTGTTTGACATCAGAGATGATATACGGGTGCTCAGTGGAGACTGGGTACACTGGACGGACTCTCCAAGAACTCCCAGATGGTATTATACCTTACGTCAGATGGCAGTTCTCTGGTGACACTGGTACATAGTAGTCTATTGACCCGAGATCGTCATAGAGTCTTGTGTGGTTCCCACTGTGCTTTGATTTCCACCTTACCACGTCCAAGAGGGCGTGCAAAACGGTGGCTTTTGGGTACAGTCCCGAATCACATGGAGGCAATGAGCGATAGGAGGGGATTCGTCTCTCCCGGTATAGGGGGTTGATGTTGCGCTGTGTTCGATTGGCTATAACCGGAAATCCCTGGCCAGGGTTGCTGAGATTTACTGGTAAGTGTTACCAGTAGTTTCTCGAACTGTTATAGTCCTCATATCGACACAACTTATCGAGCTATTGGGGTCTGACGTTTACCACCCCTAGGCGAGATATGCGACATATCAGACGAACAGACCGGACTGTACGATAAGTGTTACTGGTTGGATTCACAGGAGTGTGAGCGGGCTTGCTCGTCGATCTTCTGATCGCTCAATACCCGGGTGGCCGTTACGTTTAGCAGACCGCTTGCGGCTTGTGGTTGTTTGATATGATCATCATCTGCTGCCGGCTTATTGACGAGTCTTTAGAGTCCTACACAGAGGTTTCCTGGCTCAAGCGAAACGAAATAGGAGCGCATATGAGATATGTGCGGGACCGAGAATAATTCGTGTATGTGATACCGTATTCGATTCTCGCGATGAATGTATCGATTGGTTGTATGCGATATAACCTAGTTATCGATTCAAAGATTGATTCGATAAGCCGATAACTAGGTTATATCGAATTGGTTGTATGCGATATAATTCGTGTATGAGATACTAGTTGGTTATATGCGATATGACCGGATCGTTAAATCAAGTGTTGATTTAATGATTTAATGTATAATTATATATTTGATATATTACTTTGCATTAACTAGTATTGGTTCATTTTAAAGGGATTTTCTCACTTGAAGTGCACAATGTATATGTGATATACTTTTGTACACAAGTTTGTGTCATGTTTGATGATACAAGCTAACTTGAGTTTGTGTAAAGTTTAAACCATGGTTGTGTAATGGTTAGGGTTTTCTTTTTCTTTATCATTTATTTATTTTGTTTATTTATTTTGCAAAATAAATGAATGGTGGCTTTCTTTGGATGCTAGTTGAAGCTTCATGAAGCTTTGACTAAGTGACCATATTTGTCTCATGCTTAACCCTAACCATTCCACTAAACCCTAGTTCATTCTCTACACTTGACCATGGTTGGATTATGATAAGTATTCATTTATTTTCTATTTTGAAAACAACTTATCATAACATATTCATCTTCTTCTTCTTCTTCTTCACAAGAAGAAGTTTGCCTCCATCAATGGCAACTTGAGAAAATAAGTGAGAAATCCAATTCTAAAGTGAACCCACTTCCTATTTCTTCATCCTCTACCTCTTGCCAAGTAGTATAGGGTGTTTTCTTCACAAGTTTCATGACTTGGTGAAGTGGGAGCTTGATCTTGTGATGCCTCGACGTAGATCATCTTCGGCACGAAGCCGACGACCTTGCCCGCCCATTTCTCCGATGAAGCCGACGCTAGAGCCCGGGATTTGATTTGGACAGCGAGGAGACTTCATCACGGAGCTATGGAGGTGGAGAACCGGATCTACAAAGGTTGTATTTCCGTTCTTTTAGTTAAGTAGTTAACTAGTTGCTTGTTTCGCCTAAATATCTAGTTAACGATCCGCATTAAGGTTTCTCGGCACCCGTAAAATTTGAAATTGGCATGGTTGATGCCTTGTGAGACCTCTAGTGTGTGCCTAGGAACCCTACATTTATCTAATCAGGAAACCTCCCACTGTACCGTCAAATTCTTCCCCAAACCTGAAAGAAGAATTAGTCGGGATCACCCGAGGAGTAAACCAACTCACCAGTGGGAATCGGTATCCAACTATCATCGCATGATAACATGACGGAATCCGCTCACGTCATCACACTCTAGAAGGTATGCTCATATCTGGCAAGTTTCAGTTTCTTTAGAAACTCCCGATGTGATTTTTGCCCCATGCTCTTATGATCTTGACTTTGGCCAACATATCATAAGTCATATATCAAGTTCTACCCGTCATTCTCCAGGTTAATTTGAGCCCACCCGTACATACCCTTGACTTTGGCCAAAATAGTAGTACGACTGCCCCGAACCAACGCATCTATCTATGCTGCATATGAATACCCAATAGCTACCAATCACTGTGCTTTGACTTTGGCCAACATACACAGCTTGAATACTATTGACCACCCATATGAAACGACGGAGGGCTACGAATGGTTTTTGGCGAAAACCTTTAACGTAATGAACTTGATATCGTTGAAGGAACGGATAGCTTTTTAGAAAAATATAGTGACGAAAACCGTTGCTAAAGAGGTCACTCCCGGTGAAGGGATCTCGGCTCTTTCCCCGTAGAATGAGGTGCAGGATATTCCAACTGAATACCACGGTGCAAAGCAAAAGTAATCGGCTATAGTGAAGTTATTGCCCTGACGCAAACTTTTTGTCCAAGGGGTCACTCCCGATGAAGGGATCTCGGCCCTTGCCTCGTCGACTGAGGAGCAGGATATTCCAACCGAATACCACGATGCAAAACAAAAGTGAACGTCCTTGCAATAACAGCTTTTTGAAAAGTGTTCCAACAACATCAGATTAGGTTTGTTTAACTTGCATTGATCCAAATCAACGCAATCCGATCAATTGATCACACCACAAAGAACGAAAATATACTGATGTATGTATATGCCATCCGCATTCGTCACTGGGTCCCATCATTACCCGTTAGGTTAGCTAACTAACGACAGAGCGGGGACTGGACTAGCGCGGATGCAAAACATATACAACATCTACTAGTATATATATAATATATAATTTTCGCTCAAGGCGTGATAAAATGCAACATCACAGAAATGTACAGCATCACAGAACAATACAGATATCTGGGATCTCCGGGTTTCACAGAGCCGCTGAAACCCGACGTTCCCCTGGTCGTGTGGATAGCCTGTGCAATGAAATCCTAGACCCTACGGGCGCGGCAAGTTACCCGCCAAAACCTGAAGCGAGGCAGCCCCCTTCAGCAACGTGAATGGTGACCACCCAGCACTTCACGGAATCCGGTAACTTGGGCACCCCTCCTGGGTCAACCTGTACCCCCTACGAGTGCGGCGAATAGCCCGCCAATTCTAGAGTGAAGCCCCTTCCGTCTCAATGCCATGAGATGCGGGCCCGTTGCCCTCAAGAATCCGGCTATCCGTGCACCCTTCCTTGGGGTAATCCTAGTACAGAAAGTAAAATATACATACAACGGGTACATCGACCGTAACCTGGTCGTGCCCCAAAAGAATAATACAAACAGGCAGTGACGGCAGTCCACATGTCGGACGCTCGCCCCACAATATCAAATGTACATAATACAACAAAACTGTACTACCACTGCAACCAGGCTATCCCCCACGACCGATCCGCAACATCACAGCAAAATCACAGAACATCAACGTGAATGTCACGTTCGCAAATCCGTCTAACCGGGCTATAGCAGTTAGACAGGATTTACCGATCAAGTGACATTCACGGTCGCAGATATAATGTAAATACTGTGAACTAATGTGTTTAAAATATCCGATCGATCAAATTTACCAAGTGGGCCCCCAAGCACTACTGTAGCACATGAAGAAATCTGGGCCCAAAAATTAACATTCCAAAAACCCTATTTTTAACCCAGAAAGAAACTGCAGAAATTTGATACATCAAGGAGATCATAGTGCGGCGGAACCGCGGCCCAAAGAGGGGTTTGGCCGCAGTTCCGCGGCCCCATAATCGAATCACTGTATGAAATTTCTCCAGAATGCTTAGAACTTCCAGTACATCACTTTTCAACAACCTGAAAAAAATTTCGAGCCAGAAAAAAAATTGACAGAAAACTGATGCATGTGTTATGGGGTTTTCGGAACATTTGTTCGATCGGAAGTGTAAAACATATTAGACAAAGCTAGACTAGGTTAATGGCAAGGCTCTGATACTACTGTAAGTGCACGGCGGCGCCCCGGCCTCTATCCCGAGGCCAAAATGCGGAAGCGGTGATTTACTTTAATTTTTCAAACCGGCACCACCGCGCACTATAATCCGGATCGGGCCATTAAACTAGTCCTAGCTAACTACAAGATGGGAAGAGAGATATACCGAGCGATCCGTGTCCTCCGATCTTCTCGTCGTCGTCCCGATCTCCTGCGGAATGTCCGGTCTCCACCTCGTCGTCGGAAGGGCACCACGTCGCCGGCTTCTTTTACGGGCTCCCACCTCTATACCGAGGTAACTCGGGCACGAAGCTGGCGAGTCGACGTGCCCAAGATTTGCTGTAGAATATAGTGTAGAACCATGTCTCATTTTGGGGTTTATGGAGGTTGCCATTTGGTGGAGGAAAAATGAGATGTGAATTTTCTTGATGGCTTGGGAATTTCTAGCAAGCAAATGAGACTAAAAAGCCATCACCAAAAATTGGACAGCCCCTCTTAAAAGTGGCCGGCCTCTTTTTGGCCAAGGGAGAGAGAGGTCAAGTTGGGAGGAAAGCCATAAGACAAGCAAGAGAAAAACATGATGATTATGAACAATGATCACAAAGCAAACCCTCACTCCAAAACAACCATCATCACATCCAAAGTCAAGCAATCATGGAAAAAGAAAGTCAAGTGAGGTCAATGGATGGTGCACCATCATGATACAACAATATGCAAAGACCCCCTTTCCAAAATGCTTATTTTCACAAATGCAAATATGCCCTCCTCCACCAATCTTCGGCCATTGAAAGATACAAATGAAAATGGCCGAAACGGAAAGCAAACTGGCAATTCCGGAAAACTGGTCCCGTAATAAATTACAGGAAAACCCCGATACTGTGTATACACACTCGCATCTGTATTCCGACCGAAATACAAATGCAATGAGACAAAATCTACACTGTACAATACTCGGATCCGGCTTAAACCAAAGCCCGCTAGTATTAACCGTCCGATCCTGATCCGTGCAATACCGCACGTGTCTGATCGAACCCTGCCATATCTCCATACGGCCTCTACAGCGTTTTGCCCGAAAACTTGAGCAACAGAATGTGGGGGACTCTAAAGACTCGTCAATACCTTGGTTATGGATTTAACCACTAGCACGTCAGAGGTATAAGCCAATACGTGACGGGCCACCAGCTATTGACCAAAAGGGACGTCGATGAGCGAACTCATCCTGACACCCTACTGAGCCTGTCAGTGACAATATCCGTACAGTCCGGTCCGTTCGTCTATGAGCATCGCATGGCGGGCCTAGAAGGTTGGTAAAAGTCAGACCCCCAAAAGCGGTACAAGTCGTGTCAGAGATCAGCCCAGAACACCCTGAGATACTACTGGAATACCTACCAGTAAATCTCCTGCCTTGACCAAGGACTTTTCATGTTCTGGCTCTCCTAGACACAGCGCGACCTCACCCCCAATACCGGGAGAGACGAACCCCCGAAGATCCGCTCACTGCCTCCATGTGGCTCGGGACTGTACCCAACTAAAACCTGTTTGCACGTCTCCTTTGAGCGTGGTAGGGTAGTAATCAAAGTACAGTGGGAACTCACACGAGACAAATGACGATCCCCAGGTCGATGAACTAACCTGTATACATGTCACCAGGGAACTGCTATCTGACGTCAGGTAGAAGACCAACTAGCATGTTCCCGGCGAGTCCTGTCCGGTGTACTCATAACCCAATGAGCACCTGTATACACCTTAGGTGATCCAACTGACACCAGTGGCTTGTGAGACCGGCCACCGCCCCTCGTCGGGGTCTCGAATGTATACACTAGTCTACTCTGGAGAATCGATGCCCTTTCTCGAAACTCCCACGACTAGGGACCTTTTAAGGATGTGCTTATAGACTTACCAGCTCTCACGTATATGATCGCCCTCATACTGCTGGCAGTCAAGCAAGAATCCTAAGCGCTCTATCAACGTGCAATAGTGACCTGTCAGGTCACCAAAGAAGTACACGATGATAAAGATAAACCAGATAGCATACTATCATCTCGAGTAAGACTGTCCTACCGGGATAGGTCCTCTCTCAATCATTGCAATCACGTGCCTGTGATCCAATAATTAACTCTGAGGGCACTATCTCCAACAGATTTTTCTGAGGTTATCTGCAGTAGTATGTATTCTATCTTCCAGCTCTTTTAGCGCCAGCGGAAACTCTGAGATCAACTCGTTATCATCGTTTTCGAAGCACTAGGGGAGGTCAGCCATATCCTCGTGTACCCTTTCCACTGACAGCGTTATCACGTGAAAGGTACGAGATCGCTTCCAAGACCGATGTTGATCCGGCTCTACTCTCGCTGCATGTGTGGCTTTCGGTTCATACTTCTGTGGTGTGGTTACCCTCCAACTACTGGATAAAGCAAACCAACTTTGCTGATACTGGTCTTCTACCCAGTCTTTGAATGTGAAGCAGTCTTCGAGTGGATGTCCTATCCCTCGGTGATAGGAGCAATAGTCTGGGTGAGAGGCCTCGCCTGCTTGCTCGGGGTGTTTGGACTCCGGGAGAATCATCATTTGATGTTTTATGACAAGATCGAATATCTTCCTTATCTTGGCTTGGGGAAAAGAATATGCTCGACCCATCTTCTTTATAAGAGACGGATCCAGGCTGCCCAATTCTCGTTTGCGTGGCTTCTGGGACTTGCTTTGCCGCTGTCGAACGTTTTTTCCGATCTTTAACTAATTTCTACCACTGCGTTGGGTCTTTTGTATGACGGGTTGACGACGAGGATCATTGTCATTCTCCACAACCTGCTGAAGGAGGTGTTGCGTCCTGGCTTTCTCGTAGATGGCCATTTCGCGGCTATGATCATCCCGGACTTTTTGACCCGCTTCTTTTATTAGCTTGTCCATCTGTTCTTCGAACGACGAACTTGGCATTTTCACGACGGGACCTTGTCTTGGTTCAGGGTTAACGTCTTCTACTAGAGCATCTCCTTCTTCATCAAAATCATGTATGATGTAGCAACCATGGAATCGCTCACGTTTCTTGGATTGAACATATCCAAGCCTGATCGTTTCCATTCTCCCATTGGGCAATTTTCTCTGAGTTCCGGGGACGTTCCAGATCCTGTCATAGAACATAGCATTTCGAGCGGTCTGTTTGAAGGGTATGCCTTAGCGCCTCAACAGCCTTTTTAATCTTTCTATGTAGTATCTGGGCAGACGGATGGGCTGGAGCCTATCAAGCGGAGAATCGGCGCCATACCAGATTTCTTTCTCACTTTGTTTCCGCGGATCAATAAAACATGATCGCCTTTTCATCTTTTCGCCTGGGAGGGACGTAGAATGTCTGCAGTTCCTGCACATTATAGGTATCAAGCGCGTCAATCTCTTTGTAGTGCTCTTGCAGAACCATGGAGATTTTCAAACTCCGATCATCGCCAGCGAAGGCTTGTATTGATGGCCGAACAATAAATACTGCATTGACCTCATCTTCCGAGTCGCTGCCGAAGACTACCACCAGGGTGGACGGTCCCAGCTTGTTACATTAGGGCGGCCCTGAATAAATTATTTCTTCTTCTTCCTCAGTATCACATCCGAAGACCGGAATAATGGTGATAGCCTTGTTCTTCAGTTTATGGCATCTTTCTGTGTCTTCGAAATCTGGTAAGAAATACTTGGCATCTTCATATTTTCGGACATCATTCACGGAGAATGGGTTCAGCTCCCCTGTCACAGTGTATTCAAGCCCATCTTTGAAATACTTCATACACTGATGTTGTGTAGACGGGATGATGTTGTACTCGTGTAACCAAGGTCGGCCGAGCAAAGCATTGTAGCAAGTTTTGGCATCAATGACATGGAACTTGATATCCGTGACGAGCAGCCCAAAGCGTAACGTCAATATCACAGACCCGAGCGTCCGTGATGACTGAGAGTCGAACCCGGAGATAGTGATTTTTTCCCAAGCGAGATGCTGAACGCTCATGCATATTTACTTCAACACTCTCACATTGAGAAGGTTGACGGAGGACCCATTGTCAACCAGAATTTTGCCTATCTTGATATCATGACAGTATCCGGAGACATAAAGGGGACGGTTATGCTCGCATGTCCCGAGAAGGAGGTCTTCGTCGCTGAAGATGATGTCAGCCGTATGCACTTCTTCCAGCTCGTCATTCATCTTTTCTTCGGCTAGGAAAGCTTGAAATTGGTCACGCTCATGTAATGCCTTGATCAAATAATCTCTCGCCTCCTTAGATAGCAGAAGGGCGTCAAGAATGCTTAGCTGTAAGGGGATCTTCCTCATGTCTTCCAGAACGTTGTAATCCACCTTGTTTTTCTTGGGTGGGTCCTTGGCTGCCAGCTCTTCGACGACTCGATCATCGAGGGCGATATCCTTAGGGACCTTTTCTTTCCCCTTATCCTTTTAGTTCGATCCCTTGTTTGCGGGTCCAAGATTCTTTTCAGGTAGCGTGCGATTGCACAGCTGAATGTTCTCGCATCTCTTCGGTTCTTCCTCTTTTCCTGGTGTGGATTCTTTGAAAAGAGGGCCAAGAGTCATTTCTTCTTCAGAATTGCTCCCGAAGGTGAGAACTTGTGATCCCCTGTTATCAACCATGTGACAGTTGCCGGGAGCTCTTTCTCGTTCGTCTGTCGCATTTTTCCGCTGTCGACGAGCTTCATGCTTCATCCTCTTGAAGTGTTACCTGTGAACGACATACCCTTACCACCAAATTTTAAAGGCGTTGCACTTTCGGTGTGGTGCGCAATCCTTCGATGATATAAACAGTAATTAGGATGCATATCCTCTTCATTAAGGTGTATCTCATCAGAAGTGTTTCTTTCGAAGGGTGCAGCCTCATTCCCATCGATATGGCTTTAGCGAACCTTTTCCTTGTATTGAACCTGCTTTTGCTGGCGGCCGAAGTGCTCCTATCTGGTTGGGGTGCTTCAATCTTTCCGTTCAGTCGCCGGTGTTTGGCTTTTCCAAATATGACCATTTCACGCTCTCGATCAGCCTTTGCTTTTCAGAAGTGCTTCGTTCAGGAATACATCAATCATCTAGTCTGACGGTCCTGGGAGCTCCGATTTGGGATCTGCCCCTAGTTTCTTTGCGTCAGGAGCTTCTTCACCGTCTATCGACGAGTGAGAGATCACATGGCAGCTTGCCACATAATCCTCTGGTTCATCCGACGAGTCTTTTCCGTTGTCATCATCTCCGTCCTCAAGGACGTGGCTGAGAAATTCTTGGAGTGTGACTGCGATCCGTGCTTTCTAGTTATATTCCTCCAGCGCGTCAATATGTTTTTACAGGTCCGTGCGCTTATCATCAGGCTTCACGGGCTTTTTGGTCTTTTTCTTCTTTGAAGACTTTGACGGCTGGGTATGGGCGCTTTGACTATCACCACCAATTTTTTGAGTTAGGCGCGGCTTCAGCATTCCCTTGATGACTTCGGGTTCCAGCGGACTTTTCTATTTGACCGCCGGGCATGTTTGGAGATCCTTCAGCATTCTTTTCGTTTTGGCTGAAAGAACAACCTCCCATGGAGCTTCTTCTATAAAAGAGCATGATGCCCCCGGTGTGTCCGCCTTTTTGAGAGCGTGCGACTGGGGCAGGTTTACTTTCCAATTCACGGATAGTGTGAATTTGCCCTGTTGGTATTGGTTCTCAATCCACCCTTTGAAGACGAAGCGATCTTCGATTGGATGGCCTGTCGCTTGGTGATAGGGGCAATAATTGGGATTATTAGCCTCACAGGGTTGAAATGGGCCTTTTGGATCCGGCAGGTTGATGAGCCTATTGCGCACCGCCAGCTCGAACAATATCCTCGTGTTATCCCGGGGAAACGAATAAGGCCGCTTCAGTTTCTCATTGAAGAATCGCCGTCTTTCATCTTGGCGATCAGTTGGGTTTGGACCACTGGGATGCTGCTGAGCATTGGCGACGAAGGTCGCTTTCCCTTTTCCTTTCTTATTTCGAGATTCCAACTTCGAAGAAGAGGGTCTATGACCCATCTGATCCATTTGGGCCAGTTTGTCAATAAAGGCCTGGAAAGTAGTTGGCTTGAAGAACATCAAGAATTAGGAAATGGTCGCCTGCGGATCGAGGGTTCCTACGAACATGCCTACTGCAGGCGCTTCTTCGATGCGTTGTTCGCACTTCGACCATAGATTCCGCCATCGTAGCGCATACTGCACCCATGTTTCGCCTGGCTTCACTCTGGCGTTAATTAATGCGGTGATCGAGGTGCGTTCGCTAGCGCTGGTGAAACGTTGGGTGAACAGCAATTCCATCTCCGTAAAAATTTTGACGGAGTCGTTAGGAAGCTCTGAGTACCATTCGAACGCCGTCTCCGCCAAGCTACCGACGAATTGGCGAAGCAGTAGCTTATCATCTCCTCCAGTATTGCCGCAGAGAGCCCTAAACTGAGCCACATGTTGATGGGGATTGCATGTCCCCTTGTACACATGGAATTTAGGAATTGTGCATCCTGGCGGGTATTTTATCTGATCGTACCATCCTGGATATGTCACGGCCCGAAATAGCACGTGACTGGCCCTTGAATCATATGAAGTCTATAGGACCTCATCTAATTCAAGTAAGCCAAAAGCCCAGAAATCTAAAACCATTTTAAATAATAAATAAAGGAAAACTAGTTTTAAAGAAGTGAAGAAAACATGTTTTAAAACAAGGGTTTTTAAATAACATAAGCCGAATATGCATTTTAAAAATCTCATGTCATTTCTGAAAATTTCGGCAAAGTTTCCTTTGTAAATACTGGCCCCAAACGGGGTACAACATGAATAATACATGCAATGATAAAAGGCATCCCCAAGCGGGAGCTATCTCTTCGTCAATCGACGGTCACAACCACAAAAACAATATAATATACAACACCGAAAGGCGAGGATCAAAACTCAAAAGGAAACTCAAAATCAGCATGAAAACCATAATACTACAACGCGCGACTCTAAGGTCGAAATAATACACAACCGGTTTTCAAGTCTGAAATAAAATACAAGTTTGGTTAATGGAATTACTAGATACAACTGAATAAAATAAATACAAGGGTGGTCACGATGCGAGTGAACCCAAATACCAAAGCAATCACCCAGAGAGGAAGCAGTGTGCCAGAAAAGCCGCAATGAAACCTGGACAGCAAAAACCTGCAAGAACTGTACCACAACGGGGGTGAGTTGCCAACTCGTGAATAGAAAACATCGCAGAGCAGAAATGGTATGTATGACACAATCCTAGGTCAATACGATCAGATACATATATATAAAGCTCAAATGAATAAGTCTGAAGTATGAAAAGGTGGTAAAGATAAACATCTATACATAAGTGTAGTACCAGGTGCTCGTGCTAGTGCCTCAGGTAGCAACATATCAGAAATATGAGGTATGATCAATGTAATCAGTGTCAACTATATCATGAAATTTATGAGTATGTGGATATCATCAACTATGTGATCAATGTCATTAATGTCAACTATATGTAAGTGGATATCGTCCACGTGTCATCCAATGACATAAGCATCATGCATGTAAATATCATAAAGCATATGCATGGAAGTATGAGGATATAAATCAACATGTGTCCCTCGTGACACATCAAATCATGGAACCTGGGTGTCTAGCAACGACACCGGAAAATATCATGAAAACTGTGCCTAGCATCGGCACGTAAATCCTCAAATATCGGGCTCCGTCAGTCCGGATCGGCCAATATTATCTCTCGACTCCGGTCGGTATCCTCCGGATATCCGCGGGGCCCAAATACTATCACCGGTAGGTACTCGCCACCCTGCCAGGCTCATCGTCTGCTCCACGAAAAACATTTCTCGCCCCGGGGAACCATACCGGGTCCACCATGTACCCACAATCGGCCTCAGCCAGCTCCTCGATTCGGGTTCACATGTCACACGTCTCAGAACCGAGAAAACGCATGGTGGACGCAATGAAAAATCATATCAAGGGAAATCGGGTTTTTAAAACAATACATATTCTCTTTTGAAATAACCACGGTTCCCAAATCCAGAAATCTCATAAAAATAAATATCTCAATCCGTATAATTATAAGCATGATGTATGCGACATATAAAGGAAATGTAAGCATATCAGTATATCATGCAAGGGTCATATCCTGATGCAACAATCCTACTATGCAGTGACATGGCAATTATCGATGATGAAGTGTGTGAGCCGGCAAGCAGGTGTACGTGGAACATACGCATCATCGATAATGGTGCTGGTGTCCTAACAGCGTGGGTCTACTATAGCAATAAACACATTTACAAATGCAATGCGATACGAATAGCATGAATATGCGGAAATCGAATAATCAACGCAACAGTGAAGAATATACATCAATATAAAAATGTCATACAGTTTTGCCATTTGAAATAAGACGAATCGTGGTGTTTTAGAAAAATAAGGGCTACGATGTTTTTAAGAAAAGGTGCATCTTTTGAAAATATCCGTAGAATCCCTTTGCCTGTCTTTAAAATACTCACGATTCGTTAGTTTTGAAATAGGTATGACTCGGGTCTAGTTTAACATCTACTAAGGAAACTACAGATCGAACTAACAAGCTAGTCGGGAGGGGTATGGAAACCACCTAAATCTGAGTCGATATATATATATATATAATAGTTGGTGATCCCGCCTCAAAAGTACCGCGTACGATACAATATCATATGACATTCTCGAGTCATGAGTGCGGATCTTATTATCAAATAAAGCTCGTACGGTAAATTATCGTACAGCATCCCAAATTTGGGTACGGGTCAATATCACAATCATCACATCAACTATCTGGTATCCTTATCGTCATATCTCATGATCTGGGGTACTGATCTAGTCTAGTACTAACCGATACTATCTATATAAATATAAGTGCGTGTGTAAAACACACGTCCAAAGGCCCGCTAAAATCTCATGTCGTATCCCAAATACGAACCACATCATATCACCGATCTCATGGCACTATGCCCAATCTCATCGCCTCATCTCCAAATATCATCCACTATCCTCATCATCCAGGTAAAAGTATAACAATTAAGCATGTATGTGCGTGTGGGTGTATACCTATTCTAGGGTTCGCAACTAGGAAACTATACTAGTTTACTTCTAAATCCTAATCTATCCATAGTACACCTAATCACATCTACAATATCCATATCACACTTAACGCTATCATAAATATATATATAGTATATATATAGTATACTAAATATCGAACTGCGGGGGTGCTATACGCCATCCACCCGACTTCTCCCGTAGATATAATCTACTCACCTTGCTCTTCGCCTTCCGTTGCCGACATCGCCACGCGCTTGCTTGTCGTCCCGAAGTCTTCCCGGGGTACCTACACATTAACGTATCGCAAATGCGTATTAAAATCACATCGGAAAACCAAAACGATACGCTAAGGCCTATAGGTTAGAACCTACGGACTACGCTTTCAAAACCATCAAACAACCCTCGATATCGTCGTACAAACGTCAAGTGATCGAGGTAAAACACAAATACGAGAATCCAGGTTTCAAAATACGAGAAACAAAACCCCGAATCAAAACAACAACTATTGGAAATGGTCCCAGATTTCACCCTAGGTCAAATTGGTCAATTCTGCATATGCCAAGGGTCTATTTTACTGATGAGGGGACCACAGAACAAGAACGAGACCAAATGGCCCAGTTCTGGCCGCAATTTTCGGCCAGAAAGCTTTTATTTGCGGCCTGGAATTGGATTCAGGGGCGGGGGTCTTAGGGTTAGCTTCCTAGGTGCCTGCACATCTCTCTGTATTTGCAAAATAATTTTCAGAGGCTCCGGGTGTTAGCAGATTTCATTTAACCCTCACAGAATCCACAATTTTCCGATATTGGCTTTTCTAAATCCGTATTCCTGTCACGACCCGAAAGTACGGAACGTGACTGGCACTTAGATTACGAGACGTCTAAAGGCGTAACGTAACCTAAGTCAGCCAAAGCCCAGAAAAATCTAAACCAAAATCAAAAGAGTGAAGGAAACCTTACATGAAAACGATTTTGAAATCAATTAAGTTGCATTGAACCCCTTTTTAAAAACATCAAAAATTTCCGAAAATTTCGGCAGAGTCTCCTTTGTAAATTCTATCCCCCAAAATGGGTACAACAAGATATATAAGCTGTAATCACAAAATGGCATCCCCAAGCGGGAGCTAGCTCTTCGCCCAAGGCGGATCACAACCACACGCAATATATATGTAATCTCAAGAAAAAGAGCATAAAGAAATGCGAAATGTAAGAAAACACAACGTCGGCTCAAGTGAGCTCGACCCAAAAGAACCCACATATACACAAATCTCTCAGTCTCATCACTAGGTCGAATATACAAATAAGAAGTGGTAGATGGAGAATACTAGATACAAAAATAGTACAAAAAGAGATAATAGGGCTCTCGCAACCCGCCTACGAGCAATGTCGCGAGTCTGAGCAAAAGAAGTCACTAATAAGATAAGCCGCAGCTACTAGGCTGATGGGTCCGACCTGCAAGACACTGTGGCACAACGGGGGTGAGTTGCCAGCTCGTGAGTAGAATATAACATTTGGTAAGGCTATCGTAAGAATGCACGCAAATGCGTCACCGCATGTATCTCCAGATGTGATGTAATACCTCTAGTATGCATGCACATGTATGCAATGTCAATACTAAATCTTTAAGTATTTAAATGCTATGAGTTCTGCATTCTTAACATAAAAAAAAATGTTTGTATAATAGCTAAATACCATCAAGAAATCAACTAAAATCCGACTAGACAAAACCCCGCATCGCGCACACTAATAGTCGTATGAGATGCTAATTATATCACTAATATAACGCAATTAGATCACCTCCTAAAAATTTAGAAAAACTAGTAAGCGTTAGCATACCGATTTCGAAGTAAACGCCGCGAATTAACGATATCGCGATCGCAACATCGCACAAATATCCGACCTAATATACTAGATGGCCACAATACTAACCTAAACACACTTATTCATCTTCAAACCCTAACTACAACATCACCCCTTTTCTTGAAATTTCAAAAACAAGAATTTATAACTAAATTTCACACATGAACTATTAATTCTAGTAAATTAGGCAACTAGATTAGGATTTATACCTTACAAGAGTTGATTCCAAACTTGCACTAGCCTCCAAGACACCTCTTTTTTTCACTTTTCAAACAAATTAGGGTTTGGGAAGGGATGGATTAGGGTTTTGGTTTGAATTTGTGAAGGAAAAGAGTGTATTTTTGTGTAAATTTTGACAATTTTTGCAAGAATTGAAGCAAAAAGAAGTGAGGGAAAAAGAAGAGGACCAGCAGTAAGGCTCGGCCAGGGGTTGGGAGGTGGGGAAGTGAGTGAATTGTGTAGAAAATTCCACACATAAAGCATCTTCTAAGGTCATTTAATGCACATTATATCAATTCTTTGCAAAAAACCCTTTTTCATTCATTTTTTTGCCATGAAACAACAAATCTTAGAAAGTTTTGGTAAAATTTTTGTTAATACTTAATTTTAGTTTATAATGGTTCCTAATTATGTAATTTACCTAATTAAATTTGTATTTAACACTAATTAAATGTATTTTTAAAAGCTTAAAATAATATTAAAAATAATTAATTAAGAAATTTTTTTTAATTAACTAGAAATTTTTAAGTGACATTTTAGTGACCAATTTATAGTAATATCTTATCTAAATTATGTATAATTAGGTCTAAAGTGAAAAATACCTATTTTGACTTTTTACGGAAAAAGGCTGCTAATTTAGCCGATTACCGAAAAACTGCCTAAACGATTTTCGAAGCGTTACAATCTTCCCCCTAAAAGAAATTCGGTCCCCGAATTTAGAATTTAACTATGCGTACCTTCAAAAGGATGGGGATATCTCTTCCTCATCTCGACCTCGGTCTCCTAGGTGACCTCCTCGCTGTTCGGGCCACGCCAAAGGACCTTGACGGACGGTATAACCTTCGACCTCAATTTCTTCACCTGCCGATCCAAAATGACCACTGGCTGCTCGGTGAATGAAAGATCACGCTCTAGCTGGATCGTCTGGTGCTGAATCGCATAGGAAGGATCATGAAGATACTTGCGGAGCATCGAAACATTGAACACGGGGTGAACATCGGGGAAGCTGGGCGGAAGAGCTAACCGATAAGCGACTGGACCAATACGCTCTACGATCTCGAAGGGACCAATATATCTAGGACTAAGTTTCCCTTTCCGTCCAAATCTCATCACACCCTTCATCGGAGAGACCTTCAGGAAAACATGATCGCCAACGGCGAACTCGAGTCGGAGACGGTGCCTGTCAGCATATGATTTCTGCCTACTCTGTGCCGCTCTCATTCTGTCCCGAATCAGCTGTATCTTTTCGGTCATCTCCTGTACGATCTGCGGCCCCAAAATACTGCTCTCCCTGAGCTCTGTCCAACATACAGGCGATCGACATCTCCTCCCATATAAAGCCTCGAAAGGTGCCATCTGAATCGTCTCCTGGAAGCTATTATTGTAGGAGAACTCGATCAAAGGCAAATGACGATCCCAGCTACCACCGAAATCTAAAACAAAAGCTCTGAGCATGTCCTCAAGAGTCTGAATAGTACGCTCCGACTGACCGTCAGTCTGCGGGTGAAAGGCTGTGTTAAAACTCAATCGAGTGCCCAAAGCTTCCTGAAATCTCTTCCATAATCGGCTGGTAAACTGGGTGCCCCGGTCGGACACGATGCAAGTCGGAATGCCATGCAGTCGCACGATCTCATCAATATAAACCTGGGCGTACTGAGAAAATCCAAAAGTGGTCTTCACTGGCAGGAAGTGAGCCGCTTTCGTCAGTCGATCCACAATCACCCAAATAGAGTCATACCCTCGACTGGTCCTGGGTAGACCCACAATGAAGTCCATGGAGACCTGTTCCCACTTCCACTCGGGGATGGGCAAAGGCTGTAACTCACCGGCTGGCCTCTGGTGCTCGGCCTTGACTTGCTGACAAGTCAGGCATCGCGACACAAAGTCTGTAACATCCTTCTTCATTCCGTCCCACCAGTAAACCTCTCTCAAATCATGGTACATCTTGGTGGAACCTGGATGCACACTGTATACTGATCTATGTGCCTCCTCGAGGATATCGCGCCTCAGTCCCTCAGAATCTGGTACGCACAGTCGAGTCCCAAATCGAAGTATCCCCTGATCATCAATCACGAACTCAGAAACTCTGCCCTGCCGAATCTGCTCAATAATCTCTAAAATACGGGCATCGCCGGACTGTGCCTCGCGGATACGGTCAAGTAACTGTGGGCTTGCTCTGAAATGGGCCAGCTGTCCCCCTGTAGGAGTAAACTCGAACTGCACTCTGCTGTCACATAAAACCTGCCAATCCGCCGTCGACTGCAACTGTACTGTGTTCAAACGAGATAAGCTACCTCCTGGCCTCCTACTCAAAGCATCTGCCACCACATTCGCCTTGTCCGGATGGTATAGAATCTCGCAGTCATAATCTTTCACCAACTCCATCCAACGGCGCTGTCTCAAATTCAGATCTCGCTGCTGAAAGATATACTTCAAACTCTTGTGGTCAGTGAATATCTGGCATGACTCGCCGTATAGGTAATGTCTCCAGATCTTAAGTGCAAATACCACTGCAGCTATCTCTAAATCATGGGTGGGGTAGTTCTGTTCGTGTTTCCTCAGCTGCCGAGAAGCATACGCGATAACTCTGTCGTGCTGCATCAATACACAACCCAGCCCCACTCGAGAAGCATCACAATATACCACGAAACCGCCTGACCCTGAAGGCAAAGCTAACACTGGTGCAATAGTCAGACGAGTCTTCAACTGCTGGAAACTATCCTCACATGCCTGGGTCCAATCGAAAGGAACCCCTTTCCGGGTCAACCCGGTCAACGGTGCAGCAATGCGGGAGAAATCTTGGACAGAACGTCGATAATAGCCTGCCAGACCTAGAAAGCTGCGAACCTCTGTAACTGATACCAGTCTAAGCCAACGCTGAACTGCCTCGATCTTCTTCGGGTCCACACAAATACCATCTCTCGTCACCACATGACCCAAGAAGTCGACACTGTCTAGCCAGAATGCGCACTTAGAAAATTTGGCGAACAGTTGATGCTCCCTCAAAGTCTGCAATGTGATACGTAAGTGCTGCTCATGCTCCTCCCGGCTCCAAGAATAAACCAAGATGTCGTCAATGAACACAATGATGAACTGATCGAGATACGGCCTGAATACACGGTTCATCAAGTCCATAAATGCTGCCGGGGCATTGGTGAGCCCGAACGACATCACCAAGAACTCATAATGACCATATCGAGTACGGAAAGCGGTCTTCGGAATATCCTCCTTCCGAACCCGCAACTGGTGATAACCTGACCGTAAATCAACCTTCGAGAAAAACCCTGCACCCTAGAGCTGATCGAATAAGTCATCAATGCGGGGTATGGGATATCTGTTCCGCACAGTAACCCGGTTCAGCTGACGATAATCAATGCATTAGCGCATACTTCCGTCCTTCTTCTTAACAAACAGGACGGGAGCACCCCAAGGTGACACACTCGGTCGGATAAGCCCTTTGTCCAGCAAGTCCTGTAACTGATCCTTCAGCTCTCTCAGCTCCGCCGGGGCCATCCGATAAGGCGGTATAGAGATAGGCCCCGTGCCGGGGATCAAGTCGATGCAGAACTCAATCTCGCGCTCTCGTGGCAGACCAGGCAGCTCGTCACGGAATACATCAGGAAACTCTCTCACAACAGGGACCTGGTCCAACGGAACCTCTGTGGAGCTAGTATCACAAACATAGGCTAAGAATCCCTGACACCCTTTCCTTAAGAGCTGACCGGCGCGAAGAGAAGAAATCAAGCTGGGAAGGGTAGCGCTACGATCTTCCTGAATAACAAGAACCGGCTCACCAGGAAAACTGAATCTGACAACTTTCTCACGGCAGTCCACGGATGCATAACAGGTGGCTAGCCAGTCCATACCAAGAAGAACGTCAAAGTCAAGCATATCGAGAAGAATCATATCAACTGAAGAATCTCTCCCCCCGATACGAACGGAACATGATCGGTACACGAAACGGGCAATAAATGACTCGCTTACTGGTGTAATAACGACAAGCGACTGATCTAACGGAGAAGACTCTCGGCCCAACCTCGGTGCAAAGTACGTGGATACATAGGAATGTGTGGAGCCTGGATCAAATAATACCCGTGCATCAAAAGAACATACTGGCAGAGTACCTGTCACGACGGCATTGGATGTCTGTGCATCCTGAGGAGACAACGCGAACACTCGGGCCTGTCCACCACTAGTAGCTGGCTGTCCTCTGCCTTTACCTCGGCCTCTGCCTCTATCGCCTCGTCCTCTCCGAACTGGACCGCCACGCCCACGACCTCTAGAAGCATCTGGCTGGCATGGAGCATCACCAGGAGTAGGAAGTAGAGCTCTCTGAGGAGGTGGTGAGGGTGGTAAGGTCACATGCAGGACTGTCGCCGTACCCTGGCGCCCCATGGTACAGTCTCTGACACGGTGGTACTGACTCCCACAACGAAAACATCCTGGAGACGACTGCTGGGTCTGTGGATATGAACCAAATAACTGACCTCGTCTCAATCCTTTGCCTCCACCATCTCCCGGAAATAATCTATCGCGGTGTCTACCGATCTGCCGCTGAGCTGGCGTATCAGTACGGATCCTCTTCGGCCCAGAAACGACCGGAGTCTTAGAAATACGCTCCTCCAAAAGTAACGCTGCATCCATCGCGGCTGCGTATGTATCAAAGTGCTGGGTGCCGATGGCAAGGAATAGCTGTGTTTCAAGCCCTCGCACAAACCTCTTTATTCTCTTCTCTTCTGTGTCTACTAGGTACAGAGCATATCGAGACAACTGGGTAAACTGTATTTCATACTCCGACACCGTCATCCCAGGAGTCTTGCGCAGAGACTCAAAACTACGGGCTCGAGCATCTCGGACACTCTCTGGAAGAAAACGGGCAAGAAATGCAGCTGTAAACTCGTCTCAGGTCATAGAAGGTAGACCTGCAGCTCGGCCTCTCTCTACTGAATCGTACCATGTCTGGGCAAGACCCTCCAGACGAAAACTCGCGAACTCCACCAATCTATCATCAGAACACCTCAACGAACGGCAAATCCTAGCCATCCTATCAAGAAATGCCTGTGGGTCCTCTGTCGCATCCGTACCGGTAAAAGCTGGAGGTCTCAATCTCATGAACTCCTGTAGTGAAACATGGATAGTCGCGGTAGCAGCAGGAGTGACCATCTGTGCAGCAGGTACTATCGTGGTCTGTGCGGTGGAAGGAACGTCCCCAGACCTCTGTGCCCGACTGGACTCAACTAAAGATCCCATCATCTGTCGCAACTCCTGCATGCCGGCCTCTAATCTGGCAATACGGTCTCGATAAGGCAGATCGATATGACCCTGAGGGGTAGGCGTATCATCCCGCTCGATTCTCGCCTCAGACGAGCCCGCTCTAATCTCATCCCTAGCGGCAGCCCGCTGAGCTCTTGAAGTCTTTGGCGGCATCGAAGCTGGAATAAGAAACAGGACCGATAAGAACATTGCAATTGAATCAAGGAATGCAAGGAATCAAGAAGGGAAATACAAGCAATTATGTCCTAAGGTCACTTGGGTGGAGTACCGTATCGTAAGTATGCCGCGGATCATACCCACGCTACGCCACTCTGCTTAAGTCACCTACTCCATCTACCAAGGTTGTCCTACACTCAGAAAGGTAAAACCTACGCTCTGATACCAACTTTATCATGACCCGAAAGTACGGAACGTGACTGACACTTAGATTACGAGACGTCTAAAGGCGTAACGTAACCTAAGTCAGCCAAAGCCCAGAAAAATCTAAACCAAAATCAAAAGAGTGAAGGAAACCTTACATGAAAACGATTTTGAAATCAATTACGTTGCATTGAACCCCTTTTTAAAAACATCAAAAATTTCCGAAAATTTCGGCAGAGTCTCCTTTGTAAATTCTATCCCCCAAAATGGGTACAACAAGATATATAAGCTGTAATCACAAAATGGCATCCCCAAGCGGGAGCTAGCTCTTCGCCCAAGGCGGATCACAACCACACGCAATATATATATATGTAATCTCAAGAAAAAGAGCATAAAGAAATGCGAAATGTAAGAAAACACAACGTCGGCTCAAGTGAGCTCGACCCAAAAGAACCCACATATACACAAATCTCTCAATCTCATCACTAGATCGAATATACAAATAAGAAGTGGTAGATGGAGAATACTAGATACAAAAATAGTACAAAAAGAGATAATAGGGCTCTCGCAACCCACCTACGAGCAATGTAGCGAGTCTGAGCAAAAGAAGTCACTAATAAGATAAGCCGCAGCTACTAGGCTGATGGGTCCGACTTGTAAGACACTGTGGCACAACGGGGGTGAGTTGCCAGCTCGTCAGTAGAATATAACATCTAGTAAGGCTATCGTAAGAATGCATGCAAATGCGTCACAGCATGTATCTCCAGATGTGATGTAATACCTCTAGTATGCATTCACATGTATGCAATGTCAATACAAAATCTTTAAGTATTTAAATGCTATGAGTTCTGCATTCTTAACATAAAAAAAATGTCTGTATAATAGCTAAATACCATCAAGAAATCATCTAAAACCCGTGTCAAGTATCGACACCAAATATGAAAACACATCTTTCTCAATGTCTCACTGTATCAATGTCTCAATACATCGGGCTCCGTCAGTCCGGATCGGCCCATATCATCAAATCTCACGACAACGGTCAGTATCCTCCGGATGTCCGCCACGCCAGACATCACCGGTAGGTAGTCTTTCCCTGCCAGGCTCATCGTGTACAACTCGATCTTCTTGCCCCGGGTACTATACCGGGCCTACCATGTACCCGAGACGGTTCATCCACTCCTCGAATCGGGTCTCGAAATCCAACAGAAAATATGAAAACTCATGGTGGACGACACATACATCTCTAGAAAACCTCAACTTTGTTTTAAAAATGATAGATATAAGCTTTTGTTAAATTCTTGCGGTTTTGACGATTGTCCCGAAACGGTGATTTTAGTTAAGGTTTTAGCGATTTTCGTCTATTTTCCGCGTACCGAGTGCACGTTGTGATTAATTCGAGAGCGTCGATCTTTTCATATTATGAGTTGCGTCATTTCAGAAATCTGTAATCTTATATTGTCGTACACTAATAGTCGTATGAGATGCTAATTATATCACTAATATAACGCAATTAGATCACCTCCTAAAAATTTAGAAAAACTAGTAAGCGTTAGCATACCGATTTCAAAGTAAACGCTGCGAATTAACGATATCACGATCGCAATATCGCAGAAATATACGACCTAATACACTAGATGGCCACAATACTAACCTAAACACACTTATTCATCTTCAAACCCTAACTACAACATCACCCCTTTTCTTGAAATTTCAAAAACAAGAATTTATAACTAAATTTCACACTTGAACTATTAATTCTAGTAAATTAAGCAACTAGATTAGGATTTATACCTTACAAGAGTTGATTCCAAACTTGCACTAGCCTCCAAGACACCTCTTACTTTTCAAACAAATTAGGGTTTGGGAAGGGATGGATTAGGGTTTTGGTTTGAATTTGTGAAGGAAAAGAGTGTATTTTTGTGTAGATTTTGACAATTTTTGCAAGAATTGAAACAAAAAGAAGTGAGGGAAAAAGAAGAGGACCAGCAGCAAGGCTCGGCCAGGGGTTGGGAGGTGGGGAAGTGAGTGAATTGTGTAGAAAATTCCACACATAAAGCATCTTCTAAGGTCATTTAATGCACATTATATCAATTCTTTGCAAAAAAAACCCTTCTTCATTCATTTTTTTGCCATGAAACAACAAATCTTAGAAAGTTTTGGTAAAATTTTTCTTAATACTTAATTTTAGTTTATAATGGTTCCTAATTATGTAATTTACCTAATTAAATTTGTATTTAACACTAATTAAATGTATTTTTAAAAGCTTAAAATAATATTAAAAATAATTAATTAAGGAATTTTTTTTAATTAACTAGAAATTTTTAAGTGAAATTTTAGTGAACAATTTATAGTAATATCTTATCAAAATTATGTATAATTAGGTCTAAAGTGAAAAATACCTATTTTGACTTTTTACGGAAAAAGGCTGCTAATTTAGCCGATTACCAAAAAACTGCCTAAACGATTTTCGAAGCGTTACAATTCCGGGGCTCTAGTCCCTGGTTTAGGTCTGAATTCTAGCACTAGGGGGTTTGTGTGGCCTCTACTGAGCTCAATTACCCATCACAACTCAAGAATTCCAAAACCATTAACTAGAACTTTCCTACCCTCACTAAACTTCACTATACTGGTTTAAAGTTAACATGGATGTAAAAGCAATGGGAAAACTAAGCTAATGGTTCAGAAAAATACCTCATTTGGCAACTCAAGAATTTTCTTGAGCTGCCCCAAGTATCCAAAATGTAAGCTTTCTTGGTCTAATGTGTTGCTTGTGAGCTTGTGCAACTTTTTTATGAAGTGGGGAAGATGTTTTGGTAAGTTTTTGAGATGTTTTGAGGTGAAGAAATGGAGGTAGGAGAGAAGGCAGCAGCAGCAGCTAGGGTGTGGGAGAGGAGAGAAGATGGTGAGGAAAATGAAGTAGGAATGGGAGTTGATCCAAGGTTTGACCCCTTACCCTATCATTTTCTCTCATGCCCATCCCTCCATTCTTTATTCAACCTTTTTCTTTTCTTTTCTTTTTCTCATTCTCTCTAATTTACAACCATGCAAGAATCACGAAGAATGCCATGATAAAAAAAATGTTACTCATGAAAAAAAAAAGACTTGTGCATGTTTTGCTTAAAACCCGATTAGCGATTTTTAATCGCGATTAGCACTAAATTAGTGTCAAATAAATCGTAAAGCTTCATAATTTGCCTAAATCCAATAAGGCACCCTCAATATGAATAATTTTTATAATTTTCCAAATTTTTTCCAAATTTATCGGTATTTAATTATACCGCCTTATTAAAATATTCAATAATTTATTATTTAATTATAAAAATTCGCAAAAATAATATTTTATTTTTT
Organism: Agapanthus africanus; assembly: GCA_030015575.1. Lineage (NCBI taxonomy): Eukaryota > Viridiplantae > Streptophyta > Magnoliopsida > Asparagales > Amaryllidaceae > Agapanthus > Agapanthus africanus. The sequence goes on from CM057337.1 coordinate 503,573,227, forward strand.
TGAAATGTTACAGGATATGGTCGCCCAGTTCTGACGACTTGGCTGGTTGCTTCATTCGCTTGATGAGCCCGTATTTGCCGAGCTATATAATCATCGAGCATGGCTTTGGAGATGGTATCCTCCTTTGCTACTGACAGAGCCGGCAGAGGATTTGATGTCTCTCCTCTACCATCTTCAGTTATTACCGGTGGATTTTCTGCTGGAGGGTCCGGCTGGATCATCACGCCCACCATATCTTGGAATAAAAGGGCCATTTGTTTTATGTTGGCCGCTTATTCCGCATCCTCTTTGTCCTTCTCAAGCATTCTCCGAAGGAATTCGACATCAGTTTCCTGCTCATGACGTTGCTCTGAGGATGTCTCCGGGCTTGCTTTTGGTCCCGTGAGTGCGGCCATAGCGGTTAGCATCTCTTGGAGCTTTTGTTGCTGCTGCTCCTGAGCCTTAGTCACTGATCGCGTAAGCGGTCGATGACCTGTGGAGATACGGCTATTCTCTTTTCCGGATGCCATATAGACGGTATGCAACACCATGCTCCCAGACTTAGGGCATTTAGGCTCAGTGCCCTTGATATTTGTCGCAGACACGGGAATTTTCTCTTGCCTTCTCCTCTTGTGGGCGGTCGAAGTTGAGGAGGCCGTTGTAGTGGGCACCCAAGTAGCTGTCGCCTTCTGTGGCTTGACAGGGTGGTCCTCTTCTTGCAAAACCTTCATCTTTTTCTGTCGACAGAGATAGTCTTGATCTATCACGGAGTCCTGGACCTGTCGCCAAACTTTATAAATTTCAGAGGACAGCCGCTGAGGGGGCTGCTCTAGCTTCGCCTTTGTAGCGTTCTCCATTGGTGGAGGAGATCTTTTTAATACAGCAGTCAGAGAGTTTTTGCGTACCCTCCTAACTAGTTCAAAGCTGTTCCCAGTTGGAACAGCATCATCAATTTCCACCGTTGGAGCCGGCGGAGTCAATCCAGAAGGGGAATTGCCCCTAGCCTTCCATACTCGGCACCAGTGGCGACGTCGAGCATGTCGAGCCAAGTGAACTGGCTCAGCTATAGGGGCGGCTTGATCGTGCCTCCTGTTCTGGTCAGGTGCTGTTATTGGCGCCAGCCTATTGAAAATGGACATCCGCTGAGCGGGGATAGCCAACCTGTCGAAGGCAGACTTTCGAGCAGGAGGAGCAATCTTGGTGACTTCGTTTGGAGCAGGAGCCGAAACAGTCAGTCTTGCGAAGACCGACTCCTTAGCAGGGGAAACCGCTTTTGCGACTTCAGGAACAGGAATAGCTATCCTCTTCGGGATAACCTCTTCCGGTATCGCGGGCTTCTTCACAGGCCTATTGGAGCTTCGGCCCAATCTGTTAAAGACTGAGGTGCTTGGTTTGGGCAACACGTTAAGGGGGGCCGCAGTAGTTGTGAGCCGATCAAAGACCGACTTCTTCTTAGTTTCTTATGATGGCAGTGGTGCGTTGAAGCTTATGGGTGGGAGCATGATCCCAAAGAATAGCCCTGTGGTGGTTTGCGTCACCTGGTCCACCGGCATTGTAAAAACGGAGGCCGCCAGAGGCCCGTGGGTCACTCCTACAGCAGGGACGGAGTGAGAGTTATTGCAGTTGTTGCAATTTGTGCAGTTGAAAACCATTGATCTTGTGTTTTCTGCACGGAGCAAGACACCCAATCATAGTACCTTAAATCCAGGGGCAACCATAGCAAACCGCGATTCGTTCACGAAACACAACACAAGAAGTGTGGAGTGGAAAGAGGAAAAGGTCCCACCGGGCGTGCCGGAATCTGTTCTCCGCCGAACACAGAGATGAGACCGCGTAGGTCCGTCTTCCCTGAATTTCGAGGGCAGATGCTATTTGGTGTTATCCGTCCACCTCTCCGAAGATACCAAGTTGATTTATGACACCATGTATCGAAGGTTTAAACGGATGCGGCCGATGTAGCAGACTTCATCAGATTCCCCCTTGTTGAGGGGTTTTTTATTGTAGGGACGCTCTTCCCTACAGGCGCAAGCCCCAGCAGTTAATTAAGCTACCGCATCGCGGTAACCACTTTCTCCTTCTCCAGATGTTCATTTCATATCGTGGGTGTTTGTTTTGTTTTTGGTTGCCCGTGGATTGTATACGGAGACTAATTTATGTTGTCTCCCGTAGAGCGTGGATTAGTCCAAATCCGTATTTTCTTAGATTTGGGTTTGGGTTGGGTTTAAGGATTGTTAGTCTCATTTGAGACTACGATCAACTTAAACGTTTGTTAAGAATACATTAATCTAATTTCAGACCAAGATCAACTTAACGGGATCATTTAGATCCAACAAAGAGCATTTGGACTCTATTGTTTTAGTTTAGGGACTTTGCGGTCCAGTTTAAAGACATCATAGTCTGTAAAGTTCAAAAACATCATAGTCCATGGGATTAAGGACCCCACGGTCCGAGGTTAAGGACATCATAGTCCATGGGTTTAAGGACCCCACAGTCCAAGGTTAAGGACATCATAGTCCATGAGTTTAAGGACCCCACAGTCTGTAGAATGTCTGGATGTCAGGATCCGTCAGCTCTCTGAAAACGTTGAAGGATTACAACGACACATATTAGAGAAGTGAAGAGATGTACCCTTGAACCATTAATGGTTGGGAGATCTGTAGTCCAATTGGGACTAAGATCTGAGATTTATGAGCATATGGGCTCAATTAATCTGAATGAGGTGTTTATGTCCCACTTGGGCTCGGCTCACTCAGTTAAAATGTTAAACATTTGACAATGCTGAGCATTGACTTGAGTTCTGACATCCTTTCTGTCTTATATTGAATGCTGAGCATTCATCATACCTCTAAGGCTTTATTTAAAGAACAGTTTATGTTCTATCAGCACACGCGTGAGGAACACGCGGCGCGCTCGGCGCTAGCGCCAGTTAATAAGCGCAAAGCGCTTCTGTGATATAGCGCACATGTGAGGAGTATGTGGCGCGCTTGGCGCCAGCGCCAGTCTATGAGCACAAAACACCGGTTTATTAGCGCAAAGCGCTATTTGTTCAGTGGCGCACACGTGAAGAGCATGTGGTGCGCTTGGCGCTGAGTGCCAGTCCATGAGCGCAAAGCGCTATTTGTTAAATGGTGCACACGTGAGGAGCATGTTGTGCGCTTGGCGCTGTGTGCTAGTCAAAGAGCGCAGAAGGGCTTCTGATCAGTTTTATGATCTGAGAAATAAATTCTCATTTGTAAGAGACTTTGTCTCAAGGTTCTAAAAACAAAGTTCTTATTTTATAGGAGATATTTCAATCTCTTATTTTGGTAAAAGGCTTTGCCTTTATGGATCTGTGATCCTAAGAGAATTGAATTATTCTCCCCCCTTTTTATAATGAGATGTTCATGGTCTGTTTTTGTAAAAAGGCCTTAGTCTTATAGATCTATGATCAGTGAGAAGAATTATGTTCTTCTTCTTTAATGAGATTCTTCTTATCTTTTTTCTTACCTCGAAGAAAAGTTCTACTTCTAACGAGAGCTTGCTCTTATTTCTGAGATTTCTCAAAGTTTGTAGGGGGTTCCTCTATATGAGACTTGAATTCTTGGGGCCTTTATTTAGGGCAAGCTAATTTGTTCAATCGGTTAAGGAGATCTTTTTTCCAATTGATTTGGGGATTTCCCCATCTTTGGATCTTTGATCCAAGGGCTTCTGATTTACAGAAGGCAATCTTCTTGTTTTTAACAAGATTGAGAAATCTTTTCCCATACAGAATTTATTATGTATTTTGGTGATTTTTTAATCACCAATGGATCATTGATCCAACAGTGCTCTGATTTACAGAGCACAATCTTTTTGTTTGAAAAGATTTTGAGGAATCTTTCCTTAACAGAATTTCATTCTGGTTAACTGATGATTTATCATCTTTATGGGATCTTTGATCTGACAGTGGGGAACATTTAGTTCCACCGCTAGCACACTCGTGCTTTGCACGTGAGCGCTGCTTCAGGGCACTAGCACTCTTTACGCCAGCGCACTCTTGCTTTGCACGTGTGCGCTGCTTCATAGCACTGGCGCTCTTTGCGCGAGCACACTCGTACTTTGCATGTGAGCGCTGCTTCAGAGCGCTGGCGCTCTTATGAAGTGCTGCTCATTTCAAATTTTGAAAACTGAACAGTGCTTTACTCTGATTAGGGGAAACAATCATCCATGCCATATTTAAAAATTTTCCGTTCTAGTAAACCCTAACCTTAGAATCGCTACTAGAAAATCCGACGAAAAATAATGTAAACACTTTACATCCAAAGTGAACAAGGAATACAAACTTTATAGACCGGTCCTTCATTTCAATAGCTCCGTAGAGTAGTCCCTTCGCTGCGATCACGAACTCCCGGACTCTAGAGAGACAACCATGAGGAAACGAACATGCTTGCATCGAAGTCTTCGAGGCCGAAGATGATCTACGCCGAGGAGACACTAACCCAAGCTATCTCTTCACTAATGGTGAGATTAGTGAAGCAAACACCCTATACTAAATGGCAAGTAGTAAAAGATGATGAAGTAGGAAGTGTGCTCACTTTAGATTTATTTTTCTCACACTAAATCTTCACTTGGAAAAAACTTAGCAAGCTTTTTCTTTTGTTGAAGAAGAAGAAGAAAATGAAACTCATGAGAGAGTGAGGTAAGAATTGCAACCATGGTGAGTTAATGTCAGGCCTAACTCATGTAGAGAATAAATCATAGCTATGAGTTAAGGGTTAGATTAACAAATATCTTAAGCTAGACAAACAAGTGGACATAGTCAATGAAACCTACAAGCTTCTACAAGCTTTGAGCCATGACTCATTATCCAAATGTTTAAAATACTTAAGACGAATAAAACCCTAACTTAACCTAGCATGGTTTGAGTCTCATACTTACTATGTTGCATGTGTAACCTAGCATGACACACTTATATATATCATATATATCTTTTTTGCCAAAAAGAAAACAATACATATATCACATATATGTAAAGTATATCAAATATGAGAAAAGAAATCTTAAGTGAGCTAATATTAGTTAATGTAATGTAATATATCAAATATATAATTATACAGTAAATTATTAAATCAACTCTTGATTTAATAATCCGGCTATATCACATATAACCGACTAATATCATATGTAACATCTTATCGAATCAACACTTGATCCGATAACCCGGCTATATCACATATAACCAATCATGTCACATATTGCGAGAATGGAATGCGGTATCACATACATGCATTAATCTCGGTCCCGCACATATCACATATGTGCTCCTACTCCGTTTCGCTTGAGCCAGGAAACCTCTGTGTAGTGCACTAAAGACTCGTCAATACGCCGGCAGTAAGTGATGATCATATCAAATACCCACAAGCCGCAAGCGGACTGCTAAACGTAACGTCCACCCGGGTATTGAGCGATCAGAAGATCAACAAGCAAGCCTGCTCGTACTCCTGCGAATCGAATCAGTAATACTACCGTACACTCCGGTCTTTTCGTCTGATATGTCGCATATCACAGCGTGGGGGTGGCATAACGTCAGACCCCATTAGCCTGATAAGTCATGACGATGCAAGGTCCATAACGGTTCGAGAAACTACTGATAACACTTACCAGTAAATCTCAGCAACCCTGGCCAGGGATTTCCTGTTATGGCCAATCGAGCATAGCGCAACATCAACTCCCAATACCGGGAAAGACGAAACCCCTCCTATCACTCAGTGCCTCCATGTGACATGGGACTGTACCTAAAAACCACCTTTTTGCATGATCTCTTGACCGTGGTGTGGTGGAAATCAAAGTACGGTGGGAATCACACATGACTCTATGACGATCTCGGGTCTACAGACTAAACTGTACCAGTGTCACCAGAGAACAGCTATCCGACGATAGGTATAATACCATCTAGGAGTTCTCGGCGAGTCCGTTCAGTGTACTCAGTCTCCACTTAGCACCCGTATACCTTCTCTGATGACAAACACCAATGGATATGGGATCATCCATCGCCCATCATATAGGTCGAGAAACGTATACGCTAGTCTACTCTGGAGTATCGATGCCCTGTCTCAATACTCCCACAACCAGGAACATTTGAAGGATGTACTTACCGACAATCCATGTCCCCACTAGTATGATCTACATCATGGTCCTGGTAGTCAAGTACTCATCCTAAGGGATTTATCAACATGTAATAGAGAGACAATCAGTGTACATGTTAAGATAAAGGGCAACCAGATAACATACTATCATATCGCGCAAGAGAGTCCTCCCTATATATGTTCAAGCATTCACTACAATATACATCACATGTACAGTAATGGCCTCTAGGGCATACATATAACTAACAATCTCTTACTTGCACTAAGACCATCTGTTGTAGTATCCAATACCTAACAATATAGCAGTGGTTATAGTATCCCATACTCAACCATCCCATAGAAGTCTCTCTAGGTGTAAGGCCTTTGTGAGTAGATCCGCTGTGTTAACCTCAAAATATACTCTCCTGATCTCGATTCCTTGGAGATCAACCATCTCCGTGATCAGGTGATACTTGCCTCAGAATATGTCTGGAATGCTGATGGGTCCTTCGCTCCTAGGCCAAAACCACAACTCCATTGTTGTCACAATAACCGTTATTGGATGCTCAATGGTAGGAACCTTGTTCATCTCATGAACAAGAAATGTCCAGACAGCCACTTTGGCAGCATCATTGGTAGCAATGTATTCAGCCTTTATTGTCTAGTATGGCACGGTATCTAGTTTGGAACTCTTCCAACATACCTTCCCTGCACTGAGGGTAAAGACAATGCCTGTGACTGACTCTCAGTCTGTTGGATGTAGTGCCCTCAAAGTCAATTATTGGATCCCAGGTACGTGATTGCAATGATTGAGGGAGGACCTATACCGGTAGGACAGTCTTACTCGAGATGATGGTATGCTATCTGGTTTGCCTTTATCAGTCGTGTACAGTTTTAGGTGACATGATCACTATTACACGTTGATAGAGCCCTTAGGATCCTGCTTGACTACCAACAGTATGATGGCGATCATTTACGTGAGAGTTGGGTAGTCTATAAGCACATCCTTAAAAGTGGTCCCTACTCGTAGGAGTTTCGAGACAGGGCATCGATACTCCGGAGTAGACTAGTGTATACAGTCGAGACCCCGACGAGGGGCAGTGGCCGGTCTCACAAGCCATTGGTGTCAGTTGGATCACCTAAGATGTATACAGGTGCTCATTGGGTTATGAGTGCGCCGGACAGGACTCGCCGGAAACCTGCTAGTTGGTGTTATACCTAGCGTCAGATAGCAGTTCCCTGGTGACATGTGTACAGGTTAGTTCATCGACCTGAGGTCGTCATTTGTCTCGTGTGAGTTCCCATTATGCTTTGATTACTACCCTACCACGGCTTAAAGGAGTCGTGCAAGCTGGTTTTAGTTGGGTACAGTCCCAAGCCACATGGAGGCAAGTGAGCGGATCGGCAGGGGATTCGTCTCTCCCGGCATTGGGGATGAGATCGCGCTGTGTCTAGGAGAGCCATTACACCAAGTCCTTGGCCAAGGCAGGTGAGAATTACTGGTAAGTATTCCAGTAGTTTCTCAGGGTGTTTAGGGCTACTCTCCGACACGACCTATACTGCTATTGGGGGTCTGACGTTACCAGCCCCCTAGGCCCGATATGCGATGTTTATAGACGAACGGACCGGACTGTACGTATATTGTCACTGATAGGCTCAGTAGGGTTCCAGGATGAGTTCACTTATCGGCTTCCCTTTCCGTCAGTACATGGCCAGCCGTTACGCACTGCTAGTGTCGCTGACGTGCTTGTGGTTAAACCCACTGCCAGGGTACTGACGAGTGTTTAGAGTCCCCCACAGATAGTTTCCCAAGTTCGGGCGAAACGTTATAAAGGTCGTATGGTTTTATGGCAGGGTTCGAAAATGCACGTGCACTTGTGAACATGTCATATTTCGGACAGATAATACTGGTTGGCTTTGGTTTAAGACGGATCCAAGTATTATATTGAATCGGAATATTTTAGTCTCTCGTATTCGTATTCGGTCGGAATACGGATACAGGTTTGTATATACAGGTGAGGGGTATTCTCGTAATCCGTTACGAGAATATTTTAGAAGATGCATTTTTTTTTGGGTTAATCATTTTGGTTTAAATGATTATGGATTTTGGAAAGTGTGACTCATTCTTTGTGACTCATTAATTCTAGAATGTTCACTAATGACTCATGTAATGAGTTATTTAGTGAGTCATTAAAGTATTAATGAGGTTTGTTTTGTGTATAGATATTTTAGGGTTTGTAGAGATATTTTTGGAAGATATTTTTTGAGATATTTTCTTTACACAAACCATATATATCCACTCACAAAAGAAATCACCACAAGTGATTATGCTTGAGTTCTTGCTCTCTTGATAGTTTTCTTGAGTTCACAATTTTCAATCCTTAGCATCTTCTTCAACCTCCACTCTTACCCTCTCATGTGATGAGAACCAAATAGTGTTTTGAGACAAAATATTCTACTCATTCTCTACTCCATCTTGGTCATCTCTTTTAGCAGACTTAATGACCGAGTTGCCTCGGTTTAGAGGCGGGAGCCCAAATAAAGATCCGTTGACGTGGTGCTACCTTGGCGAGGAGACAGGAGATCGTAGATGCCGCGAGGAGCATTGGATGATGGCTAAAGACCGAAGGACTCGGATCGATCAGTACAGCCTTTCTACCTCTTTACAATTTGTTAGTTTAGCGTTAATGGCAAGATCCGGGTTATAGTATGCGATAGTGCCAGTTATAAAAGTTTTTGTTCCTCGTTTGGCGTCAGAATGACGGCCGGGGCGCTACCGTAGACTTACATGGTATCAGAGCCACGCCATTAACCTTTACTAACTTGTTCTAACGTATTCAAAACATCGATCGAACGAAATTTCCAAAACCGCACTTTTCATGTTAAAGTTTCTGTCGATATTTTAAACTGGTCTAAAAATCATTTTAAGTATCTCAGAAAATCGAGCAGGCTTTTCTAAGACTCTGGAAGAAATTTGGTCAACTGTTTCCACTATACTGCCGCGGAACCGCCGCACAAACCATGGTTTTGCCGCGGTTCCGCCGCCGTTTTGGAGGAACAGTATGTTAGTGTTTATGCCCCAGAGGCCATTATTGTATCATACTAGTTTGTATATTACTTAATGGAAGCTTGGGATATTCACAGTTGTATTGACAGTCTTGCTAAAAATAGTAGTATGCTACTTGGTTTGTGTCTACTTTAATATGTGCATATGTTTCTTATAACGTATCTCTTAGATATATTAGTAGAGCCCTTAGGATCTTTGCTTGATTACCAGCGTTGTGATGGCAGTCACACTAGTGGGGGCTGGGTAGTCTATAAGCAACATCCTATACAGGTCCCTAGTCGTAGGATTATCGAGACAGGGCATCGATACTCCGGAGTAAACTAGTGTGTACGCTTCTCATCCCAGTTGGGGAAATGGTCTGTCCCACAGCCATCAGTACGTCGTACTGGAGATAGTATACAGGTGCTCGTTGGGTTACGGGTACACCTGACAGGACTCGCAGGGAACTGTTGGTTGGTATTATACCCGTCATCAGTTAACAGTTCCCAGGTGATATGAGTACAGCATAGTCCGTAGACTTGACACTGCTACTTCGCCTCGAGTGTGTCCCACTGTTCTTAGATTGCTACCCTACCACGGCTCAAAGGAGTCGTGCAAACAGGTAGCAGTTGAGTGCAGTCCCGAGCACTTGGAGGCAGTGGCGGTTAGACAGGATTCGTCTCTCCCGGTATTGGGGGTTGATATCGCGCTGTGTCAGAGAGCCATTATGCAAAGTCCCTAGCCAGGGCAAGCGAGATTTACTGGTAGGTTCCAGTAGTTTCTCAAGGTGTAATGGGCTACACTCCGACACGACTTATACCGCTATTAGGGGACTGACGCTTGCCGCCCCCTAGGCCCGATATGCGATTGTCTTAGACGAACAGACCGGACTGTACGGAGATTGTCACATCTGGCTCAATAGGAGTTCGGATGGGTTTCCTCATCGGCCTTCTTATCGACATCTACCTGCGGACCGTTACGTACAACTAGTGCCGCTTGCGGTCTGTGGTTAAACCCACTGCCAGCGTGGTGTCGAGTCTTTAGAGTCCCACACAGAGAGTTTCCCTGCTTCGGGCGAAACGATATAGAGGTCGTATGGTTTTATGACAGGGTTCGGACGCATATGTGTTTTTACGCACGTACGATGTTTGGACAGTTTTTACTAGTCGGCTTTGGTTTAAGCCATATTCTAGTATCGAATTATTGGATTTATACAGTCTAAAGTTTTTCCGTGTTTTCACGGATAGGAGGGGCATTCTCGTAAATTGTCGGGAAGCTTCTAGAAGGATGATGACTTGGAGGGTAAGGTGGCATTTGCATTTATTGGATTAATGAGTCATGAGAGTGAATCATCCATGGAGTTAATGTTGCATTAATGTTTTAGATGACTCATGAGATGAATCACTCTATAAATTAATGAAGCATGATGACACATATTTATTTGTTATTTATTTTAATAAAATCATATGCTTCATATATTCAAATGATATCATTCATCCAAAAGGACTCTCACTCACCTTCTCTCTCCTCAAGCTCTCTCTCTTCAAACCCTAACCCTAACCTCTCATGTGTTGAGATCAAGGGTTAGGTAGACTAATACATCCATAATCCAACTCTGTATCACCTAGATTGCTTAGATTAGCACTTTGAGAAACCTAATTACCTCAAGTTAGAGGTCAAGCTTGGAGTAGGAGCTCTTGGGTGGATTGTCTTTGACTCGAGGAGGCCGTTGAGGTGCCGACGTTCCAAAGAGCTTACGAGGAGTGGAGGATAGCGATGAAGACCCGAAGGATAAGTAACGTGAGGTATAACTTCGAATCCGAGTAGTTAAACCTCTCGTAGTTTGCTAGTAATGGTTTAGACACGATCCGTGTGCTCAAGTCCGTGTTACGAAGCTTTGATAATCATTTTTCATATATTCCGCCTCCCCGCAAGCTCGTGGGGTGCGTGACATGGACTTACAGTGGTATCAGAGCCAACTAAACCTTTACTAGCTTGTTAGCAACTAATTAGAACTTCGATCGTCGGGAAAACGCGAAAACAACACCCCGAAACCCTATCAGTTTCTGTTAATTTTAAAAGTGTCGAAAAAAATATTTGATATGCCTTAAAATTCACAGCAGGGTATTATAAGAATTCTGGGAAAATACGAGAACACAACTCGGCAAGACGGCCGCGGAACCGCGGCCAAATGGTGCTTTCGGCCGCGGATCCGCCGCCGAGTCAACCCCGAGTTGACTCGGATTTGCGTAGTAATTCATATTTTAAAGTGTTTTGTTTTCCAGCATATTCTGTTTCTGCCCAGGTTACTTCTGTGCTGGCTTGCATTTGGGGTAGACACGGAAAAAAGTTGTCGATCGATATTCTAAGTTATTTGCTAATCGGGTTTTTATCTGTAATGTTTAATGTGTTCTTAAACCTCCCATAACTGCTAGTATGTCGGTTGGAAGGGGGTTGCACATTTCTGTAATGTTTACTGTTTGTGCATATGAACTTGACTGGATCGTTGTAATGATTAGCCGGGGTTTGAGATGAGTTTTATATTCATTCATTCGATGTAAATTGTAATATGATGTAATATTCTTTTGCGGGGCACATCCAGGTTGCGGTTGTAGCCACCGTTGTATTATTTCATTTACTGTTTTTTGCTCCTAGGATAGACCCAAGGTGGGGTACACAAACTACTGGGTACGTTGAAGTGTTTAGTGGCCTATTCACGTTGTTGAGGGAGACCGCTTCACTTCGGGTACTTGGCAGGTAGTTTGCCGTACCCGTATGGGTCTAGGGTTGGGTAATGGCTATTCATCACAACTGTGTAATCCGTCTTTTGTCGCAGGCTCAAAGCAAACGCGGATTGCTTGTATATCCAATAATGTTTATCAGTGATCTGGAATGCATATTATTGCGTCTGATGAATGTACAATATCTATATATGATAGCTATTTAGACGTCACTTATGTTTTACACCCGCGCTAACCCAGCCCCCGCTCTGTCGTTAGTTAAGTAACCTAACGGGTGATGACGGGACCCAGTGGCAAATGCGGATGGCATAAGAGAACGTTGTATTTTCGTTGTTTCTTGCAATGATAGGTTATATGATGGGACGCATTATTTTAATGCAAAGAAAATAAACCAAAGTTGAATCGTTGGAACAAATTTAAAAGAAACCACTCGGTTATTTTAAAAGAGCAGAATTTTTTAATTGCGGAGCTTTAACCAGTTCTTTTAAAAAACTATCAGCTTCCTTCGATTATATCAAGTTCACTATGTTCACGGTTTCACCAAAACCAGTCGTAGCCCTCCGTCATTTCTTATGAATGGTCAGTAGTATTCAAGCTATGTTTGTTTGGCCCTTAGTCAAGACATAGTGATTGGTAACTGCTGGGGTATTCATTTGTTGCATAGATAGATGAGTTGGTTTGGGACAGTCGTATTACTTTGTTTGGCCCTTAGTCAAGAGTATATACGGGTGGGTTCAAATTAACAAGATAATGATGGGTAGAACTTAACATGTGATTTATGATTTGTTGGCCCTTAGTCAAGGTCATAAGAACATGGGGCAAAAATCCACATCGGGAGTTTCTAAAGAAACTGAAACTTGCTAGTGTTGCATACCATTTGGAGTTTGATGAATGTTGGTAGGATTCCTTCAACATTATCATACGATGATATTTGGATCCCGATCCTACTGTGAGTATATGCTACTTATCAGGAGATTCGTCACTTAACGATCAATGCTATAAACTAAGTAGGTGTCGAGAAAGGTGTCAGCGGGGCTACGCCCCCAGAGAAAAGAGGTTATTTAATTAAGGAACTTCGCGAAAGTGTTGGAAAACCTCCCTCGAAGTACCGACACTGGCCTGGCTGAACGGTTAAGCAAGTATTGTACAGTGAGAATAGTCCTGGCTAATTCTTCTTTTATGGTTTGAGGACGGATTCGAGAAACAGTGGGAGCCATCCAGTTTAGATAAACTAAAAACCAATCTAAACTTGCAAGAGCATCATGCTAAAGTGTTTTCTTCTCTCTCTCTCATTGCAGCGACCTTGTGACCATGACTAGGTTACATCTAGATAACAAGTTGACTGAATCTGACTTATATAACTGGCAAAGGTCTGTCCAGATGTCCATTTCCTATGACAAGCTGGACCACCCTATTACTACTCAAGATCCCGCCGTCCCAGGTCCAGTTTCCACCGTCGCGGATATGGATATCCGTCAGACAAGGGAAAAGGATAAAGCGAAAGCCAAGTGCCTCGTGTTGGCTTCAGTTGATGGTGTATACCAGAAGCAGCACGAGAAGATGGACTCAGTTTCCATCTTTCTCTATAACAAAGATTTATATGGAGAGCAATCTCATATCGCAAGATATGAGACCTCGAACGAATTAATTCAAGCGAGGTTGGCTGTCGGGTCATCTGTAGGGGACGACGTCCTTACAATGATTAGCTATATTGATGAGCTCAAGGACCTGGAGACCACGTTGGGAAACAGGTCATACGCTGACTTATTTCCACAGTCCCTACCCTCTACTTACACCCTGAAAGAAACCAGGGAGACACAAGCTCTGCTTAATGGGGGACCTTCTTCTTCTACATCCAGGGCGAAAGCAAAGGGTGAAAAGAAGAAGACCTTTACAAAGCCGATATACGGTGTCAGTAAAGTAGGAGGAAAGGGAAGAGCAAAAGTTTCGGGACTTGCTATAGCTAAGGAGGGATGTTCCTATTGTTATGGAAACGGGCATTGGCAGAAGGATTGCAGGGCTTTGGAAGCCAGTAGCCAGGATACGAAGTATGTTGTGGCTTCGGCCTCAAGTGTGTTTGTAATTGAGAACTGTTTGTCAATTAATTCTACTTCCTGGGTACTAGATACCGGAGCAGGATCTCATATCTGTAATTCATTACATGCTTTGAGAAACCGTAGAGTTATAAGGGTAGGTGATTTGTCTCTCAGAGTTGCAAACGGAATGAGCGTGGACGCTGAGTCCGTGGGAGAATATCGCCTAGGTTTGACAAGTGGGCAGATATTGATTCTACGTAACTGTTTGTATGTACCTAGTTTGACTTGTAATATCATATCTGTGTCCTCACTTTTGAGAGAGGGATATGATTTTACATTCGTAAGCGATGTAGTTCACATCCACCTAAATCAAGTTCTTATTGGGTCCGGTACATTAGATGACGGTATATACGTATTGAGTCAAGCTCAGGTTTTCAATGTCCAGAACACACTTAAAAGAAAGTCTCCAGAAATAAACCAGGCTTTCTTATGGCATTGTAGATTAGGTCACATCAATGAAACACGGTTGACAAAGTTACATAAAGAAGGATATTTGAATCCGTTCGAATATCAAACTTATGCTACTTTTGAATCTTGTCTCATGGGAAAGATGACAAAGACTCCGTTTACTGGACGCGGAGTAAGAGCGAGCGAGCTCTTGGGACTCGTACACAGTGACGTGTGCGGTCCAATGTCTATACATGCGCGAGGTGGTTATTCCTACTTCATTACTTTTACGGATGATTTCTCTAGGTATGAACATATCTTCTTGATGAAGCATAAATCCGAGGCCTTTGAGAAATTCCGGGAATACAAGAGTGAAGTGGAAAACCAAACAGGCAAAAGTATCAAGACACTGAGATCTGATCGAGGTGGTGAATACTTAAGTGCCGAGTTTCTGGGTTACTTAAAAGAGAATGGAATTCTCTCTCAGCTTACTCCTCCATACACACCACAACACAACGGTGTATCGGAAAGGTGGAATCGAACCCTATTGGATATGGTTCGTTCCATGATGAGTAAGGCTGAGTTACCGCGATCTTTCTGGGGTTATGCACTAAAATCAGCTGCATATCTTTTGAACCAGGTTCCAACCAAGACTGTGCCTGCCACACCATATCAGATGTGGAGTGGGAAGAAACCCTGTCTTAAACATTTTAGGACATGGGGATGTCAAGCTTTTGTAAAAAAGCAGCATGCGGACAAGCTCGAGGCACGCTCAGTACAGTGTAAGTTTGTGGGATATCCAAAGAACTCCAAGTGATATTATTTCTATTACGCAGAGGAACAAAAAGATTTTGTTTCTCGTCATGCCCACTTCTTAGAAACTGAATTTTTAGAAAATCAGAAGAGTGGGAGCGCGATAGAACTGGAAGAAATTCCAGAACCACAAGCTATTACTGAAAGTTTGGTAGAACCAGAAGTTTCAGAAGAAAGGGACGTACCAGCGCCTATCTGCAGAAGTAGTAGGCAGTCTCATCCGCCCAAGAGATACTACGGTTTTCTCATAGACGGGGATCGAGAAGATTGCATCATTGATAATGATGACCCTACTAGCTTCCAGCAAGCCATTCAGAGCGGCGACTCGGTAAAATGGCTGGATGCAATGCGAACCGAAATGGAGTCCATGTATACTAACAAAGTATGGACTTTGGACATTGCTCCAGATGGGGTAAAACCCGTAGGATGCAAGTGGATCTTTAGAAAGAAAATTGGTGTAGATGGACAGGTTGAAACCTGTAAGGCTAGACTTGTTGCAAAGGGTTTCCGTCAAAGACCTGGTTTGGACTATGACGAAACCTTTTTCTCCAGTGGCTATGCTCATATCCATTCGGGTCCTTCTTGCCATTTCTGCCTTCCACGATTATGAGATCTGGCAGATGGACGTAAAGACGGCTTTTCTAAATGGTAATTTGGAAGAGTGCGTCTATATGGATCAGCCAGAGGGATTCATTCAGAGTGGGAGCAGTGGTAAAGTGTGCAAGTTGCTTAAGTCCATTTATGGACTAAAGCAGGCATCGCGGAGTTGGAACATCTGTTTTGATGATACTGTCAAAGAATTCGAGTTTATCAAGAATCCAGATGAACCATGCATATACAGTAAGATTGTAGGGAGAGTTGTAGTATTCCTCGTCTTGTACGTGGATGACATTCTCCTAATAGGAAATGATATTCCTATGCTACAGTCAGTCAAAAGATTCTTGTCACAGAAGTTCTCCATGAAGGATCTGAGTGATGCCACCTACATTCTGGGGATCCAGATCTATCGTGATAGATCAAAGAGGATGTTGGGACTTTCGCAGTCCAGGTACATAGACACCATATTGAAAAGATTCAGTATAGAAGATTCTATGTGCGGTAACCTACCGGCTTGTCACGGAATCACCCTCTCCAAAGAGATGTCTCCCAAGACTGATTTGGAAAGGGATTGCATGTCGATTATACCCTACGCTTCTGCGGTAGGCTCTAAAATGTATGCGATGTTATGTACCAGACCAGATGTAGCATACGCATTGAGCATTGTAAGCCGGTATCAGGCAAAACCAGGGGAGAAGCACTGGATAGCAGTAAAGAACATTCTCAAGTACCTGAGGAGTACTAAGGATATGTTCTTGGTGTATGGCGGAAAAGACCTCCAGATCGAGGCCTTTCCCGACTCCAGCTTCCAGAGTGACAAGGATGACTCCAAGTCCATGTCGGGTTATGTCTTTACCCTCAATGGAGGGGCGGTCTGTTGGAAGAGCTCCAAGCAGGAGACCGTTGCTGACTCAACAATGGAAGCGGAGTACATAGCTGCTTGCGATGCCGCAAAAGAAGCTGTCTGGATGAAGAAGTTCCTCACAGAACTTCAGGTGGTTCCTACTAGTGTTGGTCCAATACCTCTGTATTGCGACAACAACGGCGCTATAGCTTTAGCGAAGGAACCCAGGTCCCATCAGAAGTCCAGACACATCTTAAGGCGGTATCACCTGATTAGGGAGATCGTAAATCGCCGGGAGATCAAGGTAAAGAGAGTAAATACAGAGAATAACACTGCTAATCCATTCACAAAGGCCATTCCTCAGACGCAGTTCGAGAGGCTATTCGAGATGATAGGTCTGCAATATGCCAGTATATGGCCCTAGTGCAAGTGGGAGATTGTTAGTGTTTATGCCCTAGAGGCCATTACTGTATCATACTAGTTTGTATATTACTTAATGGAAGCTTGGGATATTCACATTTGTATTGACAGTCTTGCTAAAAATGGTAGTATGCTACTTGGTTTGTGTCTATTTTAATATGTGCATATGTTTCTTGTAACGTATCGTTTAGACATATTAGTAGAGCCCTTAGGATCTTTCCTTGATTACCAGCGTTGTGATGGCAGTCTCACTAGTGGGGGCTGGATAGTCTATAAGCAACATCCTATACAGGTCCCTAGTCGTAGGATTATCGAGACAGGGCATCGATACTCCGGAGTAGACTAGTGTGTACGCTTCTCATCCCAGTTGGGGAGATGGTCTGTCCCACAGCTATCAGTACGTCGTACTGGATATAGTATACAGGTGCTCGTTGGGTTACGGGTACAACGGACAGGACTCGCAGGGAACTGTTGGTTGGTATTATACCCGTTGTCAGTTAACAGTTCCCAGGTGACATGAGTACAGCATAGTCCGCAGACTTGACACTGCTACTTCACCTCGAGTGTGTCCCACTGTTCTTAGATTTCTACCTTACCACGGCTCAAAGGAGTCGTGCAAACAGGTAGCAGTTGGGTGCAGTCCCGAGCACTTGGAGGCAGTGGCGGTTAGACATGATACATCTCTCCCGGTATTGAGGGTTGATATCGCGCTGTGTCAGAGAGCCATTACGCAAAGTCCCTGGCCAGGGCAAGCGAGATTTACTGGTAGGTTCCAGTAGTTTCTCAAGGTGTAATGGGCTACGCTCCGACATGACTTATACCGCTATTAGGGGACTGACGCTTGCCGCCCCCCTAAGCCCGATATGCGATAGTCTTAGACGAACAGACCGGACTGTACGGAGATTGTCACATCAGGCTCAGTAGGAGTTCGGATGGGTTTCCTCATCGTCCTTCTTATCGACATCTACCTGGGGACCGTTACGTACAGCTAGTGCCGCTTGCGGTCTGTGGTTAAACCCACTGCCAGCGTAGTGTCGAGTCTTTAGAGTCCTACACAGAGTGTTTTCCTGCTTCGGGCGAAACGATATAGAGGTCGTTTGGTTTTACGACAGGGTTCGGACGCATACGTATTTTTACGCACGTACGATGTTCGGACAGTTTTTACTAGTTGGTTTTGGTTTAAGCCAGATTCTAGTATCAGATTATTGGATTTATACAGTCTAAAGTTTTTCCGTGTTTTCACGGATAGGAGAGGCGTTCTCGTAATTTGTCGGGAAGTTTCTAGAAGGATGATGACTTGGAGGGTAAGGTGGCATTTGCATTTATTGGAGTAATGAGTCATGAGAGTGAATCATCCATGGAGTTAATGTTCCATTAATGTTTTAGATGACTCATGAGATGAATCACTCTATGAATTAATGAAGCATGATGACACATATTTATTTGTTATTCATTTTAATAAAATCATATGCTTCATATATTCAAATGATATCATTCATCCAAAAGGATTCTCACTCTAACCTTCTCTCTCCTCAAGCTCTCTCTCTTCAAACCGTAACCCTAACCTCTCATGTGTTGAGATTAAGGGTTAGCTAGACTAATACATCCATAATCCAACTCTATATCACCTAGGTTGCTTAGATTAGCACTTTGAGAAACCTAGTTACCTCAAGTTAGAGGTCAAGCTTGGAGTAGGAGCTCTCGGGTGGATTGTCTTTGACTCGAGGAGGTCGTTGAGGTGCCGACGTTCCAAAGAGCTTACGAGGAGTGGAGGACAGCGATGAAGACCCGAAGGACAAGTAACGTGAGGTATAACTTCGAATCCGAGTAGTTAAACCTCTCGTAGTTTGCTAGTAATGGTTTAGACACGATCCATGTGCTCAAGTCCGTGTTACGAAGCTTTGATAATCATTTTTCATATATTCCGCCTCCCCGCAAGCTCGTGGGGTGCGTGACATGGATTTACACAGTACACCATTTTTCTTCTGGGTGTTTTGCATGTGGAATTGTGGTTTCTGGAATATTTTGTTTGGGCCCAGATTTTGTTTGAGTACTGGAGTTGTACTTGGGGCCCACTTCGGGAAGTTTTGTTGATCGGAATTATAAACTTGCTAGTTTACAGTACTTACTTTATATCTCGGACCGTGAATGTCATTCGAGCGGTAAATCGTGTCTAATTGCTATAGTCCTTTTAGACGGGTTTGCGAACGTGACATTCGCGTTGATGTTCTGTGTTGTGCTGTGATGTTGCGGATTTGTCGTGGTGGATAGCTGTGTGCAATGGTAGTGCAGTTTGGATTTATTTGTACATTTGATATTGCGGGACGAGCGTCCAACATGTGGACTGCCGTCACTGCCTGTTTGTATAATATTCTTTTGGGGCACGACAGGGTTGAGGTCGATGTACCCGTTGTACATATTTTTCATTTCTGTACTAGGTTTACCCCGCGACGGAGTGCATGGGTAGCCGGGTTTTGGATGGCAACGGGTCCACATCTCATGGCTTTGAGAGGCAAAAGGGGCCTCACTCTAGAATTGGCAGACTATTCGCCGCACTCGTAGAGGGTACAGGTTGACCCAAGATGGAGTGCCCAAGTTACCGGATTCCGTGATGTGTTGGGTGGTCCATTCACTTTGCTGTAGGGGCTGCCTCGCTTCTGGTTTTGGCGGGTAACTTGACGCACTCGTAGGGGTCTAGATTTTCATTGCACAGGCTATCCACACGACCAGGGGAACGTCGGGTTTCAGTTGCGGCTCTGTGAAACCCGGGGATCCCAGATTATCTGTATTGTTCTGTGATGCTTATTACTTTTCTGTAATGTTGCATATTATCATGCCTGGAACGATTATTGTATATTGGTATATATATTAGTAGATGTTGTATATGTTTTACACCCGCGCTAGTCCAGTCCCCGCTCTTTCGTTAGTTAAGTAACCTAACGGGTGATGATTGGACCCAGTGACGAATGCAGATGGCATATACGTATATTTTATTTCCGTTCTTTTCTGGTGTGATTAATTGATGGGACTGTGTTGATTCTGATCAATGCAAAGGAAAACAAACCTGTTTGGACGTTGTTGGAATAGTTTTAAAAAGTGTTATTACAAGGACGTTTTCTTTTGTTATGCATCGCGGTATTCAGTTGGAATATCCTGCACCTCATTCGAAGAGGCAAGGGCCGAGATCTCTTCACCGGGAGTGACCCCTTGGGCAGAAGTTTGTATCAGGGTAATAATTTCACTATAGTCGATTACATGTTGCTTTGCATCGTGGTATTCAGTTCGAATATCCTGCACCACATTCCACGAGGAAAGAGCCGAGATCCCTTCACCGGGAGTGACCTCTTTAGCAAAGGTTTTCGCCACTATATTTTTGTTAAAAGCTATCAGGTTCCTTCAACGAGATTAAGTTCATTACGTTAAAGGTTTTTTGCCAAAAACCAGCCGTAGCCCTTGTTCATATCAGAAAATTGCATTCTAATACCGCTCATTCATTATCTAATTGTTGTATTTATCGGTATTATTGACCAGTGTCTGCTCAGTATTACAGATTACAGATATCCATGACAAATACTGGAAATGCATCCAACAGCACGGATATATCACTTGAGGGAAGACACTGCGACCAGAAACGCTAACCGACCGATACTTCAGGAGTTCCTTTACGCAACAAGTTGTGTACACATTTTTTTATCTAAATGGTCCAACACAACAAGTGTGTACACAAGACTTTTAAGCACATGTGGATATGATTTTATATGCATTCGAGGATATGATTTTATATGCATATGATATTATATGCATTCAAGACTAAAAAACATGTGTTCAAATCAAAGGCAATCAAACAAATCAGCATGAGCCATAATGGAGCAGCCATGAATCAAGCCATATGTGGGAATGAAGTAATGAGCATTTAATGGTGAAGGTCATGTGTTGAATTACATATTCAAAATTCCCTCCAAACATTGGGTGCAAATCAGGTCGAAACAGAGAAAATAAACTAGACAAAAGAGATACAGGGGACAGAATAAGACACTGCACCAAATTCTGCACCAAATTGCCTTGTTTGGACCGGCCAAAAACCGGCCGGCCGGCCTCATTAGCTCCTGTGGGGCCCATCTTCTCACACACCCTCTCTCTCTGCCAGTTGGTCTCGATTTTGTTGTTTATTTGATTTCTTTCTGAGCCTATAAATACAGACCAGAGGCAAGAGGAAAGGGTAGCTTTTTATTTAGTTTTATCTTAGAATTCTTGTAATTTTTCTTTTCATTCTTGAGTTCTTGCCCCTTTGTCTTGACCTTGCAACTTCTCATTTTGAACTTGCAAGCTTAAGGCTTAGGTTCTTGACCTCAAGATCTCTTGTAATAAGTTGTTCTTCAATAAAAGTTCCTATTTTTATTACATGTCTTGTTCCATTTTACATGATTTCAATTGTGGAATTCTTGCTTTGCTTTGATCTTGCAACCTCTTTAATGAGCTTGCAACCTTAAAGCTTGGTATTTGGATTTCACACGTTGCCGGGGATCGAACACTTGGAGATAACACGCTTGAACTCATCGGTTCTCTTTTCATCTTTATTTCATTGCATGTTTGTATGTATCTTCTCTTTTCTTTCTTTTTAATTTGTAAATATGTGTGAGTAATCTTTTCACTTGTTAAGGGTGTAATATGTTAGATCGTATTCGAAGATTTTCTTTGTCCAAACTTTAAAACCTACAACTTGCCTATTGAAACTCCGTGCAAATCACCCGCAACTCCGCTCACTAGGTATCCTATCCTACCACGATAGTGATGATTCCTAATCATGACCGGATTGCCCGTGGTTTGCCGAAGGCTAAAATCAAGAGATAACAACGGAAGGACAAGGAAAACGGATTTAGCGAAATGCTGCAAATACCGTATTTCAAGTTCCCTAATCCACATTGTTACCTATTGTTTTAGTGTCAATACCAAGTTGGGGCTATAAGAAATTGGCAAACATCACCTTCATACAATCTAACTTATTACTACCTTTAACAAGTCCTTTTTATTCATATCTTTGTTACGACAATTAGTTAACCAACAAATCAAAACACGGTTTTAACTCGTTAAAACAAGCTATAAAAAACTTACCATCTCCCTGCGGACGACC
This sequence comes from Agapanthus africanus, assembly GCA_030015575.1. Lineage (NCBI taxonomy): Eukaryota > Viridiplantae > Streptophyta > Magnoliopsida > Asparagales > Amaryllidaceae > Agapanthus > Agapanthus africanus. Next base: position 503,595,364 of record CM057337.1, read on the forward strand.
CGTATTCATCGCGGCTCGCTACAAGCGACACCGTTTTGATTGCGGTAATTTCAAAACTCTTTTTAAACACGACACGGTTAGAACGTGACAATCAAATGGCGCCGTTGCCGGGGAGACATTAACGCTTTTATACTTGTAGTCTCGGGTTAAATTTGTGCATATTCTGTATAAAACTAACTTCTAACACATTCAAACAAATAACCATTCTTTTTGAAACCAACCACAAACACAAATAAAATTCATTTCTTCTATGGATTTGAATTCTGCTAACACTCTGATGCTAAAGAAATAAATCAAGTTATAAAATTGGAATGACATTTCTTCATTGAGACAACACACAAAATTTGAGCCAATTTCCTCACACAAAAACCGGCGACATTGTAAGTGCACGGCGGCGCCCCGGCCGTCTGAACGAGGCCAAAATGCGGAAACGATACTTTACTTTAACTTTTGAAACCGGCACCACCGCGCACAAAAATCCCGGATCGGGCCATTAATCTAATCCTACCTAACTAGAGAAGGGGTAGAGAGATATACCGAGCAATCCGTGTCCTTCGATCTTCTCGTCGTCGTCCCGATCTCCCCGCGAAATCTCCGGTCTTCAACTCCTCGTCGGAAGGGCACCACATCGCCGGGTTATTTTACGGGCTCCCACCTCTGGACCGAGGCAACTCGGGCACGAAGTTGGCGAGCCGACGTGCCCAAGAATTGCTGTAGAATAGTGTAGTACTATGTCTTATTGGGGTTTTAAGAAGTTGCCATGTATTGGTGGAGGAATGAGATAAGCTTTTTGGAGATGGAGCTATAGGATTTTGGAAGCCAAAATGAGACTAATTCTCATGCCACAAATTTTTGGACAGCCCCCATGACTTGTGGCTGGCCATGCTCATGCAAGAAAAAATGAGAGGAGAGAGTTCAAAGCAAGAGAATGAATGAATGAGCCAATATCATGCAAGGTTGAGTGAAAAAGAAAAAAGGCAAGTCTCACATCCATCATCATAACCCTCCATCATCAACAATCATCATGACTCCAAAAGTCAAGCCATCATGAACAAAAGAAAGTCAAGCAATAATGAAGTGAAGAAGTCAAATGATGGGGCAACCATCATGAAGCAACAATATGCAAAGACCACCCTCCACAATGCTAATTTGCACAAATGCAAATAAGCCCTCCTCCACCAACTTTCAGCCAAGGAAAGATACAAAGGAAAATGGCCGAAACGGAAAGCAAACTGGCAACTCCAAAAAAAAACTGATTCCGTAATAAATTACAAGAAAACCCCGCGACTGTATATACATACCCGCATTTGTATTCTGACCGAATACAAATGCAATGAGACAAAATCTACACTGTACTATATTAGGATCCGGCTTAAACCAAAGCCCTCTAGTATTATCCATCCGATCATGATCCGTGCAATACCGCACGTATCTGATTGAACCCTGCCATATCTCTATACGGCCTCTACAGCGTTTCGCCCGAAACTTGAGAAAACGGTCTCTGGGGGACTCTAAAGACTCGTCAACACCTTGGCTGTGGATTTAACCACTAGCAAGTCAGAGGTATTAGCCATACGTAACCTGCTACCAGGTATTGACCAAAAGGGACGTCGATGAGCGAACTCATCCCGACACCCTACTGAGCCTGTCAGTGACAATATCCGTACAGTCCGGTCCGTTCGTCTATGAGCATCGCATGGCGGGCCTAGGGGGTTGGTAAAAGTCAGACCCCCAAAAGCGGTACAAGTCGTGTCGGAGTGTAGCCCAGAACACCCTGAGATACTATTGGAATACCTACCAGTAAATCTCCTGCCTTGGCCAAGGACTTCATGTAATGGCTCTCCTAGACACAGTGCGACCTCACCCCCAATACCGGGAGAGACGAACCCCTGCAGATCCGCTCACTGCCTCCATGTGGCTCGGGACTGTACCCAACTAAAACCTGTTTGCACGTTTCCTTTGAGCGTGGTAGGGTAGTAATCAAATTACAGTGGGAACTCACACAAGACAAATGACGATCTCAGGTCGATGAACTAACCTGTACACATGTCACCAGGGAACTGCTATCTGACGTAAGGTATAAGACCGACTAGCATGTTCCCAGCGAGTCCTGTCCGGTGTACTTATAACCCAATGAGCACCTGTATACATCTTAGGTGAACCAACTGACACCAGTGGCTTGTAAGACCGGCCACCGCCCCTCGTCGGGGTCTCGACTGTATACACTAGTCTACTCTGGAGAATCGATGCCCTGTCTCGAAACTCCCACGACTAGGGACCTTTTAAGGATGTGCTTATAGACCCCAACTCCCACGTATATGATCGCCCTCATACTGCTGGCAGTCAAGAAAGAATCCTAGGGGCTCTATCAACGTGCAATAGTGACCTGTAAGGTCACTTAAAGCAGTACACGATGATAAAGATAAACCAGATAGCATACTATCATCTTGAGTAAGACTGTCCTACTGGGATAGGTCCTCCCTCAATCATTGTAATCACGTGCCTGTGATCCAATAATTGACTCTGAGGGCACTATCTCCAACAATCTCCCACTTGCACCCAAGGCTAATTATTGCGATGTCGCATACTCACAGCCCGTGTGATACCGAACATCCAACTTCTCTACTAATCAGTCTCACAAAACCAGTTTGCGAAACTAATGTGTTCGAGGAATAGCCTCAGTGAGTGGATCCGCTTTGATGTTTCTTTCTATGTCTCTCTATATCTCAAGTTCGCGGAGAAAGCCATCTCCCGAAATGAGCAATACCTGTCTTAGAATGTGTCTGGATGTTTGATGGGATCTAGTCCATAAATGAACTCCAAATCCAAACTTCTTAGACCGTATCATCAACTGAACCTAATCAGTATCCTGCGCTATGCCTCCCTCAGTACCCGCCTGGACCACTTGTCTAAAATACTGCCCCTCTTCAGAGGGAGAACTATAACTCTGACAGTCACTCTGTCATCCAGGTCACCTTGGAAGCCTGGACTGAAAACTGTCTCCCAAAGGAGGCTGCCGTTATCATTTCCCTAGAACATCAACTTATGTTCTAAAACTGCTTCCGATTGTTTCTCCAGGATTGGATCAATATCAACTTATTGCACCTACTGCAAAAAAAACATCTGGTGTGGTACTTGACATCTCATGATTGACTCAATTGCCTAAGCAAGTGATCTGCAAATCATGCACATCCCTCTCCCCTTTAGTCTGTAATGTTAGTGTATATGCCCTAGAGGCCATTACTGTATCATACTAGTTTGTATATAACTTAATGGAAGCGTGGGATATTCACCGGTGTACAGACAATCTTGCTCAAAATGGTAGTATGCTACTTGGTTTGTTTCTACTTCAATGTGTGTACATGTGTTTCTTTTAGCATATCCCCGATACACATTAGTAGAGCCTTTAGGATCTTTGCTTGATTACTAGCGTTGTGATGGCAGTCACACTCGTGGGGGCTGGGTAATCCACAAGCACATCCTTCTACAGGTCCCTAGTCGTAGGATTATCGAGACAGGGCATCGATACTCCGGAGTAGACTAGCGTATGCGCTTCTCATCCCAGCAGGGGAGACGGTCTGTCCCACAGCCGTCAGTACGTCGTACTTGAGATAGTATGTGGGTGCTCGTTAGGTTACGAGTACACTGGACAGGACTCGTCGGGAACTGATTGGTTGGTACTATACCTATCGTCAGTTGTCAGTTCCCAGGTAACCTGAGTACAGCTTAGTCCACTGACTTAACACTGTCACTTCGCCTCGAGTGTGTTCCCACTGCACTTTGATTACTACCCTACCATGGCTCAAAGGAGTCGTGCAAACAGGTAGTAGTTGGGTGCAGTCCCGAAGCACTTGGAGGCAGTGAAGGTTAGACAGGTTTCGTCTCTCCCGGTATTGGGGGTTGACATCGCGCTGTGTCTAGGAGAGCCATTACACAAGTAGTCCCTGGCCACGGCAAGCGAGATATACTGGTAGGTTTCCAGTGTTATCTCAGGGTGTTCTGGGCTACACTCCGACACGACTTGTATGTAAGTCCACGGTAGCGCCCCGGCCGTCTAACAGACTCCAAATGCGGAACAAAAACTTTTTACAACTGGCGCTATCGCGTACTATAACCCGGATCTACCATTAAAGCTAAGCTAACAAACTACAAAGTGGTTAGAAATATTATACCGAATGATCCGAGTCCTTCGGTCTTCAACCATCATCCCACGCTTGTTGCGGCTGCTCCGATCTCCTGAATCTCCAGTCTTCTCGTCTAGGTGGCACCACGTCGACGGATCTTTAAACGGGCTCCCGCCTCTGAACCGAGGCAACTCGGTCGTCAAGTTTGCTAAAAGAGACGACCAAGATGATGTAGAGAATGAGTAGAACACTTTGTCTCGTTGCGTCCAAAGCTATGGACGAACGGTTAATGAAGTTGCCTTTTATGGAATCGGGTAAATGGAAATGAGTAGATTAATTTCCATGAACCATAATCTTTTTCTCTCAAATGAACAACCTTTTTTTTTCACAATGAAGGGCCGGCCACATATTTGTAGGAGGGAGTTGAGTGTAGGAGAGAGGGGGGGTGAGTGTAAGCAAAGCTTATGAAGAAAATATCTAAGCACAAACAAAAATGCATTAATGCAAATGGTGACTCATAAACCTTAGTCACCATTTCATTAAATGCTACCAATGAACAAAGAAAACCTCACAAACCCTAGAAGCTTCCACACACATCACCCTCATGACTTACCCAAGGGAAGAAAAGATAAATCCGCATTTAACCGAATGTCAAAATACGGCTGATAGAAAACTGGAAACTGGCAACTTCCAAAAGCGATCCTGAAACGAATTTCAGGATGACCCCGTATTAGTATAAACATACCCGCATTTTAATTACGACCGAATACAAATGCATTTGAGACAAAAATATTATATCTACACAGTATAATACTTGGATCCGGCTTAAACCAAAACCGACCAGTATTATCTGCCCGAAAAATGACACGTGCGAAAACGCACGTGCATTTTTCGAACCTTACCATAAATCCATACGGCCTCTACAACGTTTCGCCCGAACTTGGGAAAGTGTCTGTGGGGGACTCTAATGACTCATCAACACACTGGCACTGGGTATAACCTTTAGCACGTCAGAGGTCCAAGCTGTACGTAACGGTTTCCTATGTATTGATTGGAAAAGAAGCTGACGAGCGAACTCATCAATAAACCTTACTGAGCCAGACAGTGACAATGTATATATACAATCCGGTCCGTTCGTCTATGAGTATCGCATATCTTCCTAGAGGGCTAGTAACGTCAGACCCCCAATAGCGGTATAAGTCGTGTCAGAGAGTGGCCCAGAACACCCTGAGATACTACTGGAGTACCTACCAGTAAATCTCCTGCCTCGGCCGAGGGCTTTGTGTAATGGCTTTCCCAGACACAGCGCGATCTCACCCCCAATATCGGGAGAGACGAATCCCCTGCCGATCCGCTCACTTGCCTCCATGTGGCTCGGGACTGTACCAAAAAAAGACCTGTTTGCACGACTCCTTTGAGCCGTGGTAGGGTAGAAATCAAAGCACAGTGGGAACTCACACGAGACAAATGATGACCTCAGGTCGATGAACTAACCTGTACACATGTCACCAGGGAATTGCTATCTGACGCTAGGTATAATACCAACTAGCAGATTCCCGGCGAGTCCTGTCCGGTGTACTCATAACCCAATGAGCACCTATATACATCTTAGGTGAACCAACTAACACTAATGGCTTATGGGACTGGCCATCGCCCCTCGTCGGGGTCTCGACTGTATACACTAGTCTACTCTGGAGTATCGATGCCCTGTCTCGAAACTCCCACGACTAGGGACACTTTAAGGATGTGCTTACAGACCCCAGCTCCCACGTATATGATCGCCATCATACTGCTGGTAGTCAAGCAAGAATCCTATGGGCTCTATCATCATGCAATAGTGAACTAAAGCATGTATACGATGATAAAGACAAACCAGATAGCATACTATCATCTCGAGCAAGACTGTCATATCGGTATAGGTCCTGCCTCAATCATTGCAATCACGTACCTGCGATCCAATAATTGACTTTGAGGGCACAATCTCCAACAATCTCCCACTTGAACTTAAGGCTAATTATTGCGATGTCGCAAACTCACAGCCAGTGTGATACCGAACATCCAACTTCTCTACTAATCAGTTTCACAAAGCTAGTTTGTAAAACTCTTGTGTTCGAGAAATAGCCTCAGTAAGTGGATCCGCCCTGATATTTCTTTCTATATCTCTCTAAATCTCAAGTTCGCGGAGAAAGCCATCTCCCGAATCGAGTAATACCTGTCTTAGAATATGTCTGGATATCTGATGGGACTTAGTTCATAAATGAACTCCAAATCCAAACTTCTTAGACTGTATCGATAACTGAACCTAATTAGTATCCAGCACCATGCCTCCCACAGTATCCTTTTGGACCACCTGTCCATAATACTGTCCCTCGTCAGAGGGAAAACTATAACTCTGACAATCACTCTGTCATCCATGTCACCTTTGAAGCCTGGAATGATAACCGTCTCCCGAAGCAGGCTGCCGTCATCAAATCCGTAGAACATGCACTTATGTTCTAAAACTGCTTCCTTATGTTTCTCCAGGATTGGATTAATATAAAATTATCGCATCTAGTGCAAAAACAACATTTGGTGTGGTACTTGACATCTCATGATTGACTCAATTGCCTAAGCAAGTGATCTGCCAATCATGCACATCCCTCTCTCCTTTAGTCTCTAAGACACCTTTAGAGAGGGTGACTCCATCACCTGCAGGTACACCACCAAGCCAAGAGTCATCTATTCTAAAATACTATTAGAATATTGTCAAAGTACCCACATTGGGAAACTATCCAAATCTTGATCTAAAACCATAGATCTAGAAACCAGAATGTCTGATATTATATCCATATCCTTTGTGGAGAAACAACCGTGTGACGACCAAAGTACAACCGATCGTAGTATAGGAATTTTACTTCCTACTCTGTGTATGTCATCCAAATACCAGGAGATCACACCCTACTACCTTTTTAACAGATCCATCCCCTATTCTGATGAAGTCAAAGCCATATGACTGTTACATCCAAAATTAGATGATCTTTCTCCGCTATATTTGCTTTAGTCTATAAATAGACATAAGCTACTTGCCCACTATGCTTCTGCTGCTCCCACTGACCACAACAACCCTCTGGCAGAATAATATATACGTACACTTCTAAAGCTAGTTTAGAACGACGCTATACTTATCCTCTTGCCGGGTCTCATAGTCTGGAACAACAGTAGTGTCAAGTATGGGTAATCAAGAACCTCCCTGTCACCGTCCTTGAGGCTACCGGAGTACCTCTCGGGTTTCTGAGGTTACCCACCATATGTGCGGAGTGGCTATTGGAATGTCAAACCTGATTGAATATATAGGTCCTATTAAATTTTCCGTAATCGTTTGCGGTTCTGAAATCACTTCCAGTTCTACTATACTCCCACTACTGTTTTCTGAAAAAATCCATTTTACTAAAACTGTGGCGAGTTAAGAACAATATCACTATTGATCTTCCAAATGGTAGAAAAATCAACCCTTGACATAGCCCGGGTCAACCCACAAACTGCCATTACAGAAACGTGTCTTGAGTTATCCAGTGTCTGGTTTTAAGCATAAGCTGGACAACTCACCTTACCTTAACATCGTTAAGATATGAACCATTCTATATCCAATATAGAAACAGAGGCACTAATTTAATTGGAACCAGATTCAAAATATGCAGCTGTCTCCAGTGCATATCTACTTAATGGAGAGAGGTTAATCAGCATTACTCAACTTAGGAATCCATCCAATTATGAGTAAGCCGAAAGAGAAACAAGTTTCTCAAAACCATTACTATCATCTGAATATCAATCACAAGAATCTACATCTTCGATCTTTTTGAAGAATCCCGATACTTGTGATACCTGGTTCTCTACTTTATTCTTATACCCACAACTTCTCAAAACTCAGACATTGTATTTCTGCGAAACACTTGTCTAAAAACTAGAGAAGTCATAAGTAAACAGAATATAGTACGAGGACCTACCCCTTTGTCCTTACGGACACTGGACAACATACAATACTCTGTATAAGTCCGCTGAGTTGAATAACTCAAAACTTGTGTGTCGTAGGTTGAAAACTGTACCCAGGCGATTTCCTCAAATATCACCAATTACAACGAATTCCGATATAATGTGGATGATCGCTTAATTCCCAATAACTTACTCCCACTCATCATCTGTAAAACCATACAGATGTGAGAATCATACCTGGTAAATACATACCTTGGAGTAAGTATCTAATTGGGAAAACAGTTTTCTTTTAACAATGCGCAGTGATACTGAAACATTAAAATGTCTCGTAGGGGTATCCTGGTATTCGTAGTAATGCCTCTTCCATAATCCAATTCATGACTATAACCGTATATCTCTTTGTCATCTCTCCAAATCCCTTTATTTGTCTTTAGTCGTTACCTTCTGTACACCACCGTTAGGCTAAATGGTTTTCTTCCTTCCCTACCGTTCGGCACCAGCCTATGGTTTGGAAGAAGACTATCCAGTAAGCATAATAGGTGTACCCTCCTAATCCTAAGAGTACTCGCAACTTGAGAGAAGGTGATGATAAAAGACAACTGAATAATACTTTATTCTATTAAAGGTGAAATAGGAGTGGCGATGAAGTACGCGGTTTGGTCGTGAATGATAACAGTCGCAATTTACTTTGCCCTCTTTCTAATCCCTTTTATCGTGTCTTTACATATTACCTTCTGCACACCCTACTTAGGCTAATTGATTTTCTTCATTCCCTACCTGTTGGCACCTGCTTATGGTTTGGAATAAGACTATCCAATAAGCGTAATTGGTGTACTCTCCTAAACTAAGGAGCCCTCGCAACTTGAGAGAAGGTGATAATAAAAGACAACTGAATAAACCGATTCTATTTCTCCTGAACCTGGATCCATCCTCGAAGTAGTACCTTCGAGTTCGTATATAACCATACGATGGATCTATCCAATGGAAGTGGATGTCCGTAGTAATACGGGGTGTTCTGAGAAATACAAAGGGTAAAAGAAGGAGCGGCAATGACTTATGCAACTCGGACAATCCAAAAGTCAGTATTTTAAGAAGGTTCGGTCAATTTGGTCACTGAGTTATAGCCTAGGGTTGGTCAATGGTCGCTGCCAAAGAGAGAGAGAGAAAAGAAACACTCTGCGTACACTCTTACCTAGATCAGAATGGTTATCACTTTATCTAATCAGGAAACCTCCCACTGTTATCTCAAATTCTCCTCCAAACCTGAAAGAAGAATTAGTCGGGATCACCCGAAGAGTAAACTAACTCATCAGTGAGAATCGGGATCCAACTATCATCACATGATAACTTGATGGAAGCCACTCAAGTTATCACACTCCAGAAGGTATGCGTATGCCTGGCAAGTTTCTTGTATGTTTGAAACTCCCGATGTGATTTTTGTCCCATGCTCTTATGACCTTGACGAAGGTCAACAAATCATAAGTCACATGTCAAGTTCTACCCGTCATTGTCCAGGTTAATTTGAACCCACCCGCACAAGCCCTTGACGAAGGTCAACAAGGCTATACGACTGTCCCAAACCAACGCATCAATCTATGAAACAAATGAATACCCCGCAGCTACCAAGCACTATGCCTTGACGAAGGTCAACAAACATAGCTTGAATACTACTGACCATCCATAAGAAATGACGGAGGGCTACGGCTGGTTTTTGGCAAAAAACCTTTAACGTAACGAACTTGATATCGCTGAAGGAACCTGATAGCTTTTTATAAAAATATAGTAGCGAAAAACCTTTGCTAAAGAGGTCACTCCCGGTGAAGAGATCTCGGCTCTTTCCTCGTGGAATGAGGTGCAAGATATTTTAACTGAATACCGCTATGCAAAGCAACTTGTAATCGACTATAGTAAAGTTATTACCCTGATGTAAACTTCTGCCCAAGGGGTCACTCCCGGTGAAGGGATCTCGGCCCTTGCCTCGTCGAATGAAGTGCGAGATATTCTAAACTGAATATCACTATGCAAAACAAAAGGAAATATCTTTGTAATAACACCTTTTTAAAATTTGTTCCAAAAACATCAAATATAGGTTTATTTTACCCTTGCATTGATAAGAATCAATGCAGTCCCATCAATCAATCCACCAGAAAAGAACGAAAATATAATGTACGTATATGCCATCCGCATTCGCCACTGGGTCCCGTCATCACCCGTTAGGTTACTTAACTAACGACAGAGCGGGGGCTGGACTAGCGCGGGTGTAAAATATATACAACATCTAATAGTATATATACCAATATACAATAATCGCTCCAGGCGTGATAATATGCAACATTACAGAAAAGTAATAAGCATCACAGAACAATACAGATAATCTGGGATCCCCGGGTTTCACAGAGCCGCTACTGAAACCTGACGTTCCCCTGGTCGTGTGGATTGCCTGTGCAATGAAACCTAGACCCCTACGGGTACGGCAAGTTACCCGCCAAAACCTGAAGCGAGGTAGTCCCCACAACATAGTGAATGGAACACCCGGCACATCACGGAATCCGGTAAATTGAGCACCCCTTCTTGGGTCAAACTGTACCCCCTACGAGTGCGGCGAATAGTCTGCCAATTCTAGAGTGAGGTCCCTTTGCCTCTCAAAGCCATGAGATACGGACCCGTTGCCCTCCAGAACCCGGCTATCCGTGCACTCCTTCGCGGGATAAACTTAGTACAAAAATAAAAATATGTACAACAGGTACATCGACCTCAACCTGGTCGTGCCCCAAAAGAATATTATACAAACAGGCAGTAACGGCAGTCCACATGTTGGACGATCGCCCCGCAATATCAAATGTACAAATAAATCAAAACTGCACTATCATTGCACCCTGCTATCCACCACGACAAATCCGCAACATCACAGCACAACACAGAACATCAACGCGAATGTCACGTTCGCAAACCCGTCTAAAAGAACTATAGCAATCAGACGCGGTTTACCGATCAAATGACATTCCCGGTCGGAAATATAATGTAAATACTGCAAACTAACAAGTTTAAAATTTCGATCGACTAAATTTCCCGAAGTGGGCCCCATGTACATCTGCAGTACAGTAACAAAATCTGGGCCCAAAAGAAATATACCAAAAACCACATTTTCCAAAAAGAAACTCTCTGTGAAAAATTGATGCACTGTTCCCACTAAAGCGCCGCGGTTCCGCGGTGCTCTTGTGGGATCACGTGCCCAATTTTCATACGTATGCGTAAAAAACCCTGCTTAATATTCTGTGATATGTAAAATTATTTTTAGACCCTGTTTAAAATCGACAGAAACTTAAGCACTTGAAAATTGTGATTTCGGAAATTCCGTTCGATCGATCTTTTAAACGCGTTAGCACAAGTTAGTATAGCCTAATGGTGAGGCTCTGATACCACTGTAAGTCCATGGTAATGCCCCGGCCGTCTAATAGACGCCAAATGCGGAACAAAAACTTTTTACAACTGGCGCTATCGCGTACTATAACCCGGATCTGCCATTAAAGCTAAGCTAACAAACTACAAAGTGGGTAGAAATGTTATACCGAATGATCCGAGTCCTTCGGTCTTCAACCATCATCCCACGCTTGTTGCGGCTGCTCTGATCTCCTGAATCCCCAGTCTTCTCGTCCAGGTGGCACCACGTCGACGGATCTTTAAACGGGCTCCCTCCTCTGAACCGAGGCAACTCGGTCGTCAAGTTTGCTAAAAGAGACGACCAAGATGATGTAGAGAATGAGTAGAACATTTTGTCTCGTTACGTCCAAAGCTATGGACGAACGGTTAATGAAGTTGCCTTTTATGGAATCGGGTAAATGGAAATGAGTAGATTAATTTCCATGAACCATAATCTTTCTCTCTCAAATGAACAACCTTTTTTTTTCACAATGAAGGGCCGGCCACATATTTGTAGGAGAGAGGTGAGTGTAGGAGAGAGGGGGGTGAGTGTAAGCAAAGCTTATGAAGAAAATATCTAAGCACAAACAAAAATGCATTAATGCAAATGGTGACTCATAAACCTTAGTCACCATTTCATTAAATGCTACCAATGAACAAAGAACACTTCACAAACCCTAGAAGCTTCCACACACATCACCCTCATGACTCACCCAAGAGAAGAAAAGATAAATTCGTATTTAACCGAATGTCAAAATACGGCTGATAGAAAACTGGAAACTGGCAACTTCCAAAAGCGATCCTAAAACGAATTTCAGGATGACCCCGTATTAGTATAAACATACCCGCATTTGTATTATGACCGAATACAAATGCATCTGAGACAAAGATATTATATCTACACAGTATAATACTCGGATCTGGCTTAAACCAAAGCCGACCAGTATTATCTGCCCGAAAAACGACACGTGCGAAAACGGACTTGGGAAAGTGTCTGTGGGAAAGTGTCTGTGGGAAAGTGTCTGTGCGAAAACGGACTCGGATCTGGCTTAAACCAAAGCCGACCAGTATAAACCTTTTTTTTTCGAACCTTACCATAAACCCATACAGCCTCTACAACGTTTCGCCCGAACTTGGGAAAGTGTCTGTGGGGGACTCTAATGATTCATCAATACACTGGCACTGGGTATAACTTCTAGCACGTCAGAGGTACAAGCTGTACGTAACGGTTGCCTATGTATTGATTGGAAGGGAAGCTGACGAGCGAACTCATCAATAAACCTTACTGAGCCAGACAGTGACAATGTATATATACAGTCCGGTCCGTTCGTCTATGAGTATCGCATATCTGCCTAGGGGGCTAGTAACGTCAGACCCCCAATAGCGGTATAAGTAGTGTCAGAGAGTGGCCCAGAACATCCTGAGATACTACTGGAGTACCTACCAGTAAATCTCCTGCCTCGGCCGAGGGCTTTGTGTAATGGCTCTCCCAGACACAGCGCAATCTCACCCCCAATACCGGGAGAGACGAATCCCCTGCCGATCCGCTCACTTGCCTCCATGTGGCTCGGGACTGTATCCAAAAAAGACCTGTTTGCACGACTACTTTGAGCCGTGGTAGGGTAGAAATCAAAGCACAGTGGGAGCTCACACGAGACAAATGACGACCTCAGGTCGATGAACTAACCTGTACACATGTCACCAGGGAATTGCTATCTGACGCTAGGTATAATACCAACTAGCAGATTCCCGGCGAGTCCTGTCCGGTGTATTCATAACCCAATGAGCACCTGTATACATCTTAGGTGAACCAACTAGCACCAATGGCTTGTGAGACCGGCCATCGCCCCTCGTCGGGGTCTCGACTGTATACACTAGTCTACTCTGGAGTATTGATGCCCTATCTCGAAACTCCCATGACTAGGGACACTTTAAGGATGTTCTTACAGACCCCAGCTCCCACGTATATGATCGCCATCATACTGCTGGTAGTCAAGCAAGAATCCTATAGGCTCTATCATCATGCAATAGTGAACTAAAGCATGTAAACGATGATAAAGACAAACCAGATAGCATACTATCATCTCGAGTAAGACTGTCATATCGGTATAGGTCCTGCCTCAATCATTGCAATCACGTACCTGCGATCGAATAATTGACTTTGAGGGCACTATCTCCGATATTGTACCGCTATTAGGGGACTGACGTTTACCGCCCCCTAGGCCCGCCATGCGATGTTCTCAGACGAACAGACCGGACTGTACGGAGATTTTCACATTCAGGCTCAGTAGGAGTTCAGATGGGTTTCACCTCGTCCGTCTTCTTATCGGCATCTACCTGAGGGCCGTTACGCACAGCTAGTGCCGCTTGCGGTCTGTGGTTAAACCCACTGCCAGCGTAGTGTCGAGTCTTTAGAGTCCCACACATAGAGCTATTCGCCTTTAGGCAAAAGAGTAGAGGTCGCATGGTTTTGCGACATGTCGCATGGTTTTGCGACAGGGTTCGGTCACATCCGTGCACTTGTGCACGTTTAGTGTCCGGGCAGTAATTACTAGCGGGCTTTGGGTTAAGCCAGATCCTAGTATTCGTTTTGGGATTGGTTTTATCTCGATTGTATTCGTGTTCCCTGGAACGCGGATGCGGGTGTGTATGCACGGATGACAGAGACAGAGGCAGAGGATTCTCATTAGGGTTGTTGACTATTGACTTTTGCTAAACCCTAATGAGAATATGAGATATGATTAATGATAATATTAATTAAGTATTATTGTGCCATGGTTGGGTTGAAAGGTTAACTTTGTTGACTTGTTGACTTGGTTGACCTGTTGACTAGGTTGGACTAGTTGACCATCATCATTACAATGGTTATCATTTCATGGCAAAGACTTTTGCTTGCTTGCTATTCTTTACAAAATGAGTGCATGAAATGATATTGCCATATGACATGATATGAACCATCACATAATACTCAATTATTATTATTATTATTATTATTATTATTATTATTATTCTTTTTGGATTATGAGAGAGAGGTTGAGAAAAGTTATGCTCATTCTTTTTCATTTGTTTTTCTCTCTTTTGAGCTCTCTCATGCTCAAGCTCTCCCTCTTCCTCTTGCTCTCTCTCAAGTTCATGGTTCTACTTGTCTCATGTGTTGAGAAGCAAGAACTATATAGATAAAACCCAATACACTCCTCTACTCATCCTAGTTCACAAGGCCAAGAAAGCCAAGTATTCTAGTTTCTTCAAGTTTGAAGTAGCCAAAAGGTAGAAGCTTTCGGGTGGATCCATCTTCGGTGCGAGGAGACGACGAGGTGAGGGCGATCCGAACACCGCAAGGAGTTGAAGACGAAGGAGTTCAAGTAAGGTATAACCCCCTAACCGAGTAGGTAAAACTCCTAGTTAGGTTGTTAGGTAGTTGTTTAACAAAGATCCGTATTTTGAGTCCATATTATCACCCTAAGAAAAATCGTTTTTCACCATTTCCGCAACCCCAAAGAACCGGGGAAGGGTAGCATGGACTTACAGTGGTATCAGAGCCAGGTTAAACACTATCTAACATGTTAGCAAAGTAACTAGAAGTTCGATCGGAGAAAAAGTCGCGAAAAATCCCCGAAAAATCAAGTTTCTGTCGATTCTGTATTCTGTTCAAAAATTAATAAATCTTGCACCAAAAATCGACTCAGGCTTTTGTTAAGACACCCAAGAAAATAGGTCCACTGACTCGGTCAAGGCGCCGCGGAACCACGGCAGGAGAGTGCTCCCGCCGCGGATCCGCGGCCGAGTTGACTCAGTCGTGGCACTGTTTTCCTGCAGTGTGTTTCTGGGGTTGTTTTGGGATTTTTACAATATGATTTTTCTGCCCAGATTTTCTAGAAAGAAAAACTTGTTTTTGGGGCTTAAAAATCCGTATTTTGATCGAACTTCTAAAGACTTAAGCTGACGGGTTTATATCTGTGATGTGATATATGTATTGAACGTCTGCTAATCGTTATATGTCGATTAGTGGGGGTTATACATATCTGTGATCTGTAATGTTGATGGTATGTGTATATGAATTCATTGGATTATCGCGGGTGAATTGCCGGGGGGTTGTAAGATGAGAGTTTTCTTTTCTTTCAATTCATGTAAAATTTGTAATTGATGTAATATTATTTATTTGGCCGCACAACCGGGGTGAGGTTGTAGCCGTCATTGTATAATTTCTTTTACTGTTTTTGCTCCTAGGATAGACCCATGGAGGGGGTGCACAAACTACTGGGTATCTCGAAGTGCCGAGTGGCCTTCTCACGGTGTTGAGAGAGGTTGCTTCGCTTCGGGTACTTGACGGGTAGTTTGCCGCACCCGTAGGGGTCTTGGGTGGGGTATTGGCTATTCACCGCGACCGTGTAATCCTCTTTTCGTTACAGGCTCGTACGAATTGCGGATTCCTAGTATATCCAATGTGTTCATCTGTGATCTGGAATGGCTATCATTGCAATATATCTATATATGATATCTATTTAGGCGTTGCTTATGTTTTGCATCCGCGCTAGTCCAGCCCCCGCTCTGTCGTTAGTTAAGTAACCTAATGAGTAATGACGGGTCCCCGTGGCGAATGCGGATGGCATAAACGTACGTCATATTTTGGTTGTTTTCTGCAATGGTAGGATTAAATGATGGGACGCATTAAAATTAATGCAAGAAAATAAACCAAAGTTAAAGTCGTTGGAACAATTTCAAAAACCACTCGGTTTCTTTTCAAAAACAACTTTTAAACGCGGAGCTTAAGCCACTCCTTTTAAAAGCTATCAAGGTTCCTTCGATTATATCAAGTTCACTACGTTCACGGTTTCGCCAAAACCATTCGTAGCCCTCCGTCGTTTCATATCAATATCCAACAGTATTCAAGCTGTGTTTGTTGGCCTTAGTCAAGGCACAGTGTTTGGTAGTTGGTGGGTATTCATATGTTGCATAGATAAATGCGTTGGTTTGGGACAGTCGTATTACTTTGTTGGCCATAGTCAAGGGTATATACGGGTGGGTTCAAATTAACCTGGACAACGACCGGTAGAACTTGACATATGACTTATGATTTGTTAGTCCTAGTGAAGGTCATAAGAGCATGGGGCAAAAATCCACATCAGGAGTTTCAAAAGAACCTGAAACTTGCTAGCGCTGCATACCATTTGGAGTGTGATGATTCTGGTAGGATTCCTTCAGATTTATCGCGCGATGATATTTGGATCCCGATCCTACTGTGAGTATATGCTACTCCTCGGGAAATTTCTCGCTTAACGATCAATGCTATAAACCAAGTAGGTGTCTAGAAAGGTGTTAGCGGGGCTACGCCCCCAGGGAAAAGAGGTTCTTAAATTAAGGAACTTCGCGAAAGCGTTGGAAAACCTCCCTCGAAGTACCGACACTAGCCTGGCTGAACGGTTAAGCAAGTATTGTACGGTGAGATTGATCCCGACTAATTCTTCCTTTTTTGGTTTGATGAGGGATTCGAGAAACAGTGGGTGCCATCCTGTTTAGATAAATTAAAAACCAATCTAAACTTGCAAGAGCATCATGCTGAGTGTTTTCTTCTCTCTCTCTTAATTGCAGCGACCCAGTGACCACACATAGGTTACATCTAGATAATAAAATGACTGAACCTAACTGTTATGATTGGCAAAGGTCTGTCCAGATGTCCATTGCCCATGACAAGTTGGGACACATCTTAACTAATCAAACCCCTGCCGTCTCAGGACCAGTTTCCCCTGTCACGGATATTGACATCCGTATGACATCGGAAAAAGACTGTGCGAAAGCCAAGTGCCCCGTGTTAGCCTCAGTTGATGGTGCAAACCAGAGACAGCACGAGAAGATGGACTTAGTTTCTATCTTCTTCCATAACAAAGATTTATATGGAGAGCAATCTCGTATCGCAAGATATGAGACCTCGAACGAATTGCTTCAAGCGAGGTTGGCTATCGGGTCATCTGTAGGAGGCAACGTCCTTACAGAGACCAGCTATTTTGAGCTCACGGACCTGAAGACCACGTTGGAGAACGGGTCAGATACTGACTTGATTCTATAGTCTCTGCCCTCTGCTTATACCCTGAAGGAAACCAGGGAAGTAGAAGGAAAGGGAAGGGCAAAAGTTTCGGAACTGGATGCAGTAAAAGAGGGACGTTCCTATTGTTACGGGAATGAACATTGGCAGAAGGATTGCAGGGCTAGCAAAGCCAGTAGCCAGAATTCGAAGCATGTTGTGGCTTCGGCTTCGGGTGTGTTTGTAATAGAGAACTGTTTGTCAGTTAACCCTACTTCTTGGGTATTGGATACCGGATCAGGATCTCGTATCTGTAATTCATTACAGGCTCTGAGAAACCGTAGGGTTATCAGGAAAGGTGATATGACTCTCAGGGTTGCGAATGGAATGAGCATGGATGCTGAATCCGTAGGGGAATATCATCTTTGACTGACAACTGGGCAGATATTGATTCCGCTTGACTGTTTGTATGTACCAGGTGCGACTTGTAATATCATATCAGTATCCTTACTTTCTAAGGAAGGATATGATTTTACTTTTGTAAGCGATGTGGTCCACATCCACCTAAATCAAGTTCTGATTGGGTCAGGTACATTAAATAACGGGATATACGTATTGAATCAATCTCAGATTTTCAGTGTCCAGAACACACTTAAAAGAAAGTCTCCGGAAACAAATCAGGCTTTCTTATGGCATTGTAGACTGGGTCACATCAATGAGAGAAGGTTGACGAAGTTACATACAGAAGGATATTTGGATCCGTTCGAACATCAGTCATATGCAACTTGTCAATCCTGTCTCATGGGAAAGATGACAAAGACTCCGTTCACTGGATACGGAGAAAGAGCAACCGAGCTCTTGGGACTCATACACAGTGACGTGTGTGGTCCAATATCTACACATGCACGAAGTGGTTATTCATACTTCATTACTTTCACAGACGATTTCTCTAGGTTTGGACATGTCTTCCTGATGAAGCATAAATCCGAGGCCTTTGAGAAATTTCGGGAATACAAGAATGAAGTTGAAAAACAAACAGGCAAAAGTATCAAGACACTGAGATCTGATCGTGGTGGAGAATACTTAAGTGCCGAGTTTCTGGACTACTTAAAAGAGAATGGAATTCTCTCGCAGCTTACTCCTCCATACACACCACAACACAACGGTGTATCGGAAAGGCGAAATCGAACTCTATTGGATATGGTTCATTCCATGATGAGTAAGGCTGACTTACCGCGATCCTTCTGGAGTTATGCACTAGAAACAGCTGCATATCTCTTGAACCAAGTTCCTACTAAGACAGTGCCTACCATACCATATCAGATGTGGAGTGGGAAGAAACCTTGTCTTAAACACTTTAAGACATGGGGATGTCCAGCTTTTGTCAAAAAGCAGCATGCTGAAAAGCTCGAGGCACGCTCAGTACAGTGTAAGTTTGTGGGATACCCAAAGAACTCCAAGGGGTATCTTTTCTTTTACGCAGAGGAGCAAAAAGTCTTTGTTTCTCGTCATGCCCGCTTCTTGGAAACTGAGTTTTTAGAAAATCAGATAAGTGGGAGCGCAATAGAACGGGAAGAAATTCCAGAACCACAAACTATTTCTGAAACCTTAGTAGAACCAGAAGGTTCAGGGGAACCGGACATTCCTGCGCCGCTCCGCAGGAGTAGTAGGCAGTCTCATCCGCCTGAGAGATACTACGTTTTTCTCATAGACGGGGATAGAGAGGATTGCGTCATTGATTATGATGAGCCTACTAGCTTCCAGCAAGCCATTCAGAGCGGTGACTCAATAAAATGGCTGGATGCAATGTGGGCCGAGATGGAGTCCATGTACACCAACAAAGTTTGGACTTTGGACTTTGCACCAGAAGGGGTAAAACCCGTAGGCTACAAATGGATCTTCAGAAAGAAGATTGGTGTAGATGGGCAGGTTGAAACCTATAAAGCTAGGCTTGTTGCAAAGAGTTTTCGTCAACGACCTGGTTTGGACTATGACGAGACCTTTTCTCCGGTAGCTATATTCAAATCCATTCGGATCCTTCTTGCCATTGCTGCCTTCCACTGTTATGAAATCTGGCAGATGGACGTAAAGACGGCTTTCCTAAATGGAAATTTAGAAGAGTGCGTCTATATGGATCAGCCAGAGGGATTCATTCAGAGTGGGAGCAGCGGTAAAGTGTGCAAGTTGCTCAAGTCCATTTATGGACTGAAGCAGGCATCGCGGAGTTGGAACATCTTCTTTGATGATACTGTCAAAGAATTCGACTTTGTCAAAAACCCAGATGAACCATGCATTTACAGTAAGATTGTAGGGAGAAATATGGTATTCCTCGTCTTGTACGTTGATGACATTCTCCTAATAGGAAATGATATTCCTATGCTACAGTCAGTCAAAGGATTCTTGTCACAGAGGTTCTCCATGAAGGACCTGGACGATGCCAAGTACATTCTAGGGATCCAGATTTATCGTGATAGATCTAAAAGGATGTTGAGACTTTCACAGTCCAGGTACATCGACACCATTCTGAAACGATTCAGTATGGAAGATTCCAAGCGAGGTAATCTACCGGCTTGTCACGGAATCACCCTCTCCAAAGAGATGTCTCCCAAGACTGATTTGGAAAGGGCTCGCATGTCGTCAATACCCTACGCATCTGCGGTAGGCTCTATTATGTATGCGATGTTGTGTACCAGACCAGATGTAGCATACGCATTGAGCGTTGTAAGCCGGTATCAGTCGGACCCAGAGGAGAAACACTGGATAGCGGTAAAGAACATTCTCAAGTACCTGAGAAGGACTAAGGAGATGTTCTTGGTGTATGGCGGAAAAGACCTCCAGATCGAGGCCTTTGCTGACTCCACCTTCCAGAGTGACAAGGATGACTCCAAGTCCATGTCGGGTTATGTCTTTACCCTCAATGGAGGGGCGGTTTGCTGGAAGAGCTCCAAGCAGGAAACCGTTGCTAACTCAACTATGGAAGCGGAGTACATAGTTGCTTGCGATGCCGCAAAGGAAGCTGTCTGGATGAAGAAGTTCCTCACGGAGCTTTAGGTGGTTCCTACCAGTGTTGATCCAATACCGCTGTATTGTGACAACAATGGCGCTATAGCTTTAGCGAAGGAACCCAGGTCCCATCAGAAGTCCAGGCACATTTTGAGGCGGTATCACCTGATCAGGGAGATCGTAGATCGCCGGGAGATCGAGGTGAAGAGAGTAAATTCAGAAGATAACACTGCAGATCCATTCACCAAGGCCTTGCCCCAGACTCAGTTCGAGCGGCTGATCGAGATGATAGGTCTTCGATACGCCAGTGCATGGCCTTAGTGCAAGTGGGAGATTGTTAGTGTATATGCCCTAGAGGCCATTACTGTATCATACTAGTTTGTATATTACTTAATGGAAGCTTATGATATTCACCGGTGTATAGACAATCTTGCTCAAAATGGTAGTATGCTACTTGTTTTGTTTCTACTTCAATGTGTATACATGTGTTTCTTTTAGCATATCGCCTATACACATTAGTAGAGCCCTTAGGATCTTTGCTTGATTACCAGCGTTGTGATGACAGTCACACTCGTAGGGGCTGGGTAATCCACAAGCACATCCTTCTACAGGTCCCTAGTCGTAGGATTATCGAGACAGGGTATCGATGCTCCGGAGTAGACTAGCGTATGCGCTTCTCATCCCAGCAGGGGAGACGGTCTGTCCCACAGCCGTTGGTACGTCGTACTTGAGATAGTATGCGGGTGCTCGTTAGGTTACGAGTACACTAGACAGGACTCGTCAGGAACTGATTGGTTGGTACTATACCTATCGTCAGTTGTCAGTTCCCAGGTGACCTGAGTACAGCTTAGTCCGCTGACTTGACACTGTCACTTCACCTCGAGTATGTTCCCAGTGCACTTTGATTACTTCCCTACCATGGCTCAAAGGAGTCGTGCAAACAGGTAGTAGTTGGGTGCAGTCCCGAAGCACTTGGAGGCAGTGACGGTTAGACAGGATTCGTCTCTCCCGGTATTGGGGGTTGACATCGCGCTGTGTCTAGGAGAGCCATTACACAAGTAGTCCCTGGCCAGGGCAAGCGAGATATACTGGGAGGTTTCCAGTGTTATCTCAGGGTGTTATGGGGGGACTGACGTTTACCGCCCCCTAGGCCCGCCATGAGATGTTCTCAGACGAACAGACCGGACTGTACGGAGATTGTCACACTCAGGCTCAGTAGGAGTTCAGATGGGTTTCACCTCGTCCGTCTTTTAATCGGCATCTACCTGGGGGCCGTTACGCACAGCTAGTGCCGCTTGCGGTCTGTGGTTAAACCCACTGCCAGCGTAGTGTCGAGTCTTTAGAGTCCCACACAGAGAGTTATTCGCCTTTAGGCAAAAGAGTAGAGGTCACATGGTTTTGCGACAGGTCGCATGGTTTTGCGATAGGGTTCGGTCACATCCGTGCACTTGTGCACGTTTAGTGTCCGGGCAGTTATTACTAGCGGGCTTTGGGTTAAGCCAGATCCTCGTATACGCTTTGGGATTGGTTTTATCTCGATTGTATTCGTGTTCCCTAGAACGCGGATGCGGGTGTGTATGCACGGATGACAGAGACAGAGGCAGAGGATTCTCATTAGGGTTGTTGACTATTGACTTTTGCTAAACCCTAATGAGAATATGAGATATGATTAATGATAATATTAATTAAGTATTATTGTGCCATGGTTGGGTTGAAAGGTTGACTTTGTTGACTTGTTGACTTGGTTGACCGGTTGACTAGGTTGGACTAGTTGACCATCATCATTACAATGGTTATCATTTCATGACAAAGACTTTTGCTTGCTTGCTATTCTTTACAAAATGAGTGCATGAAATGATATTTCCATATGACATGATATGAACCATCACATAATACTCAATTACTATTATTATTATTATTCATTTTGGATTATGAGAGAGAGGTTGAGAAAAGTTATGCTCATTCTTTTTCATTTGTTTTTCTCTCTCTTGAGCTCTCTCATGCTCAAGCTCTCCCTCTTCCTCTTGCTCTCTCTCTAGTTCATGGTTCTACTTGTCTCATGTGTTGAGAAGCAAGAACCATATAGATAAAACCCAAAACACTCCTCTACTCATCCTAGTTCACAAGGCCTAGCAAGCCAAGTGTTCTAGTTTCCTCAAGTTTGAAGTAGAAGCCAAAAGGTAGAAGCTTTCGGGTGGATCCATCTTCGGCGCGAGGAGACGACGAGGTGAGGGCGATCCGAACACCGCAAGGAGTTGAAGACGAAGGAGTTCAAGTAAGGTATAACCCCCTAACCGAGTAGGTAAAACTCCTAGTTAGGTTGTTAGGTAGTTGTTTAACAAAGATCCGTATTTTGAGTCCATGTTACCACCCTAAGAAATATCATTTTTCACCATTTCCGCAACCCCAAAGAACCGGAGAAGGGTAGCATGGACTTACATGTAAGACACCTTTAGAGAGGGTGACTCCATCACCTGCAGGTATACTACCGTGCCAGGAGTCGTCCATTCTAAAACACCTTTAGAATGCTGTCTAAGTATCCAGATTGGGAAACCACCCAAATCTAGATCTATAGATCTAGTAACCAGAATGTCTTGATGTTATATCCAAGTCCCATGTGGAGAAACCACTGTGTGACAACCAAAGTATAACCGATCGTTGTTTAGGAATCTCACTTCCTACTCTGTGTATGTCATCCAAATACCAGGACATGACACCCTACTACCTTCTTAACAGATCCATCCCCTATTCTGATGAAGTCAAACCTATGACTGTCACGTCATAAATAGATGATCTATCTCCGCTATATCTGCTTTAGTCTATAAATAGACATAAGCCACTTGTCCACCAATGCTTCCGCTGCTCCCACTGACTACGACAACCCTCTGGCAGAGTCATATACACGTGTACTTCTAAAGCTAGTTTAGAACGACGCTACACTCTGTAAGTTCATGCTACCCTTCCCCGGTACTTACGGGGTTGCGGAATTGGTGAAAAACGATTTTCAAGAGGGTGGTAACATGGACTACCAATACGGATCTTTGTTAAACTACTAACTAACAACCTAACAAGAGTTTACCTACTCGGTTAGGGGGCTATACCTTTCTTGAACTCCTTCGTCTTCGACTCCTCCCGGTGTACGGATCGGCCTCACCTCGTCGTCTTCTTGCGCCGAAGATGGATCCACCCGAAAGCTTCTACCTTTGGCTTCTTCTTCGAACTTTGAAGAAACTAGATCACTTGGCTTGCTAGGCCTTGTGAACTAGAATGAGTAAAGGAATATTTTGGTGTCTTTTTATCTCTAAGGCAATGAGTCTCAACACATGAGAATGGTTTGCCTTGAGGTAGAGAGAGCAAGAGGAAGAGGGAGAGCTTGAGAATGAGAGAGCTCAGGAGAGAGAAAGCAAATGATAGAATGAACCATACTTTTCTCATTCTCACCTCTCATAATCCAAAAGCCATCATAACAAAAATAGTAATCAAGTATTGTGTAAATGGTTTAAGTCAAAATGGCTATATCATTTCATGCACTCATTTCTCACAAAAGAAACAAGCAAGTAAAAAGTCTTTGCCATGAAATGATAGCCATTGTCATCATGATGGTCAACTAGTCCAACCTAGTCAACCGGTCAACAAAGTCAACAAGTTAACAAAGTCAACCCCTCAACAACCATGTCACTATAATACTTAATTAATATTAATGTTAATCATATATCTTATTCTCATTAGGGTTAAGCAAAAGTCAATGGTCAACAGTCAACTGTCAACAGTCAACAGTCAACAACCCCATTGAGAATACTCTGCCTCTGTCTCTCTGTCAACTGTGCATACACACCCGCATCCGCGTTCCGAGGAACACGAATACAAAGGAGATAAAACCAATCCCAAAACGTACACTAGGATCTGGCTTAAACCAAAGCCCGCTAGTGTTAACTGTCCGGACACTGTACGTGCACAAGTGCACGGATGTGACCGAACCCTGTCGCAAAACCATGCGACCTCTACTCTTTTGCCTAAAGGCGAATAACTTTCTGTGTGGGACTCTAAAGACTCGACACTACGCTGGCAGTGGGTTTAACCACAGACCGCAAGCGGCACTAGCTGTGCGTAACGGTCCCCAGGTAGATGCCGACAAGAAGACTGACGAGGTGAAACCCATCTGAACTCCTACTGAGTCTGACTGTGACAGTCTCCGTACAGTCCGGTCTGTTCGTCTGATACATCGCATGGCGGGCTTAGGGGGCGGTAAACGTCAGTCCCCTAATAGCGGTACAAGTCGTGTCGAAGTGAAGCCCAAAACACCCTGAGATAACACTGGAAGCCTACCAGTATATCTCGCTTGCCCTGGCCAGGGACTACACGTGTAATGGCTCTCCTAGACACAGCGCGATGTCAACCCCCAATACCGGGAGAGACGAATCCTGTCTAACCGTCACTGCCTCCAAGTGCTTCGGGACTGCACCCAACTACTACCTGTTTGCACGACTCCTTTGAGCCGTGGTAGGGTAGTAATCAAAGTACAATGGGAACACACTCGAGACGAAGTGACAGTGTCAAGTCAGTGGACTAAGCTGTACTCATGTCACCTGGGAACTGATAACTGACGATAGGTATAGTACCAACCAATCAGTTCCCGACGAGTCCTGCCCAGTGTACTCGTAACCTAACGAGCACCCGCATACTATCTCAAGTACGATGTACTGACGGCTGTGGGACAGACCGTCTTCCCTGCTGGGATGAGAAGCGCATACGCTAGTCTACTCCGGAGTATCGATGCCCTGTCTCGATAGTCCTGCGACTAGGGACCTGCATAAGGATGTGCTTATAGATTACCCAGCCCCCACTAGTGTGACTGTCATCACAACGCTGGTAATCAAGCAAAGATCCTAAGGGTTCCACTAATGCGTATAGGTGATATAATAAAATAAACACATGTACACATTGAAGTAGAAACAAACCAAGTAGCATACTACTATTTTGAGCAAGATTGTATATACAACTGTGAATATCCCAAGCTTCCATAAAGTAATATACAAACTAGTATGATACAGTAATGGCCTCTAGGGCATATACACTAACAATCTCCCACTTGCACTAAGGCCATGTACTGGCGTATCGAAGACCTATCATCTCGATCAGCCGCTCGAACTGAGTCTGGGGCAAGGCCTTGGTGAATGGATCTGCAGTGTTATCTTCTGAAGCAACCCTCCAAACCTCGATCTCCTGGCGATCCACGATCTTCCTGATCAGGTGATACCGCCTCAAGATGTGTCTGGATTTCTGATGGGACCTGGGTTCCTTCGCTAAAGCTATAGCCCCGTTGTTGTCGTAATACAGAGGTATTGGATCAACAATGGACGGAACCACCTGAAGTTCTTTCAAGAACTTTCTCATCCAAACGGCTTCTTTTGCGGCATCAGATGCAGCGATGTATTCCGCTTCCATCGTCGAGTCTGCAACGGTTTCCTGTTTGGAACTCTTCCAACACACCGCCCCTCCATTGAGGGTAAAGACAAAACCCGACATGGACTTGGAATCATCCTTGTCATTCTGGAAGCTGGAGTCAGCAAAGGCCTCGATCTGGAGGTCTTTTCCGCCATACACCAAGAACATCTCCTTAGTCCTTCTCAGGTACTTGAGAATGTTCTTTACCGCTATCCAGTGTTTCTCCCCAGGGTTTGACTGATACCGGCTTACTACACTAAGTGCATAAGCTAAATCCGGTCTGGTACACAACATCGCATACATTATAGAGCCTACCGCAGAAGCGTAGGGTATAATAGACATGCGATCCCTCTCCAAATCATTTTTGGGAGACATCTCTTTGGAAAGGGTGATCCCGTGACAAACCGGTAGATTACCGCGCTTGGAATCTTCCATACTGAATCTTTTCAGTATGGTGTCGATGTACCTGGACTGTGAAAGTCCTAATATCCTCTTGGATCTATCACGATGGATCCGGATCCCCAGGATGTATGAGGCATCACCCAGGTCTTTCATGGAGAACCTGTGTGACAAGAACCCCTTGACAGATTGTAGCATAGGAATGTCATTTCCTATTAAGAGAATGTCATCCACGTATAAAACGAGGAATACTACAGTTCTCGCTACAAATCTACTATAGATGCATGGTTCATCTGGATTTTTGATAAAGCCAAATTCTTTGACCGTCTCATCAAAGCAGATGTTCCAACTCCGCGATGCCTGCTTTAGTCCATAGATGGACTTAAGCAACTTGCATACCTTTCCGCTGCTCCCACTCTGAATGAAACCCTCTGGCTGGTCCATATAGACACACTCCTCTAAATTTCCATTTAGAAAAGCGGTCTTTACGTCCATCTGCCAAATCTCATAATCGTGGAAGGCAGCAATGGCCAGAAGGATCCGAATGGATTTCAGCATAGCCACTGGAGAAAAGGTTTTGTCATAGTCCAAACCAGGTCTTTGACGAAAATCCCTTTGCAACAAGTCTAGCTTTATAGGTCTCAACCTGTCCATCTACACCAATCTTTCTTTTGAAGATCCACTTGCATCCTACGGGTTTTACCCCGTCTGGAGCAATGTCCAACGTCCATACTTTGTTGGTGTACATGGACTCCATTTCGGTCCGCATTGCATCCAGCCATTTTACCGAGTCAACGCTCTGAACGGCCTGCTGGAAGCTAGTAGGCTCATCATAATCTATGATGCAATCCTCTCTATCCCCGTCTATGAGAAAACCATAGTATCTCTCGGGCGGATGAGACTGCCTACTACTCCTGCGGAGCGGCGTAGGAATGTCCTGTTCTTTTGAACCCTCTGGTTCTACTAAGCTTTCAGTAATAGTCTGTGGTTCTGGAATTTCTTCCAGTTCTACTGCGCTCCCACTAATTTCCTTTTCCAAGAACTGGTGTTCTAGAAAGTGGGCATTACGAGAAACAAGGACTTTTTGTTCCTCTGCGTGGTAGAAAAGATACCCCCTGGTGTTCTTTGGGTATCCCACAAACTTGCACAGTACTGAGCGTGCCTCGAGTTTGTCCGCATGCTGCTTTTTGACAAAAGCTAGACATCCCCAGATCTTCAGATATTGAAGATAGGGTTTCTTCCCACTCCATAACTCATATGGTGTGGTAGGCACAGTCTTAGTGGGAACTCGGTTCAAAAGGTATGCGGCTGATTCTAGCGCATATCCCCAGAATGATCGCGGTAACTCAGCGTTACTCATCATGGACCGTACCATATCCAATAGGGTTCGGTTTCGTCTCTCCGATACACCGTTATTTTGCGGAGTGTATGGAGGAGTAAGCTGAGAGAGAATTCCGTTCTCTTTTAAATAGTCCAGGAACTCGGCACTCAAGTATTCACCACCTCGATCCGATCTTAGAATCTTGATACTTTTGCCGGTTTGTTTTTCTACTTCATTCTTATATTCCTGGAACTTTCCAAAGGCTTCGGATTTATGTTTCATTAAGAAGACATGTCCGAACCTTGAAAAATCATCCGTAAAAGTAATGAAGTAAAAAAAACCGCTTCGCGCATGTGTAGACATTGGACCGCACACGTCGCTGTGTACGAGTCCCAAGAGCTCGCTCGCTCTTACTCCGTGTCCAGTGAACGGAGTCTTTGTCATCTTTCCTTTGAGACAGGATTGACAAGTGGCATATGATTGATATTCGAACGAATTCAAATATCCTTCTGTATGTAACTTCGTCAACCTTCTCTCATTGATGTGACCCAGTCTACAATGCCATAAGAAAGTCTGATTTATTTCTGGAGACTTTCTTTTGTGTGTATTCTGGACATTGAAAATCTGTGGTTGGTTTAATACGTATATACCATTGTTTAATGTACCTGACCCAATCAGAACTTGATTAAGGTGAATGTTTACAACATTACTTACAAACGCAAATTCATAACCTTCTTTAGAAGTCAAAGATATAGAAATGATATTACAAGTTGCGTTGGGTACAAAATAGCAATTACGCAAAACCAAAACGTGTCCATCTGACAACCCCAGGTGATAGTCCCCCACGGCCTTAGCATCCATGCTAGCTCTGTTTGCAACTTTAAGGGTCATGTCACCTGCCTTCAAAACCCTACGGTTTCTCAACGCCTGCAAAGAATTACGGATATGATATCCTGATCCAGTATCCAATACCCAGGAAGTAGAGTTTATTGAAAGACAGTTTTCAATAACATACACACCTGAAGCTGAAGCCGCAACCTGCTTCAGATCCTGTGTTCAGGCCTTCCAAGCCCTGCAATCTTTCTTCCAGTGTCCACTCTTATGACAATAGAAGCATTCTTCTTTATCCACAAGCTTCCCCACTTTCTTAGTTGCTTTTGCCTTTCCCTTCGTATCCACTTTACTAACACGGTCCCTTGGTTTGGCGGGGGCTTTCTTCTTCTTTCCCTTGGCTTTCGCCTTGGACCTAGAAGAAGAAGATCCTCCTACAAACAAAGTGGATGTTTCCCTACCTTTCTGTAGGGTGCCCTCTGCACTCCTCATCTTGTTAAGGAGTTCTGAAAGTTCAACTTCTTTTTCTTGTAAGTTGAAGTTCAGTATAAACTGGGCGTAAGTGGAAGGACGGGACTGGAGAATCAAGTCCGTATAGAGCTCATTCTCCAACGTGGTCCCAAGGTCCGCGAGCTCCTCAATGTAGCCAATCATCCTAAGCACGTGTTCCGCTACCGATGATCCGACGGCCAATCTTGCCGAAAATAACTTCTTCGACACTTCGTATCTTGCGATACGAGATTGCTCTCCATACAGTTCTTTTGTATGGAGAAATATGGATTCGAGGTCCATATTCTCGTGCCTCCTCTGATGTTCGTTGTCCATAGAGGCAAGCACGAGGCACTTGGCCTTCGCGCAGTCTAGTTCCCAGGTCTTACGGATTTCCTTATCCGCGACGCTAGTTTTGGGACCTGGGACAGGGGGAGCTTTGGTGGTAAGAAGATACCACAGCTTGTCGTAAGTGATTGCCATCTTGACATTCCTGAGCCAATATTTGTAGTTTGGCCCTGTCAGTATGTTTTTATCTAGAAGTAACTTAAGTCCAGTCATGTCGATTGGTCACTGCAATTAGGAGAGAGAGAAGAAACACTCAGCATGATGCTCTTGCAAGCTTAGAGTGGTTTTTAGTTTATCTAAACAGGATGGCTCCCACTGTCTCTCGAATCCCTCCTTAAACCAAAAACGAAGAATTAGTCAGGATCAATCTCACCGTACAATTCTTGCTTAACCGTTCGGCCAGGCTGGTGTCGGTACTTCGAGGGAGGTTTTCCAACGCTTTCGCGAAGTTCCTTAATTAAATAACCTCTTTTCCCTGTGGGCGTAGCCCCGCTAACACCTTTCTAGACACCTACTTGGTTTATAGCATTGATCGTTACGTGAGAAATTTCCCGAGGAGTAGCATATACTCACAGTAGGATCGGGATCCAAATATCATCGCGTAACAAAACTGAAGGAATCCTACCAGAATCATCAAACTCCAAATGGTATGCAGCGCTAGCAAGTTTCAGTTTCTTTTGAAACTCCCGATGTGGATTTTTGCCCCATGCTCTTATGACCTTGGCGTGAAGTCAAAATGTCATAAGTCACATGTCAAGTTCTTCCCATCATTATCCAGGTTAATTTGAACCCACCCGTACCTACCCTTGATGTAGGCCAAAATGGCAGAACGACTGTCTCAAACCAACGCATTCTATCTATGCAACAGATAAATATCCGGCAGTTACCACTCACTATGCCTTGGCGTGAGGTCAAAATACATAGCTTGAATACTACCGAATATTTAACTGAAAAGATGGAGGGCTACGGATGGTTTTGGCGAAACCGTGAACGTAGTGAACTTGATATAATCGATGGAATGAGATAGCTTTTAAAAGGAGTGGCACAAGCTTCGCATTTAAAAGTTGGTTTTGAAAAGAACCGAGTGGGTTTTCGAAAGTGTTCCAACGACTTTTACTTGGTTTATTTTCTTGCATTAGTTCTTTTAATGCGTCCCATCATTTAATCCTACCATTGCAGAAAACAACCAAAATATGACGTACGCTTATGCCATTCGCATTCGCCACGGGGCCCTGTCATTACCCGTTAGGTTACTTAACTAACGACAGAGCGGGGGCTGGGCTAGCGCGGCTGTAAAAAATAAGCAACGCCTAAATAATATCATATATAGATATATTGCAATGATAGCCATTTCAGATCACAGATGAATACATTGGATATACTAGGAATCCGCAATTTGTACGAGCCTGTAACGAAAAGCAGATTACACGGTCGCGGTGAATAGCCAATACCCCACCCAAGACCCCTACGGGTGCGGCAAACTACCCGCCAAGTACCCGAAGCGAAGCAACCTCTCTCATCTCCGTGAGTAGGCCACTCGGCGCTTCGAGATACCCGGTAGTTTGTGCACCCCCTCCATGGGTCTATCCTAGGAGCAAAAACAGTAAAAAGAAATTATACAATGACGGCTACAACCCCGACCCGGTTGTGCGGCCATACAAATAATTATTACATCAATTTACAAATTTACATGAATTGAAAGAAAAGAAAACTCTCGTCTCACAACCCCCGGCTATTCACCCGCGACAATCCAATGAATTCATATACACATACCAATAACATTACAGATCACAGATTTGTATAACCCCCACTAATCGACATATAGCGATTAGCAGACGTTCAATACAAATATCACATCACAGAAATACCCGTCAGCTTAAGTCTTTAGAAACTCGATCAAAATACGGTTTTTAAAGCCCCCAAAACAAAATTTTCTTTCTGGAAAATCTGGGCTGAAAAAACATATACCAAAAATCCCAAAATACCCCATAGAACAAACTGCAGTAAAGACGATCCAGAGAGGAGCTTAATCGGCCGCGAAACCGCGGCAATAGCAAGCTATTGCCGCGTTTCCGCGGTGGTTTGGTGGGATCTCTGGACCGTTTTTCTACAGTAGACTATAAAAACCCTGAGTCGATTTTTGAAGCATGATTTATAATTTTTACAGAACTTTGAAAATCGACAGCAAGCTTGATATCGGGGTGTATTTCGCGACTTTTTCTCCGATCGAATTTCTAGTTACTATGCTAACATGTTAGGTAGTGTTTAACTTGGCTCTGATACCACTGTAAGTCCATGCTACCCTTCCCCGGTACTTACGGGGTTGCGGAATGGGTGAAAAACGATTTTCAAGAGGGTGGTAACATGGACTACCAATACGGATCTTTGTTAAACTACTAACTAACAACCTAACAAGGTTTACCTACTCGGTTAGGGGGCTATACCTTTCTTGAACTCCTTCATCTTCGACTCCTCCCGGTGTACAGATCGGCCTCACCTCGTCGTCTCCTTGCGCCGAAGATGGATCCACCCGAAAGCTTCTACCTTTGGCTTCTTCTTCAAACTTTGAAGAAACTAGATCACTTGGCTTGCTAGGCCTTGTGAACTAGAATGAGTAGAGGAATGTTTTGGTGTCTTTTTATCTCTAAGGCAATGAGTCTCAACACATGAGAATGGTTTGCCTTGAGGTAGAGAGAGCAAGAGGAAGAGGGAGAGCTTGAGAATGAGAGAGCTCAAGAGAGAGAAAGCAAATGATAGAATGAACCATACTCTTCTCATTCTCACCTCTCATAATCCAAAAGCCATCATAACAAAAATAGTAATCAAGTATTGTGTAAATGGTTTAAGTCAAAATGGCTATATCATTTCATGCACTCATTTTGCATAAATAAACAAGCAAGCAAAAGTTTTTGCCATGGAATGATAGCCATTGTCATGATGATGGTCAACTAGTCCAACCTAGTCAACCGGTCAACAAAGTCAACAAGTCAACAAAGTCAACCCCTCAACAACCATGTCACTATAATACTTAATTAATATTAATGTTAATCATATATCTTATTCTCATTAGGGTTAAGAAAAAGTCAACTGTCAACAGTCAACAGTCAACAACCCCAATGAGAATACTCTGCCTCTGTCTCTCTGTCAACTGTGCATACACACCCGCATCCGCGTTCCGAGGAACACGAATACAAACGAGATAAAACCAATCCCAAAACGTACACTAGGATCTGGCTTAAACCAAAGCCCGCTAGTGTTAACTGTCCGGACACTGTACGTGCCCAAGTGCACGGATGTGACCGAACCCTGTCGCAAAACCATGCGACCTCTACTCTTTTTCCTAAAGGCGAATAGCTTTCTGTGTGGGACTCTAAAGACTCGACACTACGCTGGCAGTGGGTTTAACCACAGACCGCAAGCGGCACTAGCTGTGCGTAACGGTCCCCAGGTAGATGCCGACAAGAAGACTGACGAGGTGAAACCCATCTGAACTCCTACTGAGTCTGACTGTGACAGTCTCCGTACAGTCCGGTCTGTTCGTCTGATACATCGCATGACGGGCCTAGGGGGCGGTAAACGTCAGTCCCCTAATAGCGGTACAAGTCGTATCGGAGTGAAGCCCAAAACACCCTGAGATAACACTGGAAGCCTACCAGTATATCTCGCTTGCCCTGGCCAGGGACTACACGTGTAATGGCTCTCCTAGACACAGCGCGATGTCAACCCCCAATACCGGGAGAGACGAATCCTGTCTAACCGTCACTGCCTCCAAGTGCTTCGGGACTGCACCCAACTACTACCTGTCCAGTGTACTCGTAACCTAACGAGCACCCGCATACTATCTCAAGTACGACGTACTGACGGCTGTGGGACAGACCGTCTCCCCTGCTGGGGATAAGAAGCGCATACGCTAGTCTACTCCGGAGTATCGATGCCCTGTCTCGATAGTCCTGCGACTAGGGACCTGCATAAGGATGTGCTTATAGATTACCCAGCCCCCATTAGTGTGACTGCCATCACAACGCTGGTAATCAAGCAAAGATCCTAAGGGCTCCACTAATGCGTATAGATGATATAATAAAATAAACACATGTACACATTGAAGTAGAAACAAACCAAGTAGCATACTACTATTTTGAGCAAGATTGTATATACAACTGTGAATATCCTAAGCTTCCATTAAGTAATATACAAACTAGTATGATACAGTAATGGCCTCTAGGGCATATACACTAACACACTCATCCTCCTGCCGGGTCTCACAGTCTGGGACAACAGCAATGGCAAGTCTGGGTAAACATGAACCTCCCTGTCACCGTCTTTGAGGCTACCTGAGTACCTCTCGGGTGCCTGAGGTTACCCACCTTATCTGTGGAGTGGCTAATGGAATGTCAAACCAGATTGAATCTTTAGATTCTTATCAAATTTTCAGTAATCGTTTGCGGTTCTGGAATCACTTCTAGTTCTACCATACTCCCACTACTGTTTTCTGGAAAAAAATCCATTCTTATTAAAACTGTGGCGAGTCAAGAACAATATCACTATTGATTTTCCAGATGGTAGAAAATCAACCCTCGTCATAGCCTGGGTCAACCCACAAACAACCATTACAGAAACATGCCTTGAGTTATCCAGAGTCTGGTTTTAAGCATAAGCCGGACAACTCCCCATAGCTTAACATCGTTAAGATATGAACTGTTCTATATCCAATATAGAAACAGAGGCACTGATTTAATTGAACCAGATTTAAATCATGCAGCTGCCTCCAGTACATGTCAAGTAAATGGAGAGAGACCGATCAGTGTTACTCAACTTAGGAGTGCTTCCAATTATGAGTAACCTGAAAGAGAAACAAGTTCTCTTAATCATTACTATCAACTGAATACCATACACAAGTATCTACATCTTCGATCACCTTGAAAAATCCTGATACTTGCAACACCTGGTTCTCTACTTTATTCTTATACCTATAACTTCTCAAAACTTAGACCTTGCATTTCTACGAAACACATGTCTAAGAACTAGAGAAGTCATAAGTAAACAGAATATAGTACGAGTACCAACCCCTCTGTCCTAATGGACGCTGGACAACATACAATACTCTGTATAAGTCCCCTGAGTCTAATAACTCATTCCCTGTGTGTCGTAGGTTGAAAATTGTACTTATGGTTAAGAAGAATTACACCGCTGTTTAATGCTCCTTACCTAACCATCCACTGATATAGGTAAATGTCATAGACACAATTTCAAAAAGTTATATCTCACTTTATAAAAATAAACGCACATATATATCAATTTGAAATTGGTGCATAACAACGGATATTCAAAACTAAATATTTGTCGTCCGGCAAACAACCCAGGCGATTTCCTCAAATATCACCAATTACAACGAATCCCGATATAATGAGGATGATCACCCAATTCCCAATAATTTACTCCCACTCATCATCTGTAAAACCATACAGATGTGAGAACCAAACCTGGTAAATACATACCCTGGAGCAAGGGCTAATTTGGAAATCAGTTTTCTTTTAACAATACACAGTGAAACTGAAACATGTAAATGTTTCGAAGGGGTATCCGGATATTCCTAGTAATGCCTCTTCCATCAGATTCACAACTGTAACCGTATATTTATTTGCCATCTCTCCAAATCCCTTTATATGTCTTTAGTCGTTACCTTATGTACATCCCTTTAGGCTAAATGGTTTTCTTCCTTCCCTACCGTTCGGCACCAGCTTATGGTTTGGAAGAAGACTATCCAATAAGGATAATGGGTGTACTGTCCTAATCTTAGGAGCACTCGCAAGACAACTGAATAAAATCTTATTCCTATTTCTCCTGAACCAGATTCCATCCTCGAACTGGAACAAGTCCCTTCGAGTTCGTATATAACCATACGATGGAATATCCAAATAACTGTGGATCTTCGTAGTGATACGGAGTGTCCTGGAGAAATACAAAGGTGAAATAAGAGTGGTGATGAAATACTTGGTTTGGTCGTGAATGATAGCAGTCGTAATTTACTTTGCCCTCTTACTAATCCCTTTATTTGTCTTTACTTAATACCTTCTGTACACCATTTAGGCTAAATGGTTTTCTTCATTCCCTACCGTTCGGCACCTGCCTATGGTTTGGATGAAGACTATCCAATTAGCGTAACAGGTGTACCGTCCTAATCCAAGGAGCACTCACAACCTGAGAGAATGTAAAAGGAAAAAACAACTGAATAGTCCTATTCATTTTCTCAAGAACCAGAAACCATCCTCGAATCTGGAACAAGTTCCTTCGAGTTCGTATATAACCATACGATGGTTTTATCCAATGGAAGTGGATGTTCGTAGTAATACGTGGTGTTCTGGAGAAAAGGGTAAAAGTAGGAGTGGCAATGAGGTATGAAACTCAGACAATCTAAAAGCCAGTGATTTAAGAAAGTTCGGTTAACTTGGTCACTGAGTCATAGTCAAGGGTCGGGTCATGGTCGCTGCCAAAGAGAGAGAGAAAAGAAACACTCTGCGTGTACTCTAATCTAGATCAGAATGGTTATCACTTTATCTAATCAGGAAACCTCCCACTGTAACCTCAAATTCTCCTCCAAACCTGAAAGAAGAATTAGTCGGGATCACCCAAGGAGTAAACCAACTCATCAGTGGGAATCGGGATCCAACTATCATCGCATGATAATGTGATGGAATCTACTCAT
The DNA here is from genome assembly GCA_030015575.1 of Agapanthus africanus. Lineage (NCBI taxonomy): Eukaryota > Viridiplantae > Streptophyta > Magnoliopsida > Asparagales > Amaryllidaceae > Agapanthus > Agapanthus africanus. Next base: position 503,631,435 of record CM057337.1, read on the forward strand.
GTTATCACACTCCAGAAGGTATGCACATATCTGGCAAGTTTCAGTTTCTTTAGAAACTCCCGATGTGATTTTTACCCTATGCTATTATGACCTTGACGAAGGCCAACATATCATAAGTCACATGTCAAGTTCTACCCGTCATTATCCAGGTTAATTTGAACCCACCCGTACATACCCTTGATGAAGGCCAAAATAGTAGTACGACTGTCCCAAACCAACGCATCTATCTATGCAGAAGAAAAGAAACAAATAGCTACCATACACTATGCCTTGATGAAGGCCAACATACATAGCATGAATACTAAGTGCTACCTTTCTGAAATGACGGATGTCTACGAATGGTTTTTGGCGAAAAACCTTTAATGTAATGAACTTGATATCGTTGAAGGAACCGGATAGCTTTTTATAAAAATATAGTGGCGAAAACCTTTGCTAAAGAGGTCACTCCCGGTGAAGGGATCTCGGCTCTTTCCCCGTAGAATGAGGTGCAGGATATTCCAACTGAATACCACGATGCAAAGCAAAAAGTAATCGACTATAGTGAAGTTATTACCCTGACGCAAACTTCTGTCCAAGGGGTCACTCCCGGTGAAGGGATCACGGCCCTTGCCTCGTCGACTGAGGTGCTGGATATTCATAACCGAATACCACTGTGCAAAACAAAAGAAAACGTCCTTGCAATAACAGCGTTTTGAAAAATGTTCCAACAACGTCAAACAGGTTTGTTTAGCTTGCATTGATCCGAATCAATACATCCCCATCAATTAATCACACCACAAAAGAACGAAAATACGATGTACGTATATACCATCCGCATTCGCCACTGGGTCCCGTCATCACCCGTTAGGTTACTTAACTAACGACAGAGCGGGGACTGGACTAGCGCGGGTGTAAAACATATACAACATCTACTAGTATATATATCAATATATAATAATCGCTCATGGCGTGATAAAATGCAACATCACAGAAATGTAATAAGCATCACAGAACAATACAGATAATCTGGGATCCCTGGGTTTCATAGAGCCGCTACTGAAACCCGACGTTCCCCTGGTCATGTGGATAGCTTGTGCAATGAAATCCTAGACCCCTACGGGCGCGGCAAGTTACCCGCCAAAACCTGAAGCGAGGCAGCCCCCTTCAACAAAGTGAATGGACCACCCAGTACTCCAGAATCCGGTAACTTGAGCACCCCTCCTTGGGTCAACTTGTACCCCCTACGAGTGCGGTGAATAGCCCGCCAATTCTAGAGTGAAGCCCCCTCCGTCTCAAAGCCATGAGATGCGGGCCCGTTGCCCTCTAGAACCCGGCTATCCGTGCACCCCACCGCGGGGTAATCCTAGTACAGAAAGTAAAATATACAACGGGTACATCGACCTTAGCCCGGTCGTGCCCCAAAATAATAATATACAAACAGGCAGTGACGGCAGTCCACATGTCGGACGCTCGCCCCGCAATATCAAATGTACAAATACAACCAAACTGTACTACCATTTCCCCAGGCTATCCACCACGACAAATCCGCAACATCACAGCACAACACAGAACATCAACGTGAATGCCACGTTCGCAAATCCGTCTAAAAGAGCTATAGCAATTAAACAAGATTTACCGATCAAATTACATTCACGGTCGCTGAAATAATGTAAATACTGTGAACTAACATGTTTAAAATTTTCGATCGACAAAATTTTCCGAAGTGGGCCCCAAGCACAATTCCACCGCTGTTTAATGCTCCTTACCTAACCATCCACTGATATAGGTAAATGTCACCGACATAATTTCAAAAAGTTATATCTCACTCTATAAAAATAGACGTACAGATATATCAATTTGAAATTGGTGCACAACGACGGATATTCAAAACCAAATATTTGCCGTCCGGCAAACAACCTAGGCGATTTCCTCAAATATCACCAATTACAACGAATTCCGATATAATGAGGATGATCACCTAATTCTCAATAACTTACTCCCACTTATCATCTGTAAAACCATACAGATGTGAGAATCATACATGTTAAATAGATACCCTGGAGTAAGGACTAATTGGGAAATCAGTTTTCCTTTAACAGTACACAGTGAAACTGAAACATTGAAATGTTTCGTAGGGGTATCCTAGTATTCCTAGTAATGCCTCTTCCATTATCCAGATTCACAACTGCAACCGTATATTTCTTTGCCACCTCTCCAAATCCCTTTATATGTCTTTAGTCGTTACCTTCTGCACACCCCTTTACGCCAAATGGTTTTCTTCCTTCCCTACCGTTCGGCACCAGCCTATGGTTTGGAAGAAGACTATCCAATAAGCATAATGGGTGTACTGTCCTAATCCTAGTAGCACTCGCAATGCGAGAGAAGGTGAAGATAAAAGACAACTGAATAAACCTTATTCCTAGTTCTCCTGAACCAGAATCCATCTCCGAACTGGAACAAGTTCCTTTCGAGTTCGTATATAACCCTATGATGGAATATCCAATAAACTGTAGATCTTCGTAGTGATACGGAGTGTCCTGGAGAAATACAAAGGTGAAGTGGGAGTGGTAATGAAATACTTGGTTTGGTCGTGAATAGCAGTCGCAATTTACTTTGCCCTCCTTCTAATCCCTTTATTTGTCTTAACTTAATACCTTCTGTACACCACACTTAGGCTAATCGGCTTTCTTCATTCCCTACCGTTCGGCACCAGCCTAAGGTTTGGAAGAAGACTATCCAATAGGCGTAACGGGTGTACTATCCCCTAATCCAAGGAGCACTCGCAACCTGAGAGAAGGTAAAAGGAAAAGACAACTGAATAGTCCTATTCGTTTTCTCCAGAACCGGCAACCATCCTCGAATAAATTCCTTCGAGTTCGTATATAACCATACGATGGTTTTATCCAATGGAAGTGGACGTTCATAGTAATACGGGGTGTCCTGGAGAAAAGGGTAAAAGTAGGAGTGGCAATGAGGTTTGCAACTCTGACAATCCAAAAGCCAGTGTTTAAGAAGGTTCGGTTAATTTTGGTCACTGAGTCATAGTCAAGGGTCGGGTCATGGTCGCTGCCAAAGAGAGAGAGAAAAGAAACACTCAGCGTGCACTCTAACCTAAATCAGAATAGTTACCAATTTATCTAATCAGGAAACCTCCCACTGTACCGTCAAATTCTCCTCCAAACCTGAAAGAAGAATTAGTCAGGATCACCCGAGGAGTAAACCAACTCATCAGTGGGAATCGGGATCCAACTATCATCGCATGATAATGTGACGGAATCCACTCACGTTATCACACTCCAGAAGGTATGCGCATATCTGGCAAGTTTCAGTTTCTTTAGAAACTCCCGATGTGATTTTTGCCCCATGCTCTTATGACCTTGACTTTGGCCAACAAATCATAAGTCATATGTCAAGTTTTACCCGTCATTCTCCAGGTTAATTTGAACCCACTCGTACCTACCCTTGACTTTGGCCAACAAGGCAGTACGACTGTTCCAAACCAACGCATCTATCTATGCTGCATATGAATACCCAATAGCTACCAAACACTGTGCCTTGACTTTGGCCAACAAACACAGCCTGAATACTATTGACTATCCATATGAAACGACGGAGGGCTACGAATGGTTTCTGGCGAAAACCTTTAACGTAATGAACTTGATATCGTTGAAGGAACCGGATAGCTTTTATAGAAATATAGTGACGAAAACCTTTGCTAAAGAGGTCACTCCCGATGAAGGGATCTCGGGTCTTTCCCCGTAGAATGAGGTGCAGGATATTCCAACTGAATACCACGATGCAAAGCAAAAGCAAACGACTATAGTGAAGTTATTGCCCTGATGCAAACTTCTGTCCAAGGGGTCACTCCCGGTGAAGGGATCTCGGCCCTTGCCTAGTCGACTGAGGAGCAGGATATTCCAACTGAATACCACTATGCAAAACAAAAGTAAACGTCCTTACAATAACAGCTTTTTGAAAAATGTTCCAACAACATCAGAATAGGTTTGTTTAGCTTGCATTGATCCGAATCAATGCAGTCCCATCAATTGATCACACCGATAAAGAACGAAAATAATGATGTACGTATATACCATCCGCATTCGCCACTGGGTCCCGTCATCACCCGTTAGGTTACTTAACTAACGACAGAGCGGGGACTGGACTAGCGCAGATGCAAAACATATACAACATCTACTAGTATATATATCAATATGTAATATTCGCTCAAGGCGTGATAAAATGCAACATCACAGAAAGTAATAAGCATCACAGAACAATACAGATATCTGGAATCCCCGGGTTTCATAGAGCCGCTACTAAAACCCGACGTTCCCCTGGTCGTGTGGATAGCCTGTGCAATGAAATCCTAGACCCCTACGGGTGCGGCAAGTTACCCGCCAAAACCTGAAGCGAGGCAGCCCCCTTCAGCAACGTGAATGGACCACCCTGCACTTCAAGGAATCCGGTAACTTGTGCACCCCTCCTTGAGTCAACCTGTACCCCCTACGAGTGCGGCGAATAGCCCGCCAATTCTAGAGTGAAGCCCCCTCCGTCTCAACTCCATGAGATGCGGGCTTGTTGCCCTCTAGAACCCGGCTATCCGTGCACCCCACCGCGGGGTAATCCTAGTACAGAAAGTAAAATATACATACAACGGGTACATCGACCTCAGCCCGGTCGTGCCCCAAAAGAATAATATACAAACAGGCAGTGACGACAGTCCACATGTCGGACGCTCGCCCCGCAATATCAAATGTACATAAATAACCAAACTGTACTAAACTTGCATTCAGGCTATCCCCCACGACCAATCCACAACATCACAGCACAATCACAGAACATCAACGTGAATGTCACGTTCGCAAATCCGTCTAAAATGGCTATAGCAGTTAGACAGGATTTACCGATCAAGTGACATTCACGGTCGCAGATATAATGTAAATACTGTGAACTAACACGTTTAAAATTCTCGATCGACCAAATTTACCGAAGTGGGCCCCAAGCACTACTGTAGCAGTCACAGAAAATCTGGGCTCAAAAAGAATATACCAAAACCCCTATTTTTAACACAGAGACCCACTGTAAAAATTTGATTCACTGAACAGTAAAGGTGGCGGCGGAACCGCGGCCCAAACAGGGGTTTGGCCGCGGTTCCGGGGTGGTATAGTGCGTTCAGGCAACCAAATTTTAACAGAGTGCTTATTCCCTACACATGTTTCTGCAATAACCTGAAAAAAATTTCGAGCCAAAAAAAATTTCGACAGAGAACTGATGTTTTGAAAATGCGGGTTTTGGAATTTTGTTCGATCGAAAATGTAAACACATTAGACCAAGCTAGACTAGGTTAATGGCCTGGCTCTGATACCAGTGTAAATGCACGGCGGCGCCCCGGCCGTCTGAACGAGGGCAAAATGCGGAAACGATACTTTACTTTAACTTTTGAAACCGGCACCACCGCGCACAAAAATCCCGGATCGGGCCATTAATCTAATCCTAGCTAACTAGAGAAGGGGTAGAGAGATATACCGAGCGATCCGTGTCCTTCGGTGTTCTCGTCGTCGTCCCGATCTCCCCGCGGAATCTCCGGTCTTCAACTCCTCGTCGGAAGGGCACCACATCGCCGGGTTCTTTTACGGGCTCCCACCTCTGGACCGAGGCAACTCGGGCACGAAGTTGGCGAGCCGACCTGCCCAAGAATTGCTGTAGAATAGTGTAGTGCTATGTCTCATTGGGGTTTTAAGAAGTTGCTATGTATTGGTGGAGGATTGAGATAAGCTTTTTGGAGATGGAGCTATATGGTTTTTGGAAGCCAAAATGAGACCAATTCTCACGCCACAAATTTTTGGACAGCCCCCATGACTTGTGGCCGGCCATGCTCAAGCAAGAAAAAATGAGAGGAGAGAGTTCAAAGCAAGAGAATGAATGAATGAGCCAATATCATGCAAGGTTGAGTGAAAAAGAAAAAAGGCAAGTCTCACATCCATCATCATAACCCTCCATCATCAACAATCATCATGACTCCAAAAGTCAAGCCATCATGAACAAAAGAAAGTCAAGCAATAATGAAGTGAAGAAGTCAAATGATGGGGCAACTATCATGAAGCAACAATATGCAAAGACCACCCTCCACAATGCTAATTTGCACAAATGCAAATAAGCCCTCCTCCACCAACTTTCAGCCAAAGAAAGATACAAAGGAAAATGGCCGAAACGGAAAGCAAACTGGCAACTCCCAAAAAAAAACTGATCTCGTAATAAATTACAGGAAAACCCCGCGACTGTATATACATACCCGCATTCTGACCGAATACAAATGCAATGAGACAAAATCTACACTGTACTATACTAGGATCCGGCTTAAACCAAAGCCCGCTAGTATTATCCGTCCGATCATGATCCATGCAATACCGCACGTATCTGATCGAACCCTGCCATATCTCCATATGGCCTCTACAGCGTTTCGCCCCAAACTTGAGAAAACGGTCTGTGGGGGAGTCTAAAGACTCGTCAACACTTTGGCTGTGGATTTAACCACTAGCAAGTCAGAGGTATTAGCCATACGTAACCTGCTACCAGGTATTGACCAAAAGGGACGTCGATGAGCGAACTCATCCGGACACCCTACTGAGCCTGTCAGTGACAATATCCGTACAGTCCGGTCCGTTAGTCTATGAGCATCGCATGGCGGGCCTAGAGGGTTGGTAAAAGTCAGACCCCCAAAAGCGGTACAAGTCGTGTCGGAGTGTAGCCCAGAACACTCTGAGATACTACTGGAATACCTACCAGTAAATCTCCTGCCTTGGCCAAGGACTTCATGTAATGGCTCTCCTAGACACAGCGCGACCTCACCCCCAATACCGGGAGAGACGAACCCCTGCAGATCCGCTCACTGCCTCCATGTGGCTCTGGACTGTACCCAACTAAAACCTATTTGCACGTCTCCTTTGAGCATGGAAGGGTAGTAATCAAAGTACAGTGGGAACTCACACGAGACAAATGACGATCTCAGGTCGATGAACTAACCTGTACATATGTCACCAGGGAACTGCTATCTGACGTTAGGTATATGACCAACTAGCATGTTCCCGGCGAGTCCTGTCCGGTGTACTCATAACCTAATGAGCACCTGTATACATCTTAGGTGAACCAACTGACACCAGTGGCTTGTGAGACCGGTCACCGCCCCTCGTCGGGGTCTCGACTGTTTACACTAGTCTACTCTGGAGAATCGATGCCCTGTCTCGAAACTCCCACGACTAGGGACCTTTTAAGGATGTGCTTATAGACCCCAGCTCCCACGTATATGATTGCCCTCATACTGCTGGCAGTCAAGCAAGAATCCTAAGGGCTCTATCAACGTGCAATAGTGACCTGTAAGGTCACCTAAAGCAGTACACGATGATAAAGATAAACCAAATAGCATACTATCATCTTGAGTAAGACTGTCCTACTGGGACAGGTCCTCCCTCAATCATTGCAATCACGTGCCTGTGATCCAATAATTGACTCTGATGGCACTATCTCCAACAGACATACCCTGAAAAACCGAGCTCGCCGGCCTTGGTGTGGCCTTTTCACTTTTGTTTTTCTGTGTTGCTTCCAGTGTTTTGATATAAATTCCATTTTTATTATTTGATTTTCTTAATTATTTGTGTTCAGAATTGTGGTTGTTAATATTGCTTTTTGGCTCAAATATCCGTATTTTTTCAACATATGCAGATTTGACGGATTTTAAGCAGCGATCGTGCGGAACAAGGGGGCATTTTCAAGTGCAAAAGAGGATGAACACTCAGTGCCAAAGATCCGGGTAGTTGGACCCGCGCAAGCGAACCATTCGACCACTCGGAGGCAATATGAACACGAGTTTCTGAAACTCGATACTTTTTGGTACGTATTTTTCTAAACTTCCCCTCTCAAACCCGACGCTCCAATATTCTTGTCTTTGCATGATTCTTAGCAAAAATCGCCGCAAAAAGCCAAAAAAAAAACTAACCGTATTTGTTGCAGCGCCGCATTAAAAGTAAAAAACGATAACTGATTGCTTGAAAACAAAACTTGGTTGAATTTTGCGCATTGCATCATTTAATACGGACTTAAGGGGCTCTAACACCAATCCAGATTGGGTGGGGATTTCATCACCCTTCCTAAGACCTCGGAAATCACTAATTGCATAAGTGTCACCTCATGTTTAATAAAAAATATCTAGACTCAGCCCACTAAAGACTTGTTGCGCTCAATAGGACAAAAGAAGATTGTGGGCATTCAATCGTTTATCTAAACATGACTCTTGTGGTGCCTAGGCTAGAAAAGTGAGGAGGTAACTTTAAAAGGCCCGTCTCACGGTGATTCGTGAGCGGATCCCTCCATACCTCACTTGTGCTTACCTGGCCACAACTGGCTGTGAAGAGGCGATCTGAGGGTTATCTCACAATTTGTCGCTTTGGAACAGTTAGGAGCAGGTCTAGTAGACTTAGAGGACCCTAGTCTAGGTATTGATTGTGCATTGGTGACTGTGCATTTGTGATTGTGTTTGTTGAACAGTCGTTTCATTTTCCCATTCTTTTGAAACAAACACAAAATTGCCATTTTTACCACCATCACCCAATTTTTCTCCACTTTCGTTTTCTTACCCTCACATTCTACGCTTTGACTACACTAAACTCGTTTAGTATATGTCCGCTTGGACTAGGGACCCTAGTTCCCGTTTAGTCCGCGTTTCGTTAGTCTCTACGGACTACACGATCGACTCCAACGTCGAAAATCCCTCCACCCCTTTATCACCTTTACCTTTGCCGGTCAACTCCGACGTTGACCGAGATTTTGTTCATACATCTTCACCTTCTCTATCACCTAATTCTTCTTCTGAGATGTCAGGATTTAATCCTAACATCCCTCCACCTGCCCAGGGACTGATTCCACCTAATCTGGGTGCGAATAACCCGCAACCTGTTGCAGCGCCATAGCGAATCGCGCTCCAGGATCGTTTCTACCCTACCCGCTCTGCACTTCCAACATGTCTCTCACTTCCACCGGCTAATGGGGATAATTTTGAAATTAAGCCCCACTTCATTAACATGCTTCCGAAATTTCATGGGCTTGAATCTGAAGATGCCTATATCTTCATCAACAAGTTCCAGAATGTTTGTGCCATGATGAAAACGACCCAGCTGTCTGACGATGCTATACGGCTACGGGTCATTCTGTTCACTTTGTGCGATCTTGCTGAAAAGTGGCTGTATAGCACCGCTTCCCACTCCATAACCAGTTGGGACGAGTTTGAGAAAGCGTTTCTCAAGAAATTCTATCCGAATCATAAAACCGCGAGGATCCGTAACGAAATCAACTAATTCTCCCAGCTTCCTAATGAACCTTTTTGGAAGTGCTTTGACCGGTATAAAGACCTTCTTGTTCTGTGCCCTCACCACGGTATTGAGAAATGGCAACTTTGCCAAACTTTATACGAGGGCCTGAACCCAGCAACCAAGCAGTTGTTGGAAACTATTTGTCAGGGCTACTTCCTATCGAAATCTGACGAGGAAGCGTGGCAATTCTTCGACGACCTTGCGGAACAAACGCTTCAATGGGAGAGCACCAGACCAAGTACTTCTTCTTCTTCCTCTACTTCTACTGGTCAGTTTAGGGTAGGCATTCACCAACTCGATGTCTCTATTGCAATGAAAGCTGAAATGGCTGCAATAACGAGAAAACTTGAAGCGATAGAGAGCAAATTTTCATCTCCTGCTCCTGCTCTTGTTCTTCCCCTTCGTACCATTTGTGCTTGTTGTTCCAATCCATCTCACCTAACCAAAGAGTGTCCTTACAACCCACCTTCCCAAGGACAGGATCAAGTCAATGCTGCATTTCAGCAGAGACCAAGAAATGATCCATACTCTTCCACGTACAACCCTGGATGGAGAAACCACCCTAACTTCGCTTGGAACCAGAATCAAAATCAGTTCCAAGGGCAGAACAACTTTCAAAGGGAGCCTTCTCAACAACAAGCACAACAACAATTTCAGCAGCCCTTCCAACCCCAACCTTTTCAAAATCCGACGAACAATTTTGCAACCAACAATTCTTTTCCTCAAAACAACTTTGTTCCGTCAAACAACGATAAGGTTTCCTCGCTAGAACGAAGTCTGGAGGCGTTCGTAAAACAATCAACTCAATCCACCGCCAACATCCAATCTTCCATTCAGTCTTTGGTGCAACACACTACTGCACACGGGCAAAGCATCAAGACCATCGAAGCCCAAATAGCACAACTGAATGCGGCCTTAAGCGAGCGAGAGAAGGGGAAGCTCCCATCTCAACCACTCCCAAATCCCGGTCACCCACATAATGTACATGTTGCTCTTGAACAACAAAACCATAATGTGAGTGCCGTGACTACATTGAGATCTGGAAGGATGCTACAAAACAACATTGGCACACGGATCGACGATGACACCCCGGCCGCTTCTTCTTCTTCTTCTTCTTCTTCTTCTCCGTCTTCTAAGCATATTCTACATTCTTCAAAAGGCTCTTCCTCTTCTTCTACTTTGAACAGACCCACATTTCACTCCACGAAAACTCCAGTTCTGGGATCCGTTCCAACTCCACAATCTCCTCCACAAGCATTGTACTCAACCAATTTTAAAAACGTTCCATTTCCAAACCGGTTGAGGTCCAATAAACAAAATCCACAAATGGAGAGGATTATGGAATTGTTTAAGCAGGTTAACATCAACATTCCCCTTTTAGATGCTGTCTAACAAGTCCCTTCCTACGCGAAAATCTTAAAGGACTTGTGCACGAAAAAGAGGAAATCTCAGGTACCCAAGAAAGTTTTCTTGGCTAGTGCTGTGAGTGATGCTCTTACCCAATCTTTACCTCAAAAATGAAAGGACCCTGGCTGTCCTACGATTTCAATAACCATTGGGGATAAGAACATCAACCGCGCACTTTTAGATCTTGGTGCCAGTGTTAACCTGCTTCCGTACTCAGTATATGAGCAACTAGATGTAGGAGAGCTGAAACCCACACACTGCACTCTCCAAATGGCCGACCGATCGATCACCCATCCTAGAGGAGAGCTAGAGGATGTGTTAATCAAGGTTGGGGACTTCATATTCCACGTTGACTTCATTGTTTTGGACACACAGCCTGTAGCTAACCCCCGGAATCAAATTCCGGTGATACTCGGTCGCCCATTCCTTGCAACCTCAAATGCTGTGATCAATTGTTGAAATGGTTCGATGAACCTATCTTTTGGAAATATGACAATTGAACTCAACATTTTTAGGTTGGGGAATCAGCCTTCCAAACCTAATGCTCATATACTAGACGTTTGTTCAATCCAGGAGATCACCCCGGAGGAGTGTGAATTCGAGGAGTTTTTGTTTGATCACGACGACCTTAACGCCACTAGTGTGTTCCTCTTCGAACCTGCTGCTGTTTTTGCGCCCGACAATGACTACGAGTGTTCACCTTCTCGAACGATCTTAGCCAGTCACCACCCGAGCTTGAGTCTTTTGCTTTTTCGGATGAGTTAGTTGAACCATCCGACTCGGTTGCGTACACTCGATTTGAACCTTTGATGGAATCCTTCGAGTTTGAAACAGTTACTCCATTGTTACCATCTATTGTTTCACCTCCTAAATTCGAACTAAAGCTTTTGCCGTCGCACCTAAAATATGCTTATCTAGGTGAGAATGAGACCCTACCCGTTATCATATCGGCCTCTCTAGCTCTTAAGCAAGAGAAGGCCCTTTTAATGGTCTTACAAAATAATCGGCAAGCTTTTGGCTGGTCTATGGCGGACATCAAGGGGACTAGTCCCCTCATAGTCGAACATTATATACACTTGATGGATGATACCAAGCCGGTAAGGGATCCACAAAGACGCCTCAACCACATTATGAAAGAGCTGTCAAGAAGGAGATTGTTAAATGTCTTGATAGTGGTATCATTTACCCTATCTCGGATAGCCAATGGGTTAGCCCCATTCATGTTGTGCCATAGAAATCGGGCATCACGATCATTACCAATGAGGCAAATGAGTTAATTCCTACTCGCACCCAAACTGGGTGGCGAGTTTGCATCGACTATAGAAAACTCAATGCCGCGACAAGGAAAGACCACTTTCCTTTACCTTTCATTGACCAAATGCTAGAACGATTGGCTGGGCACGAGTTCTATTGCTTTTTAGATGGCTACTCCGGCTATAACCAAGTCCCCATAGCCAAAGAGGATCAAGACAAGACCACATTTACTTGTCCTTTTGGCACTTTTGCTTATCGTCGCATGCCCTTTGGGTTATGCAATGCGCCCGCTACATTTCAGTGGTGTATGATGGGGATCTTTTCAGACATGGTTGAAAAGTTTTTGGAGATCTTTATGGATGATTTCTCCATTTTTGGTGACTCCTTCGACGAGTGTTTGCTACACCTTGACGCAGTTCTTACCCGCTGTAGGGATAAGAACCTAACTTTGAATTGGGAGAAGTGCCACTTTATGGTACGAGAAGGCATTGTCTTAGGACATGTCATCTCGCAAAACGGCATAGAGGTTGATAGAGCCAAAATTGAAGTCATTTCTAATCTTCCTCCTCCTAAATACGTCAAAGACATCCGAGCTTTCCTTGGTCATGCCGGTTTTTATAGACGGTTCATCAAGGATTTTAGCAAGCTTGCTAGACCTTTGACTCTCTTATTGGCCAAGGACAAAACATTTGATTTTGACTCAACTTGCATGGAAGCGTTCGAGTCATTAAAACACTCTCTCGTTTCTGCACCCATTCTTTCACCTCCAGACTGGACGCACCCATTCGAAATTATGTGCGACGCATCGGATTTTGCCATTGGTGCTGTTCTTGGATATCACATTAATAAAATACCGCACGTGATTTATTACGCTAGCCGTACATTAAATGAGGCCCAACTAAACTACACAACAACAGAAAAAGAGTTTTTAGCAGTTGCGTTTGCACTTGAAAATTTTCGGCCTTATTTAATCGGCTCTCCAGTCATTGTCTATACGGACCATTCAGCTCTTCGCCACCTTTTTGCGAAGAAAGATGCTAAATCTCAGCTAATACGTTGGATCCTCTTGCTTCAAGAGTTTGACCTTGTCATCAAGGACAAAAGAGAATGTGAAAACGTGGTCGCCGACCATCTCTCACGACTTCCTTCTTCGTCGTCGCTTCAAATTCCGATCAACGATGTTTTTCCGGATGAACAACTCTTGACGGTATCTTGCGAACCCTGGTTCGCAGATATTGTGAACTATTTGGCCACAGGACTAATACCGACTGAATGGTCAAGTCAGGACAGACTTCGATTCTTATCCCACGTGAAACACTTTTACTGGGACGAACCCTATCTGTTTAAGTACTGTCCCGACCAGATTATTCGTCGCTGTGTCCCTGACAATGAAGTCAAGAGTGTACTGTCGTTTTGCCATGATCAAGCATGTGGCGGGCATTTTGGCCCCAGAAAGACAGCCGAGAAGATCTTGCAGTGTGGCTTCTACTGGCCACAACTCTTCAAAGACGCTCATGATTACTGCAATACTTGCTCCCGGTGCCAACACTTGGGCCGGATATCCAGGAGAAACGAGATGTCGCTCCAACCAATCTTGGTTGTGGAGATTTCGATGTTTGGGGGATTGATTTCATGGGGCCGTTTCCCAGCTCTTTTGGGAACTTGTACATCCTTCTAGCTGTTGATTATGTTTCTAAGTGGGTCGAGGCTGTGCCCGGCTGGACTAGCGACAACAAGGTTGTCGTTAGATTTCTTAAGGAAAACATTTTCTCCCGGTTTGGGCACCCCCGAGAGATCATTAGCGACAATAGAACTCATTTTTGCAATAAGACTTTCGAGGCCTTGATGCGGAAATATTCCATTAATCATAAGCTATCTACGCCCTACCACTCCCAAACCTATGGGCAAGTCGAAGTTTCACATCGGCAAATCAAGCAGATACTGGAGAAGACGGTTTCTAAAAACCATAAGGATTGGTCTTTGAAACTCACCGATGCCCTTTGGGCATTTCGAACTGCTTATAAGACCGATCTCGGCATGTCTCCTTATCGGCTTGTTTACGGAAAGGCTTGCCACCTTCCAGTCGAAATAGAGCATCGCACATTTTGGGCGATTAAGGAGCTGAATCTATCTCTCAAAGATGCGGGCAGCTATCGGAAGCTGCAGCTGAACGAATTGAACGAGCTTCGGGATGAAGCTTACGACAACGCGGTTATTGTAAAGAACCGAACGAAGGTGTTTCATGATAAACATCTCACGCGCAAAACTTTCACACCTGGACAGCAGGTGCTTCTTTACGACACCCGACTACATTTTCATCCCGATAAGCTCAGATCTCTCTGGAAGGGACCATTTGTTGTGCGGACTGTATATTCGCACGGCGCGGTGGATTTGGAAAATCCAAAAGACAGTTCGCTTTTCAAAGTAAACGGACAAAGACTGAAACCGTACCTTAGCGCTGAACCATCAGAGGAGCTCCTGCTCTTGCAGGAGCCGGTTTACCCTGCATAATCTTCCTCTGTCTTCCACCAAACTTCGGTTATCCAGCCAAAACAGTGGACACTGTTTCAAATAAGTTTGGGGGTATGTATATACGATTTTCCTTTGTATATATATGTTAAAAAAAAATTGTATATCTAATCGACGTTTTTTTTTTACCCTTCAATTTTTTTTGCCCTTTTAATGTACAATGACAGTGAGGGCACTGTCAAGTTTAAATTTGGGGGTACGCTCGGTACGCATTTTTAACCTTCGCATTCATTTGTATATTCTGCATTTTCATACTTATTTAAAAAAAAACCCATAAAAATCAGAAAATTGTCTAAAAACATAAAAACTTTGTCGCCAAGTTAGCTAGTGAAAGAACTTAGATTCAATATTTCGACGGTTTTGTTTAATAAGATAGGAACAACTAAAGAAAAATAACTCTCCTTTAAAGTTAACTAATGCTGATATATGTCTTTATATCACACTACACGTGTCGTGAGTTTTGAGAATTAGATGACAAGTCTATTATGTCTGAAATTTTTTTTTGATAAACTATTTTCTGAGGATCAATTAGGTTTGTTCTGAAATAAGTAATATCAAGACTAGTTTATAAAGAGAGGTGGATATTAAGGGATATTATTGACGCCTTAATTGGAACTAATTCTGAAGAATAACCCATCTGAATCTTGATTGGAATGATTACACACCTAATCCACTAAACACGTCTTATATCCAAAAAAATAATTGAACTACCGGTTATATCTCCGTTCGCATTAAATCATCATTGTCTTTTGTTTTTGGGCTTAGGTAACTTGAGTAATTAAGTCCGCTGGGGTGTCTCTACACCTAATGCCCTAAAATCAACTGGTTTGGGAGCATTGGCCCAAAGCTCGCTAAGAAGCCTAGAAAGTCCAGATTAAAACAAAGTCAAGCAAGTGTTCTCTCCGAGTTAAAATTCCTAACGGTTCTTTGTGTGAGAATAATCTTGACAAAAGGCAGGTTTTTATAAAAAAGTATTTCTAGCGGAGATATGGAGCTTTTATTCTATGATAAAGACTATTGCACGTTCACAAAGGTGTGTATGAAATGAAAACGAGAAAAAGGTGGAGTGAAAATTAAGACCTAGTCTCCTGTTAAGGAAGATAGAAATTCTGAATTTGAAATCTAACTGGAAAACGAAACTTGAGAAATACTTAACTCTTTATAAAACTTATGAGATCCTTTTTAAGTTTTTATCTGGGCTTTATTTTGTGACATGACGACTTTAATCGATCCTTTTGAAACTTAACGACACTATTTGCACTGCACGTAAAGACATATAAAATCTCAAGTTAAATGAGAAGCGAGGTGTGAAAAATAAAGGTTCGATAGTTCTAAATTTAGGATAATAGAATTGTTATCTTTAAAACAAAACCTTAGGGTTTGAATCATAGTTATTTTGCAAAACTAGCTTGACGGGATTTTGTGGGTAGTATCCGCTGAAAACCCTCAGGAGACAACACTCCTCCTACTAGGGACACCTAGAGGTTTAACGGCTTATTGCACACACTCAGTGCAATCGCGATCCCTGCGAAAGTGCGGTTAGGATTTTCTTTTGTGAATAAATGGTTTTGCTCGGGACGAGCAATAGATAAGTTTGGGGGTATTTGTTCATATCAGAAAATTGCATTCTAATACCGCTCATTCATTATCTAATTGTTGTATTTATCGGTATTATTGACCGGTGTATGCTCAGTATTACAAATTACAGGTATCCATGACAAAATACTGGAAATGCATCCAACAGCAATGATATATCACTTGAGGGAAGACACTACGACCAGAAACGCTAACCGACCGATACTTCAAGAGTTCCTTTACGCAACAAGTTGTGTACACATTTTTTTTTATCTAAATGGTCCAACACAACAAGTGTGTACACAAGACTTTTAAGCACATGTGGATATGATTTTATATGCATTCAAGGATATGATTTTATATGCATATGATATTATATGCATTCAAGACTAAAAAGCATGTGTTCAAATCAAAGGCAATCAAACAAATCAGCATGAGCCATAATGGGGTAGCCATGAATCAAGCCATATGTGGGAATGAAGTAATGAGCATTTAATGGTGAAGATCATGTGTTGAATTACATATTCAAAATTCCCTCCAAACATTGGGTGCAAATCAGGTCAAAACAGAGGAAATAAACTAGACAAAAGAGATACAGGGGACAGAATAAGACACTGCACCAAATTCTGCACCAAATTTCCTTGTTTGGACCGGCCAAAAACCGGCCTCATTAGCTTCTGTAGGGCCCATCTTCTCACACACCCTCTCTCTCTGCCAGTTGGTCTCGATTTTGTTGTTTATTTGATTTCTTTCTGAGCCTATAAATACATACCAGAGGCAAGAGGAAAGGGTAGATTTTTCTTTAGTTTTATCTTAGAATTCTTGTAATTTTTCTTTTTATTCTTGAGCTCTTGCCCCTTTGTCTTGACCTTGCAACTTCTCATTTTGAACTTGCAAGCTTATGGCTTAGGTTCTTGACTTCAAGATCTCTTGTAACAAGTTGTTCTTCAATAAAAGTTCTTATTTTTATTACATGTCTTGTTCCATTTTATATGATTTCAATTGTCAAATTCTTGCTTTGCTTTGATCTTGCAACCTCTTAAATGAGCTTGCAACCTTAAAGCTTGGTATTTGGATTTCACACGTTGCCGGGGATCGAACACTTGGAGATAACACGCTTGAACTCATCGGTTCTCTTTTCATCTTTATTTCATTGCATGTTTTTATGTATCTTCTCTTTTCATTCTTTTTAATTTGTAAATATGTGTGAGTAATCTTTTCACTTGTTAAGGGTGTAATATGTTAGATCATATTCGAAGATTTTCTTTGTCCAAACTTTAAAACCTACAACTTGCCTATTGAAACTCCGTACAAATCACCCGCAACTCCGCTCACTAGGCATCCTATCCTACCACGATAGTGATGATTCCTAATCATGACCGGATTGCCCGTGGTTTGCCGAAGGCTAAAATCAAGAGATAGCAACGGAAGGACAAGGAAAACGGATTTAGCGAAATGCTGCAAATACCGTATTTCAAGTTCCCTAATCCACATTGTTACCTATTGTTTTAGTGTCAATACCAAGTTGGGGCTATAAGGAATTGGCAAACATCACCTTCATACAATCTAACTTATTACTACCCTTAACAAGTCCTTTTTATTCATATCTTTGTTACGACAATTAGTTATCCAACAAATCAAAACACGGTTTTAACTCGTTAAAACAAGCTATAAAAAACTTACCATCTCCCTGCGGACGACCCGTATTCATCACGGCTCGCTACAAGCGACACCGTTTTGATTGCGGTAATTTCAAAACTCTTTTTAAACACGACACGGTTAGAACGTGACAATCAGCCCTCCGTCGTTTCAGACGGGTAGCACGTAGTATTCATGCTATGTTTGTTGGCCTTCGTCAAGGCATAATGGATGGTAGCTGCTTGTTACCTTTCTGTTGCATAGATAGATGAGTTGGTTTGGGACAGTCGTTCTGCCATTTGGCCAACGTCAGGGGCAAGTACGGGTGGGTTCAAATTTACAGGATAATGATGGGTAGAACTTGACATGTGACTTATGATTTGTTGGCCTTCGTCAAGGTCATAAGAGCATAGGGTAAAAATCACATCGGGGGTTTCTAAAGAAACTGAAACTTGCCAGGCATGCGCATACCTTCTGAAGTGTGATAACGTGAGTGGATTCCTTCACGTTATCATGCGATGAGAGTTGGATCCCGATTCTCACTGATGAGTTGGTTTACTCTTCGGGCGATCCCGACTAATTCTTCTTTCAGGTTTGGAGGAGAATTTGACGATACAGTGGGAGGTTTCCTGATTAAATAAAATGATAACCATTCTGATCTAGGTTCACGCAGAGTGTTTCTTTTCTCTCTCTCTTTGGCTGCGACCTTTGACCGACCTTAGACTATGACTCAGTGACCAAGTTGACCGAACCTTCTTAAAATACTGGCTTTTGGATTGTCTGAGTTGCATAAGTCATTACCGCTCCTTCTTTTACCCTATGCATTTATCAGAACACCTCGTATCACTACGAACATCCACTTCCATTGGATAGATCCATCGTATGGTTATATATGAACTCGAAAGGATTTCTTTGAGGATGGATTTAGGTTCAAGAGAAATTGAATTGGTTTATTCAGTTGTCTTTTATTATCACCTTCTCTCAGGTTGCGAGGGCTCCTTAGTTTAGGAGAGTACACCTATTACGCTTATTGGATAGTCTTCTTCCAAACCATAGGCAGGTGCTGAAAGGTAGGGAATGAAGAAAACCAATTAGCCTAAGTAGGGTGTACAGAAGTTAATAAGTAAAGACAAAATAAAGGGATTAGAAAGAGGGCAAAGTAAATTGCGACTGCTATCATTCACGACCAAACCACGTACTTCATCGCCACTCCTACTTCACCTTTTCTTTTTTCCCTAGTTCAGGAAAAACAGAATAAGGTATTATTCAGTTGTCTTTTATCATCACCTTCTCTCAGGCTGCGAGTACTCCTAGGATTAGGAGAGTACATTTATTATGCTTACTGGATAGTTTTCTTACAAACCATACGCTGATGCCGAACGGTAGGGAAGGAAGAAAACTACTTAGCCTAAAGGGGTGTACAGAAAGTAATGAATAAAGACAAATAAGGGGATTTGGAGAGATGGCAATGAAATATAAGGTTACAGTCATGAATTGGATTATAGAAGAGGCATTACTAGGAATACTAGGATACCCCTACGAAACATTTTCATGTTTCAGTTTCACTGTGCATTGTTAAAGGAAACTGATTTCCCGATTAGATACTTACTCCAGGGTATGTATTTACTAGGTATGATTCTCACATCTGTATGGTTTTACAGATGATGAGTGGGAGTAAGTTATTGGGAATTAGGTGATCATCCTCATTATATCGGAATTCGTTGTAATTGGTGATATTTGAGGAAATCGCCTGGGTTTTTGCTGGACGGCAAGTATTTGGTTTTGAGTATCCGTTGTTGTGCACCAATTTCAAACTGATATATCTGTACGTTTATTTGTATAAAGTGAGATATAACTTTTTGAAATTATGTCCGTGACATTTACCTATATCAGTTGACGATTGGGTAAGGAGCATTGAACAGCGGAGTAGTTCTTAACCACAAGTACAGTTTTCAACCTTCGATGCACAGGTTTTGAGTTATTCAACTCAGCGGACTTATACAAAGTATTGTATGTTGTCCAGTGTCCATCAGGACAAAGGGGTTGGTTCTCGTACTATGTTCTGTTTACTTGTGACTTCTCTAGTTTTTAAACAAGTGTTTCGTAGAAATACAATATCTAAGTTTTGAGAAGTTATAGGTGTAGGAATAAAGTAGAGAACCAGGTGTCGCAAGTATCGGGATTCTTCAAGGTGATCGAAGATGTAGATACTTGTGATTGGTATTCAGTTGATAGTAATAGTTTTGAGAAACTTATTTCTCTTTCAGGTTACTCATAATTGGATGCATTCCTAAGTTGAGTAAATGCTGATTGGCCTCTTTCCATTAAGGTGATATGCACTGGAGACAGCTGCATGATTAGAATCTGGTTCCAATTAAATAAGTGTCGAAGTTTCTATATTGGATATAGAATGGTTCATATCTTAACGATGTTAAGGTATGGGGAGTTGTCCGGCTTATGCTTAAAACCAGACTCTGGATAACTCAAGGCACGTTTCTGTAATGGCAGTTTGTGGGTTGGCACAGGCTATGACGAGGGTTGACTTTCTACCATCTGGAAGATCAATGGTGATATTGTTCTTGACTCGCCACAGTTTTAGTAAAATGGATTTTTTTTCAGAAAACAGTAGTGGGAGTATGGTAGAACTGGAAGTGATTCCAGAACCGCAAACGATTACGGAAAATTTAATAGGACCTAAAAATTCAATCAGGTTTGACATTCCATTAGCCACTCCGCAGATATGGTGGGTAACCTCAGGCACCCGAGAGGTACTCCGGTAGCCTCAAAGACGGTGACAGGGAGGTTCTTGTTTACCCAGACTTGACACTACTGTTGTTCCAGACTATGAGACCTGGCAGGAGGTTAAGTATAGCATCGTTCTAAACTAGCTTTAGAAGTGCATGTATATATTATTCTGCCAGAGGGTTGTTGTGGTCAGTGGGAGCAACGGAAGCATAGTGGGCAAGTAACTTATGTCTATTTGTAGACTAGAGCAGATATAGCGGAGATAGATCATCTAATTTTTGTGACAGTCATGGGTTTGACTTCATCAGAATAGGGGATGGATCTGTTAAGAAGGTAGTAGGGTGTGATGTCCTGGTATTTAGATGACATACACAGAGTAGGAAGTAAAATTCCTATTCTACGATCGGTTATACTGTGGTTGTCACACAGTTGTTTCTCCACACAGGATATGGATATAATATCTGACATTCTGGTTACTAGATCTATGGTTTTAGATCTAGATTTGGGTAGTTTCCCAATTTGGGTGCTTAGACAGTATTCTAAAAGTATTTAGAATAGATGACTCCCGGCATGGTGGTGTACCAGCAGGTCATGGAGTCTCCCTCTCTAAAGGTGTTTTACAGACTAAAGGGGAGAGGGATGTGCATGATTGGCATATCACTTGCTTAGGCAATTGAGTCGATCATGAGATATCAAATACCACACCAGATGTTCTTTTTATACTAGATGCAATAAGTTTATATTAATCCAATCCTGGAGAAACATACGGAAGCAGTTTTTAGAACATTAGTGGATGTTCTAGGGATTTGATAACGGCAGCCACCTTTAGGAGACGGTTATCATTCTAGGCTTCCAAGGTGACATGGATGACAGAGTGATTGTCGGAGTTATCGTTTTCCCTCTGACTAAGGGGGCAGTATTTTGGACAGATGGTCCAAGAGGATACTGTGGAAGGCATGGTGCAGGATACTGATTAGGTTCAGTTGTCGATACAGTCTAAGAAGTTTGGATTTGGAGTTCATTTATGAACTAGGTCCCATCAGATATCCAGACATATTCTAAGACAGGTATTACTGAATTCGGGAGATGGCTTTCTCCGCGAACTTGAAATTAAGAGAGACATAGAAAGAAACATCAGGGCGGATCCACTCATTGAGGCTATTTCTCGAACACAAGGGTTATACAAACGAGCTTTGTGAAACTAGTTAGTAGAGGAGTTGGGTGTTCGGTATCACACGGGCTATGAGTATGCGACATCGCAATAATTAGCCTTAAGTGTAAGTGGGAGATTGTTGGATATAGTGCCCTCAAAGTCAATTATTGGATCGCAGGTACGTGATTGCAATGACTGAGGGAGGACCTATACCGGTAGGACAGTCTTACTCGAGATGATAGTATGCTATCTGGTTTGCCTTTATCAGTCGTGTACAGCTTTAGCTGACATGATCACTATTACACGTTGATAGAGCCCTTAGGATCTTGCTTGACTACCAACAGTATGATGGCGATCATATACGTGAGAGTTGGGTAGTCTATAAGCACATCCTTAAAAGTGGTCCCTAGTCGTAGGAGTTTCGAGACAGGGCATCGATACTCCGGAGTAGACTAGTGTATACAGTCGAGACCCCGACGAGAGGCAGTAGCCAGTCTCACAAGCCATTGGTGTCAGTTGGATCACCTAAGATGTATACAGGTGCTCATTGGGTTATGAGTGCACCGGACAGGACTCGCCGGGAACCTGCTAGTTGGTATTATACCTAGCGTCACATAGCAGTTCCCGGGTGACATGCGTATAGGTTAGTTCATCGACCTGAGGTCGTCATTTGTCTCGTGTGAGTTCCCACCGTGCTTTGATTACTACCCTACTACGGCTCAAAGGAGTCGTGCAAACAGGTTTTAGTTGGGTACAGTCCCGAGCCACATAGAGGCAAGTGAGTGGATCGGCAGGGGATTCGTCTCTCCCGGTATTGGGGGTGAGATCGCGCTGTGTCTAGGAGAGCCATTACACCAAGTCCTTGGCCAAGGCAGGTGAGAATTACTAGTAAGTATTCCAGTAGTTTCTCAGGGTGTTCAGGGCTACTCTCCGACACGACTTATACCGCTATTGGGGGTCTGACGTTACCAGCCCCTAGGCCCGATATGCGATGCTTATAGATGAACGGACCGAACTGTACGTATATTGTCACTGATAGGCTCAGTAGGGTTCCAGGATGAGTTCGCTCATCGGCTTCCCTTTCGGTCAATACATGGGCAGCCGTTACGCACTGCTAGTGCCGCTGACGTGCTTGTGGTTAAACCCACTGCCAGGGTACTGACGAGTCTTTAGAGTCCCCCACAGATTGTTTTCCAAGTTCGGGTGAAACGTTGTAGAGGCCGTATGGTTTTATGGCAGGGTTCGAAAATGCACGTGCACTTGTGCATGTGTCATATTTCGGATAGATAATACTGGTGGGCTTTGGTTTAAGCCGGATCCAAGTATTATATTGAGTCTGAATATTTTAGTCTCTCGTATTCGTATTCGGTCGGAATACGGATACAGGTATGTATATACAGGTAAGGGGTATTCTCGTAATCCATTACGAGAATATTTTAGAAGATGCATTTCTTTTTGGGTTAATCATTTTGGTTTAAATGATTATGGATTTTGGAAAGTGTGACTCATTCTTTGTGACTCATTAATTCTAGAATGTTCACTAATGACTCATGTAATGAGTCATCTAGTGAGTCATTAAAGTATTAATGAGGTTTGCTTTGTGTATAGATATTTTAGGGTTTATGGAGATATTTTTGGGAGATATTTTCTTTACACAAACCATATATATATCCACTCACAAAAGAAATCACCACAAGTGATTATGCTTGAGTTCTTGCTCTCTTGATAGTTTTCTTGAGTTCACAATTTCCAATCCTTAGCATCTTCTTCAACCTCCACTCTTACCCTCTCATGTGATGAGAACCAAAGAGTATTTTGAGACAAACTATTCTACTCATTCTCTACTCCATCTTGGTCATCTCTTTTAGCAGACTTGATGATCGAGTTGCCTCGATTTAGAGGCGGGAGCCCGTATAAAGATCCATTGACGTGGTGCCACCTCGGCGAGGAGACAGGAGATCGTAGATGCCACGAGGAGCATGGCATGATAGCTAAAGACCGAAGGACTCGGATCGATCGGTATAGCCTTTCTACCTCTTTACAATTTGTTAGTTTAGCTTTAATGGCAAGATCCGGGTTATAGTATACGATAGCGCCAGTTATAAAAGTTTTTGTTCCGCGTTTGGCGTCAGAATGACGGCCAGGGCGCTACCGTAGACTTACACAGTCAATCTTATCACTCTGGAAGCTGGAACCAAGAACTTTCTTTTAGTGCTACTCAAGTACTTAAGAATGTCCTTCACAGCTGTCCAGTGATTCTCCCAAAATCCGATTGATTCCTTATCACTACACCTAGTGAGTCATCTACATCTGGTCTGGTACATAATATCCCATACTCTGATAGAGCCTACTGCCGAAGCATATGGTATCCCTTGCACGCGAGCTCTCTCCAAATCAGTCTCGGGAGACATCTTTTTGGAGAGAGTGATTCATGAGTAAATGGGCGAACCACCACGCTTAGAATCATCCATACTAAACCCCTTTAGTATGGTGTTGATGTACCTGGATTTGGGACACTCCCAACATCCACTTAGATCTATCACCGTAAATCACAATCCATAAGATGTAGTAGGTATCATCAAAATCTTCTATTGAGAATCCGTGTGATAAGAGGAGCTTGACCGAGTGTAGCATAGGAAATCATTTCCTGATTTCCTATGAAGCGTATGTTATCTACGTACAATACGTGGAAGACAACCTTACTCTCTACTACCTTCTTGTATATACAAGGTTCATCTACCTTTTTGATAAAGTCAAACTCTTTGACTGCCACATCAAAACAGATGTTCCAACTCCGCGATGCACGCATTGATACTAATGGACTTAAGCATAACTTTGAAAGTCTCAACTTTTCCATTTACACCAAGAATCTTCTCACGATCCATTTGCTCCTAATGGGTTTTACCCATTTAGGCGCAACATTAAAAGTCATACTTTGTTGGTGTATATAGATTCCATCTTTGATCGCATAGCATCCAGCCATTTCACAAAGTCTCCACTTGTGATGGCCTTCCTGAACCTAGTTGGGTCATCATCAACCATGATGCAATCCTCGCTCCTACTGTAACCAAAAAGACCGTAGTATCTCTCAAGTGGATGAGGAACCCTACCAGATTCGTGGAGAGGCTGAGGTTCGTTGAAAACTATTGAATCCTTTAGTTCTACCAAATCATCAGCTGTTAGTTTGTCTAGCTGGAACTCCTTCCAGTTCTACCTCAAGACCACTAACTTCTTCACAAGAAATTCCTTTTCTAAAAAGGTGGCATGCTGAGAAACAAAACACTATTTGCTCCTCAGAGTAGTAGAAGATGTTCCCTTGCGAATGTTCAGGATATCCTAACAAACCTGTACAGAACTGATCTTGCCTCAAGCTTGTTTGGATTTTGCTTTTCAACATAGGCTGGACAGCCCCATATCTTAACTCGTTTGGGACATGGTCTCTTCCCACACCATATCTCATATATAGTGGTAGGCCCTGATTTGGACGGAACCCCATTCAATAGGTATGCAGCTTCTCAAGTGCATAACACCCAAAAGAAAACAGGCAACTTAGCAATACTCATCATAGAGCGCGCCATATCTCATAGGGTGCGATACCTCCGCCCCGATACACTATTGTGCTGTGGTGTATACGAAGGAGTAAGCTGAGAGAGAATCACATTCTCCTTTTAGAAACTCCAGGAACTCCATGCGCATGTATTCTCCTCCTCGATCACATCGAAGGACTTTAATACTTCCACCCGTCTGGTTCTCATCTTCAAACTTATATTCCTTGAATTTCTCAAAAGTTTCAGACTCATGTTTCAACAGGAACACATGTCTGAATCTTAGGAGATGATCGATGAATATAATGAAGTAGCAAAAACCAATCCTGTCATTTGTAGATATAGGACCGTATACATCATCATGTATACGTCCCAAGAGTTCACTAACTCTTTCTCTGTTTCCAGTAAACGGAGTATTGGTGAATTTACCTTTGGGACAAGACTGGCAAGTATCATAAGATGAAAATTCGAACAGATTCTCATATTCATCCTTATGTAACTTAGCTGGTAGTGTCGCATTGATATGAGCTAGTCTACAATGCCACAAGAAGGATTCGTTCATTTCTGAACTACTCCTCTTGTGTGTGTTCTATATACTTTGAACTGTTGTTTGATTTAGAACGTATATGCTATTATCTAACGTGCCTGATTGAATCAACTCTTGATTCCGGAAAATGTTCACAACATTATCCTCCAATACAGAATTATATCCTTCTTTAACTCCGTAAAGAACATGATGTAATGTTGTATATCAGGTTCGGTATGTAATAACATTTGTTCAGTATCAATGTATTAATACAAGGTAATATCTACCAACATACTTGGCTGCAACAATTGCACCATTCTCTAACACTTAGAGACATATCACCCATTCTCAGTTCTCTACTTTTCTGTAGCCTATGTAACACATTACATTTACGGGATCCTGCTCCGGTATCACATACCCAGGACGTAGAAGATTCTAAGAAACAGTTCTCGGTAATAAACACACCCGAAGAATAAGCATCAACATGCTAAATCCTCGATTGGATGGCATGGGAATACAGATATTCCCCTATTTCCTGCTCGGACTTATAATAGTTATAAGATAGAGCGGAACCAACGTTCCCTAGCTCAGTATAATAAGCAGGTTTGGTCAATATATCCATATTATTATCTTGATTAAGTCATGACATTGGTCGCTACCACGAGAGAGAGAGAAGAAAACACCCTGCGTGCGCTCTTGCAGGATTAGATTGGTTATTAGTTTATCTAATAAGGATGGCTCCCACTGTTTTAGTCAAATCAACTTTCAAACCCTAAAAGGTAAGACTAGCTGGGATTAATTGTTAGTTATATGTATGCCCTAGAGGCCATTACTATACATAGGATGTATATTGTAGTGGATGCTGGGACATATATAGGGAGGACTTTCTTGCTCGACATGATAGTATGCTATCTGGTTGAACTTTACCTTAACGTGTATACTGATTGTCTCTCTGTTACATGTTGGTAAAGCCCTTAGGATGTGTGCTTGACTACCTGGACTATGATGCGGATCATACTAGTGGGGACATGGTAGTCCATAAATACATCCTTCAAAGTCCCTAGTCGAGGGTGTATCGAGACGGGGTATCGATATACCAGAGTAGACTAGCGTGTACCTTCTCGACCCATACAGATGGGCGATGGATGATCCCATATCCATCGGTGTTTGACATCAGAGGAGATATACGGGTGCTCAGTAGAGACTGGGTACACTGGACGGACTCGCCGAGAACTCCCAGATGGTATTATACCTGACGTCACCAGAGAGCCGCGGAACCGCCGCAGAAGCTAGGCTTCTGCCGCGGTTCCGCCGCACTAATTACTGTTCACCGAAATATTTTTGCATCGTAATTCTTATTTTTCCCTGCTGAATTTTTTAGTAATTTTTAATTTGGAAAAATCCCAGTTTTTGAAAAAAGGACAGAGAGCTATTTTGGGTTTGGGTTTTCGGGTCGTTCGGACTTCAAACTCCGTCTAGACTTCGCCTAAGGCTCTAGCTAGGCTCTGATACCACTGTAGGGTTCCTAGGCACTCTCAAGAGGTCTCACAAGGCATCAACCATGCCAATTTCAAAAATTATGGTGCCGAGAAACCCTAAACTACGGATCGTTGGCTAGATTTCTAGGCGTCCTAGGCACCCTAATGAGGTCTCACAAGGCATCAACCATGCCAATTTCAAATTTAAACGGTGCCGAGAAACCCTAGAACGGATCAGAGCCTAGCTAGAGCCTTAGGCGAAGTCTAGACGGAGTTTGAAGTCCGAACGACCCGAAAACCCAAACCCAAAATAGCTCTCTGTCCTTTTTTCAAAAACTGGGATTTTTCCAAATTAAAAATTACTAAAAAATTCAGCAGGGAAAAATAAGAATTACGATGCAAAAATATTTCGGTGAACAGTAATTAGTGCGGCGGAACCGCGGCAGAAGCCTAGCTTCTGCGGCGGTTCCGCGGCTCTCTGGTGACGTCAGCCCTATATTTTTGCACAGTAATTCCTGATAAATTCTTCTGAGTTTTCTGGGAATTTTTAATATTTATTCAAGAGTTGAATTTTCTGGGGTTGCTTTGGGGATTCGGTGTTTCGATCGGGGTATCAAATTTTGTCTATGTGGCTTTCCGGATAAATTTTAGAATATGTTAAAAAGTTCGACCGGATATAAATACCCAATTTTTCCCCTGTCGGGAAATTTCCAAGTGTTGGATCTTTCCGTAGTTTAACGACGTTCTAAGTAGTGCAAGTAACGAGATGGTCCCTCTAGAAGACAACAAACCTTAACTCGATTATGTGACCGTCTTGAACTGCCCTTTGAACCTTCGGGTTTGGGGCAGTACGGCGTGCCACATGTGAGGCGTTGGCTTGACCCTTCTACGGCTGGACCGTTGGTACTGAGGCACGAACTGAATGTTGTTAGACTCATATTTCATGTGTTGATCTGTATCGGGAAAACTTGGGTGTTCGATTGTTCGATCGGAAAGTTTGACATTTTCTATTTATCTGGAATGGGATACAATAATTGGAATTCACAAGTAGTTATGAGATAACTAAATGAATGTTATAAACATAGCAGTTTAGTCTCACTTGATCGGTTGCCACGGAATTTTGATGTGATCAAAAGTCCGTCGCAATCACGTAGCGTACGCGGATACTCGCCGGGTAAACTTAATAGACAGCCTCACTCCATAGCCCCGACCAAGTGACTGTAGGAGAACCCCGTCGCCGAAAGCATCCGTCCGGGTGCTCGCGGCAGCGGTGTTCCGCCTTGGTGCACTTCGTCGACGGCGTCGGGGGTGCGGCCGCCTACTGAAGTTTGCGACGAGCATTCGATCATAATGTCGGGAATCCTGTTGAATTGCCCGACTCGATATTGAAAAGTTTTTTCGATAATGAGACTGAAATGCGGGGTTTATAATTGTTAGGCATGTGATGTCTAAGTAATTCATTTGGTCAGGCATGCGATGTTTGAGACGGTTGCGGATTCCAACTGCTGTAGTTTTACACTTTCTTTTCTGTGACCGTAAGTGTAATATGTGATATCGCCGGTTTCGTTGCTATATGTCAACGACAATTGGGATGGACATATTTACTTACGATGATGACATGTGATGTTATGTGTTGCTGGATATGTTATATTGGATCGTCGTGTTTGAATAGCCGGGGTTTTTTTATGTGAGATAAGTGTTTTTCATTTTCATTCATGTAAAAACTTGTATGTAATATTCTTTTATTGGGGCACTTCCAGGTTGCGGAAGTAGTCACCCTTTGTATATTATTTACTTTTCCGCACTAGGATAGACCCAAGGAGGAGGGCACAAGTAACCGGGTTCTGGAGTCCAGTGGGAGACCAACTCGAGGAGTCGAGGCCGGGTCTCCTAACTCTAGAATTGGTAGGGTTGCTTGCCGCTCTCGTAGGGGTCTAGGGGTGTGGGTTTGGCTATTCATCGCGACCGTGGAATCCGTGTTTTATACTGGCTCGTATTGAAAACACGGACGTCCTAGTATATCCAATATTTCATATGTTTCTTCTGCTGCGATATCTGTGATGTGATCATGTGATGTTCTGTGATAGATACACTATATAGTATATATGATATATTATATAGACGTTACTTATGTTTTACACCCGCGCTAGCCCTGCCCTGCTCTGCCGTTAGTTACCTAACCTAACGGTGCACGAGGGGACATCGAGGCGAATGCGGATGGCATAAGTGTACGTCGTATTTATCTGTGATGTTTAGGTAATTTAAATGATGGGACTTCATTAATATGATTAATGAAATAAAAGAAACCTAAGATGTTGTAGAATTGAATTTCAAAATAAATCAGGTAGCTACAGTTCTTGCTTTGCACAGCGGTATATGTGATATATCCTGCACCTTATTCGATAAGGAAAGGACCGAGATCCCTTCACCGGGAGTGACTCCTTTAGCAATAACTGGCAGATGCTACACACTCGGTTTGTCTTTTGATTGCTTTTAAGTGTTTTTGCTTTGCACAGTGATATATATGATATATCCCGCACCTCATTCGACGAGGAAAGGACCGACGATCCCTTCACCGGGAGTGACTCCTTTAGCAAAACTAGAAAAGCATCAAAGACACTCCATTTCAAAATTCTTTCGATCCTACAACGATATCAAGTTCTTTACGCAATAGGTTATCAGAAAAACCTGTCGTAGCCCTCCGTCATTTCAGATACGTACTAGTTAGTATTCGTGCTGCGGTTGTTTGGCCTCCGTCAAGGCGTAGTGTACGGTAGCTAACTAGTGCTTATCTGCTAGCATATGATGCGATTGGATTAGGGTATTCGTACGGCGTTGTTTGGCCTCCGTCAAGGGTCGTGCGGGTGGGTTTAATTCAATCAGGAAATGACGGGTTGAACTTGACTAGCGGACTATGGGTTGTTTGGCCTCCGTCAAGGTCATAGCGAGCTAGGGGCAAAATATTATCGGGAATTTCAAGTGTTGAAATTTGCAATGAGATTGCATACCTTCTATGAGATAGTTGGATCCCGATACCCGCTGCGAGTAAGAGTTACTCCTGGGAGAGTTTTATACATTACAATTAGCCGATCAAGTAGGTGTCTAGAAAGGTGTTAACGAGATTACGCCTCTGGGAAAATGAGGTTTACTGTAATTAGGTTCGTGCGAAAGCACAGGGGACCTCCCTCAAAGTACCGACACTGGCCTGGCTGAAAGATTGGCGAACTTGTAGTGTGTAATTAATCCCGGCTAGTCTTTCCTTTTAGGGTTTGAAGGAAGATTTGATAAAAAGCAGTGGGAGCCATCCTGATTAGATAAAATAATAACCAATCTATTCTTGCAAGAGCGCACGCTGAGTGTTTTCTTCTCTCTCTCTCCTGGTAGCGACCATATCACGCCTTAATCAAGATAATAATACGGATTATTGACCGAACCCGCTTGTTATACTGAGCTGGGGAACGTTGGTCCCGCTCCAACTTATAATTGTTATAAGACAGAGCAGGATATTGGGGATTACCAGAATTCCCGTGCCGCCCAAACGAAGAGAGTGCATGCTGATGCATCATCTTCGGGTGTGTTCATTACAAGAACTGTTTCTCAGTATTCTTTACGTCCTGGGTATGTGATACCAGATCAGGATCCCAGATATGTAATCTGTTACATAGGGCTACAGAAAGCTAGAGGACTGAGAACGGGTGATAAGTTTCATGAGGCAGAAAATGGGGCAAGTGTTGCAGCCAAGTCTGTTGGTCACTGTCACCCTGTATTACCAATACATTGATTCTGAACGAATGTTGTTAGATACCGAACCTGATATACAAAATCATATCAGTCTCTTTATTAGTAAAGAAATGATAAAATTTTGTATTGTTGGATAATGTTTTGAACATTTCCTATATCAAAAGTTGATCGGTTCAGGCACGTTATCTAAAAGCATTAATGTTCTAAATCAAACTACAGTTCTTAGTATACGGAACACACAAAAGAGGAAGAGTTCAGAAATGAACGAATTCTTCTTGAGGTATTGTAGACTAGGTCATATCAATGCGACCCGACTAGCTAGAGTTTCATAAAGATGCATATTTAAATTAGTTTGAATTTACATCTTGTGAAACTTGCCAGTCATGTCACAGAGATGAGATGACCATAGCTCCGTTTATTGGAAACAGAGAAAGAGTTAGTGAACTCTTGGGATGATACATGTTGATGTATGTAGGTCCCCAGTCTACAAATGCCAGGACTGGTTCTTTATACTCATTATATTCTCTGATAATCTCTCAAGATTCAGTCATATGTTCCTGTTGAAACATGAGTCCGAACCTTTTGAGATATTCACAGAATATAAGTTAGAAGTAGAGAACCAAAATACGGGTATAAGTATTATGTCCTATGATGAGATCAAGGAGGAGAATACTTGAGCACGGAAATACTGGACTATTCTAAAGGAGAATGAGATTCTCTCTCAGCATTACTCCTCCGTATACACCATTGCACGATGGTATATCGGGGCGGAGCTATCTCACCCTATATGATAAGGTGTGCTCTATGATGAGTACTACTGAGTTACCTGTTTCCATTTTGGGAGATATGCGCTTGAGAAGCTGCATACCTATTGAATAGGTTCGAATCAAATCAGTTGCCTACCACTCCATATGAGATATGGAAAGGGAAGAGCCCATGTCTTAAGCTAGTTAAGATTTGGGGTTGTCCAGCCTATGTCTGAAAAGTATAATCCGGACAAGCTCGAGGCAAGGTCTGTTATGTAGAACTGGAAATGTTCCAGCTATACAAACTACAGCTGATGATTTGAAAGAACCAAAGGATTCAGTAGATTCCAACGAACCTCAGCCTCTCCGCCGATCTAGTAGGGTTCCTCACCCACCTGAGAGATACTTCGGTTTCTCTATGACAGTGGGAGCGAGGATTGCATCATGAGATGATGACCTAACTAGTTTCGAGCTGGCCATCAGGAGTGTGACTCTGTAAGAATGGCTGGATGCTTAGTGATCTGAGATGGAATCCTTATACACCAACAAAGTATGGACTTTGGTTGCTATATCTGAAGGGTTAAATCCCTATCAGGAGCAAGTATATCTTGAGAAGATTACTTGGTGTAGATGGAAAAGTTGAGACTTTCAAAGCTAGACTTGTTAAAGGTTTGCATCATTGACCAGATATGGATCATAATGAAACCTTTTCTAAGGATCTATGCTTAAGTCCATCCAGATCCTACTTACCACGGCTGCATACCATGACTACGATCTCTGGTGGTTGGGTGTCTTGACTGCTTTTCTAGATGATATTTTAGAAGAGTGCGTCTATAAGTACACAGCCAGAGGGCCCCGTAGACAGTGGGAGCAGCGGAAACGTGTGCAAGATGCTTTATAGGATAAAGCAGGCATCGCGAAGTTGGAACATCTGTTTTGATGTGTTAGTCAAAGAGTTTGACATCATCAAAATGGTAGATGAACCTTGTATAAACAAAAAGGTAGTAGGGAGTATGGTGGTGATCCTCGTAGAGTACGTGGATGACATACTCTTGATAAGAAAGGAGTTTCTTATGCTACGCTCGATCAATCTCCGTTTATCACAAAGATTCTCCGT
The DNA here is from genome assembly GCA_030015575.1 of Agapanthus africanus. Lineage (NCBI taxonomy): Eukaryota > Viridiplantae > Streptophyta > Magnoliopsida > Asparagales > Amaryllidaceae > Agapanthus > Agapanthus africanus. The sequence goes on from CM057337.1 coordinate 503,664,230, forward strand.
ATAGGATCAAAGTGATACCTACTAAATCCTGGATTTTGGATCTATGAGATAGATCTAAATGGATGTTAGGATTCTCACTTGTCGAAGTGAGATGGTATCACATGATCCTGGGGAGAATCACTGGAAGGGTTCCAGGGTGATAATGACGACTGAGTGTCAGTCGCAGGCATTGTCTTTTCCCTCAGTAAAAGGACGGTATGTTGGAGGAGTTCCAAGCTAGATACCGTGACATACTAGACGATAAAAGCAGGATACATCGCTACTTAAGATTCTACCAAAGAAGCTGTCTGGGTGTATATTAGTTCATAAGATGAACTTTGTTCCTCCCATTGTGTGACAATGGAGTTGTGGCTTATGCCAAGGAATGCCCGTCCCATCAGTGATCCAGACATATTCTAAGGCAGTATCACCTGATCATGGAGATGGTTGATCTCCAGGGGATCGAGGTCAGGAGAGTAGACTCAGAGGACAACAGAGCGGATCCACTCACAAAGGCCTGTTCCCAGAGAGAGACTTTTATGGGATGGTTGAGTATGAGATACTACAACCACTGCTACAGATGGCCCTAGTGCAAGTGGGAGATTGTTAGTTATATGTATGCCCTAGAGGCCATTACTATACATAGGATGTATATTGTAGTGGATGCTGGGACATATATAGGGAGGACTTTCTTGCTCGACATGATAGTATGCTATCTGGTTGAACTTTACCTTAACGTGTATACTGATTGTCTCTCTGTTACATGTTGGTAAAGCCTTTAGGATGTGTGCTTGACTACCTGGACTATGATGCGGATCATACTAGTGGGGACATGGTAGTCCATAAGTATATCCTTCAAAGTCCCTAGTCGAGGGTGTATCGAGACGGGGCATCGATATACCAGAGTAGACTAGCGTGTACCTTCTCGACCCATACAGATGGGCGATGGATGATCCCATATCCATCGGTGTTTGACATCAGAGGAGATATACGGGTGCTCAGTAGAGACTGGGTACACTGGACGGACTCGCCGAGAACTCCCAGATGGTATTATACCTCACGTCAAATGGCAGTTCTCTGGTGACACTGGTACAGAGTAGTCTGTTGACCCGAGATCGTCATAGAGTCTTGTGTGGTTCCCACTGTGCTTTGATTTCCATCTTACCACGTCCAAGAGGGCGTGCAAAACGGTGGTTTTTGGGTACAGTCCCGAGTCACATGGAGGCAATGAGCGATAGGAGGGGATTCGTCTCTCCCGGTATAGGGGGTTGATGTTGCGCTGTGTTCGATTGGCTATAACAGGAAATCCCTGGCCAGGGTTGCTGAGATTTACTGGTAAGTGTTACCAGTAGTTTCTCGAACAGTTATAGACCTCATATCGACACGACTTATCGAGCTATTGGGGTCTGACGTTTACCACCCCTAGGCGAGATATGTGACATATCAGACGATCAGACCGGACTGTACGGTAGTGTTACTGGTCGGATTCACTGGAGTGTGAGCGGGCTTGCTCGTCGATCTTCAGATCGCTCAATACCCGGGTGGCCGTTACGTTTAGCAGACCGCTTGCGGCTTGTGGGTGCTTGATATGATCATCACCTGCTGCCGGCGTATTGACGAGTCTTTAGAGTCCTACACAGAGGTTTCCTGGTTCAAGCGAAACGAAATAGGAGCGCATATGAGATATGTGCGGGACCGAGAATAATGCGTGTATGTGATACCGTATTCTATTCTCGCGATGAATGTATCGAAAGGCTGTATGCGATATAACCTAGTTATCGAATCAAGGGTTGGTTCGATAAGCCGATACATAGAATACTAGTCGGTTATATGCGATATGACCGGATCGTTAAATCAAGTGTTGATTTAATGATTTAATGCATAATTATATATTTGATATATTACTTTGCATTAACTAGTATTGGTTCACTTTAAATGGATTTTCTCACTCGGATTGTACACATTGTATATGTGATATACTTTTGTGCACTTGATTGTATCATGTTTGATGATACATGTTATGCTAGGGTTTTTGTGTAAAGATCAAACCATGGTTACATGATTATGGTTAGGGTTTTGTATTATTCACTTATTTATTTATCCATTTCATTTTGGAAAATAAATGAGAAGAGAAAAGAATGGTGGCTTTATTTGTTGTTTATTTGAAGCTTCATGAAGCTTTGACTTTGTCCACCATTCTTATCTCATCCTTAACCCTAACCATTCCTTTAACCCTTGGTTAATTCTCTACACATAACCATAGTTAGAATTATGATAAGGGTTGTTTTTCTATTCTTTTTTAATTAACTTATCATAACTTTATCTTCTTCTTCTTCTTCCTTCAAGTGAAGAAAAGCTTGACCATCAATGGCAACTTGATGAAATGAGTGAGAAATCCAATTCTAAAGTCTACCCACTTCCTATTTCTTCATCCTCTACCTCTTGCCAAGTAGTAGAGTGTGTTTCCTTCACAAGTTTTCATGGCAAGGTGAAGGTGGAGCTTGATTTAGCGATGCCTCGACGTAGATCATCTTCGGCATGGACATCGACGACCTAGCTCGCTTATTCTTCGACGAAGCCGACGCTGGAGTCCGGATTCCTTTTGGACAGCGGAGGGGACTTCGTTGCGGAGCTATGGAGGTGGAGCACCGGATCTACAAAGGTTGTATTTCCGTTTTCCCATTAGTTAATTGTTAACTAGTTATCTTTTCGCCTAGAAATCTAGCCAACGATCCGTAGTTTAGGGTTTCTCGGCACCATAATTTTTGAAATTGGCATGGTTGATGCCTTGTGAGACCTCTTGAGAGTGCCTAGGAACCCTACATTAATTACACCCTACAAGATCGCCAATCTTTCGGCCTTGCCAGTGTCGGTACTTTGAGGGAGGTTCCCCGTGCTTTCGCACGGACCTAATTAAAATAAACCTCATTTTCCGAGGGGCGTAACCCCGTTAACACCTTTCTAGACACCTACTTGATCGGCTAATTATAATGTGTAAAACTCTCCCTGGTTTAACTCTTACTCGCAGTGGGTATCGGGATCCAACTATCTCATAGAAGGTATACAATCTCATTGCAAATTTCAACACTTGAAATTCCCAATAATGTTTTGCTCCTAGCAACCTATGACCTTGGCTAAGGTCAACAAATCATAAGTGCTAGCCAAGTTCAACCTGTCATTTCCTGATTGAATTAAACCCATCCACACGACCCTTGACAGAGCTCAACAAGGTCGTACGACTACCCTAATCCAATCGCATCGTAAGCTAGCAGAAAAGCACTAATCAGCTACCGCACACTACGTCTTGACAGAGCTCAACAAACGCAGCACGAATACTAAATACTACTTATCTGAAATGACGGAGGGCTACATAGGTTTTTAAGAAAACCATGAGCGTAATGAACTTGATATCGTTGTAGAATCGAGTGATTTTGAAAAGGAGTGTTTTTTAGGCTTTTACTAGTTTTGCTAAAGAGGTCACTCCCGGTGAAGGGATCTCAGCTATTTCCTTATCGAATAAAGTGCAGGATATTTCACAAATATCACTATGCAAAGCAAAAACTATAAAAGCAATCAAAGGACAAACCGAGTTTGTATCATCTGCTAGTTTCGCTAAAGAGGTCACTCCCGGTAAAGGGATCTCGGCTCTTTCCATATCGAATAAGGTGCTGGATATTCTACAAGGAATACCGCTATGCAAAGCAAGAACTAGAGCTACCAGTTTTTAAAACAAGTTTCTACAACATCTTTTAGGTTTCTTTTATTTTATTAATCCCATTAATGAATTCCCATCAAATTATGCTTCCCAAGCATCATAGAAGAAACGAAAGCAGCAATATTTATTATATCTCATATATATAATATAGGCATTCGTCTCAGAACATATCAAGTGATCACATCACAAAATATCAGCAGCAGAAGAATCACATATGAAATATTGGATGTACTAGGAATTCCGTGTTTTATTTAAGCCAATAAAAACGCGGATTCCACGGTCATGATGAATAGACAAACCCACATCCCTAGACCCCTACCAGAGCGGCAAGCAACCCTACCAATTCTAGAGTTAGGTGACCCGGTCTCAACTCCTTGAGATGGTCTCGCACTGGACCCTAGAACCCGGTTACTTGTGCTCCCTGCCTTGGGTCTATTCTAATGCGGAAAAGTAAATAATATACATCAATGGTGACATCATCCTCAACCCGGAAGTTCCCCAATAAAAGAATATTATATATAAGTTTTTACATGAATGAAAATGAAAAACTCTCATCTCAAATAAAACCCCCCGGCTATTCAAAACACGACGATCCAATATAACATATCACAGCAACACATAAGATCACATGTCATCAAAGTAAGTAAATATGTATATCCCAATTGTTGTTGACATATAGCAACAAATCCGACGATACACCACATATTATACTTATGGTCGCAGAAAAGAAAGTGAAAAACTATAACAGTTGGAATTCGCAACCATCTTAGACATCATAAACCCAATATATCTCATACTTTGGATTTCATGCCTAACCAAATGAATTCCTTAGACATCAGATGCCTAACAATTATAAATCCCGCATTTTAGTCTCGACATTGAAAACACTTTCCAATAACCAATCGGGCAATTCAACAAGATTCCCGATAATCTAATCAAATTGTCGTCGGAAACTTTAGTAGACGCCGGCACCCTTTCTTCACTAATGGTGAGATTAGTGAAGCAAACACCCTATACTAAATGACAAGTAGTAGAGGATGATGAAGTAGGAAGTGGGCTCACTTTAGATTTATTTTTCTCAATCTAAATCTTCACTTGGAAAAAACCTAGAAGCTTTTTCTTTTGTTGAAGAAGAAGAAGAAGAAAATGAAACTCATGAGAATGTGAGGTTAGAATTGCAACCAAGGTGAGTTAGTGTCATGCCTAACTCATGTAGAGAATAAACCATAGCAATGAGTTAAGGGTTGGGTTAACAAATATCTTAAGCTAGACAAACAAGTGGACTTAGTCAATGAAACCTACAAACTTCTACAAGCTTTGAACCATGACTCATTATCCAAATGTTTAAAATACTTAAGACAAATAAAACCCTAACTTAACCTAGCATGGTTTGAGTCTCATACTTACTATGTTGCAAGTGTAACCTAGAGAGACTTCCACGTATTGTACGTACATGACATACTCTTGTAACCTAGCATGAGCTTATATATATCATATATATATTGTGTGCCTAAAAGAAAACAATACATATATCACATATATGTAAAGTATATCAAATGTGAGAAAAGATATCTAAAGTTAGCTAATATTAGTTAATGTAATGTAATATATCAAATATATAATTATACATTAAATTATTAAGTCAACTCTTGATTTAATAATCAGGCTATATCATATATAACCGACTAATATCATATGTAATATCTTATCGAATCAACATTTGATCCGATCACCCGGCTATATCATACATAACCAATCAAGTCACATATCGCGAGAATGCAATACGATATCACATACATGCATTAATCTCGGTCCCGCACATATCACATATGTGCTCCTACTCCGTTTCGCTTGAGCTAGGAAGCTCTGTGTAGGACTCTAAAGACTCGTCAATACACCAGCAGTAGGTGATGATCATATCAAACACCCACAAGCCGCAAGCAGTTTGCTAAACGTAACGGCCACCCGGGTATTGAGCGATCAGAAGATCAACAAGCAAGGCTGCTCATACTCCTGCGAATCCAATCATTAACACTACCGTACAGTCCGGTCTTTTCGTCTGATATATCACAAATCACAGCCTGGGGTGGTATAACGTCAGACCCCAATAGCCTGATAAGACATGCCGATGCAAGGTCCATAACGGTTTGAGAAACTACTGATAATATTTACCAGTAAATCTCAGCAACCCTGGCCAGGGATTTCCTATTATGGCCAATCGAGCATAGCGCAACATCAACTCCCAATACCGGGAGAGACGAAACCCCTCCTATCACTCATTGCCTCCATGTGACTCTGGATTGTACCCAAAAACCACCTTTTTGCACGATCTCTTCACCGTGGTATGGTGGAAATCAAAGCACAGTGGGAATCACACAAGACTCTATGACGATCTCGGGTCTACAGACTAATCTGTACCAGTATCACCAGAGAACTGCTATCCGACGATAGGTATAATACCATCTAGGAGTTCTTGGCGAGTCCGTTCAGTGTACCCAGTCTCCACTGAGCACCCGTATACTTTCTCTGATGTCAAACACCAATGGATATGGGATCATCCATCGCCATCATATGGGTCGAGAAGCGTATACGCTAGTCTACTCGGGAGTATCGATGTCCTGTCTTGATACTCCCACGACTAGGAACATTTGAAGGATGTACTTACCGACTACCCATGTCCCCACTAGTATGATCTACATCATAGTCCTGGTAGTCAAGTACTATCCTAAGGGCTTTATCAACATGTAATAGAGAGACAATCAGTGTACAAGTTAAGATAAAGGGCAACCAGATAGCATACTATCATATCGAGCAAGAAAGTCCTCCCTATATATGTCCAAGCATCCACTACAATATACATCACATGTACAGTAATAGCCTTTAGGGCATACATATAACTAACCGTAACCAATACGGATACACACGGGGACCCACTGTAGAAAAATAGGGAGTATCAAATTCCATTCCAAAAGTGGGCACGATCATAACTATAAATGGAATGATACCACTCCTATAACACAGAGGCACATTTAGGATGAATCGGAACTCCGGAGTATGAAGAACTCCGTAGTTAAGCATGCTTGAGCTAGAGAAATTCTGGGATGGGTGACTTACTAGGAAGTAGCCCCCTTCTTGAGTCTAGTTCATTCAAAGGGACAAAACTGTGCGGTTTCATCCAGAGCGGACAATACCAACTTTTTTTGGGAATGGGTCATGAAAAATATTGTATCAGAGTCGGTCCCTCAAAAGTAGATCTGTGGTCGAGGACGAACCATTGTTCTAAGTGGGGGGGATGTAATACCCCAGGTGGTGTTGGCGATGAATACCACCTACCCCGTGAGAAGTGCGATGTTATTCGGTATCGAGGTGGGGATGTAACCGATACGGATACACACGAGGACCCACTGTAGAACAATGGGGAGTATCGAATTCCATTCCGAAAGAGGGCACGATCATAACTATAAATGGAATGATACCACTCCTATAACACAGAGGCACCTTTTGGATGAATCGGAACTCCGTAGTTAAACGTGCTTGAGCTATGGAAATTCTGGGATGGGTGACGTACTGGGAAGTAGCCCCCTTCTCAAAGGGAAAAACCATGCGGTTTCGGCCAGAGCGGACAATACTATCTGTGTTTGGGGGTGGGTCGTGACAAATATGGTCATGACCCAATTTAGGAACGTGACCGGCATTTAAACCACGTGACGTCAACAAGCGTAATGCAATTTAAGTAAGCCGAAAATCCAGAAATCTAAACCATAAAAAGAAGTAAGTGATAAAACATTGTTAAAACATTTGGAAATCTCGAGTAAAAATCTTAAAAGTTAAGTTTATTTAAAAATTTTGGCAGCACCATCTTTGTAAAACAAGCCCCAAAACGGGTACAAACACAGGATATAAATACTATCTGTGTTTGGGGGTGGGTCGTGACAAATATGGTCATGACCCAATTTAGGAACGTGACCGGCATTTAAACCACGTGACGTCAACAGGCGTAACGCAATTTAAATAACCCGAAAATCCAGAAATCTAAACCATAAAAAGAAGTAAGTGATAAAACATTTGGAAATCTCCAGTAAAAATCTTAAAACTTAAGTTTATTTTCTTAAAAATTTTGGCAGCACCTTCTTTGTAAAACAAGCCCCAAAACGGGTACAAACACAGGATATAAATAAAGCGTTTCCAAGCGGCAACAAATCACGCCCAAAGGCGGAAAACAATCACCTCAAGCATATATACGACGCTGTAGCAAAGAAATAGACAATAAAAATAAAAACAGCATAAAGAGATAAAACAATATAAGAAAAGCCGGCTTACACGAGCACGACAGCCAGAGTCACATATAATACAATATCGATCCTCACAACTCGTCTCTAAGTCAATACATGAAAGTGGTAGATGGAGATTACTAAATACAATGAGATATACAATAGATGTAATCAGATGACCACAAACCCACCTACACCAAAAAAGCCTCACAGCCAACCTTAGCTGTATCCGCAGAAATAGATACAATAAGGAGCCCTGCCGCGACTGCTCTTAGGGTCAAACCTGCAAAACACTGTGGCAAAACGGTGGTGAGTTGCCAACTCGTGTATAGTAAATAAAATCATACAGATAATCGCAAGTATGCACGAACAACGATAATCTATCACATGCAATCTGATAGCATAAGTATGGCGATATGGATATGCAACAATCATGATCAAGCTGCACCATCAGGGTACTACAATTACATGAAACAATGCATATCAAATAACTAATGAGTGTAGGTTAAAACATATCATCATCAATGAATCATCATCGTGGAAAAACCGGTGTCCATCAACGACACCCCAAATCCCAATACATCAGGCGCCGTCACTCTGATCGGCCCTCATATCCGTAAATCTCATGGAACCTGATGTTGGATATAGTGCCCTCAGAGTCAATTATTGGATCACAGGCACGTGATTGCAATGATTGAGGGAGGACCTATTGCGGTAGAACAGTCTTACTCAAGATGATAGTATACTATCTGGTTTATCATTATCATCGTGTACTGCTTTATGTGACCTTACAGGTCACTATTGCGCGTTGATAGAGCCCTTAGGATTCTTGCTTGACGGCCGGCAGTATGATGGCGATCATATACGTGGGAGCTGGGGTCTATAAGCATATCCTTAAAAGGTCCCTAGTCGTGGGAGTTTTCGAGACAGGGCATCGATACTCCAGAGTAGACTAGTGTATACAGTCGAGACCCCGACGAGGGGCGGTGGCCGGTTTCACAAGCCACTGGTGTCAGTTGGTTCACCTAAGATGTATACAGGTGCTCATTGGGTTATGAGTACACCGGACAGGACTCGCCGGGAACATGCTAGTTGGTTTTTTACCTGACGTCAGATAGCAGTTCCCTGTGACATGTGTACATGTTAGTTCATCGACCTGAGATCGTCATTTGTCTCGTGTGAGTTCCCACTGTACTTTGATTACTACCCTACCACGGCTCAAAGGAGTCGTGCAAATAGGTTTTAGTTGGATACAGTCCCGAGCTACATGGAGGCAGTGAGCGGATCTACAGGATTTCATCTCTCCCGGTATTGGGGGTGCGGTCGTGCTGTGTCTAGGAGAGCCATTACACGAAGTCCTTGGCCAAGGCAGGAGATTTACTGGTAGGTATTCCAGTAGTATCTCAGGGTGTTCTGGGCTACACTCCGACACGACTTGTACCGTTTTGGGGGGTCTGACTTTTACCAACCCCCTAGGCCCGCCATACGATGCTCATAGACGAACGGACCGGACTGTACGGATATTGTCACTGACAAGCTCAATAGGGGGTCAGGATGAGTTCGCTCATCGACTTCCCTTTTGGTCAATACCTGGTAGCCCATTACGTACGGCTAATACCTCTGACGTGCTAGTGGTTAAATCCACAGCCAAAGTATTGACGAGTCTTTAGAGTCCCCCACAGACAGTTTCTCAAGTTTCAGGCGAAACGCTGTAGAGGCCGTATGGATATATGGCAGGGTTCGATCATATACGCGCGGTATTGCACGGATCATAATCGGACGGATAATACTAGCGGGCTTTGGTTTAAGCCGGATCCTAGTATTGTACAGTGTAGATTTTGTCTCATTGCATTTGTATTCGGCCGCAATACAAATGCGGGTATGTATATACAGTCGCGAGGTTTTCCTGTAATTTATTACCGGATCACTTTTTGAAGTTGCCAGTTTGTATTTCGTTTCGGCCATTTTCCTTTCGATCTTTCTTTGGCTGAAAATTGGTGTGGAGGGGGTTATTTGCAAATGTGCAAATTAGCAAAGTGGAGGGTGGTTTTTGTAAGTAGTTGTTTCATGATGTATCTACCATCCTTTGACTTCTTTTTGTTCATCATTGCTTGATTGATGGTGATGGGTTTTTGATAAGACTTTGGTGTGACCTTTTCATGATGATCAATCATCATTCTCTTTCTTGCATTATTGGCACACTCCCTCCTCTTCATTGATATGGGGCCGGCCACATTTTTGGGTGGGAGGGGGATTCATTTTTGGTGTGTGGAAAATTATTCACTCTCATATGTTTGCATCAAAAATTCCAAAGCTCATCTCCACATCTTCTTCTCCTCACTACAAATGGAAACTTCACAAACCCCTTGAGACAAACCGTTCTACACTCAATCTACAGCAATCTTGGACACGTCGGCTTGCCCACTTCGTGTCCGAGTTGCCTCGGTCCAGAGGTTGGAGCCCGTAAAAAGACTCGGTGGTGTGGTGCCCTTTCCGACGAGGAGATGAAGACCAGAGATTCCGCGAGGAGCTTGGGATGGAGGCCGAAGACCGAAGGACACGGATCGCTCGGTATAGCCCTCTACCCTTTCTCTAGTTTGCTAGTATTAGGTTAATGGTCCGATCTGGGTTTATAGTCCACGGTAGCGCCGGTTTCCAAGTTGAGAAAAGTTTTTGTTTCCGCATTTTGACCTCGGAATGACGGCCGGGGCGCTACCGTGCACTTACATGGTATCAGAGCCACGCCATTAACTTTCACTAGCTTTCTATAACGTGTTTACAAGTTCGATCGAACAAAAATTCCAGAAACCACAATTTCCAACTTGACAGTTTCTGTCGAAATTTTTTTTGTTGTCAAAATTTTTTTTGGTATATTGCATAAATATGTGCAGGCGTTTCTATGAAACCTGACAAAATTTGGTAAGCTGTTGACACTGTTGCGCAGCGGAACTGCGGCCGTACCCTCCAATTGGCCGCGGTTCCGCGGCAGCACTGTAGCAACAGTGCGCCATTTTTCCTACAGGGGTTCATAACTTGGAAATGGGGTTTTTGGTATATTCTGTTTGGGCCCAGATTTATTTTGAGTGCTACAGTTGTGCTTGGGGCCCAATTCGGAATTTTTGTCGATCGAAAATTTTGAAACATGTTAGTTCACAGTATTTACATTATATTTGTGACCGTGAATGTCATTTGATCTGTAAATCCTATCTAACTGCTATAGCCCTTTTAGACGGATTTGCGAACGTGACATTCACATTGATGTTCTGTGTTGTGCTGTGATGTTGCGGATTTGTCGTGGTGGAGATGCAATGGTAGTACAGTTTAGTTGTATTTGTACATTTGATATTGCGGGGCGAGCATCCGACATGTGGACTGTCGTCACTTCCTGTTTGTATATTATTCTTTTGGGGCACGACCGGGCTGAGGTCGATGTACCCGTTGTATGTATATTTTACTTTCTGTACTAGGATTACCCCGCGGTGGAGTGCACGGATAGCCGGGTTCTAGAGGGCAACGGGCCCGCATCTCATGGCTTTGAGACGGAAGGGGCTTCACTCTAGAATTGGCGGGGTATTCGCCGCACTCATAGGGGGTACAGGTTGACCCAAGGAGGGGTGCCCAAGTTACCGGATTCCGTGGAGTGCTGGGTGGTCCATTCACGTAGTTGAAGGGGGCTGCCTCGCTTCAGATTTTGGCGGGTAACTTGCCGCGCCCGTAGGGATCTAGGATTTCATTATACAGGCTATCCACACGACCAGGGGAACGTCGGGTTTCAGTAGCGGCTCTATGAAACCCGGGGATCCCAGATATCTGTATTGTTCTGTGATGCTTATTACATTTCTGTGATGTTGCATTTTATCACGCCTTAAGCGATTATTATATATTGATATATATTCTAGTAGATGTTGCATATGTTTTGCATCCGCGCTAGTCCAGTCCCCGCTCTGTCGTTAGTTAAGTAACCTAACGGGTGATGACGGGACCCAGTGATGAATGCGGGTGGCATATACGTACATCATATTTTCGTTCTTTATTGGTGTGATCAATTGATGGGACTGCATTGATTCAGATCAATGCAAGCTAAACAAAGCTATTTTGATGTTGTTGGAACAGTTTTCAAAAATCTGTTATTGCAAGGACATTCTCTTTTGTTTTGCACAGTGGTATTCGTTTATGAATATCCAGCACCTCAGTCGACGAGGTAAGGGCCGAGATCCCTTCACCGGGAGTGACCCCTTGGACAGAAGTTTGCGTCAGGGTAATAACTTCACTATAGCCGATTTCCTTTTGCTTTGCATCGTGGTATTCAGTTGGAATATCCTGCACCTCATTCTACGGGGAAAGAGCCGAGATCCCTTCACCGGGAGTGATCTCTTTAGCAAAGGTTTTCGCCACCATATTTTTATAAAAGGCTATGCAGTTCCTTCGACGATATTAAGTTCATTACGTTAAAAGTTTTTCGCCAAAAACTAGACGTAGACCTCTGTCATTTCTTACGGGTATTATTTAGTATTCGTGCTGCGTTTGTTGACCTAGTCAAGACATAGTGTTCGGTAGCTAAGTGGTGCTTGTTTGTTGCATAAATGGGATTGGTTAGGACAGTCGTACGGTCTTGTTGACCTAGTCAAGGGCATGTACGGGTGGGTTTAATGCAATCCAGAATAATGACGGGTTGAACTTGACTGGCGGTTTATGGTTTGTTGACCTAGTCAAGGTCATAAGCCGCTTGGGGTAAAAATCACATCGGGAGTTTCTAAAGAAACTGAAACTTGCCAGATATGCGCATACCTTCTGGTGTGTGGTGACGTGAGTGGATTCCGTCACGTTATCATGCGATGATAGTTGGATCCCGATTCCCACTGATGAGTCGGTTTACTCCTCGGGTGATCCCGACTAATTCTTCTTTCAGGTTTGGAGGAGAATTTGAGGTTACAGTAGGAGGTTTCCTGATTAGATAAATTGATAACCATTCTGATCTAGGTTAGAGTGCACGCTGAGTGTTTCTTTTCTCTCTCTTTGGCAGCGACCATGGCCCGACCCTAGACTATGACTCAGTGACCAAGTTAACCGAACCTTCTTAAAGCACTGGCTTTTGGATTGTCAGAGTTGCATACCTCATTGCCACTCCTGCTTTTTACCCTTTTCTCCAGAACACCCCGTATTACTACGAACATCCACTTCCATTGGATAAAACCATCGTATGGTTATATACGAACTCGAAGGAACTTGTTCCAGATTCGAGGATGGTTTCCGGTTCTGGAGAAAACGAATAGGATTATTCAGTTGTCTTTTCCTTTTACCTTCTCCCAGGTTGCGAGTGCTCCTTGGATTAGGAGATAGCACACCCGTTACGCTTATTGGATAGTCTTATTCCAAACCTTAGGCTGGTGCCGAACGGTAGGGAATGAAGAAACCCGATTAGCCAAAGTGTGGTGTACAGAAGGTATTAAGTAGAGACAAATTAAGGGATTAGAAGGAGGGCAAAGTAAATTGCGACTGCTATTCACGACCAAACCAAGTATTTCATTACCACTCCCACTTCACCTTTGTATTTCTCCAGGACACTCCGTATCACAACGAAGATCCACAGTTATTTGGATACTCCATCGTATGGTTATATACGAACTCAAAGGGACTTGTTCCAGTTCGGGGATGGATTCTGGTTCAGGAGAAATAGGAATAAGGTTTATTCGGTTGTCTTTTATCTTCGTCTTCTCTCGCATTGCGAGTGCTCCTAGGATTAGGACAGTACACCCATTATGCTTATTGGATAGTCTTCTTCCAAACCGTAGGCCGGTGCCGAACGGTAGGGAAGGAAGAAAACCATTTAAGCTTAAGAGGGTGTACAGAAGGTAATGACTAAAGACATATAAATGGATTTGGAGAGATGGCAAAGAAATATACGGTTTCAGTTGTGAATCTGGATAATGGAAGAGGCATTACTTGGAATACCCGGATACCCCTACGAAACATTTCAATGTTTCAGTTTCACTGTGTATTGTTAAAAGAAAACTGATTTCCCAATCAGCCCTTGCTCCAGGGTATGTATTTACCAGGTATGATTCTCACATCTGTATGGTTTTACAGATGATGAGTGGGAGTAAGTTATTGGGAATTAGGTGATTGTCCTCATTATATCAGGATTCGTTGTAATTGGTGATATTTGAGGAAATCGCTTAGGTTGTTTGCCGGACGGCAAATATTTGGTTTTGAATATCCGTTGTTATGCACCAATTTCAAATTGATATATCTGTACGTTCATTTTTATGAAGTGAGATATAACTTTTTGAAATTATGTTCACGACATTTACCTATATCAGTTGATGGTTAGGTAAAGAATATTAAACAGCGGTGTAATTCTTATTAACCATAAGTACAGTTTTCAACCTATGACATACAGGGAATGAGTTATTAGACTCAAGGGACTTATACAGAGTATTGTATGTTGTCCAGTGTCCATGAGGACAGAGGGGTTGGTACTCGTACTATATTCTGTTTACTTGTGACTTCTCTAGTTCTTAGACATGTGTTTCGTAGAAATGCAAGATCTAAGTTTTGAGAAGTTATAGGTATAAGAGTAAAGTAGAGAACCAGATGTTGCAAGTATCGGGATTCTTCAAGGTGATTGAAGATGTAGATACTTGTGTATGGTATTCAGTTGATAGTAATGGTTTTAAGAGAACCTGCTTCTCTTTCAGGTTACTCATAAATGGAAGCACTCCTAAGTTGAGTAACGCTGATCGGCCTCCCTCCATTTAGTTGACATGCACTGGAGACAGTTGCATGATTTGAATCTGGTTCCAATTAAATCAGTGCCTCTGCTTCTATAATGGATATAGAACAGTTCATATCTTAACAATGTTAAAGTACGGGGAGTTGTCCGGCTTATGCTTAAAACCAGACTCTGGATAACTCAAGGCATGTTTCTGTAATGGCTGCTTGTGGGTCGACCCGGGCTATGACGAGGGTTGATTTTCTACCATCTGGAAGATCAATAGTGATATTGTTCTTGACTCGCCCCAGTTTTGATAAAAATGGATTTTTTAAGAAAACAGTAGTGGGAGTATGGTAGAACTGGAAGTGATTCCAGAACCGCAAACGATTACTGAAAATTTGATAAGAACCTAAAGATTCGATCTAGTTTGACGTTCCATTGGCCACTCCGCAAATATGGTGGGTAACCTCAGGCACTCGAGAGGTACTTCGGTATGCTCAAAGACGGTGACAAGGAGGTTCTTGTTTACCCAGACTTGCCATTGCTGTTGTTCCAGACTGTGAAATCCGCCAGGAGGATGATTATAGCATCGTTCTGAACTAGCTTTAGAAGTGTACGTGTATATGACTCTGCCGGAGGGTTGTCGTAGTCAGTGGGAGCAGCGGAAGCATAGTGGACAAGAAGCTTATGTCTATATATGGACTAAAGCAGATATAGCGGAGATAGATCATCTATTTCTGATGTGACAGTCATAGATTTGACTTCATCAGAATAGGGGATGGATCTGTTAAGAAGGTAATAGGGTGTGATGTCCTGGTATTTGGATGACATACACAGAGTAGGAAGTGAAATTCCTATACTACGATCGGTTATACTTTGGTTGTCACACAGTGGTTTCTCCACATAGGACATGGATATTATATCAGATATTCTGGTTACTAGATCTATGGTTTTAGATCTAGATTTGGGTAGTTTCCCAATCTGGGTACTTAGACAACATTCTAAAGGTGTTTTAGAATGGACGACTCCTGGCACGGTAGTGTACCTGCAGGTGATGGAGTCACCCTCTCTAAAGGTGTCTTACAGACTAAAGGGGAGAGGGATGTGCATGATTGCCAGATCACTCGCTTAGGCAATTGAGTCAATCATGAGATGTCAAGTACCACACCAGATGTTGTTTTTGCACGAGATGCAATAAGTTGATATTAATCCAATCGTGGAGAAACATTCGGAAGCGGTTTAAGAACATAAGTGGATGTTCTAGGGATTTGATAACGGCAGCCTCTTTTAAGAGACAGTTATCATTCCAGGCTTCCAAGGTGACCTGGATGACAGAGTGGCTGTCAGAATAAGTGTTTTCCCTCTCACGAGGGGCAGTATTTTGGACAGGTGGTCCAAGCGGATACTGAGGGAGGCATGGCGCAGGATACTGATTGGTTTCAGTTGACGATACAGTCTAAGAAGTTTGGATTTGGAGTTCATTTATGAACTAGGTCCCATCAGATATCCAGACACATTCTAAGACAGGTATTGCTCATTTCGGTAAATGGTTTTCTCCGCGAACTTGAGATAAAGAGAGACATAGAAAGAAACATCAGGGCGGATCCACTCACTGAGGCTATTCCTCGAACGCAATAGTTTCGCCAACGGGTTTTGTGAGACTGATTAGTAGAGGAGTTGGGTGTTCGGTATCACACGGGCTGTGAGTATGCGACATCGCAATAATTAGCCTTGAGTGCAAGTGGGAGATTGTTGGATAGAGTGCCCTCAGAGTCAATTATTGGATCACAGGCACGTGATTGCAATGATTGAGGGAGGACCTATGCCGGTAGAACGGTCTTACTCAAGATGATAGTATGCTATCTGGTTTATCTTTATCATTGTGTACCACTTTAGGTGACCTTACATGTCACTATTGCGCATTGATAGAGCCCTTAGGATTCTTGCTTGACGGCCGGCAGTATGATGGCGATCATATACATGGGAGCTGGGGTCTATAAGCACATCCTTAAAAGGTCCCTAGTCGTGGGAGTTTTCGAGACAGGCCATCGATACTCCAGAGTAGACTAGTTTATACAGTCGAGACCCCGACGAGGGGCGGTGGCCGGTCTCACAAGCCACTGGTAACAGTTGGTTCACCTAAGATGTATACAGGTGCTCATTGGATTATGAGTACACCGGACAGGACTCGCCGGGAACATGCTAGTTGGTTTTTTACCTGACGTCAGATAGCAGTTCCCTGGTGACATGTGTACAGGTTAGTTCATCGATCTGAGATCGTCATTTGTCTCGTGTGAGTTCCCACTGTACTTTGATTACTACCCTACCACGGCTCAAAGGAGTCGTGCAAACAGGTTTTAGTTGGGTACAGTCCCGAGCCAAATGGAGGCAGTGAGCGGATCTGCAGGGTTTCGTCTCTCCCGGTATTGGGGGTGAGGTCGCGCTGTGTCTCGGAGAGCCATTACACGAAGTCCTTGGCCAAGGCAGGAGATTTACTGGTAGGTATTCCAGTAGCATCTCAGGGTGTTCTGGGCTACACTCCGACATGACTTGTACCGCTTTTGGGGGTCTGACTTTTACCAACCCCCCAGGCCCGCCGTGCGATGCTCATAGACGAACGGACAGGACTGTACGGATATTGTCACTGACAGGCTCAGTAGGGTGTCAGGATGAATTCGCTCATCGACTTCCCTTTTGGTCAATACCTGGTAGCCCGTTACGTACGGCTAATACCTCTGACGTGCTAGTGGTTAAATCCACAGCCAAAGTATTGACGAGTCTTTAAAGTCCCCCACAGACAGTTTCTCAAGTTTCGGGTGAAACGCTGTAGAGGCCGTATGGATATATGGCAGGGTTCGATCATATACGTGCGGTATTGCACGGATCATGATCGGACGGATAATACTAGCGGGCTTTGGTTTAAGCCGGATCCTAGTATTGTACAGTGTAGATTTCGTCTCATTGCATTTGTATTCGGTCACAATACAAATGCGGGTATATATATACAGTCGCGGGGTTTCTTGTAATTTATTACCGGATCACTTTTTGAAGTTCCAGTTTGTATTTCGTTTCGGCCATTTTCCTTTCTATCTTTCTTTGGCTGAAAATTGGTGTGGAGGGGGTTATTTGCAAATGTGCAAATTAGCAAAGTGGAGGGTGGTTTTTGTAAGTTGTTGTTTCATGATGTATCTACCATCCTTTGACTTCTTTTTGTTCATCATTGCTTGATTAATGGTGATGGGTTTTTGATGAGACTTTGGTGTGACCTTTTCATGATGATCAATCATCATTCTCTTTCTTGCATTATTGGCACACTCCCTCCTCTTCATTGATATGGGGCCGGCCACATTTTTGGGTGGGAGGGGGATTCATTTTTGGTGTGTGGAAAATTATTCACTCTCATATGGCAACTTCACAAACCCCTTGAGACAAACCGTTCTACACTAAATCTACAGCAATCTTGGACACGTCGGCTTGCCAACTTCGTGTCCGAGTTGCCTCGGTCCAGAGGTGGGAGCCCGTAAAAAGACTCGGTGGTGTGCTGCCCTTTCCGACGAGGAGATGAAGACCGGAGATTCCGCGAGGTGCTTGGGATGGAAGCCGAAGACCGAAGGACACGGATCGCTCGGTATAGCCCTTTACCCTTTCTCTAGTTTGCTAGTATTAGGTTAATGGTCCGATCCAGGTTTATAGTCCGCAGTAGTGCCGGTTTCCAAGTTGAGAAAAGTTTTTGTTTCCGCATTTTGGCCCCGGAATGACGGCCGGGGCGCTACCGTGCACTTACACCTGAGTGCCCAACATCAACACTCAAAACATCATGAAAACACGTGTCCAACTTCGACACATAAATCTACATAACTCGGGCTCCGTCAGTCCAGATCGGCCCACGGGCTCCGCCAGTCTGGATTGGCCCATATCCATCTCACGACTCCGTTCGGTATCCTACGGATAACCGCCGGGTCCAAACTATCACCGGTAGGTAGTAGTCCCTCTGCCAGGCTCATCGTCTACTGCACAACATACCTTTCTTGCCCCGGGGTACTATACCGGGTCCACCATGAACCCGCAAACGGATCATCCATCTCCTCGAATCGAGATTCTAAAACCATTCTCAGAACCGAGAAAACTCATGGTGGACACATCGAAATATCATATCAAGAGAAACCAGGTTTTCAAAACAATGCACATTTTCTTGAAATATAACCATGGTTCTCAAATCCGTAAATGACATGAAATCAGTATCTCAATGTGTAAATCCATGAAATATGATGTATGCAACATAGAACAGTAATATGAACATATCAAAGGAAAACCGCTCTTTTAAATGAATCAAGTTTTTAAAGATATCATGCGGTTCCTAAAATTCCCCAAAGTCAAATTAAACATTACATAAAGGAGTATATGTAGCTATAGCAAGGTATGTGCGCATGCATGTATGTATGTATGCATGATGCAATTCATATGCGCAATCGAAAAGGAACCAACGTCTAACTATTGATAATAGTGAAGGCAGAACAATACATATTACCTTAGTAAGGTGGTACAAGAACAACAGCCTCAATGTGAATAACGAATGCAGTACCACATATATGTATATGTTGTGCGTGTCATGGCAAATACCAACGGTGTGTGTGTGGCATACAATTCAGTGCTCATGCTACATAAACTGTCGGTAATGGTGCAGTGTCCATTATGTACTAAGTCAATGTACAACAAGTAATGGTATGCAAATGATGCTCATGCACAATTAACACATATGCATATAAACATGTGGCTATGACATCATATCTAGCCCTCGATGCTTAACGCCATACGGGCGATTCCCCCGTAGATGTTAAATCTACTCACCGATGATCTTGGGCTAGGTAAATCCAACCAGCTGCTTTCCTTTCCTTGTAGCGTCCGAAATCCCCGCAATCGATCCTAACATCACACAACACATAACAAGTGCAACTTAGAAACCGTCCAATAATACATACAAACTATGTTTAGATCAACGCACCGACTCCTACAACTCTCAAGTGTTATCTTAGTGGCTAACGTGTGTATCGACATCCTAAATCAAACCTAAGTGTAGCAAGCTACACAAAGTACGCAAACCGTGTCGGATACCGTATCGCGCATTGCCGAAACACTAGAAACTAGCAAAGTGTTCCCAGATTTTGCCTACAGTCAATATATAAAAATCAAGCAGTACCAAACACCCAGGATAACCTACAGACAGCTACCCTCAAAACCACAACTCCCCAAGCTTCCAAAATCCGGCGACGCCGGAATTTCTCCTTTATCTTGCCGGGTCAACAAGGTTGGGTGGGGTCCAGGCTTTAGATGAACACTCAGGGCCTCTAACACAATACTACTGCATTGCTAGATTTTAAAGTAACCTAACATAGTGATAGCAGATCATAAAGACTTTAATATATCACTAAAAAATACGATATTGCACAAATACTATAACTTTAGAGTTCTAAACATCAACTAATAAGCAACAGAACACCTTAAAGACCTAGTTAACAGTTAGAGATCGCTACCTTACCAAACTTGCTCCAAAAACCCAAGCTTTCCATGCTCCAAGTCATCTCTAGAGGCTTAACATGACTTTGTGAGGGTTTAAGTGAAGTTTAGTGAAGATTTGGTTTAGTTTAGTGATGAAACTAGGTAGCTTTAAGTTTGGAGATGGGGAAAATGAGAAGGAAAGAAAGAAATGAGAGTGTATGAGTGTTAAGGGAAAATGAGAGGGTGTGAGAATGGTGAAGAAAAATGGGGGTATGAGGTTAAGAGTGAGCCATGCCCTTTCTCTCTCCTCATTTATACTCCCATGCTAGCCCCAGGCCTCTTCAACCTTCATTGTCAACTCTTTCTCTCTCAAGTCAAAGAATAAACTCTTCAAAAATATTAAGAGAAAAGGGTTAACATGGCTTGAAATTGGTTTAGGGTGCCATGGCTACTTAAGCATGGTTAACACTTCCAAAACCCCCAAGTTAACATGCACAGTGTGTGCAAGCCAAAACAAATAATAATAAAATATTAATTAATTTTTATAAAATATGTGAAAATTAATTTGGTTAATTTTTTTACTAAAAACCCAAATTATCGCTTAGTTAACACTGATCGCATTCTAAGGTGTTACAATTTTCCCCCTTAAAGAAATTCGGTCCTCGAATTTAAAAATCTTACTATGCGTACCTTCAAAGAGATGAGAGAATTTCTTCCGCATCTCGCTCTCGGCTTCCCATGCGACCTCTTCTCTATTCGGGCTACGCCAAAGAACCTTCATAGATTGCAAGACCTTTGACCGAAGTTTCTTCACCTGCCTATCCAATATAACTACCGGCTGCTCGGTGAACGAAAGATCATGCTCTAGCTGAACGGTCTGGTGCTGAATCATGTGTGAAAGGTCATGAAGGTACTTGCGAAGCATCGATCCATGGAATGTGGGGTGAACATCCGAAAAACTGGACGGAAGTGCCAAACGATAGGCAACTGTACCAACTCGATCAAGGATCTCAAAAGGACCCACAAATCTTGGACTAAGCTTCGCTTTCTTCCCAAATCTCATCACGCCCTTTATCGGAGAAATCCGTAGGAATACATGATCCCCCACTGTGAACTCGAGCCTGCGACGACGACGGTCGGCATAAGACTTCTGTCTGCACTGGGCTGCTCTCATCCTATCCTGAATCAACTGGACCTTCTCTGTAGTATCTTGAAATAAATGGGGTCCCAAATCCTGCTCTTGCTGAGTTCGGTCCAACAGACTGGCGATCGACACTTTCTACCGTATAAAGCCTCAAAAGGCGCCATCTGAATCATCTCCTGATTACTGTTATTATAGGAAAACTCTATCAACGGCAAGTGACGATCCCAACTTCAACCAAAGTAAGCACGCACGCATGAAGCATATCCTCAAGAGTCTGTATAGTCCGCTATGACTGACCATCGGTCTGCGGATGGAAAGCAGTGCTAAAACTCAATCGGGTACACAAAACTTTCTGAA
Source organism: Agapanthus africanus (assembly GCA_030015575.1). Taxonomy (NCBI): domain Eukaryota; kingdom Viridiplantae; phylum Streptophyta; class Magnoliopsida; order Asparagales; family Amaryllidaceae; genus Agapanthus; species Agapanthus africanus. The sequence goes on from CM057337.1 coordinate 503,685,907, forward strand.
GCTTCTGCCAAAGACGACTGGTAAACTGGGTGACCCTGTCGGATACGATGCATCCGGGAACGTCGTGTAAACGCATAATCTCATCAATGTACAACTGAGAATACTGAGCATAACCGAAAGTGGTCTTCACTGGAAGGAAGTGAGCCGCTTTCGTCAACCGGTCAACAATCACCCAAATAGAGTCATACCCTCTACTGGACCAGGGTAGACCCACAACGAAATCCATGGAGATCTGTTCCCACTTCCACTCCGGAATGGGTAAAGGCTGCAACTCTCCTGCCGATCTCAGATGCTCAGCCTTGACTTTCTGACAAGTCAGGCACCTCGAAACGAAATTCGAAACATCACTCTTCATCCCTGCCCACCAGTAGATATCTCTCAAGTCATGATACATCTTAGTGGAATCTGGGTGAACACTATAAGCTGACTGATGTGCCTGCTCTAGGATCTCGCGTCACAACCCACTGGTATCAAGTACACAAAATCTAGTCCCAAAACGTAGCATACCCTGATCATCAATCTCAAACTCTGAATCTCTACCCTGCTAAACATGCTCAAGAATCTCAGATAAACGGGCATCGTTAGGCTGTGCCTCACGAATACGATCAAGTAGAAGTAGACGGACGCGGATGTGAGCAAGCTGTCCCCCGGTGAAAGTGAACTCAAACTGTACCCTACTATCGCATAAGATCTGCCAATCTACAGAAAACTGTCTCTGAACTGCGCTCAACTGGGACAAGCTACCCCGGGCCTAAGACTCAAAGCATCAACTACCATATTCGCCTTGCCCGGGTGATAAAGGATCTCACAATCATAATCCTTCACGAGCTCCATCCAATGGCGCTGTCTCAAATTCAGATCCCGCTGCTGGAAGATATACTTTAAGCTCTGGTAGTCTGTGAAAATATGACACGACTCCCCGTACAAGCAATGTCTCCAAATCTTAAGCGCAAAGACCACCGCGGCCATCTCAAGATCATGAGTGGGATAATTCTGCTCGTGCTTCTTCAGCTACCAGGAAGCATAAGCGATAACTCTATCATGCTGCATCAATACACAACCGAGCCCCAGTCAAGAAGTATCATAGTAAACGACAAAGCCGCCCGACCCAGAAGGCAAAGATAAAACTGGTGCAGTCGTCAACCGAGTCTTCAACTGCTGAAAACTCAGCTCGTATGCCTCAGTCCAAAGAAAAGGAACCCCCTTCTTGGTCAGTCCGGTCAGCGGTGCAGCGATACTCGAGAAGTCCTGCACAAAACGGCGGTAATAACCGGCTAAGCCCAAAAAGCTACGAACCTCTGTGACTGACACAGGTCTGGGCCAAAGCTGTACGGCCTCGATCTTCTTGGGGTCCATACGAATACCATCTCCCATAACCACATAACCCAGGAAGTCAACACTATCAAGCCAGAATGCACACTTCAAGAATTTAGCAAATAGCTGGTGCTCTCTCAATGTCTGTAAAGCAATCCTCAAGTGCTGCTCATGCTCTTCTCGACTCCTGGAATAAACCAGAATGTCATCAATAAACACAATAATAAACTGGTCATGGAACGGCTTGAAAATCCGGTTCATCAAATGCATGAACGCTGCTGGGGCATTGGTGAGTCTGAACGATATCACCAAAAACTCATAATGCCCGTAGCGCATACGAAAAGCAGGCTTCGGAATGTCATCATTCTGATCCCGCAACTTATGATAACCCAATCTCAAATCAATCTTAGAAAAATGTCCCGCACCCTGGAGCAGGTCAAACAAATCGTCAATGCTAGGTAATGGGTACCTATTTCACACAGTAACACAGTTCAATTGACGATAATCAATGCACAATCTCAAACTGCCGTCCTTCTTCTTGACAAACAGAACAGGAGCTCCCCAAGGCGAAACACTCGGATGCATAAGTCCCCAATCAAGCAACTCTTGCAGCTGTTCCTTAAGCTCCTTATGTTCCGCCGGGGACATCCGGTAAGGCGGTATAGTAATAGGCCCCGTGCCGGGTATCAAATCAATGCAAAACTCAATCTCACACTCTGGCAGCAATCCAGGTAACTCATCAGGAAAAACGTCGGGAAACTCTCTCACAACGGGAACCCGGTCCAACAAATCTACCATGGCTTCGGTATCACGAATGAAAGCTATGAATCCCCGACATCCTCTCCTCAAGAGCCGATTAGCGCAAAGGGTAGAAATCAAATTGTGATGGGCGGCACCACGGTCCCCCTGCACAACAAGAATTGACTCGCCCGGAAAACAAAACCTGACTGTCTTCTCACGGCAATCCACAGACGCATAGCATATAGCTATCTAGTCCATGCCCAGGAGAACGTTGAAGTCCAACATCTCAAGAAGGATCATGTTGACGGACGAATCTCTATCTCCAATACGAACAACACACAACCAAAACACATGTCGCGCAATAAAAGACTCGCCAACATGAGTAGTCACAACAAGCGGCAGATCTAGAAAACACGACTCTCGGCCTAACCTCGGCACGAAGTGTATAGAAACATACGAGTGCGTAGATCCCTGATCAAACAAAACGTGTGCATTGAAGGAACATACTGAAAGAGTACCTAAAACCACTGCATTGGACGCATGCGTGCCCTGATTGGTCAAAGCAAATACTCGAGCCTGCTCTCTACCAGCGATTGGCTGTCCTACGTGTCGGCCACCCCGTCCTCTTTGAACAAAACCTCCGCGACCACGACCTTGCTGAGCATGAGTCTGATGCGGAGCAACAACGGGCATAAGAGGCAACGTTCTCTGAGGTGGAGAAGGTGGTAAGGTAACATGTGGTACGGCTGTCTCGTCCTCACGTGCCACAGTACAATCTCTGACGCGATGATATAAACTCCCGCACCGGAAACATCCAGACGATGGCTGCTGACCCTCCTGGGCATAAGAGCTAAATAACCGGCCTCGTCCCAAGCCTATACTACCCCCACGACCTGAACGGAATTTGTCATGGTGTTTATACATCTTTCTCCGGGCTGATATACCAGTACGAACCCTCTTCAGTTCCGGAATGACCAAAGTCTCGGAAAGACGCTCCTCAACCAGTAGGGCTGCGTCCACTGTGGCTGCATATGTATCAAAATGCTGGGCACTGATAGTGAGGAACAACTGGGTAATCAGGCCTTGCACAAATCACTTGATCCGCATCTCCTCAGTGTCCACCAAATATGGAGCATACACAGATAGCTGGGTAAACTGAACATCATACTCTGCCACCGTCATACCCGAAGTATGGCATAACGACTCAAAACTGCGAGCTCGAGCCTCCCTAACGCTCTGCAGGGAAACGGGCAAGAAAAACCGTCACGAACTCAGCCCAGGTCATAGGAGAAAGACCTGCAGCTCGGCCCCTCACTAAAGACTGGCACCAGGTCTGGGCAAGACCCTCCAAACAAAAACTCGCGAACTCTACCCATCTCGCGTTGGATCATCTCAGCGAACGACAGATCCTATCCATCTGATCGATAAACGACTGGGGATCCCCAGCTGCATCGGTGCCGGTGAAAACCGGAGGCTTCAGCCTCATGAACTCAGATAATGATACGGTGATAACCTCCGTAGCTGTAGGTACGACTGCCTGAACCGTGGGCACCATCTCGGCCCCCATAACAGGTTGGACAACCTCTCGTCTCTGCGCTCGACTGGCCTCAACCAACGACACCATCATCTGGTGCAAATCCTGCATACCGGCCTCTAGCCCAGTAATACGATCTAGCGAAGGTGGATCAATCCGCTCCTGTGGAATAGGCGTACCGCATTGGTCAGTCCTCGTCTCTGACGAGCCTACCCTGACCTCGACTCCCGCGGCGGCTCTCTGTGCCCTCGTAGTCTTCGGCGGCATAATGGCTGGAAATGAAAACTGGATTCGATAAGAACATAGAAATCGAATCATAATGATACATGGAAATCAAGGAAGGAATTACAAGAAATATGTCCTAAGGTCACTTAGGCGGAGTACCGTGTCGTAAGTATGCCGCGGAACATACACACGGTACGTCACTCTGCTTAAGCTTCCGACTCCATCATATCAAGGTCATCCTACACTTCGAAAGGTAAAACCTAGATCTTTGATAACAACTTTGTCATGACCCAATTTAAGAACATGATCGGCACTTAAACCACGTGACGTCAACAGGCGTAATGCAATTTAAGTAAGCCGAAAACCCAGAAATCTAAACCATAAAAAGAAGTAAGTGATAAAACATTATTAAAACATTTGGAAATCTTAAGTAAAAATCTTAAAACTTAAGTTTATTTTCTTAAAAATTTTGGCAGCACCTCCTCTGTAAAACTAGCCCCGAAACAGGTAGAAACACATGATATAAGAAAAGCGTTCTCAAACGGGAGCAAATCATGCCAAAAGGCGGAAAACAATCACCACAAGCATATATACGACGCCGTAGCGAAGAAATAGACAATAAAAATGAAAACAGCACAAAGAGTTAAAACTACATAAGAAAAGCCGGCTCACACGAGCACGACACCCTGAGTCACATATAATACAATATCGATCCTCACAACTCGTCTCTAAGTCAATACATAAAAGTGGTAGATGGAGATTACTAAATACAATGAGATATACAATAGATGTAACCGGATGACCGTAAACCCACCTACACTAAAAAGGCCTCACAGCTAACCGTAGCGGTATCCACAGAAATAGATACAATAAGGAGCCCTGCCGCGACTACTCTGAGGATCAAGCCTGCAAAACACTATGGCACAACGGATGTGAGTTGCCAACTCGTGAATAGTAAATAACATCAGACAGATAATCGCAAGTATTCATGAACAGCGATAATCTATCACATGCAATCTGATAGCATAAGTATGGCGATATGGATATGCAACAATCATGATCAAGGTATACCATCAGGGTACTACAACTACATGAAACAATGCATATCAAATAACTACAGAGTGTGGGATAAAACATATCATCATCAATGAATAATCATCGTGGAAAAACCGGTGTCCATCAACGACACCCCAAATCCCAATACCTCAGGTGCCGTCACTCTGATCGGCCCTCATATCCGTAAATCTCATGGAACCTGAGTGCCCAAGATCGACACTCGAAACATCATGAAAACCCGTGTCCAACATCGACACGTAATAGATTATCGAACCGCTTTCTTTGCCCAATTTACCAAAAATGTCACCTTCTAGAAGCATCTTTGACCAATTTACCAAAAATGCCCCCCATCCGTACATACGTACCCGTATCCATATTCCGAAAAATGCGGATACAAAAGACGAAAACAATCCATCAGTACAATACTAGGATCCGGCTTAAACCAAAGCCCGCTAGTATTGTCCGTCCGAATCATCATGCGCGCACGAGTACACGCACGTGATCGAAACCTGTCGTAAAAACCATACGACCTCTACATCTTTTGTCTGATGCAGGGAAACCCTCTGTGTAGGACTCTAAAGAATCGACACTACGCTGGCAGTGGGTTTAACCACAGGTCGCAAGCGGCACCAGCTGTACGTAACGACCCCCAGGTATATGTCGATGAGAAGGCCGATGAGAATAACTCATCCGAACTCCAACTGAGCCTATCTGTGACAATCTCCGTATAGTCTGGTCTGTTCGTCTAAGAGTATCGCATATCGGGCCTAGGGACAGTAAACGTCAGACCCCTAATAGCGGTATAAGTCATGTCGGAGTGTAGCCCATTACATCCTGAGAAACTACTGGAGTACTGTTCATATCAAAATTTTGCATTATTATATTCCCCATTCTTAATCATATTGCAAATAAATAGGTGCTTTTGATCAATGCCTGCTAAATAGTTGCAGGTTACAGGTTCTCAGAACAAATACAGTGAAAATGGTGAAAAGACGCTATAAATGTGAGACTACGACCAATAAATAGATGAATCTGTTAGATACCGCCAACCAGTTTAAGGAAAAAATGAAGATAAATGAACAGTTCGATTGCACAACGTATGAGGGCAGCACAAGATTCAAGACTTCAACACGAAACTAACGGTAAAAGTCCAAAACATTCTGCACTGTGGAAATCTGGAAGAAAATAGAAGATATTCTGAGAAACCAAGTGAAGAAACCAGAAGTAAAATGCAACATGAAGCAGCCCTGAAGAAATGAGCCCAATAGCCCATCAAACAGCCGCGGAACCGCGGCCAAACAAGGTTTCTGGCCGCGGATCCGCGGCCGTGCAGAGCACGTGTCGGTGCGTGTCGGTGCGTGTCAGTGGGAGTCGGTGCATTGACCCGGTTTTCTTAGGGTAGTCTTGTAATTTCAGATGTGGATCAGATGTAAACCCTAGGGTTTCTCCTATCTATAAATAGGAAAGCCTACAGACTTTTTTGAGGTGTGCCTCTTTTGAGATGCCTCATTTTATTTTCCTAGATTAAAATTTTCATTCCTTGTAATTGTCAAAGAGTGCATCAATAAAAAGTAAGTTTTTTTATCTTGAATTTCTTATCTGCAATTTTATTTCTCTGCAATTTTTATCTGCCGTAGTTATTTTCCGCAAGTTAATTAGATTATTAAAAGAAAATAAAAAATGAATTCCTTTGTTAATTCCCTAATGAGTGAGTAGTTACTCACTTGTCAGGGTTAGATTTGGGGAAGATTTGAGAGATGAAAATCTCTCACTCCTTTCTTGCCCGTTCAATATTTTAAAATAAGGGCTCTATGCAAAACAACCACACACCGCTCACTACGGCACTTTATCCCACGAGGTAACGGTGATTTCCTAGTTAAGACCAGTTGTGTTTGATTTTCATAGAAGTTAAGGGCTAAGAGTTAAGAAAGGACGGACAAGGACCAAAGTGAAGAAACCTAGTTTCTTCCCGATCGTGCTAATCCCCTTTGTTAACTATTACCTTAATACCTAAAGTTCTTAATTAGGGCAAAGAAAGCGGTGAGAATAATTGACTTTCCAAACTAACCTAATCCTAATCCTAGCAAGGTTTTAATCCAAATCAATTTCAACCTCAGTTTTTATAGAAAATCAAAACCTACCACAAATAGGAATTAACTCGTTAGAATAACTAGAAAATACACGGTTTCCCTGTGGACCGACCCGTACTCAACCGGCTAGCTACCAAACGACACCGTTCTTGATTGCGGTTAATTCTTTGATTTCAAAACGCACGCACGCGAAATACCTCTTATCAATCAAATGGCGTCGTTTCCTGGGATAACGGTAGTTATTTTCTTTTTGTAATTTCGGGTTAATTAAAAATTAAAAAAATCATAAAAACTGAAAAATATAAAAATAAAAAAATTCATCTTGTTCTTTTTGAGAAGTATTGTGTGAACTGCGCAGGAAAAGAAGATGGACTGATTCAGATCTGGAAAAAACCAGTGAACAAATCAACAAACAGAAGATCTGAACAGACAGAGGAGAATCACAACAGATAACAGAAAAATTTTGGAGATCCAAACCAACTTAACCACCGCGGAACCGCGGCGGATTCAAGCGTTTGACCGCGGAACCGCGGTCAGCTGCTGACGTCAGCACCCCAAATTTTTTTGTAAGTATTTTTGTCCCCTCTCCTATCCTGAGCTCCACTGAAAATTTTTCCTGCAGGGTTCTTTGCGCAAAATTCTTCTCCCTCTCCAATAAATTGTTTTTGTGCAGGATTCTTTGCGCTGCCAAATAAAAAAAAATTTGCAAGTGTTTTGGATTTTCTTTGGTGTGTTAACTGCTTTGCATAATTAATACGGACTCTAAGGGGCTATAACACCAATCAAAATTGGATGGGGATTTCACTACCCTTCCTAGGACCCCAAAAATCACAAAAAGCATTTGCATCAACCCTCGAGTTAAATAAAAAAAATATTAGACTCAGCCAATAAGGACTGTTGTGCTCATTAGGACAAAGGAAAGGTTGTAGGTATCGGTCGTTTATCTAAACATGATTTTGTGGTGCCTACGCTAGACAAGTGGGAAAGGTAATTTTAAAAGGCCCGTCTCACGGTGATTCGTGAGCGGATCCCTCCTTTCTTTACTTGTGCTTACCTGGCCACAATTGGCGATGAAGAGGCGATTTGAGGATCTCACAACTTACCCTTTGGAACAGTTAGGAGCAGTCTAGTTGACTTAGGAGACCCTTGCTCTAGGCATGATTGTGCATGTATAAATTGTGATTGTTTGAAATTGTACCGTAGTTCCGTACAAATTTTTGCAAAACTCTTTCTAAAAAAAAACTTTCAAAAATTTCAAAACTCCAAAAACAAACAATTTTTTAAATAAAAAAAATTTTAAAAAAATTAAAAAATAAATTAAAAAATCTCATCACATTCTTTTTCTTCTCCTTTCTCACTCATGGGTACCCCATCTCGCAAAACTCTTGCCGAACTTTGGTACCCTCAACCAGACATTACTTCCTACGCGCATTATTTTGGTCGAATTTCGGACGACCCCTCCATGCCCAAATTTTTTTTGAAAGATCGAATAGACGCGTCTAAGAGAAACAGTTGGACTCCGCAATCCACTTTGTATCAACCATTTCAACCTTCACCACCTTTTTACGTTGATACTCCTTTTTCGAGTCCTGTTGTGACTCTGAAACCCATATCTATTGCTGAACATATTGAACAATCTCGTAACTGATCTTTCATTCCTTTCAACACTTTCAGTTCTTGGGATCAACAAGTCCATTCACCTTTTTATCCAAATGTTGATCCTACTCCTGTCCAACCATTCAATTCCTACCAGTCCTACCCGACTTTCGCACCTTCCTTAGACATTGCTTCTACACAACCATTTGGGAGTTTCCAGTATCTAAACAACTTTGAATCTTTTACTGAAACCCCTTCACAACCCATGTCTAGTCTGGAACAGTCATTGGAAGATTTTATGGTAGCGTCAAGACAACAGATTAAGGATTTGAATGCGTCCATGGCCGCCCTTATACAACCTAGTGACCCGGTAGCTAGTTTGCAACAAGCTCCAAATTTTCCAATGTATGATGAGGCGGTTGGACAGATTGAGAAATTGAGTGGTGAGAGTGAGCTGTACACACTTCCAAATCAAACCTAACGATCCCCAATTGAATTCCATAACTCCGGTTTTGAATGTCTATCAAGTGTTCCAAATGATTCAACAGTTGAAGATAAAACGTCTAATGAGTTGTGCAACTTTGTAGTGTTTGATTTACCTGATTGTGAAGGGTCTCTTTCGAGTGAACCCACACCCAATCCTTTTTAACTCCACACCTCCACTCTAGAACCTAAATTGATTATTATCCATTCTTTTGATGAGGTGTCTAAGAAAATTGATTTTTACTTAATCGAGGATATCGACGCGGGGAATACTTTGGATGATGAACCTACAGATTTGACTGAATTTATCTCTCCAACTCATCATCCTGAGACATTAAATGTTTTTCCCGAACTTCATATGCGTCATGATTTTGATGAGAATGGCATGGATAAGCTAAATTTTGAGGAGAATATTGAGAAAATTATTGAGGATGAAGCAGTTTTACTTGAGGAGTCGGATTTTCTAATTCATCATGTTCCTTCCACTGACTGTGTACACCCTCCTGAACCTTTAACTGTGACCCTTCCTAAATCACTCCCCTTCGTCCTTTCCATCGTTCCGCAAGAATCCGTTAAGCTTTCATTTCCAATGTCTGGTTTACCAAGTTCGACGTACCCATGTTTTCTCACGAATCTTGAGAGATTTGACCTCATTTCTCAGTGGGTTGATAGATTAGCACAATCGCTTTTTACACATCGGTCATTGTAAATTGTGCTAATTTATACACTCCATCTCCACCCTCAAGTTCGTATTCAACTTCTTTCTCCCACTTTCTCAGGTTTTTCTATTCTTCCTATAATTTCAGTGAGTGTTGATGAATCACAATCCGATAATTCAGGTTTGATCATTCCAGAAAGCCAACTTGATTTGGATACTTTTGAAAATGAGGTAGATGAGTTTTTCGAGTCTCCTACCTCCATAATTTTTGACAAATCAAGTATGATAAATTCTGGCATAAAACTTACTGACAGCAAAATGTTCAATTACATCGATGAGAGTTTTGAACTTTTTGCTGACGAACTTGCATTCCTAAACGACACGGATTTTGTGATTAATCAACCCCCACCTGAAGAAGTCGAACCACCACCATTTCTTTTTCCCTTCCGCCATTCTTCTCCTCCACCGAGACTGTATACTGCTTCTATCTCCACATGGTCTCGCGTGTTTCTCATTTCTTTTCTCTACACTCCATTCTTTCACCAACCACACCATTATAACGATAAATTTTTTGAATGGTTGGTGCTAACCTTTGGCCTGTATAAGGCCTTGTATAGCTTGATACTGTGTTTTTTCTCCTCCCTAACTCTGAACTTTAATGCTTCAACAGTGGAAACACTGTTTCACTTAAGTTTGGGGGACCTTTTGTGTATATATATTTTGTTTTCTTTTTCTGTTAATAATAAATTAAAAAAAATAAACAAACATGGGAGTGCCGACAATTTTGATCCTCTTGGTGTAGCCTGACAGTGAGGACACTGTCAAGTTTAAGTTTGGGGGTGTGCTCGGTAAGCTTTCTTCCTTCGCATTCATATGTATATTTTTGCATTTGCATACTTATTTTAAAACCCATAAAAAATTGAAAAAAATTTAAATCTTATAAAAATTGAAAAGTTCAATTTTGGCCATAATTGACTTAAGTTTGACAAGACGGTTGACTAGCTAGGAAAAACTAGATCCTAAACATAGTAAATTAAAAACCCTAAAAATAACCTTTCTTAAAATTTAACTGTAGAAAATATATGTCCTTATAGTTTACTTAGAAATAGGCAAATTTTGAGTTCACTTCTTGGGCTAAGTCAAGATAAGGGAAGAGTATTGAAATTTTTATTTGAAGTGTAAGTCTAAAAAATAATTCCGAACCTTAAGTATAAATTCTGAAAATATATACCCTACAACTTGCACAAACACGCACCTTGAAACTTAGAATAGTATAGGATACCTTGAAATGCTCTTGTCTAAAATCCTTAGTATGAAGGAAAATGAAATTATAAGTGTGAATAAAGAGATATAAAAAAATGAACACTGGTTTTGTAATTACTTAAGGCGGCGTAAAACAAAAAATATATATAGCGAGGGTGCTTTATCACCAAGTGCCTTAGACCAACTGGTTTGGGAGTCACTGCTAAAGTCTTAAGTATTACAAGACGAGGAATTACGCCTTAATGCGCAAACACATTTTGTAATCGGTCGTTAGTACCTCAAAAAGTATTAACGGTCGCATGAAGAATGTGTGAGCAATTTCATCTAAAATTCACCAACTAAAAGTACTTTGGACGATAGACAAGAGTATAATAGCTTGAATTGAATTTCCAAGTGTAGGGGTGATACATACACACACGTAGGGGTATATGATTGGGGTTTGGATGAGAGATAGGAATGAAAGATGGAGCTTATACCTTCAGTAGAAATGATAAAAATTCCTAAGTTGAGATGGAACCTTAGAAGGAAAATTCAAAAGATGCTAAAAGCTAAATAAATTTACAGAACATATACAATCCTAAGTTAAATGATAAGTGAGTGTGAAAAATACGGGTTGATAATATCTAAGTTGAAGATAATAGAATTTCTTGGTAGAACACCGAATTGAAAAATGAAAGTCAATAGGCCAAATTGATTGGATTTTGTAGGTAGTATCCGCTAAAAACCCTCAGGAGACAACACTCCTCCTACTAGGGACACCTAGAGTTTTAACGGCTTGTTGCACGAACTCAGTGCAATCGCGATTCCCTGCGAAAGTGAGGTTAGTTTTTTTTCGAGAATAAAATGGCTTTGCTCGGGACGCGCAAAATATAAGTTTGGGGGTATTTGTTCATATCAGAATTTTGCATTATTATATTCCCCATTCTTAATCATATTGCAAATAAATTGCTTTTGATCCATGTCTGCTAAATAGTTGCAGCTTACAGGTTCTCAGAACAAATATAGTGAAAATGGTGAAAAGACGCTATAAATGTGAGACTACAACCAATAAATAGATGAATCTGTATGATGCCACCTACCAGTTTAAGGAATAAATGAAGATCAATGAATAGTTCGATTGCACAATGTATGAGGGCAGCACAAGATTCAAGACTTCAACACGAAGCTAACGGTAAAAGTCCAGAACATTCTGCACTGTGGAAATCTGGAAGAAAATAGAAGATATTCTGAGAAACCAAGTGAAGAAACAGAAGTAAAATGCAACATGAAGCAGCCCTAAAGAAATGAGCCCAATAGCCCATCAAACGGCTGTGGAACCGCGGCCAAACAAGGCTTCTGGCCGCGGATCCGCGGCCGTGCAGAGCACGTGTCGGTGCGTGTCGATGCGTGTCGGTGGGAGTCGGTGCATTGACCCGGTTTTCTTAGGGTAGTCTTGTAATTTCAGATGTGGATCAGATGTAAACCCTAGGGTTTCTCCTATCTATAAATAGGAAAGCCTACAGCCTCTTTTGAGGTGTGCCTCTTTTTATTTTCCTAGATTAAAATTTTCATTCCTTGTAATTATCAAAGAGTGCATCAATAAAAAGTAAGTTTTTTTTATCTTGAATTTCTTATCTGCAATTTTATTTCTCTGCAATTTTTATCTGTCGTAGTTATTTTCCGCAAGTTAATTAGATTATGAAAAGAAAATAAAAAATGAATTCCTTTGTTAATTCCCTAATGAGTGAGTAGTTCCTCACTTGTTAGGGTTAGGTTTGGGGATGATTTGAGAGATGAAAATCTCTCACTCCTTTCTTGCCCATTCAATATTTTAAAATAAGGGCTCTATGCAAAACAACCACACACCGCTCACTACGGCATCCTATCCCACGAGGTAGCGGTGATTCCCTAGTTAAAATCGGTTGTGTTTGATTTCCATAGAGCTTAGGGCTAAGAGTTAAGAAAGGACGGACAAGGACCAAAGTGAAGAAACCTAGTTTCTTCCCGATCGTGCTAATCCCCTTTGTCCACCATGAACCCGAAAACGGTTCATCCATCTCCTCGAATCGGGTTTCTAAAACCAATCTCAGAACCGAGAAAACTCTTGGTGGACACATCGAAATATCATATCAAGAGAAACCGGGTTTTCAAAACAATGCATATTTTCTTGAAATATAACCACGGTTCTCAAATCCATAAATCACATGAAATCAGTATCTCAATGCGAAAATCCATGAAATATGATGTATGAAACATAGAAATTAATATGAGCATATCAAATGAAAACCGCTCTTTTAAATGAATCATGTTTTTAAAGATATCATGCGGTTCCCGAAACTCGCCAAAGTTAAATTCAACATCACATAAAGGTGCATAAGTAGCTATAGCAAGGTATGTGTGCATGCATGTATGTATGTATGCATGATGCAATTCATATGCGCAATCGGACAAGAATCAATGTCTAACTAATGATAATAGTGAAGGCGGAACAATAAATATTCCCTTAGTAAGGTGGTACAAGAACGACAGCCTCAATGTCAATAACGAATGTAGTACCACATATATGTATATGTTGTGCGTGTCATGGCAATTACCATCGGTGTGTGTGTGGCATACAATTCAGTGCTCGTGCTACATAAACCGTCAGTAATGGTGTAGTGTCCAATATGTACTAGGTCAGTGTATAAGAAGTAATGGTATGCAAATGATGCTCATGCACAATTAACGCATATGCATATAAATATGTGGCTGTTACATCATATCTAGCCCTCGACGCTTAACACTATATGGGTGATTCCCCCGTAGATGTTAAATCTACTCACCGATAATCTCGAGCTAGGTAAATCCAACCACCTTCTTTCCTTTCCTTGTAGCCTCCGAAGTCCCCGCAATCGATCCTAACATCACCCAACACATAACAAGTGCAACTTAGAAACCGTCCAATAATACGTACAAACTACGTTTAGATTAACGCACCGACTCCTACAACTCTCAAGTTTAGCTTAGTGGATAACGTGTGTATCGACATCCTAAATCAAACATAAGTGCAGCAAGCTACACAAAGTAAGCAATCTGTGTCAGATACCGCATCGCGCGTTGCCGAAACACTAGAAACTAGCAAAGTGTTTCCAGATTTTGCCTACAGTCAATATATAAAAATCAAGCAGTACCAAACACCCAGGATAACCTACAGACAGCTACCTTCAAAACCACAACTCCCCAAGCTCCCAAAAATCCGGCGACGCCGGAATTTCTCCTTATCTTGCCGGTTCAACAAGGTTGGGTAGGGTCCGGGCTTAAGGTGAACACTCAGGGCCTCTAACACAATACTACTGCATTACTAAATTTTACAGTAACCTAACGTATTGATAGCAGATCACAGAGACTCCAATATATCACAAAAAAAATACGAAATTGCACAAAAACTATAACTTTAGTGTTCTAAAAAATAACTAATAAGCAACACAACACCTTAAAGGCCTAGTTAACAGTTAGAGATCGCTACCTTACCAAACTTGCTCCAAAAACCTTAGCTTTCCATGCTCCAAGTCATCTCTAAAGGCTTAACTTGACTTTTTGATGGTTTAAGTGAAGTTTAGTGAAGATTTGGCTTGGTTTAGTGATGAAACTAAGTAGGTTTCAGTTTGACGATGGGGAAAATGAGAAAGAGAAGAAGAAATGAGAGTGTATGAGTGTTAAGGGAAAATGAGAGGGTGTGAGAGTGGTGAAGAAAAATGGGGGTGTGAGGTTAGGAGTGAGCCATGCCCTTTCTCTCTCCTCATTAATACTCCCATGCTTGCCCCACGCCTCTTCAACCTTCATTGTCAACTATCTCTCTCTCTCTCTTTCAAGTCAAAGAATAAACTCTTACTAAATATTAAAAGAAAAGGGATAACATGGCTTGAAATTGCTTTAGGGTGCCATGGCTACTTAAGCATGGTTAACACTTCCATAACCCCCAAGTTAACATGCACAAGTGTGTGCGAGCCAAAATAAATAATAATAAAATATTAATTAATTTTTATAAAATATGTGTAAACTATTTTGGTTAACTTTTTACTAAAACCCCGCATTATTGCTTAATTAACACTAATCGCATTTTAAGGGTGTTACACATTCTCTAGAATTGGCAAATCATGAACCGCGGCAATCTTTTCAGGGTCAACGGCAATTCCATCTCCGGATACAACGTGACCTAATAACTTCACTTCTTCGAGCCAAAACTCGCACTTACTCATCTTAGCATATAACTTTTCTTGTCTCAACGTTTGCAGTGCGATCCTCAAATGTTTTGCATTCTCATCTTTGCTCCTCGAATAGAACAGAATATCATCAATAAACACCACTACGAACTGGTCTAGGTACGGTGAAAAGATTCGGTTCATCAGGTCCATAAATATTGCCGGTGCGTTAGTAGCTTCGAATGGTATCACTAAGTACCCGTAATGTCCATATCGAGTTCGGAATGATGTCTTACAAATGACTTCTTCTTTCACCCGAACTTGATGATACCCTGATCGTAAATTCATCTTCGGGATTACTCTCGTGCCACTGAGTTGATCGAATAATTTGCCTAAGCAAGGGATTGGGTACTTGTTCTTAATAGTCAACCGATTTAATTCTCGATTGTCACTACACATCCTCCGCGTGCCATCCTTCATCTTGACTAGAAAAACTGGAGCTCTATAACATTTCATAAATATAAAATATTATTTTTGTAATTTAAATAATAAAATAATATATTTCACGAAAACTATTCGATTTGCGAATAGGGTTTTTTCGTAAAATGGTATAATTATATACCAATATTTGGAAAATAATTGGAGATTAATATGGTTTGCTTATTTAAAAGATATTTATTAGATTTGGTCATTTTATAAATAATTATGCAAATATTTATATGCAAGTTTAAGTTAAACTTGATTAGTGCACTACTAATCACGATTACGCCAAATCCGTCTTTCTAACTAACCATGGCTAGTGCACTACGACATGTTACCTTTTGTGGCATATTGTTTCATTTGCATTTGTTGATATTTGGTTTTGGATGAGAGAGATAAAAGGAAAAGAAAAGAAAAAGAGAAGATAATTGATGAGAGGGGGGGGGACAAACTATGACATGTAACATGGGTATGAGAGAGAGAGAGGGGGAGAGAGAGAGGGGTATGGCTCCTACACTTATTTTTTCTTCATCTCATTCCTCACTTCATTTCTTCAACTCTTCTTCATCTTCTTCTTCACTTCCTCCACCTCCTCCACAAACACCACAAATCATCATCAAAACCCCATACTTCCTTCATTAAAAATGATCACCACCTCATCCTTCACCCCATGGCAAGCTCAAGTTTTGAAATTGAAGACTTCAACCATCTAGGGTTTTTCTTAAGTTGCTTCCAAGAGGTATAGCTTCCACTTCCTATCTTGTAAATTAGTTTCTTTACTTCCTATTCGTGTTTAGAGATCGTTTATGCATGTTTAGTAATCTTAGAAGTTTCTAGGTTGATCTTAGTGGATGAATGGACTTGTAAAATGGTAATTGAGGTGTAGTGAGTGTTTACAAGACCTTAGTGATGCTTTACTGGCCAAGACCAGAGACTAGAACCCAATACATGAACTTAGAATTTTCCCGATGTCGGTTTTCATTGATTTTTGATGCTCAAATGGAATCTGGAGTAACTTGGGGTCCTTATAAGAAAAATAAATAACTACATTGACCTAGTTATACCACTAGAAGACCACCACAAAAGAACAAGACCCAAACTCCAAAATCGACCCGTCGCCACCGGTTACTGTAGTACTCCCCGCCGGCCAAATTTTGGAATCTAATGTTGGGGTTTGGCCTGTAGATCACACTCCTTATAACTTAGCTACTGTATTGTTTGTTTTGTCCCAAACTACCTATGCTATAATCTCGGAGTGATTTCCTTTGTTGCTGATTTCGGGTTTTCTGGTTTCTGAAACTTGGTTTTAATATTTGAGTTTGGATTTGGTCGTTAGGCGTTTGTACGTCAATGACGAGGGTTATTTGGTTGTTGCTGCATGCGTAGGCTATAGGTTCTAACCTATAAGCAATTCGTGTGCCGTATCCGTTTTCGTACTTGGTTTTAATAATGTTACATTGTGTGTTGATTATAGGTACCTTCGCGTGGATTTCCGAAACGACGAAGGAGATCAAGAAGCTCATCGACTTCGACTAAGCAAGGAGATTTGCATCTGAGTAGATATATATCTACGGGGGAAGTCGGGTGGATAACATATAGCACCCCCGCAACTGTAGATTAGGATACTTATATATATACTTATATATATCTATATATATCAGTATGTGTATGTTCATATGTGTGTGTGTGTATGTGTACATATGCATGTAAGATGAGGATATGATATGATATATGGATATGAGTCGATACGATCGAACGGGGTGTCAAGAGATTATGATATATGATTGAGTTGAGACATCGTTTATGATGTGATATATTAAAGGATTGTTGGGCGATATACACATAACATGCGATAACATGTGATTTGATAATATAATAGAATGTATATGACCTTAGATCCGCACTCTTGATTATGATATCGTACGACGGATGATACCGTACGAAATATGAGATATATGATATTGGCTCGTACCCTCGATTTTGAGGATGTCGTACGATGGGTTATACCATACTTGATGCTATAAGGCTGGATCGCTGACTACTAGATATATCGACTCAGAAATGCGTTCGTTTTCTATTTACTTTTTGACTCGGGATTAGTTTAGCCTTTTTATTTTTTAATTACTTATGTAGATGTTAGAATAGAGTTAGAGTCATGCCTATTTTCAAAACTAACGAATCGTGTGCATTTTCAAAGAAAAAATCAAGGGACGCTATGGATTTTCAAAAGGTAATTCTTTTCTCAAAACACCGCAGTCCCTAGTTTTCTAAAAAAAAAATGATTCGTGCTATTTTAAATACGATAATTGTGTGACTCATATATCGATACATATCTTATCTTGTTGCGTTTACTATTTACCTTTCTGCTACGTTCAAATTACTCTCATTGCATTTTATATATATACATGTGCTTTCATTAGTTGTTATGATCTCGCCTGCTAGGACACATGCGTCATTACCGATGATGCGCACGTTACACTTACACAGATCTGCCGGCTCACTCACATTCATCATCGATAATTGCTATTCCACTTACACAATAGAACTGCTATATCATGGTATTATTCTTAACTATAAAGTACTTCCATTGTTCAATATTATCACATGATATGCTTGCATGATGATATGCTCACATTACTGTTCTATATTTGCATATATCGTATTTTATGGTTACATGCATTGAGATGATGTTTTCATGAGATCTCTGTATTTGAGAACCGCGGTTATATTCTAAGGGAAATTATGTATTTTTTAAAAACGCGGTTTCTCGTGATATGATATTTCGTGTCCACCATAAGTTTCGAGTGTCAATGTTGGACACTCAGGTTCCATGATATTTATGTGTCGTTGATGGACACGGTTTTCATGATGTTTCGAGTGTCAATGTTGGACACTCAGGTTCCATGATATTTATGTGTCGTTGATGGACACACGTTGATTGATTTTCATACATACAGGAATATGATGCAGATGATTGGTTTTTACATGTTGTCATTGGCATTGATTTTATTGTTGATATACACGCATATATGGTAACCCTAGATACCATAGTATTACCTTCATATTACAGTAGTACCTAGAGATCGCTGTTTATTTGATTTCTACCTGCTGATATTTTCTACTCACGAGTTGTCAACTCACCACCGTTGTGCCACGGTTTCTTGCAGGTTTGACTGCACAGGTTTTCTTAGCGGCTTTGCTGGCACACTGCTTTTCTTATGGGTAACTACTTTGGTAGGTGGGGTTCACTTGCATCATGACCACCATTGTACCTGTAGATTTATTTCAGTTGTATCTAGTTAAAGGCTCCATCAACCAGACGTTATATATTCGTAGTCTTAGAACCTTTATTATACATTCTTTCAGACTTAGAATTACGACCATGTATTTATTCTTATTTCTGGTTTATTGATGATGTTTTGGTTTCTTTGTTTTATTTCGGTGTTTTCATCCTCGCCTTCGGTGATGTATATTTATTTCATTGCATGGTTGTTTTCGCTAATTGGCAAAGAGCTAGCTCCCGCTTGGGGATGCCTATTATTATTACTGCTTGTTTTGTTTTCGGGTTAAAATATACAAAGGAGGTGCTGCCCAAATTTCAAATGACGAAAAATGTTTTCAAGATAGTTACAAAACATTGTATTTCATATGATATTAATTATGTTTTAAAGAAAGAACCTGATTTCATTAAACCTTTTTTTCAAAATTTCACCTCCACTATTTTTCCCAAAAAACTTTTAGATTCTGGGCTTTTGGCTTACTTGAATTAGGTGGGGTCCTATAGACTTCACATGATTCAAGTGCCAGTCGTGTGCCTTTTCCCGGGTCGTGACAAAATTTGTATCAGAGCTTTAGGTTTAACCTTGGTTCGAGTCTAGGTTTGACTATACGGAGTCTAGGGCGTATTTATAATTCGGAACCTAGGCTTGACCGTACGGAATTTAGACTTGGCTGAGGGGGTATTAGACCCGAACTTTCGTCATGTAGGTTGACCTTGGTTGATTGAGTAGGTAACTAAAGTAGAGTAACGTACTGTGTGTATGTTCCGCGGCATACTTACAATACGCTACTTCGCTTAAGTAGCCTTAGGATGCACATTTCTTATGCAATGTATTTATATTCGTTCCTATGATCTATCCTCATCGATATCGGATTGTGGTTTCCATTACCTTGGCTACACGAGCAGAGAGAGCTGCGGTCAGCACGAGTTCATCATAGACGAAGACTGACCAGGAGGTATTCCGGAGACACGAATGCATTGATAAATTGGTTTACTAGGATTTTCCGTTGATACGAGCATTCGAGATTTGCAGCGGATGATCGGGCCATTGACAGAGGCTGCCAGATTGAGAGGACTGTTAATGTACAGCCTACCCCGAAGTTCGCGATGTTGTCTACCGTTCAGACAGATGACCAAGCTGTTGCTGTGATTGACGGGACGTCGCCTCCAGAGTTAGGAGCTGAAACCACAGGAGCTGACAAGTAAAGATGAGACAGAAGATCGCTAGTCCATCTTGAATAGAGCGACTAAGATGATTCATCTAATTTGATTTGCCGACGCAGGCTTAGTTAAGTTGAAGAATTCCAGTTTGAATGATCTTACACAGATCTAGAGTAAATCGATCAAGAGAGGACATTGTTCGTTGGATGCTGTGATGTAAGATCTGTTAGTGTATATGCCCTAGAGGCCATTACTGTATCATACTAGTTTGTATATTACTTAATGGAAGCTTGGGATATTCACAGTTATATAGACAATCTTGCTCAAAATGGTAGTATGCTACTTGGTTTGTTTCTACTTTAATATGTGCATGTGTTTCTTTTAGCATATCGCTTATACATATTAGTGGAGCCCTTAGGATCTTTGCTTGATTACCAGCGTTGTGATGGCAGTCACACTAGTGGGGGCTGGGTAATCTACAAGCACATCCTTATACAGGTTCCTAGCCGTAGGATTATCGAGACGGGGCATCGATACTCCGGAGTAGACTAGCGTATGCGCTTCTCATCCCAGCAGGGGAGATGGTCTGTCCCACAGCCATTAGTACGTCATACTGGAGATAGTATGCGGGCGCTCGTTAGGTTACGAGTACACTGGACAGGACTCGCTGGGAACTGTTGGTTGGTATTATACCTATCGTCAGTTATCAGTTCCCAGGTGACATGAGTACAGCTTAGTCCATTGACTTGACACTGTCACTTCGCCTCGAGTGTGTTCCCACTGTTCTTAGATTACTACCCTACCACGGCTCAAATGAGTCGTGCAAACAGGTAGTAGTTGGGTGCAGTCCCGAAGCACTTAGAAGCAGTGACGGTTAGACAGGATTCATCTCTCCCGGTATTGGGATTTGATATCGCGCAGTGTCTAGGAGAGCCATTACACAAAATCCCTGGCCAGGGCAAGCGAAATTTACTGGTAGTGTTTCTAGCATATTCCGACACGACTTGTACCTCTATTAGGGGACTGACGTTTACCGCCCCCTAGGCCCGACATGCGATACTCTCAGACGAACAGACCGGACTGTATGGAGATTGTCACATTCAGGCTCAGTAGGAGTTCGGATGGGTTCACCTCATCGGTCTTCTTATCAGCATCTACCTAGGGACCGTTACGTACAGCTGGTACCGCTTGCGGCCTGTGGTTAAACCCACTGCCAGCGTAGTGTCGAGTCTTTAGAGTCCCACACAGAGGGTTGCTCACCTTTGGGTAAAACAGAGTAGAGGTCGTATGGTTTTACGATGGGGTTCGTTCACATACGCGCACTTATGCACGTTTGGTGTCCGGGCAGTTATTACTAGCGGGCTTTGGTTTAAGCCAGATCCTAGTATTTATTTTGGGATTGATCTTATCTCATAGTGTTCGTGTTCCTCGGAACACGGATGCGGGTGTGTATGCACGGTTGACAGAGACGGAGGAACCTCATTAGGGTTTTGACCATTGACTTGATTAAAACCATAATGAGATTGAGGAAATTGAATAATGAGTTTTAATTAGTGATAATTATATCATGGTTAATTAGGTTTGACCCTTTGACCAAGTTGACCCATGTTGACTTGGATATTTTTTTGTGAGCATGCTTAGCATTTATTATGATATGATAAGGGTCAAATCAACATCAACCATGACAATTTATCCTAATTAAAATTTTCATTATTCTTTTTGGTTCATATGAGAGCAAGGTTCATATTATTCTCATTCTCTCTTGCTCTTTCTCTCTCTTGAAAAGCTCTCTCCTCTTCCTCTCTCAAAAGCTCTCTAGTTTCATGAGTTGAAAAACATGAGCTTTCTGAGATCAAACCATCAAAACACCTCTCTACTCACTCTAGGGTTCTTAGTCTAGCAAGCCAAGCACTCTAATTACTTCTTTATTGAGGTAGGAGCTCAAGGTAGAGGCCTTCGGGTGGATCTTTCTTTGGCAAAGAGAAGACGAAGAGGAGAAGCCGTCTACACCACTCCAAGGAGCTCACATCAAGGAGGACCACAACAAGAAGATAAGGAGTTCAAGAACTAGGTATAACCTTCTAACCTAGTAGTTAGAACTTGTAGATTGTTTGTTAGTTTTTGTTTAGCAAAGATCCTTCATGGTTAGTCTATGTTCCCTTGTGATAAAAATTTCATTTTTACTCTTCCCAGCTCCCCGTAAGTACCGGGGTGGGTTACATAGACTTACAGTGGTATCTGAGCCTAGCTAAACAACAACTAACATGTTAGCAAAGTGTTTAGAACTTCGATACCGAAAAAAATCGATAAATACATCAAAATTTAGTGTTTTCTGCCGATTTTAAAAACTGGTCTAAAAATATTTCTAGAGACCTGAAAAATATGTGCAGGGTTTTTTAGGAACACCCAAGAAAAACGAGCTCATGACTTGGTCAGACTGCCGCGGAAGCGCGGCGAACGAGTCGACTCGGAGTCAACTCGTTTTTCCTGAAGTGTATCCAGATTGATGTTTTGTGATTTTTCAGATGCTTTGTTTCTGCCCAGATTATTCAGAGAACAGTGTTGTATTTTAGGTAGTTTCAAATTGAAATATTGATTGAAGTTCTATAAATTTTAGCTAATTGATTATATCTGTAATGTGATATATGTACTGAACGTCGACTAATCGGTATACGTCGATTAGTGGGGGTTGTACATATCTGTGAAGTTAGATTGTGTATATGAACTTATTGGATTGTCGCGGATGAATAGCCAGGGTTGTGAGATGAGTGTTTATTTATCTTTCACTTGATGTAAATTGTAAATTGATGTAATATTATTTTTATGGCCGCACATCCGGGTTGAGGTTGTAGCCGCCATTGTATATTATTTCTTTTACTATTTTTGTTCCTAGGATAGACCCAAGGTGGGGTGCACAAACTACCGGGTACTTTGAAGTGCCGAGTGGCCTACACACATTGTTGAGGGAGGTTGCTTCACTTCGGGTACTTGGCGGATAGTTTGCCGCACCCGCAGGAGTCTAGATTGGGGTTTGGCTATTCATCGCGACCATGTAATCCGTCTTTCGTTGCAAGCTCGAACGAAACGCGGATTCCTAGCATATCCAATGTATTCATCTGTGATCTGGAATGGCTATCATTGCATCTGACGAATGTATATATCTATATATGATATCTAGTAGGCGTTGCTTATGTTTTGTATCCGCGCTAGTCCAGCCCCCGCTCTGTCGTTAGTTAAGTAACCTAACGGGTGATGACGGGGCCCCATGGCGAATGCGGATGGCATAAGTGTACGCAATATTTTCGTTGTTTTCTGCATTGGTAGGATTAATTGATGGGACACATTATATTAATACAAAGAAAATAAACCAAAGTTAAATCGTTGGAAAAATTTCAAAACCACTCGGTTTTTCCCAAAACAGAAAACTTTTAAAAACGCGGAGCTTAAACCACTCCTTTTAAAAGCTATCAGGTTCCTTCGATTATATCAAGTTCACTACATTCACGGTTTTGCCAAAACCATTTGTAGCCCTCCGTCGTTTCATATGGATAGTCAATAGTATTCAAGCTATGTTTGTTCAGGTTCCTTCGATTATATCAAGTTCACTACGTTCACGGTTTTGCCAAAACCATTTGTAGCCCTCCGTCGTTTCATATGGATAGTCAATAGTATTCAAGCTATGTTTGTTGGCCAAAGTCAAGGCATAGTGATTGGTAGCTACTGGATATTCATATGTATCATAGATAGATGTGTTGGTTTGGGACAGTCATAGTGTCTTATTGGCCAAAGTCAAGGGCAGGTACGGTGGGTTCAAATTAACCTGGAAAATGAAGGGTAGAACTTAACATGTGACTTTTGATTTGTTGGCCAAAGTCAAGGTCATAAGAGCATGGGGCAAAAATCCACATCGGGTGTTTCTAAAGAAACTGAAACCTGCTAGTGTTGCATACCATTTGGAGTGTGATGATTTTGGTAGGATTCCTTCAGCTTTATCACACGATGATATTTGGATCCCGATCCTACTGTGAATATATGCTACTCCTCGGAAAACTTTCTCACTTAACGATCAATGCTATAAACCAAGTAGGTGTCTAGAAAGGTGTTAGCGGGGCTACACTCACAGGGAAAAGAGGTTATTTAATTAAGGAACTTCGCGAAAGCATCGTAAAACCTCCCTCGAAGTATCGATACTGGCCTGGCTGAACGGTTAAGCAAGTATTGTACGGTGGGATTGATCCCGACTAATTCTTCTTTTATGGTTTGAGGAAGGATTCGAGAAACAGTGGGAGCCATCCTGTTTAGACAAACTAAAAACCACTCTAAACTTGCAAGAGCATCATGCTAAAGTGTTTCTACTCTCTCTCCAAATTGCAGCGACCAAACATCATGACCGACCTTAAGTTACTACTAGATAAAAATATACTGACATGGCCAAACTACAAAGATTGGCTCAGGAATGTCAAAATGGCAATCATTTATGACAAGTTGGGGTATCTCCTTACCACTAAAGCCCCCGCCGTCCCAGGTCCAGAATCCAGTGTCGTGGATAAGGAAATCCGTAAGACCTGGGAGATTGACTGCGCGAAGTCTAAGTGCCTTGTGCTTGCCTCTATGGACAATGAAAATCAGAGGAGGCACGAGAATATGGACCTTAAATCCATATTTCTCCATACTAAGGAACTATATGGAGAGCAATCCCGTATCGCCAGATACGAAACCTCGAAAAAATTGTTTTCAGCGAGGTTGGCCGTCGGATCATCTGTAGCGGAACACGTGCTTAAGATGATTCGTTACATTGAAGAGCTCGCGGACCTCGGGACCACGTTAGAGAACGAGCTCTACACTGACTTGATTCTCCAGTCCCTTCCTTCCACTTACACCCAGTTTATCCTGAACTTCAACATGCAAGGAAAAGAAGTTGAACTTCCGGAACTCCTCAACATGTTGAGGAGTGCAGAGGGCACCCTACAGAAAGTCAGCGAAACACCCGCTTTGTCTGTTGGAGGAGCTTCTTCTTCTAGGTCCAAAGCGAAAGCCAAAGGAAAGAAGAAGTTGGCCCCCACCAAACCAAGGGGCGGTGTTAGTAAAGTGGAAGCCAAGGAAAAGGCAAAGGTAGCAAAGATAGCGGGACAGATTGTGGGGAAGGAAGAATGCTTTTATTGTCATAAGAAAGGACACTGGAAGAAAGATTGCAGGGCTTGGAAGGCCAAGAACCAGGACCCGAAGCAAGTCATGGCTTCGGCTTCAGGTCTGTATGTTATTGAAAACTGTCTGTCAATCAACTCTACTTCCTTGGTATTGGATACCAGATCGGGATCTCATATCTGTAATTCTTTGCAGGCACTGAGAAGGCGTAGAGTTTAGAAGGCAGGTGATGACCCTCAGAGTTGCAAACGGAGCAGGCATGGATGCTGAGTCCGTGGGGGACTATCACTTGGGATTGGCAGATGGACATGTTTTGGTTTTACGCGACTGTTATTTTGTACCCAGTTCGACTTGTAATATCATATCTGTATCTATAATGTCTAAAGAAGGTTATGATTTTGCATTTGTAAGCAATGTTGTAAACATTCACCTTAATCATGTTCTGATTGGGTCGGGTACATTAAGCAACGGTATATACGTATTAAAACAACCGCACATTTTCAATATCCAGAATACACACAAAAGAAAGTCTCCAGAAATAAATCATAGTTTCTTATGGCATTGTAGACTGGGTCACATCAATGAGACAAGGTTAACTAAGTTGCATAAAGAAGGATATTTGGATCCATTCGAATATCAATCATATGCAACTTGTCAATCATGTCTCAAAGGAAAGATGACAAAGACTCCGTTCACTGGACACGGAGTAAGAGCGAGAGAGCTCTTGGGACTCGTACACAGCGATGTATGTGGTCCAATGTCTGCACACGCGCGAAGTGGTTATTCTTACTTCATTACATTTACGGATGATTTTTCAAGGTATGGACATGTCTTCTTAATGAAGCATAAATCTGAAGCCTTTGAAAAATTTCAGGAATACAAGAATGAAGTAGAAAAAACAAACAGGTAAAAGTATCAAGACACTGAGATCTGATCGAGGTGGTGAATACTTGAGTGCCGAGTTCCTGGATTACCTAAAAGAGAATGGAATTCTCTCTTAACTTACTCCTCCGTACACACAACACAATGGTGTATCGGAGAGACGGAACCGAACCCTATTGGATATGGTACATTCCATGATGAGTAACGCTGAGTTACCGCGATCTTTCTTGCGATATGCCCTAGAATCAGCTGCATATCATTTTAACCGAGTTCCAACGAAGTCAGTGCCTACCACACCATATCGGATGTGGAGTGGGAAGAAACCCCATCTTAAACACATTAAGATATGGGGATGTACAGCTTTTGTCAAAAAGCAGCATGCGGACAAACTCGAGGCACGCTCTGTACAGTGCAAGTTTGTGGGATATCCAAAGAACTCCAAGGGATATTTCTTCTATTACGCAGAGGAACAAAAGGTATTTGTTTCTCGTCATGCCTGCTTCTTGGAAACTGAATTTTTAGAAAATCAGATAAGTGGGAGCGCAATAGAACTGGAAGAAATTCCAGAACCACGAGCTATTACTGAAAGCTTAGTAGAACTAGAAAGTTCGAAAGGACAGGACATTCCTGCACCACTTCGCAGGAGTAGTAGGCAGTCTCATCCGCCCGAGAGATACTACGTTTTTCTTATAGACGGGATAGAGAGGATTGCATCATTGATAATGATGGGCAGATTAGCTTCCAGCAGGCCATTCAGAGC
Source organism: Agapanthus africanus (assembly GCA_030015575.1). Classification (NCBI taxonomy): domain Eukaryota; kingdom Viridiplantae; phylum Streptophyta; class Magnoliopsida; order Asparagales; family Amaryllidaceae; genus Agapanthus; species Agapanthus africanus. The sequence goes on from CM057337.1 coordinate 503,712,735, forward strand.
ACTGACTCGGTAAAATGGCTGGATGCAATGCGCACCGAGATGGAGTCCATGTACACCAACAAAGTATAGACTTTGGACGTTGCTCCAGAAGGGGTAAAACCCGTAGGCTGCAAATGGATCTTCAAAAGGAAGATTGGTGTAGATGGACAGGTTGAGACCTAGAAGGCTAGATTTGTTGCAAAGGGTTTTCGTCAAAGACCTGGTTTGGACTATGACGAAACCTTTTCTCCAGTAGCTATGCTCAAATCCATTCAGATCCTTCTTGCCATTGCTGCCTTCCACGATTATAAGATTTGGCAAATGGACGTAAAAACAGCTTTTCTAAATGGAAATTTAGAGGAGTGTGTCTATATGGACCAGCCAGAGGGTTTCATTCAGAGTGGGAGCAGCGGGAAGGTGTGCAAATTGCTTAAGTCCATTTATGGACTGAAGCAGGCATCGCGGAGTTGGAACATCTGTTTTGATGAGACGGTCAAAGAATTTGGCTTTATTTTTATGAACCATGTATTTATAGTAAGATTGTAGCATGAACTGTCGTATTCCTCGTTTTATACGTGGATGACATTCTCTTGATAGGAAATGACATTCCTATGCTATAATCTGTCAAAGGGTTCTTGTCACATAGGTTCTCCATGAAAGATCTGGGTGATGCCTCTTACATTCTGGGGATCCGGATCTATCGTGATAAGTCCAAAAGGATATTAGGACTTTCACAGTCCAGGTACATCGACACCATACTGAAAAGATTCAGTATGGAAGATTCCGAGCACGATAATTTACCGGCTTGTCACGGGATCACCCTCTCTAAAGAGATGTCTCCCAAGACTGATTTGGAAAGGGATCGCATGTCTATTATACCCTACGCCTCTGCGGTAGGCTCTATAATGTATGCGATATTGTGTACCAGACCAGATATAGCTTATGCACTGACTGTAGTAAGTCGGTATCGGTCAAACCCTGGGGAGAAGCACTAGATAGTGGTAAAGAACATTCTGAAGTACCTGAGAAGGACTAAGGATATGTTTTTGGTTTATGGCGGAAAAGACCTCCAGATCGAGGCCTTTGCTGACTCTAGCTTCCAGAGTGACAAGGATGACTCCAAATCCATGTCGGGTTATGTCTTTACTCTTAATGGAGGGGCGGTGTGTTCGAAGAGTTCCAAACAGGAAACCGTTGCTGACTCGACGATGGAAGAGGAATATATCGCAGCATCTGATGTCGCAAAAGAAGCCGTCTGGATAAAGAAGTTCTTGACAGAACTTCAGGTGGTTCCATCCATTCTTGATCCAATATCTCTGTATTGTGACAACAACAGGGCTATAGCTTTAGCAAAGGAACCCAGGTCCCATCAGAAGTCCAGACACATCTTGAGGCGGTATAACCTGATCAGGGAGATCGTAGATCGCCGGGAGATCGAGGTGAAGAGAGTAGATTTGGAGAATAACACTGCAGATCCATTCACGAAAGCCATACCCCAGACTCAGTTCGAGCGGCTGATCGAGATGATAGGTCTTCGATACGCCAGTACATGGCCCTAGTGCAAGTGGGAGATTGTTAGTGTATATGCCCTAGAGGCCATTACTGTATCATACTTGTTTGTATATTACTTAATGGAAGCTTGGAATATTCACAGTTGTATAGACAATCTTGCTCAAAATGGTAGTATGCTACTTGGTTTGTTTCTACTTTAATATGTTCATGTGTTTCTTTTAGCATATCGCTTATACATATTAGTGGAGCCCTTAGGAGCTTTGCTTGATTACCAGCGTTGTGATGGCAGTCACACTAGTGGGGGCTGGGTAATCTACAAGCACATCCTTATACAGGTCCTTAGTCATAGGATTATCGAGACGGGACATCGATACTCCGGAGTAGACTAGCGTATGCGCTTCTCATCCCAGCAGGGGAGATGGTCTGTCCCACAGCCATTAGTACGTCGTACTGGAGATAGTATGCGGGTGCTCGTTAGGTTACGAGTACACTGGACAGGACTCGCTGAGAACTATTGGTTGGTATTATACCTATCGTCAGTTATCAGTTCTCAGGTGACATGAGTACAGCTTAGTCCGTTGACTTGACACTGTCATTTCACCTCGAGTGTGTTCCTACTATTCTTAGATTACTACACTACCATGGGTCAAATGAGTGGTGCAAATAGGTAGTAGTTGGGTGCAGTCCCAAAGCACTTGGAGGCAGTGACGGTTAGACATGATTCGTCTCTCCCGGTATTGGGAGTTGATTTCGCGCAGTGTCCAGGAGAGCCATTACACAAAGTCCCTGGGCAAGGCAAGCGAGATTTACTGGTAGTGTTTCTAGCATTTTCTCAGGGTGTTCTGGGCTACACTCTGACATGACTTGTACCACTATTAGGGGACTGACGTTTACCGCCCCCTAGGCCCGACATGCGATACTCTCAGACGAATAGACCGGACTGTACGGAGATTGTCACATTCAGGCTCAGTAGGAGTTCGGATGGGTTCACCTCATCGGTGTTCTTATCGGCATCTACCTGGGGACCGTTACGTACAGCTAGTACCGCATGCGGCCTGTTGTTAAACCCACTGCCAGCATAGTGTCGAGTCTTTAGAGTCCCACACCGAGGGTTGTTCACCTTTGGGCAAAACAAAGTAGAGGTCGTATGGTTTTATGACGGGGTTTGTTCACATACGCGCACTTGTGCACGTTTGGTGTCCGGGCAGTTATTACTAGCGGGCTTTGGTTTAAGCCAGATCCTAGTATTTTTTTGGGGATCGATCTTATCTCATAGTGTTCGTGTTCTTTGGAACACGGATGCGGGTGTGTATGCACAGTTTACAGAGGTGGAGGAACCTCATTAGGGTTTTGACCATTGACTTGATTAAAACCATAATGAGATTGAAGAAATTGATTAATGAGTTTTAATTAGTGATAATTGTATCATGGTTAATTAGGTTTGACCCTTTGACCAAGTTGACCCATGTTGACTTGGATATTTTTTTGTGAGCATGCTTAGCATTTATTATGATATGATAAGGGTCAAATCAACATCAACCATGACAATTTATCCTAATTAAAATTTTCATTATTCTTTTTGGTTCATATGAGAGCAAGGTTCATATTATTCCCATTCTCTCTTGCTCTTTCTCTCTCTTGAAAAGCTCTCTCCTCTTCCTCTCTCAAAAGCTCTCTTGTTTCATGAGTTGAAAAACATGAGATTTGTGAGATCAAACCATCAAAACACCTCTCTACTCACTCTATGGTTCTTAGTCTAGCAAGCCAAGCACTCTAGTTACTTCTTTGTTGAGGTAGGAGCTTAAGGTAGAGGCCTTCAGGTGGATCCTTCTTGGGCAAAGAGAAGACGAAGAGGAGAAGCCGTCTACACCACTCCAAGGAGCTCACATCAAGGAGGACCACAACAAGAAGAGAAGGAGTTCAAGCACTAGGTATAACCTTCTAACCTAGTAGTTAGAACTTGTAGATTGTTTGTTAGTTTTTGTTTAGCAAAGATCCTTCATGGTTAGTCTATGTTCCCTTATGATAAAAATTTGATTTTTACTCTTTCCGCCTCCCCGTAAGTACCGGGGTGGGTTACATAGACTTACAGTGGTATCAGAGCCTAGCTAAACAACAACTAACATGTTAGCAAAGTGTTCAGAACTTCGATCCCGAAAAAAATCGTAATATACATCAAAATTTAGTGTTTTCTGCTGATTTTTAAAACAGGTCTAAAAATAATTCCAGAAACCTGAAAAATACGTGCAGGGTTTTTTAGGAACACCCAAGAAAAATGAGCTCATGACTCGGTCAGACTGCCGTGGAAGCGCGGCGAAACCAAGCGTTTCGCCGTGGATCCGCGGCCGAGTCGACTCGGAGTCAACTCATTTTTCCTGCAGTGTATCCAGATTGATGTTTTGCGATTTTTTTGATGCTTTTTTTCTGCCCAGATTCTTCAGAGAACAGTGTTGTATTTGGGGTAGTTTCAAATTGGAATATTGATCGAAGTTCTATAAATTTTAGCTAATTGATTATATCTGTAATGTGATATATGTACTGAACGTCGACTAATTGTTATACGTTGATTAGTGGGGGTTGTACATATCTGTGATCTGTGATGTTGGATTGTGTATATGAACTTGTTGGATTGTCGCGGATGAATAGTCGGGGTTGTGAGATGAGTGTTTATTTATCTTTCACTTGATGTAAATTGTAAATTGATGTAATATTATTTTTATGGCCGCACATCTGGGTTGAGGTTGTAGCCGCCATTGTATATTATTTCTTTTACTGTTTTTGCTCCTAGGATAGACCCAAGGTGGGGTGTACAAACTACCGGGTACTTTAAAGTGCCGAGTGGCCTACTCACGTTGTTGAGGGAGGTTGCTTCACTTCGGGTACTTGGCGGGTAGTTTGCCGCACCCACAGGGGTCTAGGGTGGGGTTTGGCTATTCATCGCGACCATGTAATCCGTCTTTCGTTGCAAGCTCGAACGAAACGCGGATTCCTAGCATATCCAATGTGTTCATCTGTGATCTGGAATGGCTATCATTGCATCTGACGAATGTATATATCTATATATGATATTTAGTAGGCGTTTCTTATGTTTTGCATCCGCGCTAGTCCAGCCCCCGCTCTGTCATTAGTTAAGTAACCTAACGGGTGATGATGGGGCCCTGTGGCGAATGCGGATGGCATAAGTGTACGTCATATTTTCGTTGTTTTCTGCAATGGTAGGATTAATTGATGGGACGCATTATATTAATGCAAAGAAAATAAACCAAAGTTAAATCGTTGGAACAATTTCAAAACTACTAGGGTTTTCCCAAAACAGAAAACTTTTAAAAACGCGGAGCTTAAATCACTCCTTTTAAAAGCTATCAGGTTCCTTCGATTATATCAAGTTCACTACGTTCACGGGTTCGCCAAAACCAATCGTAGCCCTCCGTCGTTTCATATGGATAGTCAATAGTATTCAAGCTATGTTTGTTGGCCAAAGTCAAGGCATAGTGATTGGTAGCTATTGGATATTCATATGTAGTATAGATAGATGCGTTGGTTTGGGACAGTCGTACTGCCTTGTTGGCCAAACTCAAGGGTAGGTACGGATGGGTTCAAATTAACCTGGAAAATGAAGGGTAGAACTTGACATGTGACGTATGATTTGTTGGCCAAAGTCAAGGTCATAAGAGCATGGGGGCAAAAATCCATATCGGGAGTTTCTAAAGAAACTGAAACTTGTTAGTATTGCATACCATTTAGCGTGTGATGATTTTGGTAGGATTCCTTCAGCTTTATCACACGATGATATTTGGATCCCGATCCTACTGTGAGTATATGCTACTCCTCGGGAAACTTTCTCACTTTACGATCAATGCTATAAACCAAGTAGGTGTCTAGAAAGGTGTTAGCGGGGCTACACCCACAGGGAAAAGAGGTTATTTAATTAAGGAACTTCGCGAAAGCGTCGTAAAACCTCCCTCGAAATACCGACACTGGCCTGGCTGAACGGTTAAGCAAGTATTGTACGGTGAGATTGATCCCGACTAATTCTTCTTTTATAGTTTGAGGAAGGATTCGAGAAACAGTGGGAGCCATCCTATTTAGACAAACTAAAAACCACTCTAAACTTGCAAGAGCATCATGCTATAGTGTTTCTTCTCTCTCTCTCCTAATTGCAGCGACCAAACATCATGACCGGCCTTAAGTTACTACTAGCTAAAAATATACTGACAGGGCCAAACTACAAAGATTGGTTCAGGAATGTCAAAATGGCAATCACTTATGACAAGTTGGGGTATCTCCTTACCACTAAAGCCCCCGCCGTCCCAGGTCCAGAATCCAGTATCGCAGATAAGGAAATCCGTAAGACCTGGGAGATTTACTGCGCGAAGGCCAAGTGCCTCGTGCTTGCCTCTATGGACAATGAACATCAGAGGAGGCACGAGAATATGGACCTTGAATCCATATTTCTCCATACTAAGGAACTATATGGAGAGCAATCCCGTATCGCCAGATACGAAACATCGAAAAAGTTGTTTTCAGCGAGGTTGGCTGTCGGATCATCTGTAGCGGAACGCGTGCTTAAGATGATTGGCTACATTGAAGAGCTCGCGGACCTCGGGACCACGTTAGAGAACGAGCTCTACACTGACATGATTCTCCAGTCCCTTCCTTCCACTTACGCCCAGTTTATCCTAAACTTCAACATGCAAGGAAAAAAAGTTGAACTTCCGGAACTCCTCAACATGTTGAGGAGTGCAGAGGGCACCCTACAGAAAGTCAGGGAAACACCCACTTTGTCTGTTGGAGGAGCTTCTTCTTCTAGGTCCAAAGCGAAAGCCAAAGGAAAGAAGAAGTTGGCCCCCACTAAACCAAGGGGTGGTGTTAGTAAAGTGGAAGTCAAGGGAAAGGTAAAGGTGCCAACCTTCTTATAGTTCGGCATAGGTGAAATCGGAAGAGACCCTAAGCAGGTTCTTCCAAGATGCCGCAGCGATAAAGATTTGCACCCAGGCTCAGTTGCATCGCGCTTATTTAGAGGGCCAGATGTCGCCGTCAGTAATGTGCCGTTTTACGAGTGGTCATGTTAATTGGCCAAGAGATGATCAGAGGAGTGCCATAGTTGAACTGTTCCGTTATCACACCTAACCGGGCCGACGAGCATAAGGATTGTGAGATTGGTAATCCACAGAGAAGACAAGGACCCAGAGACAGAGGACGCTAGACCGTGAGTAGGAGGGAACTGGATGTTCTTGCTCTGCCAGCCTTGGGTGCATCGGAATATTTCGACATTGAAGGAGGTGTACCTCAATATCATTTATTGCGATTTATGTTTCGTGATCCGAGTATCACAATTTTATCGCTTGGACTTGAGTTCTGATGATTCAGATTCATGATATTTGTTTTCTTGCACCGTGGCTGCACCTACTGGATTCAATTGTACACAGTTATTGCATTTGATATCGATTTTGTGCCTTGGTTGCACATATTTATGATTCCGTAGATTTCGATACTATCGATTTGATTTCGTGTATGTTGTATGCACTTGACTTGATTTATGCACTCGGTATAGCTCACATGTGCTTGCAGTGCATTGATACGTGTTTTGTGCACACAGTTGCACACGTTTATGATTTTATACACCTTGGCACGCTCGGTGTTGTTTTTCTGCGGTTTAGGCACGTTGACGAGTTTTCGGACGTCTTACGCACCTGATTTATGTTTTCGCGCACACAGGGTGCATGGGTTGAGATTTTGTGCACACCGGATGCACTTGATTGAGGTTTTTATTTGTGTATGTTTGTTGCACTTGGTTGTGATTTTCGTGCACTCTAGATGCACATGATGTTGTTGTCGTGCACACCCGTTGTACTTGTTGGCTATAGTGCCCTCAAGTCAATTATTGGATCGTAGGCATGTGATTGCAATGATTGAGGGAGGACCTATACCAGTAGAACAGTCTTACTCGAGATGATAGTATGCTATCTGGTTTGTCTTTATCATTGTGTATATGTTTCAGGTGAAATTACAGATCACTATTACATGTTGATAGAGCCCTCAGGATTCATGCTTGACTACATGCATTATGATGGCGATCATATACGTGGGAGCTGGGTGGTCTATAAGCACATCCTTAAAATGTCCCTAATCAAGGAGTTTCGAGACTGGGTATCGATACTCCAAGAGTAGACTAGTGTATACTGATCGAGACTTCTAAGAGGGGCGGTGGCCGGTCTCACAAGACATTGGTGTTAGTTGGTTCACCTAAGATGTATACAGGTGCTTATTGGGTTATGAGTACATCGGACGGACTCGCCGGGAACATGCTAGATGGTATTATACTTATTGTCAGAAGGCAATTCCTTGGTGACATGTGTACAGGTTATTCTATCGACCTGAGATCGTCATTTGTCTTGTGTGAGTTCCCACTGTGCTTTGATTACTACCCTACCACGGCTCAAAGGAGTCGTGCAAACAGGTTTTAGTTGGGTACAGTCCCAAGCCACATGGAGGCAGTGAGCGGATCGTCAGGGGATTCGTCTTTCCCGGTATTAGGGGTTGATGTCGCAGAGTGCACCGGTGGCCATCACCAGAAATCCTTGGCCAAGGTAGTCGAGAATTACTAATCTAGGATCGGTGGTGATAGGTTTCGTACCGACACTAAATGTCAAGTTATTAGGGGTATGGCTTTATCCACCCCCTAGATTCGATATGCGATACTCATAGACAAACGGACTGGACTGTACGAATATTGTCACTGTCAGGCTCAGTAGGGGTTTCAGGATGAGTTTGCTCGTCATCCTCCCTTTCCATCAATACCTGGGTAGCCATTACATACAGCTAGTGCCACTGACGTGCTTGTGGTTAAACCCACTGCCAGCATATTGACGAGTCTTTAGAGTCCTACACTAAGGGTTTCCCTGCTTCGGGCGAAACGTTGTAGAGGCCGTATAGTTTTATGGAAGGGTTCGAATATATACGTGCACTTGTGCACGGATCATGATTCGGACGAATAATAATAGTAGGCTTTGGTTTAAGCCGGATCCTAGTATTATATTGTTGGATTATTTTTGTCTCGTTGTATTCGTATTCAGTCGGAATACGGATGCAGGTATGGATATACGGATGAGGGGTGTTCTTGTAATTCATTACAAGTTTACTTTAGATGTTGCCATTTTATTTTGGATTAAACATTTTGTTTTAAATGTTTATTTGGTGGGAAAGTTTGAGTCATGGATTTTTCATTAACTCTTGGTGCATGCACTTGGTGACTCATGGTTATGAGTCATGGGATGAGTCATGGTGACTTGTGAGATATTTGTTTTGAGCTTGTGAGATCTTTGGGTTGTGACAGATCTTTTCTTGGCAACGTTTTTCTTTAGTTGAGACAGGAGCTCATAAAAAATACCTCACAAAAACACAAGCCAAATTTTCTTCACCGCTATTTTTCTTGAGCTCACATTTTCTTCACCCATGGTAACTTCTTCAACCTCCACCCTATATGTCTCATGTGTTGAGAAACCTAGGGTGTATTGAGAAAAAGTAATCACACACTCTCTCTACATCATCTTGGCTATCTAGGTTAGCAAACTAGATACTCAAGTTGCTTCGGTTTTGAGGTCGGAGCCCGTATTACGAACTCTCGACGTGGATCGTTTTCGATGGAGGGAGACCGGAGATCGAACATGATCAAGGAAGTCATGAGGAGCTTAGGACAGAGGTTGAAGACTGAAGGACATGGATCATTCGGTATAATCACTCTAACACTTTGCATGTTTATGTTATCTAGGGGTTATGGGTCGATCCGTAGACTCGGGTTCTGTTAGTGCCGGTTTATTAAATTTTTGTTCCGCATTTGGCCACAGATTGATGGCCAGGATGCTGGTGTAACCCAACATGGTATCAGAGCCACTCCATAAGCCTTAGTTAACTCATTGCGACATTAGAAATCTGCCGTTTTTGTCGTGCAAAAACTGCCGACAAAAACAGTTCCGAAAACTGAAAGTTTGAGATGTTTTCATACCTCGCCGGCTCACGGTTTGAACTGTGAAGCTACGGGGTGGTGCATGGGCACCCCGGGGAATCCTGGGGGAGGACCGAATGGCTGGTCACACTCCCTAAGTCCACCGTAAGGTGGTCTTGGCGGTGGGGACCCGAAACTGCCCCAACTTGGGTAGTTTCGGGTCTGCCTCACCCCCTGGACACCTCGTGGTGGCCTCGGGATGGGGTACCCCCTTAGGCCCCACGAATTGAAGTTAATTTTGTGCTCTAACTCCCCGCAAAGGTTCGGGCACGTTTCATTTCGATTCGGACTTCCGAATTGGCTTTAAACCGTCGGTTTTTCGAACTTTAGCTGACTGTGTTTTTTTCCATGGTTTTGGAAATTGGTTTAGTTTGCTAATTGCATGTGGAATTCTAATGTCATAGTTTTTAGTACATACATTACTATCTGCGACTGTGAATGTCATTAGAGTAGTACAACTCGTCTAACTGCTATATGCTCTTTTAGATGGGTTTGCGAACGTGACATTCACGTTTTTGTTTTGTGTTGTGCTGTGGTTGTGGCGGGATCATCGTGGTGGATAGCTTGGGTGCAATGGTAGTATATGTTAGTTATATGTATGCCCTAGAGGCCATTACTGTACATGAGATGTGTATTGTAGTGGATGCTGGGACATATATAGGTAGGACTTCCTTGCTCGACATGATAGTACGCTATCTGGTTGCTCTTTATCTTAACATGTATACTTACTGTCTCTCTGTTACATGTTGATAAAGCCCTTAGGATGTGTACTCGACTTGCAGGACTATGATGTAGATCATACTAATGGGGCCTGGGTAGTCCATGAGTACATCCTTCAATGTTCCTAGTCGTGGGAATATCGAGACGGGGCATCGATATTCCAGAGTAGACTAGCGTACATCTTCTCGACCCATGTGATGGGCGATGGATGATCCCATATCCATTGGTGTTTGACATCAGAGATGGCATGCGGGTTCTCAGTGGAGACTGAGTACACTGAACGGACTCGCCGAGAACTCCCAGAAGGTATTATACCTCACATCAGATGGCAGTTCTCTGGTGACACTGGTACAGCTTAGTCTGTTGACCCGAGATCGTCATAGAGTCTTGTGTGTCTCCCATTGTGCTTTGATTTCCACCCTACCACGGCTCTACTGAGTTGTGCAAACAGGTGGTTTTTGGGTACAGTCCCGATTCACATGGAGGCAATGAGCGATAGGAGGGGATTCGTCTCTCCCGGTATTGGGGATTGATGTTGCGCTATGCTCGACTGGCTAAAACTGGAAATCCCTGGCCAGGGTTGCACTGATTTACTGGTAAGTGTTATCAGTAGTTTCATGCTTGTTATGGACCTTACATCGGCATGACTTATCAAGCTACTGGGGTCTGACGTTTACCACCCCTAGGCAAGATATGCGACATATCAGACGAACAGACCGGACTGTGCGGTAAGTGTTACTGGTTGGATTCGCAGGAGTGTGAGCAAGCTTGCTTGTTGATCTTCTGATCGCTCAATACCCGGGTGGCCGTTACGTTTAGCAGACCGCTTGCTGCTTGTGGGTGATTGATATGATCACCACCTACTGCCGGCGTTTTGACAAGTCTTTAGAGTCCTACACAGAGGTTTCCTAGCTCAAGCAAAATGAAATAGGAGCGCATATGAGATATGTGCGGGACCGAGAATAATACCAGTATGTGATACTGAATTCTATTCTCGCGATTTGTATCATCGGACGGTTATATGAGATATAGCCAGGTTACCGAATCAAGTGTTGATTCGATATATTGATATACTTGATATTAGTCGGTTATATGTGATATGACCGGATCATTAAATCAAGTATTGATTTAATGATTTAATGTATAATTATATATTTGATATATTACTTTACAGTATCTAGTATTTGTTCACTTAAGATTGATTTTCTCACTTGATGTGCACAAGTTGTATATGTGATATATGTTTGTGCACTAGTTTGTATCATGATTGATGATACATGCAAACTTGGGTGTGTGTATGACTTACACCATGTTTAGGTTAATGGTTTAGGTTTTTATTTGTTTTGGTAGAACAAAATGGTGGTTTTCTTTGTCTTCGCTTGAAACTTCATGAAGCTTTCAAGCATCTTTGACAAAGTCTAACCATTTTGTTTTGCATGAGATTTTCATTAACCTAACCATTAACTTAAACTTTAGTTTAGTCTCTACAAAGGTTAACTCACCCATGGTTGCATTATGATAGACTTCACTTGATTATTCCTTTTAATTAATTCATTTTCTTTTCTTTCTTCTTCTTCTTCTTCAAGAAGAAGAAAGCTTTCTAGAAAATTTTCAAGTGAAGATTTAGAGTGAGAAATCCAAATCTAAAGTAAACCCACTTCCTATTTCATCATCCTCTACTACTTAACATTTAGTTTAGGGTGTTCTCTTCACAAAGTTTATGACCAAGTGAAGGAATAGCTTGAGTTAGTGTCTCCCCGACGTAGATCATCTTCGGTCTCGAAGTCAACGACCTAGCCCGCTCATTTCTCCGAGGAAACCATTGCTAGAGTCCGAAGTTCACGATCGCAGCGAAGGGGACATCTACACGGAGCTATTGAAGTGAAGGACCGGATCTACAAAGGTTGTAATCCCTTTCACTTGTAGTTAAAATGTTTAACTTGCTAGTTTTCGCATAATCTCTAGTATACGATCTTGGTTAGGGTTGTTCGGCACGGCTATTTTTTTTGAAACGGGCATGGTTGATGCCTTGTAGAACTTTGTTAGAGTGCTCTGATACCAATGTCTAAGGAATTCATTTGATTAGGCATGCGATGTCTAAGGAGGTTGCGGATTCCAACTGTTGTAGTTTTACACTTTCTTTTCTGCGACCGTAAGTGTAATATGTGATATCGCCGGTTTCGTTGCTATATGTCAACGACAATTGGGATGGGCATATTTACTTACGTTGATGATATGTGATGTTATGTGTTGCTGGATATGTTATATTGGATCGTCGTGTTTGAATAGCCGGGGTTTTTTATGTGAGGTGAGTGTTTTTCATTTTCATTCATGTAAAAAACTTGTATGTAATATTTTTTTATTGGGGCACTTCCGGGCTGAGGATGATGTCACAATTGTATATTATTTACTTTTCCGCATTAGGATAGACCCAAGGAGGGGAGCGGCAAGCAACCCTACCAATTCTAGAGTTAGAAGATCCGGACTCGACTCCTCGAGATGGTCTCCCACTGGGCCCTAAAACCCGGTTACTTGTGCTCCCCTCCTTGGGTCTATCCTAATGCGGAAGAGTAAATAATATACAATGGTGACATCATCCTCAGCCCGGAAGTGCCCCAATAAAAGAATATTACATACAAGTTTTTTACATGAATGAAAATGAAAAACACTCACCTCAAATAAAAAACCCCGGCTATTCAAACACGATGATCCAATATAACATATCCAGCAACACATAATATCACATGTCATCAACGTAAGTAAATATGCCCATCCCAATTGTCGTTGACATATAGCAACGAAACCGGCGATATCATATATTACACTTACGGTCGCAGAAAAGAAAGTGTAAAACTACAACAGTTGGAATCCGCAACCTCCTTAGACATCGCATGTCTAATCAAATGAATTCCTTAGACATCGCATGCCTAACAATTATAAACCCCGCATTTTAGTCTCATTATCGAAAACTCTTTTTCAATATCTAGTCGGGCAATTCAACAAGATTCCCGACATCCTGATCGAATGCTCGTCACAAACTTTAGTAGACGGCCGCACCCCCGATGCCGTCGACGAAGTGTACTAAGGCGGAACACTGCTGCCGCGAGCACCCGTACTGATGCTTTTGGCTACGGGGTTCTCCTACAGTCACTTGGTCGGGGCTATGGGGTGTGGCTGTCTATTAAGTTTACCCGGCGAGTATCCGCGTATGCTACATGATTGCGACGGACTTTTGATCACATCAAAATCCCGTGGCAACCGATCAAATGAGACTAAAGTGCTAGATTTATAACATTCAAATTAGTTATCTCATAACTACTTGTGGATTCCAAATATTGTATCACATTCCAGATAAATAGACAATGTTAAACTTTCCAATCGAATGATCAAACACCCAAGTTTTCCCAAATAGCTCAACACTTGAAATAAGTTTAAAAACATCCATTTCATGCCACAGTACCAACGGTCCAGCCGTAGAAGGGTCAAGCCAACGCCTCACATGTGGTACGCCGTACTGCCCCAAACCCTAAGGTTCAAAAGGCAGTTCAAGACGGTCACATAATCGAGTTAAGGTTTGTTGTCTTTTAGAGGGTCCATCGCATTACTTGCACGACTTAGAACGTTCTTAAACTACAGAAAAATCCAATACTTGGAAATTTTCCGGCAGGGGAAAAAGTGAGATATTGATATCCGGTCGAACTTTTTAACACGTTCTAAATTACCCGGAAAAACACATAGACGAAGTTAGAAATCCGATCGAACCCCGAAACCCTAATCTATACCCTTCTCTGTACATTTTTTAAAACTGTGGATTTTCCTAACTAAAAATGCTCAAAAAAATTAGCAGGGTTTTCTAGGAATTACTGTGCAACACGTGCCCCCAATTCAATCAAGGCACCGCGGAACCGCGGCCGTACCCTGAGTTGCGCGGCGGTTCCGCGGCCATACTGTAGCCTCTTGCTTCACTGTTTGCACAGTAATGTCCTTATGTAATTCCTGTGTTTTCTGGGTGTAGGGGTCTAGGGGTGTGGGATTGGCTATTCATCACGACCGTGGAATCCGTGTTTTATATAGGCTCATAATAAAACACGGACGTCCTAGTATATCCAATATTTCATATGATATTTTCTGCTGCGTTATCTGTGATGTGATCATGTGATATGTTCAGATAGATATTGTATATAGTATATATGATTTATTATATAGACGTTGCTTATGTTTTACACCCACGCTAGCCCTGCTCCGCTCTGTCGTTAGTTACCTAATCTAACGGTGCAGACGGGACATCGAGGCGAATGCGGATGGCATAAGTGTACGTTATATTTATCTGTGATGTTTAGGTGGACTTAAATGATGGGACATTCATTAATGAGATTAATGAAAGAAAATAAACCTAAATGATGTTGTGGAATCAAATTTCAAAAATCAGGTAGCTCTAGTTGTTGCTTTGCATAGCGGTGTTCCTTGTAGAACATCCAGCACCTTATTCGATAAGGAAAGAGCCGAGATCCCTTCACCGGGAGTGACCTCTTTAGCAATAACTAACAGATGCTGCAACCTTCAGTTTGTCTTTTGATTGCTTTTCTAGTTCTTGGTTTGCATAGTGGTATTGTGAATATCCTGCACCTCATTCGACGAGGAAAGAGCCGAGATCCCTTCACCAGGAGTGACCTCTTTAGCGAAACTAGCAAAAGCCTCAAAAACACTCCATTTAAAAACCATTTGATTCCGCAACGAGATCAAGTTCAAAGCGTTAAAGGTTTTCTTAAAAACCATCCGCAACCCACCGTCATTTTAGGAAGTAGAGTACTTAGTATTCGTGCTGTGTTTGTTGACCATAGTCAAGGCACAGTGTACGGTAGCTAAGTGACGTCTTCTACACCGCATATGATGCGATTAGTTAGGACAGTCGCGTGATTTTGTTGACCTTAGTTAAGGGTCATGTGGGTGGGTCTAATTAATCACGAAATGACGGGTAGAACTTAACTAGTGCTTATAATTTGTTGACCATAGTTAAGGTCATAAGTGCTAGGGGTAAAAACCATTATCGGGAGTTTCAAGTGTTGAAATTTGCAATGAGATTGCATACCTTCTATGAGATAGTTGGATCCCGATACCCACTGCGAGTAATTGTTACTCTTGGGAGAGTTTTGCACTTTACAATTAGCCGATTAAGTAGGTGTCTAGAAAGGTGTCAACTGGGTTACGCCCCTGGGAAAACGAGGTTTTTTTTAATTAGGTCCGTACGAAAGCACGGGGAACCTCCCTCAAAGTACCGGCACTGGCCTGGCTGAAAGATTGGCGAACTTGTAGAGTGTAATTAATCCCGGCTAGTCTTTCCTTTTAAGGTTTGAAGGAAGATTTGATAAAAACAGTGGGAGCCATCCTGATTAGATAAAATATATAACCAATCTTATCTTGCAAGAGCGCACGCGGAGTGTTTTCTTCTCTCTCTCCAGGTAGAGACCATGTCACGCCTTAATCAAGATAATAATATGGATGTATTGACCGAACCCACTTATTATACTGAGCTAGGGAATGTTGGTCCCGCTCCAACTTATAATTGTTATAAGACCGAGCAGGAAATAGGGGAATACCAGGATTCCCATGCCGCCCAAACGAAGAAAGTGCATAAGATGCATCTCCTTCGGGTGTGTTCATTACAAAGAACTGTTTCTCAGTATCCTCTGTGTCCTGGGTATCTGATACCTGATCAGGATCCTAGATATGTAATCTGTTACATAGGGCTACCGAAAGGGAGAGAACTGAGAACGGGTGACAAGTTTCAAGTGATTGAAAATGGTGCAATTGTTGCAGCCAAAGTGTTGGCAGTTATCACCCTGTATCACTAAATACATTAATTTTGAACGAATGCTATTAGATACCGAACCTGATATACAACATCATATCAATCTCTTTATTTATTAAAGAAGGATATAATTTTGTATTGTTGGATAATGTTTTGCACATTTCCTATATCAATAGTTGATCGGTTCAGGCATGTTATCTAAAAGCATATACATTCTAAATCAAACTACAGTTCCTTACGTACAGAACACACACAAGAGGAAGAGTTCAGAAATGAACGAATCCTTCTTGAGGCATTGTAGACTAGGTCATATCAATGCGACCCGACAAGCTTAAGTTACATATGAGATGCATATTTAAATCGGTTTAAATTTACATCTTGTGAAATTTGCCAGTCATGTCACTAAGATAAGATGACCATAGCTCCGTTTACTGGAAACAGAGAAAGAGTTAATAAACTCTTGGGATTGTTACATGATGATGTATGTGGTCCCCAGTCTACATATGCCAGGACTGGTTCTTTGTACTTCCTTACATTCAATAATGATCTCTCAAGATTCGGACACATGTTCCTGTTGAAACACATGTCTGAAGCTTTTGAAAAATTCAAAGAATATAAGTCAGAAGTAGAGAACCAATACAGGTATAAGTATTATGTCCTATGATGAGATCAGGGAGGAGAATACTTGTGCATGAGATTCTTGGACTATTCTAAAGGTGAATGAGATTCTCTCTCGGTATTACTCCTCTCAATACACCACAGCACAACGGTGTATCGGGGCGGAGCAATCGCACCCTATGAGATATGGTGCGCTCTATGATGAGTACTACTGAGTTACCTATTTCCTTTTGGGGGTTGTGAACTTGAGAAGCTGCATACCTATTGAATTGGATTCCAATCAAATAAGTGCCTACCACTCCATATAAGATATGGTATGGGAAGAACCCATCTCTTAAGCAAGTTAAGATTTGGGGTTGTCCGGCCTATGTCAAAAGCAAAATCCGGACAAGATCGAGGCAAGGTCAGTTCTGTAGAACTGGAAGGATTTCCAGCTATAAAAACTACAGCTGATGATTTGACAAAACCAAAGGATTCAATAGTCCCCGACGAACCTCTGCCTCTCCGCCGATCTGGTAGGGTTCCTCATCTGCCTGAGAGATACTTCGGTTTCTCGATGACAGTGGGAGCGAGGAATGCATCATGAGATGATGACCCAACTAGTTTCGAGCAGGCCATCGGGAGTAGGGACTCTGTAAGAATGGCTGGATGCTTAGCGATCTGAGATGGAATCCATGTACACCAACAAAGTATGGACTTTGGCTGCTATATCTGAAGGGTTAAATCCCCATCAGGAGCAAGTATATCTTGAGAAGATTACTTGGTGTAGATG
Organism: Agapanthus africanus; assembly: GCA_030015575.1. Classification (NCBI taxonomy): domain Eukaryota; kingdom Viridiplantae; phylum Streptophyta; class Magnoliopsida; order Asparagales; family Amaryllidaceae; genus Agapanthus; species Agapanthus africanus. The sequence continues at coordinate 503,730,150 of CM057337.1, forward strand.
GAAAAGTTGAGACTTTCAAAGCTAGACTTGTTAAAGGTTTTCGTCATCGGCCAGGCGTGGATAATGATGAAACCTTTTCCAGTGGCTGTGCTTAAGTCCATCCGGATCCTACTTGCCATTGCTACATACCATGATTACGATATCTGGTGGTTGGGTGTCATGACTGCTTTTCTAAATATTGATTTAGAAGAGAGCATCTATAAGAACACAGCCAGAGGGCTTCGTAAACAGTGGGAGCAACGGAAACGTGTGCAAGATGCTTTACAGAATTAAAGCTGGCATCGCGGAGTTGGAACATCTGTTTTGATGTGGTAGTCAAAGAGTTTGACTTCATCAAAATGGTAGATGAACCTTGCATATACAAAAGGGTAGTAGGGAGTATGGTGGTCATCCTCGTATTGTACGTGGACAACATACTCTTGATAGGAAAAGAGTTTCCTATGCTACGCACGGTCAATCTCCGCTTATCACAAAGATTCTCCGTATAGGATAAAGGTGATACCTCCTAAATCCTGGGTTTTGGATCTATGAGATAGATCTAAATGGATATTAGGATTCTCACTAGATGTAGTGAGATGGTATCAATCGATCCTGGGGAGAATCACTGGAAAGGTTCCAGGGTGATAAGGTTGACTGAATGTCAGTCACAGGCATTGTCTTTACCCTCAGTGGAGGGACGGTATGTTGGAAGAGTTCCAAGCTAGATACCGTGGCAGACTAGATGATAAAGGCTAGTGACATCGCTATCAAAGATACTACCAAAGAGGCAGTTTGGGTGTATATTAGTTCATGAGATGAACTAGGTTCCTACCATTGTGTGACAATGGAAGTGTGGCTTTGGCCCAGGAACCCTGGTCCCATCAGTGACCCAGACATATTCCAAGGCAGTACCACCTGATCATGGAGATAGTTGATCACCAGGGTGATCGAGGTTAGGAGAGTAGACACAGAGGACAACACGGCGGATCCACTCACAAAGGCCTTTTCCCAGAGAGAGACTTTTATGGGATGGTTGAGTATGAGATACTACAACCACTGCTACAGATGGCCCTAGTGCAAGTGGGAGATTGTTAGTTATATGTATGCCCTAGAGGCCATTACTGTACATGAGATGTGTATTGTAATGGATGCTGGGACATATATAGGTAGGACTTTATTGCTCGACATGATAGTACGCTATTTGGTTGCTCTTTATCTTAACATGTATACTTACTGTCTCTCAGTTACATGTTGCTAAAGCCCTTAGGATGTGTACTCGACTTGCAGGACTATGATGTAGATCATACTAGTGGGGCCTGGGTAGTCCATGAGTACATCCTTCAATGTTCCTAGTCATGGGAATATCGAGACGGGGCATCGATATTCCAGAGTAGACTAGCGTACAGCTTCTCGACCCATGTGATGGGCGATGGATGATCCCATATCCATTGGTGTTTGACATCAGAGATGGTATGCGGGTGCTCAGTGGAGACTGGGTACACTGAACGGACTCGCCGAGAACTCCCAGATGGTATTATACCTCACGTCAGATGGCAGTTCTCTGGTGACACCGGTACAGCTTAGTCTGTTGACCCGAGATCGTCATAGAGTCTTGTGTGTCTCCCACTGTGCTTTGAATTCCACCCTACCACGGCACTACTGAGTTGTGCAAACAGGTGGTTTTTGGGTACAGTCCTGATTCACATGGAGGCAATGAGCGATAGGAGGGGATTCGTCTCTCCCGGTATTGGGGGTTGATGTTGCGCTATGCATGACTGGCCATAACTGGAAATCCCTGGCCAGGGTTGCACTAATTTACTGGTAAGTGTTATCAGTAGTTTCATGCTTGTTATGTTAGTTATATGTATGCCCTAGAGGCCATTACTATACATAGGATGTATATTGCAGTGGATGCTTGGACATATATAGGGAGGACTTTCTTGCTCGACATGATAGTATGCTATCTGGTTGCTCTTTACCTTAACGTGTACACTGATTGTCTCTCTGTTACATGTTGGTAAAGCCCTTAGGATGAGTACTTGACTACCTGGACTATGATGCGGATCGTACTAGTGGGGACATGATAGTCCATAAGTACATCCTTCAAGGTCCCTAGTCGTGGGTGTATCGAGACGGGACATCGATATACCAGAGTAGACTAGCGTGTACCTTCTCGACCCATACAGATGGGCGATGGATGATCCCATATCCATTGGTGTTTGACATCAGAGATGATATACGAGTGCTCAGTGGAGACTGGGTACACTGGACGGACTCGCCGAGAACTCCCAGATGGTATTATACCTTACGTCAGATGGCAGTTCTCTGGTGACACTGGTACAGAGTAGTCTGTTGTCCCGAGATCGTCATAGAGTCTTGTGAGATTCCCACTGTGCTTTGATTTCCACCTTACCACGTCCAAGAGGGCGTGCAAAACGGTGGTTTTTGGGTACAGTCCCGAATCACATGGAGGCAATGAGCGATAGGAGGGGATTCGTCTCTCCCGGTATAGGGAGTTGATGTTGCGCTGTGTTCGATTGGCTATAACCGGAAATCCGTGGCCAGGGTTGCTGAGATTTATTAGTAAGTGTTACCAGTAGTTTCTCGTACTGTTATAGACCTCATATCGACACGACTTATCGAGCTATTGGGGTCTGACGTTTACCATCCCTAGGCGAGATATGCGACATATCAGACGACAAGACCGGACTGTACGGTAAGTGTTACTGGTTGGATTCACAGGAGTGTGAGCGGGCTTGCTCGTCGATCTTCTGATCGTTCAATACCCGGGTGGCCGTTACGTTTAGCAGACCGCTTGCGGCTTGTGGGTGTTTAATATGATCATCACCTGCTGCCGGCGTATTGACGAGTCTTTAGAGACCTATACAGAGGTTTCCTGGCTCAAGCGAAATGAAATAGGAGCGCATATGAGATATGTGCGAGACCGAGAATAATGCGTGTATATGATACCGTATTCTATTCTCACGATGAATGTATCGATTGGTTGTATGCGATATAACCTAGTTATCGAATCAAGGATTGATTCGATAAAACGATACATTGGATATTAGTCGGTCATATGCGATATGACCGGATCGTTAAATCAAGTGTTGATTTAATGATTTAATGTATAATTATATATTTGATATATTACTTTACATTAACTAGTATTGGTTCACTTAAGATGGATTTTCTCACTTGATGTGCACATTGTATATATGATATAGTTTTGTGCACTAGTTTGTATCATGTTTGATGATACATACAAACTTGGATGTGTGTTTACTTTAAACCATGTTTAGGTTAATGGTTAGGGTTTTAAATGTTTTATTTATTTTCTTTAATTCATTTTTGGCAAAAAGGAAAATGGTGGCTTGCTTTGTATTATAGTTGAAGCTTCATGAAGCTTTGAATAAGTCCACCATTTTTGTTTTATGCCTAACCTAACCATTAAACCTAAACCATAGTTTATTCTCTACACTAAACCATGGTTGCTAAAATGATAAGAATCACTTTATTTTCTTTTTCCATTATTCTTATCATATTCTTTTTCTTCTTCTTCTTCTTCTTCAAGAAGAAAGAAGCTTGCTAGCTTCAATGGTGACTTGAGAAAAAGAGTGAGAAATCCAATTCTAAAGTGAACCCACTTCCTATTTCTTCATCCTCTACCACTTGCCAAGTAGTATAGGGTGTTTTCTTCACAAGTTTCATGGCTTGGTGAAGTTGGAGCTTGATCTTGTGTTGCCTCGACGTAGATCATCTTCGGCATCAAAGTCGACGATCTAGCCCGATCATTTCTTCGACGAAACCATTACTAGAGTCCGGGATCCGATGATCGCAGCGGAGGGACGTCAACGCGGAGCTATGGAGGTGGAGGACCGGATCTACAAAGGTTGTATTTACGTTCACTTAGCACTAAAGTAGTTTAGTAGCATTTTGTTTCGCCTAATCTCTAGTCAACGATCCGTATTAGGGTTTCTCGGCACCGGAAAATTTTGAAATTGGCATGGTTGATGCCTTGTGAAACCTCATTAGTGTGCCTAGGAACCCTACAGTGGTATCAGAGCCTAGCTAGAGCTTTAGATGAAGTGTAGACGAAGTTAGAAATCCGATCGAACCCGTAAACCCCGACAAAACCCTTCTCTGTACATTTTTCAAAACAGTGGATTTTTGTGAATTAAAAATTCTCAGAAAAACAAGCAGGAAAAACTAAGAATTACTGTGAAGTACGGTCCACTAAGTCAATAATTTGACCGCGGAACCGCGGCGATACCATGGGTTTGGCGGCGGTTCCGCGGCCAAAATTTGGACTTAGTTCCTGAAATTTCATATATTTATTCTTAGGTCCTTTCTTGGCAATTTTTTATGGGAATTTTTTAATTCCACTCAAGTGTTGAGTTTTCTAGGGTTTTATTGGGGACTCGTTAATTTGATCGGATAATTTAACTTCGTTTATGTTTTTCCGGATATTTTAGAAACTGTTAAAAAGTTCGACCGGATATAAATACCCACTTTTTCCCCTGCCGGGAAATTTCCAAGTGTTGGATTTTTCCGTAGTTTAAGAATGTTCTAAGTAGTGCAAGTAACGCGATGGACCCTCTAGAAGAGAACAAACCTTAACTCGATTATGTGACCGTCTTGAACTGCCCTTTGAACCTTCGGGTTTGGAGCAGTACGGCGTGCCACATGTGAGGCGTTGGCTTGACCCTTCTACGGCTGGACCGTTGGTACTGAGGCATGAACTGGATGTTTTTAAACTTGTTTCATGTGTTGAGCTGTTTCGAGAAAACTTGGGTGTTTGATTGTTTGATCGGAAAGTTTAACATTTTCTATTTATCCTGAATGTGATACAACATTTGGAATTCACAAGTAGTTATGAGATAACTGAATGAATGTTATAAATCTAGCAGTTTAGTCTCACTTGATTGGTTGCCACGAAATTTTGATGCGATCAAAAGTCCGTCGCAATCACGTAGCGTACGCAGATACTCGCCGGGCAAACTTAATAGACAGCTACACCCCATAGTTCCGACCAAGTGACTGTAGGAGAACCCCGTCGCCGAAAGCATCCGTTCGGGTGCTCGCGGCAGCGGTGTTCCGCCTTGGTGTACTTCGTCGACGGCATCAGGGGTGCGGCCGCCTAATAAAGTTTGCGACGAGCATTCGATCAAAATGTCGGGAATCTTGTTCAATTGCCCGACTTAACATTGAAAAGAGTTTTCGATAATGAGACTAAAATGCGGGGTTTATAATTGTTAGGCATGCGATGTCTAAGGAATTCATTTGATTAGGCATGCGATGTCTAAAGAGCTTGCGGATTCCAACTGTTGTAGTTTTACACTTTCTTTTCTGTGACCGTAAGTGTAATATGTGATATCGCCGGTTTCGTTGCTATATGTCAACGACAATTGGGATGGGCATATTTACTTACGTTGATGACATGTGATGTTATGTGTTGCTGAATATGTTATATTGGATCGTCGTGTTTGAATAGCCGGGGGGGTTTATGTGAGATGAGTGTTTTTCATTTTCATTCATGTAAAAACTTGTATGTAATATTCTTTTATTGGGGCACTTCCAGGTTGCGGAAGATGTCACCCTTTGTATATTATTTACTTTTCCGCACTAGGATAGACCCAAGGAGGAGGGCATAAGTAACCGGGTTCTGGAGTCCAGTGGGAGACCAATTCGAGGAGTCGAGTCCGGGTCTCCTAACTCTAGAATTGGTAGGGTTGCTTGCCGCTCTCGTAGGGGTCTAGGGGTGTGGGTTTGGCTATTCATCGCGACCGTGGAATCCGTGTTTTATACTGGCTCGTATTGAAAACACGGACGTCTTAGTATATCCAATGTTTCATATGATTCTTCTGCTGCGATATCTGTGATGTGATCATGTGATGTTCTGTGATAAATACTGTATATAGTATATATGATATATTATATAGACGTTACTTATGTTTTACACCCGCGCTAGCCATGCCCTGCTCTGCCGTTAGTTACCTAACCTAACGGTGCACGAGGGGACATCGTGGCGAATGCGGATGGCATAAGTGTACGTCATATTTATATGTGACGTTTAGGTACTTAAATGATGGGACTTCATTAATGAGATTAATGAAATAAAAGAAACCTAAGATGTTGTGGAATCGAATTTCAAAAATAAAACAGGTAGCTACAGTTCTTGCTTTGCACAGCGGTATATATGATATATCCTGCACCTTATTCGATGAGGAAAGGGCCAACGATCCCTTCACCGGGAGTGACCCCTTTAGCAATAACTGGCAGATGCTACACCCCTCGGTTTGTCTTTTGATAGCTTCTATAGTTTCTGCTTTGCACAGTGATATATATAATATATCCCGCATCTCATTCGACGAGGAAAGGGCCGACGATCCCTTCACCGGGAGTGACCCCTTTAGCAAAACTTGAAAAGCTTCAGAAACACTCCATTTTAAAAATCATTTGATTGTACAACGATATCAAGTTCATTACGCAATAGGTTTTCAGAAAAACCTGTCGTAGCCCTCCGTCTTTTCAGATAAGTTGTATATAGTATTCGTGCTACATTTGTTGGCTTTCGTCAAGGTGTAGTGTGCGGTAGCTATATGCTGCTTATCTGCTGCATACGATGCGATTGGATTAGAGTAGTCGTGCAGCTTTGTTGGCTTTCGTCAAGGGTCGTGCGGGTGGGTTTAATTCAATCAAGAAATGTACGGGTTGAACTTGACTAGCGGGCTATGGTTTGTTGGCTTTCGTCAAGGTCATAGCACGTTAGGGGCAAAAATTATCGGGAATTTCAAGTGTTGAAATTTGCAATGAGATAGCATACCTTCTATGAGATAGTTGGATCCCGATACCCGCTGCGAGTAAGAGTTACTCCTGGGAAAGTTTTACACATTACAATTAGCCGATCAAGTAGGTGTCTAGAAAGGTGTTAACGAGGTTACGCCTCTGGGAAAACAAGGTTTACATTAATTAGGTTCGTGCGAAAGCACGGGGGACCTCCCTCAAAGTACCGACACTGGACTGGCTGAAAGATTGGCGAACTTGTAGTGTGTAATTAATCCCGGCTAGTCTTTCCTTTTAGGGTTTGAAGGAAGATTTGATGAAAACAGTGGGAGCCATCCTGATTAGATAAAATAATAACCAATCTGATCTTGCAAGAGCATACGCAGAGTGTTTTCTTCTCTCTTTCCAGGTAGCGACCATGTCACGCCTTAATCAAGATAATAATACGGAATATTGACCGAACCCGCTTGTTATACTGAGCTGGGGAACGTTGGTCCCGCTCCAACTTATAATTGTTATAAAACAGAGCAGGAAATTGGGGAATACCAGATTTCCCGTGCCGCCCAAACGAAGAGAGTGCATGTTGATGCATCATCTTCGGGTGTGTTCATTACAGAGAACTGTTTCTCAGTATCCTTTACGTCCTGGGTATGTGATATCGGATCAGGATCCCGCATATGTAATATGTTACATGGGCTACAGATAGGTAAAGAACTGAGAACGAGTGATAAGTTTCATGAGACAGAAAACGGGGCAAGTGTTGCGGCCAAGTCTGTTGGTCACTGTCACCTTGTATTCCAAATACATTGATTCTGAACGAATGTTATTAGATACCGAACCTGATATACAAAATCATATCAGTCTCTTTATTATGAAAGAAAAGATAAAATTTTGTATTGTTGGATAATGTTTTGAACATTTCCTATATCAAAAGTTGATCGGTTCAGGCACGTTATCTAAAAGCATTGATGTTCTAAATCAAACTGCAGTTCTTAGTATACGGAACACACACAAGAGGAAGAGTTCAGAAATGAACGGATCCTTCTTGAGGTATTGTAGACTAGGTCATATCAATGCGACCCGACTAGCTAAGTTGCACATAGATGCATATTTCAATCTGTTTGAATTTACATCTTGTGAAAACTTGCCGGTCATGTCACAAAGATAAGATGACCACAGCTCTGTTTATTGGAAGCAGAGAAAGAGTTAGTATACTCTTGGGACTGATACATGTTGATGTATGTAAGGTCCCCTGTCTACACATGCCAGGACTGGTACTTTATACTTCATTACATTCTCTGATGATCTTTCAAGATTCAGACCTATGTTCCTGTTGAAACACAATTCCGAACCTTTTGAGATATTCACAGAATATAAGTTAGAAGTAGAGAACCAAAATACGGGTATAAGTATTATGTCCTATGATGAGATCAGGGAGGAGAATACTTGTACATGGAATTCCTGGACTATTCTAAAGGAGAATGAGATTCTCTCTCAGCATTACTCCTCCGTAAACACCATAGCACGATGGTATATCGGGATGGAGCAATAGCACCCTATGTGATATGGTGTGCTCTATGATGAGTACTACTGCGTTTCCTATTTCCTTTTGGGAGTTATGCACTTGAGAAGCTGCATACCTATTGAATAGGGTTCAAATCAAATCAGTTGCCTACCACTCTATATGAGATATGGTATGGGAAGAGCCCATGTCTTAAGCTAGTTAAGATTTGGGGTTGTCCGGCCTATGTCTAAAAGCAAAATCCGGACAAGCTCGAGGCAAGGTCAGTTATGTAGAACTGGAAGTGTTTCAGCTATACAAACTACAGCAGATGATTTGGTAGAACCGAAGGATTCAATAGTAACCAACGAACCTCAGCCTCTCCGCCGATCTAGTAGGGTTCCTCACCCACCTGAGAGATACTTTGGTTTCTCTATAACAGTGGGAGCGAGGATTGCATCATGAGATGATGACCCAACTAGTTTCGAGCAGGCCATCAGGAGTGGGACTCTGTAAGAATGGCTGGATGCTTAGCGATCTGAGATGGAATCCTTATACACCAACAAAGTATGGACTTTAGTTGCTATATCTGAAGGGTTAAATCCCCATCAGCAGCAAGTATATCTTGAGAAAATTACTTGGTGTAGATGGATGTAACGTTTTGAAAATCGTTTCGGTGAATTTTCGAAAAAAACGGTAAAATAAGGGTGTTTTCTGTAAAAAGTCAAAATGCAAATATCTTTATTATAAAATTAAATATACATATTCTAGCTATATAATTGTTAGTATTTAGTGTTTATTGAGCCACTGCTGAAATTTCAAATTTTCTGAAAATTTTTCCGTTTTAAGGTAAAATAGTCAGTATTTTCCGTTTTAACCCGATTGTGATCAAATGTCCGTAAAAACTTACCGGCACCTAGTTTAGCTAAAATAAAGCTAGTGCGCAAACTTTGGGGGTATATGGAAGGTTTTGGTTCAGATAAAATTTTTCCCAAATAAAATATTATTTTAAGCGGTACATTGTGCACGTAAATCGAGAAATTCCCTATTTTCTACTCTTGGCCGAATTCTTTGAGGGAGGGGTTCATTTGGATGGTTGAGTCATGATTGTAAAGTTTTTGGAATTGAGGAGGTGTTATGTGACTCATTTGGTGTATTATTAGAACCTTTAATTTGCTTTTGGGAATGTATAATTTATTGTTTGGTGTGCTCACCCCCTCCACATTATGCCCCAGCACATAATTTCAGCCCCCCTCCTCTTTGAATGGCCGGCCCCACATGATTGGCATAGAAAACCAATTGTTTATATTAATTAGGCTATGGTTTCATTCAATATGATTCATTCTCCATTTTACATTCCTCATTCCACATAGCAAAAACAAATGAGCTCATCACTTTGGCCGAGCCCTCCCAAGTCTGTCCCATCTTTTTCCTTCCTCAATTTCTTCATCTCAAAGCTCATTTTATCTCCAAAATTCCTTCAATAAATCCACAAAACTCCTAAATAAAAGTAAACCCATCATTCCCCTTCACAAATCTAGCTTGGATCTACAAGAAAAACATCATTTTGGAGATAAAAATGATGGATCTAGTTGCTTGTTTGTGTTCTTGAAGAGGTATAATTTTCAAACCTTAATCTTTATGTAATATGTTTAAATCTTTATTTAGCTAATTAATTGGTTATTATAGCTTTTAAACTCTTGATTAATTCATTATTCTCAATTTTTAGGAAATTCAAGTTAGGGGAAAACTTGGTAAAGTGTTTAATGTTAAATTGTGTTTAAGAAAACTTATTCTTGTGAGGGAAAATGATAATTATTGTTAATTACTATTTTGTCTAATTGAGTTAATTAGCATACTAGGTTTTTCTAAATCATTTTTAGGCAAGATTAAAAAATTATGAAAATGTTTGGATCACAAATTTAAGTTATTTTGTGTTGTTGGAAATTACTAGAATTGTTAAATTTCTAGTTTTGTGTTAAAATGAGCTGAAATGATATAATTTGCTTACTAGCTTTTCGACATAATTTGGCGTGGGTTTTAGATGAAATTGGAAATGACGTAAATATTAATACCTACAATATTTATTATGTTTATAAATGTGTATTTGTATTATTGGGTTTCAATGTGGCAGTTTTCATGTATAGAGACCCTATTTAAGGGTTTCGACTATGTTTATGGTATTTGGATTCTTGGTTTTGAGTTTGGGATGTTGTACTTGGCCGTTGGATGTTTGTACGTCAACGACAAGTGTAGTTGATTGTTTTGGATGTGTAAGCTATAGGTTCTAACCTATGAACGCACCACATGCCATTTTGAATTTCGGAATTGGATGTTAATAGCATTGCGAATTCGTATTGATTATAGGTACCCTCACGTGGATTCCGAGACGATGCAGAAGATGATGGAGACATCGACACCGACACGCAGGATGCAGGTGAGTAGATTTATATCTACGGGGAGAAGTCGGGTGGATGGCGTATAGCACCCCCGCACTTCGTGGTGATGTGTATACGGATACGTATGCACATATATTGATGGTATATTGTTTGAAATTATTGATGATAAAGATGGACTTTTGGTATATTGGATTGGTTTAGTGTTACGAAACCCTATAGTAGTGGTTGCAACACACACACACACACACCTATACTTGCATACATTATTCTTTCATATGTGCGTACATGGGATTACATATTGATGTGTATATTTACACATGGGTATGGGACTATGTGTTTATATACTGGATTTGAGGATAGTAATTGGAATTTGAGATGAGTCGATGAGATCGGGCTTGAGACCATTAGATCGGTGAGGTGATTTGGTTCGTATTGAGATACGACGCGATGTTTTAGCGGGTCTTTTGACGTAGTGATTCTTGCACCTGCATGCATACATAGATGGTATCAATATTGTACTAGACGTAGGACATTATTCTGGATCATGATATTTGATAAAGAAGATACCAGATGAATAGTGTGATTGAATGTGATTTTGACCTGTACCCCGATTTGGGATGCCGTACGACGGATTTACGTACGAGCTTTATATTGATAATTGATCCGCACTCTTGACTTGGGATGTCTGATTATAGATACGGTATCGGATATGATATTATTGAGGCGGGATCACCGACTAATATATATACAGGTATGTATATGTATCGACTCAGATGTTAGGCGGTTTCCTTACCGGTAGTCCAGCTTGTTAGCTTAGCTCTTTAGTTTAGTTTAGTTGTTAGATTAGATTCGATTCTTACCTATTTCAAAAACTAACGAATCATGGGTATTTTAAAAGACAGCCCAAGGGATCCTACGGATATTTCAAAAGACGCATCTTTTCATAAAAACACCGTGGCCCCTATTTTCAAAACCCCATGATTCGTGTTATTTAAAAAGGGCACCATTTGTAGGATTTATTAGGGTAATTCAGTTTAGTTATCGTTGTGTCTTGTATTCCGTTCATTGTTGCTGTTCGCTCCGCATCGCATACTTATGTTATAATTTCTTATTGAAATGTTGATATCATGCTGTTAGGACACCAGCACCATTACCGATGATGCGTATGTACCACATACACTTACCTGCCGGCTCACACACATCTTCATCGGTAATTGCCATGCCACGTACACTTTAGAAATACTATTGCATTGGCGTAAGTTGTTAGCTAATAATTTAGACATGATATTAGTGTACTTGCCTTATATGCTAGATTAGACATTGTAATTATTACTTGTTACATCATGCGTGTTATTATTCATGGATTTTTATGCCTATATGCACTGTTTACATGTTATTGAGGATTGGATTCGGATTTCCATGAGATTTTCTGGATTTGGGGGAAAACCGCAAAACTTATATAAACTTCTTTTCTCTCTTTAAAATAAAAAGTGCGGTTTTCCCATGATGTATGAGTCGTCCACCATGAGTTTGCTGATGGATTTGGAAACCCGATTCGAGGAGACGGATGAACCGTTTCGGGTACATGGTGGACCCGGTAAGGTACCCCGGGGCAAGAAGCGCGTGATGATGACGATGTGAGCCTGGCAGGGGAGCACTACCTACCGGTGATTTTACCCGACGCGTCGGATATCCGGAGGATACCGTCGTGGTCATGAGATGGATGGTAGGGGCCGGTCTGGACTGACGGCGCCCTAGATATTATGATCGAGACATTGAGATTTCGAGATTTTGAGGTACAGAGACTGTGATACAGAGATACCGAGATATTGGGATTATGTTTTGTGCCGATGCTAGGCACTGTTTTATGCGGATTTCATTATGATACCTCATTTTAAAAATACAAAGGAAATCTCACTAAATTATGAAAACAGTTCTTCATTTACATGTATTCTGTTTTCATGCATTCATACCTCATTCATATGATATATTGGTACCCTTGGGCACTGACACGGGCACATGTGATTACACTCGGATTAGATATTTACCCTAGCCTTGTTGTAGGCTGCTGGTTATATTTTTTTGAGGATATATTATGATCGTATGACCTAGGATTGCGTCATACATGCGATTTCTGTTCGTAGATGTATTCTATTCACGAGTTGGCAACTCACCCCCGTTGTGCCCCAGTTTCTTGCAGGTTTGCCGTACAGGTTTCATTACGGCTTTGCGGGCACAGTTTCGTTCGGGTGACTTGCTAGTAGGTGGGTTTTTGGTATCGTACCCATCATATTACCTTGTATATTATTATTCAGTTGTATCTAGAGGTTCCATCAACCAAACATGTATTTATTTGAGATAGAGACCCGTGTTGATTATTCTATCGACCTTATAGTCGCGCTTGTATTTATACGGATTTCATGCTGTTTTGAGTTTCCTTTTCTGTTGTGATCCTCGCCTTTCGGCGTTGTATATTATATTGCTTGCGTGGTTGTGACCGTCGATTGACGAAGAGCTAGCTCCCGCTTGGGGATGTATTTTCCATTATTTATGCTTTATCAGGCTTTGTACCCGTTTGGGGTCAGTTTTTACAAAGGAAACTCTGCCGAAATTTTTAGAAAGGACTTGTGATTTTAAAATGCATATTTCGGCGTATTTTGCAAAACTGCTTGATTTAAATTGGTTTTCCTACACTCTACTACTTTTCTTGGTTTGGATTTCTGGGTTTTCGGCTTACTTAGAATACGTACGCCTTGAGACGTTCGTAGTTTAAGTGCCGGTCATATTCCATACTTTCGGGACGCGACAAAGTTGGTATCAGAGCGTTAGGTTTTACCTTCGGAGCGTAGGATGACCCTTGGTTGATGGAATAGGTGACTAAAGTAGAGTGACGTACCGTTGGTATGTTCCGCGGCATATTTACGACACGCCACTCCACTTAAGAAGCCTTAGGATGTATATTTCCTTGTTCAGTATCATATTCATTCCTAATCTAGCTTCATCGGTACCAGTTTGGTTTTGCTGCCACGATTGCGGGCAGGGAGAGCTACGGCTAGAGTTGCGGTCAGCACGAGCTCGTCACGAACGAGGACTGACCAGGGCGTGATCCCGGCGACACACTATTGTAGAGATGTGTCCTTTGATTGTGTTTTGCGCCACGAGCGTTGGATGGATCGCTGTTTGAGACTTCTCGGACGTGCAGATTAGCACTAGAGGATTGAGCCACTGACAGAGGCCAACCAGATTTTGATGACCGTTGGTGTATTGCTTACTCACGATGATTGAGGCATGGTTCAGCATGCAGACGAGTGAGCCAGTTATTGCTGCGAACGACGAGATATCGCCCCAGATGTTGGAGCTATTGCAGTACAAGTTGTACGAAGAGATGATAGAAGGTCGCTAGTCACCGATGATGAATGACTAGGACACATGGATTGTTCGCTACCCCGATGCGAGGTCATCAGATAGATTGATTCCAACTAGAGGCGACTTCACGCAGATTCGTTGAGAGTCGATTGAGACGATCGAATGTCAGGAACCTATTTTCCAAGTTTAAAGTATACGGAAAGACATGCAGGTGATTCTATGGACCCTCTAGAAGAATGAAACCCTAACTCGACTTAATGACCGTGTGAAAGCCTTGAACTTTAGGGTTTGCGGCGGTTCCGCGGTGCCATTAGTGAGGCTTGGGTTTGCCCTTCTACGGCTGGACCACTGATGCTATGGTATGTACTCGATACTATTAAACTGTACCCAAGATGTTGAGCTCTTGGGGGACTATGAGGATTCGGCGAATCGATCAGATGGCTCGACTTAATTTGGACGCTAGGTAGTGAGATGCATTTCTTGGGAGACTCCAGATATGAGGATAGCCGTTGGAGCTCAGTCCATGCAGCCACGACGAGACGAGTCCGAGGCAGTCGAGATTAGGGAAAGGTGGAGTAAGCGGTTCGTGCGAGATCTTGATAAGATGACGTTCCACTCCGCCGACATCAGAGATGCGATACGCATGCCGAGGCATTGTACTTGGATATACCTTCCAGAAGGAGTCACGATGAGTATGCAGCCGTTAATGAGCAAGAAGCAGATATAGTAAAGGACGATGACTTCCGGACAGTTGGCAGAGATGGGACTTAGAAGAGACCTTGAGCAGGAATTCCTTCCAGGATACTGCTGCAATGATATTTGCACCCAGGATTAGATGTGTCATGTACATTCAGAGAGCCAGAGGCCGACGCCAGTGACATGCTGCTTGACGAGTGGTCGTGAGGATTGACCGATAGAGGACCAGAGAAGTGCCAAAACGGAATCGTACCCGTTAGCACACCTGACTGGGCCGATGAGCCGGTGGATCGTGAGATTGGTAATCCACAGAGAAGACTTGGACCCAGGAGTGGTCATGTTATGCACACCAGCAGGCCAGAGTTCATGATCATCGACGAGACGTCCCACTAGTGACCGCGACAGCTGGCCCGAGATTGTTAGAGGATGCACGTGAGCGGTACTATTCCACCATTATTGATTTCGATGTTTTGGGTGATTTATTCGCATGATTTGATTTTGATGATTGGGTTTCATGATATGTGTTTTCATGCACCATGGTTGTACTTACTGAGCATTTATGATTTTTGCACAGTTGTTGCACTTGACATCGTTTTCGTGCCTTGGTTTCACATGTTTGTGATTTTATGGGATTTAGACATTTGAGTTGATTTTGTGCGTATGCACGCACACGATTTGGTTCCTGCACTCTGTATAGTTATATATACTTGCAGTGCAGTGATACGCCATTTGTGCACTTAGATACACTGGACTTCGATTTCGATTGGGATACTCGATATTTGTTTTGTGCACCTTGTGCACCTGATTGGATTTACGCGTGTTCGACACTCGATATTGGATTTCGGGATTTCATGCATGATGGATGCACCGGGTTTGGATTTTCAGCGCATGTTGGGCGCCTGCTATGAGATGCGATTTGGTGCACACCAGATGCACTAAATCGGAATTTTCGTGCATGTCAGATGCACCTGATTTTGCTGTCAGGCACCCACGTTGCCCATGACAGATGTTTCGTGCACACCCGATGCACTTAGATGTTGTTTCTGTGCACATGTATGGCACATTTATGGATCTTGATTTCCGTGCGCACCAGACGCACGTAGTATTCATATGTATATTTTGGGATTGATTTCTTATGGAGCGGTACGTTTTTATGATGATTTCTATATGTTATTATACTGAGCAGGACTAGTCAGAGGACAGTACCTGAGTATATTGTGCACGCATTGATAGATTTCAAAGGGATTTCCAAAAGCGAGCTATAGTCTCATTATTTACCTACGTGTCTGATATGCCACGAAAACGTTTAAAACAGGGAACCCTTCTAAATTGTTTTCAAACGGCGGAACGTGCATGTTAAACAAAAGGTATGTACGTATATGGTTATTTTCTTATAAGAGACGTCCGCCACTATGCAGTGTTATGCGCATTGCACAACGACTTAAAAAGATTTGGCATGCATTTCCTTTAGAAACTTACATGTATAGATTTGATATTTACATATATAGTTCTGATTTATATCATATTGGTTTTGCTTTGGATTTGGCATTCGTGTCTTTACCATGACTCCGATGATTGCAGGATGCTTGACGGAGTTTGTTTTCGAGTTATCTACTCGTTACTAATGCGCATGCATTGCGCTATGATGCGTTTATGTATTGATGATTTCGGAGCCCCGGCGATTTGATGGTTTTGGCTGAAATATTTTAGTATTTGGGGGAAGTTTTTAATTTAAATTCGGGGACCGAATTTCTTTAAGGGGGGAAGATTGTAACGTTTTGAAAATCGTTTCGGTGAATTTTCGAAAAAAACGGTAAAATAAGGGTGTTTTCTGTAAAAAGTCAAAATGCAAATATCTTTATTATAAAATTAAATATACATATTCTAGCTATATAATTGTTAGTATTTAGTGTTTATTGAGCCACTGCTGAAATTTCAAATTTTCTGAAAATTTTTCCGTTTTAAGGTAAAATAGTCAGTATTTTCCGTTTTAACCCGATTGTGATCAAATGTCCGTAAAAACTTACCGGCACCTAGTTTAGCTAAAATAAAGCTAGTGCGCAAACTTTGGGGGTATATGGAAGGTTTTGGTTCAGATAAAATTTTTCCCAAATAAAATATTATTTTAAGCGGTACATTGTGCACGTAAATCGAGAAATTCCCTATTTTCTACTCTTGGCCGAATTCTTTGAGGGAGGGGTTCATTTGGATGGTTGAGTCATGATTGTAAAGTTTTTGGAATTGAGGAGGTGTTATGTGACTCATTTGGTGTATTATTAGAACCTTTAATTTGCTTTTGGGAATGTATAATTTATTGTTTGGTGTGCTCACCCCCTCCACATTATGCCCCAGCACATAATTTCAGCCCCCCTCCTCTTTGAATGGCCGGCCCCACATGATTGGCATAGAAAACCAATTGTTTATATTAATTAGGCTATGGTTTCATTCAATATGATTCATTCTCCATTTTACATTCCTCATTCCACATAGCAAAAACAAATGAGCTCATCACTTTGGCCGAGCCCTCCCAAGTCTGTCCCATCTTTTTCCTTCCTCAATTTCTTCATCTCAAAGCTCATTTTATCTCCAAAATTCCTTCAATAAATCCACAAAACTCCTAAATAAAAGTAAACCCATCATTCCCCTTCACAAATCTAGCTTGGATCTACAAGAAAAACATCATTTTGGAGATAAAAATGATGGATCTAGTTGCTTGTTTGTGTTCTTGAAGAGGTATAATTTTCAAACCTTAATCTTTATGTAATATGTTTAAATCTTTATTTAGCTAATTAATTGGTTATTATAGCTTTTAAACTCTTGATTAATTCATTATTCTCAATTTTTAGGAAATTCAAGTTAGGGGAAAACTTGGTAAAGTGTTTAATGTTAAATTGTGTTTAAGAAAACTTATTCTTGTGAGGGAAAATGATAATTATTGTTAATTACTATTTTGTCTAATTGAGTTAATTAGCATACTAGGTTTTTCTAAATCATTTTTAGGCAAGATTAAAAAATTATGAAAATGTTTGGATCACAAATTTAAGTTATTTTGTGTTGTTGGAAATTACTAGAATTGTTAAATTTCTAGTTTTGTGTTAAAATGAGCTGAAATGATATAATTTGCTTACTAGCTTTTCGACATAATTTGGCGTGGGTTTTAGATGAAATTGGAAATGACGTAAATATTAATACCTACAATATTTATTATGTTTATAAATGTGTATTTGTATTATTGGGTTTCAATGTGGCAGTTTTCATGTATAGAGACCCTATTTAAGGGTTTCGACTATGTTTATGGTATTTGGATTCTTGGTTTTGAGTTTGGGATGTTGTACTTGGCCGTTGGATGTTTGTACGTCAACGACAAGTGTAGTTGATTGTTTTGGATGTGTAAGCTATAGGTTCTAACCTATGAACGCACCACATGCCATTTTGAATTTCGGAATTGGATGTTAATAGCATTGCGAATTCGTATTGATTATAGGTACCCTCACGTGGATTCCGAGACGATGCAGAAGATGATGGAGACATCGACACCGACACGCAGGATGCAGGTGAGTAGATTTATATCTACGGGGAGAAGTCGGGTGGATGGCGTATAGCACCCCCGCACTTCGTGGTGATGTGTATACGGATACGTATGCACATATATTGATGGTATATTGTTTGAAATTATTGATGATAAAGATGGACTTTTGGTATATTGGATTGGTTTAGTGTTACGAAACCCTATAGTAGTGGTTGCAACACACACACACACACACCTATACTTGCATACATTATTCTTTCATATGTGCGTACATGGGATTACATATTGATGTGTATATTTACACATGGGTATGGGACTATGTGTTTATATACTGGATTTGAGGATAGTAATTGGAATTTGAGATGAGTCGATGAGATCGGGCTTGAGACCATTAGATCGGTGAGGTGATTTGGTTCGTATTGAGATACGACACGATGTTTTAGCGGGTCTTTTGACGTAGTGATTCTTGCACCTGCATGCATACATAGATGGTATCAATATTGTACTAGACGTAGGACATTATTCTGGATCATGATATTTGATAAAGAAGATACCAGATGAATAGTGTGATTGAATGTGATTTTGACCTGTACCCCGATTTGGGATGCCGTACGACGGATTTACGTACGAGCTTTATATTGATAATTGATCCGCACTCTTGACTTGGGATGTCTGATTATAGATACGGTATCGGATATGATATTATTGAGGCGGGATCACCGACTAATATATATACAGGTATGTATATGTATCGACTCAGATGTTAGGCGGTTTCCTTACCGGTAGTCCAGCTTGTTAGCTTAGCTCTTTAGTTTAGTTTAGTTGTTAGATTAGATTCGATTCTTACCTATTTCAAAAACTAACGAATCATGGGTATTTTAAAAGACAGCCCAAGGGATCCTACGGATATTTCAAAAGACGCATCTTTTCATAAAAACACCGTGGCCCCTATTTTCAAAACCCCATGATTCGTGTTATTTAAAAAGGGCACCATTTGTAGGATTTATTAGGGTAATTCAGTTTAGTTATCGTTGTGTCTTGTATTCCGTTCATTGTTGCTGTTCGCTCCGCATCGCATACTTATGTTATAATTTCTTATTGAAATGTTGATATCATGCTGTTAGGACACCAGCACCATTACCGATGATGCGTATGTACCACATACACTTACCTGCCGGCTCACACACATCTTCATCGGTAATTGCCATGCCACGTACACTTTAGAAATACTATTGCATTGGCGTAAGTTGTTAGCTAATAATTTAGACATGATATTAGTGTACTTGCCTTATATGCTAGATTAGACATTGTAATTATTACTTGTTACATCATGCGTGTTATTATTCATGGATTTTTATGCCTATATGCACTGTTTACATGTTATTGAGGATTGGATTCGGATTTCCATGAGATTTTCTGGATTTGGGGGAAAACCGCAAAACTTATATAAACTTCTTTTCTCTCTTTAAAATAAAAAGTGCGGTTTTCCCATGATGTATGAGTCGTCCACCATGAGTTTGCTGATGGATTTGGAAACCCGATTCGAGGAGACGGATGAACCGTTTCGGGTACATGGTGGACCCGGTAAGGTACCCCGGGGCAAGAAGCGCGTGATGATGACGATGTGAGCCTGGCAGGGGAGCACTACCTACCGGTGATTTTACCCGACGCGTCGGATATCCGGAGGATACCGTCGTGGTCATGAGATGGATGGTAGGGGCCGGTCTGGACTGACGGCGCCCTAGATATTATGATCGAGACATTGAGATTTCGAGATTTTGAGGTACAGAGACTGTGATACAGAGATACCGAGATATTGGGATTATGTTTTGTGCCGATGCTAGGCACTGTTTTATGCGGATTTCATTATGATACCTCATTTTAAAAATACAAAGGAAATCTCACTAAATTATGAAAACAGTTCTTCATTTACATGTATTCTGTTTTCATGCATTCATACCTCATTCATATGATATATTGGTACCCTTGGGCACTGACACGGGCACATGTGATTACACTCGGATTAGATATTTACCCTAGCCTTGTTGTAGGCTGCTGGTTATATTTTTTTGAGGATATATTATGATCGTATGACCTAGGATTGCGTCATACATGCGATTTCTGTTCGTAGATGTATTCTATTCACGAGTTGGCAACTCACCCCCGTTGTGCCCCAGTTTCTTGCAGGTTTGCCGTACAGGTTTCATTACGGCTTTGCGGGCACAGTTTCGTTCGGGTGACTTGCTAGTAGGTGGGTTTTTGGTATCGTACCCATCATATTACCTTGTATATTATTATTCAGTTGTATCTAGAGGTTCCATCAACCAAACATGTATTTATTTGAGATAGAGACCCGTGTTGATTATTCTATCGACCTTATAGTCGCGCTTGTATTTATACGGATTTCATGCTGTTTTGAGTTTCCTTTTCTGTTGTGATCCTCGCCTTTCGGCGTTGTATATTATATTGCTTGCGTGGTTGTGACCGTCGATTGACGAAGAGCTAGCTCCCGCTTGGGGATGTATTTTCCATTATTTATGCTTTATCAGGCTTTGTACCCGTTTGGGGTCAGTTTTTACAAAGGAAACTCTGCCGAAATTTTTAGAAAGGACTTGTGATTTTAAAATGCATATTTCGGCGTATTTTGCAAAACTGCTTGATTTAAATTGGTTTTCCTACACTCTACTACTTTTCTTGGTTTGGATTTCTGGGTTTTCGGCTTACTTAGAATACGTACGCCTTGAGACGTTCGTAGTTTAAGTGCCGGTCATATTCCATACTTTCGGGACGCGACAATGGAAAAGTTGAGACTTTCAAAGCTAGACTTGTTAAAGGTTTTTGTCATCGACCAGGCGTGGATAATGATGAAACCTTTTCCAGTGGCTATGCTTAAGTCCATCCGGATCCTACTTGCCACGGCTACATACCATGACTGCGATATCTGGTGGTTGGGTGTCATGACTGCTTTTCTAAATGATGTTTTAGAAGAAAGTGTCTATAAGTACACAGTCAGAGGGCTTCGTAAACAGTGGGAGCAGCGGAAATGTGTACAAGATGCTTTATAAGATAAAGCAGGCATTGCGGAGTTGGAACATTTGTTTTGATGTAGTAGTCAAATAGTTTGACTTCATCAAAATGGTAGATGAACCTTGTATATACAAAAAGGGTAGTAGGGAGTATGGTGGCGATCCTCGTAGAGTACGTGGATGACATACTCTTGATAGGGAAGGAGTTTCCTATGCTACGCTCGATCAATCTCCGCTTATCATAATGATTCTCCATATAGGATCAAAGTTATACCTCCTAAATCCTGGATTATGGATCTATGAGATAGATCTAATTGGATGTTAGGAGACTCACTAGTTGTAGTGAGATGGTATCAGTTGATCCTAGGGAGAATCACTGGAAAGGTTCCAGGATGATAAGGACGACTGAATGTCAGTTACAGGCATTGTCTTTACCCTCAGTAAAGGGACGGTATGTTGGAAGAGTTCCAAGCTAGATACCGTGGCATACTAGACGATAAAGGCTGGATACATCACTACTTAAGATGCTACCAAAGAGGCAGTCTGGATGTATATTAGTTCATGAGATGAACTTCGTTCCTCCCATTGTGTGACAATGGAGTTGTGGCTTATGCCAAGGAATGCCCGTCCCATCAGTGATCCAGACATATTCTAAGGCAGTGTCACCTGATCGTGGAGATGGTTGATCTCCAGGGGATCGAGGTTAGGAGAGTAGACTCAGAGGACAACACGGCGGATCCACTCACAAAGGCCTTTTCCCAGAGAGAGACTTTTATAGGATGGTTGAGTATGAGATACTACAATCACTGCTATCAGATGGCCCTAGTGCAAGTGGGAGATTGTTAGTTATATGTATGCCCTAGAGGCCATTACTATACATAGGATGTATATTGTAGTGGATGCTTGGACATATATAGGGAGGACTTTCTTGCTCGACATGATAGTATGCTATCTGGTTGCTCTTTACCTTAACGTGTATACTGATTGTCTCTCTGTTACATGTTGGTAAAGCCCTTAGGATGAGTACTTGACTACCTGGACTATGATGCGGATCATACTAGTGGGGACATGGTAGTCCATAAGTACATCCTTCAATGTCCCTAGTCATGGGTGTATCGAGACGGGCATCGATATACCAGAGTAGACTAGCGTATACCTTCTCGACCCATACAGATGGGCGATGGATGATCCCATATCCATTGGTGTTTGACATCAGAGATGATATACGGGTGCTCAGTGGAGACTGGGTACACTGGACGGACTCGCCGAGAACTCCCAGATGGTATTATACCTTACGTCAGATGGCAGTTCTCTGGTGACACTGGTACAGAGTAGTTTGTTGACCCGAGATCGTCATAGAGTCTTGTGTGATTCCCACTGTGCTTTGATTTCCACCTTACCACGTCCAAGAGGGCGTGCAAAACGGTGGTTTTTGGGTACAGTCCCGAATCACATGGAGGCAATGAGCGATAGGAGGGGATTCGTCTCTCCCGGTATAGGGAGTTGATGTTGCGCTGTGTTCGATTGGCTATAACCGGAAATCCCTGGCCAGGGTTGCTGAGATTTACTGGTAAGTGTTACCAGTAGTTTCTCGAACTGTTATAGACCTCATATCGACACGACTTATCGAGCTATTGGGGTCTGACGTTTACCACCCCTAGGCGAGATATGCGACATATCAGACGACGAGACCGGACTGTACGGTAAGTGTTACTGGTTGGATTCAGGAGTGTGAGCGGGCTTGCTCGTCGATCTTCTGATCGCTCAATACCCGTGTGGCCGTTACGTTTAGCAGACCGCTTGCGGCTTGTGGGTGTTTGATATGATCATCACCTGCTGCCAGCGTATTGACGAGTCTTTAGAGTCCTACACAGAGGTTTCCTGGCTCAAGCGAAATGAAATAGGAGCGCATATGAGATATGTGCGAGACCGAGAATAATGCGTGTATGTGATACCGTATTCTATTCTCGCGATGAACGTATCGATTGGTTGTATGCGATATAACCTAGTTATCGAATCAAGGATTGATTCGATAAAACGATACATTGGATATTAGTCGGTCATATGCGATATGACCGGATCGTTAAATCAAGTGTTGATTTAATGATTTAATGTATAATTATATATTTGATATATTACTTTACATTAACTAGTATTGGTTCACTTAAGATGGATTTTCTCACTTGATGTGCACATTGTATATATGATATAGTTTTGTGCATTAGTTTGTATCATGTTTGATGATACATGCAAACTTGGGTGTGTGTTTACTTTAAACCATGTTTAGGTTAATGGTTAGGGTTTTAAATGTTTTATTTATTTTCTTTAATTCATTTTTGGCAAAAAGGAAAATGGTGGCTTGCTTTGTATTATAGTTGAAGCTTCATGAAGCTTTGAATAAGTCCACCATTTTTGTTTTATGCCTAACCTAACCATTAAACCTAAACCATAGTTTATTCTCTACACTAAACCATGGTTGCTAAAATGATAAGAATCACTTTATTTTCTTTTTCCATTATTCTTATCATATTCTTTTTCTTCTTCTTCTTCTTCTTCAAGAAGAAAGAAGCTTGCTAGCTTCAATGGTGACTTGAGAAAAAGAGTGAGAAATCCAATTCTAAAGTGAACCCACTTCCTATTTCTTCATCCTCTACCACTTGACAAGTAGTATATGGTGTTTTCTTCACAAGTTTCATGGCTTGGTGAAGTAGGAGCTTGATCTTGTGTTGCCTCGACGTAGAACATCTTCGGCATCAAAGTCGACGACCTAGCCCGATCATTTCTTCGACGAAACCATTACTAGAGTCCGAGATCCGATGATCCCGGCGGAGGGACGTCAACGCGGAGCTATGGAGATGGAGGACCGGATCTACAAAGGTTGTATTTCCGTTCACTTAGCACTAAAGTAGTTTAGTAGCATTTTGTTTCACCTAATCTCTAGTCAACGATCCGTATTAGGGTTTCTCAGCACCGGAAAATTTTGAAATTGGCATGGTTGATGCCTTGTGAAACCTCATTAGTGTGCCTAGGAACCCTACATGTTATGGACCTTACATCGGCATGACTTATCAAGCTACTGGGGTCTGACGTTTACCACCCCGAGGCAAGATATGCGACATATTAGACGAACAGACCGGACTGTGCGGTAAGTGTTACTGGTTGGATTCGCAGGAGTGTGAGCAGGCTTTCTCGTTCATCTTCTGATCGCTCAATACCCGGGTGGCCGTTACGTTTAGCAGACCGCTTGCGGCTTGTGGGTGATTGATATGATCACCACCTACTGCCGGCGTATTGACGAGTCTTTAGAGTTCTACACAGAGTTTTCCTGGCTCAAGCGAAACGAAATAGGAGCGAATATGAGATATGTGCGGGACCGAGAATAATACCAGTATGTGATACTGAATTCTATTCTCGCGATTTGTATTATCGGACGATTATATGAGATATAGCCGGGTTACCGAATCAAGTGTTGATTCGATATATTGATACACTTGATATTAGTCGGTTATATGCGATATGACCGGATCATTAAATCAAGTATTGATTTAATGATTTAATGAATAATTATATATTTGGTATATTACTTTACATTAACTAGTATTTGTTTGTAGGACTACGGTAGCGCCCCGGCCGTCTATCCTCGGCCAAAATGCGGAAACGAATTTTTTTTCTTGACTTTAAACCGGCACTACCGCATCCTAAAAACCCAGATCGGACCATTAACCTATACCTAGCAAACTAGAAAAGGGATAGAAGGCTATACCGAGCGATCCGTGTCCTTCGGTCTTCGGCCTCCGTCCCGATCTCCTCGCGGAATCTCCGGTCATCACCTCCTCGTCGGAAAGGGCACCACATCGAGAAGTCTTTTTACGGGCTCCCACCTCTGGACCGAGGCAACTCGGGCACGAAGTTGGCAAGCCGACGTGCCCAAGGGTGCTGTAGGATCAGTGTAGAATGCTTTGTCTCTTACGGATAGTGAAGTTGGCTTTGAAGGAGGGAAGAAGAAGATGAGCTTTTGAGATGGCTATGGATTTTTGTGGCAAAGCATAATATGATATGATAATTTCTCCCATACCAAAAATAAACCCTCTCTCTCTCACTAGAAGTGGCCGGCCATCACAAATTGGAGAAGAGGAAAATATACAAGGGAGGTGAGTGTAGGAAAAGAAATAGTGACCATAAGCCATAGAGCAAGCCTCACATCATAATCCTTATCAATCTAATCTCCAATCCTTTCTCATTAATGCAAAACCATGATGAATGAAAAAGCAAAGATGCTTGAACCATCATAATCACTCATTTACAAATAAACCCTCCACAATAGCTAATTTGCACACTTGCAAATTAGCCCCTCCATCATAAAAGTCCGGCCGTGAAGGAACAAAGGAAAACTGGCCGAAAAGGAATGCAAACTGGCAACTTCAAAAAACTGATCCCATAATAAATTACAGGAAAACCTCACGACCGTATATACATACCCGCATTTGTATTCCGACTGAATACAAATGCAAAGAGACAAAATTTACACTGTACAATACTAGGATCCGGCTTAAACCAAAGCCCGCTAGTATTATCCGTCCGATCATGATCCGTGCAATACCGCACGTATCTGATCGAACCCTGCCCTATCTCCATATGGCCTCTACAGCGTTTCGTCCGAAACTTGAGAAACTGTCTGAGGGGGACTCTAAAGACTCGTCAATACTTTGGCTGTGGATTTAATCACTAGCACGTCAGAGATATTAGCCGTACGTAACGGGCTACCAAGCATTGACCAAAAGGGACGTCGATGAGCGAACTCATCCTAACACCCTACTGAGCCTGTCAGTGACAATATCCGTACAGTCCGGTCCGTTCATCTATGAGTATCGCATGGCGGGCCTAGGGGGTTGGTAAAAGTCAGACCCCCAAAAGTGGTACAAGTCGTGTCGGAGTGTAGCCCAGAACACCCTGAGATACTACTGGAATACCTACCAGTAAATCTCCTGCCTCGGCCGAGAGCTTTGTGTAATGGCTCTCCTAGACACAGCGCGATCTCACCCCCAATACCGGGAGAGACGAACCCCTGCAGATCAGCTCACTGCCTCCATGTGGCTCTGAACTGTACCCAACTAAAACCTATTTGCACGACTCCTTTGAGCCGTGGTAGGGTAGTAATCAAAGTACAGTGGGAACTCACACGAGACAAATGACGATCTCAGGTCGATGAACTAACCTGTACACATGTCACCAGGAAACTGCTATCTGACGTCAGGTATAAGACCAACTAGTATGTTCCCGGCGAGTCCTGTCCGGTGTACTTGTAAGTGCAAGGCGGCGCCCCGGCCGTCAATCCGACGGCGGAATGCGGAAGCGATAATTTTACTTTAACTTTTTGAACCGGCACCACCGCGCACTATAAACCCAGATTGGGCCATTAAACTAGTCCTAGCTAACTAAAGAACGGGAAGAGAGATATACCGAGCGATCCGTGTCCTGCGGTCTTCTCGTCGTCGTCCCGATCTCCCCGCGGAATGTTC
Source organism: Agapanthus africanus (assembly GCA_030015575.1). Lineage (NCBI taxonomy): Eukaryota > Viridiplantae > Streptophyta > Magnoliopsida > Asparagales > Amaryllidaceae > Agapanthus > Agapanthus africanus. The sequence goes on from CM057337.1 coordinate 503,756,951, forward strand.
GGTCTCCACCTCCTCGCCGGAAGGGCACCACGTCGCCGGCTTCTTTTACGGGCTCCCACCTCTGGACCGAGGCAACTCGGGCACGAAGTTGGCGAGTCGACGTGCTCAAGATTTGCTGTAGATGAAGTGAAGATCTATATGTCTCATTTGGGGTTGTAGGGAGTTGCCTTTTGGTGGAGGAAATGAAGTGATAGCATTTTTAGATGAACTTGGGGATTTTTCCAAGCATAAAGAGATGAAAAACCCCCACTCCAAATTGGGACAGCCCCCTCCCTCTTAGTGGCCGGCCTCTTTTAGAGGAGAGAATGAATGGAGAGTCAATTCAAAATCAAAGAGAGTGAACCACAACATAATGCAAGAGAGAGAAAAGGTGATGATGATAAGCAATGATCATCAACCAAAACCAATACTCCATCAACTAATCATCATACCCAAAGTCAAGCCATGATGAAAAGAAGAAGTCAAATGGTGGAGGAATTATCATGATACAACAATATGCAAAGACCACCCTCCATAAATGCTAATTTGCATAAATGCAAATAAAGCCCTCCTCCACCAATCTTCAGCCAATGAAAGATACAAAGAAAATTGGCCGAAACGGAAAAACAAACTGGCAACTCCAAAAACTGATCCCGTAATAAATTACAGGAAAACCCCGCTACTGTATATACATACCCGCATTTGTATTCCGACCGAAATACAAATGCAATGAGACAAAATCTACACAGTACAATACTAGGATCCGGCTTAAACAAAAGCCCGCTAGTATAAACCGTCCGATCATGATTCGTGCAATACCGCACGTATCTGATCGAATCCTGTCATATCTCCATACGGCCTCTACAGCGTTTTGCCCGAAACTTGAGAAACTGGCCTATGGGGGACTCTAAAGACTCGTCAATACTTTGGCTGTGGATTTAACCACTAGCACGTCAGAGGTATTAGCCTATACGTAACGGGCTATCAGGTATTGACCAAAAGGGACATCGATGAGCGAACTCATCCTGACACCCTACTGAGCCTGTCAGTGACAATATCCGTACAGTCCGGTCCGTTCGTCTATGAGCATCGCATGGCGGGCCTAGGGGGTTGGTAAAAGTCAGACCCCCAAAAGCGGTACAAGTCTTGTCGGAGTGTAGCCCAGAACACCCTGAGATACTACTGGAATACCTACCAGTTAATCTCCTGCCTTGGCCAAGGACTTCGTGTACTGGCTCTCCTAGACACAGCGCGACCTCACCCCCAATACCGGGAGAGACGAACCCCTGCAGATCCGCTCACTGCCTCCATGTGGCTCGGGACTGTACCCAACTAAAACCTGTTTGCACGTCTCCTTTGAGCGTGGTAAGGTAGTAATCAAAGTACAGTGGGAACTCACATGAGACAAATGACGATCTTCAGGTCGATGAACTAACCTGTACACATGTCACCAGGGAACTGCTATCTGACGTCAGGTATAAGACCAACTAGCATGTTCCCGGCGAGTCCTGTCCGGTGTACTCATAACCCATTGAGCACCTGTATACATCTTAGGTGAACCAACTGACACCAGTGGCATGTGAGACCGGCCACCGCCCCTCGTCGGGGTCTCGACTGTATACACTAGTCTACTCTGGAGTATCGATGCCCTGTCTCGAAACTCCCACGACTAGGGACCTTTTAAGGATGTGCTTATAGACTACCAGCACTCACGTATATGATCGCCCTCATACTACTGGCAGTCAAGCAAGAATCCTAGGGGCTCTATCAACGTGTAATAGCGACCTGTCAGGCCACCGAAAGCAGTACACGATGATAAAGGTAAACCAGATAGCATACTATCATCTTGAGTAAGACTGTCCTACCGGAATAGGTCCTCCCTCAATCATTACAATCACGTGCCTGTGATCCAATAATTGACTCTGAGGGCACTATCTCCAACAATCTCCCACTTGCACTCAAGGCTAATTATTGCGATGTCGCATACTCACAGCCCGTGTGATACCGAACACCCAACTCCTGTACTAGTCAGTCTCACAAAGCTCGTTTGCGAAACTATTGCGTTTGAGGAATAGCCTCAGCGAGTGGATCCGCTTTGATGTTTCTTTCTATGTCTCTCTATATCTAAAGTTCGCGGAGAAACCCATCTCCCGAAATGAGCAATACCTGTCTTAGAATGTGTCTGGATGTCCGATGGGACCTAGCTCATAAATGAACTCCAAATCCAAACTTCTTAAACTGTATCGTCAACTGAACTTAATCAGTATCCTGTGCCATGCCTCCCTCAGTATTTCCTTGGACCACCTGTCCAAAATACTGACCCTCGTCCGAAGGAAAACTATAACTCTGACGGCCATCCTGTCGTCCAGGTCACCTTGGAAGCCTGGAATGATAACTGTCTCCCGAATGAGGCTGTCGTTATCATATCCCTAGAACATCCACTTATGTTCTAAAACTGCTTCCGACTGTTTCTCCATGATTGGATCAATGTCAACTTATTGCATCTACTGCAAGAACAACATCTGGTGTGGTACTTGACATCTCATGATTGACTCAATCGCCTAAGCAAGTGATTTGCCAATCATGCACATCCCTCTCCCCTTTAGTCTGTAAGACACCTTTAGAGAAGGTGACTCCATCACCTGCAGATACACTACCGTGCATGGAGTCGTCCATTCTAAAACACCTGTAGAATGCTGTCTAAGTACCCTGATTGGGAAACTACCCAAATCTAGATCTAAAACCATAGATCCAGTAACCAGAATGTCTGATATAATATCCAAGTCCTATGTAGAGAAACCACTGTGTGACAACCAAAGAATAACCGATCGTAGTATAGGAATATCACTTCCTACTCTGTGTATGTCATCCAAATACCAGGACATCACACCCTACTACCTTCTTAACAGATCCATCCCCTATTCTGATGAAGTCAAACCTATGACTGTCATGTCAGAAATAGATGATCTATCTCCGCTACATCTGCTTTAGTCTATAAATAGACATAAGCCACTTGTCCACCAATGCTTCCGCTGCTCCCACTGACCACGACAACTCTCTGGCAGAGTCATATAGACGTACACTTCTAAAGCTAGTTTAGAACGACGCTATACTCATCCTCCTGCCGGGTCTCCCGGTCTGGAACAACAGCAATGGCAAGTCTGGGTAAACAAGAACTTCCCTGTCACCGTCCTTGAGGCTACCGGAGTACCTCTCGGGTGCCTGAAGTTACCCACCTTATCTGCAGAGTGGCCAATGGAATGTCAAACCAGATTGAATCTTTAGGTTCCTATCAAAATCTTCAGTAATCGTTTGTGGTTTTGGAATCACTTCCAGTTCTACCATACTCCCAATACTGTTTTCTGAAAAAATCCATTTTTATTAAAACTGTGGCGAGTCTAGAACAATATCACTATTGATCTTCCAGATGGTAGAAAGTCAACCCTCGTCATAGCCTGGGTCAACCCACAAACAGCCATTACAGAAACATGCCTTGAGTTATCCGGAGTCTGGTTTTAAGCATAAGCCGGACAACTCCCCGTACCTTAACATCGTTAAGACACGAACTGTTCTATATCCAAAATAGAAACAGAGGCACTGATTTAATTGAACCAGATTCAAATCATGCAGCTGTCTCCAGTGCATGTCAACTAAATGGAAGGAGGCCGATCAGCGTTACTCAACTTAGGAATGCTTCCAATTATGAGTAACCTGAAAGAGAAGCAAGTTCTCTTAATCATTACTATCAACTGAATACCCTACACAAGTATCTACATCTTCGATCACCTTGAAGAATCCCGATACTTGCAACACCTGGTTCTCTACTTTATTCAAATACCTATAACTTCTCAAAATTTGGACCTTGCATTTCTACGAAACACCTGTCTAAAAAGTAGAGAAGTCATAAGTAAACCGAATATAGTATGAGAACCAACCCCTTTGTCCTCATGGACGCTGGACAACATACAACATAAGTCCTTTGAGTCTAATAACTCATTCCCTGTGTGTCGTAGGTCGAAAACTGTACTTATGGTTAAGAAGAATTACACCATCGTTCAATGCTCCTTACCTAACTATCCACTGATATAGGTAAATGTCATGGACATAATTTCAAAAAGGTACATCTCACTCTATAAAAATAGACGTACAGATATATCAATTTGAAATTGGTGCATAACAACGGATATTCAAAACCAAATATTTGTCGTCCAGCAAACAACCCAGGTGACTTCCTCAAACATCACCAATTACAACGAATCCCGATATAATGAGGAGGATCACCTAATTCCCAATAACTTACTCCCACTCATCATCTGTAAAACCATACAGATGTGAGAATCAAACCTGGTAAATACATACCCTGGAGCAAGTGTCTAATTGGGAAATCAGTTTTCTTTTAACAGTACATAGTGAAACTGAAACATTGAAATGTTTCGATGAGGTATCCCGGTATTTCTAGTAATGCCTCTTCCATTATCCAGATTCACGACTGTAACCGCGTAATTCTTTGCCACCTCTCCAAATCCCTTTATATGTCTTTAGTCATTACCTTCTGCACACCCTTTTAGGCCAAATGGTTTTCTTCCTTCCCTACCGTTCGGCACCAGCCTATGGTTTGGAAGAAGACTATCCAATAAGCATAATGGGTGTACTGTCCTAATCCTAGGAGCACTCGCAATGCGAGAGAAGGTGAGGATAAAAGACAACCGAATAAACCTTATTCCTATTTCTCCCGAACCAGAATCCATCCCCGAACTGGAACAAGTTCCTTTCGAGTTCGTATATAACCATACGATGGAGTATCCAATAAACTGTGGATCTTCGTAGTGATACGGAGTGTCCTGGAGAAATACAAAGGTGAAGTGGGAGTGGTAATGAAATACCTGGTTTGGTCGTGAACATCAGTCGCAATTTACTTTGCCCTCCTTCTAATCTCTTTCTTTGTCTTTACATAATACCTTCTGTACACCGTTTAGGCTAATTGGTTTTCTTCATTCCCTACCGGTCGGCACCTGCCTATGGTTTGGAAGAAGACTATCCAATTTGCGTAATAGGTGTACTATCTCCTAAACTAAAGAGTACTCGCAACCTGAGAGAAGGTAAAAGGAAAAGACAACTGAATAGTCTTATTCGTTTTCTCCAGAACCGGAAACCATCCTCGAATAAATTTCTTCGAGTTCGTATATAACCATATGATGGTTTTGTCCAATGGAAGTGGACGTTCGTAGTAATACGGGGTGTCCTGGAGAAAAGGGTAAAAGTAGGAGTGGCAATGAGGTTTGCAACTCTGACAATCCAAAAGCCAGTATTTAAGAAGGTTCGGTTAATTTTGGTCTCTGAGTCATAGTCTAGGGTCGGGTCAACGGTCGCTGCCAAAGAGAGAGAGAAAAGAAACACTCAGCGTGCACTCTATCCCAGATCAGAATGGTTACCAATTTATCTCATCTGGAAACCTCCCACTGTACCGTCAAATTCTCCTCCAAACCTGAAAGAAGAATTAGTCGGGATCACCCGAGGAGTAAACCAACTCATCAGTGGGAATCGGGATCCAACTATCATCGCATGATAAAGTGACGGAATCCGCTCACATTATCACACTCCAGAAGGTATGCGCATATCTGGCATGTTTCAGTTTCTTTAGAAACTCCCGATGTGATTTTTGCTCCATGCTCTTATGACCTTGGCGTGAGGTCAAAATGTCATAAGTCACATGTCAAGTTCTACCCATCATTGTCCAGGTTAATTTGAACCCATCCGTACATACCCTTGACGTAGGCCAAAATAGTAGTACGACTGTCCCAAACCAACGCATCTATCTATGCAACAGATAAATACCCGGCAGCTACCAATCACTATGCCTCGGCGTGAGGTCAAAATACATAGCTTGAATACTACCGAATATTTAACTGAAATGATGGAGGGCTACGAATGGTTTCTGGCGAAAACCTTTAACGTAATAAACTTGATATCGTTGAAGGAACCGGATAGCTTTATAAAAATATAGTGACGAAAACCTTTGCTAAAGAGGTCACTCCCGGTGAAGGGATCTCGGCTCTTTCCCCGTAGAATGAGGTGCAGGATATTCTAACTGAATACCACGATGCAAAGCAAAAGTAATCGGCTATAGTGAAGTTATTGCCCTGACGCAAACTTCTATCCAAGGGGTCACTCCCGGTGAAGGGATCTCGGCCCTTGCCTCGTCGACTGAGGAGCAGGATATTCCAACTGAATACCACTGTGCTAAATAAAAGTGAACGTCCTTGCAATAACAGTTTTTTGAAAAATGTTCCAACAACATCAGATTAGGTTTGTTTTTAACTTGCATTGATCCAAATCAACGCAGTCCCATCAATTGATCACACCAATAAAGAACGAAAATAATGACGTACGTATATGCCATCCGCATTCGCCACTGGGTCCCGTCATTACCCGTTAGGTTAGTTAACTAACGACAGAGCGGGGACTGGACTAGCGCGGATGCAAAACATATACAACATCTACTAGTATATATATCAATATATAATATTTCGCTCAAGGCGTGATAAAATGCAACATCACAGAAATGTAATAAGCATCACAGAACAATACAGATATCTGGGATCCCCGGGTTTCACAGAGCCGCTACTGAAACCCGACGTTCCCCTGGTTGTGTGGATAGCCTGTGCAATGAAATCCTAGACCCCTACGGGCGCGGCAAGTTACCCGCCAAAACCTGAAGCGAGGCAGCCCCCTTCAGCAATGTGAATGGACCACCCAGCACTTCACGGAATCCAGTAACTTGGGCACCCCTCCTGGGTCAACCTGTACCCCCTACGAGTGCGGCGAATAGCCCGCCAATTCTAGAGTTAAGCCCCCTCCGTCTCAATGCCATGAGATTCGGGCTCGTTGCCCTCTAGAATCCGGCTATCCGTGCACCCCTCCTTGGGGTAATCCTAGTACAGAAAGTAAAATATACATACAACGGGTATATCGACCTCGACCCGGTCGTGCCCCAAAAGAATAATACAAACAGGCAGTGACGGCAGTCCACATGTCGGACGCTCGCCCCGCAATATCAAATGTACATAATACAACAAAACTGTACTAACATTGCATCCAGGCTATCCCCCACGACCAATCCGCAACATCACAGCACAATCACAGAACACCAACGTGAATGTCACGTTCGCAAATCCGTCTAACCGGGCTATAGCAGTTAGACAGGATTTACCGATCAAGTGACATTCACGGTCGCAGATATAATGTAAATACTGTGAACTAATGTGTTTAAAATTTTCGATCGATCAAATTTACTCAAGTGGGCCCCCAAGCACTACTGCAGCACTTAAAGAAATTCTGGGCCCAAAAAGAATATTCCAAAACCCCAATTTTCCTGTACAAGACCCTCTGTAAAAAATTGGTCCAGTGAGGAGGCTAAGTGGCGGCGGAACCGCGGCCCAAGCATGGTTTTGGCCGCGGTTCCGCGGTGGTATAGTGAGATCACGCGACCAAATTTTCACATAGTGCTTAGAATTCCCTGCACAGTATTCTTCAACTACCTGAAAAATTTTTGGAGCCAAAAAAATTTCGACAGAAACCTGATGCTTTGAAAACGCGGATTTTGGAATTTTGTTCGATCGAAAATGTAAACACATTAGACCAAGCTAGACTAGGTTAATGGTGTGGCACTGATACCACTATAAGTGCACGGCGGCGCCCCGGCCGTCAATCCGACGCCGGAATGCGAAAGCTAACTAAAGAACGGGAAGAGAGATATACCGAGCGATCCGTGTCCTCCGGTCTTCTCGTCGTCGTCCCGATCTCCCCACGGAATGTTCGGTCTCCACCTCCTCGCCAGAAGGGCACCACGTCGCCGGCTTCTTTTACGGGCTCCTACCTCTGGACCGAGGCAACTCGGGCACGAAGTTGGCGAGTCGACGTGCCTAAGATTTGCTGTAGATGAAGTGAAGATCTATATGTCTCATTTGGGGTTGTAGGGAGTTGCCTTTTGGTGGAGGAAATGAAGTGATAGCATTTTTAGATGAACTTGGGGATTTTTCCAAGCATAAAGAGATGAAAAACCCCCACTCCAAATTGGGACAGCCCCCTCCCTCTTAGTGGCCAGTCTCTTTTAGAGGAGAGAATGAATGGAGAGTCAATTCAAAATCAAAGAGAGTGAACCACAACATAATGCAAGAGAGAGAAAAGGTGATGATGATAAGCAATGATCATCAACCAAAACCAATACTCCATCAACTAATCATCATACCCAAAGTCAAGCCATGATGAAAAGAAGAAGTCAAATGGTGGAGGAATTATCATGATACAACAATATGCAAAGACCACCCTCCACAAATGCTAATTTGCACAAATGCAAATAAGCCCTCCTCCACCAATCTTCGGCCAATGAAAGATACAAAGAAAATTGGCCGAAACGGAAAAACAAACTGGCAACTCCAAAAACTGATCCTGTAATAAATTACAGGAAAACCCCTCTACTGTATATACATACCCGCATTTGTATTCCGACCGAAATACAAATGCAATGAGACAAAATCTACACAGTACAATACTAGGATCCGGCTTAAACCAAAGCCCGCTAGTATAAACCGTCCGATCATGATTCGTGTAATACCGCACGTATCTGATCGAACCCTGCCATATCTCCATACGGCCTCTACAGCGTTTTGCCCGAAACTTGAGAAACTGGTATGTGGGGGACTCTAAAGACTCGTCAATACTTTGGCTGTGGATTTAACCACTACCATGTCAGAGGTATTAACCTATACGTAACGGGCTACCAGGTATTGACCAAAAGGGACGTCGATGAGCGAACTCATCCTGACACCCTACTGACCCTGTCCATGACAATATCCGTACAGTCCGGTCCGTTCGTCTATGAGCATCGCATGGCGGGCCTAGGGGGTTGGTAAAAGTCAGACCCCCAAAAGCGGTACAAGTCGTGTCGGAGTGTAGCCCAGAACACCTTGAGATACTACTGAAATACCTACCAGTAAATCTCCTGCCTTGGCCAAGGACTTCGTGTACTGGCTCTCCTAGACACAGCGCGACCTCACCCCCAATACCGGGAGAGACGAACCCCTGCAGATCCGCTCACTTCCTCCATGCGGCTCGGGACTGTACCCAACTAAAACCTGTTTGCATGTCTCCTTTGAGCGTGGTAGGGTAGTAATCAAAGTACAGTGGGAACTCACACGAGACAAATGACGATCCTCAGGTCGATGAACTAACCTGTACACATGTCACCAGGGAACTGCTATCTGACGTCAGGTATAAGACCAACTAGCATGTTCCCGGCGAGTCCTGTCCGGTGTACTCATAACCCAAGGAACACCTGTATACATCTTAGGTGAACCAACTGACACCAGTGGCTTGTGAGACCGGCCACCGCCCCTCGTCGGGGTCTCGACTGTATACACTAGTCTACTCTGGAGTATCGATGCCCTTTCTCGAAACTCCCACGACTAGGGACCTTTTAAGGATGTGCTTATAGACTACCAGCACTCACGTATATGATCGCCCTCATACTGCTGGCAGTCAAGCAAGAATCCTAGGGGCTCTATCAACGTGTAATAGCGACCTGTCAGGTCACCGAAAGCAGTACACGATGATAAAGGTAAATCAGATAGCATACTATCATCTTGTGTAAGACTGTCCTACCGGAATAGGTCCTCCCTCAATCATTGCAATCACGTGCCTGTGATCCAATAATTGACTCTGAGGGCCTTATCTCCAACAGTACTCATAACCCAATGAGCACCTGTATATATCTTAGGTGAACCAACTGACACCAGTGGCTTGTGAGACCGGCCACCGCCCCTCGTCGGGGTCTCGAATGTATACACTAGTCTACTCTGGAGTATCGATGCCCTATCTCGAAAACTCCCATGACTAGGGACCTTTTAAGGATGTGCTTATAGACCCCAGCTCCCACGTATATGATCGCCATCATACTGCTGGCCGTCAACCAAGAATCCTAAGGGCTCTATCAACGCGCAATAGTGACCTGTAAGGTCACCTAAAGCAGTACACGATGATAATGATAAACCAGATAGCATACTATCATCTTGAGTAAGACTGTCCTATCGGCATAGGTCCTCCCTCAATCATTGCAATCACGTGCCTGTGATCCAATAATTGACTCTGAGGGCACTATCTCCAACAATCTCCTACTTGCACTCAAGGCTAATTATTGCGATGTCGCATACTCACAGCCCATGTGATATCGAACACCCAACTCCTCTACTAATCAGTCTCACAAAACACGTTTGCGAAACTATTGCGTTCGAGGAATAGCCTTAGTGAGTGGATCCGCTCAGATGTTTCCTTCTATGTCTCTCTTTATCTCAAGTTCGCGGAGAAAGCACTCTCCCGAAATGAGCAATACCTGTCTTAGAATATGTCTGGATATCTGATGGGATCTAGCTCATAAATGAACTCTAAATCCAAACTTCTTAGACTGTATCGTCAACTGAAAATAATCAGTATCCTGCGCCATGCCCCTCTCAGTATCCGCCTGGACCACCTGTCCAAACTACTGTCCCTCGTCAGAGGGAAAACTATAACTCTGACAGTCACTCTGTCATCCAGGTCACCTTGGAAGCGGGGAATGATAACTGTCTCCCGAAGGAGGATGCCGTCATCATATCCCTAGAACATCAACTTATGTTCTAAAACTGCTTCCGAACGTTTCTCCAGGATTGGATCAATATCACCTTATTGCATCTAGTGCAAAAACAACATCTATATCCTTTGTGGAGAAACCACTGTGTGACAACCAAAGTATAACCGATCGTAGTATAGGAATTTCACTTCCTACTCTGTGTATGTCATCCTAATACCAGGACATCACACCCTACTACCTTCTTAACAGATCCATCCCCTATTCTGATGAAGTCAAACCTATGACTGTCACATCAGAAATAGATGATCTATCTCCGCTATATCTGCTTTTAGTCTATAAATAGACATAAGCCACTTGTCCACTATGCTTCCGCTGCTCCCACTGACCACAACAACCCTCTGGCAGAGTCATATAAACGTACACTTCTAAAGCTAGTTTAGAACGACGCTATACTCATCCTCCTGCCGGATCTCACAGTCTGGAACAACAATAATGTCAAGTCTGGGTAAACAAGAACCTCCCTGTCGCCGTCCTTGAGGCTACCGGAGTACCTCTCGGGTGCCTGAGGTTACCCACCATATCTGCGGAGTGGCTAACGGAATGTCAAACCAGATTGAATCTTTAGGTTCTTATCAAATTTTCAGTAATCGTTTGCGGTTCTGGAATCACTTCCAGTTCTACCATACTCCCACTACTGTTTTCTGAAAAATCCATTTTTATTAAAACTGTGGTGAGTCAAGAACAATATCACTATTGATCTTCCAGATGGTAGAAAGTCAACCCTCGTCATAGCCCGGGTCAACCCACAAACAGCCATTACAGAAACGTGCCTTGAGTTATCCAGAGTCTGGTTTTAAGCATAAGCCGGACAACTTCCCGTACCTTAACATCGTTAAGATATGAACTGTTCTATATCCAATATAGAAACAGAGGCACTAATTTAATTGGAACCAGATTCAAATCATGCAGCTGTCTCCAGTGCATGTCAATTAAATGGAGAGAGGCCGATCAGCATTACTCAACTTAGGAATACACCCAGATATGAGTAACCTGAAAGAGAAGCAAGTTCTCTTAATCATTACTATTAACTGAATACCATACACAAGTATCTACATCCTCGATCACCTTGAAGAATCCCGATACTTGCAACACCTGGTTCTCTACCTTATTCTTATACCTATAACTTCTCAAAACTTGGACCTTGCGTTTCTACGAAACACATGTCTAAGAACTAGAGAAGTCACAAGTAAACAGAATATAGCACGAGTACCAACCCCTCTGTCCTCATGGGCGTTGGACAATATACGATACTCTGTATAAGTCTCTTGAGTCTAATAACTCATTCCCTGTGTGTTGTAGGTTGAAAAATGTACTTATGGTTCAGAAGAATTACACCGCTGTTTAATACTCCTTACCTAACCATCTACTGATATAGGTAAATGTCATGGACATTATTTCAAAAAGTTATATCTCACTTTATGAAAATAAACGTACAGATATATCAATTTGAAATTGGTGCATTACAACGGATATTCAAAACCAAATATTTGCCGTCCGGCAAACAACCCAGGCGATTTCCTCAAATATCACCAATTACAACGAATCCCGATATAATGAGGATAATCACCCACTTTCCAATAACATACTCCCACTCATCATCTGTAAAACCATACAGATGTGAGAATCAAACCTGGTAAATACATACCCTGGAGTAAGGACTAATTGGGAAATCAGTTTTCTTTTAATAATACACAGTGAAACTGAAACAAGTAAATGTTTCGAAGGGGTATTCGGGTATTCCTAGTAATTCCTCCTCCATCATCCAGATTCACAACTGTAACCGTATATTTCTTTGCCATCTCTCCAAATCCCTTCATATGTCTTTAGTCATTACCTTCTGTACACCCCTTTAGGCCAATGGTTTTCTTCCTTCCCTACCGCTCGGCACCAGCCTATGGTTTGGAAGAAGACTATCCAATAAGCATAATGGGTGTACTGTCCTAATCCTAGGAGCACTCGCAATGCGAGAGAAGGTGAAGATAAAAGACAACCGAATAAACCTTATTCCTATTTCTCTCGAACCAGAATCCATCCCCGAACTGGAACAAGTTCCTTTCGAGTTCGTATTTAACCATACGATGGAGTATCCAAATAACTGTGGATCTTCGTAGTGATACGGAGTGTTCTGGAGAAATACAAAGGTGAAATGGGAGTGGTAATGAAATACTTGGTTTGGTTGTGAATAGTAGTCGCAATTTACTTTGCCCTCTTACTAATCTCTTTATTTGTCTTTACTTAATACCTTATGTACACCATCGTTAGGCTAATTGGTTTTCTTCATTCCCTACCAGTCGTTACCTGCCTATGGTTTGGAAGAAGACTATCCAATTTGCGTAATGGGTGTACTGCCCTAATCCAAGGAGCACTCGCAACCTGAGAGAAGGTAAAAGGAAAAGACAACTGAATAGTCCTATTCGTTTTCTCCAGAACCGGAAACCATCCTCGAATAAATTCCTTCGAGTTCGTATATAACCATACGATGGTTTTATCCAATGGAATTGGACGTTCGTAGTAATACGGGGTGTTCTGGAGAAAAGGGTAAAAGTAGGAGTGGCAATGAGGTATGCAACTCTGACAATCCAAAAGCCAGTGTTTAAGAAGGTTCGGTTAAGTTTTGTCACTGAGTCATAGTCAAGGGTCGGGCCATGGTCGCTGCCAAAGAGAGAGAGAAAAGAAACACTCAGCGTGCACTCTAACCTAGATCAGAATGGTTATCAATCTATCTAATCAGGAAGCCTCCCACTGTAACGTCAAATTCTTCTCCAAACCTGAAAGAAGAATTAGTCGGGATCACCCGAGGAGTAAACCAACTCATCAGTGGGAATCGAGATCCAACCATCATCGCATGATAATGTGACGGAATCCACTCACGTTATCACACTCCAGAAGGTATGCGCATATCTGGCAAGTTTCAGTTTCTTTAGAAACTCCCGATGTGTGTTTTTACCCCTAGGACCCAAGTGACCTTGACGGAGTCAACAAATCAAAGAGTCCTAGTCAAGTTCAACCCGTCATTATCTGGATTGCATTAAACCCACCCGTACGTGCCCTTGACGGAGTCAACAAGGCCGCATGACTGTCCTATCCAATCCCATTTATGCAACAAACAAGCACCACTTAGCTACCGTACACTACGCCTTGACGGAGTCAACAAACGCAGTACGAATACTAAATAATACCCGTAGAAAATGACGGAGGGGTACGACTGGTTTTTGGCGAAAAACCTTTAACGTAATGAACTTGATATCGTTGAAGGAACTTCAAAGCTTTTTATAAAAAGATAGTGACGAAAACCTTTGCTAAAGAGGTCACTCCCGGTGAAGGGATCTCGGCTCTTTCCCCGTAGAATGAGGTGCAGGATATTCGAACTGAATACCATGATGCAAAGCAAAAAGTAATCGGCTATAGTGAATTTATTAGCATGACGCAAACTTCTGTCTAAGGGGTCACTCCCGGTGAAGGGAGCTCGGCCCTTGCCTCGTCGACTGAGGTGCTGGATATTCATAACCGAATACCACTGTGTAAAACAAAAGAGAACGCCCTTGCAATAACAGCTTTTTGGAAAAATTGTTCCAACAACATCAGAATAGGTTTGTTTAGCTTGCATTGATCCGAATCAATGCTGTCCCGTCAATTGATCACACCACAAAAGAACGAAAATACGATGTATGTATATGCCATCCGCATTCGCCACTGGGTCCCGTCATCACCCGTTAGGTTACTTAACTAACGACAGAGCGGGGACTGGACTAGCACGGATGCAAAACATATACAACATCTACTATTATATATATCAATATATAATATTCGCTCAAGGCGTGACAAAATGCAACATCACAGAAATGTAGTAAGCATCACAGAACAATACAGATATCTGGGATCCCCGGGTTTCATAGAGCCGCTACTGAAACCCGACATTCACCTGTTCGTGTGGATAGCCTGTGCAATGAAATCCTAGACCCCTACGGGCGCGGCAAGTTACCCGCCAAAACCTGAAGCGAGGCAGCCCCCTTCAACAACGTGAATGGACCACCTAGCACTTCACGGAATCCGGTAACTCGGGCACCCCTCCTGGGTCAACCTGTACCCCCTACGAGTGCGGCGAATAGCCCGCCAATTCTAGAGTGAAGCCCCCTCCGTCTCAACGCCATGAGATGCGGGCCCGTTGCCCTTTAGAACCCGTCTACCCGTGCACCCCTCCACGGGGTAATCCTAGTACAGAAAGTAAAAACATACATACAACGGGTACATCGACCTCAGCCCGGTCGTGCCCCAAAAGAATAATATATAAACAGACAGTGACGGCAGTCCACATGCCGGACGCTCGCCCCGCAATATCAAATGTACATAATAATACCAAAACTGTACTACCATTGCATCCAGGCTATCCACCACGACAATCCGCAATATCACAGCACAACACAGAACATCAACGTGAATGTCACGTTCGCAAATCCGTCTAAAAGGGCTATAGCAGTTAGACAGGATTTACCGATCAAATGACATTCACGGTCGCAGATATAATGTAAATACTGTGAACTAACATGTTTAAAATTTTCGATCGACAAAATTTACCGAAGTGGGCCCCAAGCACAACTGTAGCACTCAAAATAAATCTGGGCCCAAAAAGAATATACCAGAAACCCTATTTCCATGTCATAAACCCATTGTAGAAATTTGGTCGAATTTGGCCACAATTCGGCGGCGGATCCGCGGCCAAAACGTGGTTTTGGCCGCTGATCCGCTGCGCTACAGTTACTTCAGCCGACCAAATTTTCACAGAATGCTTATAAAACCCTGCACGTATTTTTGCAATGTACCAAATAATTTTTAGAGCACAGAAAAATTCGACAGAAAGTACGACATGGAAACGCGGTTTTTGGAAAATCCGTTCGATCGAACTTGTAAACATGTTAGAGCAAGATAGACTAGGTTAATGGCGTGGCTCTGATACCATGTAGGACTACGGTAGCGCCCCGGCCGTATATCTTCGGCCAAAATGCGGAAACGAAAATTTTTTCTTGACTTTAAACCGGCACTACCGCATCCTAAAAACCCGGATCGGACCATTAACCTATACCTAGCAAACTAGAAAAGGGATAGAAGGCTATACCGAGCGATCCGTGTCCCTCGGTCTTTGGCCTCCGTCCTGATCTCCTCGCGGAATCTCCGGTCATCACCTCCTCGTCGGAAAGGGCACCACATCGAGAAGTCATTTTACGAGCTCCCACCTCTGGACCGAGGCAGCTCGGGCACGAAGTTAGCAAGCCGACGTGCCCAAGGGTGCTGTAGGATCAGTGTAGAATGCTTTGTTTCTTACGGCTAGTGAAGTTGCCTTTGAAGGAGGGAAGAAGAAGATGAGCTTTTGAGATGGCTATGGATTTTCGTGGCAAAGCATAATATGATATGATAATTTCTCCCACACCAAAAAAGAACCCTCTCTCTCTCACTAGAAGTGGCCGGCCATCACAAATTGGAGAAGAGGAAAATATACAAGGAAGGTGAGTGTAGGAAAAGAAATGGTGACCATAAACCATAAAGCAAGCCTCACATCATAATCCTTATCAATCTAATCTCCAATCCTTTCTCATTAATGCAAAACCATGATGAATGAAAAGCAAAGATGCTTGAACCATCATAATCACTCATTTACAAATAAACCTTCAACAATAGCTAATTTGCACACTTGCAAATTAGCCCCTCCATCAAAAAAGTCCGGCCGTGAAGGAATAAAGGAAAACTGGCCGAAACGGAATGCAAACTGGCAACTTCAAAAAACTGATCCCGTAATAAATTACAGGAAAACCTCGCGACCGTATATACATACCCGCATTTGTATTCCGACCGAATAAAAATGCAAAGAGACAAAATTTACACTGTACAATACTAGGATCCGGCTTAAACCAAAGCCCGCTAGTATTATCCGTCCGATCATGATCCGTGCAATACCGCACGTATCTGATCGAACCCTGCCATATCTCCATACGGCCTCTACAGCGTTTTGCCCGAAACTTGAGAAACTGTCTTTGGAGGACTCTAAAGACTCGTCAATACTTTGGCTGTGGATTTAACCACCAGCACGTCAGAGGTATTAGCCGTACGTAACGGGCTACCAAGCATTGACCAAAAGGGACGTCGATGAGCGAACTCATCCTGACACCCTACTGAGCCTGTCAGTGACAATATCCGTACAATCCGGTCCGTTCGTCTATGAGTATCGCATGGCGGGCCTAGGGAGTTGGTAAAAGTCAGACCCCCAAAAGCGGTACAAGTCGTGTCGGAGTGTAGCCCAGAACACCCTGAGATACTACTGGAATACCTACCAGTAAATCTCCTGCCTCGGCCGAGGGCTTTGTGTAATGGCTCTCCTAGACACAGCGCGATCTCACCCCCAATACCGGGAGAGACGAACCCCTGCAGATCCGCTCACTGCCTCCATGTGGCTCGGGACTGTACCCAACTAAAACCTGTTTGCACGACTCTTTTGAGCCGTGGTAGGGTAGTAATCAAAGTACAGTGGGAACTCACACGAGACAAATGACGATCTCAGGTTGATGAACTAACCTGTACACATGTCACCAGGGAACTGCTATCTGATGTCAGGTATAAGACCAACTAGTATGTTCCCGGCGAGTCCTGTCCGGTGTACTCATAACCCAATGAGCACCTGTATATATCTTAGGTGAACCAACTGACACCAGTGGCTTGTGAGACCGGCCACCGCCCCTCGTCGGGGTCTCGACTGTATACACTAGTCTACTCTGGAGTATCGATGCCCTATCTCGAAAACTCCCACGACTAGGGACCTTTTAAGGATGTGCTTATATACCCCAGCTCCCACGTATATGATCGCCATCATACTGCTGGCCGTCAACTAAGAATCCTAAGGGCTCTATCAACGCGCAATAGTGACCTGTAAGGTCACCTAAAGCAGTACACGATGATAAAGATAAACCAGATAGCATACTATCATCTTGAGTAAGACTGTCCTATCGGTATAGGTCCTCCCTCAATCATTGCAATCACATGCCTGTGATCCAATAATTGACTCTGAGGGCACCATCTCCAACAATGTTCACTTAAGATTGATTTTCTCACTTGATGTGCACAAGTTGTATATGTGATATATGTTTGTGCACTAGTTTGTATCATGATTGATGATACATGCAAACTTGGGTGTGTGTATGACTTACACCATGTTTAGGTTAATGGTTTAGGTTTTTATTTGTTTTGGTAAAACAAAATGGTGGTTTTCTTTGTCTTTGCTTGAAGCTTCATGAAGCTTTCAAGCATCTTTGACAAAGTCTAACCATTTTGTTTTGCATAAGATTTTCATTAACCTAACCATTAACTTAAACTCTAGTTTAGTCTCTATAAAGGTTAACTCACCCATGGTTGCATTATGATAGACTTCACTTGATTATTCCTTTTAATTAATTCATATTCTTTTCTTTCTTCTTCTTCTTCTTCAAGAAGAAGAAAGCTTTTTAGAAAATTTTCAAGTGAAGATTTAGAGTGAGAAATCCAAATCTAAAGTAAACCCACTTCTTATTTCATCCTCCTCTACTACTTGCCATTTAGTTTAGGGTGTTCTCTTCACAAAGTTTATGACCAAGTGAAGAAATAGCTTGAGTTAGTGTCTCCCCGACGTAGATCATCTTCGGTCTCGAAGTCAATGACCTAGCCCGCTCATTTCTCCGAGGAAACCATTGCTAGAGTCCGGAGTTCACGATCGCAGCGAAGGGGACATCTACACGGAGCTATTGAAGTGAAGGACCGGATCTACAAAGGTTGTAATCCCTTTCACTTGTAGTTAAAATGTTTAACTTGCTAGTTTTCGCATAATCTCTAGTATACGATCTTGGTTAGGGTTGTTCGGCACGGCTATTTTTTTTGAAACAGGCATATTTGATGCCTTGTAGAACCTTGTTAGAGTGCTTAGGAACCCTACAGTATAGTTTGGATTTATTTGTGCATTTGATATCGCGGGGTGAGCTTTTGACATGTGGTCTGTCGTCACTGCCTGTTTGTATATTATTTATTTGGGGTATGACCGGGTTGAGGTCGATGTCACAGTTGTACATATTTTCTTTTCAGTACTAGGATTACCCCGCGATGGAGTGCACGGATAGCCGGGTTCCAGAGGGCAACGGGCCTACATCTCATGGCGTTGAGATGGAGGGGGCCTCACTCTTGAATTGGCGGGCTATTCGCGGCACTCGTAGGGGGTACAGGTTGACCCAAGGAGGGGTGCTCAAGTTACCGGATTCCGTGAAGTGTCGAGTGGCCCATTCACATTGATGAAGGGGTTGCCTCACTTCTGGTTTTGGTAGGTGACTTTCCAAACTCGTAGGGGTCCAGGTTTCATTGCACAGGCTATCCACACGACCAGGGGAACGTCGGGTTTCACTTGCGGCTCAAAGGAAACCCGGGGCTCCCAGATTATCAGTATTGTTCTGTGATGCTTATCGCTTATCTGTGATGTTGCATTTATCATGCCTGGAGCGATTATTATATATTGTTATATATATATTATTAGATGTTGTATATGTTTTACACCCGCGCTAGTCCAGTCCCTGCTCTGTCGTTAGTTAAGTAACCTAATGGGTGATGACGGGGCCTAATGGCGAATGCGGATGGTATAGACGTACATCATATTTTTGTTCTTTTCTGGTGTGATTAATTGATGGGACTACGTTGAATCCGATCAATGCAAGGAAAATAGATATATTCGATGTTGTTGGAACAATTTTCAAAAGTTGTTATTACAAGGGCGTTTTCTTTTGTTTTGCACAGCGGTATTCGGATATGAATATCCAGCATCTCATTCTATGAGGCAAGAGCCGAGATCCCTTCACCGGGAGTGACCTCTTGGGCAGAAGTTTGCGTCAAGGTAATAACTTCACTACAGTCGATTACTTTTTGCTTTGCATCAAGGTATTCAGTTTGGAATATCCTGAACCTCATTCCACGAGGAAAGAGTCGAGATCCCTTCACCGGGAATGACCTCTTTAGCAAAGGTTTTCACTACTATATATTTGTAAAAAGCTATCTGGTTCCTTCAACGATATCAAGTTCATGACGTTAAAGGTTTCTCGCCAAAAACCATTCATAGCCCTCCGTCATTTCAGACGGGTAGCACTTAGTATGCATGCTATGTTTGTTGGCCTTCGTCATGGCATAGTGTATGGTAGCTATTTGTTACTTTTCTGTTGTATGGATAGATGCGTTTGTTTTGGACAGTCGTAGTATTATGTTGGCCTTCGTCAAGGGTATGTACGGGTGGGTTCAAATTAACCTGGACAATGACGGGTAGAACTTGACATGTGACTTATGATATGTTGACCTTCGTCAAGGTCATAAGAGCATGGGGTAAAAATCACATTGGGTGTTTCAAACATACAGGAAACTTGCCAGACATGCGCATACCTTTTGGAGTGTGTTAACTTGAGTGGATTCCATTAAGTTATCATGCGATGATAGTTGGATCCCGATTCCCACTGATAAGTTAGTTTACTTCTCGGGTGATTTTAGATGATCTCGACTAATTCTTCTTTCAGGTTTGGAAGAGAATTTGAGGATACAGTGGGAGACATTCTGATTAAAATAAAGTGATTAACCATTCTGATCTAGGTTAGAGTGCAGCTGTGTGTTTCTTTTCTCTCTCTCTCTTTGGCAGCGACCATGGCCTGACCCTAAACAAGAACTCATAAACCAAGTTAACCGAACCTTCTTAAAATGCACTGACTTTTGGATTGTCAGAGTTGCATATATCATTGCCACTCCTTCTTTTACCCTTTTCTTTTCTCCGGAACATTCCGTATCACTACTAAGGTCCACATTTATTTGATATGACCATCGTATAATTACATACGAACTCGAAGAAACTTGTTTCAGATTCGAGAATGGTTTCCGGTTCTGGAGAAAAAGGATAAGATTATTCAGTTGTCTTTTCCTTTTACCTTCTCTCAGGATGTGAGGGCTCCTAGGATTAAGAGAGAGTACACATATTGCGCTTATTGGATAGTCTTCTTACAAACCATAGGCAGGTGCCAAAAGGTGGGGAAGGAAGAAAAACAATTAGCCTAAGTGTGGTGTATAGAAGGTAATAAGTAAAGACAAATAAAGGGATTAGAAAGAGAGCAAAGTAAATTGCGACTGCTATCATTCATGACCAAACCGCGTATATCATCGCCACTCCTACTTCACCTTTGAATTTCTCCATAACACCCTGTATCACTACGAAGATCAATATTTAATGGATAATCCATCGTATATTTACATATGAACTCGAAGGAACTTGTTCCAGTTCGAGAATAGATTTTGGTTCAGGAGAAATAGAATAAGGTTTATTCAGTTGTCTTTTATCTTTACCTTCTCTCAGGTTGCGAGTGCTTCTAGGATTAGGAGAGTACACCTATTATGCTTATTGGATGGTCTTCTTCCAAACTATAGGCTGGTGTCGAACGGTAGGGAAGGAAGAAAACCAATTGCCTAAGGGTGGTGTACAGAAGATAATGAGTAAAGACAAATAAAGGGATTTAGAGATATGGCAACGAAATATACGGTCACAGTCATGAATCTGTATAATGGAAGAGGCATTACTAGGTATACCCGTCTACTCCTTCGAAATATTTTAATGTTTCAATTTCACTATGCGTTGTTAATTGAAAACTGATTTCCCAATTAGATCCTTGCTCCAGGGTATGTATTTACCAGGTTTGATTCTCACATCTGTATGGTTTTATAGATGATCAGTGGGAGTAAGTTATTGGGAATTAGGTGATTATATCCTCATTATATCGGAATTCGTTGTAATTGGTGATATTTGAGGAAATCACCTGGGGTTTTGCCTCACGGCAAATATTTGGTTTTGAATATCCGTTGTTATGCACCAATTTCAAACTGAAATATCTGTACGTTTATTTTATAAAGTGAGATATAACTTTTTGAAATTATGTCCATGACATTTACCTATATCAGTTAATGATTAGGTAAGGAGCATTAAACAGCCGTGTAATTATTCTTAACCATAGTACAGTTTTCAACCTACGACGCACAGGGTTTGAGTTATTCAACTCAGGGGACTTATACAAAGTATTGTATGTTGTCCAGTGTCCATTAAGATAAAGGGGTTGGTGCTCGTACTATATTTTGTTTACTTGTAACTTCTCCAATTTTAGACAAGTATTTCGTAGAAATACAAGGTCCAAGTTTTGAGAAGTTATAGGTACAAGAATAGAGTAGAGAACAATGTGTTGCAAGTATCAGGATTCTTGAAGGTGATCGAAGATGTAGATACTTGTGTTTGGTATTCAGTTGATAGTAATAGTTTTGAGAACTTGCTTCTCTTTCAGGTTACTCATATTTGCATGCAGTCCTAGTTGAGTAATGTTGATCATCCTCCTTCCATTTAGTTGACGTGCACTGGAGACAGATGCATAATTTGGATCTTTTTCCAATTAAATCAGTGCATCTGTTTCTATCATGTATATAGAATGGTTCATATCTTAACGATGTTAAGGTATATGGAGTTGTCCGGCTTATGCTTAAAACCAGACTCTGGATAACTCAAGACACGTTTCTGTAATGGCAGTTTGTGGGTTATCCCGGGCTATGACGAGGGTTAACTTTCTACCATTTGGAAGATCAATAGTGATATTGTTCTTAACTCGCCACAGGCTTAGTAAAATGGACTTTTTTAGAAAACAGTAGTGAGAGTATGGTAGAACTGGAAATGATTCCAGAACCACAAACGATTACTGAAAATTTAATAGAACCTAAAGATTCAATCGGGTTTTAACATTCCATTAGCCACTCCACAGATATGGTGGGTAACCTCAGGAACACAAAAGGTTCTTCGATATCCTCAAAGACGGTGACAGGGAGGTTCTTGTTTACCCAAGCTTGCCATTACTGCTGTTCTAGACTATGAGACCCGGCAGGAGGATGAGTATAGCATTGTTCCAAACTAGCTTTAGAAGTGCACGTGTATATGACTCTGCCAGAGGGTTGTTGTAGTCAGTGGGAGCAGCGGAAGCATAGTCGATAAGTAGCTTATGTCTATTTATGGACAAAAGCAAGTATAGCGGAGATACATCATCTATTTTTGATGTGACAGTCATAGTCTTTGACTTCATTATAATAGGAGATGGATTTGTTAAGAAGGTAGTAAGGTGTGATGTCCTGGTATTTGGATGACATGCACTTTTGTAGGAATTGAAATTCCTATACTACGATCGGTTATACTGTAGTTGTCACATAGTGGTTTCTCCACAAATGATATGGATATTATATCAGGCATTCTGGTTACTGGATCTATGGTTTTAGATCTAGATTTGGTAGTTTCCCAATCTGGGTACTTTGACACTATTCTAAAGGTGTTTTAGAATGGACGACTCCTGGCATGGTGGTGTACCTGCAGGTGATGGAGTCACCCTCTCTAAAGGTGTCTTCCAGACTAAAGGGGAGAGGGATATACATGATTAGCATATCACTTGCTCTGGTAATTGAGTCAATTATGAGATGTCAAGTACAACACCAGAAGTTATTTTTGCACTAGATGCAATAAGTTTATATATTAATCCAATCCCGGAGAAACGTTCGGAACCAGTTTAAGAAAATAAGTGGATGCTCTAGGGATATGGTAACGGCTGCCTCCTTCGGGAGACAGTTATCATTCCAGGCTTCCAAGGTGACCTGGATGACAGAGTGACTGTCAGAGTTCTAGTTTTCCCTCTTGACGACAGGCAGTAGTTTGGACAGGTGGTCCAAGTGGATACCGAGGAAGGCATGGCGTAGGATACTGGTTAAATTCAGTTGACGATACAGTCTAAGAAGTTTTCTGGATTTGGAGTTCATTTATGAACTGGGTCCCATCAGATATTCAGACATATTCTAAGACAGGTATTGCTCACTTCAGGAGATGGTTTTCTCCGCGAACTTAAGATAAAGAGAGACATAGAAATAAACAATGGAGCGGATCCACTCACTGAGGCTATTTCTCGAACGCAATAGTTTTTCAAACGAGCTTTGTGAAACTGATTAGTAGAGAAGTTGGGTGTTCGGTATCATACGGGCTGTGAGTATGTGACACCTAAATAATTAGCCTTAAGTGCAAGTGGGAGATTGTTGGCTATAGTGCCCTCAAGTCAATTATTGGATCGCAGGCACGTGATTGCAATGATTGAGGGAGGACCTATACCAGTAGAACAGTCTTACTCGAGATAATACACTACTACAATAAGGGGTTGCCCCTACGGCTTAATCCGTAGGGGCAAAGCACTGCCCCTACGGATATATGCGTAGGGGCTCGAAAATACACCGTAGGTGTAATGGCCGCAGGTGCAAGTCTTCGCCCTGAACATGCCCCTTCGGATAAATAATTGCCCCTACGGTTTCCTCCGTAGGGACTCATGTCTCTACGGTGTATTCCGTAGGGACAAAATTGTCACACCCGAAATTTAGTTTGTGACTGGCACATAAATCACACAACGTCTAACGGCGTAACGTAACTTAAGTAAGCCGAAACCCAGAAATCTAAACCTTTTAAAGAAAATTAAAGAGGTGAAGTTTTGAAATAAAGGTATGATGAAAATCAAACGTTTTCTTAAAGGCATAGATAATGGAACATGAAAATGCAATTGGGTTATACTAGTTGAAAACATGTTTCGTCTTTTTAAAAATTTGGGCAGCACCCCCCTTGTATATTTGGGACCAAAACTACATATACAAGATAATATAAAAAGCATCCCCAAGCTGGAGCTAGCTCTTCGCCAATCGGCGGAATCGCAACCACGCAAGTCAGAAATATATGTATATGACACCCAACGGCGAAGATCAACATAAAAGAATAATGTAAATAAAGCAAGACAACAAATCTCCCAACAGCGAACATACAAGCCATTGCTCTAAGTCTCGCAACCACAAGTTTTGCTAAGTCTTACTACTTATACAAATACTAGTTTCTGATTGATGGAGTTGACTAGATACAACAAGAATAATAATACAAGAGTGGGCACGATCCAATGTGTCCCACCTACCATAGCAAATCACCCGAATGCAAGCTGTGTGCCAGCGATACCGCTACTGGTTTTTAGTTATGTATATGCCGTAGAGGCCATTGTTCTACATATAATGTATATTATAGTGGATGCTTGGATATATATAGAGAGGACTTTCTTGCTCGATATGATAGTATGCTATCTGGTTTTACTTTGTCTTAACAGGTTGAATGGTATTGGGTTACTGTCTTGCTCTCACATGTTGATAAAACTTTTAGGATATGTACTTGACAACTAGGACTATGATGCAGATCATACTAGTGGGGCCAGGGTAGTCTACGAGTACATCCTATAACTGTTCCTAGTCGAGGGTGTATTGAGACAGGGCATCGATACTTCAGAGTAGACTAGCGTATACGCATCTTGACACATATGATGGGCAATGGATGATCCCACATCCATTGGTGTTTAACATCATAGATGGTATACGGGTGCTTAGTGAAGACTGGG
Source organism: Agapanthus africanus (assembly GCA_030015575.1). Classification (NCBI taxonomy): domain Eukaryota; kingdom Viridiplantae; phylum Streptophyta; class Magnoliopsida; order Asparagales; family Amaryllidaceae; genus Agapanthus; species Agapanthus africanus. The sequence continues at coordinate 503,782,127 of CM057337.1, forward strand.
TACACTGAACGGACTCGCCGAGAACTCCTTGTTGGTATTATACCTATCGTCAGATAGCAGTTCTCTGGTGACACTGGTACAGGTTAGTCTGTAGACCCGAGATCGTCATAGAGTCTTGTGTGATTCCCACTGTGGTTTGATTTCCACCTTACCACGTTCAAGAGAACGTGCAAAACGGTGGCTTTTGGGTACAGTCCCGAATCACATGGAGGCAATGAGCGATATGAGGGGTTTTGTCTCTCCCGGTATTTGGGGTTGATGTTGCACTGTGTTCGATTGGATATAACTGGAAGTCCCTGGCCAGGGATGATTTGGAAATCTACTGGTAAGTGTTATCAGTAGTTTCTCGACCTGCTATGAGCCTCACATCGACACGACTTATCGGTTACTGGGGTTGGACGTTTACCACCCCTAAACTGGATATGCGACATATCAGACGAAGAGACCGGACTGTAAGGTAGTGTTACTGATTGGATTTACAGGAGTTAGAGCGGACTTGCTTGTTGATCTTCTGAATATGGAAATCTTGGTTCAAATTCATCAATGCGGGATTCAAGATGTTCCCTTTTTTTCATTTATTGCGATTCTTTCTTCACGAATATCATAATTGGAATAGTCTTCTCATTAGTCAGAAGAAATCTATTTATGTTTTTTCAAAAGAAAATAAAAGAATATTTCGGGTATCAAACGGGAACTGCGAGCAAATAGAACACCTTTCAGTAGTATCAATACAGTTACATGGATCGTAAATGCATGAATGTAATGGACCAAAAAATCTGCAGTTCCAAGTGGAATAGGTAACAAAGCTACTTTGCCTCCTACTGCTACTAACTCACCACCTCCCCAAGTTAAGCTGATACTTGTTGTTGCACCGGGGGCGGTTACGCCAGGTGCTAAAGCGTGACATGCGAGAAACGATAATAAATCTCGTCGTTAATTTGGAATTAAAAAAATAGATATTTATCATTCAATACCCGGGTGGCCGTTACGTTTACCTGACCGCTTGCGGCTTGTTGGTGTTTGATGTGATCATCACCTACTGCCGCCGTATTGACGAGTCTTTAGAGTCCTATATAGAGGTTTCCAGGTGTTAGTTATAGGTATGCCCTAGAGGTCATTACTATACATACGATGTATATTGTAGTGGATGCTTGGACATATACATGGAGGACTTTCTTGCTCGACATGATAGTATGCTATCTGTTCGCTCTTTATCATAACATGTACACTGATTGTCTCTATATTACATGTTGATAAAGCCCTTAGGATATGTACTCGACTACTGGAACTATGATGCAGATCATACTAGTGGGGCCAGGGTAGTCCAAGAGTACATCCTATAACTGTTCCTAGTCGAGGGTGTATCGAGACAGGGCATCGATACTCTAGAGTAAACTAGCGTATATGCATCTTGACCCATATGATGGGCGATGGATGATCCCATATCCATCTGGTGTGGTGACACCAAAGATGGCGTATGGGTGCTCAGTGGAGACTGGGTACACTGATCGAACTCGTCGAGAAATCTTAGATGGTATTATACCTATCGTCAGATAGCAGTTCTCTGGTGACACTGGCACATGTTAGTCTGTAGACCCGAGATCGTCATAGAGTCTTGTGTGATTCCCACCGTGCTTTGATTTCTACCTTACCACGTTCACGAGAACGTGCAAAATGGTGGCTTTTGGGTACAGTCCCGAATCATATGGAGGCAATGAGCGATATGAGGGGTTTCGTCTCTTCCGGTTTTGGGAGTTGATGTTGCGCTGTGTTTGATTGGCTATAACTGGAAGTCCCTGGCCAGGGCTGTTATGGAGATTTACTAGTAAGAGTTATCAGTAGTTTCTCGACCCATTATGAGCCACACAACGACATGACTTATCGGTTACTGGGGTCTGACGTTTACCACCTCTAGACTAGATATGCGACATATCAGACGAAGAGACCGGACTTTACGGGAGTGTTCCTGATTGGATTCACAGGAGAATGTACAGGCTTGCTTGTTGATCTTCTGAATGCTCAATACCCGGGTGGCTGTTACGTTTAGCTGACCGCTTGCAGCTTGTGGGTGTTTGATATGATCATCACCAACTGTCGGTGTATTGACGATTCTTTAGAGTCCTACACAAAGGTTTCCTGGCTCACGCAAAACGGAGTAGGAGCATATATGTGATATGTGCGGGACCGAGAATAATACGTGTATATGATACCGTATTCGATTCTCGCGATATATGATATCAGCCGGGTATATGTGATATAGCCGGGTCATCGGATCAAGTGTTGATTCGATGAACTGACACATATTGTATTAGTCGGTTACATATAATATAGCTGGGTTATTAAGTCAAGTGTTGATTTAATATGTGATATATTACATTACATTAACTAATATAAGCTCACTTAAATGATTCTTTTTCTCACTTGATGATACATTGATATATATGTGATATATGTTAATTGTATTATTTTCTTTTGTTACATTATATATTATATATGTGATATATATAATATTGTAAAATGTTAGGGTTAAACTTGCAACTAGGGTTTTGAGATTATTACCATGGCTAAGATTATGGTTTGATATATATATATATATATATATATATATATATATATATATATATTTATGCAAAATTCAAGAAGAAAAGACTTTTGGCAAAAGAGTTGCTATTGTTGCTAAGTCTTCTCTCTTGATATTTCGCTTAGATATTTCTAAACCAAACCCTAACCCTAGACCATGGTAAACTCTCTACAAGTGTTAAGCATGACATGCCTAATCCTAGGTTGCAATTCTAAGCTCAACAATAATTCATTTTCATCACAACTTCATCTTCTTCTTCCTCTCTCCAAAAGCTTTCTAGCTCTTACTTGGTGATGATTGTGTGTGTGAAATCGAAAACAAAAGAGAGCAAAATTCCTACTTCATCATCCTCATCTATTCTAGCCACTTATATTAGGGTGTTTGCTTCACTAATACTTGAGTAGTGAAGTGAGAGCTTGGGTTTGTGATTCTTCAAGGTAGATCATCTTGGATTTTGAAGATTACTAGCAAGGATACATCATTCTCTTCATGGAGCCTCTCTAGAGTCCGGTAGCATGATGATTGCAGCGAAGGGACCTCAATCCGGAGCTAATGAAGCGAAGGAACGAACTACAAATGTTGTAATCCCAAACTCTTAGATGTTAAGTTGTTAACCTGTTAGTTTAGTTTGATTCTCTAGTTAAAGATCTAAGGTTAGGGTTATCTATAATGGAAAAAATTTAAACTTGGCATGGATGATGCCTCCTGAAACCATGCTGCCATTGTAGGTATCCCAATAGTGGTATCCGAGCCTAGCTAGATAATTTGACGGATTGTGTAGGATTACGAAACCGAAACAACTCCAAAACTTGACGCATCAAAAACATGTTTCTGTCGATTTTTATATGAGCTCTAAATTTTTTTTAAACAACTGCAGAATGTTGTATGTGATATAATATGAACACTGGTAAAATTTGAGGCCATTCAGAGAATTTTTGGCCGGCCACATACCCCCTCATCTCGGGTCAAATTCGAGCACCCCCCTCAAATTTTTTCAGTGTTCCACTAACTAGGTTTTGGTACTTCACGTGTTATTTATTTTTGTTAAAATTGCATGTGATGTTAATTTACTGCATTAACTATTCGGTGTGTTTCGTATTCGTAATTCTAGTTTTGTTTCGTTTATTTTAGACGGTGTTAAAAAGTTCGATCAGATATCAAATACCCACTTTAACCCTTGCCGGAATTTTTTTCAATAGTTGGATCTTTTTCTTAGTTAAAGAACATTCAAATATCGTGCAAGTGACGCGGTGGACCCTCTAGAAGAACGTAACCTTAACTCGATTGTGTGACCATCAGAACCGCCTCTAAACCCTATGGTTTGTGGTAGTTCAACGTTGCCACATGTGAGGCATTAGTTTGACCTTTCTACGGCTGGTTCATTGGTACTGAGGCATGTGATGGATGCTTTTAGACTACGCTCAAGGGTTGAGCATTTAGGGAAATTTTGGGTGTTTGTTGATTCGATCGGAATGTTTAACGTCGTCTAGTTTTTCTGGAATGTTTAACTATATGTGGAATTCATATAGTTAGGCATGAAATACAAAGTATGTGATATTTCGTGTTTACGATGTCTAAGGAGATTATGGATTCCAAATGTTGTAGTTTTTCACTTTCTTTTCTGCGACCGTAAGTGTAATATGTGGTATATCGCCGTTTGCGTTGCTATATGTCAACGACAATTGTGATAGGAATATTTACTTACGTTGATGATATGTGATGTTATGTGTTGCTGTGATATGTTATATTGGATCGTCGTATTTTGAATAGCCGGGGGTTTTATGTGAGATGGGGTTTTTTATTTTCATTCATATAAAATTCATTGTATGTAATATTCTTTTATTGGAGCACTTCCGAGTTGAGGATGATGTCACCATTGTATATTATTTACTTTTCCGTATTAGGATAGACCCAAGGAGTAGAGTACAAGTAGCCTGGTTTTAGGGTCCAATATGAGGCCATCTCGAGGAGTCGAGACCGGGTCTCCTAACCCTAGAATTGGGAGGGTTGCTTTCTGATCTCGTAGGGGTCTAGGGATGTGGGTTTGGCTATTCATCGCGACCGTGGAATCCGTGTTTTATACAGGCTCAAAATAAAACACGGACAACCTTGTATATCCAATATTTCATATGTTTCTTTTTCTACTGATATACTGTGATGTGATCATTTTATATGTGTGAGACAAATGATTTGTTATTGTATATATGATATATAATAAACGTTGCTTATGTTTTACACCCGCGCTAGTCCTTCCCCAGTATGCCGTTAGTTAAGTAACCTAACGGTGCATAACGGGACACTGTGGCGAATGCGGATGGCTTAAGCGTACGTTGTATTTTCGTTTCTTCTGTGATACTTAGGAAGCTTAAATGATGGGATTCATTAATGAGATTAATGAAAGAAAAAGAAATCTAAAAGATGTTGTAGAATCAAAATTATAAAAAGGGTAGCTCTAGTTTTGCTTTGCATTGCGGTATTCCTTGATCCAGCACCTTATTCTATAAGGAAAGAGCCGAGATCCCTTCACCGGGAGTGACCTCTTTAGCGAAACTCACAGATGCTACAACTCACTCGGTTTTGTTTTCGATTGCTTCTATAGTTCTTACTTTGCATAGCGGTATTTTTGAAATATCCTGCACCTTGTTCGATAAGTAAAGAGCCGAGATCCCTTCACCAGGAGTGACCTCTTTAGCAAAACTAGAAAAAGCTTATAAAACACTCCTTTTCAAAATCACTTGTTTCTACAACGATATCATGTTCATTACGCAAAAGGTTTTCATAAATACCTGTCGTAGCCCTTCGTCATTTCAGATAAAGACTAGTTATTATTCGTGCTGCGTTTATTGGCCTTTGTCAAGGCGTAGTGTGCGGTAGCCGACTAGTACTTATCTGTTTAAGCATGAGATGCGATTGGATTAGGGTAGTCGTACGACCTTGTTGGCCTTTGTCAAGGGTCGTATGGGTGGGTTTAATTCAATCGGGAAATGACGGGTTGAACTTGACTAGCGTCCTATGGTTTGTTGGCATTTGTCAAGGTCATAAGGGTTTAGAGTAAAAGTTTTATCAGAAATTTCAAGAGATGAAATTTGCAATGAGATTGCATACGTTCTATAAGATAGTTGGATCCTAATACCCACTGCGAGTAAGAGTTACTCCTGGGAAAGTTTTACACTGACAATTAGTCGATCAAGTAGGTGTTTAGAAAGGTGCGAATGGGGTTATGCCCCTGGGAAAACGAGGTTTATTTTAATTAGGTCCGTGTGAAAGCACGGGGAACCTCCCTCAAAGTACCGACACTGGCCTGGCCGAAAGATTGGCAAACTTGTAAGCTGTAATTAATCCTGGCTAGTCTTTCCTTTTAGAGATTGAAGGAAGATTTGACTCAAACAGTGGGAGCCATCCTGATTAGATAAAATAATAACCAATCTAATCTTGCAAGAGCGCACGCAGAGTGTTTTCTTCTCTCTCTCTCCAGGTAGCGACCATATCACGCCTAAATCAAGATAATAATACAGATGTATTGACCGAACCCGCTTGTTATACTGAGCGGGGAAACGTTAGTACCGCTCCAACTTATAATTGTTATAAGACCGAGCAAAAAATAGGGGATTACCAGGATTCCCGTGCCGCCCAAACGAAGAAAGTGCATGATAATGCATCTTCTTCGGGTGTGTTCATTACAGAGAACTTTCTCAGTATCCTTTACGTCCTGGGTATGAGATACCGGATCAGGATCCCACATATGTAATCTGTTACATGGGCTAAAGATAGGTAGAGAACTGAGAATGGGTGATAAGTTTCAAGAGTTGGAAATGATACAAGTGTTAAAGCCAAAGCAGTTAGCAGTTATCACCCTGTATTACAAAATATATTGATTCTGAATGAATGTTATTAGATACCGAACCTGATATACAATATCATATCAGTCTCTTTATTTAGTAAAGAAGGATATAATTTTGTATTGATGGATAATGTTTTGAACATTTCCTATATCAAGAGTTGATCGGTTCAGGCACGTTATTTAAAAGCATATACGTTCTAAATCAAAGTACAGTTCTAAACGTACAAAACACACACAAGAGGAAGAGTTCAGAAATGAACGAATCCTTCTTGAGGCATTATAGACTAGGTCATATCAATGCGACCCGACTAGATGAAGTTACATAAAGATGTATATTTAAATCAGTTTGAATTTACATCTTGTGAAACTTGCCAGTCATGTCACAAAGATAAGATGACCATAGCTCTATTTATTGGAAACAGAGAAAGAGTTTTCGAACTCTTGGGATTGATACATGATGATGTATGTAGGTCCCCTGTTTACATATGCCAGGACTGGTTTTTTGTACTTCATTACATTTACTGACGATCTCTCAAGATTCGGATATATGTTCCTGTTAAAACACAAGTCAGGAGCTTTTGAGAAATTCATAGAATATAAGTTAGAAGTAGAGAACCAAAACGGGTATAAGTGTTATGTCCTATGATGTGATCAGGGAGGAGAATACTTGAGCACGGATTTCCTGGACTATTCTAAAGGAGAATGAGATTCACTCTCAGCATTACTCCTTCGTATACACCACAATATGTCGGTATATCGGGGCGGAGCAATCGCACCCTATGTAATATGGTGTGCTCTATGATGAGTAATACGGAGTTGCCTATTTCCTTTTTGGGGTTATGCACCTGAGAAGCTGCATACCTATTGAATTGGGTTCCAACCAAATCAGGTGCCTACCATTCCATATGTGATATTGTAAGTCTACGATAGCGTCCCGGCCGTCATTCTGACGCCAAACGCGGAACAAAAACCTTTACAACTAGCGCTATCGCATACTATAACCCGGATCTTGCCATTAACGCTAAACTAACAAACTGTAAAGAGGTAGAAAGGCTATACCGATCGATCCGAGTCCTTCGGTCTTTAGCCATTATCCCACGCTCCTCGCGGCAACTCCGATCTCTTGTCTCCTCATCGAGGTGGCACCACATCAACGGATCTTTAAACGGGCTCCCGTCTTTATAACGAGGCAACTCGGTCATCAAGTCTGCTAAAAAAGATGACCAAGATGAAGTAGAGAATGAGTAGAATATTTTGTCTCAAACACCCTAGGGTTCTCAACACATGAGAGGGTTAGGATGGAGGTTGAAGAAGATGCTTAGGATTGGAAATGGTGAACTCAAGAAACACTAGTGAGCAAAAGAAAATCAAGCCCATAAACTTGTGTTGTGTTTCTTCTCATGTGAATAGATATATATGAGGTTTATTTATCAAAGACCAAAGAAAATATCTAATGAAAATATCTCCTCAAATATCTCTTCACAAAACAAAACTCATTAATACTTAATGACTCGCTAGATGACTCATTACAAGAGTCATTAGTGATCATTCTAGAAGTAATGAGCCACCAAGAATGAGTCACCCTTTCCAAAACCTATTTAATCATTTAAACTAAAATGATTAATCCAAAAAGAAATGCATCTTCTAAAATATTCTTGTAACGGATTACGAGAATACCCCTCACCAGTATATACATACCTGTATCTGTATTACGACCGAATACGAATACGAGAAACTAAAATATTCCGACTCAATATAATACATGGATACGGCTTAAACCAAAGCCCACCAGTATTATCTGTCCGAGATATGACACGTGCACAAATGCACATGCATTTTCGAACCCTGCCATAAAACCATACGGCCTCTACAACGTTTCGCCCGAACTTGGGAAACCATCTGTGGGGGACTCTAAAGACTCGTCAGTACCCTGGCAGTGGATTTAACCACAAGCACGTCAGCGGTACTAGTTGTGCGTAACGGCTGCCCATGTACTAACCAAAAGGAAAGCCTGATGAGCGAACTCATCCTGGAACCCTACTGAGCCTATCAGTGACAATATACATACAGTCCGGTCCGTTCGTCTATGAGTATTGCATATCGGGCCTAGGGGGCTGGTAACTCAGACCCTAAAAAGCGGTATAAGTCGTGTCGGAGGGTAGCCCTGAACACCCTGAGATACTACTGGAGTACCTACCAGTAAATCTCCTGCCTCGGCCGAGGGCATGTGTAATGGCTCTCCTAGACACAGCGCGATCTCACCCCCAATACCGGGAGAGATGAATCCCCTGCCGATCCGCTCACTTGCCTCCATGTGGCTCGGGACTGTACCGAAAAAAACCTGTTTGCACGACTCCTTTGAGCCGTGGTAGGGTAGAAATCAAAGCACAGTGGGAACTCACACGAGACAAATGACGATCTCAGGTCGATGAACTAACCTGTACACATGTCACCAGGGAACTGCTATCTGACGCTAGGTATAATACCAACTAGCAGGTTCCCGGCGAGTCCTGTCCGGTGTACTCATAACCCAATGATCACCTGTATACATCTTAGGTAATCCAACTGACACCAGTGGCTTGTGAGACCGGCCACCGCCCCTCGTCGGGATCTCGACTGTATACACTAGTTTACTCCGGAGTATCGATGCCTTGTCTCGAAACTCCCACGACTAGGGACCACTTTTAAGGATGTGCTTATAGACTACCCAACTCTCACGTATATGATCGCCATCATACTGTTGGTAGTCAAGCAGGATCCTAAGGGCTCTATCAACGTGTAATAGTGAACAGTCACTTAAAGTTGTACACGATGATAAAGGCAAACCAGATAGCATACTATATCTCGAGTAAGATTGTCCTACCGGTGTAGGTCCTCCCTCAATCATTGCAATCACGTACCTGCGATCCAATAATTGACTTTGAGGGCACTACATCCAACAATCTCCCACTTGCACTTAAGGCTAATTATTGCGATGTCGCATACTCACAGCCCGTGTGATACCGAACACCCAACTCCTCTACTAATTAGTTTTACAAAGCTCGTTTGTAAAACTCTTGTGTTCGAGAAATAGCCTCAGCGAGTGGATCCGCCCTGATGTTTCTTTCTATGTCTCTCTTAATCTTAAGTTCGCGGAGAAAACCATCTCCCGAATTAAGTAATTCCTGTCTTAGAATATGTCTGGATATCTGATGGGACCTAGTTCATAAATGAACTCCAAATCCAACCTTCTTAGACTGTATCGTCAACTGAACCCCTGCACCATGCCTCCCACAGTATCCTCTTGGACCACCAGTCCATAATACTGCCCCCTTCGTCAGAGGAAAAACTATAACTCTGACAATCACTCTGTCATCCATGTCACCTTGGAAGCCTAGAATGATAACCGTCTCCCGAAGGAGGCTGCCGTTATCAAATCCGTAGAACATCCACTTATGTTCTAAAAACTGCTTCCGAATGTTTCTCCAGGATTGGATTAATATAAACTTATTGCATCTAGAGCAAAAACAACATCTGGTGTGGTACTTGACATCTGATGATCAACTCAATTGCCTAAGCAAGTGATATGTGGATCATGCACATCCCTCTCCCCTTTAGTCAGTAAGACACCTTTAGAGAGGGTGACTCCATCACCTGCAGGTACACCACCATGCCAGGAGTCATCTATTCTAAAATACTATTAGAATACTGTCAAAGTACCCACATTGGGAAACTACCCAAATATAGATCTAAAAGCATAGATCAAGAAATCAGAATGTCAGATATTATATCCATATCCTTTGTGGAGAAACAACTGTGTGACGACCACAGTATAACCGATCGTAGTACAGAAATTTTACTTCCTACTTTGTGTATGTCATCCAAATACCAGGACATCACACTCTACTATCTTCTTAACAGATCCATCCCCTATTCTGATGAAGTCAAACCCATGACTGTCACATCAAAATTAGATGATCTATCTCCGCTATATCTGCTCAAGTATATAAATAGACATAAGCTTCTTACCCACTATGCTTCCGCTGCTCCCACTGACCACAACAACCCTCTGCCAGAATAATATATACGTGCACTTCTAAAGCTAGTTTAGAACGACGCTATACTTAACCTCCTGCCGGGTCTCATAGCCTGGAACAACAGTAGTGTCAAGTCTGGGTAAACAAGAACCACCCTGTCACCATCCTTGAGGCTACCGGAGTACCTTTCAGGTGTCTGAGGTTACCCACCATATCTGCGGAGTGGTTAATGGAATGTCAAATCTGATTGAATCTTTAGGTCCTATTAAATTTTCCGTAATCGTTTGCGGTTCTGGAATCACTTCCAGTTCTACCATACTCCCACTACTGTTTTCTGAAAAAAAATCCATTTTACTAAAACTGCGGCGAGTCAAGAACAATATCACCATTGATCTTCCAGATGGTAGAAAGTCAACCCTCGTCATAGCCTGGGCCAACCCGCAAAATGCCATTACAGAAACATGCCTTGAGTTATCCAGAGTCTGGTTTTAAGCATAGGCCGGACAACTCCCCGTACCTTAACATCGTTAAGATATGAACCATTCTATATCCAATATAGAAACTTTGGCACTTATTTAATTGGAACCAGATTCAAATCATGTAGCTGTCTCCAGTGCATATCAACTTTAATGGAGAGAGGCCGATCGGTATTACTCAACTTAGGAACGCATCCAATTATGAGTAACCCGAAAGAGAAACAAGTTTCTCAAAACCATTACTATCAACTGAATACCAATCACAAGTATCTACATCTTCGATCTCTTTGAAGAATCCCGATACTTGCGATACCTGGTTCTCTGCTTTATTCTTATACCCACAACTTATCAAAACTTAGACATTGTATTTCTATGAAACACTTGTCTAAAAACTAAAGAAGTCACAAGTAAACAGAACATAGTACGAGGACCAACCCCTTTGTCCTGATGGACACTGGACAATATACAATACTCTGTATAAGTCCGATGGGTTGAATAACTCAAAACCTGTGCATCGTAGGTTGAAAACTGTACTTATGGTTAAGAACTACTCCGCTGGTCAATGCTCCTTAGCCAATCATCAACTGATATAGGTAAATGTCACGGACATAATTTCAAAAAGTTATATCTCACATTATAAAAATAAACGTACAGATATATCAGTTTGAAATTGGTGCACAACAACGGATACTCAAAACCAAATACTTGACGTCCGGCAAAAACTCAGGCGATTTCCTCAAACATCACCAATTACAACGAATTCCGATATAATGAAGATGATCACCCAATTCCCAATAACTTACTCCCACTCATCATCTGTAAAACCATAAAGATGTGAGAATCATACCTGGTAAATACATACCCTGGAGTAAGTATCTAATCGGGAAATCAGTTTTCCTTTAACAATGCACAGTGAAACTGAAACATGAAATTTTTTTCATAGGGGTATCCTGATATTCCTAGTAATGCCTCTTCCATAATCCAATTCATGACTGTAACCGTATATTTCTTTGCCATCTCTCCAAATCCCTTTATTTGTCTTTATTCGTTACCTTCTGCACACCCCTTTAGGCTAAGTGGTTTTCTTCCTTCCCTACCGTTCGGCACCAGCCTATGGTTTAGAAGAAGACTATCCAGTAAGCATAATAGGTGTACTCTCCTAATCCTAGGAGTACTCGCAACCTGAGAGAAGGTGATGATAAAAGACAACTGAATAATACCTTATTCTATTTCTCCCGAACTGGGGAAAAAAGCAAAGGTGAAGTAGGAGTGGCGATGAAGTACGCGGTTTGGTCGTGAATGATAGCAGTCGCAATTTACTTTGCCCTCTTTCTAATCCCTTTATTTTGTCTTTACTTATTACCTTCTGTACACCCTACTTAGGCTAATTGGTTTTCTTCATTCCCTACCTTTCGGCATCTGCCTATGGTTTGGAAGAAGACTATCCAATAAGCGTAATAGGTGTACTCTCCTAAACCAAGGAGCCCTCGCAACCTGAGAGAAGGTGATGATAAAAGACAACCGAATAAACCAATTCAATTTCTCCTGAACCTGGATCCATCCTCGAAGAAGTCCCTTCGAGTTCGTATATAACCATACGATGGATCTATCCAATGGAAGTGGATGTTTGTAGTGATACAAGGTGTTCTGAGAAATGCAAAGGGTAAAAGAAGGAGCAGCAATGACTTATGCAACTAGGAGAATCCAAAAGCCAGATTTTAAGAAGGTTCGGTCAACTTGGTCACTGAGTCATAGTCTAGGGTCGGTCAAAGGTCGCAGCCAAAGAGAGAGAGAAAAGAAACACTCTGCGTGCACTCTAACCTAGATCAGAATGGTTATCACTTTATCTAATCAGGAAACCTCCCACTGTACTGTCAAATTCTCCTCCAAACCTGAAAGAAGAATCAATCGGGATCACTCGAAGAGTAAACTAACTCATCAGTGGGAATCGGGATCCAACTATCATCGCATGATAACGTGAAGGAATCCACTCACGTTATCACACTCCAGAAGGTATGCGCATGCCTAGCAAGTTTCAGTTTCTTTAGAAACTCCCGATGTGATTTTTACCCCATGTTCTTATGACCTTGATGAAGGCCAACAAATCATAAGTCACATGTCAAGTTCTACCCGTCATTATCTTGTTAATTTGAACCTACCCGAACATGCCACAGACATTGGCCAAATGGCAGAACGACTGTCCCAAACCAACTCATCTATCTATGCAACATGTGAGCACCCCAGCAGCTACCAATCACTATGTCTTGACTAAGGGCCAAACCAACATAGCTTGAATACTACTGACCATTCATTTGAAATGACGGAGGGCTACGGCTGGTTTTTGGCAAAAAACCTTTAATGTAATGAACTTAATCTCGCTGAAGGAACCTGATAGCTTTTTATAAAAATATAGTGGCGAAAACCTTTGCAAAAGAGGTCACTCCCGGTGAAGGGATCTTGGTGTAAGTGCACGGCGGCGCCCCGGCCGTCAATCTGACGGCCAAATGCGGAAGCGGTGATAAACTTTAATTTTGCAAACTAGCAAACCGGCACCACCGCGCACTAAACATCCGGATCGAACCATTAACTAGTCCTAGCTAACTACAAGATAGGGAATAGAGATATACCGACTGATCCGAGTCCTCCGGTCTTCTCGTCGTCGTCCCGATCTCCTGCGGAATGTCCTGTCTCCACCTCGTCGCCGGAAGTGCACCACATCGCCTACATCTTTTACGGGCTCCCACCTCAATGCCGAGGCAACTCGGGCACGAAGCTGGCTAGTCGACGTGCCCAAGGTTTGCTGTAGAATATAGTGTAGAGGCTTGTGTCTCATTTGGGGTTCATGGAGGTGCCATTTGGTGGAGGAATGATATATACTTTTTGGAGATGGAACTTGTGGGGATTTTTGTGAAGCCAAAAGACTAAAAATCCCACACCACAAAATTGGGCAGCCTCCTCCTCTATGGCCGGCCAAGCATGAAAAGATGGAGAGAGAGCAAAAAGAAGTGGGGAGTGTAGGGATCAATCATGCAAGAAGAGAATCAAAAGATATCATGAAGGGAAATGATCACAACACAAACCCACACTCCACCAACCATCAACAACCATGATGGCTTCAAAAGTCAAGCCATCATGAAAGAAGAAGAAAGTCAAATGGTCAAGGGATGGTGCAACCATCATGACACAAGAATATGCAAAGGCCCCCTCCACAAATACATATTTGCACAAATGCAAATAAGCCCTCCTCCACCAATCTTCGGCCATTGAAAGATACAAATGAAAATGGCCGAAACGGAAAACAAACTGGCAACTCCAGAAAATTGGTCCCGTAATAAATTACAGGAAAACCCCGATACGGTGTATACACACCCGTATTTGTCTTCCGACCGAAATACAAATGCAATGAGACAAAATCTATACTGTACTATACTAGGATCCGGCTTAAACCAAAGCCGGCTAGTAATATCCGTTCGATCCTGATCCGTGCAATACCGCACGTATCTGATCGAACCCTGCCATAAACCCATACGGCCTCTAGTACTAACAGCCCGATCCTGATCCGTGCAATACCGCACGTATTTGATCGGACCTTGCCATATCTCCATACGGCCTCTACAGCTTTTCGCCCGAAAGCTTGAGTAACTGAATGTGGGGGACTCTAAAGACTCGTCAACACCTTGGTTGTGGATTTAACCACTGGCACGTCAGAGGTATAAGCCAATACGTAACGGGCTACCAGGTATTGACCAAAAGGGACGTCTGTGAGCGAACTCAGCCTGACACCCTACTGAGCCTGTCAGTGACAATGTCCGTACAGTCCGGTCCGTTCATCTATGAGCATCGCATGGCGGGCCTAGGGGGTTGGTAAAAGTTAGACCCCCAAAAGCGGTACAAGTCGTGTCGGAGTGTAGCCCAGAACACCCTGAGATACTACTGGAATACCTACCAGTAAATCTCCTGCCTCGGCCGAGGGCTTTGTGTAATGGCTCTCCTAGACACAGCGCGACCTCACCCCCAATACCGGGAGAGACGAACCCCTGAAGATACGCTCACTGCCTCCATGTGGCTCGGGACTGTACCCAACTAAAACCTGTTTGCATGTCTCCTTTGAGCATGGTAGGGTAGTAATCAAAGTACAGTGGGAACTCACACGAGACAAATGACGATCCTCAGGTCGATGAACTAACCTGTACACATGTCACCAGGGAACTGCTATCTGACGTCAGATATAAGACCAACTAGCATGTTCCCGGCGAGTCCTGTCCGGTGTACTCATAACCCAATGAGCACCTGTATACATCTTAGGTGATCTAACTGACACCAATAGCTTGTGAGACCGGCCACAGCCCCTCGTCGGGGTCTCGACTGTATACACTAGTCTACTCTGGAGAAACGATGCCCTGTCTCGAATCTCCCACGACTAGGGACCTTTTAAGGATATGCTTATAGACCTCCAGCTCCCACTTATATGATCGCCCTCATACTGCTGGTGGTCAAGCAAGAATCCTAGGGGCTCTATCAACGTGTAATAGTGACCTGTCAGGTCACCTAAAGCAGTACACGATGATAAAGATAAACCAGATAGCATACAATCATCTTGAGTAAGACTGTCCTACCGGGATAGGTCCTCCCTTAATCATTGCAATCACGTGCCTGTGATCCAATAATTGACTCTGAGGGCACTATCTCCAACAATCTCCCACTTGCACTCAAGGCTAATTATTGCGATGTCGCATACTCACAGCCCGTGTGATACCGAACACCCAACTCCTCTACCAGTCAGTCTCACAAAACTCGTTTGCGAAACTATTGCGTTCGAGGAATAGCCTTAGTGAGTGGATCCGCCTTGATGTTTCTTTCTATGTCTCTCTATATCTCATGTTCGCGGAGAAAGCCATCTCCCGAAATGAGCAAAACCTGTCTTAGAATATGTCTGGATGTCTGATGGGACCTAGCTCATAAATGAACTCCAAATCCAAACTTCTTAGACTGTATCGTCAACTGAACTTAATCAGTGTCCTGCGCCATGCCTCCCTCAGTATTGCCTTGGACTACCTGTCCAAAATACTGCCCCTCGACAGAAGGAAAACTATAACTCTGACGACCATTCTGTCGTCCAGGTCACCTTGGAAGCCTGGAATGATAACTGTCTCCCGGAAAAGGCTGTCGTTATCATATCCCTAAAACATCCACTTATGTTCTAAAACTGCTTCCGACTGTTTCTCCAGGATTGGATCAATGTCAACTTATTGCATCTAGTGCAAGAACAACATCTGGTGTGGTACTTGACATCTCATGATTGACTCAATTGCCTGAGCAAGTGATCTGCCAATCATGCACATCCCTCTTCCCTTTAGTCTGTAAGACACCTTTAGAGAGGGTGACTCCATCACCTGCAGGTACACTACCGTGCCAGGAGTCGTCCATTCTAAATACTCTTAGAATGCTGTCTAAGTACCCTGATTGGGAAACCACCCAAATCTAGATCTAAAACCATAGATCTAGTTACCAGTATGTCTGATATATTGTCCAAGTCTTGTGTGGAGAAAACCACTGTGTGATGACCAAAGTATAACCGATCGTAGTATAGGAATATCACTTCCCACTCTGTGTATGTCATCCAAATACCATGACATCACACCCTACTACCTTCTCAACAGATCCATCCTCTATTCTGATGAAGTCAAGCCTATGACTGTCACGTCAGAAATAGATGATCTATCTCCGCAATATCTGCTTTAGTCTATAAATAGACATAAGCCACTTGTCCGCCAATGCTTCCGCTGCTCCCACTGACCACGACAACCCTCTGGCAGAGTCATATAGACGTACACTTCTAAAGCTAGTTTAGAACGACGCTATACTCATCCTCCTGCCGGGTCTCACGGTCTGGAACAACAGCAATGGCAAGTCTGGGTAAACAGGAACTTCCCTGTCACCGTCCTTGAGGCTACCGGAGTATCTCTCGGGTGCCTGAAGTTACCCACCTTATCTGCGGAGTGGCCAATGGAATGTCAAACCAGATTGAATCTTTAGGTTCCTATCAAATCTTCAGTAATCGTTTGTGGTTCTGGAATCACTTCCAGTTCTACCATACTCCCACTGCTGTTTTCTGAAAAAATCCATTTTTATTAAAACTGTGGCGAGTCTAGAACAATATCACTATTGATCTTCCAGATGGTAGAAAGTCAACCCTCGTCATAGCCTGGGTCAACCCACAAACAGCGATTACAGAAACATGCCTTGAGTTGTCCAGTGTCTGGTTTTAATCATAAACCGGACAACTCCCCGTACCTTAACATCGTTAAGATATGAACTGTTCTATATCCAATATAGAACCAGAGGCACTGATTTAATTGAAGCAGATTCAAATCATGCAGCTATCTCCAGTGCATGTTGACTAAATGGAAGGAGGACGATCAGCGTTACTCAACTTAGGAATGCTTCCAATTATGAGTAACCTGAAAAAGAAGCAAGTTCTCTTAATCACTACTATCAACTGAATACCATTGACAAGTATCTAGATCTTCGATCACTTTGAAGAATCCCGATACTTGCTACACCTGGTTCTCTACTCTATTCAAATACCTATAACTTCTCCAAATTCGGACCCTGTGTTTCCACGAAACACCTGTCTAAAAACTAGAGAAGTCATGAGTAAACCGAATATAGTACGAGGACCAACCCCTCTGTCCTAATGGACCCTGGACAACATACAATACTCTGTATAAGTCCCTTGAGTCTAATAACTCACTCCCTGTATGTCGTAGGTTGAAAACTGTACTTATGGTTAAGAAGAATTACACCGCTGTTTAATGCTCCTTACCTAACCATCAACTGATATAGGTAAATGTCATAGACATAATTTCAAAAAGGTATATCTCACTCTATGAAAATAGACGTACAGATATATCAATTTGAAATTGGTGCATGACAGCGGATATTCAAAACCAAATATTTGCCGACCGGCAAACAACCCAGGTGACTTCCTCAAATATCACCGATTACAACGAATCCCGATATAATGAGGATGATCACCCAATTCCCAATAATTTACTCCCACTCATCATCTGTAAGACCATACAGATGTGAGAATCATACCTGGTAAATACATACCCTGGAGCAAGATCTGATTGGGAAATCAGTTTTCTTTTAACAGTACACAGTGAAACTGAAACATTGAAATGTTTCGATGGGGTATCCTGGTATCCCTAGTAATGCCTCTTCCATAATCCAGATTCACAACTATAACCATGTAATTCTTTGCCACCTCTCCAAATCCCTTTATATGTTTTTAGTCATTACCTTCTGCACACCCCTTTAGGCCAAATGGTTTTCTTCCTTCCCTATCGTTCGGCACCAGCCTATGGTTTGGAAGAAGACTATCCAATGAACATAATGGGTGTACTGTCCTAATCCTAGGAGCACTCGCAATGCTAGAGAAGGTGAGGATAAAAGACAACCGAATAAACCTTATTCCTATTTCTCCTGAACCAGAATCCATCCCCGAACTGGAACAAGTTCCTTTCGAGTTCGTATATAACCATACGATGGAGTATCCAATAAACTGTGGATCTTCGTAGTGATACGGAGTGTCCTGGAGAAATACAAAGGTGAAGTGGGAGTGGTAATGGAATACTTGGTTTGGTCGTGAATATCAGTCGCAATTTACTTTGCCCTCCTTATAATCTCTTTCTTTGTCTTTACATAATACCTTCTGTACACCATCGTTAGGCAAATTGGTTTTTTTCATTCCCTACCGGTCGGCACCTGCCTGTGGTTTGGAAGAAGACCATCCAATTTGCGTAATAGGTGTACTACCCCCTAATCTAAGGGGTACTCGCAACCTGAGAGAAGGTAGAAGGAAAAGACAACTGAATAGTCCTATTCGTTTTCTCCAGAACCGGAAACCATCCTCGAATAAATCTCTTCGAGTTCGTATATAACCATACGATGGTTTTGTCCAATGGAAGTGGACGTTCATACTAATACGGGGTGTCCTGGAGAAAAGGGTAAAAGTAGGAGTGGCAATGAGGTGTGCAACTCTGACAATCCAAAAGCCTGTGTTAAGAAGGTTCGGTTAATTTTGGTCTCTGAGTCATAGTCTTAGGGTCGGGTCAATGGTCGCTGCCAAATAGAGAGAGAAAAGAAACACTCAGCGTGCACTCTAACCTAGATCAGAATGGTTACCAATTTATCTAATCTGGAAACCTCCCACTGTACCGTCAAATTCTCCTCCAAACCTGAAAGAAGAATTAGTCGGGGTCACCCGAGGAGTAAACTAACTCATCAGTGGGAATCGGGATCCAACTATCATCGCATGATAACGTGACGGAATCCGCTCACGTCATCACACTCCAGAAGGTATGCGCATATCTGGCAAGTTTCAGTTCTTTTGAAACTCCCGATGTGATTTTTACCCCATGCTCTTATGACCTTGACTTTGGCCAACAAATCATAAGTCACATGTCAAGTTCTACCCGTCATTCTCCAGGTTGTTTTGAATCCACCCGTACTTACCCTTGACTTTGGCCAACAAGGCAGTACGACTGTTCCAAACCAACGCATCTATCTATGCTACATATGAATAACCAACAGCTACCAAACACTGTGCCTTGACTTTGGCCAACAAACACAGCTTGAATACTATTGACTACCCATATGAAACGACGGAGGGCTACGAATGGTTTCTGGCGAAAACCTTTAACGTAATGAACTTGATATCGTTGAAGGAACGGATAGCTTTTTAGTAAAATATAGTAACGAAAACCTTTACTAAAGAGGTCACTCCCGGTGAATGGATCTCGGCTCTTTCCCCGTAGAATGGGGTGCAGGATATTCCAACTGAATACCACGATGCAAAGCAAAAGTAATCGGCTAAAGTGAAGTTAACGCCCTGACGCAAACTTCTGTCCAAGGGGTCACTCCCGGTGAAGGGATCTCGGCCCTTGCCTCGTCGACTGAGGAGCAGGATATTCCAACTGAATACCACGATGCAAAACAAAAGTGAACGTCCTTGCAATAACAGCTTTTTGAAAAGGTTCCAACAACATCAGATTAGGTTTGTTTTTAACTTGCATTGATCCGAATCAACGCAGTCCCATCAATTGATCACACCACAAAGAATGAAAAATATACTGATGTACGTATATGCCATCCGCATTCGCCACTGGGTCCCGTCATTACCCGTTAGGTTAGCTAACTAACGACAGAGCGGGGACTGGACTAGCGCGGATGCAAAACATATACAACATCTACTAATATATATACCAATATATTATATTCGCTCAAGGCGTGATAAAATGCAACATCACAGAAATATACAGCATCACAGAATAAAACAGATATCTGGGATCCCCGGGTTTCACAGAGCCGCTGAAACCCGACGTTCCCCTGGTCGTGTGGATAGCCTGTGCAATGAAATCCTAGACCCCTACGGGCGCGGCAAGTCACCCGCCAAAACCTGAAGCGAGGCAGCCCCCTTCAGCTCCGTGAATGGACCACCCAGCACTTCACGGAATCCGGTAACTTGGGCACCCCTCCTGGGTCAATCTGTACCCCCTACGAGTGCGGCGAATAGCCCGCCAATCCTAGAGTGAAGCCCCCTCCGTCTCAATGCCATGAGATGCGGGCTTGTTGCCCTCTAGAACTCGGCTATCCGTGCACACCTCCGCGGGGTAATCCTAGTACAGAAAGTAAAATATACATACAACGGGTACATCGACCGCAACCTGGCCGTGCCCCAAAATAATAATACAAACAGGCAGTGACGGCAGTCCACATGTCGGACGCTCGCCCCGCAATATCAAATGTACACAATACAACAAAAACTGTACTAGCATTGCATCCAGGCTATCCCCCACGACCGATCCGCAACATCACAGCAAAATCACAAAACATCAACGTGAATGTCACGTTCGCAAATCCGTCTAACCGGGCTATAGCAGTTAGACAGGATTTACCGATCGAGTGACATTCACGGTCGCAGATATAATGTAAATACTGTGAAATAATGTGTTTAAAATATCCGATCGATCAAATTTTTAACAAGTGGGCCCCAAAGTACTACTGTAGCACATCAAGAAATTCTGGGCCCAATATTAATATTCCAAAAGCCCTAATTTCAACCCAGAAAGGAACTGTGGAAATTTGATATAGTGATCGTACTATAGTGCGGCGGAACCGCGGCCCAAAGGGGGGTTTGGCCGCGGTTCCGCGCTCCCATTGGTGAATCACAGTGTCGAATTTCTACAGTGTCCTTATAATTTCCAGTACATCACTTTTCTGCAACCTGAAAAAATTTTCGACTCCAAAAAATTTCAACAGAAAACTGATGCATGTGAAAAACGCGGATTTTGGAATTTTGGTCGATCGGAAATGTAAACACATTAAACAAAGCTAGACTAAGTTAATGGTGAGGCTCTGATACCACTGTAAGTGCACGGCGGCGCCCCGGCCGTCAATCTGACGGCCAAATACGGAAGCGGTGATAAACTTTAATTTTGCAAACTAGCAAACCGGCACCACCGCGCACTAAACACCCGGATCGAACCATTAACTAGTCCTAGCTAACTACAAGATAGGGAATAGAGATATACCGACTGATCCGAGTCTTCCGGTCTTCTCGTCGTCGTCCCGATCTCCTGCGGAATGTCCTGTCTCCACCTCGTCGCCGGAAGTGCACCACATCGCCTACATCTTTTACGGGCTCCCACCTCAATGCCGAGGCAACTCGGGCACGAAGCTGGCTAGTCGACGTGCCCAAGGTTTGCTGTAGAATATAGTGTAGAGGCTTGTGTCTCATTTGGGGTTCATGGAGGTGCCATTTGGTGGAGGAATGATATATACTTTTTGGAGATGGAACTTGTGGGGATTTTTGTGAAGCCAAAAGACTAAAAATCCCACACCACAAAATTGGGCAGCCTCCTCCTCTATGGCCGGCCAAGCATGAAAAGATGGAGAGAGAGCAAAAAGAAGTGGGGAGTGTAGGGATCAATCATGCAAGAAGAGAATCAAAAGATATCATAAAGGGAAATGATCACCAACACAAACCCACACTCCACCAACCATCAACAACCATGATGGCTTCAAAAGTCAAGCCATCATGAAAGAAGAAGAAGTCAAATGGTCAAGGGATGGTGCAACCATCATGACACAAGAATATGCAAAGACCCCCTCCACAAATACTTATTTGCACAAATGCAAATAAGCCCTCCTCCACCAATCTTCGGCTATTGAAAGATACAAATGAAAATGGCCGAAACGGAAAACAAACTGGCAACTCCAGAAAACTGGTCCCGTAATAAATTACAGGAAAACCCCGATACTGTGTATACACACCCGCATTTGTATTCCGACCGAAATACAAATGCAATGAGACAAAATCTATACTGTACTATACTAGGATCCGGCTTAAACCAAAGCCGGCTAGTAATATCCGTTCGATCCTGATCCGTGCAATACCGCACGTATCTGATCGAACCCTGCCATAAACCCATACGGCCTCTAGTACTAACCGTCCGATCCTGATCCGTGCAATACCGCACGTATTTGATCGGACCTTGCCATATCTCCATACGGCCTCTACAGCTTTTCGCCCGAAAGCTTGAGTAACTGAATGTGGGGGACTCTAAAGACTCATCAACACCTTGGTTGTGGATTTAACCACTAGCACGTCAGAGGTATAAGCCAATACGTAACGGGCTACCAGGTATTGACCAAAAGGGACGTCTGTGAGCGAACTCAGCCTGACACCCTACTGAGCCTGTCAGTGACAATATCCGTACAGTCCGGTCCGTTCGTCTATGAGGATCGCATGGCGGGCCTAGGGGGTTGGTAAAAGTCAGACCCCCAAAAGCGGTACAAGTCGTGTCGGAGTGTAGCCCAGAACACCCTGAGATACTACTGGAATACCTACCAGTAAATCTCCTGCCTCGGCCGAGGGCTTTGTGTAATGGCTCTCCTAGACACAGCGCGACCTCACCCCCAATACCGGGAGAGACGAACCCCTGAAGATACGCTCACTGCCTCCATGTGGCTCGGGACTGTACCCAACTAAAACCTGTTTGCACGTCTCCTTTGAGCGTGGTAGGGTAGTAATCAAAGTACAGTGGGAACTCACACGAGACAAATGACGATCCTCAGGTCGATGAACTAACCTGTACACATGTCACCAGGGAACTGCTATCTGACGTTAGGTATAAGACCAACTAGCATGTTCCCGGCGAGTCCTGTCCGGTGTACTCATAACCCAATGAGCACCTGTATACATCTTAGGTGATCTAACTGACACCAATGGCTTGTGAGACCGGCCATCGCCCCTCGTCGGGGTCTCGACTGTATACACTAGTCTACTCTGGAGAAACGATGCCCTGTCTCAAATCTCCCACGACTAGGGACCTTTTAAGGATGTGCTTATAGACCTCCAGCTCCCACTTATATGATCGCCCTCATACTACTGGTGGTCAAGCAAGAATCCTAGGGGCTCTATCAACGTGTAATAGTGACCTGTCAGGTCACCTAAAGCAGTACACGATGATAAAGATAAACCAGATAGCATAATATCATCTTGAGTAAGACTGTCCTACCGGGATAGGTCCTCCCTCAATCATTGCAATCACTTGCCTGTGATCCAATAATTGACTCTGAGGGCACTATCTCCAACACTTGGCTCTTTCCTCGTGGAATGAGGTGCAGGATATTCCAACTGAATACCGCGATGCAAAGCAACATGTAATCGACTATAGTGAAGTTATTATCCTGATGCAAACTTCGGCCCAAAGGGTCACTCCCGGTGAAGGGATCTCGGCCCTTGCCTCGTCGAATGAGGTGCAGGATATTCCAACTGAATACCATTATGCAAAACAAAAGAAAACGTTAACACTTTTTAAAACTGTTCCAACAACGTCCAAACAGGTTTGTTTTCCTTTGCATTGATCAGAATCAACACGTCCCATCAATTAATCACACCAGAAAAGAACGAAAATAAAATGTATGTATATGCCATCCGCATTCGTCACTGGGTCCCGTCATTACCTGTTAGGTTACTCAACTAACGACAGAGCGGGGACTGGACTAGCGCGGGTGCAAAACATATACAACATCTACTAGTATATATACCAATATACAATAATCGCTCCAGGCGTGATAATATGCAACATTACAGAAAAGTAATAAGCATCACAGAACAATACAGATAATCTGGGATCTCCGGGTTTCACAGAGCCGCTGCTGAAACCCGATGTTCCCCTGGTCGTGTGGATAGCCTGTGTAATGAAAACCTAAACCCCTACGAGTGCAGCAAATTACCTGCCAAAACCTAAAGCGAGGCAGCCCCCTAAAGCAAAGTGAACGGACCACCCAGCACTTCCCGGAATCCGGTAACTTGGGCACTCCATCTTGGGTCAACCTGTACCCCCTACGAGTGCGGCGAATAGTCTGCCAATTCTGGATTCAGGCCCCTTTGCCTCTTAAAGCCATAAGATACGGACCCGTTGCCCTCTAGAACCCGTCTATCCGTGCACTCCGTCGCGGGATAAACCTAGTACAGAAATGAAAAATATGTACAACGGGTACATCGACCACAGCCCGGTCGTGCCCCAAAAGAATATTAAACAAACAGGCAGTGACGGCAGTCCACATGTTGGACGCTCGCCCCGCAATATCAAATATACAAATAAATCCAAACTGCACTACCATTGCACACTGCTATCCACCATGACAAATCCGCAACATCACAGCACAATACAGAACATCAACGTGAATGTCATGTTCGCAAACCCGTCTAAAAGGACTATAGCAATTAGACGCAATTTACCGCTCGAATGACATTCACGGTCGGAGATATAATGTAAGTACTGTAAACTAACAAATTTAAAATTCCGATCGACAAAACCTCCCGAAGTGGGCCCCACGTACAACTGCAGTACTTAAACAAAATCTGGGCCCAAACAAAACATTCCAGAAACCACAATTTCCCATGAAAGAGATTACTGTAGAAAAATGGTACTCTGTTGCTCCAAACCTGCGGCGGAACTGCGGCCAAACCATGGTTTGTGCGGCGGTTCCGCGGCAGTACTGTGGAGACAGTGAACCAAATTTCTACAGTATCTTTAAAAAAGCCTGCTCGATTTTCTGAGATGCTCAAAATGATTTTTAGACCTGTTTAAAAAATCGACAGAAACTTTAGCCTGAAAAGTGCGGTTTTGGAAATTTCGTTCGATCGTTGTTTTAAACACGTTAGAACAAGTTAGTAAAGGTTAATGGCGTGGCTCTAATACCATGTAAGTCTACGGTAGCGCCCCGGCAGTCATTCTGACGCCAAACGCGGAACAAAAACTTTTATAACTGGCGCTATCGCATACTATAACCTGGATCTTGCCATTAACGCTAAACTTACAAACTGTAAAGAGGTAGAAAGGCTATACCGATCGATCTGAGTCCTTCGGTCTTTAGCCATCATCCCACGCTCCTCGCGGCAACTCCGATCTCTCGTCTCCTCATCGAGGTAGCACTACATCAACGGATCTTTAAACGGGCTCTCGCCTCTATACCGAGGCAACTCGGTCATCAAGTCTGCTAAAAGAGATGACCAAGATGAAGTAGAGAATGAGTAGAATACTTTGTCTCAAACACCCTAGGGTTCTCAACACATGAGAGGGTTAGGGTGGAGGTTGAAGAAGATGCTTAGGATTGGAAATGGTGAACTCAAGAAACACTAGTGAGCAAAAGATAATCAAGCCCATAAACTTGTGTTGTGTTTCTTCTCATGTGAATAGATATATATGAGGTTTATTTATCAAAGACCAAAGAAAATATCTAATGAAAATATCTCCTCAAATATCTCTTCACAAAACAAAACTCATTAATAATTAATAACTCACTAGATGACTCATTACATGAGTCATTAGTGACCATTCTAGAAGTAATGAGTCACCAAGAATGAGTCACCCTTTCCAAAACCTATTTAATCATTTAAACTAAAATGATTAAGCCAAAAAGAAATGCATCTTCTAAAATATTCTCGTAATGGATTACGAGAATATTTTAGAAGATGCATTTCTTTTTGGCTTAATCATTACGAGAATACCCCTCACCTGTATATACATACCTGTATCCGTATTCCGGCCGAATACGAATACGAGAGACTAAAATATTCCGACTCAATATAATACATGGATCCGGCTTAAACCAAAGCCCACCAGTATTATCTATCCGAAATAAGACACGTGCACAAATGCACGTGCATTTTCGATCCCTGCCATAAAACCATACGGCCTCTACAACGTTTCGCCCGAACTTAGGAAACTATTTGTGGGGGACTCTAAAGACTCGTCAGTATCCTGGCAGTGGGTTTAACCACAAGCACGTCAGCGGCACTAGCTGTGTGTAACGGCTGCCCATGTACTGACTGAAAGGGAAGCCTGATGAGCAAACTCATCCTGGAACCCTACTGAGCCTATCAGTGACAATATACATACAGTTCGGTCCGTTCGTCTATGAGTATCGCATATCGGGCCTAGGGGGCTGGTAACGTCAGAACCCAAAAAGCGGTATAAGTCGTGTCGGAGGGTAGCCCTGAACACCCTGAGATACTACTGGAGTACCTACCAGTAAATCTCCTGCCTCGGCCGAAGGCTATGTGTAATGGCTCTCCTAGACACAGCGCGATCTCACCCCCAATACCGGGAGAGACGAATCCCTTGCCGATCTGCTCACTTGCCTCCATGTGGCTCGGGACTGTACCCAAAAAAACCCTGTTTGCACGACTCCTTTGAGCCGTGGTAGGGTAGAAATCAAAGCACAGTGGGAACTCACACGAGACAAATGACGATCTCAGGTCGATGAACTAACCTGTACACATGTCACCAGGGAACAGCTATCTGACGCTAGGTATAATACCAACTAGCAGGTTCCCGGCGAGTCCTGTCCGGTGTACTCATAACCCAATGAGCACCTGTTTACATCTTAGGTGATCCAACTAACACCGGTGGCTTGTGAGACCGGCCACCGCCCCTCGTCGGGGTCTCGACTGTATACACTAGTCTACTCCAGAGTATCGATGCCCTGTCTCGAAACTCCCATGACTAGGGACCACTTTTAAGGATGTGCTTATAGACTACCCAACTCTCACGTATATGATCGCCATCATACTGTTTGTAGTCAAACAGGATCCTAAGGGCTCTATCAACGTGTAATAGTGAACAGTCACCTAAAGCTGTACACGATGATAAAGGCAAACCAAATAGCATGCTATCATCTCGAGTAAGACTGTCCTACCGGTATAGGTCCTCCCTCAATCATTGCAATCACGTACCTGCGATCCAATAATTGACTTTGAGGGCACTACATCCAACAGATATAGTATGGGAAGAGCCCATCTCTTAAGAAAGTTAAGATTTAGGGTTGTCCGGCCTATGTAAAAAGCAAAATCCGGACAAACTCGATGCAAGGTCAGTTCTGTGGAAGTTTGTTGGATATCCCAAGCATTCGCAAGGGAACATCTTCTACCACACCAAGGAACAAAAAGTGTTTTGTTTCTCAGCATGCCGCCTTTGGAAAAGGGAATTTCATGTGAAGAAATTAGTGTTCATGAGGTAGAACTGGAAGGAGTTCCAGCTATACAAACTGCAGCTGATGATTTGGTAGAACCGGACGATTCAATAGTTCCCGACGAACCTCAGCCTCTCCGCTGATCTGGTAGGGTTCCTCAACAACCTGAGAGATACTTCGGTTTTCTCTATGACAGTGGGAGCGAGGATTGCATCATGGGATGATGACCCAACTAGTTTCGAGCAGGCCATCAAGAGTGGTGACTCTGTGAGAATGGATGGATGCTAAGCGATCTGAGATGGAATCCATATACACCAACAAAGTATGGACTTTGGTTGCTTTATCTGAAGGGTTAAATCCCCATCAGGAGCAAGTATATTTTGAGAAGATTACTTGGAGTACATGGAAAAGTTGAGACTTTCAAAGCTAAGACTTGTTGCAAAAAGGTTCTCGTCATCAACCAAGTGTCGATAATGATGAAACCTTTTCTCCAGTCGCTATGCTTAAGTCAATCCGGATCCTACTCGCCATTTCTACATACCATGACTACGATATCTGGTGGTTGGTTGTCATGACTGCTATTCTAAATGATGATTTAGAAGAGAGCATCTATAAGTACACAGCCAGAGGGCTTCGTAAATAGTGGGAGCAGCGGAAACATGTGCAAGTTACTTTATGAGTTAAAGCAGGCATCGCAGAGTTGGAACATCTGCTTTGATGTGGTAGTCAAAGAGTTTGACTTCATCAAAATAATAGATGAACCTTGTATATACAATAAGGTAGTAGGGAGTATGGTGGTGATCCTCGTATTGTACATGGATGACATACTCTTGATAGGAATGGAGTTTCCTATGCAACACTCGGTCAATCTCCTCTTATCACAAGGATTCTCCATATAGGATCAAGGTGATACCTTCTAAAATCCTGGGTTTTGGGTCTATGTGATAGATCTAAGTGGATGGTAGGATTCTCACTAGGTGTAGTGAGATGGTATCAATCGATCGTAGGGAGAATCACTGGATAGCTTCCAGGGTGGTAAGGTCGACTGAATGTCAGTCACAGGCATTATCTTTACCCTAAGTGGAGTGACGGTATGTCTGAAGAGTTCCAAGCTAGATACCGTTGCAAACTAGACGATAAAGGCTGGATACATCACTACCAAGGATGCTACCAAAGAGGCAGTCTGGATATATATTAGTTCATGAGATGAACTTCGTTCCTACCATTGTATGAAAATGCAGTTGTGGCTTATGCCTAAGAACCCCCGTCCCATCAGTGATCCAGACATATTCTTAGGCAGTATCATCTGATCATGGAGATGGATGATCTTTAAGAAGATCGAGGTTAGGAGAGTAGACACAGAGGAGAACAGGACGGATCCACTCACAAAGGCCTATACCAAGGAGAGACTTTTATGGGATGGTTGAGTATGAGATACTTCAACCACTGCTGATTGTTGGGTATGAGACACTACAACAGATGGCCCTAGTGCAAGTGGGAGATTGTTAGTTATATGTATGCCCTAGAGGCCATTACTGTACATACGATTTATATTGTAGTGGATGCTTGGACATATACATGGAGGACTTTCTTTCTTGACATGATAGTATGCTATCTGGTTGCTCTTTATCTTAACATGTACACTGATTGTCTCTATATTACATGTTATAAAAGCCCTTAGGATATGTACTCGACTATTAGGACTATGTTGCAGATCATACTAGTGGGGCCAGGGTAGTCCAATAGTACATCCTATAACTGTTCCCAGTCGAGGGTGTATCGAGACAGGGCATCGATACTCCAGAGTAGACTAGCGTATACGCATCTTGACCCATATGATGGGCGATAGATGATCCCATATCCATCTGGTGTGGTGACACCAAAGATGGTGAACGGGTGCTCAGTGGAGACTAGGTACACTGAACGGACTCGCCGAGAACTCCTAGATGGTATTATATCTATCGTCAGATAGCAGTTCTCTGGTGACACTGGTACAGGTTAGTCTGTAGACCCGAGATCGCCATCGAGTCTTGTGTGATTCCCACTGTGCATTGATTTCCACCTTACCACGTTCAAGAGAACGTGCAAAACGGTGGCTTTTAGGTACAGTCCCGAATCACATGGAGGCAATGAGGGATAGGAGGGATTTCGTCTCCCCCAGTATTGGGAGTTGATGTTGCGCTGTGTTCGATTGGCTATAACTTGAAGTCTCTGGCCATGGCTGTTATGGAGATTTACTGGTAAGAGTTATCAGTAGTTTCTTGACCCGTTATGAGCCACACATCGATACGACTTATCGGTTACTGGGGTCTGACGTTTACCACCCCTAGACTAGATATGCGACATATCAGACGAAGAGACCGGACTGTACAGGAGTGTTACTGATTGGAATCACAGGAGAATGTACAGGATTACTTGTTGATCTTTTGACTGCTCAATACCCGGGTGGCTATTACGTTTAGCTGACCGCTTGCAGCTTGTGGCTGTTTGATATGATCATCACCTACTGCCGGCGTATTGACGATTCTTTAGAGTCCTACACAGAGGTTTTCTGGCTCAGGCAAAATGGAGTACGAGCACATATGTGATATGTGGGGGACCGAGAATAATACGTGTATATGATACCGTATTCGATTCTCGTGATATATGATATCGGCCGGGTATATGTGATATAGCCGGGTCATCGGATCAAGTGTTGATTCGATGAACTGACACATATTATATTAGTCCGTTACATGTAATATAGCTGGGTTATTAAATCAAGTGTTGATTTAATATGTGATATATTACATTACATTAACTAATATAAGCTCACTTAAATGATTATTTTTCTCACTTGATGATACATTGATATATATGTGATATATGTTAATTGTACTATTTCTTTTGTTACATTATATATTATATATGTGATATATATAATATTGTAACATGTTAGGGTTAAACTTGCAACTAGGGTTTTGAGATTATTACCATGGCTAAGATTAGGGTTTGATATATATATATATATATATTTATTTATTTTTGCAAAATTCAAAAAGAAAAGACTTTTGGCAAAAGACTATGCATGTGGGAACACTGTGCAAACGCACAATCTCATCTATATACAACTGAGCGTACTGAACATAACCGAAAGTGGTCTTCACTAGAAGGAAGTGAGCCGCTTTCGTCAACCGGTCAACAATCACCCATATGGAGTCATACCCTCTACTGGTCCTGGGTAGACCCACAATGAAGTCCATGGAAATCTGCTCCCATTTCCACTCCGGAATGGGTAAAGGCTGCAACTCTCCAGCCGGTCTCTGATGCTCAGCCTTGACTTGCTGACAAGTCAGGACCCTCGACACGAAGTCCGAAATGTCGCGTTTCATCCCTTCCCACCAGTAAAAGTCACTCAAATCACGGTACATCTTGGTGGATCCTGGATGAACGCTAAAGGCCGACAGATGTGCCTGCTCTAGGATCTCGCGTCTCAACCCATCAGCATCTGGTAAACACAAGTGAGTCCCGCATCGTAGCACACACTGGTCATCAATCATGAACTCCGAAACTGTACCCTGTCGAACAAGCTCAAGAATCTCGGACAAATGAGCATCACCGGGTTGCGCCTCACGGATACTGTCACGACCCGAAAAGTACAGAACATGACCGGCACTTAAATTATGAAACGTCTTGAGGCATACGTAAGCCAATGTAAGTCTACGGTAGCGCCCTGGCCGTCTGTACGAGGCCAAAATGCGGAAAACAAAAACTTTTTCATAACTTAAAAACCGGCGCTATCGTATACTTTTTCCCGGATCGGACCATTAACCTACTACTAGCTAACTGGAGAAAGGGTAGAGAGCTATACCGAGCGATCCGTGTCCTTCAGCCTTTGGCCACCATCCCAAGCTCCTCGCGGCATCACTGATCTCCGGTCTCCTCGTCGGAAGGGCACCATATCGAGAAGTCTTTTTACGGGTTCCCACCTCTGAACCGAGGCAACTCGGACATGAAGATGGCTACTCGACGTGTCCAAGATTGCTGTAGACTGAGTGTAGAATGTTATGTCTCAAGGGGTTATTCGAAGTTGCCATTTGGATGTGAAGGTGGAGGAATGAACTTTGAAATGGAGCTATGGAATTTTGTGTGAGCAAAATGAGATGAAAAACCCACCCCAAAAATTGGACAGCCCCCTCTCACATTGTGGCCGGCCATGAATAATTGGAGGAGGGAAAGAGGCTAATGAAAATGTATGATAACAAGAAATATATGTCACACCAATGATCTACTCAATCCTTTCACAATCCCATCTCCAAAAAAGCAAGTAATGATGAACCAAAAGGAATCAAAAGATGCTAGAAAGCTCATGAAACCTCCAACACAAATAACACCCTCCACTTTGCTAATTTGCACATTTGCAAATAAGCCCCTCCATCAAAGGAATTTCAGCCAAGAAGGGATAAAGAAAAATGGCCGAAACGGAATGCAAACTGGCAACATCAAAAAACGATCCCGTAATAAATTACAGGAAAACCCCGCGACTGTATATACATACCCGCATTTGTATTCCGACCGAATACAAATGCAATGAGACAAAATCTACACTGTAAAATACTAGGATCCGGATTAAACCAAAGCCCGCTAGTATTATCCGTCCGAACATGATCCGTGCAATACCGCACGTATATGATCGAACCCTGCCATATATCCATAAGGCCTCTACAGCGTTTCGCCCGAAACTTGAGAAACTGTCTGTGGGGGACTCTAAAAACTCGTCAATACTTTTGCCGTGGATTTAACCACTAGCACGTCCGAGGTATTAGCCGTACGTAACGGGCTACCAAGTATTGACCAAAAGGGAGGTCGATGAGCAAACTCATCCTAACACCCTACTGAGCCTGTCAGTGACAATATCCATACAGTCCGGTCCGTTCGTCTATGAGCATCGCATGGAGGGCCTAGGGGGTTGGTAAAAGTCAGACCCCAAGAAGCGGTACAAGTCGTGTCGGAGTGTAGCCCAGAACACCCTGAGATACTACTGGAATACCTACCAGTAAATTTCCTGCCTTGGCCAAGGACTTCGTGTAATAGCTCTCCTAGACACAGCGTGACCTCACCCCCAATACCGGGAGAGACGAACCCCTGTCGATCCGCTTACTGCCTCCATGTGGCTCGGGACTGTACCCAACTAAAACCTGTTTGCACGACTCCTTTGAGCCGTGGTAGGGTAGTAATCATAGTACAGTGGGAACTCACATGAGACAAACGACGATCTCAGGTCGATGAACTAACCTGTACACATGTTACCAGGGAACTGCTATCTGACCCTAGGTATAATACCAACTAGCATGTTCCCGGCGAGTCCTGTCCGGTGTACTCATAACCCAATGAGCACCTGTATACATCTTAGGTGAACCAACTGACACCAATGGCTTATGAGACCGGCCACCGCCCCTCGTCGGGGTCTCGACTGTATACACTAGTCTACTCCGGAGTATCGATGTCTTGTCTCGAAACTCCCACGACTAGGGACCTTTTAAGGATGTGCTTATAGACCCCAGCTCCCACGTATATGATCGCCATCATACTGCTGGTCGTCAAGCAAGAATCCTAAGGGCTCTATCAACGTGTAATAATGACCTATTAGGTCACCTGAAGTAGTACACGATGATAAAGATAAACCAGATAGCATACTATCATCTTGAGTAAGACTGTCCTACCGGCATAGGTCCTCCCTCAATCATTGCAATCACGTGCCTGTGATCCAATAATTGACTCTGATGGCACTATATCCAACAATCTCCCACTTGCACTCAAGGCTAATTATTGCGATGTCGCATACTCACAGCCCGTGTGATACCGAACACCCAACTCCTGTACTAATCAGTCTCACAAAGCCCGTTTGCGAAACTATTGTGTTCGAGGAATTGCCTCAGTGAGTGGATCCGCCCTTATGTTTCTTTCTATGTCTCTCTTTATCACAAGTTCGCGGAGAAAGCCATCTCCCGAAATGAGCAATACCCGTCTTAGAATATTTCTGGATATCTGATGGGACCTAGTTCATAAATGAACTCCAAATCCAAACTTCTTAGACTGTATCGTCAACTGAAACCAATCAGTATCCTGCGCCATGCCTCCCTCAGTATCCGCTTGGACCACCTGTCCAAAATACTGCCCCTCGTCAGAGGGAAAACTATAACTTTGACAGCCACTCTGTCATCCAGATCACCTTAGAAGCCTGGAATGATAACTGTCTCCCGAAGGAGGATGCCGTTATCATATCCCTAGAACATCTACTTATGTTCTAAAACTGCTTCCGATCGTTTCTCCAGGATTGGATCAATATTAACATATTGCATCTCGTGCAAAAACAATATCTGGTGTGGTACTTGACATTTCATGATCAACTCAATTGCCTAAGCAAGTGATCTATCGATCATGCACATCCCTCTCCTCTTTAGTCTGTAAGACACCTTTAGAGAGGGTGACTCCATCCCCAGCAGGTACACTACCGTGCCAGGAGTCGTCCATTCTAAAACACCTTTAGAATGCTGTCTAAGTACCCAAATTGGGAAACAACCTAAATCTAGATCTAAAACCATAGATCTAGTAACCAGAATGTCAGATATTATATCTATATCCTATGTGGAGAAACCACTGTGTGACAACCAAAGTATAACCGATCGTAGTATAGGAATATCACTTCCTACTCTGTGTATGTCATCCAAATATCAGGACATCACACCCTACTATCTTCTTAACAGATCCATCCCCTATTCTGATGAAGTCAAACCTATGACTGTCACGTCAGAAATAGATGATCTATCTCCGCTATATCTGCTTTAGTCCATAAATAGACATAAGTTACTTGTCCACTATGCTTCCGCTGCTCCCACTGACTACGACAACCCTCTGGCAGAATAATATACACGTACACTTCTAAAGCTAGTTTAGAAAGACGCTATACTCATCCTCCTGCCGGGTCTCACAGTCTAGAACAACAGCAATGGCAAGTCTGGGTAAACAAGAACCTCCCTGTCACCGTCTTTGAGCATACCGAAGTACCTCTCGAGTTCCTGAGGTTACCCACCATATCTGCGGAGTGGCCAATGGAATGTCAAACCAGATCGAATGTTTAGATTCTTATCAAATTTTCAGTAATCGTTTGCGGTTCTGGAATCATTTCCAGTTCTACCATACTCCCACTACTGTTTTCTGAAAAAATCCATTTTTATCAAAACTGTGGCGAGTCAAGAACATTATCACTATTGATCTCTCAGATGGTAGAATGTCAACCCTCGTTATAGCCCGGGTCAACCCACAAACAGCCTTTACAGAAACGTGCCTTGAGTTATCCAGAGTCTGCTTTTAAGCATAAGCCGGACAACTCCCCGTACCTTAACAATGTTAAGTTATGAACCATTCTATATCCAATATAGAAACAGAGGCACTGATTTAATTGGAACCAGATTCAAATCATGCAACTGTCTCCAGTGCATGTCAACTAAATGGAAGGAGGCCGATCAGCGTTTCTCAACTTAGGAATGCATCCAGATATGAGTAACCTGAAAGAGAAACAAGTTTCTCAAAACCATTACTATCAACTGAATACCATACACAAGTATCTACATCTTCGATCACCTTGAAGAATCCCGATACTTGCAACACCTGGTTCTCTACTTTATTCATATACCTATAACTTCTCAAAATTCGGACCTTGCGTTTCTATGAAACACTTGTCTAAAAACTAGAGAAGTCATAAGTAAACCGAATATAGTACGAGGACCAACCCCTCTGTCCTAATGGACACTGGACAATATACAATACTCTGTATAAGTCCCTTGAGTCTAATAACTCATTCTCTGTGTGTCGTAAGTTGAAAACTGTACTTATGGTTAAGAAGAATTACACCGCTGTTTAATACTTCTTACCTAACCATTCACTGATATAGGTAAATGTCATGGATATAATTTCAAAAAGGTATATCTCACTCTATAAAAATAGACGTATAGATATATCAATTTGAAATTGGTGCATAACAGCGGATATTCAAAACCAAATATTTGCCGTCCGGCAAACTACCCAGGTGATTTCCTCAAATATCACCAATTACAACGAATTCCGATATAATGAGGATAATCACCTAATTCCCAATAACTTACTCCCACTCATCATCTGTAAAACCATACAGATGTGAGAATCATACCTTGTAAATACACACCCTGGAGTAAGAACTAATTGGGAAATCAGTTTTCTTTTAACAATACACAGTGAAACTGAAACATTGAAATGTTTCGTAGGGGTATCCGGGTATTCCTAGTAATGCCTCTTCCATTATCCAGATTCACAACTGTAACCGTATATTTCTTTGCCATCTCTCCAAATCCCTTTATATGTCTTTAGTCATTACCTTATGTACACACTCTTAGGCTAAATGGTTTTCTTCCTTCCCTACCTTTCGGCACCAGCCTATGGTTTCGAAGAAGACTATCCAATAAGCAGAATGGGTGTACTGTCCTAATCCTAGGAGCACTCGCAACCCGAGAGAAGGTAAAGATAAAAGACAACTGAATAAACCCTATTCCTATTTCTCCTGAACCAGAATCCATCACCGAACTGGAACAAGTTCCTTCGAGTTCGTATATAACCATACGATGGAGTATCCAAATAACTGTGGATCTTCGTAGTGATACAGAGTGTTCTGGAGAAATACAAAGGTGATGTAGGAGTGGTGATGAAATACTTGGTTTGGTCGTGAATAGCAGTCGCAATTTACTTTGCCCTCTTACTAATCCCTTTATTTGTCTTTACTTATTACCTTCTGTACTCCTTTTAGGCTAAATGGTTTTCTTCATTCCCTACCGTTCGGCACCTGCCTATGGTTTGGAAGAAGACTATCCAATTAGCGTAATAGGTGTACTGTTCTAATCCAAGGAACACTTGCAACTTGAGAGAAGGTAAAAGGAAAAGACAACTGAATAGTCCTATTCGTTTTCTCCAGAACCAGAAACCATGCTCGAATAAGTTCCTTCGAGTTCGTATATAACCATACGATGGTTTTATCCAATGGAAGTGGATGTTCGTAATAATACGGGGTGTCCTGGAGAAAAGGGTAAAAGTAGGAGTGGCAATGAGGTATGCAACTCTGACAATCCAAAAGCCAGTGTTTTAAGAAGGTTCTGTTTGATATATGTATGCCCTAGAGGCCATTATATGATAGTGGATGTATCTTTACATGTATATATATATATTCAGTGTATATTCTTGCTCGACATGATAGTATGCTATATGGTTCTTCTTTATCTGATATGTTGATTTGATCATGCTTTTATTCATACATGCTGATAAAGCCCTGAGGATATCGGCTTGACTACTGTGATTATGATGGGGATCATACTAGTGGGACATTTGTAGTTTATAACCATATCCTGGAATGTCCCTAGTCGTAGGTATATCGAGACGGGGCATCGATATACCAGAGTAGACTAGCGTATATGATACTTGACCCATATGATGGGCAATGAATGCTCCCACATTCATCGATGTTTGACATCGAGATCGTATACGGGTGCTCAGTGGTGACTGGGTACACTGGACGGACTCACCGAGAACTCCTATATGGAATTATATCTATCGTCGGATAGCAGTTCTCAGGTGACACTGGTACAGGTTAGTCTGTAGACCCGAGATCGTCATAGAGTCTTGTGTGCTCTACCACTGTACTTTGATTACCATCCTACCACGGCTCTACTGAGTCGTACAAACAGGTGGCCGTTGGGTACAGTCCCGAGACACACGATGGCGATGAGCGATAGGAGGGGTTTTGTCTCTCCCGGTATTGGGAGTTGATGATGTGCTGTGCTCGACTGGTTATATCAGTAAGTCCCTGGCTAGGGCTGCTGAGATTTACTGATAAGTGTTATCAGTAGTTTCTCGATCTGTTATAGACCATTCACCGGCACGACTTATTGAGTTATTGGGGTCTACGTGACCATCCCTAGGCTCGATATGCAGCATATCTGACGAAGAGACCGGACTGTACAGTAGTGTTGCCGGTTGGCTCGACGGGAGTTGTAGCAGGTTCGCTTGTTTTCTTCTGATCGCTCAATACCCGGGTGGTCGTTACGTTTAGCTGACCGCTTGCGGCTTGGGGGTGCTTGATATGATCATCACCCACTGCCGGCGTATTGACGAGTCTTAGAGTCCCACAAAGGAGTTACCTAGTCCAGGCGAAACGTTGAGGTGAGCGTATGCGATATGCGCATGGACCCGGTTAAAATGCGCGTATAAGATACCGTATATTAATCGGGCGGCTTACTTTTGGTAGGGTCGTATGTGATATGGCCGGATTGATAAATCAAGTGTTGATTTATCATTTAACCATTATTTTCTCACTAGAAATCCTTTCTTGTATTTTTTGGGTGTATGCATGCATGTATGCATTCTTTCTTGTTTCATGCACATATGGATGTGCATGCACACATACATACATACATCATCTTTCATGGTTGTATATACATTGAAAATGATGGCAATATAAGACTCACACCTTGGTTAAATAATATGGATTATTATTTCTATTTGTGTTAAAACAAAACGAAAAAGGAAAATGGTAATTCATGGATTAGTTTCTACACTCTTCTTTGACCTAACCATGCTCACCTACTTTTAACCATGGATTAACTTTCCCTTTGTGTTTTAACTCAAATTGAATAATATCTTTATCATTTAACCATGGGTTGAGATGAGAAGTGGAAAATATATATACATATATTTTCTATTTTTCCATTAGACATTATCTTTTATCTTGTTCTAAAAAAGGCCATCATCTTCTTCCTCCTTCTTCTTTTGCTCTCTAGATTTCTCTAGTGAGCAAATTACTCTCCAAGTTAGGATTTTGAAGTGAGAAAAGCCACCACAACATCATTCTACACAAGTCTTGCCCACTTGTTTAGAGTGTTAGCTTCATTTCTTTCTCTTGATAAAGTGAAGTTGCAAGCTTGGACAAAGGAGTTTCGGGTGGATCGTCGTGGACACTAAAAGACCTTAAGCGAACCTTTCTCCAACCTTCAAGTGGCCAAGGAGTCTAGCGTAGGGAGCTACAAAGGTTGTACTCTCAAAACCCCAGCCTTTGTTGCTTGTGATGTTGATTAAAGTTATGAAACCCTAATTTTCTAGGTTTGATTCTTTGTATGTTCACTTAGCACTCTAAAAATTTAATCTTTGAGACATGTGATGCTTCCAAACCTTTCATAGGGTGCTAGGTAAACCTAACAATGGTATCAGAGCCGACCTAGAACATTAGGCGACACTTTAGCGAAGTATAAACTCCGATTGAACCGAAATACGGTTTTTTTGGGACACTCTCTGGACAATTTTTCAAAACTGTTATTTTCCAGAATTAAAAATATGTAAAAAATTCAGCAAGTAAATCTAAGAAACACTGTAAAAAACGATGCAATGAACAGTAATTTCCGCCGCGGAAACGCGGCCAAAGCTTGCTTGGGGCGCGGTTCCGCGGCCGTACAGGTGAGTCAATGCATGGGTTTTAGACAGTAATACTTATAACTGCTTGTTGATATTTTTGGGTATTTTTAATCTGGTTTAAGTGTTATTTGCTCTGGAGATTGTTTTGAGTTCAATGATTCGATCGGAATTTTAACTTCATGTTTTTCCGGATAATTAGAAAGTATTGAATTGTTCGAACGAGCATTGTTTGCTCACTTTTCACGGGGTTTAAATCTTTCGGAAATACGTGCAAGTTTTGTGGTAGACCCTCTAGAAGACAACAAACCTTAACTCGATTATGTGACCGTCTTGAACTGCCTTTTGAACCTTAGGGTTTGAGGCAGTACGGCGTGCCACATTTGAGGCGTTGGCTTGACCCTTCTACGGCTGGACCGCTACTACTGTGACACATTCCAGGTTTTTTGAACTCCGCTCAAGTGTTGAGCTTTAGGGAATTTTGGGTATTTGATCATTCGTTCGAAAACTTTAATACTGTCTATTTATCTGGAATGTGATGCAATGTGTGGAATTCATATAGCTAGACATGAAATATGAAGTATGTGATATTTCGCATTTACGATGTCTAAAGAGAATATGGATTCCAAATATTGCAGTTTTACACTTTCTTTTTTGTGACCGTAAGTGTAGTATGTCGCTTATCGCCGGTTTCATTGCTATACATCAACGACAATCGGGGTACGCATACTTACTTACGTTGATGATATATGATATTATGTGTTGCTGAGATATGATGTGCAGGATTGTCGCGATTGAATAGCCGGGGGGTTTTATGTGAGATGAGAGTTTTATTTTTTCATTCATGTAAAATTCAATTGTAATGTAATATCCTTTTATTTGGGGCACTTCCGGGTTGAGGTTGATGTCACCAGTGTTGTATATTATTTACTTTTCCGCATTAGGATAGACCCAAGGAGGGAAGCACAAGTGACCGGGTTCTGGGGTTCAGTGGGAGGCCATCTCGAGGGGTCGAGACCGGGTCTTCTAAACTCCAGGATTGGTAGGGTCGCTTGCCGCTCTCGTAGGGGTCTAGGGGTGTGGGCTTGGCTATTCATCGCGACTGTGGAATCCGTATTTTCTATTGTTGGCTAAATACTAAATACGGACGTCCTAGTATATCCCACATTATATATTTGTTTCTGCTGCCTGTGTTCTGTGATATCTGAGACGAATGATATATTGTATATGAGATATATAGTAGACGTTGCTTATGTTTTACACCCACGCTAGTCCCGTCCCGGTATACCGTTAGTTAAGTAACCTAACGGTGCATAACGGAACATTGCGGCGAATGCGGATGGCATAAGCGTACGTGTTATTTTCGTTTCTTTTCTGTGTTGGCTTAAGGACTTATCTGATGGGACTACATTAATATGATTAATGTAAAGAAAATAAACCTAAAAAGATGTTGTAGAATCGGATTTGAAAACCACTCAGCTCTTTATGAAAAAGCTACATTTCAAAACTGCGAAGCTTAAGCCACTCCTTTTGAAAACCTTTTGATTCTACAACGATATCAAGTTCAAAGCGTTAATGATTTTCTTAAAAATCATCCGCAACCCTCCGTCATTTTAGGAAGTAGAGTACTAAGTATTCGTGCTACGTTTATTGACTATAGTTAAGGCGTAGTGTACGGTAGCTAAGTGATGTCTTCCTACACTGCATATGATGCAGATTAATTAGGACATTCATACGACTGTGTTGACCATAGTTAAGGGTCATATGGATGGGTCTAATTAATCAAGAAATGACGGGTAGAACATGACTGGTACTTATGATTTGTTGACCTTAGTTAAGGTCATAAGTACTAGGGGTAAAAACCACATCGGGAATTTCAAGTGTTGAGATTTGCAATGAGATTGCATACCTTCCATATGATGGTTGGATCCCGATCCCACTGTGGGCAATAGTTGCTTCTAGGAGAGTTTTGCAGTTTACAATTAGCTAACTCATTAGGTGTCTAGAAAGGTGTTAACGGGGCTACGCCTCTGGGAAAACGAGGTTTACTTTAATTAGGTCCGTGCGAAAGCACGGGGAACCCCCTCAAGTACCGACACTGGCCTGGCTAAACGGTTAGCGAAGTTGTAGACTGTAATTAATCCTGGCTAGTTTTTCTTTTTAAGGTTTGAAAGAAAAACTCGATTAAAGCAGTGGGAAACATCGATTAGACAAGATAATAACCAATCTGATCTATGCAAGAGCTTTCGCTGAGTGTATTCTTTTCTCTCTCTTAATGGCAGATACCCATGACTGGACTCAAGCTTCTACTAGATAAAAACAAACTGAATGGGACCAATTATAAAGACTGGCTGAGGAATCTGAAAATTGCCTTGACTTATGATAAAGTATCATATGTCCTCACGGCTTCAGCCCCGCCCGTCCCAGGTCCAAAATCCTCAGTTGCGGATATTGAAGTCCGCAAGACATGGGACGCTGACTGTGCCACGGCCAAATGCCTCGCGTTTGCATCGATGGACAATACACATCAAAAGCAGCACGAGAATATGGGCATTCACGCCATATTGCTCCATGCAAAGGAGTTGTATGGAGAGCAATCCCGTGTATTACGATACGAAGCATCAAAGAAATTGTTTCAGATGCGAATGGCCCCTGGCACACCAGTAGGAGACCATGTTCTGAAGATGATAGCTCTTATAGAAGAGCTTGAGGACCTTGGATGGACGATGGACAATGAACAATATACGGATATTATTCTGCAGTCCCTCCCCTCCACCTTTGCTCAATTCATAGTGAACTTCAACATGCACAACATGGAGAAGGAACTCCCTGAACTCCTTAATATGTTAAGGAGTGCAGAGAGCACTATGAAATCAGTAAAAACTCCCGTTATGACTGTTGGACAGTCTTCCTCTTCTCGCCCAAAGGCTAAGGCCAAAGGAAAGAAAAAGAAGAAGACCACCAATCCTAAGGGTGGAGTTAAAAAGGTGAAGGAAAAGGAAAAGTCTAAAGCTGGAGACCCGGGGAAAGGGGAATGTTTTCATTGCCACAAGACAAGATATTGGAAGCGCAACTGCACGGAGTACTTAAATCTCAAGAAGAAGCATGGTGATGCTTCTGCTTCAGGTGCGTTTGTGACAGAAAACTGTTTTTCAATAAACTCTGCTTCCTGGGTATTGGATACCGGTTCAGGTTCACACATTTGCAATTCTATGCAGGGGCTGAGAAATAGCAAGGTTTTGAAGACAGGTGACCATACTCTCCGCGTTGGAAATAGTTCCAATGTACATACAGTCGCAGTGGGAGAGTATCACTTGGGGTTGCCATCTGGGTGTATATTGGTTTTGAACCCATGTTATTTTGTACCAAGTATGCTATGTAATATAGTATCTGTTTCTTTGTTAGACAATGAAGGATATAACTTTATATTGCAGAACAATGTTATGAACATTCACCTGAATCAAATGTTGGTTGGGTATGGTACACTTAATAACGGGATATACGTCCTAAATCAACACACAGTTTTCAGCATACAACACACTAATAAAAGAAAACTTTCAGAAATAAATGAAGCTTTTCTTTGGCACTGTAGACTTGGTCATATTAACGAAATAAGACTAAACAAGTTACACAAAGATGGTTATTTAAACCCTTTTGAATATAAATCTTATGCGACTTGCCAGTCGTGTATCAAGGGTAAAATGACCAAAACTCCGTTTACCGGACACGGAGAAAGAGCCACTGAGCTCCTAGGCCTCATACATAGTGATTAATGCGGGCTAATGTCTACACAGGCTAGAGGCGGTTTTTCATACTTTATTACGTTCACCGACGATTTCTCAAGATTCAGTCATGTATTTTTATTAAAGCACAAGTCCGAAACTTTCGAGAAATTCATTGAATATAAACAAGAAGTAGAAAAACAAACCGGCTTGAGAATCAAGATGCTTCGATCAGATCGAGGTAGAGAGTATC
This sequence comes from Agapanthus africanus, assembly GCA_030015575.1. Classification (NCBI taxonomy): domain Eukaryota; kingdom Viridiplantae; phylum Streptophyta; class Magnoliopsida; order Asparagales; family Amaryllidaceae; genus Agapanthus; species Agapanthus africanus. The sequence continues at coordinate 503,825,033 of CM057337.1, forward strand.
TCAGTACGGAATTTGCAGACTTCCTAAAAGAGAATGGGATTCTCTCTCAGCTCAGTCCTCCTTACACACCACAGCACAACGGTGTGTCAGAATGACGGAATCGGACCCTATTAGATATGGTCCGTTCCATGATGAGTGATGCTGAGTTACCCGTCTCATTTTGGGGGCATGCATTGGAGACTGCAGTGTTTCTACTGAACAGGGTTCCAACCAAAACTTTATCTACCACGCCATATGAGATATGGCATGGGAAGAGACCATCTCTTAAGAGAATTAAGATTTGGGGTTGCCCGGCCTATGTTAAAAAGAAAAATCCGGACAAACTCGAGACACGGTCAGTCATGTGTAACTTTGTGGGATATCCAAGGAACTCTTATGGATATCTATTCTACCACAAGGAGGAACAAAAGGTGTTTGTTTCTCAGTATGCCACATTCTTAGAAAAAGAGTTTTTCACAGATAAAGATGATGGCAAGGTGGTGGATTTAGAAGAGGTTCTAGAGACACAAACTACAAATGACGATTTGGTTGAACCGGCTGTTGCAATAGAAACTGAGGAAGCTCGGCCACTCCGTAGGTCTGGTTGGACTTCTCGCCCACCGGAGAGGTACTACGGTTTCCTCATTGATGGTGACGGAGAAGACTGTATCATGGAGGATGATGATCCTACCAGTTTTCAGCAAGCTATCACGAGTGGAGACTCTGTGAAGTGGCTAGATGCCATGAGATCCGAAATGGAGTCTATGTACACCAACAAAGTATGGACTTTGGACGTTGTACCCCCTGGGGTAAAACCTGTGGGGTGCAAATGGATCTTTAAAAGAAAGATTGGTGTAGATGGGCAGGTGGAAACCTATAAGGCAAGACTTGTAGCGAAGGGTTTTCGTCAAAGACCAGGTTTGGACTATGACGAGACTTTTTCTCCCGTAGCCATGCTTAAATCAATTCGGATCCTACTTGCTATTGCTGCTCACTACGACTATGAAATCTGGCAGATGGACGTTAAAACAGCATTTCTAAATGGAAATTTAGAAGAATGCGTTTATATGGATCAGCCAGAGGGCTTCATTGACAGTGGGAGCAGCGGGAAAGCATGTAAATTGCTTAAATCCATATATGGGTTAAAGCAGGCATCACGGAGTTGGAACATCTGTTTCGATGATGTCATCAAAGAGTTTGATTTCATCAAAAATCCAGATGAACCTTGTGTTTATAAGAAGGCTGTAGGGAGAGCTGTCACATTCCTCGTATTGTACGTGGATGACATTCTTCTGATAGGAAATGATATTCCTATGCTACAGTCGGTCAAATCTTTCTTATCACTAAGGTTCTCCATGAAGGACCTAAGTGATGCCACATACATTCTGGGTATTAGGATCTATAGGGATAGATCCAAGAGGTTATTGGGATTGTCCCAAACCAGGTACATTAACACCATCCTAAAAAAGTTTAGTATGGAAGACTCCAAACGGGGTGCCTTACCCGCTTGCCATGGGGTCACTCACTCCAAGGACTCTTGCCCAAAGACCGATGAAGAGAGAGCTCGCATGAGCATTATACCCTATGCTTCGGCAGTAGGGTCTATAATGTATGCGATGTTATGTACACGCCCAGATGTAGCTTATGCACTTAGTGTTGTAAGCAGGTATCAATCCAACCCAGGGGAGAATCACTGGACAGCTGTGAAGAACATTCTTAAGTACTTACGAAGGACTAAAGAATTGTTCTTGGTGTATGGTAATGGAGATCTCCAAATGGAGGCTTTTACCGATTCGAGCTTCCAGAGCGATAAGGACGACAGCAAATCTATCTCTAGGTTTGTATTTACCCTCAATGGAGGGGCGGTAAGTTGGAAGAGTTCCAAACAGGATACCGTTGCAGACTCTACGATGGAAGCTGAGTACATTGCTGCGAATGATGCTGCCAAGGAAGCCGTCTGGATGAAGAAGTTCGTCTCGGAGCTAGGAGTAGTTCCAACCATTATTGATCCAATACCATTGTATTGTGATAATAATGGGGCTATGGCGTTAGCCAAGGAGCCAAGGTCCCATCAGCGGTCCAGAAACATCCTGAGGCGCTTTCATTTGATCCGGGAGATTGTAGATCGCCGTGAGATCGAGATTAGGAGAGTAGACACAAAGAATAACGTCGCGGATCCATTCACCAAGGCCCTCCCTCAGCCGCAGCATGAGCGACTTTTTGAGATGTTGGGTATGAGATATGCCAATAACTGGCCTTAGTGCAAGTGGGAGATTGTTGGATATATGTATGCGCTAGAGGCCATTATATGATAGTGGATGTATCTGTACATGTATATATATATTCAGTGTACATTCTTGCTCGACATGATAGTATGCTATCTGGTTCTTCTTTATCTGACATGTTGATTTGATCATGCTTTTATTCATACATGCTGATAAAGCCCTGAGGATATCGGCTTGACTACTTTGATTATGATGGAGATCATACTAGTGGGACATTTGTAGTTTATAAGCTTATCCTAGAATGTCCCTAGTCGTAGGTATATCGAGACGGGGCATCGATATACCAGAGTAGACTAGCGTATATGATACTTGACCCATATGATGGGCAATGAATGCTCCCACATTCATCGATGTTTGACATCGAGATCGTATACGGGTGCTCAGTGGTGACTGGGTACACTGGACGGACTCACCGAGAACTCCTATATGGAATTATATCTATCGTCGGATAGCAGTTCTCAGGTGACACTGTTACATGTTAGTCTGTAGACCCGAGATCGTCATAGAGTCTTGTGTGCTCTCCCACTGTACTTTGATTACCACCCTACCACGGCTCTACTGAGTCGTGCAAACAAGTGGCCGTTGGGTACAGTCCCGAGACACACGAAGGCGATGAGCGATAGGAGGGGTTTCGTCTGGCATCCCGCAATCATCGGAGTCATGGGGAAGACATCAATGTCCAAATCGAATACGAAAACCAATATGATATACATCAACACCATACATATAAATATATGAAGGAAATGCATGCCAAACCCTTTTAATTCGCTGTGCGATGCGCATAACACTGCACAGTGGCGGACGTCTATCGTAAGAAAATAACTATATATATACATATATATATCCTTTGTTTAATATGCACGTCCCGCCGTTTTGAAAACACTTTTAGAAGGGTTTCCTTTATAAGATGCTTCGTGTCACCTCGGACACGTAGGTAAATACTGAGACCATAACTCCACTTTGGAAATCCCTTCGAAAACTATCCATACATGCAAAAATATACACAGATACTGTCCTCTGACTAGTCCTGCTCAGTACTAAACCAGATAGCAAGTATCATAAAATATACTGCTCCAAAAGAAATCAATCCCAATATATATATATGAATGCCACATGCGTCTGGTGCGCACGGAAATCAAAATCCACGAATGTGTCATACATGTGCACAGAAATAACTTCTAAGTGCAACGGGTGTGCACGAACCACCTGTCAGAGGCAACGTGGTGCCTGACAGCAAAACCAGGTGCACCTGATATGCACGAAAAATCTAGATTTAGCGCATCTGGTGTGCACCTAAATCGCATCCAGTGCCTTAAGTATGCGCAAAATCCAAATCAAGTGCACAATGTGTATGAAAACGAATATCGAATATCATAATCGAAATCGACGGTATATAACACACTTCAATCAAAATCCCAATCAAGTATACCGTGGTATAAAATTCTAGGGTTACTGGGCACACTAACAAGGCTCTACAAGGCATCGACCATGCAAAAATTAAATTTTTATGTGCCGAACAACCCTAAGCAAGATCGTATACTAGAGTTTAGGCGAATCATATGCAAGTAAACTAGGTTTACGACTAAGTGAATACAAAATACAATCTTTGTAGATCGGTCCTTCACTTCTTTAGCTCCTTGTTGAAGTCCCTTCGCTACGATCGTGGTACTCCCGGACCCTTGCATGGCTTCACGAAGCGAAAGACGCGTCCTTGCTTGAAGTCTTCGAGGCCGAAGATGATCTACGTCGAGGGGATGCCAACTCAAGCTCCTACTTCACTAACAAGAGAATTAGTGAAGCAAACACCCTAAACTAAAGTGCTAGTCTAGTAGAGGATGGAGAAATAGGAAGTGGGTTCTCTTTAGAATTTTATTTCTCACAATCTTTCTCACTTTTGATCAAACCCTAGCAAGCTTTTTCTTTTAGCAAATGAAGAAGAAGATGAACTAAAGAAAGAGAAAAAGATAATGATCAAGTGAGAAGGCTAACCATGGTGAGTGAGTATCATATACTAACTCTTGTAGAGCCATAACCATGGCTAAGTGTTAAGGTTAGGTTAAAACCCAAAGTAAAAACAAATTTAGTGGACTTTAGTCAATGCATCCACAAGCTTCCACAAGCTTCATGCATTTTCTAATTTACCACTAATTTTGTAATTACTTTTAAATGTTAAAACCCAACATAACAAATAGCATGGTGTATGTCTCATACACCCAAGTCAAGTGTATCATCAACCATGATACAATAAAAGAAAACACAATTTTAATATATATCATATATACATTAAAGTTGTGCTCATGTGAGAAAACCCTAAAGTGAACAAGTGTTGGTAAATGTAAACTAGTATATCTAATATACAATTATACACTTAATTATTAAATCAACACTTGACTTAATAATCCGGTCATATCTCATATAACCGACTAACATTCATCGTATCGACTTATCGAATCAACACTTGATTCGATAACCCGGTCATATCATATATAACCGACCGATACAAAAAGTCGCGAGAATAGAATACGGTATCACATACACGTATTATTCTCGGTCCCGCACATATCAGATATACGCCCCTATTTCGTTTTGCCTGAGCCAGTAATACCTCTATGTAAGACTCTAAAGACTCGTCAATACGCCGGCAGTAGGTGATGATCACATCACGCACCCACAAGCCGTCAGCGGTACTAGCTGGACGTAACGGTTACCCGGGTATTGAGCGATCAGAAGATCGGCAAGCAAGCCCGCTCCAACTCCTGTAAAAGCCTGCCGGTAACACTTCCCGTACAGTCCGGTCTCCTCGTCTGATATGTCGCATATCAAGTCTAGGGATGGTAAACGTCAGAACCCAATAACCGATAAGTCGTGTCGATGTGAGGCTCATAACGGGTCGAGAAACTACTGGTAACACTTACCAGTAAATCTCTAAATCAGCCCTGGCCAGGGACTTCCCTGTTATGGCCAATCGAGCACAGCGCAACATCAACCCCCAATACCGGGAGAGACGAAACCCCTCCTATCGCTCATTGCCTCCATGTGACTCGGGACTGTACCCAAAAACCATCGTTTTGCACGCCCTCATGGACGTGGTAAGGTGGAAATCAAAGCACAGTGGGAATCACACAAGACTCTATGACGATCTCGGGTCTACAAACTAACCCGCACAAGTGTCACCAGAGAACTGCCATCTGACGTGAGGTATAATACCATCTGGGAGTTCTCGGCGAGTCCGTCCAGTGTACCCAGTCTCTACTGAGCACCCGTATACCATCTCTGATGTCAAACACCAATGGATATGGGATCATCCATCGCCCATCTCATGGGTCGAGAAGCGTATACGCTAGTCTACTCTGGTATATTGATGCCCCGTCTCGATACACCAACGACTAGGGACCTTGAAGGATGTACTTATGGACTACCATGTCCCCACTAGTATGATCCGCATCATAGTCCAGGTAGTCAAATACACATCTTAAGGGCTTTACCAACATGTAACTATAAGACAGTATCAAGAGACAAGTATACATGTTAAGATAAAGAGCAACCAGATAGCATACTATTATATCAAGCAAGAAAGTCCTCTCTATATATGTCCAAGCATCCAATATAATATACATCATCTGTACAATACTGGCCTCTAGGAAATACATACAACTAACAATCTCCCACTTGCACTAGGGCCAGCTGTTGTAGTATCGCATACCGAGCATCCCGAAGAGTCTCTCAAACTGTATCTGGGGAATGGCCTTCGTGAGTGGATCCGCTGTGTTGTTCTTCGTGTCAACCCTCCTGACCTCGATCTCCCGGCGATCAACTATCTCCCGGATCAGGTGATACCGCCTCAGAATATGCCTGGATCGCTGATGGGACCTGGGTTCCTTGGCCAAAACCACCGCTCCATTGTTATCGCAATGCAAAGGTATTGGATGCTCAATGGATGGAACCACTCCAAGTTCAGTAATGAACTTCTTGATCCAGACAGCCTCTTTGGCAGCATCGTTGGCAGCGATGTATTCAGCCTCCATCGTCGAGTCTGCCACGGTTTCCTGCTTGGAACTCTTCCAACTAACCGCCCCTCCGTAAAGGGTAAAGACAAATCCCGACTGCGACTTAGAGTCGTCCTTATCACTCTAGAAGCTCGAATCGGTAAAGGACTCCACTTGGAGTTCTCCGTTACCATACACCAAGAGCATCTCTTTAGTCCTTCGTAAGTACTTGAGAATGCTCTTCACAGCTGTCCAGTGACTCTCTCCAGAATCAGCTTGATACCTACTCACTACACTTAGTGAGTATGCTACATCGGGTCTGGTACATAGCATCGCGTACATGATAGAGCCTACTGCCGAAGCATAGGGTATCCCTCGCATGCGAGCTCTCTCCAAATCAGTCTTTGGGAGACATCTCTTTGGAAAGAGTGAGCCCTGAGATCGTGGGTAAAAACCCACGTTTGGACTCTTCCATACTAAACCTCTTTAGTATGGTGTCAATGTACCTGGATTGGGACAATTCCAATATCCGTTTAGATCTATCTCTATAGATCATAATTCCCAATATGCAGGAGGCATCACCAAGATCTTTCATTGAGAATCTTTGTGATAAGAAGAGCTTGACCGATTGCAGCGTAGGAATGTCATTTCCTATCAAGAGTATGTCGTCCACGTACAATACGAGCAAGACAACCTTACTCTCTGCCACCTTCTTATAGATACAAGGATCATCTACGTTTTTGACGAAATCAAACTCTTTGATAACGACATCAAAGCAGATGTTCCAACTCCGCGATGCTTGCTTTAATCCATAAATAGATTTAAGCAGCATGCACACCTTCCCGCTGCTCCCACTATCTACGAAGCCCTCTGGCTGAGTCATGTACACGCACTCTTCTAAATCACCGTTTAGAAAGACGGTCTTAACATCCATTTGCCAGATTTCGTAGTCATGATATGCAGCGATGGCAAGCATGATCCGGATGGATTTAAGCATAGCCACTAGAGAAAAGGTTTCGTCATAGTCCACACCTGGTCTTTGACGAAAACCCTTTGCAACAAGTCTAGCTTTGAAAGTCACCACTTTCCCATCTACACCAAGTTTTTTCTTGAAGATCCACTTGCTCCCAATGGGTTTTACCCTACTTCCAAAGTCCATATTTTGTTGGTGTACATGGATTCCATCTCAGACCGCATTGCATCCAGCCATTTCACTGAGTCTCCACTCGTGATGGCCTGCTTGAAGCTAGTTGGGTCATCATCCTCCATGATGCAATCCTCGCTCCCACCATCCATGAGAAAACCGTAGTATCTCTCAGGTGGGTGAGGAACCCTACTAGATCGGCGGATGGCTGGGGTTCATTGGGAACTACCGAATCCTCTGGTTCCACCAAATCTTCTGTTGCAGCTTTTGTAGCTGGAACCTCTTCCAGTTCTACCTCATGACCACTAATCTCTTTTGCAAAAAATTCCTTTTCTAAAAAGGTGGCATGCCGAGAAACAAACACTCTTTGTTCCTCAGTGTGGTAGAAGATATACCCTTGTGAATTCTTGGGATATCCTATAAATTTTCATAGAACAGACCGTGCCTCGAATTTGTCCGGATTTTGTCGTTTGACATTGGCTGGACAACCCCATATCTTTACATAGTTAAGACATGGTCTCTTCCCTTTCCATATCTCATATGGAGTGGTAGGCACAGATTTGGTGGGGGCCATATTCAATAGATGTATCGCTGTTTCTAGCGCATACCCCTAGAAGGAAATAGGTAACTCAGCTGTGCTCATCATAGAGCGCACTATATCTAATAGGGCGCGGTTCCTCCGTTCTGATACACCGTTGTGCTGTGGTGTATATGGAGGAGTCAGCTGAGAGAGAATCCCATTCTCTTTTAGGAAGTCCAGGAATTCATTGCTCAAGTATTCACCTCCTCGATCAGATCGAAGGATTTTAATACTTTTTCCGGTTTGGTTCTCGACTTCTTGTTTATATTCTCTAAATTTCTCAAAAGCTTCAGACTTGTTCTTATCAAGAACACATGTCCGTATCTTGAGAGATCGTCGGTGAATGTAATGAAGTACGAAGAACCATCCCTGGCATGTGTAGACATGGGACCGCATACATCACTATGTATCAGTCCCAAGAGTTCGGTAACTCTTTCTCCGTGTCCCGTAAACGGAGTTTTGGTCATCTTGCCTTTGAGACATGACTGGCAAGTATCATAAGATGAAAATTCGAATGGTTTCAAATATCCATCCTTATGCAACTTGGCTAGTCGTGTCGCATTGATGTGCCCAGTCTACAATGCCACAAGAAGGATTCGTTCAGTTCTGAACTCTTCCTCTTGGTGTGTTTGTTATGCTCAGAACTGTTGATTGATTTAGAACATAAATGCCATTGCACAACGTGCCTGATCCAACCAACTTTTGGTTAAGGAAAATGTTCATAACATTATCCTGTAATACAAAATTATATCCCTCTTTACTTAGTAAAGAAACCAATATAATGTCGCATATCAGGTTCGGCATGTAATAGCATTCGTTCAGAACCAATGTATTACCAGTTGGCAATACAAGGTGATATTCCCCGACGGTTTTAGCTGCAACAATTGCACCATTTCCAACCCTTATGTCTTTATCACCTTCTCCAAGTTCTCTACCTTTTCTAAGCCCGTGTAACTGATTACATATATGGGATCCTAACCCGGTATCTAATACCCAGGACGTAGAGCAAATGGAGAAACAGTTCTCCGTAACGAACACACCCGAAGAAAATGCATAAACATGTACTTTCTTCACATGGGTGGCATAGGAATCCTGGTATTCCCCTATATCCTGTTCAGTCCTTTAACTCTTATAAGAAAGAACGGAACCAACGTTCCCCAGCACAGTATAATATGCGGGTTCGGTCAATACATCCATATTATTATCTTGATTAAGGCATGATATGGTCGCTACCTGTAGAGAGAGAGAAGAAAACACTTTAGCGTATGCTCTTATAAGATCAGATTGGTTATTATTTTATCTAATCAGGATGGCTCCCACTGTTTTTATCAAATCTTCCTTCAAACCCTAAAAGGAAAGACTAGCCGGGATTAATTACACCCTACAACTTCGCTAATCTTTCAGCCAGGCCAATGTCGGTACTTTGAGGGAGGTTCCCCGTGCTTTCGCACGGACCAAATTAAAGTAAACCTCGTTTTCCCAGAGGCGTAACCCCGTTGACACCTTTCTAGACACCTACTTAATCGGCTAATTGTCCTGTGTAAAACTCTCCCAGGAGTAACAACTACTCGCAGTGGGTATCGAGATCCTACTATCCTATAGAAGGTATGCAATCTCATTGCAAATTTCAACACTTGAAATTCCCGATAATATTTTGCCCCTAACGTGCTATGACCTTGACGAAAGCCAACAAACCATAGCCCGCTAGTCAAGTTCAACCCGTACATTTCTTAATTGAATTAAACCCACCCGCACGACCCTTGACGAAAGCCAACAAAGCCGTACGACTATCCTAATCCAATCGCATCATATGCAGCAGATAAGCAGCGTATAGCTACCACACACTACACCTTGACGAAAGCCAACAAATGCAGCACGAATACTATATACAACTAATCTGAAATGACGGAGGGCTACGACAGTTTTTTCTGAAAACCTATTGCGTAATGAACTTGATATCGTTGTAGAATCAAGTGAAATTTTGAAATGGAGTGATTTTGAGGCTTTTATTAGTTTTGCTAAAGAGCTCACTTCCGGTGAAAGGATCTCGGCTCTTTCCTCATCGAATAAGATGCAGGACATATCATATACATCACGATGCAAAGCAAAACTCCAAAACCAATCAAAAACAAACCGAGTGTTGTAGCATCTGCCAGTTTTGCTAAAGAGGTCACTCCCGGTGAAGGGATCTCGGCTCTTTCCTCATCGAATAAGGTGCAGGGTATATCATATATACCGCTATGCAAAGCAAAACTGTAGCTACCCATTTTATAAAGTTTTGATTCTACAACATCTTTTAGGTTTCTTTTCTTTCATTAATCACATTAATGAAGTCCCATCATTTAAGTCACCTAAACATCACAGATAAATACGACGTACACTTATGCCATCCGCATTCGCCTCGATGTCCCCTCGTGCACCGTTAGGTTAGGTAACTAACGGCAGAGCAGGGCAGGGCTAGAGCGGGTGTAAAACATAAGTAACGTCTATATAATATATCATATATACTATATACAGTATTTATCACAGAACATCAAATGATCACATCACAGATATCGCAGCAGAAGAAACATATGAAATATTGGATATACTAGGACGTCCGTGTTTTATTTTGAGTCTCTATAAAACACGGATTCCACGGTCGCGACGAATAGCCAAACCCACACCCCTAGACCCCTACGAGAGCGACAAGCAACCCTTCCAATTCTAGGGTTAGGAGACCCGGACTCGACTCCTCGAGTTGGTCTCCCACTGGACCCTAGAACCCGGTTACTTGTGCTCTCCTCCTTGAGTCTATCCTAATGCGGAAAAGTAAATAATATATAAAAGTTGATATCAACCTCATCCCGGAAGTGCCCCAATAAAAGAATATTACATACATTTAAATTTACATGAATGAAAATAAAAACTCTCATCTCACATAAAAAACCCCGGCTATTCAAAACGCGACGATCCAATATAACATATCCAGCAACACATAATATCACATGTCATCAACGTAAGTAAATATGCGCATCCCAATTGTCGTTGACATATAGCAACGAAACCGGCGATATCACATATTACACTTACGGTCACAGAAAAGAAAGTGTAAAACTACAATATTTGGAATCCACAATCACTTTAGACATCGTAAATCCGAAATATCACATATTTCGCATTTCATGCCTAACTGTATGAATTCCACATATTGTATCACATTCCAGATAAATAGACAGTATTAAACTTTCCGATTGAATAGTCAAATACCCAAGATTTCCAAAATAGCTCAACACTTGAGCGGAGTTCAAAAATTCCAGAGTACGTCACAGTAGCAACGGTCCAGCCGTAGAAGGGTCAAACCAACGCCTCACATGTGGCACGCCGTACTGCCTCAAACCCTAAGGTTCAAAAGGCAGTTCAAGACGGTCAAATAATCGAGTCAAGGTTTGTTGTCTTCTAGAGGGTCCATCGCGTCACATGCACGTTTATCCGAAAGATTTAAACCCGAGAAAAATTCAACACTTGAATGTTTTTCGTGCCGGGAAAAGTTGAGTTAATGATATCCGTTCGAACATTTTAATACGTTCTAAATTATCCGGAATAACATAACAAAATTAAATTCTCCGATCGAATCAACGAATACAAAAGGATCCCCATAATACTCAACATTTGAGTCAGTTTAAAAATACCAATAAAATAGCACTATCAGATAAAAGTATTACTGTGCAAACCCCAAAGACAATGCTCACTGTATGGCCGCGGATCCGCGGCACAAGGAGGGTATTGCCGCGGTTCCGCGGCCATCCGTACAATATACTTTGTCGTTTTTCACAGTAATTTATAAAATTCCCTGCTGAATTTTTTAGGTATTTTTAATACTGAAAAATCCCAGATTTTAAAAATTGTCCAGAGAGGGGGTTATCTTGACGTATTCGGGTTCGTTCGGAGTTTTAACTTCGTTAACACATCGCCTAATGCTCTAGCTAGGCTCTGATACCACTGTAGGGTTACTAGGCACACTAACAAGGCTCTACAAGGCGTCGACCATGCCAAAATTAAATTTTTATGTGCCGAACAACCCTAAGCAAGATCGTATACTAGAGTTTAGGCGAATCATATGCAAGTAAACTAGGTTTACGACTAAGTGAATATGAAATACAACCTTTATAGATCTGTCTTTCACTTCTTTAGCACCTTGTTGAAGTCCCTTCGCTGCGATCGTGGTACTCCCGGACCCTTGCATGGCTTCACGAGGCGAAAGACGCGTCCTTGCTTGAATTTTTTTATTGCCGAAAATGATCTACGTCGAGGGGATGCCAACTCAAGCTCCTACTTCACTAACAAGAGAATTAGTGAAGCAAACACCCTAAACTAAAGTGCTGGTCTAGTAGAGGATGGAGAAATAGGAAGTGGGTTCTCTTTAGAATTTTGTTTCTCACAATCTTTCTCACTTTTGATCAAACCCTAGCAAGCTTTTTCTTTTAGCAAATGAAGAAGAAGATGAACTAAAGAAAGAGAAAAGGATAATGATCAAGTGAGAAGGCTAATCATGGTGAGTGAGTATCATATACTAACTCTTGTAGAGCCATAACCATGGCTAAGTGTTAAGGTTAGGTTAAAACCCAAAGTAAAAACAAATTTAGTGGACTTTAGTCAATGCATCCACAAGCTTCCACAAGCTTCATGCATTTTCTAATTTACCACTAATTTTGTAATTACTTTTAAATGTTAAAACCCAACATAATAAATAGCATGGTGTATGTCTCATACACCCAAGTCAAGTGTATCATCAACCATGATACAATAAAAGAAAACACAATTTTAATATATATCATATATACATTAAAGTTGTGCTTATGTGAGAAAAACCCTAAAGTGAACAAGTGTTAGTAGATGTAAACTGGTATATCTAATATACAATTATACACTTAATTATTAAATCAACACTTGACTGAATAAACCGGTCATATCTCATATAACCGACTAACATTCATTGTATCGACTTATCGAATCAACACTTGATTCGATAACCCGGTCATATCATATATAACCAACCGATACAAAAAGTCGCGAGAATAGAATACGGCATCACATACACGCATTATTCTCGGTCCCGCACATATCACATATGCGCCCCTATTTCTTTTTGCCTGAGCCAGTAATACCTCTATGTAAGACTCTAAAGACTCGTCAATACGCCGGCAGTAGGTGATGATCACATCACGCACCCACAAGCCGTCAGCGGTACTAGCTGGACGTAACGGCTACCCGGGTATTGAGCGATCAGAAGATCAGCAAGCAAGCCCGCTCCAACTCCTGTAAAAGCCTGTCGGTAACACTTCCCGTACAGTTCGGTCTCCTCGTCTGATATGTCGCATATCAAGTCTAGGGGTGGTAAACGTCAGACCCCAATAACCGATAAGTCGTACCGATGTGAGGCTCATAACGGGTCGAGAAACTACTGGTAACACTTACCAGTAAATCTCTAAATCAGCCTTGGCCAGGGACTTCCCTGTTATGGCCAATCGAGCACAGCGCAACATCAACCCCCAATACCGGGAGAGACGAAACCCCTCCTATCGCTCATTGCCTCCATGTGACTCGGGACTGTACCTAAAAACCATCGTTTTGCACGCCCTCATGGACGTGGTAAGGTGGAAATCAAAGCACAGTGGGAATCACACAAGACTCTATGACGATCTCGGGTCTACAGACTAACCTGCATAAGTGTCACCAGAGAACTGCCATCTGACATGAGGTATAATACCATCTGAGAGTTCTCGGCGAGTCCGTCCAGTGTACCCAGTCTCCATTGAGCACCCGTATACCATCTCTGATGTCAAACACCAATGGATATGGGATCATCTATCGCCCATCTCATGGGTCGAGAAGCGTATACGCTAGTCTACTCTGGTATATCGATGCCCCGTCTCGATACACCAACGACTAGAGACCTTGAAGGATGTACTTATGGACTACCATGTCCCCACTAGTATGATCTGCATCATAGTCCAGGTAGTCAAGTACACATCCTAAGGGTTTTACCAACATGTAACTATAAGACAGTATCAAGAGACAAGTATACATGTTAAGATAAAGAGCAACCAGATAGCATACTATCATATCGAGCAAGAAAGTCCTCTCTATATATGTCCAAGCATCCAATATAATATACATCATCTGTACAATACTGGCCTCTAGGGCATACATACAACTAACAAAAATCTCACCATCCTGTGCATCGGCGTGCACAAAAGCAATTCGAATACTAGAAGTGCATGAAAACTATGCCGAAAGCATAAGTCAAATCATATACATGCCCTAGGCATGAAATCACATATCATGAAACTCGGTCATCAAAACTCAATCATGAAATAAATCACCCAAAAATACTGAAATCCAATGTGATGGATACGTGATAGTCAATCACAAAATCACAAATCATAAATGTTGTCGTCGATATGTTCGTCCTTCAAAGTCGAGAAGGTGTCGGTGCATCCAATACTAGCAGTGCAAGATATCTACTTGCCTTCTGATCATGGCCTGTCGCCTAGTGCCCTTAGGCTCTCGTCTCTCATTGCAGATTGCTAAGTACATAGCTCCTTGGCTCAACGGTCCAATATAGGAACGATAATGGAAGCAGTCCTCTCTGACACATCCTCTAAAGATTTCTGGCCAGCTATCATGGTTACTCATAACATATCTCGTCGACGATGCCGAACTCTAGCTTACTGAGTGTGCGTCGTATGACCGCTCCTGGGTCCAGGTCTTCTCGTTTAGTATTTCCACAAAGATCTTGTCGGGGTCTTTCCCAATCTCGTTTTTGCCGAACTGCCCGGAAGTTATCATCTCTTACTAAATCTGTATCTTGTTCCGGAATGGCTGTATACTCATCACGAGTCCTTCTGGAAGATATATCTATATACAATGCCTCTGCATGTGTATTACATCTCTGATGTCAGCGGAGTGGAACGTCATCTCGTCCAGACCTCGTACGAACCTCTTACTCCACTTTTCTCTAATGTCGACTGCTTCGGACTCGTCTCTTCGTGGCTGCATGGACTGCGCTCCAACGGCTATACTCGTATCTGGAGTCTTCCAAGCAATGCATCTCATCACATGATATCCGAATTAAGTCGAACCAACCGATCGATTTGTCAAAACCTCATAATCCCCCAAGAGCTCAACATCTGGGGTACAGTTTAATAGTATCGAATATATGCCACAGCACCTATGGACCAACCGTAGAAGGCAGACCCAAGCCTCATTAATGGCACCGCTAAACTGCCGCAAACCCTAAGGTTCACTGGCGTTCCATGGTCATTAAGTCGAGTTAGGGTGAGGGTCCGTAGAATTGCTTGCATTGTTTTCTGAATACTTTAAACTTGGAAAATGGGTTCCTGACATTCGATCGTCTATATCGATTCTCAACGTATCAGCGTAAAGTCGCCTCTAGCTGGAATCAATCTATCTGATGACCTCGCATCGGGGTAGGCAATAAATCATATGTCCTAGTCCTTCATCTTTGGTGACTAGCTATCTTCTATCATATCTCGAAGTATAACTCGTGCGGCATAGCTCCAACTTCTGGGGCGATATCTCGTCATTCGCAGCAACAACTGAATCTTCCGTCCGCACGCTGAACAGTGCCTCTATCATCAAAATATGGTGCATTAACGGTCATCACATCCTGGCTGGCCTCTTGCAATGGCCCTATCCTCTGGTGCTGATCTGTACGTCCGAGAAATCTCGTAAAAGCGATCCACCAAACGCTCATGGCGCGAAAACACAATAAAACTACGCCTCTATGCAATCATATGCCCCTGGAATCACGTCCTGGTCAGTCCTCGTTCGTGACGAGCTCGTGCTGACCGCAACTCTAACCGTAGCTCTCTCTGCCCGTACCACTGTGATAACAAAACCATAAACTGGTACCGATGAGGCTAGATCATAGGAAGGAATATAATGATGTGCAAAGAAATGTACATCCTAAGGCTCCTTAAGTGGAGTATCGTATCGTAAATATGTCGCGGAACATACGTACGGTACGTCACTCTATTCAAGTTACCTACTCCATCAACCAAGGGTCATCCTACACTCCGAAGATAAAACCTAACGCTCTGATACCAACTTTGTCACGAACCGAAAAGTACGGAACATGACCGGCACTTAAATTACGAAACGTCTTGAGGCATACGTAATCTAAGTAAGCCAAAACCCAGAAAATCAAAACCAAAGAAGAGTAGAGTGAAGGAAAAACCAATGTAAAGGAAGTAGTTTTAATCAACATAGGCCAAAGTATGTATTTTTTTAAAATCTCAAGTATTTTCTGAAAATTTCGGCAGAGTCACCTTTGTAAATACTGGCCCCAAACGGGATACAACATGAATAGTATACGAAATAAGTAAAAAGGCATCCCTAAGCGGGAGCTAGCTCTTCGTCAATCGACGGTCACAACCACGCAAGCAATATAATATACAATGCCGAAGGGCGAGGATCAAAACTCAAAAGAAACTCAAAACAACAAGAAAACCATAATGATACAACGCGCGACTCTAAGGTCGAAAGAATAACAGATCTGGTCTTCTTCTCTCAAATACAATCTGGTTGATGGAGTTTCTAGATACAACTAAAATAATAATAAACGATGGTGGTCTTGATACAAAGAACCCACCTACCAAAGCAATCACCCGGAAGGAACAGTGTGCCAACAAGCCGCAACGCAACCTGTACTGCAAAACCTGTAAGGAACCGTGGCACAACGGGGGTGAGTTGCCAACTCATGAGTAGAAAACATCTACGAGTAGAAATCCCATGCATAATGCTATCCTAGGTCATATCAGGTAATATCCTCAATAAAAATCCTGGTCCAGCTATGTATAGTGTAATACTACATGCTCGTGTCAGTGCCTCAGATAGCAACATATCAGATATATGATGTATGAATGCATTACGAATGGAAACAGAATATATCATGAGTGAGACAACTGTTTTCTTTAATCAATGAGATTTCTATATGTATGTCAATCACGTATCATCAATGAATGCAACAGAGAAATCGGTGTCAAGCATCGACACAAAACATAAGTCTCAGTATCTCAGTATCAAATCTCAATATCTCAAATATCAATATCTCAGGCATCCGTATCATCTGCGGGATCGGCCCGCGGGCTCCGGCAGAACGGATCAGCCTATAACCATCTCATGACTCCGGTCGGTATCCTCCGGATAACCGACGAGTCCAAATAATATCACCGGTAGGTAGTGCTCCCCTGCCAGGCTCATCGAATAAAACTCGAGCTTCTTGCCCCGGGGTACCATACTGGGCCCACCATGTACCCGAGACGGTTCATCCAACTCCTCGAATCGAGTCTCGAAATCCAACAGCAATCATGAAAACTCATGGTGGACGACTCATACATCAAGAGAAAACCGCAATTTGCATTTTAAAATTAAGATACTAAGCTTTTATTAAATTCTTGCGGTTTTTCCCTAAATCCAGAAATCTCATGTAAATCCGAAATCATCAAAATCATGATACCAATAATAGTGAATACCGGTATAAATCTCCATAATACTGCATAACCAATGAATGTATGAATGCATATAATATCATGCAATGAATGCAATATGTAAACTAGCATGTGGAAGCTATAACATATTGCGATTATCAGCTATGAAGCTATGTCAACGAAAAAGTATTTTCTAAAGTGTACGTGACATGGCAATTACCGATGAAGATGTGTGTGAGCCGATAAGTAAGTGTATGTGGAGCATACGCATCAACGGTAATGGTGCTGGTGTCCTAACAGCAGGGCCTCAATAATGGCATATGGGAGTACAATATAAACATGAAAATGCGATGTAAACAGTAATAATATGCGGAAGCTGAATGATAAACACAATGATAACTAATCTGCATTTATATAAATATGAGTCATACAGTGGTAACATTTGAAATAACACGAATCGTGGTGTTTTGAAAATAAGGGCTACGGTGTTTGAAGAAAAGATATGTCCTTTGAAATACCCGTAGTATCCCTTGGTATGTCTTTAAAATCCTCACGATTCGTTAGTTTTGAAATAGGTATGACTCGAGTCTAATCTAACATTTACTAATAAACTACAGGACTAACTAAAAGGCTGATCAAAATGTAAGGAAACCGCCTAACATCTGAGTCGATACACACACACACACACACACACACATATATAGTCAGTTATCCCGCCTCAATAGTATCCCATACGATACCCTAATATAATATGACATTCTCGAGTCAAGTGTGCGGATCTATCATCAATATATAGCTCGTACGTAAATCCATCGTACGGTATCCCAAATCTGGGTACGGGTCAAATATCACATTCATCACATTATTCATCTGGTATCCTCTTTATCAAATATCATGATCGGGGTACTGATCTAAGTCTAGTACAAAACTGATACCATCTATCTATATACATGCGTGTGTATGAAAACACCCTGTCGAAACGACCCGCTAAAACATCATGTCGTATCTCAAATACGAACCCTGTCACATCACCAATCTCACGGCCTCACGCCCAAATTCATCGACTCATCTCAAATCCCAAGTACTGTCCTCATAATCCATGCATGTGTATATGAATGTATATATGCATAGTCCCATACCCATGCGTATATACATATATACACATCCCCATCTATGCACAAGAAAGTAATGCATGCAAGTGTGTGTGTGCGTGTGTGGGTGTAACAACTACTCTAGGGTTTCGCAACTAACCCTAAGCTATACGTCATCCACCCGACTTCTCCCCATAGATATAAATCTACTCACCTGCTCTTCGCTCGCCGGTGCCGACATCGCCACGTGCTTGCTTGTCGTCTCGAAGTCCACATGAGGGTACCTACATATCATAATGCACCGTATCGCATTAAAATCCGACTCATGACCAAAACGACACACGAATCCCACATAGGTCAAAACCTATGGTTGCTTTCACAAATCAACCCAAAAACCCTTGATATCGGTGTACAAACGCCGAGTGATCGAGAAAAACTCAAACGCATCATTCGTGGTTTCACAATCCACTAAATATCTATATAAAATAGGGTTTGAATCATCAAAACTTCAAATTCGCTTTAGAAGCTATTTTTCCGAAAGTCTAGTAAGCAATAATTGTCAATTCAGTTCAAATCTAGTTGTTTTAAGAATTCTAGCGGGTACAACGTTCACTAAATATCTTCAATAAGTCATACAAACCATTTCCAAAATTTTATCACACCAATTGTAGAAATCTTAAAATTTTAGTTTGCAATTTTATCCAATTTTAACCATTTTATAACAAAAATGCACAAACAACAATTTAGCTTGATTTTGCATGAACTAAAGTATTAAACTACAATTTAAAATGTTAATAATTTCATGATAATTAGATTTTTATCTTAATTATTTTCATAGTTTACAAAAAACCTAGTTTGCTAAAAAAGCTTAAATATTACGATTTTAATTTAACAAATTGCAAACTAGCAACTAGATTAGGTTTTTCTATGGCTTAGCATGATAAATACACCATTAAACCATGATCAATGATATGAACCCTCACTTGGTAATAATTCCCTTTTCTTGAATTTCAAATTTGAAGTTAGAACACAAATTAAACATAAAAATTAAATAAATTGAAGTAATTAGCAACTCATTAAACATGGGGTTAGGATTTATAGATCTAACATGCAACCCTAGCCTCCCAATTGCTAACTTTTCTCCATGATCCAAGCTAGTTTGGCCAAAGAAAGAATGGTTAAAGGTTGAAGGAAGAAATTGCTTTGAATTTGTGACCTTTTGTTTGGATTTTGATGTTTTTTAATGGAAATTTGACATGGAAATCAAGTGGGGAAAATGGGAAGGGGACTGCTGGGATATGCTCGGCCAGTAAGAGAGAGAAATTGAGAGAGTGGGGTTTTAGTTGTGGCCAAGTCAAAAGTAATACCATACCTCAAGTATAAAAGCCCATATCTCTTGTTTATTGTTTCCCTTCATCCATTTCTTTTTTGTGAGAGATGAAGTAGAGAAAAGAGGACAGCTGCTGATTTGGGAGGGGGCTCGGCCACATATGGGACCAGAAGGGTGAGTGAATGTGTTTGTATAATTTCCTAAGTCAAACTAGCACCACATCATCTTTATTATATTCATTAAATTTTCCTTTTTCTATTTAACCCTAGAACTTTCTAACCTTGCAAATAAAAGAGAAAAAGAAACATGTTACATATTTAGTTTAACATGCCATGATGCACAAAACTTGTATTAACCCATTCCAATTTGTAATTTTCCCTAATTTAATATATTTTTGACGGCTTAAAATAATATTAAAATAATTAATTTCGGAAATTTTTTCAGAAAATTAGAAATTTACCGGTGGCTCAATAAACAACAAATACTAGCAATTACATAGCTAGAATATGTATATTTAATTTTATATTAAAAGATATTTATATTTTGACTTTTACGGAAAACCCCCTTATTTTACCGATTTTCCGAAATTTCACCGAAACGATTTTCAAAACGTTACAGATACGATCAAATAGTAGTGGACGGGCGCGTACATGAGCAAACCGTCCCCCAGCGGAAGTGAACTCGAACTGCACTCTACCATCACACACGAGCTGCCAATCTGCAGAAGACTAATGCTGAACTGTGCTCAACTGGGAAAAGCTACCCCCGGCCCTACGACTCAAAGCATCAGCTACCACATTCGTCTTGCCCGGGTGATAAAGGATCTCACAATCATAATCCTTCACTAGCTCCATCCATCGGCACTGTCTCAGATTCAGATCCCGCTGCTGGAAGATGTACTTCAAGCTCTTGTGATCCATGAAGATCTGACACGACTCCCCGTACAAGTAGTGTCTCCAAATCTTCAACACAAAAACCACCGCGGCCATCTCAAGATCGTGAGCGGGGTAATTCTGCTCGTGCTTCTTCAGCTGCCTAGAATCATACGCAATCACTCTATCATGCTGCATCAAAACACAGCCGAGCCCCACTCGAGAAGCATCACAAAAAACAACATAGCCGCCCGATCCAGAAGGTAAAGATAGAACTGGTGTTGTCATCAACCGAGTCTTCAACTGCTGAAAACTCTGCTCGCACGCATCAGTCCAAAGAAAAGGAACTCCCTTCCGGGTCAGTCCAGTCAGCGGTGCAGCGATACTCGAGAAATCCTGCACAAAACGACTATAATAACCAGCGAAGCTCAAAAAGCTGCGGACCTCAGTCACTGATACAAGTCTGGGCCAAAGCTGTACAGCCTCGATCTTCCTCGGGTCCACAAGAATACCATCACCAGTCACCACATGACCCAGGAAGTTAACTCTATCAAGCCAAAACCCGCACTTTGAGAATTTAGCATACAGCTGGTGCTCTCTCAAAATCTGCAAACCAATCCTCAAGTGCTGCTCATGCTCCTCATGACTCCTAGAGTAGACCAGTCTGTCATCGATAAACACTATAATAAACTGGTCGAGGAACGGCCTGAAAATCCGGTTCATCAGATCCATGAACGCTGCTGGCGCATTGGTGAG
Source organism: Agapanthus africanus (assembly GCA_030015575.1). Classification (NCBI taxonomy): domain Eukaryota; kingdom Viridiplantae; phylum Streptophyta; class Magnoliopsida; order Asparagales; family Amaryllidaceae; genus Agapanthus; species Agapanthus africanus. Next base: position 503,846,550 of record CM057337.1, read on the forward strand.
TCCGAACGACATCACCAGAAACTCATAGTGCCCATAGCGCGTACGAAAAGCAGTCTTCGGAATGTCATCATTCCGAACCCGCAACTGATGATAACCCGAACGCAAATCAATCTTAGAAAAATGTTTCGCACCCTAAAGCTGATCAAATAAATCGTCAATACGAGGTAAAGGATACCTGTTCCGCACCGTAACTCGGTTCAACTGACGATAATCCACACATAGCTTCAAACTGTCGTCCTTCTTCTTGATGAACAGAACAGGAGCTCCCCACGGCGAAACACTCGGACGCATAAGTCCCAAATCAAGCAACTCCTACAATTGATCTTTAAGCTCTCTAAGCTCTGCCGGAGCCATCCGATAAGGCGGTATAGAAATAGGCTATGTGCCAGGAATCAGATCAATGCAGAACTCTATATCGCGCTCTGGCGGCAACCCAGGTAACTCATCGGGAAAGACATCGGGAAACTCTCGCACGGTAGGAACCTGGTCCAACGACTCCCTTGTGGCTCCAGTATCATGAATGAAAGCCAAGAATCCCCGACATCCCCTCCTCAAAAGCCGACTAGCGCACAGGACAGAAATCAAACTATGAGGGGCGGCACCACGGTCCCCCTGCACAACAAACACTGGCTCATTGGGAAAACAAAACCTAACTGTCTTCTCTCGACAGTCCACGGACGCGTAGCAAGTAGCTAACCAGTCCATGCCCAACAGAACGTCAAAGTCCAACATCTCAAGAAGGATCAAGTCGACGGACAGATCTCTGTCACCAATACGGACAGCACAAGACTGGAACACGTGTCGTGCAACAAACGACTCTCCCACAGGAGTAGTCACGACAAGCGGCTGATCTAGCAAACACGACTCTCGGCCTAACCTCGGCACAAAGTGTATAGAAACATACGAATGCGTAGATCCCGGATCGAAAAGAACAGGTGCATCATAAGAACATATAGAAAGGGTACCTGAAACCACAGCATTGGACGCCTGAGCGTCCTGGTGAGTCAAGGCAAAAACCCGTGCCTGCCCACTACCGGCTACTGGCTGTCCTCTGCCTTCGCCACCTCAACCTCTCGGCACAAAATCCCCGTGACCAGGACCTCTCTGAACAGGATTCTGACGCGGCGCAACAACAGGAACAAGAGGCAATGCTCTCTGAGGCGGAGAAGGTGGTAAGGTAACCTGGGGTAGTGCTGGCCCCCTCTGACGCACCACGGTGCAATCCCGAACAAGGTGATGTAGACTGCCACACCCAAAGCACTCATAAGACGGTCGCTGGCCCTCCTAAGAGTAAGAGCTGAATAACTGGCCCCGTCCCATATCTCTGTACTCCCCGAGTCTGAAGGAAGTCTGCCTCGGCGTGCAAACCTCTGTCTCCGTAATGGTACATCCGTACGAGTCCTCTTCGGTTCCAGTACAACCGATGACTCAGCAAGACGCTCCTCCACCAATAGGGCTGCATCGACAGCTGCCGCATACGTATCGCAATGCTGAATGCTGATGGCTAGAAACAACTGGGTAAGCAGGCCTCGAAAAAACCTCTTCACCCTCATCTCCTCAGTCGCCACCAGGTACGGAGCATACACAGACAGCTTGGTAAACAGTACATCATACTCAGACACCGTCATCCCCGGAGTCTGACGTAACCACTCAAATTTGCGCGCTCGTGTATCCCTGACGCTCGGTGGAAGAAAACGGGTGAGAAACAAAGTCACAAACTCAGCCCAGGTCATAGGAGCAAGACCAGCGGCTTTGCCCCTCTCCAACGACTCACACCACTTCTGGGCCAAACCCTTCAGCCGGAAACTGGCAAACTCCACCCATCTCTTATCGAGGCATCGGAGTGAACGACAAATCCTGGCCATCCGGTCGATGAACGACTGCGAATCCTCAGTAACATCTATGCCAGTAAACACCGGAGGCCTCAGCCTCATAAACTTTGTCAGTGACACGGTAATAACCTCCGGAGCTGTAACTGCGACTGCTGGAACTGTAAGTACCATCGTGGTCCCTGCAACGGGTGGAACAACTGCTGACCCCTGCGCTCGAATGGCCTCTACTAAAGTCCCCATCATCTGGCTCAGGTCCTGCATACCAGCTCCAATCATAGCAATATGCTCCGGTACAACAGGCGTACTGCCCTGGTCAGTCCTCGCCTCTGATGAGTCAACTCTGACCTCGGCCCTCGCGACCGCTCTCTGTGCCCTCGTAGTCTTCGGCGGCATATAGGCTGGAAATTGAAAAAAGATTCGATAAGGACACAGAAATCGAATCACAAGGATGTAACAATCACGGAAGGAATATCAATCAACAGGTCCTAAGGTCACTTAGGCGGAGTACCGTGTCGTAAGTATGCCGCGGAACATACACACCCTACGTCACTCTGCTTAAGCTACCTACTCCATCAATTCCAAGGTCATCCGACACTCCGAAAGGTAAAACCTAGCGCTCTGATACCAAATTTGTCACGACCCAATATTTGGTCCGTAACCGGCACTTAAACTACGTAACGTCTACAGGCGTACGCAACTTAAGTAAGCAAAAACCCAGAAATCTAAACCACCCAAAACTGGATCAACGGAGAAAACATAGTCTTAAACATTCGGAAATTCACAAGTAAAAATCTTTAAGTTTAGTTTTCGTTTTTAAAAAATTTCGGCAGCACCTTCTTTGTAAAAACTAGCCCTGAAAACGGGTATAACATAGATAATAATAAAAGCATCCCAAACGGGAGCAAATCACGCCCAACGGCAGAGACAACCACCACAAGATATAAATACGACGCCGAAGCGAAGAATATAAAAGAAAACTGCATAATGAAGTAAACTTTTCAACAAAACTGGCTCCCACGAGCACGGCACCCAAAGTCACCAAAATAATACAACACCGAATCCTCATAAGTCGTCTCTAAGTCATATACAAACAGTGGTAAATGGAGAATACTAGATCCAACAAAAATATATACAATGCACAAGCAGATAACTGCAAACCCACCTAAAAGCAAAAGCCTCACTGCCTAACGTAGCGGTATCCGCAAAAGTAGAGATGATAAGATACCCGGCCGCGACTACTCTGAGGGTAAGTCCTGCAAAATACTGTGGCACAATGGGGGTGAGTTGCCAACTCGTGAATAGTAACCAACATCATACTGTAATCGCAAGTATGTACGAATAGCGATTCATCTATCACATGTAATTCGATAGCATAAGTATGATAAGTGAATATGCAACAATCATGTAAAGGTACATCATCAGGGTAGTAAAACTACATGAAACAATGCATAACAACAAAATCCTGAGTGTGGGATGATATAATATAATCTCATGCAAAATCATCAGTATGGAAAAACACCAGTGTCCCCCACTGACACATCAAATCCCAAATCCTCAGGCACCGCATCCTCAGATCGGCCCTCACATCCTGTAAGTCTCATGGAACCTGAGTGTCTAACATCGACATCCGAAACATCATGAAACCCGTGTCTAGCATCGACACGTAAATCCTCATAACTCAGGCGCCGTCACCATGATTGGCCCTGACGATATGTCATACCTCACTCCGGTCGGTATCCCCATGATAACCGCCGAATCCAAATAATATCACCGGTAGGTAGTGGTCCCACCGCCAGGCTTATTGTCTACACCACGAAATCACCACTCGCCCCGGGTACCATACCGAGTCCACCATGTACCCGCAGACGGTGCCTCCCGCTCCTCGAATTGGGTATCACAAGCCAAATCTCAGAACCGAGAAATCACATGGTGGACGCACTGAAATATCATATCAAGAGAAACCTGGTTTTCAAACAATACATAATTTTCCTGAAATACCCCCACGATTCTCAAATCCATAAATCATATGAAATCCATATCTCAATACGTAAATCCATGAAAACTGATATATGCATCATAAAACAATAATATGAGTATATCAAGGGAAAGCCGCTCTTTTAAATAAATCTTCCTTTAAAAATATATCTTGCGGTTCCCAAAATCCTCCGAAAAACAAGTGCAGTATCATATGAAGAGTACATGTAAGTGTAGTAAGGGTTAAGTATCTACGTGTAAGCAAGTAGGTATGATGCATTTCATAAGCGCAATGATCGACAACTCAATATCACATATCAAAACAATACCACTTAAGGTATATACAACTATAGCAAAAATATGCGGTATACATATCAGTACGTGTGCATGGTGTACATGTAACTGTAATCGAGTATGTGGGTGTACATGTCAATATGTATGCATGATGTACAAGTAGCTATAGTAGAGTACACGTGAAATGGATTAAGGTTCACTACCTCAACTATCCATATCCACTACCATATCACATATGTAGGTGGTTTGTGCGTGTCATGGTAATTACTGACGATGTGGGTGTAGCATACAATTTAGTGCTCGTGCAACATGAACCATCAGTAATGTGTTATATCTAAAGGTACAAAGATACTACTATGCAATGACATTCATATGAAATTAACCAATATGCAATAACATGCAGCTATCCTATCATATCAGCCCCGACGCATAGCGCCATACGGGCGATTTCCCCGTAGATGTTAAATCTACTCACCAATGGTCTCCAGCTATGAAAATCCGACTACCTGCTTCCCCTTGTTCGCAGCGTCCGAAGTCCCCGCTTGCGACGCTATAAATTCACAAACACACAAATAGTGCAAACATCTCGGAATCGACTAATATAACATAAAACTACACTTTAAACGACGCACCAACACTATACTAACTCATGAGTGTCCGTCTAGAGGCTAACGTGCGTAACGATACCCCAAAACCAAACTGAGTACAGCAGCTGCGCAAGATCACGATTCGTGTCGGATTACGTAGCACGCGGATTCAAAACACTATATACTGCTAATACTAAATACCCCCAAACCACAGCGGACAACTACCCACAAAAACCAAACCCCAACACCTACATAGCCGGCGTCACCGGAATTCGTCAAAGGGTCGCCGGCCCATTCTGGTGGGGTGGTCCTCGTGTCCCAGGTGGTGTCTTAGGTTAACTAGTACATCACTATAATTTTGTTTAGTTACCCTGTAAAAATTCCAGGTCGGTGCAGATCCCAGAAACCCAAAAAGACACAAAAGAATACGATATTTCACTAATCGATATCTAACATGTTCTAAACAATAACCAACGAGCTACTCATCATAAAAACTCTAATTTAACAGATTAGGGATTATACCTAACAACCCTTGCTCCCAAGATCCAAGCTTTCCAAGCTCCAAGTGATCACGAAGCAAAAACCAAGACTTGTAGTATTTTTGTGATATATTTTCGAAATTTTAGGGATTTATTGTGCTAGGATTGTTGAAAATGGTGAAGGAATTGATCAAGGGCAGAAGAATGAAGAATTCGGCCAAGGGGGAAATGAAAGGGTTTTGTGTGGAATTTCCTACCTATTTCTCATGATTAATGCTCATAAATGCTTTCACATGCACATGCATGCACCTCACTCATTTCTTTTCTTTTTCTTTAACTTTAAATCTAAAACCCACACAAATATCTAGATATGAAGAGAAGGGTTGAATTAACACAAACTTAATTGTAGAAAAGATCACTAAAGAGAAATTTCCCAAAACGTGAACACCGCATTAAAATAATATTAAAATTGGGAAAAATTCTATCTGAACCAAAACGTCCCATATACCCCCAAAGCTTGCGCACTAGATTTATTTTAGCTAAACTAGGTGCTGGCAACTCTATATGGCCGTTTGATCACAGTCGGGTTAAAACGGAAAATACCGACAATTTAACCCTAAAACGGAAAAATTCTCATAACGATTTCTAAAACGTTACATAGCCCCAAAAAATCCGGTGACATTGACATAGAATCCGAGCTCGCCGGCCAAAGGGAGTTGTTTTGGGTTCGTACTTCGGTGGTGTCTGCCAGTGGTTTATCTAAATCAGTGGACTTGTTTGATTTTCTCATAAATGGCCTAGATAGCTCCAGATACCCTGTAATCTAAAAACCACCATAAAACCGACACGGAACAATTCTAAGTTCGTATTTTGGTTCTAATCCCAGGTCTTGGCCACTAAAACACCACTAAGGTCTTGTAAACAGCCACTAAATATCACAAGTCCACACAATCACCCAAAGCCTCTCTTGGAATTTCCAAACATCACTAATCTAAATTGATTTAACTCTAAACTACTATAGGGTGATAGGAAACTCAAAAACTAAACTAGAAGTGTAGGAATTATCTCATTTGGCAACTCAAGAATTTTCTAGAGTTTCTCAAACTCTTCAAAATCCAACTTTGAAAGGTCCAATCGGTTTGTAGAGAGGTTGTGATCATTTTTAGTGAAGAGGGTGTAGGGTTTTGGTGAGGATTTTGTGATGAACCATGAGGGTAGAAGTGAGAGGAGCTTGAAGATGAAGAAGATGAAGAAAACAAAGGGGAAGGGAAATGAAGGCAGCCTCTCTCTCTCCTATCCTCACTCTCTCTTATTCTCACCCTCTTACATGCCCATGCCTCATCAATTGGTCCCCTCTCTCTCTCCAATAATTGTCTCCTTTTCTTTTCTCACAAAAATCACATAATACCACTAAACAAACACAAAGGAAAACAACATGTAACAAAATACAACATGTCATGGTGCACTAGCCATGATTAATTAAAAAGACGGATTTGGCCAAATCGCGATTAGTAGTGCACTAATCAATTTTCATTTAAACTGCATATAATTAATTATAAAAATGCCAAATCCAATGAATATCATTTAAATAAATAAATTATTTTAATCTCCCATTATTTTCCAAATATTGGTACATAATTATACCATTTTACGAAAATCCCCATTTCGCATATCAACTAGTTTTCGCGAAATATATTATTCTAATATTAAATTCCAAAAATAATATTTTATATTTTCTGAAATTTTACAATCTTCCCTCCTTAGATAAATTCGGTCCCCGAATTTAAATTTAAACCCCAAATGCTAAAATATTTCAATAATCAGCTTAAATCAACGCGGCTCCGAAATCATGGAAGATATAGAATACCTCAGCGCATCGTGTGCTCCTGAAAATAAGTGCGAAACTCAAAATCGAACTCCGTCAAGCGTCACGCAAATCATCGGAGTTACAATGGAGATACAGATCTCGAAATGCACTACTGAAATCCAATATGCACTAGTCAAATACTATAATACGTGTATATTACGCATCCTTGGAAAAATCTCCCAAAACTGAATAAAACACATGCAAAATCTTTTCTGAATCGCCGTGTGATGCGTAACTCACGGCACAAGTGACGGACGCTCATTTATAAAGTAATAAATATACGTTCATATATGTTTTGCTCAAATATATATTCCGCCCTTTTGAAATATCCCAAAAGGTTTTCCTTTGTAAACGTTCGTGTCGCTCGCGGACATGTAGGAAATAGCGAGACTATAGCTCCTTTTTTAAAACCTTTTGTTAAAATTTTAATGCATTTGAAGTACTTAGGTACTGTTCTCAAATCAGTCCTGTTCGGCTACTACATAATATAGTGCACATCATGAAAACAAAGTGCTCAAGAGCAAAATCAGCCCCGAAAGGCGTATCCAACAATCACGTGCGTCTGGTGCGCACGGAAATCAAAGCCAAATACAAGTGCTATGAATGTGCATAAAACCAAACTAAGTGCAACGGGTGTGCACGAAAGCATCTGTCCAGTGCAACGGATGTGCACGCCAATAATATCCAGTGCATCTATAGTGTATGAGAATCTTAACCCAGTGCAACAAACATGCATGAATGAAAATCCCAATCGTGTGCATCCGGTATGCATAAATCACATCTCATATCATATGCCCAACATGCGCAAAAATCCAAATCGAGTGCATCCGTCATGCATGAATGAAATATAAATCAAGTGCATCCAACATGCACGAATAAAATCTCAATCAAGTGCATCCGACATGCACGAATAAAAAAATCTAAATTAAGTGCATCCGGTGCGCACAAAATCCCACACCATGCGCCTAACATTCGCAAAAATCCAACCCAAGCGCATCAGGTCCGTATAAGGCATCTAGTGCAGTAGCACGCATGAAAATGAGCATCTAGTGCAAACGCGCACAAAAAACATAAATCTGGTGAAACAAATGCTCAAATACATAAATCGGGTGCAACAAATGTATGGAGTATAAATCTAGTGCAACCAATGCACGAAATACCAATCTGGTGCAACCAATGCACAAAAATATAAATCTAGTGCAACAAATGCACGAAATATAAATCTAGTGCAACAAATGCACAAAATTCGAGTCTGGTGCAAAAAATGCACGAAATACGAATCTGGTGCAACAAATGCACGGAGTATAGATCTAGTGCAACCAATGCACAAAATACAAATCCGGTGCAGCCGATGCACGAAATACAAATCCGGTGCAGCCGATGCACGAAATACAAATCAATAACTCAAATGCGTATAAAATCATAAACATGTGCACTGCGTGCACAAAACATGTATCAATGCACTGCAAGCACATGTGAGCTATACCGAGTGCAAAAATCAAATCGAGTGCATACCACATGCGCAAAATCAAATCAACCGTATGAAATCCAAGAAATTATAAACATGTGCTACAAAGGCACAAAATCGACATCAAGTGCAATAGGTATGAACAAATCATAAACCTACACAATGGCGTATAAAGCATATCTCAAGTGCAACAACTATGCACAAATTGTAAATACCCAGTAGGTGCAGCCATGGAGCACGAAAACAATATCATGAAACTCAATCATCAAAACTTAAATCTAAGCGATATTAGCATGATACTCGGATCACAAACGAAAATCGCAACAAATGATATTGAGGTACACCTCCTACAATATTGAAAAATGTCGGTGCGCCCAAAACTGGCAGAGCAAGAACATCCGCATGCCTCCTGCTCACGGTCTGGTGTCCTCTGTCTCTGGGTCCTCATTTTCTCTGTGGATTACCAATCTAGCAATCCATCGACTCGTCGGCCCGGTCAGGTGTACCAACGGAAACGATTCCGCTCTGGCACTCTTCTGCTCATCTCTCGGCCAATTAGCATGACCACTCGTAAAGCAGCACGTCACTGGCGTCGGCCTCTGGCCCACTGAACACATGTGACACAACTGATCCTGGGTGCCAATCTCATCGCAGAAGTGTCCTGGAAGGAACCTGCTCAAGGTCTCTTCCAATCTCACCTATACCGAACTATACGGAGGATGGTACTCTTACATAATTTTTTCTCGTTTTCTGGACATCTGCGTTCTCAGCACAGGTTTTCCTCGGAAACTGGCCCTATCCCAACGCCTCTGTATACATATCCGATCTCTAATCTCGACGGGGAGTAACAACAGCTTGTTAACATCTCGCACGAACCACTTGTTCCACTCGTCTTTATTATCGTCCACTTCGACGTCACGTCATTCTAACTGCGTACTGCAATTGTTCTCGGCTACAGTCAATCCGGAGTCTCTCACACGGACTCAAAATTACGAACTCGGTATCTTCATCCCTCTGTAGAAGATATCTAGCCGAACACGTCCTCGGGAACTCGTCCCAACCATCGGAGGAATATAATTTATTCATCCGCTCTCGATCAACTCACAACGCATCTGGGTGAGGTCCTCTATCCGAAGCCGGTCCACTTACTGATCTACTATCGGAGCATCAAACGAACAACGTCATCTCTGGATCGATCTACTCCAGATCTGAATAAGATTCTCCATACTGGAAATCTTCAACTCAACTGAGCCTGTGTCGGCGCATCAAATCAGACGAATCATCTCAGTCGCTCAACTCAACTCAAGATAGACTAGCTATCTTCTGTCGCGTCTCTGTCTGAAAGCTCCAGCGATCTCAGCTCATAAGCTCTAAAAGCGACATCCTATCAATCTCAGCAACAGCTGGGTCATCCGACTGCACGGTAGACAACATCACGATCCCAGAGGTAGACGGTACATCAACAGCCCTCTCACAAAAGGCAGCCCCTATCAGTGGCCTGATCATCCGGTGCAAAACCGAACGCTCGCCTCAAACGAGAGGTCACAACACAAGCACTAAATCAAGACGTTCCCATGTCACCAAAAAACACGATGGTCAGTCCTCGTCCATGACGAGCTCGCCCTGACCGCATCACTAGCAGCAACTCAATCTGCGCTCAAACTATGGTGACAGGAACCTCAAGCAAGTATCAGTGAAAATAGATCAAAGGAACGAAAAGAATCAACAGATCCAGAATGGGCACATGATTATAAGGAGAAACGGAATCAATGAGAGTATGATCATTGGAATGAATAGAATCAAGGATCTCAAAATAAGTACATCCTAAGGTTAGTTAAGCAGAGTAACGTATCGTAAGTATGCCACGGAACATACGCACGGTACCTCACTCTACTTGAGTTACCTACTCCATCAATCACGGTCAACCTATGTAACGAAGTTTGGGTCTAATACCCCTTGTTCAAGTCTAAGTTCCGTAAGGTCAAGCATAAGTTCCGAAATATTTATGCCCTAGACTCTGCATAGTCAAACCCAGACTCAAACCAAGGTTAAACCTAGCGCTCTGATACCAACTTTGTCACGACCTGAAATTTAGTTCGTGACCGGCACTTAAATCACGCAACGTCTAAAGGCGTAACGTAACTTAAGTAAGCCGAAGCCCAGAAATCTAAACCTTTTAAAGAAAATTAACGAGGTGAAGTTTTTAAATAAAGGTATGATGAAAATCAAACATTTTCTTAAATGGATAGATAATGGAACATGAAAATTCAATTGGATTATACTAGTTGAAAACATGTTTCGTCTTTTTAAAAATTTGGGCAGCACCTCCCTTGTATATTTTGGACCAAAACCACATATACAAGATAATATAAAAGGCATCCCCAAGCGGGAGCTAGCTCTTCGCCAATCGGCGGAATCACAACCACGCAAGTGTAACGTTTTAGAAATAGTTTTGGCGAATTTTCCGTTAATAGGTAAAATAAATTGTGTATTCCGTAAAAACCTAGAAATGTTTATTTTTCAGTATAGACTTAACTACACCTAGTTTAAGTAGGAAATTGCTAGTTGCGGTATTTAGTTAGCCACTTGTAAATTTTAGTTCACTTAAATATTTTTTCTTAATTAAAATATTATTATAAGTTTTTAATTATGCACTTAATTAGTGGTAATTACATTTTGGATTGGGTTAATTATGATAATGTGAATCCATGATAACTTAATCACATGATTAAGCATCTTTGACTTCTTGCAAAATATCTTGGAAAATATCTAGATATTTTGAAGGTTAATGAAGAACTAAATTAAAAGGATTTGAGGTGTCATAAAGTAATGGTTGTTATTAAGCTTTAATGGTGTTTTTAACTTATATTTTTCCACACACTTCCACACATTTCCCATTCTTTCTAGCTTGGCCGACCCCCCCGGCTGCCCTTTTATTTTCCCACTCCATTTCCACTCCTTCAAGCTTCTAAAATTCCTCAAAAATCATCAAATAATCCCACAAACTCAAAAATAAATCAATACCCATTATTCTTTAGCCTTAATCAAGCTTGGATCTTCATGAAAGTTAGCATTTTGGAGGCTATTTTCGAAATCTTTTTGCAAGTTTAGAATCACGTTTTGAGGTATAAAATCCTAACCCTAAACTTAGTTGTTTTTTTAATACCTTAAGCTAGCTTATTAGATGTTTAAATATGGCTTTAATTTGCATGTTTAGAAATTCAAGAAAAGGTTTTGAAGATCAAGTTAGGATTTTGATTATTGTAATGGTTAAGTGAGTTGTTTAGACAAGGAAAACATGACCTAATATTGAGATTGTGAATTTGTTGTTTTCCTAATTGTCTAAATAAATCTTACTGCAAACAAGATTTTAGAAAATGTTAGATGGGTCAGATTAAAATTCTAGTAACGGTTTGTATGGTTCAATCAAGCTACTATGTGATGATTGTGGCTACTAGTTTTGGTTAAACTTCTAAATTTGAGCTAAAATGATTAAAAGATGCTTACTAGGTTTTCAGTAAAATTAGGCGTGAGTTTCTATTGACGTTGTGATATTATATATATTAGATTCCACGATATATATTGTGTTGTGAATGCGCGATCGGTACGATCAGGGTCTAGGCTTGGTGGTTGTGTCGTTTAGCGTTCCTAGTTGAGTTTGTGCCGATATCGTACGTGTTTTGTGCACTATGTGCACAGTGTGTATTTCTTGTGGACGTTATCCTTGCGTTCGTTGTCTTTGTGTCGACGCGGATATTTAGTCTTATGTGTTGTGTTTGTAAAATTTTAGGATCGCGAGTAGGGATTTCGGACGCTGTGAAGAAAGGGAAGCAGTTGGTCGGATTTACTTAGCTTGAGGTCATTGGTGAGTAGATTTAACATCTACGGGGGAATCGCCCGTATAGCGTTATACGTCTTGGCTAGATTCAAGGACATGATTATTAGTTATAAGTATATGGACATTGATTGTGCATGTGTACCATTGTTGCATACCTCATTTTCCTATTGCATATGGACATAGTATTAATGAGGCACAACACTGTTACTGACGGTTCATGTTGCACGAGCACAAATTGTACGTTACACACACACCGTCAGTAATTGCCATGACACGCACAACATATATACATATGTGACATTGTATCGGTTATTGCCATTGAGACATTGATTCTTATTCCATTGCGTATATGAAGTGTAGTATACATGTTATACCTACATGCTTACACATATACCTGGTTATACCTACATGCTTACACATATACCTGGCTATACCTACATGCTTACACATATACCTTGCTATAGCTATATGTAAATCATGCATACATACTTACATGTACACCCACATACCTTGCTACAGCTACATGTATATCATGCAAACATACTTACATGTATACCCACATACCTTGCTATAGCTACATATACCCCTAAGTGGTATTATATTGTCATTTGACATTGAGACGTTGATTATTGTGCTATTGCGCTTATGAAATGCATCATACATACCTGCTTACATGTAGATACACATTTCTTGCTATAGTTACATGTACACCTCATATGATGCTGCACTTGATTTCGGAGGAATTAGGAACCACATGATATATTTAAAACTGGATTCATTTAAAAGAGTGGTTTTCCATTAATATTCTCGTATTGTTGTTTTTTGTTGCATACATATGTTTTCATGGATTTACGAATTGAGATATGGATTTCATGTGATTTATGGATTTGAGAACCGTGGGGGTATTTCAAGAAATTTATGTATTAATTGAAAACCCGATTTCTCTTGATATGATATTTCAGTGCGTCTATTATGAGTTTTCTCGGTTCTGAGACTTGTGTTAGAAACCCGATTCGAGGAGCGGTAGGCACCGTTCGCGGGTACATGGTGGACCCGGTATGGTTCCCCGGGGCAAGCGGTGATTTTCGTGGTATAGACGATGAGCCTGGCAAGAGGGCTAGTACCTACCGGTGATAGTATTTGGACTCGGCGGTTATCTGTGGGATACCGACCGGAGTTATGTACGGACATGATATGTGGATTGCGAGGGTCGATGTTGGACACTCAGGTTCCATGAGATGTACGGACATGAGAGCCGGTCCTGGTGATGGCGCCTGAGATATGAGGATTTACGTGTCGATGCTGGACATGGGTTTCATGATGTTTCGAGTGTCGATGTTGGACACTCAGGTTCCATGATTTTGATGTGTCGTTAAGGGACACACACACACACAGATACACACACACACACACACATATACACACATGCATATGTTTTCATGAGGTTTCGAGTGTCGATGTTGGACACTCAGGTTCCATGAGATTTACAGATTGAGGGCCGATCAGGGTGACGGCGCCTAAGGTATTGGGATTTGGGGTGTCGTTGATAGACACCAAGGATTTTCCACGATGATGATTCATTGATGATGTTATGTTGTATCCCATACTCCGCATTTATTTGATATGCATTGCTTCATGTATCAGTAGTACATAATAGAGTACCTTTCATGACTGTTGCATATACATATTGACATATTATACTATTAGTTTGCATGTGATTGAATATCGCAGTACGTGCGTACCTACGATTATCTGCATGATGTTATTTACTATTCACGAGTTGGCAACTCACCCTCGTTGTGCCACAGTCTTTTCCAGGATTAGACCCTCAGAGTAGTCGCGGCAGGGCATCATTTTGTATCTTTTCCGGCGGATACTGCTACGGTTGGCTTAAGCCTTTACTATAGGTGGGTTCGTGGTTATCTATTTATGTACATTGTATATCTTTTTGTTGGATCTAATACTCTCCATCTACCACCTTCATGTATTTGACTTAGAGACGAGTTGTCAGGATCGATGTTGTATTATTTTTTGTGACTTTGGGTGCCGTGCTCATGAGAGCCGGCTTTTGCTATGTAGTTCTATCTCCTTATGCTGTTTTCAGTTATATTTCTTCGCTACGGTGTCGTATATATGCTTGTCGTGGTTGTTTCCACCGTTGGGCTTGATTTGCTCCCATTTGGGGATGCTTTATTTTATATTCTATGTTGTACCCGTTTCGGAGCTTGTTTTTACAAAGGAGGTGCTGCCGAAATTTTTAAGAAAGTAAACTTAAGTTAAAGATTTTACTTGAGATTCACAAAATTTTTTAACAATGTTCTTATCACATACTACTTTTGATGGTTTAGATTTCTGGGTTTTCGGCTTATTTGAATTGCGTTATGCCTGTAGACGTTACGTGGTTTAAGTGTCATCACGTGCCAAATTTTGGGTTGTGACAAAATTGGTATCAGAGCGCTAGGTTTTACCTTTTGGAGTGTAGGTTGACCCTGGTATGATAGAGTAGGTAGCTTAAGCAGAGTGACGTAGCGTGTGTATGTCCGCGGCATACTTGCGACACGGTACTCCGCCTAAGTGACCTTAGGACTTATTGCTTGAAATTCCTTCCATGATTACATATATCCTAGTAATTCGATTTCCGTGTTCTTATTCGATCCTATTTCCATTTCTAGCCTTTATGCCGCCGAAGACTACGAGGGTACAGAGAGAGGCAGCGAGAGCCGAGGTCAGAGTTGGCTCATCTGAGATGAGGACTGAGCAGGACGGTACGCTCGCTGTACAGGAGCAGATTGTTCCGCCTTCGATAGATCGTATCGCTAGGCTAGAGACAAAGATGCAGGATTTGCGCCAGATGATAGGATTGTTGGTTGAGGCCAGTCGAGCGCAGCGACAGGAGGTTGCCACTCCTGTTACCCAATTATTCCTTGCTATCAGCACACAACATTGTGTCACGTATACAACAACAGTAGACGCGGCCCTACTAGATGAGGAGCGGCTTTTCGAGACTTTGGGAGTTCCAGGACTAAGGAAGGCTCGTACAGGTGTATCAGCCCAGAGACAGATGTTTAGACACCGCGACAGATTTCATTCAGGTCGCGAGAGTAGCAGAGGCTTGGGACGAGGTCAGTTGTTTAGCTCTTATCCCCAAGAGGGTCAGCAGTCATCGTATGGATGTTTCCAGTGCGGGAGTTTCCATCACCTCGTCAAGAATTATACCTTGGTACGCCAGAGAAAGGCAGCCATACCATATGTTACCTTACCACCTTCTCCTCAGGGAGGGTCGCCTTTTGCTCCTGTTGTTGATCTGCTTCAGACTTATGTTCAGAGAAGTCATGGTCGCGGAGGGTTTGTTCAGAAAGAACAGGATGGCAGAGAAAGAGGACAGCCAGTTGCGGGTAGAGGGCAGGCACAAGCGTTTGCTTCTACTCATCGGGATGCGCGGGTATCCAATGTAGTGGTTTCAGGTATTCTTTTTCATATGTTCTTTTGATGCCCATGTTTGTTTAATTCGGGATCTATGCACTCGTAGGTTTCTACACACTTCGTGCCGAGGTTGAGCCAAGAGTCGTGTATGCTAGATTAGCCATTTGTTGTGATTACTCCTGTTAGCGATTTTTTTGTTGCGCGACATGTGTTTCAGTCGAGTGCCAATCAGATAGGAGATAGAAATTCGTCCGTCGATTTGATCCTTCTAGATATGTTGGACTTTGACGTTCTCCTGGGCACGGACTGGTTAGCTACATGCTATGCGTCTGTGGACTGCCGCAAGAAGACAGTCAGGTTTTGTTTTCCCGGCGAGTCAGTTCTTATTGTATAGGGTGACCGTGGTGCCGACCCTCACAGTTTGGTTTCAGCCTTTTTCGCTAGTCGGCTTTGGAGGAGAAGATATCAAGGATTCTTGATTTTCATTCGTGATACCGGAGCCATAGTAGATTCGTTGGACCAGGTTCCTATCGTGCGAGTGTTTTCCGACGTTGATCCAGATGAGCCGGCAGAGCTTAGAGAGCTTAAGGATCAGTTGCAAGAGTTGCTTGATGAGGGACATGTACGTCCAAGTGTTCAGCTTTGGGAAGATCCTGTTCTGTTCTTCAAGAAGAAGGATGGCAGTTTGAGGTTGTGTATTGATCTTCGTTAATTGAACCGAGTTACAGTACGGATTAGGTATCCTTTACCTCTCATTGACGATTTATTTGATCGGCTCCAGGGTGCTGGATATTTTTCTAAGTTTGATTTGGGATCAGGTCATCAACAGTTGCGGGTACGGAATGATGACATTCCTACGACTGCTTTTCGTACGCGCTATAGGCATTGAGTTTTTTTTAGTGGTGTCGTTTGGACTCACCAATGCCCCAGCAACGTTCATAGATTTAATGAACCAGATTTTTCAGGCCGTTCCTCGACTAATTTATTATTGTGTTATTGATGACATACTGTTTTATTGCCAAAAGTCAAGAGGAACATGAGCAGCACTTGAGGATTTCTTTGCAGACATTGAGAGAGCACCGGCTGTTTGCTAAATTCTCGAAGTGTTCCTTCTGGATTGATGGTGTTGACTTCCTAGGTCATGTGGTTTCGGGAGACGGTATTCGTATGGACCCAATGGAGATCGAGGCCGTACAGCTTTGGCCCAAACCTGTATCAGTGACAAAGGTCCGCAGCTTTTTGGGCTTAGCCGGTTTTTACCGCCGTTTTGTGCAAGATTTCTTGAGTATCGCTGCACCGCTGACCGTACTGACCAGGAAGGGGGTTCCTTTTCTTAAACTGAGGCATGCGAGTTGAGTTTTCAGCAGTTGAGATTTGGTTGACGATTGCACCAGTTCTATCTTTGCCTTCTGGATCGGGCGACTTTGTCGTTTACTGTGATGTTTCGCGAGTAGGACTCGATTGTGTATTGATGCAGCATGATAGAGTTATCGCTTATGCTTCCCGAAAGTTGGAGGAAGTACGAGCATAATTATCCCACTCATGATCTTGAGATGGCTACGGTGGTCTTACGCTGAAGATTTGGAGACACTACTTGTACGGAGAGTCGTGTCAGATTTTCACAGACCACCAGAGCTTAATCTTCCTGCAACGGGATCTAAGTTTGAGACAGCACTGTTGGATGGAGCTTGTGAAGGATTATGATTGTGAGATTCTTTATTTCCCGGGGCAAGACAATTGTGGTAGCTGATACTTTGAGTCGTAGGCCCGGGGGTTAGCTTGTCCCAGATGAGCGCAGTTCAGAGACAGTCTTCTGCGGATTTACAGTTCTTGTGCGACAGCCGAGTACAGTTTAAGTTCACCTCCACTGGGGGACAGCTTGCTCATGTCCGCGCCCGTCCACTTCTACTTAATCGTTTTCATGAGGCACAGCCTGCCGATGCCCGTTTATTTGAGATTCTTTGTCTGAGATTCTTGAGTATGTTCGGCAGGGTAGAGATTCGTAGTTCTTGATTCATGACCAGGGTGTGATACATTACGAGACTCGTTTGTGTGTACCAGATACCATTGTGTAGGGACGCGAGATCCTAGAGCAGGCACGTCAGTCAACTTTTAGTGTTCACCCAAGATCCACCAAGATGTAACGTGACTTGAGAGATAGTTACGGGTGGGTAGGGATGAAAGTTGATGTTTCAGATTTCGTTTTGAGGTGCCTGACTTGTCAGCAAGCTAAGGTTGAGCATTTGAGACCGGCAGGAGAGTTGTAACCTTTAACCGTTCCGGAGTAGAAATGAGAGCAAATCTCCATGGATTTCGTTGTGAGTCTACCCAGTTCTAGTCAAGGGTGTTACTCAATTTGGGTGATTGTTGTCCGGTTATGCTCAGTATGCTTAGTTGTACTTTGGTGAATTTGTGTGTTTGCACGGATTCCTTCATGCATTGTATCCAATAGAGGCACCCAGTTCACTAGCTGTCTTTGGCAGAAGCTTGAGGAAGCCTTGGGTACCTGGTTGAGCTTTAGCACCGCTTTCCATTCGTAGACCGATGGTCAGTCAGAGCAGACTATGCAGACTCTGGAGGATATGTTTCGTGTGTGCGTGCTTAATTTTGTTGGCGATTGGGATCGTCACTTGCCATTGATTGAGTTCTCCTACAATATCAGTTATCAGGAGATGATTCAGATGGCAACTTTTTAGGCTTTGCATGGTATATTGTGTCGATCGCCAGTCTGTTAGATCGACTCAGTGAGAGCAGGATTTTGGACCCCAGCTAGTCAAGAGAATATAGAGAAGATCCAGTTGATTCAGGATAGGATGAGAGCAGCCCAGTGCAGACATAAGTCTTATGCCGACCGTCGTCGTCACAGACTTGAGTTCGTAGTGGGGGATCATGTATTGCTATGGATTTCTCCGATGAAGGGCGTGATGAGTTTTGGGAAGAAGGGATACTTAGTCCCAGATTTGTAGGTCCTTTTGAGATCCTTGAGTGAGTCGGTACCGTTGCCTATCGTTTGGCACTTCCACCCAGATTTCCGAATGTTCAACCCGTATTCCTTGTGTCGATACTTCGCAAATACCTTCATGACCCATCACACATGATTTAGCACCAGACCAATCAATTAGCACGCGATCTTTTGTTCACCAAGAAGTCGATAGTTATAGTGGATCGGCAGGTGGAGAAACTTCGGTCAAAGGTCTCGCCATCTGTGAAGGTTCTGTGGCGTAGCCGTCTAGTGAGGAGATCACTTGGGAGGCTGCGAGCGAGATGCGGAGGATATTCCCTCATCTCTTCGAAGGTACGCGTATATAAAATTTTAAATTCAGGGACCGAATTTCTTTAAGGGGGGAAGATTGTAACGTTTTAGAAATCGTTTAGAAGAATTTTCCATTAATAGGAAAAATAAATTGTGTTTGCCGTACAAACCTAGAAGTGTTCATTTTTCAGTATAGACTTAACTGCACCTAGTTTAACTAGAAAATTGCTAGATGCGGTATTTAGTTAGTCACTTGTAAATTTTAGTTCACTTAAATATTTTTCCTTAATTAAAATATTATTATAAGCTTTTAATTATGCACTTAATTAGTGGTAATTACATTTTGGATTGGGTTAATTATGCTAATGTGAATCCATGCTAACTTAATCATAAGATTAAGCATCTTTGACTTCTTGGAAAATATCTAGATATTTTGAAGGTTAATGAAGACCTTAATTAAAAGGATTTGAGGTGGCATAAAGTAATAGTTGTTATTAAGCTTTAATGGTGTTTTTAACTTAGATTTTTCCACATTCTTCCACAAATTACTCATTCTTTCTAGCTTGGCCACCCCCCTCCCCCCGGCTGCCCTTTTATTTTCCCACTCCATTTCCACTCCTTCAAGCTTCTAAAATTCCTCAAAAATCATCAAATAATCCCATAAACTCAAAAATAAATCAATACCCGTTATTTTTTAGTCTTAATCAAGCTTGGATCTTCATGAAAGTTAGTATTTTGGAGGCTATTTTCGAAATCTTTTTGGAATCAAGTTTTGAGGTATAAAATCCTAACCCTAAGCTTAGTTGTTTTTCTAATACATTAAGCTAGCTTATTAGATGTTTAAATATGGCTTTAATTTGCATGTTTAGAAATTCAAGAAAAGGTTTTGAAGATCAAATTAGGATTTTGATTATTGTAACGGTTAAGTGAGTTGTTTAGACAAGGAAAACAAGACCTAATATTGAGATTGTGATTTTGTTGTTTTCCTAATTGTCTAAATAAATCTTATTGCAAACTAGCTTTTAGAAATTGTTATATGGGTGAGATTAAAATTCTAGTAAGGGTTTGTGTGGCTTAATCAATCTATTATGTGATGGTTGTGGCTGCTAGTTTTGGTTAAAATTCTAGATTTGAGCTAAAATGATTAAAAGATGCTTACTAGGTTTTCGGTAAAATTAGGCGTGAGTTTCTATTGACGTTGCAATGTTATATATATTAGATTTCACGATATATATTGTGTTGTGAATGTGCGATAGGTAAGATCAGGGTCTAGGCTTGGTGGTTGTGTCGTTTAGCGTTCCTAGTTGAGGTTGTGCCGATATCGTACGCGTTTTGTACACTAAGTGCACAGTGTGTATTTCTTCTGGACGTTATCCTTTCGTTCCTTGTTTTTGTGTCGGCGCAGGATATTTAGTCTTATGTGTTGTATTTGTGAAATTTTAGAATCGCGAGCAGGGACTTCGGACGCTGCGAAGAAAGGGAAGTAGGTAGTCGGATTTATTTAGCTTGAGGTCATCGGTGAGTAGATTTAACATCTACAAGGGAATCGCCCGTATGGCGTTATGCGTCTGGGCTAGATTCAAGGACATGATTATTATTTATAAGTATATGGACATTGATTGTGCATGTGTACCATTGTTTCATACCTCATTTTCCTATTGCATATGGACATAGTATTAATGAGGCACAACACTGTAACTGACGGTTCATATTGCACGAGCACAAATTGTATGCTACACACACACCATCGGTAATTACCATGACACGTACAACATATATACATATGTGATATTGTATCGGTTATTTCCATGGAGACATTGATTCTTATTCCATTGCGCATATGAAATGTAGTATACATGTTATACCTACATGCTTACACATATACCTGGCTATACCTACATGCTTACACATATACCTTGCTATGGCTACATGTATATCATGCATACATACATACATGTATACCCACATACCTTGCTACAGCTACATGTACATCATGCAAACATACTTACATGTATACCCACATACCTTGCTATAGCTACATATACCCCTATGTGGTATTGTATTATTATTTGACATTGAGACACTGATTATTGTACTATTGCGCTTATGAAATGCATCAAACATACATGCTTACATGTAGATACACATATCTTTTTATAGTTACATGTACACCTCATATGATGCTGCACTTGATTTCGGAGGAATTGGGAAACACATGATATATTTTAAAACTGGATTCATTTAAAAGATCGGTTTTCTTTTAATATGCTCATATTGCTGTTTTATGTTGCATACGTCAGTTTTCATAGATTTATGCATTGAGATATGGATTTTATGTGATTTATGGATTTGAGAACCGTGGGGGTATTTCAAGAAATTTATGTATTGTTTGAAAACCCGGTTTCTCTTGATATGATATTTCAGTTCGTCCACCTTGAGTTTTCTCGGTTCTGAGACTTGTGTTAGAAACCCGATTCAAGGAGCGGTAGGCATGGTCTGCGGGTACATGGTGGACCCAGTATGATTCCCCGAGGCAAGAGGTGAATTTTGTGGTATAGACGATGAGCCTGGCAGGAGGGCTAATACCTACCGGTGATAGTATTTGGACTCGGCGGTTATCTGGGGGATACCGACCGGTGTTATGTACGGGCAGGATATGTGGATTGTGAGTGTCGATATTGGACACTCAGGTTCCATGAGATGTACGGACATGAGGGCCGGTCCTGGTGACGGTGCTTGAGATATGAGGATTTACGTGTTGATACTGGACACGGGTTTCATGATGTTTCGAAAATCGATGTTGGACACTCAGGTTCCATGATTTTGATGTGTCGTTGAGAGACACACACACATACACAAATATATATATATATACACACACACACACAGGTATATGTTTTCATGAGCTTTCGAGTGTCGATGTTGGACACTCAGGTTTCATGAGATTTACAGATTGAGGGCCGATCAGGGTGACGGCGCCTGAGGTATTGAGATTTGTGGTGTCATTGATAGACACCAAGGATTTTCCACGATGATGATTCATTGATGATGTTATGTTGTATCCCATACACCGCATTTATTTGATATGCATTGCTTCATTATTAGTAGTACCTGATAGAGTACCTTTCATGACTGTTGCATATATATATTGCCATATTATACTATCAGTTTGCATGTGATAGATTATTGCAGTACGTGCGTACATGTGATTACCTACATGATGTTATTTACTATTCACGAGTTGGCAACTCACCCCCGTTGTGCCACAGTGTTTTGCAGGATTATACCCTCAGTGTAGTCGCGGCAGGGCATCATTTTGTATCTTTTCCGGCGGATACCGCTACAGTTTGCTTGAGCCTTTACTATAGGCGGGTTCGCGTTATCTGTTTATGTACGTTGTATATTTTTTTGTTGGATATAGTACTCTCCATCTACCACCTTCATGTATTTGACATAGAGACGAGTTGTGAGGATCGATGTTGTATTATTTTTTGTGACTTTGGGTGCCGTGCTCGTGGGAGCCGGCCTTTGCTATGTAGTTTTATCTCCTTATGCCGTTTTCAGTTATATTTCTTCGCTACGGTGTCGTATATATGCTTGTTGTGGTTGTTTCCGCCGTTGGGTGTGATTTGCTCCCGTTTGGGGACAATTTATTTTATATTCTATGTTGTACCCGTTTCGGGGCTTGTTTTTACAAAGGAGGTGCTGCCGAAATTTTTAAGAAAGTAAACTTAAGTTAAAGATTTTACTTGAGATTCCCAAATTTTTTTAACAATGTTCTTATCACTTACTACTTTTCCTGTAGACGTTAAGTGGTTTAAGTGCCGTCACGTGCAAAATTTCGGGTCGTAACAACAAGTCAGAAATATATGTATACGATGCCCAACGGTGAAGATCAACAAAACAGAATAATGTATATAAAGCAAGACACCAAATCTCCAAATAGCGAACATACAAGCCATCGCTCTAAGTCTTGCAACCACAAGTTTTGCTAAGTCTTACTACTTATACAAATACTAGTTTCTGATTGATGGAGTTGACTAGATACAACAGGAATAATAATACAAGAGTGGGCACGATCCAATGTGTCCTACCTACCATAGAAAATAACCCGAATGCAAGATGTATGCCAGCGATACCGCTACTGATCCATGCGATCAAACCTGCAAGAACTGTGGTACAACAGGGGTGAGTTGCCAAATCGTGAGTAGAAAACATCAGCAGGTAGAAATCGAATAAAACAACGACTCCTAGGTCAACTATAACATAAAAGAAATACTATGATATCTAGGGTGACCGTATCTTCATATATGCCAACAATAATCAAGGCCTGTATGCATGTGGATATCATCCACGTGTCCAATCAATGACACGTCAAAATCATATGCATGTAAATATGAGGATATCAACCAACATGTGTCCATCAACGACACGTCAAAATCATGGAACCTGAGTGTCCAACATCAACACTCGAAACATCATGAAACCCGTGTCCAACATCGACACGTAAATCCTCACATCTCGGGCTCCGTCAGTCCGGATCGGCCCATGGACTCCGTCAGTCCGGATCGGCCAATATCATCTCACGTCTCCGGTCGGTATCCTCCGGATAACCGCCGAGCCCAAATACTATCGTCGGTAGGTAGTAGTCCTTCTGCCAAGCTCATCGTCTACTGCACAACATCCCTTTCTTGCCCCCGGGTACCATACCGGGTCCACCATGTACCCGCAAACGGTTCATCCAGCTCCCCGAATCAGGTATAACATAACTTATAACCGACTAAACACATGGTGGACGTCTCGAAATATCATATCAAGAGAAACCGGGTTTTTAAAACAATACATACTTTTTTTTGAAATATAACTATGGTTCTCAAATCCAGAATCTAATGAAAATAGCATCTCTATGCGTATAATCGTAAAGCATGATGTATGCAAACATAGAACAGAAATATGAGCATATCAGTATATCATGCAACATAGAATAGTGATGTGAGCATAGTAAGTATATCACGCCAAAGAGTCATGTGACAGTACTGAACAATTAAGAGTAACAGCATGATGTAGTAACTTTACTGTGTAAGTGACATAGCAATTATCGATGATGAAAGTGTGTGAACCGGCAATCTGTGTAAGTGTAACATACGCATCATCGATAATTATGTAGGTGCACTAGCACAGGTATATGTAATGCAATGAGAATATCAAGAACGTAGCAGAAGGTAGATCATGAGCGCAATGCTATAAAGTATACATACCTAATCTAACATCTGCATAAAGGCTAAGCTAAGCAGTGTAGACAGGGGTTATCAATATCTATAATATATCCGAGTCGATGAATCTGTCAATCGGCATCCAGCCTCACAACATCACGTACGGTATAATCCATCGTACGACATCCTTTAGTCAAGGGTATGGATTAATCATTAGGGAAAACTCATCATGTACGACAATCCATCGTACGGCGGCATTAAACGATTAGGGATTCTATCAACCTATATGACAATGAGGGTATGGACCTAACGTCTCATACGACATGACACTCATTATTATCATAATTATATATATACCTATATCTCAGGTCACATCCGTATAACGACATATCAAACCAAGTCATCATATTTCATCGTATACTCTTTTCATCACATCAACATCTCACATCAAGTCATCTTATTAATCTCATGTCGTATTTATCGGTCTCATAACATGCCACTATAATCTCATACTTATTCTCTTGCACTACATATATATATCGCGATTCACATTCACATTTCATATCCTCATATATCAGTTCGAGACATCCTTATCAATCATATCATTTCACACTAAACCTTTAATCCCATCTATAGGTTCCCAGTATAGGTTTCTCCGACTATATTCTATATATCGGTTTCCATTTTATAATTTCGGGGGTGCTATACGCCATCCACCTGACTTCCCCCGTAGATATAAATCTACTCACCTGCGGAACTCCTTGTTCAGCCGTAGTCGATGTGCTTCGTCGTCTCGGAATCCACGCGAAGGTACCTACAATAAATACACAGTAGCAATACCATTAAAATAAATGTCCGAAAACCAATACGGCATACGGTGCGCTCATAGGTTAGAACCTATAGCTTACGCATGCAAAAACAACCAAACAACCCACGTCGTTGACGTACAAACATCCAATGACCCAATAAAATATCAATTCCCAAATCCCAAGTTCATAAATCACGAATACCAAATTCAACAACATAGAAAATCACTCCCAGATTTCATCTCAAGTTAATTAGGACTAAACAAGCAAATACAGGAGATAGGTTACAGGGTAAGCAAGCTACAGCCAAAAACTCAACACCATAGCCCCACAAAAATCCGGCGACATTGCCATAGAATCCGAGCTCGCCAGCCAAAGGGAGGAGTTTTGGGTTCGTATTTCGGTGGTGATCTGCTAGTGGTTTATCTAGGTCAGTGGGCTTATTTGATTTTCTCATAAATGGCCCAGATAGCTTCAGATTGTTAGTTATATGTATTCCTTAGAGGCCATTACTGTACATACGATGTATATTGTAGTGGATGCTTGGACATATATAGGGAGGACTTTCTTGCTCGACATGATAGTAAGCTATCTGGTTGCTTTTTATCTTAACATGTACACTGATTGTCTCTATGTTACATGTTGATAAAGCCCTTAGGATAAGTACTTGACTACCAGGATTATGATGCAGATCATACTAGTGGTAGTCGTTAAGTACATCCTTCAAATGTTCTTAGTCATGGGTGTATCGAGACAGGGCTTCTCGACCCATGTAGATGGGCGATGGATGATCCCATATCCATTGGTGTTTGACATTAGAGACAGTATACGGGTGCTCAGTGAAGACTGGGTACGCTGGACAGACTCGCCAAGAACTCTCAGATGGTATTATACCTCACGTCAGATGGCAGTTCTCTGGTGACACTGGTACAGGTTAGTCTGTAGACCCGAGATCGACATAGAGTCTTGTGTGATTCCTACTGTGCTTTGATTTCCATCTTACCACATTCAAAACGGTGGCTTTTGGGTACAGTTCCGAATCACATGGAGGCAATGAGCGATAGGAGGGGTTTCGTCTCTCCTGGTATTTGGAGTTGATGTTGCACTGTGCTCAGTTGGCTATAACAGGAAGTCCCTAGACAGGGCTGCTTCAGTGATATACTAGTAAGTGTTATCAGCAGTTTCTCGACCCGTTATGAGTCTCATATCGACACGACTTATCGAGTTACTGGGTCTGACGTTTACCACCCCTAGACGAGATATGAGACATATCAGACGAAGAGACCGGACAGTACGTTCGTGTTACTGATTGGATTCGCAGGAGTATGAGCAGGCTTGCTTGTTGATCTTCTGATCGCTCAATACCCGGATGGCCGTTACGTTTAGCAGACAGCTTGCGGCTTATGGGTGTTTGATATGATCAGCATCTACTGCCGGCGTATTGATGAGTCTTTAGAGTACTACACAGAGGTTTCCTGGATCAAGAGAAATGGAGTAGGAGCACATATGTGATATGTGTGGGACCGAGATTGATACGAGTATGTGATACCGTATTGTATTCTCGCGATATGTGATATCGTACGGGTATATGTGATATAGCCGGGTTATCGAATCAAGTGTTGATTCGGTAAATTGATATTAGTCGATTGTTTGTGATATAGTCGGATTATTAAATCAAGAATTGATTTGATAATCTAATGTATAATTATATATTTGATATATTACATTATATTAACTAGTATTAGCTCACTTATGATTTCTTTTCTCACTTGTTTCTCCATGTGTATATAAGTGATATATATTAGTGTACAAAATATTGTGTCATGTTTGATGATACATGCAAGATGGGTGTATGAGACACACACACATGCTTATGATGATAATTAGGGTTTTTATTCATTTTGGTAATTACAAAATGGTTGGAAATTTTCAAGGCATGAATCTTGTAGAAGCTTGTTCTTTGCATTGACCAAGTCTACTCTTTTGTTTTGCCAAAGATATTTATTAACCCAACCTATTATCCTAACCATGGTAATGTCTCTATAAGGGTTAGGATATGATCCTTAACTCACCTATGGTTGCCATTATTCACTTGTGAATTCCATAGGAGTTTTCTTCTTCTTCCTCCTTTCAAGCTTTCTAGCTTCAATGGAAAATGATGACAACTTGTGTGAAAATTAAATCTAAAGTGAGCCCACTTCTTACTTCATCATCCTCTACTACTTGCCATTTAGTATAGGGTGTTTGCTTCACAAATTCCATAACTAGTGAAGAGATAGCTTGGGTTAGTGTCTCCTCGACGTAGATCATCTTCGGCCTTGAAGACTTCGAAGCAAGCTTGTTCTATTCTTCTTGTGGAGCCTCTCTAAAGCCTGGAGTTCACTACTTGCAGCGAGGGACTACTACATGGAGCTAATGAAGTGAAGGACCGGTTAACAAAGGTTGTATTCCTTGTTCACTTTAGATGCGAAGTCGTTTGCATTTCATTCCGTCGGATTTCTAGTATACGATTCTAGGGTTAGGGTTAGCTAGAACGGCAAATTTTTGAATTTGGCATGGACGATACCTCCCGAAACCTTGCTGCCATGCTAGACAACCCTGTAGTGGTATCAGAGCCATACTAGAGAATTAGACGGATTTTGTTAAGATTACGAAACCGAAATACTCCGAAACTTGAAAATCCAAAACATAATTTCTGTCATTTTTTTTAAGTTGTCAAAAAAAATTTTAAACATGTGCAGAATGTTATATAGTGGAAATTTCAAGGGGTATGCTCGGATTTTGGCCGAGCAGAGTGGTGTCGTGGCTGGCCCAATTATGAGGTTTTGACTTGGAATTTTCAGTGTGTTCCAGTGACTGGGTTTTGGTGTTTCAGGTGTTATTTGTTTTTTTTAATTTTGCATGAGATCTAATCTTACACTATAAACAATTCGGAGTGTTTCTTATTCGTAGTTTTAACAATGTTTCAGGTTATTCACATATTGTCTAGGCGAAGTTAAAAAGTTCGATCGAATGTCAAAAACCCATTTTTCCAAGTTTAACGTATTCGGAAAAACATGCAAGTAATTCTGTGAACCCTCTAGAAGAATATAACACTAACCCGACCTTTTGGATCGCATAGCCGCGATCATGTCTTAGGGTTTGCCGCAATTCCATGGCGACATGAGTGAGACTTGGGTCTGCCCTTCTACAGCTGGAGCATAGATACTGTGGCATGTTCTGGGTATTATTGAATTGTGCTCAACTGTTGAGCTGTCGGGGAATTGTGGGACATTGATGAATCGATTGAAAAGTTTAACGTTGTCCGGGTATCATGTGATGGGATACAATATTTGGAATCCACAAAAATAGTTATGAGATAACTAATTTGAATGTTATAAATCTAGCAATTTAGTCTCATTTGATCGATTGCCACAGGATTTTGATGTGATCAAAAGTCTGTCGCAATCACGTAGCGTACGCGGATACTCGCCGGGTAACATTATTAGATAGCCACGCCCCATAGCCCGACCAAGTGACTGTAGGAGAACCCCGTCACCAAAAGCATCTATTCGGGTACTCGCGGCAGCGGTGTTCCTCCTTAGTGCACTTCGTCGACGGTATCATGGGGGTGCGGCCGTCTACTAAAGTTTCTGACGAGCATTCGATCAGGTTATCGGAAATCTTGTTGAATTACCCGACAGGTGATTAGAAAGTGTTTTCAATATCGAGACTAAAATGCGAGGTTTATAATTATTAGGCATGCGATGTCTAAGGAATTCATTTGTTTAGGCATGAAATCCAAAGTATGAGATACGTTGGGTTTATGATGTCTAAGATAGTTGCGGATTCCAACTGTTGTGGTTTTTCACTTTCTTTTCTGCGACCGTAAGTGTGATATGTGGTGTCTCGCCGGTTTCGCTGTTATATGTCAACGACAATTGGGATACACATATTTACTTACGTTGATGACATGTGATGTTATGTGTTGCTGTGATATGTTATATTGGATCGTCGTGTTTGAATAGCCGGGGGTTTTATGTGAGATGAGAGTTTTCATTTTCATTCATGTAAAATTCATCGTATGTAATATTCTTTTATTGGGGCACTTCAGGGTTGAGGAAGATGTCACTATTGTATATTATTTACTTTTCCGCATTAGGATAGACCCAAGACGAGGAGCATAGGTAACCGGGTTCTAAGGTCCACTGGGAGACCATCTCGAGGAGTCGAGACCGGGTCTCCTAACTCTAGAATTGGTAGGGTTGCTTGACGCTCTCATAGGGGTCTAGGGATGTGAGTTTGGCTATTCATCACGACCGTGGAATCCATGTTTTATACAGGCTTAATTTAAAACCTGGAAATCCTAGTATATCCAATATTTCATATGTTATCTTTTGCTGCTCTGTGATGTGATCACTGTGATATGTTCAGACGAATGCTTATATATTATATATATGAGATGTAATTAATATTGCTGCTTTCGTTTCATATGTGATGCTTGGGAAGCATAATAAATGGGACTTCACTAATGAGATTAATGAAATAAAAGAAACCTAAAGATATTGTAGAAACTTGTCTTAAAAACTGGTAGCTCTAGTTCTTGCTTTGCATAGTGGTATTCCTTGTAGAATATCCAGCACCTTATTCGATAAGGAAAGAGCCGAGATCCCTTCACCGGGAGTGACCTCTTTAGCGAAACTAGCAGATGCTACAAACTCGGTTTGTCTTTTGATTTCTTTTATAGTTTTTTGCTTTGCATAGTGGTATTTGTGAAATATCCTGCACCTTATTCGATAAGGAAAGAGCCGAGATCCCTTCACCGGGAGTGACCTCTTTAGCAAAACTAGTAAAAGCCTAAAAAACACACCTTTTTCAAAATCACTCGATTCTACAGCGAGATCAAGTTCATTATGCAAAGGGTTTTCATAAAGACCTGTCGTAGCCCTCCGTCATTTCAGATAAGTACTACTTATTATTCGTGCTATGTTTGTTGGCCTGCGTCAAGGCGAGTGTGCGGTAGCTAACTAGTGCTTATCTACTGCATACGATGCGATTGGATTAGGGTAGTGGTGCGATTTTGTTGGTCTGCGTCAAGGTTCGTGCGGTTGGGTTTAATTCAATCAGGAAATGTACAGGTTGAACTTGACTAGCGGACTATGCTTTGTTGGCCTGCGTCAAGGTCATAGGACGCTAGGGGCAAAATATTATCGGGAATTTTAAGTGTTGAAATTTGCGATGAGATTGCATACCTTCTATGAGATAGTTGGATCCCGATACCTACTGCGAGTAAGATTTACTCCTGGGAAAGTTTTACACATCACAATTAGCCGATCAAGTAGGTGTCTAGAAAGGTGTTAACGGGGTTATGCCTCTGGGAAAACGAGGTTTATTTTAATTAGGTCCGTGCAAAAGCACGGGGAACCTCCCTAAAAGTACCGACACTGGCCTGGCCGAAAGATTGACAAAGTTGTAGGGTGTAATTATTCCGGCTAGTCTTACCTTTTAGGGTTTGAAGGTAGATTTAACTAAAACAGTGGAAGCCATCCTGATTAGATAAAATAATAACCAATCTAATCTTGTAAGAGCGCACGCAGAGTGTTTTCTTCTCTCTCTCTCTCTTTAGGTAGCGACCATGTCATGCCTTAATCAGGATAATAATATGGATGTATTGACCGAACCCGCTTGTTATACTGAGCTGGGGAACGTTGGTCCCGCTCTAACTTATAATTGTTATAAGACCGAGCAGGAAATAGGGGATTACCAGAATTCCCATGCCGCCCAATCGAAGAAAGTTTATGTTGATACATCTTCTTCGGGTGTGTTCATTACAAGAGAACTGTTTCTCAGTTTCCTTTACGTCCTTGGTATGAGATACCGGATCAGGATCCTACATATGTAATATGTTACATGGGCTATAGATAGGTAGAGAATTGAGAATGGGTGATAAGTTTCAAGAGTTGGAAACGATGCAAGTGTTGTAGTCAAGTATGTTGGCAGTTATCACCCTGTATTACCAAATACATTGATTCTGAACGAATGTTATTAGATACCGAACCTGATATGCAACATCATATTAGTCTCTTTATTAGATAAAGAAGGATATAATTTTGTATTGTTGGATAATGTTTTTAACATTTCCTATATCAAGAGTTGATCGGTTCAGGCACGTTATCTAAAAGCATATACGTTCTAAATCAAATTACAGTTCTTAACGTACAAAACATACACAAAAGGAAGAGTTCAGAAATGAACGAATCGTTCTTGAGGCATTGTAGACTAGGTCATATCATCTGCGACCCGACTAGCTAAGTTACATTTAGATGCATATTTAAATTAGTTTGAATTTATATCTTGTGAAACTTTCCATAGCTCCGTTTATTGGAAACAGAGAAAGTGTTAGTGAACTCTTGGGATTGCTCCGTTCATATCATCTTATCATGTCACAAAGATAAGATGACCATAGCTCCGTTTATTAGAAACAGAGAAAGTGTTAGTGAACTCTTGGGATTGCTACATGATGATGTATGTAGGTCCCCTGCCTACACATGCCAGGACTGATTCTTTGTACTTCATTACATTCACTGATAATCTCTCAAGATTTGCACATGTGTTCCCGTTGAAACACAAGTCCGAAGCTTTTGTGAAATTCAAAGAATATAAGATAGAAGTAGAGAACCAAAATGGGTATAAGTATTATGTCTTTTGATGTGATCAGGGAGAAGAATACTTGAGCATGGAATTCCTGGACTATTCTAAAGGAGAATGAGATTCTCTCTCAGTATTACTCCTCCGTATACACTACAACACGTTGGTATATCGGGGCGGAGCAATTACACCCTATGTGATAAGGTGTGCTCTATGATGAGTACTACTGAGTTGCCTATTTCATTTTGGGGGTAATGCACTTGAGAAGCTGCATACCTATTGAATTGGGTTCCAACCAAATCAGGTGCCTACCACTCCGTATGTGATATGGTATGGGAGGAGCCCATCTGTAGGGTTCCTAGGCACTCTTATGAAGGTCTAAAAGGCATCAACCATGCCCGAATAAAAATTTAGACGTGCCGAACAAGCCAAAGCCGGGATCTTTGCTAGATTATTAGGGTTTAACATGCAAGTAAATATCTTTACAACTAAGTGTGAGGGATTGCAACCTTTGTAGTCCGCTCCTTCGCTTCATAAGCTCTGAGTAGAAGTCCCTTCGCCGCGATCCACGATCTCCCGGACTCAAGAGAGGCTCCACAAGTCGAACGATCCATGCTAGCTTGTAGTCTTCCTTTTCTCCGATGATCAAGCTCGAAGTTTCTATAAATCAAGCTCTCTCTCTCTAATGAGGTGAACACCCTAATCTAATTGGCTAGATTAGATGAGGATGATGGAGTGGTATTTATGCTTTCTTTTTATGTCAAATTCTCACTCTTAATCATCACAAAATGAAAACCTAGAAAGCTTTCTCAAAGCTCAAGGTTGAAGAAGAAGAAGAAATAATGTATAAATCCTTTTGTGATGAATAATGAAATGATATATGATAAATAATGTAACCATGGTCAACCATGACTAGGCTAACCCATGTAGAGAATTAACTAGGGCTAGGGTTTGGGTTAGGTTAAACAATGAGTCGCTAGAAAATATCAACCATAATATCTAAGCTCATGACAAAAGAAAACCTTCTAGAAAGTTCATGAAAGAACTAACCCAATTCAAACCCTAACATTGTTTAATCTCCACTAATCATGTTGTATCAGTAATCATATTATGTTACAATAATATATATCACATATATATTATATATTTGTAACAAAAGAAAATAATACAATTAACTTATATCGCATATATATCAATGTATTACCCGGTGAGAAAATGAAATAATAAAGCGAGCCAATATTAGATAATGTAATGCAATATATCATATATATTATTATACATTAAATTATCGAATCAACACTTAATCCAACAATCCGGCTATATCGAATATAACCGACTAATATAGCATGTACCGATTCATCGAATCAACACTTGATCCGATGACCCGGCTCATATCTAAATTTCGCGAGAATATAATACGGTATCTCATATCGCATTATCCTCGATCGTGCACATATCACATATGTGCCCGTATCCCGTTTTGCCTGAGTCAAGAAACCTCTGTGTAGGACTCTAAAGAATCGTCAATACGCCGGTAGCAGGTGATGATCATATCAAACACCCAAAAGCTGCAACTGGTCAGCTAAACGTAACAGCCACCCAGGTATTGAGCGATCAGAAGATCAACAAGCAAGCCTGTACATTCTCCTGTGAATCCAATCAGTAACACTCACGTACAGTCCGGTCTTTTCGTCTGATATGTTGCATATCTAGTCTAGGGGTGGTATACGTCAGACCCCAGTAACCGATAAGTCGTATCGATGTGAGGCTCATAACGGGTCAAGAAACTACTGATAACACTTACCAGTAAATCTCTATATCAGCTCTAGCAAGGGACTTCCAGTTATAGCCAATCAAACACAGCACAACATCAACTCCCTATACCGGGAGAGACGAATCCCCTCCTATCGCTCATTGCCTCCATGTGATTCGGGACTATACCCAAAAGCTACCGTTTTCCATGCCCTCTTGGACGTGGTAAGGTGGAAATCAAAGCACAGTGAGAATCACACAAGACTCTATGACGATCTCGGGTCTACAGACTACCCTGTACCAGTGTTACCGGAGAACTGCCCTCTGACGTGTGGTATATCACCATCTGGGAGTTCTTGGTGAGTCTGTCCAGTGTACCCAGTCTCCACTGAGCACCCGTACACCATCCTTGATGTTAAAACACCGATGGATATGGGATCATCCATCTCCCATCATATGGGTCAAGATGCGTATACGCTAGTCTACTCTGGTGTATCGATGCCCTGTCTCGACACACCCTCGACTAGGAACAGTTATAGAATGTACTCATCGACTACCGTGGCCCTACTAGTATGATCTCATCATAGTCCCAGTAGTCGAGTACATATCCTAAGGGCTTTATCAACATGTGAGAGTAAGACAGTAAACTAATATAAGTCAACATGTTAAGATAAAGTGAAACCAAATAGCATACTATCATGACGAGTAAGAAAGTCCTCTCTATGTATATCCAAGCATCCATTATAATATACAACATATTTACAACAATGGCATCTAGGGCATAAACATAACTAACAATCTCCCACTTGAATTAAGGCCAGCTGCTGTAGTATCTCATACCTAGCATCCCGAATAATCTCTCAAACTGTATCTGGGGAATGGCCTTCATGAGTGGATCCGCAGTGTCGTCCTTCGTATCTACTCTCCTGACCTCGATCTCCCGGCGATCAACTATCTCCCTGATCAGGTGATAACGCCTAAAATATGTCTGGACTTCTAATGGGACCTGGGTTCCTTGGCCAAAGCCACAGCTCCATTGTCATCACAATACAGAGGTATTGGATGCTCAATGGATGGAACCACACAAAGTTCACTAATGAACTTCTTTATCCAGACAGCCTCTTTGGCAGTATCGTTGGCGGCGATGTATTCAGCCTCCATCGTCGAGTCTGCAACGGTATCCTGTTTGGAACTCTTCCAAAACACCGCCCCACCATTGAGGGTAAAGACAAATCTCGAGTGCGACATAGAGTCGTCCTTATCACTTTGGAAGCTCGAATCGGTAAAGGACTCCACCTGGAGTTCTCCGTTACCATACACCAAGAACATCTCTTTAGTCCTTCTCAAGTACTTGAGAATGTTTTTCACAGCTATCCAGTGACTCTCTCCAGGATCTGCTTGATACCTACTCACTACACTTAGTGAGTATGCTACATCGGGTCTGGTACATAGCATCGCATACATGATAGAGCTTATTGCCAAAGCATAGGGTATCCCTTGCATGCGAGCTCTCTCCAAATTAGTCTTGGGAGACATCTTTTTGGAGAGAGTGAGTCCAGAGATCGTGGGCAGGTTCCCACGCTTGGATTCTTCAAAACTAAACCTCTTTAGTATGGTGTTAATGTACCAGGATTGGGACAATCCCAGTATCCATTTAGATCTATCTCTATAGATCATAATTCCCAATATGCAGGAGGCATCACCTAAATCTTTCATTGAGAATCTTTGTGATAAGAAGAGCTTGACTGATTGCAGCATAGGAACATCATTTTCTATCAAGAGTATGTCATCGACGTACAATACGAGGAAGATAACCTTACTCTTTGCAACCTTCTTATAAATACAAGGTTCATCAACGTTTTTGATGAAGTCAAACTCTTTGACTACAATATCAAAGCAGATGTTCCAACTCCGCTATGCTTGCTTTAACCCATAGATGGATTTAAGCAGTTTTCACACCTTTCCGCTGCTCCCACTATCTACGAAGCCCTCTGGCTGAGTCATGTACACGCACTCTTCTAAATCACCGTTTAGAAAGGCGGTCTTAACATCCATTTACCAGATTTCGTAGTCATGGTATGCAGCAATGGCAAGTATGATCCGGATGGACTTAAGCATAGCCACTGGAGAAAAAGTTTCGTCATAATCCACACCTGGTCGTTGACAAAAACCCTTTGCAACAAGTCTAGCTTTGAAAGTCTCAACTTTTCCATCTACACCAATTTTCTTTTTAAAGATCCACTTGCTCCCAATGGGCTTTACCCCTTCAGGAGCATTTTCCAAAGTCCATACTTTGTTGGTGTACATGGATTCCATCTCAGATCGCATTGCATCCAGCCATTTCACAGAGTCACCACTCGTGATGGCCTGCTCGAACCTAGTTGGGTCATCATATTCCATGATGCAATCCTCGCTTCCACCATCAATGAGAAAACCGTAGTATCTCTCAGGTGGATGAGAAACCCTACTAGATCGGCGGAGAGGCTGGGGTTCGTCGGGTACTACTGAATCCTCTGGTTCCATCAAATCAGCTGTCGTAGTTTGTTCTGCTAGAACTTCTTCCAGTTCTACCTTAGAGCCACTAATCTCTTTTGCAAGAAATTCCTTTTCTAACAAGGTGGCGTGCCGAGAAACAAACACCTTTTGTTCCTCGGCGTGGTAGAAAATATACCCTCGCGAATATTTGGGATATCCAATAAACTTACACAGAATAGACCTTGCCCCGAGCTTGTCCGGATTTTGTGTTTTCACATATGCAGGACAACCCCATATCCTAACATAATTAAGATATGGTCTCTTTCCTTTTCATATCTTATATGGAGTGGTTGGCACAGATTTGGTGGGAACCATATTCAATAGGTCTGCAGCTGTCTCCAGTGCATATCCCCAGAAGGAAATAGGTAACTCAGCTGTACTCATCATAGAGCGTACCATATCTAATAGGGTGCGATTCCTCCGCTCCGATACACCGTTGTGCTGTGGTGTATAAGGAGGAGTATGCTGAGAGAGAATCCAATTCTCTTTTAGATAATCTAAGAACCCATTGCTTAAGTATTCTCCTCCTCGATCAGATAGAAGGATCTTAATACTTTTGCCTGTTTGGTTCTCTACTTCATACTTATATTCTCTGAATTTCTCAAAAGCTTCAGACTTGTGTTTCATCAGGAATACATGTCCGAATCTTGAGAGATCGTCAGTGAATGTAATGAAGTAAGAAGAACCATTCCTGGCATGTGTAGACATGGGACCGCATACATCACTGTGTACCAGTCCTAAGAGTTCCGTAACTCTTTCTCCGTGTCCATTTTTCCTTTGAGACATGAATGGCAAGTATCATAAGATGATAATTCAAACGGATTCAAATATCCATCCTTATGTAACTTAGTAAGCCGTGTCGCATTGATATGACCAAGTCTACAATGCCATAAGAAGGATTCGTTCATTTCTGAACTCTTCCTCTTGTGTGTGTTTTGTATATTAAGGACTGTGTTTTGATCGAGAACGTATACGCCATTATGTAACGAGCCTGATCCAATCAACTTTTGATTCAGGAATATGTTCATAACATTATCCTGTACTACAAAATTATATCCTTCTTTACTTAATAAAGAAACTGATATAATGTTGCACATCATGTTCGGTATATAATAGCACTCGTTCAAAATCAATGTATTACTACTTGGTAATACAAGGTGATATTCGCCAACTGCTTTGGCTGCAATACTTGCACCATTCCCTACTTGTACGGAATGATCACCCTTTCCCAGTTCTCTACCTTTACATAGCCCACATAACAATTTACATATGTGGGATCCCGATCCGGTATCTAATACCCAGGACGTAGGGTGAACTGAGAAACAGTTTTCAATAACACACCCGAAGAAGAAGCATCAGCATGCCTGTTCTTCGTTTGGGCGGCGTGAGAATCAAGATTTTCTCCTGTTTCCTGCTCAGTCTTATAACTCTTATAAGAAAGAACGGAACCAACGATCCCCTGCTCAGTATATAAGCAGGTTTAGTTAGTACATCCATATTTTTATCTTGATTAAGTCCTGACATGGTCGCTACCTGGAGAGAGAGAGAACGAAACACTTTAGCGTATGCTTTTGCAAGATTAGATTGGTTATTATCTTATCTAATCAGGATGTCTCCTACTGTTTTTATCAAATCTTCCTTCAAACCCTAAAAGGTAAGATTAGCCGGGATTAATTACACCCTACAATTTCGTCAATCTTTCAGCCAGATCAATGTTGGTACTTGAGGGAGGTTCCCCGTGCTTTCGCATGGACCTAATTAAAATAAAGCTCGTCTTCCCAGAGGCATAACCCCGTTAAAACCTTTCTAGACACCTACTTGATCGGCTAATTGTCCTGTGTAAAATTCTCCCAGGAGTAACTCTTACTCGTAGTGGGTATCAGGATCCAAGTATCTCATAGGAGGTATGCAATCTCATTGCAAATTTCAACATTTGAAATTCCCGATAAAGCTTTTACCCCTCGCGTCCTATGACCTTGACGCAGGCCAACAAACCATAGTCCGCTAGTCAAGTTCAACCCGTACATTCTTGATTGAATTAAACCCACCCGTACGACCCTTGACGCAGGCCAACAAAGTCGTACGACTACCCTAATCCAATCACATCTCATGTTACAGATAAGTACTAGTCAGTTACCGTACACTACGCCTTGACGCAGGCCAACAAACGTAGTATGTATACTAAATAGTCTTTATCTGAAATGACGGAGGGCTACGCAGGTTTTTCAGAAAAGCATGAGCGTAATGAACTTGATATCGTTGTAGAAACAAGTGATTTTGAAAAGGAGTGTTTTTTAGGCTTTTCCAGTTTCGCTAAAGAGGTCACTCCCGGTGAAGGGATCTCGGCTCCTTCCCCATCGAATAAGGTGCAGGGTATATTATATATACCGCTGTGCAAAGCGAGAACTATATAAGCTGTCAAAAACTAAACAGCGAGTTTGTAGCATCTGCCAGTTTTGCTAAAAAGGTCACTCCCGGTGAAGGGATCTCGGCTCTTTCCCCATCAAATAAGGTGCAGAGTATATCATATATACCGCGGTGCAAAACAAGAACTGTAGTTACCCTTTTTATAAAGTTTTGATTCTACAACATCTTTTAGGTTTCTTTTCTTTTATTAATCTCATTAATAAAAATCCCATCAGCTTATGCTTGCTAAGCATCACAGAAGAAACGAAAGCAGTAATATTTATATATCAACATATATATATAGTATAAGCATTCGTCTCAGGCAGTAATATGATCTCATCACAGAACATTGCAGCAGAAGAACATATATGAAATATTGGATATATTAGGATGTCCGTGTTTTTAATACGAGCCGATATAAAACACGGATTCCACAGTCGCGATGAATAGCCAAACCCACATCCCTAGACCCCTACAAGAACGGCAGGTAACACTGCCAATTCTAGGGTTAGGAGACCCGGTCTCGACTCCTCGAGATGGCCTCCCACTGAACCCTAGAACCCGGTTACTTGTGCTCCCCTCCTTGGGTCTACCTAATGCGGAAAAGTAAATAATATACACTGATGACATCAACCTCATCCCGGAAGTGCCCCAATAAAAGAATATTACATACAAATGAATTTTACATGAATAAAAATAAAAACCCTCATCTCACATAAAACCCCGGGCTATTCAGAACACGACGATCCAATATAACATATCACAGCAACACATAATATCTCATATCATCAACGTAAGTAATTATGCATACACCGATCGTCGTTGATGTATAGCAACGAAAACCGGCATTACAACTACATACTACACTTACGGTCACAGAAAAGAAATTATAAAACTACAACATTTGGAATCAACAATCACTTTAGATATCATAAATCTGAAATATCACATACTTCGCATTTCATGCCTAACTATATGAATTCCACATATTGTTTCACATTCCAGATAAATAGACAGTATTAAACTTTCCGATCGGATAATCAAATACCCAAAATTTCCTAAATAGCTCAACACTTGAGCGGAGTTCAAATAATCCCAGAATATGTCACAGTACCAATGGTCCAGCCGTAGAAGGGTCAAGCCAACGCCTCACATGTGGCATGCCGTACTGCCCCAAACCCTAAGGTTTAGAGGCGGTTCAGACGGTCACATAATCGAGTTAAGGTTTGTGTTCTTCTAGAGGGACCACCGCGTTACTTGCACGTTTTTCTGAAAGATTCAAACCCAAGAAAAATTCAACACTTGAAAGTTTTTCGTGCCGGGAAAAAATGAGTTAATGATATCTGTTCGAACTTTTTAATAGTTTCTAAATTATCCGGAAAAAGAACGAAATTAAATTTTCCGATCGAATCAACGAATTCAAAATAATCCCCAGAACACTCAACACTTGAGTCAGATTAAAAATACCCAGAAATTTACTGAATCACCTACGGATATTACTGTGCCAAAAAGAGGCAATAATTCTTCTGTATGGCCGCGGATCCGCGGCGCAAGCATGGTATTGCCGCGGTTCCCCGGCGGTTTGTACGGATTATTGTCTCGTTTTCTACAGTAATGCTTATATTTCCCTGCTGGTATTTTAAAGTATTTTTAATGCAGAAAAAATCACATTTTCACAAAATTTCCAAAGAGGGGTCTAATTCGACGTTTCGTGGTTCGATCGGAGTTTTAACTTCTTATACACGTCGCCTAATCCTCTAGCTAGGCTCTGATACCACTGTAGGGGTCCTAGGCACTCTTATGAAGGTCTATAAGGAATCAACCATGCCCGAATAAAAATTTAGACGTGCCGAACAAACTAAAGCCGGGATCTTTGCTAGATTATTAGGGTTTAACATGCAAGTAAATATCTTTACAACCAAGTGTGAGGGATTACAACCTTTGTAGTCCGCTCCTTCACTTCATAAGCTCCGAGTAGAAGTCCCTTCACCACAATCCACGATCTCCTGGACTCAAGAGAGGCTCCACAACTCGAACGATCCATGCTAGCTTGTAGTCTTCCTTTTCTCCGATGATCAAGCTCGAAGTTTCTATAACTCAAGCTCTCTCTATCTAATGAGGTGAACACCCTAATCTAATTGGCTAGATTAGATGAGGATGATGGAGTAGTATTTATGCTTTCTTTTTATGTCAAATTCTCACTCTTAATCATCACAAAATGAAAACCTAGAAAGCTTTCTCAAAGCTCAAGGTTGAAGAAGAAGAAGAAATAATGGATAAATCCTTTTGTGATGAATAATGAAATGATATATGATTAATAATGTAACCATGGTCAACCATGACTAGGCTAACCCATGTAGAGAACTAACTAGGGCTAGGGTTTGGGTTGGTTTAAACAATGAGTCACTAGAAAATATAAACCATAATATCTAAGCTCATGACAAAAGAAAACCTTCTAGAAGGTTTATGAAAGAACTAACCCAATTCAAAACCTAACCGTGTTTAATCTCCACTAAATATGTTGCATTAGTAATCATATTATGTTACAATAATATATATCACATATATATTATATATTTGTGACAAAAGAAAATAATATAATTAACATATCGCATATATATCAATGTATTACCCAGAGAGAATGAAATAATAAAGCAAGCCAATATTAGATAATGTAATGCAATATATCATATATATTATTATACATTAAATTATCGAATCAACACTTGATCCGACAATCCGGCTATATCGAATATAACCGACTAATATATCATGTACCGATTCATCGAATCAACTCTTGATCCGATGACCCGGCTCATATCTAAATATCGCGAGAATATAATACGGTATCTCATATCGCATTATCCTCGGTTGTGCACATATCACATATGTGCCCCTACTGCGTTTTGCTTGAGTCAAGAAACCTCTGTGTATGACTCTAAAGAATCGTCAATACGCCGGTAGCAGGTGATGATCATATCAAACACCAACAAGCTGCAACCGGTCAGCTAAACGTAACAGCCACCCAGGTATTGAGCGATCAGAAGATCAACAAGCAAGCCTATACATTCTTCTGTGAATCCAATCAGTAACATTCCCGTACAGTCCGGTCTCTTCGTCTGATATGTTGTATATCTAGTCTAGGGGTGGTATACGTCAGACTCCAGTAACCGATAAGTCGTGTCTCGAGAAACTACTGATAACACTTACCAGTAAATCTCTATATCAGCTCTGGTCAGGGACTTCCATATGATTCGGGACTGTACCCAAAAGCCACCGTTTTGCACGCCCTCATGGACGTGGTAAGGTGGAAATCAAAGCACAGTGGGAATCACACAAGACTCTATGACGATCTCGGGTCTACAGACTACCCTGTACCCGTGTCACCGGAGAACTGCCATCTGACGTGTGGTATATCACCATCTGGGAGTTCTTGGTTAGTCCGTCCTGTGTACCCAGTCTCCACTGAGCACCCGTACACCATCCTTGATGTTAAAACACCGATGGATATGCGATCATCCATCGCCCATCATATGGGTCAAGATGCGTATACGCTAGTCTACTCTGGTGTATCGATGCCCTGTCTCGACACACCCTCGACTAGGAACAGTTATAGGATGTACTCATCGACTACCGTGGCCCCACTAGTATGATCTCATCATAGTCCCAGTAGTCGAGTACATATCCTAAGGGCTTTATCAACATGTGAGAGTAAGACAGTAAACTAATATATAAGTCAACATGTTAAGATAAAATGAAACCAAATAGCATACTATCATGACGAGCAAGAAATTCCTCTCTATATATATCCAAGCATCCATTATAATATACATCATATGTACAACAATGGCCTCTAGAGCATATACATAACTAACACCATCTCTTAAGGATGTTAAGAATTGGGGTTGTCCGGCCTATGTCTAAAAGCAAAATCCAGACAAGCTCGAGGAAAGGTCAGTTCTGTGGAAGTTTGTTGGATATCCCAAACATTCGTAAGGGAATATCTTCTACCATACCGAGGAACAAAAAGTGTTTTGTTTCTCAGCATGCCACCTTTTGGAAAGGGAATTTCTTGTGAAGAAATTAGTATTCATGAGGTAGAACTGGAAGGAGTTCCAGCTATACAAACTGCAGCTGATGATTTGGTAGAACTGGAGGATTCAATAGTTCCCGATGAACCTCAGCCTCTTCGCCGATCTGGTAGGGTTCCTCATCCACTTGAGAAATACTTCGGTATTCTCAATGACAATAGGAGTGAGGATTGCATCATGAGATGATGACCCAACTAGTTTCGTGCAGGCAATCAAGAGTGGGGACTCTGTAAGAATGGATGGATGCTAAA
Source organism: Agapanthus africanus (assembly GCA_030015575.1). NCBI lineage: Eukaryota > Viridiplantae > Streptophyta > Magnoliopsida > Asparagales > Amaryllidaceae > Agapanthus > Agapanthus africanus. Next base: position 503,889,246 of record CM057337.1, read on the forward strand.
AGATCTGAGATGGAATCCATATACACCAACAAAGTATGGACTTCGGTTTGTATATCTGAAGGGTTAAATCCTATCAGGTGCAAGTATATCTTGAGAAGATTACTTGATGTATATGGAAAAGTTGAGACTTTCCAATTTAAGACCTGTTCTAAAAGGTTCTCATCATCGACTAGGTGTGGATAATGATGAAACCTTTTCTTGTGCCTATGCTTAAGTCCATCCGAATCAAACTTGCCATTGCTACATACCATGACTACGATATCTGGCGGTTGGGTGTCATGACTTCTTCTCTAAATACTGATTTAGAAGAGAGCGTTTACAAGTACACAGCCAGAGGGCTTCGTAGACAGTGGGAGCAGCGGAAACGTGTGCAAGTTGTTTTATAGGTTAAAGCAGGTATCGCGGAGTTGGAACATCTGTTTTGATGTGGTAGTCAAAGCGTTTGACTTCATCAAAATTGTAGATGAACCTTGTATATACAAATAGGTAGTATGGAGTATGGTGGTGATCCTCGTATTATACGTGGATGACATACTCTTGATAGGAAAGGAGTTTCCTATGCTACGCCCGGTCAATCTCCTCTTATCACAAGGATTCTCCATATAGGATCAAGGTGATACCTCCTGAATCCTGGGTTTTGGATCTATGTGATATATCTAAATGGAAGTTAGGATTCTCACTAGGTGTAGTGAGATGGTATCAATCGATCCTGGGGAGAATCACTGGAAAGTTTCCAGGGTGGTAAGGTCGACTGAATGTCAGTCACAGGCATTATCTTTACCCTCAGTGGAAGGACGGTATGTTGGAATAATTCCAAGCTAGATGCCGTAGCAAATTAGACGATAAAGGCTGGATACATTGCTAAAACGATACTACCATAGAGGTAGTTTGGATATATACTTGTTCATGAGATGAACATCGTTCCTATCATTATGAGACAATGGAGTTGTGGCTTAGGCCTAGGAACCCCCATCCCATCAGTAATCCAGACATATTCTTAGGCAGTATCAGCTGATCATGGAGATGGATGATCTCCAGGGAGATCGAGGATAAGAGAGTAGACATAGAGAACAACACGGCGGAACCACTCACAAAGGCCTTTTCCCAGGAGAGACTTTTATGGGATGGTTGAGTATGAGATATTTCAACCACTGTTGATTGTTGGGTATGGGATACTGCAACAGATGGCCCTAGTGTTAGTGGGAGATTGTTAGTTATATGTATGCCCTAGATGCCATTACTGTACATACGATGTATATTGTAGTAGATGCTTGGACATATATAGGGAGGACTTTCTTGCTCAACATGGTAGTATGCTATCTGGTTGCTCTTTATCTTAATATGTACACTGATTGTCTCTATGTTACATGTTGATAAAGCCCATATGATGAGTACTTGACTACCAGGATTATGATGCAGATCATACTAGTAGGGACATAGTAGTCGTTAAGTACATCCTTCAAATGTTCCTAGTCGTGGGTCTATCGAGACAGGGCATCGATATACCAGAGTAGACCAGCGTATAGCTTCTCGACCTATGTTGATGGGCGATGGATGATCCCATATCCATTGGTGTTTGACATCAGAGACAGTATACGGGTGCTCAGTGAAGACTGGGTACACTAGACGGACTCACCGAGAACTCCCAGATGGTATTATAGTTCACGTCAGATAGTAGTTCTCTGGTGACACTGGTACAGGTTAGTCTGTAGACCCGAGATCGTCATAGTGCCTTGTGTGATTCCTACTGTGCTTTGATTTCCACCTTACCACATTCAAGAGAACATGCAAAATGGTGGCTTTTGGGTACAGTCCCGAATCACATAGAGGCAATGAGCGATAGGAGGGTTTCGTCTCTCCTGGTATTGGAAGTTGATGTTGCGCTGTGCTCGATTGGTTATAACAGGAAGTCCCTGGCAAGGGCTGCTTCAGAGATATACTGGTAAGTGTTATCAATAGTTTCTCAACCCGTTATGAGGCTCATATCGACACGACTTATCGAGTTACTGGGGTCTGACGTTTACCACCCCTAGACGAGATATGCGACATATCAAACAAAGAGATCGGACAGTACGATAGTGTTACTGATTGGATTCGCAAGAGTATGAGAAGGCTTGCTTGTTGATCTTCTGATCTCTCAATACCCGGATGGCCGTTACGTTTAGTAGACCGCTTGCGTCTTGTGGAAGTTTGATATGATCATCATCTACTGCCAGCGTGTTGACGAGTCTTTAGAATCCAACACAGATGTTTCCTGGCTTAAGCGAAATGGAGTAGGAGCACATATGTGATATGTGTGGGACCGAGATTGATACGAGTATGTGATACCGTATTGTATTCTGGTGATATGTGATATCGGACGGGTATATATAATATAGCCGGGTTATCGAATCAAGTGTTGATTCGGTAAATTGATATTAGTCAGTTGTATGTGATATAGCCGGATTATTAAATCAAGAATTGATTTGATAATCTAATGTATAATTATATATTTGATATATTACATTAATTTGTTAATCTAATGTATAATTGTATATTTGATATATTACATTACATTAACTAGTATTAGCTCACTTATGATTTCTTTTCTCACTAGTTTGTGCATGTGTATATATGTGATATATATTAGTGTACAAAATATTGTGTCATGTTTGATGATACATGCAAGATGGACTTAAGAGACACACACACATGCTTATGATGATAATTAGGGTTTTTATTCATTTTGGTAATTACAAAATGGTTGGAAATTTTCAAGGCATGAAGCTTGTAGAAGCTTGTTCTTTGCATTGACCAAGTCCACTCTTTTGTTTTGCCAAAGATATTTATTAACCCAACCTATTATCCTAACCATGGTTATGTATCTACAAGGGTTAGCATATGATGCTTAACTCATCCATGTTTGCCATTATTCACTTGTGAATTCCATGAGAGTTTTCTTCTTCTTCCTCCTCTCAAGCTTTCTAGCTTCAATGGAAAATGATGAAAACTTGTGAGAAATTTAATCTAAAGTGAGCCCACTTCCTACTTCATCATCCTCTACTACTTGCCATTTAGTATAGAGTGTTTGATTCACTAATTCCATAACTAGTGAAGAGTTAGCTTGGGTTAGTGTCTCCTCGACGTAGATCATCTTTGGCCTCGAAGACTTCGAAGCAAGCTTGTTCTATTCTTCTTGTGGAGCCTCTCCAATGCCCGGAGTTCACTACTTGCAGCGAGGGACTACTACATGGAGCTAATGAAGTGAAGGACCGGTCTACAAAGGTTGTATTCCTCATTCACTTTAGATGCAAAGTCGTTTGCATTTCATTCCGTCGGATTTCTAGTATACGATTCTAGGGTTAGGGTTAGCTAGAACGGCAAATTTTTGAATTTGGCATGGACAATGCCTCCCGAAACCTTGCTGCCGTGCTATACAACCCTGCACAGATACCCTGTAGTCTAAAAACCACCACAAAACTGACACGGAACAATTCTAAGTTCGTATTTTGGTTCTAATCTCAGGTCTTGGCCAGTAAAACACCACTAAGGTCTTGTAAACAGCCACTAAATATCACAAGTCCACACAATCACCCAAACCCTCTCTTGGAATTTCCAAACATCACTAATCTAAATCGATTTAACTCTAAACTACTATAGGGTGCTAGGAAACTCAAAAACTAAGCTAGAAGTGTAGGAATTAGCTCATTTGGCAACTCTAGAATTTTCTTGAGTTTCTTAAAGTCTTCAAAATCCAACTTTGAAAGGTCCAATGGGTTTGTAGAGAGATTGTGATCATTTTTAGTCAAGGGGGTGTAGGGTTTTGGTGAGGATTTTGTGATGAACCATGAGGGTAGAAGTGAGGGGAGCTTGAAGATGAAGAAGGTGAAGAAAACAAAGGGGAAGGGAAATGAAGGCAACCCCTCTCTCTCTCCTATCCTCACTCTCTCGTATTCTCACCCTCACAAGCCCATGCCTCATTATTTGGTCCCCTCTCTCTCCAATAATTGTTTCTTTTTTCTTTTCTCACAAAAATCACATAATACCACTAAACAAACACAAAGGAAAACGACATGTAACAAAATTCAACATGTCATGGTGCACTAGCCATGATTAATTAAAAAAACGGATTTGGCCTAATCGCGATTAGTAGTACACTAATCAATTTTCATTTTAACCGCATATAATTAATTATAAAAGTGTTAAATCCAATAAATATCTTTTAAATAAATAAATTATTTTAATCTCCCATTATTTTCCAAATATTGGTATATAATTATACCATTTTACGAAAATCCCCATATCGCAAATCGACTAGTTTTCACGAAATATATTATTTTAATATTAAATTCCAAAAATAATATTTTATATTTTTTGAAATGTTACAAAAATATTTATTTAATTTAGTGGTTTATAAAATAAAATACTTGCCCCTCCGGTGCTATCCATAAGGGAAACTTCCTGCCCCTACGGAGTTAGCTGTAGGTCCAGAAATAAGCCCCTACGGATATGGTCGTAGGGGCATATGTAACGCCTGTTGCTGGGTCCATAGGGGAAAAAATTTCAGGTATCCTGATATTTTGTCCCTACGGATAAATATGTAGGGGCAAACTATAGACCTACGGATTAATCCGTAGGGGCAACAGATGGACCTACGGCTTAATCCGTAGGGACAAAATATCAGGGTTTTATTTTAAAAAAGGGCTTCCTGTTTTTTCCTCGCCCTGTGCACAATAATATATACATCATATAACCAAATACCGCAATATTCATAATCAACATCTCACGCATAATATATAAATGAAATCAACAAACAGAATACGATATCAATCTAAATCATCGTGAACACGCAAACACCACCAATATCATCCAAAATATATACAATATGTATCATATAAGTACATACATGCTTAAAATATAAAAAAAAGCTACCCTAGCTTGGTCCAGCTCCTCTACCTCTGATAATCGCCGTAATCTGGCGCATCTGCTCCTCGGTGCTGCCCTAAGTCGTCAAAAACTTGACCAATGAAGGAGCGGACTGTGCGGGAGTCTGAGCGGGCTATGGAGCTGCAGTGGTCTGCGCAACCACAGCCGAGGTAGTGGTTTGCGGAGTGTGATATATACCTCCGGCGACAGAAGCATGAGCCTGGGCCTGGGTAGCAGCACGGGTGGGACGATAGTTCCTCCGGTGAGGAACAGCAGGTGACCCAGACGTGGACGCATCTCCTCCAACTAGAAAATAAATATCGATAAAATTACATGAAGTTCATGTTTATTGTTAAAGGATATGTAAAATGAATAAATATTTTATATTTATTCATACAAACGTACAGACTGAGCGGAGGGTATGGAAATGACGGGAGTGGCCCCTGCACCAGACATGGATGCACCACCCATAATTAGACAATAAAACATTGACTATATAAGTAATTGCAAAAAGAATGTGTATATCAATAATATAACATTCTAAATGAACATGTATACACTATAGGATATATAAATATACTCGCAGGTGCGGTGGTGGCCTCTACCCGAGATGTGGAGGCACCACCTACAGCTAGACAATTAAAAATGATTATCTAAGTATGTAAGAGCAAAAAGAATGTTTGTATATTTATGATATAGCATTCTAAATCTATATGCATGCACTATATGATATATAAACATACCTGGAGGTGCGGGAGTGGCCTCTGTCCCTGATGTGGACGCATCACCAACAGCTAGACAATCAAACATTGACTATATAAGTAATTTTGACATAAATATGCATGTATATATAATCTTAAACTCAAAATGAATATTCGTACAATATACCTGGATGTGTGGCAAAGTCCACATGGAAGGAGGCATTTGAAGGGGTCTCCGATCGGGGTGCAAGACCGGCCCTTTGAAGCTCCCCACGTAGCTCTCCAAGCGGCAGAACCGCTCCGCCTCTGTCGGTGCCGCAGCTGGAGCTCCTGCCACCCCTCGCTGCTCATGTCATTGTCATCAAATCTAGATAAAATGGTTCGTGGACGCATTAGAAAATCATTACATATGCATGCTATATATGTATAGATCGTAAAATGTGAAGTAATAATATAACATTACCGATAACCTTTTTCGTTTCGTGGACGTATTTGACATATCTACTTGGATTTCATCATCGATATCATTTCTAACCCACGTAACTTCATGATCAGCCGAAGATAACCCGTCTTTTGAAACAGATGGTCGGAGCACTCTAAGTCTTCTCTCTTCTTCATCCTCATCGCTGTCCTTGAATTCTGGGACATCGTAAACATCCCTGGGTTTCCAACGGCATACGACACTCCATCCCGGATACTTCAAACACTGTGAGTAGTATACATGGAACGCTTGGTTCAGAAATATAAACGGATCGTCCTGACCTCAAAATCGATGTGTGTTCACACTGGTCAATCCATATTCATCTTTCCAAGTCCCGAGATTGTTTCTCCACTTATCCGTATCGCTTTGTGTATCATACCAAATACACTGAAATATATAAAACGGTTCTGATCATCCGGGATATTGGATACTAAGTATACAATTTAAGTATCCATAATAAATCACACCATCTGATTCTACCGTCGCAATCCCACTATTCTGAGTGGTTCTAGATGTTTCTATGTCCTTAACTTCGAATTTGTATCAAAGGACACCGAATCCTTTATAATATGCAACCTCCATACTAGGAAACTGAGCTAAACATCTTGAATCACTCTCTAATGATTCAGACAAGTTCAGATCGTAGATCTAACAAAACAAATTTAACGATAATTACATAACGATATAAGTTTAGATTAAAACTGGTAGCAATAACATGTTATTCGAATAACTTACATGATCTACAACCCAGTCGCAAAAATTATTCTGATAATATTTTTCCAATTGTCCATCGTTCCAATCAGGATGCCCATCACGTATCTCGTTAAAATGAATTCTGTACTCAACAATAAATTATGACATTAATATTATATCATTTTATACACACACAAACACAAATATAACAATTAGTCCAAAAAAAATCTTACTCTCTAATTTTTTCAAGACATGCGCTATTGAGGTGGATAAACCGATATATATTGTTGATAAATATAGTGTCTACCCTCTTATAATCTGCTTTACCATATGGCCTGTCCTGAATTCTTTGAGGCCGGTTAAGTTTTGTCTCAATGTTCTCGTCCAGATAGCGAGAACAAAATGTGGTTGCTTCATCTACAAGATAACCTTGCATGATAGAACCCTCTGGTCGATTTCTATTGCGTATATACTTTTTTAGAGTGTAGAGGTACCTAAAGAAAAATATATTAAATAAATATATACGGGGATACAGGACAATAATAATTTTATAAATTGCACGAAACGAAAAATTCCACATACCTTTCTACGGGATACATCCATCGATATTGTACCGGTCCGGCTAACAAAGCCTCAGTTGCAAGATGAACCGTCAGGTGTATTATGATATCGAAGAATGAAGGTGGGAAAATACGCTCAAACTTGCTAAGTAACAACAAAATAGAATTTTCTAGTTTCTCCAGCGTCATAACATCCAGTGTTTTAGCGCATAATTCTCTGAAAAAACAACATAGGTCATTGATTACTAGACCAACCGATTCGGGAAGGGAAGTCCTGAGGGCTAATAGGAGAAGGTGCTCCATAATAACTTGGTGATCATGACTTTTCAGCCCATCGATCTTGCCTTTCACAATTTTTATCTTCTTGTTAAATGAACCTGAGAAACCTGTGGGAACTTTCAAATCATGAAACACCTGTAGGAATCGTTTCTTCTCCGTTTGTGACATATGATACGCAGCATTGGGAAGTACAAACTTGCTTGGTTTACCTGCTATTAGTTTAGGATGCAATTCACTTCTAATTTCCCAGTCCTGTAGATCCATCCAAGCATGGAGGTTGTCTTTCGATTCCCGTCTTTACAAAGAAGCAAGTTGAGTACTTGCTCGGATACTCCCTTCTCTATGTTCATGACATCCAGAAAATGACGCACTAAATTTGTTGACTAGTAAGGAAGCTCGAAGAAAATAATTAACTTGTTCCAGAATGGTGGTTTGACCTGTTTTGTCGGATCCATCCCGAAGGTCACATTATTGTAACCATCCCACTGAGCAGTCACGTCCGCTCTGGACAATGGCGCTGGAGGTCCAAGAAGCTCCTGATGACCATCAAAGTGAACAGCGTCTAACCTGTATGGGTGGTTTACAGGCAGAAACGTCGATGGCTGCAACCTTCCTGCTAAAATTCAAGAATTTCGATGTTGTATGTTGATAGTAATAAGGACATGCTTTGTGACCATTTACGGACCAACCTGATAGCATTCCATACGCAGAAAAGTCATTAATTGTCCACATTAAAGCCGCACGCAGTATGAAGGTAGTATTTGTGTTTGCATCGTAAGTCTCAACACCATCAATGAATAAATTGTTAGTTATATGTATGCCCTAGAGGCCATTACTGTACATACGATGTATATTGTAGTAGATGCTTGGACATATATAGGGAGGACTTTCTTGCTCGACATGATACTACGCTATCTGGTTGTTGGATATAGTGCCCTCAGAGTCAATTATTGGATCACAGGCACGTGATTGCAATGATTGAGGGAGGGAGCTATACCGGGAGGACAGTCTTACTCGAGATGATAGTATGCTATCTGGTTTATCTTTATCATCGTGTATTGCTTTAGGTGACCTTACGAGTCGCTATTACACGTTGATAGAGCCCCTAGGATTCTTGCTTGACTACCAGCAGTATGAGGGCGATCATATACGTGAGAGCTGGAGTCTATAAGCACATCCTTAAAAGGTCCTTAGTCGTGGGAGTTTCGAGACTGGGCATCGATACTCCATTAGTAGACTAGTGTATACAGTCGAGACCCCGACGAGGGGCGGTGGCTGGTCTCACAAGCCACTGGTGTCAGTTGGTTCACCTAAGATGTATACAGGTGCTCATTGGGTTATGAATACACCGGACAGACTCGCCGGGAACCTGCTAGTTGGGATTATACCAGACGTCAGATAGCAGTTCCCAGGTGACATGTGTACAGGTTAGTTCATCGACCTGCGATCGTCATTTGTCTCGTGTGAGTTCCCACTGTGCTTTGATTACTACCCTACCACGGCTCAAAGGAGTCGTGCAAACAGGTTTTAGTTGGATACAGTCCTGAGCCTCATGGAGGCAGTGAGCGGATCTGCAGGGGTTCGTCTCTCCCGGTATTGGGGGTGAGGTCACGCTGTGTCTAGGAGAGCCATTACACAAAGCCCTCGGCCGAGGCAGGAGATTTACTGGTAGGTATTCCAGTAGTATCTCAGGGTGTTCTGGGCTACACTCAGACACGACTTGTACCGCTTTTGGGGGTCTGACTTTTACCAACCCCCTAGGCCCGCCATGCGATACTCATAGACAAACGGACCGGACTGTACGGATATTGTCACTGACAGGCTCAGTAGGGTGTCTGGATGAGTTCGCTCATCGACGTCCCTTTTGGTCAATTGCTGGTGGCCCGTCACGTATGGCTAATACCTCTGACGTGCTAGTGGTTAAATCCACAGCCATAGTATTGACGAGTCTTTAGAGTCCACCACACTCAGTTACTCAAGTTTCGGGCAAAACGCTGTAGAGGCCGTATGGAGATAAGGCAGGGTTCGATCAGATACGTGCGGTATTGCACGGATCGTGATCGGACGGATTTTACTAGCTGGCTTTGGCTTAAGCCGAATCCTAGTATTAGACAGTGTAGATTTTGTCTCTTTGCATTTGTGTTCAGTGGGAATACAAATGCGGGCATGTATATGCAGTCGCGGGGTTTTCCTGTAATTTATTACGGGATCAGTTTTCTGAAGTTGCCAGTTTGCATTCCGTTCTGGCCGGTTTTTTCTTTGTTCCTTCGCGGCCGGACTTTCTGATGGAGGGGGTTATTTGCAGTTTTGCAAATAACTTATTGTGGAGGGGGTTTCTTGCATTTGTGGCATTATGAAAGGTTAAGCATCTTTGTTTTTTCATGATGGCTTGCTTTAATGAAATTAGATGAGATTTGAAATGAAATTGACTTTGTTATCATAACCTTTTGATGTGGTCACCATTCTACTTTTCCTACACTCACCTCCCTTCATGTTTGATGCTTATTCCCTCCACCATTTTGTTCCAAGATGGGGCCGGCCACTTCATGGAGAAAATGAGAGAGATTTTCATTTTGTGATGGCACATATTTCTTCATCTCATTTTCATGTTAGGAAAAATGAAAGCACCATTTTTCCTTAACCTCTTTCCTCCACATCCATGGCAACTTCCAAAGACCCCAAAAGAGACAACCTACTACACTACATCTACAGCAAATCTTAGACGCGTCGGCTAGCCAACTTCGCGTCCGAGTTGCCTCGGTCTAGAGGTGGGAGCCCGTAAAAGAATCCAGCTACGTGGTGCCCTTTCCGACGAGAAGGTGACGGACGGAGATTCCGCGGGAGATTGGAGTGGAGACGAAGACCGAAGGACACGGATCGCTCGGTATAGCATTCTACCCTCTCTCTTGTTTGTTAGGATTAGGTTAATGATTATGATCCGGGTTTATTGTCCGCGGTAGCGCCGGTTTAAAGTTAAGAAAAATTTTAATTCCGCATTTTGGCATCGGATAGACGGCCGGGGCACTGCCGTGGCGCAACATGGTATCAGAGCCACGCCATTAACCTAGTCTAGCTTGCTATAACATGTTTACAAGTTCGATCGAACAAAAATCCCAAAAACCGTATTTCGTGTGCATCAGATTTCTGTCGAAATTTTTTGGGCTCTAAAAATTTTTCAGTACATTACAGAGACATGTTTAGGGAACTCTAAGCATTCTGTGAAAATTTGGTCGCGTGATCTCACTATTCCACCGCGGAACCGCGGCCAAAACCACGTATTTGCCGCGGTTCCGCGGCCATTTTAACTGTTCATTGGACCAAATTTTTTCAGTGAGCTTTTGGGTTGGAAATAGGGTTTTTGGAACATTCTTTTTGGGCCCAGATTTTCTGTGAGTGCTACAGTAGTGCTTGGGGCCCACTTGGGTATATTTGATCGATCGAAAATTTTAAACATGTTAGTTCACAGTATTTACGTTATATCTGCGACCGTGAATGTCATTTGATCAGTAAACCCTGTCTAACTGCTATAGCCCGGTTAGACGGATTTGCGAACGTGACATTCGCGTTGATATTCTGTGTTTGTGCTGTGATGTTGCGGATCGGTCGTGGGGATAGCCTGGTTGCAATGTTAGTACAGTTTTGTTTTATATGTACATTTGATATTGCGGGGCGAGCGTCCGACATGTGGACTGCCGTCACTTCCTGTTTGTATATTATTCTTTTGGGGCACGACCGGGTCGAGGTCGATGTACCCGTTGTATGTATATTTTTACTTTCTGTACTAGGATTACCCCGCGGAGGGGTGCACGGATAGCCGGGTTCTAGAGGGCAACGGGCCCGCATCTCATGGCATTGAGACGGAGGGGGCTTCACTCTAGAATTGGCGGGCTATTCGCCGCACTCGTAGGGGGTACAGGTTGACCCAGGAGGGGTGCCCAAGTTACCGGATTCCGTGAAGTGCTGGGTGGTCCATTCACGTTGCTGAAGGGGGCTGCCTCGCTTCAGGTCTTGGCGGGTAACTTGCCGCGCCCGTAGGGGTCTAGGATTTTCATTGCACAGGCTATCCACACGACCAGGGGAACATCGGGTTTCAGTAGAGGCTCTATGAAACCCGGGGATCCCAGATATCTGTATTGTTCTGTGATGCTGATTACATTTCTGTGATGTTGCATTTTATCACGCCTTGAGCGAATATTATATATTGATATATATACTAGTAGATGTTGTATATGTTTTGCATCCGCGCTAGTCCAGTCCCCACTTTGTCGTCAGTTAAGTAACCTAACGGGTGATGATGGGACCCAGTGGCGAATGCGGATGGCATATACGTACATCATTATTTTCGTTCTTTTGTGGTGTGATCAATTGATGGGACTGCGTTGATTCGGATCAATGCAAGATAAACAAACCTATTCTGATGTTGTTGGAACATTTTTTCAAAAAGCTGTTATTGCAAGGACGTTCACTTTTGTTTTGCATCGTGGTATTCAGTTGGAATATCCTGCTCCTCAGTCGACGAGGCAAGGGCCGAGATCCCTTCATCGGGAGTGACCCCTTGGACAGAAGTTTGCGTCAGGGTAATAACTTCACTATAGCCGATTGCCTTTTTGCTTTGCATCGTGGTATTCAGTTGGAATATCCTGCACCTCATTCTACGGGGAAAGAGCCGAGATCCCTTCACCACGAGTGACCTCTTTAGCAAAAGGTTTTCGTCACTATATTTTTATAAAAAGTTATCCAGTTCCTTCAACGATATCAAGTTCATTACGTTAAAGGTTTTTCGTCAAAAACCAGCCGTAACCCTCCGTCATTTCAGATTAGTATTGCTTAGTATTCGTGCTACGTATGTCGTGCATTGCCGAGGCGTAGTGTTCGGTAGCTCTATAATGCTTTTCTGTCGCATGGATAAGTAGATTGGTTAGGACAGTCGTACGGTTATGTTGGCATTGTCAAGGACTCGTACGGGTGGGTTTAACGCAATCAAGATAATGACGGGTTGAACTTGACTAGGACTCTTTGATATGTTGGCATTGTCAAGGTCACTTGGGTCCTAGGGGTAAAAACATTTATCGGGAGTTTCTAAAGAAACTGAAACTTGCCAGGCATGCGCATACCTTCTGGAGTGTGGTGACGTGAGTGGATTCCGTCACGTTATCATGCGATGATAGTTGGTTCCCGATTCCCACTGATGAGTTGGTTTACTCCTCGGGTGATCCCGACTAATTCTTCTTTCAAGTTTGGAGAAGAATTTGAGGTTACAGTGGGAGGTTTCCTGATTAGATAAAGTGATAACCATTTTGATCTAGGTAAGAGTGCACGCTGAGTGTTTCTTTACTCTCTCTCTTTGGCAGCGACCATTGACCCGACCCTAGACTATGACTCAGTGACCAAGTTAACCGAACCTTCTTAAACACTGGCTTTTGGATTGTCAGAGTTGCATACCTCATTGCCACTCCTACTTTTACCCTTTTCTCCAGGACACCCTGTATTACTACGAACGTCCACTTCCATTGGACAAAACCATCGTATGGTTATATACGAACTCGAAGGATTTTATTCGAGGATGGTTTCCGGTTCTGGAGAAAACGAATAGGACTATTCGGTTGACTTTTCCTTTACCTTCTCTCAGGTTGCGAGTACTCCTTGGTTTAGGAGATTGTACACCTATTACGCAAATTGGATAGTCTTCTTCCAAACCATAGGCAGGTGCCGACCGGTGGGGAATGAAGAAAATCAATTAGCCTAAACGGTGTACAGAAGGTATTAAGTTAAGACAAAAAAGGGATTAGAAGGAGGGCAAACTAAATTGCGACTGATATTCACGACCAAACCAAGTATTTCTTCGCCAATCCTAAATCACCTTTGTATTTCTCCAGGACACTCCGTATCACTACGAAGATCCACAGTATATTGGATATTCCATCGTATGGTTGTATACGAACTCGAAAGGAACTTGTTCCAGTTCGGGGATGGATTCTGGTTCAGGAGAAATAGGAATAAGGTTTATTCGGTTGTCTTTTATCCTCACCTTCTCTCTCATTGCGAGTGTTCCTAGGATTAGGACAGTACACCCATTATGCTTATTGGATAGTTTTCTTCCAAACCATAGGCTGGTGCCGAACGGTAGGGAAGGAAGAAAACCATTTGGCCTAAAGGGGTGTACAGAAGGTAATGACTAAAGACATATAAAGGGATTTGGAGAGATGGCAAAGAATTATACGGTTACAGTTGTGAATCTGGATAATGGAAGGGGCATTACTATGAATACCGGGATACCCCATCGAAACATTTCAATGTTTCAGTTTCACCGTGTACTGTTAAAAGAAAACTGATTTCCCAATTAGACACTTGCTCCAGGGTATGTATTTACCAGGTTTGATTCTCACATCTGTATGGTTTTACAGATGATGAGTGGGAGTAAGATATTGGGAATTAGGTGATCATCCTCATTATATCGGAATTCGTTGTAATTGGTGATATTTGAGGAAGTCACCTGGGTTGTTTGCCGGACGGCAAATATTTGGTTTTGAATATCCGGTGTTATGCACCAATTTCAAATTGATATATCTGTACGTCTATTTTTATAGAGTGAGATATGACTTTTTGAAATTATGACTATGATATTTACCTATATCAGTGGATGGTTAGGTAAGGAGCATTGAACAGCGGTGTAATTCTTCTTAACCGTAAGTACAGTTTTCAACCAACGACACACAGTGAATGAGTTATTACACTCAGGGGACTTATACAGAGTATTGTATGTTGTCCAGTGTCCATTAGGACAGAGGGGTTGGTCCTCGTACTATATTCGGTTTACTTATGACTTCTCTAGTTCTTAGACAGGTGTTTCGTAGAAACACAGGGTCTAAGTTTTGAGAAGTTATAGGTGTATGAATAAAGTAGAGAACCAGGAGTTGCAAGTATCGGGATTCTTCAAGGTAATCGAAGATGTAGATACTTGTGTATGGCATTCAGTTGATAGTAATGATTAAGAGAACTTACTTCTCTTTCAGGTTACTCATAATTGGAAGCATTCCTAAGTTGAGTAACGCTGATCGGCCTCTCTCCATTTAGTTGACATGCACTGGAGATAGCTGCATGATTTGAATCTGGTTCAATTAAATCAGTGCCTCTATTTCTATATTGGATATAGAACAGTTCATATCTTAACGATGTTAAGGTACGGGGAGTTGTCCGGCTTATGCTTAAAACCAGACTCCGGATAACTCAAGGCACGTTTCTGTAATGACTGTTTGTGGGTTGACCCGGGCTATGACGAGGGTTGACTTTCTACCATCTGGAAGATCAATAGTGATATTGTTCTTGACTCGCCACATTTTTAAAAGAAATGGATTTTTTCAGAAAACAGTAGTGGGAGTATGGTAGAACTGGAAGTGATTCCAGAACCGCAAACGATTACTGAAGATTTGATAAGAACCTAAAGATTCAATCTGGTTTGACATTCCATTGGCCACTCCGCAGATAAAGTGGGTAACCTCAGGCACCCGAGAGGTACTTCGGTATGCTCAAGGACGGTGGTAGGGAGGTTCTTGTTTACCCAGACTGTGAGACCCGGCAGGAGGATGAGTATAGCGTCATTCTAAACTGGCTTTAGAAGTGTACGTCTATATGACTCTGCCAGAGGGTTGCATAGTCAGTGGGAGCAACGGAAGCACAGTGGGCAAGTGGCTTATGTCTATTTATAGACTTAAGCAGATATAGCGAAGATAGATCATCTATTTCTGATGTGACAGTCATAGGTTTGACTTCATCAGAATAGGGGATGGATCTGTTAAGAAGATAGTAGGGTGTGATGTCCTGGTATTTGGATGACATACACAGAGTAGGAAGTGATATTCCTATACTACGATCGGTTATTCTTTGGTTGTCACACAGTGGTTTCTCCACATAGGACTTGGATATTATACATTCAGGTTACTGGATCTATGGTTTTAGATCTAGATTTGGGTGGTTTCCCAATCTGGGTACTAAGACAGCATTCTATAAGTATTTAGAATGGACGACTCCTGGCACGGTAGTGTACCTGCAGGTGATGGAGTCACCCTCTCTAAAGGTGTCTTACAGACTAAAAGGGAGAGGGACGTGCATGATTGGCAGATCACTTGCTTAGGCAATTGAGTCAATCATGAGATGTCAAGTACCACACCAGATGTTGTTCTTGCAGGAGATGCAATAACTTGATATTAATCCAATCCTGGAGAAACAATCGGAAGCAGCTTTAGAACATAAATGGATGTTCTAGGGATTTGATAACAGCAGCCTCCTTTAGGAGACGGTTATCATTCCAGGCTTCCAAGGTGACCTGGATGACAGAGTGGCTGTCAGAGTTATAGTTTTCCCTCTGACGAGGAGTAGTATTTTGGACAGGTGGTCCAGGCGGATACTGAGGGAGGCATGGCGCATGATACTGATTAAGTTCAGTTGTCGATACAGTCTAAGAAGTTTGGATTTGGAGTTCATTTATGAGCTAGGTCCTATCAGATATCCAGACATATTCTAAGACAGGTATTGCTCATTTCGGGAGATGTTTTTCTCCGCGAACTTGAGATATAGAGAGACATAGAAAGAAACATCAAAGCGGATCCACTCACTGAGGCTATTCCTCGAACGCAATAGTTTCGCAAACGAGCTTTGTGAGACTGACTAGTAGAGTAGTTGGGTGCTCGGTATCACACGGGCTGTGAGTATGCGACATCGCAATAATTAGCCTTGAGTGCAAGTGGGAGATTGTTGGATATATGCCCTCAGAGTCAATTATTGGATCACAGGCACGTGATTGCAATGATTGAGGGAGGACCTATACCGGTAGAACAGTCTTACTCGAGATGATAGTATGCTATCTGGTTTATCTTTATCATCGTGTATTGCTTTAGATGACCTTACGAGTCGCTATTACACGTTGATAGAGCCCCTAGGATTCTTGCTTGACTACCAGCAGTATGAGGGCGATCATATACATGAGAGCTGGAGTCTATAAGCACATCCTTAAAAGGTCCCTAGTCGTGGGAGTTTCGAGACTGGGCATCGATACTCCATTAGTAGACTAGTGTATACAGTCGAGACCCCGACGAGGGGCGGTGGCTGGTCTCACAAGCCACTGGTGTCAGTTGGTTCACCTAAGATGTATACAGGTGCTCATTGGGTTATGAGTACACCGGACAGGACTCGCCGGGAACCTGCTAGTTGGGATTATACCAGACGTCAGATAGCAGTTCCCAGGTGATATGTGTACAGGTTAGTTCATCGACCTGAGATCGTCATTTGTCTCGTGTGAGTTCCCACTGTGCTTTGATTACTACCCTACCACGGCTCAAAGGAGTCGTGCAAACAGGTTTTAGTTGGATACAGTCCCGAGCCACATGGAGGCAGTGAGCGGATCTGCAGGGGTTCGTCTCTCCCGGTATTGGGGGTGAGGTCGCGCTGTGTCTAGGAGAGCCATTACACAAAGCCCTCGGCCGAAGCATGAGATTTACTGGTAGGTATTCCAGTAGTATCTCAGGGTGTTCTGGGCTACACTCAGACACGACTTATACCGCTTTTGGGGGTCTGACTTTTACCAACCCCTAGGCCCGCCATGCGATACTCATAGACGAACGGACCGGACTGTACGGATATTGTCACTGACAGGCTCAGTAGGGTGTCAGGATGAGTTCGCTCATCGACGTCCCTTTTGGTCAATTGCTGGTGGCCCGTCACGTATGGCTAATACCTCTGACGTGCTAGTGGTTAAATCCACAGTCATAGTATTGACGAGTCTTTAGAGTCCACCACACTCAGTTACTCAAGTTTCGGGCAAAACGCTGTAGAGGCCGTATGGAGATATGGCAGGGTTCGATCAGATACGTGCGGTATTGCACGGATCGTGATCGGACGGATTTTACTAGCCGGCTTTGGCTTAAGCCGGATCCTAGTATTAGACAGTGTAGATTTTGTCTCTTTACATTTGTGTTCAGTGGGAATACAAATGCGGGCATGTATATGCAGTCGCGGGGATTTCCTGTAATTTATTACGGGATCAGTTTTCTGAAATTGCCAGTTTGCATTCCGTTCCGGCCGGTTTTTTCTTTGTTCCTTCGCGGCCGGACTTTCTGATGGAGGGGGTTATTTGCAGTTTTGCAAATAACTTATTGTGGAGGGGGTTTCTTGCATTTGTGGCATTATGAAAGGTTAAGCATCTTTGTTTTTTCATGATGGCTTGCTTTAATGAGATTAGATGAGATTTGAAATGAAATTGACTTCGTTATCATAACCTTTTGATGTGGTCACCATTCTACTTTTCCTACACTCACCTCCCTTCATGTTTGATGCTTATTCCCTCCACCATTTTGTTCCAAGATGGGGCCGGCAACTTCATGGAGAAAATGAGAGAGATTTTCATTTTGTGGTGGCACATATTTCTTCATCTCATTTTCATGTTAGGAAAAATGAAAGCACCATTTTTCCTTAACCTCTTTCCTCCACATCCATGGCAACTTCCAAAGATCCCAAAAGAGACAACCTACTACACTACATCTACAGCAAATCTTGGACGCGTCGGCTAGCCAACTTCGCGCCCGAGTTACCTCGGTCCAGAGGTGGGAGCCCGTAAAAGAATCCGGCTACGTGTTGCCCTTTCCGACGAGAAGGTGACGGACGGAGATTCCGCGGGAGATTGGAGTGGAGACGAAGACCGGAGGACACGGATCGCTCGGTATAGCATTCTACCCTCTCTCTTGTTTGCTAGGATTAGGTTAATGGTTACGATCCGGGTTTATTGTCCGCGGTAGCGCCGGTTTAAAGTTAAGAAAAATTTTGATTCCGCATTTTGGCCTCGGATAGACGGCCGGGGCGCTGCCGGGGCGCAACACTGGTTGTACTTTATCTTAACATGTACTCTGATTGTCTCTATGTTACATGTTGATAAAGCCCTTAGGATATGTACTCGACTACTAGAACTATGATGAGATCATACTAGTGGGGCCATGGTAGTCGACGAGTACATCCTATAACTGTTCCTAGTCGAGGGTGTATCGAGACAGGGCATCGATACACCAGAGTAGTCTAGCGTATACGCATCTTGACCCATATGATGAGCGATGGATGATCCCATATCCATCGATGTTTGACATCAAGGATGGTGTACGGGTGCTCAGTAAAGACTGGGTACACTGGACGGACTTGCCGAGAACTCCCAGATGGTATTATACACCACGTCAGATGGCAGTTCTCTGGTGACACTGGTACAGGTTAGTCTGTAGACCCGAGATCGTCATAGAGTCTTGTGTGATTCCCACTGTGCTTTGATTTCCATCATACCACGTCCAAGAGGGCGTGCAAAAAGGTGGCTTTTTGGTACAATCCCGAATCACATGGAGGCAATGAGCGATAGGAGGGGATTCATCTCTCCCGGTATAGGGAGTTGATGTTGCGCTGTGTTCGATTGGCTATAACTAGAAATCCCTGGCCTGGGTTGCTGAGATTTACTGGTAAGTGTTATCAGTGGTTTCTCGAACTGTTATAGACCTCATATCGACACGACTTATCAAGCTACTGGGGTTTGACGTTTACCATCCCTAGGCGAGATATGCAACATATCAGACGGAGAGACCGGACTGTACGGGAGTATTGCTGATTGGATTCGCAGGAGAATGTACAGGCTTGCTTGTTGATTTTCTAATCGCTCAATACCTGGGTGGCTGTTACGTTTAGCTGACCGCTTGCAGCTTGTGGGTGTTTGATATGATCATCACCTACTGCCGGCGTATTGACGATTCTTTAGAGTCCTACACAGAGGTTTCTTGGCTCAGGCAAAACGGAGTAGGAGCACATATATGATATGTGCAGGACCGAGAACAATACGTGTATGTGATACCGTATTAGATTCTCACGATATGAGATATCGGCCGGGTATATGAGATATAGCCGGGTCATCGGATCAAGTGTTGATTCGATGAACTGATACAGATTATATTAGTCGGTTATTTGTGAAATAGCCGGATTATCGGATCAAGTGTTGATTCGATAATTTAATGTATAATTATATATTTGATATATTAAATTACATTAAGTAATATAAGCTCTGTAAAAGATTCTTTTTCTCACTCGGGTAATACATTGATATATATGCGATATATGTTAATTATATTATTTTATTTTGTTACAATAAATATTATATATGTGATATATGATATTGTAACATGATATGGTTATTAATGCAACATATTTAGTGGAGATTAAACTTGGTTAGGGTTTGATTTGGGTTAAGCTTTTCTAGAAGTTTCTAGAAGTTTTGCTTTTTGTTTTTGCAAAGATATTTTGCAAGATATTTCCTTAACCCAACCCAACCCTTTAACCATAGTTGTTTCTCTACATGAGTTAAGTCTTCTCACCTATACCATGGTTGCATTTCTAACCTCACACATGAGTTTTTCATTATTCATCACAAAAGGATTAGATCGTCTTCTTCCTTCTTCTTCTTTCATGGAAAAGCTTACTAGCTTTTTCTTTAGTGATGATTTTGAGTGAGATTAAGAAAACAAATGAGAGCTAAAATCCTACTTCATCATCCTAATCTATCCTAGCCATTTAGATTAGGGTGTTCACTTCATTGGGTGAGTGAGAGCTTGTGTTAAAGAAACTTCAAGATAGATCATCTTAGTTATCGAAGATCGGAAGCAAGCTTGCATCTTTCTCTTCGTGGAGCCTCTCTAGAGTCCGGGAACATGATGATCGCAGCGAAGGGATCTCAACACGGAGCTTTAGAAGTGAAGGACCGGATTACAAAGGTTGTAATCCCAAACTCTTAGATGTTAAACTGTTTAACATGCTTTGTTTCGCCTAATCTCTAGTTTAAAGATCTTGGTTAGGGTTGTTCGGCACGTCTAAATTTTAAATAGGGCATGGTTGATACCTTATAGACCCTTATAAGAGTGCCTAGTAACCCTACACTGGTATCAGAGCCAAGCTAGAGCTTTAGGCAAAGTCTAGGCGAAGTTTAAAGTTCGATCGAACTCCGAATACCCGTAAAACCCTAGTTTTTGGAAATTTTTCAAAAATGTTGATTTTTTCATATTAAAAATACTCAAAAAAATTAGCAGGGTATTTTACGAATTACTGTGCAAAACGAGACACTAATCCCACTAAAGCGCCGCGGAACCGCGGCCGTACCATGGCTTGCACGGCGGTTCCGCGGCCGTATAGGAGAATTAGGGTTTACTGTTTGCACAGTAACATCCGTAGGTACTTCCTGATGTTTATGGGAATTTTTAATTTACTCAAATGTTGAGTTTTCTGGGTTGTATTGGGGACTCGTTGATTCGATCGGATAATTTAACTTCGTTTAAGTTTTTCCGAATAATTTTAGAACGTGTTAAAAAGTTCGAACGGATATCAATAACTCACTTTTTCCCCTGTCGGAAAATTTTTCAAAAGTTGGATTTTTTCTCGAGTTTGAAACTTCCGGAAAATCATGCAAGTAACGTGGTGGACCCTCTAGAAGAACACAAACTTTAACTCGATTATGTGACCGTCTGAACCGCCTCTAAACCTTAAGGTTTGGGGCAGTACGGCGTTGCCACATGTGAGGCGTTGGCTTGACCCTTCTACGGCTGGACCATTGGTACTGTGGCATGTGATGGATACTTTTTGAACTCCGCTCAAGTGTTGAGCTATTTGGGAAAACTTGGGTGTTTGATTATTCGATCGGAAAGTTTAACATTGTCTATTTATCTGGAATGTGATACAATATTTGGAATCCACATGTAGTTATGAGATAACTAATTTGAATGTTATAAATCTAGCAGTTTAGTCTCAGATGATCGGTTGCCACGGAATTTTGATGTGATCAAAAGTCCGTCGCAATCACGTAGCGTACGCGAATACTCGCCGGGTAAACTTAATAGATAGCCACACCCCATAGCCCCGACCAAGTGACTGTAGGAGAACTCCGTCGCCAAAGGCATCCGTTCGGGTGCTCGCGACAGCGGTGTTCCGCCTTAGTGCACTTCGTCGACGGCATCCGGTGGTGCGGCCGTCTACTAAAGTTTGCGACGAGCATTCGATCAGATTATTGGGAATCTTGTTGAATTGCCCGACTAGATATTGAAAAGTGTTTTCGATAATGAGACTAAAATGCGGGGTTTATAATTGTTAGGCATGAGATGTCTAAGAAATTCATTTGGTTAGGCATGCGATGTCTAAGGTGGTTGCGGATTCCAACTGTTGTAGTTTTACACTTTCTTTTCTGTGACCGTAAGCGTAGTATGTGGTGTATCGCCGGCTTCGTTGCTATACATCAACGACAATCGAGATACGCATACTTGCTTACGTTGATGATATGAGATATTATGTGTTGCTGTGATATGTTATATTGGATCGTCGCGTTTTGAATAATCGGGGGTTTTATGTGAGATGAGAGTTTTTTCTTTTTCATTCATGTAAAATTCATTTGTATGTAATATTCTTTTATAGGGGCACTTCCGGGCTGAGGATGATGTTACCAATGTATATTATTTACTTTTCCGCATTAGCTAGACCCAAGGCGGGGAGCACAAGTAACCAGGTTCTAGGGTCCAGTGGCAGACCATCTCGAGGAGTCGAGACCGGGTCTCCTAACCCTAGAATTGGCAGTGTTGTTTGCCGCTCTCGTAGGGGTCTAGGGATGTGGGTTTGGCCATTCATCGCGACCGTGGAATCCGTGTTTTATACAGGCTCGTATTAAAACACGGACGTCCTAGTATATCCAATATTTCATATATGTTCTTCTGCTGCAATGTTCTGTGATGAGATCATATTATTGCCTGAGACGAATGTTTATATTATATATATGAGATATATGTTATATTGCAGATTTTGTTTCTAAAGTGATGCTTGTGAAGCATAATAAAAATGGGACTTCATTAATGAGATTAATGAAACTAAAAGAAACCTAAAGATGCTGTAGAAACTTGTCTTAAAAATTGGTAGCTCTAGTTCTTGCTTTTGCATAGCGGTATTCCTTGTAGAACATCCAGCACCTTATTCGATAAGGAAAGAGCCGAGATCCCTTCACCGGGAGTGACCTCTTTAGTGAAACTAGCAGATGCTACAAACTCGGTTTGTTTTTTGATTGCTTAAATAGTTTTTGCTTTGCATAGTGATATTTGTGAAATATCCTGCACCTTATTCGATGAGGAAAGAGCCGATGATCCCTTCACCGGGAGTGACATCTTTAGCAAAACTAGAAAAGGCCTCAAAAACACTCCATTTAAAATCACTCGATTCTACAACGATATCAAGTTCATTACGCAAAGGGTTTTCTTAAAAACCTGTCGTAGCCCTCCGTCATTTCAGATAAGTATTTCATAGTATTCGTGCTACGTTTGTTGGCCTACGTCATGGCGTAGTGTTCGGTAGCTATTTATGCTTATCTGTAAAAGCATATGATGCGATTGAGTTAGGGTAAGACCCTTGACGCAGGCCAACAAAGTCGCACGAGATTGCATAGGACGCTAGGGTAAACTATTATTGGGAATTTAAAGTGTTGAAATTTGCAATGAGATTGCATACCTTCTATGAGATAGTTGGATCCCGATACCCGCTGCGAGTAAGAATTACTCCTGGGAGAGTTTTACACATTACAATTAGCCGATCAAGTAGGTGTCTAGAAAGATGTTAACGGGGTTACGCCCCTGGGAAAACGATATTTACTTTAATTAGGTCCGTGCGAAAGCACGGGGAACCTCCTTCAAAGTACCGACACTGGCCTGGCCGAAAGATTAACGAACTAGTAGGGTGTAATTAATCCCGGCTAGTCTTTCCTTTTAGGGTTTGAAGAAAGATTTGACTAAATCAGTGGGAGACATCCTGATTAGATAAATTGATAACCAATCTAATCTTGTAAAAGCGCACGCTGAGTGTTTTCTTCTCTCTCTCTCTCCTGGTTACGACTATGTCACGCCTTAATCAAGATAATAATACCGATGTATTGACTAACCCGCTTGTTATACTGCGCTAAGGAACGTTGGTCCCGCTCCAACTTATAATTGTTATAAGACAGAGCAGGAAATAGGGGATTACCAGAATTCCCGTGCCGCCCAAACGATGAAAGTGCATGTTGATGCATCTTCTTCGGGTGTGTTCATTACACAGAACTATTTCTCAATATCCTTTACATCCTGGGTATTTGATACCGAATTAGGATCCCGTGATTGTAATTTTTTACATGGGCTACTGATAGGTAGAGAACTAAGAACAGGTGATAAATTTCATGAGATAGAAACGGTGCAAGGTTGCAGTCAAGTCTGTTGGTAGTTATCACCCTGTATTATCAAAATACATTGATTCTGAACGAATGTTATTAGATACCGAACCTGATATACAACATCATATCAGTCTATTTATTAGTAAAGAAAGGATATAATTTTGTATTGTTGGATAATGTTTTGAACATTTCCTATATCAAGAGTTGATCGGTTCAGGCACGTTATCTAAAAGCATAGACGTTCTAAATCAAACCACAGTTCTTAATGTACAGAACACACACAAGAGGAAGAGTTCAGAAATGAACGAATCCTTCTTGAGGTATTGTAGACTAGGTCATATCAATGCGACCCGACTAGCTGAAGTTACATATAGATGCATATTTAAATTAGTTTGAATTTACATCTTGCGAAACTTTCCGGTCATGTCACAGAGATAAGATGACCATAGCTCCGTTTATTGGAAATAGAGAAAGAGTTAGTGAACTCTTGGGATTGATACATGTTGATGTATGAAAGTCCCCTGTCTATACATGCCAAGACCGATTCTTTGTACTTCATTACATTCACTGATGATCTCTCAAGATTCAGACATATGTTTCTGTTGAAACACAAGTCCGAAACTTTTGAGATAATCACATAATATAAGTTAGAAGTGGAGAACCAAAAACGGGTAAAAGTATTATGTCCATTGATGAGATCAAGGAGAAGAATACTTGAGCACGGAATTCATAGACTATTCTAAAGGAGAATGAGATTCTCTCTCAACATTACTCCTCCGTATACACCACAGCACGTAAGTATATCAGGGCGGAGCAATCACACCCTATTTTGATATGGTGTGTTCTATGATGAGTACTACTGAGTTTCCTATTTCCCTTTGGGAGTTATGCACTTGAGAAGCTGCATACCTATTGAATAGGGTTCCAAATCAAATCAGTTGCCTACCACTTCATATGTGATATGGAATGGGAAGAGCCCATATCTTAAGTATGTTAGGATTTGGCGTTGTCCAGCCTATGTCTAAAAGCATATTCCGGATAAACTCGAGGCAAAGTCAGTTCTGTAGAAGTTTGTTGGATATCCCAAGCATTCGCAAGGGAATATCTTCTGCCAAACCGAGGAACAAAAGATGTTTTGTTTCTCAACATACCACCTTTGTGAAAGGGAATTTCATGTGAAGAAATTATTGGTTATGAGGTAGAACTGGAAAGAGTTCCAGGTATACAAACTGTAGCTGATGATTTGGTAGAACCAAAGGATTCAATAGTTTCCAACGAACCTCAGCCTCTCCGCCGATCTAGTACGGTTCCTCACCCACCTGAGAGATACTTCGGTTTCTCTATGACAGTGGGAGCGAGAATTGCATCATGAGATGATCACCCAACTAGTTTCGAGCTGGCCATCAGGAGTGGGACTCTGTAAGAATGGCTGGATGCATAGCGATCTGAGATGGAATCCTTATACACCAACAAAGTATGGACTTTGGTTGCTTTATTTGAAGGGTTAAATCCCTATTAGGAGCAAGTATATCTTGAGAAGATTACTTAGTGTACATGGAAAAGTTGAGACTTTCAAAGCTATGCTTAAAGTCCATCCAGATCCTACTTGCCATGGCTACATACCATGACTACGATATCTGGCGGTTGGGTGTCATGTCTGCTTTTCTAAATGATGATTTGGAAGAGAGCGTCTATAAGTACACAGCCAGAGGGCTTTGTTGACAGTGAGAGCAGCGGAAACGTGAGCAAGATGTTTTATTTGATAAATCAGGCATCGTAGAGTTGGAATGTTTGTTTTGATGTGATAGTCAAAGAGTTTGACTTCATCAAAATGGTAGATGAACCTTGTATATACAAAAAGGTAGTAGAGAGTATGGTGGTGATCCTCGTAGAGTACGTGGATAACATACTCTTGATAGGGAAGGAGTTTCCTATGCTACGCTCGGTCAATCTCCGCTTATCATAAGGATTCTCCATATAGGATTGAAGTGATACCTCCTAAATCCTGGGTTTTGGATCTATGGGATAGATCTAATTGGATGCTAGGATACTCACTAGTTGTAGTGAGATGGTATCAATCGATCCTGGGGAGATTCACTGGAAAGGTTCTAGGGTGATAAGGACGACTGAAAGTCAGTTACAGGCATTGTCTTTACCCTTAGTGGAGGGACGGTATGGTGGAAGAGTTCCAAGCTAGATACCGTGACTTACTAGACGATTAAAGGCAAGATACATCGTTACCAAAGATGCTACCAAAGAGGCAGTCTGGATATATTTTAGTTCATAAGATGAACTTCGTTCCTACCATTGTGTGACAATGGAGTTGTGGCTTTTGCCAAGGAACCCACATCCCATCAGAAATCCAGATACAATTCTTAGGCAGTATAACCTGATCATGGAGATGGTTGATCTCCAGGGAGATCGAGGTAAGGAGAGTAGACACAGAGGACAACAGCGCGGATCCACTCACAAAGGCCTTTTTCCCAGTAGAGACTTTTATGGGATGGTTGACTATGAGATACTTCAACCACAGTTAATTGTTGGGTATGTGATACCACAACAGATGGCCCTAGTGCAAGTGGGAGATTGTTAGTTATATATATGCCCTAGAGGCCATTACTGTACATACAATGTATATTGTAGTGGATGCTTGGACATATATAGTGAGGACTTTCTTGCTCGACATGATAGTACGCTATCTGGTTGTACTTTATCTTAACATGTACTCTGATTGTCTTTATGTTACATGTTGATAAAGCCCTTAGGATATGTACTCGACTACTAGGACTATGATGAGATCATACTAGTGGGGCCACGGTAGTCGACGAGTATATCCTATAACTGTTCCTAGTCGAGGGTATATCGAGATAGGGCATCGATACACCAGAGTAGAGTAGCGTATACGCATCTTGACCCATATGATGGGCGATGGATGATCCCATATACATCGGTGTTTGACATCAAGGATAGTGTACGGGTGCTCAGTAGAGACTGGGTACACTGGACGGACTTGCCGAGAACTCCCAGATGGTATTATACACCACGTCAGATGGCAGTTCTCTGGTGACACTGGTACAGGTTAGTCTGTAGACCCGAGATCGTCATTGAGTCTTGTGTGATTCCCACTGTGCTTTGATTTCCATCATACCACGTCCAAGAGGGCGTGCAAAAAGGTGGCTTTTGGGTACAGTCCCGAATCACATGGAGACAATGAGCGATAGGAGGGGATTCGTCTCTCCCGGTATAGGGAGTTGATGTTGCGCTGTGTTCGATTGGCTATAACTAGAAATCCCTGGCCAAGGTTGCTGAGATTTACTGGTAAGTGTTATCAGTAGTTTCTCGAACTGTTATAGACCTCATATCAACACGACCTATCAAGCTACTGGGGTCTAACATTTACCACCCCTAGGCGAGATATGCGATATATCAGACGGAGAGACCGGACTGTATGGGAGTGTTACTGATTGGATTAGCAGGAGAATGTACAGGCTTGCTTGTTGATCTTCTGATCGCTCAATACCTGGGTTGCTGTTACGTTTAGCTGACCGCTTGAAGCTTGTGGGTGTTTGATATGATCATCACCTACTGCCGGCGTATTGACGATTCTTTAGAGTCCTACACAGAGGTTTCTTGGCTCAGGCAAAACGGAGTAGGAACACATATATGATATGTACGGGACCGAGAACAATACGTGTATGTGATACCGTATTAGATTCTCGCGATATGAGATATCGGCCGGGTATATGAGATATAGCCGGGTCATCGGATCAAGTGTTGATTCGATGAACTGATACAGATTATATTAGTCGGTTATTTGTGAAATAGCCGGATTATCGGATCAAGTGTTGATTCGATTATTTAATGTATAATTATATATTTGATATATTAAATTACATTAAGTAATATAAGCTCACTAAAAGATTCTTTTTCTCACTCGGGTAATACATTGATATATATGCGATATATGTTAATTGTATTATTTTATTTTGTTACAATAAATATTATATATGTGATATATAATATTGTAACATGATATGGTTATTAATGCATCATGTTTAGTGGAGATTGAACATGGTTAGGGTTTGATTTGGGTTAAGCTTTTCTAGAAGTTTCTAGAAGCTTTGCTTTTTGTTTTTGCAAAGATATTTTGCAAGATATTTCCTTAACCCAACCCAACCCTTTAACCATAGTTGTTTCTCTACATGAGTTAAGTCTTCTCACCTATACCATGGTTGCATTTCTAACCTCACACATGAGTTTTTCATTATTCATCACAAAAGGATTAGATCTTCTTCTTCCTTCTTCTTCTTTCATGGAAAAGGTTACTAGCTTTTCCTTTAGTGATGATTTTGAGTGAGATTAAGAAAACAAATGAGAGATAAAATCCTACTTCATCATCCTAATCTATCCTAGCCATTTAGATTAGGGTGTTCACTTCATTTGGTGAGTGAGAGCTTGTGTTAAAGAAACTTCAAGGTAGATCATCTTAGTTATCGAAGATCGGAAGCAAGCTTGCATCTTTCTCTTCGTGGAGCCTCTCTAGAGTCCGGGAACATAATGATCGCAGTGAAGGAACCTCAACACGGAGCTTTAGAAGTGAAGGACCGGACTACGAAGGTTGTAATCCCAAACTCTTAGATGTTAAACTATTTAACATGTTTTGTTTCGCCTAATTTCTAGTTTAAAGATCTTGGTTAGGGTTGTTCGGCACATCTAAATTTTAAATCGGGTATGGTTGATGCCTTATAGACCCTTGTGAGAGTGCCTAGTAACCCTACATAAATATTTTAACTCATCGATCAGAGGTCGGAGATAGACGTTGATATTGTTTCCCGGTGAGTTTGGTCCGTCGATAAGAAGAGGCATCAAAAAGTATGATTGGTCAATATCCATCCAAGGAGACATGTTATAAACTATCATTACAACGGGCCATGTGCTGTGGCTTCCACCCATATAGTTGAATGGGCAGAAGCCATCACTAGTGAGTCCGAGCATGACATTGCGGGGATCGCTACTGAATATTTCATGCCTCTTATCAAAATCCTACAATGCCGATGAATCTCTTGGATGACATATTTTTCCATCTTCACTTGGAGGAGCACGGTGATGCCAAATCATTGCTTCGGCTGTTTTCTTGTACCTGAATAGGCTCTGCAGCCTTTGTGCTATGGGAAAGTATCGTGCTATCTTGACAGGTATATCGGGCTTCTTATCAGAATCTTTCGGCTTATACTTGGCCTCCCCGCATGTTGGACACTCTTTCAAATCTGAATTCTATTTCCGGTACAACACGCAATTTTTAGGAAATGCTTGAATCTTCTCATACTTTAAGACCCAAATAAGACATCATCTTCTGGGATCCATACCAGCTGTCGGGCACATTATTTCCTGGGGGCATAGAATCTTTCAAGAACGAAAGAAGCATTGTGAATAACTTGTTGCTCCATCCATTTAGGCACTTAATCTGGAAAAGTTGGACGAACCATGAGAGGGTGGAATACTTTGCATTCTCATAAATTGGTTTTCCAGCATTATTCATGAAATTTTCATACTTATCCGCACGCGGTCCTTGACCGAAAGGAATGTCATCTTCGGTACGAATATATTCACCTATAGCAGCCTCTACCATATCCTCAATTTCTTCTCCTGAAAAGAAATTACCGTCTTCTTCTTCTGCCGCATTACCGTCTTCTCTTTCTTTTTCTGCCGCATTACCGTCTTCTCCTTCTTTTTCTGCCGCATTACTGTCTTCTTCTCCTTCCCCGTAATATAGCCAAGTTGTATAAAGTCTAGTAAAACTATGTTTAACGATATGAAGCTCTGCGAATTCTACATTCTGCTAGTACTTATTCCCACATCTATCGCACGGGCAGAGAATCTTCTCTAACACGATCTTATTATGTGCACGTGCAAATTCAATAAAAGCAGTAACTCCTGCGACAAACTTAGGTTGCATACGTTGTTGCCAATCCACATATATTCAGTCCTTAACTCTGATGTACTCATGGACCATGTTAGACTGTATAACATATAAATTGTAGGTTATGATGACTATATTGAGAAATCTAAGAATAGGATGGTTACCGACAAAGGAGAAAATCTGTGTATGTGCTTTGTGTGTGCGTTTGTCGTTGGAAAGAATAAATTATTGATAAAAAAAAGTTAGATTTGAGGATACCCATGTATGAGTTGTATTCTATATATGTGTGTTTCAATTTATGATTTGGTTTAAGTGTAGGATTGTTAGTGTGTATGTGTTGTGTGTGTGTTTGTTGTGTATTCGTATTGTATGTGTGTATTTCGGTTGTCGGGGGTAAGGCTTCTATCCTATTAAGAATGTATAAATCAGACACCCATTCGCTTGTGCTTTCAACCGTTTTGAGTAAATTTCGGCAGCACCTCCCCGCTGTTCTCCGAGTACATTATAATAGAATAGATAATCATTTCAAAGCTGTGAAACAACGTTGAAACGAACATCTAATATATATTTGTACACGGAGAACCAGCCAAAAAGTACCAATGAAATAACTCGAAACGAATGAAAACACAAGTGAATGCAGGTGTTTCCTTTATACATTCCTAACTTGTCGACACTGGACAAATCTATCGGTTATCATACGATTGAATCTTCTCATCCCCTAGACTATACGACGGTTGTTAGTACCGAACTATACCGTCCGATATTTAACAACCTTCGTATAGATCTATGTCACGACGAACAGCGAACGTATGTTAACCGATAGACGGGGATTAAGTCGCGCTTTGATTTTCATATATGAGTATCGATGAGAATATGAAAGTTTCATATTATCATCGAGTATCATATATTGGTTTTAACTTGAACATTTAACTTGAATAGGTTTTACGTTTACGTTTCGTTATTAAGGATTCGAAGTTTTTAGTTTAGGGTAAATTTTTTTTGCATTTACGGTAAAGTTGTACGTTTACATTATCATCGAGTATCCTACGGAATGAACTGGTGCACCCTAAACCCTAAGCCTAAGTAACCCAAACTAACCTAATTAACCCCAATTAACCATAATCGTTAGCCTAACACAAATTATCCCTAATTCACCCAAACTTAACCCAATTTACCCAAATTAACCTAATTAACTCAACACCTTAACCCCTTCAAATTATCACTAATTAACCCAATTAACCCTATATATTTTACGTAATTAACCCAAATTAACCATACCCTCTAACCCTAACCCTAAACCAAACGCTAACCCTAACCCTAGACCAATCCCTAACCCTAACCCTAACCATACACTGAACCCTAACCCTAACTCTGACCCTAACCATACACTGAACCCTAACCCTAGCCCAAGTCCTGACCCTAACCCTAACTAATTAACCCTAACCCTAACCCTAACTGAACCGAACCCTAACCCTAAACTGGACCCTAACCCTAACACTAACTGAACCCTGAACCCTAACCCTAGACCAAGTAGCAACCCAATAATCAACAAAAACAGAAATAAATGAATAATTAGAAGTAAAAATATGAAATTTACTAACTTGTAGGCCTGCGATGGAGGAGACCGGAGATGGTCAACGACGCAATCGGCGACGAGAGAGTTCCTAACGTCGACGAGGAAGTCGACGGTGATGTCGGGGACGACGTGGCGACGAGGTGCGGACGGTGGCGACGAGGCACGGGCGGTGACGACGAGGCGCGCGCGGGAGAGTGAGAGCGAGGAAATTGTGAGAAAGAGGAAATATCTTGGCTTTTTTTATAAAATAACCCATATAATGCCCATACGGATTAATCCATATGTCCTTCGTTTGCGTCTCCGTAGGGCCAAATAACAAATTACGTTTTAATATTTTTAAAATAAAACGTAGGGCACCATAGGGGCAACCATGGGAACCTACGAATTAATCCGTAGGGGCAATAAAATGTTGCCCCTACGAATACCTTCAACCGTAGGGGCAACCCCTTATTGTAATAGTGATAGTATGCTATCTGGTTTGTTTTTATCATCGTGTACATGTTTCAGGTGACATTACAGATCACTATTACATGTTGATAGAGCCCTTAGGATTCATGCTTGACTACCAGCATTATGATGGCGATCATATACGTGGGAGCTGGGTGGTCTATAAGCACATCCTTAAAATGTCCCTAGTCGTGGGAGTTTCGAGACTGTGCATCGATACTCCAAGAGTAGACTAGTGTATACTGATCGAGACCCCGACGAGGGGCGGTGGCTGGTCTCACAAGCCATTGGTGTTAGTTGGTTCACCTAAGATGTATACATGTGCTTATTGGGTTATGAGTACACAGGATGGACTCGCCAGAAACATGCTAGTTGGTATTATACCTATTGTCAGATGGCAGTTCCCTGGTGACATATGTACAGGTTAGTATATCGACATGAGATCGTCATTTTTTTCGTGTGAGTTCCCACTGTGCTTTTATTACTACCCTACCACGGCTCAAAGGAGTCATGCAAACAGGTTTTAGTTGGGTACAGTCCCGAGCCACATGGAGGCAGTGAGCGGATCGTCAGGGGATTCGTCTCTCCCGGTATTTGGGGTTGATGTTGCGGAGTGCATGGATGGCCATCACCAGAAATTCTTGGCTAAGGCAGTCGAGAATTACTGATCTAGGATTGGTAGTTTCTCATGTGGCGATAGGTTTCATGCCGACACTAAATGTCAAGTTATTAGGGGTATGAGTTTATCCACCCCTAGACTCGATAAGCGATACTTATAGACGAACGGACCGGACTGTACGGATATTGTCACTATTAGGCTCAGTAGGGGTTTCAGGATGAGTTTGCTCGTCGGCCTCCCTTTTGCTTAATACCTGGGTAGCCGTTACGTACAGCTAGTGCCACTGTCGTGCTTGTGGTTAAACCTACTACCAGCGTATTGACGAGTCATTAGAGTCCCACACAGAGGGTTTCCGTGCTTCAGGCGAAACGTTGTAGAGGCCGTATGGTTTTATGGTAGGGTTCGAACATATACTTGCACTTGTACACGGATCATGATTCGGACGGATAATACTATTGGGCTTTGGTTTAAACCGGATCATAGTATTATATTATTGGATTATTTTCGTATCGTTGTGTTCGTATTCAGTCGGAATACGGATGCGGGTATGTATATACGGATGAGGGGTATTCTTGTAATTCGTTACAATTTTACTTTAAATGTTGCCATTTCATTTTGTATTAAACATTTTGGTTTAAATTTTTATTTGGTGGGAATGTGTGAGTCATGGATTTTTCATAAACTCTTGGTGCATGCACTTGGTGACTCATTGTTATGAGTCATGGTGACTTGTGAGATATTTGTTTTTGAGGTTGTGAGATATTTGGGTTGTGACAGATCTTTTCTTGGCAACGTTTTTCTTTAGTTGAGACATGAGCTCATAAAAAATACCTCACAAAAACACAAGCTAAATTTTCTTCACTGCCATTTTTTTAGCTCAAATTTTCTTCACCCATGGCAACTTCTTCAACCTCCACCCTATATGTCTCATGTGTTGAGAAATCTGGGGTGTATTGAGACAAAGTAATCACACACTCTCTCTACTTCATCTTGGCTATCTAGGTTAGCAAACTAGATACTAGAGTTGCTTCGGTTTTGAGGTCGGAGCCCATATTACAAACTCTCGACGTAGATCGTCTTCGATGGAGGGAGACCGGAGATCAAACTTGATCAAGGAAGCCGCGAGGAGCTTGGGACAGAGGTTGAAGACCGAAGGACACGGATCAATCGGTATAATCACTTTAACCCTTTGCATGTTTATGTTATCTAGGGCTTATGGGTCGATCCGTAGACTCGGGTTCCATTAGCGCCGGTTTATTAAACTTTTGTTCCGCATTTGCCTACGGATTGATGGCCGGGGCACTGGCATAACCCAACAGTACTTGATAGATGCTTTCATGCACAACCGTTGCACTTAGTTTTTGCTTTTGTGCACATTCGTGGCACTTGTATTTGGCTTTGATTTCCATGCGCACCAGACGCACGTGATGTTAGATACGCCTTTTGAGGCTGATTTTACTCATGAGCATCATATTTTCATGATGAATACTATATTATATAGTAGTCGAGCAGGACTGATCTGATGACAGTACCTGAGTACTTTTGCATGCATAAAAGTTTACCATGAGGTTTTCAAAAAGGGGTTATAGTTTCGCTATTTCCTACATGTCCGTGAGTGACACGAAATTTTACAAGGAGAACCTTTTGGGATATTTCAAAAAGGCGAAACGTATATTTGAGCAAATCATATATGAATGTATATTTACTACTTTATAAATGAGTGTCCGCCACTTGTGCCATTAGTTACGCATCGCACGGCGATTCGGAAAAGATTTTGTATGTGTTTTATTTAGTTTTTAGAGGATTTTATAAGGATGCGTACTATATACGTATTATGATGTTGACTATAGCATATTGGATTTCAGCAGTGGATTTTGAGACATACGTTTCCAATATAACTCCAGTGATTGCGTTATGCTTGACGGAGTTTGATTTTTGAGTTTCGCACTCGTTTTCATGCGCACTCGATGCGCTATGTCATGTTTGAGTATTCCGTGATTTAGGAGCCCCGTTGATTTAAACTGATTATTGAAATGTTTAATTATTTGGGGGTTTAAATTTAAATTCAAGGACCGAATTTATTTAAGGGGGGAAGATTGTAACATTCCAGAAAAATAAAATATTATTTTCGGAATTTAAATAATAAAATAATATATTTCACGAAAACTATTCGATTTGCGAATAGGATTTTTTTCCGTAAAATGGTATAATTATTTACCAATATTTGGAAAATAATTGGAGATTAATATGGTTTTCTTATTTAAAAGATATTTATTAGATTTGGTCATTTTATAAATAATTATACAATTATTTATATGCAAGTTTAAGTTAAACTTGATTAGTGCACTACTAACCACGATTAGGCCAAATCCGTCTTTTTAACTAACCATGGCTAGTGCACCATGACATGTTACCTTTTGTTGCATGTTGTTTCATTTGCATTTGTTGATATTTGGTTTTGGATGAGAGAAATAAAAGGAAAAGAATTGAAAAAAAGAAGATAATTGATGAGAGAAAGAAGGGGGACAAACTATGAAATGTAGCATGGGCATGAGAGAGAGAGGGGGAGAGAGAGGGGTATGGCTCCTACACTTACCTTTTTCTTCATCTCATTCTTCACTTCATTTCTTCAACCCTTCTTCATCTTCTTCTTCACTTTCTCCACCTCCTCTACCTCCTCCACAAACACCCCAAATCATCATCAAAACCCCACACTCGCTTCATTAAAAATGATCACCACCTCATCCTACACCCCATTGAAAGCTCAAGTTTTGATTTTGATGACTTCAACCATCTAGGGTTTTTCTTGAGTTGCTTCCAAGTGGTATAGCTTCCACTTCCCATCTTGTAAATTAGTTTCTTTACTTCCTATTCGTGTTTAGAGATCGTTTATGCATGTTTAGTGATCTTAGAAGTTTCTAGGTTGATGTTTGTGGATGAATGGACTTGTAAAGTGGTAATTGAGGTGTAGCGAGTGTTTACAAGACCTTAGTTATGCTTTACTGGCAAAGACCAGAGACTAGAACCCAATACACGAATATAGAATTTTTCCGATGTCGTTTTTCGTTGATTTTTGATGCTCAAATGGAATCTGGAGATTTGATAATATAATAGAATGTACATTACCTTAGATCCGTACCCTTGATTATGATATCGTACGACGGATGATACCGTACGAAATATGAGATATATGATATTGGTCCGTACCCTCAATTTTAAGGATGTCGTATGATGGATTATACCGTATGTGATGCTATGAGGCTTGATCGCCGACTACTAGATATATGTACTCGGAAATGCGTTCGTTTTCTATTTACTTTTTGACTCGGGATTAGTTTAGCCTTTTTATCTTTTAATTACTTATGTAGATGTTAGAATAGAGTTAGAGTCATACCTATTTTCAAAACTAATAAATCGTGTGCATTTTCAAAGGACAAACCGAAGGACGCTATGGATTTTCAAAAGGTAATTCTTTTCTCAAAAAACCGTAGTCCCTACTTTTCTAAACAAACAACGATTCGTGCTATTTTAAATACGATAATTGTATGACTCATATATCGATACATATCTTATCTTGTTGCGTTTACTATTTACTTTTCTGCTACGTTCATATTACTCTCATTTCATTTTATATATATACATGTGCTTTCATTAGTTATTATGATCTCGTATGCTAGGACGCATGCACCATTACAGATGATGCGCACGTTACACTTACACGGATCTTCCGGCTCACTCAAATTCATTATCGGTAATTTCTATGCCACTTACACAGCAGAACTGCTATATCACGGTATTATTCTTAACTATAAAGTACATTCATTGTTCAATATTATCACTGTTAGGTTACTCTAATGCCCTAGCAATCATCCGTGGCGATTTGCCGAACAAAATTTTTTTTACAAGTTTAAAAACGGCGCTAGAATAACCCAAGAAACCGGATCTTTCTATAAACCAAACTAGCTAAACAAAAAGAGCTAACTACTATGGAATGAAGTCTCGCCAAACGATCCAAGTCTTTCGGTCTTCTTTCCTCATTGCTCGCTCCGAGTAGCCACCATGATCGTGCTTGATCTTCTTTGCTCGCTCCATCGGTACTCCGGGATCGAGCTTTTTCTCCGGTCCTCCTTTGTCGTGGATGATCCACCCGAGGGATGTGATCTATGGTTCTAGCTCCTAACTAAGTAACAAAAAGGTGCAACTAGAGAACTTGGGATGCTAATCCAAGATCTCTAGGATGTAGTATGAAGTTCTAAGTGTTTTACTATCTCTATCTAGCAACATCTCTTACTTCTCAACACATTAGAGTGTAGAGAAGAAAAAGATGGTGAAGGTGGGGGAACTCAAGAGAAGGAGAGGAGAGTGAAACAAAAATGGTGAGAACAATGGAAATTAGCAACCATGTGAGAGAAATAACCTACATTAGTTTTGTATATGAATATCCATGAATAAACAATGTGACCCATGCTTCGATAGTTGCCACAAATGAATAAAAAATTCATTTGTCAACTATTGAGGCATGGTCCTCACCATACTCCCCTTACCTCACACATTACACCTCATTTCCATTTATCAAATAAATAGAAAAAGTCAAGATGAGGTGTCCACCTTCTAGAATGTTATTCGTAACAAAATACGGATTACAGTCTACTATATATGCAAACCTGCATTCAGATAAAAACACGAATGCCCAAAGAGATAGAATAACACGAAGAACGTAATACTAGAATATACATGTCGAAATACATATATATAAATTATCAAATCAATACCTGATTTAATAATCCGCTCAAGCCCGAACCGGCTAGTATTACCAACTGCCCGATAGAAAGTCCGGGTACAAAATACATCAATCGATCGGAATCCTGCATGTATCCAATACGGTTACTACATCATTTCGTCTGAACCAAGGAAACCCTCTGTGTGGGACTCTAAAGACTCGAAAGTACGCCGGCAGTGAGTTACTAGATAAATCCATAACCACAAGCACGTCAGCGGCACTAGCTGTACATAACGGCTACCCGGGTATCTGTCGAAAAGGAAGGCCGACGAGCAAACTCATCCGGATCCCTATTGAGCCTAACTGTGACAATCTCCATACAGTCTGGTCTCTTTGTCTGAAATTATCGCATACCGGGTCTAGGGGGTGGTAAATGTCAAACCCTAATAACCCGATAATTCGTGCTGATACGGCTCAGGACCAATCCGGGAAACTACTGATCACCCTATCAATAAATCCCAACTGCCTTGGCCAAGGTCTTATGGTCCTGACCAATCGAACACAGTACGATATCGACTCCCAATACCGGGAGAGACGAATCCCCGACAATCGCTCACTACCTCCATATGGCTCGGGACTGTACCCAACCAAAACCTGTTTGCACGACTTAGTAGAGCCGTGGTAGGGTAGTGATCAAAGCACAGTGGGAACTCACACATGACAAATGACGATCTCAGGTTTAAAGGCTAACCTGTACTCATGTCATCTGAGAACATCCACCAGACGATAGGTATAGTACCATCTGAAAGTTCTCGGCGAGTCCGTCTGGTGTACTCACCCCCAGTGAGCACCTGTATACGATCTTAGGTGCAAAAGACCAATGGTTGCGGGACTGTACCATCGCCCCTCGTCGGGGTCTAGAAACGTATACACTAGTCTACTCCGGAATATCGATGCCCAGTCTCGATACTCCCATGACTAGGGAAAATTTAAGGATGTGCGTACCGACTACCCATGTAACGACCGTTTTTTCTAATAAAATATCTTTTATATAACTTTCTAGAATCAAGTGGTTATTTACGTATTTCGTTGATAGAAGAATATTGTTAAAGTGATGTTAGTAATATTCAAAGTATTGGAAAATAATTAAAGGAAATTTCAAAAAAAAATCCATTTATATTTTTCTAGGCTTAAAATGTTTTAATAAAATTTTATAATGCCTTAAAATAATTTACATATTTTTACTATCGACTAAAATAATTATTTCGTAATTTAAAATAGTTCCAAGAAAAAAAATAGATTTTTAAATAACTATAATAACTAACAAATACCATAGTTATGGGAAAATAATTTATTTTTCGCCCAAAATAATTTTTAAACTTAAGATAACAGTAAAATATATTTTCTGGAATTTTCTCATATTTTTCCGTATTTTACAATATTTTTAACAATTTTTAAAAACCAAATTCAATTTTTAAATAATAAAATGTTTAGTGTGTGTGTATGTGTGTATATATATTTATATATATATATATATATATATATATATATTAAATCGCTTGATCCTGGACCGTTGGATACAAGATCCAACGGCCCGGAGCCTGCCGGCAGAGCCCACGTGGTGGGGACCAGGCGAAAACGCGTGATCCTTACAATGCAGACGCGTGGCGCGCGGCGGCTGTGCGGCGGAGCGATCTCAGCCGTTGGATCTTGATCCAAAGGCTGAGGTGAAGAACCGGCGGCAGCAATCATTCGGGAATCATCAGCTGATGATTCTGCAATCATTTCGGCGTGGATTTTTGAGGATTTTAACGGATTTCTTGGATTTTATGGTTGGTGAAAAAAACCTATAAATAGAGGCCTTCAAATATTGATTTCTCACACCTCATAACTCCAAAAATTCTGAAAAAAATATCCACGCCTTCGTATCGACGACGCCGACGCTGTGGTTCCACTCAAACATCAAGGAAAAATCTTAGTACGGAGCTTTTGAGGTTTTAGTACGAGCCTACGTTTTCGACTCATCGACATTCAACTCAAATCAAAGGTAGGATCCGCCTCTCCACTTGCCTCTCGCCTTCTTTCTCATAATGATCTTGGTTTCAAGTCCTAATCCCTAATCCCATATTAAAATGATATTAAAAATATTCCTGCATGCTTATTTTTGGTACCTCTTAATGATGATAATATTAACCATGTTTAAAACGGTCTTTAATCACTCCTATATGCAAAAATATTGCACCCTCATACTACATGGAATGTGATGTGCTTAATATTATAACCCACGGGGTATCAATTCACCCCTTACATACCCACACTTACCCATGCTACTTATGTGATCTCGAAATAGGTTACTTCCGCAAAATACCCCTGTTTTATTAAAATGTTGTATTTGTTTAAAATATCCGTATG
This sequence comes from Agapanthus africanus, assembly GCA_030015575.1. Taxonomy (NCBI): domain Eukaryota; kingdom Viridiplantae; phylum Streptophyta; class Magnoliopsida; order Asparagales; family Amaryllidaceae; genus Agapanthus; species Agapanthus africanus. The sequence goes on from CM057337.1 coordinate 503,928,799, forward strand.
AGCTAAGATATTTGGAATAAATGTTTTAGATACTAAAATGATATATATACTTCACTTACACTTTTTAAATCCCTTTACCTTTTAAAAAAGGAGGTAATATTAAATCTAAATAACGGAAAAACGTTTTTTTCAACTTAGCTCCTTTCACTCGAGAGGATATTTTATTATTAATTATTCTTAGAATGTTAACTAAAGTTTAATAATTTACCCTAATACGGGAATGTTTTACCTGAATCACCCCATAGTTACTAGACAATCGTCCTTGAAAAGGACACAAATACTGCCGCCCATTTGCAGCGGTTGTCAACACGGAGTCGTTCTTGTAGAATAGCACCTCTAATAGATTACCATAATAATAGGATAATGTTTTACGTAAGTATCTCGTGGTTGAAAGGCAATCGTCCCTGAAAAGGACACAAATCCTGCCGTCCATGTGCAGCGGTTGCCAATACGAACGTATTTTCTAAAATGTTATCTAAAATTTAAAACACCATAATTTTATAAAATTATTAAATTAAAAAAAAATCTTAACTCATCCTAAAAAGAGATAATTTCATTTAAATACCTTGAGCTTTACTAAAAAGCTATTTTTAACAAAGACCATAACCCTTATCAATGATATTTTCCAAAAGAATATCTAAAACTTTATTAAAAGATAATTTTCAAATAAATATCAAAACCTTTTATTAAAAGGATATTTTCTCAGTAAAATATTATGGGTTTCCAAAATGATAAATATTCCAAACATCATGCTTTTCTTATAAATAATAAATATAATTAAACACTATTATCCTTTATGAACTAAGTGTTATATAAGATGATACGAAGTACATTACAAACATTAAAAGACAACAAGACAAAACGAGCGGTTGTGGAAGGCCATGTTAAATGAGATCAACTTTTAAATACAAGTTTACGACATACATGACACATGATACGGTTAGGGTTAGTATGCGCGGACCTAGGTGTAACACCTTAGAATGCGATTTGTGTTAGTTAAGTGTTAATGCGGGTTTTTAAGGAAAAGTTTACCAAATTGGTTTTCTCACATCTTATAACAATTAATTATTATTTTTATTATTATTTGTTATGGCTTGCACACACTTGTGCATGTTAGTGTGGGGGTTAGTTAGTGTTAATCGTGTTAAGTGGCCATGACACCTTAAGCAAATCCATGCCTTGAATTAACCTTGCCCTTAGATATTTTGTATGAGAGTTATCATTAATTTTTGGAATGAGGGAGGCTAGATGAGTCATGGAGGCAGCTAGATGAGTACATAAATGGTGGAGAGGGAGAGAGTAAGTATAAGTCTAAAGCTCACCCTACTTTCACCCTCTCATCATTATCTTCTCTCACTCTTTCATTGTTATCCCTTCTCAATTATTCTTCATCTCTCTAACTCTCAAACTGAAACCTTCACTATCTCTTCACAAATCCTTGCAAAACTTCATTTAAACACCATGAAAACACTTCTCATGTCATGTTTTAGCCACTAGGTTGCTTTGGAGCTTGGAAAGATTGGATTTTTGAGCAAGAGTGGCTAGGTAATGACCTTTAACTGATAATTAGGTGTTTATATTGTTGTGTTTCCTTGTAGTTGTGGTTTAGAACACTAAAAGTATAGTTTCGTACACATATCATATTTTTAGTGTCATATTAGAGTCTCTGTGATCTGCTATGACCTGGAATCTTTACTGCAAAATCTAGCAATGTAGTAGTATTGTACTAGTGGCCCTGAGTGTACACCTGAAGCACGAACCCAACTTGGGCGGCTTTGGCCGGCGACAATGAAGAGAAATCCAGCGACCTCGGGTTTTTAGTGGAGTTGGGGCTTGGGTTTTGTAGGGTAGCTGTCTGCAGTTGTTTAGAGGTGTTTGGTACTGTATGATTTTTAGGTTTTGACAGTATACAAAATCTGGGATCACTTTGCTATAATCTAGTGTTTTGACTACGCGCGTTACGTTACCCGACACGGTTCGTGATCTTATGTAACTGCTACACTTGGGTTGGTTTCGGGATGTCGCTACAAACGTTAGCCATTAGACGAACCCTTGAGTGTTGGATTGGAGTTGGTGTGTCGGTCAAACGTAGTTTGTACGTGGTATTGGTCGATTTCTAAGATTTGCACTTGTTATGTTTGTGTTAATAAGATCGCAGGCGGGGACTTTGAATGCTACGAAGAAAGGGAAGCAGGTGATTGGATCTACCTAACTCGAGATTGTCGGTGAGTAGATTTAACATCTACGGGGAAATCACCCGTATGGCGTTAAGCGTCAGGGCTTGATATCATATGATATTAGCTACATGTTTATATTCACAAAGAGATGGTGCATGAACTTCATTGCATATTATTACTTGTTGTGCCTGGACTTGTACCAATTGGACACTGCATAATTATTGACAGTTCATGTTGTACGAGCACTAATTGTATGCTACACACACTGTCAGTAATTGCCATGATACGCACTGTTAGTGTATATGCCCTAGAGGCCATTACTGTATCATACTAGTTTGTATATTACTTAATGGAAGCTTGGGATATTCACCATTATATAGACAATCTTGCTCAAAATAGTAGTATGCTACTTGGTTTATTTCTACTTCAATGTGTGTACATGTGTTTCTTTTAACATATCGCCTATACACATTAGTGGAGCCCTTAGGATCTTTGCTTGATTACCAGCGTTGTGATGGCAGTCACACTCGTGGGGGCTGGGTAATCCACAAGCACATCCTTATGCAGGTCCCTAGTCGTAGGACTATCGAGACAGGGCATCGATACTCCGGAGTAGACTAGCGTATGCGCTTCTCATCCCAGCAGGGGAGACGGTCTGTCCCACAGCCGTCAGTACGTCGTACTTGAGATAGTATGCGGGTGCTCATTAGGTTACGAGTACACTGGACAGGACTCGTCGGGAACTGTTGGTTGGTACTATACCTATCGTCGGTTATCAGTTCCCAGGTGACATGAGTACAGCTTAGTCCGCTGACTTGACACTGTCACTTCGCCTCGAGTGTGTTCCCGCTGTACTTTGATTACTACCCTACCACGGCTCAAAGGAGTCGTGCAAACAGGTAGTAGTTGGGTGCAGTCCCGAAGCACTTGGAGGCAGTGACGGTTAGATAGGATTCGTCTCTCCCGGTATTGGGAGTTGATATCGCGCTGTGTCTAGGAGAGCCATTACACATAGTCGTCCCTGGCCAGGGCAAGCGAGATACACTGGTAGGTTTCCAGTGTTGTCTCAGGGTGTTCTGGGATACACTCCGACACGACTTGTACCGCTATTAGAGGACTGACGTTTACCACCCCCTAGGCCCGCCATGCGATATTCTCAGACGAACAGACCGGACTGTACGCAGATTGTCACATTCAGGCTCAGTAGGAGTTCGGATGAGTTCACCTCGTCAGTCTTCTTATCGGCATCTACCTGGAGGCCGTTACGCACAGCTAGTGCCGCTTGCGGTCTGTGGTTAAACCCACTGCCAGCGTAGTGTCGAGTCTTTAGAGTCCCACACAGAGAGCTATTCTCCTTTAGGCAAAAAGAGTAGAGGTCGCATGGTTTTGTGACAGGGTTCGGTCACGCACTTGTGCACGTTTAGTGTCCGGGCAGTTATTACTAGCGGGCTTTGGGTTAAGCCAGATCCTAGTATACGTTTTGGGATTGGTTTTATCTCGTTTGTATTCGTGTTCCCCGGAACGCGGATGCGGGTGTGTATGCACGGTTGACCGAGACAGAGGCAGAGGATTCTCGTTAGGGTTATTGACTGTTGACTTTTGCTAAACCCTAATGAGAATAAGAAATATGATTAATGATAATATTAATTAAGTACTATTGTGCCATGTTTGGGTTGAAAGGTTGACTTTGTTGACTTGTTGACTTTGTTGACCGGTTGACTAGGTTGGACTTGTTGACCATCATCATTACAATGGCTATCATTTCATGGCAAAGACTTTTGCTTGCTTGTTTGTTCACACATTGCATTTAATGCATGAAATGATATTGCCATTTGATATGATAACAACCATCACATAATACTCAATTATTATTATTTGTTATGATTATTTTGGATGATGAAGAGGATGGTTGTAAAAAGTCTTTCTCATTCTACCATTTGCATTCTCTCTCATGCAAAAGCTCTCCTCTTCCTCTTGCTCTCCCTCTTTCTCTTGTCAAGGCAAAAACGACTCATGTGTTGAGAACCATTTGCCTTGGAGATAAAAAAAACCCAAAACACTTCTCTACTCATCCTAGTATACAAGGTCTGGCAAGCCAAGTGTTCTAGTTTCCTCTAGATTGAGGTTGGAGCCAAAGGTAGAAGCTTTCGGGTGGATCCATCTTCGGCACAAGGAGACGACGAGGAGAGAACCATCCGACCATCACAAGGAGTCGAAGAGAAGGAGTTCAAGTTAAGGTATAACCCCCTAACCGAGTAGGTAAAACTCTTAGTTAGGTTGTTAGATAGTTAGTTTAATAAAGATCCGTTTTTGAGTCCATGTTACCCCCACCGTAGAAAATCGTTTTTCACCATTTCCGCAACCCCAAAGAACCGGGGACGGGTAACGTGGACTTACAGTGGTATCAGAGCCTAGTTAAACACTATCTAACATGTTAGCAAAGTAACTAAAAGTTCGATCGGAGAAAAAGTCACGAAACATGCCTGGAACACAAACTTTCTGTCGATTTTTAAACTGCTGTAAAAATTATTTGACATATACCAAAAATCGACTCAGGGTTTTTGATAAACACTGCAGAAAAACGATCCACAGAGCCGACCAACTCACCGCGGAAACGCGGGAAGAAGAGCTTCTTGCCGCGGATCCGCGGCCGAGTTGACTCGGCCGTGGATCTGTTTTGATACAGTGTGTTTCTTGGGGTGTTTTGGTATTTTTGGAATATGATTTTTCTGCCCAGATTTTCCAGAAAGCAAAATTAGTTTTTGGGGTTTAAAAATCCGTATTTTGATCGAACTTCTAAAGACTTTAGCTAACGGGTTATATCTGTGATGTGATATATGTATTGAACGTCTACTAATCGCTATACGTCGATTAGTGGGGGTTATACATATCTGTGATCTGTAATATTGATGGTATGCGTATATGAATTCATTGGATTGTCGCGGATGAATAGCCGGGGGTTGTGAGATGAGAGTTTTTCTTTATCTTTCAATTCATGTAATTTGTAATTGATGTAATATTATTTATATGGTCGCACAACCGGGTGAGGTTGTAGCCGTCATTGTATAATTTCTTTTACAGTTTTTGCTCGTAGGATAGACCCATGGAGGGGGTGCACAAACTACCGGGTACCTCGAAGTGCTGAGTGGCCTACTCACGTTGTTGAGGGAGGTTGCTTCACTTCGGGTATTTGGCGGGTAGTTTGCCGCACCCGTAGGGGTCTAGGGTGGGGTATTGGCTTTTCACCGCGACCGTATAATCCGCTTTTCGTTACAGGCTCATACGAATTGTGGATTCCTAGTATATTCAATGTGTTCATCTGTGATCTGGAATGGCTATCATTGCATCTGACGAATGTATATATTTATATATGATATCTATTTAGGCGTTGCTTACGTTTTGCATCCGCGCTAGTCCAGCCCCCGCTCTGTCATTAGTTAAGTAACCTAACGGGTAATGACGGGGCCCCGTGGCGAATGCGGATGGCATAAGCGTAGGTTATATTTTCGTTGTTTTCTGCAATAGTAGGATTAAATGATGGGACGCATTAAAATTAATGCAAGAAAATAAACCAAGTAAAAGTCGTTGGAACACTTTCAAAACCACTCGATTCTTTTCAAAAACCAACTTTTAAATGCGGAGCTTGAACCACTCCTTTTAAAAGCTATCTCGTTCCATCGATTATATCAAGTTCACTACGTTCACGGTTTCGCCAAAACCATTCGTAGCCCTCCATCATTTCAGTTAAATATTCGGTAGTATTCAAGCTATGTATTTTTACCTACACCAAGGCATAGTGATTGGTAGCTGCCGGATATTTATCTGTTGCATAGATAGAATGCGTTGGTTTGAGATAGTCGTACTGCCATTTTGGCCTACGTCAAGGGTAGGTATAGGTGGGTTCAAATTAACCTGGATAATTATGGGTAGAACTTGACATATGACTTATGACATTTTGACCTACGCCAAGGTCATAAAAGCATGGGGCAAAAATCCACATCGGGAGTTTCAAAAGAAACTGAAACTTGCTAGCGCTGCATACCATTTGGAGTGTGATGATTCTGGTAGGATTCCTTCAGTTTTGTCACGCGATGATATTTGGATCCCGATCCTACTGTGAGTATATGCTACTCCTCGGGAAATTTCTCACTTAACGATCAATGCTATTAACCTAGTAGGTGTCTAGAAAGGTGTTAGCGGGGCTACGCCCCCAGGGAAAAGAGGTTCTTAAATTAAGAAACTTCGCGAAAGCGTTGGAAAACCTACCTCGAAGTACCGACACTGGCCTGGCTGAACGGTTAAGCAAGTACTGTATGGTGAGATTGATCCCGACTAATTCTTCCTTTTTGGTTTGAGGAGGGATTCGAGAAACAGTGGGAGCCATCCTGTTTAGGCAAATTAAAAACCACTCTAAACTTGCAAGAGCATCATGCTGAGTGTTTCTTCTCTCTCTCCTAATTGCAGCGACCAATCGTCATGATCGGACTTAAGTTACTTCTAGATAAAAATATACTGACAGGGCCAAACTACAAAGATTGGCTCAGGAATGTCAAAATGGCAATCACTTACGACAAGTTGGGGTATCTCCTTACCACCAAAGCTCCCCCTGTCCCGGGTCCCACTCCAGCGTCGCGGATATAGAAATCCGTAAGACATGGGAGATCGACTGTGCGAAGGCCAAGTGTCTCGTGCTTACCTCTATGGACAATGAACATCAGAAGAGGCACGAGAATATGGACCTGGAATCCATATTTCTTCATACACAAGAACTGTATGGAGAGCAATCCCGTATCGCCAGATACGAAGTCTCGAAAAAGTTGTTTTCGACGAGATTGGCCGTCGGATCATCGGTAGCGGAACACGTGCTTAAGATGATTGGCTTCATTGAAGAGCTCGCGGACTTTGGGACCACGTTAAAGAACGAGCTCTATACGGACTTGATTCTCCAGTCCCTTCCTTCCACTTACGCCCAGTTTATCCTGAACTTCAACTTGCAAGAAAAAGAGGTTGAACTTTCGGAGCTCCTCAACATGTTGAGGAGTGCAGAGGGCACCCTACAGAAAGGTAGGAAAACATCCACTTTGTTTGTAGGAGGATCTTCCTCTTCTAAGTCCAAGGCGAAAGCCAAGAGAAAGAAGAAGAAAGCCCCCGTCAAACCAAGGGGCGGTGTTAGTAAAGTGGATACGAAGGGAAAGACAAAGGCAACAAAGGTAGCGGGAAAGCTTGTGGGAAAGGAAGAATGCTTTTACTGTCACAAGAGTGGACACTGGAAAAAAGATTGCAGGGCTTGTAAGGCCAGAAACCAGCATCTGAAGCAAGTTGCGGCTTTAGCTTCAGGTGTGTATGTTATTGAAAACTGTCTATCAATAAACTCTACATCCTGGGTATTGGATACCGAATCAGGATCTCATATCTGTAATTCTTTGCAGGTACTGAGAAGGCGTAGGGTTTTGAAGGCAGGTGATATGACCCTCAGAGTTGCAAACGGAGCTGGCATGGATGCTGAGTCCGTGGGGGACTATCACCTGGGATTGTCAGATGGGCATGTTTTGGTTTTGCGTGATTGTTATTTTGTACCCAATGCAACCTGTAATATCATATCTGTATCTTTATTATCTAAAGAAGGTTATGAATTTGCATTTGTAAGTAATGTTGTGAACATTCACCTTAATCAAGTTTTGATTGGGTCGGGTACATTAAACAATGGTATATACGTATTAAACCAACCACAGATTTTCAATGTCCAGAATACACACAAAAGAAAGTCTCCAGAAATCAATCACGCTTTCTTATGGCATTGTAGACTGGGTCACATCAATGAGAGAAGGTTGACGAAGTTACATACAGAAGGATATTTTGATCCGTTCGAATATCATTCATATGCAACTTGTCAATCCTGTCTCAAAGGAAAGATAACAAAGACTCCGTTCACTGGACACGGAGTAAGAGGGTGCGAGCTCTTGGGACTCGTACACAGCGACTTGTGCGGTCCAATATCTACACATGCGCGAAGCGGTTATTCTTACTTCATTAGTTTCACGGATGACTTTTCAAGGTACGGATATGTCTTCTTAATGAAACATAAATCCAAAGCCTTTGGAAAATTCCAGGAATATAAGAATGAAGTGGAAAAACAAACAGGCAAAAGTATCAAGACACTAAGATCTGATCGAGGTGGTGAATACTTAAGTGCCGAGTTCCTGGATTACTTAAAAGAGAATGGAATTCTCTCTCAGCTTACTCCTCCGTACACTCCGCAACATAACGGTGTATCAGAGAGACGGAACCGAACCCTATTGGATATGGTACGTTCCATGATGAGTAACGCTGAGTTACCGCGATCATTCTGGGGATATGCGCTAGAATCAGCTGCATACCTTTTGAACCGAGTTCCAACTAAGACTGTGCCTACCACACCATATGAGATATGGGGTGGGAAGAAACCCTATTTTCAATATCTGAAGATCTGGAGATGTCCAGCTTTTGTCAAAAAGCAGCATGCGGACAAACTCGAGGCACACTCAGTACTGTGCAAGTTTGTGGGATACCCAAAGAACTCCAGGGGGTATCTTTTCTATTACGCAGAGGAACAAAAGGTCTTTGTTTCTTGTAATGCCCACTTTCTGGAACACCAGTTCTTAGAAAAGGAAATAAGTAGGAGCGCAATAGAACTGGGAGAAATTTCAGAACCACAGACTATTACTGAAAGCTTAATAGAACCAGAGGGTTCGAAAGAACAGGACATTGCTGTGCCGCTCCGCAAGAGTAGTAGGCAGTCTCATCCGGCTGAGACATACTACGGTTTTCTCATAGACGGGGATAGAGAGGATTGCATCATTGATTATGATGAGCCGACTAGCTTCCAGCAGGCCATTCAGAGCGTTGACCCGGTAAAATGGCTGGATGCAATGCGGACCGAAATGGAGTCCATGTACACCAACAAAGTATGGACTTTGGACGTTGCTCCAAATAGGGTAAAACCCGTAGGATACAAATGGATCTTCAAGAGGAAGATTGGTGTAGATGGACAGGTTGAGACCTATAAGGCTAGATTTGTTGCAAAGGGTTTTCGTCAAAGACCTGGTTTGGACTATGATGAAACCTTTTCTCCAGTGTCTATGCTGAAATCCATTCGGATCCTTCTTGCCATTGCTGCCTTCCATGATTATGAGATTTGACAGATGGACGTAAAGACCGCTTTTCTAAATGGAAATTTAGAGGAGTGTGTCTATATGGACCAGCCAGAGGGTTTCATTCAGAATGGGAGCAGCGGAAAGGTGTGCAAGTTACTTAAGTCCATTTATGGACTAAAGCAGACATCGCGGAGTTGGAACATCTGTTTTGATGAGACGGTCAAAGAATTTGGCTTTATCAAAAATCCAGATGAACCATGCATTTATAGTAGATTTGTAGCACGAACTGTCATATTCCTCGTTTTATACGTGGATGACATTCTCTTGATAGGAAATGACATTCTTATGCTACAATCTGTCAAAGGGTTCTTGTCGCACAGGTTCTCCATGAAAGACCTGGGTGATGTCTCCTACATTCTGGGGATCTGGATCCATCGTGATAGATCCAAGAGGATATTAGGACTTTCGCGGTCCAGGTACATCGACACCATACTGAAAAGATTCAATATGGAAGATTCCAAGCGCGGTAATCTACCGGCTTTTCACGGGATCACCCTCTCCAAAGAGATGTCTCCAAAGACTGATTTGGAAAGGGATCGCATGTCTATTATACCCTACGCTTCTGCGGTAGGCTCTATAATGTATGCGATGTTGTGTACCAGGCCAGATGTTGCCTATGCACTGAGTGTGGTAAGCCGGTATCAGTCAAACCCTGGGGAGAAGCACTGGATAGCGGTAAAGAACATTCTCAAGTACCTGAGAAGGACTAAGGAGATGTTCTTGGTGTATGGCGGAAAAAACCTCCAGATTGAGGCCTTTGCTGTTCCAGCTTCCAGAGTGACAAGGACGATTCCAAGTCCATGTCAGGTTTTGTCTTTACCCTCAATGGAGGGGTGGTGTGTTGGAAGAGTTCCAAACAGGAAACCGTTGCTGACTCGACAATGGAAGCGGAATATATCGCTGCATCTGATGCCGCAAAAGAAGCCGTCTGGATGAGCAAGTTCTTGAAAGAACTTCAGGTGGTTCCGTCCATTGTTGATCCAATACCTCTGTATTGCGACAACAACGGGGCTATAGCTTTAGCGAAGGAACCCAGGTCCCTTCAGAAATCCAGACACATCTTGAGGCGGTATCACCTGATCAGGGAGATTGTGGATCGCCAGGAGATCGAGGTTCGGAGGGTTGCTTCAGAAGATAACACTGCAGATCCATTCACGAAGGCCTTGCCCCAGACTCAGTTCGAGCGGCTGATCGAGATGATAGGTCTTCGATATGCCAGTACATGGCCTTGGTGCAAGTGGGAGATTGTCAGTGTATATGCCCCAGAAGCCATTACTGTATCATACTAGTTTGTATATTACTTAATGGAACCTTGGGATATTCACCATTGTATAGACAATCTTGCTCAAAATAGTAGTATGCTACTTGGTTTGTTTCTACTTCAATGTGTGTACATGTGTTTCTTTTAACATATCGCCCATACACATTAGTGGAGCCCTTAGGATCTTTGCTTGATTACCAGCGTTGTGATGGCAGTCACACTCGTGGGGGCTGGGTAATCCACAAACACATCCTTATGCAGGTCCCTAGTCGTAGGACTATTGAGACAGGGCATCAATACTCCAGAGTAGACTAGCGTATGTGCTTCTCATCCCAGCAGGGGAGACGGTCTGTCCCACAGCCGTCAGTACGTCGTACTTGAGATAGTATGTGGGTGCTCGTTAGGTTACGAGTACACTGGACAAGACTCGTCGGGAACTGTTGGTTGGTACTATACCTATCGTCAGTTATCAGTTCCCAGGTGACATGAGTACAGCTTAGTCCGCTGACTTGACACTGTCACTTCGCCTCGAGTGTGTTCCTGCTGTACTTTGATTACTACCCTACCACGGCTCAAAGGAGTCGTGCAAACAGGTAGTAGTTGGGTGCAGTCCCGAAGCACTTGGAGGCAGTAACGGTTAGATAGGATTCGTCTCTCCTGGTATTGGGAGTTGATATCGTGCTGTGTCTAGGAGAGCCATTACACATAGTCGTCCCCGGCCAGGGCAAGCGAGATAAACTGGTAGGTTTCCAGTGTTGTCTCAGGGTGTTCTGGGCTACACTCCGACACGACTTCTACCGCTATTAGGGGACTGACGTTTACCACCCCCTAGGCCTGCCATGCGATATTCTCAGACGAACAGACCGGACTGTACGCAGATTGTCACATTCAGGCTCAGTAGGAGTTCGGATGAGTTCACCTCGTCAGTCTTCTTATCGGCATCTACCTGGGGGTCGTTACGCACAGCTAGTGCCGCTTGCGGTCTGTGGTTAAACCCACTGCCAGCGTAGTGTCGAGTCTTTAGAGTCCCACACAGAGAGCTATTCGCCTTTAGGCAAAAAGAGTAGAGGTCGCATGGTTTTGCGATAGGGTTCGGTCAAATCCGTGCACTTGTGCACGTTTAGTGTCCGGGCAGTTATTACTAGCGGGCTTTGGGTTAAGCCAGATCCTAGTATACATTTTGGGATTGGTTTTATCTCGTTTGTATTCGTGTTCTCCGGAATGCGGATGCGGGTGTGTATGCACGGTTGACCGAGACAGAGGCAGAGAATTCTCATTAGGGTTGTTGACTGTTGACTTTTGCTAAACCCTAATGAGAATAAGAAATATGATTAATGATAATATTAATTAAGTATTATTGTGCCATGGTTGGGTTGAAAGGTTGACTTTGTTGACCGGTTGATTAGGTTGGACTTGTTGACCATCATCATTACAATGGCTATCATTTCATGGCAAAGACTTTTGCTTGCTTGTTTGTTCACACATTGCATTTAATGCATGAAATGATATTGCCATTTGATATAATTACAACCATCACATAATACTCAATTATTATTATTTGTTATGATTATTTTGGATGATGAAGAAGATGGTTGTAAAAAGTCTTTCTCATTCTACCATTTGCATTCTCTCTCATGCAAAAGCTTTCCTCTTCCTCTTGTTCTCCCTCTTTCTCTAGTTCAAGGCAAAAACCTCTTATGTGTTGAGAACCATTTGCCTTGGAGATAAAAAACCCAAAACACTTCTCTACTCATCCTAGTATACAAGGTCTGGCAAGCCAAGTGTTCTAGTTTCCTCTAGATTGAGGTTGGAGCCAAAGGAAGAAGCTTTCAGGTGGATCCATCTTCGGCACAAGGAGACGACGAGGAGAGAACCATCCGACCATCACAAGGAGTCGAAGAGAAGGAGTTCAAGTTAAGGTATAACCCCCTAACCGAGTAGATAAAACTCTTAGTTAGGTTGTTAGATAGTTAGTTTAACAAAGATCCGTTTTTGAGTCCATGTTACCCCCACCGTAGAAAATCGTTTTTCACCATTTCCGCAACCCCAAAGAACCGGGGACGGGTAACGTGGACTTACACGCACAACACATATACATATGTGATATTGTATTGATTAGTGACATTGAGGCATTGATTCTTGTGCGATGGCGCATACGAAATATAGCATGCATGCATACCTACATGCTTACATATATACCATGCTATATCTACATGTTCACTTTATATGATGTTGCGTTGGATTTTGGAAAATTAGAAACCGCATGATATATTTAAAAACTTGATGCATTTAAATAGCGGATTTTCCCTTGATATGCTCATATTACTGTTATATGTTGCATACATCATATTACATGGATTTACGCATTGAGATATGGATTTCATATGATTTTCTGGATTTGAGAACCGAGGGATTTCAAGAAATGTGTATTGTCTTGAAAACCCGGTTTCTCTTGCTATGATATTTCAGTGCGTCCATTATAAATTTCTCGGTTCTGAGACTTGTGTTAGATATCCAATTCGAGGAGACGTAGGCAACGTCTGCGGGTACATGGTGGACCCGGTTAGGTACCCCGGGGCAAGAAGACTCGTATTGTTAGGTGGTGAGCCCGGCGGAGGGAGTACTACCTACCGGTGATAATATTTGGATTCGGCGGAGATCTGGAGGATACCGACCGGAGTTATGAGATGGACATGGGCCGATCCGGGTAGACGGAGGCCATGATATGAGTATTTACGTGTCGATATTGGACACTAGTTTTCATGATGCTTTCGAGTGTCGATGTTGGACACTCAGGTTCCATGAGACATACAAGATATGAGGCCCGATCTGAAGATGCGGTGCCTGAGGATTTTGGGATTTGGGGTGTCATTGATGGACACCAGGATTTTTCCATGCTGATGATTTATGCATGAGGTTTATTATTTATCCCACACTCAGGATTTATTTGATATGCATTTGATTCATGTAGATGTAGTACCCTGGTTGTGTACCTTGATTATGATTGTTGCATATTCATAATGCCATACTTATGCTATCAAATTACATATGATAGATTTATCGCTGTTCATGCATACTTGCGATTACAGCATGATGTTATTTACTATTCACGAGTTGGCAACTCACCCCCGTTGTGCCACAGTGTTTTGAAGGTCTGATCCTCAGAGTAGTCGCGGCAAGGCGTCTTATAATCTCTACTTTTGCGGATACCGCTACGGTTGGCTGTGAGGCCTTTTGCTATAGGTGGGTTTGCGGTTATCTGATGATGTCGTTGTATACCTTTTTATCTAGTACTCTCCATTTACCACCTTCATGTATTGACTTAGAGACGAGTTGTGAGGATCGATGTTGTATATTCTTGTGACTCTGGTTGTCGTGCTCATGTGAGCCGGCCTTTGTTTTATGTTTATTATCTCATTTCTTCGCTACGGCGTCGTATATCTGTTGTGGTGGTTGTTTCCGCCTTTGGGCGAGATTTGCTCCCGTTTGGGGATGCTTTACTTATCATATGTTTGTACCCGTTTTGGGTCTAGCTTTTACAAAGGAGGTGCTACCGAAATTTTTATGAAAACAAACTTAAGCTTTATGGTTTTACTTGATGTTTCTATCTATTACTTCTTATAATGGTTTAGATTGCTGGGTTTCGGCTTACTTAAATTGCGTTACGCCTGTTGACGTTACGTAGTCTAAGTGCCAGTCATGTGTCTAACTTGGTTCGTGAGAAAGTTGGTATTGTAGGGTTCCTAGGCACACTAGAGAGGTCTCACAAGGCATCAACCATGCCAATTTCAAAAATTATGGAGCCGAGAAACCCTAAACTACGGATCGATAACTAGATGTCTAGGCGAAAAAGAACTAGTTAACAAATTAACTAATGAGAATACGGAAATACAACCTTTGTAGATCCGGTGCTCCACCTCCATAGCTCCGCAACGAAGTCGTCTCCGCTGTCCAAAAGGAATCCGGGCTCTAGCGTCGTCTTCGTCGGAGAATGGGCGGGCTAGATCGTCGATGTCCAAGCCGAAGATGATCTACGTCGAGGCATCGATGAATCAAGCTCCACCTTCACCAAGTCATGAAACTTGTGAAGGAAACACACTCTACTACTTGGCAAGAGGTAGAGGATGAAGAAATAGGAAGTGGGTAGACTTTAGAATTGGATTTCTCACTCATTTCCATCACTTGCCATTGATGGGGCAAGCTTTCTTCACTTGAAGAATGAAGAAGAAGAAGGAAATAGTTATGATAAGTTGATTAGAAAAAGAAAAGAATAATCAAAACTTATCATGACTAAACCATGGTAAAGTGTAGAGTATTAATCATGGTTGAAGCAATGGTTAGGGTTAAGCTAGAGACAAAATGGTCACTTAGTCAAAATGTTCATGAAGCTTCATGAACAAAACAAAACCAAGCCACCATTTTCTCATTTGAATTTCTTTTATCCATTTATCAAAAAGAATAAATGAATAATTAAGAAAATAAAACCCTAAACATAAACACAACCATGGTTCAAACTTTACACTTAACCAAAGTGGTATGCATCATCAAACATGATACAAACATGTGCACATAAACATATCGCATATACAATGCGCACACTCGAGCGAGAAAATCCATCTTAAGTAAACCGATACTAGTTAATTCAAAGTAATATATCAAATATATAATTATACATTAAATCATTAAATCAACACTTGATTTAACGATCCGGTCATATCACATATAACCGACTAATATCCAATGTATCGGCTTATCGAATCAATCCATGATTCGATAACTAGGTTATATCGCATACAACCTTCCGATACATTCATCGCGAGAATGGAATACGGTATCACATACACGCATTATTCTCGGTCCCGCACATATCTCATATGCGCTCCTATTTCGTTTCGCTTGAGCCAGGAAACCTCTGTGTAGGACTCTAAAGACTCGTCAATACGCCGGCAGCGGATGATGATCATATCAAACATCCACAAGCCGCAAGCGGTCTGCTAAACGTAACGGCCACCCGGGTATTGAGCGATCTGAAGATCGACGAGCAAGCCCGCTCACACTCCAGTGAATCCAACCAGTAACACTACCGTACAGTCCGGTCTGATCGTCTGATATGTCGCATATCTCGCCTAGGGGTGGTAAACGTCAGACCCCAATAGCTCGATAAGTCGTGTCGATATGAGGTCTATAACTGTTCGAGAAACTACTGGTAATACTTACCAGTAAATCTCAGCAACCCTGGCCAGGGATTTCCTGTTATAGCCAATCGAACACAGCGCAACATCAACTCCCTATACCGGGAGAGACGAATCCCCTCCTATCGCTCATTGCCTCGATGTGACTCGGGACTGTACCCAAAAACCACCGTTTTGCACGCCCTCTTGGACGTGGTAAGATGGAAATCAAAGCACAGTGGGAACCACACAAGACTCTATGACGATCTCGGGTCAACAGACTACTCTGTACCAGTGTCACCAGAGAACTGCCATCTGACGTGAGGTATAATACCATCTGGGAGTTCTCGGCGAGTCCGTCCAGTGTACCCAGTCTCTACTGAGCACCCGTATATCATCTCTGATGTCAAACACCAATGGATATGGGATCATCCATCGCCCATCTGTATGGGTCGAGAAGGTATACGCTAGTCTACTCTGGTATATCGATGCCCCGTCTCGATACACCCACGACTAGGGACTTTCAAGGATGTACTTATGGACTACCATGTCCCCACTAGTATGATCCGCATCATAGTCCAGGTAGTCAAGCACACATCCTAAGGGCTTTACCAACATGTAACAGAGAGACAATCAGTACACACGTTAAGGTAAAGAGCAACCAGATAGCATACTATCATGTCGAGCAAGAAAGTCCTCCCTATATATGTCCCAGCATCCACTACAATATACATCCTATGTATAGTAATGGCCTCTAGGGCATACATATAACTAACAATCTCCCACTTGCACTAGGGCCATCTGATAGCAGTGGTTGTAGTATCTCATACTCAACCATCCCATAAAAGTCTCTCTCTGGGAACAGGCCTTTGTGAGTGGATCCGCTGTGTTGTCCTCTGAGTCTACTCTCCTAACCTCGATCCCCTGGAGATTAACCATCTCCATGATCAGGTGATACTGCCTTAGAATATGTCTGGATCACTGATGGGACCGGCGTTCCTTGGCATAAGCCACAACTCCATTGTCTCACAATGGTAGGAACGTAGTTCATCTCATGAACCAATATACACCCAAACAGCCTCTTTGGTAGCATCTTAAGTAGCGATGTATCATGCCTTTATCGTCTAGTATGCCACGGTATCTAGCTCGGAACTCTTCCAACATACCGCCCCTCCACTGAGGGTAAAGACAATGCCTGTGACTGACACTCAGTCGTCATTATCACTCTGGAACCTTTCCAGTGATTCTCCCCAGGATCGATTGATACCATCTCACTACAACTAGTGAGAATCCTAACATCCAATTAAATCTATCTCATAGATCCAAAACTCAGGATTTAGGAGGTATCATTTTGATCCTATATGGAGAATTATAGTGATAAGCGGAAATTGATCGAGCGTAGCATAGGAAACTCCTTCCCCATCAAGAATATGTCATCCACGTACTCTACGAGGATGGTCACCATACTCCCTACTACCTTTTTGTTTATACAAGGTTCATCTACCATTTTGATGATGTCAAACTCTTTGACTAATTCATCAAAACAGATGTTCCAACTCCGCGATGCCTGCTTTATCCTATAAAGCATCTTGCACACGTTTCCGCTGCTCCCACTGTCTACGAAGCCCTCTGGCTGTGTACTTATAGACGCTCTCTTCCAAAATATCATTTAGAAAAGCAGTCATGACACCCAACCACCAGATATCATAGTCATGGTATGTAGCCGTGGTAAGTAGGATCTGGATGGACTTAAGCATAGATACTGAAAAAGGTTTCATCATTATCCACGCCTGGTCGATGACGAAAACCTTTATCAAGTCTAGCTTTGAAAGTCTCAACTCTTCCATGTACACCAAGTAATCTTCTCAAGATATACTTGCTCCTGATGGGGATTTAACCCTTCAGATATAGCAACCAAAGTCCATACTTTGTTGGTGTATAAGGATTCCATCTCAGATCGCTAGACATCCAGCCATTCTTACAGAGTCTCACTCCTGATGGCCAGCTCGAAACTAGTTGGGTCATCATCTCATGATGCAATCCTCGCTCCCACTGTCATAGAGAAACCGAAGTATCTCTCAGGTGGGTGAGGAACCCTACTAGATCGGCGGAGAGGCTGAGGTTCGTTGGAATCTACTGAATCCTTTGGTTCTATCAAATCATCAGCTGGAGTTTGTATAGATGGAACATTTCCATTTGTACATAACAGACGTTGCCTCGAGCTTGTCCGGATTTTGCTTTTAGACATAGGCCGGACAACCCCAAATCTTAACTAACTTAAGATATGGGCTCTTCCCTTTCCATATCACATATGAAGCGGTAGGCAGCTGATTTGATTGTGACCCTATTCAATAGGTATGCAGCTTCATAAGTGCATAACTCCCAAAAGGAAATAGGTAACTCAGTAGTACTCATCATAGAGCACACCTTATCATATAAGGTGTGATTGCTCCGCCCTGATATACCATCGTGCTATGGTGTACTCAGAGGAGTAATGCCGAGAGAGAATCTCATTCTCCCTTAGAATAATCCAGGATTTCCGTGCACAAGTATTCTCCTCCTTGATCTCATCATAGGACATAATACTTATACCCGTATTGGTTCTCTACTTCTAAATCATATTCTGTGAATATCTCAAAAGGTTCGGATTTGTGTTTCAACAGGAACATATGTCTGAATCTTGAGAGATTATCAGAGAATGTAATGAAGTACAAAGAACGGGTCTTGGCATGTGTAGACAGGGGACCTTTATACATCAACATGCATCATCCCAAGAGCTCACTAACTCTTTCTCTGTTTTCAATAAACAGAGCTGGTGTCATTATATCTCTGTGACATGACTGGCAAGTTTCACAAGATGTAAATTCAAACTAATTTAAATATACATCTAAATGTAACTTCAGCTAGTCGGGTCACATTGATCTGACTTAGTCTACAATACCTCAAGAAGAATCCGTTCATTTCTGAACTATTCCTCTTTTGTGTGTTCCGTATACCAAGAACTGTAGTTTGATTTAGAACATCAACGCTTTTAGATAACGTGCCTGAACCGATCAACTTTTGATATAGGAAATGTTCAAAACATTATCCAACAATACAAAATTATATCCTTTCTTTACTAATAAAGAGACTGATATGATTTTGTATATCAGGTTCGGTATCTAATAACATTCGTTCAGAATCAATGTATTGGTAATACAGGGTGACAGTGACCAACAGACTTGGCTGCAACACTTACCCCGTTTTCTGCCTCATGAAACTTATCACCCGTTCTCAGTTCTCTACCTTTCTGTAGCCCTATGTAACATATTACATATCTGGGATCCTGATCTGGTATCACATACCCAGGACGTAAAGGATACTGAGAAACAGTTCTCTGTAATGAACACACCCGAAGATGATGCATCAGCATGCACTCTCTTCGTTTGGGCGGCACGGGAATTCTGGTAATCCCCAATTTCCTGCTCTATCTTATAACAATTATAAGTTGGAGCGGGACCAACGTTCCCCAGCTCAGTATAACAAGCGGGTTCGGTCAAAAATCCGTATTATTATCTTGATTAAGGCGTGATATGGTCGCTACCTGGAGAGAGAGAGAAGAAAACACTCAGCGTGCGCTCTGTCAAGAATAGATTGGTTATTATTTTATCTAATCAGGATGGCTCCCACTGCTTTTTATCAAATCTTCCTTCAAACCCTAAAAGGAAAGAGTAGCCGGGATTAATTACACACTACAAGTTCGCCAATCTTTCAGCCAGGCCAGTGTCGGTACTTTGAGGGAGGTCCCCCGTGCTTTCGCACGAACCTAATTACTGTAAACCTCGTTTTCCCAGAGGCGTAACCTCGTTGACACCTTTCTAGACACCTACTTGATCGGCTAATTGTAATGTATAAAACTTTCCCAGGAGTAACTCTTACTCGCAGCGGGTATCGGGATCCAACTATCTCATAGAACGTATGCAATCTCATTGCAAATTTCAACACTTGAAATTCCCGATAATATTTTGCCCCTAGCACCCTATGACCTTGACGGAGGTCAACAAACCATAGGCTACTAGTCAAGTTCAACCCGTCATTTCTTGATCGAATTAAACCCACCCGCACGACCCTTGACGGAGGTCAACAAGGCCGCACGACTACCCTAACTCAATCTGCATCATATGCATAAGCAGATAAATACTGGTTAGCTACCGCACACTGCGCCTTGACGGAGGTCAACAAACGCAGCACGAATACTAAACAGCACTTATCTGAAATGACGGAGGGCTACGACAGGTTTTTCTGAAAACCTATTGCGTAATGAACTTGATATCGTTGTAGGATCGAATGAATTTTGAAATGGAGTGCTTTTGAGGCTTTTCTAGTTTTGCTAAAGGAGTCACTCCCGGTGAAGGGATCGTCGGTCCTTTCCTCGTCGAATGAGGTGCGGGATATATCATATATATCACTGTGCAAAGCAAAAACACTTAAAAGCAATCAAAATACAAACCGAGTGTGTAGCATCTTCCAGTTATTGCTAAAGGAGTCACTCCCGGTGAAGGGATCTCGGTCCTTTCCTCATCGAATAAGGTGCAGGATATATCTCATATACCACTGTGGAAAGCAAGAACTGTAGCTACCTGTTTTAATTTGAAATTCGATTCTACAACATCTTAGGTTTCTTTTATTTCATAAATCACATTAATGAAGTCCCATCATTTAAGTACCTAAACATCACAGATAAATGCGACGTACACTTATGCCATCCGCATTCGCCTCGATGTCCCCTCGTGCACCGTTAGGTTAGGTAACTAACGGCAGAGCGGGGCAGGGCTAGCGCGGGTGTAAAACATAAGTAACGTCTATATAATATATCATATATACTATATACTGTATCTATCACAGAACATCATATGATCACATCACAGATATCGCAGCAGAAGAATCATATGAAATATTGGATATACTAGGACGTCCGTGTTTTCAATACGAGCCAGTATAAAACACGGATTCCACGGTCGCGATGAATAGCCAAACCCACACCCCTAGACCCCTACGAGAGCGGCAAGCAACCCTACCAATTCTAGAGTTAGGAGACCCGAACTCGACTCCTCGAGTTGGTCTCCCACTGGACTCCAGAACCCGGTTACTTGTGCTCCCCTCCTTGGGTCTATCCTAGTGCGGAAAAGTAAATAATATACAAACGGTGACAACTTCCGCAACCTGGAAGTGCCCCAATAAAAGAATATTACATACAAGTTTTTACATGAATGAAAATGAAAAACACTCATCTCACATAAAAACCCCCGGCTATCCAAACACGACGATCCAATATAACATATCCAGCAACACATAACATCACAAGTCATCAACGTAAGTAAATATGCGCATCCCAATTGTCGTTGACATATAGCAACGAAACCGGCGATATCACATATTACACTTACGGTCACAGAAAAGAAAGTGTAAAACTACAACAGTTGGAATCCGCAACCTCCTCAGACATCGCATGCCTGGCCAAATGAATTACTTAGACATCGCATGCCTAACAATTATAAACCCCGCATTTTAGTCTCATTATCGAAAACACTTTTCAATATCGAGTCGGGTAATTCAACAAGATTCCCGACAATTTGATCGAATGCTCGTCGCAAACTTCAGTAGACGGCTGCACCCCCGATACCGTCGACGAAGTGCACCAAGGCGGAACACCGCTACCGCGAGCACCCGGAGGGATGCTTTCGGCGACGGGGTTCTCCTACAGTCACTTGGTCGGGGCTATGGAGTGAGGCTGTCTATTAAGTTTACCCGGCGAGTATCCGCGTACGCTACGTGATTGCGACGGACTTTTGATCACATCAAAATTCCGTGGCAACCGATCAAGTGAGACTAAATTGCTACGTTTATAACATTCATTCAGTTATCACATAACTACTTGTGAATTCCAATTATTGTATCCCATTCCGGATAAATACAAAATGTCAAACTTTCCGATTGAACAATCGAACACCCAAGTTTTCCCGAAACTGATCAACACATGAAACAAGTATAACAACATTCCGTTCGTGCCTCAGTACCAACGGTCCAGCCGTAGAAGGGTCAAGCCAACGCCTCACATGTGGCACGCCGTACTGCCCCAAACCCGAAGGTTCAAAGGGCAGTTCAAGACGGTCACATAATCGAGTTAAGGTTTGTTGTCTTCTAGAGGGTCCATCGAGTTACTTGCACTACTTAGAACGTCGTTAAATTACGGAAAAATCCAACACTTGGAAATTTCCCGACAGGGGAAAAATTGGGTATTTATATCCGGTCGAACTTTTTAACATATTCTAAAATTTATCCGGAAAGCCAAATAGACAAAATTTGATACCCCGATCGAAATACCGAATCCCCAAAACAATCCCAGAAAATACAACTCTGGAAACAGTATTAAAAATTCCCAGAAAATCCAGAATAAAATAATAAGAGTTACTGTGCAAATAGTGGAGGATGACGTCATCAAGGTGCGGCGGAACCGCCGCAGAATGCAGGCATCTGCCGCGCTTCCGCCGCGAGATTTACTGTTCATCCAAAAATATTTACATGGTAATTCTTATTTTTCCCTGCTGAATTTTTTAGCAATTTTTAATATGGAAAAATCCACGTTTTACGAAATCGGCCAGAGAGCATATTGCCGGGTGGGTTTCGGGTTCGTTCGGGCTTCAAATTCCGTCTAGACTTCGCCTAAGGCTCTAGCTAGGCTCTGATACCACTGTAGGGTTCCTAGGCACACTAGAGAGGTCTCACAAGGCATCAACCATGCCAATTTCAAAAATTATGGAGCCGAGAAACCCTAAACTACGAATCGATAACTAGATGTCTAGGCGAAAAAGAACTAGTTAACAAATTAACTAATGAGAATACGGAAATACAACCTTTGTAGATCCGGTGCTCCACCTCCATAGCTCCGCAACGAAGTCGTCTCCGCTGTCCAAAAGGAATCCGGGCTCTAGCATCGTCTTCGTCGGAGAATGGGCGGGGTAGATCGTCGATGTCCAAGCCGAAGATGATCTACGTTGAGGCATCGATGAATCAAGCTCCACCTTCACCAAGTCATGAAACTTGTGAAGGAAACACACTCTACTACTTGGCAAGAGGTAGAGGATGAAGAAATAGGAAGTGGGTAGACTTTAGAATTGGATTTCTCACTCATTTCCATCACTTGCCATTGATGGGGCAAGCTTTCTTCACTTGAAGAATGAAGAAGAAGAAGGAAATAGTTATGATAAGTTGATTAGAAAAAGAAAAGAATAATCAAAACTTATCATGACTAAACCATGGTAAAGTGTAGAGTATTAATCATGGTTGAAGCAATGGTTAGGGTTAAGCTAGAGACAAAATGGTCACTTAGTCAAAATGTTTATGAAGCTTCATGAACAAAACAAAACCAAGCCACCATTTTCTCATTTGAATTTCTTTTATCCATTTATCAAAAAGAATAAATGAATAATTAAGAAAATAAAACCCTAAATATATACACAACCATGGTTCAAACTTTACACTTAACCAAAGTGGTATGCATCATCAAACATGATACAAACATGTGCACATAAACATATCGCATATACAATGCGCACACTCGAGCGAGAAAATCCATCTTAAGTAAACCGATACTAGTTAATGCAAAGTAATATATCAAATATATAATTATACATTAAATCATTAAATCAACACTTGATTTAACGATCCGGTCATATCACATATAACCGACTAATATCCAATGTATCGGCTTATCGAATCAATCCATGATTCGATAACTAGGTTATATCGCATACAACCTTCCGATACATTCATCGCGAGAATGGAATACGGTATCACATACACGCATTATTCTCGGTCCCGCACATATCTCATATGCGCTCCTATTTCGTTTCGCTTGAGCCAGGAAACCTCTGTGTAGGACTCTAAAGACTCGTCAATACGCCGGCAGCGGATGATGATCATATCAAACATCCACAAGCCGCAAGCGGTCTACTAAACGTAACGGCCACCCGGGTATTGAGCGATCTGAAGATCGACGAGCAAGCCCGCTCACACTCCAGTGAATCCAACCAGTAACACTACCATACAGTCCGGTCTGATCGTCTGATATGTCGCATATCTCGCCTAGGGGTGGTAAACGTCAGACCCCAATAGCTCGATAAGTCGTGTCGATATGAGGTCTATAACTGTTCGAGAAACTACTGGTAACACTTACCAGTAAATCTCAGCAACCCTGGCCAGGGATTTCCTGTTATAGCCAATCGAACACAGCGCAACATCAACTCCCTATACCGGGAGAGACGAATCCCCTCCTATCGCTCATTGCCTCGATGTGACTCGGGACTGTACCCAAAAACCACCGTTTTGCACGCCCTCTTGGACGTGGTAAGATGGAAATCAAAGCACAGTGGGAACCACACAAGACTCTATGACGATCTCGGGTCAACAGACTACTCTGTACCAGTGTCACCAGAGAACTGCCATCTGACGTAAGGTATAATACCATCTGGGAGTTCTCGGCGAGTCCGTCCAGTGTACCCAGTCTCTACTGAGCACCCGTATATCATCTCTGATGTCAAACACCAATGGATATGGGATCATCCATCGCCCATCTGTATGGGTCGAGAAGGTATACGCTAGTCTACTCTGGTATATCGATGCCCCGTCTCGATACACCCACGACTAGGGACTTTCAAGGATGTACTTATGGACTACCATGTCCCCACTAGTATGATCCGCATCATAGTCCAGGTAGTCAAGCACACATCCTAAGGGCTTTACCAACATGTAACAGAGAGACAATCAGTACACACGTTAAGGTAAAGAGCAACCAGATAGCATACTATCATGTCGAGCAAGAAAGTCCTCCCTATATATGTCCCAGCATCCACTACAATATACATCCTATGTATAGTAATGGCCTCTAGGGCATACATATAACTAACAGGTATCAGAGTGCTAGGTTTTACCTTCCGGAATGTAGTATGACCTTGGTATGATGGAGTAGGTAGCTTAAGCAGAGTGACGTAGCGTGTGTGTATGTTCTGCGGCATGCTTACGACACGGTACTCCGCCTAAGTGACCTTAGGACTTATTGTTTGAAATTCCTTCCGTGATTATATACATCATTGTTATTCGATTTCGTGTTCTTATCGAATCATGTTTCCATTTCCAGACTTTATGCCGTAGAAGACTACGAGGGCGCTAAGAGCGGCCGCAAGAGCCGAGGTCAGAGTTGACTCGTCTGAGCCGAGGACTGACCCGGGCGGTACGCCCATTGTGCAGGAGCAGATTGATCCACCTTCGATGGACCGTATTACTAGGCTTCAGGCCGGTATGCAGGATATGCGCCAGATGATGGGGACGTTGGTTGAGTCCAGTCGAGCGCAGAGACAGGAGGCTGTTCCACCTGTTGCTGGGACCGTGATGGTGCCTACTGTTCAGGCAGTTGTACCTGCAGCTACAGAGGTGATCACCGTATCGTTATCGGAGTTCATGAGGCTGAAGCCTCCGGTTTTCACTGGCACCGATGCAGCTGAGGATCCACAGTCATTTATCGATCGAATGGCCACGATATGTCATTCGCTGAGATGCTCCGACGCGAGATGGGTAGAGTTCGCGATCTTTCGTCTGGAGGGTTTGGCCCAGAAGTGGTGCGAGTCCTTAAAGAAGGACAGAGCCACATGTCTTTCTCCTATGACCTGGGCTGAGTTTGTGATGGTGATTCTTGTCCGTTTTCTTCCGTAGAGCGTTAGGGATGCTCGAGTGCGCAGTTTTGAGTCGTTACGCCAGACTCAGGCTATGACGGTGGCCGAGTACGATGTGCAGTTTACCGAGTTGTCTGTGTAGTATTTGGTAGCTACTGAGGAGATGCGAGTCAAGTGGTTTGTTCGAGGCCTGTTTACCAAGTTGTTCCTCGCTATCAGCAAACAGCATTGTGACACGTATGCAGCAGCGGTGGACGTAGCCCTATTGGTTGAGGAGCGTCTTTCCGAGACGTCTGTTGTTTCGGAACCGAAGAGGGTTTGTACTTATGTATCAGCACGGAGACAGACGTTTAGACGCATGACAGATTTCGTTCAGGTACTGGGGATAGTAGAGGCTTGGGACGAGGCCAGTTATTTAGCTCTTATCCCAAGGAGAGTCAGCAGTCGTCGGCTGGATGTTTTGGGTGTGGCAATCCCCATCACCGCATCAGAGATTGTACCGCGATGCGCCAGAGAGAGGCAGCGGTTCCACTTATTGCCTTACCACCTTCTCCACCTGGGAGAGAGTTGCCTCTTATGCCTATTGTTGCCCCGCGTCAGACTCATGCTCAGAGAGGTCGTGGTCGCGGTGGTTTTGATCAGAGAGGACGGGTGGCGGAGGCAGAGGTCATCTAGTCGCCGGTAGAGGACAGGCTCGGGTGTTTGCCTTGACTCATCAGGACGCACAGGCGTCCAATGCAGTGGTTGCAGGTACTCTTTCTGTATGTTCTTTTGATGCACATGTTTTATTTGATCCGGGATCTACGTACTCGTATTTTTCTACACACTTCATGCCGAGGTTGGGCCGAGAGTCGTGTTTGCTAGATCAGTCACTTATTGTGATTACTCTTGTTGGCGATTCTTTTATTGCGCGACATGTGTTTCGGTCGTGTGCCTTTCGGAATGGAGATAGAGATTCTTCCGTCGATTTGATCCTTCTAGATATGTTGGACTTCGATGTTCTCCTTGGTATGGACTGGTTAGCTGCTTGCTATGCGTCTGTGGACTGCCATGAGAAGACGGTCAGTTTTAGTTTTCCGGACGATTCTGTTCGGGTTATGCAGGGGGACTGTGGTGCCGCTCCTCATAGTTTGATTTCAACCCTTTACGCTAGTCGGCTTTTGAGGAGAGGATGCCGGGGATTCTTGGATTTCATTCGTGATACTGGAGCCACAGTGGAGTCGTTGGACCGGGTTCCTGTCATGCGAGAGTTTCCTGACGTTTTTCCTGATGAGTTACTTGGTTTTCCGCCAGAGTGCGATATTGAGTTTTTTGATCTGATTCCCGGCATGAGGCCTATTTCTATACCGCCTTACCGGATGGCTCCGGCGGAGCTTATAGAGATTAAAGATCAATTGCAAGATTTGCTTGATAGGGGATTTGTGCATCCGAGTGTTTCGCCTTGGGGAGCTCCTGTTCTGTTCGTCAAGAAGAAGGACGGCAGTTTGAGATTGTGTATTGATTATCGTCAATTGAACCGAGTTACGGTGCAAAATAGGTATCCTTTACCTCGCATTGACGATTTGTTTAATCAGCTCCAGGGTGCGAAACATTTTTCTAAGATTGATTTGCGTTCGGGTTATCATCGGTTGTGGGTTCGGAATGATGACATTCCGAAGACTGCTTTTCGTACACGCTACAGGCATTATGAGTTTTTGGTGATGGTGTTCGGACTCACCAATGCCCCAGCAGCGTTCATGGATATGATGAACCGGATTTTCAGGCCGTTCTTCGACCAGTTTATTATTGTGTTTATTGATGACATTCTGGTCTACTCTAGGAGTCGTGAGGAGCATGAGCAGCACTTTAGGATTGCTTTGTAGACATTGAAAGAGCACCAGCTGTATGCTAAATTCTCAAAGTGCGCATTTTGGATTGATAGGGTTGACTTCCTGGGTCATGTGGTGACGGGAGACGGTATTCGTGTGGACACGAGGAAGATCGAGGCTGTACAGTTTTGGCCCAGACCTGTATCTGTGACAGAAGTCCGCAGCTTTTTGGGCTTAGCTGGTTATTACCGCCGCTTCGTGCAGGATTTCTCAAGTATCGCTGCACCGCTGACCGGACTGACTCGGAAGGGGGTTCCTTTTTTTGGACTGATGCGTGCGAGTAGAGTTTTCAGCAGTTGAAGACTCGGTTGACGACAGCACCAGTTCTATCTTTGCCTTCTGGATCGGGTGGCTTTGTTGTTTACGGTGATGCTTCTCAAGTGGGGCTCGGTTGTGTACTGATGCAGCATGATAGAATGATTGCTTATGCTTCTAGGCAGCTGAAGAAGTACGAGCAGAATTATCCCACTCACGATCTTGAGATGGCCGCGGTGGACTTTGCGTTGAAGATTTAGAGACACCACTTGTATGGGGAGTCGTGTCAGATTTTCACGGACCATAAGAGCTTAAAGTACATCTTCCAGCAGCGGGATCTAAATCTGAGACAGCGCTGTCGGATGGAGCTTGTGAAGGATTATGATTGTGAGATCCTTTATTACCCGGGCAAGGCGAATGTGGTAGCTCATGCTTTGAGTCGTAAGCCCGGGGGTAGCTTGTCCCTGTTGAGCGCAGTTCATAGACTGTCTTCTGTAGATTGCCAGATCTTGTGCGATGGTATAGTACAGTTTGAGTTCACTTCCACTGGGGGACAGCTTGCTCATGTCCGCGCCCGTCCACTTCTACTTGATCGTATCCGTGAGGCGCAGCCCAATGATGCCCGTTTGTCTGAGATTCTTGAGCTTGTTCGGCATGGTACAGATTCGGAGTTCTTGATTGATGACCGGGGTGTGCTACATTACAAGACACGCTTGTGTGTACCAGATATTGATGGGTTGAGACGTGAGATCCTAGAGCAGGCACATCAGTCAACATTTAGCTTTCATCCAGGTTCCACCAAGATGTACCGTGATTTGAGAGACATTTACTGGTAGGAAGGGATGAAGCGTGATGTTTCGGACTTTGTTTCGAGGTTCCCGACTTGTTAACAAGTCAAGGCTGAGCTGGAGAGTTGCAGCCTTTACCCGTTCCTGAGTGAAAATGGGAGCAGATTTCTATGGACTTTGTGGTGGGTCTACCAAGGACCAGTCGCGGGTATGACTCCATTTGGGTGATTGTTGACCGGTTGACGAAAGCGGCTCACTTCCTTCCAGTGAAGACTACTTTCGGTTATGCTCAGTATGCTTAGTTGTATATAGATGAGATTGTGTGTTTGCACGGCGTTCCCACATGCATCGTATCCGACCGAGGCACCCAGTTTACTAGCCGTCTTTGGCAGAAACTTCAGGAAGCTTTGGGTACCCGGTTGAGTTTTAGCACCGCTTTCCATCCGCGGACCGATGGTCTGTCAGAGCGGACTATACAGACTCTGGAGGATATGCTTCGTGCGTGTGTGCTTGATTTTGGTGGCAGTTGGGATCGTCACTTGCCGTTGATCGAGTTCTCCTACAACATGTAACGTTTTAGAAATCGTTATGCGAATTTTTCCGTTTTAGGGTAAAATTGTCGGTATTTTCCATTTTAACCCGACTATGATCAAACGTCCATATAGACTTGCCAGCACCTAGTTTAGCTAAATTAAATCTAGTGCGCGAGCTTTAGGGGTAATTGGGACATTTTGGTTCAAATGGAATTTTTCCCTATTTTAATATTATTTTAATGCGGTATTTACATTTTGGGTTTGGGAAAATTTCTCCAAAGTTGTATCTTTTCAAAATTAATCAAACTTGAGTAAAACAAAACCCCACATAATATATAGATCTTTTGTGTGAAATGGAATTAAGTTTAAAGAAAAGAAAAGAATTGGAGAGGTGGCATGTGCATGAATGTGCATTTAAGTGCATTTATGTGCAGTTATCACAAGTTCTAGCTAGAACACTCCACACAACTCCTCATATTCCCCCTTGGCCGAGCTCCTCCTTCCTTCTCCTGCCCTTGATCATTTCCTTTCCATTTTCAACAATTCCAAATCAATAAATCTCCAAAATTTCCAAAATAAATCACAAAATACTTCAAGTCTTGAGTTTTGCTTCTTTGATCACTTGGAGCTAGGAAAGCTTGGATCTTGTGAGCAAAGGTTGATAGGTATAATCCCTACACTGTTAAATAGGAGTTTTTATGATGGGTAGCTCGTTGGTTATTGTTTAGAACACTTTAAATATCGATTAGTGCAATATCGTGTTTTTAGTGTCTTTTAGAACCTCTGTGGTCTGCCATGACCTGGGATTTTTACTGAGTGACCAAACAATATTTTTGTGATGTACTAGTGAACCTAAGATCCCACCTGAGACACGAGCACCACCCCACCAGTTTTGGCCGGGGACCCTAGAGCAAATTCCGGAGACGTCGGGTTTTGAGGGGAGTTGAGTGTTGGTTTTTTTTAGGGTAGTTGTCTGCTGTGATTTAGAGGTGTTTGGTACTGTTTAAATATTTAGTATTTACAGTATACAAAACCTGGGATTGTTTTCCTATAATCTAGTGTTTTGTATCCGCGTGTTACGTAATCCGACACGAATCGTGATCTTGTGCAGCTGCTGCACTTGGGTAGGTTTCGTAGTATCGTCACGCACGTTAGCCACTAGACGGACACTTGTGTGTTAGTTTGGAGTTGGTGCGTCGTTTAAAACGTAGTTTTACGTTATATTGGTCGATTTCTGAGATTTTGCTCTGTTTATATGTTTGTGAATTTATAGCGTCGCAAGCGGGGACTTCGGACGCTGCGAACAAGGGGAAGCAAGTGGTCGGATTTTCATAGTTTGAGACCATCGGTGAGTAGATTTAACATCTACGGGGAAATCGCCCGTATGGCGTTATGCGTCGGGGCTGATATGTTATGGTAGCTGCATGTTATTGCATATTAGTTAATTTCATATGAACGTCATTGCATAGTATTATCTGTTGTACCTTGACTTGTACCTTTAGATATAACACATTACTGACGGTTCATGTTGCACGTGCACTAAATTGTATGCTACACCCACACCATCAGTAATTGCCATGACACCCACAACCCACACACATACGTATTATTGTAGTGGAGAGGGATAATTGAGGCAGTGACCCTTATCCTATTGTGTATATGAGATATTGTATTGGACATGGATAGTTAAGATAGTAACTCTTATTCCATTTCACGTATACCTTACTATAGCTACTTGTACATCATGCATACATATTGACATGTACACCCACATATTCGATTACAGGTATATGTACATTATGCACGCATACTGACATGTACACCCACATATTTTTGCTATAGTTGTATATACCCTAAGTGGTATTGTTTTGACATGTGATATTGAGTTGTTGATTTTTGCGCTTATGAAATGGATCATACATACTTGCTTACATGTAGATACTTAAACCATGCTACACTTACATGAACACCTCATATGATGCTGCACTTGTTTTTCGGAGGATTTTGGGAACCACAAGATATATTTTAAAGCTGGATTCATTTAAAAGAGCGGTTTTCCCTTGATATGCTCATATTGTTGTTTTATGTTGCATATATCAGTTTTTCATGGATTTACACATTGAGGTATGTATTTCATATAATTTATGGATTTGAGAACCGTGGTGGTATTTCAAGAAAACTATGTATTGTTTGAAAACCCGGTTTCTCTTGATATGATATTTCAGTGCGTCCACCATGTAATTTCTCGGTTCTGAGATTTGGCTGGTGATACTCGATTCGAGGAGCGGGAAGCACCGTCTGCGGGTATATGGTGGACCCGGTATGGTACCCCGGGACGAGTGGTGATTTCGTGGTGTAGACGATAAGCGTGGCGGTGGGACCACTACCTGCCGGTGATTGTATTTGGACTCGGCGGTTATCGTGGGGATACCGACCGGAGTGATGTATGACATATCGTCAGGGCTAGTCGTGGTGACAGTGCCTGAGTTATGAGGATTTACGTGTCGATGCTAGACGCGGGTTTCATGATATTTCGAGTGTCGGTGTTAGACACTCAGGTTTTCCACGATTTCTACGTATTGTCGGTGGACATACGGGGTTGATATCCTCAAACTTATATATATATATATATATGGATACATACAGGAATATGTTTTCATGATGTTTTGGGTGTCGATGTTAGACACTCAGGTTCCATGAGACTTACAGGATATGAGTGCCGATCTGTGGATGCGGTGCCTGAGGATTTGGGATTTGATGTGTCAGTGAGGGACACTGGTGTTTTTCCATGCTGATGATTTTGCATGAGATTTTATTATATCATCCCATACACTCGGGATTATTTTTGATATGCATTGCTTCATGTAGTTGTAATACCTTGATGATGTACCTTTACATGATTGTTGCATATTCTTATTGTCATACTTATGCTATCAGATTACCTAGGACAGATTAATCGCTATTCGTGCATACTTGCGATTATAGTATGATGTTATTTACTATTCACGAGTTGAAAACTCACCCCCGTTGTGCCACAGTGTTTTTCAGGACTTACCCTCAGAGTAGTCGCGGCAGGGCGTCTTCTCATCTCTACTTTTGCGGATACCGCTACGTTTGGCTGTGAGGCCTTTGCTTTTTGGTGGGTTTGCGGTTATCTGTTTGCACATTGTATATCTTATTGTTGGATCTAGTATTCTCCATCTACCACTTCTTGTATTTGACTTAGAGACGTGTTGTGAGGATTCGGTGTTGTATTATTATTTGGTGACTTTGGGCGTCGTGCTCGTGGGAGCCGGTTTTGTGAAAAGTTTTACTTCTTTATGCAGTTTTCTTTTATATTTCTTTGCTTCGGCATCGTATATATGTTTGTGGTGGTTGTCACCGCCGTTGGGCGTGATTTGCTCCCGTTTGGGATGCTTTATATACTGTCTATGTTGTACCCGTTTTCGGGGATAGTTTTTACAAAGGAGGTGCTGCCAAAATTTTCAAGAAAGAAAACTAGAGTTAGAGATTTTACTTGCGATTTTCCAAATCTTTTAAACTATGTTTTTTTCCATTTATCCAATTTTGGGTGGTTTAGATTTCTGGGTTTCGGCTTACTTAAGTTGCGTACGCCTGTAGACGTTACGTAGTTTAAGCGCCGGTTACGGTCCAAATTTTGGGTCATGACACAACAATAGCTTTCAGGAGACTATTCAGATTGCACCTTTTGTGGCTTTGTATGGTAGGAAGTGTCGATTGCCAGTCTGTTGGACCGAACACTGTAAGAGTAGGGTTTTATGACCCCAGCTAGTTCAGGAGACTACGGAGAAGATCCAGCTGATTCAGGACAGGATGAGAGCTTGTTAGTTGTATGTATGCCCTAGAGTCCAGTATTGTAAAGATGATGTATAATATATTGGATGCTTGGACATATATAGAGAGGACTTTCTTGCTCGATATGATAGTATGCTATCTGGTTGCTCTTTATCTTAACATGTATACTTGTCTCTTTATACTGTCTTATAGTTACATGTTGGTAAAGCCCTTAGGATGTGTACTTGACTACCTGGACTATGATGCGGATCATACTAGTGGGGACATGGTAGTCCATAAGTACATCCTTCAAGGTCCCTAGTCGTGGGTGTATCGAGACGGGGCATCGATATACCAGAGTAGACTAGCGTATACGCTTCTCGATCCATGAGATGGGCGATGGATAATCCCATATCCATTGGTGTTTGACATCAGAGATGGTATACGGGTGCTCAGTGGAGACTGGGTACACTGGATGGACTCGCCGAGAACTCCCAGATGGTATTATACCTCACGTCAGATGGCAGTTCTGTGGTGACACTTGTGCAGGTTAGTCTGTAGACCCGAGATCGTCATAGAGTCTTGTGTGATTCCCACTGTACTTTGATTTCCACCTTACCACGTCCATGAGGACGTGCAAAACGGTGGTTTTTGGGTACAGTCCCGAGTCACATGAAGGCAATGAGCGATAGGAGGGGTTTCGTCTCTCCCTGTATTGGGGGTTGATGTTGCGATGTGCTCGATTGGCCGTAATAGGGAAGTCCCTGGCCAGGGCTGATTTAGAGATTTACTGGTAAGTGTTACCAGTAGTTTCTCGACCCGTTATGAGCCTCACATCGGCACGACTTATCGGTTATTGGGGTCTGACGTTTACCACCCCTAGACTTGATATGCGACATATCTGACGAAGAGACCGGACTGTACGGTAGTGTTGCCGGTTGGCTCGATGGGAGTTGTAGCAGGTTCGCTTGTTTTCTTCGGATCGCTCAATACCCGGGTGGCCGTTACATTTAGCTGACCGCTTGCAGCTTGGGGGTGCTTGATATGATCATCACCCACTGCCGGCGTATTGACAAGTCTTAGAGTCCCACAAAGGAGTTACCTAGTCCAGGCGAAACGTTGTGGTGCGCATATGCGATATGCACATGGACCTGGTTAAAATGCGCGTATGAGATACCGTATATTAATCGGGCGGCTTGCTTTTGGTCGGGTCATATGTGATATGACCGGATTGCTAAATCAAGTGTTGATTTATCATTTAACCATTAGTTTCTCACTAGAAATCCTTTCTTGTATTTTAGGATGTATGCATGCATGTATGCATTCATTCTTGTTCATGCACATATGGATGTGCATGCACACACACATACATACATCATCCTTCATGGTTGTATATACATAGAAAATGGTGGCAATATAAGACTCACACCTTGTGTTAATATATAGATTATTATTTGTATTTGTGTTAAAAACAAAAGAAAAGAAAAAGGGTAATTCATGGTTTTGTTTCTACACTCTTCTTTGACCTAACCTTGCTCACCCACCTTTTAACCATGGATTAACTTTCCTTTTGTGTTTTAACTCAAATTCAATAATATCTTTATGATTTAACCATGGTTTGAGATGAGAAGTGGAAAATATATATACATATATTTTCTATTTTTTCATGAGAGATTATTTTCTCTTGTTCTTCAAAAAGCCATCATCTTCTTCCTCCTTGCTCTTTTGCTCTCTAGATTTCTCTAGTGAGAAAAACACTCACCAAGTTAGGATTTTGAAGTGAGAAAAGCCACCACAACACCATTCTACACAAGTCTTGCCCACTTGTGAAGAGTGTTAGCTTCATTTTCTTCTCTTGATCAAGTGAAGTTGCAAGCTTGCACAAAGGAGCTTCGGGTGGATCGTCGTGGACATTAGAAGACCTCAAGCGAACCCTTTTCCAACCCTCAAGTGGCCAAGGAGTCTAGCGTAGGGAGCTACAAAGGTTGTACTCTCAAAACCCTAGCCTTTGTTACTTGTGATGTTGTTTAAGTTATGAAACCCTAATTTTCTAGGAATGATTCTTTGTGTGTTCACTTAGCACCTTAAAAATTTAATTTTGAGACATGTGATGCTTCCAAACCCTTCATAAGGTGCAAGGTGAACCTAACATTGGTATTAGAGCCGACCTAGAACTTTAGGCGACACTTTAATGAAGTTAAAACTCCGATCGAACCGAGAAATATGGATTTTTAGCACTTTCTGGACATTTTTTCAAAACTGTTATTTTTCAGAATTAAAAATAAGTAAAAAATTCAGCAGGGAATTGTAAGAACAACTGTAGAAAACGAAGCCCTAATGCTTTAATCCCACCGCGGAACCGCGGCTAAAGCTTGCTACGGCCGCGGCTCCGCGGCCGTACAAATGCATTAAGCCCTCGTTTTTGTACAGTGATCTTTATACCTGCTTGTATACTTTTTTGGGTATTTTTAATATGGTTTCAGTGATATATGTTCTGGAGATTGTTTTAGATTTGGTGATTCGATCGGAATTTTAATCTCGTGCCTTTTTCCGGGTAATTTAGAAAGTATTGAAATGTTCGAACGAGTATCATTACCTCACCTTTTCACGGGGTTGAAATATGTGCAAGTTTTTTTTATGGTGGACCCTCTAGAAGACAACAATCCTTAACTCGATTTGACCGTCTTGAAATGCCTTTTGAACCTTAGGGTTTGAGGCAGTACGGCGTGCCACATGAGAGGCATTGGCTTGACCCTTCTACGGCTGGACCGTTACTACTGTGACATACTCCGGGTTTTTGAACTCCGCTCAAGTGTTGAGCTTTAGGGAATTTTAGGTATTTGATCATTCGTTCGAAAACTTCAATACTGTCTATTTATCTGGAATGTGATGCAATATGTGGAATTCATATAGTTAGGCATGAAATACGAAGTATGTGATATTTCGCATTTACGATGTCTAAAGAGAATGTGGATTCCAAATATTGCAGTTTTACACTTTCTTTTCTGCTACCGTAAGTGTAATATGTGATATCGCCGGTTTCGTTGCTATATGTCAACGACAATTGGGATGCGCATATTTACTTACGTTGATGACATGTGATGTTCTGTGTTGCTGGATATGTTATATTGGATCGTCGCGTTCTGAATAGCCGAGGTTTTTTGTGTGAGATGAGTGTTTTTATTTTCATTCATGTAAAATTAAAAGTATGCAATATTCTTTTATTGGGGCACTTCCGGAATGAGGTTGATATCACCATTTGTATATTATTTACTTTTCCGCACTAGGATAGACCCAAGGAGGAGAGCACAAGTAACCGGGTTCTGGAGTCCAGTGGGAGACCAACTCGAGCAGTCGAGTCTGGGTCTCCTAACTCTAGAATTGGTAGGGTTGCTTGCCGCTCTCGTAGGGGTCTAGGGGTGTGAGTTTGGCTATTCGTCGCGACCGTGGAATCCGTGTTTTATAGAGGCTCAAAATAAAACACGGACGTCCTAGTATATCCAATGTTTCATATGATTCTTCTGCTGCGATATCTGTGATGTGATCATGTGATGTGCTGTGACAGATACTATATATAGTATATATGATATATTATATAGACGTTACTTATGTTTTACACCCGCGCTAGCCCTGCCCTGCCGTTAGTTACCTAACCTAACGGTGCACGATGGGATATCGAGGCGAATGCGGATGGCATAAGTGTACGTCGTATTTATCTGTAATGTTTAGGTGACTTAAATGATGGGACTTCATTAATGTGATTAATGAAAGAAAAGAAACCTAAAAGATGTTGTAGAATCAAATTTTTCAAAAAGGGTAGCTACAGTTTTGCTTTGCATAGCGGTATATATGATATACCCTGCACCTTATTCGATGGGGAAAGAGCCGAGATCCCTTCACCGGGAGTGACCTCTTTAGCAAAACTGACAGATGCTATAACATTCGGTTTGACTTTTGACTGCTTTTGGAGTTTTGCTTTGCATAGCGGTATATATGATATATCCTGCACCTTATTCGATAAGGAAAGAGCCGAGATCTCTTCACCGGGAGTGACCTCTTTAGCAAAACTAATGAAAGCCTCAAAATCACTCCATTTCAAAATTTCACTCGATTCTACAACGATATCAAGTTCATTACGCAATAGGTTTTCAGAAAAACCTGTCGTAGCCCTCCGTAATTTCAGATAAGTCCTACTTAGTATTCGTGCTACGTTTGTTGACCTCCGTCCAGGCGTAGTGTGCGGTAGCTAACTAGTATTTATCTGCTTATGCATATGATGCAGATTGGATTAGGGTAGTCGTACGACCTTGTTGACCTCCGTCAAGGGTCGTGCGGGTGGGTTTGATTCAATCAAGAAATGACGGGTTGAACTTGACTTGCACCCTATGATTTGTTGACCTCCGTCAAGGTCATGGGATGCTTGGGGCAAAATATTATCGGGAATTTCAAGTGTTGAGATTTGCAATGAGATTGCATACCTTCTATGAGATAGTTGGATCCTGATACCCACTGTGAGTAATTGTTACTCCTGGGAGAGTTTTACACAGGACAATTAGCCGATCAAGTAGGTGTCTAGAAAGGTGTCAACGGGGTTACGCCTCTGGGAAAACGAGGTTTACTTTAATTAGGTCCGTGCGAAAGCACGGGGAACCTCCCCCAAAGTACCGACATTGGCCTGGCTGAAAGATTGGCGAAGTTGTAGGGTGTAATTAATCCCGGCTAGTCTTTCCTTTTAGGGTTTGAAGGAAGATTTGATAAAAACAGTGGGAGCCATCTTGATTAGATAAAATAATAACCAATCTGATCTTGCAAGAGCATACGCTAAAGTGTTTTCTTCTCTTTCTCTCCAGGTAGCGACCATTTCATGCCTTAATCAAGATAATAATATGGATGTATTGACCGAACCCGCATGTTATACTGTGCTGGGGAACGTTGGTTCCGTTCTTTCTTATAAGAGTTATAGGACTGAACAGGATATAGGGGAATACCAGGATTCCCATGCCACCCGAATGAAGAAAGTACATGTTGATGCATTTTCTTCGGGTGTGTTCGTTACGGAGAACTGTTTCTCCATTTGCTCTACGTCCTGGGTATTAGATACCGGGTCAGGATCCCATATATGTAATCAGTTACATGGGCTTAGAAAAGGTAGAGAACTTGGAGAAGGTGATAAAGACATAAGGGTTGGAAATGGTGCAATTGTTGCAGCTAAAACCATCGGGGAATATCACCTTGTATTGCCAACTGGTAATACATTGGTTCTGAACGAATGCTATTACATGCCGAACCTGATATGCAACATTATATCGGTTTCTTTACTAAGTAAAGAGGGATATAATTTTGTATTACAGGATAATGTTATGAACATTTTCCTTAACCAAAAGTTGGTTGGATCAGGCACGTTGTGTAATGGCATTTATGTTCTAAATCAATCAACAGTTCTGAGCATAACAAACACACACAAGAGGAAGAGTTCAGAACTGAACGAATCCTTCTTGTGGCATTGTAGACTCGGTCATATAAATGCGACACGGCTAGCTAAGTTGCATAAGGATGGATATTTGAAACCGTTCGAATTTTCATCTTATGACACTTGCCAGTCATGTCTCAAAGGCAAGATGACCAAGACTCCGTTTACGGGACACGGAGAAAGAGTTTCCGAACTCTTAGGACTGATACATAGTGATGTATGCGGTCCCATGTCTACACATGCCAGGGATGGTTCTTCGTACTTCATTACATTCACTGATGATCTCTCTAGATTCGGATATGTGTTCTTGATGAAACACAAATCAGAAGCTTTTGAGAAATTTAGAGAATATAAACAAGAAGTCGAGAACCAAACCGGAAAAAGTATTAAAATTCTTCGATCTGATCGAGGAGGTGAATACTTAAGCAATGAATTCCTGGACTTCCTAAAAGAGAATGGGATTCTCTCTCAGCTAACTCCTCCATATACACCACAGCACAATGGTGTATCGAAACGGAGGAACCGCACCCTATTAGATATGGTGCGCTCAATGATGAGTATAGCTGAGTTACCTATTTCCTTTTGGGGATATGCACTGGAGACAGCAGCATACCTACTGAATAGGGTTCCTAACAAACCCCTGCCTACCACCCCATATGAGATATGGGAGGGGAAGAGACCATATCTTAATTTTATTAAGATATGAGGTTGCCCGGCCTATGTCAAAAGACAAAAACCGGACAAACTCGAGACAAGATCTGTTTTGTGTAAGTTTGTTGGATATCCCAAGCATTCGCGAGGGTATATCTTCTACCACAGTGAGGAACAAAGGGTGTTTGTTGCTCAACATGTCACCTTTTCAGAAAAGGAATTTCTTGCAAAAGAGATTAGTGGCTCTGAGGTAGAACTGGAAGAGGTTCCAGCTGTACAAACCATAACAGAAGATTTGGTAGAACCAGAGAATTCGGTAGTTCCCGATGAACCCCGGCCACTCCGCCGATCTAGTAGGGTTCCTCACCCACCTTAGAGATACTACGGTTTTCTCATGGATGGTGGGAGCGAGGATTGCATCATGGTTGATGATGACCCAACTAGCTTCGAGCAGGCCATCACGAGTGGAGACTCAGAGAAATGGCTGAATACAATGCGGTCCGAGATGGAATCCATGTACACCAACAAAGTATGGACTTTGGAAGTTGCTCCTGAAGGGGTAAAACCCATTGGGAGCAAGTGGATCTTCAAGAAAAAACTTGGTGTAGATGGGAAAGTGGAGACTTTCAAAGCTAGACTCGTTGCAAAGTGTTTTCGTCAAAGACCAGGTGTGGACTATGACGAAACCTTTTCTCCAGTAGCTATGCTTAAATCCATCCGGATCATGCTTGCCATCGCTGCATATCATGACTATGAAATCTGGCAAATGGATATTAAGACCGCCTTTCTAAACGGAGATTTAGAAGAGTGCGTGTACATGACTCAGCCAGAGGGCTTCGTAGATAGTGGGAGCAGCGGGAAGGTGTGCAAGCTGCTTAAATCCATTTATGGATTAAAGCAAGTATCGCGGAGTTGGAACATCTGCTTTGACGCCGTTATCAAAGAGTTTGATTTCGTCAAAAACGTAGATGAATCTTGTATCTACAAGAAGGTAGCAGAGAATAAGGTTGTCTTCCTCGTATTGTACGTGGACGACATACTCTTGATAGGAAATGACATTCCTATGCTGCAATCGGTGAAGCTCTTCTTATCACAAAGATTCTCAATGAAAGATCTTGGTGATGCCTCCTGCATATTGGGAATTATGATCTATAGAGATAGATCTAAAAGGATATTGGGATTGTCCCAATCCAGGTACATTGACACCATACTAGAGAGGTTTAGTATGGAAGAATCCAAGCGTGGGAACTTACCCACGATCTCTGGAGTCACTCTCTCCAAAGAGATGTCTCCCAAGACTGATTTGGAGAGAGCTCGCATGCAAGGGATACCCTATGCTTCGGCAGTAGGCTCTATCATGTACGCGATGCTATGTACCAGACCCGATGTAGCATACTCACTAAGTGTAGTGAGTAGGTATCAAGCTGATCCTGGAGAGAGTCACTGGACAGCTGTGAAGAGCATTCTCAAGTACTTACGAAGAACTAAAGAGATGCTCTTGGTGTATGGTAACGGAGAACTCCAAGTGGAGTCCTTTACCGATTTGAGCTTCCAGAGTGATAAGGACGACTCTAAGTCGCAGTCGGGATTTGTCTTTACCCTTTACGGAGGGGCGGTTAGCTGGAAGAGTTCCAAGCAGGAAACCGTGGTAGACTCGACGATGGAGACTAAATACATCGCTGCCAACGATGCTGCCAAAGAGGCTGTCTGGATCAAGAAGTTCATTACTGAACTTGGAGTGGTTCCATCCATTGAGCATCCAATACCTTTGTATTGCGATAACAATGGAGCAGTGGCTTTGGCCAAGGAACCCAGGTCCCATCTGCGATCCAGGCATATTCTGAGGCGGTATCACCAGATCCGGGAGATAGTTGATCGCCGGGAGATCGAGGTCAGGAGGGTTGACACGAAGAACAACACAGCGGATCCACTCACGAAGGCCATTCCCAAGATATAGTTTGAGAGACTCTTCGGGATGCTCGGTATGCGATACTACAGCAGCTGGCCCTAGTGCAAGTGGGAGATTGTTAGTTGTATGTATGCCCTAGAGGCCATATTGTACAGATGATGTATATTATATTGGATGCTTGGACATATATAGAGAGGACTTTCTTGCTCGATATGATAGTATGCTATCTGGTTGCAATTTATCTTAACATGTATACTTGTCTCTTTATACTGTCTTATAGTTACATGTTGGTAAAGCCCTTAGGATGTGTACTTGACTACCTGGACTATGATGCGGATCATACTAGTGGGGACATGGTAGTCCATAAGTACATCTTTCAAGGTCCCTAGTCGTGGGTGTATCGAGTCGGGGCATCGATATACCAGAGTAGACTAGCGTATACGCTTCTCGACCTATGAGATGGGCGATGGATGATCCCATATCCATTGGTGTTTGACATCAGAGATGGTATACGGGTGCTCAGTGGAGACTGGGTACACTGGAAGGACTCGCCGAGAACTCCCAGATGGTATTATACCTCACGTCAGATGGCAGTTCTGTGGTGACACTTGTGCAGGTTAGTCTGTAGACCCGAGATCGTCATAGAGTCTTGTGTGATTCCCACTGTGCTTTGATTTCCAGCTTACCACGTCCATGAGGACGTGCAAAACGGTGGTTTTTGGGTACAGTCCCGAGTCACATGAAGGCAATGAGCGATAGGAGGGGTTTCGTCTCTCCCTGTATTGGGGGTTGATGTTGCACTGTGCTCGATTGGCCGTAACAGGGAAGTCCCTGGCCAGGGCTGATTTAGAGATTTAATGGTAAGTGTTACCAGTAGTTTCTTGACCCGTTATGAGCCTCACATCGGCACGACTTATCGGTTATTGGGGTCTGACGTTTACCACCCCTAGACTTGATATGCGACATATCTGACGAAGAGACCGGACTGTACGGTAGTGTTGCCGGTTGGCTCGACGGGAGTTGTAGGGTGGCCGTTACGTTTAGCTGACCGCTTGCGGCTTGGGGGTGCTTGATATGATCATCACCCACTGCCGGCGTATTGACGAGTCTTAGAGTCCCACAAAGGAGTTACCTAGTCCAGGCGAAATGTTGTGGTGCGCATATGCGATATGCACATGGACCCGGTTAAAATGCGTGTATGAAATACCGTATATTAATCGGGCGGCTTGCTTTTGGTCGGGTCGTATGTGATATGACCGGATTGCTAAATCAAGTGTTGATTTATCATTTAACCATTAGTTTCTCACTAGAAATCCTTTCTTGTATTTTAGGATGTATGCATGCATGTATGCATTCATTCTTGTTCATGCACATATGGATGTGCATGCATACACACATACATACATCATCCTTCATGGTTGTATATACATAGAAAATGGTGGCAATATAAGACTCACACATTGTGTTAATATATGGATTATTATTTGTATTTGTGTTGAAAACAAAAGAAAAGAAAAAGGGTAATTCATGGTTTTGTTTCTACACTCTTCTTTGACCTAACCTTGCTCACCCACCTTTTAACCATGGATTAACTTTCCTTTTGTGTTTTAACTCAAATTCAATAATATCTTTATGATTTAACCATGGTTTGAGATGAGAAGTGGAAAATATATATACATATATTTTCTATTTTTTCATGAGAGATTATTTTCTCTTGTTCTTCAAAAAGCCATCATCTTCTTCCTCCTTGCTCTTTTGCTCTCTAGATTTCTCTAGTAAGAAAAACACTCACCAAGTTAGGATTTTGAAGTGAGAAAAGCCACCACAACACCATTCTACACAAATCTTGCCCACTTGTGAAGAGTGTTAGCTTCATTTTCTTCTCTTGATCAAGTGAAGTTGCAAGCTTGGACAAAGGAGCTTCGGGTGGATCGTCGTGGACATTAGAAGACCTCAAGCGAACCCTTTTCCAACCCTCAAGTGGCCAAGGAGTCTAGCGTAGGGAGCTACAAAGGTTGTACTCTCAAAACCCTAGCCTTTGTTACTTGTGATGTTGTTTAAGTTATGAAACCCTAATTTTCTAGGAATGATTCTTTGTGTGTTCACTTAGCACCTTAAAAATTTAATTTTGAGACATGTGATGCTTCCAAACCCTTCATAAGGTGCTAGGTGAACCTAACAGAGAGCAGCCCAGTGCAGACAGAAATCATATGCCGACCGTCGTCATCGCAGACTTGAGTTCGCAGTGGGGGATCATGTATTCCTACGGATTTCTCCGATGAAGGGCGTTATGAGATTTTGGAAAAATAGGAAGCTCAGTCCCAGATTTGTTGGTCCTTTCGAGATCTTTGAGCGAGTTGGTACCGTTTCCTATCGTTTGGCACTCCCGCCCAGTTTTCCGGATGTTCACCCCGTATTTCATGTGTCGATGGTTCGTAGATACCTTCATGACCCTTCTCACATGATTTATCACCAGACCGTTCAGCTTGAGCCCGATCTTTCGTTCACCGAGCAGCCGGTAGTTATATTGGATCGGCAGGTGAAGAAACTTCGTTCAAAGGTCTTGCCATTTATGAAGGTACTTTGGCATAGCCCAACTGGTGAGGAGATCAGTTGGGAGGCCGAGAGCGAGATGCAGAAGAAATTCTCTCATCTTTTTGAAGGTACGCTTAGTAAGAATTTTAAATTCGGGGACGAATTTCTTTAAGGGGAGGAGATTGTAACACCTTAGAATACGATTAGTGTTAATTAAGTGTTAATGCGGGTTTTTAAGGAAAAGTTTACCAAACTGGTTTCTTCACATCTTATAATAATTAATTAATATTTTTATTATTATTTGTTATGGCTTGCATACACTTGTGCATGTTAGTGTGGTGGTTAGTTAGTGTTAATCGTGTTAAGTGGCCATGACACCTTAAGCAAATCCATGCCTTGAATTAACCTTGCCATTAGATATTTTGTGTGAGAGTTATCATTAAGTTTTGGAATAAGGGAGGTGGGTAGATGAGTCATGGAGGCTTTAATGCAAGCATTAATGGTGGAGTGGGGGAGAGTAAGTGTAAGGCTAAAGCTCACCCTACACTCACCCTCTCATCATTATCTTCTCTCACTTTCTCATTCTTATCCCTTCTCAATTATTCTTCATCTCTCTAACTCTCAAACTGAAACCATCACCATCTCTTCACAAATCCTTGCAAAACTTCATTTAAACACCATGAAAACACTTCTCATGTCATGTTTTAGCTACTAGGTTTCCTTGGAGCTTGGAAAGATTGGATTTTTGAGCAAGAGTGGCTAGGTAATGACCTCTAACTGATAATTAGGTGTTTATATTGTTATGTTGCCTTGTAATTGTGGTTTAGAACACTAAATGTATAGTTTCGTGCACATATCGTATTTTTAGTGTCATATTAGAGTCTCTGTGATCTGCTATGGCCTGGAATCTTTACTGTAAAATCTAGCAATGTAGTAGTGTTGCACTAGTGGCTCTGAGTGTACACCTGAAGCACGAACCCAACCTGGGCGGTTTTGGCCGGCGATAATGAAGGGAA
This sequence comes from Agapanthus africanus, assembly GCA_030015575.1. NCBI lineage: Eukaryota > Viridiplantae > Streptophyta > Magnoliopsida > Asparagales > Amaryllidaceae > Agapanthus > Agapanthus africanus. The sequence continues at coordinate 503,973,128 of CM057337.1, forward strand.
ATCCAGCGACCTCGGCTTTTTAGTGGAGTCGGGGCTTTGGTTTTGTAGGGTAGCTGTCTACAGTTGTTTAGAGGTGTTTGGAACTGTTTGATTTTTAGGTTTTGACAGTATACAAAATCTGGGATCACATTGATATAATCTATTGTTTTGACTACGCGCGTTACGTTATCCGACACGGTTCGTGATCTTATGTAACTGCTGCACTTGGGTTGGTTTCGGGATGTCGCTATACACGTTAGCCACTAGATGAACACTTGAGAGTTGGATTGGAGTTGGTGCGTCGGTCAAACGTAGTTTGTACGTGGTATTGGTCGATTTCTGAGATTTGCACTTGTTATGTTTGTGTTAATAGGATCGCAAGCGGGGACTTCGAACGCTGCGAAGAAAGGGAAGCAGGTGATTGGATCTACCTAGCTCGAGATTGTCGGTGAGTAGATTTAACATCTACGGGGAAATCGTCCATATGGCGTTAAGCATCAGGGCTAGATATGATATGATATTAGCCACATGTTTATATTCACATAGAGATGGTGCATGAACTTCATTGCATATTATTACTTGTTGTGCCTTACTTGTTGTGCCTGGATTTGTACCCATTGGACACTGCACTATTATTTACAGTTCATGTTGCACGATCACTAATTGTATGCTACACACACACTGTCAGTAATTGTCATGATACGCACAACACATGTACATATGTGATATTGTACTGATTAATGACATTGAAGCATTGATTCATATGCGATGGCGCATATGAAATATAGCATACATGCATACTTACATGCTTAGACATATACCTTGCTATAGCTACTTGTTCACTTTATATGATATTGCGTTGGATTTTGGATAATTGGAAACCGCATGATATATTTAATAACTTGATGCATTTAAATAGCGGATTTTCTCTTGATATCCTCATATTACCGTTCTATATTGCATACATCATATTACATGGATTTACGCATTGAGATATGGATTTCATGTGATTTTATGAATTTGAGAACCGCGGGGATATTTCAAGAAATGTGTATTGTCTTGAAAACCCGGTTTCTCTTGATATGATATTTCAGTGCGTTCACCATGAGTTTCTCGGTTCTAAGGCTTGTGTTAGATACCCGATTCGAGGAGAGGTAGGCACCGTCTGCGGGTACATGGTGGACCCGGTTAGGTACCCCGGGGCAAGCATACTCGTATTGTTAGGCGGTGAGCCCGGCGGAGGGAGTATTACCTAGCGGTGATAGTATTTGGACTCGGCGGAGATCTGGAGGATACCGACCGGAGTTATCAGATGGACATGGGCCGATCCGGGCAGACGGAGGCTATGATATAAGTATTTACGTGTCGATATTGGACACTAGTTTTCATGATGTTTTCGAGTGTCGATGTTGGACACTCAGGTTCCATGAGACGTACAGGATATGAGGCCCGATCTGAGGATGCGGTGCCTGAGGATTTTTGGATTTGGGGTGTCATTGATGGACACCAGGGTTTTTCCATGTTGATGATTTGTGCATGGGGTTTATTATTTATCCCATACTCAAGATTTATTTGATATGCATTTGATTCTTGTAGATGCAGTACCCTGGTTGTGTACCTTGATCATAATTGTTGCATATCTATATTGCCAAACTTATGCTATCAGATTACATGTGATAGATTTATCGCTGTTCGTGCATACTTGCTATTACAGTATGATGTTATTTACTATTCATGAGTTGGAAACTCACCCCCGTTGTACCACAATGTTTTGCAGGTCTGATTCTCAGAGTAGTCGTGGCAGGGCGCCTTATTATCTCTACTTTTGCGAATACCGCTACGGTTGGCTGTGAGACCTTTTGCTATAGGTGGGTTTGCGGTTATCCGATGATGTCGTTGTATATCTTTTGTATCTAGTACTCTCCATCTACCATCTTCATGTATTGACTTAGAGATGAGTTGTGAGGATCGATATTGTATATTCTTGTGACTCTGGTTGTCGTGCTCGTGTGAGCCGACCTTTGTTTTATGTTTATTATCTCATTTCTTCGCTACGGCGTCGTATATCTGTTGTGGTGGTTGTTTCCGCCTTTGGACGAGATTTTCTCCCGTTTCGGGATGTTTTACTTATCTTATGTTTGTACCCATTTCGGGGCTAGCTTTTACAAAGGAGGTGCTGCCGAAATTTTTATGAAAACAAACATAAGCTTTAAGGTTTTACTTGATGTTTCTATCTATTACTTCTTGTAATGGTTTAGATTGCTGGGTTTCGGCTTACTTAAATTGCGTTACGCCTGTTGACGTTACGTAGTCTAAGTGCCGGTCATGTGCCTAACTTGGGTCGTGACACTAGGTATGGAATATTTATATATGAGGATCTCTGCAGGCAGGGTAAACAGTCCAATGTGTGGACGACTACTAACCCGATATTCGGGCGAATACTAACACTACTTTGGGTGAATGGTCCAATGTGTGGACAACTACTAACCCGATATTCGGGCGAATACTAACCCTATTTGGGGTGAATGGTCCAATATGTGGGTAACTACTAACCCGATATTCGGGCGAATACTAACCCTTTTGAGGGCGAATGATCCAATATGTGGATGACATACAATGTGGAAATTGTTAGGAATATGTAGGCCCTAGAGGCCATTATTTTTGATATAGCGGATGCTTGGACATATATATAGAGGACTTTCTTGCTCGACATGATAGTATAAATATCAGGTTTCATTTATCTTAACATGTAGACTGATATTTATACTGTCTGTCTCTTACATGTTGATAAAGCCCTTAGGATATGTACTTGACTACCAGGACTATGATGAGATCATACTAGTGGGGCCAGGGTGGTTCAAAAGTACATCCTTTAATAAGTTCCTAGTCGAGGGAATATCGAGACTAGGGCATCGATATTCCAGAGTAGACTAGAGTATACGCTTCTTGACCCATATAATGGGCGATGGATGATCCCACATCCATTGGTGTTTGACATCAAAGATGGTATACGGGTGCTCAGTGGAGACTGGGTACACTGAACAGGACTCGCCGATGACTCCTATATGGTAGTATACGTATCGTCAGATAGAAGTTCTCTGGTGACACTGGTACAGGTTAGTCTGTAGACCCGAGATCGTCATAGAGTCTTGTGCGGCTCCCACTGTGCTTTGATTTCCTCCCTACCATGCTCAAAGGAGACGTGCAAACAGGTGGATTTTGGGTACAGTCCCGAGTCGCATGGAGGCAATGAGCGATAGGAGGGGTTTCGTCTCTCCTGGTATTGGGGGTTGATGTTGCGCTATGCTCGATTGGCTATAACTGGAAGTCCCTGGACAGGGCTGCTGCCGAGATTTACTAATAAGTGTTATAAGTAGTTTCTCGAACTGTTATAGGCCAGATATCGGCATAATTTATCACGTTACTCGGTACTGACGTTTACCACCCATAGACATGATATGCGACATATCAGACGAAGAGACCGGACTGTACGGTAGTGTCGCTGATAGGTTTCATGGAGAGTATAGATGAGCTAGCTTGTTGATCTTCATATCACTCAATACCCGGGTAGTCGTTATGTCCAGCTAGTACCGCTGACGGCTTGTAGGTGATTGATGTGATCATCACCTACTGCTGACGTATTGACGAGTCTTTAGAGTCCCACACAGAAGTTTCCTGGTTTGAGCGAAACGAGTAAGACATATATGTGATGTGTGTGTGCTCGATTAAATACGTGTACGTGATATCGTATTGTAATCTGGCAGTTATCTGTTATCGGTTCGGTTATATGTGATATAACCAGATTGTCGAATCAAATGTTGATTTGATAATGTGATATACATATATATGATATTAGCCGGTTCTATGTGATATAACCGGATTATTAAATCAAGTGTTGATTTAATAATGTGATATATTTTATATGTGATATAAATATATCTTAACTAATATCATTAGCTCACTAATTATTCTTCATAATATATATATGGTATATATATATCATATATATATATATATATCATATATATATGATATATATATGATATATATATATATCATATATATATATGATATATATATGATATATATATATATAATGAAGCATGGCATAATTTCTATTTTTGAGAAAAATAGAAAAGAGGTGGAAAATGAGAGCATAGTTGCAAGCATGGTGTTTATTCATAGTTTATTCATCTTGACTCACTATTCAAGCATGGTTGCAATTTTATATTGGATAATTCCATGCTTGAATGAGTAAGGGTCAAGATTTGCCATTCATTATAGTCTCATTCTCAACACTAAGCCATTTTTTTTGAGTTGCTCCCATGGTTGCTCTCTAGCTTCATCTTCCTCCTCAAATGTCATGGTTCAAGCTTCAACCCTCACATGAGATGTGAATCATGAAGCTTAAACATAATCTTGTGAGCTTTTAACATCCCCTACTTCACCATCCAACACCAAACTAGTAATTTGGTGTGGTGTGTTTGCTACACTAAAGGAGTTTAGTATAGAGTTAGCTTGGGCTAGAGAGACTTCAGGTGGATCGTCTTTGGCACGAAGATCACGAAGGAGGGTCGTTCAACTCGAAGAGGAGCCTTGTAGAGTCGCGTGGACTCCAACCCGGAGCTTTAGAAGATAAGGACTAGAACTACAAAGGTTGTATGCTCTTTTCTTCTCTTGAATTAATCACATCACTAAGTCAAACCCTTATAATCTAGTAATGATCATGTTAGTCTAACTTAGCACCTAATAAAAATTAAAATGCGGCATGCTTGATTCCTCTAGAACCTCATGGTGGTGTTAAGGTAGACTTTCAAAAATTCTATGCATATAGGTATACGCCCTAATTCTAATTCTTCAAAACCTTTATACAAAATAACGGGGATGGGTAGTTTGATTAGGCACGGAGATACGGAACTCGGATTCCCCTACTACTCGATCATGATCCCGGGAAGTGAAACGGCACATTTCACTTCCCCAGTTGTTGTTCTGTGGCCACAACGGAATAATCGCGAGTATCCGGACCCTTGTTTAACAAACCAATACGAACTATTACCTTCACTTATACTTCCTACCGCATACCTTCACACAACGTACCACTTACTCATCTACACGCATACCCCCATCAACATGTCTTAATTTTGTGCATTTCATACCTTTACACCCTTTACTTCATGTCGGCATACATACATCATACTCTTATATACACATGTTCGTTCCTATGCTCTTACTTCCATATGAGGCAATCCTACTCGAGTATAACTCGCTGACGGACTTTCCTATTTCCCCTTTTTGGAATGTCCGTTAGATGAGAAGGAGTTTTTTTATGAGGATTTAGGTGTGGAGCCGACTAACGAAGATTATGCAGAGTTGACGTCGGAGGATTAACTAGTTTTCTTTGTCGCCCACTTTTTTAGGGCTTTTCTTCTTTTTGATGTAATTAAACAATTTAGTTTATGTTACTCTTTCCCTTGGAATGTAATAAAGTTTGGTTAATGGAAATAAATGCCTTTCGCTTTTATTGTTTTATTTTGGTACGCATCCTGCATGTTAAATATTCATACGCTTAACGTAACTGTATGGAATAGACCACCTTCAATGCAGTTAGGTTGCGAACCATGCCACGTCATCCTTCTCCTTCTTTTGGGAAGCGGGGCGTGACAGGTTTCAGCGGTGGCCCATGGAGGTCCAGTCTTGTATACTAAAACGAAACTGTTAACTGACTTATTATATTTGTGAATCTCATCCACTTGTATCAATTTCATAAAGTTTTCCTATTCCTCATCCTTTCCTTGACATTCTGTACCGTGACCATTCCCATCCTTCTCAGGTCATAGAAAATCTTCAGGATGAGGACAACATGTCAGATATCACCTTTGAAGCTACGCTTGGATATTCAGACGACGAAGCAATAAGTCCCCAAATAAATATCCCCAAGGATGATATAGAAGATGGAGAAGGAGAACCCCTCAGTAGAAGAGGAAAATCCCGTTGAGGAAAAGGAATCCAAGGAGGAGGAAGAACCTGAAGAGGACGTCCCTGCTGAAGAGGAAGATCCGGTTGAAGAAGTGGAAGATCCCGATGAGGAAGAGGAATCTGCGGAGGAGGAAGAGCCCGAGGAGGAGGCCCCCGCTTAGGAGGATATTCCGGTGGAAGGGGAAGAACTAAGAGAATACGGGCCGCACATGTGGTTTATTGGGAAAACACTCTATATTCGGGAACATGCTTATTGATGTGTTCGCCGTAACCCTCCGCAACTCTATCGTCGGGATGTACCAGGCTCTCCTTTCTTTTACAGTTTTGCAAGAAAGTCTAACAACCTTCTTACTCTATAAAAAGATAAAATAAAAACGCCGAGCCAATAACGTGCAGTTCCCGCCCTATAATTGATGGACGATTAGCACCTGTTTAGTTCTTAGTTTTTTAGTGAACCGAATAAGCTATGTATAGAAGTAGGAACCTATTTAATAATTCCTTGTATTCCCATGAGCATCATTAACAAAATCTTGATTTCAACAATTGTACTCTTGTGTCTCTCGTTTTTATTATTCCTTACTAGTTCTCCGCTGGCATAAATTATTACTTCTCCTGCAAGTTACTATCCTATGTCCTTCGCTGCCTGGTTGTACCTAACTTCCTCTAATTCAGATCACCATGGCTGGACGACATCATCACTGCAACCGAAGAGGAAATGGATTCAATGAAGCCACTGCCCAACAAGCAGCGATGCTACAAACGATGCAAGGACTACTGGAGCAACAGCAGCAGCAGACTACTGCCCTTCATCAAGAGCTGCGTGAAAGTAGGTAGCAATAAGCAAAAATTTTAAAATAAGTACTGGCCCAGTTCCTCAAGGCTCGGCGGGAGTGAAATAGTTCAGATCACTCCACCCTAAGATTTTTTCAGGAAAGGAAACTCCCTTAGAAGCAGAGGAATGGCGCAAGGGAACAGTCAACGATCTCGGTGCCGCCCAAATTGAAGGGTTCCATAGCACGGCAGCAAAGTTTCGGGAGGCATCGTCAATGCCAAATACAAAAATTTTCCATTCTAGCTAACCCTAACCCTAGAATCGTATAATAGAAATCCGACGGAATTATATACAAACAATTTGTAACTAAAAGTGAACATGGAATACAACTTTTGTAGACCGGTCCTTCACTTCATTAACTTCATGTAGTAGTCCCTTCGCTGCGATCATGAAGTCCCGGACTCTAGAGAGGCTCCCAGGAAGAAACGAACATACTTGCATCGAAGTCTTCGAGACCGAAGATGATCTACGTCGAGGAGACACTAACTCAAGCTATCTCTTCAAAAATTGTGGAATTAGTGAAGCAAACACACTATACTAAATGGAAAGTAGTAGAGGATGATGAAGTAGAGAGTGGGCTCACTTTAGAATTGATTTTCTCACATTTTTTTCTCACATCTCCATTGAAGCTAGAAAACTTTGAGGAAGAAGAAGATAAAGTGAAGTTGTGATGAATGAATTCATGAGGTTAAAAATGCAACCATGGTTAGTGTATGTCATGCACTAACCATTTTAGAGAATAAACCATGCTATGAGGTTAAGGGTTGGGTTAATAAATTTCCTAAGCTAGACAAAAGTGTGGACTTAGTCAAAGGTTCATACAAGCTTCTACAAGCTTTGAACATTAAACTAATTCTTCACTAATTTGTTTAACTTTGAATAAAATTATAAACCCTAACTTAACCCTAGCATGGTATAAGTCTCATACATGCTTGTTGCATATGTAACCTAGCATGACACAAATATACATATCACATATATACAATGTGCACATCAAGTGAGAAAAGAAATCATAAGTGAGCTAATACTAGTTAATATAAATTAACATATCAAATACATAATTCTACATTAGATTATCAAATCAACTCTTGATTTAATAATCCGGCTATATCACATATAACTGACTAATATTTATATGTAACAACTTATCGAATCAACTCTTGATCCGATAATCCAGCTATATCGCATATAACTGACCAATGTCACAAATCGCGAGAATAGAATACGGTATCAAGGTCTAAGCGAAGACCGTCCACGAGCACGCTTGAGCCAGGAAACCTCTATATAGGACTCTAAAGACTCGTCAATACGCCGGCAGTAGGTGATGATCATATCAAACACCCTCAAGCCGCAAGCGGTCTGCTAAACATAACGACCAACCGGGTATTGAACGATCAGAAGATCAACAAGAAAGCCTTCCTATACTCCTGCGAATCCAATCAATAACACTACCGAACAGTCCGGTCTCTTCGTCTGATATATCGCATATCTCGTCTAGGGGTGGTCAACGTCAGACCCCAGTAACTTGATAAGTCATGTCGATGTGAGGCTCATAATAGGTCGAGAAACTACTGATAACACTTATCAGTATATCTCTGAAGCAGCCTTGGCCAGGGACTTCCTGTTATAGCCAATCGAGCACAGCGCAAAATCAACTCCCAATACCGGAAGAAACGAAACCCCTCCTATCGCTCATTGCCTCCATGTGATTCGGGACTGTACCCAAAAGCCACCATTTTACACGTTCTCTTCAACGTGTTAAGGTGGAAATCAAAGCACAGTGGGAATCACACAAGTCTCTATGACGATCTCGGGTCTACAGACTAACCTGTACCAGTGTCATGAGAGAACTGCCATCTGACGTGAGGTATAATACCATATGCGAGTTCTCGACGAGTCCGTCCAGTGTACCCAGTCTCCGCTGAGCACCCGTATACTGTCTCTTATGTCAAACACCAATGGATATAGGATCATCCATCGCCCATCTACATGGGTCGAGAAGCTATATGCTAGTCTACTCTGGTATATCGATGCCCTGTCTCGATACACCCACGACTAGGAACATTTGAAGGATGTACTTAACGACTACTCTGTCCCCACTAGTATGATCTGCATCATAGTCCTGATAGTCAAGTACTCATCCTAAGGGCTTTATCAATATAAAACATAAAGACAATCAGTGTACATGTTAAGATAAAGAGCAACCAGAAAGCATACTATCATGTCAAGCAAGAAAGTCCTCCATGTATATATCCAAGCATCCACTACAATATACATCATATGTACAGTAATGGCCTCTAGGGCACACATATAACTAACAATCTCCCACTTGCACTAGGACCATCTGTTGTAGTAACCCATACCCAACAATCAACAGTGGTTGAAGTATCTCATACTCAACCATCCCATAAAAGTCTCTATTGGGAAAAGGCCTTTGTGAGTGGATCCGCCGTATTGTCCTCTGTGTCTACTCTCCTAACCTCGATCTCCCTGGAGATCAACCATCTCCATGATTAGGTAATACTGCCTAAGTATATGTCTGGATCACTAATGGGACGGGGGTTCCTAGGCCAAAGCCACAATTCTATTGTCATACAGTAGTAGGAACGAAGTTCATCTCATGAACTAATATATATCCAGACTGCCTCTTTGGTAGCATCCTTGGTAGCGATATATCCATCCTTTATCGTCTAGTATGCTACGGTATTTAGCTTGGAACTCTTCAAACATACCATCCCTCCACTGAGAGTAAAGACAATGCATGTGACTGACATTCAGTCGTCCTTACCACCCTCGAAGTTATCCAGTGATTTTCCCCAGGATGGATTGATACCAACTCACTACACCTAATGAGAATCCTAACATCCATTTAGATCTATCTCATAGATCCAAAATCCAGGATTTAGGAGGTATCACCTTGATCCTATATAGGAAATCCTTATGATAAGAGGAGATTGACCGAGTGTAGCATAGGAAACTCCTTTCCTATCGAGAGTATGTCATCCACGTACAATACGAGGATCACCACGATACTCCCTTCTACCTTTTTGTATATGCATGGTTCATCTACTATTTTGATGAAGTCAAGCGCTTTGACTATCATATCAAAACAGATGTTCCAACTCCGCGGTGCCTACTTTAACCCATAAAGCAACTTGCTCACGTTTCCACTGCTCCCACTGTCTACGAAGCCCTCTGGCTGTGTACGTATAGACACTCTCTTCTAAATCACTATTTAGAAAAGTAGTCATGACACCCAACCGCCAGATATAGCGGCCATGGTATGTAGCAGTGGCAAGTAGGATCTGGATGGACTTAAGCATAGGCACTAGAAAAGGTTTCATCATTATCCAAACCTGGTCAGTGACGAGAACCTTTTACAACAAGCCTTATCTTTGAAAGTCTCAACTTTTCCATGTACACCAAGTAATCTTCTCAAGATATACTTGCTCCTGATGAGGATTTAACCCTTCAGATATAGCAACAAAAGTCCAAACTTTGCTGGAGTATATGGATTCCATCTCAGATCGCTTAGCATCCAACCATTCATACAGAGTCCCCACTTCTGATGGCCTGCTCAGAACTAGTTGGGTCATCATCTCATGATACATTCCTCGCTCCCACTGTCATAGAGAAAAACCTAAGTATCTCTCAGGTGGGTGAGGAACCCTACCAGATCGACGGAGAGGCTGAAGTTCGTCGGGAACTATTGAATCCTCTGGTTCTCCCAAATCATCAGCTGTAGTTTGTATAGCTGGAACTCCTTCCAGTTTTACCTCATGACCACTAATTTCTTCACAAGAAATCCCCTTTCCCAAAGGTGGCATGCTGAGAAACAAAACACTTTTTGTTCCTTGGTGTGGTAGAAGATATTCCCTTACGAATGCTTGGGATATCCAACAAACTTCCACAGAACTGACCTTTCCTCGAGCTTGTCCGGAATTTGCTTTTAGACATAGGCCGGACAACCCCCAAATCTTAACATCCTTAAGAGATAAGCTCTTACCATACCATATCGCATATGGAGTGGTAGGCACCTGAATTGGTTGGAACCCAATTAAATAGGTATGCAGCTTCTCAAGTGCATAACCCCCAAAAGGAAATAGGCAACTCAGTAGTACTCATCATAGAGCACACCATATCACATAAGGTGTGATTGCTCTGCCCCGATATACCAACGTGTTGTGGTGTCTACGGAGGAGTAATGCTGAGAGAGAATATCATTCTCCTTTAGAATAGTCCAAGAATTTTGTGCTCAAGTATTCTCACCCCTGATTACATTAAAGGACTTAATACTTATTCCCGTTTTGGTTCTCTACTTCTAACTTATATTGTTTGAATTTCTCAAAAGTTTTAGACTTGTGTTGCAACAGGAACATATGTCCGAATCTCGAGAGATCATCAGTGAATGTAATGAAGTACAAAGTGTTGTATGTAGTGCCCTCAAAGTCAATTATTGGATCGCAGGCACGTGATTGCAATGATTGAGGAGGATCTATACCGGTAGGACAGTCTTACTCGAGATGATAGTATGCTATCTGGTTTAACTTTATCATCATGTACAGTTTTAGGTGACATGATCACTATTACATATTGATAGAGCCCTTAGGATCCTGCTTGACTACCAACAGTATGATGGCGATCATATACGTGAGAGTTGGGTAGTCTATAAGCACATCCTTAAAAGTGGTCCCTAGTCGTGGGAGTTTTAAGACAGGGCATTGATACTCCGGTGTAGACTAGTGTATACAGTCGAGACCCCGACGAGGGGCGGTGGCCGGTCTCATAAGCCACTGGTGTCAGTTGGTTCACCTAAGATGTATACAGGTGCTCATTGGGTTATGAGTGCACCGGACAGGACTCGCCGGGAACCTTCTAGTTGGTATTATACCTAGCGTCAAATAGCAGTTCCCTGGTGACATGTGTACAGGTTAGTTCATCGTCCTGAGATCGTCATTTATCGCGTGTGAGTTCCCACTGTGCTTTGATTATCACCCAACCACGGCTTAAAGGAGTCGTGCAAACAGGTTTTAGTTGGGTACAGTCCCGAGCCACATAGAGGCAGTGAGCGGATAGGCAGGGGATGCGTCTCTCCCGATATTGGGGGTGAGATCGCGCTGTGTCTAGGAGAGCCATTACATAAAGCCCCCAGCCGAGGCAGGAGATTTACTGGTAGGTACTCCAGTAGTATCTCAGGGAATTCTGGGCTACACTCTGACACAACTTATACCACTTTTGGGGGTCTGACGTTACCAGCCCCCTAGGCCCGATATGCGATACTCATAGACGAACGGACCAGACTGTACGGATATTGTCACCGATAGGCTCAGTAGGGTTCCAGGATGAGTTCGCTCATCAGCTTCCCTTTCTGTCAATACATGGGCAGCCGTTACGTACAGCTAGTACCACTGACGGCTTGTGGTTAAACGCCAGGGTATTGACGAGTCTTAAGAGTCCCCCACAGACAGTTTCTTAAGTTTCAGGCGAAACGCTGTAGAGGCCGTATGGATTTATGGCAGGGTTCGAACGTACGCGTGCACTTGTGCATGTGTTATGGTTCGGACGGATAATACTAGCGGGCTTTGGTTTAAGCCGGATCTTAGTATTACACAGTGTAGATTTTGTCTCATTGCATTTGTATTCGGTCGGAATACAAATGCGGGTATGTATATACAGTCGCGGGATTTTCCTATAATTTATTACGGGATCACTTTTTGATGTTGCCAGTTTGCATTCCGTTTCGGCCATTTTTCCTTTGTTCCTTCTTGGCTGAAATTCCTTTGATGGGAGGGGCTTATTTGCAAATGTGCAAATTAGCAAAGTGGAGGGTGTTTTTTTGTAAGTGGTTGCTTCATGATGGTTCTAGATTGACTTTGACTTCCTTTGTTCATCATTACTTGCTTGATGGTGAAGGGATTGAAGAGGACTTTGGTGTGACATGTTTCATGATGATCACTCATTCTTCTCTCTTGCATTATTGACCTCCATCCTCTCTCCACATGGCCGGCCACTACTAGGGGGGCTGTCCAAAATTTAGGAGAGGGTTTTTATCTCATTTGCTCACACAAAAATCCCATAGCTCCATTTCAAAGCTCATCTCCTTCTCCACATCCAAATGGCAACTTCATTTAACCCCTTGAGACAAACTGTTATACACTCAGTCTACAGCAATCTTGGACACGTCGGCTTGCCAACTTCGTGTCCGAGTTGCCTCGGTTCAAAGGTGGGAGCCCGTAAAAAGACTCGGTGATGTGGTGCCCTTTCTGACGAGGAGATCGAGACCGGAGATGCCGCGGGGAGATCGGGATGATGGCCGAAGACCGAAGGACACGGATCGCTCGGTATATCTCTCTACCCTTTCTCTAGTTGGCTAGTAGTAGGTTAATGGTCCAATCCGGGTTTATAGTCCGCGGTAGCGCCGGTTTCTAGTTTTAGAAAAGTTTTTGTTTCCGTATTTTGGCCTCGGATAGACGGCCGGGGCGCTACCGTGGTCTAACATGGTATCAGAGCCATGTCATTAACCCTTACTAGCTTACTCTAGCGTGTTTAGAACTTCAATCGGACGAAATTTCCAAAAACCGCGTTTCCAAAGTTCAGTTTCTGTCGAAATTTTTCTGTGGTCAAAAAATAATTTGGTGCATTGCAGAAATACAGGCAGGGTTTTTTAATGAAATCTGGAAAAATTTGCTGAAGTGATGTTCCTGTTTAGCCGCGGAACCGCGGCCGTACCCCTGCTTTGGTCGCGGTTCCGCCGCAGTGAAGAGGAATCACTGCACCAAATTTCTTCAGTAGGTTCCTGAGTTGGAAATGGGGTTTCTGATAATTTTATTTTAGGTACAGATTATTTTGAGTGCTACAGTTGTGCTTGGGGCCCACTTCGGGAAATTTTGTCGATCGAAAATTTTAAACATGTTAGTTCACAGTATTTACATTATATCTGCGACCGTGAATGTCATTTGTTCGGTAAATCCTGTCTAATTGCTATAGCCCTTTTAGACGGATTTGCGTATGTGACATTCACGTTGATGTTCTGTGTTGTGCTGTGATATTGCGGATTTGTCGTGGTGGATAGCCTGGATGCAAAGTTAGTACAGTTTGGTTATTATGTACATTTAATATTGCGGGGCGAGCGTCCGATATGTGGACTGCCGTCACTGCCTGTTTGTATATTATTCTTTTGGGGCACGACCGGGCTGAGGTCGATGTACCCGTTGTATATTTTACTTTCTATACTAGGATTACCCCGCGGAGGGATGCACGGGTAGCCGGGTTCTAGAGGGCAACAGGCCCGCATCTCTTGGCTTTGAGACGGAGGGGGCTTCACTCTAGAATTGGCAGGCTATTCGCCGCACTCGTAGGGGATACAGGTTGACCCAAGGAGGGGTGCTCAAGTTACCGGATTCCGTGAAGTGCTGGGTGGTCCATTCACGTTGTTGAAGGGGGCTGCCTCGCTTCAGGTTTTGGCGGGTAACTTGCCGCGCCCGTAGGGGTCTAGGATTTCATTGCACAGGCTATCCACACGACCAGAGGAACGTCGGGTTTCAGTAGCGGCTCTATGAAACCCGGGGATCCCAGATATCTGTATTGTTCTGTGATACTTATTACATTTCTATGATGTTGCATTTTATCACGCCTTGAGCGAATATTATATATTGATATATATACTAGTAGATGTTGTATATGTTTTGCAACCACGCTAGTCCAGTCCCCGCTCTGTCGTTAGTTAAGTAACCTAACGGGTGATGACGGGACCCAGTGGCGAATGCGGATGGCATATACGTACATCATTATTTTCGTTCTCTATTGGTGTGATCAATTGATGGGACTGCATTGATTCGGATCAATGCAAGCTAAACAAACCTATTTTTATGTTGTTGGAACAATTTTCAAAAAGCTGTTATTGCAAGGACGTTCTCTTTTGTTTTGCACAGTGGTATTCGGTTATGAATATCCAGCACCTCAGTCGACGAGGCAAGGGCCGAGATCCCTTCACCGGGAGTGACCCCTTGGACAGAAGTTTGCGTCAGGGCAACAACTTCACTATAGCCGATTGCCTTTTGCTTTGCATCGTGGTATTCAGTTGGAATATCCTGCACCTCATTCTACGGGGAAAGAGCCGAGATCCCTTCACCGGGAGTGACCTCTTTAGCAAAGGTTTTCGCCACTATATTTTTATAAAAATCTATGTAGTTCCTTCAATGATATCAAGTTCATTACGTTAAAAGTTTTTCGCTAAAAACTAGACGTAGCCCTCCATCATTTCTTACAAGTATTACTTAGTATTCGTGCTGCGTTTGTTGACTGTGTCAATGTTAGTGTATATGCCCTAGAGGCCATTACCGTATCATACTAGTTTGTATATTACTTAATGGAAGCTTGGGATATTCACCTTGTATATACAATCTTGCTCAAAATAGTAGTATGCTACTTGGTTTGTTTCTACTTCAATATGTACATGTGTTTATTTTATTATATCACCTATACGCATTAGTGGAGCCCTTAGGATCTTTGCTTGATTACCAGCGTTGTGATGGCAGTCACACTAGTGGGGGCTGGGTAATCTATAAGCACATCCTTATGCAGGTCCCTAGTCGCAGGACTATCGAGACAGGGCATCGATACTCCGGAGTAGACTAGCGCATGCGCTTCTCATCCCAGTGTGGGAGATGGTCTGTCCCACAGCCATTAGTACGTCGTACTGGAGATAGTATGCGGGAGCTCGTTAGGTTACGAGTACACTGGACAGGACTCGTCGGGAACTGACCGGTTGGTATTATACCTATTGTCAGTTATCAGTTCCCAGATGACATGAGTACAGCTTAGTCCGCTGACTTGACACTGTCACTTCGCCTCGAGTGTGTTCCCACTGTACTTTGATTACTACCCTACCACGGCTCAAAGGAGTCGTGCAAACAGGTAGTAGTTGGGTGCAGTCCCGAAGCACTTGGAGGCAGTGACGGTTAGACAGGATTCGTCTCTCCCGGTATTGGGGGTTGACATCGCGCTGTGTTTAGGAGAGCCATTACACGAGTAGTCCCTGACCAGGGCAAGCGAGATATACTGGTAGACTTCCAGTGTTATCTCAGGGTGTATTGGGCTTCGCTCCGACACGACTTGTACCGCTATTAGGGGACTGACGTTTACCGCCCCCCTAGGCCCGCCATGCGATGTATCAGACGAACAGACCGGACTGTACGGAGATTGTCACATTCAGACTCAGTAGGAGTTCAGATGGGTTTCCCCTCGTCAATCTTCTTGTCGGCATCTACCTGGGGACCGTTACGCACAGCTAGTGCCGCTTGCGGTCTGTGGTTAAACCCACTGCCAGCGTAGTGTCGAGTCTTTAGAGTCCCAAACAAAAAGCTATTCGCCTTTAGGCAAAAGAGTAGAGGTCGCATGGTTTTGCGACAGGTCGCATTGTTTTGCGACAGGGTCCGGTCACATCCGTGCACTTATGCATGTACAGTGTCCGGACAGTTAACACTAGCGGGCTTTGGTTTAAGCCAGATCCTAGTGTACGTTTTGGGATTGGTTTTATCCAGTTTGTATTCGTGTTCCTCGGAACGCAGATGCGGGTGTGTATGCACAGTTGACGGAGACAGAGGCAGAGGATTCTCATTAGGGTTGTTGACCGTTGACTGTTGACTATTGACATTTTGCTCAACCCTAATGAGAATATGATATGTTATTAACAATAATATTAATTAAGTATTGTGGTGACATGGTTGTTGAGGGGTTGACTCTGTTGACTTGTTGACTTTGTTGACCGGTTGACTAGGTTGGACTAGTTGACCATCATGATGACAATGGCTATCATTTCATGGCAAAGACTTTTTACTTGCTTGTTCTCTTGTGCAATATGAGTGCATGAAATGATATAGCCATTTTGACTTGAACCATTTACACAATACTTGATTACTATTTTTGTGATGATGGTTTTGGATTATGAGAGCCAAGTGAGAAAAGTCTTGCTCATTCTATCATTTTCATTCTCTCTCTTGTGTTCTTGAGCTCTCATCTCCTTCCTCTTGCTCTCCCTCTCTTTAGTCTATGGTTCACTTGTCTCATGTGTTGAGAACCAAGAACCATAGAAAAAATCCCAACACACTCTCCTCTACTCACTCTAGTTCACAAGGTTTAGCAAACCGAGTGAACTAGTTTCTTCAAAGACCAAAGAAGAAGCCAAAGGTAGAAGCTTTCAGGTGGATCGATCTTCGGCGCAAGGAGACGACGGGGTGAAGCCGATCCGGACAACCATCGAGGCTTGAAGACGAAGGAGTTCAAGAAAGAAAGGTATAACCCCCTAACCGAGTAGTTAACAACTCCTAGTTAGGTTGTTAGTTAGATGTTTAACCAAGATCCGGTTTTGAGTCCATGTTACCGCCTCTAGAAAATTGTTTTTCACCAAATTCCGCATGCCCGAAAGTACCGGGAGAGATAGCATGGACTTACAGTGGTATCAGAGCCAAGTTAAACTCTATCTAACATGTTAGCATAGTAACTAGAAATTCGATCGGAGAAAAAGTCGCGAAATACACCCGGATTTCAAACTTTCTGTCGATTTTCAAAGTGCTGCAAAAATTATTTGAGATACACCAAAAATCGACTCAGGGTTTTTAAAAGAAACTGCAAAAATTCGACCCACTGAATCGATCAACGCGCCGCGTTTCCGCGGCCGAGTTGACTCGGTCGTGGGGTTTTACTCCCGCCGCGGAACCGCGGCCGAGTTGACTCGGTCGTGGGGTTTTATTTTTGCAGTTTGTTCATAGGGGTATTTTGGGATTTTTGGAATATGTATTTTCTGCCCAGATTTTCCAGAACGAAAATTTTGTGTTTGGGGCCTGAAAACCGTATTTTGATCGAATTTCTTATGATTTAAGCTGACGGGTTTTTTCTGTGATGTGATATTTGTATTGAACGTCTGCTAATCGCTATATGTCGATTAGTGGGGGTTATACAAATATGTGATCTGTAATGTTATTGGAATGTGTATATGAATTCATTGGATTGTCGCGGGTGAATAGCCGGGGGTTGTGAGACGAGAATTTTCTTTTCTTTCAATTCATGTAAATTTGTAAATTGATGTAATAATTATTTGTATGGTCGCACAACCGGGTCGGGGTTGTAGTCGTCATTGTATAATTTCTTTTTACTGTTTTTGCTCCTACGATAGACCCATGGAGGGGGTGCACAAACTACCGGGTATGCCGAAGTGCCGAGTGGCCTACTCACGGGGTTGAGGGAGGTTGCTTCGCTTCGGGTACTTGGCGGGTAGTTTGCCGCACCCGTAGGGGTCTTGGTGGGGTATTGGCTATTCACCGCGACCGTGTAATCTGCTTTTCGTTACAGGCTCGTACGAATTGCGGATTCCTAGTATATCCAATGTGTTCATCTGTGATCTGAAATGGCTATCATTGCAGTATATCTATATATGATATTATTTAGGCGTTGCTTATGTTTTACAGCCGCGCTAGCCCAGCCCCCGCTCTGTCGTTAGTTAAGTAACCTAACGGGTAATGACGGGGCCCCGTGGCGAATGCGAATGGCATAAGCGTACGTCATATTTTGGTTGTTTTCTGCAATGGTAGGATTAAATGATGGGACGCATTAAAAGAACTAATGCAAGAATATCACGCATTAAAAGAACTAATGCAAGAAAATAAACCAAGTTAAAGTCGTTGGAACACTTTCGAAAACCCACTCGGTTCTTTTCAAAACTAACTTTTAAATGCGGAGCTTGAGCCACTCCTTTTAAAAGCTATCTCGTTCTATCGATTATATCAAGTTCACTACGTTCACGGTTTTGCCAAAACCATTCGTAGCCCTCCATCATTTCAGTTAAATATTCGGTAGTATTCAAGCTATGTATTTTGACCTCACGCCAAGGCATAGTGATTGGTAGCTGCCGGATATTTATCTGTTGCATAGATAGAATGCGTTGGTTTGGGACAGCCGTACTGCCATTTTGGCCTACGTCAAGGGTAGGTACGGGTGGGTTCAAATTAACCTGGATAATGATGGGAAGAACTTGACATGTGACTTATGACATTTTGACCTCACGCCAAGGTCATAAGAGCATGGGGCAAAAATCCACATCGGGAGTTTCAAAAGAACTGAAACTTGCTAGTGTTGCATACCATTTGGAGTGTGATGATTCTGGTAGGATTCCTTCAGTTTTGTCATGCGATGATATTTGGATCCCGATCCTACAATATATGCTACTCCTCGGGAAATTTCTCACTTAACGATCAATGCTATAAACCAAGTAGGTGTCTAGAAAGGTGTTAGCGGGGCTACTCCCCTAGGGAAAAGAGCTTATTTAATTAAGGAACTTCGCGAAAGCGTTGGAAAACCTCCCTCGAAGTACCGACACTGGCCTGGCTGAACGGTTAAGCAAGTATTGTACGGTGAGATTGATCCTGACTAATTCTTCCTTTTTGGTTTGAGGAGGGATTCGAGAAACAGTGGGAGCCATCCTGTTTAGACAAACTAAAAACCATTCTAAACTTGCAAGAGCATCATGCTGAGTGTTTCTTCTCTCTCCTAATTGCAGCGACCAATCGACATGACTGGACTTAAGTTACTCCTAGATAAAAACATACTGACAGGGCCAAACTACAAAGATTGGCTCAGGAATGTCAAGATGGCAATCACTTACGACAAGCTGGGGTATCTTCTTACCACCAAAGCTCCCCCTGTCCCAGGTCCCAAAACCAGCGTCGCGGATAAGGAAATCCGTAAGACCTGGGAATTAGACTGCGCGAAGGCCAAGTGCCTCGTGCTTGCCTCTATGGACAATGAACATCAGAGGAGGCACGAGAATATGGACCTGGAATCCATATTTCTTCATACAAAAGAACTGTATGGAGAGCAATCTCATATCGCGAGATACGAAGAGTCGAAGAAGTTATTTTCGGCAAGATTGGCCGTCGGATCATCGGTAGCGGAACACGTGCTTAAGATGATTGGCTACATTGAGGAGCTCGTGGACCTTGGGACCACGTTGGAGAATGAGCTCTATACGGACTTGATTCTCCAGTCCCTTCCTTCCACTTACGCCCAGTTCATACTGAACTTCAACTTACAAGAAAAGGAAGTTGAACTTTCAGAACTCCTCAACATGCTGAGGAGCGCAAAGGGCACCCTACAGAAAGGTAGGGAAACATCCACTTTTGTAGGAGGATCTTCTTCTTCTAGGTCCAAGGCGAAAGCCAAGGGAAAGAAGAAGAAAGCCCCCGCCAAACCAAGGGGCGGTGTTAGTAAAGTGGATACGAAGGGAAAGGCAAAAGCAACAAAGAAAGTGGGAAAGCTTGTGGATAAGGAAGAATGCTTCTATTGTCATAAGAAAGGACACTGGAAGAATGATTGCAGGGCTTGGAAAGCCAGAACACAGGATCTGAAGCAGGTTGCGGCTTCAGCTTCAGGTGTGTATGTTATTGAAAACTGTCTTTCAATAAACTCTACTTCCTGGGTATTGGATACCGGATCAGGATCTCATATCTGTAATTCTTTGCAGGCATTGAGAAACCGTAGGGTTTTGAAGGCAGGTGACATGACCCTCAAAGTTGCAAACGGAGCTAGCATGGATGCTAAGGCCGTGGGGGACTATCACCTGGGAATGTCAGATGGACATGTTTTGGTTTTGCGTAATTGCTTTTTTGTACCCAACGCAACTTGTAATATCATTTCTGTATCTTTGGTTTCTAAAGAAGGTTATGAATTTGCGTTTGTAAGTAATGTTGTAAACATTCACCTTAATCAAGTTCTGATTGGGTCAGGTACATTAAGCAATGGTATATACGTGTTAAACAACCACAGATTTTCAATGTCCAGAATACACACAAAAGAAAGTCTCCGGAAATAAATCAGACTTTCTTGTGGCATTGTAGACTAGGTCACATCAATGAGAGAAGGTTAACGAAGTTACATACAAAAGGATATTTGAATCCGTTCGAATATCAATCGTATGCCACTTGTCAATACTGTCTCAAAGGAAAGATGACAAAGACTCCGTTCACTGGACACGGAGTAAGAGCGAGCGAGCTCTTGGGACTCGTACACAGCGACGTGTGCGGTCCAATGTCTACACATGCGCGAAGCGGTTTTTCTTACTTCATTACTTTTACGGATGATTTTTCAAGATTCGGACATGTCTTCTTAATGAAACATAAGTCCGAAGCCTTTGGAAAATTCCAGGAATATAAGAATGAAGTAGAAAAACAAACCGGCAAAAGTATCAAGATCCTAAGATCGGATCGAGGTGGTGAATACTTGAGTGCCGAGTTCCTGGACTATTTAAAAGAGAACGGAATTCTCTCTCAGCTTACTCCTCCATACACTCCGCAACATAACGGTGTATCAGAGAGACGGAACCGAACCCTATTGGATATGGTACGGTCCATGATGAGTAACGCTGAGTTACCGCGATCATTCTGGGGGTATGCGCTAGAATCAGCCGCATACCTTTTGAACCGAGTTCCCACTAAGACTGTGCCTACCACACCATATGAGTTATGGAGTGGGAAGAAACCCTATCTTCAATATCTGATGATCTGGGGATGTCCAGCTTTTGTCAAAAAGCAGCATGCGGACAAACTCGAGGCACGCTCAGTACTGTGCAAGTTTGTGGGATACCCAAAGAACACCAGGGGGTATCTTTTCTACCACGCAGAGGAACAAAAAGTCCTTGTTTCTCGTAATGCCCACTTTCTAGAACACCAGTTCTTGGAAAAGGAAATTAGTGGGAGCGCAGTAGAACTGGAAGAAATTCCAGAACCACAGACTATTACTGAAAGCTTAGTGGAACCAAAGGGTTCAAAAGAACAGGACATTCCTGCGCCGCTCCGCAGGAGTAGTAGGCAGTCTCATCCGCCCGAGAGATACTACGGTTTTCTCATAGACGGGGATAGAGAGGATTGCATCATAGATTATGATGAGCCTACTAGCTTCCAGCAGGCCATTCAGAGCGTTGACTCGGTAAAATGGCTGGATGCAATGCGGACCGAAATGGAGTCCATGTACACCAACAAGGTATGGACGTTGGACATTGCTCCAGACGGGGTAAAACCCGTAGGATGCAAGTGGATCTTCAAAAGGAAGATTGGTGTAGATGGACAGGTTGAGACCTATAAAGCTAGACTTGTTGCAAAGGGTTTTCGTCAAAGACCTGGTTTGGACTATGACGAAACCTTTTCTCCAGTGGCTATGCTGAAATCCATTCGGATCCTTCTTTCCATTGCTGCCTTCCACGATTATGAAATCTGGCAGATGGACGTAAAGACCGCTTTTCTAAATGGAAATTTAGAGGAGTGTGTCTATATGGACCAACCAGAGGGTTCCATTCAGAGTGGGAGCAGCGGAAAGGTGTGCAAGTTGCTTAAGTCCATCTATGGACTAAAGCAGGCATCGCGGAGTTGGAACATCTGTTTTGATGAGACGGTCAAGGAATTTGGCTTTATCAAAAATCCAGATGAACCATGCATCTATAGTAGATTTGTAGCGAGAACTGTAGTATTCCTCGTTTTATACGTGGATGACATTCTCTTAATAGGAAATGACATCGACACCATACTGAAGAGATTCAGTATGGAAGATTCCAAGCGCGGTAACCTACCGGCTTGTCACGGGATCACCCTCTCTAAAGAGATGTCTCCCAAGACTGATTTGGAGAGGGATCGCATGTCTATTATACCCTACGCTTCTGCGGTAGGCTCTATAATGTATGCGATGTTGTGTACCAGACCGGATGTAGCTTATGCACTGAGTGTGGTAAGCCGGTGTCAGTCAAACCCTGAGGAGAAACACTGGATAGCGGTAAAGAACATTCTCAAGTACCTGAGAAAGACTAAGGAGATGTTCTTGGTGTATGGAGGAAAAGACCTCCAGATCGAGGCCTTTGCTGACTCCAGCTTCCAGAGTGACAAGGATGATTCCAAGTCCATGTCGGGTTTTGTCTTTACCCTCAATGGAGGGGCGGTGTGTTGGAAGAGTTCCAAACAGGAAACCGTTGCAGACTCGACGATGGAAGCGGAATACATCGCTGCATCTGATGCCGCAAAAGAAGCTGTCTAGATGAGGAAGTTCTTGAAAGAACTTTAGGTGGTTCCGTCCATTGTTGATCCAATACCTCTGTATTGCGACAACAACGGGGCTATAGCTTTAGCGAAGGAACCCAGGTCCCATCAGAGATCCAGACACATCTTGAGGCGGTATCATCTGATCAGGGAGATCGTGGATCGCCAGGAGATCGAGGTTCGGAGGGTTGCTTCATAAGATAACACTGCAGATCCATTCACCAAGGCCTTGCCCCAGACTCAGTTCGAGCGGCTGATCGAGATGATAGGTCTTCGATACGCCAGTACATGGCCTTAGTGCAAGCGGGAGATTGTTAGTGTATATGCCCTAGAGGCCATTACTGTATCATACTAGTTTGTATATTACTTAATGGAAGCTTGGGATATTCACCTTGTATATACAATCTTGCTCAAAATAGTAGTATGCTACTTGGTTTGTTTCTACTTCAATGTGTACATGTGTTTATTTTATTATATCACCTATACGCATTAATGGAGCCCTTAGGATCTTTGCTTGATTACCAGCGTTGTGATGGCAGTCACACTAGTGGGGGCTGGGTAATCTATAAGCACATCCTTATGCAGGTCCCTAGTCGCAGGACTATCGAGACAGGGCATCGATACTCCGGAGTAGACTAGCGCATGCGCTTCTCATCCCAGTGTGGGAGATGGTCTGTCCCACAGCCATCAGTACGTCGTACTGGAGATAGTATGCGGGTGCTCGTTAGGTTACGAGTACACTGGACAGGACTCGTCGGGAACTGACCGGTTGGTATTATACCTATCGTCAGTTATCAGTTCCCAGGTGACATGAGTACAGCTTAGTCCGCTGACTTGACACTGTCACTTCGCCTCGAGTGTGTTCCCACTGTACTTTGATTACTACCCTACCACGGCTCAAAGGAGTCGTGCAAACAGGTAGTAGTTGGGTGCAGTCCCGAAACACTTGGAGGCAGTAACGGTTAGACAGGATTCGTCTCTCCCGGTATTAGGGGTTGACATCGCGCTGTGTCTAGGAGAGCCATTACACGAGTAGTCCCTGGCCAGGGCAAGCGAGATATACTGGTAGGCTTCCAGTGTTATCTCAGGGTGTATTGGGCTTCACTCCGACACGACTTGTACCGCTATTAGGGGACTGACGTTTACCGCCCCCCTAGGCCCGCCATGCGATGTATCAGACAAACAGACCGAACTGTACGGAGATTGTCACAGTCAGACTCAGTAAGAGTTCAGATGGGTTTCCCCTCGTCAGTCTTCTTGTCGGCATCTACCTGGGGACCGTTACGCACACAGCTAGTGCCGCTTGCGGTCTGTGGTTAAACCCACTGCCAGCGTAGTGTCGAGTCTTTAGAGTCCCACACAGAAAGCTATTCGCCTTTAGGCAAAAGAGTAGAGGTCGCATGGTTTTGCGACAGGTCGCATGGTTTTGCGACAGGGTCCGGTCACATCCGTGCACTTATGCACGTACAGTGTCCGGACAGTTAACACTAGCGGGCTTTGGTTTAAGCCAGATCCTAGTGTACGTTTTGGGATTGGTTTTATCCAGTTTGTATTCGTGTTCCTCGGAACGCGGTGCGGGTGTGTATGCACAGTTGACGGAGAGACAGAGGCAGAGGATTCTCATTAGGGTTGTTGACCGTTGACTGTTGACTATTGACTTTTTGCTCAACCCTAATGAGAATATGATATGTAATTAACAATAATATTAATTAAGTATTGTGGTGACATGGTTGTTGAGGGGTTGACTTTGTTGACTTGTTGACTTTGTTGACCGGTTGACTAGGTTGGACTAGTTGACCATCATGATGACAATGGCTATCATTTCATGGCAAAGACTTTTTACTTGCTTGTTCTCTTGTGCAATATGAGTGCATGAAATAATATAGCCATTTTGACTTGAACCATTTACACAATACTTGATTACTATTTTTGTGATGATGGTTTTGGATTATGAGGGCCAAGTGAGAAAAGTCTTGCTCATTCTATCATTTTCATTCTCTCTCTTGTGTTCTTGAGCTCTCATCTCCTTCCTCTTGCTCTCCCTCTCTTTAGTCTATGGTTCACTTGTCTCATGTGTTGAGAACCAAGAACCATAGAGAAAATCCCAACACACTCTCCTCTACTCACTCTAATTCACAAGGTTTGGCAAACCGAGTGAACTAATTTCTTCAAAGACCGAAGAAGAAGCCAAAGGTAGAAGCTTTCAGGTGGATCGATCTTCGGCGCAAGGAGACGACGGGGTGAAGCCGATCCGGACAACCATCGAGGCTTGAAGACGAAGGAGTTCAAGAAAGAAAGGTATAACCCCCTAACCGAGTAGTTAACAACTCCTAGTTAGGTTGTTAGTTAGATGTTTAACCAAGATCTGGTTTTGAGTCCATGTTACCGCCTCTAGAAAATTGTTTTTCACCAAATTCCGCATGCCCGAAAGTACCGGGAGAGATAGCATGGACTTACAGTCAAGGCGTAGTGTGCGGTAGCTAAGTAGTGTTTGTTTGTGGCATAATGAGATTGGTTAGGACAGTCGTGCGGCCTTGTTGACTGTGTCATGGGCTTGTACTGGTGGGCTTAATGCAATCCAAGATAATGACGGGTTCAACTTGACTAGGACTCTTTGATTTGTTGACTATGTCAAGGTCACTTGGGTCCTAGGGGTAAAAATCACATCGGGAGTTTCAAAAGAAACTGAAACTTACCAGGCATGCGCATATCTTCTGGAGTGTGATAACATGAGTGGATTCCGTCACATTATCATGCGATGATAGTTGGATCCCGATTCCCACTGATGAGTTGGTCTACTCCTCGGGTGATCCCGACTAATTTTTCTTTTAGGTTTGGAGGAGAATTTGAGGTGACAGTGGGAGGTTTCCTGATTAGATAAAGTACCATTCTGATCTAGGTTAGAGTGCACGCAGAGTGTTTCTTTTCTCTCTCTCTTTGGCAGCGACCATGGCCCGACCCTTGACTATGACTCAGTGACCAAGTTGACCGAACCTTCCTATAACACTGGCCTTTGGATTGTCAGAGTTGCATACCTCATTGCCTTTCCTACTTTTACCCTTTTCTCCAGAACACCCCGTATTATTACGAACATCCACTTCCATTGGATAAAACCATCGTATGGTTATATACGAACTCGAAGGAACTTGTTCCAGATTCGAGGATGGTTTCCGGTTCTGGAGAAAACGAATAGGACTATTCAGTTGTCTTTTCCTTTTACCTTCTCTCAGGCTGCGAGTGCTCCTTGGATTAGGACGGTACACCTATTACGCTAATTGGATAGTCTTCTTCCAAACCATAGGCAGGTGCCGAACGGTGGGGAATGAAGAAAACCAATTAGCCTAACGGTGGTGTACAGAAGGTATCAAGTAAAGACAAATAAAGCGATTGGAAAGAGGGCAAAGTAAATTGCGACTGCTATTCATGACCAAACCAAGTATTTCATTTCCACTCCTACTTCACCTTTGTATTTCTCCAGAACACTCCGTATCACTACGAAGATCCACAGTTATTTGGATACTCCATCGTATGGTTATATACAAACTCGAAGGAACTTGTTCCAGTTCGGGGATGGATTCCGGTTCAGGAGAAATAGGAATAAGGTTTTATTCAGTTGTCTTTTAGCTTTACCTTCTCTCGGGTTGCGAGTGTTCCTAGGATTAGGACAGTACACCCATTATGCTTATTGGATAGTCTTCTTCCAAAGCATAGGCTGGTGCCGAACGGTAGGGAAGAAAGAAAACCATTTAACCTAAGAGGGTGTACAGAAGGTAACGACTAAAGACAAATAAAGGGATTTGGAGAGATGACAAAGAAATATACGGTTACAGTCGTGAATCTGGATAATGAAAGAGGCATTACTAGGAATACCCGGAAACCCCTTCGAAACATATTCATGTTTCAGTTTCACTGTGTACTGTTAAAAGAAAACTGATTTCCCAATTAGTCCTTGTTCCAGGGTATGTATTTACCAGGTTTGGTTCTCACATCTGTATGGTTTTACAGATGATGAGTAGGAGTAAGTTATTAGGAATTGGTTGATCATCCTCATTATATCGGGATTCGTTGTAATTGGTGATATTTGAGGAAATCACCTGGGTTGTTTGCCGGACGACAAATATTTGGTTTTGAATATCCGTTGTTATGCACCAATTTCAAATTGATATATCTGTACGTTTATTTTTATAAAGTGAGATATAACTTTTTGAAATTATGTTTATGACATTTACCTATATCAGTGGATGGTTAGGTAAGGAGCATTAAACAGCGGTGTAATTCTTCTTAACCATAAGTATAATTTTCAACCTACGACACAGAGGGAATGGGTTATTCAACTCAGGGAACTTATACAGAGTATTGTATGTTGTCCAGTGTCCATTAGGACAGAGGGGTTGGTCCTCGTACATATTCGGTTTACTTATGACTTCTCTAGTTTTTAGACAAGTGTTTCGTAGAAACACAAGGTCCAAGTTTTGAGAAGTTATAGGTATATGAATAAAGTAGAGAACCAGGTATTGCAAGTATCAGGATTCTTCAAGGTGATCGAAGATGTAGATACTTGTGTTTGGTATTCAGTTGATAGTAATGGTTTTGAGAAACTTGTTTCTCTTTCAGGTTACTCATATCTAGATGCATTCCTAAGTTGAGTAACGCTGATCGGCCTCCTTCCATTTAGTTGACATGCACTGGAGACAACTGCATGATTTGAATTTGGTTGCAATTAAATCAGTGCCTCTGTTTCTATATTGGATATAGAATGATTCATATCTTAACAATGTTAAGGTACGGAGAGTTGTCCGGCTTATGCTTAAAACCAGACTCTGGATAACTTAAGGCACGTTTCTGTAATGGCTGTTTGTGGGTTGACCCGGGTTATGACGAGGGTTGACTTTCTACCATCTGGAAGATCAATAGTGATATTGTTCTTGACTCGCCGCAATTTTAGTAAAATGGATTTTTTCAGAAAACAGAAGTGGGAGTATGGTAGAACTGGAAGTGATTCCAGAACAGCAAACGATTACTGAAAATTTGATAAAAACCTAAAGATTCGATCTGGTTTGACATTCCATTAGCCACTCCGCAGATATGGTGGGTAAGCTCAGGCACCCGAGAGATACTCCGGTAGCCTCAAAGACGGTGACAGGGAGGTTCTTATTTACCCAGACTTACCATTACTGTTGTTCCAGGCTATGACACCCGGCAGGAGGATGAGTATAGCGTCGTTCTGAACTGGCTTTAGAAGTGTACGTGTATATGACTCTGCCAGAGGGTTGTCGTAGTCAGTGGGAGCAGCGGAAGCATTGGTGGACAAGTGGCTTATGTCTATTTATAGACTAAAGCAGATATAGCAGAGATAGATCATCTATTTATGATGTGACAGTCATAGGTTTGACTTCGTCAAAATAGGGGATGGACCTGTTAAGAAGGTAGTAGGGTGTGATGTCCTGGTATTTGGATGACATACACAGAGTAGGAAGTGAAATTCCTATACTACGATCGTTTATACTTTGGTTGTCACACAGTGGTTTCTCCACAAAGGACATGGATTTCATATCAGACATTCTGGTTACTGGATCTATGGTTTTAGATCTAGATTTGGGAAGTGTCCCAATCAGGGTATTTAGACAGCATTCTAAAGGTGTTTTAGAATGGACGACTCCTGGCACGGTAGTGTACCTGCAGGTGATGGAGTCACCCTCTCTAAAGGTGTCTTACAGACTAAAGGGGAGAGGGATGTGCATGATTCGCAGATCACTTGCTTAGGTAATTGAGTTGATCATGAGATGTCAAGTACCACACCAGATATTATTTTTACACGAGATGCAATAAGTTTATATTAATCCAATCCTGGAGAAACATTCGGAAGCAGTTTAGAACATAAGTTGATGTTCTGGGGATATGATAACGGCAGCCTCTTTTTAGGAGACGGTCATCATTCCAGGCTTCTAAGGTGACCTGGATGACAGAGTGACTGTCAGAGTTATAGTTTTCCCTCTGAAGAGGGGCAGTGTTTTGGACAGGTGATCCAAGCGGACACCGAGGGAGGCATTACGCAGGATATTGATTAAGTTCAGTTGACGATACAGTCTAAGAAGTTTGGATTTGGAGTTCATTTGTGAACTAGGTCCCATCAGATATCCAGACATATTCTAAGACATGTATTACTCATTTCGGGAGATAGGTTTCTCCGCGAACTTGAGATTAAGAGAGACATAGAAAGAAACATCAGGGCGGATCCACTAGCTGAGGCTATTCCTCGAGCACAATAGTTTCGCAAACGGGTTTTACGAGACTGATTAGCAGAGGAGTTGGGTGTTCGGTATCACACGGGCTGTGAGTATGCGACATCGCAATAATTAGCCTTGAGTGCAAGTGGGAGATTGTTGGATATAGTGCCCTCAGAATCAATTATTAGATCACAGGCACGTGATTGCAATGATTGAGGGAGGACCTATACCGGTAGGACAGTTTTACTCGAGAGGTTCGTATACTATCTGGTTTGTCTTTATCATCGTATACTGCTTTAGGTGACCTTACAGGTCACTATTGCGCGTTGATAGAGCCCTTAGGATTCTTGCTTGACGGCCAACAGTATGATGGCGGTCATATACGTGGGAGCTGGGGTCTATAAGCATATCCTTAAAAGGTCCTTAGTTGTGGGAGTTTTCGAGACAGGGCATCGATACTCCAGTGTAGACTAGTGTATACAGTCGAGACCCCGACGAGGGGCGGTGGCCGGTCTCACAAGCCACTGGTGTCAGTTGGTTCACCTAAGATGTATACAGGTGCTCATTGGGTTATGAGTACACTGGACTGGACTCGCCGGGAACATGTTAGTTGGTATTATACCAAACGTCAGATAGAAGTTCCCTGGTGACATGTGTACAGATTAGTTCATCGACCTGAGATCGTCATTTGTCTCGTGTGAGTTCCAACTGTATTTTGATTACTACCCTACCACGGCTCAAAGGAATCGTGCAAACAGGTTTTAGTTGGGTACAGTCCCGAGCCATATGGAGGCAGTGAGCGGATCGGCAGGGGTTTCGTCTCTCCCGGTATTGGGGGTGAGATCGCGCTGTGTCTAGGAGAGCCATTACACAAAGCCCTCGGCCGAGGCAGGAGATTTACTGGTAGGTATTCCAGTAGTATCTCATGGTGTTCTAGGCTACACTCCGACACGACTTGTATCGCTTTTGAGGGTCTGACTTTTACCAACCCCCTAGACCCGCCATGCGATACTCATAGACGAACGGACCGGACTGTATGGATAATGTTACTTACGGCTCAGTAG
Organism: Agapanthus africanus; assembly: GCA_030015575.1. Taxonomy (NCBI): domain Eukaryota; kingdom Viridiplantae; phylum Streptophyta; class Magnoliopsida; order Asparagales; family Amaryllidaceae; genus Agapanthus; species Agapanthus africanus. The sequence goes on from CM057337.1 coordinate 504,003,279, forward strand.
GGTGTCAGGATGAGTTCGCTCATCGACTTCCCTTTTGGTCAATACCTGGTAGCCCGTTACGTATGGCTAATACCTCTGACGTGCTAGTGGTTAAATCCATAGCCAAAGTATTGACGAGTCTTTAGAGTCCCCCACAGACAGTTTCTCAAGTTTCGGGCGAAACGCTGTAGAGGCCGTATGGATTTATGGCGGGGTTCGAACGTACGCGTGCACTTGTGCATGTGTTATGGTTCGGACGGATAATACTAGCGGGCTATGGTTTAAGCCGAATCCTAGTATTACACAGTGTAGATTTTGTCTCATTGCATTTGTATTCGGTCGGAATACAAATGCGGGTATGTATATACAGTCGCGGGATTTTCCTGTAATTTATTACGGGATCACTTTTTGAAGTTGCCTGTTTGCATTCCGTTTCGGCCATTTTTCCTTTGTTCCTTCTTGGCTGAAATTCCTTTGATGGGAGGGGCTTATTTGCAAATGTGCAAATTAGCAAAGTGGAGGGTGTTTTTTTGTAAGTGGTTGCTTCATGATGGTTCTAGATTGACTTTGACTTCCTTTGTTCATCATTACTTGCTTGATGGTGAAGGGATTGAAGAGGACTTTGGTGTGACATGTTTCATGATGATCACTCATTCTTCTCTCTTGCATTATTGACCTCCATCCTCTCTCCACATGGCCGGCCGCTACTAAGAGGGCTGTCCAAAATTTGGGTGAGGGTTTTTATCTTATTTGTTCACACAAAAATCCCATAGCTCCATTTCAAAGCTCATCTCCTTCTCCACATCCAAATGGCAACTTCCTTTAACCCCTTGAGACAAACCGTTATACACTCAGTCTACAGCAATTTTGGACACGTCGGCTTGCCAACTTCGTGTCCGAGTTGCCTCGGTTCAGTGGTGGGAGCCCGTAAAAAGACTCGGTGATGTGGTGCCCTTTCCGACGAGTAGATCGAGACCGGAGATGCCGCGGGGAGATCGGGATGGTGGCCGAAGACCGAAGGACACGGGTCGCTCGGTATAGCTCTCTACCCTTTCTCTAGTTAGCTAGTAGTAGGTTAATGGTCCGATCCGGGTTTATAGTCCGCGGTAGCGCCGGTTTCTAGTTTTAGAAAAGTTTTTGTTTCCGCATTTTGGCCTCGGATAGACGACCGGGGCGTTACCGTGGTCTAACATAGAGTCCCCCACAGATTATTTCTCTAGTTCGGGCGAAACGTTGTAGAGGCCGTATGGTATTATGGCAAGGTTCGAACATGCACGTGCACTTGTGTACGTGTCATGGTTCGGACAGATAATACTAGTGCGCTTTGGTTTAAGCCGGATTCTAGTATTATATTGTGTAGGAGTATTTTTGTCTCTTTGCATTTTGTATCCAGTCGGAATACAAATGCGGGTATATTTATACTGTTGTGGGGTAATCGCACGGGATTGCTTTTAAAGTTGCCAGTTTTCTATCACCCGTCTTAAACATTCGGTTTAATGCGGAATTATCTTTTCTTCTTTTGTTTTGGATGAGGGTGAGTCATGAGGGTGAGTCATTTGTGAGCTTCTAGAATTGCATGACTAGATTTTGTGAGATGGCTTGGTTCATTAATGCAAGCATGGGTTTTTCGCAAGGTGTATTTTGCATTAATTGTTCTTGGAATTGTTTAGGATATTTTGTGATGAGATTTCCTTTTGGTCACACTATTCTTTCATGGTGATCCTCCCCTCTTCACTGTAAAATATATATGGCCGGCCCCACTTGTTTGTTTGGGATATGAAGTTGGATTAATTTGTTATTTGATTAATTCATATATATACATTTGTGCTCACCCCATCACCACTTGATTAATTTCCCCAGGCTATTCCACAGAGAAGAAAGTTTTGGCCGAGCACTAAATTTTGTAGTGGGCTGAATTTGATTTGTTGATGCACAAATATTTCCAAAGAAAAATATCCTTTGCTCATTTCATCGATTCCCAAAAGGCAACTTCATTTACCTTGAGACAATCTATTCTACACTCTCTCTACTTCAATCTTGGACATGTCGGTTAGCAAACTTCATGTCCGAGTTGACTCGGTTCAGAGGCGGGAGCCCGTATAAAGATCCGTTGACGTGGTGCCACCTCGACGAGAAAACAGGAGATCGGAGATGCCGCGAGGAGCGTGGGATGATGGCTAAAGACCGAAAGACACGGATTGATCAGTATAGCATTTCTATCTCTTTACAGTTATGTTAGTTTAGCGTTAATGGCAAGATCCGGGTTATAGTATGCGATAGCGCCAGTTGTAAATATTTTTGTTCCGCGTTTGGCCTCAGATTGACGGCCGGGGCGCTACCGTAGATTTGCATGGTATCAGAGCCACGCCATTAACCTTTACTATCTTGTTCTAACATGTTTAAAACATCGATCGAACGAAATTTTCAAAACCGCGATTCCAAAATTAAAGTTTCTGTCGAATTTTTTTTGTCGTCGAAAAATTATTTTGAGTATGTCAGAAAATCGAGCAGGCTTTTCTAAGACTCTGGAAGAAATTTGGTTGACTGAACTTTCAAGACCGCCGCGGAACCGCCGCACAAGCCTTGTATTGGCCGCGGTTCCGCCGCCGTTTTGGGGCTTCAGTGCACCATATTTCATCTGGGTGTCTTTCATGTGGGATTGCGGTTTCTGGAATATTTTATTTGGGCCCAGATTTTGTTTGAGTACTGGAGTTGTACTTAGGGCCCACTTCGGGAAGTTCTGTCGATCGGAATTTTAAATGTGTTAGTTTACAGTATTTACATTATATCTCCGACCGTGAATGTCATTCGAGCGGTAAATCGTGTCTAATTGCTATAGCACTTTTAGACGGGTTTGCGAACGTGACATTCGCGTTGATGTTCTGTGCTGTGCTGTGATGTTACGGATTTGTCATGGTGGATAGCTGTGTGCAATGGTAGTACAGTTTGGATATATTTGTACATTTGATGTTGCGGGGCGAGCGTCCAATATGTGGACTGCCGTCATTGCCTGTTTGTATATTATTCTTTTAGCGCACGACCGGGATGAGGTCGATGTACCCGTTGTATATGTTTTCATTTCTGTACTAGGTTTACCCCGCGACGGAGTACACGGATAGCCAGGTTCTGGAGGGCAATGGGTCCGTATCTCATGGCTTTGAGAGGCAAAGGGGCCTCACTCTAGAATTGGCAGACTATTCGCCGCACTCGTAGGGGGTACAGGTTGACCCAAGATGGAGTGCCCAAGTTACCGGATTCCGTGAAGTGCTGGGTGGTCCATTCACTTTACTGTAGGGGGCTGCTTCGCTTCAAGTTTTGGCGGGTAACTTGCTGCACTCGTAGGGGTCTAGGTATCCTCACGGAATCCTCATCATGACAGGACCAGTGTCCATCACGACAATCCAAATCCCAAATATCCTCAAATCGGCCCTCAGATCGGCCCTCATATCGGCCAATAGATCAGCCCTCAGATCGGCCCTCATATCGGCCCTCAGATCAAGTAACGAATAAGAATGCATGCATAGATCATTGCGATGATATATATTAAATAAATATATATATATATATATATATATATATATATATATATATATATATATATATATATATATATATATATATATATATATATATAACAGCGTCCCATACCACTGATATATATATATATATATATAACAGCGTCCCATACTACTGATATATATACTTAGAGGTAAAATATCATAAAACTAGTGTCTAGCATCGACACATAAATACTCATCTATCAGGCGTCGTCACCATGACTGCCCCTGATATGTACGTATCATACGTTCATCGGAAACCCGAGTGCCCCAACTGTCGGCACTCGAATTCCCCGTATCCATACGTATATGACTCTGGTCGATATCTACATGATCACCGCCGAGTCCAATACTGTCACCGGCAGGTATGATTCCCCTGCCAGGCTCATCGGCGTGAACTTTCGACATACTTTTCTTACCCTGGGGTAACTCCAGGCCCCACCATGTACCCGCACACGGCCCACACAACTCCTCGCATGGGGTATATATCAGAACCGAGAAATCTCATGGTGGCTGCTGAAATATCATATCAAGAGAAACCGGCTTTTTCAAATAATGCATAATTTCATGAAACTACCACGGTCCTCAAATCCAGAAAACATTATGTGAAATCCATATATCAATGCGAAATCCATGAAATGTAATATATGCAACATGAAACGGTAATATGAGCATAAAAAGGAAAAACCGCTATTTAACTGCAAAAAGTTATTGAATATATCATGCGGTTCCGAATTTCTCCGAAATCAAACGCAACATCATATAAAGGTGAACATGTAGCTATAGCCAGGTATGCATAACCATCTCGGTATAGCAAGATATGTGTATACCTATCAGTAATGATGTAATACCCTCCAGGTATGTGTGTAGCTATATCAAGCTAGGTATCTGTATATACATGTCAATAATACCCTCCAGGTATATGTGTAGCTATATCAAGCTAGGTAAGTGTACATGTAAGTATGTATGCAAGATGTACATGTAGTTATGTCTCAAATGTGTATATACCTATCACTAATGGTACACTACCATATAGGTATATGGGTAACTAGTATGTAGGCATGTCAAGGCATATGTGTAAGCATGTAGGTATACAGGTATGCTATATGTCATATGCACAAAGGAATATGAATCAATGTCTCAATGTCCCTAACCAAACAATATCATATATGTATGTGTGTTGTGCGTATCATGGCAATTATTGACGGTGTGTGTGGCATACAATCAGTGCTCGTGCAATATGAGCCGTCAATAATTGTGCAGTGTCCAATGGGTACAAGTCCAAGCACAATAAGTAATAATATGCAATGAAGTTTATGCACAAACTCTATATATGCACTATAAACATGCGACTAATATCATATCATATCTAGCCTAGACGCATAACGCCATGCGGGCGATTCCCCTGTAGATGTTAAATCTACTCACAGACGATCCTGGCTAAGTAAAGCCAACCACTCGCTTCCCTTTCTTTGCAGTGTCCGATGTCACCGCCTGCGATCCTAAAATCACAAATCAACAAAGCAAGTGTATAAATTAGCAATCGACCGATAACACGTACAAACTACATTTGACCGACGCACCAACTCCAAACATACTCTTAAGTGTTCGTCTAGTGGCTAACGCACGTAGCGACACTACAAAACTAACCCAAGAGTAACAGATACACCAAGACACGAACCTTGGATAACGTAACGCGTGAAATCGAAACACAAGAAATAAGCAAAGTGATCCCAGATTTTGCTACCCAAACAATTTGTTAAAGTTGCACATACCACAAAACCACACACAACCCCAGAGACCCCCTGACCAAAATACAACCCCCCAGCCCCTACTCTGGCCGTAATTTGCGGCCAGAACCAATAAATCTGTGGCCTGTCTATAAGGGAATGGGCTCAGGTTTTTATGGTGGGTTCTAGGTCACTACACAAGGTCACTGTGATAGGAGCTTTTCCAACAAATATCTGGTTTGATAGCAGATCATCCGAGACACCAAACTACACTAAAAATACGATATTTACCCGAAACGAAACTTTACGTGTTCAAAACTGAAATTAACAAGCTACGCAACATAAAAAAGGCTAACCTAACAGAAAGAGATCATTACCTACTCCCACAAGCTCAAAGATCCTAGTTTTCCCAAGCTCCAAGGCATCCAAGAGGCAAAACAAGGTTTATGAAGTGATTTGGTGATGTTTGTGAAGATTAGTGAAGGTTTTGTGATGGAAATGATAAGGGTTCTGTTGAGGGAAGAGGGAGATGAGAGATAATGATAAGAGATGAAGTAAGAAAGAATGAGAGTGTGAATGAGGATAATGAGAGAGAGGTGAGTGTAAGAGGGTGAGAGCACAAAGCATTAACTTCATATTAATGTAACCATTAATGCCCACCATGTCACCATGCCACCTCCTCTCCAAAACAAATCCCAAAGGAAATATCTCTCTCAAATATCAAGGGTTTAGGGTTAAGGTTAAAGCAAGGATTAGGATTAGGTTAAGTTGTCATGGTCACTAAACTAGATCAGCACAAACAAACCCTCAAATTAACATGCACACGTGCGTGCAAGCCATAAGAAATAATAATAAATTATTAATTAAATGTTATAAAATATGAGGAACCCGAATTGGTAAACTTTTTACAGAAAACCCGCACTATCGCTTAATTAACACTAATCGCAAACCTAAGGAATTACAATACAATAATATCCACATAAATATAACCTGAAATATCTAATAATGGCAAGGTAATCATCTAAAAGTGAATACCAAGTGCTCGTGTCAGTGCCTCAGGTAGCAACATATCATATATATGATGTATGAATACAATAAGGATGAAAACAGAATATATTTTGAATGAGAAAACTGTTTTCGTATCTCAGTGAGATTTCTGCATAAAAATCGAAGTATCGTCAATGAAATCAACAAGGAATTCGTGTCAAGCATCGACACAAAATATATATCACAATATCTCAATATCTCGGGCTCCGGCAATCCGGACGGGCCCATCTCATAAAATCTCAATGTCTCAATATCTCGGGCTCCGGCAATCCGGACTGGGCCCGGGCTCTGGCAATCCGGACTGACCCAAATCATCAAATCTCATGACCACGTCGGTATCCTTCGGATATCTGCCGCGTCACAAATAACCGGCCGGTAGTGCTCCCCTGCCAGGCTCAATTCCATCATCTGCAATCATCTTGCCCCGGGGTACCGCACCGGGTCCACCAAGCACCCGCAGACGTTTCCTCCTACTCCTCGAATCGGGTGTATGATACTGCTCAAGGGCCGAGAAAACTCATGAAGGACATATCTCACATCATATCATAAGAAAACATCAATTTCTATCTTTTGAAAATGATAATGGGTTTATAAAATCCCTACGGTTCCTCCAAATCCATAAATCTCATGAAAAATCCGAATCCCAAAATCAAAAGTCAATAAACAGTGAATACCAGTTCCCATAACATTGCATGACAAATGAATATACACATGCATGAGATATTACAGTAATAAATGTAATGTCTAAGCTAGCATATAAAAGCAAGCGCACTAATACTATGTCGAAACTATCAGCTAGCAATTTATACTAATGATGTAGTATTTTCTAATGTGTACGTGACATGAAAATTACCGAAGATGATGTGTTTGTGCCGGCAAGCAGGTGTACATGGAGCATACGCATCATCGGTAATGGTGCTGGTGTCCTGACAGCATGGGTTCATAATAACAAATAAAAACACATTTAAGCATGCAATGCGATGCGAACAGCAAGAATATACAGGAAATGAATAGTAAACACAACATATAAGACTTTACATTTATATATACGAGTCACACAGTTTTGGCATTTGAAATAGCACGAATCGTGGTGTTTAGAAAATAGGGGCTACGGTGTTTTTAAGAAAAGGTACACCCTTTGAAATATCCGTAGCATCCCTTGTCCTGTCTTTAAAATACTCGTGATTCATTAGTTTTGGAAATAAGTATGACTCGCGCCCAAATCTAATATCTACTAAGTAAACTACAGGACAAGCTAAGAGCCTAACCAAAGGGGTAAGGAAATCCACCTAAGTCCGAGTCGATATATCTAGTAGTCGGTGATCTCGCCTCAATAGCGTTACGTAAGATAAAATATATAATACGACATCCTCGAGTCGAGAGTGCGGATCAATCATCATATTTATACATCGTACGGAAATATCCATCGTACGACATCCCAAATCGGGGTATGCGTTAATTATCACATATAACACATTACTTATCTGGTATCATTATCATCATATTCTGAATTTGGGGTACTGATCTAAAGTGTAGTACATTCCGATACCATCCAACATATATATTCGTGTGTGTATGAAAACACAACGCCCAACGATCCGCTATAATATCATGTCGTATCTCATGATACGACCCAGTCACATCACCGACCTCACAACATCATGCCCAATCACATCGACTCATCACCAAGTATCATATACTATCCTCATCATCCGTGTATACGTATATGTATATATATATACACCAACGCATCCACACATATATATACATATAACCATATACGCCCCAAACATATCACGTGTGTGCGTGTAATAACTATACTCTAAGGTTTCGCGACTAAGAACTAAACTGAAGCATTAACTTTCAATTACGCTACACTAACCCATGATCTCCTAAAGCCTTCTTGTTAAACATCCACGTATCATAATACATATAATTATATATATATATATATATATATATATATATATATATATATTGTAATCACATACTATACTACGAAACTGCGGGGATGCTGTACGCCATCCACCCGACTTCCCCCGTAGATATATATTTACTCACCTTGATCCTTACTTGCCGAAGTCAATGCCTCTTTGCCTCTGCTTGTCGTTCCGAAGATCACACGGAAGCACCTACATGTTATAATACATCGTATCGCATTAAAATCCGATTCGCAATCAAAACGACACGCCAGGTGCCTATAGGTTAGTACCTATAGCCTACGCATGCAAAAGAACCAAACGACAACCGATATCGACGTACAAACGTCAAGTGACCGATACAAAACACAAATATCAATTCAAGTCATTTAAAACCCACAATTCAAAACAACAACTCAAGAAAATGGTCCCAGATTTTAGTTCAGGTGAAATTAGGTTAAACAAACACTACTTGGGTGTTGTATAGGGGGTATATGAGCTACAGAACAAATCTTAGCACCAACACCTACAATTTGGCCGGCCACATTGCCCCAAATTCCGTCCTGCTCGGCCAAGTATGCATGGATTGGGTTTGTATTGGCAGGGTGGCCTCCTAGTTTCCAATCTAGGTCAATGGAGTAGCTTGTTTTTCTAGTAAATGTCCCAGGTCATCCCAGATTTCCTGCACCCACAATTTATATGCAAAACCGACATTTCGATATCTAATTCACATTGCATGGTCTATGCTCTGTTTGGTCTGGGTTTTAGACACTAAGGGGGTTTTGTAGCAACTAATTACACTCACCTGCACCATCACAAGTCAAGAAATCCTCAAAACCTCATCTTGGAATTTTCCAAGATCGCTAATGTCACGACTCGGATTAGCACGTGACCGGCACTTGAATCATGTGAAGCCTATAGGACCCCACCTAATCCAAGTAAGCCAAAAGCCAAAAATCTAAACCATTTTAAAGAAAAGAGAAGGAAAACTTGTTTTAAATTTTGCATATAAATCACTTTGAAAGTCGTAGTAATCATTTTTAAAACATCAAGTCTTTTCCAAAAATTTTGGCAGAGTCTCCTTTGTAAAGACTGGCCCCCAAACAGGTACAACACATGAAATACATAATAACGAATAAAGGCATCCCTAACCGGGAGCTAGCTCTTCGCCAATTGGCGGATACAACCACGCAAGACAATATAATATACAACACCGAAGGGCGAGGATCAAAACTCAGAAAGAAACCAATATCCTCAAGAAAACCAGAGAAAACCATAATAATACAGGCGCGCGACTCTAAGGTCGAAAGAATAAACATTGGTCCTCTAAGTCTATCAATAATACAAGTTTGGTTGATGGAGTTTCTAGATACAACTGAATACAAATAAAGTACAATGGTGGTCACGATGCGAGTGAACCCACCTACCAAAGCAATCACCTGGAATGAAGTAGTGTGCCAGCAAAGCCGCCAAGGAAACCTGTGTAAGTCTACGGTACCGCCCCGGCCATCTCTCAGACGCCAAAATGCGGAACAAAAACTTTTAAAACTGGCGCTATCACGTACTATAACCCGGATCTTCCATTAACGCTAAACTAACAATCTACAAAGAGGAAAGAAAGGTTATACCGAACGATCCGAGTCCTTCGTTCTTTAACCATCATCCCATGCTCCGTTGCAGCTGCTCCGATCTCGTCGACTTCGATCTCCTCGTCCAGGTGGCACCACGTCATCGGATCATTAAACGGGCTCCCACCTCTGACTCGAGGCAACTCGGTTGTCAAGTTTGCCAAAAGAGACGATCAAGAATGATGTAGAGAATGAGTAGAAGACTTTGTCTCGCTTCGTCCAAAACCATGGACGAACGGTTAATGAAATTGCCATAAGAATCGGGTGATGGAATGAAATGAGCTGTGAAATTCCATACACTGAAACTATCATAATCTTTTTAACCAAATGAAGTGAGAGTGTGTGAATTGATCAAGTGGGCACCCAAGAGGGGCCGGCCACTTTATATAGAGGTGGGGGGTGATGGTAGGAGCAAGGGGGGACCACAACCCAAAGCTTCTCACAAAAATATCAAGAAGAAATATCTAGTGTGAACACAAAGTGTGAACACAATAAATGCACCTAGTATGAACCCAATAAATGAAACAATGAGCCACCTTCCAAGAAGCTTCCTCTCATGACTCACCCAAAAGAAGAAAAGATAAATCCGCATTTAACCGAATGTTAAATACGGCTGATAGAAAACTGGAAACTGGCAACTTCCAAAAGTGATCTCGAAACGAATTTCAGGATAACCCCGTAACTGTATATATATACCCGCATTTGTATTACGACCGAATACAAATGCAACTGAGACAAAGATATTATATCTACTCTGTATAGTACATGGATCCGGCTTAAACCAAAGCCCACCAGTATTATCTGCCCGAAATATGACACATGCGTAAACGCACGTGCATTTTCCGAACCCTGCCATAAAACCATACGGCCTCTACAATGTTTCGCCCGAACTTGGGAAACTATCTGTAGGGGACTCTAATGACTCGTCAGTACCCTGGCAGTGGGTTTAACCATAAGCCGTCAGCGGCACTAGCTATGCGTAACGGCTGCCCATGGACTGACCTCAAGGGAGGCCGATGAGCGAACTCATCCGGAAACCCTACTGAGCCTAACAGTGACAATGTATATACAGTCCGGTCCGTTCGTCTATGAGTATCGCATATCCAGCCTAGGGGGCTAGTAACGTCAGACCCCCAATAGCTGTATAAGTCGTGTCGGAGACATGCCCTGAACACCCTGAGATACTACTGGAGTACCTACCAGTAAATCTCACCTGCTTTGGCCAAGGACTTGGTGTAATGGCTTTCCTAGACACAGTGCGGCCTCCACCCCCAATACCGGGAGAGACGAATCCCTTGCCGATCCGCTCACGTGCCTCCATGTGGCTCGGGACTGTACCCAAAAACTACCTGTTTGCACGCCTCCTTTGAGCCGTGGTAGGGTAGAAATCAAAGCACAGTGGGAACTCACACGAGACAAATGACGACCTCAGGTCGATGAACTAACCTGTACAGATGTCACCAGGGAACTACTATCTGACGATATGTATAATACCAACTAGCAGGTTCCCGGCGAGTCCTGTCCGGTGTACTCATAACCCAATGAGCACCTGTATACATCTTAGGTGATCCAACTGACACCAGTGGCTTGTGAGACCGGCCACCGCCCCTCGTCGGGGTCTCGACTGTATACACTAGTCTACTCCGGAATATCGATGCCCTGTCTCGAAACTCCCACGACTAGGGACCACTATTAAGGAAATGCTTATGGACTACCCAACTCTCACGTATATGATCGCCCTCATACTGTTGGTAGTCAAGCAAGATCCTAAGGGCTCTATCATCGTGTAATCGTGATCAGTCACCTGAACCTATACACGACGGATAAAGGCAAACCAGATAGCGTACTATCATCTTGAGTAAGACTGTCCTACCGGCATAGGTCCTCCTCAATCATTGCAATCACGTACCTGCGATCCAATAATTGACTTTAAGGGCACTATATCCAACAATCTCCCACTTGCACTTAAGGCTAATTATTGTGATGTCGCGTACCCACAGCCCGTGTGAAACCAACACCCAACTCCTCTACTAATCAGTTTCACAAAACCCGTTTGTAAAACTATTGTGTTCGAGAAATAGCCTCAGTGAGTAGATCCGCCCTGATGTTTCTTTCTTTATCTCTCTTAATCTCAAGTTCGCGGAGAAAGCCATCTCCCGAATTGAGTAATACCTGTCTTAGAATATGTCTGGATATCTGATGGGACCTAGTTCATAAATGAACTCCAAATCCAAATTTCTTAGACTGTATCGATAACTGAACCTAATCAGAATCCTGCACCAAGCCTCCCACAGTATCCTCTTGGACCACCTGTCCATAATACTGTCCCTCTTCGTCAGAGGGAAAACTATAACTCTGACAATCACTCTGTCATCCATGTCACCTTTGAAGCCTGGAATGATAACCGTCTCCCGAAGGAGGCTCCCGTCATCAAATCCGTAGAACATGCACTTATGTTCTAAAACTGCTTCCTTATGTTTCTCCAGGATTGGATTAATATAAACTTATTGCATCTAGTGCAAAAACAACATCTGGTGTGGTACTTGACATCTCATGATTGACTCAGTTGCCTAAGCAAGTGATCTGCCAATCATGCACATCCCTCTCCCCTTTAGTCTGTAAGACACCTTTAGAGAGGGTGACTCCGTCACCTGCAGGTACACCACCATGCCAGGAGTCATCTATTCTAAAAACCATTAGAATACTGTCAAACTACCCACATTGGGAAACTACCCAAATCCAGATCTAAAACCATAGATCTAGAAACCAAAATGTCAAATATTATATCCATATCCTGTCTGGAGAAACAACTGTGTGACGACCACAGTACAACCGATTGTAGTACAAGAATTTTACTTCCTACTCTGTGTATGTCATCCAAATACCAGGACATCACACCCTACTACCTTCTTAACAGATCCATCACCTATTCTGATGAAGTCAAACCCATGACTGTCACATCAAAATTAGATGATCAATTTCCGCTAGATCTGCTCAAGTCTATAAATAGACATAAGCTGCTTGCCCACTATGCTTCCGCTGCTCCCACTGACCACAACAACCCTCCTACCGGGTCTCATAGCCTGGAACAACAGTAATATCAAGTCTGGGTAGATAAGAACCTCCCTGTCACCGTCCTTGAGGCTACCGGAGTACCTCTCGGGTGTCTGAGGTTACCCACCATATCTGCGGAGTGGCTAATGGAATGTCAAACCTGAATGAATCTATAGGTCCTATTAAATTTTCCATAATCGTTTGCGGTTCTGGAATCACTTCCAGTTCTACCATACTCCCACTACTGTTTTCTGAAAAAATTCATTTTACTAAAACTGTGGCGAGTCAAGAACAATATCACTATTGATCTTCCAGATGGTAGAAAATCAACCCTCGACATAGCCCGGGCCAACCCACAAACTGCCATTACAGAAACGTGCCCTGAGTTATCCAGAGTCTGGTTTTAAGCATAAGCCGGACAACTCACCTATATCCAATATAGAAACTTTGGCACTTATTTAATTGGAACCAGATTCAAAACATGCAGCTGTCCCTAGTGCATATCAACTTAATGGAGAGAGGCTAATCAGCATTACTCAACTTAGGAATACATCCAATTATGAGTAACCTAAAAAGAGAAACAAGTTTCTCAAAACCATCACTATCAACTGAATACCAATCAATAAGTATCTACATCTTTGATCTCTTTGAAGAATCCTGATACTTGCGATATCTGGTTCTCTACATTATTCTTATACCCACAACTTCTCAAAACTTAGGGCTTGTATTTCTACGAAACACTTGTCTAAAAACTAGAGAAGTTATAAGTAAACAGAACATAGTACGAGGACCTACCCCTTTGTCCTGATGGACACTGGACAACATACAATACTCTGTATAAGTCCGCTGAGTTGAATAACTCAAAACCTGTGCATCGTAGGTTGAAAACTGTACTTATGGTTAAGAACTACTTGCGTTGTTCAATGCTCCTTACCCAATCGTCAACTGATGTAGGTAAATGTCATCGACATAATATCAAAAAGTTATATCTCACTTTATAAAAATAAACGTACAGATATATCATTTTGAAATTGGTGCACAACAACGGATACTCAAAACCAAATACATGCCTGCCGGCAATAACCCAGGCGACTTCCTCAAATATCACCAATTACAACGAATTCCGATATAATGAGGATGATCACCTAATTCCTAATAACTTCCTCCCACCCATCATCTGAAAAACCATACAGATGTGAGAATGAAACCTGGTAAATACATACCCTGGAGTAAGTATCTAATCGGGAAAACAGTTTTCCATTAACAATGCACTGAAACATGAAAATGTTTCGTAGGGGTATCCTGGTATTCCTAGTAATGCCTCTTCCATAATCCAATTCATGACTGTAACCGTATATTTCCTTGCCATCTTTCCAAATCCCTTTATTTGTCTTTACTCGTTACCTTCTGTACACCATCGTTAGGCTAAATGGTTTTCTTCCTTCCCTACCGTTCGGCACCAACTTATGGTTTGGAAGAAGACTATCCAGTAAGCATATGTACCCTCCTAAACCAAGGAGTACTCGTAACTTGAGAGAAGGTGATGATAAAAGACAACTGAATAATACCTTATTCCTTTAAAGGTGAAATTGGAGTGGCGATGAAGTACGCGGTTTGGTCGTGAATGATAACAGTCGCAATTTACTTTGCCCTCTTTCCAATCCCTTTATTTTGTCTTTACATATTACCTTCTGTACACCCTACTTAGTCTAATTGGTTTTCTTCATTCCCTACCTTTCGGCACCTGCCTATGGTTTGGAATAAGACTATCCAATAAGCGTAATAGGTGTACTCTCCTAAACAAAGGAGCCCTCGCAATCTGAGAGAAGGTGATAATAAAAGACAACTGAATAAACCAATTCTATTTCTCCTGAACCTTGATCCATCCTCGAAGAAGTCCCTTCGAGTTCGTATATAACCATACGATGGATCTGTCCAATGGAAGTGGATGTCCGTAGTAATACGGGATGTTCTGAGAAATTCAAAGGGTAAAAGAAGGAGTGGCAATGACTTATGCAACGTAGACAATCCAAAAGCCAGTATTTTAAGAAGGTTCGGTCAACTTGGTCACTGAGTCATAGTCTAGGGTCGGTCAAAGGTCGCTGCCAAAGAGAGAGAGAGAGAAAAGAAACACTCTGCGTGCACTCAAACCTAGATCAGAATGGTTATCATTTTATCTAATCCGGAAACCTCCCAATGTACTGTCAAATTCCCTCCAAACCTAAAAGAAGAATCAATCGGGATCACCCGAAGAGTAAACCAACTCATCAGTGGGAATCGGGATCCAACTCTCATCGCATGATAACGTGACGGAATCCACTCACGTTATCACACTCCAGAAGGTATGCGCATGCCTGGCAAGTTTCAGTTTCTTTAGAAACTCCCGATGTGATTTTTACCCCATGTTCTTATGACCTTGACGAAAGCCAACAAATCATAAGTCACATGTCAAGTTCTGCCCGTCATATTCTTGTCAATTTGAACCCACTGGTACATACCCTTGACGAAAGCCAACAAGGTAATACGACTGTCCCAAACCAACACATCTATCTGTGCAACAAATGAATACCCCAGCAGCTACCAAACACTATGCCTTGACGAAAGCCAACAAACATAGCTTGAATACTACTGACCATCCATAAGACCCGACGGAGGGCTACGGCTGGTTTTTGGCGAAAAACCTTTAACGTAATGAACTTGATCTCGTTGAAGGAACTTGATAGCTTTTTATAAAAATATAGTGGCGAAAACCTTTTGCTAAAGAGGTCAATACCGGCGAAGGGATCTCGGCTCTTTCCTCGTGGAATGAGGTGCAGGATATTCCACTGAATACCATGATGCAAAGCAACATGTAATCGACTAAAGTGAAGTTATTACCCTGACTCAAACTTCTGCCCAAGGGGTCACTCCCGCTGAAGGGATATCGGCCCTTACCCCATCGAATGAGGTGCAGGATATTCCACTGAATACCGCTATGCAAAACAAAAGGAAACGTCTTTGTAATAACACTTTTAAATTGTTCCAACAACATCCAAACAGGTTTGTTTTCCTTTGCATTGATCAGAATCAACGCAGTCCCATCAATCAATCACACCAGAAAAGAACGAAAATAAAATGTACGTATATGCCATCCGCATTCGTCACTGGGTCCCGTCATAACCCGTTAGGTTACTTAACTAACGACAGAGCGGGGACTGGACTAGCGCGGGTGCAAAACATATACAACATCTAATAGTATATATACCAATATACAATAACCGCTCCAGGCGTGATAAAATGCAACATTACAGAAAAGTAATAAGCATCACAGAACAATACAGATATCTGGGATCCCCGGGTTTCACAGAGCCGCTGCTGAAACCCGACGTTCCCCTGGTCGTGTGGATAGCCTGTGCAATGAAACCTAGACCCTTATGGGTGCGGCAAGTTACCCGCCAAAACCTGAAGCGAGGCAGCCCCCTACAGCAAAGTGAATGGACCACCCAGCACTTCACGGAATCCGGTAATCTTAGGCACCCCTGCTTGGGTCAACCTGTACCCCCTACGAGTGCGGCGAATAGTCTGCCAATACTAGAGTGAGGCCCATCTGCCTCTCAAAGCCATGAGATGCGGACCTGTTGCCCTCCAGAACCCGGCTATCCGTGCACTCCGTCGCGGGGTAAAACCTAGTACAGAAATGAAAAATATGTACAACGGGTACATCGACCTCGACTCGGTCGTGCCCCAAAAGAATATTATACAAACAGGTAGTGACGACAGTCCACATGTTGGATGCTCGCCCCGCAATATCAAATGTACAAATAAACTCAAACTGTACTACCATTGCACACTGCTATCCACCACGACAAATCCGCAACATCACAGCACAACACAGAACATCAACGCGAAGTCATGTTCGCAAACCCGTCTAAAAGAACTATAGCAATTAGATGCAGTTTACCGATCAAATGACATTCCCGGTCGGAGATATAATGTAAGTACTGTAAACTAACACGTTTAAATTTCGATTGACTAAATTTCCCGAAGTGGGCCCCACGCAAATCTGCTGTACAGTAAAAAACACTGGGCCCAAAAGAACAGTTCCAGAAACTATAATTTCGAACATAGAATCCACTGTAGAAAATTGACCAAATGATCTCACTTTCCTGCGGCGGATCCGCGGCCAAACCCTAACTTGGGCCGCGGATCTGCGGCGGAACAGTGGAATCACTTGGTCGAATTTCTACAGTATTCCTCAAAAACCCTGCTTGATTTTCTGGTATGGTCAAAATGATTTTTAGACCAGTTTGAAAATTAACAGAAACTTTAATACTAGAAATTGCGATTTTCGAAAATCCGTTCGATCAATCTTTTAAACGCGTTAGCACAAGTTAGTAAAGCTTAATGGCGTGGCTCTGATACCATGTAAGTCTACGGTAGCGCCCCGGCCATCTCTCAGACGCCAAAATGCGGAACAAAAACTTTTAAAACTGGCGCTATCGCGTACTATAACCCGGATCTGCCATTAACGCTAAACTAACAATCTACAAAGAGGGAAGAAAGGTTATACCGAACGATCCGAGTCCTTCGTTCTTTAAACATCATCCCACGCTCCGTTGCGGCTGCTCCGATCTCGTCGATCTTCGATCTCCTTATCCAGGTGGCACCACGTCATCGGATCTTTAAACGGGCTCCCGCCTCTGACTCGAGGCAACTCGGTCGTCAAGTTTGCCAAAAGAGACGACCAAGAATGATGTAGAGAATGAGTAGAAGACTTTGTCTCGCTTCGTCCAAAGCCATGGACGAACGGTTAATGAAGTTGCCATAGGAATCGGGTGATGGAATGAAATGAGCTGTGAAATTCCATACACCGAAACTATCATAATCTTTTTAACCAAATGAAGTGAGAGAGTGTGAATTGATCAAGTGGGCACCCAAGAGGGGCCGGCCACTTTATATAGAGGTGGGGGTGATGGTAGGAGCAAAGGGGTGACCACAAGCCAAAGCTTCTCACAAAAATATCAAGAAGAAATATCTAGTGTGAACACAAAGTGTGAACACAATAATAAATGCACCTAGTATGAACCCAATAAATGAAACAATGAGTCACCTTCCAAGAAGCTTCCTCTCATGACTCACCTCATGACTCACCCAAAAGAAGAAAAGATAAATCCGCATTTAACCGAATGTTAAATACGGCTGATAGAAAACTGGAAACTGGCAACTTCCAAAAGTGATCCCGAAACGAATTTCAGGATAACCCCGTAACTGTATAAATATACCCGCATTTGTATTACGACCGAATACAAATGCAACTGAGACAAATATATTATATCTACTCTGTATAATACATGGATCCGGCTTAAACCAAAGCCCACCAGTATTATCTGCCCGAAATATGACACGTGCGTAAACGCACGTGCATTTTCCGAACCCTGCCATAAAACCATACGGCCTCTACAACGTTTCGCCCGAACTTGGGAAACTATCTGTGAGGGACTCTAATGACTCGTCAGTACCCTGGCAGTGGGTTTAACCACAAGCCGTCAGCGGCACTAGCTATGCGTAACGGCTGCCCATGGACTGACCTCAAGGGAGGCCGATGAGCGAACTCATCCGGAAACCCTACTGAGCCTAACAGTGACAATGTATATACAGTCCGGTCCGTTCGTCTATGAGTATCGCATATCCAGCCTAGGGGGCTAGTAACGTCAGACCCCCAATAGCTGTATAAGTCGTGTCGGAGACAAGCCCTGAACACCCTGAGATACTACTAGAGTACCTACCAGTAAATCTCACCTGCCTTGGCCAAGGACTTGGTGTAATGGCTTTCCTAGACACAGTGCGACCTCCACCCCCAATACCGGGAGAGACGAATCCGCTGCCGATCCGCTCACGTGCCTCCATGTGGCTCGGGACTGTACCCAAAAACTACCTGTTTGCATGACTCCTTTGAGCCATGGTAGGGTAGAAATCAAAGCACAGTGGGAACTCACACGAGACAAATGACGACCTCAGGTCGATGAACTAACCTGTACACATGTCACCAGGGAACTGCTATCTGACGATATGTATAATACCAACTAGCAGGTTCCCGGCGAGTCATGTCCGGTGTACTCATAACCCAATGAGCACCTGTATACATCTTAGGTGATCCAACTGACACCAGTGGCTTGTGAGACCGGCCACCGCCCCTCGTCGGGGTCTCGACTGTATACACTAGTCTACTCCGGAGTATCGATGTCCTGTCTCGAAACTCCTACGACTATTAAGGAAATGCTTATGGACTACCCAACTCTCACGTATATGATCACCCTCATACTGTTGGTAGTCAAGCAAGATCCTAAGGGCTCTATCATCGTGTAATCGTGATCAGTCACCTGAACCTATACACGACGAATAAAGGCAAACCAGATAGCGTACTATCATCTTGAGTAAGACTGTCCTACCGGCATAGGTCCTCCTCAATCATTGCAATCACGTACCTGCGATCCAATAATTGACTTTGAGGGCACTATATCCAACAACCTGTACGGCAAAACCAGCAAGAAACTGTCGCACAACGGGGGTGAGTTGCCAACTCATGACTAGAAAACATCACCAAGCAGAAATCGCATGTACGACTCTATCCTAGGTCAAACGATAGTAATATCCTCAAAATAAAATAGCCTGAAGCATGATATAATGGCAAGGGTAAACATCTATAAATAAGTATAATACCAAGTGCTCGTGTCAGTGCCTCAGATAACAACATATCATATATATGATGTAAGACTGCATGAAAATAGAATATATCTAAATAAGAAAACTGTTTTCTTATCTCAGTGAAATTTCTGCATAAAAATTAAAGTATCATCAATGAAATCAACAGAGAATCCGTGTCAAGCATCGACACAAAATGTTTATATCCCAATATCTCAATATCTCGGGCTCCGGCAATCCGGACTGGTCCATATCATAAAATATCAATATCTCGGGCTTCGGCAATCCGGACTAGCCCCGGGCTCCGGCAATCCGGACTGGCCCAAATTATCAAATCTCACGACTATGTCGGTATCCTCCGGATATCCGCCGTGTCACAAATAACCGGTCGGTAGTGCTTCCCTGTCAGGCTCAACGCCATCATCTGCGACCATCTTGTCCCGGGATACCGCACCGGGTCCACCATGCACCCGCAGACGGTTCCTCCTCCTCCTAGAATCGGGTGTATGATACCGCTCAAGAGCCGAGAAAACTCATGGTGGACATATCTAACATCATATCACGAGAAAACCGCAATTTCTATCTTTTTAAAATGATAATAAGTTCATAAAATCTTGCGGTTTCGCCAAATCCATAAATCTCATGGAAAATCCGAATCTCATAATCAAAAGTCAATAAAAAGTGAATACCGGCATAATGCCTCATAATATTGCATGACAAATGAAAATACACATGCATGAGATATCACAGTAATAAATACAATGTCTAAGCTATCATATAAAAGCAAGCGCACTAGTACCATATCGAAACTATCAATTAACAATTTATACTAATGAAATAGTGTTTTCTAATGTGTACGTGACATGGAAATTATCGATGATGATGTGTGTGAGACGGAAAGTAAGTGTACGTGGAGTATACGCATCATCGGTAATGGTGCTGGTGTCCTGACAGCAGGGTTTCATAATAACTACGAAAACACATTTAAGCATGCAATACGATGCGAATTGCAAGAGTATACGGAAAATGAATAGTAAACACAACAATAAAGAATATACCTTATATGTACGAGTCATACAGTTTTGGTATTTGAAATAACACGAATCTTGGGGTTTAGAAAATAGAGGCTATGGTGTTTTTAAGAAAAGGTACGTCCTTTGAAATATATGTAGTATCTCTTAGCCTGTCTTTAAAATACACACGATTCGTTAGTTTGGAAATAAGTATGACTCAAGCCCAGTCTAACATCTACTAAGTAAACTACATGACAAAGCTAAGAGACTAATCAAAAGGGTAAGGAAAACCACCTAAGTTCGAGTCGATATATCTAGTAGTCGGTGATCCCGCCTCAATGGCGTCATGTACGATAAAACATATAATACGACATCCTCGAGTCGAGAGTGCGGATCAATCATCATATTTATACATCGTACGGTAAAATCCATCGTACGGCATCCCAAAATCGGGGTACGGGTCAATTATCACAGATAACACATCATTTATCTGGTATCATTATCATCGTATTCTGAATTAGGGGTACTGATCTAAAGTCTAGTACATTCCGATACCATCAAATATATATATATATATATATATATATATATATATATATATATACGCGTGTGTATGCAAACACATCGCCCAACGATCCTCTATAATATCATGTCGTGTCTCATCACACGACCCAAATCACATCACCGATCTCACGGCATCATGCCCAATCACATCGACTCATCTCCAAGTATCATATACTATCCTCATGATCCGTGTATACGTATATGTATATACCAACGCATCCACATATATATATGTGTGTGTGTGTGTATGTATATATATATATTTATATACATACATATAACCGTATATACCCCAAACATATCGCGTGTGTGCATGTGTGTGCGTGCAAACCTTAACTCTAGGGTTTCGCGACTAAGAAACTAAACTAAAAGCATTTTCATATAATTATGCTAAAACTAACCCAAAGTCACCTAAGCATTTCTTGCTAAGTATACGCATCTCAAAAACACATAAGTATATATATATGTCATAACGAATTCGCGTGCTACACTACGAAACTGCGGGGGTGCTATACGCCATCCACCCGACTTCCCTCGTAGATATATATCTACCCACCTTGATCCTTACTTGCCGAAGTCGATATCGCCATTCTCTTCTTCATCGTCCGAAGTCCACATGAAGGTGCCTACATATATAAACACATAGCATCGTAAACGGAAATTGTGCATGAAAACCAAGACGGCACACAAATCACCCACAGGTTAAAACCTATGGTCTACGCATGCAAGAATAACCAAACAACCCTCGAGATTGACGTGCAAACGTCACACCACCGAGTCAAAACCCAAATACTAAAATCCAAGTCATAAATAGTCGCAAAACCAAAGTAGCAACATAAGAAAACACTCCCAGATTTCGTTTCAGGTGAAATTAGCCAATTCTGGATATGAGGTAAGTCTAATTTGCCTAAAATGGAGCCACAGACCAAGCACGAGGTGATTCCATCGCACCAAGGCCGCAATTTACGGCCAAAATGAGATAATTGGTGGCCAGAACATGGAGTGGGGGTCTCAGGTTTTGGGGTTAGCTTCTAGGTTGCCTGCACACCTCTCAGTCATCGCTAAATATTTTTCAGGTGCCCCGGGTCATAGCAGATCTCTAAATATCATCACAATTCCTACAAACTTCCGATATCGGGGTTTCTAAGTTTAAGTCTTGGGTTTAAATATATGATTTTAGTTCACAATACTAACACTACAGGGGATGTATGGCCTCTACTAACCTCATTTTACAATTCACAACTCATAAAATTCCCTAACCTCTTCTTGGAATATTCAAACCACAATAAACCTTACTTAATCACTTCTAAACTACAATAGATGCTAAAGCAAATGAATTACTACTTTAATGGTGAAAGAATTAACTCATTTGACAACTCAAGAATTTTCTTGAGTTGCCCCAAGTGCTCAAAATCCAAACTTTCTTTATCTCCCATACTTGTAGTGAGCTTGTGCATGATTTTTGTGAAGGGCATGTATGGTTTTGATGCATTTTGGGGGTTGTTGTGAGGTGTAGGAGGAAGGGGAAGATGGAGGGCAGCCATGAGAGGAAGAGGAGGAAAAATGATGAAGAAAATGAAATGAGGAGGAGAATAGCCATGATCAAAGATGACCCCTCACCCTCTCTCTCTTGCCCATACCTTCATATTCTAATCTTTTTCCTTTTCTTTTCTATTTTCCCTATTTATTTTCCATTAACTTTTTCAAAAGAAAACAACACAATAGCAATAACAATGAAGCCATAGTTCAATAAAAATGAAACAAGTTTTGTTGCAAGTCATGATGCGTAATCATGCTTAATCCAAGATTAGTGGAAATTAATCGAGCTTGGACATGAACTTGTATATAATAAATTATATAATAATTCATAAAATATCTAAATCTCACAAATTCCTTAAAAATCAACAATCAATGAAATTTTCTAATATTTCCCAATTTATCGGTATTTAATTATACCATATCATTAAAAAAATTCCACTCATTAAAATATTCATAATATTTATTATTTAATAATTTAAATTCCTAAAAATAATATTTTATTTTTCTGAAATGTTACAGCTAAACTACACTAAATCGATTCTAAACTCAAATAGAAGCTAAAGGAGATGGATTTCTACACTAATGGTAAAAGGATTACCTCATTTGGCAACTCAAGAAAATTCTTGAGTTGCCCCAAGTACCCAAAATCCAAACTTTCTTGGTTCCCCATGCATGTGGTGAGCTTGTGCATGTATTTAATGAAGGGAATGAAGTGTTTTGATGTGATTTTGGTGGTGTTGTGAGATGTAGGAGGATGTGGAAGAGAGAGGGCAACCAAGGGGTGAGAGAGGAGAGGGAAATGATGAATAAAATGAAGGATAAACAAATGTGAGCCATGCTTAAATGACCCCTCAACTCTCTCTCTCTCTCTCTCTTTCTCTCTCTTGCCCATAACCATTTCTTTAATATTTCCTTTTCTTTTCTTTTATTTATCTTTTTCCCTTGCCTTTTCTTTTCAATTTTAAACACAAAAGAAAACCCAAAATTAAACCATTCACCAATAAAGACTTGAAATCATGTTTCAAATAAAAATGTGACAAATATAATTACAATATGACATAGTGCATGTCATGTGCATAAAACACCATCAATGTGTAATTAGTGAACATTAATCAAGTTTAGGATAAACTTGTATATAATTAATTAAAAAAATTTATAATTTGCCTACATCACATAAATCCCTTCAAAAATCACCATTCAATTTAATTCTCCAACATTTTCCAAACTATCGGTATATAATTATACCACATCATTAAAATATTCATGATATTTATTATTTTAATTATATAAATTACCAAAAATAATATCTTATTTTTCTTAAATGTTACAGTCTTCCCTACTTAAATAAATTCGGTCCCCGAATTTAAATTTAAACCCCTCAAATACTAAAACATTTCAGTAAAATGATCAAGTCATCGAGGCTCCGAAATCATAATACATAAAATATATCGTAGCGCAATGCATGCGCATGAACACGGGTATATAATTCAAAATCAAAACTCCGTCAAGCATCCCGCAATCATTGGAGTTATGGTGAAGACACCAATGTCAAAGTCCAATATGAAAACCAACATGATATACATAAAAACTATACATGTACGTATCGTTGTAAATTCGCCAAAACATCTGAAAGAAATGCATGCCAAACCTTTTTCAAATCACTGTGCAATGCACGTATCAAGGCACAAGTAGCGGACGTTCATTGTAAGAAAATAACTATATATATATATACACACACACACACTTTTTTTAACATACACGTCCTGCCATTTTTGAAAATAATTTTAGAAGGGTTTCCTTTATAAAATGTTCATGTCATCTCGGACACACATGAAAATACTGAGACTATAACTCCTTTTTTTTTGGAAACCCCATTAGTAACTATCGATGCATGCAAAAATATATCCAAGTACTGACCTCGGACTATTCCTGCTCAGCCACTATACCAAATAGTAAATATCATAAAACATACTGCTCCAAAAGAAATCATTCCCAAAATGTGTATAAGAATGCCACATGCGCCTAATGCGCACAGAAATCGAAATCACTGAATGTGCCATACATGTGCACAAAAACCAAAACTAAGTGCAACGGGTGTGCATGAAAACACCGGTCAAGGGCAACGAGTGTGCCTGACAACAATATTAGGTGCATCTGATATGCACGAAGAATCCCGATTTAGTGCATCTGGTGTGCACCAAAATCGCACCAAGCGCGCCAAATATGCGCAAGAATCCAAATCAAATGCACAAGGTGCACGAAAACAAATATCGAGTAACACAATCGAGATCGACGGTTGTAACGTTTTAAAAATAATTAAATAAATAATTAAATAAATAAAATCGTTTAAGTGGATTTTCTGGTTTTCGGCAAAATTAGCAGTCTTTTCCGTAAAAAGTCAAAATAGGTATTTTTCATTATAGACCTAATTATACAAAATTTAGATAAAATATTACTATAAATTGGTCACTAAAATGTCACTTAAAATTTTCTAGTTAATTAAAAAAAATTCCTTAATTAATTATTTTTAATACTATTTTAAGCTTTTAAAAATACATTTAATTCGTGATAAATACAAATTTAATTGGGTAAATTACATAATTAGGAACCATTATAAACTAAAATTAAGTGTAACAAAAATTTTAGCAAAACATTTCTAGTTTAGTTGTTTATGGTAAAATGGGTTGGAAAATGAATTTAAATAGGGTTTTTTTATGTAAAATTTGATATGATGGAAATTTAATGAGCTTGGAAAAGGCTTTTTATGTGGAAATTTCTACACAAATGTCTCACCAATCCCTCCTCTACCCTCTGGCCGAGCCTCACAGCAGGAAACCCCCCCTCATTTTCCCCCATTTTCTTGCATCAAAATTCTTGCAAAAATCCTCCGAAATCAATAAAAATTTACAATTTTCCTTCACAAATTCAAACCAAAAACTTAAGCCATCCCTTCTCAAACCCTAGTTGGTCTAAAGAAAGGGGAAAAGAGGCCACTTTGGAGGTTTAGTGCAAGAGAATCAACACTTGTAAGGTATAATCCTAATCTAGTTGTTTAATTGTAGTTTAAATTTGCTAGATTAAAAAGTTTTAGTATGTAATTTGGTTTAATTTGTTTGCTTATGATTTTCAAGAGAGGTGTTGATGATCTAATTAGGGTTTTCATTCTTGGGTATTGATCTAAATTTGTAGTTTAACATATTAAGAAATGTTAAACCTAATCTAGTAGCAAAATTGCTAGTTGTTGCATTTAAATTGTTTGAATTAGGTTCTTTTTTGCAGACTAGATTTTTACAAAACATATAATCAGGTTAGATAAAATTATAATTAGGGTTTTTATTATTAGATTGTGGTTTTAATGTGTAGATTAATATGTAAATTGAGTGTGAAGCATAATCTAATTACAAATTTCTAGCTTTCACTTTAAAATTGTCACAATATTACAATTTTTTTATTAAACTAGGTTTTGAAAATTTATTTAAAATAAGGGATAAAAAATAAAGCTAGGGTTTTAGCACATCCTTAGGGTTTCAAGGAGGGGTTTAACAATTTGAAATGTGCAAAATCAAGTGTAATTGTGGAATTGTAAATTTTTTCTTAAAAATATCGAAATCGGGCAAGTTTGCAAACTAGAATTTCGATTTAATACAAATTAGGGTGTTAAAAGTATAGTAATGGTTTATATAATCTAGATATGCTATTTAATGAGTATTATGACCATTAGTTTCATTTAAACACCAAGTTTTGAAGTAAAACGGTAAATTGCCGTTTTCGGGTTTTACGAAATTGGACGATTTGATCGATTTTAGGGTTTCGATGATTTAAACCAGGTTTTATATTATAAGTAATGAGTTTTAAAACTAAGTTGTTTGTTGGTGTTTTATCTCGATCAATCGGCGTTTGTACGCCGATATCGAGCGATATTTAGTTCTTTTGCATGAGCGGGACATAGGTTTTAACCTATGCGCGTTTCGTGCGTCGTTTTGGTTTGCCCGTGATTCAGTTTACAATATTATATGTGTTTGCATATAGGTACCCCCCACGTGAACTTCGGATGGGGAAGAAGAGGAGGGCGATATCGTTTTCGGCAGACAAGGACCAGGTGAGTAGATGTATATCTACGGGGGAAGTCGGGTGGATGGCGTTTAGCACCCCCGCAAACGTAGAATAGGAATATTACTTATTGTCATTAGGAAGCTAGACGTGACCTTAGATTCTTGGTGAGTAGGACCCTAGTAATGACCTTAGGTTGGACTAGACGGATTCTAGAAAGACCTTACCAAAGGATGAATATCTTGGAGGAGGTTCGTAGGTTTCAGATAGATACACACACACGCACACACAGAAACTTGACTTGGTGTATATGTGTATGTATATATATATATATAGGGTTATGTGTAGGTATATATATACACAGCATGTATATGTGATATAAGGATGTGATATGATACATGGGGATGAAACACTATAACTGGGCTTGATGCCGTGATCTCTTGGCTATACAGTCGTGTTAAGATGTTAGCGGATCATTAGAAATGAGATAATGGATATGTATACATAAACAATAATCGGTGGTGATGATATTGAGGTACATGAGACTCTAAAATAGAACCCGGACTGTAACCTGTGACGGAATCACGTATGATATATGGGTGATTGATTACGATATCATATAAGTGTGACATGATTACGATATGATAAGAGTGTGACTTAATCAAGATATTATATATATGACATGAAATTTCTGAGGATAAATTGACGATGTATATTTATGCTGGCAATGATATATAATTGATGTATGCGATTACAGTACAGTACCTTGATCATGACATTAATTGATGATGATATTGTACGAACGATGTTGTACGTAGGAGATACTTGACCCGTACCCCGATATTAGGATGCCGTACGATGGATTTTACCGTACGAAGTATATATGTGATGATTGATCCACACTCTTGATTCGAGAAAGTCGTACTATGTACGTAACGCTATTGAGGCTGGATCGCCGACTATTAGAGATATGTACTCAGACCTTAGGTGAACCCTTATTTCTTATCGACTAGTCCTTAAGTTTAGTTGCCTTGGGGGCTAGATAGATACTAGTTTAGGCTCGGGTTATATAGTTGTAGTTAGCCATGAATATTACGATGAGTGGTTATTACACATCCATCTTTACATTTAGATCGTAATCATCATGTTGCATGTTCATATATATGTTTCTATAATCAGTATAAAACTCTGCCTGTCAGGACACCAGCACCATTACCGATGATGCGCATATTCCACGCACACTTATTTGCCGGCTCACACACATCATCATCGGTAATTGCTATGTCACGTACACTTTAGAACATATTATCTTTTATTGATAGAATCAGCTAACAGCTAGATCGATATAATATTGTGATTACTCTCAGGTGTTAGTCTAGACATGGCATTTATTACTTAGACATTTTATGCATTCACATTTTCAAGTTATCATGCAGTATTGTGGGGCATATGCCGACACTTATCATATATGTACTCATGATTTTGGAATTTTGGATTTCTATGAGATTTCTGGATTTTGGGGAAACCGCAAGAATATATATAAAACTTTTCTCTCCCTCTCCCTCTCTTTTTAAATATAAGTTGCGGTTTTCTCGTGATGTATGTGTCGTCCACCATGA
The DNA here is from genome assembly GCA_030015575.1 of Agapanthus africanus. Lineage (NCBI taxonomy): Eukaryota > Viridiplantae > Streptophyta > Magnoliopsida > Asparagales > Amaryllidaceae > Agapanthus > Agapanthus africanus. The sequence continues at coordinate 504,031,659 of CM057337.1, forward strand.
GATTTCATGTTTTCTGTTGGATTTCGAGACCCGATTCGAGGAGTGGATGAACCGTCTCGGGTACATGGTGGGCCCGGTATGGTACCCCGGGGCAAGAAGATTGAGTTGTAGACGATGAGCCTGGCAGGGGAGGACTACCTACTGGTGATGTCTGGCACGGCGGATATCTGGAGGATACCGACCGTTGTCGTGAGATTTGATGATATGGGCTGATCCGGACTGACGGAGCCCGAGATATTGAGACTATGAGATATTGAGACTATGAGGTATTGATACTTGAGTTTTACTTGTTTTGTGTCGATACTTGACACGGATTTTCATGGATTTCATCGATGATACTTCAGATTTCTATACCAATTTACCATGATAAAAGTTAAAGATTTCTTATACAGATATATCCAAATTCCAGGATTGATTGTTTTACATACATGGTGCATACATACTCATTCATATGACATATTACTATTTGAGGCACTGACACGAGCTCGGAGCATTTGCACTTATATGTAGTTTATTACCCTGCCATTACTAGACGACTAGTAATATATTAGTATATTTTTATGACCTAGGACAGCGTTATGCATTCGATTTCTTTTCGCAGATGTCTTCTACTCACGAGTTGGCAACTCACCCCCGTTGTGCCAAATTTTATTACAGGTTCGATGTACAGATTTCCTTGGCAGCTTGCTGGCACTTCTTTTCATTCAGGGTGATTTGCACGGTAGGTGGGTTCACTTTTATAAGGACCGCCGTTGTACTTTTATTATTTCATTGGTATCTAGTAAGCTCCATCAACCAAACTTGTATTACTTGATAAGTTTAAAAGACCAGTTATTTATTTCGACCTTAGAGTCGCGCTTGTATTATTATGGTATCTAGTGGATTTGTTTTCTTTTGAGTTTTGAGCCTCGCCCTTTGGCGTTGTATATTATTGTGCTTGGTGTGGTTGTTTCCACCCGTTGGCGTAGAGCTAGCACCCGCTTGGGAATGCCATTTTATCGTTTGTATATATTACACTTGTTTGTACCCGTTTGGGACTAGGTTTTACAAAGGAGACTCTGCCGAATTTTTTTTAAAAATTTGATCTTGTTCCTTTTTAACCTTGTTTTCCTATATGCTTTCCTTTACTTCTTCTTTTATATGGTTTAGATTTCTAGGCTTCGGCTTACTTAGATTACGTTGCGCCTCTAGACGGTTCGTAATTTAAGTGCCGGTCACGTTCCGTACTTTCGGGTCGTGACAAAGTTGGTATCAGAGCGCTAGGTTTAACCTTGTATAAGTCTAGGGTGACCCTTGGTTGATGGAGTAGGTGACTTAGGTAGAGTGACGTACCGTGGGTATGATCCGCGGCATACTTACGATACGTTACTCTGCTTAAGAAGCCTTTGGATGTACATTTCTTTGCACCGTATTCTATTCATTCCTTTGATCTATCTTCGTCGATATCGGATGGTGGTTTCTATTACTACGGTCGCACGGGCAGAGGGAGCTGCGGCTCGAATGCGATAACCCTTAGGGTATCGTTTATTCTTGAGGATTGAAGTATTGTTTAGCGTGCGGACGAAGGGTATTCACATCCTGTCCAGGCGAAGTTAAAAGGTTCGAACGATTAACAGAAACCCATTTTCCCAAGTTTAAGGTATTCGGAAGAACATGCAGGTATTTCTATGGACCCTCTAGAAGAATGAAACCCTAACTCGACATAATGACCACGAGAACGCCTTTGAACCTTAGGGTTTACGGCAGTTCCGCGGTGCCATTAGTGAGGCTTGGATTTGCCCTTCTACGGCTGGTCCGCAGATGCTGGGGTATGTACCGGATATTTTTAAACTGTACTTGAGTGTAGAGCTCTCGGGAAATTTTGGGATTTTGATGAATCGATCGAAAAGTTTAACGTAGTCCGGATATCAGGTGAAGGGATAGATTTCGCGGGAGGCTCTCGATTTGAGTATTGCCGTTTGTAGCGCAGTCAGCACTACGAGGAGACGAGTTCGAATCAGTCGATATCAGAGGAAAGAGGCGCACTTTGACGATAGTGTTTACGATTGTGATTTGGTGATTTGAATTTCATATTTCCGTTGTTTGGATTTTGGTATTTTGAGGATTTTGTTCTACGATTGGTATTTCTTATGTGTACATTCATTACATTCTATTCGTGTTTAATATATCAGTTTTATTGATGTTGTTTTGTACATACCCAGTGCACTCGATTTGGTTTTATACGTTTTGAGATATTGATTTGATTTCGTGCACATGGGTTGCACATGATTTTGATGGATGCTTCGACATAGTTTACATGCATTTTTCGTACCGTGATTTCGATTTTGATATTTGGTGTATGTTTTTCGTGCACCATGTGCACTTGATTGAGATTCTTGCGCACACTTGGTGCACTTGATACGATTTTGTGCACACCAGATGCAGTAAATCAGGGTTTTGTGCAGATTAGATGCACCTGATATTAGTGTCGTGCACGCCCGTTGCACTTGACAGATATTTTTGGTGCACACCCGTTGCACTCAGTTTTGTTTCTGTGCGTATTCATGGCATCTGTATTTGGTTTCAATTTCAGTGCGCACGGGACGCACATGATATTTTTATGATGTGATTGGGATTGATTTTAGTTTTGAGCAGCATGTTTTTATAATCATTACTATTTGATTCAGTAACCAGGCGGGACGTGTATGTTAAATAATATATATATATATATATATATATATATATATATATATATATTTAAAATAAACGTCCGCTACTTATGCCGTGACCCGTGCATCGCACGGCGATTTTAAAAAAGAGGTTTTTGCGTGTTTCTTTATTAAGAAGTTTAGCCGATTTTACTATGATGCGCACTATATATAAGTTATAGTTTTGATTTATTTTATGTTGATTTTCGTATTGGGCTTTGATATTCTATTTTCACTGTAACTCCGATGACTGCGTTATGCTTGACGGAGTTGATTTTAGCTATGTATTGATGATTTCGGAGCCCCGACGATTTGAGTGTTTTGGCTAATGTTTTAGTAATTGGGGGGAGTCTTAATTTAAATTCGGGGACCGAATTTCTTAAAGGGGGGAAGATTGTAACGTTTTAAAAATAATTAAATAAATAAAATCGTTTAAGTGAATTTTCTGGTTTTCGGCAAAATTAGCAGTCTTTTCCGTAAAAAGTCAAAATAGGTATTTTTCATTATAGACCTAATTATACAAAATTTAGATAAGATATTACTATAAATTGGTCACTAAAATGTCACTTAAAATTTTCTAGTTAATTAAAAAAAAAATCCTTAATTAATTCTTTTTAATAATATTTTAAGCTTTTAAAAATACATTTAATTAGTGATAAATACAAATTTAATTGGGTAAATTACATAATTAGGAACCATTATAAACTAAAATTAAGTGTAAGAAAAATTTTAGCAAAACATTTCAAGTTTAGTTGTTTATGGTAAAATGGGTTGGAAAATGAATTTAAATAGGGGTTTTTATGTAAAATTTGATATGATGGACATTAAATGAGCATGGAAAAGGCTTTTTGTGTGGAAATTTCTACACAAATCTCTCACCAATCCCTCCTCTACCCTCTGGCCGAGCCTCACAGCAGGAAACCCCCCCCCCTCTCATTTTTCCCCATTTTCTTGCATCAAAATTCTTGCAAAAATCCTCCGAAATCAACAAAAATTCACAATTTTCCTTCACAAATTCAAACCAAAAACTTAAGCCATCCCTTCTCAAACCCTAGTTGGTCTAAAGAAAGGGGAAAAGATGCCCCTTTGGAGGTTTAGTGCAAGGGAATCAACACTTGTAAGGTATAATCCTAATCTAGTTGTTTAATTGTAGTTTAAATTTGCTAGATTAAAAAGTTTTAATGTGCAATTTGGTTTAATTAGTTTGCTTATGATTTTCAAGAGAGGTGTTGATGATCTAATTAGGGTTTTCATTCTTGGGTATTGATCTAAATTTGTAGTTTAACATATTAGGAAATGTTAAACCTAATCTAGTAGCAAAATTGCTAGTTGTTGCATTTAAATTGTTTGAATTAGGTTCTTTTTTGCAAACTAGATTTTTACAAAACATATCATTAGGTTAGATAAAATTATAATTAGGGTTTTTATTATTAGATTGTGGTGTTAAAGTGTAGATTAATATGTAAATTGAGTGTGAAGCATAATCTAATTACAAATTTCTTGCTTTCACTTTAAAATTGTCACAATATTGCTATTTTTTATTAAACTAGGTTTTGAAAATTTATTTAAAATAAGGGATAAAAAATAAAGCTAGGGTTTTAGCACATCCTTAAGGTTTCAAGGAGGGGTTTAACAATTTGAAATGTGCAAAATCAAGTGTAATTGTGGAATTGTAAATTTTTTCTTAAAAATATCGAAATCGGGCAAGTTTGCAAACTAAAATTTCGATTTAATACAAATTAGGGTGTTAAAAGTATTGTAATGGTTTATATAATCTAGTTATGCTATTTAATGAGTATTATGACCATTAGTTTCATTTAAACACCAAGTTTTGAAGTAAAACGGTAAATTGGCGTTTTCGGGTTTTACGAAATTGGACGATTTGATCGATTTTAGGGTTTCGATAATTTAAACCAGGTTTTATATTATAAGTAATGAGTTTTAAAACTAAGAGTTGTTTTTGGTGTTTTATCTCGATCAATCGGCGTTTGTACGCCGATATCGAGCGATATTTGGTTCTTTTGCATGAGCGGGACATAGGTTTTAACCTATGCGCGTTTCGTGCGTCGTTTGGTTTGCCCGTGATTCAGTTTACGATATTATATGTGTTTGCATATAGGTACCCCCCACGTGGACTTCGGACGAGGAAGAAGAGGTGGGCGATATCGTTTTCGGCGGACAAGGACCAGGTGAGTAGATGTATATCTACGGGGGAAGTCGGGTGGATGGCGTTTAGCACCCCCGCAAACGTAGAATAGGAATATTACTTATTGTCATTAGGAAGCTAGACGTGACCTTAGATTCTTGGTGAGTAGGACCCTAGTAATGACCTTAGGTTGGACTAGACGGATTTTAGAAAGACCTTACCAGAGGATGAATATCTTGGAGGAAGTTCGTAGGTTTCAGGTAGATACACACACGCACACACAGAAACTTGACTTGGTGTATATGTGTATGTATATATATATAGGGTTATGTGTAGGTATATATACACAGCATTTATATGTGATATAAGGATGTGATATGATACATGGGGATGAAACACTATAACTGGGCTTGATACCGTGATCTCTTGGCTATACAGTCGTGTTATGATGTTAGCGGATCATTAGAAATGTGATAATGGATATGTATACATAAACAATAATCGGTGGTGATGATATTGAGGTACATAAGACTCTAAAATAGAACCCGAACTGTAACCTGTGACGGAATCACGATATGATATATGGGTGATTGATTACGATATCATATAAGTGTGACTTAATTACGATATGATAAGAGTGTGACTTAATCAAGATATGATATATATGACATGAAAATTCTGAGGATAAATTGATGATGTATATTTATGCTGGCAATGATATATAATTGATGTATGCGATTACAGTACAGGTGCTTGATCATGACATTAAGTGATGATGATATTGTACGAACGATGTTGTACATAGGTGATACTTGACCCGTACCCCGATATTAGGATGCCGTACGATGGATTTTACCGTACGAGCCATATATGTGATGATTGATCCACACTCTTGATTTGAGGAAGTCATACTATGTACGTAACGCTATTGAGGCTGGATCGCCGACTATTAGAGATATGTACTCAGACCTTAGGTGAACCCTTATTTCTTATCGACTAGTCCTTTAGTTTAGTTCCCTTGGGAGCTAGATAGATACTAGTTTAGGCTCGGGTTATATAGTTGTAGTTAGGCATGAATATTACAATGAGTTGTTATTACACATCCATCTTTACATTCAGATCGTAATCATCATGTTGCATGTTCATATATATGTTTCTATAATCAGTATAAAACTCTGCCTGTTAGGACACCAGCACCATTACCGATGATGCGCATATTCCACGCACACTTATTTTCCGGCTCACACACATCACCATCGGTAATTGCAATGTCACGTACACTTTAGAACATATTATCTTTTATTGATAGAATCAGCTAACAACTAGATCGATATAATATTGTGATTACTCTCAGGTGTTAGTCTAGACATGGTATTTATTACTTAGACATTTCATGCATTCACATTTTCATGTTATCATGCAGTATTGTGGGGCATATGCCGACACTTATCATATATTTACTCATGATTTTGGAATTTTGGATTTCTATGAGATTTCTGGATTTTGGGGAAACCGCAAGAATATATATAAAACTTTTCTCTCTCTCCCCCTCTCTTTTTAAATATAAGTTGCGGTTTTTTCGTGATGTATGTGTCGTCCACCATGAGATTTCATGTTTTCTGTTGGATTTCGAGACTCAATTCGAGGAGTGGATGAACCGTCTTGGGTACATGGTGGCCCGGTATGGTACCCCGGGGCAAGAAGATCGAGTTGTAGACGATGAGCCTGGCAGGGGAGGACTACCTACCGGTGATGTCTGGCGCGGCGGATATCCGGAGGATACCGACCGTTGTCGTGAGATTTGATGATATGGGCCGATCCGGACTGACGGAGCCCGAGATATTGAGACTATGAGATATTGAGACTATGAGGTATTGATACTTGAGTTTTACTTGTTTTGTGTCGATGCTTGACACAGATTTTCATGGATTTCATCGATGATACTTCAGATTTCTATACCAATTTACCATGATAAAAGTTAAAGATTTCTTATACAGATATATCCAGATTCCAGGATTGATTGTTTTACATACATGGTGCATACATACTCATTCACATGACATATTACTATTTGAGGCACTGACACGAGCTCGGAGCATTTGCACTTATACGTAGTTTATTACCCTGCCATTACTAGACGACTAGTAATATATTAGTATATTATTATGACCTAGGACAGCGTTGTGCATTCGATTTTTTTCGCAGATGTCTTCTACTCACGAGTTGGCAACTCACCCCCGTTGTGCCAAATTTTATTACAGGTTCGATGTACAGGTTTCCTTGGCAGCTTGCTGGCACCTCTTTTCATTCAGGGTGATTTGCACAGTAGGTTGGTTCACTTGTATCAGGACCGCCGTTGTACTTTTATTATTTTATTGGTATCTAGTAAGCTCCATCAACCAAACTTGTATTACTTGATAAGTTTAAAGGACCAGTTATTTATTTCGACCTTAGAGTCGCGCTTGTATTATTATGGTATCTGGTGGATTTGTTTTGTTTTGAGTTTTGAACCTTACCCTTTGGCGTTGTATATTATTGTGCTTGGTGTGGTTGTTTCCGCCTGTTGGCGTAGAGCTAGCATCCACTTGGGGATGCCATTTTATCGTTTGTATATATTATACTTGTTTGAACCCGTTTGGGGCCAGTTTTTACAAAGGAGACTCTGCCGAAATTTTTGAGAAATTTGATCTTATTCCTTTCTAAACTTGTTTTCCTATATGCTTTCCTTTACTTCTTCTTTTATATGGTTTAGATTTCTGGGCTTCGGCTTACTTAGATTACGTTGCGCCTCTAGACGCTTCGTAATTTAAGTGCCGGTCACGTTCCGTTCTTTCAGGTCATGACAACGGTATACAAAACATCTCAATCCGAATCAAGTATAACGTAGTATATAATCTCACAACCATGTGCATCAGCGTGCACAAAATCAAACAAAAGTAATAAAGTACATGAAAACTACACCGAAGGCACAAATCAAATCACATACATACCATAGGCATGAAATCAAAATCAAACATCTCGAACGACATCAAATCGAAGTCGAATGCAACTGGGGTGCACAAAAATTAAATCATGCGAATGAATCGCCCAAAATACCGAAATCCAAATGACGGATACGTGGTATTCGAATCACCAAATCACAAATCGTCAATACTGTCGTCGATATGTCCTTCCTACAATGTCGAGAAGGTGTCGGTGCATCCAAAGATAGCAGAGCAAGATATCTACTTACCTCCTATTCATGGCCTGGCGCCTGGTGCCCTTAGGCTCTCGTCTCTCACTATGAATTGCTAGTTACATAGCTCCTTGGCTCAACGGCCCAATGTGGAACGATGACGAAAACAATTCCGCTCTGGCACATCCTCTAAAGATCTCTGGCCAACTATCATGGTCACTCATAACATGTCTCGTCAACGATGCCAAACTCTAGTCTACTGGGCGTGCGTAATACGACCGATCCTGGGTTCAAGTCTCCTCGTGTATTATTCCAGAAAGATTCTGTCAGGGTCTCTCCCAAATCCCGTTCCTGCTGAACTGCTCGGAGTTATCACCCTTTACTAAATCTATTTCTTATTCCGGAACGGCTGCATACTCATCATGACTCCTTCTGGAAGATATATCCATATTCAACGCCTCTGCATGCGTATCACATCTCTGATGTCAACGGAGTGGAACGCCATCTCATCAAAATCTCGTACGAACCTCTTACTCCACTTTTCTCTAATGTCGACTGATTCGGACTCGTCTCTTCATAGCTGTATGGACTGCGCTACAAACGTCTATACTCATATCTAGAGTCTTCCAAGTAATGTATCCCATCAAATGATATCTGGACGACGTCGAACTTTTTAATCGATTCGTCACAGTCCCATAATTTCCCGAGAGCTCAACGCTTGAGCACAGTTTAATAATATCCAGTACATACCACAGTACCTATGGACCAGCCGTAGAAGGGAAAACCCAAGCCTCATTAATGGCACCGCGGAACTGCCGCAAACCCTAAGGTTCAAAAGCGTTTCCATATTCATTATGTCTTGTTAGGGTTTCATTCTTTTGGAGGGTTCACAGAATTACTTGCATGTTTTTCCGAATACCTTAAACTTTGAAAAATGGGCTTCTGACATACGATCATTTTCTATCGACTCTGAACGTACCTGCATGAAGTCTTATCAAGCCGGAATCAATCAATCTGATGACCTCGCATCGGGGTATGCAACGAACCACATGTCCTAGTCATTCATCCTTGAGTGACTAGCGATCTTCTATCGTATCGCTATGTACAACTCGTGCTGCATTAGCTTCAAACATCTGGGGCGATATCTTGTCATTCGCAGCAACAGCTGGCTCATTCGTCCGCACGATGAACAGTGCTTCAATCCTCAAGAATAGAAGATATATAAATGGTCATCACATTCTAGCCGGCCTCTAACAGTGGCCCAATCCTCTGGTGCTGATCTGCACGTTCGAGAAATTTTTAGTAAAAGCAATCCATCAAAATGCTAATGGCGTGAAAAACACAATAAAACGACACATTTATGCAATCGTGTGTCACAGGAATTACGCCCTGATCAGTTCTCGTCCACGATGAGCTCATGCTGACCGCAACTCTAGCCACAGCTTTCTCTGCCTATGCAATCGTGGTAACAAAACCACCAACCGATATCGATGAGGATAGGTCATATGAATGAATAAAATACGATGCAAAGAAATGTACATCCTAAGGCTTCTTAAGCGGAGTAGCGTATCGTAAATATGCCGTGGAACATACAGACGGTACATCACTCTACTTAAGTGACCTACTCCATCAACCAAGGTCAACCTATGCGACGAAAGTTCTGGTCTATTACCCCCTCGACCAAGTCTAAGTTCCGTAAGGTCAAGCCTAGCTTCCGAATATATATATACGCCCTAGACTCCGCATAGTTAAACATAGACTCGAACCAAGGTTAAACCTAGCGCTCTGATACCAACTTTATAACGACCCGAAATAGCACGTGACTGGCACTTGAATCATGTGAAGTCTATAGGACCCCACCTAATTCAAGTAAGCCAAAAGCCCAGAATCTAAACCATTTTAAATAAGAAGTGAAGGAAAACTTGTTTAAAGCAAATGGTTTAAATAAAATAAATAGCATTAAACATTCAAAAGCAACATCATATTTTCCCGAAAATTTCGGCAGAGTCTCCTTTATAAATACTGGGCCCAAACGGGTACAAACATGAATAATATACATAATGAATAATGGCATCCCAAAGCGGGAGCTAGCTCTTCGCCAATTGGCGGATACAACCACGCATGAAAATAATATACAACGACTAAGGGCGAGGATCCAAAACTCAGAAGGAAAACCAATATTCTCAAGAAAACCAGAAAAAACCAATAATAATACAAGCACGCGACTCTAAGGTCAAAAGAATATACACCGGTCTTCTAAGTCTATCAATAATACAAGTCTGGTTGATGGAGTTTACTAGATACAACTGAATATAAATACAGATACTGTGGTGGTCATGATACAAGTGAACCCACCTACCAAAGCAATCACCCGGAAGGAAGTAGTGTGTCAGCAAAGCTGCCAAGGAAACCTGTATGGCAAAACCTGCAAGAAACTGTGGCACAACACCCCACGACTTGCGGGGAGGCGGAAATATGAAAAACGATCTTGTTCTTTGCTTAAACATCGACTAACCGCACGAATCGAAGCTAAACGATAACTAACATCAAACATAGTTGTTAACAACTACTATGTAAAGGGATTATACCTAAAGAACCGTGTCCTTCGTCTTTACGAACTCCTCCTCCTCCTCGGCCTTCTCGAAGTAGTAGACGATCCACCCGAGAGCTTTACTCCAAGCTTAGCCTCTAAACTTGAGGCAACTAACCTTCTTTAAGTGCTAATCAAAGAAGCTAGATGATATAGAGTGAGGGTTATGGTTTAATTAGTCTAACTAATCCTTGTACTCAACACATGAGAGGGGAGGATTAGGGTTTGAAGAGGGAGAGCTTGAGGAGAGAGAAGGTGAAGATAATAATGAAGTGAGAATAATGAGTTATCATAATATATATCAAGCATTTCTTTTTATCAAGAAAAGAAAAGAAAATGATTTACAACCATGCTTGATAAATATTTAGTGGTGATTCATCTCCATGAGTCATTAAGCAATTATGAAGCATTAATGACATGGATGAATCATCCATATGACTCACTAATCACATTCATTGTATATGCCACCTAAACCTCTTTAGTCACCATCTTCTAGAAACTTCTCGCGCAATTACGAGAACGCCCCTCCTTTCCGCAAAAATACGGAAAAACTTTAGACTGTATAAATCCAATAACCGGATACCAGTAACTGGCTTAAACCAAAGCCGACTGGTAAAAACTGTCCGAAAGTCGTACGTGCGTAAACACACGTATGCGTCCGAACCCTTGTCGTAAAACCATACGACCTCTATATCGTTTCGTCCGGAGTAGGGAAACTCTCTGTGTGGGACTCTAGAGACTCGACTACTACGCTGGTAGTGGGTTTAACCACAGACCGCAAGCGGCACTAGCTGTACGTAACGGTCCCCAGGTAGATGTCGATAAGAAGGCCGATAAGGAAACCCATCCGAACTCCTACTGAGTCTGATGTGACAATCTCCGTACAGTCCGGTCCGTTCGTCTAAGATTATAGCATATCGGGCCTAGGGGGCCGGCAAGCGTCAGTCCCCTAATAGCGGTATAAGTCGTGTCGGAGCGAAGCCCATTACACCCTGAGAAACTACTGGAACCTACCAGCAAATCTCGCTTGCCCTGGCCAGGGACTTTGCGTAATGGCTCTCTGACACAGCGCGATAGCAACCCCCAATACCGGGAGAAACAAATCCTGTCTAACCGCCACTGCCTCCAAGTGCTCGGGACTGCACCCAACTGCTACCTGTTTGCACGACTCCTTTGAGCCGTGGTAGGGTAGCAATCTAAGAACAGTGGGACACACTTGAGGCGAAGTAGCAGTGTCAAGTCTGCGGACTATGCTGTACTCATGTCACCTGGGAACTGTTCACTGACGACTGGTATAAAACCAACCAACAGTTCCCTGTGAGTCCTGTCCGGTGTACCCGTAACCTAACGAGCACCTGCATACTATCTCCAGTACGACGTACTGACGGCTGTGGGACAGACCATCTCCCCAACTGGGATGAGAAGCGTACACACTAGTCTACTCCGGAGTATCGATGCCCTGTCTCGATAATCCAACGACTAGGGACCTGAATAAGGATGTGCTTGTAGACTACCCAGCCCCCACTAGTGTGACTGCCATCACAACGCTGGTAGTCAAGCAAGATCCTTAGAGCTCTATCAATACGTATACTCACATATTAAGATAGAAAAACCAAGTAGCATACTACCATGTTTAGCAAGACTGTTATATACATGTGAATATCCCAAGCTTCCATTAAGTAATATACAAACTAGTATGATACAGTAATGTCCTTCTAGGGCATAAACACTAACAATCTCCCACTTGCACTAGGGCCATGTACTGGCGTATCGAAGACCGATGATCTCGAGTAGCCTCTCGAACTGAATCTGAGGTAGGGCCTTTGTGAATGGATCAGCAATGTTCTCTTCAGAAGCAACTCTCCGAACCTCGATCTCCTGACGATCAATGATCTCCCTGATCAGGTGATACCGCCTTAAGATGTGTCTGGACTTCTGATGGGACCTTGGTTCCTTTGCTAAAGCTATAGCTCCGTTGTTGTCGCAATACAGAGGTATTGGATCAACTATGGTAGGAACCACCTGAAGTTCTGTTAGGAACTTTTTCATCCAGACTGCTTCTTTTGCGGCATCGCAAGCAGCTATATACTCCGCTTCCATCGTTGAGTCAGCAACGGTGTCCTGCTTGGAGCTCTTCCAGCACACCGCCCTTCCATTGAGGGTAAAGACATAACCCGACATGGACTTGGAATCGTCCTTATCACTCTGAAAGCCGGAATCAGCAAAGGCCTCCAACCTGAGGTCTTTTCCGCCGTAAACCAAGAACATCTCCTTAGTCCTTCTCAGGTACTTGAGAATGTTCTTTACTGCTATCCAGTGCTTCTCCCCTGGGTCTGACTGATACCGGCTTACCACGCTCAGTGCGTAAGCTACATCTGGTCTGGTGCACAACATCGCATACATTATAGAGCCTACCGCAGAAGCGTAGGGTATAATAGACATGCGTTCCCTTTCCAAATCAGTCTTGGGAGACATCTCTTTGGAGAGGGTGATTCCGTGACAAGCCGGTAGATTACCGCGCTTAGAATCTTCCATACTGAATCTTTTCAGTACAGTGTCGATATACCTGGACTGCGAAAGTCCCAACATCCTCTTGGATCTATCACGATAGATCCGGATCCCCAGAATGTAAGAGGCATCACCCAGGTCTTTCATGGAGAACCTGTGTGACAAGAATCCTTTGACAGATTGTAGCATAGGAATGTCATTTCCTATCAATAGAATGTCATCCACGTACAAGACGAGGAATACGACACTTCTGGCTACAACTTTACTATATATGTACGGTTCATCTGGATTTTTGATAAAGTCATATTCTTTGACTGTCTCATCAAAACAGATGTTCCAACTCCGCGATGCCTGCTTTAGTCCATAAATGGACTTAAGCAGCTTGCATACTTTCCCGCTGCTCCCACTCTGATTGAAACCCTCTGGCTGATCCATATAGACGCACACTTCTAAATTTCCATTCAGAAAAGCCGTCTTTACGTCCATCTGCCAGATTTCATAATCATGGAAGGCAGCAATAGCAAGAAGGACCCGAATGGATTTGAGCATAGCCACTGGAGAAAAAGTTTCGTCATAGTCCAAACCAGGTCTTTGACGAAAACCCTTTGCAACAAGTCTAGCCTTATAGGTTTCCACCTGTCCATCTACACCAATCTTTTTCTTGAAGATCCATTTGCATCCTATGGGTTTTACCCCATCTGGAGCAAAGTCCAAAGTCCATACTTTGTTGGTGTACATGGACTCCATTTCGGTCCGCATTGCATCTAGCCATCGTACCGAGTCGCCGCTCTGGATGGCCTGCTGGAAGTCAGTAGGTTCATCATCATCTATGATGCAATCCTCTCTATCCCCATCTATGAGAAAACCGTAGTATCTCTCAGGCGGATGAGACGGCCTACTACTCCTGCGGAGGGGTGCGGGAATGTCCTGTTCTTCTTGAACTTCCGGTTCTACCAAACTTTCAGTAGCAGTTTGTGGTTCTGGAATTTCTTCCAGTTCTATTTCTCTCCCACTTATTTCCTTTCTAAAAACTGATGTTCCAGAAAATGGGCATTACGAGAAACAAAAACCTTTTGTTCCTCTGCGTAATAGAAATAATATCTCTTGGAGTTCTTTGGATATCCCACAAACATACATTTTACTGATCGTGCCTCGAGCTTGTCCACATGCTGCTTTTTAACAAAAGCTGGACATCCCCAAATCTTCATATGCTGAAGATGGGGTTTCTTTCCAGTCCACATCTGATATGGAGTGGTAGGCACAGTCTTGGTAGGAGCCCTGTTCAAAAGATATGCCGCTGATTCTAGCGCATAACCCCAGAAAGATCGCGGTAACTCAGCATTACTCATCATGGATCGTACCATATCCAATAGGGTTCGATTCCGTCTCTCCGATACACCATTATGCTGTGGAGTGTATGGAGGAGTAAGCTGAGAGAGAATTCCTTTCTCTTTTAGGTAACCTAGGAACTCGGCACTCAAGTATTCACCACCTCGATCAGATCTAAGTGTCTTGATACTTTTGCCGGTTTGGTTTTCTACTTCATTCTTATACTCTTGGAATTTCTCAAAAGCCTCGGATTTATGTTTCATCAGATAAATGAATCCGTACCTTGAGTAATCATCCGTGAAAGTAATGAAATAGGAAAAACCACCTCTTGCATGTGTAGACATTGGACCGCATACATCGCTGTGTATGAGTCCTAAGAGCTCGCTCGCTCTTACTCCTTATCCAGTAAATGGAGTCTTTGTCATCTTTCCTTTGAGACAAGATTGACAAGTGTCATAAGTTTGATATTCGAACGAGTCCAAATATCCTTCTCTATGCAACTTAGTCAACCTTCTCTCATTGATGTGACCCAGTCTACAATGCCATAAGAAAGCTTTATTTAAATCTGGAGACTTTCTTTTAAGTGTGTTCTGGACATTGAAAATTTGGAGTTGGTTTAAAACATATATACCGTTATTTAGTGTACCGGACCCAATCAAACCATGATTAAGGTGGATGTTAATAACATCTCTTACAAACGTGAAATCATAACCTTTATTTGATAACAAGGAAACTGATATGATATTACACGTTAAGCTTGGTACAAAAAAACAGTTATGTAAAACCAAAATGTGTCCACTCGTCAATCCTAGGTGATAATCCCCGACGGACGCAGCTCCCACGCTAGCTCCGTTAGCAACCTTTAGGGTCATATCACCTTCCTTCAGCACTCTACGGTTTCTCAGTGCCTGCAATGAATTGCAAATATGAGATCCTGATCCGGTATCCAATACCCAGGAAGTAGAGTTGATCGAAAGACAATTCTCAATTACAAACACACCTGAAGTCGAAGCCACAGCTTGCTTCGGTTCCTGGTTCTTGGCGTTCCACGCATTGCAATCCTTCTTCCAGTGCCCTTTCCTGTGACAATGGAAGCACTCATCCTGGCCAACTACCGGTACCGCAAACTTTTTCTTTCCCTTCCCTCCCACCTTACTAACACCTCCTCTAGGTTTGGTGGCGGCCTTCTTCTTCCTTCCTTTGGCCTTAGCCTTGGACCCGGAAGAAGATGCACCGCTAACAAACATAGCGGGTGTTTCCCTTGCTTTCTGCAAGGTGCCCTCTACACTCCTTAACATGTTCAGGAGTTCCGGAAGTTCAACTTCTTTTCTTTGAAGGTTGAAGTTCAGGATAAACTGGGCTAGGTGTGAGGAAGGGACTGGAGAATAAGGTCTGTATAGAGCTCATTATCCAAAGTCGTCCCAAGGTCTGCGAGCTCTTCAATATAGCCGATCATCTTTAGGACATGTTCTCCTACCGATGACCCGACAGCCAACCTCGCTCGAAACAAGTTCTTAGAGGTCTCGTATCTTGCTATACGAGATTGCTCTCCATAAAGTTCCTTTGTATGGAGAAATATGCCATCTAGGTTCATATCCTCGTGCCTCCTCTGATGTTCATTGTTCATTGAGGCAAGCACGATGCACTTGGCTTTCGCGCAATCTAAATCCCAGGTTTTGCGGATTTCCTTATCCGCATTGCTGGATTTGGGACCAGGGACAGCAGGTGCCGTAGCGGTGAGGACGTACCCCAGTTTGTCATAGGTCAAAGCCATTTTGACATTCCGCAGCCAATCTTTATAGTTTGGCCATGTCAGTATATTTTTCTCTAAAAGTAACTTAAGTCCAGTCATTTTCAGGGTCGCTGCAATTAGGAGAGAGAGAAGAAAACTCTTTAGCATGATGCTCTTGCAAGTTTAGAGTGGTTTTTAGTTTATCTAAACTGGATGGCTCCCACTGTTTCTCGAATCCTTCCTCAAACCATAAAAGAAGAATTAGCCAGGACTATTCTCACTGTACAATACTTGCTTAACCGTTCAGCCAGGCTAGTGTCGATACTTCGAGGGAGGTTTTCCAACGCTTTCGCGAAGTTCCTTAATTAAATAACCTATTTTCTCTGGGGGCGTAACCCCGCTGACACCTTTCTTGACACCTACTTGGTTTATAGCATTGATCGTTAAGTGACGAATCTCCTGATAAGTAGCATATACTCACAGTAGGATCGGGATCCAAATATCATCGTATGATAATGTTGAAGGAATCCTACCAACATTCATCAAACTCCAAATGGTATGCAACTCTTTGCAAATTTCAGTTTCTTTAAAAATTCCCGATATATATTTTTGCCCCATGCTCTTATGACCTTGGCTTTGGTCAAAATGTCATAAGTCACATGTCAAGTTCTACCCGTCATTATCTTGTCAATTTGAACCCATCCGTATATACCCCTGACTTTGGTCAAATGATAATACGACTGTCCCAAACTAACTCATCAATCTTATGCAACAAATGAAAACCCAGCAGCTACCAAACACTATGCCTTGACTTTGGCCAAAATGCATAGCTTGAATACTACTGAATACCCAAATGAAATGACGGAGGGCTACGAATGGTTTTGGCGAAACCGTGAACGTAGTGAACTTGATATAACCGAAGGAACCTGATAGCTTTTAAAAGGAGTGGTTAAAGCTCCGCATTTAAAAATATCTGGTTTTTAAAATTAACCGAGTGGTTTCTTTTAAATTGTTCCAACGATTAAACTTTTGGTTTATTTTCTTTGCATTATAAATAATGCGTCCCATCATTAACCTATCATTGCAGAAAACAACAAAAATACAACGTCCTCTTATGTCATCCGCATTCGCCACGGGGTCCCGTCATCACCCGTTAGGTTACTTAACTAACGACAGAGCGGGGGCTGGGCTAGCGCGGGTGTAAAACATAAGTGACGTCTAAATAGCTATCATATATAGATATTGTACATTCGTCAGACGCAATAATAGGCATTCCAGATCACAGATGAACTTTATTGGATTTGCAAGCAATCCGTGTTTGTTTTGAGCCTGCAACAAAAGACGGATTACACAGTTGTGATGAATAGCCATTACCCCACCCAAGACCCCAACGGGTACGGCAAACTACCCGCCCGGCAGTTTGTGCACCCCACCTTGGGTCTGTCCTAGGAGCAAAAACAGTAAAATGAAATAATACAACGGTGGCTACAACCGCAACCTGGATGTGCCCCGCAAAATAATATTACAACAAATTACATTTACATCAAATGAATTAAATAATAACCCATCACATAACCCCGGTTATACATCACAACAGTCCAACACAGTTCATATTCACAAACAGATACAAAACCATTACAGAAATGTGCAACCCCCTGCCAACCGACATACTAGCAGTTAGGGGAGGTTTACGAACACATTATACAAACACAGATATAATCCAACAAGCAAATACTGTATAATTTCGATCGATTAAACACTTTTAATTTTGCTCCAATACTTCTCTGTAAATCTGAAACCTGAGCAAAAATAAAAACTTCCAGAAAATACCAAATATCACAGAGAAGCAACACAGGAAAATTGGGTTCCTGAATCGCCAACTCGGTGGCGGAAGCGCGGCGGATCGGTGCGATCCGCCGCGGTTCCGCGGCGCTTTAGGCGATTCAGGGGCCTAAATTTCTTGGGTGTTCTTCTACTGTCTTTTTAAGCTTTCTGAACCTCCCTGAAAAATTTTTGGACTTCATTTAAAAATCGACAGAAACTTGTGATTTCGGGTTTTTCCGGTTTCGTTTTTTCCGTTCGAAATTCATACAAATTTGCAAGTAAGTTATTTATTGTTTAGCGAGGCTCTGATACCAGTGTAAGTCGATGTACAACACCCCACGACTTGCGGGGAGGCGGAAATATGAAAAACGATCTTGTTCTTTGCTTAAACATCGACTAACCGCACGAATCGAAGCTAAACGATAACTAACATCAAACATAGTTGTTAACAACTACTATGTAAAGGGATTATACCTAAAGAACCGTGTCCTTCGTCTTTACGAACTCCTCCTCCTCCTCGGCCTTCTCGAAGTAGTAGACGATCCACCCGAGAGCTTTACTCCAAGCTTAGCCTCTAAACTTGAGGCAACTAACCTTCTTTAAGTGCTAATCAAAGAAGCTAGGTGATATAGAGTGAGGGTTATGGTTTAATTAGTCTAACTAATCCTTGTACTCAACACATGAGAGGGGAGGATTAGGGTTTGAAGAGGGAGAGCTTGAGGAGAGAGAAGGTGAAGATAATAATGAAGTGAGAATAATGAGTTATCATAATATATATCAAGCATTTCTTTTTATCAAGAAAAGAAAAGAAAATGATTTACAACCATACTTGATAAATATCTAGTGGTGATTCATCTCCATGAGTCATTAAGCAATTATGAAGCATTAATGACGTGGATGAATCATCCATATGACTCACTAATCACATTCATTGTATATGCCACCTAAACCTCCTTAGTCACCATCTTCTAGAAACTTCTCGCGCAATTACGAGAACGCCCCTCCTTTCCGTAAAAATACGGAAAAACTTTAGACTGTATAAATCCAATAACCGGATACCAGTAACTGGCTTAAACCAAAGCCGACTGGTAAAAACTGTCCGAAAGTCGTACGTGCGTAAACACACGTATGCGTCCGAACCCTTGTCGTAAAACCATACGACCTCTATATCGTTTCGCCCGGAGTAGGGAAACTCTCTGTGTGGGACTCTAGAGACTCGACTACTACGCTGGCAGTGGGTTTAACCACAGACCGCAAGCGGCACTAGCTGTACGTAACGGTCCCCAGGTAGATGTCGATAAGAAGGCCGATGAGGAAACCCATCCGAACTCCTACTGAGTCTGATGTGACAATCTCCGTACAGTCCGGTCCGTTCGTCTAAGACTATCACATATCGGGCCTAGGGGGCGGCAAGCGTTAGTCCCCTAATAGCGGTATAAGTCGTGTCGGAGCGAAGCCCATTACACCCTGAGAAACTACTGGAACCTACCAGCAAATCTCGCTTGCCCTGGCCAGGGACTTTGCGTAATGGCTCTCTGACACAGCGCGATATCAACCCCCAATACCGGGAGAGACGAATCCTGTCTAACCGCCACTGCCTCCAAGTGCTCGGGACTGCACCCAACTGCTACCTGTTTGCACGACTCCTTTGAGCCGTGGTAGGGTAGCAATCTAAGAACAGTGGGACACACTCGCGGCGAAGTAGCAGTGTCAAGTCTGCGGACTATGCTGTACTCATGTCACCTGGGAACTGTTCACTGACGACTGGTATAAAACCAACCAACAGTTCCCTGTGAGTCCTGTCCGGTGTACCCGTAACCTAACGAGCACCTGCAAACTATCTCCAGTACGACGTACTGACGGCTGTGGGACAGACCATCTCCCCAACTGGGATGAGAAGCGTACACACTAGTCTACTCCGGAGTATCGATGCCCTGTCTCGATAATCCAACGACTAGGGACCTGAATAAGGATGTGCTTGTAGACTACCCATCCCCCACTAGTGTGACTGCCATCACAACGCTGGTAGTCAAGCAAGATCCTTAGAGCTCTATCAATACGTATACTCACATATTAAGATAGAAAAACCAAGTAGCATACTACCATATTTAGCAAGACTGTTATATACATGTGAATATCCCAAGCTTCCATTAAGTAATATACAAACTAGTATGATACAGTAATGGCCTTCTAGGGCATAAACACTAACACAACAGGGGTGAGTTGCCAACTCGAGAGTAGAAAACATCACCGAGAAGAAATCGCATGTATGACTCTATCCTAGGTCATACAATAATATCCACGTAAATATAACCTGAAACATCTAATAATGGCAAGGTAATTATCTAACATAAGTGAATACCAAGTGCTCGTGTCAGTGCCTCAGGTAGCAACATATCACATATATGATGTATGAATGCAATAAGGACGAAAACAGAATACATTTTGAATGAGAAAATTGTTTTCATATCTCAGTGAGATTTCTGCATAAAAATCGAAATATCGTCAATGAAATCAACAAGGAACCCGTATCAAGCATCGACACAAAATATATGTCCCAGTAACTCAATATCTCGGGCTTCGACAATCCGGACTGGCCCATGTCATAAAATCTCAATGTCTTAATATCTCAAGCTCAGCAATCCAGACTGGCCCCGGGCTCCGGCAATCCGGACTGGCCCAAATCATCAAATCTCATGACTATTTCGGTATCCTCCGGATATCCGCCGCGTCACAAATAACCGGTCGGTAGTGCTCCCCTGCCAGGCTCAACGCCATCATCTGCGATCATCTTGCCCCGGGGTACCGCACCGGGTCCACCATGCACCCGCAGACGATTCCTCCTCCTCCTCGAATCGGGTCTAAGATACTGCTCAAGGGCCGAGAAAACTCATGGAGGACATATCTCACATCATATCAAGAGAAAACAACAATTTCTATGTTTTGAAAATGATAATGGGTTTATAAAATCCCTACGGTTCCTCCAAATCCATAAATCTCATGAAAAATCCGAATCCCAAAATCAAAAGTCAATAAACAGTGAATACCGGCATAAATCCCCATAACATTGCATGACAAATGAATATACACATGCATGAGATATCACAGTAATAAATGTAATGTCTAAGCTAGCGTATAAAAGCAAGCGCACTAGTACTATGTCGAAACTATCAGCTAGCAATTTATACTAATGAAGTAGTATTTTATAATGTGTACGTGACATGAAAATTACCGATGATGATGTGTTTGTGCCGGCAAGCAGGTGTACGTGGAGCATACACATCATCGGTAATGGTGCCGGTGTACTGACAGCATGGGTTCATAATAACAAATAAAAACACATTTAAGTATGTAATGCGATGCGAACAGCAAGAATATACGGAAAACGAATAGTAAACACAACATATAAGACTATACATTTATATATACGAGTCATACAGTTTTGGCATTTGAAATAGCACGAATCGTGGTGTTTAGAAAATAGGGGCTACGGTGTTTTTTAGAAATGGTACGTCTTTTGAAATATCCATAACATCTCTTGGCCTGTCTTTAAAACACTCGCGATTCGTTAGTTTTGGAAATAAGTATGACTCGCGCCCAAATCTAATATCTACTAAATAAACTATAGGACAAGCTAAGAGACTAACCAAAGGGGTAAGGAAATCCACCTAAGTCCGAGTCGATATATCTAGTAGTCGGTGATCCCGCCTCAATAGCGTCACGTACGATAAAATATATAATACGACATCCTTGAGTCGAGAGTGCGGATCAATCAACATATTTATAAATCATATTTATATATCGTACGGAAAAATCCATCGTACGGCATCCCAAATCGGGGTACGGGTCAATTATCACATATAACACATTACTTATCTGGTATCATTATCATCATATTCTGAATTAGGAGTACTGATCTTAAGTCTAGTACATTCTGATACCATCCAACATATATATATTCGCGTGTGTATGAAAACACAACGCCCAACGATCCGCTATAATATCATGTCGTATCTCATAATACGACCCCAGTCACATCACCGACCTCACGGCTTCATGCCCAATCACATCGACTCATCACCAAGTATCATATATCATCCTCATCATCCGTGTATACGTATATATATATATATATACATATATATATATATATATATATGCACCAACGCCTCCACACACACACACACATATGTATACACACACACACACACATAACCATATACACCCCAAACATATCACGTGTGTGCATGTGTGTGCGTGTAACAACTATATTCTAGGGTTTCGTGACTAAGAACTAAATTAAAGCATTAACTTTCAATTACACTACACTAACCCATGATCTCCTAAAGCCTTCTTGCTAAACATCCACTTATCATAATACACATAATTATTTATATATATATATATATATATATATATATATATATATCGTAATCACATACTATACTACGAAACTGCGGGGGTGCTATACGCCATCCACTCGACTTCCCCCGTAGATATATATCTACTCACCTTGATCCTTACTTGCCGAAGTCGATGCATCCTTGCCCTTGCTTGTCTTCCTAAAGTTCACGCGGAGGTACCTACATGTCATAACACATCGTATAGAATTAAAATCCGATTCGCAATCGAAACAACATGCGAGGTGCCTATTGGTTAGAACCTATAGGCTACGCATGCAAAAGAACCAAACGACACCCGATATCGACGTACAAACGTCAAGTGACCGATACAAAACACAAATAGAAGCTAAAGGAGATGGATTTCTACACTAATGGTAAAAGGATTACCTCATTTGGCAACTCAAGAAAATTCTTGAGTTGCCCCAAGTACGTAAAATCCAAACTTTCTTGGTTCCCTATGCTTGTAGTGAGCTTGTGCATGTATTTAATGAAGGGAATGAAGTGTTTTGATGTGATTTTGGTGGTGTTGTGAAGTGTAGGAGGAGGTGGAAGAGAGAGGGCAGCTAAGGGGTGAGAGAGGAGAGGGAAATTATGAAGATATTAAAGGATAAACAAATGTGAGCCATGGTCAAATGACCCCTTACCTCTCTCTCTCTGCTCTCTCTTCCATTTCTTTAATATTTCCTTTTCTTTTCTTTTATTTATCTTTTTCCCTTGCCTTTTCTTTTCAATTTCAGACACTGATGAAAACCCAAAATGAAACCATGCACCAATAAAGACTTGAAATCATGTTTCAAATAAAAATGTGACAAGTATAATTACAATAAGACATGGTGTATGTCATGTGCATAAAACACCATCAATGTGTAATTAGTGAACATTAATCATGTTTAGGATAAACTTGGATAAAATTAATTTAAAAAAATTATAATTTGCCTACACCACATAAATCCCTCCAAAAATCACCCTTCAATTTAATTCTCCAACATTTTCCAAACTATCGGTATATAATTATAACACATCATTAAAATATTCATGATATTTATTATTTTAATTATACAAATTCCCAAAAATAATATCTTATTTTTCTGAAATGTTACAAAACTACTCCAAACTCCAAGATGAACTTTCTCATCCAGACGGCTTACTTGGCAGCATCATTTGCAGCAATATACTCAGCTTCCATCGTTGAGTCTGCAACGTTATCATGTTTGGAACTCTTCCAACATAACGCCCCTCCATTAAGGGTAAATACAAACCCTGAGATGGATTTGCTGTCATCCTTATCACTCTGGAAGCTCTAATCGGTAAAGGCCTCCATTGGGAGATTCCCGTTACTATACACCAAGAACATTTTTTTAGTCCTTCGCAAGTACTTAAGAATGTTCTTCACAGCTGTCCATTGATTCTCCCCTGTGTTGGATTGATACCTGCTTATTACACCCAGTGCATAAGCTACATTAGGTCGTGTACATAACATCGCATACATTATAGATCCTACGGCTGAAGCATAGGGTATAATGTACATCCGAGCTCTCTCTTCATCAATCTTTGGGCAAAAGTCCTTGGAGAGAGTGACTCCATAACAAGCGGGTAAGGCACCCCGCTTGGAGTCTTCCATACTGAACCTCTTTAGGATGGTATTAATGTACCTATTTTGGGACAATCCCGACAAGCTTTTAAATCTATCCCTATAGATCTTCAAGCCGAGTGTTTACGAGGCATCACCCAGGTCTTTCATGGAGAACCTTTGTGAAAAGAACAGTTTGACCAATTGTAGCATAGGAACAACATTTCCTATCAGAAGAATTTCATCCACGTATAATACGAGGAATGTGACAGTACTCCCTACAATCTTCTTATAAACACAAGGGTCATCTGGATTTTTGACGAAATCAAACTCTTTGATTGTTAGTTGTATGTATGCCCTAGAGGCCAGTATTGTACAGATGATGTATATTATATTGGATGCTTGGACATATGTAGAGAGGACTTTCTTGCTCGATATGATAGTATGCTATCTGGTTGCACTTTACTTTAACATGTATACTTGTCTCTTTATATTGTCTTATAGTTACATGTTGGTAAAGCCCTTAGGATGTGTACTTGACTACCTGGACTATGATGCGGATCATACTAGTAGGGACATGGTAGTCCATAAGTACATCCTTCAAGGTCCCTAGTCGTGGGTGTATCAAGACGGGGCATCGATATACCAGTGTAGACTAGCGTATACGCTTCTCGACCCATGAGATGGGCGATGGATGATCTCATATCCATTGGTGTTTGACATCAGAGATAGTATACGGGTGCTCGGTGGAGACTGGGTACACTGGACGGACTCGCCGAGAACTCCCAGATAGTATTATACCTCACGTCAGATGGCAGTTCTCTGGCGACACTTGTGCAGGTTAGTCTGTAGATCCGAGATCGTCATAGAGTCTTGTGTGATTCCCACTGTGCTTTGATTTCCCCCTTACCACGTCCATGAGGGCGTGCAAAACGGTGGTTTTTGGGTACAGTCCCGAGTCACATGGAGGCAATGAGCGATAGGAGGGGTTTCGTCTCTCCCGGTATTGGGGGTTGATGTTGCGCTGTGCTCGATTGATCGTAACAGGGAAGTCCCTGGCCAGGGCTGATTTAGAGATTTACTGGTAAGTGTTCTGGTAGTTTCTCGACCCGTTATGAGCCTCATATCGGCACGACTTATCGGTTATTGGGGTCTGACGTTTACCACCCCTAGACTTGATATGCGACATATCAGACGAGGAGACCGGACTGTACGGGAAGTATTACCGGCAGGCTTTTACAGGAGTTAGAGTGGGCTTGCTTGCTGATCTTCTGATCGCTCAATACCCGGGTAGCCGTTACGTCCAACTAGTACCGCTGACGGCTTGTGGGTGCGTGATGTGATCATCACCTACTACCGGCGTATTGACGAGTCTTTAGAGTCCTACATAGAGGTTTTACTGGCTCAGGCAAAACGAAATAGGAGCACGTATGTGATATGTGCGGGACCGAGAATAATGCGTGTATGCGATACCGTATTCTATTCTCGCGACATTATGTATCGGTCGGTTATATATGATATAGCCGGGTTATCGAATCAAGTGTTGATTCGATAAGTCGATACAATGGATGTTAGTCGGTTATATGAGATATAACCAGATTATTAAGTCAAGTGTTGATTTAATAATTAAATGTATAATTGTATATTAGATATACTAGTTTACATTTACTAGCACTTGTTCACTTTAGTTTTTTTTTTCTCACATGTACACAATTTTAATGTATATATGATATATATTAAAAATGTATTTTCTTTTTTGTATCATGGTTGATGATACATCATACATGGGTGTGCAAGACATACACTATACTGTTTTAGATGGTGGTTAATATTTATTTAAGGTAATTATAAATTTGTTGAGCTTAGGTCATAAGCATGAAGCTTGTAGAAGCTTGTGGATGATTTGACAAAGTCCACCAAATTTGTTTTACTTTAGATTTTTCTTAACCTAACCATTTTGAATTAGCTATGGTTATGTCTCTACAAGAGTTAGTATAAGATACTCACTCACCATGGTTAGCCTTCTCACTTGATCATTATCCTCATCTCTTTCTTTTCTTCTTCTTCTTCATTTTGCTAAAAAGAAAAGGCTTGCTAGGGTTTGATCAAAAGTGAGAAAGATTGTGAGAAATAAAATTCTAAAGAGAACCCACTTCCTATTTCTCCATCCTCTACAAGACTAGCACTTTAGTTTAGGGTGTTTACTTCACTAATTCTCAAGTTAGTGAAGTAGAAGCTTGAGTTGGCATCCTCTCGACGTAGATCATCTTCGGCCTCGAAGACTTCAAGCAAGGACGCGTCTTTTGCCTCGTGAAGCCATGCAAGGGTCCGGGAGAACCACGATCGCAGTGAAGGGACTTCAACAAGGAGCTAAAGAAGTGAAGAACCGATCTACAAAGGTTGTATTTCGTATTCACTTAGTCGTAAACATAATTTACTAGCATATGAAACCCTAATTTTCTAGCAACGATCTTATTTAGGGTTATTCGGCACGGCTAAAATTTTAAACGGGCATGTTTGATGCTTCCTTAACCCTTGTTAGAGTGCCTAGTAACCCTACTTTGATGACATCATCAAAACAGATGTTCCAACTCCGTGATGTCTGCTTTAATCCATAAATCGATTTAAGCAACCTACATGCTTTCCCGCTACTCCCACCATCAATGAAGCCCTCCGGCTGATCCATATAAACGCATTCTTCTAAATCACCATTTTGAAAAGCAGTTTTAACGTCCATCTGCCAGATTTCATAGTCACAGTGAGCAGCAAAAGTAAGTAGGATCGAATGGATTTAAGCATGGCTACTGGAGAAAAGGTTTCGTTATAGTCCATTCCTGGTCTTTGACGAAATCCTTTCGCCACAAGCCTTGCCTTATAGGTCTCCACCTGCCCATCAACACCGATCTTTCTCTTAAAGATCCATTTGCACCCTACGGATTTTACCCCAGAGGGTACAACTTCCAAAGTCCATACTTTTTTGGTATACATAGACACCATTTTGGATCTCATGGTATCCAGCCACTTCATAGAATCACCAGTCGTGATAGCTTGCTGAAAACTGGTTGGGTTATCATCATCCATGATGCAATCTTCTCCATCATCATCAATGAGAAAACCGTAGTATCTCTCCGGTGGGCAAGAAGTCCTACTAGATCTACGGAGTGGCTGATGTTCATAAGATTCTGTTGCAACATCAGGTTCAACAAAGTCATCATTTGTAACTTGTGTTTCTAGAACCTTTTCTAGATCTACCACATTACCATTAGTATCCTTTGGAAAAATCTCATTTTCTAAAAATATGGCATGTTGAGAAACAAACACCTTTTGTTTCTTCTTGTGGTAGAAAAGATATCCAAACGAATGTTTTGGATATCCCACAAATATACATTTGATCGATCGTGTCTCGAGTGTTAGTTATATGTATGCCCTAGAGGCCATTATTGTACATGAGATGTATATTATAGTGGATGCTGGGACATATATAGGGAGGACTTTCTTGCTTGACATGATAGTACGCTATCTGGTTGCTCTTTATCTTAACATGTATACTTGCTGTCTCTCTGTTACATGTTGATAAAGCCCTTAGGATGTGTACTCGACTTCCAGGATTATGATGCAGATCATACTAGTGGGGCCTGGGTAGTCCATGAGTACATCCTTCAATGTTCCTAGTCGTGGGAATATCGAGACGGGGCATCGATATTCCAGAGTAGACTAGCGTATATCTTCTCGACCCATGTGATGGGCGATGGATGATCCCATATCCATTGGTGTTTGACATCATAGATGGTATACGGGTGCTCAGTGGAGACTGGGTACACTGACGGACTCGCCGAGAACTCCCAGATGGTATTATACCTCACGTCAGATGGCAGTTCTCTGGTGACACTGGTACAGCTTAGTCTGTTGACCTGAGATCGTTATAGAGTCTTGTGTGTCTCCCACTGTACTTTGATTTCCACACTACCACGTTGGATTACTAGTTTTGTTACCCTAGTTTTCTAGTATGATCTTTTGGTTGATTGCTTAGCACCCCCTCAAATTTTTGTTGTGGCATATGTGATGCTTGCAAACCCTAGGCTAGGTGCTAAGGAATCCCAACATGGTATCAGAGCCAAACTAGAAACTTAGACGATGTTAAGACAATGCAAAACCGAAAAACTCCGCAAAATACGATTTTAGAAACCCATGGATTTGCTCTCTGGAAATTTTTTAAAAAGTGGTCTAAAAATTATTTCAGCAACTACAGAGTGAAGTTTAAGAGATTGTAAGAACACTGGTGAAATACGAACAAGGGGGCTCGGAAAAATTCCGGCGACCGTGCATGTTTTTCCGGCGTCGCCGGCCGGTTTGGCTCCTCCCCTGCTCGTATTGCACCAGTGCTCTTCCACTCTTGATCTGGGGTTTCTGGTATTGTTTGTTTAGTCCAGATTTTCATGTGATGATAATTGTGTTATGGACTCTTTGCGGAGTATTTCGTATTCATATTTTTTACCATTGTATTGGTAACCTAGACCATGTTTAACACTTTGAACGAAATTCAAACTTCACCCTATGACCCCCTCTGAAATTTCCAAGTGTTGGAACTTTTCTAAGTTAATTATATTCAATGTTCATGTAAGTAACTCTATGGACCCTCTAGAAAAACATAAACCTTAACTCGATTCTATTCCCTCGGAACCGCGGTTTGAACCTTAGGGTTTGCCGTGGTTCCGCGGTGTCATAGGTGAGGCGTTGGTTTGACCCTTTTACGGATGGATCGTAGGTACTGTGGCACGTTTTGGGTACTTTAACTTCGCTCAAGTGTTGAGCTCATTGAGAGTTGTGGGGATTTGTTGATTCGTTCGAAACGTTTAATATAGTCTAGTATATTGTGATACAATACTTGGAATCAACAACATTTGAATTTTATAAGTCTAGCAATTTAGTCTCATTTGATCGGTTGCCACGGGATTTTGATGCGATCAAAAGTCCGTCGCAATCATTTTGTGTATTCGGATACTCGCCGGGTAACATTACTAGATAGCCACGCCCCATAACCCCGACAAAGTGACTGTAGGAGAACTCCGTTGCCAGAAAGTATCCGTCCGGGTGCTCGTGGCCGCGGTGTTTGGCCTAAGTGCACTCCGTCGTCGCTATCGGGGGTTGCGGCCGTCTGCTAAAGTTTCCGACGAACATTCGATCGGAATGTCGGGAATCTTGTTGAATTGCCCGACTGATTATTGGAAAGTGTTTTCAATATCGAGACTAAAATGCGGAGTTTATAATTGTTAGGCATGCGATGTCTAAGAAATTCATATTGTTATGCATGAAATCCGCAATATGAGATATTATGGGTTTATGATGTCTAAGGTGGTTGCGGATTCCAACTGTTGTAGTTTTTCGCTTTCTTTTCTGCGACCGTAAGTGTAATATGTGGAGTATCGCCGGTTTCGTTGCTATACGTCAACGACAATTGGGATACGCAAATTTACTTACGTTGATGACATGTGATGTTATGTGTTGCTAGATATGTTGTATTAGATCGTCGTGCTTGAATAGCCGGGTTTTTTAATGTGAGATGAGTGTTTTTCATTTTCATTCATGTAAAAACTTGTATGTAATATTCTTTTATTGGGGCACTTCCGGGTTGAGGAAGATGTCACCGTTGATGTATAATATTTACTTTTCCGCATTAGGATAGACCCAAGGAGGGGAGCACAAGTAACCGGGTTCTAGGGTCCAGTGGGAGACCATCTCGAGGAGTCGAGACCGGGTCTCCTAACTCTAGAATTGGTAGGGTTGCTTGCCGCTCTCGTAGGGGTCTAGCGATGTGGGTTTGGCTATTCATCACGACTGTGGAATCCGTATTTTATACAGGCTCAAAATAAAACATGGACATCCTAGTATATCCAATTTTTCATATGTTGTTTTCTGCTGCGTTATCTGTGATGTGATCATGTGATATGTTGAGATAGATACTGTATATAGTATATATGATATATTATATAGACGTTGCTTATGTTTTACACCCGCGCTAGCCCTGCCCCGCTCTGCCGTTAGTTACCTAACCTAACGGTGCAAGACGGGACATCGAGGCGAATGCGGATGGCATAAGCGTACGTTGTATTTATCTGTGATGTTTAGGTGATTTCAATGATGGGATATTCATTAATGAGATTAATAAAAGAAAATAAACCTAAAAGATGTTGTGGAATCGAATTTTAAACAAAAAAAAATTGGGTAACTCTAGTTGTTGCTTTGCATAGCGGTATTCCTTGAAGAATATCCAGCACCTCATTCGACGAGAAAAGATCCAAGATCCCTTCACCGGGAGTGACCTCTTTAGCAATAACTAGCAGATGCTACAGCCTTCGGTTTGTCTTTTGACTGTTTTTCTAGTTCTTGCTTTACATAGTGGTATTGTGAATATCCTGCACCTCATTCGACGAGGAAAGAGCCGAGATCCCTTTACCGGGAGTGACCTCTTTAGCGAAACTAGCAAAAGCCTAAAAAACACTCCATTTTAAAATCATTTGATTCTGCAACGATATCAAGTTCAAAGCGTTAAAGGTTTTCTTAAAAACCATCCACAACCTTCCATAATTTTAGGAAGTAGAGTACTTAGTATTCGTGCTGCGTATGTTGATCATAGTCAAGGCGCAGTGTACGGTAGCTAAGTGATGTCTTTCTACACAGCATATGATGTGATTAGTTAGGACAGTCATATGATATGTTAATCATAGTCAAGGTCATGTGGGTGGGTCTAATTAATCACGAAATGACGGGTAGAACTTGACTAGTGCTTATGATATTTTGATTATAGTCAAGGTCATAAGTGCTAGGGGTAAAAACCATTATCGGGAGTTTCAAGTGTTGAAATTTGCAATGAGATTGCATACCTTCTATATGATAGTTGGATTCTAATACCCACTGCGAGTAATTATTACTCTTGGGAGAGTTTTGCACTTTACAATTAGCCGATCAAGTAGGTGTCTAGAAAGGTGTCAATGGGGTTACGCCCCTGGGAAAATGAGGTTTATTTTAATTAGGTCCGTGCGAAAGAACGGGGAACCTCCCTCAAAGTACCGGCACTGGCCTGGCTGAAAGATTGGCGAACTTGTAGAGTGTAATTAATCCCGGCTAGTCTTTCCTTTTAAGGTTTGAAGAAAGATTTGATAAAAACAGTGGGAGCCATCTGTTTATATCATAATTTTGCATTATTATATTCCCCATTCTTAGTCATTTTACAAATAAACAGGTGCTTTTGATCCATGTCTGCTACATAGTTGCAGGTTACAGGTTCTCGGAACAAAAATAGTGAAAAAGATGAAAAGATGATACAAAAGTGAGACTACGACCAACAAATGGAAGAATCTTGATCAAGCCTACAGTTTGGAGAATAAACGAAGATCTATAAACAAGTACAAAGGCAGCGCAAGGTTCAAGACTTCGACACGAAGCGAACGGTAAAGTCCACTACATTATTCACTGTGGAGATCTGGAAGAGAACTAGAAGACATTATGAAGAACCAACTAAGGAAAACAGAAGAAAATAGCAACAGACAGAAGATCAAAAAAATTGAGCCAACAAGCCCTCAACATGGCTGCGGATCTGGGGCCAAACATGGGTTTTGGCCGCGTTTCCGCGGCCATAAAGAGCCCGTGTCGGTGCAATCTCGTGTCGGTGTGGCGGTGCGTTGACTAGTCTTCTTATGGGTAAAATTGTAAAAGCAGATGTGTGTCGATTGTACCCGTTTGGGGCCAGTTTTTACAAAGGAGACTCTGCCGAAATTTTTGAGAAAATTTGATCTTGTTCCTTTTTAAACTTGTTTTCCTATATGCTTTCCTTTACTTCTTCTTTTATATGGTTTAGATTTCTGGGCTTCGGCTTACTTAGATTACGTTGCGCCTCTAGACGCTTCGTAATTTAAGTGCCGGTCACGTTCCGTACTTTCGGGTCGTGACAAAGTTGGTATCAGAGCGCTAGGTTTAACCTTGTATAAGTCTAGGGTGACCCTTGGTTGATGGAGTAGATGACTTCGGTAGAGTGACGTACCGTGGGTATGATCCGCGGCATACTTACGATACGCTACTCTGCTTAAGAAGCCTTACGATGTACATTTCTTTGCACCGTATTTTATTCATTCCTTTGATCTATCTTCGTCGATATCGGATGGTGGTTTCTATTAGAACGGTCGCACGGGCAGAGGGAGCTGCTGCTCGAATGCGATAACCCTTAGGGTATCGTTTATTCTTGAGGATTGAAGTATTGTTTAGCGTGCTGACGAAAGGTATTCTCATGCTGTCCAGGCGAAGTAAAAGGGTTCAAACGATTATCAGAAACCCATTTTCCCAAGTTTAAGGTATTCGGAAGAACATGCAGGTATTTCTATGGACCCTCTAGAAGAATGAAACCCTAACTCGACATAATGATCACGAGAACGCCTTTGAACCTTAGGGTTTACGGCAGTTCCGCGGTGTCATTAGTGAGGCTTGGGTTTGCCCTTCTACGGCCGGTCCGCAGATGCTGGGGTATGTACCGGATATTTTTAAACTGTACTTGAGTGTTGAGCTCTCGGGAAATTTTAGGATTTTGATGAATCGATTGAAAAGTTTAGCGTAGTCCGGATATCAGGTGAAGGGATAGATTTCGCGGGAGGCTCTCGATTTGAGTATTGCCGTTTGTAGCGCAGTCAGCACTACGAGGAGACGAGTTCGAATCAGTCGATATCAGAGGAAAGAGGCGCACTTTGACGATAGTGTTTACGATTGTGATTTGGTGATTTGAATTTCATATTTCCGTTGTTTGGATTTTGGTATTTTGAGGATTTTGTTCTACGATTGGTATTTCTTATGTGTTCATTCATTACATTCTATTCGTGTTTCATATATCAGTTTTATTGATGTTGTTTTGTACATACCCAGTGCACTCGATTTGGTTTTATACGTTTTTAGATATTGATTTGATTTCGTGCACATGGGTTGCACATGATTTTGATGGATGCTTCGACATAGTTTACATGCATTTTTCGTACCGTTATTTCGATTTTGATATTTGGTGTATGTTTTTCGTGCACCATGTGCACTTGATTGAGATTCTTGCGCACACTTGGTGTACTTGATGCGATTTTGTGCACACCAGATGCACTAAATCGGGGTTTTGTGCAGATTAGATGCACCTGATATTAGTGTCGTGCACGCCCGTTGCACTTGACAGATATTTTTGGTGCACACCCGTTGCACTCAGTTTTGTTTCTGTGCGTATTCATGGCATCTGTATTTGGTTTCAATTTCAGTGCGCACGGGACGCACATGATATTTTTATGATGTGATTGGGATCGATTTTAGTTTTGAGCAGCATATTTTTATAATCATTACTATTTGATTCAGTAACCAGGCGGGACGTGTATGTTAAATAAAAGATATATATATATATATATATATATATATATATATATATTTAAAATAAACGTCCGCTACTTATGCCGTAACCCGTGCATCGCACGGCGATTTTAAAAAAGTGGTTTTTGCGTGTTTCTTTATTAAGATGTTTAGCCGATTTTACTATGATGCACACTATATATAAGTTATAGTTTTGATTTATATTATGTTGATTTTCGTATTGGGCTTTGATATTTTATTTTCACTGTAACTCCGATGACTGCATTATGCTTGACGGAGTTGATTTTAGCTATGTATTGATGATTTCGGAGCCCCGACGATTTTGAGTGTTTTGGCTGAATGTTTTAGTAATTGGGGGGGGTCTTAATTTAAATTCGGGGACCGAATTTCTTAATGGGGGGAAGATTGTAACGTTTTAAAAATAATTAAATAAATAATTAAATAAATAAAATCGTTTAAGTGAATTTTCTGGTTTTCGGCAAAATTAGCAGTCTTTTCCGTAAAAAGTCAAAATAGGTATTTTTCATTATAGACCTAATTATACAAAATTTAGATAAGATATTACTATAAATTGGTCACTAAAATGTCACTTAAAATTTTCTAGTTAATTAAAAAAAATTCCTTAATTAATTCTTTTTAATAATATTTTAAGCTTTTAAAATACATTTAATTAGTGATAAATACAAATTTAATTGGGTAAATTACATAATTAGGAACCATTATAAACTATAATTAAGTGTAAGAAAAATTTTAGCAAAACATTTCAAGTTTAGTTGTTTATGGTAAAATGGGTTGGAAAATGAATTTAAATAGGGTTTTTTATGTAAAATTTGATATGATGGACATTAAATGAGCTTGGAAAAGGCTTTTTGTGTGGAAATTTCTACACAAATCTCTCACCAATCCCTCCTCTACCCTCTGGCCGAGCCTCACAGCAGGAAACCCCCCCCCCCCCTCATTTTTCCCCATTTTCTTGCATCAAAATTCTTGCAAAAATCCTCCGAAATCAACAAAAATTCACAATTTTCCTTCACAAATTCAAACCAAAAACTTAAGCCATCCCTTCTCAAACCCTAGTTGGTCTAAAGAAAGGGGAAAGAGGCCCCTTTGGAGGTTTAGTGCAAGGGAATCAACACTTGTATGGTATAATCCTAATCTAGTTGTTTAATTGTACTTTAAATTTGCTAGATTAAAAAGTTTTAGTGTGTAATTTGGTTTAATTTGTTTGCTTATGATTTTCAAGAGAGGTGTTGATGATCTAATTAGGGTTTTCATTCTTGGGTATTGATCTAAATTTGTAGTTTAACATATGAGGAAATGTTAAACCTAATCTAGTAGCAAAATTGCTAGTTGTTGCATTTAAATTGTTTGAATTAGGTTCTTTTTTGCAAACTAGATTTTTACAAAACATATAATTAGGTTAGATAAAATTATAATTAGGGTTTTTATTATTAGATTGTGGTGTTAAAGTGTAGATTAATATGTAAATTGAGTGTGAAGCATAATCTAATTACAAATTTCTAGCTTTCACTTTAAAATTGTCACAATATTGCTATTTTTTATTAAACGAGGTTTTCAAAATTTATTTAAAATAAGGGATAAAAAATAAAGCTAGGGTTTTAGCACATCCTTGAGGTTTCAAGGAGGGGTTTAACAATTTGAAATGTGCAAAATCAAGTGTAATTGTGGAATTGTAAAATTTTTCTTAAAAATATCGAAATCGGGCAAGTTTGCAAACTAGAATTTCGATTTAATACAAATTAGGGTGTTAAAAGTATAGTAATGGTTTATATAATCTAGTTATGCTATTTAATGAGTATTATGACCATTAGTTTCATTTAAACACCAAGTTTTGACGTAAAAGGGTAAATTGCCGTTTTCGGGTTTTACGAAATTGGACGATTTGATCGATTTTAGGGTTTCGATAATTTAAACCAGGTTTTATATTATAAGTAATGAGTTTTAAAACTTAGAGTTGTTTGTTGGTGTTTTATCTCGATCAATCGGCGTTTGTACGCCGATATCGAGCGATATTTGGTTCTTTTGCATGAGCGGGACATATGTTTTAACCTATGCGCGTTTCGTGCGTCGTTTTGGTTTGCCCGTGATTCAATTTACGATATTATATGTGTTTGCATATAGGTACCCCCCACGTGGACTTCGGACGAGGAAGAAGAGGAGGGCGATATCGTTTTCGGCAGACAAGGACCAGGTGAGTAGATATATATTTACGGGGGAAGTCGGGTGGATGGCGTTTAGCACCCCCGCAAACGTAGAATAGGAATATTACTTATTGTCATTAGGAAGCTAGACGTGACCTTAGATTCTTGGTGAGTAGGACCCTAGTAATGACCTTAGGTTGGACTAGACGGATTTTAGAAAGACCTTACCAGAGGATGAATATCTTGGAGGAGGTTCGTAGGTTTCAGGTAGATATACACACACGCACACACAGAAACTTGACTTGGTGTAGATGTGTATGTATATATATATATAGGGTTATGTGTAGGTATATATATACACAGCATGTATATGTGATATAAGGATGTGATATGATACATGGGGATGAAACACTATAACTGGGCTTGATGCCGTGATCTCTTGGCTATACGGTCGTGTTATGATGTTAGCGGATCATTAGAAATGAGATAATGGATATGTATACATAAACAATAATCGGTGGTGATGATATTGAGGTACATGAGACTCTAAAATAGAACCCGGACTGTAAACTGTGACGGAATCACGATATGATATATGGGTGATTGATTATGAGATCATATAAGTGTGACTTGATTACGATATGATAAGAGTGTGACTTAATCATGATATGATATATATGACATGAAATTTCTGAGGATAAATTGATGATGTATATTTATGCTGGCAATGATATATAATTGATGTATTCGATTACAGTACAGTACCTTGATCATGACATTAAGTGATGATGATATTGTACGAACGATGTTGTACGTAGGTGATACTTGACCCGTACCCCGATATTAGGATGCCGTACGATGGATTTTACCGTACGAGGCATATATGTGATGATTGATCCACACTCTTGATTCGAGGAAGTCGTACTATGTACGTAACGCTATTGAGGCTGGATTGCCGACTATTAGAGATATGTACTCAGACCTTAGGTGAACCCTTATTTCTTATCGACTAGTCCTTTAGTTTAGTTCCCTTGGGGGCTAGATAGATACTAGTTTAGGCTCGGGTTATATAGTTGTAGTTAGGCATGAATATTACAATGAGTTGTTATTACACATCCATATTTACATTCAGATCGTAATCATCATGTTGCATGTTCATATATATGTTTCTATAATCAGTATAAAACTCTGCCTGTTAGGACACCGGCACCATTACCGATGATGCGCATATTCCACGCACACTTATTTGCCGGCTCACACACATCATCATCGGTAATTGCAATGTCACGTACACTTTAGAACATATTATCTTTTATTGATAGAATCAGCTAACAGCTAGATCGATATAATATTGTGATTACTCTCAGGTGTTAGTCTAGACATGGCATTTATTACTTAGACATTTCATGCATTCACATTTTCATGTTATCATGCAGTATTGTGGGGCATATGGCGACACTTATCATATATTTACTCATTATTTTGGAATTTTGGATTTTTATGAGATTTCTGGATTTTGGGGAAACCGCAAGAATATATATAAAACTTTTCCCTCTCTCCCCCTCTCTTTTTAATTATAAGTTGCGGTTTTCTCGTGATGTATGTGTCGTCCACCATAAGATTTCATGTTTTCTGTTGGATTTCGAGACCCGATTCGAGGAGTGGATGAACCGTCTCGGGTACATGGTGGGCCCGGTATGGTACCCCGGGGCAAGAAGATCGAGTTGTAGACGATGAGCCTGGCAGGGGAGGACTACCTACAGGTGATGTCTGGCGCGGCGGATATCCGGAGGATACCGACCGTTGTCGTGAGATTTGATGATATGGGCCGATCCGGACTGACGGAGCCCGAGATATTGAGACTATGAGGTATTGAGACTTGAGTTTTACTTGTTTTGTGTCGATGCTTGACACGGATTTTCATGGATTTCATCGATGATACTTCAAATTTCTATACCAATTTACCATGATAAAAGTTAAAGATCTCTTATACAGATATATCCAGATTTCAGGATTGATTGTTTTACATACATGGTGCATACATACTCATTCACATGACATATTACTATTTGAGGCACTGACACGAGCTCGGAGCATTTGCACTTATACGTAGTTTATTACCCTGCCATTACTAGACGACTAGTAATATATTAGTATTTTATTATGACCTAGGACAGCGTTGTGCATTCGATTTCTTTTCACAGATGTCTTCTACTCACGAATTGGCAACTCACCCCCGTTGTACCAAATTTTATTACAGGTTCGATGTACAGGTTTCCTTGGCAGCTTGCTGGCACCTCTTTTCATTCAGGGTGATTTGCACGGTAGGTTGGTTCACTTGTATCAGGACCGCCGTTGTACTCTTATTATTTCATTGGTATCTAGTAAGCTCCATCAACCAAACTTGTATTACTTGATAAGTTTAAAGGACCAGTTATTTATTTCGACCTTAGAGTCGCGCTTGTATTATTATGGTATCTGGTGGATTTGTTTTCTTTTGAGTTTTGAGCCTCACCCTTTGGCGTTGTATATTATTGTGCTTGGTGTGGTTGTTTCCTCCTGTTGGCGTAGAGCTAGCACCCGCTTGGGGATGCCATTTTATCGTTTGTATATATTATACTTGTTTGAACCCGTTTGGGGCCAGTTTTTACAAAGGAGACTCTGCCGAAATTTTTGAGAAAATTTGATCTTATTCCTTTTTAAACTTGTTTTCCTATATGCTTTCCTTTACTTCTTCTTTTATATGGTTTAGATTTCTGGGCTTCGGCTTACTTAGATTACGTTGCGCCTCTAGACGCTTCGTAATTTAAGTGCCGGTCACGTTCCGTATTTTCAGGTCGTGACAACGGTATACAAAACATCTCAATCCGAATCAAGTATAACGTAGTATATAATCTCACAACCATATGCATCAGCGTGCACATAATCAAACAAAAGTAATAAAGTACATGAAAACTACACCGAAGGCACAAGTCAAATCACATACAT
The DNA here is from genome assembly GCA_030015575.1 of Agapanthus africanus. Lineage (NCBI taxonomy): Eukaryota > Viridiplantae > Streptophyta > Magnoliopsida > Asparagales > Amaryllidaceae > Agapanthus > Agapanthus africanus. Next base: position 504,070,157 of record CM057337.1, read on the forward strand.
ACCATAGGCATGAAATCAAAATCAAACATCTCGAACGACATCAAATCGAAGTCGAATGCAACTGGGGTGCACAAAAATTAAATCATGCGAATGAATCACCCAAAATACCGAAATCCAAATGACGAATACATGATATTCGAATCACCAAATCACAAATCGTCAATACTGTCGTCGATATGTCCTTCCTACAATGTCGAGAAGGTGTCGGTGCATCCAAAGATAGCAGAGCAAGATATCTACTTACCTCCTATTCATGGCCTGGCGCCTGGCGCCCTTAGGCTCTTGTCTCTCACTGTGAATTGCTAGTTACATAGCTCCTTGGCTCAACGGCCCAATGTGGAATGATGACGAAAACAGTTCCGCTCTGCATATCCTCTAAAGATCTCTGGCCAACTATCATGGTCACTCATAACATGTCTCGTCAACGATGCCAAACTCTAGTCTACTGGGCGTGCGTAATACGACCGATCCTGGGTCCAAGTCTCCTCGTGTATTATTCCAGAAAGATTCTGTCGGGGTCTCTCTCAAATCCCGTTCCTGCTGAACTGCTCGGAGTTATCATAACTAAATCTATTTCTTGTTCCGGAACGGCTGCATACTCATCATGACTCCTTCTGGAAGATATATCCATATTCAACGCCTCTGCATGCTATCACATCTCTGATGTCAACGGAGTGGAACGCCATCTCATCAAAATCTCGTACGAACCTCTTACTCCACTTTTCTCTAATGTCGACTGATTCGGACTCGTCTCTTCATAGCTGTATGGACTGCGCTACAAACGTCTATACTCATATCTAGAGTCTCCCAAGTAATGTATCCCATCACATGATATCCGGACGACGTCGAACTTTTTAATCGATTCGTCACAGTCCCATAATTTCCCGAGAGCTCAATGCTTGAGCACAATTTAATAATATCCAGTACATACCACAGTACCTATGGACCAGCCGTAGAAGGGAAAACCCAAGCCTCATTAATGGCACCGCGGAACTGCCGCAAACCCTAAGGTTCAAAAGCGTTTCCATATTCATTATGTCTTGTTAGGGTTTCATTCTTTTGGAGGGTTCACAGAATTACTTGCATGTTTTTCCGAATACCTTAAACTTTGAAAAATGGGCTTCTGACATACGATCATTTTCTATCGACTCTGAACGTACCTGCATGAAGTCTTATCAAGCTGGAATCAATCAATCTGACGACCTCGCATCGGGGTATGCAACGAACCACATGTCCTAGTCATTCATCCTTAAGTGACCAGCGATCTTCTATCGTATCTCTACGTACAACTCGTGCTGCATTAGCTTCAAACATCTAGGGCAATATCTTGTCATTCGCAGCAACAGCTGGCTCATTCGTCCGCACGATGAACAGTGCTTCAATCCTCAAGAATAGAAGATATATAAACGGTCATCACATTCTAGCCGGCCTCTAACAGTGGCCCAATCTTCTGGTGTTGATCTGCACGTTCGAGAAATTTTTAGTAAAAGTAATCCATCAAAATGCTCATGGCGTGAAAAACACAATAAAACGACACATTTATGCAATCGTGTGTCATAGGAATTACGCCCTGGTCGGTCCTCATCCACGACGAGCTCATGCTGACCGCAACTCTAGCCGCAGCTTTCTCTGCCTATGCAATCGTGGTAACAAAACTACCAACCGATATCGATGAGGATAGGTCATATGAATGAATAAAATACGATGCAAAGAAATGTACATCCTAAGGCTTCTTAAGCGGAGTAGCGTATCGTAAATATGCCGTGGAACATACAGACGGTACATCACTCTACTTAAGTGACTTACTCCATCAACCAAGGTCAACCTATGCGACGAAAGTTCTGGTCTATTACCCTCGACCAAGTCTAACTTCCGTAAGGTCAAGCCTAGGTTCCGAATATATATATACGCCCTAGACTCCGCATAGTTAAACATAGACTCGAACCAAGGTTAAACCTAGCGCTCTGATACCAACTTTATTACGACCCGAAATAGCACGTGACTGGCACTTGAATCATGTGAAGTCTATATGACCCCACCTAATTCAAGTAAGCCAAAAGCTCAGAAATCTAAACCATTTTAAATAAGAAGTGAAGGAAAACTTGTTTAAAGCAAATGGTTTAAATAAAATAAATAGCATTAAACATTCAAAAGAAAATCATATTTTCCCGAAAATTTCGGCAGAGTCTCCTTTATAAATACTGGCCCCAAACAGGTACAACACATGAATAATATACATAATGAATAATGGCATCCCAAAGAGGGAGCTAGCTCTTCACCAATTGGCAGATACAACCACGCAAGAAAATAATATACAACGACGAAGGGCGAGGATCCAAAACTCAGAAGGAAAACCAATATTATCAAGAAAACCAGAAAAAAAAACCAATAATAATACAAGCACGCGACTCTAAGGTCAAAAGAATATACACCGTTCTTCTAAGTCTATCAATAATACAAGTCTGGTTGATGGAGTTTACTAGATACAACTGAATATAAATACAGATACTATGGTGGTCATGATACAAGTGAACCCACCTACCAAAATCAAAAGTCAATAAACAGTGAATACCGGCATAAATCCCCATAACATTGCATGACAAATGAATATACACATGCATGAGATATCACAGTAATAAATGTAATGTCTAAGCTAGCATATAAAAGCAAGCGCACTAGTACTATGTCGAAACTATCAGCTAGCAATTTATACTAATGAAGTAGTATTTTATAATGTGTACGTGACATGAAAATTACCGATGATGATGTGTTTGTGCCGGCAAGCAGGTGTACGTGAAGCATACGCATCATCGGTAATGGTGCTGGTGTACTGACAACATGGGTTCATAATAACAAATAAAAACACATTTAAGTATGTAATGCGATGCGAACAGCAAGAATATACGGAAAATGAATAGTAAACACAACATATAAGACTATACATTTATATATACGAGTCATACAGTTTTGGCATTTGAAATAGCACGAATCGTGGTGTTTAGAAAATAGGGGCTACGGTGTTTTTCAGAAATGGTACGTCTTTTGAAATATCCATAGCATCTCTTGGCCTGTCTTTAAAACACTCGCGATTCGTTAGTTTTGGAAATAAGTATGACTCGCGCCCAAATCTAATATCTACTAAATAAACTATAGGACAAGCTAAGGGACTAACCAAAGGGGTAAGGAAATCCACCTAAATCCGAGTCGATATATCTAGTAGTCGGTGATCCCGCCTCAATAGCGCCACGTACGATAAAATATATAATACGACATCCTTGAGTCGAGAGTGCGGATCAATCATCATATTTATAAATCATATTTATATATCGTACGGAAAAATCCATCGTACGGCATCCCAAATCGGGGTACGGGTCAATTATCACATATAACACATTACTTATCTGGTATCATTATCATCATATTCTGAATTAGGAGTACTGATCTTAAGTCTAGTACATTCCGATACCATCCAACATATATATATTCGCGTGTATATGAAAACACAACGCCCAACGATCCGCTATAATATCATGTCGTATCTCATAATACGACCCCAGTCACATCACTGACCTTACGGTATCATGCCCAATCATATCGACTCATCACCAAGTATCATATACCATCCTCATCATCTGTGTATACGTATATATATATATATATACACACACATACATACATACATACATACATACATATGTGTGTGTGTGTGGTGCATATATATATACACACACACACACATATAACCATATACACCCCAAACATATCACGTGTGTGCATGTGTGTGCGTGTAACAACTATATTCTAGGGTTTCGTGACTAAGAACTAAACAAAAGCATTAACTTTCAATTACGCTACACTAACCCATGATCTCCTAAAGCCTTCTTGCTAAACATCCACTTATCATAATACACATAATTATATATATATATATATATATATATATATATATATATATATCGTAATCACATACTATACTACGAAACTGCGGGGGTGCTATACGCCATCCACCCGACTTCCCCCGTAGATATATATCTACTCACCTTGATCCTTGCTTGCCGAAGTCGATGCATCCTTGCCCTTGCTTGTCTTCCTGAAGTTCACGCGGAGGTACCTACATGTCATAACACATAGTATAGAATTAAAATCCGATTCGCAATCGAAACAACATGCGAGGTGTCTATTGGTTAGAACCTATAGGCTATGCATGCAAAAGAACCAAACAACACCCGATATCGACGTACAAACGTCAAGTGACCGATACAAAACACAAATAGAAGCTAAAGGAGATGGATTTATACACTAATGGTAAAAGGATTACCTCATTTGACAACTCAAGAAAATTCTTGAGTTGCCCCAAGTACGCAAAATCCAAACTTTCTTGGTTCCCCATGCTTGTAGTGAGCTTGTGCATGTATTTAATGAAGGGAATGAAGTGTTTTGATGTGATTTTGGTGGTGTTGTGAAGTGTAGGAGGAGGTGGAAGAGAGAGGGCAGCTATGGGGTGAGAGAGGAGAGGGAAATGATGAAGATAATAAAGGATAAACAAATGTGAGCCATGGTCAAATGACCCCTTACCTCTCTCTCTCTTCTCTCTCTTCCATTTCTTTAATATTTCCTTTTCTTTTCTTTTATTTATCTTTTTCCCTTGCCTTTTCATTTCAATTTCAGACACTGATGAAAACCCAAAATGAAACCATGCACCAATAAAGACTTGAAATCATGTTTCAAATAAAAATGTGACAAGTATAATTACAATAAGACATGGTGCATGTCATGTGCATAAAACACCATCAATGTGTAATTAGTGAACATTAATCAAGTTTAGGATAAAATTAATTTAAAAAAATTATAATTTGCCTACACCACATAAATCCCTCCAAAAATCACCCTTCAATTTAATTCTCCAACATTTTCCAAACTATCGGTATATAATTATACCACATCATTAAAATATCCATGATATTTATTATTTTAATTATACAAATTCCCAAAAATAATATCTTATTTTTCTGAAATGTTATAGAACTACTCCAAACTCCAAGATGAAATTTCTCATCCAGACAGCTTACTTGGCAGCATCATTTGCAGCAATATACTCAGCTTCCATCATTGAGTCTGCAACGTTATCATGTTTGGAACTCTTCCAACATAACGCCCCTCCATTAAGGGTAAATACAAACCTTGAGATGGATTTGCTGTCATCCTTATCACTCTGGAAGCTCTAATCGGTAAAGGCCTCCATTGGGAGATTCCCGTTACTATACACCAAGAACATTTCTTTAGTCCTTCGCAAGTACTTAAGAATGTTCTTCACAGCTGTCCAGTGATTCTCCCCTGTGTTGGATTGATACCTGCTTACTACACCCAGTGCATAAGCTACATTAGGTCGTGTACATAACATCGCATACATTATAGATCCTACGGCTGAAGCATAGGGTATAATGTTCATCCGAGCTCTCTCTTCATCAATCTTTGGGCAAAAGTCCTTGGAGAGAGTGATTCCATAACAAGCGGGTAAGGCACCCCGCTTGGAGTCTTCCATACTGAACCTCTTTAGGATGGTATTAATGTACCTATTTTGGGACAATCCCAACAAGCTTTTAGATCTATCCCTATAGATCTTCAGGCCGAGTGTTTACGAGGCATCACCCAGGTCCTTCATGGAGAACCTTTGTGAAAAGAACAGTTTGACCAATTGTAGCATAGGAACAACATTTCCTATCAGAAGAATTTCATCCACGTATAATACGAGGAATGTGACAGTACTCCCTACAATCTTCTTATAAACACAAGGGTCATCTGGATTTTTGATGAAATCAAACTCTTTGATTGTTAGTTGTATGTATGCCCTAGAGGCCAGTATTGTACAGATGATGTATATTATATTGGATGCTTGGGCATATATAGAGAGGACTTTCTTGCTCGATATGATAGTATGCTATCTGGTTGCACTTTACTTTAACATGTATACTTGTCTCTTTATACTGTCTTATAGTTACATGTTGGTAAAGCCCTTAGGATGTGTACTTGACTACCTGGACTATGATGCGGATCAAATTAGTGGGGACATGGTAGTCCATAAGTACATCCTTCAAGGTCCCTAGTCATGGGTGTATCGAGACGGGGCATCGATATACCAGTGTAGACTAGCGTATACGCTTCTCAACCCAATGAGATGGGCGATGGATGATCCCATATCCATTGGTGTTTGACATCAGAGATGGTATACGGGTGCTCAGTGGAGACTGGGTACACTGGACGGACTCGTCGAGAACTCCCAGATGGTATTATACCTCACGTCAGATGGCAGTTCTCTGGTGACACTTGTGCAGGTTAGTCTGTAGACCCGAGATCGTCATAGAGTCTTGTGTGATTCCCACTGTGCTTTGATTTCTACCTTACCACGTCCATGAGGGCGTGCAAAACGGTGGTTTTTGGGTACAGTCCCGAGTCACATGGAGGCAACGAGCGATAGGAGGGGTTTCGTCTCTCCCGGTATTGGGGGTTGATGTTGCGCTGTGCTCGATTGGCCGTAACAGGAAAGTCCCTGGCCAAGGCTGATTTAGAGATTTATTGGTAAGTATTACCAGTAGTTTCTCGACCCGTCATGAGCCTCATATCGGCACGACTTATCGGTTATTGGGCTCTGACGTTTACCACCCCTAGACTTGATATGCGACATATCAGACGAGGAGACCGGACTGTACGGGAAGTGTTACCGGCAGGCTTTTACAGGAGTTGGAGCGGGCTTGCTTGCTGATCTTCTGATCGCTCAATACCCGGGTAGCCGTTACGTCCAGCTAGTACCGCTGACGGCTTGTGGGTGCGTGATGTGATCATCACCTACTGCCGGCGTATTGACGAGTCTTTAGAGTCCAACATAGAGGTTTTACTGGCTCAGGCAAAACGAAATAGGAGCACGTATGTGATATGTGCGGGACCGAGAATAATGCATGTATGTGATACCGTATTCTATTCTCGCGACATTATGTATCGGTTGGTTATATATGATATAGCCGGGTTATCGAATCAAGTGTTGATTCGATAAGTCTATACAATGGATGTTAGTCGGTTATATGAGATATGACCGGATTATTAAGTCAAGTGTTGATTTAATAATTAAATGTATAATTGTATATTAGATACACTAGTTTACATTTACAAACACTTGTTCACTTTAGTTTTTTTTCCCCTCACATGTACACAATTTTAATGTATATATGATATATATTAAAAATGTGTTTTCTTTTTTGTATCATGGTTGATGATACATCATACATGGGTGTGCAAGACATACACCATACTATTTTAGATGATGGTTAATATTTATTTAAGGTAATTACAAATTTGTTGAGCTAAGATCATAAGCATGAAGCTTGTAGAAGCTTGTGGATGCTTTGACAAAGTCCACCAAATTTGTTTTACTTTAGATTTTTCTTAACCTAACCATTTTGAATTAGCTATGGTTATGTCTCTACAAGAGTTAGTATATGATACTCACTCACCATGGTTAGCCTTCTCACTTGATCATTATCCTCATCTCTTTCTTTTCTTCTTCTTCTTCATTTTGCTAAAAAGAAAAGGCTTGCTAGGGTTTGATCAAAAGTGAGAAAGATTGTGAGAAATAAAATTCTAAAGAGAACCCACTTCCTATTTCTCCATCCTCTACTAGACTAGCACTTTAGTTTAGGGTGTTTGCTTCACTAATTCTCAAGTTAGTGAAGTAGAAGCTTGAATTGGCATCCCCTCGACGTAGATCATCTTCGGCCTCGAAGACTTCAAGCAAGGACGCGTCTTTTGCCTCGTGAAGCCATGCAAGGGTCCAGGAGAACCACGATCGCAGCGAAGGGACTTCAACAAGGAGCTAAAGAAGTGAAGGACCGATCTACAAAGGTTGTATTTCGTATTCACTTAGTCGTAAGCATAGTTTACTAGCATATGAAACCCTAATTTTCTAGCAATGATCTTGTTTAGGGTTATTCGGCACGGCTAAAATTTTAAACGGGCATGTTTGATACTTCCTTAACCTTTGTTAGAGTGCCTAGTAACCCTACATTGATGACATCATCAAAACAGATGTTCCAACTCCATGATGCCTGCTTTAATCCATAAATCGATTTAAGCAACCTACATGCTTTCCCGCTACTCCCACTATCAATGAAGCCCTCCGGCTGATCCATATAAACGCATTCTTCTAAATCACCATTTTGAAAAGCGGTTTTAACGTCCATCTGCCAGATTTCATAGTCACAGTGAGCAGCAAAAGCAAGTAGGATCCGAATGGATTTAAGCATGGCCACTGGAGAAAAGGTTTCGTTATAGTCCATTCCTGGTCTTTGACGAAATCCTTTCGCCATAAGCCTTGCCTTATAGGTCTCCACCTGCCCATCAACACCGATCTTTCTCTTAAAGATCCATTTGCACCCTACGGGTTTTACCCCAGAGGGTACAACTTCCAAAGTCCATACTTTGTTGGTGTACATAGACTCCATTTCGGATCTCATGGTATCCAGCCACTTCATAGAATCACCAGTCGTGATAGCTTGCTGAAAACTGGTTGGGTTATCATCATCCATGATGCAATCTTCTCCATCATCGTCAATGAGAAAACCGTAGTATCTCTCCGGTGGGCAAGAAGTCCTACTAGATCTACGGAGTGGCTGATGTTCATAAGATTCTGTTGCAACATCAGGTTCAACAAAGTCATCATTTGTAACTTGTGTTTCTAGAACCTTTTCTAGATCTACCACATTACCATTAGTATCCTTTGGAAAAATCTCATTTTCTAAAAATATGGCATGTTGAGAAACAAACACCTTTTGTTTCTCCTTGTGGTAGAAAAGATATCCAAACGAATGTTTTGGATATCCCACAAATATACATTTGATCGATCGTGTCTCGAGTGTTAGTTATATGTATGCCCTAGAGGCCATTATTGTACATGAGATGTATATTATAGTGGATGCTGGGACATATATAGGGAGGACTTTCTTGCTCGACATGATAGTACGCTATCTGGTTGCTCTTTATCTTAACATGTATAATTACTGTCTCTCTGTTACATGTTGATAAAGCCCTTAGGATGTGTACTCGACTTCCAGGATTATGATGAAGATCATACTAGTGGGGCCTGGGTAGTCCATGAGTACATCCTTCAATGTTCCTAGTCGTGGGAATATCGAGACGGGGCATCGATATTCCAGAGTAGACTAGCGTATATCTTCTCGACCCATGTGATGGGCGATGGATGATCCCATATCCATTAGTGTTTGACATCATAGATGGTATACGGGTGCTCAGTGGAGACTGAGTACACTGAACGGACTCGCCGAGAACTCCTAGATGGTATTATACCTCACGTCAGATGGCAGTTCTCTGGTGACACTGGTACAGCTTAGTCTGTTGACCTGAGATCGTTATAGAGTCTTGTGTGTCTCCCACTGTACTTTGATTTCCACACTACCACGTTGGATTACTAGTTTTGTTACCCTAGTTTTCTAGTATGATCTTTTGGTTGATTGATTAGCACCCCCTCAAATTTTTGTTGTGGCATGTGTGATACTTGCAAACCCTAGGCTAGGTGCTACGGAATCCCAACATGGTATCCGAGCCAAACTAGAAACTTAGACGATGTTAAGACAATGCAAAACCGAAAAACTCCGCAAAATACGATACCCATGGATTTGCTCTCTGGAAATTTTTTAAAAAGTGGTCTAAAAATTATTTCAGCAACTGTAGAGTGAAGTTTAAGAGATTGTAAGAACACTGGTGAAATACGAACAAGGGGGCTCAGAAAAATTCCGGCGACCGTGCATGTTTTTCCGGCGTCGCCGGCCGGTTTGGGTCCTCCCCTGCTCGTATTGCACCAGTGCTCTTCCACTCTTGATCTGGGGTTTCTGGTATTGTTTGTTTAGTCCAGATTTTCATGTGATGATAATTGTGTTATGGACTCTTTGCGGAGTATTTCGTATTCGTATTTTTTAGCATTGTATTGGTAAGCTAGACCATGTTTAACACTTCGAACGAAATTCAAACATCACCCTATGACCCCCTCTGAAATTTCCAAGTGTTGGAACTTTTCTAAGTTAATTATATTCAATGTTCATGCAAGTAACTCTATGGACCCTCTAGAAAAACATAAACCTTAACTTGATTCTATTCCCTCGGAACCGCGGTTTGAACCTTAGGGTTTGCCGTGGTTCCGCGGTGTCATAGGTGAGGCGTTGGTTTGACCCTTCTATGGCTGGATCGTAGGTACTGTGGCACGTTTTGGGTACTTTAACTTCGCTCAAGTGTTGAGCTCATTGAGAGTTGTGGGGATTTGTTGATTCGTTCGAAACGTTTAATATAGTCTAGTATATTGTGATACAATACTTGGAATCGACAACATTTGAAATTTATAAGTCTAGCAATTTAGTCTCATTTGATCGATTGCCACGGGATTTTGATGCGATCAAAAGTCCGTCGCAATCATTTTGTGTATTCGGATACTTGCCGGGTAACATTACTAGATAGCCACGCCCCATAACCCCGACAAAGTGACTGTAGGAGAACTCCGTTGCCAAAAAGCATCCGTCCGGATGCTCGCTGCTGCGGTGTTGGCCTAAGTGCACTCCGTCGTCGCTATCGGGGGGTGCGGCCGTTTGCTAAAGTTTCCGACGAATATTCGATCGGAATGTCGGGAATCTTGTTGAATTGCCCGACTGATTATTGGAAAGTGTTTTCAATATCGAGACTAAAATGCGGGGTTTATAATTGTTAGGCATGCGATGTCTAAGGAATTCATATTATTAGGCATGAAATCCGCAATATGAGATATAACGGGTTTATGATGTCTAAGGTGGTTGCGGATTCCAACTGTTGTAGTTTTTTGCTTTCTTTTCTACGACCGTAAGTGTAATATGTGGAGTATCGCCGGTTCCGTTGCTATACGTCAACGACAATTGGGATATGCATATTTACTTACGTTGATGACATGTGATGTTATGTGTTGCTGGATATGTTGTATTAGATCGTCGTGCTTGAATAGCCGGGTTTTTTTTATGTGAGATGAGTGTTTTTCATTTTCATTCATGTAAAAACTTGTATGTAATATTCTTTTATTGGGGCACTTCCGGGTTGAGGAAGATGTCACCGTTGATGTATATTATTTACTTTTCCGCATTAGGATAGACCTAAGGAGGGGAGCACAAGTAACCGGGTTCTAGGGTCCAGTAGGAGACCATCTCGAGGAGTCAAGACTGGGTCTCCTAACTCTAGAATTGGTAGGGTTGCTTACCCCTCTCGTAGGGGTCTAGGGATGTGGGTTTGGCTATTCATCATGACTGTGGAATCCGTGTTTTATACAGGCTCAAAATAAAACACGGACATCCTAATATATCCAATTTTTCATATGTTGTTTTCTGCTGCGTTATCTGTGATGTGATCATGTGATATGTTGAGATAGATACTGTATATAGTATATATGATATATTATATAGACGTTGCTTATGTTTTACACCCGCGCTAGCCCTACCCCGCTCTGCCGTTAGTTACCTAACCTAACGGTGCAAGACGGGACATCTAGGTGAATGCGGATGGCATAAGCATACGTTGTATTTATCTGTGATGTTTAGGTGATTTAAATGATGGGATATTCATTAATGAGATTAATAAAAGAAAATAAACCTAAGAAATGTTGTGGAATCGAATTTTAAACAAAAGAAAATTAGGTACCTCTAGTTGTTGCTTTGCATAGCGGTATTCCTTGAAGAATATCCAGCACCTCATTCGACGAGGAAAGATCCGAGATCCCTTCACCGAGAGTGATCTCTTTAGCAATAACTAGCAGATGCTACAGCCTTCGGTTTGTCTTTTGACTGTTTTTCTAGTTCTTGCTTTACATAGTGGTATTGTGAATATCCTGCACCTCATTCGACGAGGAAAGAGCCGAGATCCCTTCACCGGGAGTGACCTCTTTAGCGAAACTAGCAAAAGCCTAAAAAACACTCCATTTTAAAATCATTTGATTCTGCAACGATATCAAGTTCAAAGCGTTAAAGGTTTTCTTAAAAACCATCCGCAACCTTCCATCATTTTAGGAAGTAGAGTACTTAGTATTCGTGCTGCGTATGTTGATCATAGTCAAGGCGTAGTCTACGGTAGCTAAGTGATGTCTTCCTACACAGCATATGATATGATTAGTTAGGACAGTCATATGATATATTGATCATAGTCAAGGTCATGTGGGTGGGTCTAATTAATCACGAAATGACGGGTAGAACTTGACTAGTGCTTATGATATTTTGATTATAGTCAAGGTCATAAGTGCTAGGGGTAAAAACCATTATCGGGAGTTTCAAGTGTTGAAATTTGCAATGAGATTGCATACCTTCTATATGATAGTTGGATTCTAATACCCACTGCGAGTAATTGTTACTCCTGGGAGAGTTTTACACTTTACAATTAGCCGATCAAGTAGGTGTCTAGAAAGGTGTCAATGGGGTTACGCCCCTGGGAAAATGAGGTTTATTTTAATTAGGTCCGTGCGAAAGAACGGGGAACCTCCCTCAAAGTACCGGCACTGGCCTGGCTGAAAGATTGGCGAACTTGTAGAGTGTAATTAGTCCCGGCTAGTCTTTCCTTTTAAGGTTTGAAGGAAGATTTGATAAAAACAGTGGGAGCCATCTGTTTATATCATAATTTTGCATTATTATATTCCCCATTCTTAGTCATTTTACAAATAAACAGGTGCTTTTGATCCATGTCTGCTATATAGTTGCAGGTTACAGGTTATCGGAACAAAAATAGTGAAAAAGATGAGAAGATGATACAAAAGTGAGACTACGACCAACAAATGGAAGAATCTTGATCAAGCCTACAGTTTGGAGAATAAACGAAGATCAATAAACAAGTACAAAGGCAGTGCAAGGTTCAAGACTTCGACACGAAGCGAACGGTAAAGTCCACTACATTATTCACTGTGGAGATCTGGAAGAGAACTAGAAGACATTATGAAGAACCAACTAAGGAAAACAGAAGAAAATAGCAACAGACAGAAGATCAGAAAAATTGAGCCAACAAGCCCTCAACATGGCCGCGGATCTGGGGCCAAACATAGGTTTTGGCCGCGGTTCCGCGGCCATAAAGAGCCCGTGTCGGTGCAATCTCGTGTCGGTGTGGCGGTGCGTTGACTAGTCTTCTTAGGGGTAAAATTGTAAAAGCAGATGTGTGTCGATTGTAACCCTAGAGTTTCTATGTTCTATAAATAGAAATCCTAAACCTCTCTATGGGGTATGCCTCTTCTTATGCCTTAATGTATTTATCAAAATTCAGAATTAAATTCCTGTAAATGATTAAAGAGAGCATCAAATAAAAATTAGAGTAAGTTTTCTTTTTATTGCCCTAGTTAATTTTCTTTCTGCCCTAGTATAACTTTTATTATCTGCCCTAGTTAATTTTTATTATCTGCCCTAGTTAATTAGTTTAGAACATGTTTTTCAATTCCCTAATGAGTGAGTAGATCCTCGCTTGTTAGGGTTAGGAATAGGGAAGGTTTGAGAGATGAAAATCTCTCACCCCTTTTTTGCCCATCACATATTTTTATAGGACTTCATGCATACATAGACACACCGCTCCCTACGACATCCTATCCCACGAGGTAGTGGTGATACCGTTGTATAAAAGACCAGTTACGTATGTTTTCCATGGAGGCTATGGTAAGAATTAAGAAAGGAAGGACAAGAACCTAGAGGAAGAAACATCGTTTCTTCCCGATGGTACTAATCCACTTTATTAATTATTACCATAACACCTCATTGATCTTAATTAGGGCATTGAAAGCGGTGAGGAATATTGACTTTCCAAACTTAATCTAAACCTAACCCTAGCAAGTTTTTAATCCTAGTCTAGATCAACCTTAATTTTTGGTGATAATCAATCCAACAACAATCGGAATTAACTCGTTAGAACAAATTGAGAATACACAAAATCCCTGTGGACCGACCCGTACTCACCGGCTAGCTATCAAGCGACGCCATTCTTGATTGCGGTTAAAAATTCTTTGATCGTAAAACTTAGCAAAAATCAAATGGCGCCGTTGCCGGGGATGGCGTTGTTATTTTCTTTTCGTAATTTCGGGTTAATATAAAAATTGAAAAAAATCATAAAAGCTGAAAAATATAAAAACATAATTTTTTTTTATCATCTTGTTATTCTTTGAAGGGTGTTTCGTTTGAATTGTACAGGATCGACGAACAGATTCAGATTTGGAAAAATCCATAGAGCGAAACATCAAACATCAGATCTGAACAAGCAGAGGATAATCAGAACAGACAGCAGAAGATTTTTGGAGGCTTGAACCGGTTAACGAATCGCGTTTCCACCGCCGAAGGGCCCTTTCCGCCATGGATCCGCTGCGGGTTGCTGACGTCAGCAACCTAAAACCCCTCTGTTAGCTTCCTCTTCTTCTCTGTAACCCCATTATCTCCTTTGTAAAAATTTTCCTGCAGGATTCTTTACGCAAAAACTTCTCCCCTTCTCCAAGAACTTGATCTTGTGCAGGATTCTTTGCGCCGCAATAAAAAAATTGTTTGCAAGTGATTGTGTTTACTGCTTTGCATATTTTAAATTGACTTTAAGGGGCTTGAACACCAATCCAGATTGGGTGGGGATTTTATTACCCTTCCCAGGACCCCAAAAAACACATAAAGCATATTGCATTAACCATCAAGTTAATTAAAAAAGATTAGACTCAGCCCTAAGGACTTCGCGCTCAATAGGACAAAGGAATAGTTATAGGCATCGACCGTTGATCCTAGCCTGACTTTATGGTGCCTAGGCTAGACAGGTAGGGAAAGGTAACTTTAAAAGGCCTGTCTCACGGTGATTCGTGATCGGATCCATCCTTTCTCTACTTGTGCTTACCTAGCCACAATTGGCGGCGAAGAGGTGGTTTGAGGTCCTCACATCTTGCCCTTTGGAACAGTTAGGAGCTGTCTAGCTGACCTAGGTGACCCTAGATCTAGGCTTGATTGTGCATTTATGATTGATTGAACGTGTGTCTAAGCCTTTTATTGAAAATCTTTTTGCAAAAAGCTCCTTATAAAAAAAACACAAAAAGGAAAAAATTTTACAAAAACTTGCCACTTGTAGCTAAGAAATCCATTGCACCCCACTTGCACCCACATTCTTTTCCTTCTCCTTTCTTACATCATGGGTACCCCACCTCACAAAACTCTTGCCGAACTTTGGTACCCTCATCCAAACATTGCTTCATACGCGAATTCTTTTGGTCGAATTACGGACGAACCCTCCATGCCCAAAATTTCTTTGAAAGATCGAATAGAAGCGTCTAGGAGAAACAGTTCGACTCCGCAATCTACTTTGTATCAACCATTTTAACCTTCACCACCATCATACGTTGATACTCCTTTTTCGAGTTCTGTTGTAACTCCGAAACCCATGTCTATTGCTGAACATATTGAATAATCTCGTAACCGATCTTTCATTCCTTTCAACACTTCCAGTTCGCGGGATCAACAAGTCCATTCGCCTTTTTATCTAAATGTTGATCCTATTCCTGTCCAACCATTCAATTCCTACCAGTCCTACCCGACTTTCGTACTTTCCCTAGACATTGCTTCTACACAGCCATTTGGGAGTTTCCAAAATCCAAACAATTTTGAATCTTTTACTGAAACCCCTTCACTACCCATGTCTAATCTGGAACAGTCATTGGAAGCTTATATTGTAGCGACTAACCAACAGATGAGGAATTTGGATGCGTCCATTGCCGCCCTTAATTCATCAAGACAACCTAGTGACCCGGTAGCTAGTTTCCAACTAGCTCCAAAAATTCCAATGTATGATAAGGCGGTTGGACAGATTGAGAATTTGAGTGGAGAGAGTGAGCTGTGCACCCTTCCAAATCAAACCTACCCATCACCAATTGAATCCCACAACTCCGGTTTTGAATGTCTATCAAGTGTTCCAAATGATTCACCAGTTTAAAATAAAACGTTTAATGAGTTGTGCGACTTTGTAGTGCTTGATTTGCCAGATTGTGAAGGGTCCCTTTTGAGTGAAACCATCACCAATCCTTTCGATCTCTACACCTCCAATCTAGAACCTGAATTGATAAATATCCATGCCTTTGATGATGTGTCTAAAAAATGGATTTTCACTTGATTGAGGATATTGACGCAGGGAATATTTTGGATGATGAACCCGTAGATTTGACTGAAATTTTCTCTCCAATTCATCATCCGGAGTCATTAAATGTTTCTCCCGAACTTCATATGCGTCTTGATTTTGATGATAATTGCATGGATGAGATAACTTTTGAGGAGAATTATGAGGATAGTATTGAGGAGGGTATTGAGGATAGTATTGAGGATGAACCAGTTTTGTTTGATGTGTCGGATTTTCCAATTCATTCTCTTGAACCTTTAACTGTTATACTTCCTAAATCACCCTCCCTCCTTTCCATCGTTCCGACCACGCAAAAGATCACGCAGGAGGACTGTGAGCTTGAAAAATTTCTGTTCGATCACAGCAGTTTGGACGCCACTAGTGCGTTCCTCTTTGAATCTGACACAGTTCTCACAGCTGATAACGATTACGAGTGTTTCACTTTTTCGGACGATTTTGAAGACTCACCGCCCGAGTTTGAGTCCTTTGAATTTTCAGATGAGTTAGTTAAACCATCAGACTCAGTTGCTTACAGTCATTTCGAACCATTGATGGAATCCTTTGAGTTCGAGACAGTTTACTTAGGTGAGAATAAGACTATCCCTAAATCACTCTCCTTCGTCCTTTCCATCGTTTCGACCGCGCAAGAATCCGTCGCGCTTCCATTTTCAATGGATGGTTTACCAAGTTCAATGTACCCATGTTTTCTTGCAAATCTTGAGGGATTTGACCCCATTTCTCGACGGGTTGATAAATTATCACAATATCTTTTAACACATCGGTCATCACAATTTGTGCTAATTTATTCACTCGATTTACACCCTCAAGTTCGTATCACACTTCTTTTTCTCTTCCGCCATTCTTCTCCTAATATACCGAAACCATATTCCACCTTTCTTCCCATACGGTCTCGTGTGCTTCTCAACTCCTTTCTCTACACTCCATTCTTTCACCAACCCTACCATTATCACGATAGAATTTTTGAATGGTTGGTGCTAACCTTTGGTCTGTGTAAGGCCTTGTATAGTTTGATTTTTCTCCTCCCTAACTCTGAACTTTAACGCTTAAAGCAGTGGAAAAACTGTCTCACATAAGTTTGGGGGTTTTTTTGTTTATATATTTTGTTTTTTTAACAATATAAAAAAAACAGGGGAGTGCTGACATTTTCGACCCTCTTGGTGTAGCCTGACAGTGAGGACACTGTCAAGTTTAAGTTTGGGGGTATGCTCGGTAAGACTTCTTCCTTCGCATTCATATGTATATTTTTGCATTTGCATACTTATTTTAAAACCCATAAAAATTGAAAATTTTTAAAAATTATAAAATTGAAAATTTCAATTTTGTCCGTAATTGACTTGAGTTTGACAAAAAGGTCAACTAGCTAGGAACAACTAGATCTTAGACTTAGTAAATTAAAAACCCTAAAAATAACCTTTCTAAAAATTTAACGGTAGAAAGTATATATCTTTGTAGTTTATTTAGAAATAGGAAAATTTCGAGTTCACTTCTTGGGCTAAGTTAAAACAAGAGAAAAGTATTGATATTTTTATTAAAGTATAAGTCTGAAAAATAATCCCTAAGCTTAAGTCTAAATTATGAAAATATATACCCTACAAATTTCACAAACACGAATCTTGAAACTTGGAATAGTAGAAGAGACCTTGAAATGCTCTTGTCTAAAATGCTTAGTATGAAGGAAAATAAAATAAAAATACAAGTGTGAATAAAGAGATAAAAAAATGAACACTGGTCTTTGTAATTACTTAAGGCTGCATTAATAGAAAAAATATTTAGCGTGGGTGCTTCATCACCTAGTGCCTTAGACCAACTGGTTTGGGAGTCACTGCTAAAAGCCTTATGGATTACAAGACTAGGAATTACACTTTATTGTGCGAACACATTTTGTAATCGGTCATTGGTACCTTAAGAAGTATTAACGGTCGCATGAAGAATGTGTGAGAAATTTCATCTAAAAATTCACCAATTGAAAAGTACTTTGGACAATGGACAAGAGTATAAGATCTTGAATTGAATTTCCAAGTGTAGGGGTGATACATACACACACGTAGGGGTATGTGAATGGGGTTTAGATAAGAAATAGGAATGAAAAATATGACTTATATCTTTAGTAGAGATGATAAAAATTCCTAAGTTGAGATGGAACCCTAGAAGGAAAACTCAAGAGATGCTAAAAGCTAAGCAAGTCTACAGAACATATATAATCTTAAGTTAAATGATAAGGAAGCGTGAAAAATACGGGTTGATAAATTCTGAGTCGAAGATAATAGAATTTCTTGCTGGAAAACCGAATTGGAAAATAAAAGTCAATAGGCCAAATTGATAGGATTTTATGGGTAGTATCCGCTGAAAACCCTCAGGAGACAACACTCCTCCTACTAGGGGCACCTAGAGGTTTAACGGCTGGTTGCACGAGCTCAGTGCAATCGTGTTTCCCTACGAAAGTGAGGCTAGGTCTTTTTCGAGAATAAAAACTAGTTTTGCTCGAGGACGAGCAAAAGATAAGTTTGGGTGTATTTGTTCATATCATAATTTTGCATTATTATATTCCCCATTCTTAGTCATTTTACAAATAAACAGGTGCTTTTAATCCATGTCTGCTACATAGTTGCAGGTTACAGGTTCTCGAAACAAAAACAGTGAAAAAGATGAAAAGACGATACAAAAGTGAGACTACGACCAACAAATGGAAGAATTTTGATCAAGCTATAGTTTGGAGA
The DNA here is from genome assembly GCA_030015575.1 of Agapanthus africanus. Lineage (NCBI taxonomy): Eukaryota > Viridiplantae > Streptophyta > Magnoliopsida > Asparagales > Amaryllidaceae > Agapanthus > Agapanthus africanus. The sequence continues at coordinate 504,089,065 of CM057337.1, forward strand.
ATAAACGAAGACCAATAAACAAGTACAAAGGCAGCGCAAGGTTCAAGACTTTGACACGAAGCGAATGGTAAAGTCCACTACATTATTCACTGTGGAGATCTGGAAGAGAACTAGAAGACATTATGATGAACCAACTAAGGAAAACAGAAGAAAATAGCAACAGACAGAAGACCAGAAAAATTGAGCCAACAAGCCCTCAATATGGCCGCGGTTCCGCGTCCATAAAGAGCCCATGTCGGTGCAATCTCGTGTCGGCGTGGCGGTGCGTTGACTAGTCTTCTTAGGAGTAAAATTGTAAAAGCAGATGCGTGTCGATTGTAGCCTTAGGGTTTCTATGTTCTATAAATAGAAATCCTAAACCTCTTTATGGGGTATGCCTCTTCTTGTGCCTCAATGTATTTATCAAAATTCAGAATTCAATTCCTGTAAATGATTGAAGAGAGCATCAAATAAAAATTAGAGTAAGTTTTATTTTTATTGCCCTAGTTAATTTTCTTTCTGTCCTAGTATAACTTTTATTATTTGCCCTAGTTAATTTTTATTATCTGCCCTAATTAATTAGTTTAGAACATGTTTTTCAATTCTCTAATGAATGAGTAGATCCTCGCTTGTTAGGGTTAGGAATAGGGAATGTTTGAGAGATGAAAATCTCTCACCCCTTTTTTGCCCATCACATATTTTTATAGGACTCCATGCATATATAGACACACCGCTCCCTATGGCATCCTATCCCACGAGGTAGCGGTGATACCGTAGTATAAAAGAACGGCTGCGTATGTTTTACATGGAGGTTAGGGCAAGAATTCAGAAAGGAAAGACAAGAACCTAGAGGAACAAACATCGTTTTTTCCTGATGGTACTAATCCACTTTATTAATTATTACCATAACACCTCATAGATCTTAATTAGGGCATAGAAAGCAGTGAGGAATATTGACTTTCCAAACTTAATCTAAACCTAACCCTAGCAAGATTTTAATCCTAGTCTAGATCAATCTTAGTTTTTAGTGATAAACAATCCGACAACAATTGGAATTAACTCGTTAGAACAAATTGAGAGTACACAAAATCCCTGTGGACCGACCCGTACTCACCGGCTAGCTCCCAAGCGACGCCGTTCTTGATTGTGGTTAAAAATTCTTTGATTGTAAAACTTAGCAAAAATCACCATCCTGATTAGATAGAATATATAACCAATCTAATCTTGTAAGAGCGCACGCAGAGTGTTTTCTTCTCTCTCTTTCCAGGTAGCGACCATGTCACGCCTTAATCAAGATAATAATATGGATGTATTGAACGAACCTACTTGTTATACTGTGCTGGGGAACGTTGGTCCCACTCCAACTTATAATTGTTATAAGACCGAGCAGGAAACAGGGGATTACCAGGATTCCCATGCCGCCCAAACGAAGAAAATGCATGATGATGCATCTCGTTCGGGTGTGTTCATTACAAAGAACTGTTTCTCAGTATCTTCTACGACCTGGGTATTTGATACCAGATCAGGATCCCAGATATGTAATCTGTTACATGGGCTACAGATAGGTAGAGAACTGAGAACGGGTGATAAGTTTCAAGAGTTGAAAACGGTGCAATTGTTGCAGCCAAGGTGTTGGCAGTTATCACCCTGTATTACCAAATACATTGATTCTGAACGAATATTATTAGATACCGAACCTGATATACAACATCATATCAGTCTCTTTATTCACTAAAGAAAGGATATAATTTTGTATTATTGGATAATGTTTTGAACATTTCCTGTATCAAGAGTAGATCGGTTCAGGCACGTTATCTAAAAGCATATACTGTTAGTGTATGTGCCCTAGGAGCCATTATTGTATCATACTAGTTTGTATATTACTTAATGGAAGCTTGGGATATTCACAGTTATATTAACAGTCTTGCTCAACATAGTAGTATGCTACTTGGTTTGTATCTATCTTAATATGTGTATATGTTTCTTTTAACATATCGCGAATACATATTGATAGAGCCCATAGGATCTTGCTTGACTACCAGCGTTGTGATGGCAGTCGCACTAGTGGGGGCTGGGTAGTCTACAAAGCACATCCTTTTTTAGGTCCCTAGTCGTAGGATTATCGAGACAGGGCATCGATACTCCAGAATAGACTAGTGTGTACGCCTCTCATCCCAGCAGGGGAAATGGTCCGTCCCACAGCCATTAGTACGTTGTACTGGAGATAGTATACAGGTGCTCGTTGGGTTACGGGTACACCGGACAGGACTCGCAGGGAACTGTTGGTTGGTATTATACCCATCGTCAGTTAACAGTTCCCACGTGACATGTGTACAGCGTAGTCCGCAGACTTGACACTGCGGCTTCGTCTCGAGTGTGTTCCTACTGTTCTTAGATTGCTACCCTACCACGGCTCAAAGGAGTCGTGCAAACAGGTAGCAGTTGGGTGCAGTCCCGAAGCACTTGGAGGCAGTGGCGGTTAGATAGGATTCGTCTCTCCCGGTATTGGGAGTTGATATCGCGCTGTGTTTGGAAAGCCATTACGCAAAGTCCCTGGCCAGGGCAAACGAGATTTACTTGTAGGATTTCCTGTTGCTTCTCAAGGTGTAGTGGGCTTCACTCCGACACGACTTATACCGCTTTTAGGGGACTGACGCTTGCCGCCCCCTAGGCCCGATATGCGATAGTTCTAGACGAACAGACCGGACAGTACGGAGATTGTCACGTCAGGCTCAGTAGGAGTTCGGATAGGTTTCCTCATCGGCCTTCTTATCGACATCTACCTGGGGACTGTTACGTACAGCTAGTACCGCTTGCGGCCTGTGGTTAAACCTACTGCCAGCGTAGTGTTGAGTCTTTAGAGTCCCACACAGAGAGTTTCCTTGCTTCAGGCGAAACGATATAGAGGTCGTATGGTTTTACGACAGGGTTCGGACACATACGTGTATTTATGCACGTACGATGGTCGGACAGTTTTTACTAGCCGGCTTTAGTTTAAGCCAGATTCTAGTATTGGATTATTGGATTTATACAGTCTCGGTATTTCCGTGTTTTCACGGATGGGAGGGGCATTCTCGTAATTAGTCGAGAAGTTTCTAGAAGAAAGATGAGGTGGAGAGCTTAGGTAGAATTTGCATTAAATGGATTAGTGACTTATGGAGTGATTCATACAAATGAGTTAATGAAGCATTTATTGCTTAATGACTCATGAGATGATTCATCCAAATTGAATTAATGAAGCATGGTTGATATTATTATATGTTATTCATTTAGATAATTATCATGCTTCATATATTCACAAATGAGTTATAATTCATTTGATTCTCACTTACACATTCTCTCTCCTCAAGCTCTCTCTCTTCAAAGACCTAACCCTAATCCTCTCATGTGTTGAGATCCCAAGGGTTAGCAGGACTAATAAATCCCTAATCCATCTCTATATCCTCTAGGTTACTTTGATTAGCAATCATAGCCACCTAGTTACCTCAAGTGAGAGGTTAAAGCTTGGAGAAGAAGCTCTCGGGTGGATCTTCTATCACATCGAGGAGGCCGCAGAGGAGGTGAACAACAAGAACAAGAAGGACTAGAATCTTGAGGTATAATCATCTATCAAAATAGTTAATCACTTCTAGATAGTTGTTAGTTAGGGTTTAGCAAAGATCCGTAAAGTTAGTCGATATTAACGCAAACAAAATGATTGTTTAAACTATTCCGCCTCCCCGCATCATGTGGGTTGTCTAACGTCGACTTACAGTGGTATCAGAACCTAGCTAAAGCATAACTAACATGTTAGCAAAGTCGTTAGAAATTCGATCGCAAAACTAACCCGAAAAAACATCAGTTTCACATAGTTTCTGCCGTTTTTAAAACGGGGTCTAAAAATTTTTCATGGACCCTTAAAAATACAAGCAGGGTTTTTTAAGAATTGTGAAGAAATTTGGGACTGTGAATCGGCCATACCACCGCGGAACCGCCGCCGATCCAAGTGATCCGCGGCCGAGTTGACTCCGAGTCAACCCAAATTTGCTCAGTTATTCTTCTGTGTTGATGTTGTGTTTTCTGGGATGATTTGTTTTTGTTCAGGTTTTATGTGCACAGAGAATTGTTTGGAGTAGATTCATTTGTGTTGCTTGATTGAAATTCTAAGATGTTTAGCTAACTTGATTATATCTGTGTTGTGTTTAATGTGTTCGTAAACCTTCCCTAACTGCTAGTATGTCGGTTAGCACGGGGTTGCACATTTCTGTAATGGTTTTTACTGGTTTGTGAATGTGGACTTGTTGGATTGTCGTGAATGGATAGCCGGGGATGTGAGACGAGTGTTTCTTTCATTCAAATGTAAATTGTAATTTGTTGTAATATTCTTTAGCGGGGCACATCCGGGTTGAGGTTGTAGCCACCGTTGTATTATTTCATTTACTGTTATCTGCTCCTAGGATAGACCCAAGGTGGGGTGCACAAACTACCAGGTACTTTGAAGTGTTTAGTTGCCTACTCACGTCGTTGAGGGAGACCGCTTCACTTTGGGTACTAGGCGGGTAGTTTGCCGTACCCGTAGGGGTCTAGGGTGGGGTTTTGGCTACTCATCGCGACTGTGCAATCCGTCTTTCTTTGCAGGCTCAAAAGGAATGCGGATTCGTAGAAAATCCAATATGTTCATTTATGATCTGGAATACCTACTATTGCGTCTGATGAATTTACAATATCTATATATGATATCTAGTAGGCGTCACTTATGTTTTGCACCAGCGCTAGCCTAGCCCCCGCTCTGTCGTTAGTTAAGTAACCTAACGGGTGAATGACGGGGCCCAGTGGCGAATGCGGATGGCATAAGAGGACGTTGTATTTTCGTTGTTTTCTGCAATGGTAGGTTAATTGATAGGACGCATTATATTAATGTAAAGAAAATAAACCAAGTTGAATCGTTGGAACGGTTTAAAAGAAACCACTCGGTTATTTTAAAACAGAAGATATTTTTTAAATTGCGGAGCTTAAACCACTCCTTTTAAAAGCTATCAGGTTCCTTCGATCATATCAAGTTCACTACGTTCACGGTTTCGCCAAAACCATTCGTAGCCCTCCGTCATTTCATTTGGGTATTCAGTAGTATTCAAGCTATGTATTTTGACCAACGCCAAGGCATAGTTCTTGGTAGCTGCTGGGTATTTGGGTATTCAGTAGTATTCAAGCCATGTATTTTGACCAACGCCAAGGCATAGTGTTTGGTAGCTGCTGGGTATTCATTTGTTGCATAGATAGATGAGTTGGTTTGGGATAGTCGTACTATCATTTGGCCAACGTCAAGGGTATGTACGGGTGGGTTCAAATTAACAAGATAATGATGGGTAGAACTTGGCATGTGACTTATGACATTTTGACCAACGCCAAGGTCATAAGAGCATGGGGCAAAAATCCATATCGGGAATTTCTAAAGAAACTGAAATTTGCTAACAGTTGCATACCATTTGGAGTGTGATAATTTTGGTAGGATTCCTTCAGTTTTATCACACGATGATATTTGGATCCCGGTCCTACTGTGAGTATCCGCTACTCATCAGGTGACTCGTCACTTAACGATCAATGCGAAAAACCAAGTAGGTGTCGAGAAAGGTGTCAGCGAGGCTACGCCCCAAGAGAAAAGATGTTATTTAATTAAGGAACTTCGCGAAAGCCTCGTAAAATCTCCCTCGAAGTACCGACACCGGCCTGGCTGAACGGTTAAGCAAGTATTGTATGGTGAGAATAGTCCTGACTAGTTCTTCCTTTATGGTTTGAGGAGGGATTTGAGAAATAGTGGGAGCCATCCTATTTAGATAAACTGAAAACCACTCTAAACTTGCAAGAGTATCATCCTAAAGTGTTCCCTCTCTCTCTCATTGCAGCGACCCAGAACATGACAGGCCTTAAGTTATTATTAGATAAAAATATTTTGACAGGGCCAAACTATAAAGATTGGTTCCGGAATGTTAAGATGGTTATTACCTATGACAAATTGGGGTATGTCCTTACTACAAAGGCCCCTGCCGTCCCAGGTCCTGAATCCATTGTCGCGGATAAGGAAATCTGCAAGACCTGGGAGTTAGACTGCGCGAAGGCTAAGTGCATCGTGCTTGCCTCTATGAATAATGAACATCAGAGGAGGCACGAGAATATGGATCTAGAATCCATATTTCTCCACACCGAGGAACTGTATGGAGAGCAATCTCATAAAGCTAGATACGAGACCTCGAAGAACTTGTTTCAGTCGAGGATGGCCATCGGATCATCTTTAGGGGAACATGTCCTTAAGATGATTGGCTATATTGAAGAGCTCGCAGACATCGGGACAACGTTAGAGAACGAGCTGTATACAGACTTGATTCTCTAGTCCCTTCCTTCCACCTACGCCTAGTTTATCTTGAATTTCAACATTCAAGATAAAGAAGTTGAACTTCCAGAACTCTTTAACATGTTGAGGAGTGTAGAGGGCCCCTTGCAGAAGGCAAGGGAAACACCCACTATGTTTGTTCGTGGTGCTTCCTCTTCCAGGTCCAAGGCAAGGGCCAAAGGAAGGAAGAAGAAGGCCGCTACCAAACCAAGAGGTGGTGTTGGTAAGGTGGGAGTCAAGGGAAAGGCAGAGGTTATGGTGCCAGTAATGGCAAAGGACGAGTGCTTCCACTGTCGTTGGAAAGGCCATTGGAAGAAAGATTGCAAAGCTTGGATTGTCAAGAACCAGGACCCGAAGCATGTTATGGCTTCGGCCTCGGGTGTGTTTGTTATTGAGAACTGTTTGTCAATTAACTCTATTTCCTAGGTACAAGATACCAGAGCAGGATTTCATATCTGTAATTCATTACATGCTTTGAGAAACCGTAGAGTTATTAGGGTAGACGATTTGTCTCTCAGAGTTGCGAACGGAATGAGCGTAGACGTTGAATCCGTGGGAGAATATCGCCTAGGTTTAACAAGTGGGCAGATATTGATTCTACGTAACTGTATGTATGTACCTAGTTTGACTTGTAATATCATATCAGTGTTCTCATTTTCGAGAGAGGGATATGATTTTACATTCGTAAGCGATGTAGTAAACATCCACCTAAATCAAGTTCTGATTGGGTCCGGTACATTAGATGATGGTATATACGTATTAAATCAAGCTCAGGTTTTCAATGTCCAGAACACATTAAAAAGAAAGTCTCCAGATATAAATCAGGCTTTCTTATGGCATTGTAGACTGGGTCACATCAATGAGACAAAGTTAACTAAGTTGCATAGAGAAGGATATTTAGATCGGTTCGAATATCAATCTTATACCACCTGTCAATCATGTCTCAAAGGAAAGATGACAAAGACTCCATTCACTGGATATAGAGTAAGAGCGAGCGAGCTCTTAGGACTCATACGCAGCGATGTATGTGGTCCAATGTCTACACATGAAAGAGGTTTTTTTTTCATATTTCATTACTTTTACGGATGATTACTCTAGGTATGGATTTATTTTCCTGATGAAACATAAATCCGAGGCCTTTGAGAAATTCCGAGAATATAAAAATGAAGTAGAAAACCAAACCGGCAAAAGTATCAAGACACTGAGATCTGATCGAGGTGGTGAATACTTAAGTGCTGAGTTCCTGGGATACCTAAAAGAGAAAGGAATTCTCTCTCAGCTTACTCCTCCATACACTCCACAACATAACGGTGTATCGAAAAGACAGAACCGAACCCTATTGGATATGGTACGTTCCATGATGAGTAATGCTGAGTTACCGCGATCTTTCTGGGGTTATGCACTAGAATCAGCTGCATATCTTTTGAACAGGGTTCCTACCAAGACTGTGCCTACCACACTATATTAGATGTGGAGTGGGAAGAAACCCTGTCTTCGGTATCTCAAGATATGGGGATGTCCGGCTTTTGTTAAAAAGTAGCATGCGGACAAACTCAAGGCACGCTTAGTACAGTGTAAGTTTATGGGATATCCAAAGAACTCCAAGAAGTATTTTTTTCTATTACGCAGAGGAACAATCGGTTTTTGTTTCTCGTAATGCCCATTTTCTAAAACATCAGTTTTTAGAAAAGGAAACAAGTGGGAGAGCAATAGAACTAGAAGAAATTCCAGAACCACAAACTACTACTGAAAGTTTGGTAGAATCAGTAGTTCCAGAAGAACAGGACATTCCCGCACCCCTCCGCAGGAGTAGTAGGCCGTCTCATCCGCCTGAGAGATACTACGGTTTTCTCATAGACGGAGATAACGAGAATAGCGTCATTGATAATGATGAACCTACTAGTTTCCAGCAGGCCATCCAGAGCGGCGACTCGGTATGATGGCTGGATGCAATACGGACCGAGATGGAGTCCATGTACACCAACAAAGTATGGACTTTGGACTTTGCTCCAGATGGGGTAAAACCCATAGGATGCAAGTGGATCTTCAGGAAAAAGATGGTGTAGATGGACAGGTGGAAACCTATAAAGCTAGACTTGTTGCAAAGGGTTTTCGTCAAAGACCTGGTTTGGACTATGATGAAACTTTTTCTCCAGTGTCTATGCTCAAATCCAATCGGATCCTTCTTGCCATTTCCACCTTCCATGATTATGAGATCTGGCAGATGGACGTAAAGATGGCTTTTCTAAATGGTAATTTAGAAGAGTGCGTCTATATGGATCAGCCAGAAGGTTTCAATCAGAGTCGGAGCAGCGGGAAAGTGTGCAAGTTGCTTAAGTCCATTTAAGGACTAAAGCAGGCGTCGCGGAGTTGGAACATCTGTTTTGATGAAACGGTCAAAGAATATGACTTTATCAAAAATCCGGATGAACCATGTATATATAGTAAAATTGTAGCACGAACTGTCGTATTCCTCGTCTTGTACGTGAATGACATTCTATTGATAGGAAATGATACTCCTATGCTACAATCTGTCAAAGGATTCTTGTCACACAGGTTCTCCATGAAAGACCTGGGTGATGCCTCTTACATTCTGGGGATCCAGATCTATCGTGATAGATCTAAGAGGATATCGGGACTTTCACAGTCCAGGTATATCAACACTATACTGAAAAGATTCAGTATGGAAGATTCTAAGCGCGGTAATTTACCGGCTTGTCACGGAATCACCCTCTACAAAGAGATGTCTCCCAAGACTGATTTGGAAAGGGATCGCATGTCAGTTATACCCTACGCTTCTACAGTAGGCACTATAATGTATGCGATGTTATGCACCAGACCGGATGTAGCTTACGCACTGAGCGTGGTAAGCCGGTATCAGTCTGACCCAGGGGAGAAGCACTGCATAGCAGTAAAGAACATTCTCAAGTACCTGAGAAGGACTAAGAATATGTTCTTGGTTTACGACGGAAAAAACCTCCAGATCGAGGCTTTTGCTGACTCCAGCTTCCAGAGTGACAAGGATGACTCCAAGTCCATGTTAGGTTATGTCTTTACCCTCAATGGAGGGGCGGTGTGCTGGAAGAGTTCCAAGCAGGACACCGTTGCTGACTCGACGATGGAAGCGGAGTATATCGCTGCTTGCGATGCCGCAAAAGAAGCAGTCTGGATGAAGAAGTTCCTAACAGAAATTCAGGTGTTTCGTACCATTGTTAATCCAATACCGCTGTATTGTGACAACAACGGCGCTATAGCTTTATCGAAGGAACCCAGGTCCCATCAGAAGTCCAGACACATCTTGAGGCGGTATCACCTGATCAGGGAGATCATTGATCGCAAGGAGATCGAGGTCCGAAGAGTTGCTACAGAGGAGAACACTGAAGATCCATTCACAAAGGACCTCAGATACAGTTCGAAAGGCTACTCGAGATGATAGGTCTTCGATATGCCAGTACATGGCCCTAGTGCAAGTTGGAGATTGTTAGTGTATATGCTCTAGGAGCCATTATTGTATCATACTAGTTTGTATATTACTTAATGGAAGCTTGGGATATTCACAGTTATATTAACAGTCTCGCTCAATATAGTAGTATGTTACTTGGTTTGTATCTATGTTAATATGTGTATATGTTTCTTTTAGCATATCGTGAATACATATTGATAGAGCCCATATGATCTTGCTTGACTACCAGCGTTGTGATGGCAGTCACACTAGTGGGGGCTGGGTAGTCTACAAAGCACATCCTTTTTCAGGTCCCTAGTCGTAGGATTATCGAGACAGGGCATCGATACTCCAGAGTAGACTAGTGTGTACGCTTCTCATCCAGCAGGGGAAATGGTCCGTCCCGCAGCCATTAGTACGTTGCACTGGAGATAGTATACAGGTGCTCGTTGGGTTACGGGTACACCGGACAGGACTCGCAGGGAACTGTTGGTTGGTATTATACCCGTCGTCAGTTAACAGTTCCCAGGTGACATGAGTACAGCATTGTCCGCAGACTTGACACTGCGGCTCCGTCTCGAGTGTGTTCCTACCGTTCTTAGATTGCTACCCTACCACGGATCAAAGGAGTCGTGTAAACGGGTAGCAGTTGGGTGCAGTCCCGAAGCACTTGGAGGCTGTGGCGGTTAGATAGGATTCGTCTCTCCCGGTATTGGGAGTTGATATCGCGCTGTGTTTGGAAAGCCATTACGTAAAGTCCCTGGCCAGGGCAAACGAGATTTACTGGTAGGATTTCCAGTAGCTTCTCAAGGTGTAGTGGGCTTCACTCCGACACGACTTATACCGCTTTTAGCGGACTGACGCTTGCTGCCCCTAGGCCCGATATGCGATAGTCCTAGAAGAACAGACCAGACTGTACGGAGATTGTCACATCAGGCTCAGTAGGAGTTCGGATGGGTTTCCTCATCGGCCTTCTTATCGACATCTACCTGGGGACCGTTACATATAGCTAGTACCGCTTGCGGCCTGTGGTTAAACCCACTGCCAGCGTAGTGTCGAGTTTTTAGAGTCCCACACAGAGAGTTTCCCTGCTTCAGGCGAAACGATATAGAGGTCGTATGGTTTTACGACAGGGTTCGGACACATACGTGTATTTATGCACGTACGATGTTCGGACAGTTTTTACCAGCCGTCTTTAGTTTAAGCCAGATTCTAGTATTGGATTATTAGATTTATACAGTCTCAGTATTTCCGTGTTTTCACGGATGGGAGGGGCATTCTCGTAATTAGTCGAGAAGCTTCTACAAGAAAGATGAGGTGGAGAGCTTAGGTGGAATTTGCATTAAATGGATTAGTGACTCATGGAGTGATTCATCCAAATGAGTTAATGAAGCATTTATTGCTTAATGACTCATGAGATGATTTATCCAAAGTGAATTAATGAAGCATGGTTGATATTATTATATGTTATTCATTTAGATAATTATCATGCTTCATATATTCACAAATGAGTTATAATTCATTTGATTCTCATTTATACATTCTCTCTCCTCAAGCTCTCTCTCTTCAAAGACCTAACCCTAATCCTCTTATGTGTTGAGATCCCAAGGGTTAGCAAGACTAATAGATCCCTAATCCATCTCTATATCCTCTAGGTTACTTTGATTAGCAATCATAGCCATCTAGTTACCTCAAGTGAGAGGTTAAAGCTTGGAGAAGGAGCTCTCTGGTGGATCTTCTATCACATCGAGGAGGCCGACGAGGAGGTGAACAAGAAGGACTAGAATGTTGAGCTATAATCATCTATCATAGTAGTTAATCACTTCCTGATAGTTGTTAGTTAGGGTTTAGCAAAGATCCGTAAAGTTAGTCGATGTTAACTCAAACAAAATGATTGTTTTACGTATTCCGCCTCCCCGCATCATGTGGGGTGTCTAACATCGACTTACATATACATTCTAAATCAAACCACAGTTCCTAACATACAGAACACACACAAGAGGAAGAGTTCAGAAATAGACGAATTCTTCTTGAGGCGTTGTAGACTAGGTCATATCTATGTGACCCGACTAGCTAAGTTACATTTAGATGCATATTTAAATCAGTTTGAATTTACGTCTTGTGAAACTTGCCAATCATGTCACGAAGACAAGATGACCATAACTCCGTTTACTTGAAACAGAGAAAGGGTTAGTGAACTCTTGGGACTGATACATAGTGATGTATGAAGGTCCCCAGTCTACAAATGCCAGGACTGGTTCTTTATACTTCCTTACATTCACTGATGATCTCTCAAGATTCGGACACATGTTCCTGTTGAAACACATGTCTGAAACTTCTGAAAAATTCAAAGAATATAAGATAGAAGTAGAGAACCAATACAGGTGTAAGTATTATGTCTTTGATGTGATCTGGGAGGAGAATACTTAGGCATTGAGATCCTGGACTATTCTAAAGGAGAATAAGATTCTATCTCAGCATTACTCCTCCGTATACACCATAGCACAATAGTATATCGGGATGGGGCAATTGCACCCTATATGATATGGTGCGCTCTATGATGAGTACTACTGTGTTACCTGTTTCCTTTTAGGGATTATGCACTTGAGAAGCTGCATACCTATTGAATTAGGTTCAAATCAAATCAGTGCCTACCACTCCATATGAGATATGGTATGGGAAGAGCCCATGTCTTAAGCAAGTTAAGATTTGGGGTTGTCCGGACTATGTCCAAAAGAAAAATCCGGACACGCTCGAGGCAAAGTCAGTTCTGTAGAACTGGAAGGAGTTCCAGCTATACAAACTACAGTTGATGATTTGGTAGAACCGTAGGATTCAATAGTCCCCAACGAACCTCAGCCTCTCCGCCGATCTAGCAGGGCTCCTCATCCGCCTGAGATATACTTCGGTTTCTCGATGACAGTGGGAGCGAGGATTGCATCATGAGATGATGACCCAACTAGTTTCGAGCAGACCATCAAAAGTGGGGACTCTATAAGAATGGCTGGATGCTAAGCGATCTGAGATAGAATCTATATACACCAACAAAGTATGGACTTTGGTTGCTATATCTGAAGGGTTAAATCCCCATCAGGAGCAAGTATATCTTAAGAAGATTACTAGGTGCAGATGGAAAAGTTGAGACTTTCAAAACTAGACTTGTTGAAAAGGGTACTCGTCATTAACCAGGCTTGGATTGTGATGTAATCTTTTCTTCAGTAGCTATGCTTATGTCCGTCCGGATCCTACTTGCCATTGCTACATACCATGACTACGATATCTGGTGGTTGGGTGTCATGACTGCTTTTCTAAATATTGATTTAGAAGAGAATGTCTATAAGAACACAGCCAGAGGGCTTCGTAAACAGTGGGAGCAGCGGAAACGTGTGCAAATTGCTTTAAAGGATAAAATAGGCATCGCGGAGTAGGAACATCTGTTTTGATGTGGTAGTCAAAGAGTTTGACTTCATCAAAATGGTAGATGAACCTTGTATATACAAAAAGGTAGTAGAGAGTATGGTGGTATTCCTCGTACTGTACATGGTTGACATACTCTTCATAGGAAAAGAGTTTCCTATGCTACGCACGGTCAATCTCCTCTTATCACAAGGATTCTCCATATAGGATCAAGGTGATACCTCATAAATCCTGGGTTTTTGGATCTTTGAGATAGATCTAAATGAATGTTAGGATTCTCACTAGGTGCAGTAATATGGTATCAATCGATCCTGGGGAGAATCACTGGATAGCTTCCAGGTTGGTAAGGACGGCTGAATGTCAGTCACAGGCATTTTCTTTACCCTCTGTGGAGGGACGGTATGTTGGAAGAGGGTAAAGAAAAGGCTGGTGACATCGCTATCAAAGATACTACCAAAGAGGCAGTTTGGGTGTATATTAGTTCATGAGATGAACTAGGTTCCTACCATTGTGTGACAATGGAGGTGTGGCTTTTGCCCAGGAACCCCGGTCCCATCAGTGTCCCAGACATATTCCAAGGCAGTATCACCTGCTCATGGAGATAGCTGATCTCCAGGGAGATCGTGGTTAGGAAAGTAGACTCAGAGGACAACACGGCGGATCCACTCACAAAGGCCTTTTCCCAGAGAGAGACTTTTATGGGATGGTTGAGTATGAGATACTGCAACCACTGCTACATATGGCCCTAATGCAAGTGGGAGATTGTTACTTATATGTTTGCCCTAGAGGCCATTATTGTACATGAGATGTATATTATAGTGGATGCTGGGACATATATAGAGAGGACGTTCTTGCTCGACATGATAGTACGCTATCTGGTTGCTCTTTATCTTAACATGTATACTTACTGTCTCTCTGTTGCATGTTGATAAAGCCCTTAGGATGTGTACTCGACTTCCAGGATTATGATGCAGATCATACTAATGGGGCCTGGGTAGTCCATGAGTACATCCTTCAATGTTCCTAGTCATGGGAATATCGAGACGGGGCATCGATATTCCAGAGTAAACTAGCGTATATCTTCTCGACCCATGTGATGGGCGATGGATGATCACATATCCGTTGGTGTTTGACATCAGAGATGGTATACGGGTGCTCAGTGGAGACTGGGTACACTGAACGGACTCGCCGAGAACTCCCAGATGGTATTATACCTCACGTCAGATGGCAGTTCTCTGGTGACACTGGTACAGCTTAGTCTGTTGACCCGAGATCGTCATAGAGTCTTGTGTGTCTCCCACTGTACTTTGATTTCCACCCTACCACGGCTCTACTGAGTCATGCAAACAGGTGGTTTTTGGGTACAGTCCCGAGTCACATGGAGGCAATGAGCGATAGGAGGGGATTCGTCTCTCCCGGTATTGGGGGTTGATGTTGCGCTATGCTCGACTGGCCATAACTGGAAATCCCTGGCCAGGGTTGTTCTGATTTACTGGTAAGTGTTATCAGTAGTTTCTCGAATGTTATGGACCTTACATCGGCAAGACTTATCAAGCTACTGGGATTTGACGTTTACCACCCCTAGGTAAGATATGTGACATATCAGACGAACAGACCGGACTGTGCAGTAAGTGTTATTGATTGGATTCGCAGGAGTGTGAGCAGGCTTGCTCATTGATCTTCTGATCGCTCAATACCCGGGTGGCCGTTACGTTTAGCAGACCACTTGCGGCTTGTGGGTGACTGATATGATCACCACCTACTGCCGGCATATTGACGAGTCTTTAGAGTCCTACATAGAGGTTTCCTGGCTCAAGCGAAACGAAATAGGAGCGCATATGAGATATGTGCGGGACCGAGAATAATACCAGTATGTGATACTGTATTCTATTCTCGCGATTTGTATCATCGGTCGGTTATATGCGATATAGCCGGGTTACCGAATCAAGTGTTGATTCGATATATTGATACACTAGATATTAGTCAGTTATATGAGATATGACCGGATAATTAAATCAAGTGTTGATTTAATGATTTAATGAATAATTATATATTTGATATATTACTTTACATTAACTAGTATTTATTCGGTTAAGATTGATTTTCTCACTTGATGTGTACATAATGTATATGTGATATATGTTTGTGTACATGATTGTATCATGCTTGATGATGCATGCATACTTGGGTGTGTGTATGACTTACACCATATTTAAGATAGTAGTTAGGGTTTTTATTTATCTTTGTAATTCAAAATGGTGGCTTTCTTTGTCTTAACATGAAGCTTCATGAAGCTTTAAGCATCTTTGACAAAGTCCACTCACTTTGTTTTGCATAAGATATTTATTAACCAAACCATGGTTTAGTCTCTACAAAAGTTAGTGGATAAAACTAACTCACCCATGGCTACATTATGATGATTATCTTCACTTGTTTATTCATTCTCATTATTCTTTTCTTTCTTTTTCTTCTTCTTCATCAAGAAGAAAACCTTGCTAGAATTTTTCAAGTGAAGAAATAAAGTGAGCAATCAAAATATAAAGTGAACCCATTTCCTATTTCATCATCCTCTACTACTTGCCATTTAGTTTAGGGTGTTCTCTTCACAAAGTTCTTGACTAAGTGAAGAGGGAGCTTGAGTTTGAGTCGCCTCGACATAGATCATCTTCGGCCTCGAAGTCAACGAGCTAGTCCATTCATTTCTCCGAGGAAACCATCACTAGAGTCCGGGATCTCGATGATCACAGCGAAGGGACGTCAACACGGAGCTTTAGAAGTGAAGGACCGGATCTACAAAGTTTGTATTTTCATTTACTTCTCTTTGTAATATTGGATTACTAGTTTTGTTACCCTAGTTTTCTAGTATGATCTTTAGGTTGATTGCTTAGCACCCCCTCAAATTTTTGTTGTGGCATGTGTGATGCTTGCAAACCCTAGGCTAGGTGCTAAGGAATCCTAACATCGAGTTTGTCTGCATTCTGTTTTTTGACAAAAGCTGGACAAACCCAAATCTTAACTCGTTTAAGAGATGATCTTTTCCCATACCATATCTCATATGGAGTGGTAGACACGGTCTTTGTTGGAACTTTGTTCAACAGAAAAGCTGCAGTCTCTAATGCATGCCCCCAAAAGGAGATAGGTAACTCAGCATCACTCATCATGGATCATACCATATCCAATAGGGTACGATTCCGCCGCTCTGACATACCGTTGTGCTGTTGTGTGTAAGGGGGAGTGAGCAGAGAGCGAATCCCATTCTCTTTTAGAAAGTTCGAAAACTCTGTACTAAGATACTCTCCACCTCGATCTGATCGAAGTATCTTGATGCTCATTCCTGTTTGTTTTTCTACTTCAAGTTTGTACTCCTTGAATTTCTCGAAAGCTTTAGACTTATGCTTTAATAAAAATACATAACCGAATCTTGAGAAATCATCAGTAAAAATTATGAAGTAAGAAAAACCGCCTCTCGTATGTATAGACATTGGCCTACATACATCACTATATATGAGGCCCAATAGTCCAGTAAACGGAGTTTTGGTCATTTTCCCTTTGATACAAGACTGACAAGTCGTATAGGATTTATATCCAAAATGATTTAAATATCTATCTTTATGAAGCTTGTTTAGTCTTATTATGTTAATATGACCAAGTCTACAATGCCAAAGAAAAGCTTCATTTATATCTGAAATTTTTTTTTATTTGTGTATTGTATGTTGAAAACTGTGTGTTGATTCAGGACGTATATCCCGTTATTTAGTGTGCCATAACCAATCAACTCTTGATTCAGTTTAATGTTCATAACATAGTGCTGCAATACAAAATGATATCCTTCATTATCTAACAAAGAAACGGATATTATATTACGAAGCATGCTAGGTACATAATAACAAGGGTTCAAAACCAATATACAACCCGACGGCAACCCTAGGTGATACTCTCCCACTGAAACTGCATGTACATTGGAACCATTTCCAATTCGGAGAGTGTGATCACCGGTGTTCAAAACCCTGCTATTTCTCAAGCCCTGCACAGAATTGCAGATATGAGAACCTGAATCGATAACCAATAACCAAGAAGCAGAGTTTATAGAAACAGTTTTCAGTCACGAATACACCTGAAGTAGAAGCATCACCATGCTTCTTTTTCTTGAGATCAAGGTATTCAGTACAGTTCCGCTTCCAGTGCCCCGTCTTCTTGCAGTGAAAACATTCTCTTTTTCTGACTTCTCTGCCTTGGATTTGTCTCTCCCTTGTGCCTTCTTGATTCCACCTCTCGGTTTGGTAGGTTTCTTCTTTTTCATTCCCTTGGCCTTGGCTTTTGGGATGGAAGAGGAAGATTGTCCAACAATCAGAGAGGGAGACTTCGCCGTAAGCGTGCTCTCCGCACTTCTCAACATATTGAGAAGTTCGGGTAGTGACTTCTCCATGTTATGCATGTTGAAGTTCACTATGAATGGAGCAAAGGCAGGGGGAAGAGACTGAAGAACAATATCAATATACTGTTCGTTTTCCATTGTCCATCCGAGATCCTCAAGCTCTTCACAAGAGCTATCATCTTCAAAATATGATCGCCTACTGGTGTGCCAGGAGCCATCCGCATCTGAAACAACTTTCGAGATACCTCGTATCTCAGGGTCCGAGATTGCTCCCCATACAACTCTTTTGTATGGAGAAAGATGGATTGTACATCCATTTGCTCATGCTGCTTTTGATGTGTATTGTCCATCGATGCAAGCGTAAGGCATTTGGCAGTAGCACAGTCAATATCCCATGTTTTGCGGATCTCCTTATCCACAACAGAAGATTCAAGGCCTGGGCTGGGAGGGGCTGAAGCAATGAGGACATATGATACCTTATCATATGTGAGAGCAATGTTAATGTTCCTCATCCATTCTTTATAGTTCGGTCCGGTTAGCTTATTTTTCTCTAACAAAAGCTTAAGTCTAGTCATGGTTATCTGCCATTAGGAGAGAGAAATGAATATACTTAGTGAAAGCTCTTGCAAAGATCGGATTGGTTAATTATCTTATCTAATCGATGTCCCCACAACTTTTATCAAATTTTCCTTCAAACCTTAAAAAGAAAATTAGCCAGGATTAATTACATTCAACAACTTCGCTAACCGTTCATCCAGGCCAGTACCGGTACTTTGAGGGAGGTTCCCCGTGCTTTCGCACGAACCTAATTAAAATAAATCTCGTTTTCCCAGAGGCATAGCCCCATTGACACCCTTCTAGACATCTAATGGGTTAGCTAATTGTAAAGTGCAAAACTCTTCCGGGAGCAACTCTTGCTCACAGTACTGTGGATCGGGATCCTACTATCACATAGAAGATATGCAATCTCATTGCAAATTTCAACTCTTGAAACTCCCGATATGGTTTTTACCCCTAGCACTCATGACCTTGGCTATGGTCAACATAATCATGTGACTGTCCTAATTAATCGCATCATATGCTGTGTAGGAAGACATCACTTAGCTACCGTACACTACGCCTTAGCTATAGTCAACATACGTAGCACGAATACTAAGTACTCTACTTCCTAAAATGATGAAAGGCTGTGAATGGTTTTTAAGAAAACCTTTAACACTTTGAACTTGATATCGTTGTAGAATCTAATGGTTTTAAAAGGAGTGGCTTAAGGTCTGCAATTTGAAAACTTGCTTTTTCCCAAAAAGCCGAGTAGGTTTCAAATCAGATTCTACAACATCTTTTAGATTCCTTTTTCTTTACATTAATCTCATTAATATAGTCCCATCATTTAAGTCCTTAAGCCATCACAGAAAAGAAACGAAAATAGAACGTACGCTTATGCCATCGGCATTCGTCACAATGTCCCGTTATGTACCATTAGGTTACCTAACTAATGGCATAGCGGGGCGGGCCCAGCGCGGATGCAAAACATAAACAACGTTTATTATATATCATATATATAATACACCATTCGTCTCAGCATATAAAGTGATCACATTACAGAATATCAACAACAGAAGCACATATATGGAAATATAGGATATACTAAGAGATCCATATTTTGTATTTAGCCAACAATAGAAAATATAGATTCCACGGTCGCGATGAATAGCCAAGCCCACTCCCCTAGACCCCTACGAGAGCGGCAAGTGACCCTACCAATTCTAGAGTTAGGAGACCCGGTTTTGACTCCTCGAGATGGCCTCCCACTGGACCCTAGAACCTGGTCACTTGTGCTCCCCACCTTGGGTCTATCCTAATATGGAAAAGTAAATAATATATAACAATGATGACACCATCCTCAACCCGGAAGTGCCCCAATAAAAGAATATTACATACAATGAATTTTACATGAATGAAGATAAAAACTATCATCTCACATAAACCCCCGGCCATTCTATCACGACAATCCTGTACATCATATCACAGCAACACATAATATCACATGTCATCAATGTAAGCAAGTATGCGTACCCTAATTGTCGTTGATGTATAGCAACGAAACCGGCGATACACCACATACTACACTTACGGTCGCAGAAAAGAAAGTGAAAAACTACAACAATTAGAATCAACACTGCCTTTAGACATCATAAACCCAGAATATCACATAT
Organism: Agapanthus africanus; assembly: GCA_030015575.1. NCBI lineage: Eukaryota > Viridiplantae > Streptophyta > Magnoliopsida > Asparagales > Amaryllidaceae > Agapanthus > Agapanthus africanus. The sequence goes on from CM057337.1 coordinate 504,108,858, forward strand.
ATTGGATTTCATGCCTAACGATGCAAATCTTACATTTGGGTCACAACTATGAAAACACCTTTTCAAAAGAATTCGGGTAATTCAACAATATTTCTGATTCTTCCCGGGACCAAAATGTTAGATTTACACGCAACTAATTACTTTTCACATAACTAATTAGTGTATATTCCAATTATTGTATCACATTCACAAAAAATACTAGACTATCTTAAACGTTTTGATTGAATCAACAAGCATCCACAATTCATCGAGAGCTTAACACTTGAGTAAAGTTAAAATACCTAAAACATGCCACAGTGCCTATGGACCAACCGTAGAAGGGTCAACCCTTGTCTCACCTATGGCGCAACAGAACTATGGCAAACCCTAGGGTTTGGCCGCGTTTCTGTGGTCATAGAATCGAGTTAGGGTTACGTTCTTCGAGAGGGTCCATAGGGTTACTTGCATGACCTTTCGAATATCTTTAACTTGGAAAATTCCAACACTTAGAAAATTTCCAGCTAGAGTAATGAGGTGGTGTTTGATGTTCGTTCGAACTGTTAAACGTCGTCCGGGTTACCAAAAACAATGTAAAAATTACGACTACGAAATACTCCGAATTAGCCCTTAACAAAATTAACATCACATGAAATTTTGGGCTAAACAAACAATACCTGAAACCCCAAAATAAACAGACCAGAGCACCAAAGAAAACCAAGGAGAAAAGGAAGTGCAGGGGCCAGCCAGGCCGGAATTTCATGGCTTTTCACCGGGTCAAAACCGATGGAATCGCCTCGTTTTTCTCTAGTGTTCTAAATGCATCATATGCAAGCTTCTGCAGTTGCTTAAATAATTTTAGGAAGTCATTTAAAAATCGACAGAAAGCAAAATTTACAGTTTCAGTTTATCGAACTTTCGGAGTTGTTTCGGTTTCGTAATATTTCTAACATCGTCTAAGTTTCTAGCTATACTCTGATACCACTGTAAGGATTCTCTAGCACCATGCCTAGGGTTTGGCTTGCATCAAATATGCTATAACAAAAATTTAGGGGGTGCTAAACAATACCAACCATGAATCGAACTAGAAATTTAGGGCAACAAGAAGCAAGTATCGCATACAAGCAATAGTCTAACACTAAGAGGATAGTAATACAACCATTGTATACCTCCTCTTTGTGACTCCTTGGATCAACTTGGGTTTGAACCGGTTCGCTTGAGTCCTACCAAGTCCACGATGATCCACCACGAAGTCCCTTTGCTCAAGCTCCTAGCTTCACTTGATCTTTGAAGAAGTGGAGCAAACAACCTACACTAGTGGGCTAGACTAATATATATTGGTGATGTGGGTTGTAATCTCACTTAAAAAACTTTTCCTTTTTGTTTCCTTCACTCACTTGAAAATGGTAGAGAGCAAGGAGGAAGAAGAAGGAGATGGCTAAGCTTGAGCTCTTTTTGTGATAATCCTCATAATAAAAAGAGAAAAGAAAATATAAATATGAGAGTCACACTCACATACAACCATGGTCAATAAATATCTAGATATTTTGTTAAAGAGTTAAAGAACAAATGGAAATTAAACCATGGTTAATATTAGGTCAAGTAAAGTAGAGTGTAGAATATTTGCAACCATGATTTAATATCATTTTCTTTTTCTGAATAACAATTATATATATAAATGTTTATACCATATGAGTCTTGCATAGCCATCTCCAATGTATCAACAACCATGACACATGTATGCATGCATGTGTGCATTCATATCAACTTATATGTACATACATACATTCATGCATACATCCATAAAGAAATGGTTTTAAATAAATGAGCTAAAAGTCAATAATATTAAATCAACGCTTGATTTAATAATCCAGTCATATCACATACGACTCGACCAATAGAAAATTCCCGATTAAAATACGGTATCAAATACACGCATTTAATCGAGCTTCCGCGCTAATCCCATATGGACACCACATCTTTTCGCCTGAGCTAGAAAACCCCTCTGTAGGACTCTAAGACTCGTCAATACGCTAGCAGTAGGCAGTGATCATATTGTTAGTGTATATGCTCTAGAGGCCATTACTGTATCAAACTATTTTGTATATTACTTGATGGAAGGTTGGGATATTCACGGTTGTATAGACAATCTTGCTCGAAATGGCAGTATGCTACTTGGTTTGTTTCTACTTTAATGTGTGCATGTGTTTCTTTTAGCATATCGCCTATACACATTAGTGGAGCCCTTAGGATCTTTGCTTGATTACCAGCGTTGTGATGGTAGTCACGCTAGTGGGGGCTGGGTAATCTGGAAGCACATCCTTATACAGGTCCCTAGTTGTAGGATTATCGAGACGGGGCATCGATACTCCGGAGTAGACTAGCGTATGCGTTTCTCATCCCAGCAGAGGAGATGGTTTGTCCCACAGCCGTCAGCACGTCGTACTTGAGATAGTATGCGGGTGCTCGTTAGGTTACGAGTACACTGGACAGGACTCGTCGGGAACTGTTGGTTGGTACTATACCTATCGTGAGTTATCAGTTCCCAGGTGACATGAGTACAGCTTAGTCTGCTGACTTGATACCGTCACTTTGCCTCGAGTGTGTTCCCACTGTTCTTAGATTGCTACCTTACCAGGGCTCAACTGAGTCGTGCAAACAGGTAGCAGTTGGGTGCAGTCCCGAAGCACTTGGAGGCAGTGACGGTTAGACATGATTCGTCTCTCCCGGTATTGGGGGTTGATATCGCGCTGTGTCTAGGAGAGCCATTACACATAGTCGTCCCTGGCCAGGGCAAGCGAGATATACTGGTAGGTTTTCCAGTATTATCTTAGGGTGTTCTGGGCTACACTCCGACACGACTTGTACCGCTAGTAGGGGACTGACGTTTACCACTCCCTAGGCTCGCCATGCGATATTCTCAGACGAACAGACCGGACTGTACAGAGATTGTCACATTCAGGCTCAGTAGGAGTTCGGATGGGTTCACCTTATCAGTCTTCTTATCGGCATCTACCTGGGGACCGTTACGTATAGCTAGTACCGCTTGCGGCCTGTGGTTAAACCCACTGCCAGCGTAGTGTCGAGTCTTTAGAGTCCCACACAGAGGGCTATTCGCCTTTGGGCAAAACAGAGTAGAGGTCGCATGGTTTTGCGACAGGGTTCGTTTACATCCGCGCACTTGTGCACGTTTGGTGTCCGGGCAGTTATTACTAGCGGGCTTTGGTTTAAAACAGATCCTAGTATATATTTTGGGATTGATTTTATCTCATTGTATTCGTGTTCTTCGGAGCACGGATGCGGGTGTGTATGCATAGTTGACAGAGGCAGAGGCAGAGGATTCTCATTAGGGTTGTTGACCGTTGACTTTTTCTAAACCCTAATGAGAATAAGAAATATGATTAATAATATTAATTAAGAATTATTGTGCCATGGTTGAGTTGAACATTTGACTTTTATTGACTTGTTGACTTTGTTGACCGGTTGACCATTGTGGACTTGTTGACCATCATCATTTCATTTCAATGATGCTTCTTGTTCTTTGCAAAATGCATTAAATGCATGAAATGATAATGGTCATTGAAACTAACCATCACAATTCTTAATTATTATTATTATCATCATTATTCTTACTTTTGTGAGCATGGTTGTAAATTATTATCTCATTCTCACTTGATCACTCTCTCTCATCCAAAAGCTCATACTCTTCCTCTCTCTCAAAGCTCTCATGTCTCATGTGTTGAGAACCATGAGCTATTGAGATAAAACCACTAAAACTCATCTCTACTCACTCTAGAGTTCTACGTTTAGCAAGCCAAGCACTTTAGTTGCCTCTCGGTTGAGGTAGGAGCTCAAGGTAGAGGCTTTCGGGTGGATCCTTCTTCGACAAAGAGGAGACCGCGAGGTGGAGTCGTTCAAACCACTCTAAGGAGCAAGAAGAGAAGGAGTTCAAGACCTAGGTATAACCCTCTAACATAGTAGTTAAACTTGTAGTTAGTTTGCTAGGTTTTTGTTTAGCCAAGATCCACTTTTCTAGTCCATGTTGCCTTGTCATAAAAAATCGTTTTTTACCGTTTCCGCCTCCCCGTAAGAACCGGGGTGGGCAATGTGGATTTACACATATCACATACCTAAAAACTGTCAGCGGCGCTAGCTGTACGTAATGGCTCCCAGGTATTGAGCGATCAGAAGAAAAACGAGCGAACCTGTCAAAACTCCCGGCGAGCCAACTGGCAACACTTACCGTACAGTCCGGTCTCTTCATCAGATATGCTGCATATCGAGTCCAGGGATAGTATCGTCGACCCCTTTAACTCAATAAGACATGCCAGTATATGGCTCATAACAGTTCGAGAAACTACCGATAACTCTTATCGGTAAATCTCAACAGCCCTGGCCAGGGACTTCCTGTTATAGCCAATCGAGCACAGCGCAACATCAACCCCCAATACTGGGAGAAAGGAAACCCCTCCTATCGCTCATTGCCTCCATGTGCCTCGGGACTGTACCCAAAGTCCACCTGTTTGCACGACTCAGTAGAGTCGTAGTAGGGTGGAGATCAAAGTACAGTGGGAGGACACATAAGACTCTTTGATGATCTCGGGTCTACAGACTAACCTGTACCAGTGTTACCTGAGAACTGCTATCCGACGATAGATATAATACCACATAGGAGTTCTCGGTGAGTCCGTTCAGTGTACCTAGTCTCCACTGAGCACCGGTATACAATCTTTGGTGTCACCACACCAAATGGATATGGGATCATCCATCGCCCATCATATGGGTCAAGAAACGTATACGCTAGTTTACACTGGAATATAGATGCCCCGTCTCGATACACCCATGACTAGGAACATTTCAAGGATATGCTTATAAACTACACATTTTCCACAAGTATGATCTGCATCATAATCCCAGTAGTCAAGAAAATATCTTAAAGGCTTTATCAACATGTACCAAATGAGTAAGATGCATAATCAAATGAACATGTGAAGATAAAGTACAACCAGATAGCATACTATCATGTCGAGTATGAATGTCCTCTGAATATATATATATATATACACACATACCGATACATCCACTATCATATAATGGCCTCTAGGGCATACATATATCCAACACCAACTTCTGCTCTGAGGCCAGCTGTTGGCATACCGCATACCCAACATCTCAAAAAGTCTCTCAAACTGTGCTTGAGGAAGGGCCTTGGTGAATAGATCCTCAGTGTTGTCTTTTGTGTCAACACTCCGCACCTCGATCTCTCGGCGACCAATGATCTCCCTGATCAGGTGATACCACCTCAAGATGTGCCTAGATTTCTAATGGGACCGTGGTTCCCTTTATAAAGCCATAGCTCCATTGTTGTCGCAATACACTGGTATTGGGTTAACAATGGATGGAACCATCTGAAGTTCAGTAATAAACTTCGTAATCCAGATAGCTTCTTTTGCGGCATCGTTGGCAGCATTGTATTCAGCCTCCATCGCCGAGTCTACGACGGTGTCCTGTTTGGAACTCTTCCAATAGATCGCCCCTCCGTTGAGGGTAAACACAAAACCCGAGATAGACTTGTTGTCATCCTTGTCACTCTGGAAGCTCGAATCGGTAAAAGACTCCACCTGGCGGTCACCATTACCGAATACCAGGAACAGTTCATTAGTCCTTCTTAGGTACTTCAGAATGTTCTTAACAACTGTCCAGTGGTTCTCACCTGGGTTAGATTGATACTAGCTCACCACGCTAAGTGCGTAAGCTACATCTGGTTTTAAGTCGATGCCACGCACCCCACGTGTTCGTGGGGAGGCAGAGTTTGCAAAAAATGATTTTTATTAGCTTCGTATCATCGACTAAACTCCAAAATCGATACTAAACCCTAACCAACAATTTAGCCAGGAGGTTTAACTACTATGTATGAATGTTATACCTCAAGTTCTTGCTGTCCTTCACCTCCTCGCTGTCCTTCTCCAAGCCGTGAGCTCCTTGAACTGAGAATGGATTGCACCTCCTCGTCGTCTTCTCCAAATCGTAGAAGATCCGACTTTGAGCTTAACCTCTAATATGAGGCAACTAGGTTACTTGGTGTGCTAAACTTAGTAGCCTAGGATGTGTAGAGAGTGATGAGGAGTCTAGTAGTCTCACAAACCCTAGAATTCTCAATTCATAAGATGGTTAGGGCTTGAAAGGAGTTGGAGAAAGCTTGAAGAAAAGAGAGGAGGAAAAGTATCTGTAGATTTTTTGGTGAAAAAGAATTAAGTGAAATGAGCTAGAGTTTTGGCATTTAAACCATGAGAAAATATCTAACAAATATCTATGTCGACAAATGCCAAATGAATCCAAGATGGTCAATGCAAAACCTTAATTTCATTTCACCAAAACACCACAAAGTTTCCTCTCTCAATTCCTCCGCCTCACTAAAGAATTAATCACAAAAGAAAAACCCTAATTTGAGGTGTCATTCTCCAAAAGCAATCTTGATCGAATCACAAGAATGCCCTTCTCGTCCGTATATACATACCCGTATCCGTATTCCGAAAAACACAAATATAATGAGATAAAACTAATCCAATAATCATATACTAGGATCTGCCTTAAACCAAAGCCCACTAGTAATGTCCGCCCGAACATCATATGCGCACAAGTACACGTATGTGATCGAACCCTGTCGTAAAACCATACGACCTCTACACGTTTCGCCCGAAGCCGGGGAACCATCTGTGTGGGACTCTAAAGACTCGATAGTACGCTGGCAGTGGGTTTAACCACAAGCATGTCAGTGGCACAAGCTGTACGTAGCGGCTACCCAGGTATCTGTCGATAAGAAGGTCGACGAGGAAACTCATCCGTACCCCTACTGTGCCAGTCTATGGCAATCTCCGTACAGTCTGGTCTGTTCGTCTAAGAGTGTCGCATATCAGTCCTAGGGGGCGGAAAGCGTCAGACCCCTAATAGTGCAATAAGTCGTGTCGGAGTGCGGCCAAAAACACCCTGAGAAACTACTGGAATCCCTACCAGCAAATCTCGCTTGCCCTGGCCAGGGACTTTGTGTAATGGCTTTTCGAACACAGCACGACATCAACCCCCAATATCGGGAGTGACGAATCCTATCTAACCACCACTACCACCAAGTGCTTCGGGACTGCACCCAACTACTACCTGTTTGCATGACTCAGCAGAGCCGTGGTAGGGTGGTAATCTAAGAACAGTGGGAACACACTTGAGGCGAAGTAACAGTGTCAAGTCGATGGACTAAGTTGTACTCATGTCACCTGGGAACTGCTACCTGACGATTGGTATATTACCAACCAGCAGTTCCCCATGAGTCCGTCCAGTGTAACTCATAACCCAATGAGGACCTGCATACTATCTCCAGTACGACGTACTGATGGCTGTGGGACAGACCATCTCCCCTCCTGGGATGAGAAGCGTATACACTGGTCTACTCTGGAGTATCGATGCCCTGTCTCGATAATCCTACGACTAGGGAACTGTGTAAGGTTCTGCTTGCAGACTACCCAGCCCCCACTAGTGTGACTGCCATCACAACGCTGGTAGTCAAGCAAAGATCCTAAGGGCTCTATCAATATGTATTAGCGATACGTTAAAATAAACATATTGTCACGACCCAAATCTAGGCCCGTGACCAGCACTTAAACCACGCGACGTCAATAGGCGTAACGCAATTTAATTAAGCCGAAAACCCAGAAATCTAAACCATAACAAGAAGTAAGTGATAAAAACATTGTCAAAAACATATGGAAATCTCAAGTAAAAATCTTAAAGCTTAAGTTTATTTTCTTAAAAATTTCGGCAGCACCTCCTTTATAAAAACTAGCCCCGAAACGGGTATAAACACAGGATATAAATAAAGCATCCCCAAACTGGTGCAATTCACACCCAAAGGCGGAAACAACCACCACAAGCATAATATACGACACCGTAGCGAAGAAATAGACAATAAAAATGAAAAACGGCATATAGAGGTAACACTACATAATAAAGGCCGGCTCATACGAGCACGACACCCAGAGTAACAAAATATACAATATCGATCCTCACAACTTGTCTCTAAGTCAATACATGAAAGTGGTAGATGGAGACTACTAGATACAATAAAATATACAATGGATATAATCGGATAATCGCAACCCACCTACAGCAAAAAGTCCTCACAGCCAACCGTAGCGGTATCCGCTGAAAAAGATACAATAAGGAACCCTGCCGCGACTACTCTGAGGGTCAAGCCTGCAAAACACTGTGGCACAACGAGGGTTACTTGCCAACTCGTGAATAGTAAGTAACATCATACAGATAATCGTAGGTATGCACCAACAGCGATAATCTATCACATGCAATCTGGTAGCATAAGTATGGCAATATTGATATGCAACAATCATGATCAAGGTACACCATCAGGGTACTACTACTACATGAAACAATGCATATCAAATAACTACTGGGTATGGGATAAAACATATCATCATCAATGAATCATCATCGTGGAAAAACTCGGTGTCCATCAACGACACCCCAAATCCTAATACCTTAGGCGCCGTCACTCTGATCGGCCCTCATATCTGTAAATCTCATGGAACCTGAGTACCCAATATCGACACTCGAAACATCATGAAAACCCGTGTCCAATATCGACACATAAATCCACATAACTCGGGTTCCCGTCAGTCCGGATCGGCCCACGGGCTCCGGCAGTTTGGATCGGCCCATATCCATCTCACGACTCTGGTCGGTATCCTACGGATAACCACCAGGTCCAACCAATCAACGGTAGGTAATAGTACCTCTGCCAGGCTCATCGTCTACTGCACAACATACCTTTCTTGCCCCGGGGTACCATACCGGGTCCACCATGAACCCGGAAATGGATCATCCATCTCCTCGAATCGGGTTTCTAACACAAGTCTCAGAACCGAGAAAATTCATGGTGAAATATCATATCAAGAGAAACCGGGTTTTCAAAACAATGCATATTTTCTTGAAATATCCCCATGGTTCTCAAATCCATAAATCACATGAAATCCGTATCTCAATGCGTAAATCCATGAAATATGATGTATGCAACATAGAATAATAATATGAGCTTATCAAGGGAAAACAGCTCTTTTAAATGAATCAAGTTTTCAATAATATCATGTGGTTCCCACATTCTCCAATGTCAAATGCAACATCATATAAAGGTGTATATATAGCTATAGCAAGGTATGCGTATATGCATATAGGTATGCATGCATGATGTATTTCATATGCGCAATAGAACAAGAATCAATGTCTCAATGTCAATAACGAATACAATACCGCATAGGTGTATATGTTGTGTGTGTCATGGCAATTACCAATGGTGTGTGTGTAGCATACAATTTAGTGCTCATGCAACATGAACCGTATGTAATGGTGCAGTGTCCAATGGGTACTAAGTCAAGTCACAACAAGTAACGGTATGCAATGATACTCATGCACAATCAACTCATATGCATATAACATGTGGCTATAATATCATATCTAGCCCTCGACGCTTAACGCCATACGGGCAATTCCCTGTAGATGTTAAATCTACCCACCGATGATCTCGAGCTAGGTAAATCCAACCACCTACTTTCCTTTCTTCGCAGCCTCCGAAGTCCCCGCCAGCGATCCTATTAACATATAACACAATAACACGTGGATTTAGAAAACTACCAATAATAAACGAACACAACGCCAATTAACGAATAAGTTCGCTTAAGCTATAAAAGGGTTCGCTTAGCGGCTAACGTGTGTAGCGATATCATCAAAATAAGTCCACGATTGCAAGCTACCAGAAACACTTAAACTACGTCGGATCAACCGTATCGCCCTTGTCGAAACACCTAGAATTAGCTAAGTGGTCCCAGATTTTGCCCACTGTCAAAACATAAAAATCGAGCAGTACCTAACACCCTAAAATACCTACAGACAGCTACCCTCCAAACTACAACCCCCAGTCTCCCAAAAATCCGGCGTCGCCGGAATTCCTCTAAGTCTTGCCGGTTTTCCTAGGTCGGGTTGGGTCAGGCTTTCAGGTGAACACTCAGGGCCTCTAGCACAACACTACTATACTGCTAGATTTTACATTAACAATTCGTTGTGATAGCAGATCACAGTGACCCCAAAATGACACTAAAAATACGATATGTGCACAAAACTATAACTTTAGGGTTGTAAACAGCAACTACTAGGCAATACAACATTATAAAGTCCTAATTAACGGTTAGGGATCACTACCTTTCCACACTTGCTCAAAAACCCTAGCTTTCCATGCTCCAAGTCATCTAATGGGGTTTAGGTAGGCGTGTGAAGGTTTTAGTAAGATTTAGTGGTGATTTTGCTTAGGTTTGTGATGAATTGGTTAGGGTTTCAGTTTGAGGGATGAGGATGAGGAGATGAACACAATTGTGAGAGTGTGAGTGATGAGGAAAAGAAATAAGGAGTGTGAGAGTGGTGAGGACAAATGGGGGTGTGAGTTTGGAGTGAGCCATGACCCCTTCTCTCTCCTCATTAAATGCACCGCATGCTTGCCCATTCCTCATCATTTCCATGTCAACTCTCTCTCTCCCATTCTCTCTCAAGTCAACCCAATTCAAACCCTTTAATTTAAAAACTTAATAATTAAATAAAAACATACAACTAAATGAAATGAGGGTTAAGGTGCCATGGCTACTTAAGCATGGTTAACACTAATTAACTCTAGGTTAACATGCACAATGTAAGTCCATGTCACGTACCCCCACGAACTTGCGGGGAGGCGGAATATATGAAAAACGATTATCAAAGCTTCGTAACACGGACTTGAGCGCATGAATCGTTATCTAAACCATTACTAACTATCAACTAGAGATTTAACTACTCGGATTCGAAGTTATACCTCACGTTACATGTCCTTCGGGTCTTCATCGCTGTCCTCCACTCCTCGTAGGCTCCTTGGAACATCGGCACCTCAACGGCCTCCTCGAATCAAAGACGCTCCACCAGAAAGCTCCTACGCCAAGCTTAATCTCAAACTTGAGATAACTAGGTTGCTTAAAATGCTAATCTGAGCTACCTAGGGGATATAGAGTGAGGTTATGGATGTATTAGTCTAGCTAACCCTTGATCTCAACACATGAGAGGTTAGGGTTAAGGTTTGAAGAGAGAGTGAGCTTGAGGAGAGAGAACGTGAAGATGATAATGAAATGAGATAATGATCTATCATAATATATATGAAGCATTATTTATTTATCCAAAAATGAAATAATAGAATTAACAACCATGCTTCATAAATATCTATGAGTGATTCATCTCTATGAGTCATTAAGCATTTATGATGCATTAATGACATGGATGAATCACACAAATGAGTCACTAATCTCATTTAATGCAATGCCACCTTACCCCCCAAGTCACCACTCTTCTAGAAGCTTCCCGACAAATTACGAGAACGCCCCTCCAATCCGTGAAAACACGGAAAAACTTTAGACTGTATAAATCCAATAACCCGATACTAGAATCTGGCTTAAACCAAAGCCGGCTAGTAAAAACTGTCCGAAAAGTCGTACGTGCGTAAACACACGTATGCGTCCGAACCCTTGTCGTAAAACCATAAAACCTCTATATCGTTTCGCCTGGAGCAGGGAAACTCTCTGTGTGGGACTCTAAAGACTCGATACTACGCTGGCAGTGGGTTTAACCACAGACCGCAAGCGGTACTAGCTGTACGTAACGGTCCCCAGGTAGATGTCGATAAGAAGGCCGATGAGGAAACTCATCCGAACTCCCACTGAGCCTGATGTGACAATCTCCGTACAGTCCGGTCTGTTCGTCTAAGACTATCGCATATCGAGCCTAGGGGGCGGCAAGTGTCAGTCCCCTAATAACTGTATAAGTCGTGTCGGAGCGTAGTCCATTCCACCCTGAGAAACTACCGGAACCTACCAGTAAATCTCGCTTGCCCTGGCCAGGGACTTTGCGTAATGGCTCTCTGACATAGCGCGATATCAACTCCCAATACCGGAAGAGACGAATCCTGTCTAACCGCCACTGCCTCCAAGTGCTCGGGACTGCACCCAACTGCTACCTGTTTGCACGACTCCTTTGAGCCGTGGTAGGGTAGAAATCTAAGAACAGTGGGACACACTCGAGGCGAAGTAGCAGTGTCAAGTCTGCGGACTATGCTGTACTCATGTCATCTGGGAACTGTTAACTGACGACGGGTATAATACCAACCAATCAGTTCCCCTGCGAGTCCTGTCCGGTGTACCCGTAACCTAACGAGCACCTGTTTACTATCTCCAGTACGACGTACTGATGGCTGTGGGACAGACCATCTCCCCAACTGGGATGAGAAGCGTACACACTTAGTTTACTCCGGAATATCGATGCCCTATCTCGATAATCCAACGACCAGGGACCTGTATAGGATGTTGCTTACAGACTACCCAGCCCCCACTAGTGTGACTGCCATCACAACGCTGGTAATCAAGCAAAGATCCTATGGGCTCTACTAATATGTATAAGTGATACGTAACAAGAAACATATGCACATATTAAAGTAGACTCAAACCAAGTAGCATACTACCATGTTTAGCAAGACTGTATATACAACTGTGAATATCCCAAGCTTCCATTAAGTAATATACATACAAGTATGATACAATAATGGCCCCTAGGGCATATACACTAACAATCTCCCACTTGCACTAGGGCCATGAGCTGGCATATCGTAGACCTATCATCTCGAATAGCCTCTCGAACTGCGTCTGAGGAAGGGCCTTTGTGAATGGATCAGCAATGTTATTCTCCGTCTTTACTCTCTTCACCTCGATCTCCCGGCGATCGACGATCTCCTTGATCAGGTGATACCGCCTTAAGATGTGTCTGGACTTCTGATGGGACCTGGGTTCCTTCGCTAAAGCTATAGCGCCGTTGTTGTCACAATACAGAGGTATTGGACCATCACTGGAAGGAACCACCTGAAGTTCTGTGAGGAACTTCTTCATCCAGACAGCTTCTTTTGCTGCATCGCAAGCAGCTATGTACTCCGCTTCCATTGTTGAGTCAGCAACGGTCTCCTGCTTGGAACTCTTCCAACAGACCGCCCCTCCATTGAGGGTAAAGACATAACCCGACATGGATTTGGAGTCATCCTTATCACTCTGAAGCCGGAGTCGGCAATGTTAGTTATGTATATGCCCTAGAGGCCATTGTTGTACATATGATGTATATTATGATGGATGCTTAGATATATACAGAGAGGACTTTCTTGCTCGTCATGATAGTATGCTATTTGGTTTCACTTTATCTTAACATGTTGACTTGTATTGGTTTACTGTTTTTCTCTCACATGTTGATAAAGCCCTTAGGATTTGTACTCGACTACTGGGACTATGATGAGATCATACTAGTGGGGCCATGGTAGCCGATGAGTACATCCTATAACTGTTCCTAGTCGAGGGTATATCGAGACAGGGCATCGATACACCAGAGTAGACTAACGTATACGCATCTTGACCCATATGATGGGCGATGGATGATCCCATATCCATCGGTGTTTGACATCAGAGATGGTGTACGGGTGCTCAGTGGAGACTGGGTACACTGGACGGACTCGCCGAGAACTCCCAGATGGTGATATACCACACGTCAGATGGCAGTTCTCTGGTGACACTGGTACAGGGTAGTCTGTAGACCCGAGATCGTCATGGAGTCTTGTGTGATTCCCACTGTGCTTTGATTTCCACCTTACCACGTCCAAGAGGGCGTGCAAAACGGTGGCTTTTGGGTACAGTCCCGAATCACATGGAGGCAATGAGCGGTAGGAGGGGATTCGTCTCTCCCGGTATAGGGAGTTGATGTTGTGCTGTGTTCGATTGGCTATAACTGGAAGTCCCTGGCCAGGGCTGATATAGAGATTTACTGGTAAGTGTTACTAGTAGTTTCTCGACCCGTTATGAGCCATACATCGACACGACTTATCGGTTACTGGGGTCTGACGTATACCACCCCTAGACTTGATATGCAACATATCAGACGAACAGACCGGACTGTACGGGAGTGTTGCTGATTGGATTCACAGGAGAACGCACAGGCTAGCTTGTTGATCTTCTGAACGCTCAATACCTGGGTGGCTGTTACGTTTAGCTGACCGCTTGCAGCTTGTGGGTGTTTGATATGATCATCACCTGCTACCGGCGTATTGACGATTCTTTAGAGTCCTACACAGAGGTTTCTTGGCTCAGGCGAAACGGAGTAGAGGCACATATGTGATATGTGCAGGATGCGATATGTGATACCGTATTATATTCTCGCGATATTTAGATATGAACCGGGACATCGGATCAAGTGTTGATTCGATGAATCGGTACATGATATATTAGTCGGTAATATTCGAAATAGCCGGATCGTCGAATCAAGTGTTGATTCGATGATTTAATGTATAATAATATATATGATATATTGTATTACATTATCTAATATTGGCTCGCTTTATTATTTCATTTTCTCACTGGATGGTACATTGATATATATGCGATATATGTTAATTGTATTATTTTCTTTTGTTGCAAATATATAATATATATGTGATATATATTATTGTGACATGATATGATTAATTATTAAACATGTTTAAGGATGATTAAATGAGGTTAGGGTTTGATTAGGGTTAGCTTCTTCTTGCACCTTCTAGAAGCTTTGCTTTTGTCTTGGTTAAGATATTATGGTTGATATTTTTCCATGACTCATAACTTAACCCAACCAAACCCTAACTCTAGTTTATTCTCTACAAACTATTAGCCACTCATCTTTGACCATGGTTTATATATCAATCATATACATTTCTTTTCTATTCATCACAAAAGGAATTATCATTTCCATTATCATCTTCTTCTCTCTTGATTTTGAGCTCACTAGAAATTCATTTTGTGATGATAAATTATGAGAAAATGATATAAAAAGAAAGCATAAATACTACTCCCTCATCCTCATCTCATCTAGCCCATGAGATTAGTGTGTTCATCTCTTTAGAGTGAAAAAGCTTGAGTCTTTGCAACTTCGACGTAGATCATCGGAGATTTGGAATACTTCAAGCTAGCATGGATCGTTCGAGTCGTGGAGCCTCTCTTGAGTCCGGGAGATCGTGGATCGCGGCGAAGGGACTTCTACTCGGAGCTTGTGAAGCGAAGGAGCGGACTACAAAGGTTGTAATCCCTCACACTTAGCTTAAAAGATGTAATCTTGTATGCTTAACCCTAATAATCTAGCAAAGATTCTGTCTTTGGGTTGTTCGGCACATGTAAAATTTTATTCGTGCATGTTTGATGCGTTATGAACCTTCACAAGTGTGCATAGGAACCCTACAGTGGTATCAGAGCCTAGCTAGAGCATTAGGCGACGTGTTTACGAAGTTAAAACTCCGATCGAACCCGAACCGACAAAATTTACCTCCTCTCTGGAAATTTTTCAAAATATGGGATTTTTCTAAATTAAAAATACGTAAAAAAATCAGCAGGGAATTCTAAGAATTACCATGAAACACGGGCCCACGACTCCACTAAACCGCGGCGGAACTGTAGAATTGGGACACGTGGTTTCATGGTAATATCTGTAGGTGCTTGTTGATGCTTCTGGGTATTTCTAATGTGACTCAAGTGTTGAATATTCTGGGGTTTGTTTTGTAATAGTAGATTCGATCGGAATATTTAAATTCGTATTTATTTCCGGATATTTAGAAACTGTTAAACTATTTGAACGGATATCATTAACTCACTTTTTCCCGGCACGGCAAACTTTCAAGTGTTGAACTTTTATCGGGTTTAAATCTTTCGGAAAAATTGTACAAGTTAAGCGGTGGACCCTCTAGAAGACAACAAACCTTAACTCGATTATGTGACCGTCTTGAACTGCCTTTTGAACCTTCGGGTTTGGGGCAGTACGGCGTGCCACATGTGAGGCGTTGGCTTGACCCTTCTACGGCTGGATCACTGGTATTATGACATATTCTGGGATTATTTGAACTTCGCTCAAGTGTTGAGCACTTTAGGAAATTTTGGGTATTTAATTATCTGTTCGAAAAGTTTAATACTGTCTATTTATCTGGAATGTGATACAATATGTGGAATTCATAGAGTTAGGCATGAAATACGAAGTATGTGATATTTCGGATTTACGATGTCTAAAGTGATTGTGGATTCCAAATGTTGTAGTTTTACACTTTCTTTTCTGTGACCGTAAGTGTAATATGTCATATCGCCGGTTTCGTTGCTATATGTCAACGACAATTGGGATGTGCATATTTACTTACGTTGATGATATGTGATATTATGGGTTGCTGTGATATGTTATATTGGATCGTCGCGTTCTGAATAGCCGGGGGTTTTATGTGAGATAAGGGTTTTTATTTTCATTCATGTAAAATTCATTTGTATGTAATATTCTTTTTTTTGGGGCACTTCCAGGTTGAGGTTGATGTCACCAGTGTATATTATTTACTTTTCCGCATTAGGTAGACCCAAGGAGGGGAGCACAAGTAACCGGGTTTTAGGGTCCAGTGGGAGGCCATCTCGAGGAGTCGAGACCGGGTCTCTTAACCCTAGAATTGGCAGTGTTACTTGCCGCTCTCATAGGGGTCTTGGGATGTGGGTTTGGCTATTCGTCGCGACCGTGGAATCCGTGTTTTATACAGGCTCGTATTGAAAACACGGACGTCCTAGTATATCCAATATTTCATATATGTTCTTCTGCTGCAATGTTCTGTGATGAGATCATATTACTGCCTGAGACAAATGCTTATACTATATATATATGTTGATATATAAATATTACTTCTTTCGTTTCTTCTGTGATGCTTAGGAAGCATAAGCTGATGGGATTTTATTAATGAGATTAATAAAAAGGAAAGAAACCTAAAGATGTTGTAGAATCAAAACTTTATAAAAAAGGGTAGCTACAGTTTTGCTTTGCACAGCGGTATATATGATATATCCTGCACCTTATTCGATGAGGAAAGAGCCGAGATCCCTTCACCGGGAGTGACCTCTTTAGCGAAACTGGCAGATGCTACAAAACTCGGTTTGTCTTTTGATTGCTTTTAGAGTTTTGCTTTGCACAGCGGTATATATGATATATCCTGCACCTTATTCGATGGGGAAAGAGCCGAGATCCCTTCACCGGGAGTGACCTCTTTAGCGAAACTAGAAGCCTCAAAAACACTCCTTTTCAAAATCACTCGATTCTACGACGATATCAAGTTCATTACGCTCAGGGTTTTCTGAAAAACCTACGTAGCCCTCCGTCGTTTCAGATAGAGACTAGTTAGTATTCGTGCTGTGTTTGTTGACCTTAGCCAAGGCGTGGTGTACGGTAGCTAATTAGTATTTATCTGCTAAAAACATGAGATGTGATTGAGTTAGGGTAGTCGTACGACTTTGTTGACCTTAGCCAAGGGTCGTACGGGTGGGTTTAATTCAATCAAGAAATGACGGGTTGAACTTGACTAGCACTTATGATTTGTTGACCTTAGCCAAGGTCATAGGATGCTAGGGGCAAAATATTATCGGGAATTTCAAGCGTTGAAATTTGCAATGAGATTGCATACCTCCTATGAGATAGTTGGATCCCGATACCCACTGCGAGTAAGAGTTACTCCTGGGAGAGTTTTTACACAGGACAATTAGCCGATCAAGTAGGTGTCTAGAAAAGTGTTAACGGGATTACGCCTCTGGGAAAACGAGGTTTACTTTAATTAGGTCCGTGCGAAAGCACGGGGAACCTCCCTCAAAGTACCGACACTGATCTGGCTGAAAGATTGACGAAATTGTAGGGTGTAATTAATCCCGGCTAATCTTACCTTTTTAGGTTTGAAGGTAGATTTGATAAAAACAGTGGGAGACATCCTGATTAGATAAGATAATAACCAATCTAATCTTGCAAGAGCATACGCTAAAGTATTTTCTTCTCTCTCTCTCCAGGTAGCGACCATGTCAGGCCATAATCAAGATAATAATATGGATGTATTGACCGAACCCGATTATTGTACTGAGCAAGGGAACGTTGGACCCGTTCTTTCTTATAAGAGTTATAAGACTGAACAGGAAACAGGAGAATATCTGGATTCTCACGCCGCCCAAAAGAACATGCATGTTGATGCATCTTCTTCGGGTGTGTTAGTTATTGAGAACTGTTTCTCAGTTCACCCTTCGTCCTGGGTATTAGATACCGGATCAGGATCCCACATATGTAAATAGTTACATGGGCTACGTAAAGGTAGAGAACTGGGAAAAGGTGATCATTCCGTTCAAGTAGGGAACGGTACAAATGTTGTAGCCAAAGCAGTTGGCGAATATCACCTTGTATTACCAAGTCGTAATACACTGATTCTAAATGAGTGCTATTATATACCGAACATGATGTGCAATATTATATCAGTGTCTTTATTAAGTAAAGAAGGATATAATTTTGTAGTAAAGGATAATATTATGAATATATTCCTAGATCAAAAGTTGATTGCATCAGGCTCGTTACATAATGGCATATTCATTCTAAATCAGAATACAGTCCTGAATATACAAAACACACACAAGAGGAAAAGTTCAGATATGAACGAATCCTACTTGTGGCATTGTAGACTTGGTCATATCAATGCGACACGGCTGGCTAAGTTACATAAGGATGGATATTTGAACCCGTTCGAATTATCATCTTATGATACTTGCCATTCATGTCTCAAAGGAAAAATGACCAAAGCTCTGTTTAGTGGACACGGAGAAAGAGTTACTGAACTCTCAGGACTAATACATAGTGATGTATGCGGTCCCATGTCTACGCATGCCAGGAACGGTTCTTCCTAGTTCATTACATTCACCGACGATCTCTCAAGATTCGGATATGTGTTCCTGATGAAACACAAGTCTGAAGCTTTTGAGAAATTCAGAGAATATAAGCACGAAGTAGAGAACCAAACGGGCAAAAGTATTAAGATTCTTCGATCTGATCGAGGAGGTGAATACTTAAGCAATGAGTTCCTAGATTATCTAAAAGAGAATGGGATTCTCTCTCAGCTTACTCCTCCTTATACACCACAGCACAACGGTGTATCGGAGCGGAGGAATCGCACCATATTAGATATGGTACGCTCTATGATGAGTACAGCTGAGTTACCTATTTCCTTCTGGGGGTATGCGCTGGAGACAGCCATATACCTATTGAATAGAGTTCCAACTAAATCTGTGCCTACCACTCCATATGAGATATGGAATGGGAAGAGACCATCTCTTAAAAGAGTTAAGATATGGGGTTGTCCGGCTTATGTTAAAAAGCAAAATCCGGACAAACTCGAGGCACGATCAGTTCTTTGTAAGTTTGTAGGATATCCAAGCAATTCGTATGGATATCTATTCTACCACAGTGAACAACAAAAGGTGTTTGTTGCTCAACATGCCACCTTTTTAGAAAAGGAATTTCTTACAAAAGAAATTAGTGGCGATGAGGTAGAGCTGGAAGAGGTTCCAGCAACACAAACTACAACTGAAGATTTAGTGGAACCAGAGAATTCAGTAGTACCCGACGAACCCCAGCCTCTCCGCCGATCTAGCAGGGTTTCTCATCCGCCTGAGAGATACTATGGTTTTCTCATTGATGGTGGAAGCGAGGATTGCATCATGGAAGATGATGACCCGACTAGTTTCGAGCAGGCCATCACGAGTGGTGACTCTGTGAAATGGCTGGATGCAATGCGATCTGAGATGGAATCCATGTACACTAATAAAGTATGGATTTTGGAAAATGCTCCTGAAGGGGTAAAACCCATTGGGAGCAAGTGGATTTTTAAAAAGAAATTTGGTGTAGATGGAAAAGTTGAGACTTTCAAAGCTAGACTTGTTGCAAAGGGTTTTCGTCAACGACCAGGTGTGGACTATGACGAAACCTTTTCTCCAGTGGCTATGCTTAAGTCCATCCGGATCTTACTTGCCATTGCTGCATACCATGACTACGAAATCTGGCAAATGGATGTTAAGACCGCCTTTCTAAACGGTGATTTAGAAGAGAGCGTGTACATGACTCAGCCAGAAGGCTTCGTAAATAGTGGGAGCAGCGGAAAGGTGTGCAAGCTGCTTAAATCCATTTATGGGTTAAAGCAAGCATCGCGGAGTTGGAACATCTGTTTTGATGTTGTAGTCAAAGAGTTTGACTTCATCAAAAATATAGATGAACCTTGTATCTATAAGAAGGTAGCAGAGGGTAAGGTTGTCTTCCTCGTATTGTACGTGGATGACATACTCTTGATAGGAAATGATATTCCTATGCTGCAATCAGTCAAGCTCTTCTTATCACAGAGATTCTCAATGAAAGATTTAGGTGATGCCTCCTGCATATTGGGAATCATGATCTATAGAGATAGATCTAAACGGATACTGGGATTGTCCCAATCCAGGTACATTGACACCATACTAAAGAGGTTTAGTCTGGAAGAATCCAAGCGTGGGAACCAACCCACGATCTCTGGACTCACTCTCTCCAAAGAGATGTCTCCCAAGACTGATTTGGAGAGAGCTCGCATGCAAGGGATACCCTATGCTTCGGCAGTAGGCTCTATCATGTATGCGATGCTATGTACCAGACCCGATGTAGCATACTCACTAAGCGTAGTGAGTCGGTATCAAGCAGATCCTGGAGAGAGTCACTGGACAGCTGTGAAAAGCATTCTCAAATACTTACGAAGGACTAAGGAGATGTTCTTGGTGTATGGTAACGGAGAACTCCAGGTCGAGTCCTTTACCGATTCCAGCTTCCAAAGTGATAAGGACGACTCTAAGTCGCACTCGGGATTTGTCTTTACCCTCAATGGAGGGGCGGTATGTTGGAAGAGTTCCAAACAGGATATCGTTGCAGACTCGACGATGGAGGCTGAATACATCGCTGCCAACGATGCTGCCAAAGAGGCTGTCTGGATCAAGAAGTTCATTAGTGAACTTGGTGTGGTTCCATCCATTGAGCATCCAATAACTCTGTATTGCGATAACAATGGAGCTGTGGCTTTGGCCAAGGAACCCAGATCCCATCAGAAGTCTAGACATATTCTGAGGCGGTATCACCTGATCAGGGAGATAGTTGATCGCCGGGAGATCGAGGTCAGGAGAGTAGATACGAAGGACAACACTGCGGATCCATTCACGAAGGCTATTCCCCAGATACAGTTTGAGAGATTATTCGGGATGCTAGGTATGAGATACTACAGCAGCTGGCCTTAGTGCAAGTGGGAGATTATTAGTTATATATATGCCCTAGAGGCCATTGTTGTACATATGATGTATATTATGATGGATGCTTAGATATATACAGAGAGGATTTTCTTGCTCGTCATGATAGTATGCTATTTGGTTTCACTTTATCTTAACATGTTGACTTGTATTGGTTTACTGTTTTTCTCTCACATGTTGATAAAGCCCTTAGGATTTGTACTCGACTACTGGAACTATGATGAGATCATACTAGTGGGGCCATGGTAGCCGATGAGTACATCCTATAACTGTTCCTAGTCGAGGGTATATCGAGACAGGGCATCGATACACCAGAGTAGACTAGCGTATACGCATCTTGACCCATATGATGGGCGATGGATGATCCCATATCCATCGGTGTTTGACATCAGAGATGGTGTACGGGTGCTCAGTGGAGACTGGGTACACTGGACGGACTCGCCGAGAACTCCCAGATGGTGATATACCACACGTCAGATGGCAGTTCTCTGGTGACACTGGTACAGGGTAGTCTGTAGACCCGAGATCGTCATGGAGTCTTGTGTGATTCCCACTGTGCTTTGATTTCCACCTTACCACGTCCAAGAGGGCGTGCAAAACGGTGGCTTTTAGGTATAGTCCTGAATCACATGGAGGCAATGAGCGGTAGGAGGGGATTCATCTCTCCCGGTATAGGGAGTTGATGTTGTGCTGTGTTCGATTGGCTATAACTGGAAGTCCCTGGCCAGGGCTGATATAGAGATTTACTGGTAAGTGTTACTAGTAGTTTCTCGACCCGTTATGAGCCATACATCGACACGACTTATCGGTTACTGGGGTCTGACGTATACCACCCCTAGACTTGATATGCAACATATCAGACGAACAGACCGGACTGTACGGGAGTGTTACTGATTGGATTCACAGGAGAACGCACAGGCTAGCTTGTTGATCTTCTGATCGCTCAATACCTGGGTGGCTGTTACGTTTAGCTGACCGCTTGCAGCTTGTGGGTGTTTGATATGATCATCACCTGCTACCGGCGTATTGACGATTCTTTAGAGTCCTACACAGAGGTTTCTTGGCTCAGGCGAAACGGAGTAGAGGCACATATGTGATATGTGGAGGATGCGATATGTGATACCGTATTATATTCTCGCGATATTTAGATATGAACCGGGACATCGGATCAAGTGTTGATTCGATGAATCGGTACATGATATATTAGTCGGTAATATTCGAAATAGCCGGATCGTCGAATCAAGTGTTGATTCGATGATTTAATGTATAATAATATATATGATATATTGTATTACATTATCTAATATTGGCTCGCTTTATTATTTCATTTTCTTACTGGATGGTACATTGATATATATGCGATATATGTTAATTCTATTATTTTCTTTTGTTGCAAATATATAATATATATGTGATATATATTATTGTGACATGATATGATTAAACATGTTTAAGGATTAAATGAGGTTAGGGTTTGATTAGGGTTAGCTTCTTCTTGCACCTTCTAGAAGCTTTGCTTTTGTCTTGGTTAAGATATTATGGTTGATATTTTTCCATGACTCATAACTTAACCCAACCAAACCCTAACTCTAGTTTATTCTCTACAAACTATTAGCCACTTATCCTTGACCATGGTTTATATATCAATCATATACATTTCTTTTCTATTCATCACAAAAGAAATTATCATTTCCATTATCATCTTCTTCTCTCTTGATTTTGAGCTCACTAGAAATTCATTTTGTGATGATAAATTATGAGAAAATGATATAAAAAGAAAGCATAAATACTACTCTCTCATCCTCATCTCATCTAACCCATGAGATTAGTGTGTTCATCTCTTTAGAGTGAAAAAGCTTGAGTCTTTGCAACTTCGACATAGATCATCGGAGATTTGGAATACTTCAAGCTAGCATGGATCGTTCGAGTCGTGGAGCCTCTCTTGAGTCCGGGAGATCGTGGATCGCGGCGAAGGGACTTCTACTCGGAGCTTGTGAAGTGAAGGAGCGGACTACAAAGGTTGTAATCCCTCACACTTAGCTTAAAAGATGTAATCTTGTATGCTTAACCCTAATAATCTAGCAAAGATCCTGTCTTTGGGTTGTTCGGCACATGTAAAATTTTATTCGTGCATGTTTGATGCGTTATGAACCTTCACAAGTGTGCATAGGAACCCTACAGGCAAAGGCCTCCATCTGGAGGTCTTTTCCGCCATACACCAAGAACATCTCCTTAGTCCTCCTTAGGTACTTGAGAATGTTCTTCACGGCTATCCTGTGCTTCTCCCCTGGGTTTGCTTGATACCGGCTTACTACGCTTAATGCGTATGCTACATCTGGTCTGGTACATAACATCGCATACATTATAGAGCCTACCGCAGAAGCGTAGGGTATAATCGACATGCGATCCCTTTCCAAATCAGTCTTGGGAGATATCTCTTTAGAGAGGGTGATTCCGTGACAAGCCGGTAGGTTACCGCGCTTAGAATCATCCATACTGAATCTTTTCACTATGGTGTCTATGTACCTGGACTGCGAAAGTCCCAACATCCTTTTTGATCTATCACGATAGATCCGGATCCCCAGAATGTAGGTGGCATCACCTAGGTCTTTCATGGAGAATTTCTGTGATAAGAATCTTTTGACTGACTGTAACATAGGAATATCATTTCCTATTAGGAGAATGTCATCCACGTACAAGACGAGAAATACTACAGCTCTCCCTACAATCTTACTGTATATGCATGGTTCATCTAGATTTTTGATGAAGTCGAATTCTTTGACAGTATCATCAAAACAGATGTTCCAACTCCGTGATGCCTGCTTTAGTCCATAAATGGACTTAAGCAACTTGCATACTTTACCGCTGCTCCCACTCTGAATGAATCCCTCTGGCTGATCCATATAAACGCTTTCTTCCAAATTTCCATTTAGAAAGGCCGTCTTTACGTCCATCTGCCAGATTTCATAATCGTGGAAGGCAGCAATAGCAAGAAGGACCTTAATGGATTTGAGCATAGCCACTGGAGAAAAGGTTTCGTCATAGTCCAAACCAGGTCTTTGACGGAAACCCTTTGCAACAAGTCTAGCTTTATAGGTTTCAACCTGTCTATCTACACCAATCTTCTTTTTGAAGATCCATCAACAAGTCTAGCTTTGTTAGTGTACATGGACTCCATTTCGGTCCGCATTGCATCCAGCCATTTTACCAAGTCGCTGCTCTGAATGGCTTGCTGGAAGCTAGTAGGCTCATCATAGTCAATAGTGCAATTCTCTCTATCCCCATCTATGAGAAAACCGTAGTATCTCTCGGGCGGATGAGACTGCCTACTACTCCTGCGGAATGGCATCGGGATGTCCTGTTCTCCTGAACCTTCTTGTTCTACCAAACTTTCAGTAGTAGTTTGTGCTTCTGGAATTTCTTCCAGTTCTATTTCGCTCCCACTAGTTTCCTTTTCTAAAAACTGATATTCTAGAAAATGGGTATTACGAGAAACAAAAACCTTTTGTTCCTCTGCGTAATAGAATAGATATCCCCTGGAGTTCGTTGGATATCCCACAAACTTACATAATACTGATCGTGCCTCGAGTTTGTCTGCATGCTGCTTTTTAACATAAGCCGGACATCCCCAAATCTTTAGATACTGAAGATAGGGTTTCTTCCCACTCCATATCTGATATGGTGTGGTAGGCACAGTCTTGGTGGGAACCTGGTTCAAAAGATATGCAGCTGATTCTAGTGCATATCCCCAGAATGATCGCGGTAACTCAGCGTTACTCATCATGGAACGAACCATATCCAATAGGATTCGATTCCTCCTTTCCGATACACCGTTATGTTGTGGTGTGTATGGAGGAGTAACCTGAGAGAGAATTCCATTCTTTTTTAAGTAGCCCAGGAACTCGGCACTTAAGTATTCACCACCTCGATCAGATCTCAGTGTCTTTATACTCTTGCCTGTTTGTTTTTCCACTTCATTATTGTATTCTTGGAATTTCTCAAAGGCCTCGGATTTATGCTTCATTAAGAAGACATATCCATATCTAGAGAAATCATCCGTAAAAGTAATGAAGTAGGAATAACCACCTCGCGCATGTGTAGACATTGGACCGCACACGTCACTGTATACGAGTCCTAAGAGCTCACTTGCTTATACTCCGTGTCCAGTGAATGGAGTCTTTGTCATCTTTCCTTTGAGACAAGATTCACAAGTAGCATAAGATTGATATTCGAACGGATTCAAATATCCTTCTCTATGTAACTTAGTCAACCTTCTCTCATTGATGTGACCTAGTCTACAATACCATAAGAAAGCCTAATTTATCTCTGGAGACTTTCTTTTAAGAGTGTTCTGGACATTGAAAACCTGAGCTTGACTTAATACGTATAGACCGTTATCTAATGTACCGGACCCAATCAGAACTTGATTTAGGTGGATGTTAACTACATCGCTTACGAATGTAAAATCATATCCCTCTCTCGAAAGTGAGGACACTGATATGATATTACAAATCATACTAGGTACATATAAACAGTTACGTAAAATCAATATATGCCCGCTTGTTAAACCTAGGCGATATTCTCCCACGGATTCAGCGTTCACTGTCATTCCGTTTGCAACTCTGAGAGACCAATCACCTACCTTTATAACTCTACTGTTTCTCAAAGCAAGTAATGAATTACAGATATGAGATCCTGCTCCGGTATCTAGTACCCAGGAAGTAGAGTTTATTGACATACAGTCTTCAATTACAAACACACTTGAGGCTGAAGCCACAACATGCTTCGTATCCTGGCTACTGGCTTCAAAAGCCCTGCAATCTTTCTGCCTATGCCCAATCCCATAACAATAGGAACGTCCCTCTTTTACTATATCCAGTCCCGAAACTTTTGCCCTTCTCTTTCCTTTTACTTCCTTGGTTTCCTTCAGGGTAGAAGGTAGAGACTGTAGAATTAAGTCAGTATCTTACCCGTTTCCCAACGTGGTCTGCAGGTCCTGGAGCTTATCAATATAGGTAGTCATTGTAAGGACGTTGTCCCCTACAGATGACCCGACGGCCAACCTCGCTTGAATTAATTCGGTCGAGCTCTCATATCTTGCGATATAAGATTGCTCTCCATATAAATCTTTGTTATGGAGAAAGATGGAAACAGAGTCCATCTTCTCGTGCTGCTTCTGGTTTACACCATCAACTGAAGCTAACACGAGGCACCTGGCTTTCGCTTTATCCTTTTCCCTTGTCGGACGGATATCCATATCCGTGGCAGTGGAAACTGGACCTGGGACGGTGGGATCTTGAGTAGTAATAGGGTGGTCCAGCTTGTCATAGGTAATGGACATCTGGACAGACCTTTGCCAGTCATATAAGTCAGATTCAGTCAATTTGTTAACTAGATGTAACCTATGTGTGGTCACAAGGTCGCTGCAATTAAGAGAGAGAGAAGAAAACATTTTAGCATGATGCTGTTGCAAGTTTAGATTGGTTTTAAGTTTATCTAAACAGGATGGCTCCCACTGTTTCTCGAATCCTTCCTCAAACCATAAAAGAAGAATTAGCCAGGACTATTCTCACCGTACAATACTTGCTTAACCGTTCAGCCAGACCAGTGTCGATACTTTGAGGGAGGTTTTCCAACGCTTTCGCGAAGTTCCTTAATTAAATAACCTCTTTTCTCTGGGGGCTTAACCCCGCTGACACCTTTCTAGGCACCTACTTGGTTTATAGCATTGATCGTTAAGTGACGAATCTCCTGATAAGTAGTATATACTCACAGTAGGACCGAGATCCAAAATATCATCGTCTGATAATGTTGAAGGAATCCTACCAACATTCATCAAACTCCAAAATGGTATGCAACTCAAGCAAATTTCAGTTTCTTTAGAAACTCCCGATATGGATTTTTGCCCCATGCTCTTATGACTTTGACTAAGGGCCAAATATGTCATAAGTCACATGTCAAGTTCTACCCGTCATTATCCTGGTTAATTTGAACCCACCCGTATATACTCTTGACTAAGGGCCAAGAAAAGTAATACGACTGTACCAAACCAACGCATCTATCTATGCAACAAATGAATACCCCAGCAGCTACCAAACACTATATTTTGACTAAGGGCCAAATTTACATA
Source organism: Agapanthus africanus (assembly GCA_030015575.1). Classification (NCBI taxonomy): domain Eukaryota; kingdom Viridiplantae; phylum Streptophyta; class Magnoliopsida; order Asparagales; family Amaryllidaceae; genus Agapanthus; species Agapanthus africanus. The sequence goes on from CM057337.1 coordinate 504,136,227, forward strand.
GCTTGAATACTACTGAATACCCAAATGAAATGACGGAGGGCTACGAATGGTTTTCGCAAAACCGTGAACGTAGTGAACTTGATTTAATCGAAGGAACCTGATACTTTTTAAAAGGAGTGGTTAAAGCTCCGCAATTAAAAATTCTGATCTTTTAAAATAACCGAGTGGTTTCTTTTAAATTTGTTCCGACGACTGAACTTTGGTTTATTTTCTTTGCATTATAATAATGCGTCCCATCATTTATCCTATCATTGCAGAAAACAACGAAAATACCACGTCCTTCTTATGCCATCCGCATTCGCCACTAGGTCCCATCATCACCCGTTAGGTTACTTAACTAACAACAGAGCGGGGGCTGGGCTAGTGCGGGTGTAAAACATAAGTGGCGTCTAATAGCTATCATATATAGATATTGTACATTCGTCAGACGCAATAATAAGCATTCCAGATCACAGATGAACTTTATTGGATATACTAGCAATCCGCATTTTCTTTGAGCCTGCAATAAAAGACGGATTACACAGTTGTGATGAATAGCCATTACCCCACCCTAGACCCTTACGGGTACGGCAAACTACCCGCCAAGTACCCGAAGTGAAGCAGTCTCCCTCAACAACGTGAGTAGGCCACTAAACACTTCAACATACCCGGTAGTTTGTGCACCCCACCTTAGGTCTATCTTAGGAGCAAAAACAGTAAAAAGAAATAATACAACAGTGGCTACAACCGCAACCTGGATGTGCCCCGCAAAAGAATATTACATCATATTACATTTACATTGAATGAATGAATATAAAACACATCTCAAACCCCGGCTAATCATCACAACATTCCAATCAATTACATATACACAAACAGTAAACATTTCAGAAATGTGCAACCCCCTGCCAACCAGATACTAGCAGTTAGGGGAGGTTTACGAACACATTAAACATTACAGATAAAAGCCTGATTAGCAAATATCTTAGAACATCGATCGATAACCATATTCCGTGTTTACCCCAAAAGCAAACCAGCAAAGAAGCAACCTGGGTAGAAACAGAACATACTGGAAAACAGAAAACCAAAAAATAGGAATTACTGAGCAAATCCGACTCAACTCGGAGTTGACTCGGCAGCGGATCCGCGGCAGAAGCACTCTATTGCCGCGGATCCGCGGCCATAACACCGAGTTGGAACTTCGTATTTTTCCAGTATTCTTAAATTACCCTGCTGTGAATTTTAAGGTATGTCAAACCTTTTTTCAGACACTTTTAAAATTAACAGAAACTTGGGATATCCGGGGTTTCGTTTTCGCGTTTTCTGACGATCGAAGTTCTAATCAGTTGCTAACAAGCTAGTAATGGTTTAGTTGGCTCTGATACCACTGTAAGTCCATGTCACGCACCCCACAAACTTGCGGGGAGGCGGAATATATGAAAAACGATTATCAAAGCTTCGTAACACGGACTTGAGCGCATGAATCGTTATCTAAACCATTGCTAACTATCAACTAGAGGTTTAACTACTCGGATTCGAAGTTATACCTCACGTTACATGTCCTTCGGGTCTTCATCGCTGTCCTCCACTCCTCGTAGGCTCCTTGGAACATCGGCACCTCAACGGCCTCCTCGAATCAAAGACGATCCACCCGAAAGCTCCTACGCCAAGCTTAATCTCAAACTTAAGATAACTAGGTTGCTTAAAGTGCTAATCTAAGCTACCTAGGGGATATAGAGTGAGGTTATGGATGTATTAGTCTAGCTAACCCTTGATCTCAACACATGAGAGGTTAGGGTTAGGGTTTGAAGAGAGAGTGGGCTTGAGGAGAGAGAAGGTGAAGATGATAATGAAATGAGATAATGATCTATCATAATATATATGAAGCATTATTTATTTATCCAAAAATGAAATAATAAATTAACAACCATGCTTCATAAATATCTATGAGTGATTCATCTCCATGAGTCATTAAGCATTTATAATGCATTAATAACATGGATGAATCACACAAATGAGTCACTAATCTCATTTAATGCAATGCCACCTTACCCCCCAAGTCACCACTCTTCTAGAAGCTTCCCGACAAATTACGAGAACGCCCCTCCAATCTGTGAAAACACGGAAAATCTTTAGACTGTATAAATCCAATAACCCGATACTAGAATCTGGCTTAAACCAAAGCCGGCTAGTAAAAACTGTCCGAAAAGTCGTACGTGCGTAAACACACGTATGCGTCCGAACCCTTGTTGTAAAACCATACGACCTCTATATCATTTCGCCTGGAGCAGGGAAACTCTCTGTGTAGGACTCTAAACACTCGACACTACGCTGGCAGTGGGTTTAACCACAGACCGCAAGCGGCACTAGCTGTACGTAACGGTCCCCAGGTAGACGTCGATAAGAAGGCCGATGAGGAAACTCATCCGAACTCCCACTGAGCCTGATGTGACAATCTCCGTACAGTCCGGTCTGTTTGTCTAAGACTATCGCATATCGAGCCTAGGGGGCGGCAAGCGTCAGTCCCCTAATATCTGTATAAGTCGTGTCGGAGCGTAGTCCATTACACCCTGAGAAACTAATGGAACCTACCAGTAAATCTCGCTTGCCCTGGCCAGGGACTTTGCGTAATGGCTCTCTGACATAGCGGGATATCAACTCCCAATACCGGGAGAGATGAATCCTGTCTAACCGCCACTGCCTCCAAGTGCTCGGGACTGCACCCAACTGCTGCCTGTTTGCACGACTCCTTTGAGCCGTGGTAGGGTAGAAATCTAAGAACAGTGGGACACACTCGAGGCGAAGTAGCAGTGTCAAGTCTGCGGACTATGCTGTACTCATGTCACCTGGGAACTGTTAACTGACGACGGGTATAATACCAACCAATCAGTTCCCCTGCGAGTCCTGTCCGGTGTACCCGTAACCTAACGAGCACCTGTTTACTATCTCCAGTACGACGTACTGATGGCTGTGGGACAGACCATCTCCCCAACTGGGATTAGAAGCGTACACACTTAGTTTACTCCGGAATATCGATGCCCTATCTCGATAATCCAACGACCAGGGACCTATATAGGATGTTGCTTACAGACTACCCAGCCCCCACTAGTGTGACTGCCACACAACGCTGGTAATCAAGCAAAGATCCTATGGGCTCTACTAATATGTATAAGTGATACGTAACAAGAAACATATGCACATATTAAAGTAGACTCAAACCAAGTAGCATACTACCATGTTTAGCAAGACTGTATATACAACTGTGAATATCCCAAGCTTCGATTAAGTAATATACATACAAGTATGATACAATAATGGCCCCTAGGGCATATACACTAACACACAAGTGTGTGCAAGCCAAAACAACTAAGAATAAAATATTAATAAATTTTTATAAAATATGTGAAAACTATTTGGTTAACTTTTTACTAAAAACCCGCATTATCGCTTTATTAACACTAATTGCATTCTAAAGTGTTACAATCTTCCCCCTTAAAGCAATTCGGTCTCCGAATTTAAAAATCTTACTATGCGTACCTTCAAAGAAATGGGGGAATTTTTTCCGCATCTTGCTCTCGGCTTCCCATGTGACCTCTTCGCTATTCAGGCCATGCCAAAGAACCATCACAGATGGCAAGACCCTTGACCGAAGTTTCTTCACCTGCCGATCCAATATAACTACCGACTGCTCGGTGAACGAAAGATCGCGCTCTAGCTGAACGGTCTGGTGCTGAATGATGTGAGAAGGGTCATGAAGGTACTTGCGAAGTATCGACACATGGAATACGGGATCAACATCCGGAAAATTGGGCTGAAGTGCCAAATGATAGGCAACCGTACCAACTCGCTCAAGGATCTCAAAAGGACCTACAAATCTGGGACTAAGCTTCCCTTTCTTCCAAAATCTCATCACGCCCTTCATTCGGAGAAATCCATAGGAATACATGATCCTCCACTGCGAACTCGAGCCTGCGCTGTGCTGCACTCATCCTATCCTGAATCAACTGGATCTTCTCCGTAGTGTCTTGAACTAGCTGGGGTCCCAAAATCCTGCTCTCGCTGAGTTCGGTCCAACAGACTGGCGATCGACACTTTCTACCATACAAAACCTCAAAAGGCGCCATCTGAATCGTCTCCTGATAACTATTATTGTAGGAGAACTCTATCAACGGCAAGTGACGATCCCAACTGCCACCAAAATCAAGCACGCACGCACGAAGCATATCCTCCAGAGTCTTTATAGTCCGCTCTAACTGACCATCGGTCTGCGGATGGAAAGCGGTGCTAAAACTCAATCGGGTACCCAAAACTTCCTGAAGCTTCTGCCAAAGACGGCTAGTGAACTGGGTGGCCCTGTCGGATACGATGCATGTGGGAACGCCGTGCATACGCACAATCTCATCAATGTACAACTGAGCATACCGAGCATAACCGAAAGTGGTCTTCACTGGAAGGAAGTGAGCCGCTTTCGTCAACCGGTCAACAATCATCCAAATGGAGTCATACCCTCGATTGGAACTGGGTAGACCCACAACGAAATCCATGGAGATCTGTTCCCATTTCCACTCCGGAACGGGTAAAGGCTGCAATTCTCCTGCCGGTCTCTGATGCTCGGCCTTGACTTGCTGACAAGTTAGGCACCTCGAAACGAAATCCAAAACATCACTCTTCATCCCTGCCCACCAGTAGATATCTCTCAAGTCACGATACATCTTGGTGGAACCTGGATGAACACTATAAGCTTACATATATGCCTGCTCTAGGATCTCGTGTCTCAACCCATCGGTATCAGGCACACACAAGCAAGTCCCAAAACATAGCACACCCTGGTCATCAATCTCAAACTCCAAATCTCTACCCTTACGAACATGCTCAAGAATCTAAGACAAACAGGCATCGTCGGGCTATGCCTCACGAATACGATCAAGTAGAAGTGGACAGGCGTGGACATGAGCAAGCTGTCCTCCAGTGGAAGTGAACTCAAACTGTACTCTACTGCCGCACAAGATCTGCCAATTTGCAGAAGACTGTCTCTGAACTGCGCTCAACTGGGACAAGCTACCCCCGGGCCTACGACTCAAAGTATCAGCTACCACATTCGCCTTGCCTGGGTGATAAAGGATCTCACAATCATAATCCTTCACAAGCTCCATCCAACGGCGCTGTCTCAAATTCAGATCCGGCTGCTGGAAGATGTACTTTAAGCTTTGGTGGTCTGTGAAAATCTGACACGACTCCCCATACAAGTAGTGTGTCCAAATCTTAAGTGCAAAGACTACCGCGGCCATATCGAGATCATGAGTGGGATAATTCTGCTCGTGCTTCTTCAACTGCCGGGAAGCATAAGCGATAACTCTATCATGCTGCATCAATACACAACAGAGCCCCACTCGAGAAGCATCACAGTAAACGACAAAGTCGCCTAATCCAGAAGGCAAAGATAAAACTGGTGTAGTCGTCAACCGAGTCTTCAACTGATGAAAAATCAGCTCGCATGCCTCAGTCCAAAGAAAAAGGAACCCCCTTCCTGGTCAGTCCGGTCAGCGGTGCAGCGATACTCGAGAAGTCCTCCACAAAACGGCGGTAGTAACCGGCTATGCCCAAAAAGCTGCGGACCTCTGTCACTGATACAGGTCTGGGCCAAAGCTGTACGGCCTCGATCTTCCTCGGGTCCATATGAATACCGTCTCCCGTAACCACATGACCCAGGAAGTCAACACTATCAAGCCAGAAGGCACACTTCAAGAATTTAGAAAACAACTGGTGCTCTCTCAATGTCTGCAAAGCAATCCTCAAGTGCTGCTCATGCTTCTCTCGACTCTTGGAATAAACCAGAAGTCATCAATAAACACAATGATAATGTTAGTTATATGTATGCCTTAGAGGCCATTACTCTACATGGGATGTATATTGTAGTGGATGCTTGGACATATATAGAGAGGACTTTCTTGCCCGATATGATAGTATGCTATCCGGTTGCTCTTTGTCTTAACATGTTGACTTGTATACGTGATGTTGTCTTGCTCTCACATGTTGATAAAGCCCTCAGGATGTGTACTTGACTACCAGGACTATGATGGAGATCATACTAGTGGGGCCAAGGGTGTAAGTCCACGGTAGCGCCCCGGCCGTCTAACAGACGCCAAATGCGGAACAAAAACTTTTTACAAACTTGCGCTATCGCGTACTATAACCCGGATCTGCCGTTAAAGCTAAACCAACAAACTACAAAGTGGGTAGAAATGTTATACCGAACGATCCGAGTCCTTCGGTCTTCAACCATCATCCCACGCTTTGTTGCGACTGCTCCGATCTCCTGAATCTCCAGTCTTCTCGTCTAGGTGGCACCACGTCGACGGATCTTTAAACGGGCTCCCGCCTCTGAACCGAGGCAACTCGGTCATCAAGTTTGCTAAAAGAAACGACCAAGATGATGTAGAGAATGAGTAGAACACTTTGTCTCGTTACGTCCAAAGCCATGGACGAACGGTTAATGAAGTTACCTTTTGGATCGAATGAAAATGAGAGAGTGAACTTATGAAATTTCCATGAGGCAAATTTCATATACTTTTTCCAAATCAACAACCATATCTCCCACCAAAAGAATGGCCGGCCACTTATAGATGAGGGGGAGGTGAGTGTAGGATGGGAAAGGTGACCACAAGGAATAATATCGTAAGCATGAACAAAAAGGTTTAATGGAAAAGGGTGACTCATTTTAACACCTCACCTAAACAATAAATGCTTACAAATGAGTCACTAAACTAGTCATCAACCATTTAATGCCATGAATGAGTCACAACCCTTGTCACCACTTCTAGAAGCTTCCGCACTCATCCAAAGAAAAGATAAATCTGCATTTAACCGAATGTTAAATACGGGTGATAGAAAACTGGAAACTGGAAACTTCCAAAAGCGATCCTGAAACGAATTTCAGGATAACCCCGTAATGGTATAAACATACCCGCATTTGTATTACGACCGAATACAAATGCAACTGAGACAAAGATATTATATCTACACAGTATAATACTCGGATCCGGCTTAAACCAAAGCCCACCAGTATTATCTGCCCAAAAAATGACACGTGCATAAACGCACGTGCATTTTCCGAACCCTGCCATAAAACCATACGGCCTCTACAAAGTTTTGCCCGAACTTGGGAAAGCGTCTGTGGGGGACTCTAATGACTCATCAACACACTGGCACTGGGTATAACCACTAGCACGTCAGAGGTACAAGCTGTACGTAACGGTTGCCTATGTATTGATTGGAAGGGAAGCTGACGAGCGAACTCATCCATAAACCCTACTGAGCCTAACAGTGACAATATCCGTACAGTTTAGTCCGTTCGTCTAAAGAGTATCGCATATCGAGTTTAGGGGGTGGATAAAGTCAGACCCCTAATAACACGATAAATCGTGTCGGCATGAAGCCCATCACCACTTGAGAAACTACTGATCCAAATCAGTAATTCTCCACTACCTCGGCCGAGGATTTCTAGTGATGGCCACCCGTGCACTGCGCGACATCAACCCCCAATACCGGGAGAGACGAATCCCCGACGATCCGCTCACTGCCTCCATATGGCTCGGGACTGTACCCAAAAAAGACCTGTTTGCACGACTCCTTTGAGCCGTGATAGGGTAGAAATCAAAGCACAGTGGGAACTCACACGAGACAAATGACGATCTTAGGTCGACAAACTAACCTATACACATGTCACCAAGGAACTGCTATCTGACGATATGTATAATACCAACTAGCATGTTCCCGGCGAGTCCTGTCCGGTATACTCATAACCTAATGAGCACCTGTATACATCTTAGGTGATCCAACTGACACCAGTGGCTTGTGAGACCGGCCACCACCCCTCGTCGGGGTCTCGACTGTATACACTAGTCTACTCTGAAGTATCGATGCCCTGTCTCGAAACTCCCACGACTAGGGACACTTTAACGATGTGCTTACAGACCCCAGCTCCCACGTATATGATCGCCATCATACTGCTGGCAGTCAAGCAAGAATCCTATGGGCTCTATCAACATGCAATAGCGAACTAAAGCATGTATACGATGATAAAGACAAACCAGATAGCATACTATCATCTCGAGCAAGATGTCATATCGGTATAGGTCCTGCCTCAATCATTGCAATCACGTACCTGCGATCCAATAATTGATTTTGAGGGCACTATCTCCAACAATCTCCCACTTGCACTTAAGGCTAATTATTGCGATGTCGCATACTCACAGCCCGTGTGATACCGAACACCCAACTCCTCTACTAATCAGTTTCACAAAGCTAGTTTGTAAAACTCTTGTGTTCGAGAAATAGACTCAGTGGGTGGATCCGCCCTGATGTTTCTTTCTATGTCTTTCTAAATCTCATGTTCGCGGAGAAAGCTATCTCCCGAATCGAGTAATATCTGTCTTAGAATATGTCTGGATATCTGATAGGACCTAGTTCATAAATGAACTCCAAATCCAAACTTCTTAGACAGTATCGATAACTGAACCTAATCAGTATCCAGCAACATGCCTCCCACAGTATCTTCTTGGACCATCTGTCCATAATACTGTCCCTCGTCAGAGGGAAAACTATAACTCTGACAATCACTCTGTCATCCATGTCACCTTGGAAGCCTGGAATGATAACCGTCTCCCGAAGGAGGCTGCCATCATCAAATCCGTAGAACATGTACTTATGTTCTAAAATTGCTTCCGTATGTTTCTTCAGGATTGGATTAATACAAACTTATCACATCTGGTGCAAAAACAACATCTGGTGTGGTACTTGACTTTTCACGATTGACTCAATTGCCTAAGCAAGTGATCTGCCAATCATGCACATCCCTCTCTCCTTTAGTCTGTACGACACCTTTAGAGAGGGTGACTCCATCACCTGCAGGTACATTACCATGCCAGGAGTCATCTATCCTAAAATACTATTAGAATACTGTCAAAGTACCCACATTGGGAAACTACCCAAATCTAGATCTAAAACCATAGATCTAGTAACCAGAATGTCTTATATTATATCCATGTCCTGTCTGGAGAAACAACTGCGTGACGACCACAGTACAACCGATCGTAATATAGGAATTTTACTTCCTACTTTATGTATATCATCCAAATACCATGACATCACACCCTACTACCTTCTTAACAGATCCATCCCCTATTCTGATGAAGTCAAACCCATGACTGTCACATCAAAAATAGATGATCTATCTCCGCTATATCTGCTCAAGTCTATAAATAGACATAAGCTACTTGCCCACTATGCTTCCGCTGCTCCCACTGACTATGACAACCCTCTGGCAGAATAATATATACGTACACTTCTAAAGGTAGTTTAGAACGACGCTATACATAACCTCCTGCCGGGTCTCAAAGCCTGGAACAACCGTAGTGTCAAGTCTGGGTAAACAAGAACCTTTCTGTCACCGTCTTTGAGGCTACCTGAGTACCTCTCGGGTGTCTGAGGTTACCCACCATATCTGCGGAGTGGCTATTGGAATGTCAAACCTGATTGAATATATAGGTCATATTAAATTTTCCGTAATCGTTTGCGGTTCTGGAATCACTTCCAGTTCTACCACACTCCCACTACTGTTTTCTGAAAAAAAATACATTTTACTAAAACCGTGGCGAGTCAAGAACAATATCACTATTGATCTTCCAGATGGTAGAAATTTCAACCCTCGTCAAAGCCAGGGTTGTAAGTCCACGGTAGCGCCCCGGCCGTCTACAGACGCCAAATGCGGAACAAAAAGTTTTTAACTGGTGCTATCGTATACTTTAACCCGGATCTGCCATTATTGCTAAACTAACAAACTGTAAAGAGTGTAGAAAGGTTATACCGAACGATCCGAGTCCTTCGTTCTTTAACCATCATCCCACGCTCCGTTGCGGCTGCTCCGATCTCGTCGATCTCCGATCTCCTCGTCCAGGTGGCACCACGTCAACGATTCTTTAAACGGGCTCCCGCCTCTGACTCGAGGCAACTCGGTCGTCAAGTTTGCTAAAAGAGACGACCAAGAATGATGTAGAGAATGAGTAGAAGACTTTGTCTCACTTCGTCCAAAGCCGTGGACGATCGGTTAATGAAGTTGCCATGGGAATCGGGTGATGGAATGAAATGAGCTGTGAAATTCCATACACCCCAAAATCTATCATAATCTTTTTACCAAATGAAACATCAAGTGAGAGAGAGAGGGGGGGAAGGGGCCGGCCATATATAGGAATGGGGGGGGGGGTAGTGTAGGAGAGAAGAGGGTGACCACAAGAAAAAATATCAAGTGTGAACACAAGAAAATATCTCAAGTGTGAACACAAAGTGTGAACACACAAAAAGCAACCAATAAGGAACAAGTGATTAATGAGCCTTGTCACCACCTTCTAGATGCTTCTAGAACCTTCTACACTCATCTCAAGAAAAGATAAATCCGTCTTTAACTGAATGTTAAAAGACGGCTGATAGAAAACAGGAAATTGGCAACTTCCAAAAAGTGATCCCGAAACGAATTTCAGGATAACCCCGTAACTGTATAAATATACCCGCATTTGTATTATGACCGAATACAAATGCAGCTGAGACAAAGATATTATATCTACTCAATATAATACTCGGATCCGGCTCAAACCAAATCCGACCAGTATCATCTGTCCGAAAACCGACACGTGCGTAAACGCACGTGCATTCTCCGAACCCTGCCATAAAACCATACGGCCTCTACAACGTTTCGCCCGAACTTGGGAAACTGTCTGTGGGGGATTCTAATGACTCGTCAGTACCCTGGCAGTGGGTTTAACCACAAACCGTCAGCGGCACTAGCAATGCGTAACGGCTGCCCATGGACTGACCTCAAGGGATGCCGATGAGCGAACTCATCCGGAAACCCTACTAAGCCTAACAGTGACAATGTATATACAGTCTGGTCCGTTCGTCTATGAGTATCGCATATCTGCCTTGGGGGCTAGTAACGTCAGACCCCCAATAGCAGTATAAGTCGTGTCGGAGTGTAGCCCAATAACACCCTGAGATACTACTGGAGTACCTACCAGTAAATCTCCTGCCATGGCCGTGGGCTTTGTGTAATGGCTCTCCTAGACACAGCACGATCTCGCCCCCAATACCGGGAGAGACGAATCCCCTGCCGATCCGCTCACGTGCCTCCATGTGGCTCGGGACTGTACCCAAAAACTACCTGTTTGCACGACTCCTTTGAGCCGTGGTAGGGTAGAAATCAAAGCACAGTGGGAACTCACACGAGACAAATGACGACCTCAGGTCGATGAACTAACCTGTACACATGTCACCAGCGAACTGCTATCTGACGATATGTATAATACCAACTAGCAGATTCCCGGCGAGTCCTGTCCGGTGTACTCATAACCCAATGAGCACCTGTATACATCTTAGGTGATCCAACTGATACCAGTGGCTTGTGAGACCGGCCACCGCCCCTCGTCGGGGTCTCGATTGTATACACTAGTCTACTCCGGAGTATCGATGCCCTGTCTCGAAACTCCCACGACTAGGGACCACAATTAAGGATATGCATATAAACTACCTAACTCTCACGTATATGATCGCCATCATACTGTTGGTAGTAAAACAAGATCCTAAGGGCTCTATCAAAGTGTAACATGTAATCAGTCACCTGAATATGTACACGACTGATAAAGGCAAATCAGATAGCATACTATCATCTCGAGTAAGACTGTCCTACCGGTATAGGTCCTCCGCAATCATTGCAATCACGTACCTGCGATCCAATAATTGACTATGAGGGCACTATCACCAACAAGGGTCAACCCACAAACTGCCATTACAGAAACATGCCTTGAGTTATCCAGTGTCTGGTTTTAAGCATAAGCTGGACAACTCCCCATACCTTAACATCGTTAAGATATGAACCATTCTATATCCAATATAGAAACTTTGGCACTTATTTAATTGGAACCAGATTCTAATCATGCAGCTGTCTCCAGTGCATATCAACTTAATGGAGAGAGGCTAATCAGCATTACTCAACTTAGGAGTGCATCCAATTATGAGTAACCTGAAAGAGAAACAAGTTTCTCAAAGACATTACTATAATCTGAATACCAATCATAAGTATCTACATCTTCCATCTCTTTGAAGAATCCCGATACTTGTGATACCTGGTTCTCTACTTTATTCTTATACCCACAACTTCTCAAAACTTAGACATTGTATTTCTACGAAACGCTTGTCTAAAACTTAGAGAAGTCATAAGTAAACAGAACATAGTACGAAGACCTACCCCTTTGTCCTGATGGACACTGGACAACATACAATACTCTGTATAAGTCCACCGAGTTGAATAACTCAAAACCTGTGCATTGTAGGTTGAAAACTGTACCCAGGTGATTTCCTCAATTATCACCAATTACAATGAATTCCGATATAATGAGGATGATCACCTAATTCCCAATAACTTACTTCCACTCATCATCTGTAAAACCATACAGATATGAGAATGAAACCTGGTAAATACATATCCTGGAGTAAGTATCTAATTGGAAAAACAGTTTTCCTTTAACAATGCGCAGTGAAACTGAAACATTAAAATGTCTCGTAGGGGTATCCTGGTATTCCTAGTAATGCCTCTTCCATAATCCAATTCATGACTTTAACCGTATATTTCATTGCCATCTCTCCAAATCTCTTTATTTGTCTTTATTCATTACCTTCTGTACACCAACGTTACGCTAAATGGTTTTCTTCCTTCTCTACCGTTTGGAACCAGCCTATGGTTTGGAAAAAGACTATCTAGTAAGCATAATGGGTGTACTCTCCTAATCCTAGGAGTACTCGCAACTTGAGAGAAGGTGATGATAAAAGACAACTGAATAATACCATATTCTATTTCTCCCGAACTGAGGAAAAAAGCAAAGGTGAAATAGGAGTGGCGATGAAGTACGCGGTTTGGTCGTGAATGATAACAGTCGCAATTTACTTTGCCCTCTTTCTAATCCCTTTATCTTGTCTTTACATATTACCTTCTGCACACCTTACTTAGGCTAATTGGTTTTCTTCATTCCCTATCTTTCGGCACCTGCCTATGGTTTGGAAGAAGACAATCCAATAAGCGTAATAGGTGTACTCTCCTAAACCAAGGAGTACTCGCAACTTGAGAGAAGGTGATGATAAAAGACTACTGAATAATACCTTATTCTATTTCTCCTGAACCTGGATCTATCTTCGATGAAGTCCCTTCGAGTTCGTATATAACCATACGATGGATCTATCCAATGGAAGTGGATGTCCGTAGTAATACGGGGTGTTCTGAGAATATAAAGGGTAAAAGAAGGAGCGGCAATGACTTATGCAACTAAGACAATCCAAAAGCCAGTATTTTAAGAAGGTTCGGTCAACTTGGTCAGTGAGTCATAGTCTAGGTCGATCAAAGGTCGCTGCCAAAGAGAGAGAAAAGAAACACTCTGCGTGCACTCTAACCTAGATCAGAATAGTTATCACTTTATCTAATCAGGAAACCTCCCACTGTAATCTCAAATTCTCCTCCAAACCTGAAAGAAGAATTAGTCGGGATCACCCGAAGAGTAAACCAACTCATCAGTGAGAATCGGGATCCAACTATCATCGCATGATAACTTGATGGAAGCCACTCAAGTTATTACACTCCAGAAAGTATGCGCATGCCTAGCAAGTTTCCTGTATGTTTGAAAATCCCGATGTAATTTTTGCCTCATGCTCTTATGACCTTGACTTTAGTCAACAAATCATAAGTCACATGTCAAGTTCTACCCGTCATTGTCCAGGTTGATTTGAACCCACCCGTACATACCCTTGACTTTAGTCAACAAGCTAATACGACTGTCCCAAACCAACACATCTATCTATGCTTCAGATGAATACCCAGCAACTACCAAACACTATGCCTTGACTTTAGTCAACAAACATAGCTTGAATACTACTGACTATCCATAAGAAATGACGGAGGGCTACGGCTGGTTTTTGGCGAAAAAACCTTTAACGTAATGAACTTGATCTCGTTGAAGGAACCTGATAGCTTTTTATAAAAATATAGTAGCGAAAAACCTTTGCTAAAGAGGTCACTCCCGGTGAAGGGATCTCGGCTCTTTCCTCATGGAATGAGGTGCAGGATATTCTAACTGAATACCGTTATGCAAAGCAACTTGTAATCGACTATATTGAAGTTACTACCCTGACGTAAACTTCTGCCCAAGGGGTCACTCCCGGTGAAGGGATCTCGGCCCTTGCCTCGTCGAATGAGGTGCAGGATATTCCAACTGAATACCGCTATGCAAAACAAAAGGAAACATCTTTTTAATAACACCTTTTAAAATTTGTTCCAACAATATCAAATATTGGTTTGTTTTATCCTTGCATTGATAAGAATCAATGCAGTCCCATCAATCAATCACACCAGGAAAGAACGAAAATAAAAATGTACGTATATGCCATCCGCATTCGTCAGTGGGTCCCGTCATCACCCGTTAGGTTACTTAACTAACGACAGAGCGGGGGCTGGACTAGCGCGGGTGTAAAACGTATATAACATCTAATATAGTATATATACCAATATACAGTAATCGCTCCAGGCGTGATAATATGCAACATTACATAAAAGTAATAAGCATCACAGAACAATACAGATAATCTGGGATCCCCGGGTTTTACAGAGCCGCTACTGAAACCCGACGTTCCCCTAGTCGTGTGGATGGCCTGTGCAATGAAACCTAGACCCTTACGGGTGCGGCAAGTTACCCGCCAAAACCAGAAGCGAGGTAGTCCCCACAGCATAGTGAATGGAACACCCGGCACTTGACGGAATCCGGTAAATTGAGCACCCCTCCTTGGGTCAACCTGTACCCCCTACGAGTGCGGCGAATAGTCTGCCAATTCTAGAGTGAGGCCCCTCTGCCTCTCAAAGTCATGAGATACGGACCCGTTGCCCTCCAGAACCCGGCTATCCGTGCACTCCGTCGCGGGATAAACCTAGTACAGAAATAAAAATATGTACAACGGGTACATCGACCTCAACCCGGTCGTGCCCCAAAATAATATTATACAACAGGCAGTGACGGAAGTCCACATGTTGGACGCTCGCCCCGCAATATCAAATGTATAAATAAATCCAAACTGCACTATCATTGCACACTGCTATCCACCACAACATATCCGCAACATCACAGCACAACACAGAACATCAACGCGAATGTCACGTTCGCAAACCCGTCTAAAAGAACTATAGCAATTAGACGCGGTTTACCGCTCAAATGACATTCCCGGTCGGAGATATAAAATAAGTACTGTATACTAACAAGTTTAAAATTTCGATCGACAAAATTTCCCGAAGTGGGCCCCACGTACATCTACTGTACAGTAGCAAAATCTGGGCCCAAATGAACAGTACCAGAAACCAAAATTTATCATGTAGAAACAACAGAAGAAACATGGTCCACTAAGTCACCAATACGGCCGCGGTTCCGCGGCGGTTTGGTCGACTCAGTGGGTCGTTTTTCTTCTGGTTCCTTAAAAAAGCCTGCTTAATTTTCTGGTACATGCAAAAATAATTTTTAGACCCTTTTGAAAATTGACAGAAACTTTAACATGGAATTTTTCGGTTTTCGAAAATCCATTCGATCGATATTTTAAACGTATTAGCACATGTTAGTAAAGCTTAATGGTGGGGCTCTGATACCACTGTAAGTCTACGGTAGCGCCCCGGCCGTCTAACAGACGCCAAATACGGAACAAAAACTTTTTACAAACTGGCGCTATCGCGTACTATAACCCGGATCTGCCATTAAAGCTAAACTAACAAACTACAAAGTGGGTAGAAATGTTATACCGAACGATCCGAGTCCTTCGGTCTTCAACCATCATCCCACGCTTTGTTACGACTGCTCCGATCTCCAGAATCTCCAGTCTTCTCGTCCAGGTGGCACCACGTCGACGGATCTTTAAACGGGCTCCCGCCTCTGAACCGAGGCAACTCGGTCGTCAAGTTTGCTAAAAGAGATGACCAAGATGATGTAGAGAATGAGTAGAACACTTTGTCTCGTTACGTCCAAAGCTATGGACGAACGGTTAATGAAGTTGCCTTTTGGATCGAATGAAAATGAGAGAGTGAACTTATGAAATTTCCATGAGGCAAATTTCATATACTTTTTCCAAATCAACAACCATATCTCCCACCAAAAGAATGGCCGGCCACTTATAGATGAGGGGGAGGTGAGTGTAGGAGGGGAAAGGTGACCACAAGGAATAATATCTTAAGCATGAACAAAAAGGTTTAATGGAAAAGGGTGACTCATTTTAACACCTCACCTAAACAATAAATGCTTACAAATGAGTCACTAAACTAGTCATCAACCATTTAATGCCATGAATGAGTCACAACCCTTGTCACCACTTCTAGAAGCTTCCGCACTCATCCAAAGAAAAGATAAATTCGCATTTAACCGAATGTTAAATACGGGTGATAGAAAACTGGAAACTGGAAACTGCCAAAAGCGATCCTGAAACGAATTTCAGGATAACCCCGTAATGGTATAAACATACCCGCATTTGTATTACGACCGAATACAAATGCAACTGAGACAAAGATATTATATCTACACAGTATAATACTCGGATCCGGCTTAAACCAAAGCCCACAGGTATTATCTGCCCAAAAAATGACACGTGCGTAAACGCACGTGCATTTTTCGACCCCTGCTATAAAACCATACGGCCTCTACAACGTTTCGCCCGAACTTGGGAAAGTGTTTGTGGGGGACTTTAATGACCCATCAATACACTGGCACTGGGTATAACCACTAGCACGTCAGAGGTACAAGCTGTATGTAACGGTTGCCTATGTATTGATTGGAAGGGAAGCTGACGAGCGAACTCATCCATAAACCCTACTGAGCCTAACAGTGACAATATCCGTACAGTCCGGTCCGTTCGTCTAAAGAGTATCGCATATCGAGTCTAGGGGGTGGATAAAGTCAGACCCCTAATAACGCGATAAATCGTGTCGGCATGAAGCGCATCACCACCTGAGAAACTACTGATCCAAATCAGTAATTCTCCACTACCTCGGCCGAGGATTTCTAGTGATGGCCACCCGTGCACTGCGCGACATCAACCCCCAATACCGGAAGAGACGAGTCCCCGACGATTCGCTCTCTGCCTCCATGTGGCTCGGGACTGTACCCAAAAAAGACCTGTTTGCACGACTCCTTTGAGCCGTGGTAGCGTAGAAATCAAAGCACAATGGAAACTCACACGAGACAAATGATGATCTCAGATCGACAAACTAACCTCTGTAGGGTTCCTAGGCACACTCAAGAGGTTCCACAAGGCATCAACCATGCCAAACAAAAATTTTCCGGTGCCGAGAAACCCTAAACTAGATCGTTAACTAGAGATTAGGCGAAAAGTAAAGCTGGCAAACGACTTTGCTACTAAGTGAAAGGGATTACAACCTTTGTAGATCCGGTCCACCACTTCTTTAGCTCCGTGTTGACGTCCCTCCGCTGCGATCATCGGATCCCGGACTCTTGCGATGGTTTCGTCGGAGAAATGATCGGGCTAGGTCATTGACTTCGAGGCCGAAGATGATCTACGTCGGGGAGACTCAAACTCAAGCTATTCCTTCACTTGGTCAAAAACTTTGTGAAGAGAACACCCTATACTACATGGCAAGTGGTAGAGGATGAAGAAATAGGAAGTGGGTTCACTTTAGAATTGGATTTCTCACTCTTTCTACCATAGCACCATTGGAGCTCTCAAGCTTTTGTGAGCTTGATGAAGATGAAGAAGAAAAAAGAATCATATGAATAATATCCAAAGTGAAACTTATCCAAATGAATGATGGCACCATGGTTGAGTTAAGCCCTCATGCTTAACTCTTGTAGAGATTTAACCAACCATTAGGTTAAAGGTTGAGTTAACTAATATCTAAAAACATATGACAAAAGAGTTGATTTTGTCAATGTTTATCAAGCTTCATGAAGCTTGATAACTTTGACCAAAGTCACACTCTTTTGTTATATGCTTAAGAAAATAGTAAACCCTAATCTAACCTTGATATGGTTCAAGTCTCATACACACAACTTGTTTGTAACATCAAGCATGATACAAACATGTACACTTGCATATATCACATATAAACAATGTGCACATTCAAGTGAGAAAATCAATCTTAAGTGAACCAATACTAGTTAATGTAAAGTAATATATCAAATATATAATTATACATTAAATCATTAAATCAACACTTGATTTAACGATCCGGTCATATCGCATATAACCGACTAATATCAATGTATCGAATCAACACTTGATTCGGTAACCCGATTATATCACATATAACCGACCGATGATACAAATCGCGAGAATAGAATACAGTATCACATACTGGTATTATTCTCGGTCTCGCACATATCTCATATGCGTTCCTATTTCGTTTCGCTTGAGCCAGGAAACCCCTGTGTAGGACTCTAAAGACTCGTCAATACGCCGGCAGTAGGTGATGATCATATCAAACACCCACAAGTCGCAAGCGGTCTGCTAAACGTAACGGCCACCCGGGTATTGAGCGATCAGAAGATCAACGAGCAAGCCCGCTCACACTCCTGTGAATCCAACGAGTAACACTACCGTACAGTCCGGTCTGTTCTCTGATATGTCGCATATCTTGTCTAAGGGTGGTAAACGTCAGACCCCAATAACTCGATAAGTCGTGTCGATATGAGGCACATAACGGGTCGAGAAACTACTGGTAACACTTACCAGTAAATCCCTAAAGCAGCCTTGGCCAAGGACTTCCTGTTATAGCCAATCGAACACTGCGCAACATCAACTCCCTATACCGGGAGAGACGAAACTCCTCCTATCGCTCATTGCCTCCATGTCATTCGGGACTGTACCCAAAATCCACCTTTTTGCACACCCTCTTGGACGTGGTATGATGGAAATCAAAGCACAGTGGGAATCACACAAGACTCTATGACGATCTCGGGTCTACAGACTAAGCTGTACCAGTGACACCAGAGAACTGCCATCTGACATAAGGTATAATACCATCTGGGAGTTCTCGGCGAGTCCGTCCAGTGTACCCAGTCACCACTAAGCACCCGTATATCATTTCTGATGTCAAACACCAATGGATATGGGATCATCCATCGCCCATCTGTATGGGTCGAGAAGGTATACGCTAGTCTACTCTGGTATATCGATGCCCCGTCTCGATACACCCACGACTAGGGACTTTGAAGGATGTACTTATGGACTACCACGTCCCCACTAGTATGATCCGCATCATAGTCCAGGTAGTCAAGTACACATCCTAAGGGCTTTACCAACATGTAACAAAGAGACAATCAGTGTACATGTTAAGGTAAAGAGTAACCAGATAGCATACTATCATATCGAGCAAGAAAGTCATCCCTATATATGTCCAAGCATCCACTACAATATACATCCGATGTATAGTAATGGCCTCTAGGGCATACATATAACTAACAATCTCCCACTTGCACTAGGGCCATCTGATAGCAGTGGTTGTAGTATCTCATACTCAACCATCCCATAAAAGTCTCTTTTTGGGAAAAGGCCTTTGTGAGTGGATCCGCCGTGTTGTCCTCTGAGTCTACTCTCCTAACCTCGATCCCCTGGAGATCAACCATCTCCACGATCAGGTGATACTGCCTAAGAATATGTCTGGATCACTGATGGGACGGGCGTTCCTAGGCATAAGCCACAACTCCATTGTCACACAATGGGAGGAACGAAGTTCATCTCATGAACTAATATACACCCAGACTTCCTCTTTGGTAGCATCTTAAGTAGCGATGTATCCAGCCTTTATCGTCTAGTATGCCACGGTATCTAGCTTGGAACTCTTCCAACATACCGTCCCTGAGCTGAGGGTAAAGACAATGCTTGCGACTGACATTCAGTCGTTCTTATCACCCTGGAACCTTTCCAGTGATTCTCCCCAGGATCGATTGATACCAGCTCACTTCAACTAGTGAGTATCCTAACATCCAATTAGATCTATCTCATAGATCCAAAACCCAGGATTTAGTAGATATCATTTTGATCCTATATGGAGAATCCTTGCGATAAGCGGAGATTGACCGAGCGTAGCATAGGAAACTCCTTCCCTATCAAGAGTATGTCATCCACGTACTCTACGAGGATCACCACTATACTCCCTACTACCTTTTTGTATATACAAGGTTCATCTACCATTTTGATGATGTCAAACTCTTTGACTAACTCATCAAAACAGATGTTCCAACTCCGCGATGCCTACTTTATCACATAAAACATCTTGCATACGTTTCCGCTGCTCCCACTGTCTACGAAGCTCTCTGGCTGTGTACTTATAGACGCTTTCTTCCAAATCATCATTTAGAAAAGCAGTCAAGACACCCAACCGCCAGATATCGTAGTCATGGTATGTAGCCGTAGCAAGTAGGATCTGGATGGACTTACGTATAGCTACTTAGGAAAAAGGTTTCATCATAATCCAAACCTGGTCAATGATGCAAACCTTCAACAAGTCTAGCTTTGAAAGTCTCAACTTTTCCATGTACACCAAGTAATCTTCTCAAGATATACTTGCTCCTGATGGGGATTTAACCCTTCAAATAAAGCAACCAAAGTCCATACTTTGTTGATGTATAAGGATTCCATCTCAGATCGATAAGCATCCAGCCATTCTTACAGAGTCCCACTCCTGATGGCCAGCTCGAAACTAGTTGGGTCATCATCTCATGATGCAATCCTCGCTCCCACTGTCATAGAGAAACCGAAGTATCTCTCAGGTGGGTGAGGAACCCTACTAGATCGGCGGAGAGGCTGAGGTTCGTTGGTTGCTATTGAATCCTTTGGTTCTACCAAATCATCAGCTGCAGTTTGTATAGCTGGAACTGTTTCCAGTTCTACCTCATTACCAATAATTTCTTCACAAGAAATTCCCTTTCACAAAGGTAGCATGCTGAGAAACAAAACATCTTTTGTTGCTCGGTTAGGTAGAAGATATTCCCTTGCGAATGCTTGGGATATCCAACAAACTTCCACAGAACTGACTTTGCCTCGAGCTTGTCCGGATTTTGCTTTTAGACATAGGCCGGACAACCCCAAATCTTAACAAACTTAAGATATGGGCTCTTCCCTTTCCATATCTTATATGAAATGGTAGGCAACTGATTCGATCGGAACCCTATTCAATAGGTTTGCAACTTCATAAGTGCATAACTCCCTAAAAGGAAATAGGAAACTCAGTAGTACTCATCATAGAGCACACCATATCACATAGGGTGTTATTGCTCCGCCCCGATATACCATCGTGCTATGGTGTATATGGAGGAGTAATGCTGAGAGAGAATCTCATTCTCCTTTAGAATAATCCAGGATTTCCGTGCTCAAGTATTCTCCTCCTTGATCACATCAAAGGACATAATACTTATACCCGTATTTTGGTTCTCTACTTCTAACTTATATTCTGTGAATATCTCAAAAGGTTCGGACTTTTGTTTCAACAGGAACATATGTCTGAATCTTGAGAGATTATCAGAGAATGTAATGAAGTACAAAGAACCGGTCTTGGCATGTGTAGACAGGGGACCTTCATACATCAGCATGTATCAATCCCAAGAGTTTACTATCTCTTTCTCTGTTTCCAATGAACAGAGCTATGGTTATAATATCTCTGTGACATGACTGGCAAGTTCCACAAGATGTAAATTCAAATAGATTTAAATATGCATCTAAATGTAACTTTAGCTAGTCGGGTCGCATTGATATGACCTAGTCTACAATACCTCAAGAAGGATCCATTCATTTCTGAACTCTTCCTCTTGTGTGTGTTCCGTATACTAAGAACTGTAATTTGATTTAGAACGTCAATACTTTTAGATAACGTGCCTGAACCGATCAACTTTTGATATAGGAAATGTTCAAAACATTATCCAACAATACAAAATTATATCCTTCTTTATCTAAATAAAGAGACTGATATGATTTTGTATATCAGGTTCGGTATCTAATAACATTTGTTCAGAATCAATGTATTCAGGTAATACAGGGTGACAGTGACCAACAGACTTGGCTGCAACACTTGCACCGTTTTCTGCCTCATGAAACTTATCACCCGTTCTCAGTTCTTTATCTTTCTGTAGCCCATGTAACAAATTACATATGCGGGATCCTGATCTGGTATCACATACCCAGGACGTAAAGGGTACTGAGAAACAGTTCTCTGTAATGAACACACCCGAAGATGATGCATCAATATGCACTTTCTTCGTTTGGGCGGCACGGGAAATCTGGTATTCCCCAATTTCTTGCTCTGTCTTATAACATTTATAAGTTGGAGCGGGACCAACGTTCCCCAGCTCAGTATAACAAGCGGGTTCGGTCAATATATCCGTTTTATTATCTTGATTAAGGCGTGACATGGTCGCTACCTTGAGAGAGAGAAGAAAACACTCTGCGTGCGCTCTTGCAAGAATAGATTGGTTATTATTTTATCTAATCAGGATGGCTCCCACTGTTTTTTTATCAAATCTTCCTTCAAACCCTAAAAGGAAAGACTAGCCGGGATTAATTACACGCTACAAGTTCGCCAATCTTTCAGCCAGGCCAGTGTCGGTACTTTGAGAGAGGTCCCCCGTGCTTTCGCACGAACCTAATTAATGTAAACCTCGTTTTCCCAGAGGCGTAACCCCGTTAACACCTTTCTAGACACCTACTTGATCGGCTAATTATAATGTGTAAAACTCTCCCAGGAGTAACAATTACTCGCAGCGGGTATCGGGATCCAACTATCTCATAGAAGGTATGCAATCTCATTGCAAATTTCAACACTTGAAATTCCCGATAATATTTTGCCCTTAGCGTCCTATGACCTTGACAGAGGTCAACAAACCATAGGCTGCTAGTCAAGTTCAACCCGTCATTTCCTGATTGAAGTAAACCCACCCGCACGACCCTTGACAGAGGTCAACAAGGTCGCACGACTACCCTAAATCAATCACATCATATGCTTATACAAATAAGCACTAATCAGCTACCGCACACTACGCCTTGACAGAGGTCAACAAACGCAGCACGAATACTAACCAGTACTTATCTGAAATGACGGAGAGCTACGACAGGTTTTTAAGAAAACCTTTTGCGTAATGAACTTGATATCGTTGTATAATCAAATGATTTTAAAATGGAGTGTTTTTTAGGCTTTTCTAGTTTTGCTAAAGGGGTCACTCCCGAGGATATATCATATACATCAAAGCAAGAACTGTAGCTACCTGTTTTTGAAAATTCGATTCCACAACATTTTTAGGTTTATTTTCTTTCATTAATCACATTAATGAAGTCCCATCATTTAAATCACCTAAACATCACAGATAAATACGACGTACACGTATGCCATCCGCATTCGCCTCGATGTCCCCTCGTGCACCGTTAGGTTAGGTAACTAACGACAGAGCGGGGCAGGGCTAGCGCGAGTGCAAAACATAAGTAACATCTATATAATATATCATATATACTATATACAGTATTTATCACAGAACATCAAATGATCACATCACAGATATCGCAGCAGAAGAATCATATGAAATATTGGATATACTAGGATGTCCGTGTTTTCAATACGAGCCAGTATAAAACACGGATTCCACGGTCGCGATGAATAGCCAAACCCACACCTCTAGACCCCTACGAGAGCGGCAAGCAACCCTACCAATTCTAGAGTTAGGAGACCCGGACTCGACTCCTCGAGTTGGTCTCCCACTGGACTCCAGAACCCGGTTACTTGTGCCCTCCTCCTTGGGTCTATCCTAGTGCGGAAAAGTAAATAATATACAAATGGTGACATCTTCCGCTACCTGGAAGTGCCCCAATAAAAGAATATTACAAACAATTTATTTTACATGAATGAAAATAAAAAACTCTCATCTCACATAAAACCCCCGGCTATTCAAAACACGACGATCCAATATAATATATCCAGCAACACATAACATCACATGTCATCAACGTAAGTAAATGTGTGCATCCCAATTGTCGTTAACATATAGCAACGAAACCGGCGATATCACATATTACACTTACGGTCGCAGAAAAGAAAGTGTAAAACTACAACAGTTGGAATCCGCAACCTCAGACATCGCATGCCTAACCAAATGAATTCCTTAGACATCACATGCCTAACAATTATAAACCCCGCATTTTAGTCTCAATATCGAAAACACTTTTCAATATCTAGTCGGGCAATTCAACAAGATTCCCGATAAACTGATCGAATGCTCGTCGCAAACTTTAGTAGACGGCCGCACCCCCGGATACCGTCGGCGAAGTGCACTAAGGCGGAACACCGCTGCCGTGAGCACCCGGACGGATGCTTTCGGCGACGGGGTTCTCCTACAGTCACTTGGTCGGGGCTATAGGACATAGCTGTCTATTAAGTTTACCCGGCGAGTATCCGCGTACGCTACGTGATTGCGATGAACTTTTGATCACATCAAAATTCCGTGGCAACCGATCAAGTGAGACTAAAGTGCTATGTTTATAACATCCAAATCAGTTATCTCATAACTACTTGTGGATTCCAAATATTGTATCACATTCCAGATAAATAGAAAATGTTAAACTTTCCGATCGAACAATCAAACACCCAAGTTTTCCCGAAACAGCTCAACTCTTGAAATAAGTTCAAAAACATCCATTTCATGCCACAGTACCAACGGTCCAGCCGTAGAAGGGTCAAGTCAACGCCTCACATATGGCACGCCGTATTGTCCCAAACCCTAAGGTTCAAAAGGCAGTTCAAGACGGTCACATAATCGAGTTAAGGTTTTGTCTTCTAGAGGGTCCATCGGGTTACTTGCACTACTTAGAACATTCCTAAAACTACGGAAAAATCCAACACTTGGAAATTTTCCGACAGGGGAAAAAGTGGGTATTTATATTCGGTCGAACTTTTTAACATGTTCTAAAAATATCCGGAAAACACATACAAAGTTAAACAATCCGATCGAATCATCGAGCTCCCAAAACAACCCTAGAAAACTCAACTGTTGAGTATAAATTAAAAATATCCAGAAGAATAAGGAATGACAGAAGAATATTACTGTGCAAACAGAAATGAATGAAGCAACTAAGTGGCCGCGGAACCGCCGCACAAGTACGCTTGTGCCGCGGTTCCGCCGCGCATTAATCGACTTGTGACCACGTGCTGCACAGTAACTCTTAGAAAACCCTGCTTATTTTTCTGCATATTTTTAATTCACAAAAATCCCAGTTTTGAAAAATTGTACAGAGAAGGGTTTTGGATTAGGGTTTCGGGTTCGATCGGACTTCTAACATCGTCTACACTTCGCCTAAAACTCTAGCTAGGCGCTGATACCATTATAGGGTTCCTAGGCACACTCAAGAGGTTCCACAAGGCATCAACCATGCCAAACAAAAATTTTCCGGTGCCGAGAAACCCTAAACTAGATCGTTAACTAGAGATTAGGCGAAAAGTAAAGCTGGCAAACGACTTTGCTACTAAGTGAAAGGGATTACAACCTTTGTAGATCCGGTCCACCACTTCTTTAGCTCCGTGTTGACGTCCCTCCGCTGCGATCATCGGATCCCGGACTCTTGCGATGGTTTCGTCGGAGAAATGATCGGGCTAGGTCATTGACTTCGAGGCCGAAGATGATCTACGTCGGGGAGACTCAAACTCAAGTTATTCCTTCACTTGGTCAAAAACTTTGTGAAGAGAACACCCTATACTACATGGCAAGTGGTAGAGGATGAAGAAATAGAAAGTGGGTTCACTTTAGAATTGGATTTCTCACTCTTTCTACCATGGCACCATTGGAGCTCTCAAGCTTTTGTGAGCTTGATGAAGAAGAAGAAGAAGAAAGAATCATATGAATAATATCCAAAGTGAAACTTATCAAAATGAATGATGGCACCATGGTTGAGTTAAGCTCTCATGCTTAACTCATGTAGAGATTTAACCAAACCATTAGGTTAAAGGTTGAGTTAACTAATATCTAAAAACATATGACAAAAGAGTTGACTTTGTCAATGTTTATCAAGCTTCATGAAGCTTGATAACTTTGACCAAAGTCACACTCTTTTGTTATATGCTTAAGAAAATAGTAAACCCTAATCTAACCTTGATATGGTTCAAGTCTCATACACACAACTTGTTTGTAACATCAAGCATGATACAAACATGTACACTTGCATATATCACATATAAACAATGTGCACATTCAAGTGAGAAAATCAATCTTAAGTGAACCAATACTAGTTAATGTAAAGTAATATATCAAATATATAATTATACATTAAATCATTAAATCAACACTTGATTTAACGATCCGGTCATATCGCATATAACCGACTAATATCAAGTGTATCAATGTATCGAATCAACACTTGATTCGGTAACCCGATTATATCACATATAACCGACCGATGATACAAATCGCGAGAATAGAATACAGTATCACATACTGGTATTATTCTCGGTCCCGCACATATCTCATATGCGCTCCTATTTCGTTTCGCTTGAGCCAGGAAACCCCTGTGTAGGACTCTAAAGACTCGTCAATACGCCGCAGTAGGTGATGATCATATCAAACACCCACAAGCCGCAAGCGGTCTGCTAAACGTAACGGCCACCCGGGTATTGAGCGATCAGAAGATCAATGAGCAAGCCCGCTCACACTCCTGTGAATCCAACGAGTAACACTACCGTACAGTCCGGTCTGTTCGTCTGATATGTCGCATATCTTGTCTAGGGGTGGTAAACGTCAGACCCCAATAACTCGATAAGTCGTGTCGATATGAGGCACATAACGGGTCGAGAAACTACTGGTAACACTTACCAGTAAATCCCTAAAGCAGCCTTGGCCAAGGACTTCCTGTTATAGCCAATCGAACACTGCGCAACATCAACTCCCTATACCGGGAGAGACGAAACCCCTCCTATCGCTCATTGCCTCCATGTGATTCGGGACTGTACCCAAAAGCCACCTTTTTGCACGCCCTCTTGGACGTGGTATGATGGAAATCAAAGCACAGTGGGAATCACACAAGACTCTATGACGATCTCGGGTCTACAGACTAAGTTGTACCAGTGTCACCAGAGAACTGCTATCTGACGTAAGGTATAATACCATCTGGGAGTTCTCGGCGAGTCCGTCCAGTGTACCCAGTCACCACTGAGCACCCGTATATCATCTCTGATGTCAAACACCAATGGATATGGGATCATCCATCGCCCATCTGTATGGGTCGAGAAGGTATACGCTAGTCTACTCTGGTATATCGATGCCCCGTCTCGATACACCCACGACTAGGGACTTTGAAGGATGTACTTATGGACTACCACTTCCCCACTAGTATGATTCGCATCATAGTCCAGGTAGTCAAGTACACATCCTAAGGGCTTTACCAACATGTAACAGAGAGACAATCAGTGTACACGTTAAGGTAAAGAGTAACCAGATAGCATACTATCATATCGAGCAAGAAAGTCATCCCTATATATGTCCAAGCATCCACTACAATATACATCCTATGTATAGTAATGGCCTCTAGGGCATACATATAACTAACAACCTGTACACATGTCACCAAGGAACTGCTATCTGACGATATGTATAATACCAACTAGCATGTTTCCGGCGAGTCCTGTCCGGTGTACTCATAACCTAATGAGCTCCTGTATACATCTTAGGTGATCCAACTGACACCAGTGGCTGGCTTGTGAGACCAGCCACCGCCCCTCGTCGGGGTCTCGACTGTATACACTAGTCTACTCTGGAGTATCGATGCCCTGTCTTGAAACTCCCACAACTAGGGACACTTTAAGGATGTGCTTACAGACCCCAGCTCCTATGTATATGATTGCCATCATACTGCTGGCAGTCAAGCAAGAATCCTATGGTCTCTATCAACATGCAATAGCGAACTAAAGCATGTATACGATGATAAAGACAAACCAGATAGCATACTATCATCTCGAGCAAGACTGTCATATCGGTATAGGTCCTGCCTCAATCATTGCAATCACGTACCTGCGATCCAATAATTGACTTTGAGGGCACTATCTCCAACAAAGGGTAGTCCACAAGTACACCCTATAATAGTTCCTAGTCGTGGGAGTATCAAGACAGGGCATCGATACTCGAAAGTAGACTAGCGTATATGCTTCTCGACCCATGTGATGGGCGAAGGATGATTCCATATCCATTGGTGTTTGACATCAGAGAAGGTATACGGGTTCTCAGTGAAGACTGGGTACACTGAACGGACTCGCCGAGAACTCCTAGATGGTATTATACCTATCGTCGGATAGCAGTTCTCTGGTGACACTAGTATAGGTTAGTCTGTAGACCCGAGATCGTCATAGAGTCTTGAGTGATTCCCACTGTGCTTTGATTTCCACCATACCACGGTCAAGAGATCATGCAAAAATATGTTTTTTGGGTACAGTCTTGAGTCACATGGAGGAAATGAGCGATAGGATGGGTTTTGTCTCTCCCGGTATTGGGAGTTGATGTTGCGCTATGCTCGATTGGCCATAACAGGAAATCCCTAGCCAGGGTTGCTGAGATCTACTGGTAAGTGTTATCAGTAGTTTCTTGAACCGTTATGGACTTTGCATGAGCATGACTTATCAGGCTATTAGGGTCTGACGTTATACCACTCCCAGGCTGTGGTATGCGACATATCTGATGAAGAGACCGGACTGTACGGTAGTGTTACTGATTGGATTCGTAGGAGTATAAGCAGGCTTACTTGTTGATCTTCTGATCGCTCAATAGCCGGGTGGCCGTTACGTTTAGCAGACCGCTTGCGGCTTGTGGGTGTTTAATATGATCAACACCTACTGCCGGCGTATTGACGAGTCTTTAAAGTCCTACACAGAGGTTTCCTGGTTCATGCGAAACGAAGTAGGAGCACATATGTGATACGTGCGGGACCGAGATTAATACGAGTATGTGATACCGTATTCTATTCTCGCGACTTGTGACATTGGTCGGTTATATGTGATATAACCGGGTTATCGGATCAAGTGTTGATCCGATAAGTTGTTGCATTTGATATTAGTCGGTTATATGTGATGTAGACGGATTATTAAATCAAGAGTCGATTGAATAATTTAATGTATAATTATATATTTGATATATTACATTACATTAACTAATATTAGCTCACTTAAGTAATTCTTTTTCTCATATTTGATACACTTTACATATATGTGATATATGTATCGTTTTCTTTTTAAACATAAATATATGTGCGATATATATTCATGTGTCATGTTAGGTTACATATGCAACAAGGGTGTATGAGACTTATACCATGCTAGGGTTTATGATATGGTTAATATTTATCATTAAGTTATTACAAATTAGCTGATAATGTTTCATGCTTGGATGAAGCTTGTAGAACATTGACCAAGTCTACTTGTTTGTCTTGCTTAAGATATTTGTTAACCCAACCTTAACCACAAGCCATGGTTTATTCTCTACTTGAGTTAGGCATGACATTAACTCACCATGGTTGCATTTCTAACCTCATGAGAGTTTCATTCTCTTCATCCTTTCATCACTTGAGATTCATCTTCTTCAAGAGCTCAAAAAAGCTTTCTAGGGTTTTGAGAAGTGATGAAATATTGTGACAAAAATAAAAATAATGTGAGCCCACTTCCTACTTTATCAACCTCAACTATTAGCCATTTAGTTTAGGGTGTTTGCTTCACTAATTTCACCATTAGTGAAGAGGTAGCATGAGCTTGAGTCTTCTTGACGTAGATCATCTTCGGCCTCGAAGACATTGAGCAAGCTTGTTCGTTTCTTCATGTGAACACTTACTAGAGTCCGGGTCTACACAACTTGCAGCGAAGGGACTACAATATGGAGCTTTAGAAGTGAAGGACCGGTCTACAAAGGTTGTATTCCCTCATTTACTTAGATGTAAAGTGTTTACATTTTGTATTGTCAGATTTTCTAGTAACGATTCTAGTGTTAGGGTTAGCTAATACGGCAATTTTTTTAAAATGGCAGGGACGATGCCTCCCGAAACCTTGCTGCCGTGGTAGACAACCCAACAGTGGTATCAGAGCCATGCTAGAAATTTGGCTGATGTTGGCTAGGATTACGAAACCGAAACAACTCCGAAACACCCGATATAAAATCTAGTTTCTGTCTAATTTTTAATGGTGTCTAAAATTTTTTTAAACAACTCCAGAATGTTGTATGAGATATAATATGAACACTGTGAAAATTTGAGGCAATTTGACAAAGTTTTTGCCGGCTACATAGGCACAAAAACCGGTGTGCTCGGTTTTTAAAGGGAGTCTGGGATTCAAATTTGCACTGTGTTCCAGTCTCTGGGTTTTTGTGTTTCAGGTGTTGTTTGTTTTTGCTAAATTTTCATGTGATGTTAACTTTCTGCAAAAGCAATTCGGAGTGTTTCGTAATCATAATTCTAACATATATTCGGGTCGTTAAAAATATCGTACGGATATCAATAACCCAATATTTCCCTCGCTGAAATTTTCCAAGAGTTTGATTTTTCCGAGTTTAAAATTTTCACAAAATCTTGCAAGCGATTCTGTGGACCCTCTAGAAGAACGAAACCCTAACTCGATTCTATGACCGTCAGAACCGCTGTCAAACCCTCGGGTTTATGGTAGTTCAGCGGTGCCACAGGTGAGGCATTGGTTGACCCTTCTACGGCTGGTTCATAGGAGTTGTGACATGTTCTGGGTACTTTTTGAACTCCGCTCAAGTGTTGAGCTTGTTGGGAAATTTTAGGCCTTGCTTATTCGATCGAAAAGTTTAACATCGTCTTGCTATCTGTGATTGTGATACAATATTTGGAATCCACATAATTAGTTATGTGATAACTTGTTTGAATTTTATAAATCTAGCAGTTTAGTCTCAGTTGATCGGTTGCCACGGAATTTTGATGTGGATCAAAAGTCCGTCGCAATTACGTAGTGTACACGGATACTCACCGGGTAACCTTACTAGATAGCCACACCCATAGCCCCGACCAAGTGACTGTAGGAGAACCTTGTTACCAAAAGCATCTGTTCGGGTGCTCGCGGCCGTGGTGTTCCGCCTTAGTGTACTTCGTCGACGGCATCGGGGGTGCGGCCGTCTGCTGAAGTTTCCGACGAGCATTCGATCAGGTTATCGGGAATCTTGTTGAATTACCAAACAAGTTATTGGAAAATGTTTTCAATATCGGGACTAAAATGCGGGGTTTCTAATGTAGGGTTCCTAGGCACACTAATGAGGTCTCACAAGGCATCAACCATGCCAATTTCAAATTTTACAAGTGCCGAGAAACCCTAATACGGATCGTTAACTAGATATATAGGCGATGCAAGCATGTAAACGAATTAAATGCTAAAGGAAAGTGACTACAACCTTTGTAGATCCGGTCCACCACTTCCTAAGCTCCGCGATGATGTCCCTCCGCTGTCCAAATCGGATCCCGGACTCTAGCATCGACTTCATCGAAGAAATGGGCGGGCTTGATCGTCGGCTTCGATGCCGAAGATGATCTACGTCGAGGCATCACAAGATCAAACTCCCACTTCACCAAGTCATGAAACTTGTGAAGAAAACACCCTATAGTACTTGGCAAGAGGTAGAGGATGAAGAAATAGGAAGTGGGTTCACTTTAGAATTGGATTTCTCACTTGATTTCATCACTTGCCATTGATGAGGCAAGCTTTTCTTTCTTGTGAAGAAGAAGAAGAAGAAAGAAGATGATAAAGTGTTTTTGAATAATTGAAAAAGAATTGATTCTTATCATATTCTAACCTTAGTTAAGTGTAGAGAATAGACCATGGTTAGTTATGATGGTTAGGGTTAAGCAAGAGACAAGAATGGTGGACTAGGTCAAAGCTTCATGAAGCTTCAACAAAACTACAAATAAAGCCACCATTCTTTTCATATCTTTTCCAAAATGAATAAACAAATAAATAAATGAATAAGCAAAACCCTAATCATCAACTTAACCATGGTTTAATTCTTTACACTTAACCAAATAAGCATGTATCATCAAACATGATACAATCATGTGCACAAAAGTATATTACATATACAACTTGCACAATTCAAGTGAGAAAATCCATTTAAAGTGAACCAATACTAGTTAATGCAAAGTAATATATCAAATATATAATTATGCATTAAATCATTAAATCAACACTTGATTTAACGATCCAGTCATATCGTATATAACCGACTAACATTCAATGTATCGGCTTATCGAATCAATACTTGATTCGATAACTAGGTTATATCGCATACAACCAATCGATACATTCATCACGAGAATGAAATACGATATCACATACACGCATTATTCTCGGTCCAGCACATATCTCATATGCGCTCCTAATTCGTTTCGCTTGAGCCAGGAAACCTCTGTGTAGGACTCTAAAGACTCATCAATACGCCGGCAGCAGGTGATGATCATATCAAACACCCACAAGCCGTAAGCGGTCTGCTAAACGTAACGGCCACCCGGGTATTGAGCGATCAGAAGATCGACGAGCAAGCCCGCTCACACTCCTGTGAATCCAACCAGTAACACTTACCGTACAGTCCGGTCTCGTCGTCTGATATGTCGCATATCTCGTCTAGGGGTGGTAAACGTCAGACCCCAACAGCTCGATAAGTCGTGTCGATATGTGGTCTATAACAGTTCGAGAAACTACTGGTAACACTTACCAGTAAATCTCAGCAACCCTGGCCAGGGATTTCCGGTTATAGCCAATCGAACACAGCGCAACATCAACCCCCTATACCGGGAGAGACGAATCCCCTCCTATCGCTCATTGCCTACATGTGACTCGGGACTGTACCCAAAAACCACCGTTTTGCACGCCCTCTTGGACGTGGTAAGGTGGAAATCAAAGCACAGTGGGAATCACACAAGACTCTATGACGATCTCGGGTCTACAGACTAACCTGTACCAGTGTCACCAGAGAACTGCCATCTGACGTAAGGTATAATACCATCTGGGAGTTCTCGGCGAGTCCGTCCAGTGTACCCAGTCTCCACTGAGCACCCGTATATCATCTCTGATGTCAAACACCAATGGATATGGGATCATCCATCGCCCATCTGTATGGGTCGAGAAGGTATACGCTATTCTACACTGGTATATCGATGCCCCGTCTCGATACACCCACGACTAGGGACCTTGAAGGATGTACTTATGGACTACCATGTCCCCACTAGTATGATCTGCATCATAGTCCAGGTAGTCAAGAACACATCCTAAGGGCTTTACCAACATGTAACAGAGAGACAATCAGTGTACACGTTAAGGTAAAGAGTAACCAGATAGCATACTATCATGTCGAGCAAGAAAGTCCTCCCTATATATGTCCCAGCATCCACTACAATATGCATCCAATGTACAGTAATGGCCTCTAGGGCATACATATAACTAACAATCTCCCACTTGCACTAGGGCCATCTGATAGCAGTGGTTGTAGTATCTCATACTCAACCATCCTATAAAAGTCTCTCTCTGGGAAAAAGCCTTTGTGAGTGGATCCGCCGTGTTGTCCTCTGAGTCTACTCTCCTAACCTCGATCACCCTGGAGATCAACCGTCTCCATGATCAGGTGACACTGCCTTAGAATATGTCTGGATCACTGATGGGACCGGCGTTCCTTGGCTTAAGCCAAAACTCCATTGTCACACAATGGGAGGAACGAAGTTCATCTCATGAACTAATATACACCCAGACTGCCTCTTTGGTAGCATCTCAAATAGCGATGTATCCAGCCTTTATCGTCTAGTATGCCACGGTATCTAGCTTGGAACCCTTCCAACATACCGTCCCTTTACTGAGGGTAAAGACAATGCCTGTGACTGACTTTCAGTCGTCCTTATCATCCTGGAAACCTTTCCAGTGATTCTCCCCAGAATCAATTGATACCGTCTCACTACAACTAGTGAGAATCCTAACATCCAATTAGATCTATCTCATAGATCCAAAACCCAGGATTTAGGAGGTATCACTCTGATCCTATATGGAGAATCATTGAGATAAGCGGAGATTGACCGAGCGTAGCATAGGAAACTCCTTCCCTATCAAGAGCACGTCATCCACGTACTCTACGAGGATCGTCACAATACTCCCTACTCCCTTTTTGTTTATACAAGGTTCATCTACCATTTTGATGACGTCAAACTGTTTGACTACTACATCAAAACAGATGTTCCAACTCCGCGATACCTGCTTTATCCTATAAAGCATCTTGTACACGTTTCCGCTGCTCCCACTGTCTACGAAGCCCTCTGGCTGTGTACTTATAGACGTTCTCTTCTAAAACATCATTTAGAAAAGCAGTCATGGCACCCAACCGCCAGATATCGTAGTCATGGTATGTAGCCGTGGCAAGTAGGATCTGGATGGACTTAAGCATAGCCACTTGAAAAGGTTTCATCATTATCCACGCCTGGTCGATGACGAAAAAGTTTAACAAGTCTAGCTTTAAAAGTCTCAACTTTTCCATCTACACCAAGTAATCTTCTCAAGATATACTTGCTCCTGATGGGGATTTAACCCTTCAGATATAGCAACTAAAGTCCATACTTTGTTGGTGTACATGGATTCCATCTCAGATCGCTAAGCATCCAGCCATTCTTACAGAGTCCCACTCCTGATGGCCAGCTCGAAACTAGTTGGGTCATCATCTCATGATGCAATCCTCGCTCCCACTGTCATAGAGTAACCGAAGTATCTCTCAGGTGGGTGAGGAACCCTACTAGATCGGCGGAGAGGCTGAGGTTCGTTGGTAACTATTGAATCCTTTGGTTTTATCAAATCATCTGCTGTATTTTGTATAGCTGGAACCTTTCCAGATCTACATTACAGACCTTGCCTCGAGCTTGTCCGGATTTTGCTTTTAGACATAGGCTGGACAACCCCAAATCTTAACCATCTCAAGATATGGGCTCTTCCCTTTCCATATCACATATGAAAAGGTAGGCAACAGATTTGATTTGAACCCTATTCAATAGGTATGCAGCTTCTCAAGTGCATAACTCCCAAAAAGGAAACAGGTAACTCAGTAGTACTCATCATAGAGCACACCTTATCACATAGGGTGTGATTGCTCCGCCCCGATATACCATCATGCTATGGTGTATACGGAGGAGTAATGCTGAGAGAGAATCCCATTCTCCTTTTAGAATAGTCCAGGAATTCCGTGCTCAAGTATTCTCCTCCTTGATCACATCAAAGGACATAATACTTATACCCGTATTGGTTCTCTACTTCTAACTTATATTCTGTGAATATCTCAAAAGGTTCAGACTTGTGTTTCAACAGGAACATAGGTCTGAATCTCGAAAGATCATCAGAGAATGTAATGAAGTACAAGGAACCAAGTTTTGGCATATGTAGACAGGGGACCTTACATACATCAACATGTATCAATCCTAAGAGTTCACTAACTCTTTCTCTGTTTCCAATAAACAGAGCTGGTGTCATTATATCTTTGTGACATGACTGGCAAGTTTCACAAGATGTAGATTCAAACTGATTTAAATATGCATCTACATGTAACTTCAGCTAGTCGGGTCGCATTGATATGACCTAGTCTACAATGCCTCAAGAAGGATTCGTTCATTTCTGAGCTCTTCCTCTTGTGTGTGTTCTGTATACTAGGAACTGTAGTTTGATTTAGAACGTCAATGCTTTTAGATAACGTGCCTGAACCGATCAACTTTTGATATAGGAAATGTTCAAAACATAATCCAACAATACAAAATTATATCCTTTCTTTACTAATAAAGAGACTGATATGATTTTGTATATCAGGTTCGGTATCTAATAACATTCGTTCAGAATCAATGTATTGGTAATACAGGGTGACAGTGACCAACAGACTTGGCTGCAACACTTGCCCCGTTTTCTGCCTCATGAAACTTATCACCCGTTCTCAGTTTTTCTACCTTTTTGCAGCCCTATGTAACAGATTACATATCTGGGATCCTGATCCGGTATCATATACCCAGGATGCGGAGGATACTGAGAAACGGTTCTTTGTAACGAACACACCCGAAGATGATGCATCAGCATGCACTCTCTTCGTTTGGGCGGCACGGGAATTCTGGTAATCCCCAATTTCCTGCTCTGTCTTATAACAATTATAAGTTGGAGCGGGACCAACGTTCGCCAGCTCAGTATAACAAGCGGGTTCAGTCAATATTCCGTATTATTATTTTGATTAAGGCGTGATATGGTCGCTACCTGGAGAGAGAGAGAAGAAAACACTCAGCGTGCGCTCTAGCAAGAATAGATTGGTTATTATTTTATCTAATCAGGATGGCTCCCACTGTTTTTATCAAATCTTCCTTCAAACCCTAAAAGGAAAGACTAGCCGGGATTAATTACACGCTACAAGTTCGCC
This sequence comes from Agapanthus africanus, assembly GCA_030015575.1. Classification (NCBI taxonomy): domain Eukaryota; kingdom Viridiplantae; phylum Streptophyta; class Magnoliopsida; order Asparagales; family Amaryllidaceae; genus Agapanthus; species Agapanthus africanus. Next base: position 504,172,703 of record CM057337.1, read on the forward strand.
AATCTTTCAGCCAAGCCAGTGTCGGTACTTTGAGGGAGGTCCCCCGTGCTTTCGCACGAACCTAATTAATGTAAACCTCGTTTTCCCAGAGGCTTAACCTCGTTAACACCTTTCTAGACACCTACTTGATCGGCTAATTGTAATGTGTAAAACTCTCCCAGGAGTAACAATTACTCGCAGCGGGTATCGGGATCCAACTATCTCATAGAAGGTATGCAATCTAATTGCAAATTTCAACACTTGAAATTCCCGATAATATTTTGCCCCAAGCGATCTATGACCTTGATTGAGTCAACAAACCATAGACCGCAAGTAAAGTTCAACCCGTCATTTCTCGATTGAATTAAACCCACCCGCACGACCCTTGACTGAGTCAACAAAGCCGCACAACTACCCTAATCCAATCGCATCATATGCTTTGCAGATAAGCACTAATCAGCTACCGCACACTACGCCTTGACTGTGTCAACAAACGCAGCACGAATACTAACTAGGACTTATCTGAAATGAAGGAGGGCTACGTCAGGTTTTTAAGAAAACCTTTTGCGTAATGAACTTTATATCGTTGTAGAATCAAATGATTTTAAAAATGGAGTGCTTTTGAGGCTTTTCTAGTTTTGCTAAAGGAGTCACTCCCGGTGAAGGGATCGTCGGTCCTTTCCTCGTCGAATGAGGTGCGGGATATATCATATATATCACTGTGCAAAGCAAAACTCTTAAAAGCAATCAGAAGACAAACCGAGTGTGTAGCATCTGCCAGTTATTGCTAAAAGAGTCACTCCCGGTAAAGGGATCTCGGTCCTTTCCTCATCGAATAAGGTGCAGGATATATCACATATACCGCTGTGCAAAGCAAGAACTGTAGCAACCTGTTTTATTTTGAAATTCGATTCTACAACATCTTAGGTTTCTTTTATTTCATTAATCACATTAATGAAGTCCCATCATTTAAGTACCTAAACATAACAGATAAATACGACGTATACTTATGCCATCCGTGTTTGCCTCGATGTCCCATACCACCCAATCGAGGATTAAGCATGTTGATGCATATTCTTCGGGTGTGTTCGTTACCGAGAACTGTTTCTCAGTATTCTCTACGTCCTAGGTATGTGATACCGGATCAGGATCCCGCATATGTAATATGTTACATGGGCTACAGAAAGGTAGAGAACTGAGAATGGATGATATGTCTCTAAGTGTTAGAGAATTGTGCAATTGTTGCAGCCCAGTCTGTTGGCAGATATCACCCTGTATTAATACATTAATTCTGAACAAATGTTATTACATACCAAACCTGATATACAACGTTACATCATGTTATTTACTAAGTTAAAGAAGGATATAATTTTGTATTGGAGGATAATGTTGTTAACATTTTCCTGAATCAAGAGTTGATTCGATCAGGCACGTTAGATAATAGCACATATGTTCTAAATCAAACCATAGTTCAAAGTATGTAGAACACACACAAGAGGAGTAGTTCAGAAATGAACGAATCCTTCTTGTGGCATTGTAGACTAAATCATATCAATGCGACACAACCAGCTAAGTTACATAAGAATGAATATGAGAATCTGTTCGAATTTTCATCTTATGATACTTGCCAGTCTTGTCTCAAAGGTGAAATGACCGATACTCCGTTTATTGGAAATTGAGAAAGAGTTAGTGAACTCTTGTGACGCATACATGATGATGTATACGGTCCTATGTCTACAAATGCTAAGGTTGGTTCTTGGTACTTCATTACATTCATCGACTATCTCTCAAGATTCGGACATATGTTTATGTTGAAACATGAGTCTGAAACTTTTGAGAAATTCAAAGAATGTAAGTTTGAAGTTGAGAACCAGATGGGTGGAAGTATTGAAGTCCTTCGATGTGATCAAGGAGGAGAATACTTTGGCATGGAGTTCCTGGATTATTTAAAGAAGAATGTGATTCTCTCTCAGCTTACTCCTTCGAGTACACCACAGCACAACGGTGTATCGGGGCGGAGGTATCGCACCCTATGAGATATAGCGCGCTCTATGATGAGTACTGCCGAGTTACCTATTTTCTTTTGGAGTTATGCACTTAAGAAGATGCATACCTATTAAATGGGGTTTCATCCAAATTAATGCCTACCACCCTATATGAGATATGGAATGGGAAGAGACCATGTCTTAAACGAGTTAAGATATGGGATTGTCAGGCCTATGTTGAAAAGAAAAATCCGGACAAGCTCGAGGCAAGGTCAGGACTGTATAAGTTTGTTAGGATATCCGAAACATTTGTGAGGGAATATCTTCTACCACCACTCTGAGGAGCAAAAGGTGTTTTGTTTCTCAGCATGCCACCTTTTTAGAAAAGGAATTTCTTGTGAAGAACTTAGTGGACATGAGGTAGAACTGGAAGGAGTTCCATCTAGACAAACTAACAGCTGATGATTTGGTGAAACCAAAGGATTCAATAGTCTACAACGAACTTCAGCCTCTCCGCGAATCTGGTAGGGTTCCTCATCCACTTGAGAGATACTACGGTCTTCTCAGTGACAGTGGGAGTGAGGAATGCATCATGGTAGATGATGGCCCAACTAGGTTCAGGCAGGCCATCACGACTGGTGACTCTATGAAAAGGCTGGATGCTATGCGATCAATGATGGAATCCATGTACACCAACAATGTATGACTTTGACTGTTGCACCTGAAGGGGTAAAACCTATTAGGAGCAAACGGATCTTGAGAAGATTCTTGGTGTAAATAGAAAAGTTGAGACTTTCAAAGCTATGCTTAAGTCTATCAGGATCAATGCGCGCATCGCGGAGTTGGAACATCTATTTTGATGTGGTAGTCAAAGAGTTTGACTTCATCAAAAAGGTAGATGAACCATGTATATATAAGAAGGTTGTAGAGAGTAAGGTTGTTTTCCATGTATTGTACGTACATGAAATACTCTTGATAGGAAAGGGTTTCCTATGCTACACTCGGTCAAGCTCCTCTTATCATGAGGATTCTCCATTGAAGATCTGGATGATACCTACTACATCTTATGGATTATGATCTATGGCGATAGATCTAAGTGGATGTTGGGAGTGTCCCAAATCCAGGTACAATAACACCATACTAAAGGGGTTTAGTATGGAAGATTCTAAGCGTCGTGCTTCGCCCACTTACTCATGGATCACTCTTTCCAAAAAGATGTTCCCTGAGACTGATTTGAAGAGTGCTCGCTGCAAGGGATACCCTATGCTTCGGCTGCAGGCTCTATTATGTATGTGATATTATGTACCAGACTAGATGTAGATGATTCACCAGGTGTAGTGATCAGGAATCAATCGGATCTTGGGAGAATCACTGGACAGCTGTGGAGGATATTCTTAAGTACTTAAGAAGCACTAGAAGAATGTTCTTGGTTCGATCTTCTAGAGTGATAAGGTCGACTGAAAGTCAGTCACAGGCATTGTCTTTACCCACAGTGGAGGGACGGTATGTTGGAAGAGTTCCAAGCTAGATATCGTGACATACTAGACAATAAAGGCTGAATACATTACTACGAATGATGCTGCCAAAGTGGCTGTGTGGGCATTTCTTGTTCATGAGATGAACAAGGTTCCTACCATTGAGCGACCAATAATTGTTATTGTGACAACAATGGAGTTGTGGCTTTGGCTTAGGAACGAACGTCCCATCAGCGTTCCAGACATATTCTGAGGCAAGTATCACCTGATCAGGGAGATGGTTGATCTCTAAGGGATCGAGGTAAGGAGAGTAGAATTTGAGATTAACACGGCAGATACACTCACCAAGGCCTGCTTCCCCAAATACTATTTGAGAGATTTTGGGATTGTTGAGTATGGGATACTACAACCACTGCTAAATTGTTAGGTAATGGATACTACAACATATGGCCTTAGTGCAAGTGGGAGATTGTTAGTTATATGTATGCCCTAGAGGCCATTACTGTACATAGGATGTATATTGTTGTGGATGCTTGGAAATATATAGAGAGGACTTTCTTGCTCGATATGATAGTATGATATCTGGTTGCTCTTTGTCTTAACATGTTGACTTGTATACGTGATGCTGTCTTGCTCTCACATGTTGATAAAGCCCTTAGGATGTGTACTTGACTATCAGGACTATGTTGGAGATCATACTAGTGGGGCCAAGGGTAGTCCACAAGTACACCCTATAATAGTTCCTAGTCGTGGGAGTACCGAGACAGGGCATCGATACTCCAGAATAGACTAGCGTATACGCTTCTCGACCCATGTGATGGGCGATGGATGATCCCATATCCATTGGTGTTTGACATCAGAGAAGGTATACGGGTGCTCAGTGGAGACTGGGAACACTGAACGGACTCGTCGAGAACTCCTAGATGGTATTATAGCTATTGTCGGATAGCAGTTCTCTGGTGACACTGGTACACGTTAGTCTGTAGACCCGAGATCGTCATGGAGTCGTTTGTGATTCCCACTATGCTTTGATTTCCACCATACCACGGTCAAGAGTTTGTGCTAAAAGGTGGTTTTTGGGTACAGTCCCGAGTCACATGGAGGCAATGAGCGATAGGAGGGGTTTCATCTCTTCCGGTATTGGGAGTTGATGTTGCGCTATGCTTGATTGGCCATAACAGGAAATCCCTGGCCAGGGTTGCTGAGATCTACTGGTAAGTGTTATCAGTAGTTTCTCAAACCATTATGGACCTTGCATCGGCATGACTTATCAGGCTATTAGGGTCTGACGTTATACCACCCCCAGGCTGTGATATGCGACATATCTGACGAAGAGACCGGACTGTACGGTAGTGTTACTGATTGGATTCACAGGAGTATGAGCAGGCTTTCTTGCTGATCTTCTGATCGCTCAATACCCGGGCGGCCGTTACGTTTAGCAGACTGCTTGCGTCTTGTGGGTGTTTGATATGATCATCACCTACTGCCGGCGTATTGACGAGTCTTTAGAGTCCTACACAGAGGTTCCTGGTTCATGCGAAACGAAGTAGGAGCACATATGTGATATGTGCGGGACCGAGATTAATACGAGTATTTGATACCGCATTCTGTTCTCGCGACTTGTGACATTGGTCGGTTATATGTTATATAGCCGGGTTATCGAATAAATTGTTGATTCAATAAGTTGTTGCATTTGATATTAGTCGGTTATATGTGATATAGTCGGATCATTAAATCAAGAGTTGGTTTAATAATTTAATGTATAATTATATATTTGATATATTACATTACATTAACTAATATTAGCTCACTTAAGTAATTCTTTTTCTCACATTTGATACACTTTACATATATGTGATATATGTATTATTTTCTTTTTAATATATATGTGATATATATTCATGTGTCATGTAAGGTTACATATGCAACAAGGTTGTATGAGACTTATACCATGCTAGGGTTTATGTTATGGTTAATATTTATCATTAAGTTATTACAAATTAGTGGATAATGTTTCATGCTTGGATGAAGCTTGTAAAACATTGACCAAGTCCACTTGTTTGTCTTGCTTAAGATATTTGTTAACCCAACCTTAACCACAAGCCATGGTTTATTCTCTACATGAGTTAGGCATGACATTAACTCACCATCGTTGTATTTCTAACCTCATGAGAGTTTCATTCTCTTCATCCTTTCATCACTTGAGATTCATCTTCTTCAAGAGCTTAAAAAAGCTTTCTAGGGTTTTGAGAAGTGATGAAATATTATGAGAAAAATAAAACTAAAGTGAGCCCACTTCCTACTTCATCATCCTCTACTATTAGCCATTTAGTTTAGGGTGTTTGCTTCACTAATTTCACCATTAGTGAAGAGGTAGCATGAGCTCGAGTCTCCTCGACATAGATCATCTTCGGCCTTGAAAACATTGAGCAAGTTTGTTCGTTTCTTAATGTGAACCCTTACTAGAGTCCGGGTCTACACAACTTGCAGCGAAGGGACTACGACATGGGGATTTAGAAGTGAAGGACAGGTCTACAAAGGTTGTATTCCCTCATTCACTTAGATGTAAAGTGTTTACATTTTGTATCGTCGGATTTTCTAGTAACGATTCTAGGGTTAGCGTTAGCTAATACGACAATTTTTTAAAATGGCATGGACGATGCCTCCCGAAACCTTGCTGCCCTACTAGACAACCCAACAAATAAACTGGTCGAGGAACGGCCTGAAAATCCGGTTCATCAAATCCATGAACGCTGCTGGGACATTGATCAGTCCGAACGAGATCACCAAAAACTCATAATGCCCGTAGCGCGTACGAAAAGCAGTCTTCGGAATGTCATCATTCCGAACCCGCAACTGATGATAACCAGATCTCAAATCAATCTTGGAAAAATGTCCCGCACCCTGGAGCTGATCAAACAAATCGTCAATGCGAGGTAAAGGATACCTATTCTGCACCTTAACTCGGTTCAATTGACGATAATCAATAGACAACCTCATACTGCCGTCCTTCTTCTCGACGAACAGAACAGGAACTCCCCAAGGCAAAACACTCAACGCACAAGTACCATATCAAGCAACTCCTACAGCTAATCCGTAAGCTCCTTAAGCTCCGCCGGGGCCATCCGGTAAGGGGGTATAGAAATAGGCACCGTGTCGGGGATCAAATCAATGCAGAACTCAATCTCACTCTCTGGCGGCAATCCAGGTAACTCATCGGGAAACTCTCTCACGATAGGAACCTGGCCCAATAAATCTACTGTGGCTCTAGTATCTTGTATAAAAGCCAAGAATTCCCGACATCCCCTCATCAAAAGCCAACTAGCGCAAAGGGCTGAAATCAAACTGTGAGGGGCAGCAACACGGTCCCCCTGCACAACATTGATCTGACTCGTCGGGAAAAAAAAACCTGACCGTCTTCTCATGGCAGTCCACAGATGCGTAGCAAGTAGCTAACCAGTCCATGCCAAGGATAACGTCGAGATCCAACATTTCAAGAAGGATCAAGTCGATGGACGAATCTCTATTTCTAATACGGAAGGCACATGACCGACACACATGTTGCGCAACAAAAGACTCGCCAACAGGAGTAGTCATGACAAGCGGCTGATCTAGCAAACAAGACTTTCGGCCCAAGCTCGGCACGAAGTGTGTAGAAACATACGAGTGCGTAGATCCCGGATCAAACAAAATGCGTGCATCGACGGAACATACTGAAAGAGTACCTGAAGCCACTGCATTGGACGCCAGCGCGTCCTGATGAATCAAAGCAAATACTCAAGCCTGCCCTCTATCGTCGATTGGCTGTCCTCCGCCTCCGCCACCCCGTCCTCTTTGAACAAAACCTCCACGACTACGACCTCTCTGAGCATAAGTCTGACGCGGAGCAACAACGGGCGTACGAGGCAACGCTCTCTAAGGTGGAGAAGGTGGTAAGGTAACATGTGATACGGCTGCCTCGTCCTCATGTGGCTCAGTACAATCTCTGACGCGATGATAAAAACTCCCGCACCGGAAACATCCAGACGATGACTGCTGACCCTCCTGGGGATAAGAGCTAAATAACTGGCCACGTCCCAAGCCTCTGCTACTCCCACAACCTGAACAAAATCTGTCGAGGCGTCTAAACATCTGTCTCCAGGCTGATACACCAGTACGAACCCTCTTCGGTTCCAGAACGACCGAAGTCTCGGAAAGACGCTCCTCAACCAGTAAAGCTGCGTCCACTGCGGCTGCATAAGTGTCATAATGCTGGGCGCTGATAGCGAGGAACAACTGGGTAAGCAAGCCTCACACAAATCTTTTGATCCGCATCTCCTTAGTGTCCACCAAATATGGAGCATACACAGATAGCTGGGTAAACTGAACATCGTACTCTGCCACCGTTATACCCGGAGTCTGGCGTAATGATTAAAAACTGCGAGCTCGAGCATCCCTGACGCTCTGTGGAAGAAAACAGGCAAGAAAAACCGTCATAATCTCAGTCCAGGTCATAGGAGAAAGACCTGCGGCTCTGCCCCTCTCCAAAGACTCGCACCAGGTCTGGGCAAGACCCTCCAGACGAAAACTCGCGAACTTTACCCATTTCGCGTTGGAGCATCTCAGCGAACGACAGATCCTGGCCATCTGATCGATAAACGACTAGGGATCCTCAGCTGCATCAGTGCCGGTGAAAACCGGAGGTTTCAGCCTCATGAACTCAGATAATGATATGGTGATAACCTCCGTAGCTGCAGGTATGACTGCCTGAACGGTAGGCACCATCACGGTCCCTGTAACAGGTAGGACAACCTCCTGTCTCTGCGCTCGACTGGCATCGACCAACAATCCCATCATCTGGCGCAAATCTTTCATACCGGCCTCTAGCCTAGTAATACGATTAGGCAAAGGTGGATCAATCTGCTCCTGAACAACGGGCGTACCGCCCTGGTCAGTCCTTGTCTCAGACGAGCCAACTCTGACCTCGGTTCTCGCGGCCGCTCTCTGCGCCCTCGTAGTCTTCGGCGGCATAATGGCTGGAAATGAAAATAGGATTCAATAAGAACACGGAAATCGAATCACAAGGTTGTATATAATCACGGAAAGAATTTTAACCAACAATTCCTAAGGTCATTTAGGCGGAGTACCGTGTCGTAAGTATGCCGCGGAACATACGCACGCTACGTCACTCTGCTTAAGCTACCTACTCCATCATATCAAGGTCATCCTATACTCCAAAAGGTAAAAGCTAGCGCTCTGATACCAACTTTTTCACGACCCAAATCTAGGCCCGTGACCGACACTTAAACTACGTGACGTCAACAGGCGTAACGCAATTTATGTAAGCCGAAATCACAGAAATCTAAAACATAAGAAGAAGTAAGTGATAAAAATATTGTTAAAAACATTTGGAAATCTCAAGTAAAAATCTTAAAGCTTATGTTTATTTACATAAAAATTTTGGCAGCACCTCCTTTATTAAAACTAGCCCCGAAACGGGTATAAACCCAGGATATAAATAAAGCATCCCAAAACGGGAGCAAATCACGCCCAAAGGTGGAAGAAACCACCACAAGCATAATATACGACGCCGTAGAAAAGAAACAGACAATAAAAATGAAAAACAGTATAATGAGGTAAAACTACATAATAAAGGCCGGTTCACACGAGCACGACACCCAGATTCAAAAAACATACAATATCGATCCTCACAACTCGTCTCTAAGTCAATACATGAAAGTGGTAAATGGAGAGTACTAGATACAATAAGATATTCAATGAATATAATCGGATAACCGCAACCCACCTACAGCAAAAAGGCCTCACAGCCAACCGTATCGGTGTCCGCTGAAAAAGATACAATAAGGAGCCCTGTCGCGACTACTCTGAGGGTCAAGCCTGCAAAACACTGTGGCACAACGGATGTGAGTTGCAAACTCGTGAATAGTAAGTAACATCATACAGATAATTGCAGGTATGCACGAACAGCGATAATCTATCACTTGCAATCTGGCAGCATAAGTATGGCAATATAGATATGCAACAATCATGATCAAGGTACACCATCAGGGTACTACTACCACATGAAACAATGCATATCAAATAACTACTGGGTATGGGATAAAACATATCATCATCAATGAATCATCATCATGGAAAAACCCGGTGTCCATCAACGACACCCCAAATCCTAATACCTCAGGCGCCGTCACTCTGATCGGCCTTTATATCTGTAAATTTCATGGAACCTAAGTGTCCAACATCGACACTCGAAACATCAAGAAAACCCGTGTCCAACATCGACACGTAAATCCACATAACTCGGGCTCCGTCAGTCCGGATAAGCCCACGGGCTCCATTAGTCCGGATCGGCCCATATCCATCTCACGACTCCGGTCGGTATCCTCCGGATAACCGCCAGGTCTAACCAATCACCGGTAGGTAGTAGTCCCTCTGCCAGGCTCATCGTCTACAACACAACATACCTTCCTTGCCCTGGGGTACCATATCGGGTCCACTATGAACCCGCAAACGGATCATCCATCTCCTCGAATCGGGTTTCTAACAAAAGTCTCAGAACCGAGAAAACTCATGGTGGACGCATCGAAATATCAAATCAAGAGAAACTGGGCTTTCAAAATCTCAAGCTACGCCCTCGTTACTGCCCATAGGCATACTTTCTTGAAATATCCCCATCGTTATCAAATCCATAAATCACATGAAATCCGTATCTTAATGCGTAAATCTATGATATATGATGTATGCAACATAGAACAATAATATGTGCATATCAAGGGAAAACCGCTCTTTTAAATGAATCAAGTTTTCAATAATATCATGCGGTTCCCACATTCTCCAAAGTTAAATGCAACATCATATAAAGGTGTATATGTAGCTATAGCAAGGTATGTGCATATGCATGTAGCTATGCATGCATGATGTATTTCATATTCGCAATAGAACAAGAATCAATGTCTCAATGTCAATAACGATTACAATACCACATAGGTGTATATGTTGTGCGTATCATGGAAATTACCAACGTTTTGTATGTAGAATACAATTTAGTGCTCGTGCAACATGAACCGTCAGTAATGGTGCAGTGTCCAATGGGTACCAAGTCAAGGCACAACAAGTAACGGTATGCAATGTTGCTCATGCACAATCAACTCATATGCATATAACATGTGGTTATAATATCATATCTAGCCCTCAACGCTTAACGCCATACGGGCGATTTCTCCATAGATGTTAAATCTACTCACCGATGATCTCGAGCTAGGTAAATCCAACCACCTGCTTTCCTTTCTTCACAGCTTCCGAAGTCCCCACCTGCGATCCTATGAACACACAACACAATAACGCGTGGATTAAGCAAACTACCCAATAATAAACGAACACAACGCCAATTAATGAATCAGTTTCCTTAAGCTACAAAAGGGTTTGCTTAGCGGCTAACGTGTGTAGCGTTATCATCAAAATAAGTCCACGACTGCAAGCTACCAGAAACACTTAAACTACGTCGTATCAATCGTATCGCACTTGCCGAAACACCTAGAATTGCTAAGTGGTCCCAGATTTTGCCTACTGTCAAAACATAAAAATCCAGCAGTACGAAACACCCCAAAATACCTACAGACAGCTACCCTCCAAACCACAACCCCCCAGTCTCCCAAAAATCCGGCGACGCCGGAATTCCTATAAGTCTCGCCGGTTTTCTTAGGTCGGGTTGGGTCAGGGTTTCAGGTGAACACTCAGGGCCTCTAGTACAACATTACTACACTGCTAGATTTTACAGTAACAATTCGTGGTGAAAGCAGATCACAGTGACCCCAAAATGATACTAAAAATACGATATGTGCACAAAACTATAACATTAGGGTTCTAAACAACAACTACTAGGCAAAACAACATTATAAAGTCCTAATTAATAGTTAGGGATCACTACCTTTCCACACTTGCTCAAGAACCCTAGCTTTCCATGCTCCAAGTCATCTAATGGGTTTCAGCTAGGCTTGTGAAGGGTTTTAGTGAGGTTTAGTAGTGATTTTGCTTAGGTTTGTGATGAATTTGTTAGGGTTTCAGTTTGAGGGATGAGGATGAGGAGAAGAACACAATTGTGAGAGTGTGAGTGATGAGGAAAAGAAATGGGGAGTGTGAGAGTGGTGAAGACAAATGGGGGTATGAGTTTAGAGTGAGCCATGCCCCCTTCTCTCTCCTCATTAAATGCACTCCATGCTTGCCCATTCCTCATCATTTCTATGTCAACCCTCTCTCCCCCTCTCTCTCTCTCTCAAGTCAACCCAATTCAAACTCTTTAATTTAAAAACTAAATAATTAAATAAAAACATACAACTAAATGAAATGAAGGTTAAGGTGACATGGCTATTTAAGCATGGTTAACACTAATTAACCCTAGGTTAAGATGCACAAGTGTGTGCAAGGCAAAACAAATAATACTAAAATATTAATAAATTTTAATAAAATATGTGAAAACTATTTTGTTTAACTTTTTACTAAAAACCCGCATTATCGCTTAATTAACACTAATCGCATTCTAAGGTGTTACACATATTAAGATAGATACAAACCAATTAGCATACTACTATATCGAGCAAGACTGTCATAAATCCATGTATATGTCCCGAGCTTCCAAAATGTAATATACAATCTAGTACTATACAATAATGGCCTCTAGGACATATTACACTAACAATCTCCCACTTGCACTAAGGCCATGTGCAAGCATATCGCAGACCAATCATCTCGAATAGCCTTTTGAACTGCGTCTGAGGGATGGCCTTTGTGAATGGATTTGCAGTGTTCTCCTCAGTAGCAACTCTCCGAACCTCGATCTCCCAGTGATCCACGATCTTCCTGATCAGAGGATACCACCTCAAGATGTGTCTGGACTTCTGATGGGACCTAGGTTCCTTTGCTAAAGCTATAGCCCGGTTGTTGTCATAATAAAGAGGTATCGGATCAACAATGGATGGAACAACCTGATGTTCTGTTAAGAACTTCCTCATCCAGACTGCTTCTTTTGCGGCATTAGAAGCTGCGATATACTCCGTTTCCATCGTCGAGTCAGCAACGGTGTCCTGCTTGGAACTCTTCCAACAGACCGCCCCTCCATTATAGGTAAAGACATAACCTGACATGGACTTGGAGTCATCCTTGTCACTCTGGAAGCTAGAGTCAGCAAAGGCCTCAATCTGGAGATCTTTTCCGCCGTAAACCAAGAACATTTCCTTAGTCCTTCTCTGGTACTTAAGAATGTTCTTTACTGCTATCCAGTGCTTCTCCAGAGGGTTTGACTGATACCGGCTTACTACGCTTAGTGCATAAGCTATATCTGGTCTGGTACGCAACATCGCATACATTATAGAGCCTACTGCAGAAGCGTATGGTATAATAGACATGCGATCCATTTCCAAATCAGTCTTGGGAGACATCTCTTTGGAGAGGGTGATTCCGTTACAAACCAGTAAATTACCGCGCCTTGAATCTTCCATACCGAATCTTTTCAATATAGTGTCGATGTACCTAGACTGTGAAAGTCCCAACATCCTCTTAAATCTATCACGATAGATCTGGATTCTCAGAATGTAAGAGGCCTCACACAGGTCTTTCATGGAGAACCTTTGCGACAAGAACCCTTTGACAGATTATAGTATAGGAATGTCATTTCCTATCAAGTGAATGTCATCCACGTACAAGAAGAGGAATATAACAGTTCATGCTACAATCTTACTATAAATGCATGGCTCATCTAGATTTTTGATAAAGTTAAATTCTTTGATTGTCTCATCAAAACAGATGTTCCATCTCCGCGATGCCTGCTTTAGTCCATAGATGGAACTAAGCAACTTTCACACTTTCCAGTTGCTCCCACTCTGAATGAAACCCTCTGGCTGGTCCATATAGACGCACTCTTCCAAATTTCCATTTAGAAAAGCGGTTTTTAGGTCCATCTGCCAAATCTCATAATCGTGGAAGGCAGCAATGGCAAGAAGGATCCGAAAGGATTTGAGCATAGCCACAGGAGAAAAGGTTTCAATCATAGTCCAAACCAGCTCTTTGACGAAATCCTTTTGCAACAAGTCTAGCCTTATAAGTTTTAACTTGTCCATCTACACCAATCTTCTTTCTAAAGATCCATTTGCAGCCTACAGGTTTTACCCCTTTTGGAGCAATGTCCAAAGTCCATACTTTGTTGGTGTACATGGACTCCATCTCGGTCCGCATTGCATCCATCCATTTTACCGAGTCAGTGCTCTGAATGGATTGCTGGAAGTTAGTCGGCTTATCATTATCAATGATGCAATCCTCTCTATCCCCATCTACGAGAAAACCGTAGTATCTCTCAAGCGGATGAGATAGCCTACTACTCCTGCGGAGTGGCGTGAGAATGTTCTGTTCTTTTGAACCTTCTGGTTCCACCTAGCTTTCGGTAATAGCTTGTGGTTCTGGAATTTCTTCCAGTTCTATTGTGCTCTCACTAGTTTCTTTTTCTAAAAATTGGTGTTCCAAAAAGTGGGCATGACGAGAAACAAAAACCTTTTGTTCTTCTGCGTAATAGAAAAGATACCCCCTGGAGTTTTTTGGGTATCCTACAAACTTACACAGTACTGAGCGTGCCTCGAGCTTGTCCACATGTTGCTTTTTAACAAAAGCTGGACATCCCCATATATTCAGATATTGAAGATAGGGTTTCTTCCGACTCCACATCTGATATGGTGTAGTAGGCACAGTCTTGGTAGAAACCTTGTTCAAAAGATATGCAGCCGATTCTAGTGCATAGAGCCCCAGAATGATCGTGGTAACTCAGCGTTAGTCATCACGGAACGTACCATATCCAATAGGGTTCGGTTCCGTCTCTCCTTTACACCGTTGTGTTGTGGTGTGTATGGAGGAATAAGCTGGGAGAGAATTCCATTCTCTTTTAGGTAATCAAGAACTCGGCACTCAAGTATTCACCACCTCGATCAGATCTCTTGATACTTTTGCCGGTTTGTTTTTCGACTTCTTTCTTATATTCCCGGAATTTCTCAAAGGCCTCAGATTTATGTTTCATCAAGAAAATATGTCCATACCTAGAGAAATCATCCGTAAAAGTAATGAAATAGGAATAACCACTTCTTGCATGTGTAGACATTGGACCACACACGTCGCTGTGTATAATGTAGGGTTCCTAGGCACCCTAGTGAGGTCTCACAAGGCATCGAACATGCCAATATAAAATTTTACGGGTGCCGAGAGACCCGACTACGGATCGTTTGCTAGAAAAACTAGGCGAAAAAGCTAACTAGTTAACACTTAACTACAAGATACGGAAATACAACCTTTGTAGATCCGGTGCTCCACCTCCATAGTTCCGCAACGAGGTCCTCTCCGCTGTCCAAATCAAATCCGGGCTCTAGAGTCGGCTTCGTCGGAGAAAAAGCGAGCTAGGTCGTCGATGTCCATGCCGAAGATGATCTACGTCGAGGCATCGCTAAATCAAGCTCCACCTTCACCAAGCCCTAAAAACTTGTGAAGGAAACACACTCTACTACTTGGCAAGAGGTAGAGGATGAAGAAATAGGAAGTGGGTAGACTTTAGAATTGGATTTCTCACACTTATGCTCAAATTGCCATTGTTGAAGAAAGCTTTCTTCTTGAAGAAGAAGAAGAAGAAGATGATAAATCTTATGATAAGTTAATTCAAAATAGAAAATAAATTGAACACTTATCATGTGGCAACCATGGTCAAGTGTAGAGAATAAATCATGGTTAGAAGGAGTGGTTAGGGTTAAGCATGAAGACAAAATGGTCACTTAGTCAAAGCTTCATGAACTTTCAATGTAAAACAAAACTAGCAACCATTTTCTTTTCTTTTGCCATTTCTTTTCCAAAATAAAATAAATGCAATAAATAAATAAATGAAAAAGAAAACCCTAACCAATATACAACTATGGTTTAATCTTTACACAAACCCTAAAGAGCATATATCATCAAACATGATACAATCAAGTGCACAAAAAGTATATCACATATACAATGTGCACATCCGAGCGAGAAAATCCATCTTAAGTAAACCGATACTAGTTGATGCAAAGTAATATATCAAATATATAAATATGCATCAAATCATTAAATCAACACTTGATTCAATGATCCGGTCATGTCGCACACAACCGACTAGTATACAATGTATCGGCTTATCGGATCAACGCTTGAATCGATAACTAGGTTATATCGCATACAACCATTCGATACATTCATCGCGAGAATGAAATACGGTATCACATACACGCATTATTCTCGGTCCCGCACATATCTCATATGCGCTCCTATTTCGTTTCGCTTGAGCCAGGAAACCTCTGTGTAGGACTCTAAAGACCCGTCAATACGCCGGCAGCAGGTGATGATCATATCAAACACCCACAAGCCGCAAGCGGTCTGCTAAACGTAACGGCCACCCGGGTATTGAGCGATCTGAAGATCGACGAGCAAGCCCGCTCACACTCCAGTGAATCCAACCAGTAACACTACCGTACAGTCCGGTCTGATCGTCTGATATGTTGCATATCTTGCCTAGGGGTGGTAAACGTCAGACCCCAATAGCTCGATAAGTCGTGTCGATATGAGGCTCATAACGGGTCGAGAAACTACTGGTAACACTTACCAGCAATTCTCTGAGCAGCCCTGGCCAGGGACTTCCTGTTATAGCCAATCGAACACAGCGCAACATCAACCCCCTATACCGGGAGAGACGAATCCCCTCCTATCGCTCATTGCCTTCATGTGACTCGGGACTGTACCCAAAAACCACCGTTTTGCACGCCCTCTTGGACGTGGTAAGATGGAAATCAAAGCACAGTGGGAACCACACAAGACTCTATGACGATCTCGGGTCAACAGACTACTCTGTACCAGTGTCACCAGAGAACTGCCATCTGACGTGAGGTATAATACCATCTGGGAGTTCTCGGCGAGTCCGTCCAGTGTACCCAGTCTCTACTGAGCACCCGTATATCATCTCCGATGTCAAACACCAATGGATATGGGATCATCCATCGCCCATCTGTATGGGTCGAGAAGCTATACGCTAGTCTACTCTGGTATATCGATGCCCCGTCTCGATACACCCACGACTAGGGACTTTGAAGGATGTACTTATGGACTACCATGTCCCCACTAGTATGATCCGCATCACAGTCCAGGTAGTCAAGTACACATCCTAAGGGCTTTACCAACATGTAACAGAAGGACAATCAGTATACACGTTAAGGTAAAGTTCAACCAGATAGCATACTATCATGTCGAGCAAGAAAGTCCTCCCTATATACGTCCCAGCATCCACTACAATATACATCCTATGTACAGTAATGGCCTCTAGGGCATACATATAACTAACAATCTCCCACTTGCACTAGGGCCATCTGATAGCAGTGGTTGCAGTATCTCATACTGAACCATCCCATAAAAGTCTCTCTCTGGGAACAGGCCTTTGTGAGTGGATCCGCTGTGTTGTCCTCTGAGTCTACTCTCCTAACCTCGATCTCCCTGGAGATCAACCATCTCCATGATCAAGTGATACTGCCTTAGAATATGTCTGGATCACTGATGGGACCTGCGTTCCTTGGCATAAGCCACAACTCCATTGTCACACAATGGGAGGAACATAGTTCATCTCATGAACCAATATACACCCAAACAGCCTCTTTGGTAGCATCTTAAGTAGCTATGTATCTAGCCTTTATCGTCTAGTATGTCACGGTATCTAGCTTGGAACTCTTCCAACATACCGTCCCTATACTGAGGGTAAAGACAATGCCTGTGACTGACATTCAGTCGTCTTTATCACCCTGGAACCATTCCAGTGATTCTCCCCAGGATCGATTGATACCGTCTCACTACAACTAGTGAGAATCCTAAATCCAATTAGATCTATCTCATAGATCCAAAATCCAGGATTTAGGAGGTATCACTTTGATCCTATATGGAGAATCATTGTGATAAGCGGAGATTGATCGAGCGTAGCATAGGAAACTCCTTCCCTATCAGGAGTATGTCATCCACGTACTCTACGAGGATCATCACCATACTCCCTACTACCTTTTTGTTTATACAAGGTTCATCTACCATTTTGATGATGTTAAACTCTTTGACTAATTCATCAAAACAGATGTTCCTTCTCCGCGATGCCTGCTTTATCCTATAAAGCATCTTGCACACGTTTCCGCTGCTCCCACTGTCTACGAAGCCCTCTGGCTGTGTACTTATAGACGCACTCTTTTAAATCATCATTTAGAAAAGCAGTCAAGACACCCAACCACCAGATATCGCAGTCATGGTATGTAGCCATGATAAGTAGGATCTGGATGGACTTAAGCATAGCTACTTGAAAAGGTTTCATCATTATCCAAACTTGGTCAATGATGCAAACTTTTAACAAGTCTAGCTTTGAAAGTCTCAACTTTTCCATGTACACCAAGTAATCTTCTCAAGATATACTTGCTCCTGATGGGGATTTAACCCTTCAGATATAGCAACTAAAGTCCATACTTTGTTGGTGTATAAGGATTCCATCTCAGATCGATAAACATCCAGCCATTCTTACAGAGTCCTACTCCTGATGGCCAGCTCGAAACTAGTTGGGTCATCATCTCATGATGCAATCCTCGCTCCCACTGTCATAGAGAAACCGAAGTATCTCTCAGGTGGGTGAGGAACCCTACTAGATCGGCGGAGAGGCTGAGGTTCGTTGGAATCTACTGAATCCTTTGGTTCTATCAAATCATCAGCTGTAGTTTGTATAGCTGGAACCTTTCCAGTTGTACATAACTGACCTTGCCTCGAGCTTGTCCGGATTATGCTTTTAAACATAGCTCGGACAACCCCAAATCTTAACTAGCTTAAGACATGGGTTCTTCCCTTTCCATATCACATATGAAATGGTAGGCGTCTGATTTGATTTGAACCCTATTCAATAGGTATGCAGCTTCTCAAGTGCATAACTCCCAAAAAGGAAATAGGTAACTCAGTAGTACTCATCATAGAGCACACCTTATCATATACGGTGTGATTGCTCCACCCTGATATACCATCGTGCTATGGTGTATACAGAGGAGTAATGCTGAGAGAGAATCTCATTCTCCTTTAGAATAGTCCAGTATTTCCGTGCTCAAGTATTCTCCTCCTTGATCTCATCAAAGGACATAATACTTATACCCGTATTCTGGTTCTCTACTTCTCGCTTATATTCTGTGAATATCTCAAAAGGTTCGGACTTGTGTTTCAACAGGAACATAGGTCTGAATCTAAAGAGATGATCAGAGAACGTAATGAAGTATAAAGAACCAGTCTTGGCATTTGTAGACTGGGGACCTACATACATCAACATGTATCATCCCAAGAGTTTACTAACTCTTTCTATGTTTCCAGTAAACGGAGCTATGGTCATCTTATCTTTGTGACATGACTGGCGAGTTTCATAAGATGTAAATTCAAACTGATTTAAATATGCATCTATATGTAACTCCAGCTAGTCGGGTCATATTGATCTGACCTAGTCTACAATGCCTCAAGAAGAATTCGTTCAGTTCTGAACTCTTCCTCTTGTGTGTGTTCTGTATACTAAGAACTGTAGTTTGATTTAGAACATCAATGCTTTTAGATAACGTGCCTGAACCGATCAACTTTTGATATATGAAATGTTCAAAACATTATCCAACAATACAAAATTTTATCATTTCTTTACTAATAAAGAGATAGATACGATTTTGTATATCAGGTTCGGTATCTAATAACATTCGTTCAGAATCAATGTATTTGCAATACAGGGTGACAGTGACCAACAGACTTGGCTGCAACACTTGCCCCGTTTTCTGCCTCATGAAACTTATCACCCGTTCTCAGTTCTCTACCTATCTGTAGCCCTATGTAACAGATTACATATCTGGGACCCTGATCTGGTATCATATACCCAGGACGTAAAGGATACTGAGAAACAGATCTGTATAATGAACAAACCCGAAGATGATGCATCAGCATGCACTCTCTTCGTTTGGGCGGCACGGGAAATCTGGTATTCCCCAATTTCCTGCTCTGTCTTATAACATTTATAAGTTGGAGCGGGACCAACGTTCCCCAGCTCAGTATAACAAGCGGGTTCGGTCAATAATCCGTATTATTATCTTGATTAAGGCGTGATATGGTCGCTACCTGGAGAGAGAGAGAAGAAAACACTCAGCGTGCGCTCTTGCAAGAATAGATTGGTTATTATTTTATCTAATCAGGATGGCTCCCACTGCTTTTTATCAAATCTTCCTTCAAACCCTAAAAGGAAAGACTAGCCGGGATTAATTACACACTACAAGTTCGCCAATCTTTCAGCCAGGCCAGTGTCGGTACTTTGAGGGAGGTCCCCCGTGCTTTCACACGAACCTAATTAATGTAAACCTCGTTTTCCCATAGGCGTAACCTCGTTAACACCTTTCTAGACACCTACTTGATCGGCTAATTGTAATGTATAAAACTCTCCCAGGAGTAACTCTTACTCGCAGCGGGTATCGGGATCCAACTATCTCATAGAAGGTATGCAATCTCATTGCAAATTTCAACACTTGAAATTCCCGATAATATTTTGCCCCTAGCGTCCTATGACCTTGACGCAGGCCAACAAACCATAGTCCGCTAGTCAAGTTCAACCCGTCATTTCCTGATTGAATTAAACCCACCCGCACGACCCTTGACGCAGGCCAACAAAGTCGCACGACTACCCTAATCCAATCACATCATATGCTTATACAGATAAGCACCAGTTAGCTACCGCACACTACGCCTTGACGCAGGCCAACAAACGTAGCACGAATACTAACTACTACTTATCTGAAATGACGGAGGGCTACGACAGGTTTTTCTGAAAACCTATTGCGTAATGAACTTGATATCGTTGTAGAATCAAATGAATTTTGAAATGGAGTGTTTTTGAGGCTTTTCTAGTTTTGCTAAAGGAGTCACTCCCGGTGAAGGGATCGTCGGTCCTTTCCTCGTCGAATGAGGTGCGGGATATATCACATATATCACTGTGCAAAGCAAAAATACTTAAAAGCAATCAAAAGACAAACCGAGTGTGTAGCATCTGCCAGTTATTGCTAAAGGAGTCACTCCCGGTGAAGGGATCTCGGTCCTTTCCTCATCGAATAAGGTGCAGGATATATCTCATATACCGCTGTGCAAAGCAAGAACTGTAGCTACCTGTTTTATTTTGAAATTCGATTCTACAACATCTTAGGTTTCTATTATTTCATTAATCACATTAATGAAGTCCCATCATGTAAATACCTAAACATCACAGATAGATATGACGTACACTTATGCCATCCGCATTCGCCTCGATGTCCCCTCGTGCACCGTTAGGTTAGGTAACTAACGACAGAGCAGGGCAGGGCTAGCACGGGTGTAAAACATAAGTAACGTCTATATAATATATCATATATACTATATATTATATCCATCACAGAAACACATCACAGATATCGCAGCAGAAGAATCATATGAAATATTGGATATACTAGGACGTCCGTGTTTTCAATACGAGCCAGTATAAAACACGGATTCCACGGTCGTGATGAATAGCCAAACCCACACCCCTAGACCCCTACGAGAGCGGCAAGCAACCCTACCAATTCTGGAGTTAGGAGACCCGGACTCGACTCCTCGAGTTGGTCTCCCACTGGACTCCAGAACCCGGTTACTTGTGCCCTCCTCCTTGGGTCTATCCTAGTGCGGAAAAGTAAATAATATACAAACGGTGACAACTTCCGCAACCTGGAAGCGCCCCAATAAAAGAATATTACATACAAGTTTTTACATGAATGAAAATGAAAAACACTCATCTCACATAAAAACCCCCGGCTATTCAAACACGACGATCCAATATAACATATCCAGCAATACATAACATCACATGTCATCAACGTAAGTAAATATGCGTATCCCAATTGTCGTTGACATATAGCAACGAAACCGGCGATATCACATATTACACTTACGGTCACAGAAAATAAAGTACAAAACTACAACAGTTGGAATCCGCAACCACCTCAGACATCACATGCCTGACCGAATGAATTCCTTAGACATCGCATGCCTAACAATTATAAACCCCGCATTTTAGTCTCTTTATCGAAAACACTTTTCAATATCAAGTCGGGCAATTCAACAAGATTCCCGACATCATGATCGAATGCTCGTCGCAAACTTCAGTAGACGGCTGCACCCCCGATACCGCCGACGAAGTGCACCAAGGCGGAACACCGCTACCGCGAGCACCCGAACGGATGCTTTCGGCGACGGGGTTCTCCTACAGTCACTTGGTCGGGGCTATGGAGTGAGGCTGTCTATTAAGTTTACCCGGCGAGTATCCGCGTACGCTACGTGATTGCTACGGACTTTTGATCACATCAAAATTCCGTGGCAACCGATCAAGTGAGACTAAAGTGCTATGTTTATAACATTCATTTAGTTATCTCATAACTACTTGTGAATTCCAATTATTGTATCCCATTCCAGATAAATAGAAAATGTTAAACTTTCCGATTGAACATTCGAACACCCAAGTTTTCCCGATATAGATCAACACATGAAATAAGTCTAACAACATTCAGTTCGTGCCTCAGTACCAACGGTCCAGCCGTAGAAGGGTCAAGCCAACGCCTCACATGTGGCACGCCGTACTGCCCCAAACCCGAAGGTTCAAAGGGCAGTTCAAGACGGTCACATAATCGAGTTAAGGTTTGTTGTCTTCTAGAGGGTCCATCGAGTTACTTGCACTACTTAGAACGTCGTTAAACTACGGAAAAATCCAACACTTGGAAATTTCCCGACAGGGGAAAAATTGGGTATTTATATCCGGTCGAACTTTTTAACATATTCTAAAATTTATCCGGAAAGCCAAATAGACAAAATTTGATACCCCGATCGAAACACCGAATCCCCAAAACAACTGCAAAAAATTCAACTCTTGAATAAATTTTAAAAATTCCCAGAAAACTCAGCAGAATTTATCAGGTATTACTGTGCAAACAGTAAGGGATGACGTCATGATTGAGCCGCGGAAACGCCGCATAAGCAGGGCTTATGCCGCGGTTCCGCCGCCTAAGTTACTGTTCATCCAATAATTTTTGCATCGTAATTCTTATTTTTTCTTACTGAATTTTTTAGCAATTTTTAATTCACAAAAATCCAGAAAAACAGAAAATGTCCAGAGAGCTAGTTTGATTCGGGGCTTCGGGTTCGTTCGGACTTCAAATTCCGTCTAGACTTCGTCTGAGGCTCTAGCTAGGCTCTGATACCACTGTAGGGTTCCTAGGCACCCTAGTGAGGTCTCACAAGGCATCGAACATGCCAATATAAAATTTTACGGGTGCCGAGAGACCCGACTACGGATCGTTTGCTAGAAAAACTAGGCGAAAAAGCTAACTAGTTAACACTTAACTACAAGATACGGAAATACAACCTTTGTAGATCCGGTGCTCCACCTCCATAGCTCCGCAACGAGGTCCTCTCCGCTGTCCAAATCAAATCCGGGCTCTAGAGTCGGCTTCGTCGGAGAAAAAGCGAGCTAGGTCGTCGATGTCCATGCCGAAGATGATCTACGTCGAGGCATCGCTAAATCAAGCTCCACCTTCACCAAGCCCTAAAAACTTGTGAAGGAAACACACTCTACTACTTGGCAAGAGGTAGAGGATGAAGAAATAGGAAGTGGGTAGACTTTAGAATTGGATTTCTCACACTTATGCTCAAATTGCCATTGTTGAAGAAAGCTTTCTTCTTGAAGAAGAAGAAGAAGAAGATGATAAATCTTATGATAAGTTAATTCAAAATAGAAAATAAATTGAACACTTATCATGTGGCAACCATGGTCAAGTGTAGAGAATAAATCATGGTTAGAAGGAGTGGTTAGGGTTAAGCATGAAGACAAAATGGTCACTTAGTCAAAGCTTCATGAACTTTCAATGTAAAACAAAACTAGCAACCATTTTCTTTTCTTTTGCCATTTCTTTTCCAAAATAAAATAAGTGCAATAAATAAATAAATGAAAAAGAAAACCCTAACCAATATACAACCATGGTTTAATCTTTACACAAACCCTAAAGAGCATATATCATCAAACATGATACAATCAAGTGCACAAAAAGTATATCACATATACAATGTGCACATCCGAGCGAGAAAATCCATCTTAAGTAAACCGATACTAGTTGATGCAAAGTAATATATCAAATATATAAATATGCATCAAATCATTAAATCAACACTTGATTCAATGATCCGGTCATGTCGCACACAACCGACTAGTATACAATGTATCGGCTTATCGGATCAACGCTTGAATCGATAACTAGGTTATATCGCATACAACCATTCGATACATTCATCGCAAGAATGAAATACGGTATCACATACACGCATTATTCTCGGTCCCGCACATATCTCATATGCGCTCCTATTTCGTTTCGCTTGAGCCAGGAAACCTCTGTGTAGGACTCTAAAGACCCGTCAATACGCCGGCAGCAGGTGATGATCATATCAAACACCCACAAGCCGCAAGCGGTCTGCTAAACGTAACGGCCACCCGGGTATTGAGCGATCTGAAGATCGACGAGCAAGCCCGCTCACACTCCAGTGAATCCAACCAGTAACACTACCGTACAGTCCGGTCTGATCGTCTGATATGTTGCATATCTTGCCTAGGGGTGGTAAACGTCAGACCCCAATAGCTCGATAAGTCATGTCGATATGAGGCTCATAACGGGTCGAGAAACTACTGGTAACACTTACCAGCAATTCTCTGAGCAGCCCTGGCCAGGGACTTCCTGTTATAGCCAATCGAACACAGCGCAACATCAACCCCCTATACCGGGAGAGACGAATCCCCTCCTATCGCTCATTGCCTTCATGTGACTCGGGACTGTACCCAAAAACCACCGTTTTGCACGCCCTCTTGGACGTGGTAAGATGGAAATCAAAACACAGTGGGAACCACACAAGACTCTATGACGATCTCGGGTCAACAGACTACTCTGTACCAGTGTCACCAGAGAACTGCCATCTGACGTGAGGTATAATACCATCTGGGAGTTCTCGGCGAGTCCGTCCAGTGTACCCAGTCTCTACTGAGCACCCGTATATCATCTCCGATGTCAAACACCAATGGATATGGGATCATCCATCGCCCATCTGTATGGGTCGAGAAGCTATACGCTAGTCTACTCTGGTATATCGATGCCTCGTCTCGATACACCCACGACTAGGGACTTTGAAGGATGTACTTATGGACTACCATGTCCCCACTAGTATGATCCGCATCACAGTCCAGGTAGTCAAGTACACATCCTAAGGGCTTTACCAACATGTAACAGAGAGACAATCAGTATACACGTTAAGGTAAAGTTCAACCAGATAGCATACTATCATGTCGAGCAAGAAAGTCCTCCCTATATACGTCCCAGCATCCACTACAATATACATCCTATGTACAGTAATGGCCTCTAGGGCATACATATAACTAACATATAAGTCCCAAGAGCTCGCTCACTCTTACTCCGCGTCCATTGAACGGAGTCTTTGTCATCTTTCCGTTGAGAAATGATTGACAAGTTGCATAAGATTGATATTCGAATGGATCCAAATATCCTTCTTTATGTAACTTGGTCAACCTTGTTTCGTTGATGTGACCTAGTCTACAATGCCATAAGAAAGCATGATTTATTTCTAGAGTCTTTCTTTTATGTGCGTTCTGGACATTGAAAATTTGTTGTTGGTTTAATACGTATATACCGTTGTTTAGAGTACCTGACCCAATCAGACCATGATTAAGGTGGATGTTTACGAAATCGCTTACAAATGTAAAATCATAACCTTCTTTAGATAACAAAGGTACAAAAATGATATTACAAGTCAAACTAGGTACACAAAAACAGTTGCGCAAAAACCAAAATATGTCCACTCATCAATCCAAGGTGATATTCCCCTACGGACACAGCATCCACGCTCGCTTCGTTAGCAACCCTGAGGGTCATATCACCGGTCTTCAGAACCCTACGGCTTTTCAGTGCCTGCAAAGAATTACAGATATGAGATCCTGATCCGGTATCCAATACCCAGGAAGTAGAGTTGATTGACAGACAGTTTTCAATTACAAACACATCTGAAGCCGAAGCCACAACTTGCTTCGGGTCCTGGTTCTTGGCCTTCCAAGCCCTGCAATCTTTCTTCCAATGGCCTTTCCTATGACAATAGAAGCATTCTTCCTTTCCTACTGTCGGCCCCGCTGCTCTTGCCTTACCCTTTGCTTCCACCTTACTAACACCGCCTCTCGGTTTGGTGGGGGCCTTCTTCTTCTTTCCTTTGGATTTCACCTTGGATCTTGAAGAGGAAGCTCACCAACAAATAGAGCGGGTGTTTCCCTGGCATTCTGCAGGGTGCCCTCTGCACACCACAACATGTTGAGGAGTTCCGGAAGTTCAACTTCTTTACCTTGAATATTAAAATTCAAGATAAACTGGGCGTAAGTGGAAGGGAGGGACTGCAGAATTAAGTCTGTATACAGCTCATTCTCTAACGTGGTCCCGAGGTCCGTGAGCTCTTCAATATAACCGATCATCTTAAGGAAGTGTTCCCCTACAGATGATCCGACGACCAACCTCGCCTGAAAAAGCTTCTTCGAGGTCTCGTATCTTGCGATACGAGATTGCTCTCCATATAAATCTTTGGTATGGAGGAATATGGATTCAAGATCCATATTCTCGTGCAGCCTCTGGTGCTTGTTGTCCATAAGGGCCAGCACGAGGCACTTGGACTTCACGCAATCAATCTCCCAGGTCTTACGAATTTCCTTATCCATGACACTGGATTCTAGACCTGGGACGGAGGGGGCTTTAGTAGTAAGGACATATCCCAATTTGTCATACGTGATTTCCATTTTGACATTCCTGAACGAATCATTGTAGTTTGGCCCTGTCAATATATTTTTATCTAATAGTAACTTAAGGGCCGTCATCTTTGGTTGCTGCAATTAGTAGAGAGAAAAGAAACATTTTAGCATTATGCTCTTGCAAGTTTAGATTGGTTTTAGTTTATCTAAACAGGATGGCTCCCACTGTTTCTCGAATCCTTCCTCAAACCATAAAAGAAGAATTAGTCAGGATTAATCTCACCGTACAATACTTACTTGACCTTTCAGCCAGGCTAGTGTCGGTACTTCGAGGGCGGTTTTACGACACTTTCGCGAAGTTGCTTAATTAAATAACCTCCTTTCCCGAGAGGCGTAGCCCCGCTAACACTGTTCTAGACACCTACTTGGTTTATAGTATTGATCGTTAAGTGAAAAAATCTCCCGAGGAGTAGCATATACTCACAGTAGGATCGGGATCCAAATATCATCGTGTGATAAAGTCGAAGGAATCCTAACAAAATTATCACACTCCAAATGGTATGCAACACTAGCAAGTTTCAGTTTCTTTAGAAACTCCCGATGTGGATTTTTGCCCCATGCACTTATGACCTTGACGAAGACCAACATATCATAAGTCACATGTTAAGTTCTACCCGTCATTGTCCAAGTTAATTTGAACCCACCCGTACAAACGCTTGACGAAGGCCAAAATAGCAGAACGACTGTCCCAAACCAACGCATCTATCTATGTTACAGATGAATATTTAGCAGCTACTAATCACTATACCTTGGCGAAGGTCAAAATACATAGCTTGAATGCTACTGAATGTCCAACTGAAATGATGGAGGGCTACGAATGGTTTTGGCGAAACCGTGAACGTAGTGAACTTGATATAATCGAAGGAACTGGATAGCTTTTAAAAGGAGTGGTCTAAGCTCCGCATTTTAAAAGTTTTTTTGTTTTGATAAAAACCAAGTGGTTTAAAAATTGTTCCAACGATTTAGCTTTGGTTTTTTTGCTTTGCATTAATGTAATGCAGTCCCATCAACTAATTTACCATTGCAAAAAAGACAAAAATACAACGTACGCTTATGTCATCCGCATTCGCTACGGGGCCCCGTCTTACACCGTTAGGTTAGATAACTAACGCCAGAGATAGGGGATGGAGTAGTGCGGATGCATAAGCAACGTCTAATATATATATATATATATATATATAATATCCATTCGTCAGACACAATAATAGGCATTCCAGATCACAGATGAACACATTGGATATACTAGGAATTCCGCGTTTCGTTTAAGCCTGTAACGAAAGACGGATTCCATGGTCGTGATGAACAGCCAAACCCCACCCCAGACCACTATGGGTGCGGAAAACTACCCACCAATATCCGAAGCGAAGCAACCTCCCTCAACAACGTGTGTAGGCCACTCGGCACTTCAAAGTACCCGGTAGTTTGTGCACCCCACCTTGGGTCTATCCTAGGAGCAATAAACAGTAAATGAAATAATACAACGGTGGCTACAACCTCAACCCAGATGTGCCCCGCGAAAAAATATTACAACAATTTACAATTTACATTTGAATGAAAGAATATAACACCTCACATCCCCGGCTATTCATTCACGACAATCCAATAAGTCTATATACATAAGCAAAACATCACAGAAATGTGCAACCCCCAATTAACCGACATATAGCAATTATCGGAAGTTTACGAACACATTTATCACAACTTGAAACATTAAACGACGTTAAACTGTGACTTTGAAACACCCCGTATTGCCACAGTGAAGAATTGATAGTATATTCAAAATTGGCAAAAATAAACAACTCCTGAAACACTAGATCCTCGTCACAAAACCACAGACCAAAACACGAAGCAATCCCCTACAATAAAACCGGTGAGCTCGGAAATTTCCTTAATGTGGCCAGCCAAAATCCGAGGGGATTTTCATGTTTTTGGTGAGTGTTCATTTTACAAGTGAAAGAGTACTCTGCAGTTACTAAAATAATTTTTAGAGCCTCGGAAAAATTCAGCAGAAACTAGGATCTATGTTTCGATGTTTACGGGTTATTTCGGTTTCGTAATTTTAGTTGTCGTTTAATCTATTAGCTATGGTTTAGTCGGCTCTGATAACACTGTAAGTCGATGCCAGGTACCATACGTGTTCGCGGGGAAGCGGAGTTTGCAAAAAACGATTTTTATTAGCTTCGTAACATCGACTAAACTCCAGGATCGATACTAAACCCTAACTAACAATTTAGCGAAGAGGTTTAACTACTATGTGTGAGTGTTATGTAGGGTTACTTAGCGCGGCAGCAAAGATTCGGGAGGCATCGTCCATGCCGTTTTCAAATTTTTTGCAGTTCTAAAGAACCCTAACCCTAGAATCTTAAGTAAAGATTTTAAACGAACTAGCAATGTTAACATTTTAACAACTAAGTGAATACGGAATACAACCTTTGTAGACCGGTCCTTCACTTCAAATGCTCCGTGTAGAAGTCCCTTCGCTGCGAGTAATGATCTCCCGAACTCTTTAGTGGCTCCACAAGGTGAAAGATGCAAACTTACTCGAAGTCTTCGAGGCCGAAGATGATCTACGTCGAGGAGACTCAAGCTCATGCTACCTCTTCACTAAACTAGGGTTTAGTGAAGAAAACACCCTAAACTAAATGGCTAATATTATAGGATGATGAGTAGGAATTGGGCTCTCTTTAGATTTCTTTTTCTCACAATATTTCATCACTTAGAAAAAGCTAGCAAGCCTTTTCTCATGAGGACGAAGATGACGTGATCAAGAGAGAATGAACTCATGAGGTAAGAAAATGAACCATGGGCGAGTTAGTGTCATGCACTAACTCATGTAGAGACTTAACCATAGGTGAGTTTTAATGGTTTGGTTAATAAATATCTACAACTAAAACAAAAATGGTGGACTTGGTCAATGTTTCTACAAACATCTACAAGCTTGTAGCCATGATAAAATCCATCCAATTTTGAATTACTTTGATAAATAAAAACCATACATTAAATCAAACATGGTGTAAGTCTCATACACCCATGAAGGATGTAGCATCAAGCATGACACAATAAAATGTACATTAATATATATCACATATATACTATATGCACATTTGTGAGAAAAAGAATACTTAGTGAGCAAATATTAGTTAATGTAAGTTAATATATGAAATATATAATTATACATTAAATTATCAAATCAACACTTGATTGAATAATCCGGCTATATCACATACAACCGACTAATATCATATGAATCAACTTATCGAATCAACAGTTGATCCGATAACCCGGCTATAGCTCATATAACCGACCGATATCACATATCGCGAGAATAGAATGCGGTATCACATACGCGCATTAATCTCAGCCCCGCACATATCACATATGTGCTCCTACTCCGTTTCGCATGAACCAGGAAACCTCTGTGTAGGACTCTAAAGACTCATCAATACGCCGACAGTAGGTGATGATCATATCAAACACCCACAAGCCGCAAGCGGTCTGCTAAATGTAACGGCCACCCAAGTATTGAGTGATCAGAAGAACAACAAGCAAGCCTACTCATACTCCTGCGAATCCAATCAGTAACACTACCGTACAGTCCGGTCTCTTCGTCAGATATGTCACATATCACAGCCTGGGGGTGGGATAACATTAGGCCCCAATAGCCTGATATGTCATGCCGATGCAAGGTACATAACGGTTCGAGAAACTACTGATAACACTTACTAGCAGATCTCAGCAACCCTGGCCAGGTATTTCATGTTATGGCCAATCGAGCACAGCGCAACATCAACTCCTAATACCGAGAGAGACGAATCCCGTCCTATCACTCATTGCCTCCATGTGACTCGGGAATGTACCCAAAAACCACCGTTTTGCACGATCTCTTGACTGTGGTATGGTGGAAATCAAAGCACAGTGGGAATCACACAAGACACTATGACGATCTTGGGTCGGCAGACTAACCTGTACCAGTGTCACCAGAGAACTGCTATCTGACGATAGGTATAATACCATCTAGGAGTTCTCGGCGAGTCCGTTCAGTGTACCCAGTCTCCACTGAGCCGTATACCTTCTTTGATGTCAAACACCAATGGATGTGAGATCATACATCGCCCATAATATGGGTCAAGAAGCGCATACGCTAGTCTACTCTGGAGTATCGATACCCTGTCTCGATACTCCTATGACTAAAAACAATTATAGGGTGTACTTGTGGACTACCCTTGGCCCCACTAGTATGATCTCCATCATAGTCCTGGTAGTCAGGTACATATCCTAAGGGCTTTATCAACATGTGAGAGCAAGACAACATCACTTATACAAGTCAACATGTTTAGATAAAGTGCAACCAGTAGCATACTATCATGTCGAGCAAGAAAGTCCTCCCTATATATGTCTAAGCATCCATATAACTAACAATCTCCCATTTGCGCTAAGGCTATCTGTTGTAGTATCCAATACCCAACATTATAGCAGTGGTTGTAGTATCCCATACTCAACCATACCAAAATCTCTCAAAAAGTATTTGGGGAAGCAGGCCTTGGTGAATGGATCCGCCGTGTTATCCTTCAAAATCTACTCTCCTTATCTCGATCCCTTGGAGATCAACCATCTCCCTGATCAGGTGATACTTGCCTCAGAATATGTCTGGAACTTTGATGGGACAGGCGTTCGTAGGCCAAAGCCATAACTACATTGTTGTCTCAATAACACTTATTGGACGCTCCGTGGTAGGAATCATGTTCATCTCATGAATAAGAAATGTCCAGACAACCACTTTGGTAGTATCGTTGGTAGCAATGTATTCAGCCTTTATCGTCTAGTATGCCATGGTATCTAGCTTGGAACTCTTCTAACATACCGTCCCTCCACTGAGGGTAAAGACAATGCCTGTGACCGACTCTCAATCGACCTTATCACTCTGGAAGCTCGAACCAAGAACATTCATTCAGTGCTTCTCAAGTACTTAAGAATGTCCTCCATAGCTGTCCAGTGATTCTTCCAAGGTCCGATTGATTCCTGATCACTACACCTAGTGAGTTATCTACATCTGGTCTGGTACGTAACATCGCACACATGATAGAGCCTACTGCCGAAGCATAGGGTATCCCTTGCACGCGAGCTCTCTCCAAATCAGTTTTTGTAGAGAGTGATCAATGAGTAAGTAGGCGAACCACCACGCTTAGAATCTTCCATACTAAACCCCTTTATTACGGTGTTAATTTACCTGGATTTGGGACACTCCCAATATCCACTTAGATCTATCACCATAGATCATAATCCACAAGATGTAGTAGGTATCATCCAGATCTTCTATGGAGAATCCTCGTGATAAGAGGAGCTTGACCGAGTGTAGCATAGGAAACTATTTCCTATCAAGAGTATGTCATCTATGTACAATACGTGTAAAACAACCTCACTCTCTACAACCTTCTTGTATATACAAGGTTTATCTACCATTTGATGAAGTCAAACTCTTTGACTGCCATATTAAAACAGATGTTCTAACTCCGTGATACTTGCTTTAATCCTGATGGACTTAAGCATAATTTTGAAAGTCTCAACTTTTCCATTTACACAAAAAATCTTCTCAAGATCCATTTGCTCCCAATAGGTTTTACCCCTTCAGGTGCAACATGCAAAGTCATACTTTGTTGGTGTACATGGATTCCATCTTTGATCCCATAGCATCCAGCCTTTTCACAGAGTCCCTACTCGTGATGGCCTGCCTGAATCTAGTTGGGCCATCATCTACCATGATGCAATCCTCGCTCCCACTGTCACCGAGAAGACTGTAGTATCTCTCAAGTGGATGAGGAACACTACCAGATTCGCGGAGAGGCTGAGGTTCGTTGGAGAATATTGAATCCTTTGGTTTCACCAAATCATCAATTGTTAGCTTGTCCAGCTGGAACTCCTTCCAGTTCTACCTCATGACCACAAATTTCTTCATAAGAAATTCCTTTTCTAAAAAGGTGGCATGGTGAGAAACAAAACACCTTTTGCTTCTCAGAGTGGTAGAAGATATACCCTTGCGAATATTCGGCATATCCAACAAACTTATAGAACTGACCTTGCCCCGAGCTTGTCAGGATTTTGCTTTTCAACATAAGCCGGACAACCCTATATATTAACTCGTTTAAGACATGGTCTCTTCTCATGCCATATCTCATATGGAGTGGTAGGCACTGATTTGGATGAAACCCCATTCAATAGGTATGCAGCTTCTCAAGTACATAACACCCAAAAGGAAATAGGCAACTCAGCAGTACTCATCATAGAGCGCGCTATATCTCATAGGGTGCGATACCTCCACCCCGATACATCTTGCGCTGTGGTGTATATGAAGGAGTAAGCTGAGAGAGAATCACATTCTCCTTTTAGAAAATCCAGGAACTCCACACCCAAGTATTCGCCTCCTCGATCATATCGAAGGATTTAATATTTCTACCCATCTGGTTCTTCAACTTCAAGCTTATATTCCTTGAATTTCTCAAAAGTTTCAGACCTGTGTTTCAACAGGAACATATGTCCGAATCCTGAGAGATAATCGGTGAATATAACGAAGTACGAAGAACCAACCCTAGAATTTGTAGACATAGGACTGTATACAACATCATGTATCTGTCCCAAGAGTTCAATAACTCTTTCTCTGTTTCGAGTAAACGGAGTATTGGTCATTTTACCTTTGAGACAAGACTGGCAAATATCATAAAATGAAAATTTGAACAAATTCTCATATTCATCCTTATGTAACTTAGCTGGTCGTGTCGCATTGGTATGACCTAGTCTACAACGTCTCAAGAAGGATTCGTTCATTTTTGAACTACTCCTCTTGTGTTTGTTCTACATACTTTGAACTGTGGTTTGATTTAGAACGTCTATACTATTACATAACGTGCATCATCCAATCAACTCTTGATTTAGGAAAATGTTCACAAGATTATCCTCCAATACAAAATTATATCCTTCTTTAACTTAATAAAGAAACCGATATAATGTTGTATATCAGGTTCGGTATCTAATAACATTTGTTCAGAATCAATGTATTAATACAAGGTGATATTTGTCAATTGGTTTGGCTACAACAATTGCACCATTCTCTAACACTTAGAGATATATCACCCAATATCAGTTCTCTACCTATCTGTAGCCCATGTAACATATTACATATGCGGGATCCTGATCCGGTATCACATACCCAGGACGTAGATGATACTGAGAAACAGTTCTCGGTAATAAACACATCTGAAAAAGATGCATCAACATGCAGTTTCTTCGATTGGGCGGCATGGGGATCCGGATATTCCCCTATTTCTTGCTCGGACTTATAACAATTATAAGATTGAAAGGAACCAACGTTCCCCAGCTCAGTATAAAAAGCAGGTTCGGTCAATACATCCATATTATTATCTTAATTAAGGCGTGACATGGTCGCTACCAGGAGAGAGAGGGTGAAGAAAACACACTGCGTGCGCTCTTGTAGGATCAGATTGGTTATTATTTTATCTAATCAGGATGGCTCCCACTGTTTTTATTAAATCTTTCTTCAAACCCTAAAAGGTATGTGTCACGACCCGAAAGAGCACGTGACTGGCCCTTGAACCATATGAAGTCTATAGGACTCCATCTGATCCAAGTAAGCCAAAAGCCCAGCAATCTAAAACCATTTTAAGAGTAAATAAAGAAAACTGGTTTAAAGAAGTGAAGAAAAACATGTTTGAAAGTCAAGGTTTTTAAATAACTATGCCGAATATGCATTTTAACAATGTACGGTCTTTTCTAAAAATTTCGGCAGAGTTTCTTTTGTAAATATTAGCCCCGAACAGGGTACAACAAGAACAATATATATATGCAATGATAAAAGGCATCCCCAAGCGGGAGCTAGCTCTTCGTCAATCGACGGTCACAACCACGCAAGCAATATAATATACAACGCCAAATGGCGAGGATCAAAACTCAACAGAAACCCAATAAGCATGAAAACCGTAATACTGCTAAGCGCGACTCTAAGGTCGAATAATACATCACTAGTGCCTAATTCTGAAACAATATATAAGTTTTGGTTGATGGAATTCTAGATACAATGAATAATACAAGTACAATGGTGGTTCTTGATGCAAAAGAACCCACCTACCAAATGCAATTCACCTGCAAGGAAGCAGAGTGCCAGAAATGCCGCAATGGAACCTGTACGGCAAAACCTGCAAGAACTGTGGCACAACGGGGGTGGGTTGCCAACTCGTGAATAGAAATATCTACAAGAAGAAACCGAATGCAAGACATAATCCTAGGTCAATACGATCAGTATAATATAAACCACAAGAGTACGTCCGAAGCATGATAAGGTGGCAATGTAACATCTAAACATGTATGTAGTGCCAAGTACTCAGGTAATAACATGTCATAAGTATAAGGTATGTCTGCATGAAGTAAATATGAAGAAGTATCAAATGGATATCAATACACATATATTAGCATCCCATTCCACTAATATTGGTGTAAGGGTATATATAACAGTGCCCTCATACCCTGTTATATATACAGATGAAGTATGATCAATGTAATAAAAGTCTATATATGATCAAAGTCTGTGTAACCGTGGATCCTGTCCACCCGTCACCCAATGACAATAAACGTGGAACCCGTCCACCCATCACCCAATGACAATAAACATCATGTATGTAAATATGAGGATATAAACAAAATCATGGAAAACATCACGAAACCTGTGCCTAGCATCGGCACGAAAATCCTCATCTACCAGGCATTGTCACCAAGACTACCCTGATAGGTACGTATCATACGCTATATCGAAATCCGAGTGCCCAGCTTTGACCCTCGAATTGCGACGTATGCATACGTACAAGCTCCGGTCGGTATCCCCAAGATAACCGCCGAGTAAAAGGTAATATCACCGGATAGTATGGTTCCCCAGCCGGGCTCATCGGCTCATAGCACATCGACATCCCTTTCTTGCCCCGGGGTACTCCGGGCCCCACCATGTACCCTCATACGGCCTCGACGCCTCCTCGTAGGGGTATATAAATCAGAACCGATAAAACTCATGGTGGAAGCTGAAATATCATATCAAGGGTAACCGGGTTTTAAAACATTTACATAATCTCTTGAAATACCCACGGTTCCCCAAATCCAGAAATATTATGAAAACAAATATCCCAATGCGCATAATCAGAAAGCATGATGTATGTGACATATAGATGAAATGCAAGTATAACAGCATATCATGCAACATAGAATAATGGTATGCACATACAAAGTGATATCCTGATGCAATAATACTACTGTGTAGTGACATGGCAATTATCGATGATGAAGTGTGTGAGCCGGCAAGCAGTGTACGTGGAACATATGCATCATCGATAATGGTGCTGGTGTCCTAACAGCAAGATGGTAATATAGCAATAAACACATGCAAAGCGATGTGAATAGCATGAATATGCGGAAATTGAATAATCAACGCAACAGTAAAGAATCTACAGATCTAAGTATCAAGTAAACCGGGAGGGATATGGAAACCACCTAAGTCTGAGTCGATATGTATATATATAGTAGTCGGTGATCCCGCCTTAGTAGTATCGCGTACTATACAGTAAATCATATGACATCCTTAAGTCATGAGTGCGGATCTATCATCAATATAAAGCTCGTACGGTAAATCGTCGTACGGCATCCCAATAGCTGGGTACGGATCAGCATCACAGTCCTCTCATCAAATATCAGGTATCATTATCATCATATCACATAATCTGGGGTACTGATCTAAGTCTAGTACAAATCGATACCATCTATAAAGTATGAATGCGGGGGTAAACACATATCCAAAGCCCGCAAGAATCACATGTCGTATCCCAAATACGAATCATATCAATCACCGATCTCACGGCACAATGCCCAAAACCATCGACTCATCTCTAATGTCATCCATTATCATCATCGACACAGTGTAAATATAAGGAATATGCAAGTGTGTGCGTATGGGTGTAAACCTATCCTAGGGTTCGCAACTAGGAAATATTCTAGCTTACTTCTAACCCTATCACATCTAACACATCTCAAATAATCCACGACATTATACTATCATATAAAAACACATAAAGTACCAACTACGGACTGCGGGGGTGCTATACGCCATCCACCCGACTTCCCCCTGTAGATATAATCTACTCACCTTGTGTCTTTATTTGTCGACGTCGCCACGCGCTTTCTTGTCGTCCCGAAGTCTCCATGGGGTACCTACACATTAACGTATCGCAAATGCGTATAAAAACCAATTCAAAACTAAAACGGCATACGAATCCCAAAACGATACGATAAGGGGCATATAGGTTAGAACCTATGGCACGCCTTCAAAACCATCAATAAATCCTCTATATCGTCATATAAACGCCAATTAGTCGAGGTAAAACACAAGACACAAATTCAGAATTAAAAATACGGAATACGGAAACACGAATCCAAAACAGCAACTAAGGAAATATGCTCCAGATTTCACCCTAGGTCAAATTAGACAAATCTATATATACCAGGGGTCTAATCTATGCATGTAGGGGCTACAGAACCAAAACGAGCAAGTTTGGTGCAGGTATGGCCGCAAATTGCGGCCAATAGGAATAAATTGGCGGCCTAGAAATAGAAGTATGGGCTGGGGTCTTGTGTGGTGGTTCCTGGGTGCCTGCACATCTCACTGTCCAATCAATTTTATTTTAGGATGTCTCGGGTGATAGCAGATTCCCAAATACAATCCCAGAATTGCAGTTTTTCCCGACATCGTCTCATAAATCCGTATTCTGGGTTAAAGCTTCAGGTTAGGGTCCAATATAACATCACACTAAGATTCTAAGGTCACAACAAGTCTTAGTTTCACTTAACAACTCAATTTTTCCTCAAACCCTAACTAGGTTATCCTCAAATCCACAAAACACACAATATCGATATGAAACTTGAATCGAAGCTTAAGCACAAGAAATACCACTCTAATTGTGGAGGAATTACCTCATAAGACCCACATGAATCCTCAACAGCGCCAAAATGAAAACTTTCTTGGTCCATCCTATAGCCTGCAAGCTTGTGCACATTTTTTGTGAAATGGGAGTGGGGTTTTGGTGTAGTTTTAGAGGTGAAATGAGGGCTTGAAGGTGGAGGAAGGGGGAGGAAGCAGCAGCCGCAGGAGATGAAGGAGGAGAGGGAGAGAAATGAGTGTGGGGATCTAGGAAATGGGCTAAGTCATAGGTCAAAAGGGACCATACCTCTCTCTCTCTCTCACCATACCTCATATTTTATTCTCTTTTCCATTTTCTTTTCTTTTCTTATTCTCTCAAATTCCTTCTCCCAAGAATAGTAAATCCAAAGTGAACCATGGCAAGAAAAATGCACAAGTGTGAAAAAAAGTGATATGGGCATGTTTTGCACAAAATTGCAAAAAACCGATTAGCGATTTTTAATCGCGATTAGCACTAAATTAGCATATAACTAATCATAAAAACTTAAAAATGGCATAATTCTATAAATTACCCTATTTTAGAATTTTCCATAATTTTTCTAAAATTTTCCCCCTTTATTTATATTTAATACTACCAAAATATTAAAATATTCATTAAAATAATATTAAATTATAAAAATTCCGAAAATTAATATTTTATTTTTTTGAAATGTTACAATCTACCCCCCTTAAATAAATTCGGTCCCCGAATTTAAATTTAAACCCCCAAATACCAAAACATTTCAGTAAAAATCTAAATTGTCGGGGTTCCGAAAACATCAATACGTAGCGAATATCATAAAAATGTACTGCTCTATAAGAAATCAATCCCCAAAATGTATATAAGAATACCCGGTGCGTCTGGTGCGCACGGAAATCAAAATCCATATATGTGCCATACATGGGCACAAAACAACATCTAGGTGCAACGGGTGTGCACGAAACATCTGTCATAAGCAACGTGTGTGCCTGACAGCAAAATCAGGCGCATTTGACATGCACGAAGAATTTTGATTTAGTGCATCTGGCGTGCACCAAAATCGTATATCAAAACACTAAAGGTGTATGAAAGCTATGCTGGAAGTGTAAATCAAATCACTGCATAAGATAGACATGAAATCACAATCAATACCTCAAATGTAATAACTATGCACAAAATATAAATACCCAGTGGGTGCATAAAACAAATATTATGAAACTCAGTCATCAAAACTAAATCATGCAATAGAACGCCCAAAATACCAAAATCCAAGATGACGGATACGTGATAATCGAATCACAAAATCACAAATCATAAATACCGTCGTCGGTAGTTCCTCCTTCAAAGTCGACAAGGAGTCGGTGCATCCAATACTAGCAGCGCAAGATATCCACTTGCCTCTTGCTCACGGTCTGGCGTCCTCTACCTCTGGATCCTTATCTTCTCTGCGGATTACCTATCTCGCAATCAATCGGCTCATCGGCCCTGTCAGGTGTGCTAACGGGGACAATTCCATTCTGGTACTTCTCTGGTCATCTGTTGGTCAATCATCACGACCACTCATAAAGCAGCATATCGCTGACGTCGGCCTCTGGCTCTCCGAATGCACATCACACATCTGATCCTGGGTGCAACCATCTTTGCAGCAATGTCCTGGAAGGAATCCTGTTCAAGGACTCTGCCGATCTTGCCTATGCCGATCTGTACGGAAGCTGGTACTCTTGCATAATCTCTTCTCGTTCAATGGACATCTGCGTCCTCAGCACAGCATTTCTCGAAAATTGGTCGCATCCCAACGCCTCTGTAAGCATATCAGGGCTCTGGTCTCGACGGAAAGTAATGACAGCTCGTCAGCGTCTCGCACGAACCTCTGGTTCCACTTGTCTGTATCATCGTCCACTTCGACGTCACGTCTTTATCTGCGCACTGCAACGTTCTCGGCTACGGTCCATCCAAAATCTCTCGCATATCTCTTTTCTGCCGAATTGCCCGGAAGTCATCGTCCTTTGCCGAAGCTAATTCTTGTTCCGGAATGGCTGCATACTCAACGCGCCTTTTTCTGGAAGATATATCCTTAACAATGCCTCTGCGTGCGTATCGCATCACTAATGTCGGCGGAGTGGGACGTCATCTCGTCAAAATCTCTAGCGAACTCTTTACTTCACTCTGCTTCAATATCGACTGATTTGGACTCGTCTCATCGTGGCTGCATGGACTGTGCTCCAACGGCTATACTCGTATCTGGAGGCTCCCAAGCAAAGCATCCCATCACATGATATCCGAATGATGTCGAAACATTCGATCGACTCATCAGAACCTCATAATCCCCAAGAGATCAACATCTTGAGTACAGTTTAATAATATCGAGTACATGCCACAGCGTCGGTGGTCCAGCCGTAGAAGGGCAAACCCAAGCCTCACTAATGGCGCGGCGGAACTGCCGCAAACCCTAAGGTTCAAAGGCTTTCACACGGTCATTAAGTCGAGTTAGGGTTTCATTCTTCCAGAGGGTCCATAGAATCGCCTGCATGTCTTTCCGTATACTTTAAACTTGGAAAATGGGCTCCTGACATTCGATCGTCTCTGTCGACTCTCAACGTCTCCGCGTGAAGTCGTCTCTAGCTGGAAGCAATCTATCTGATGACCTCGCATCGGGGTAAGCGAACGAACACCTGTCCTAGTCATTCATCCTCAGGTGACTAGTGACTCACCATCATATCTCTAAGTATGTACTCATGCTGCAGTAGCTCCAATCGTCTGGGCAATATCTCGTTATTGGCAGCAACAACTGGCTCATTCGCTGTACGCCGAACAGCGCCTCAATCATTCTGAATAAGCGGTATATCAATGGCCATCACATCCTGGCTGGCCTCTAGCAGTAGCCTACTCCTCTGGTACCCATCGGCATGTCCGAGAAATCTCGTGAAAGCGATCTGTCAAACGCTCAAGGCACGAAAACACAAAAAGACGATGCTTCTCAATGCGATCGTAAGTCTCTGGAATCACATCCTGGTCAATCCTCGTCCACGACGAGCTCAAGTTAACGCAACTCGAGTCGTAGCTCTCTCTCTGCCCGTGTGATCGCGGCAGCAAAATCATAACCAGTATCGATGAAGATAGATCAGGAATGAATATAATACTGTGCAAGGAAATGTACATCCTAAGGCTCCTTAAGCGGAGTAGCGTATCGTTAGTATGCCGCGGAACATACATACGGTACGTCACTCTACTGCAGTCACCTACTCCATCAACCAAGGGTCATCCTACGCGACGAAAGTTCGGGTCTAATACCACCTCGACTAAGTCTAAGTCCCGTAAGGTCAAGCCTAAGTTCCGTATATATATAGACGCCCTAGGCTCCACATAGTCAAACTTAGACTCGAACCAAGGTCAACCTAGCGCTCTGATACCAACTTTGTCACGACCCGAAAGAGCACGTGACTGGCCCTTGAACCATATGAAGTCTATAGGACTCAATCTGATCCAAGTAAGCCAAAAGCCCAGCAATCTAAAATCATTTTAAGAGTAAATAAAGAAAACTGGTTTAAAGAAGTGAAGAAAAACATGTTTGAAAGTCAAGGTTTTTAAATACCTATGCCGAATATGCATTTTAACAATGTACGGTCTTTTCTCAAAATTTCGGCAGAGTCTCTTTTGTAAATACTGGCCTCGAACGGGGTACAACAAGAACAATATATATATGCAATGATAAAAGGCATCCCCAAGCAGGAGCTAGCTCTTCGTCAATCGACGGTCACAACCACGCAAGCAATATAATATACAACGCCAAATGGCGAGGATCAAAACTCAACAGAAACCCAATAAGCATGAAAACCGTAATACTGCTAAGCGCGACTCTAAGGTCGAATAATACATCACTAGTGCCTAAGTCTGAAACAATATACAAGTTTTGGTTGATGGAATTCTAGATACAATGAATAATACAAGTACAATGGTGGTTCTTGATGCAAAAGAACCCACCTACCAAATGCAATTCACCCGCAAGGAAGCAGTGTGCCAGAAATGCCGCAATGGAACCTGTACGGCAAAACCTGCAAGAACTGTGGCACAACGGGGGTGAGTTGCCAACTCGTGAATAGAAATATCTACAAGAAGAAACCGAATGCAAGACATAATCTTAGGTCAATACGATCAGTATAATATAAACCACAAGAGTACGTCCGAAGCATGATAAGGTGGCAATGTAACATCTAAACATGTATGTAGTGCAAAGTACTCAGGTAATAACATGTCATAAGTATAAGGTATGTCTGCATGAAGTAAATATGAAGAAGTATCAAATGGATATCAATACACATATATTAGCGTCCCATTCCACTAATATTGGTGTAAGGGTATATATAACAGCGCCCTCATACCCTGTTATATATACAGATGAAGTATGATCAATGTAATAAAAGTCTATATGTGATCAAAGTCTGTGTAACCGTGGATCCTGTCCACCCGTCACCCAATGACAATAAACGTGGAACCCGTCCACCCGTCACCCAATGACAATAAACATCATGTAAGTAAATATGAGGATATAAACAAAATAATGGATAACATCACGAAACCTGTGCCTAGCATCGGCACGAAAATCCTCATCTACCAGGCACTGTCACCAAGACTAGCCCTGATAGGTACGTATCATATGCTATATCGAAACCCGAGTGCCCAGCTTCGACCCTCGAATTGCGACGTATGCATACGTACAAGCTCCGGTCGGTATCCCCAAGATAACCGCCGAGTAAAAGGTAATATCACCGGACAGTATGGTTCCCCAGCCGGGCTCATCGGCTCATAGCACATCAACATCCCTTTCTTGCACCGGGGTACTCCGGGCCCCACCATGTACCCTCATACGGCCTCGACGCCTCCTCGTAGGGGTATATAAATCAGAACCGATAAAACTCATGGTGGAAGCTGAAATATCATATCAAGGGTAACCGGGTTTTAAAACATTTACATAATCTCTTGAAATACACACGGTTCCCCAAATCCAGAAATATCATGAAAACAAATATCCCAATGCGCATAATCAGAAAGCATGATGTATGTGACATATAGATGAAATGCAAGTATAACAGCATATCATGCAACATAGAATAATGGTATGCACATACAAAGTCATATCCTGATGCAATAATACTACTGTGTAGTGACATGGCAATTATCGATGATGAAGTGTGTGAGCCGGCAAGCAGTGTACGTGGAACATATGCATCATCGATAATGGTGCTGGTGTCCTAACAGCATAATGGTAATATAGCAATAAACACATGCAAAGCGATGTGAATAGCATAAATATGCGGAAATTGAATAATCAACGCAACAGTAAAGAATCTACAGATCTAAGTATTAAGTAAACCGGGAGGGATATGGAAACCACCTAAATCTGAGTCGATATGTATATATATAGTAGTCGGTGATCCCGCCTCAGTAGTATCGCGTACTATACAGTAAATCATATGACATCCTCAAGTCATGAGTGCGGATCTATCATCAATATAAAGCTCGTACGGTAAATCGTCGTACGACATCCCAATAGCTGGGTACGGGTCAGCATCACATTCCTCTCATCAAATATCAGGTATCATTATCATCATATCACATAATCTGGGGTACTGATCTAAGTCTAGTACAAATCGATACCATCTATAAAGTATGAATGCGGGGGTAAACACACATCCAAAGCCCGCAAGAATCACATGTCGTATCCCAAATACGAATCATATCAATCACCGATCTCATGGCACAATGCCCAAAACCATCGACTCATCTCCAATGTCATTCAATATCATCATCGACACAGTGTAAATATAAGGAAT
This sequence comes from Agapanthus africanus, assembly GCA_030015575.1. Lineage (NCBI taxonomy): Eukaryota > Viridiplantae > Streptophyta > Magnoliopsida > Asparagales > Amaryllidaceae > Agapanthus > Agapanthus africanus. Next base: position 504,215,924 of record CM057337.1, read on the forward strand.
ATGCAAGTGTGTGCGTATGGGTGTAAACCTATCCTAGGGTTCGCAACTAGGAAATATTCTAGCTTACTTCTAACCCAATCACATCTAACACATCTCAAATAATCCACGACACTATACTATCATATAAAAACACATAAAGTACCAACTACGGACTGCGGGGGTGCTATACGCCATCCACTCGACTTTCTCCTGTAGATATAATCTACTCACCTTGTGTCTTTATTTGTCGACGTCGCCACGCACTTTCGTGTCGTCCCGAAGTCTCCATGGGGTACCTACACATTAACGTATCGCAAATGCGTATCAAAACCAATTCAAAACTAAAACGGCATACGAATCCCAAAACGATACGATAAGGGGCATATAGGTTAGAACCTATGGCACGCCTTCAAAACCATCAATAAATCCTCTATATCGTCGTATAAACGCCAATTAGTCGAGCTAAAACACAAGACACAAATTCAGAATTAAAAATACGGAATACGGAAACACGAATCCAAAACAGCAACTAAGGAAATATGCTCCAGATTTCACCCTAGGTCAAATTAGACAAATCTATATATACCAGGGGTCTAATCTATGCATGTAGGGGCTACAGAACCAAAACGAGCAAGTTTGGTGCAGGTATGGCCGCAAATTGCGGCCAATGGGAATAAATTGGCGGCCTGGAAATAGAAGTGGGGGCTGGGGTCTTGTGTGGTGGTTCCTGGGTGCCTGCACATCTCACTGTCCAATCAATTTTATTTTAGGATGTCTCGGGTGATAGCAGATTCCCAAATACAATCCCAGAATTGCAGTTTTTCCCGACATCCTCTCATAAATCCGTATTCTGGGTTAAAGCTTCAGGTTAGGGTCCAATATAACATCACACTAAGATTCTAAGGTCACAACAAGTCTTAGTTTCACTTCACAACTCAATTTTTCCTCAAACCCTAACTAGGTTATCCTCAAATCCACAAAACACACAATATCGATATGAAACTTGAATCGAAGCTTAAGCACAAGAAATACCACTCTAATTGTGGAGGAATTACCTCATAAGACCCACATGAATCCTTAACAGCGCCAAAATGAAAACTTTCTTGGTCCATCCTATAGCTTGCAAGCTTGTGCACATTTTTTGTGAAATGGGAGTGGGGTTTTGGTGTAGTTTTAGAGGTGAAATGAGGGCTTGAAGGTGGAGGAAGGGGGAGGAAGCAGCAGCCGCAGAAGATGAAGGAGGAGAGGGAGAGTAATGAGTGTGGGGATCTAGGAAATGGGCTAAGTCATTGGTCAAAAGGGACCATACCTCTCTCTCTCTCACCATACCTCATATTTTATTCTCTTTTCCATTTTCTTTTCTTTTCTTATTCTCTCAAATTCCTTCTCCCAAGAATAGTAAATCCAAAGTGAACCATGGCAAGAAAAATGCACAAGTGTGAAAAAAAGTGATATGGGCATGTTTTGCACAAAATTGCTAAAAAATCGATTAGCGATTTTTAATCGCGATTAGCACTAAATTAGCATATAACTAATCATAAAAACTTAAAAATGGCATAATTCTATAAATTACCCTATTTTAGAATTTTCCATAATTTTTCTAAAATTTTTCCCCTTTATTTATATTTAATACTACCAAAATATTAAAATATTCATTAAAATAATATTAAATTATAAAAATTCCCAAAAATTAATATGTTTTTTTTTGAAATGTTACAGCATGATTAGCCGGGATTAATTACAACCTACAAGTTCGCCAATCTTTTGGCCAGGCCAGGGTCGGTACTTTGAGGGAGGTTCTCCGTGCTTTCGCACGGACCTAATTAAAATAAACCTCGTATTCCCAGGGACGTAACCCCGTTAACACCTTTCTAGACACCTACTTGATCTGCTAATTGTGATGCGTAAAACTCTCCCAGGAGTAACTCTTACTCGCAGTGGGTATCGGGATCCAACTATCTCATAGAAGGTATGCAATCTCATTGCAAATTTCAACACTTGAAATTCCCAATAATATTTTGCCCCTAGCGTCCAATGACCTTGACGAAAGCCAACAAAGCATAGTCTGCTAGTCAAGTTCAACCCGTAGATTTCATGATTGAATTAAACCCACCCGCACGACCCTTGACGAAAGCCAACAAAGTCGTACGACTACCATAATCCAATCGCATCATATGCTTAAGCAGATAAGCAATAATCAGCTACCGCACACTACGCCTTGACGAAAGCCAACAAACGTAGCACGAATACTACTACTTATCTGAAATGACGGAGGGCTACGAAAGGTTTGTAAGAAAACCCTTGGCGTAATGAACTTGATCTCGTTGTAGAATCGAGTGATTTTGAAAATGAGTGTTTTTGAGGCTTTTACTAGTTTCGCTAAAGAGGTCACTCCCGGTGAAGAGATCTCAGCTCTTTCCTCATCGAATGAGGTGCAGGATATTTCACAAATAGCACTATGCAGAGCAAAAACTATAGAAGCAATCAAAAGACAAACCGAGTGGGTTGTAGCATCTGCTAGTTTCGCTAAAGTGGTCGCTCCCGGTGAAGGGATCTCGGCTCTTTCCTTATCGAATAAGGTGATGGATATTCTACAAGGAATACCGCTTTGCAAAGAAAGAACTCGAGCTACCAGTTTTTAAAACAAGTTTCTACAACATTTTAGGTTTCTTTTTCTTTCATTAATCTCATTAATTAAGTCTCATCAATTATGCTTCCTAAGCATTACAGTAGAAACGAAAGCAACAATATTTATTATATATCATATATATAATATAGCCATTCGTCTCAACATATCAAGTGATCATATCACAGAATATCAGTAGCAGAAGAACATATATGAAATAATAGATATACTAGGAATTACGTGTTTTAAATTAAGCCAGTATAAAACACGAATTCCACGGACGCGATGAATAGCCAAACCCACATCCCTAGACCCTTACGAGAGAGGCAAGCAACCTTACCAATTCTAAAGTTAGGAGACCAGGTCTCAACTCCTCGAGATGGTTTCCCACTGGACCCTAGAACCCGGTTAATTGTGCTCTCCACCTTGGGTCTATCCTAATGCGGAAAAATAAATAATATACATCAATGGTGACATCATCCTCAATCCGGAAGTATCCCAATAAAAGAATATTACATACAAGCTTTTACATAAATGAAAATGAAAAACTCTCATCACACATAAAAAAAAACCGGCTATTCAAAACACGACGATCCAATATAACATATCACAGCAACACATAACATCACATGTCATCAACGTAAGTAAATGTAACACCTCGGAATGCGATTAGTGTTAATTAAGTGATAATTGGGGTTTGTAAGGAAAAGTTTACCAAATCGGGTTCCTCACATTTTATATCAATTAATTAATAGTTTATTATTATTTGATATGGCTTGCACACACACGTGCATGTTAATGTGAGGGTATATATTAGTGTTAACCTTATTTAGCAACCATAACACCTTAAGCTAAACCATTACCAATTAACCTTTGCCTTAACCTTTTTCTAGAACTTTTGGGTGAGGAAATATCTAGTTTGGATTTGAGAGAGGTGGCTAGTGAATCATGGTGCATTAATGGTGGCATTAATTGAGATGAGGGAGAGAGTGAGCATAAGAAAATTATTGACCCTACACTCACCCTATCACCCTTTAACTCTCTCTCTCTCACAATCTCTCTCATTCTTAATCATTTCTCATTATCCTCAACCTCAAACTGAAACCTCACTCCCTCTTCACCAATCTTTGCAAAAAACTTCACAAAATCCCTTTTAAACACTTCAAATGTCTTGATTTAGCCACTTGGTTGCCTTGGAGCTTGGAAAGCTAGGATTTTTGAGCAAGAGTGCCTAGGTAATGATCTATAAACTGATATTTAGGAGTTATAATGTTGTATAGCTTGTTGGTTGCTGTTTTAATCACTCAAGGTATTGTTTCGTGCAAAAACCGTATTTTTAGTGTCAACTTTGAGTCTATGAGATCTGCTGTAGAACCAGGTATTTTCTGGAAAAGCTCCCTTCACAGTGGCATAGTGTTGAGGTATAGAACCCACCATAAAAACCTGAGACCACCCCTCTAAAGAATGGCCGCAGATTTATTAGTTCTGGCAGCAAATTGCGGGCAGAGTGGGGGCTGGGGTGTTGGGGTTTGGGCGTAGGGTCTCTGTGGTTGTTTGTGGTCTCGTGGTAACTGCAATTTTTACCAATTATTTGTGTATCAAAATCTGGGACCACTTTGCTATATTCTTGTGTTTGGGTACGCGTGTTACATGATCCGACACGGTTCGTGATCTCATTTAGCTGTTGCACGTGGGCTGGTTTTGGTGTGTCGCTACACACGTTAGCCGTTAGACGAAATATGGGTCGGATTAGAGTTGGTGCGTTGGTCAAACGTCTTGTGTACGTGGTATTGATCGCTTTCTGGGATTCACACTTGTTATGTTTTGTGTTAATAGGATCGCATGCGGGGACTTCGGACGTTGCGAAGAAAGGGAAGCATGTGATTGGATTTACCTAGCCCGTGATTGTCGGTGAGTAGATTTAACATCTACGGGGAATTCGCCCTCATGGCGTTATGCGTCTGGGCTAGATATGATATGATATTAGCCGCACGTTATATTGCACATATAGAGATTTCGCATAACACTTCATTGCAAATTATTACTTGTTGTGCTTGGACTTATACCTTTGGACACTGCACTATTATTGACGGCTCATGTTGTATGAGCACTGATTGTATGCTACTCACACCGTCAATAATTGCCATGACATGCACAACACCTATTCATACGTGATATAGTATGGTTAGGGACATTGAGACATTGATTCATATTTCATCGTGCATATGGCACATAGCATATCTGTATACCTACATGCTTACACATATGCCTTGCCATGACTACATGCTAGCTACACATATACCTAGAGAGTATTGTATTATTATTGACATGTAGATACACATACTTAGCTTGATATATCTACACATATACCTAGAGGCTATTACATCATTATTTATAGGTAGATACACATATCTTGCTATACCGACATGGTTACGCATACCTGGCTATAGCTATATGTTCACCTTTATATGATGTTGCGGTTGGTTTCGGAGAATTTGGAACCCCATGATATATTCAATAACTTGTTGCAGTTAAATAGCGGATTTCCTTTATATACTCATATTACTGTTTCATGTTGCATATATTTCATTTCATGAATTTCGCATTGATATATGATGTTTCTGGATGTTACTCTTGTGTATATATAAGTGGTATGGGACGCTTATATATATACATGTATATATATATTAGTGGTATGGGACGTTGTTATATATGTACATCTCTAATATATATATATATATATATCTATATATATATATATATATCAGTGGTATGGGACGCTGTTATATATGTATACCTATAATATATATCATCAAAATGATTTGTGCATGTATTCTTATTCATTTCGATATGAGGGGCAGATATGCCCGATATGAGGGGCCGATGTGCCCGATATGAGGGCCGATATGGGGCCGATTTTGAGGGAATTTGGAGATTTAGATTGTCTTGATGGACACTGGTCTGCCACGATGAGAATTCCGTAAGGATGATATGTTTTACCCCGTACTCCGCATTTATTCTATATGCATTGCTTCATGTAGTATCTGATAGCGTACCTTTCATGACTGTTACATATACATATTGTCATATTTATGCTATCAGATTACCTGTGATAGATTATCGCTTTTAGTTCATACTTACGATTACTGTATGATGTTATTTACTATTCACGAGTTGGCAACTCACTCCCGTTTTGCCGCAGAGTTTTTCAGGTCTGATCATCAGAGTGGTCGCGGCAGGGTGCCTTGTTATCTCTACTTTTGCGGATACCGCTACGGTTGGCTGTGAGGCCGTTTGCATTAGCTGGGTTGCGGTTATTCAATGTTGTACATTGTATATCTCTTGTATCTAGTACTCTCCATCTACCACCTTCATGTATTGACTTAGAGACGAGTTGTGAGGATTGATGTTGTATATTCTTATGACGCTGTTTGTCGTGCTCTTGTGAGCCGGCCTTTTTTTTTTTATATATGTGTGGTTTATCTTTTATTCGCTACGGCGTCGTATATCTGTTGTGGTGGTTGTTCCGCCGTTGGGCGAGATTGCTCCCGTTTGGGGATGCTTTACTTTTATCTTATGTTTGTACCCATTTCGGGGCTAGTTTTTACAAAGGAGGTGCTGCCGAAATTTTTATGAAAAACAAACTTAAGTTTAAAAGTTTTTGCATTGAGATTTTTAAAGGTGATATATATTTCTTTCTTGTAATGGTTTAGATTGCTGGGTTTTCGGCTTAATTAATTGCGTTACGCATGTTGACGTTACGTAGTTTAAGTACTGGTCATGTGCCCAATTTTGTGTCATGACAGTAAATTTGCATATCCCAATTGTCGTTGATATATAGCAACGAAACCGGTGATACACCACATATTACACTTATGGTCGCAGAAAAGAAAGTGAAAAACCACGACAATTGGAATCCGCAACCATCTTAGACATCATAAACCTAGTGTATCACATAGTTTGGATTTCATGCCTAACCAAATGAATTTCTTAGACATCACATGCCTAACAATTATAAATCCTGCATTTTAGTCTCGATATTGAAAACACTTTTCAATAACCTTTCGAGTAATTCAACAAGATTCCTGATAACCTGATCGAATGCTCGTCGGAAACTTTAGTAGACGGCCGCACCCCCGATGCCGTCGACGAAGTGCACTAAGGCGGAACACCGCAGCCGCGAGCACCCGAACGGATGCTTTTGGCGTCGAGGTTCTCCTACAGTCACTTGGTCGGGGCTATGGGGCATGGCTATCTAGTAAGGTTACCTGGCGAGTATCCGCGTACACTACGTAATTGCGACGGACTTTTGATCAACATCAAAATACCGTGGCAACCGATCAAATGAGACTAAACTGCTAGATTTATAAAATTCAAACTAGTTATCTCATAACTAATTATTATGGATTCCCTGTATTGTATCACAATCACAGATAGCTAGATGAAATTAAAATTTTCGATCGAATAATAAAACACCAAAAATTTCCCGATGAGCTATCACTTGAGCGGAGTTCAAAAAGTACCAAGAACACACCACGGCTCCTATGAACCATCCGTAAAAAGGCTGACCCATGCCTCACTCATGTCGCCACGGAACTGCGGCAAACCGTAGGGTATGACCGTGGTTCCGCGATCCAAAATGTCAAGTTTGGGTATCGTTCTTCTAGAGGGTCCACAGAATCGCTTGCATGATTTTCTAAAGATTTTAAACTCGGAAAAATCCAACACTTGGAAAATTTCCAGCGGAGAAAATTTCGGTTATTGATATTCGTTCAAACTTTTTAACATCGTCTAAGTAACCCGAATACATGTTAGAATTACGACTACAAAACACTCCGAGTTGCCTTTGCAGAAAGCTAACATAACATGAAAATTTAGCAAAAACAAACGACACCTGAAACACCAAAACCCAGAGACTGGAACACCATAAAAATTTGAAGCCAAAAAACCCACTTTGACCCGGTGAGCTCGGTTTTTAGCCCTATGTGGCCGGCCAAATTCATGTGGAAATGCATCAAATTTGTATGGTGTTCATGTTATATCATATACAACATTCTGCAGTTGCTAAATTTTTTTTTTACACATTTAAAAATTTGACAGAACCTTGATTTCAATGCTTCAAGTTACGGAGTAGTTTCGGTTTCGTAATCTAACAAACATCGTTTAAATCTCTAACATGGCTCTAATACCACTGTAGGGTTACTTAGCACGGAAGCAAGGATTCAGGAGGCATCGTCCATGCCGTTTTCATATTATTTGTCGTTCTAAAGAACCCTAACTCTAGAATCTTAACTAGAGATTTTAAACGAACTAGCAATGTTAACATCTTAACAACTAAGTGAATGCGGAATACAACCTTTGTAGACCGGTCCTTCACTTCAAATGCACCGTGTAGACGTCCCTTCTCTACGAGTAATGATCTCCCGAACTCTTGAGTGGCTCTACAAGGTGAAAGATGCAAACTTGCTCGAATTCTTCGAGGCCGAAGATGATCTACGACGAGGAGACTCAAGCTCATGCTACCTCTTCACTAAATTAGGGTTTAGTGAAGCAAACACCCTAAACTAAATGGCTAATAGTAGAGGATGATGAAGTAGGAATTGGGCTCTCTTTAGATTTCTTTTTCTCACAATATTTCATCACTTAGAAAAAGCTAGCAAGATTTTTCTCATGAGGAAGAAGATGAAGTGATTAAGAGAGAATGAACTCATGAGGTGAGAAAATGAACCATGGGTGAGTTATGTTAGTGTATATGCCCTAAGGACCATTATTGTATCATACTAGCTTGTATATTACTTAATGGAAGCTTGGAATATTCACAGTTATATTAACAGTCTTGCTAAACATGGTAGTATGCTACTTGATTTATATCTATCTTAATATGTGTGTACGTATTGATAGAGCCTTTAGGATCTTGCTTGACTACCAGCGTTGTGATGGCAGTCACACTTGTGGGGGCTGGGTAGTCTACAAGCACATCCTTTTTCAGGTTCCTAGTCGTAGGATTATCGAGACAGGGCATCGATACTCCGGAGTAGACTAGTGTGTACGCTTCTCATCCCAGTTGGGGAGATGATCTGTCCCACAGCCTTCAGTACGTCGTACTGGAGATAGTATACAGGTACTCGTTAGGTTACGGGTACACCGGACATGACTCGCAGGGAACTGTTGGTTGGTATTATACATGTCGTCAGTTAACAGTTTCCAGGTGACATGAGTACAGCATAGTCCGCAGACTTGACACTGCTGCTTCGCCTCGAGTGTGTTCCCACTGTTCTTAGATTGCTACCCTACCACGGCTCAAAGGAGTCGTGCAAACAGGTAGCAGTTAGGTGCAGTCCCGAACCACTTGGAGGCAGTGGCGGTTAAACAGGTTTCGTCTCTCCCGGTATTAGGAGTTGATATGGCGCTGTGTCTAGAGAGCCATTACGCAAAGTCCCTGGCAAGGGCAAGCGAGATTTACTGATAGGTTTTTCAGTATCTTCTCAAAGTGTAATGGGCTTCACTCCGACATGACTTATACCGCTTTTAGGGGACTGATGCTTGCCGCCCCCTAGGCCCGATATGCGATAGTCCTAAACGAACAGACCAGACTGTATGGAGATTGTCAATCAGGTTCAGTAGGAGTTCGGATGGGTTTCCTCATCGGCCTTCTTATCGACATCTACCTGGGGACCGTTACGTACAGCTAGTGCCGCTTGCGGTCTGTGGTTAAACCCACTACCAGCGTAGTAGTCGAGTCTTTAGAGTCCCACACAGAGAGTTTCCCTGCTTCAGGCGAAACGATATAATGGTCGTATGGTTTTACGACAGGGTTCGGACGCATACGTGTAAGTCGGCGTATGGTTTGTGTTTGTGGACTTGTTGGATTGTCGTTAATGGATAGCCGGGGATGTGAGACGAGTGTTTCTTTCATTCAAATGTAATTTGTAAATTGTTGTAATATTCTTTTGCGGAGCACATCCGGGCTGAGGTTGTAGCCACCGTTGTATTATTTCATTTACTGATTTTTGCTCCTAGGATAGACCCAAGGTGGGGTGCACAAACTACTGGGTACTTTGAAGTGTTTAGTGGCCTACTCACGTTGTTGAGGGAGACCGCTTTGCTTCGGGTACTTTGCGGGTAGTTTACCGTACCCGTTGGGGTCTAGGATGGGGTTTTGGTTTAAGCTTCGCGACTGTATGATCCGTCTTTCTTTGCAGGCTCAAAAGGAATGCGGATTCGTAGAAAATCCAATATGTTCATCTGTGATCTAGAATGCTTATTATTGCGTCTGACGAATGTACAATATCTATATATGATAGCTATTAGGCGTCGCTTATGTTTTGCACCCGCGCTAGCCCAGCCCCCGCTCTGTCGTTAGTTAAGTAACCTAACGGGTGAATGACGGGACCCAGTGGCGAATGCGGGTGGCATAAGAGGACGTTGTATTTTCGTTGTTTTCTGCAATGATAGGTTAATTGATGGGACGCATTATATTAATGCAAAGAAAATAAACCAAAGTTGAATCGTTGGAACAGTTTAAAAGAAACCACTCGGTTATTTTAAAACATAGGATAATTTTTAAATTGTGGAGCTTTAACCACTCCTTTTAAAAGCTATCAGGTTCCTTCGATCATATCAAGTTCACTACGTTCACGGTTTCGCCAAAACCATTCGTAGCCCTCCGTCATTTCATTTGGGTATTCAGTAGTATTCAAGATATGTATTTTGACCAACGCCAAGGCATAGTGTTTGGTAGCTGCTGGGTATTCATTTGTTGCATAGATAGATGAGTTAGTTTGGAGCAGTCGTATTATCATTTGGCCAACATCAGGGGTATGTACGGATGGGTTCAAATTAACAAGATAATGATGGGTAGAACTTGACATGTGACTTATGACATTTTGACCAACGCCAAGGTCATAAGAGCATGGGGCAGAAATCAATATCGGGAATTTCTAAAGAAACTGAAATTTACAAAGAGATGCATACCATTTGGAGTGTGATAATTTTGGTAGGATTCCTTCAGCTTTACCACACGGTGATATTTGGATCCCGATCTTTCTATAAGTATCCGCTACTCATCAGGAGATTCGTCATTTAACGATCAATGCTATAAACCAAGTAGGTGTCGAGAAAAGTGTCAGCGGCGTTACGCCCCTAGAGAAAAGAGATTATTTAATTAAGAAACTTCGCGAAAGCGTTGGAAAACCTCCCTCGAAGTACCGACACCAGCCTGGCTGAACGGTTAAGCAAGTATTGTACAGTGAGAATAGTCCTGACTAGTTCTTCCTTTTTGGTTGAGGAGGGATTCAAGAAACAGTGGGAGCCATCCAGTTTAGATAAACTAAAAACCACTCTAAACTTGCAAGAGCATCATGCTAATGTGTTCCCTCTCTCTCTCTCATTGCAGCGACCCAAAACATGACAGGCCTTAAGTTACTATTAGAGAAAAATATATTGACAGGGCCAAACTATAAAGATTGGTTCCGGAATGTTAAGATGGTTTTGACTTATGACAAATTGGGGTATGTCCTTACTGCTAAGGCACCTACTGTCCCTGGTCTAGATTCCAGTATTGCGGATAAAGAAATCCACAAAACCTGGGAGTTAGATTGCGCACAGGCCAAGTGCATCGTGCTTGCCTCTATGAATAATGAACATCAGAGGAGGCACGAGGATATGGATCTTGAATCCATATTTCTCCATACAAAAGATCTGTATGGAGAGCAATCTCGTATAGCAAGATACGAGACCTCGAAGAACTTGTTTCAGTCGAGACTGGCCGTCGGATCATCTGTAGGAGAACATGTCCTAAAGATGATTGGCTATATAGAAGAGCTCGCGGACATCGGGACAACTTTAGAGAACGAGCTGTATACAGACTTGGTTCTTCAGTCCCTTCCTTCCACCTACGCCCAGTTTATTTTGAATTTCAACATTCAAGGAAAAGAAGTTGAACTTCCAGAACTCCTTAACATGTTGAGGAGTGCAGAGGGCACCTTGCAGAAAGCAAGGGATACACCCACTATGTTTGTTCGCGGTGCTTCCTCTTCCGGGTCCAAGGCTAGGGCCAAAAGAAGGAAGAAGAAGGCCGCTACCAAACCGAGAGGTGGTGTTGGTAAGGTAGGAGTTAAGGGAAAAGCAAAGGTTGCGGTGCCAGTAGTGGCAAAGGACGAGTGCTTCCACTGTCGTAGGAAAGGCCATTGGAAGAAAGAATGCAAAGCTTGGATTTCCAAGAACCAGGAACCGAACCAAGCTGTGGCTTCGACTTCAGGTGTGTTTGTAATTGAAAAATGTCTGTCAATCAACTCTACTTCCTGGGTATTGGATACCGGATCAGGATCTCATATATGCAATTCATTGCAGGCACTGAGAGACTGTAGAGAGCTGAAGGTTGGTGATATGACCCTCCAGCTTGCTAACGGAGCTAGCGTGGGTGCTGTGTCCGTAGGGGATTATCACCTAGGATTGACGAGTAGACATATTTTGGTTTTGCGCAACTGTTTTTGTATACGTAGTTTAATGTGTAATATCATATCAGTTTCGTTGTTATCGAAAGAAGGTTATGATTTCACGTTTGTAAGCGATATTGTTAACATCCACCTTAATCATGGTTTGATTGGGTCCGGTGCACTAGATAACGGTATATACGTATTAAACCAATTACAGATTTTCAATGTCCAGAACACACTAAAAAGAAAGTCTCCAGATATAAATAAGGCTTTCTTATGGCATTGTAGACTGGGTCACATCAATGAGACAAGGTTAACTAAGTTACATAGTGAAGGATATTTGGATCCGTTCGAATATCAATCTTATGCAACTTATCAATTATGTCTCAAAGGAAAGATGACAAAGACTCCACTCACTGAACATGGAGTAAGAGCGAGCGAGCTCTTAGGACTCATACACAGCGATGTATGTGGTCCAATGTCTACACATGCAAGAGGTGGTTTTTCATATTTCATTACTTTTACGGATGATTACTCTAGGTACGGATTCATTTTCTTGATGAAACATAAATCCGAGGCTTTTGAGAAATTCCAAGAATATAAGAATGAAGTAGAAAACCAAACTGGCAAAAGTATCAAGACACAGAGATCTGATCGAGGTGGTGAATACTTAAGTGTCGAGTTCCTTGGTTACCTAAAAGAGAAAGGAATTCTCTCTCAGCTTACTCCTCCATACACTCCACAGCATAACAGTGTATCGGAGAGACGGAATCGAACGCTATTGGATATGGTACGTTCCATGATGAGTAATGCTGAGTTACCGCGATCTTTCTGGGGTTATGCGCTAGAATCAGCAGCATATCTTTTGAACAGGGCTCCTACCAAGACTGTGCCTACCATGCCATATCAGATGTGGAGTGGAAAGAAACCTTATCTTCAGTATCTAAAGATATGGGGATGTCCAGCTTTTGTAAAAAAGCAACATGCGGACAAACTCGAGGCACGATCAGTACAGTGTAAGTTTGTGGGATATCCAAAGAACTCCAAGGGGTATTTCTTCTATTACGTAGAGGAACAAAAGGTTTTTGTTTCTCGTAATGCCCATTTTCTAGAACATCAGTTTTTAGAAAAAGAAACAAGTGGGAGCGCAGTAGAACTGGAAAAAATTCCAGAACCACAAACTACTACTGAAAGTTTGGTAGAACCAGTAGTTCAAGAAGAACAGGACATTCCCGTACCCCTCCGCAGGAGTAGTAGGCCGTCTCATCCGTCTGAGAGATACTATGGTTTTCTCATAGATGGGGATAGAGAGGATTGCATCATTGATGATGAATAACCTACTAGCTTCCAACAGGCCATCCAGAGCGGCGACTCGGTACGATGGCTGGATGCAATGCGGACCGAGATGGAGTCCATGTACAGCAACAAAGTATGGACTTTGGACTTTGCTCCAGATGGGGTAAAACCCATAGGATGCAAATGGATCTTCAAGAAAAAGATTGGTGTAGATGGACAGATGGAAACCTATAAGGCTAGACTTGTTGCAAAGGGTTTTCGTCAAAGACCTGGTTTGGACTATGACGAAACCTTTTCTCCAGTGGCTATGCTCAAATCCATTCGGATCCTTCTTGCCATTGCCGCCTTCCATGATTATAAGATCTGGCAGATCGACGTAAAGACGGCTCTTCTAAATAGTAATTTGGAAGAGTGCGTCTATATGGATCAGCCAGAGGGTTTCAATCAGAGTGAGAGCAGCGGGAAAGTGTGCAAGTTGCTTAAGTCCATTTATGGACTGAAGCAGGCATCGCGGAGTTGGAACATCTGTTTTGATGAAACGGTCAAAGAATATGACTTTATCAAAAATCCAGATGAACCATGTATATATAGTAAAATTGTAGCACGAACTGTCGTATTCCTCGTCTTGTACGTGGATGACATTCTATTGATAGGAGATGACGTTCCTATGCTACAATCTGTCAAAGGATTTTTATCACACAGGTTCTCCATGAAAGACATGGGTGAAGCCTCTTACATTCTGGGGATCCGGATCTATCGTGATAGATTAAAGAGGATGTTGGGACTATCGCAGTCCAGGTATATCAACACTATACTGAAAAGATTCAGTATGGAAGATTCTAAGCGCGGTAATTTACCGGCTTGTCACGGAATCACCCTATCCAAAGAGATGTCTCCCAAGACTGATTTGGAAAGGGATCGCATGTCAGTTATATCCTACGCTTCTGCGGTAGGCTCTATAATGTATGCGATGTTGTGCACCAGACCAGATGTAGCTTACGCACTGAGCGTGGTAAGCAGGTATCAGTCAGACCCAGGGAAGAAGCACTGGATAGCAGTAAAGAACATTCTCAAGTACCTGAGAAAGACTAAGGAGATGTTCTTGGTTTACGGTGGAAAAGACCTCAAGATAGAGGCCTTTGTTGATTCCGGCTTCCAGAGTGACAAGGAAGACTCCAAGTCCATGTAAGGTTATGTCTTTACCCTCAATAGAGGGGCGGTGTGTTGGAAGAGTTCCAAGCAGGACACCGTTATTGACTCGATGATGGAAGCAGAATATATTGCTCCTTGCAATGCCGCAAAAGAAGCGGTCTGGATGAAGAAGTTCCTCACAGAACTTCAGGTGGTTCCTACCATTGTTGATCCAATACCGCTGTATTGCGACAACAACGGAGCTATAGCTTTAGCAAAGGAACCCAGGTCCCATCAGAAGTCCAGACACGTCTTAAGGCGGTATCACCTGATTAGGGAGATCGAGGTCAGGAGAGTTGCTACAGAGGAGAACACTGCTGATTCATTCACAAAGTCCTTACCTCAGATTCAGTTCGAGAGGCTACTCGAGATGATCGGTCTTCGATACGCCAGTACATGGCCCTAGTGCAAGTGGGAGATTGTTAGTGTGTATGCCCTAGGGGCCATTTTGGTATCATACTATCTTGTATATTACTTAATGGAAGCTTGGGAAATTCACAGTTATATTAACAGTCTTGCTAAACATGGTAGTATGCTACTTGGTTTATATCTATCTTAATATGTGTGTACGTATTGATAGAGCCCTTAGGATCTTGCTTGACTACCAGCGTTGTGATGGCAGTCACACTTGTGGGGGCTGGGTAGTCTACAAGCACATCCTTTTTCAGGTCCCTAGTCGTAGGATTATCGAGACAAGGCATCGATACTCCGGAGTAGACTAGTGTGTACGCTTCTCATCCCAGTTGGGGAGATGGTATGTCCCACAGCCATCAGTACGTCGTACTGGAAATAGTATACAGGTGCTTGTTGGGTTACGGGTACACCGGACAGGACTTGCAGGGAACTGTTGGTTGGTATTATACCCGTTGTCAGTTAACAGTTCCCAGGTGACATGAGTACAGCATAGTCCGCAGACTTGACACTGCTGTTTCGCCTCGAGTGTGTTCCTACTGTTCTTAGATTGCTACCCTACCACGGCTCAAAGGAGTCGTGCAAACAGGTAGCAGTTGGGTGCAGTCCCGAAGCACTTGGAGGCAGTGGCGGTTAGACAGGATTCGTCTCTCCCGGTATTGGGAGTTGATATCGCGCTGTGTCTGGAGAGCCATTACGCAAAGTCCTTGGCCAGGGCAAACGAGATTTACTGGTAGGTTTTTCAGTAGCTTCTCAAGGTGTAATGGGCATCACTCAGACATGACTTATACCGCTTTTAGGGGACTGACGCATGCCGCCCCCTAGGCCCGATATGCGATAGTCCTAGACGAACAGACCGGACTGTATGGAGATTGTCACATCAGGCTCAGTAGGAGTTCGGATGGGTTTCCTCATCAGCCTTCTTATCGACATCTACCTGGGGACTGTTATGTACAGCTAGTGCCGCTTGCGGTTTGTGGTTAAACCCACTGCCAGCGTATTAGTCGAGTCTTTAGAGTCCCACACAGAGAGTTTCCCTGCTTCGGGCGAAACGATATAGAGGTCGTAAGGTTTTACGACAGGGTTCAGACGGATACGTGTTTTTACGCACGTACGATGTTCAGGCAGTTTTTACTAGCGGGCTTTAGTTTAAACCAGATTCTAGTATTGGATTATTGGATTTATACAGTCTCTGTATTTCCGTGTTTTCACGGATAGGAGGGGCGTTCTCGTAATTACTCGAAAAGCTTCTAGAAAGTTGATGAGGTGGAGGGCTTAGGTGTAAAATGCATTAAATGGTTTTGTGACTCATGGAGATGATTCATCAAGAGAGTTAATGATGCATTAAATGTTTTTAATGACTCACTTGATGATTCATTATGTATTAAATGAAACATGAAGATATTTGTGCAAAGAGATTTTTGTGCAAAATATCTTATGCTTCATATATATACACAAATGAGTTAATTCCATTTCATTCTCATTATCACATTCTCTCTCCTCAAGCTCTCTCTCTTCAAACCCTAACCCTAACCTCTCATGTGTTGAGATCAAGGGTTAGCAAGACTAATTGATCCCTAATCCAATTCTATATCCACTAGGTTGCTTTGATTAACACTTTTAGTAACCTAGTTACCTCAAGTTAGAGGTCAAGTTTGGAGTAGTAGCTCTTGGGTAGATCTTCTATCACAAAGAGGAGGCCGACGACGAGGTGGTCATCGAGAACAAGAAGGACTTGGTTCATTAGGTATAATCTTCTTTCATAGTAGCTAATCCCTCCTATGATGTTGTTAGTTAGGGTTTGGCAAAGATCCGTAAGTTAGTCGATAATTGTTTTAAACAAAATGATTGTTTTACCTATTCCGCCTCCCCACAACTCGTGGGGTGTCTAACGTCGACTTACAAGTTAGTGTCATGCACTAACTCATGTAGAGACTTAACCATAGGTGAGGTTTAATGGTTTGGTTAATAAATATCTACAAGTGAAACAAAAATGGTGGACTTAGTCAATGTTTCTACAAGCTTCTACAAGCTTGTAGCCATGATAAAATCCATCCAGTTTTGAATTACTTTGATAAATAAAAACCATACATTAAATCAAACAAGGTGTACGTCTCATAAACCCATGAAGGATGTGGCATCAAGTATGACACAATAAAATGTACATTAATATATATCACATATATATTATATGCACACTTGTGAGAAAAAGAATACTTAGTGGGCAAATATTAGTTAATCTAAGTTAATATATCAAATATATAATTATACATTAAATTATCAAATCAACACTTAATTTAATAATCCGGCTATATCACATACAACCGACTAATATCATATGAATCAACTTATCGAATCAACACTTGATCCGATAACCCGGCTATATCTCATATAACCGACCGATATCACATATCGCGAGAATAGAATGCAGTATCACATACGCGCATTAATCTCGGTCCCGCACATATCACATATGTGCTCCTACTCCATTTCACATGAACCAGGAAACCTCTGTGTAGGACTCTAAAGACTCGTTAATACGCCGGCAGTAGGTGATGATCATATCAAACACCCACAAGTCGCAAGCGGTCTGCTAAACGTAACGGCCACCCGGGTATTGAGCGATCAGAAGATCAACAAGCAATCCTACTCATACTCCTACGAATCCAATCAGTAACACTACCGTTCTGTCCCGTTACCCCCCGGGACCACGGATCAAGAAAATGTAAGAGTCACGAATGGCTCTGTCCCGTTACCCCCCGGGACCACGGATCAAGTAATACCCTTTTAAGTTACACTTTAGTTTACACTTTTGATTTCCCCATACCCCCAAGTTATATATGTCAAGTCAGGTATTCAGTAGTCAAGAACTAATGCCAACACAGGATCAGGTAAAAGAAGGTTTGTCTGGATAGACAACAGGAACGGTCCATGAGGACTACATGTTATGTTTGTTGGCATTAGACACAAGATCAGGTAACAGGTAAAGCCATGGTACATCAGGTCCAGCCAGGTAATGTATAAAGGTGTCATGTCATGTCAAGAGTGTACGGTACCATGTCATGTCAAGTAGGAAGTGTAACAGGTCATGTCAGGAACCACAAGATGTCATGTGGGTGCTCATAATCAAACTAACATAAGCATGTGTATAAATAAACAAGCATGAGTACTATCAGAACAATAAACTGGAACATGTAATATGATATGCAAATAGATATAATTTCAAGGATATGGATGCACAGTTATCGATTATGGTTACATTTATAGTTCCAATATTAATTAGGATGCAATTTATTAAACATGGAGTGTTAATATCACATTATTATGTAGTAATGTGATCTATGGATGCAATTATATGTATCTTAAATGCGATGGATGCAAACGGGTATCCGAAAAGTTATAAAACTATAAAAATGGTAATGTGGGATGTACAACTAAGCAATATGTGATATAAATATTGATATAATAATATTAATATGGATAGCATATTCAAAGCGATTAATAACTATAAAAGTGGTATTGATTAACCATGCACAAGAAGGTTCCGTTCAGAAATTCAGCGTCACCCTAATTTGTAAAATAGGTTAAAAATAACAAACGTTCTCCAAAAGGGACGTGTCTTATACCAAAACAAAAATAATTCAATAAGGTATTCAGTTTTATAAGTATAAGCATCTCAGGTTGTCCCTACAAAAAGTTATGAATATTCGAAGTTGAAAGTTTGCTGCTGGAATTTCCCCGGACAGCAGTTTGGAGACATTTTCATTTGCATTTTACGTTATTTAAACAATTTATTTTGCCAGTAAATATTTCATAGAGTTATAGTATTCTGAGTTAGCTTCGTAACGAACTAAAGAACGTATACTAATGATTTTTCTATGATTTATAATGAATTTTATAAGATAAGGTGTATAGTAAATTTCAGATTTGTCATATCCGATTTTTCAACGACTTTTCATGTGTAAACTATAAGATTTTCAAATGTATAACATTATAAAATGAAGATTATAAACTAATTAAAGATAATAATAATAAATATTACGACGATATATAATTTAAATGATATGGTTGCAGTATAATGTAATCTAGTATGTCACAAGATAAGTTTTCATGATCTAGATTTAATATGATATAAACGGATGCAAACGGAACATCGAAATGTTATAAAATTAAAAATAGGGCACTAGATTTAAACTATATGTATGGTATTTATTTAAATAGGTATAAAATGAATTATATAGCATGTAGCAAGATTAACTTGCCTCGATAGGTCGCGAATCGGGAAAACGGAACGTTAACCGTCGGCGGGGAAAACTCGCGACGGGCGCACGGTTCACGGAATGAACCCAAACGATGAACAAAGGAACCACACGGGTCGGGGTACCTCGCTGGAACGTCGAGAAGCGTCACCGGCACGACGGAATTCCGGCAACAAAAGAACAGTTAAAAAAATGAGAAACGAGACATGAAGCAAGAAGAGAAAGAATGATAAAGAGAAGTACAAGAGAATATATGAGAGAGAGAGAAAAAGTGGAGAGAGAGAGAGAGCTGCAGGTGGGGGCCCACGGAATTAAAAGGAACGCGATTGGCTAAAAGGGAATCGTTAGTTAGGGATAAATATTAATTAAAGATTCAAAACATTTTAAGGAATAGTAGGATATATATATAGGTTAATTTAAAGATTTAAAAGATAGGTAATGAACAGTAAGATATCAGGTTAGTTAGAAAAATATATCCGATGGTTTTAATAATATTAAAATTTGGGATTTTGGCGCCAAATAAAACATTTCCAAATCGCGCCCGGGTCGATTCCAAAAATTTGAAATTGAAATAATAGGATTTTAAGCGGGATTCAAATTTTAAAATTAAGTGTTTTATGATTAAAAAGCATACCCCCAAAACAGACACATGTACGCGCGCGTAGCCATCCAAACTCGCCCGTTTCACTGAACGGGACGAGAACACAATGCACGGACGCTACCACGAGGCTAGGGGTGTCAAGTAGGCCAAGATGAATATTTTCAATTTTATTTTAGATGCCAAAATTTGTTATATGTAGAAATGACTTTGCCGGGTAAATTTTACAGTAAGCAACAAACAAGCAAGTTAAATGAAATGAGTACCACATTATGCTCAAACAGTAACTGAAAATAGTAGCATTGGGCTCGGGTGTTACACAACACGACTAGCTAAGTTACGTAAGGATAGATATTTGAATCTGTTCGAATTTTCATCTAATGAAACTTGTCAGTTATGTCTCAAAGGCATGATGACCAAAACTTCGTTTACTAGACACGGAGAAAGAGTTACGGAACTCTTGGGACTGATACATAGTGATGTATGCGGTCCCATGTCTACACATGTCAGGAATGGTTCTTCATACTTCATTACATTCACTGACAATCTCTCAAGATACGGACATGTGTTCCTGTTGAAATACAAGTCTGAAGCTTTTGAGAAATTCAAAGAATATAAGCATGAAGTCGAGAACCAGACGGGTAAAAGTATTAAAATCCTACGATCTGATCAGGGAGGAGAATACTTGAGCACGGAATTCCGTGACTATCTAAAAGAGAATGGGATTCTCTCTCAGCTTACTCCTCCGTATACACCACAGCACAACGGTGTATCAGAGTGGAGGAATCACACCCTATTGGGTATGGTGCGCTCTATGATGAGCACCACTGAGTTACCTATTTCCTTTTGGGGTTATGCGCTTGAAACAACCATACACCTATTGAATATGGTCCCTACCAAATCAGTGCCTACCACTCCATATGAGATATGGAAGGGGAAGAGACCATGTCTTAATTATATTAAGATATGGGGTTGTCCGATTTATCTTAAAACGCAAAATCCGGACAAGCTCGAGGCAAGGTCAGTTCTATGCAAGTTTATAGGATATCCCAAAAACTCACGTGGGTATATCTTCTACCATACCGAGGAACAAAAGGTGTTTGTTTCTCGCAATGCCACCTTTTTAGAAAAGGGATTTCTTGAAAAAGAAATTAGTGGCAAAGAGGTAGAACTGGAAGAAGTTCCATCTATACAAACTACGACAGAAGATTCGGTAGAATCAGAGGATTCGATAGTTCCCAACGAACCTCAGCCTCTACGCCGATCTAGTAGGGTTCTTCATCCACCTGAGAGATACTACAGTTTTCTCATTGATGGTGGGAGCGAGGATTGCATCATAGAAGATGATGACCCAACTAGCTTCGAGCATACCATCACGAGTGGGGACTCTATGAAATGGCTAGATGCAATGCGATCTGAGATGGAATCCATGTACACCAACAAAGTATGGACTTTGGAAGTTGCTCCCGAAGGAGTAAAACCCATTGAGAGCAAATGGATCTTTAAGAAGAAACTTGGTGTAGATGGAAAAGTTGAGACTTTCAAAAGCTAGACTTGTTGCAAAAGGTTTTCGTCAATGACCAGGTGTGGATTATGATGAAACCTTTTCTCCAGTGGCTATGCTTAAGTCCATCCGGATCCTACTTTCCATCGTTGCATACCAGGACTACGAAATCTGGCAAATGGATGTTAAGACCGCCTTTCTAAATGGTGATTTAGAAGAGAGCATGTACATGACTCAGCCAGAGGGCTTCGTGGACAGTGGGAGCAGTGGAAATGTGTGCAAGCTGCTTAAATCAATCTACGGGTTGAAGCAGGCATCACTGAGTTGGAACATCTGTTTTGATGTGGTAGTCAAAGAGTTTGATTTCATCAAAAACGTAGATGAACCTTGTATATACAAGAAAGTGGCAAAGAGTAAGGTCGTCTTCCTCGTATTGTTCGTAGATGACATATTCTTGATAGGAAATGATGTTCCTATGCTGCATTCGGTCAAGCTCTTCTTATCACAAAGATTCTCCATGAAGGATCTAGGTGATACCTCCTACATCTTGGGGATTAAGATCTATAGAGATAGATCTAAGAGGATGCTGAGATTGTCCCAATCCAGGTACATAGACACCGTACTAAACAGGTTTAGTATGGACAATTCTAAGCGTGGGAATTTACCCACGATCTTAGGAATCACTCTCTCCAAAAAGATGTCTCCCAAGACTGTTTTGGAGAGAGCTCGCATGCAAAGGATACCCTTGTTGGTTATAGTGCCCTCAAAGTCAATTATTGGATCGCAGGCACGTGATTGCAATGATTGAGGAGGACCTATACCGGTAGGACAGTCTTACTCAAGATGATAGTATGCTATCTGGTTTGCCTTTATCAGTCGTGTACAGGTTCAGGTGACTGATCACTATTACACGTTGATAGAGCCCTTAGAATTTTGCTTGACTACCAACAGTATGATGGCGATCATATACGTGAGAGTTGGGTAGTCTATAAGCACATCCTTAATAGTGGTCCCTAGCCGTGGGAGTTTCGAGACAGGGCATCGATACTCCGGAGTAGACTAGTGTATACAGTCGAGACCCCGACGAGGGGCGGTGGCCGGTCTCACATGCCATTGGTGTCAGTTGGATCACCTAAGATGTATACAGGTGCTCATTGGGTTATGAGTACACCGGACAGGACTCGCCGGGAACTTACTAGTTGGTATTATACCTAGCGTCAGATAGCAGTTCCCTGGTGACATGTGTACAGGTTAGTTCATCGACCTGAGATCGTTATTTGTTTCGTGTGAGTTCCCACTGTGCTTTGATTACTACCCTACCACGGCTCAAAAGAGTCGTGCAAACAGGTTTTAGTTGGGTACAGTCTCGAGCCATATGGAGGCAAGTGAGCGGATCGGCAGGGGATTCGTCTCTCCCGGTATTGGGGGTGAGATCGCACTGTGTCTAGGAGAGCCATTACACATAGCCCTTGGCCGAGGCAGGAGATTTACTGGTAGGTACTCCAGTAGTATCTCAAGGTGTTCTGGGCTACACTCTGACACGACTTATACCGCTATTGGGGGTCTGACGTTACTAGCCCTCTAGGCCCGATATGCGATACTCATAGACGAACAGACCGGACTGTATGTATATTGTCACTGATAGGCTCAGTAGGGTTCCAGGATGAGTTCGCTCATCGGCTTCCCTTGAGGTCAGTACATGGACGGCCGTTACGCACAGCTAGTGCCGCTGACGTGCTTGTGGTTAAACCCACTGCTAGGGTACTGATGAGTCTTTAGAGTCCCCCACAGATAGTTTCCCAAGTTCGGGCGAAACGTTGTAGAGGCCGCATGGTTTTATGGTAGGGTTTGAACATGCACGTGCACTTGTGCACGTGTCGAGATTCGGACAGATAATACTAGTGGGTTTTGGTTTAAGCCGGATTCTAGTATTATATTGTGTAGGGAAATTTTTGTCTCATTGCATTCGTATTCAGTTGGAATACGGATGCGGGTATATATATACAGTTATGGGGTAATCCTGTAATTTGTTCCGGGATTACTTTTTGAAGTTGCCATTTTCTCATCTTCCGTTTTTAATATTTAGTTTAATATTTTAATGTGGAATTGTGAGTATTTAGTTGGATGGATTTTTTTGTGCATGGGCCAAATTTTGTGGGCTTTGTTTGCATGAAAATTTTGGTTGCTTAATATAGATTTTGGGCCATTTCCTTTGCTAGTTTTATTTTTAGTGATGGACTTTTCTCTTCGGGGGGGCTGCCCATTCGGCAGTTGTTGTGGGGATGGGAATTTGTGGTGGGTGGCATGGGGTTTGTGAGGTGTGCATTTAACATTAATTGCTTTTGTCAAAGTTAAGATATTATCCTTTAGATTTTTTGTGTTGCTTTTTAAAATCAATCCTTACACTCACCACTTGCATTACACTTACCCCCACTTCCTTTTTGAATTCCCAGAGAGCTTTTTATATGGCCGGCCCAATTAATTTTGCAAGCACAAAAATTTTTCCTTTGCTCACAATTTCAATTTTGGCAACTTGATTAACCCTTCACCCAATGGCTTGGGTGCCTTGAGACAAAACATTCTACACTATCTCTACATCAATTTTGGACATGTCGGCTAGCAAATTTCATGTCCGAGTTGCCTCGGTTTAGAGGCGGGAGCCCGTTTAAAGATCCGTTGACATGGTGCCACCTAGACGAGGAGACGAGAGATCGGAGTTACCGCGAGGAGCGTGGGATGATGGCTAAAGACCGAAGGACTCGGATCGATCGGTATAGCCTTTCTACCTCTTTACAGTTTGTTAGTTTAGCGTTAATGGCAAGATCCAGGTTATAGTATGTGATAGCGTCAGTTATAAAAGTTTTTGTTCCGCGTTTGGCGTCGGAATGACGGCCGGGGCGCTACAGTAGATTTACATGGTATCAGAGCCACGCCATTAACCTTTACTAACTTGTTCTAACGCGTTTAAAATATCGATCGAACGAAATTTTCAAAACCGCGATTTTTAGGCTAAAGTTTCTGTCGATTTTTAAAACAGGTCTAAAAATCATTTTGTGCATCTCAGAAAATCGAGCAGGCTTTTTTAAGCCCACCGTAGAAATTTAGTCTACTGATTCAAAAGTACTGCCGCGGAACCGCCGCACAAACTATGGTTTGGCCGCGGTTCCGCCGCCAGTTTGTGGGAACAGTACACCATTTTTCTTCTGTGGGTTTTTCATAGGAAATTGTGGTTTCTGGAATGATTTGTTTGGGCCGAAAATTTGTTTGTGTACTGCAGTTGTACGTGGGGCCCACTTCGGGAAGTTTTGTCGATCGAAATTTTAAACTTGTTAGTTTACAATACTTACATTATATCTCCGACCGTGAATGTCATTCGAGTGGTAAATTGCGTCTAATTGCTATAATTCTTTTAGACGGGTTTGCCAACGTGATATTCACATTGATGTTCTGTGTTGTGCTGTGATGTTACAGATTTGTCGTGGTGGATAGCAGTGTGCAATGGTAGTGCAGTTTGGATTTATTTGTACATTTGATATTGTGGGGCGAGCGTCCAACATGTGGACTGCCGTCACTGCCTGTTTGTATAATATTCTTTTGGGGCACGACCGGGCTGAGGTCGATGTACCCGTTGTACATATTTTTCATTTCTGTACTAGGTTTACCCCACGACGGAGTACACGGATAGCCGGGTTCTGGAGGGCAACGGGTCTGCATCTCATGGCTTTGAGTGGCAAGGGGCCTCACTCTAGAATTGGCAGACTATTCGCCGCACTCGTAGGGGGTACAGGTTGACCCAAGGAGGGGTTCCCAAGTTACTGGATTCCGTGAAGTGCTGGGTGGTCCATTCACTTTGCTGTAGGGGCTGCCTCGCTTCAGGTTTTGGCGGGTAACTTTCCGCACTCGTAGGGGTCTAAGTTTTCATTGCACAGGCTATCCACACGACCAGGGAAACATCGGGTTTCAGCAGCGGCTCTGTGAAACCCGAGGATCCAAGATTATCTGTCTTGTTCTGTGATGCTTATTACTTTTCTGTAATGTTGCATATTATCACGCCTGGAGCGATTATTATATATTGGTATATATACTAGTAGATATTGTATATGTTTTGCACCCGCGCTAGTCCAGTCCCCGCTCTGTCGTTAGTTAAGTAACCTAACGGGTAATGACGGGACCTAGTGACGAATGCGGATGGCATATACGTACATTTTATTTTCGTTCTTTTCTGGTGTGATTAATTGATGGGACTGCGTTGATTCTGATCAATGCAAAGGAAAACAAACCTGTTTGGACGTTGTTGGAACAGTTTTAAAAAGTGTTATTACAAGGATCTTTCTTTTGTTTTGCACAGCGGTATTCAGTTGGAATATCCTGCACCTCATTCGACGAGGCAAGGGACGAGATCCCTTCACCGGGAGTGACCCCTTGGGCAGAAGTTTGTGTCAGGGTAATAATTTCACTATAGTCGATTACATGTTGCTTTGCATCGCGGTATTCAGTTGGAATATCCTGCACCTCATTCCATGAGGAAAGAGCCGAGATCCCTTCAACCGGAGTGACCTCTTTAGCAAAGGTTTTCGCCACTATATTTTTATAAAAAGCTATCAGGCTCCTTCAGCGAGATCAAGTTCTTTACGTTAAAGGTTTTTCACCAAAAACCAGCTGTAGCCCTCCGTCATTTCATATGAATGGTCAGTGGTATTCAAGCTATGTTGGTTTGGCGCTTAGTCAAGACATAGTGGTTGGTAGCTGCTGGGGTGTTCATATGTTGCATAGATAGATGCGTTGGTTTGGGACAGCCGTACAGCCTTGTTGGCCCTTAGTCAAGGGCGAGTACGGGTGGGTTCAAATTAACAAGATAATGATGGGCAAAACTTGACATGTGACTTATGATTTGTTGGCCCTTAGTCAAGCTCATAAGAGCATGGGGCAAAAATCCACATCGGAAGTTTCTAAAGAAACTGAAACTTGCCAGGCATGCGCATACCTTCTAGAATGTGATAACATGAGTGGATACCTTCACGTTATCATGCGATGAGAGTTGGATCCCGATTCCTACTGATGAGTTGGTTTACTCTTCGGGTGATCCCGATTGATTCTTCTTTCAGGTTTGGAGGAGAATTTGACAGTACAGTGGGAGGTTTCCTAATTAGATAAAGTGATAACCATTCTGATCTAGGTTAGAGTGCATGCAGAGTGTTTCTTTTCTCTCTCTCTTTGGCAGCAACCTTTGACCGACCCTAGACTATGACTCAGTGACCAAGTTGACCGAACCTTCTTAAAATACTGGCTTTTGGATTGTCTGAATTGCATAAGTCATTGCCGCTCATTCTTTTACCCTCTGCATTTCTCAGAACACCTCGTATTACTACGGACATCCACTTCCATTGGATAAATCCATCATATGGTTATATACGAACTCGAAGGGACTTCTTCGAGGATGGATCCAGGTTTAGGAGAAATTGAATTGGTTTATTCGGTTGTCTTTTATCACCACCTTCTCTCAGGTTGCGAGGGCTTCTTGGTTTAGGAGAGTACACCTATTACGCTTATTGGATAGTCTTCTTCCAAACCATATGCATATGCCGAAAGGTAGGGAATGAAGAAAACCAATTAGCCTAAGTAAGGTGTACAGAAGGTAATAAGTAAAGACAAAATAAAGGGATTAGAAAGAGGGCAATGTAAATTGCGACTGCTATCATTCACGACCAAACCGTGTACTTCATCGCCACTCCTACTTCACCTTTGCTTTTTTCCCCAGTTTGGGAGAAATAGAATAAGTTATTATTCAGTTGTCTTTCATCATCACCTTCTCTCAAGTTGCCAGTACTCCTTGATTTAGGAGAGTACACCTATTATGCTTACTGGATAGTCTTCTTCCAAACTATAGGCTGGTGCCGAACGGTAGGAAAGGAAGAAAACCATTTAGCCTAACGATGGTGTACAGAAGGTAACGGCTAAAAATAAATAAAGGGATTTGGAGAGATGGCAAAGAAATATACGGTTACAGTCATGAATTGGATTATGGAAGAGGCATTACAAGGAATACCAGGATACCCCTACGAAACATTTTCATGTTTCAGTTTCACTGTGCGTTGTTAAAGGAAAACTGATTTCCCGATAAGATACTTACTCCAGGGTATGTATTTACCAGGTATGATTCTCACATCTGTATGGTTTTACAGATGATGAGTGGGAGTAAGTTATTGGGAATAAGGTGATTATCCTCATTATATCGGAATTCGTTGTAATTGGTGATATTTGAGGAAATCGCCTGGGTTTTTGCCGGACGGCATGTATTTGGTTTTGAGTATCCGTTGTTGTGCACCAATTTCAAAATGATATATCTGTACGTTTATTTTTATAAAGTGAGGTATAACTTTTTGATATTATGTCGATGACATTTACCTATATCAGTTGACGATTGGGTAAGGAGTATTGAACAACGGAGTAGTTCTTAACCATAAGTACAGTTTTCAACTTACGATGCACAGGTTTTGAGTTATTCAACTCAGCGGACTTATACAGAGTATTGTATGTTGTCCAGTGTCCATCAGGACAAAGGGGTTGGTCCTCGTACTATGTTCTGTTTACTTGTGACTTCTCTAGTTTTTAGACAAGTGTTTCGTAGAAATACAATGTCTAAGTTTTGAGAAGTTATAGGTATAAGAATAAAGTAGAGAACCAGGTGTCGCAAGTATCGGGATTCTTTAAAGAGATCGAAGATGTAGATACTTATGATTGGTATTCAGTTGATAATAAAAGTTTTGAGAAACTTATTTCTCTTTCAGGTTACTCATAATTGGATGTATTCCTAAGTTGAGTAATGCTGATTAGCCTCTCTCTATTAAGATGATATGCACTAGAGACAGCTGCATGATTTGAATCTGGTTCCAATTAAATAAAGTGCCAAAATTTCTATATTAGATATAGAATGGTTCATATCTTAACGATGTTAAGGTACGGGGAGTTGTCCGGCTTATGCTTAAAACCAGACTCTGGATAACTCAGGGCACGTTTCTGTAATGGCAGTTTGTGGGTTGGCCCAGGCTATGACGAGGGTTGACTTTCTACCATCTAGAAGATCAATGGTAATATTGTTCTTGACTCGCCACAGTTTTAGTAAAATGGATTTTTTAAAAAAACAGTAGTGGGAGTATGGTAGAACTGGAAGTGATTCCAGAACCGCAAACGATTACGGAAAATTTAATAGGACCTGTAGATTCAATCAGGTTTGACATTCCATTAGCCATTCCGCGGATATGGTGGGTAACCTTAGACACCCGAGAGGTACTCTGGTTGCCTCAAGGACGGTGACAGGGAGGTTCTTACCCAGACTTGACACTACTGTTGTTCCAAGCAATGAGACCCGGCAGGAGGTTAAGTATAGCGTCATTCTAAACTAGTTTAGAAGTGCACGTATATATTATTCTGCCAGAGGGTTGTTGTGGTCAGTGGGAGCAGCGGAAGCATAGTGGACAAGTAGCTTATGTCTATTTACAGACTAGAGCAGATATAGCGGAGATAGATCATCTATTTTTTGATGAGACAGACATGGGTTTGACTTCATCAGAATAAGAGATGGATCTGTTGAGAAGGTAGTAGGGTGTGATGTCCTGGCATTTGGATGACATACACAGAGTAGGAAGTAAAATTTCCTATACTACGACCGGTTATACTGTGGTTGTCACACAGTTGTTTCTCCACACAGGATATGGATATAATATAAGACATTCTGGTTACTAGATCTATGGTTTTAGATCTAGATTTGGGTAGTTTCCCAATTTGGGTACTTAGACAGTATTCTTAAAGTATTTGGAATAGATGACTCCTAGTATGGTGGTGTACCTACAGGTGATGGAGTCACCCTCTCTAAAGGTGTCTTACAGACTAAAGGGGAGAGGGATGTGCATGATTGGCATATCACTTGCTTAGGCAATTAAGTCAATCGTGAGATGTCAAGTACCACACCAGATGTTGTTTTTGCACTAGATGCGATTAATCCAATCCTGAAGAAACATAAAGAAGCAGTTTTAGAACATAAGTGAATGTTCTACGGATTTGATGACGGCAGCCTCCTTCGGGGGACGGTTATCATTCCAGGCTTCAAAGGCGATATGGATGACAGAGTGATTGTCAGAGTTATACTTTTCCCTCTGACGAAGGGGGCAGTATTATGGACAGGTGATCCAAGAGGATACTGTGGGAGGCATGGTGCTGGATACTGATTAGTTTCAGTTATCGATACAGTCTAAGAAGTTTGGATTTGGAGTTCATTTATGAACTAGGTCCCATCAGATATCCAGACATATTCTAAGACAGGTATTACTCAATTCGGGAGATGGTTTTCTCCGCGAACTTGAGATTAAGAGAGACATAGAAAGAAACATCAGGGCGGATCCACTCATTGAGGCTATTTCTCGAACACAAGAGTTTTACAAACGAGCTTTGTGAAACTGATTAGTAGAGGAGTTGGGTGTTCGGTATCACACGGGCTGTGAGTATGCGACTGTAGGGTTTCTAGGCATACGCACAAGGGTCTACGAGGCATCAACCATGCCCGATTTAAAATTTAGCCGTGCCGAACAACCCAAAGCCGGATCTTTAAACTAGAGATTAGGTGAAAACAAGCATGTTAAACACTTTAACACTAAGTGAGAGAGATTACAACCATTGTAGATCCGGTCCTTCACTTCTTAAGCTCCGTGTTGAGGTCCCTTCGCTGCGATCATCGTGTTCCGGACTCTCGAGAGGCTCCATGAAGAGAAAGATTCAAGCTTGCTTCCGATCTTCGATAACAAAGATGATCTACTTTGAAGTTTCATTAACACAAGCTCTCACTCACTAAATGAAGTGAACACTCTCATCTAAAGGGCAAGGGTAGATGAGGATGATGAAGTAGGATTTTTGCTCTCATTTTTTTTCTTATTCTCACTCATTTTTCATCACAAAATCAAAGTAAGAAAGCTTTTCATGAAGAACTCAAGCAAGAAGAAGATGAATAATAATTAGAATCCTTTTGTGATGAATAATGAAAAGATGATAATGATGAATAATGTAACCATGGTTAAACAAACCTTTGTAGAGATTTAACTAGGGCTAGGGTTTGGGTTGAGTTAAAGGTGAGTCACTTTAAAATATCTAACACAAAACAAAAAAAGAAACCTTCTAGAAGGTTCATGAATGAACTAACCCAAATCAAACCCTAATCTTGTTTAATCTCCACTAAATATGTTGCATTAGTAATCATATCATGTTACAATATTATATATCACATATATAATATTTATTGTAACAAAATAAAATAATACGATTAACATATATTGCATATATATCAATGTATTACCCGAGTGAGAAAAAGAATGTTTTAGTGAGCTAATATTAGTTAATGCAATTTAATATCAAATATATAATTATACATTAAATTATCCAATCAACACTTGATCCGATGACCCGGCTGATATCAAATATCGCGAGAATAGAATACGGTATCTCATATCACATTATCCTCGGTCCCGCACATATCACATATGTGCTCCTACTCCATTTTTCCTGAGTCAAGAAACCTCTGTGTAGGACTCTAAAGAATCGTCAATACGCCGGCAGTAGGTGATGATCATATCAAACACACACAAGCTGCAAGCGGTCAGCTAAACGTAACAGCCACCCATGTATTGAGCGATCAGAAGATCAATAAGCAAGCCTGTACATTCTCCTACGAATCCAATCAATAACACTCCCGTACAGTCCGGTCTCGTCGTCTGATATGTCGCATATCTCGCCTAGGGGTGGTAAACGTCAGACCCAAGTAGCTCGATAAGTCATGTCGATATGAGGTCTATAACAGTTCGAGAAACTACTGATAACACTTACCAGTAAATCTCAGCAACCCCGGCCAGGGATTTCCAGTTATAGCCAATCGAACACAGCACAACATCAACTCCCTATACCGGGAGAGATGAATCCTCTCCTATCGCTCATTGCCTCCATATGATTCGGGACTGTACCCAAAAGCCACCTTTTTGCACGCCCTCTTGGACGTGGTATGATGGAAATCAAAGTACAGTAGGAATCACACAAGACTCTATGACGATCTCGGGTCAACAGATTACTCTGTACCAGTGTCACCGGAGAACTGCCATCTGACGTGAGGTATAATACCATCTGAGAGTTCTCGGCGAGTCCGTCCAGTGTACCCAGTCTCTACTGAGCACCCGTACACCATCCTTAATGTCAAACACCGATGGATATGGGATCATCCATCGCCCATCATATGGGTCAAGAGGCGTACACGCTAGTCTACTCTGGTGTATCGATGTCCTGTCTCGATACACCCTCGACTATGAACAGTTATAGGATGTACTCGTCGACTACCGTGGCCCCACTAGTATGTGTAAGTCCATGCTACCTCTCCCGGTACTTTCGGGCATGTGGAATTTGATGAAAAACAATTTTCTAGAGGCGGTAACATGGACTCAAAACCGGATCTTTGTTAAACATCTAACTAACAACCTAACTAGGAGTTGTTAACTACTCGGTTAGGGGGTTATACCTTTCTTTCTTGAACTCCTCCGTCTTCAAACCTCGATGGTGTACGGATCGGCTTCACCTCATCGTCTCCTTGCGCCGAAGATGGATCCACCCGAAAGCTTCTACCTTTGGCTTCTTCTTCGAACTTTGAAGAAACTAGATCACTTGGCTTGCTAGGCCTTGTGAACTAGAATGAGTAGAGGAATGTTTTGGTGTTTTTTTATCTCTAAGGCAATGAGTCTCAACACATGAGAATGGTTTGCCTTGAGGTAGAGAGAGCAAGAGGAAGAGGGAGAGCTTGAGAATGAGAGAGCTCAAGAGAGAGAAAGCAAAATGATAGAATGAACCATACTCATCTCATTCTCACCTCTCATAATCCAAAAGCCATCATAACAAAAATAGTAATCAAGTATTGTGTAAATGGTTTAAGTCAAAATGGCTATATCATTTCATGCACTCATTTTGCACAAGAGATCAAGCAAGCAAAAGTCTTTGCCATGAAATGATAGTCATTGTCATCATGATGGTCAACTAGTCCAACCTAGTCAACCGGTCAACAAAGTCAACAAGTCAACAAAGTCAACCCCTCAACAACCATGTCACTATAATACTTAATTAATATTATTGTTAATTACATATCATATTCTCATTAGGGTTGAGCAAAAAGTCAATAGTCAACAGTCAACGGTCAACAACCCTAATGAGAATCCTCTGCCTCTGTCTCTCTGTCAACTGTGCATACACACCCGCATCGGCGTTCCGAGGAACACGAATACAAATGAGATAAAACCAATCCCAAAACGTACACTAGGATCTGGCTTAAACCAAAGCCCGCTAGTGTTAACTGTCCGGACACTGTACGTGCACAAGTGCACGGATGTGACCGAACCCTGTCGCAAAACCATGCGACCTGTCGCAAAACCATGCGACATCTACTCTTTTGCCTATAGGCGAATAGCTTTCTGTGTGGGACTCTAAAGACTCGACACTACGCTGGCAGTGGGTTTAACCACAGACCACAAGCGGCACTAGCTGTGCGTAACGGTCCCCAGGTAGACGCCGACAAGAAGACTGACGAGGTGAAACCCATCTGAACTCCTACTGAGTCTGACTGTGACAGTCTCCGTACAGTCCGGTCTGTTCGTCTGATACATCGCATGGCGGGCCTAGCGGGGCGGTAAACGTCAGTCCCCTAATAGCGGTACAAGTCGTGTCGGAGTGAAGCCCAATACACCCTGAGATAACACTGGAAGCCTACCAGTATATCTCGCTTGCCCTGGCCAGGGACTACTCGTGTAATGGCTCTCCTAGACACAGCGCGATGTCAACCCCCAATACCGGGAGAGACGAATCCTGTCTAACCGTCGCTGCCTCCAAGTGCTTCGGGACTGCACCCAACTACTACCTGTTTGCACGACTCCTTTGAGCCGTGGTAGGGTAGTAATCAAAGTACAGTGGGTACACACTCGAGGCGAAGTGACAGTGTCAAGTCAGCGGACTAAGCTGTACTCATGTCACCTGGGAACTGATGACTGACGATAGGTATAATACCAACCGGTCAGTTCCCGACGAGTCCTGTCCAGTGTACTCGTAACCTAATGAGCACCCGCATACTATCTCCAGTACGACGTACTAACGGCTGTGGGACAGACCGTCTCCCACACTGGGACGAGAAGCGCATGCGCTAGTCTACTCCGGAGTATCGATGCCCTGTCTCGATAGTCCTGCGACTAGGGACCTGCATAAGGATGTGCTTATAGATTACACAGCCCCCACTAGTGTGACTGCCATCACAACGCTGGTAATCAAGCAAAGATCCTAAGGGCTCCACTAATGTGTATAGGTGATATACTAAAATAAACACAAGTACACATTGAAGTAGAAACAAACCAAGTAGCATACTACTATTTTGAGCAAGATTGTATATACAAGGTGAATATCCCAAGCTTCCATTAAGTAATATACAAATTAGTATGATACAGTAATGGCCTCTAGGGCATATACACTAACAATCTCCCACTTGCACTAAGGCCATGTACTGGCGTATCGAAGACCTATCATCTCGATCAGCCGCTCGAACTGAATCTGGGGTAAGGCCTTGGTGAATGGATCTGCAGTGTTATCTTCTGAAGCAACCCTTCGAACCTCGATCTCCTGGCGATCCACGATCTCCCTGATCAGGTGATACCTCCTCAAGATGTGTCTGGATCTCTGATGGGACCTGGGTTCCTTCGCTAAAGCTATAGCCCCGTTGTTATCGCAATACAGAGGTATTGGATCAACAATGGACGGAACCACCTGAAGTTCTTTCAAGAACTTCCTCATCCAGACGGCTTCTTTTGCGGCATCAGATGCAGCGATGTATTCCGCTTCCATAGTCGAGTCAGCAACGGTTTCCTGTTTGGAACTCTTCCAACACACCGCCCCTCCATTGAGGGTAAAGACAAAACCCGACATGGACTTGGAATCATCCTTGTCACTCTGGAAGCTGGAGTCAGCAAAGGCCTCGATCTGGAGGTCTTTTCCACCATACACCAAGAACATCTCCTTAGTCCTTCTTAGGTACTTGAGAATGTTCTTTACCGCTATCTAGTGTTTCTCCCCAGGGTTTGACTGATACCGGCTTACCACACTCAGTGCATAAGCTACATCCGGTCTGGTACACAACATCGCATACATTATAGAGCCTACCGCAGAAGCGTAGGGTATAATAGACATGCGATCCCTCTCTAAATCAGTCTTGGGAGACATCTCTTTAGAGAGGGTGATCCCGTGACAAGCCGGTAGGTTACCGCGCTTGGAATCTTCCATACTGAATCTTTTCAGTATGGTGTCGATGTACCTGGACTGTGAAAGTCCTAATATCCTCTTGGATCTATCACGATGGATCCGGATCCCCAGGATGTATGAGGCATCACCCAGGTCTTTCATGGAGAACCTGTGTGACAAGAACCCCTTGACAGATTGTAGCATAGGAATGTCATTTCCTATTAAGAGAATGTC
Organism: Agapanthus africanus; assembly: GCA_030015575.1. NCBI lineage: Eukaryota > Viridiplantae > Streptophyta > Magnoliopsida > Asparagales > Amaryllidaceae > Agapanthus > Agapanthus africanus. The sequence goes on from CM057337.1 coordinate 504,250,755, forward strand.
ATCCACGTATAAAACGAGGAATACTACAGTTCTCGCTACAAATCTACTATAGATGCATGGTTCATCTGGATTTTTGATAAAGCCAAATTCCTTGACCGTCTCATCAAAACAGATGTTCCAACTCCGCGATGCCTGCTTTAGTCCATAGATGGACTTAAGCAACTTGCACACCTTTCCGCTGCTCCCACTCTGAATGAAACCCTCTGGTTGGTCCATATAGACACACTCCTATAAATTTCCATTTAGAAAAGCGGTCTTTACTTCCATTTGCCAGATCTCATAATCGTGGAAGGCAGCAATGGCAAGAAGGATCTGAATGGATTTCAGCATAGCCACTGGAGAAAAGGTTTCGTCATAGTCCAAGCCAGGTCTTTGACGGAAACCCTTTGCAACAAGTCTAGCTTTATAGGTCTCAACCTGTCCATCTACACCAATCTTCCTTTTGAAGATCCACTTGCATCCTACGGGTTTTACCCCGTCTGGAGCAATGTCCAACGTCCATACTTTGTTGGTGTACATGGACTCCATTTCGGTCCGCATTGCATCCAGCCATTTTACTGAGTCAACGCTCTGAACGGCCTGCTGGAAGCTAGTAGGCTCATCATAATCTATGATGCAATCCTCTCTATCCCCGTCTATGAGAAAACCGTAGTATCTTTCGGGCGGATGAGACTGCCTACTACTCCTACGGAGTGGCGTAGGAATGTCCTGTTCTTTTGAACCCTCTGGTTCCACTAAGCTTTCAGTAATAGCTCGTGGTTCTGGAATTTCTTCCAGTTCTACTGTGCTCCCACTAATTTCCTTTTCTAAGAACTGGTGTTCTAGAAAGTGGGCATGACGAGAAACAAAAACCTTTTGTTCCTCTTCGCAATAGAAAAAATAACCCTTGGAGTTCTTTGGATATCCCACGAACTCGCACTGTACTGAGCGTGCCTCGAGCTTGTCCGCATGCTGCTTTTTGACAAAAGCTGGACTTCCCCATGTCTTAATGTGATTAAGATAAGGTCTCTTCCCACTCCACATCTCATATGGTGTAGTAGGCACAGTCTTAGTGGGAACTCGGTTCAAAAGGTATGCAGCTGATTCTAGCGCATACCCCCAGAATGATCGCGGTAACTCAGCGTTACTCATCATGGACCGTACCATATCCAATAGGGTTCGGTTCCGTCTCTCCGATACACCGTTATGTTGCGGAGTGTATGGAGGAGTAAGCTGAGAGAGAATTCCGTTCTCTTTTAAATAGTCCAGGAACTCGGCACTTAAGTATTCTCCACCTCGATCCGATCTTAGAATCTTGATACTTTTGCCGGTTTGTTTTTCTACTTCATTCTTATATTCCTGAAATTTTCCAAAGGCTTCGAACTTATGTTTCATTAAGAAGATATAACCGTACCTTGAAAAGTCATCCGTAAAAGTAATGAAGTAAGAATAACCGCTTCGCACATGTGTAGACATTGGACCGCACACGTCGCTGTGTACGAGTCCCAAGAGCTCGCTCGCCCTTACTCCGTGTCCAGTAAACGGAGTCTTTGTCATCTTTCCTTTGAGACAGGATTGACAAGTGGCATACGATTGATATTCGAACGGATTCAAATATCCTTCTGTATGTAACTTCGTCAACCTTCTCTCATTGATGTGACCCAGTCTACAATGCCATAAGAAAGTCTGATTGATTTCCGGAGACTTTCTTTTGTGTGTATTCTGGACATTGAAAATCTGTGGTTGGTTTAAGACGTATATACCATTGCTCAATGTACCTGACCCAATCAGAACTTGATTAAGATGAATGTTTACAACATTGCTTACAAACGCAAATTCATAACCTTCTTTAGAAACCAAAGATACAGAAATGATATTACAAGTTGCGTTGGGTACAAAAAAGCAATTACGCAAAACCAAAACATGTCCATCTGACATTCCCAGGTAATAGTCCCCCACGGCCTTAGCATCCATGCTAGCTCCGTTTGCAACTTTGAGGGTCATGTCACCTGCCTTCAAAACCCTACGGTTTCTCAACGCCTGCAAAGAATTACAAATATGAGATCCTGATACGGTATCCAATACCCAGGAAGTAGAGTTTATTGAAAGACAGTTTTCAATAACATACACACCTGAGGCTGAAGCCGCAACCTGCTTCAGATCCTGTGTTCTGGCCTTCCAAGCCCTGCAATCATTTTTCCAGTGTCCCTTCTTATGACAATAGAAGCATTCTTCCTTATCCACAAGCTTTCCCACTTTCTTTGTTGCTTTTGCCTTTCCCTTCGTATCCACTTTACTAACACCGCCCCTTGGTTTGGCGGGGGCTTTTTTCTTCTTTCCCTTGGCTTTCGCCTTGGACCTAGAAGAGGAAGATCCTCCTACAAACAAAGTAGATGTTTCCCTACCTTTCTGTAGGGTGCCCTCTGCGCTCCTCAACATATTGAGGAGTTCTGAAAGTTCAACTTCCTTTTCTTATAAGTTGATGTTCAGGATAAACTGGGCGTAAGTGGAAGGAAGGGACTGGAGAATCAAGTCCGTATAGAGCTCATTCTCCAACGTGGTCCCAAGGTCCGCGAGCTCCTCAATGTAGCCAATCATCTTAAGCACGTGTTCCGCTACCGATGATCCGACGGCCAATCTTGCCGAAAATAACTTCTTCGACACTTCGTATCTTGCGATACGAGATTGCTCTCCATACAGTTCTTTTGTATGAAGAAATATGGATTCCAGGTCCATATTCTCGTGCTTCCTCTGATGTTCATTGTCCATAGAGGCAAGCACGAGGCACTTGGCCTTCGCGCAGTCTAGTTCCCAGGTCTTACGGATTTCCTTATCCGCGACGCTGGTTTTGGGACCTGGGACAGGGGGAGCTTTGGTGGTAAGAAGATACCTCAGCTTGTCGTAAGTGATTGCCATCTTGACATTCCTGAGCCAATCTTTGTAGTTTGGCCCTGTCAGTATGTTTTTATCTAGAAGTAACTTAAGTCCAGTCATGTCGATTGGTCGCTGCAATTAGGAGAGAGAAGAAACACTCAGCATGATGCTCTTGCAAGTTTAGAGTGGTTTTTAATTTGTCTAAACAGGATGGCTCCCACTGTTTCTCGAATCCCTCCTCAAACCAAAAAGGAAGAATTAGTCAGGATCAATCTCACCATACAATTCTTGCTTAACCGTTCAGCCAGGCCAGTGTCGGTACTTCGAGGGAGGTTTTCCAATGCTTTCGCGAAGTTCCTTAATTAAATAACCTCTTTTTCCTGGGGGCGTAGCCCCGCTAACACCTTTCTAGACACCTACTTGGTTTATAGCATTGATCGTTAAGTGAGAAATTTCCCGAGGAGTAGCATATACTCACAGTAGGATCGGGATCCAAATATCATCGTGTGACGAAACTGAAGGAATCCTACCAGAATCATCACACTCCAAATGGTATGCAACACTAGCAAGTTTCAGTTCTTTTGAAACTCCCGATGTGGATTTTTGCCCCATGCTCTTATGACCATGACTTTGGCCAAAATATCATAAGTCACATGTCAAGTTCTACCCGTCATTCTCCAGGTTAATTTGGATCCACCCGTGCCTACCCTTGACTTTGGCCAAAATGGCAGTACGACTGTCCCAAACCAACGCATCTATCTATGCTACACATGAATACCCAATAGCTACCAATCACTATGCCTTGACTTTGGCCAACATACATAGCTTGAATACTATTGACTATTTATGTGAAACGACGGAGGGCTACGAACGGTTTTGACGAAACCGTGAACGTAGTGAACTTGATATAATCGATGGAACGAGATAGCTTTTAAAAGGAGTGGCTCAAACTCCGCATTTAAAAGTTGGTTTTGAAAAGAACCGAGTGGTTTTTCGAAAGTGTTCCAACGACTTTTACTTGGTTTATTTTCTTGCATTAGTTCTTTTAATGCGTGATATTCTTGCATTAGTTCTTTTAATGCGTCCCATCATTTAATCCTACCATTGCAGAAAACAACCAAAATATGACGTACGCTTATGCCATCGCATTCGCCACGGGGCCCCGTCATTACCCGTTAGGTTACTTAACTAACGACAGAGCGGGGGCTGGGCTAGCGCGGCTGTAAAACATAAGCAACGCCTAAATAATATCATATATAGATATATTGCAATGATAGCCATTTCAGATCACAGATGAACACATTGGATATACTAGGAACCCGCAATTCGTACGAGCCTGTAATGAAAAGCAGATTACACGGTCGCGGTGAATAGCCAATACCCCACCCAAGACCCCTACGGGTGCGGCAAACTACCCGCCAAGTAACCGAAGCGAAGCAACCTCCCTCAACTCCGTGAGTAGGCCACTTGGCACTTCGGCATACCCGGTGGTTTGTGCACCCCCTCCATGGGTCTATCCTAGGAGCAAAAACAGTAAAAAGAAATTATACAATGACGGCTACAACCCCGACCCGGTTGTGCGGCCATACAAATAATTATTACATCAATTTACAAATTTACATGAATTGAAAGAAAAGAAAACTCTCGTCTCACAACCCCCGGCTATTCACCCGCGACAATCCAATGAATTCATATACACATTCCAGCAGCATTACAGATCATAGATTTGTATAACCCCCACTAATCGACATATAGCGATTAGCAGACGTTCAATACAAATATCACATCACAGATAAAAACCCGTCAGCTTAAGTCTTTAGAAGTTCGATCAAAAATACGGATTTTTAGGCCCCAAACACAAAATTTTCGTTCTGGAAAATCTGGGCTGAAAAGACATATTTCAAAAATCCCAAAATACCCCACTGAATATACTGTAGCAAAGAAGATCCAGAGAGGAGCCAATACGGCCACGGAACCGCAGCAATAGCAAGCTATTGCCGCGTTTCCACGGCTCTTGGATGAGATCAGAGGACCGTCTTTCTACAGTATACTCTAAAAACCCTGAGTCGATTTTTGAAGCATGATTTATTACTTTTACAGTACTTTGAAAATCGACAGCAAGCATGAATTTTTGGTGTATTTCGTGACTTTTTCTTTGATCGATCTTCTAGTTACTTCGCTAACATGTTAGATAGAGTTTAACTAGGCTCTGATACCACTGTAAGTCCATGCTACCTCTCCCGGTATTTTCGGACATGCGGAATTTGATGAAAAACAATTTTCTAGAGGCGGTAACATGGACTCAAAACCGGATCTTTGTTAAACATCTAACTAACAACCTAATTAGGAGTTGTTAACTATTCGGTTAGGGGGTTATACCTTTCTTTCTTGAACTCCTCCGTCTTCAAACCTCGATGGTGTACGGATCGGCTTCACCTCGTCGTCTCCTTGCGCCGAAGATGGATCCACCCGAAAGCTTCTACCTTTGGCTTCTTCTTCGAACTTTGAAGAAACTAGATCACTTGGCTTGCTAGGCCTTGTGAACTAGAATGAGTAGAGGAATGTTTTGGTGTCTTTTTATCTCTAAGGCAATGAGTCTCAACACATGAGAATGGTTTGCCTTGAGGGAGAGAGAGCAAGAGGAAGAGGGAGAGCTTGAGAATGAGAGAGCTCAAGAGAGAGAAAGCAAAATGATAGAATGAACCATACTCATCTCATTCTCACCTCTCATAATCCAAAAGCCATCATAACAAAAATAGTAATCAAGTATTGTGTAAATGGTTTAAGTCAAAATGGCTATATCATTTTATGCACTCATTTTGCACAAGAGATCAAGCAAGCAAAAGTCTTTGCCATGAAATGATAGCCATTGTCATCATGATGGTCAACTAGTCCAACCTAGTCAACCGGTCAACAAAGTCAACAAGTCAACAAAGTCAACCCCTCAACAACCATGTCACTATAATACTTAATTAATATTATTGTTAATTACATATCATATTCTCATTAGGGTTGAGCAAAAAGTCAATAGTCAACAGTCAACGGTCAACAACCCTAATGAGAATCCTCTGCCTCTGTCTCTCTGTCAACTGTACATACACACCCGCATCGGCGTTCCGAGGAACACGAATACAAACGAGATAAAACCAATCCCAAAACGTATACTAGGATCTGGCTTAAACCAAAGCCCGCTAGTGTTAACTGTCCGGACACTGTACGTGCACAAGTGCACGGATGTGACCGAACCCTGTCGCAAAACCATGCGACCTGTCGCAAAACCATGCGACATCTACTCTTTTGCCTAGAGGCGAATAGCTTTCTGTGTGGGACTCTAAAGACTCGACACTACGCTGGCAGTGGGTTTAACCACAGACCGCAAGCGGCACTAGCTGTGCGTAACGGTCCCCATGTAGACGCCGACAAGAAGACTGACGAGGTGAAACCCATCTGAACTCCTACTGAGTCTGACTGTGACAGTCTCCGTACAGTCCGGTCTGTTCGTCTGATACATCGCATGGCGGGCCTAGGGGGGCGGTAAACGTCAGTCCCCTAATAGCGGTACAAGTCGTGTCGGAGTGAAGCCCAATACACCCTGAGATAACACTGGAAGCCTACCAGTATATCTCGCTTGCCCTGGCCAGGGACTACTCGTGTAATGGCTCTCCTAGACACAGCGCGATGTCAACCCCCAATACCGGGAGAGACGAATCCTGTCTAACCGTCACTGCCTCCAAGTGCTTCGGGACTGCACCCAACTACTACCTGTTTGCACGACTCCTTTGAGCCATGGTAGGGTAGTAATCAAAGTACAGTGGGAACACACTCGAGGCGAAGTGACAGTGTCAAGTCAGCGGACTAAGCTGTACTCATGTCACCTGGGAACTGATGACTGACGATAGGTATAATACCAACCGGTCAGTTCCCGACGAGTCCTGTCCAGTGTACTCGTAACCTAACGAGCACCCGCATACTATCTCCAGTACGACGTACTAACGGCTGTAGGACAGACCGTCTCCCACACTGGGACGAGAAGCGCATGCGCTAGTCTACTCCGGAGTATCGATGCCCTGTCTCGATAGTCCTGCGACTAGGGACCTGCATAAGGATGTGCTTATAGATTACACAGCCCCCACTAGTGTGACTGCCATCACAACGCTGGTAATCAAGCAAAGATCCTAAGGGCTCCACTAATGTGTATAGGTGATATACTAAAATAAACACAAGTACACATTGAAGTAGAAACAAACCAAGTAGCATACTACTATTTTGAGCAAGATTGTATATACAAGGTGAATATCCCAAGCTTCCATTAAGTAATATACAAACTAGTATGATACAGTAATGGCCTCTAGGGCATATACACTAACAGTATGATCTCATCATAGTCCCAGTAGTCGAGTACATATCCTAAGGGCTTTATCAACATGTAACAAATAGACAATCAGAGTATATGTTAAGATAAAGTACAACCAGATAGCATACTATTATGTCGAGCAAGAAAGTCCTCCCTATATATGTCCAAGCATCCACTACAATATACATCGTATGTACAGTAATGGCCTCTACGGCATACATATAACTAACAATCTCCCACTTGCGCTAGGGCCATCTGTTGTGGTATCATATACCCAACAATTAGCTGTGGTCGAAGTATCTCATTCAACCATCCCATAAAAGTCTCTACTGGGAAAAACGCCTTTATGAGTGGATCCGCGCTGTTGTCCTCTGTGTCTACTCTCCTAACCTCGATCTCTCTGGAGATCAACCATCTCCATGATCAGGTGATACTGCCTAAGAATTATATCTGGATTTCTGAAGGGACGGTAGTTCCTTGGCTAAAGCCACAACTCCATTGTCACACAATGGTAGGAGCGAAGTTCATCTCATGAACTTATATATATCCAGACTGCCTCTTTGGTAGCATCCTTGGTAACGATGTATCTTGCCTTTAATCGTCTAGTAAGTCACGGTATCTAGCTTGGAACTCTTCCAACATACCGTCCCTCCACTGAGGGTAAAGACAATGCCTGTGACTGACATTCAGTCATCCTTATCACCCTGGAACCTTTCCAGTGATTCTCCCCAGGATCGATTGATACCATCTCACTACAACTAGTGAGTATCCTAATATCCAATTAAATCTATCTCATAGATCCAAAACTCAGGATTTAGGAGGTATCACTTTGATCCTATATGGAGAATCCTTGTTATAAGCGGAGATTGACCGAGCGTAGCATAGGAAATTCCTTCCTTAACAAGAGTATGTCATCTACGTACTCTACGAGGATCACCACCATACTCTCTACTACCTTTTTGTATATACAAGGTTCATCTACCATTTCGATGAAGTCAAACTCTTTGACTACTACATCAAAACAGACGTTCCAACTCTGCGATGCCTGCTTTATCACATAAAACATCTTGCACACGTTTCCGCTGCTCCCACTATCTACAAAGCTCTCTGGCTGTGTACTTATAGACGCTCTCTTCCAAATTATCATTTAGAAAAGCAGTCATGACACCCAACCACCAGATATCGTACACCAAGTAATCTTCTCAAGATATACTTGCTCCTGATGGGGATTTAACCCTTCAGATAAAGCAACCAAAGTCCATACTTTGTTGGTGTATAAGGATTCTATCTCAGATCACTAAGCATCCAGCCATTTTTACAGAGTCCCACTCCTGATGGCCAGCTCGAAAATAGTTGGGTCATCATCTCATGATGCAATCCTCGCTCCCACTGTCATAGAGAAACCGAAGTATCTCTCAGGTGGATGAGGAACCCTACCAGACCGGCGGAGAGGCTGAGGTTCATTAGAAACTATTGAATCCTCCGGGTCTACCAAATCATCTGTAGCAGTTTGTATAGCTGGAACTACTTCCAGTTTTACAGAGCTGACCTTGCCTCGAGCTTGTCCGAATTTTTCTTTTTAGACATAGGCCGGACAACCCCAAATCTTAATAAACTTAAGATATGGGCTCTTCCCTTTCTATATCACATATGAAGTGGTAGGCAACTGATTTGATTGGAACCCTATTCAATTGGTATGCAGCTTCTTAAGTGCATAACTCCCAAAAGGAAAATAGGAAACTCAGTAGTACTCATCATAGAGCGCACCATATCACATAGGGTGCTATTGCTCCGCCCCGATATACCATCGTGCTATGGTGTATACGGAGGAGTAATGCTAAGAGAGAATCTCATTCTCTTTTAGAATAGTCCAGGAATCTCCGTGCTCAAGTATTTTCCTCCTTGATCTCATCAAAGGACATAATACTTATACCCTTTTTTTGTTCTCTACTTCTAACTTATATTCTATGAATATCTCAAAAGGTTCGGACTTGTGTTTCAACAGGAACATATGTCTGAACCTTGAGAGATCATCAGAGAATGTAATGAAGTATAAAGAACCGGTCTTGGCATGTGTAGACAGGGGACCTCATACATCAGCATGTAACAATCCCAAGAGTTCACTAACTCTTTCTCTGTTTCCAATAAACAGAGCTGTGGTCATCTTATCTTTGTAACATGACCGGCAAGTTTCACAAGATGTAAATTCAAACTAATTTAAATATGCATCTAAATGTAACTTCAGCTAGTCAGGTCGCATTGATATGACCTAGTCTACAATGCCTCAAGAAGGATTCGTTCATTTCTGAACTCTTCCTCTTGTGTGTGTTCTGTATACTAAGAATTGTAGTTTGATTTAGAACGCCAATGCTTTTAGGTAACGTGCCTGAACCGATCAAATCTTGATATAGGAAATGTTCAAAACATTATCCAACAATACAAAATTATATCCTTTCTTTACTAATAAAGAGACTGATATGATGTTGTATATCAGGTTCGGTATCTAATAACATTCGTTCAGAATCAATGTATTCTGGTAATACAGGGTGATACTGACCAACAGACTTGGCTGCAACACTTGCACCGTTTCTATCTCATGAAACTTATCACTCGTTCTCAGTTCTCTACCTATCTGTAGCCCATGTAACAAATTACATATGTGGGATCCTGATCCGGTATCAAATACCCAGGACGTAAAGGATACTGAGAAACAGTTCTTTATAATGAACACACCCGAAGAAGATGCATCAGCATGTACTTTCTTCGTTTGGGCGGCACGGGAATTCTGGTAATCCCCTATTTCCTGCTCTGTTTTATAACAATTATAAATTGGAGTGGGACCAACGTTCCCTAGCGCAGTATAACAAGCGGGTTCGGACAATACATCCGTATTATTATCTTGATTAAGGCGTGATATAGTCGTAACCAGGAGAGAGAGAGAGAAGAAAACACTCAGCGTGCGCTTTTACAAGATTAGATTGGTTATCAATTTATCTAATCAGGATGTCTCCCACTGTTTTAGTCAAATCTTCCTTCAAACCCTAAAAGGAAAGACTAGCCGGGATTAATTACACCATACAAGTTCGCCAATCTTTCATCCAGGCCAGTGCGGGTACTTTGAGGGAGGTTTCCCGTGCTTTCGCACGGACCTAATTAAAATAAACATCGTTTTCCCAGGGGCGAAACCCCGTTAACACCTTTCTAGACACCTACTTGATCGACTAATTGTAATGTGTAATACTCTCCCAGGAGTAACTCTTACTCGCAGCGGGTATCGGGATCCAACTATCTCATAGAAGGTATGCAATCTCATTGCAAATTTCAACTCTTGAAATTCCCAATAATATTTTACCCTTAGTGACTTATGACCTTAACTATGGTCAACAAATCATAAGCACTAGTCAAGTTCTACCCGTCATTTCTTGATTAAATAGACCCATCCACATGACCCTTAAGTAAGGTCAACAAGGTCACATGACTGTCCTAACTAATCGCATCATATGCTGTATAAGAAGACATCACTTAGCTACCGTACACTGTGCCTTAACTAAACACAGCACGAATACTAAGTACTCTACATCCTAAAATGACGGAGGGTTACGACAAGAAAACCTTTTGCGTAATGAACTTGATATCGTTGCAGAATCGAGTGATTTTTTTAAAAGGAATGTTTTTGAGGCCTTTTCTAGTTTTGCTAAAGAGGTCACTCCCGGTGAAGGGATCGTCGTCTCTTTCCTCATCGAATAAGGTGCAGGATATTTCACAAATATCACTATGCAAAGAAAGAACTATAGAAGCAATCAAAAGACATACCGAGTTTGTAGCATCTGCTAGTTTCAGTAAAGAGGTCACTCCTGGTGAAGAGATCTCGGCTCTTTCCTTATCGAATAAGGTGCTGGATGTTCTACAAGAAACACCGCTATGCAAAGCAAGAACTAGAGCTACCAGTTTTTAAACAAGTTTCTACAACATCATTAGGTTTCTTTTAGTTTCATTAATCTCATTAATGAAGTCCCGTTTTATTATGCTTCACAAGCATCACATTTGAAACGAAATCTGCAATATAACATATATCTCATATATATAATATAAACATTCGTCTCAGACAGTAATATGATCTCATCACAGAACATTGCAGCAGAAGAACATATATGAAATATTGGATATACTAAGACGTCCGTGTTTTCAATACGAGCCTGTATAAAACACGGATTCCACGGTCGCGATGAATAGCCAAACCCAGATCCCTAGACCCCTACGAGAGCGGCAAGTAACACTGCCAATTCTAGCGTTAGAAGACCCGGTCTCGACTCTTCGAGATGGTCTCCCACTGGACCCCAGAACCCGGTTACTTGTGCTCCCCGCCTTGGGCTACCTAATGCGGAAAATTAAATAATATACAACGGTGACATCATCCTCAGCCCGGAAGTGCCCTAATAAAAGAATTTTACATACAAATGAATTTTACATGAATGAAAAAGAAAATCTCTCATCTCACATAAGAACCCCGGCTATTCAAAACGCGACGATCCAATATAACATATCACAGCAACACATAATATCTCATATCATCAACATAAGCAAGTATGCGTATCCCGATTGTCGTTGATGTATAGCAACGAAGCCGGCGATACACCACATACTACGCTTACGGTCACAGAAAAGAAAGTGTAAAACTACAACAGTTGGAATCCGCAACCATCTTAGACATCGCATGCCTAACTAAATGAATTCCTTAGACATCGCATGCCTAACAATTATAAACTCCGCAATTCAATAAGATTCCCGACATCCTGATCTAATGCTCGTCGCAAACTTTAGTAGACGGCCGCACCCCTGATGCCGTCGACGAAGTGCACTAAGGCGGAACACCGCTGCCGCGAGCACCCGAACGGATGCTTTTGGCGACGGGGTTCTCCTACAGTCACTTGGTCGGGGCTATGGGCGTGGCTGTCTATTAAGTTTACCCGGCGAGTATCCGCGTACGCTGCATGATTGCGACAGACTTTTGATCGCATTAAAATCCCATGGCAACCGATCATTTGAGACTAAACTGCTAGATTTATAACATTCAAATTAGTTATCTCATAACTACTTGTGGATTCCAAATATTGTATCACATTCCTGATAAATAGACAATGTTAAACTTTCCGGTCGAATAATCAAACACCCAAGTTTTCCAAATAGCTCAACACTTGAGCGGAGTTTAAAAGCATCTATCACATGCCACAGTACCAATGGTCCAGCCGTAGAAGGGTCAAGCCAACGCCTCACATGTGGCACGCCGTACTGCCACAAACCCTAAGGTTTAGAGGCAGTTCAAGACGGTTACATAATCGAGTTAAGGTTTGTTGTCTTCTAGAGGGTCCACCGTGTTACTTGCATGATTTTCCGGAAGTTTCAAACTCGAGAAAAAATCTAACTTTTGAAAAATTTTCTGATAGGGGAAAAAGTGAGTTATTGATATCCGTTCGAACTTTTTAACAGTTTCTAAAATTATCCGGAAAAAACTAAACGAAGTTAAATTATCCGATCGAATCAACAAGTCCTCAATACAACCCAGAAAACTCAACACTTGAGTAAGAATTAAAAATTCCCAGAAGAAACAGGAAATACCTACGGACGTTACTGTAGAAAAAGGAGTCCCTGATCTTTACATACGGCCGTGGAACCGCCGCTAAAAGCAGGGTATGACCGCGGTTCCGCGGCGCTACAGTGGAGTTAGGGAGTCGTATTCTACAGTTATCCTTAGATTTCCATGCTCTATTTTCTGAGCATTTTTAATTCATAAAAAATCACATTTTTGAAAAATATCCAGAGAAGGGTATATATCGGGGTTTCCGGGTTCGATCGGACTTTAAACTTCGCCTAGACTTCGCCTAAACCTCTAGCTTGGCTCTGATACTACTGTAGGGTTGCTAAGCACACGCACAATGGTCTACGAGGCATCAACCATGCCCGATTTAAAATTTAGCCATGCCGAACAACCCAAAGCCGGATCTTTAAACTAGAGATTAGGTGAAAACAAGCATGTTAAACACTTTAACACTAAGTGAGAGGGATTACAACCTTTGTAGATCCGGTCCTTCACTTCTTAAGCTCCGTGTTGAGGTCCCTTCGCTGCGATCATCGTGTTCCGGACTCTCGAGAGGCTCCACGAGGAGAAAGATGCAAGCTTGCTTCCGATCTTCGATAACAAAGATGATCTACCTTGAAGTTTCATTAACACAAGCTCTCACTCACTAAATGAAGTGAACACTCTCATCTAAAGGGCAAGGGTAGATGAGAATGATGAAGTAGGATTTTTTCTCTCATTTGTTTTCTTATTCTCACTCATTTTTCATCACAAAATCAAAACAAGAAAGCTTTTCATGAAGAACTCAAGTAAGAAGAAGATGAATAATAATTAGAATCCTTTTGTGATGAATAATGAAAAGATGATAATGATGAATAATGCAACCATGGTTAAAGAAACCTTTGTAGAGATTTAACTAGGGCTAAGGTTTGGGTTGAGTTAAAGGTGAGTCACTTTAAAATATCTAACACAAAATAAAAAAAGAAACCTTCTAGAAGGTTCATGAATGAACTAACCCAAATCAAACCCTAATCTTGTTTAATCTCCACTGAACATGTTGCATTAGTAATCATATCATGTTAGAATATTATATATCACATATATAATATTTATTGTTGTTAGTGTATATGCCCTAGGGGCCATTATTGTATCATACTAGTTTGTATATTACTTAATGAAAGCTTGGGATATTCACATGTATATAACAGTCTTGCTGATCATGGTAGTATGCTACTTGGTTTTTCTATCTTAATATGTGAGTATACGTATTGATAGAGCTCTTAGGATCTTGCTTGACTACCAGCGTTGTGATGGCAGTCACACTAGTGGTGGCTGGGTAGTCTACAAGCACATCCTTATTCAGGTCCCTAGTTGTAGGATTATCGAGACAGGGCATCGATACTCCGGAGTAGACTAGTGTGTACGCTTCACATCCCAGTTGGGGAGATGGTCTGTCCCACAGCCGTCAGTACGTCGTACTGGAGATAGTATACAGGTGCTCGTTGGGTTACGGGTACACCGGACAGGACTCGCAGGGAACTATTGGTTGGGTTTTATACCAGTCGTCAGTTAACAGTTCCCAGATGACATGAGTACAGCATAGTCCGCAGACTTGACACTGCTACTTCGCCTCGAGTGTGTCCCACTGTTCTTAGATTGCTACCCTACCACGGCTCAAAGGAGTCGTGCAAACAGGTAGCAATTGGGTGCAGTCCCGAGCACTTGGAGGCAGTGGCGGTTAGACAGGATTCGTCTCTCCCGGTATTGGGAGTTGATATCGCGCTGTGTCAGAGAGCCATTACACAAAGTCCCTGGCCAGGACAAGCGAGATTTACTGGTAGGTTCCAGCAGTTTCTCAGGGTGTAATAGGCTTCGCTCCGACACGACTTATACCGCTATTAAGGGACTGACGCTTGCCGTCCCCTAAGCCCGATATGCGATAGTCTTGGACGAACAGACCGGACTGTACGGAGATTGTCACATCAGACTCAGTAGGAGTTCGGATGGGTTTCCTCATCGGCCTTCTTATCGACATCTACCTGGGGACCGTTACGTACAGCTAGTGCCGCTTGCGATCTGTGGTTAAACCCACTGCCAGCGTAGTAGTCGAGTCTCTAGAGTCCCACACAGAGAGTTTCCCTACTCCAGGCGAAACGATATAGAGGTCGTATGGTTTTACGACAAGGGTTCGGACGTATACGTGTGTTTACGCACGTACGACATCCGGACAGTTTTTACTAGTCGGCTTTGGTTTAAGCCAGTTTCCAGTATCCGGTTATTGGATTTATACAGTCTAAAGTTTTTTCGTGTTTTCACGGATAGGAGGGGCGTTCTCGTAATTGCGCGAGAAGCTTCTAGAAGATAGTGACTTGGGGGTTAAGGTGGCATATGCATTAAATGGGATTAGTGAGTCATATGAGTGATTCATCCATGTCATTAATGCATCATAAATGCTTAATGACTCATGGAGATGAATCACCCATTATATATTTATGAAGCATGATTATTCATCCTTCATTTTCTTTTGTTGGATAATATATTATGCTTGATATATATTATGATAGCTCATTATCTCATCTCATTCTTTTGTTCACTTTCTCTCTCCTCAAGCTCTCCCTCTTCAAACCCTAATCCTCCCCTCTCATGTGTTGAGTACAAGGATTAGATTAGACTACTAAATCCTTAACCATTCTCTATATCACCTAGGTTGCTTAGATTAGCGATTTAAGAAACCTAGTTACCTCTAGTTTGAGGTGAAGCTTGTAGTAAAGCTCTCGGGTGGATCTTCTACTACTTAGAGAAGGCCGGAGAGGACGTGGAGAACGACAAGACGAAGGACTCAGATCTTTAGGTATAATCACTTTTCATAGTAGTTGTTAACTCCTATGTTTGTTGTTAGTTATTGTTTATGCAAAGATTCTCGGTTAGTCGATGTTTACACTTTAAACAAGATTGTTTTTCATTATTCCGCCTCCCCGCCAGTCGTGGGGTGTTGTACATCGACTTACAGTGGTATCAGAGCCTCGCTAAACAATAATTAACTCATTAGCAAAGTCTTATGTATTTCGAACGCAAAAAGAACCGGAAAGATCATCGTTTTACACAGTTTCTGTCGAAATTAAAACAGGCCCTAAAAATTTTTCAGGGACCTGCAGAATAACAAGAATGAAATAATAAGGGTACTGCAGAAATTTGGTCGCGTAACTCGGCTAACTTGCCGCGGAACCGCGGCGGATCCATGCGATCCGCCGTGGATCCGCGGCCGAGTTAAGGCCGAGTCGGCCCAAATTTCTTCAGTAACCTTCTGGTGTTAACAGTGATATTTCTGGATATTTTATTTTCTGCTAAGATCTCAGGTGCACAGAGAAGTTTTGCAGTAGAATCTAAAGTGTTTTGCTCGATCGAAATTTTACGATGTTTGCTAATTTGATTATATATGTGTTTGTATAATGTGTTCGTAAACCTCCCATAACTGCTAGTATGTCGGTTGGCAGGGGGTTGCGCATTTCTGTAATGGTTTTTACTGTTTGTGGATGTGAACTGTATTGGACTGTTGTGATGATTAGCCGGGGTTTGTGATGGATTTTTATTTTAATTCATTCGATGTAATTGTAATATGTTGTAATATTATTTTTGCGGGGCACATCCAGGTTGCGGTTGTAGCCACCGTTGTATTATTTCATTTTACTGTTTTTGCTCCTAGGATAGACCCAAGGTGGGGTGCACAAACTACCGGGTACTTTGAAGTGTTTAGTGGCCTACTCACTTTGTTGAGGGAGACCGCTTCACTTCGGGTATTTGGCGGGTAGTTTGTCGTACCCGTAGGGGTCTAGGGTGGGGTAATGGCGATTCATCACAACTGTGTAATCCGTCTTTTGTTGCAGGCTCTAAACAAACGCGGATTGCTTGCAAATCCAATAAACTTCATATGAGATCTGGAATGCCTATTATTGCGTCTGACGAATGTACAATATCTATATATGATAGCTATTTAGACATCACTTATGTTTTACACCCACACTAGCCCAGCCCCCGCTCTGTCGTTAGTTAAGTAACCTAACGGGTGATGACGGGACCCAGTGGCGAATGCGGATGGCATAAGAGGACGTTGTATTTTCGTTGTTTTCTGCAATGATAGGTTAAATGATGGGACGCATTATTTTAATGCAAAGAAAATAAACCAAAGTTGAATCATTGGAACAAATTTAAAAGAAACCACTCGGTTATTTTTAAAAGAGCAGAATTTTTAATTGCGGAGCTTTAACCACTCCTTTTAAAAAGCTATCAGGTTCCTTCGATTATATCAAGTTCACTACGTTCATGGTTTCGCCAAAACCAGTCGTAGCCCTCCGTCATTTCTTATGGATGGTCAGTAGTATTCAAGCTATGTTTGTTGGCTTTCGTCAAGGCATAGTGTTTGGTAGCTGCTGGGGTATTCATTTGTTGCATAGATAGATGAGTTGGTTTGGGACAGTCGTATTACCTTGTTGGCTTTTGTCAAGGGTATGTACGGGTGGGTTCAAATTAACAAGATAATGATGGGCAGAACTTGACATGTGACTTATGATTTGTTGGCTTTCATCAAGGTCATAAGAACATGGGGCAAAAATCCACATCGGGAGTTTCTAAAGAAACTGAAACTTGCTGGTGTTGCATACCATTTGGAGTTTGATGAATGTTGGTAGGATTCCTTCAACATTATCATACAATGATATTTGGATCCCGATCCTACTGTAAGTATATGCTACTTATCAGGAGATTCGTCACTTAACGATCAATGCTAAAACCAAGTAGGTGTCGAGAAAGGTGTCAGCGGGGTTACGCCCCTAGAGAAAAGAGGTTATTTAATTAAGGAACTTCGCGAAAGCGTTGGAAAACCTCCCTCAAAGTACCGACACTAGCCTGGCTGAACGGTTAAGCAAGTATTGTACAGTGAGAATAGTCCTGGCTAATTCTTCTTTTATGGTTTGAGGAAGGATTCGAGAAACAGTGGGAGCCATCCAGTTTAGATAAATTAAAAACCACTCTAAACTTGCAAGAGCATCATGCTAAAGTGTTTTCTTCTCTCTCTCTCATTGCAGCGACCTTGTGACCATGACTAGGTTACATCTAGATAACAAGTTGACTGAATCTAACTTATTTGACTGGCAAAGGTCTGTCCAGATGTCCATTGCCTATGACAAGCTGGACCACCCTATTACTACTCAAGATCCCGCCGTCCCAGGTCCAGTTTCCACCGTCGCGGATATGGATATCCGTCAGACAAGGGAAAAGGTTAAAGCGAAAGCCAAGTGCCTCGTGTTGGCTTCAGTTAATGGTGTATACCAGAAGCAGCACGAGAAGATGGACTCAGTTTCCATCTTTCTCCATAACAAAGATTTATATGGAGAGCAATCTCATATCGCAAGATATGAGGCCTCGAACAAATTAATTCAAGAGAGGTCGGCTAACGGGTCATCTATAGGGGACGACGTCCTTACGATGACTAGCTATATTGATGAGCTCAAGGACCTGGAGACCACGTTGGGAAACAGGTCATATGCCGACTTATTTCCACAGTCCCTACCCTCTACTTACACCCTGAAAGAAACCAAGGAGACACAAGCTCTGCTTAATAGGGGACCTTCTTCTTCTTCATCCAAGGCGAAAGCAAAGGGTGAAAAGAAGAAGACCTCTACAAAGCCGATATACGGTGTCAGTAAAGTAGGAGGAAAGGGAAGAGCACAAGTTTCGGGACTTGGTGTAGGTAAGGAGGGATGTTCCTATTGTTATGGGAACGGGCATTGGCAGAAGGATTGCAGGGCTTTGGAAGCCAGTAGCCAGGATACGAAGCATGTTGTGGCTTCAGCCTCAAGTGTGTTTGTAATTGAGAACTGTTTGTCATTTAACTCTACTTCCTGGGTACTAGATACCGGAGCAGGATCTCATATCTGTAATTCGTTACATGCTTTGAGAAACCGTAAAGTTATAAGGGTAGGTGATTTGTCTCTCAGAGTTGCTAACGGAATGAGCGTGGACGCTGAATCCGTGGGAGAATATCGCCTAGGTTTGACAAGTGGGCAGATATTGATTCTACGTAACTGTCTGTATGTACCTAGTTTGACTTGTAATATCATATCAGTGTCCTCACTTTCGAGAGAGGGATATGACTTTACATTCGTAAGCGATGTAGTTCACATCCACCTAAATCAAGTTCTGATTGGGTCCGGTACATTAGATGACGGTATATACGTATTGAATCAAGCTCAGGTTTTCAATGTCCAGAACACACTTAAAAGAAAGTCTCCAGAAATAAATCAGGCTTTCTTATGGCATTGTAGACTAGGTCATATCAATGAAACACGATTAACAAAGTTACATAGAGAAGGATATTTGAATCCGTTCGAATATCAATCTTATGCCACTTGTGAATCAAGTCTCATGGGAAAGATGACAAAGACTCCGTTTACTGGACACGGAGTAAGAGCGAGCGAGCTCTTAGGACTCGTACACAGTGACGTGTGCGGTCCAATGTCTACACATGCGTGAGGAGGTTATTCCTACTTTATTACTTTTATGGATGATTTCTCTCGGTATGGACATATCTTCTTGATGAAGCATAAATCCGAGGCCTTTGAGAAATTCCAGGAATACAAGAATGAAGTGGAAAACCAAACAGGCAAAAGTATTAAGACACTGAGATCTGATCGAGGTGGTGAATACTTAAGTGCCGAATTCCTGGGTTACTTAAAAGAGAATGGAATTCTCTCTCAGCTTACTCCTCCATACACACCACAACACAACGGTGTATCGGAAAGGAGGAATCGAACCCTATTGGATATGGTTCGTTCCATGATGAGTAAGGCTGAGTTACCGCGATCATTCTGGGGTTATGCGCTAGAATCAGCGGCATATCTTTTGAACAAGGTTCCAACCAAGACTGTGCCTACCACACCATATCAGATGTGGAGTGGGAAGAAACCCTATCTTCAGTACCTGAAGACATGGGGATGTCCAACTTTTGTAAAAAAGCAGCATCCGGACAAGCTCGAGGCACGCTCAGTAGAGTGTAAGTTTGTGGGATATCCAAAGAACTCCATGGGATATTGCTTCTACTACGCAGAGAAACAAAAGGTTTTTGTTTCTCGTCATGCCCGCTTCTTAGAAACTGAATTTTTAGAAAATCAGAAGAGTGGGAGCGCAGTAGAACTGGAAGAAATTCCAGAACCACAAGCTGTTACTGAAAGTTTGGTAGAACAAGAAGTTTCAGAAGAAAGGGACATACCAGCGCCTATCCGCAGAAGTAGTAGGCAGTCTCATCTGCCCGAGAAATACTACGGTTTTCTCATAGACGGGGATCGAGAAGATTGCGTCATTGATAATGACGACCCTACTAGCTTCCAGCAAGCCATTCAGAGCGGCGACTCGGTAAAATGGCTGGATACAATGCGGACCGAAATGGAGTCCATGTACACTAACAAAGTATGGACTTTGGACGTTGCTCCAGATGGGGTAAAACCCGTAGGATGCAAGTGGATCTTCAGAAAGAAGATTGGTGTAGATGGACAGGTTGAAACCTATAAGGCTAGACTTGTTGCAAAGGGTTTCCGTCAAAGACCTGGTTTGGACTATGACGAAACCTTTTCTCCAGTGGCTATGCTCAAATCCATTCGGGTCCTACTTGCTATTGCTGCCTTCCATGATTATGAGATCTGGCAGATGGACGTAAAGACGGCCTTTCTAAATGGAAATTTGGAAGAGAGCGTCTATATGGATCAGCCAGAGGGATTCATTCAGAGTGGGAGCAGCGGTAAAGTATGCAAGCTGCTTAAGTCCATTTATGGACTAAAGCAGGCATCGCGGAGTTGGAACATCTGTTTTGATGATACTGTCAAAGAATTCGACTTTATCAAAAATCCAGATGAACCATGCATATACAGTAAAATTGTAGGGAGAGTTGTTGTATTCCTCGTCTTGTACGTGGATGACATTCTCCTAATAGGAAATGATATTCCTATGCTACAGTCAGTCAAAGGATTCTTGTCACAGAAATTCTCCATGAAGGACCTGGGTGATGCCACCTACATTCTGGGGATCCAGATCTATCGTGATAGATCAAAGAGGATGTTGGGACTTTCACAGTCCAGGTACATAGACACCATATTGAAAAGATTCAGTATGGAAGATTCTAAGCGCAGTAACCTACCGGCTTGTCACGGAATCACCCTCTCCAAAGAGATGTCTCCCAAGACGATTTGGAAAGGGATCGCATGTCGATTATACCCTACGCTTCTGCGGTAGGCTCTATAATGTATGCGATGTTATGTACCAGACCAGATGTAGCATACGCATTGAGCGTTGTAAGCCGGTATCAGGCAAACCCAGGGGAGAATCACTGGATAGCAGTAAAGAACATTCTCAAGTACCTAAGGAGGACTAAGGAGATGTTCTTGGTGTATGGCGGAAAAGACCTCCAGATCGAGGCCTTTGCTGACTCCGGCTTCCAGAGTGACAAGGATGACTCCAAGTCCATGTCGGGTTATATCTTTACCCTCAATGGAGGGGCGGTCTGTTGGAAGAGTTCCAAGCAGGAGACCGTTGCTGACTCAATGATGGAAGCGGAGTACATAGCTGCTTGCGATGCCGCAAAAGAAGCTGTCTGGATGAAGAAGTTCCTAACAGAACTTCAGGTGGTTCCTACCAGTGTTGGTCCAATACCTCTGTATTGCGACAACAACGGCGCTATAGCTTTAGCGAAAGAACCCAGGTCCCATCAGAAGTCCAGACACATCTTAAGGCGGTATCACCTGATCAGGGAGATTGTAGATCGCCAGGAGATCGAGGTAAAGAGAGTAAAATCAGAGGATAACATTGCTGATCCATTCATGAAGGCCCTACCTCAGATTCAGTTCGAGAGGCTACTCGAGATCATCGGTCTTCGATACGCCGGTACATGGCCCTAGTGCAAGTGGGAGATTGTTAGTGTATATGCCCTAGGGGCCATTATTGTATCATACTAGTTTGTATATTACTTATGGAAGCTTAGGATATTCACATGTATATAACAGTCTTGCTAAACATGGTAGTATGCTACTTGGTTTTTCTATCTTAATATGTGAGTATACGTATTG
Source organism: Agapanthus africanus (assembly GCA_030015575.1). Lineage (NCBI taxonomy): Eukaryota > Viridiplantae > Streptophyta > Magnoliopsida > Asparagales > Amaryllidaceae > Agapanthus > Agapanthus africanus. The sequence continues at coordinate 504,272,647 of CM057337.1, forward strand.
ATAGAGCTCTTAGGATCTTGCTTGACTACCAGCGTTGTGATGGCAGTCACACTAGTAGGGGCTGGGTAGTCTACAAGCACATCCTTATTCAGGTCCCTAGTCGTAGGATTATCGAGACAGGGCATCGATACTCCGGAGTAGACTAGTGTGTACGCTTCTCATCCCAGTTGGGGAAATGGTCTGTCCCGCAGCCGTCAGTACGTCGTACTGGAGATAGTATACAGGTGCTCGTTGGGTTACGGGTACACCGGACAGGACTCGCAGGGAACTGTTGGTTGGGTTTTATACCAGTCATCAGTTAACAGTTCCCAGGTGACATGAGTACAGCATAGTCCTCAGACTTGACACTGCTACTTCGCCTCGAGTGTGTCCCACTGTTCTTAGATTGCTACCCTACCACGGCTTAAAGGAGTCGTGCAAACAGGTAGCAGTTGGGTGCAGTCCTGAGCACTTGGAGGCAGTGGCGGTTAGACAGGATTCGTCTCTCCCGGTATTGGGAGTTGATATCGCGCTGTGTCAGAAGGCCATTACGCAAAGTCCCTGGCCAGGGCAAGCGAGATTTACTGGTAGGTTCCAGCAGTTTCTCAGGGTGTAATAGGTTTCGCTCCGACACGACTTATACCGCTATTAGGGGACTGACGCCTGCCGCCCTCTAGGCCCGATATGCGATAGTCTTGGACGAACAGACCGGACTGTATGGAGATTGTCACATCAGACTCAGTAGGAGTTCGGATGGGTTTCCTCATCGGCCTTCTTATCGACATCTACCTGGGGACCGTTACGTACAGCTAGTGCCGCTTGCGGTCTGTGGTTAAACCTACTACCAGCGTAGTAGTCGAGTCTCTAGAGTCCCACACAGAGAGTTTCCCTACTCCAGGCGAAACGATATAGAGGTCGTATGGTTTTACGACAAGGGTTCGGACCTATACGTGTGTTTACGCACGTACGACATCCGGACAGTTTTTACTAGTCGGTTTTGGTTTAAGCCAGTTTTTAGTATCCGGTTATTGGATTTATGCAGTCTAAAGTTTTTCCGTATTTTCACGGATAGAAGGGGCGTTCTCGTAATTGCGCGAGAAGCTTCTAGAAGATGGTGACTTGGGGGTTAAGGTGGCATATGCATTAAATGGGATTAGTGAGTCATATGAGTGATTCATCCATGTCATTAATGCATCATAAATGCTTAATGACTCATGGAGATGAGTCACCCATTAGATATTTATGAAGCATGATTATTCATCCTTCATTTTCTTTTGTTGGATAATATATTTTGCTTGATATATATTATGATAGCTCATTATCTCATCTCATTCTTTTGTTCACTTTCTCTCTCCTCAAGCTCTCCCTCTTCAAACCCTAATCCTCCCCTCTCATGTGTTGAGTACAAGGATTAGATTAGACTACTTAATCCTTAACCATTCTCTATATCACCTAGGTTGCTTAGATTAGCGATTTAAGAAACCTAGTTACCTCTAGTTTGAGGTGAAGCTTGTAGTAAAGCTCTCGGGTGGATCTTCTACTACTTAAAGAAGGCCGGAGAGGACGTGGAGAACGACAAGACGAAGGACTCGGATCTTTAGGTATAATCACTTTTCATAGTAGTTGTTAACTCCTATGTTTGTTGTTAGTTATTGTTTATGCAAAGATTCTCGGTTAGTCGATGTTTACGCTTTAAACAAGATTGTTTTTCATTATTCCGCCTCCCCGCCAGTCGTGGGGTGTTGTACATCGACTTACAATTGTAAGAAAATAAAATAATACAATTAACATATATCGCATATATATCAATGTATTACCCGAGTGAGAAAAAGAATGTTTTAGTGAGCTAATATTAGTTAATGTAATTTAATATATCAAATATATAATTATACATTAAATTATCGAATCAACACTTGATCCGACAATCCGGATATATCGCATATAACCGACTAATATCTCATTTACCGATTCATCGAATCAACACTTGATCCGATGACCCGGCTGATATCAAATATCGCGAGAATAGAATACGGTATCTCATATCACATTATCCTCGGTCCCGCACATATCACATATGTGCTCCTACTCCGTTTTTCCTGAGTCAAGAAACCTCTGTGTAGGACTCTAAAGAATCGTCAATACGCCGGCAGTAGGTGATGATCATATCAAACACCCATAAGCTGCAAGTGGCCAGCTAAACGTAACAGTCACCCAGGTATTAAGCAATCAGAAGATCAACAAGCAAGCCTGTACATTCTCCTGCGAATTCAATCAGTAACACTCACGTACAGTCCGGTCTCATCGTCTGTAATGTCGCATATCTCGCCTAGGGGTGGTAAACGTCAGACCCCAGTAGCTCGATAAGTCATGTCGATATGAGGTCTATAACAGTTCGAGAAACTACTGACAACACTTACCAGTAAATCTCAGCAACCCTGGCCAGGGATTTCCAGTTATAGCCAATCGAACACAGCACAACATCAACTCCCTATACCGGGAGAGATGAATCCCCTCCTATCGCTCATTGCCTCCATGTGATTCGGGACTGTACCCAAAAGCCACCTTTTTGCACTCCCTCTTGGACGTGGTATGATGGAAATCAAAGCACAGTAGGAATCACACAAGACTCTATGACGATCTTGGGTCAACAGACTACTCTGTACCAGTGTCACCGGAGAACTGTCATCTGACGTGAGGTATAATACCATCTGGGAGTTCTCGGCGAGTCCGTCCAGTGTACCCAGTCTCTACTGAGCACCCGTACACCATCCTTGATGTTAAACACCGATGGATATGGGATCATTCATCGCCCATCATATTGGTCAAAATGCGTATACGCTAGTCTACTCTAGTGTATCGATGCCCTGTCTCGATACACCCTCGACTAGGAACAGTTATAGGATGTACTCATCGACTACCGTAGCCCCACCAGTATGATCTCATCATAGTCCCAGTAGTCGAGTACATATCCTAAGGGCTTTATCAATATGTAACAAAGAGACAATCAGAGTATATGTTAAGATAAAGTACAACCAGATAGCATACTATTATGTCGAGCAAGAAAGTCCTCCCTATATATGTCCAAGCATCCACTACAATATATATCGTATGTACAGTAATGGCCTCTAGGGCATACATATAACTAACCGCGACATCGCAATAATTAGCCTTAAATGCAAGTGGGAGATTGTTGGTTATAGTGCCCTCAAAGTCAATTATTGGATCGCAGCCACGTGATTGCAATGATTGAGGAGGACCTATACCGGTAGGACAGTCTTACTCGAGATGATAGTATGCTATCTGGTTTGCCTTTATCAGTCGTGTACAGGTTTAGATGACTGATCACTATTACACGTTGATAGAGCCCTGAGGATCTTTCTTGACTACCAACATTATGATGGCGATCATATACGTGAGAGTTGAGTAGTCTATAAGCACATCCTTAATAGTAGTCCCTAGTCGTGGGAGTTTCGAGACAGGGCATCGATACTCCGGAGTAGACTAGTGTATACAATCGAGACCCCGACGAGGGGCGGTGGCCGGTCTCACAAGCCATTGGTGTCAGTTGGATCACCTAAGATGTATACAGGTGCTCATTGGATTATGAGTACACCGGACAGGACTCGCCGGGAACCTTCTAGTTGGTATTATACCTAGCGTCAGATAGCAGTTCCCTGGTGACATGTGTACAGGTTAGTTCATCGACCTGAGATCGTCATTTGTCTCGTGTGAGTTCCTACTGTGCTTTGATTACTACCCTGCCACGGCTCAAAGGAGTCGTGCAAACAGGTTTTAGTTGGGTACAGTCCCGAGCCACATGGAGGCAAGTGAGCGGATCGGCAGGGGATTCGTCTCTCCCGGTATTGGTGGTGAGATCGCGCTGTGTCTAGGAGAGCCATTACACATAGCTCTCGGCCGAGGCAGGAGATTTACTGGTAGGTACTCCAGTAGTATCTCAAGGTGTTCTGGGCTACACTCTGACACGACTTATACCGCTATTGGGGGTCTGACGTTACTAGCCCCTAGGCTCGATATGCGATACTCATAGACGAACGGACCGGACTGTATGTATATTGTCACTGATAGGCTCAGTAGGGTTCCAGGATGAGTTCGCTCATCGGCTTCCCTTGAGGTCGGTACATGGGCAGCCGTTACGCACAGCTAGTGCCGCTGACATGCTTGTGGTTAAACCCACTGCCAGGGTACTGACGAGTTAGAGTCCCCTACAGATAGTTTCCTAAGTTCGGGCGAAACGTTGTAGAGGCCGTATGGTTTTATGGTAGGGTTTGAACATGCACGTGCACTTGTGCACGTGTCGAGCTTCGGATAGATAATACTAGTGGGTTTTGGTTTAAGCCAGATTCTAGTATTATATTGTGTAGGGAAATTTGTCTCATTGCATTCGTATTCAGTTGGAATACGGATGCGGGTATATATATACAGTTGTGGGGTAATCCTGTAATTTGTTACGGGATTACTTTTTGAAGTTGCCATTTTCTCATCTTCCGTTTTTAATATTTAGTTTAATATTTTAATGTGGAATTGTGAGTATTTAGTTGGATGGATTTTTTTGTGCATGGGCCAAATTTTGTGGGCTTTGTTTGCATGAAAATTTTGGTTGCTTAATATATATTTTGGGCCATTTCCTTTGCTAGTTTTATTTTTAGTGATGGACTTTTCTCTTTGGGGGGCTGCCCATTTCGGCAATTGTTGTGGGGATGGGAATTTGTGGTGAGGTGGCATGGGGTTTGTGAGGTGTGCATTTAACATTAATTGCTTTTGTCAAAGTTAAGATATTATCCTATAGATTTTTTGTGTTGCTTTTTAAAATCAATCCTTACACTCACCACTTGCATTACACTTACCCCAACTTCCTTTTTGAATTCCTAGAGAGCTTTTTATATGGCCGGCCCCATTAATTTTGCAAGCACAAAAAATTTTCCTTTGCTCACAATTTCAATTTTGGCAACTTGATTAACCCTTCACCCAATGGCTTGGGTGCCTTGAGACAAAACATTCTACACTATCTCTACATCAATCTTGGACATGTCGGCTAGCAAACTTCATGTCCGAGTTGTCTCGGTTTAGAGGCGGGAGCCCGTTTAAAGATCCGTTGATATGGTGCCACCTAGACGAGGAGACGAGAGATCGGAGTTGCCGCGAGGAGCGTGGGATGATGGCTAAAGATCGAAGGACTCGGATCGATCGGTATAGCCTTTCTACCTCTTTACAGTTTGTTAGTTTAGCGTTAATGGCAAGATTCGGGTTATAGTATGTGATAGCGCCAGTTATAAAAGTTTTTGTTCCGCGTTTGGCGTCAGAATGACGGCCGGGACGCTACCGTAGACTTACAACCCTATGCTTCGGCAATAGGCTCTATCATGTATGCGATATTATGTACTAGACCCGATGTAGCAATCTCACTAAGTGTAGTGAGTAGGTATCAATCAGATCCTGGAGAGAATCACTGGACAGATGTGAAGAAAATTCTTAAGTACTTGAGAAGGACTAAAGAAATGTTCTTGGTATATGGTAACGGTGAACTCCAGATGGAGTCCTTTACCGACTCGAGCTTCCAGAGTGATAGGACGACTCTAAGTCGGTCTCGGGTTTTGTCTTCACCCTCAATGGAGGGACGGTTTGTTGGAAGAGTTCCAAGTAAGAAACCGTGGCAGACTCAACAATGGAGGCTGAATACATCGCTGCCAACGATGCTGCCAAAGAAGCTGTCTTGATGAAGAAGTTCATAATCGAACTTGGTGTGGTTCCATCCATCGAGCATCCAATACCTTTGTATTGTGATAACAATGGAGCCGTGGCTTTGGCCAAGGAACCCAGGTCCCCTCAACGATCCAGGCATATTCTAAAGCGGTATCACCTGATCCAGGAGATAGTTGATCACTGGGAGATCGAGGTCAGGAGAGTTGACACGAAGAATAACACGGCAGATCTACTCACAAAGGCCATACCCCCGATACAATTTAAGAGACTCTTCGGGATATTGGGTATAAGATACTACAACAACTGGCCTTAGTGCAAGTGGGAGATTGTTAGATATATGTATGCCCCAGAGGCCATTATTGTACATGATTGTATATTATAGTGGATGCTTGGACATATATAGAGAGGACTTTCTTGCTAGACATGATAGTATGCTATCTGGTTGCTCTTTGTCTTTACATGTAGACTTGTATTGTGATACCGTATTGCTCTCACATGTTGATAAAGCCCTTAGGATATGTACTTGACTACCAGGACAGTCGAGGGTATATCGAGACAGGGCATCGATATTCCAGAGTAAACTAGCGTATACGCTTCTTGACCCATATGATGGGCGATGGATGATCCCACATCCATTGGTGTTTGACATCAAAGATGGTATGCGGGTGATCAGTGTAGACTGGGTACATTGAACAGGACTCGCCGAGAACTCCTATATGGTATTATACCTAACGTCAGATAGCAGTTCTCTAGTGACACTAGTATAGGTTAGTCTGTAGACCCGAGATAGTCATAGAGTCTTGTGTGATTCCCACTGTGCTTTGATTTCCACTTTACCACGTTCAAGAGAACGTGCAAAACGGTGGTTTTTGGGTATAGTCCTGAGTCACATGGAGGCAATAAGCGATAGAAGGGGATTCATCTCTCCCGGTATTGGGGGTTGAGATTACGCTGTGCTCGATTGGCTATAACAGGAAGTCCTTGGCCAGAGCTGATTCTGAGATTTACTTGTAAGTGTTATCAGAGTTTCTTGACCCGTTATGAGCCTCATATCGGCACGACTTATCAAGTTACCGGGATTTGACGTTTACCACCCCTAGACTAGATATGTGACATATCAGACGAAGAGACCGGACTGTACGACAGTGTTTCTGATTGGATTCACAGGAGTATGAGCAGGCTTGCTTGTTGATGTTCTGATCGCTCAATACCCGGGTGGCCGTTACGTCTAGCAGTACCGCTGATGTCTTGTAGGTGACTGATATGATCACCACCTACTGCCGACATATTGATGAGTCTTTAGAGTCCTACACAGAGGTTTCCTGGCTCAGGCGAAACGAAGTAGGAGCACATATGTGATATGTGCGGGACCTAAATTAATACGATATGTGATACCGTATTCTATTCTTGCGATATGTGATATCAGTCGGTTATATGTGATATAGCCGGGTTATCGAATCGAGTGTTGATTCGATAAGTTGATACATATGATATTAGTCGGTTATATGAGATATGGCCAGATTATTAAATCTAGTGTTGATGTAATGATTTAATGTATAATTATATATTTAATATATTAATTTACATTAACTAATATTAGCTCACTTAAGCATTTCTTTATCTCACTTATGCATTTAATATATATGTGATATATATTAATTGTATTTCAATTTTGTGTCATGCTTGATGATACATACTACATGGGTGTATGAGACTCACACCATGCATATGATAATGAGGGGTTTATTTATTTAAAGTAAATCAAATATTATTTGGAAATTAGTCACATGGTTTAAGCTTAGTGGAAGCTTGTAGAACCATTGACTTAGTCCACTAATTTTGTCTTACCTTAGATATTTATTAACCAACCATTATTTAAAGCCATGGTTAAGTCTCTATATGAGTTATATGAGATATTTCTCACCCATGGTTGCCATAACATTATTGGGCTTCATCTTCATCTTCATCAAGAGAGAGCTCTCCAGGTTTTGAGGAGGTGAAGAAAATTAGTGAGAAAAATATTTCTAAAGTGAGCAAAATTCTTACTTCATCAACCTACACTAAATTAGCCATTTAGTTTAGGTTGTTTGCTTCACTAATTCCTAATTAGTGAAGATGTAGCTTGAGTTAGTGTCTCCTCGACGTAGATCATCTTCGGCCTCCAAGACTTCAAGCAAGATTGTTCATTTCACCTTGTGGAGCCTTACTAGAGTCCGGGAGATCACTACTTGGAGCGAAGAGATTACTACACGGAGCTTTTGAAGTGAAGGATCGGTCTACAAAGGTTGTATTCCTTGTTCACTTAGATGTAATGATGTTTACATTCTTGTTTCGTCTAATTCTCTAGTTAAGATTCTAGGTTAGGGTTCTTTAGCATGGCAAATTTTTGAAAATGGCATGGTTGATGCCTCCCGAAACCTTGCTGAAATCATACTCTTTCATGCAGATTAACAACAATCAACAACCACCAATAATGATGTCTCCCCACCTTCGTTGTTTACACAATCAAAGCGACCAGTAGGGTGACTCTTCCGTCAGAGCTCATGCAACAATGGACCGAACAACCACTTCAGTTTGTGTCTATCACATTCGCCCCAGCTTTCGGCATCCCTACGGCGGAAGCTCCAGTGAGCCAAGTGATCAAGACGATCTCAAAAGGAAGGAGGTCAAATTTGATAGTGCCGAGACTACGTGAGCCAGGACGTAAATCTGTCTTTGAGCGGCTCTCTATCGCTCCTACTGGGGGAAATTCAATCAACCCAAAGGAGACAACAAGACGTTTCGGGCAAGCCCAGTAGATGCCTATGACAACTGTTGGATATGTATGCCATAGAAGCCATTATTGTATATTATATTGGATGCTGGGGATATATATGTACAGGACAGTCTTTCTCGATATGATAGTATGATATCTGGTTTGTCTTTATCTTAACATGTGTGTATATTTTACTTGTTATTACGTATCTCTAATATATGTTGATAATGTTGGCTATAGTGCCCTCAAGTCAATTATTGTATTCGCAGGCACGCGATTATAATGATTGAAGGAGGACCTATACGGGTAGAACAGTCTTACTCAAAATGATAGTATACTATCTAGTTTATCTTTATCATCATGTACATACTTTATGTGGTATTACAGATCACTATTATATGTTGATAGAGCCTATAGGATTATTGTTTGACTACCAGCATTATGATGGTGATCATATACATGGGAGCCGGGTGGTCTATAGCACATCCTTAAATATCCCTAGTTGAGTGTCACGATCCAAAGGTGTGGAACGTGAATGGCACTTAAATTACGCAACGTCTAGAGGCGTAACGTAATCTAAGTAAGCCAAAGCCCAGAAATCTAAACCATTTAATGAGATAAAGTGAAGAAATACTTGTTTTAAAAAAAAATGATTTTTACCAAAATAAAGTCACATTAAACATTTTAAAAGCATCAAGTTTTCCTGAAAATTTCGGCAGAGTTTTCTTTGTAAAAACTGACCCCAAACAGGTACAATACATAAATAAGTATAAGCAATAATAAAAAGACATCCCCAAGCGGGAGCTAGCTCTCCGCCGAATGGCGGAACACAAGCAAATGCAAGAAACATCATTATAATATGAAATCAACATTTCGAAGCAAGAAAACAGAAACAAAGTGTAAAGTCGGCTCACACGAGCTCGATACCAGAAATCAGAATATATGTACAAGTCTCACCAGCTCACAGTCTAAGTCCAATATACAAAGTGGTAGAAATGGTAGATGGAGTGCACTAGGTACAAAAATAATATACAAGGTGGGAACATAAAGGTATCCTCGGAAAACCGACCTACAAGGAAAACCCTCAAGAGCTGGAATGAGCGAAAGTAGGTAAAGGAGTACGCCCACCGCTGCTATGCTGACGGGTCGGACCTGCAAAACACTGTGGCACAACGGGGGTGGGTTGCCAACTCGTGAGTAGTAAATAACATCTAATAAGACTATTACAAGTATGCACGCAAATGCGTCGCAACCTATATACATACTACTATGATGCGATGTAGTAATATGAATGCCATATGAATGAAAGATCAAATGCAAAATCTGGATATATGTCTAGTATGAGAAAAATCCGTGCTCTTTTCTTAGTAAAACTTTTGTATCATAAAACTGGGTATCACCAAATGAAATCGACAGAAAACCGTGCCAATATCGACACCATATATATATTACATCTTGGTAACCGTCTCTCGGATTGGCCCTCAAATCTGTCAAATCACATGACTCCGGTCGATATCCTCCGGATGACCGCCGGGTCAATAATCACCGGTAGGTAGTGCTCCCCTGCCAGGCTTAACGTCTCTCTATATTGCCTTCTTGCCCCGGGGTACCTCACCGGGTCCACCATGTACCCGCAGACGGCGTCTCTCTCCTTGAATCAGGTATATATACATACGTGGCTCAAGAACCAAGAAATCTCATGGTGGACGCCATACACATCATATCACGAGAAAACCGCACTTTATATTTGAAATCTTTATAAGTTTAATGAAATTCCTTTGCAGTTTTCCCCAAATTCAAAAATCTTATGAATACGGAAATATCCAAGAAAAATCACAATATATAAGCTTGTGGATAACTATGAATGTTTGTGATGTCAACATAATGCAATGATGATGCAATGCATAGGTACCGATTTTTAAGTAAGTTCTAAGTGTATCGTGATATGGCAATTACCAATGGCGTGTGTGTCTGCATAAAATAGTGCAAGTGTCCTAGGTAATAACATCGATGTACATGGAGATGCAATGCTACATGAATATGACATACGTTTGTGAACATAAGAATAATAGCTAAATCCTAACTATCGGCGCCTTACGCCATCCATGTGATTCCCCCATAGATGTGTACATCTACTCACTGGAACGGCTCGGCTAGTCGAATCCGATCACCTCCTTGCCTTTCCCTGCTGCGTCCGATGTCTCCGCAACCGATCCTAGAATCGCACAATGAAAACACATAAGGCTAGATATTCTGTGAGCTTCTTTCAAGCAAACTCCACAAATCATCACAAAATCCACCACTAACCCTATTCAAAATCCGATTTTAGAAACTCCTTTGAGCTTCTTTCAAGAAATCTTCTTGTGGTGATCGACATCTCTTCCCATATAAAGCCTCGAAGGGTGCCATCTGAATCGTCTCCTGGAAGATATTATTGTAGGAGAACTCTATCAAGGGCAAGTGACGATCCCAACTGCCACCGAAATCTATAACGCAAGCTCGGAGCATGTCCTTAAGAGTCTGTATGGTCCTCTTTGATTGACCGTCGGTCTGCGGATGGAAAGCTGTACTAAAACTCAATTGGGTGCCCAAAGCCTCTTGAAATTTCTGCCAAAGGCGGCTGGTGAACTGTGTTAGTGATATGTATGCCCTAGAGGCCATTAATGTACATACGATGTATATTGTAGTGGATGCTTGGACATATATATGGAGGACTTTGTTGCTCGACATGATAGTATGTTATCTGGTTTCTCTTTATCTTAACAAGTACACTGATTGTCTCTATGTTACATATTGATAAAGCTCATAGGATGAGTACTTGACTACCAGGACTATGATGCAGATCATACTAGTGGGGACAGTGTAGTCACTAAGTACATCCATCAAAAGTTCCTAGTCGTAGGTGTATTGAGACAGGGCATCGATATACCAGAGTAGACTAGCGTATAGCTTCTCGACCCATGTAGATGGGCGATGGATGATCCTATATCCATTGGTGTTTGACATCAGAGATAGTATACGGGTGCTCAGTGGAGATTGGGTACACTGGACGGACTCGCCGAGAACTCCCAGATGGTATTATACTTATCGTCAGATGGCAGTTCTCTGGTGACACTAGTACAGGTTAGTCTGTAAACCCGAGATCGTCATATAGTCTTGTGTGATTCCTACTGTGCTTTGATTTCCATCTTATCACGTTCAAGAGAAAGTGCAAAATGGTGGCTTTTGGGTACAGTCCCAAGTCATATAGAGGTAATGAGCGATAGGAGGGGTTTCGTCTCTCCCGGTATAGGGAGTTGATGTTGCGCTATGCTCGATTGGCTATAACAGGAAGTCCTTGGCCAAGGCTGCTTCCGAGATATACTGGTAAGTGTTATCAGTAGTTTCTCGACCCGTTATGAGCCTCATATCGACACGACTTATCGAGTTACTGGGGTCTGACGTTTACCATCCCTAGACGAGATATGCGACATATCAGACGAAGAGACCAGACTATACGGTAGTGTTACTGATTAGATTCGCAGGAGTGTGAACAGGCTTTCTTGTTGATCTTCTGATCGCTCAATACCCGGGTGGCCGTTACGTTTAGCAGACCGCTTGCGGCTTGTGGGTGTTTGATATGATCATCACCTGCTGCCGGCGTATTGACGAGTCTTTAGAGTCCTACACAAGGGTTTCCTGGCTCAAGCGAAACGGAGTAGGAGAACATAAGTGATATGTGCGGGACCGAGATTGATACGAGTATGTGATACCGTATTCTATTCTCGCGATTTATGACATTGGTCGGTTATATGCGATATAGCCGGGTTATCGGATCAACTGTTGATTCGATTAGTTGTTACACATGATATTAGTCGGTTATATGTGATATAGCCAGATTATTAAATCAAGAGTTGATTTGATAATCTAATGTATAATTATATATTTGATATATTACATTACGTTAACTAGTATTAGCTCACTTATGATTTCTTTTCTCACTAGATTGTGCACATTGTATATATGTGATATATGCAAGTGTACATGTTTGTGTCATGTTTGATGATACATACAAGATGGGTGTATGAGATTAACACCATGCTAAGGTTAAGTTAGGGTTTTATTTATACCTTAGGTTATTACAAAAGGGAATTGATTTGGTCAATGTTTTGAAGCTTTATGAAGCTTGTAGAACTTTGACAAAGTCCACTCTTTTGTCATTCCTTAGGATATTTTACTTGACCCAACTCTTAACCATAGCCATGAGCTTATTCTCTACATGAGTTAGGTATGAGGGCTTAACTCAACCATGTGTGCAATAATTCATTTGGATGAATTATTCACTAGAGTCGTCTTCTTCTTCTTCTTCCTCTAAAAAAGCTTTCTAGCTCTAATGGAGGTATGAGAAAACATGTGAGAAAATCAATTCTAAAGTGAGTCCACTTCCTACTTCATCATTCTCTACTACTTGCCATTTAGTATAAGGTGTTCTCTTCACAAAGTTCATGACCTAGTGAAGGAATATCTTGGGTTAGTGTCTCCTCGACGTAGATCATTTTCGGCCTCGAAGTCATCGAAGCATGCACGTTCGTTTCTTCATGGAGCCTCTCTAGAGTCCGGAGTTTACGATTGCAGCGAAGGGGACTACTACACGGAGCTATTGAAGTGAAGGACCGGTCTACAAAGGTTGTATTCCTTGCTCACTTAGATTGCAAAGTGTTTGCATTTGTTATTCCGTCGATTTCTAGTATACGATTCTTGTTTAGGGTTAGCTAAAACGGCAAAATTTTAATTTGGCATGGACGATGCCTCCCGAAACCTTGTTGCCGTCTTGGGTATCCCTACAGTGGTATCAGAGCCATGCTAGAAATTAATATGAACTTTGTTAAGATTACGAAACCGAAATACTCCGAAACCTTCATCCCCAAAACCTGCTTGTTGTCGATTTTAAAAAGTTATCAACAAATTTTTTAAACAAGTATAGAGTGATATATGGGATATAACATGAACACTGACAAAATTTGAAGCTATTTGGTGAAAATTGGGCCGAGCACAACCATGCCAATCTCGGCCAAATCCGAGCCCCACCCCCCAATTTTTTTCAGTGTTCAAGTGACTGGGTTTTGGTGTTTCAAGTGTTTATTTTTGCTAATTTTGCATGTGATGTAATTTTACACTATAAGCAATTCGGAGTGTTTTGTATTCGTAGTTTTAACATTATTTCGGGTTGTTTGCATGTTGTCTAGGCGATGTTAGAAAGTTCGATCGAATGTCAAAAACCTATTTTTCCAAGTTTAACGTATTCGGAAAAACATGCAAGTGATTCCGTGGACTCTCTAGAAGAACGAAACCTTAACTCGATTATGTGACCATCAAAACCACCACTGAACCCTAGGGTTTGTGGTAGTTTAGCGTTGTCACATGTGAGGTGTTGGTTTGACCCTTTTACGGCTGGTTCATAGGTACTGTAGAATCTTCTGGGTATTATTAAAACTGTGCTTAAGTGTTGAGCTGTCGGGAAATTGTGGGACTTTGATGAATCGATCGAAAAGTTTAACATCGTCTGGATATTATGTGATGGGATACGATATTTGGAATCTACAAGTAGTTATGTGATAACTAGTTTGAATTTTATAAATCTAGCAGTTTAGTATCATTTGATCGGTTGCCACGGGATTTTGATGTGATCAAAAGTCCGTCACAATCACGTAGCGTACGCAGATACTCTACGGATAAACTTAATAGATAGCCATGCCCCATAGCCCCGACCAAGTGACTGTAGGAGAACCCCGTCACTAAAGGCTTCCGTTCGGGTGCTTGCGGCAGCGGTGTTCCGCCTTAGTGCACTTCGTCGACGGCATCGGGGGTGCGGCCGTCTACTAAAGTTTACGATGAACATTCGATCAGGATGTCGGAAATCTTGTTGAATTGCCCGACTAGATATTGAAAAGTGTTTTCGAGATCGTGACTAAAATGCGGGGTTTATAATTGTTAGGCATGCGATGTCTAAGGAATTCATTTGGTTAGGCATGTGATGTCTAAGGAGGTTGCGGATTCCAACTGTTATAGTTTTTCACTTTCTTTTCTGCGACCGTAAGTGTAATATGTAGTGTATCGCCGGTTTCGTTGCTATACGTCAACGACAATTGGGATACGCATATTTACTTACGTTGATGACATGTAATGTTATGTGTTGCTGTGATATGTTATATTGGATCGTCGTGTTTTGAATAGCCGGGGGTTTTATGTGAGATGAGAGTTTTTCATTTTCATTCATTTAAAATTCATTGTATGTAATATTCTTTTATTGGGGAACTTCCGGGTTTAGGATGATGTCACCATTGTATATTATTTACTTTTTCGCATTAGGATAGACCTAAGGCGGGGAGCACAAGTAACTGGGTTCTAGGGTCCAGTGGGAGACCATCTCGAGGAGTCGAGACCGGGTCTCCTAACTCTATAATTGGTAGGGTTGCTTGCCGCTCTAGTAGGGGTCTAGGGGTGTGGGATTGGCTATTCATCACGACCGTGGAATCCGTGTTTTATACAGGCTTAATTTAAAACACGGAAATCCTAGTATATCCAATATTTCATATATTTTTATTCTGCTGCAATATCTGTGATGTGATCATTTGATATGTTGATGAGATGAATACTGGATATAGTATATGTGATATATTATATAAACGTTGCTTATCTTTTACACCCGCGCTAGCACTGCCCCGCTCTGCCGTTAATTACCTAACCTAACGGTGTACGAGGGGACATCGAGGCGAATACGGATGGCATAAGCGTACGTTGTATTTATCTGTGATGTTTAGGTAACTTAAAATGATGGGACTTCATTAATGAAAGGAAAGAAGCCTAAAGATGTTGTAGAAACTTGTCTCGAAAACTGGTAGCTCTAGTTCTTACTTTGCATAGCGGTATTCCTTGTAGAATATCCATCACCTTATTCGATAAGGAAAGTATCACGACCCGAAATAGCACGTGACTGGCCCTTGAATCATATGAAGTCTATAGGACCTCATCTAATTCAAGTAAGCCAAAAGCCCAGGAATATAAAACCATTTTAAATAATAAATGAAGGAAAACTAGTTTTATAGAAGTGGAGAAAACATGTTTTAAAAACAAGGTTTTTAAATAAGTAAGCCGAATATGCATTTTTAAATCTTCAAGTCTTTTCTGAAAATTTCGGCAGAGTTTTCTTTGTAAATACTGGCCCCAAACGGGGTACAACAAGAATAATATATGCATAATGATAAAAGGTATCCCCAAGCGGGAGCTAGCTCTTCGTCAATCGACAGTCATAGCCACGCAAGCAATATAATATACAACGCTGAAGGGCGAGGATCAAAACTCAAAGGAAACTCAAAATCATCATGAAAACCATAATACTACAACGCGTGACTCTAAGGTCGAAATAATACACAACTGGTTTTCTAAGTTTGAAATAAATATACAAGTCTGGTTGATGGAATTACTAGATACAACTGATTAAAATAAATACAAGGGTGGTCACAATGCGAGTGAAACCACCTACCAAAGCAATCACCCAGAAAGGAAGCAGTGTGCCAGAAACTGCAATGAAACCTGTACGACAAAACCTGCAAGAACTGTGGCACAACGGGGGTGAGTTGCCAACTCGTGAATAGAAAACATCACAGAGCAGAAATCGTATGTATGACTCAATCCTAGGTCAAACAATCAGTAATATATATCCTCAATATGGTAAAATCTGAAGCATGATAAGGTGGCAAGGATAAACATCTATACATCAGTGTAATACCAAGTGCTCGTGTCAGTGCCTCAGGTAGCAACATATCATAAATATGAGGTATCGTCAATATAATCATCATGAAATCAGTGTCAACTATATCATGAAGTCTAAATATGTGGATATCATCCAATTATGTAATCAATGTCTGTATGTATGTGGATCTCATCCACGTGTCACCCAATGACACAAAACATCATACATGTAAATATCATAAAGCATATGCATGGAAGTATGAGGATATAAATCAACGTGTGTCCCTCGCGACACATCAAAATCATGGAACCTGAGTGTCCAGCATCGACACTCGAAAACATCATGAAACCTGCGCCCAGCATCGGCATGTAAATACTCATATATCGGGCTCCGTCAGTCCGGATCAGCCCACGGGCTCCGTCAGTCCGGATCGGCCCATATCATCTCTCGACTCCGGTCGGTATTCTCTGGATATCCGCCGAGCCCAAATACTATCACCAGTAGGTAGTGAACCCTCTGGCAGGCTCATCGTCATCCACATGAAATCTCTCTCTCGTCCCGGGGTACCATACCGGGTCCACCATGTACCCGCAAACGGAATCATCAGCCTCCTCGAATCGGGTTTCACATATCACACGTCTCAGAACCGAGAAAACGCATGGTGGACGCACTGAAATATCATATTAAAAGAAACCGGGTTTTAAAACAGTACATGCTTTCTTTTGAAATGGCCACGGTTCTCAAATCCAGAAATATCATGGAAACAACATATCTCAATGCGTATAATCATAAAGCATGATGTACGCGACATATAATAGAAATGTAAGCATATCAGTATCTCATGCAACATATCGAGGGAAACCGCTCTTTTAAAATGAATCCAGTTTTTAAAAAATATATCATGCGGTTCCCAAATCTCCAAAATCAATCCAGAATCATCTATGTATATACAAATACGTATGTATGCAAGTATGGGTGTACAATATGTGTGTACGCAAGTATGAGTGTACAATATGCCTGTACGTAAATATGGATATACAAGTACGTATATACGCAAGTATGAGTGTACAATATGCCTGTGTGCCAATATGAATATACAAGTAGATATATACGCAAGTATGAGTGTACAATATGCTTATGTGGCAATATGGATGTACAAGTAGGTATATCGGCAAGTATGAGTGTACAATATGCCTTTGTGCCAATATGAATATACAAGTAGGTATATACGCAAGTATGAGTGTACAATATGTCTATGTGCCAATATGGATGTACAAGTAGGTATATCCGCAAGTATGAGTGTACAATATGCTTGTGTGCCAATATGAATATACAAGTAGGTATATACGCTAGTATGAGTGTACAATATGCCTATGTGCCAATATGGATGTACAAGTAGGTATATCCGCAGCTATGAGCGTCCAATATACATATGTGCCAATATGGATGTACAAGTAGATATATCCGCAAGTATGAGTGTACAATATGCCTGTGTGCCAATATGAATATACAAGTAGGTATAAACGCAGGTATGAGTGTACAATATGCCTATGCGCCAATATGGATGTACAAGTAGGTATATCCGCAAGTATGAGCGTACAATATGCATATGTGCTAATATGGATGTACAAGTAGGTATATCCGCAAGTATGAGTGTGCAATATGCCTGTGTGCCAATATGAATATATAAGTAGGTATATACGCAAGTATGAGTGTACAATATGCTTATGTGCCAATATGGATGTACAAGTAGGTATATCCGCAAGAATGAGTGTACAATATGCATATGTGTTAATATGGATGTACAAGTAGGTATATCCGCAAGTATGAGTGTACAATATGCATATGTGCCAGTATATCATACAAGGAGTCATATCCTGATGAAACAATCCTACTGTGTAGTGACATGGCAATTATCGATGATGAAGTGTGTGAGCCGGCAAGCAGGTGTACGTGGAACATACGCATCATCGATAATGGTGCTGGTGTCCTGACTGTTGGATATAGTGCCCTCAAAGTCAATTATTGGATCGCAGGCACGCGATTGCAATGATTGAGGGAGGATCTATACCGGTAGGACAGTCTTACTCAAGATGATAGTTTGCTATCTGGTTTATCTTTATCATCGTGTAGATGCTTTAGGTGACATTAGAGGTCACTATTGCACTTTGATAGAGCCCATAGGATTCTTGCCTGACGGCCAGCAGTATGATGGCGATCATATACGTGGGAGCTGGGGTCTATAAGCACATCCTTAAACGGTCGTCGAGGGAGTTTTCGAGACTGGGCATCGATACTCTATTAGTAGACTAATGTATACAGTCGAGACCCCGACGAGGGGCGGTGGCCGGTCTCACAAGCCATTGGTGTAAGTTGGTTCACCTAAGATGTATACAGGTGCTCATTGGGTTATGAGTACACCGGTCAGGACTCGCCGGGAACATGCTATTTGGTATTATACCTGACGTCAGATAGCAGTTCCCTGGTGACATGTGTACAGGTTAGTTCATCGACCTGAGATCGTAATTTGTCTCGTGTGAGTTCCCACTGTTCTTTGATTACTACCCTACCACGGCTCAAAGGAGTCGTGTAAACAGGTTTTAGTTGGGTACAGTCCCGAGCCACATGGAGGCAGTGAGCGGATCGGCAGGGGTTTCGTCTCTCCCGGTATTGGGGGTGAGATCGCGCTGTGTCTAGGAGTTCCATTACATAAAATCCTTGGCCAAGGCAGGAGATTTACTGGTAGGTATTCCAGTAGTATCTCAGGGTGTTCTGGGCTACACTCCGACATGACTTGTACCACTTTTGGGGGTCTGACTTTTACCAACCCCTACGCCCGACATGCGATGCTCATAGAAAAACGGACCGGACTGTATGGATATTATCACTGACAGGCTTAGTAGGGTGTTAGGATGAGTTCTCTCATCGACCTCCCTTTTGGTCAATACCTGGTAGCCCGTTACGTACAGCTAGTACCATTGACGTGCTAGTGGTTAAATCCACAGCCAAAGTATTGACGAGCCTTTAGAGTCCCCCGCAGACAGTTTTTCAAGTTTTGGGCGAAACGTTGTAGAGGCCGTATGATATATGGCAGGGTTCGATCTTATACGTGCAGTAGTGCACGGATCATGATCGGGCGGATCATACTAGTGGACTTTGGTTTAAACCGGATCTTAGTATTAGATTTGTTGGATTACTTTAGTCTCATCGCATTCGCATTCGGTCGGAATGCGGATGCAGGTATGTATATACAGGTGAGGAGTATTCTTGTGATCCGTCACGAATTTATTTTAGATGTTGACGTATCTTTTTGTTGTTGTAAACATTTGGGTTAATGTTTACAAATGGAAATAATGAGCTAAAAGTCACGATTAGGAGCATTAATTGTGACACATGCACAAGTGATGACTCATAGTCTCTTTCTTTGTGCATGTGTCACATTATTGATTGATTTTTGAGTTGATATGATAAGAGGAGAGAGGAAAGGCAGCCATATGAGAGTTTGCTCTTGTATTATTTCATCTCACTCTCTCATTTGATCATAGAAAACATAAGAAAAAGAAAGGCTCCTCTTCTTCTTCTTCCTCTAGCTCACCATTTCCATTAATGGCATCATCTTCAACCTCCATCCATATACTCTCATTTGTTGAGAATCGATGGATGCTTAAGACAATGTGATCACACACATTCTCTACATCACCTTGGACACGTCGGCTAGCAATCTTCGTGTCCGAGTTGCTTCGGACGAAGAGGGAGCCCATAAAAGGATTCGAAGATGTGGTGCCCTTTCCGATGAGGAGACCGGAGATTGGAGATGCTGCGAAGAGCTTGGGTTGGTGGCTAAAGACCGAAGGACACGGATCGATCGGTATAGCTTTTCTAACCCTTCTCTAGTTAGCTAGTTATAGGTTCGATCCGGGATTAAAGTCTGTGATAGCACCGGTTTCTAGTTTAGAAAAAGTTTTCGTTTCCGCATTTTGGCCTCGGATAGATGGCCGGGGCGCTACCGTAGACTTACATGGTATCAGAGCCACGCCATTAACCTTTACTAGCTTGCTCTAACGTGTTTAAAACATTGATCGAACAAAATTTCCGAAACCGCAATTTCAAAAATGGAGTTTCTGTTAAATTTTTTTGTGGTCTAAAAATTATTTTGAGTGTGTCAGAAAATCAGGCAGGCTTTTCTAAGACCACTGCAGAAGTTTTGTAGAATGATATCACTGTAGCACCGTGGAACCGCGGCCGTACCCACGTTTTGGCCGCGGTTCCGCCGGAGTACTGTAGCATCACTGCACCAAATTTTCTACAGTGGTCTCTGACTTAGAATTGAGGTTTATGGTATTTTTTGTTTTGGCCCAGATTATTTTGAGTGCTGGATTTGTGCTTGGGGCCCACTTCGGGAAATTTTTTCGATCGAAAATTTTAAACATGTTAGTTCACAGTGCTTACTTTATATCTGTGACCGTGAATGTCATTCGAGGGGTAAATCTCGTCTAATTGCTATAGCTCTTTTAGATGGATTTGAGAACATGACATTCACGTTGATGTTCTGTGTTGTGCTGTGATGTTGCGGATTTTTCGTGGTGGATAGCCTGGATGCAATGGTAGTACAGTTTTGTATTATTTGTACATTTGATATTGCGGGGCGAGCGTCCATCATGTGGACTGCCATCACTGCCTGTTTGTTAATGTATATGCCCTAGCGGCCATTATTGTTGTTGGATATAGTGCCCTCAGAGTCAATTATTAAATCGCAGGCACGTGATTGCAATGATTGAGGGAGGACCTATACCGGTAGGACAGTCTTACTCAAGATGATAGTATCTATCTGGTTTGTCTTTATCATCGTGTACAGCTTTAGGTGACCTTACAAATCACTATTGCACGTTGATAGAGCCCTTAGGATTCTTGCTTGACGGCCAGCAGTATGATGGCGATCATATACGTAGGAGCTGGGGTCTATAAGCATATCCTTAAAAAGTCCCTAATCATAGGAGTTTCGAGACAGGGCATCGATACTCCAGAGTAGACTAGTGTATACAGTCGAGACCTCGACGAGGGGCGGTGGCCGGTCTCACAAGCCACTGGTGTCAGTTGGTTCACCTAAGATGTATATAAGTGCTCATTGGGTTATGAGTACACCGGACAGGACTCGCCGGGAACATGCTAGTTGGTATTATACCTGACGTCAAATAGCAGTTCCCTGGTGACATGTGTACAGGTTAGTTCATCGACCTGAGATCGTCATTTGTCTCGTGTGAGTTCCTACTGTGCTTTGATTACTACCCTACAACAGCTCAAAGGAGTCGTGCAAACAGGTTTTAGTTGGGTACATTCCCGAGCCACATGGAGGCAGTGAGCGGATCGGCAGGGGTTTCGTCTCTCCCGGTACTGGGGGTGAGATCGCGCTGTGTCTAGAAGAGCCATTACACGAAGTCCTTGGCCAAGGCAGGAGATTTACTGGTAGGTATTCCAGTAGTATCTCAGGGTGTTCTGGGCTACACTCCGATACGACTTGTACCACTTTTGGGGGTCTGACTTTTACCAACCCCCTAGGCCTGCCATGCAATGCTCATAGACGATCGGACCGGACTGTATGGATATTGTCACTAACAGGCTCAGTAGGGTGTCAGGATGAGTTCGCTCATCGACCTCCCTTTTGGTCAATACCTGGTGGCCCATTATGTATGGCAAGTACCTCTGACATGCTAGGGTTAAATCCACAGCCAATGTATTGACGAGTCTTTAGAGTCCCCCACAGACAGTTTTCAAGTTTCGGGCGAAACGTTGTAGAGGCCGTATGATATATGGCAGGGTCCGATGATATACGTGCAGTAATGGACGGATCATGATCGGGCGGATCATACTAGTGGGCTTTGGTTTAAGCCGGATCCTAGTATTAGATTTGTTGGATTACTTTAGTCGCATCGCATTCGCATTCAGTCGGAATGTGGATGCAGGTATGTATATATAGGTGAGGGGTATCCTTGTGATCCGTCACGAATTTACTTTAGATGTTGCCGTATCTTTTTATTGTTGCAAACATTTGGATTAATGTTTGTAAATATGAGCTAGAAATCATGATTAGGAGCATTAATTGTGACACATGCACAAGTGGTGACTCATGGTCTCTTTCTTTGTGCATGTGTCACATATTGTGATAGATTTGTGTTGATATGATAAGAAGAGAGAGAGTGGCTGCCATATAGAAGTTTTGGTCTTGTATTTTTCATGCTAGAGCTCCCTCTCATATTATCATATCAACAAGAAAAGAAAAGCTCCTCCTCTTCTTCTTCTTCCTCTAGCTCATAATCTCCATTAATGGCATCACCTCTAACCTCCATACAAATCAATTGATGCAAGAGACAAAGCGATCACAAACATTCTCTACAACACCTTGGACATGTCGGCTAGCACACTTCGTACCCGAGTTGCTTCGGACGAAGCGGGAGCCCGTAAAAAGACTCGAAGATGTGGTGCCCTTTCCGACGAGGAGATCGAGACCGGAGTTGCCACGAGGAGCTTGGGATGGTGTCCAAAGACCGAAGGACACGGATCGATCGGTATAGCTTTCCAAACCTTTCTCTAGATAGCTAGTTGTAGGTTAATGGTTCGATCCGGGAAAAAGTATACGATAGCGCCGGTTTCAAGTTAAGAAAAAGTTTTTGTTTCCGCATTTTGGCCTCAGACAGACGGCCGGGACGCTACCGTAGACTTACATGGTATCAGAGCCACGCCATTAACCTTTACTAGCGTGCTCTAATGTGTTTAGAACTTCGATCGGACAAATTTTCCAAAACCGCAATTTCAAAGTCACAGTTTCTGTCGAATTTTTCCTGTGGTCAAAAAATTATTTAGTGTGCTGCAGAAAAACAGGCAGGGTTTTTTAAGAGTTCTGTGAAAATTTGGTTGACTGTTGTTACTGTTGCGCCGTGGAACCGCGGCCTTACCCATGTTTTGGCCGCGGTTCCGCCGCTATTCTATCTCTTCACTGCACCAAATTTTGTACAGTGTTCTCTGACTTGGAATTGGGGTTTCTGGTAATTTTTGTTTGGGCCCAGATTTGTTTGAGTACTGGGAATTGTGCTTGGGGCCCACTTCGGGAAATTTTGTCGATCGAAAATTTTAAACATGTTAGTTCACAGTATTTACATTATATCTGCGACCGTGAATGTCATTTGATCGGTAAATCCTGTCTAATTGCTATAGCCCTTTTAGACGGATTTGCGAACGTGACATTCACATTGATGATCTGTGTTGTACTGTGATGTTGCGGATTTGTCGTGGTGGATAGCCTAGATGCAGTGTTAGTTCAGTTTGGTTGTATTTGTATATTTGATATTGCGGGGCGAGCGTCCGACATGTGGACTGCCGTCACTGCCTGTTTGTATATTATTCTTTTGGGGCACGACTGGGCTGAGGTCGATGTACCCGTTGTATATATTTTACTTTCTGTACTAGGATTACCCCGCGGTGGGGTGCACGGATAGCCGGGTTCTAGAGGGCAACGGGCCCGCATCTCATGGCTTTGAGACGGAGAGGGCTTCACTCTAGAATTGGCGGGCTATTCGCCGCACTCGTAGGGGGTACAGGTTGACCCAAGGAAGGGTGATCAAGTTACCGGATTCCGTGAAGTGCTGGGTGGTCCATTCACATTGTTGAAGGGGGCTGCCTCGCTTCAGGTTTTGGCGGGTAACTTGCCGTGCCCGTTGAGGTCTAGGATTTCATTGCACAGGCTATCCACACGACCAGGGGAACGTCGGTGTTCAGTAGAGGCTCTATGAAACCCGTGGATCCCAGATTATCTGTATTGTTCTGTGATACTTATTACATTTCTGTGATGTTGCGTTTTATTACGCCTTGAGCAATTATTATATATTGATATATATACTAGTAGATGTTGTATATGTTTTACACCCGCGCTAGTCCAGTCCCCGCTCTATCGTTAGTTAAGTAACCTAACGGATGATGACGGGACCCGGTGGTGAATGCGGATGGCATATACGTACATCATATTTTCGTTCTTTTGTGGTGTGATTAATTGATGGGACTGCATTGATTTGGATCAATGCAAGCTAAACAAACCTATTCTGATGTTGTTGGAACATTTTTCAAAAAGCTGTTATTGCAAGGACGTTCTCTTTTATTTTGCACAGTCGTATTCGGTTATGAATATCCAGCACCTCAGTCGACGAGGCAAGGGCCGAGATCCCTTCACCGGGAGTGACCCGTTGGACAGAAGTTTGCGTCAGGGTAATAACTTCACTATAGCCGATTGCCTTTTGCTTTGAAATCATGGTATTCAGTTGGAATATCCTGCACCTCATTCTATGGGGAAAGTGCCGAGATCCCTTCACCGGGGGTGACCTCTTTAGCAAAGGTTTTCGCCACTATATTTTCATAAAAAGCTATCCGGTTCCTTCAACGATATCAAGTTCATTACGTTAAAGGTTTTTCGCCAAAAACCATTCATAGCCCTCCGTCATTTCAGACGGGTAGCATTTAGTATTCATGCTATGTTTGTTGGCCAAAATTAAGGCATAGTGTATGGTAGCTATTTGTTATCTTTCAGCTGCATAGATAGATGCGTTGGTTTGGGATAGTCGTACAGCTTTGTTGGCCAAAGTCAAAGGTAGGTACGGGTGGGTTCAAATTAACCTGGATAATGACAGGTAGAACTTGACATATGACTTATGATTTGTTGGCCAAAGTCAAGGTCATAAGAACATGGGGTAAAAATCACATCGGGAGTTTCTAAAGAAACTGAAAGTTTCCAGATATGCGCATATCTTCCGGAGTGTGATAACGTGAGTGGATTCCATCACGTTATCATGCGATGATAGTTGGATCCCGATTCCCACTGATGAGTTGGTTTACTCCTCGGGTGATCCCGACTAATTCTTCTTTCAGTTTGGAGGAGAATTTGACGATACAGTGGGAGGTTTCCTGATTAGATAAATTGATAACCATTCTGATCTAGGTTAGAGTGTACGCTGAGTGTTTCTTTTCTCTCTCTTTTTGGCAGCGACCATGGCCCGACCCTATACTATGACTCAGTGACCAAGTTAACCGAACCTTCTTAAAACACTGGCTTTTGGATTGTCAGAGTTGCATACCTCATTGCCACTCCTACTCTTACCCTTTTCTCCAGGACACCCCGTATTATTACGAACATCCACTTCCATTGGATGAAACCATCGTATGGTTATATACGAACTCGAAGGAACTTGTTTCAGATTCGAGGATGGTTCCGGTTATGGAGAAAACGAATAGGACTATTCAGTTGTCTTTTCCTTTTACCTTCTCTCAGGTTGCGAGTGCTCCTTGGATTAGGACGGTACACCTATTATGCTAATTGGATAGTCTTCTTCCAAACCATAGGCAGGTGCCGAACGGTAGGGAATGAAGAAAACCAATTAGCCTAACGATGGTGTACAGAAGGTAATAAGTTAAGACAAATAAAGGGATTAGTAAGAGGGCAAAGTAAATTGCGACTGCTATTCACGACCAAACCAAGTATTTCCTCGCCAATCCTACATCACCTTTGTATTTCCCCAGAACACTCCGTATCACTACGAAGATCCATAGTTTATTGGATACTCCATCGTATGGTTATATACGAACTCGAAGGGACTTGTTCCAGTTCGGGGATGGATTCTGGTTCAGGAGAAATAGGAATAAGGTTTTATTCAGTTGTCTTTTATCTTTACCTTCTCTCGGGTTGCGAGTGCTCCTAGGATTAGGACAGTACACCTATTACGCTTATTGGATAGTCTTCTTCCAAACCATAGGCTGGTGACGAACGGTAGGGAAGGAAGAAAACCATTTAGCTTAAAGGGGTGTATAGAAGGTAATGACTAAAGACATATAAAGGGATTTGGAGAGATGGAAAAGAAATATACGGTTACAGTTGTGAATCTGATAATGGAAGAGGCATTACTAAGAATTCCCGGATACCCCTTCGAAACATTTACATGTTTAAGTTTCACAGTGTATTGTTGAAAGAAAACTGATTTCCCAATTAGTCCTTGCTCCAGGGTATGTATTTACCAAGTTTGATTCTCACATCTGTATGGTTTTACAGATGATGAGTGGGAGTAAGTTATTGGGAATTGGGTGATCATCCTCATTATATCGGGATTCGTTGTAATTGGTGATATTTAAGGAAATCGCATGGGTTGTTTGCCGGACGGCAAATATTTGGTTTTGAATATCCGTTGTTATGCATCAATTTCAAATTGATATATCTGTACGTTTATTTTTATAAAGTGAGATATAACTTTTTTGAAATTATGTCTATGACATTTACCTATATCAGTGGATGGTTAGGTAAGGAGCATTAAAACAGCGGTGTAATTCTTCTTAACCTTAAGCACAATTTTCAACCTACGACTCATAGAGAGTGAGTTATTAGACTCAGGGGACTTATACAGAGTATTGTATGTTGTCCAGTGTCCATGGGGACAGAGGGGTTGGTTCTCGTACTATATTCTGTTTACTTGTTACTTCTCTAGTTCTTAGACATGTGTTTCGTAGAAATGCAAGGTCTAAGTTTTGAGAAGTTATAGGTATAAGAATAAAGTAGAGAACCAGGTGTTGCAAGTATCAGGATTCTTCAAGGTAATCGAAGATGTAGATACTTGTGTATGGTATTCAGTTGATAGTAATGATTAAGAGAACTTGCTTCTCTTTCAGGTTACTCATAATTGGAAGCACTCCTAAGTTGAGTAATGTTGATCGGCCTCTCTCCATTTAGTTGACATGCACTGGAGACAGCTGCATGATTTGAATCTGGTTCCAATTAAATCAGTGCCTCCGTTTCTATATTGGACATAGAACGGTTCATATCTTAATGATGTTAAGGTACGGGGAGTTGTCCGGCTTATGCTTAAAACCAGACTCTGGATAACTCAAGGCACGTTTCTGTAATGGCTGTTTGTGGGTTGACCCAGGCTATGACGAGGGTTGACTTTCTACCATCTGGAAGATCAATAGTGATATTGTTCTTGACTCGCCACAGTTTTAATAAAAATGGATTTTTTCAGAAAACAGTAGTGGGAGTATGGTCAAACTGGAAGTGAATCCAGAACCGCAAACGATTACTGAAAATTTGATAAGAACCTACAGATTCAATCTGGATTGACATTCTATTGGCCACTCTGCAGACATGCTGGGTAACCTCAGGCACCCGAGAGATACTCCGGTAGCCTCAAGAACGGTGACAGGGAGGTTCTTGTTTACCCAGACTTGCCATTATGGTTGTTCCAGACTGTGAGACCCGGCAGGAGGATGAGTATAGCGTCGTTCTAAATTAGCATTAGAAGTGTATGTGTATATGACTCTGCCAGAGGGTTGTCGTAGTCAGTGGGAGCAGCGGAAGCATAATGGTCAAGTAGCTTATGTCCATTTATGGACTAAAACAGATATAGCGGAGATAGATCATCTATTTCTGATGTGACAGTCATAGGTTTGACTTCATCAGAAAGAGGATGGATCTGTTAAGAAGGTTGTAGGGTGTGATATCCTGGTACTTGGATGACATACACAGAGTAGGAAGAGAATTTCCTATACGACGGTTGGTTATATTTTGGTTGTCACACAGTGGTTTCTCCACATAAAGGATATAGATATAATATCTGACATTCTGGTCACTAGATCTATGGTTTTAGGTCTAGATTTGGGTAGTTTCCCAATCTGGGTACTTAGACTGCATTCTAAAGGTGTTTTAGAATGGATGACTCCTGGCACGGTAATGTACCTGCAGATGATGGAGTCACCCTCTCTAAAGGTGTCTTACAGACTAAAGGGGAGAGGGATGTGCATGATTGGCAGATCACTTGCTTAGGCAATTGAGTCAATCATGAGATGTCAAGTACCACACCAGATGTTGTTTTTGCACGAGTTGCAATAAGTTTATATTGATCCAATCCTGGAGAAACGTTCGGAAGCAGTTTTAGAACATAAGTGGATGTTCTAGGGAAATGATAACGGCAGCCTCCTTCGGGAGACGGTTCTCATTCCAGGCTTCCAAGGTGACCTGGATGACAGAGTGATTATCAGAGTTATACTTTTCCCTCTGACGAGGGGCAGTATTTTAGACAGGTGGTCCAAGCGAATACTGAGGGAGGCATGGCGCAGGATACTGATTAAGTTCAGTTGACGATACAGTCTAAGAAGTTTAGATTTGGAGTTCATTTATGAACTAGATCCCATCAGATATCCAGACATATTCTAAGACAGGTATTGCTCATTTCAGGAGATGGTTTTCTCCGCGAACTTGAGATAAAGAGAGACATAGAAAGAAACATCAGGGCGGATCCACTCACTAAGGCTATTCCTCGAACGCAATAGTTTCGCAAATGGGCTTTGTGAAACTGATTATTAGAGGAGTTGGGTATTCGGTATCACACGGGCTGTGAGTATGCGATATCGCAATAATTAGCCTTGAGTGCAAGTGGGAGATTGTTGGATATAGTGCCCTCAGAGTCAATTATTGGATCGCAGGCACGTGATTGCAATGATTGAGGGAGGACCTATACCGGTAGGACAGTCTTACTCAAGATGATAGTATGCTATCTGGTTTGTGTTTATCATCGTGTACAGCTTTAGGTGACCTTACAGGCTACTATTGCACATTGATAGAGCCCTTAGGATTCTTGCTTGACGGCCAGCAGTATGATGGCGATCATATACGTGGGAGCTGGGGTCTATAAGCACATCCTTAAAAGGTCCCTAGTCATAGGAGTTTCGAGACAGGGCATCGATACTCCAGAGTAGACTAGTGTATACAGTCGAGACCCCGACAAGGGATGGTGGCCGGTCTCACAAGCCACTGGTGTCAGTTGGTTCACCTAAGATGTATACAGGTGCTCATTGGGTTATGAGCACACCGGACATGACTCACCGAGAACATGCTAGTTGGTATTATACCTGACGTCAGATAGCAATTCCCTGGTGACATGTGTACAGGTTAGTTCATCGGCCTGAGATCGTCATTTGTCTCGTGTGAGTTCCCACTGTGCTTTGGTTACTAACCTACCACGGCTCAAAGGAGTCGTGCAAACAGGTTTTAGTTGGGTACAGTCCCAAGCCACATGGAGGCAGTGAGCGGATCGGCAGGGGTTTTGTCTCTCCCGGTATTGGGGGTGAGATCGCGCTGTGTCTAGGAGAGCTATTACACGAAGTCCTTGGCCAAGGCAGGAGATTTACTGGTAGGTATTCCGGTGGTATCTCAGGGTGTTCTGGGCTACACTCCGACACGACTTGTACCGCTTTTTGGGGTCTGACTTTTACCAACCCCCTAGGCCCGCCATGCGATGCTCATAGACGATCGGACCGGACTGTACGGATATTGTCACTGACAGGCTCAGTAGGGTGTCAGGATGAGTTCGCTCATCGACATCCCTTTTGGTCAATACCTGGTGGCCCGTTACGTACGGCTAGTACCTCTGACGTGCTAGTGGTTAAATCCACAACCAATGTATTGACGAGTCTTTAGAGTCCCCCACAGACAGTTTTCAAGTTTCGGGCGAAACGTTGTAGATGCCGTATGATATATGGTAGGGTCCGATCATATACGTGCAGTAGTGCACGGATCATGATCGGGCGGATTATACTAGTGGGCATTGGTTTAAGCCGGATCCTAGTATTAGATATGTTGGATTACTTTAGTCTCATCGCATTCGCATTCAGTCGGAATGTGGATGCAGGTATGTATATATAAGTGAGGGGTATCCTTGTGATCCGTCACGAGTTTACTTTAGATGTTACCGTATCTTTTTATTGTTGCAAACATTTGGATTAATGTTTGTAAATGTGAGCTAGAAATCATGATTAGGAGCATTAATTGTGACACATGCACAAGTGGTGACTCATGGTCTCTTTCTTTATGAATGTGTCACATATTGTGATAGATTTGTGTTGATATGATTAGAAGAGAGAGAGAGGGGCTGCCATATAGAAGTTTTTGGTCTTGTATTTTTCATGCTAGAGCTCCTTCTCATATTATCATATCAACAAGAAAAGAAAAGCTCCTCCTCCTCTTCTTCTTCCTCTAGCTCATAATCTCCATTAATGGCAACACCTCTAACCTCCATCCAAATCAATGGATGCAAGAGACAAAGTGATCACAAACATTCTCTACAACACCTTGGACATGTCGGCTAGCACACTTCGTGCCCGAGTTGTTTCGGACGAAGCGGGAGCTCGTAAAAAGACTCGAAGATGTGGTGCCTTTTCCGACGAGGAGATCGAGACCGAAGATGCCGCGAGGAGCTTGGGATGGTGGCCAAAGACCGATGGACACGGATCAATCGGTATAGCTTTCCAAACCTTTCTCTAGATAGCTAGTTGTAGGTTAATGGTTCGATCCGGGAAAAAGTATACGATAGCACCAGTTTCAAGTTAAGAAAAAGTTTTTGTTTCCGCATTTTGGCCTCGGACAGACGGCCGGGGCGCTACCGTAGACTAACATGGTATCAGAGCCACGCCATTAACCTTTACTAGCTTGCTCTAACGTGTTTAGAACTTCGATAGGACAAATTTTCCAAAACCGCAATTTCAAATTCACAGTTTCTGTCGAATTTTTCCTGTGGTCAAAAAATTATTTAGTGTGCTGCAGAAAAACAGGCAGGGTTTTTAAAGAGTTCTGTGAAAATTTGGTTGACTGTTGTTGCTGTTGCGCCGCGGAACCGAGGCCTTACCAATGTTTTGGCCGCGGTTCCGCCGCTATTCTATCTCTTCACTGCACCAAATTTTATACAGTGTTCTCTAACTTGGAATTGGGGTTTCTGGTAATTTTTGTTTGGGCCCAGATTTGTTTGAGTTCTGGGAATTGTGCTTGGGGCCCACTTCAGGAAATTTTGTCGATAAAATTTTTTAAACATGTTAGTTCACAGTATTTACATTATATCTGCGACCGTGAATGTCATTTGATCGGTAAATCCTATCTAATTGTTATAGCCCTTTTAGACGGATTTGCGAACGTGACATTCACGTTGATGTTCTGTGTTGTGCTGTGATGTTGCGGATTTGTCGTGGTGGATAGCCTAGATGCAATATTAGTACAGTTTAGTTGTATTTGTACATTTGATATTGCGGGGCGAGCGTCCGACATGTGGACTGTTGTCACTTCCTGTTTGTATATTATTCTTTTAGGGCACGACCGGGCTGAGGTCGATGTACCCGTTGTATATATTTTACTTTCTGTACTAGGATTACCCCGCGGTGGGGTGCATGGATAGCCGGGTTCTAGAGGGCAATGGGTCCGCGTCTCATGGCTTTGAGACGGAGGGGGCTTCACTCTAGAATTGGCGGGCTATTCCCCACACTCGTAGGGGGTACAGGTTGACCCAAGGAGGAGTGCTCAAGTTACCGGATTCCGTAAAGTGCTGGGTGGTCCATTCACGTTGTTGAAGAGGGCTGCCTCGCTTCAGGTTTTAGCTGGTAACTTGCCGCGCCCGTAGGGGTCTAGAATTTCATTGCACAAGCTATCCACACGACCAGAGAAACGTCGGGTTTCAGTAGCGGCTCTATGAAACCCGTGGATCCCAGATTATCTGTATTGTTCTGTGATACTTATTACATTTCTGTGATGTTGCATTTTATCACGCCTTGAGCGATTATTATATATTGATATATATACTAGTAGATGTTGTATATGTTTTACACCCGCGCTAGTCCATTCCCCGCTCTGTCGTTAGTTAAGTAACCTAACGGGTGATGACGGGACCCAGTGGCGAATGCGGATGGCATATACGTACATCATATTTTCGTTCTTTTGTTGTGTGATTAATTGATGGGACTGCATTGATTTGGATCAATGCAAGCTAAACAAACCTATTCTGATGTTGTTGGAACATTTTTCAAAAAGCTGTTATTGCAAGGACGTTCTCTTTTGTTTTGCACAGTCGTATTCGGTTATGAATATCCAGCACCTCAGTCGACGAGGCAAGGGCCAAGATCCCTTCACCGGGAGTGACCTGTTCATATCATAATATTGCATTATTATATTCCTCATTCTTATGTATTTTATAAATAAACAGGTGCTTTTGACCCATGTTTGCTACATAGTACAGGTTACAGGTTCTTGGAGCAAAAACAGTGAAAAAGACAAAAGGCGATACAAAAGAGGGACTTTAACCAACCAATAGAAGGATCTTAATCAAGCTTACACAAAAGATCAATACAAGGCAATGCAAGGTCCAAGATTACAAAGCTACGGTTAAAGTTCACTACAATTATTCACTGGAAAATCTGGAAGAGAATCAGAAGCTATTTTAAAGAAAGAACCAAAGAATTAGGAAGAACAAAGACCCAAGAGCAAGCCCAGAAAAATTCAGCAGCCAAAGCCACCATTGGGCCGCGGAACCGCGGCCCAACCCCTGCCGAGGCCACGGTTCTGCGGCCATATAAAGCCCAGAGAAGAATATTTTGTTACCATAATTCTATGGCGGCTCTGACTAGTCAACCTAAGGGTATTTTGGTAAATGCAGACGTGCGGCAATTGTAAACCTAGGGTTTTCTATGTTCTATAAATAGATACCCAAACTCTTGTATTAGGTCATGCCTCCTTTCATTAATAAAATTTAGATTTCTTTTGGAGAGCATCGATGCCTCTTTTCATTTCATAAATTCAGATCTGTACTAGGTTGATGTTTGGAGAGAGCCATCAATAAAAATTAGTAAGTTCTTTTATTTTTTTGCCTTAGTTTACTTTTAATTTAGAATGTCTTTTAATCCTCTAATGAGCGAGTAGTCTCCTCGCTTGTTAGGGTTAACTTTAGAGAAAGGTTTGAGAGATGAGATCTCTCATCCCTTTCTTGCCCCATCACACATAATAATTAGAACTCCATGCATACACGCACACACCGCTCCCTGCGGCACCTTACCTCTCGAGGTAACGGTGATACCATAGTATAAAGGACCGGTTGTGTATGTTTTCCATGGAGATTAGGGTAAGGATCGATAAAGGAAGGACAAGAACTTAGAGGAAGAAACACCGTTTCTTCCCGATGGTACTAATCCCTTTTATTGATAATTACCATAACACCTAATAAATCTAAAATAGGGCATTGAAAGCGGTGAGGAAACCTTCAATTTTCCAACTTACCCTAGACCTAACCCTAGCAATACTTAGATCTAGATAATCTTAGTATAAATCAATTTAGGCTTTTTAGATTAAAACAATCCGACACCCATCGGAATTAACTCGTTAGAGCGATTAGAAAAACACAAAATCCCTGTGGACCGACCCGTATTCACCGGCTAGCTACCAAGCGACGCCGTTCTTGATTGCGGTAACATATATTTTTGATCT
Organism: Agapanthus africanus; assembly: GCA_030015575.1. Classification (NCBI taxonomy): domain Eukaryota; kingdom Viridiplantae; phylum Streptophyta; class Magnoliopsida; order Asparagales; family Amaryllidaceae; genus Agapanthus; species Agapanthus africanus. Next base: position 504,306,151 of record CM057337.1, read on the forward strand.
ATAAAAATCTCTCTAAATCATGACCCCTTGGACAGAAGTTTGCGTCAGGGTAATAACTTCACTATAGCCGATTGCCTTTTGCTTTGCATCGTGGTATTCAGTTGGAATATCCTGCACCTCATTCTACGGGGAAAGTGCCGAGATCCCTTCACCGGGGGTGACCTCTTTAGCAAAGGTTTTCGCCACTATATTTTCATAAAAAGCTATCCGGTTCCTTCAACGATATCAAGTTCATTACCTTAAAGGTTTTTCGCCAAAAACCATTCGTAGCCTTCCGTCATTTCAGACGGGTAGCACTTAGTATTCATGCTATGTTTGTTGGCCAAAGTCAAGGCATAGTGTATGGTAGCTATTTGTTATCTTTCAGCTGTATAGATAGATGCGTTGGTTTGGGACAGTCGTACTGCTTTGTTGGCCAAAGTCAAGGGTAGGTATGGGTGGGTTCAAATTAACCTGGATAATGACGGGTAGAACTTGACATATGACTTATGATTTGTTGGCCAAAGTCAAGGTCATAAGAACATGGGGTAAAAATCACATCGGGAGTTTCTAAAGAAACTGAAACTTACCAGATATGCGCATACCTTCTGGAGTGTGATAACGTGAGTGGATTCCATCACGTTATCATGCGATGATAGTTGGATCCCGATTCCTACTGATGAGTTGGTTTACTCTTCGGGTGATCCTGACTAATTCTTCTTTCAGGTTTGGAGGAGAATTTGATGATACAGTGGGAGGTTTCCTGATTAGATAAATTGATAAATATTCTGATCTAGATTAGAGTGCACGCTGAGTGTTTCTTTTCTCTCTCTCTTTGGCAGCGACCATGGCCCGACCCTATACTATGACTCAGTGACCAAGTTAACCGAACCTTCTTAAAATACTGGCTTTTGGATTGTCAGAGTTGCATACCTCATTGCCACTCCTACTCTTACCCTTTTCTCCAGGACACCCCGTATTATTACGAACATCCACTTCCATTGGATAAAACCATCGTATGGTTATATACGAACTCGAAGGAACTTGTTCCAGATTTGAGGATGGTTCCGGTTCTGGAGAAAACGAATAGGACTATTCAGTTGTCTTTTCCTTTTACCTTCTCTCAGGTTGCGAGTGCTCCTTGGATTAGGACGGTACACCTCTTATGCTAATTGGATAGTCTTCTTCCAAACCATAGGCAGGTGCCGAACGGTGGGGAATGAAGAAAACCAATTAGCCCAACGATAGTGTACAGAAGGTAATAAGTTAAGACAAATAAAGGGATTAGTAAGAGGGCAAAGTAAATTGCGACTGCTATTCATGACCAAACCAAGTATTTCCTCGCCAATCCTACATCACCTTTGTATTTCTTCAGAACACTCCGTATCACTACGAAGATCCACAGTTTATTGGATACTCCATCGTATGGTTATATACGAACTCGAAGGGACTTGTTCCAGTTCGGGGATGGATTCTGGTTCAGGAGAAATAGGAATAAGGTTTTATTCAGTTGTCTTTTATCTTTACCTTCTCTCGGGTTGCGAGTGCTCCTAGGATTAGGACAGTACACCTATTACGCTTATTGGATAGTCTTCTTCCAAACCATAGGCTGGTGCCGAACGGTAGGGAAGGAAGAAAACCATTTAGCCTAAAGGGGTGTACAGAAGGTAATGACTAAAGACATATAAAGGGATTTGGAGAGATGGCAAAGAAATAAACGGTTACAGTTGGGAATCTGATAATGGAAGAGGCATTACTAAGAATACCCGGATACCCCTTCGAAACATTTACATGTTTCAGTTTCACTGTGTATTGTTAAAAGAAAACTGATTTCCCAATTAGTCCATGCTCCAGGGTATGTATTTACCAGGTTTGATTATCACATCTGAGTGGGAGTAAGTTATTGGGAATTGGGTGATCATCCTCATTATATCGGGATTCGTTGTAATTGGTGATATTTAAGGAAATCGCCTGGGTTGTTTGCCGGACGGCAAATATTTGGTTTTGAATATTCGTTGTTACGCACCAATTTCAAATTGAAATATCTGTACGTTTATTTTTATAAAGTGAGATATAAATTTTTTGAAATTATGTCTATGACATTTACCTATATCAGTGGATGGTTAGGTAAGGAGCATTAAAATAGCGGTGTAATTCTTCTTAACTTTAAGCACAGTTTTCAACCTACGACACACAGGGAGTGAGTTATTAGACTCAGGGGATTTATACAGAGTATTGTATGTTGTCCAGTGACCATGGGGACAGAGGGTTGGTACTCGTACTATATTCTGTTTACTTGTTACTTCTCTAGTTCTTAGACATGTGTTTTGTAGAAATGCAAGTTCTAAGTTTTGAGAAGTTATATGTATAAAAATAAAGTAGAGAACCAGGTGTTGCAAGTATCAGGATTCTTCAAGGTGATCGAAGATGTAGATATTTGTGTATGGTATTCAGTTGATAGTAATGATTAAGAGAACTTGCTTCTCTTTCAGGTTACTCATAATTGGAAGCACTCCTAAGTTGAGTAATACTGATCGGCCTCTCTCCATTTAGTTGACATGCACTGGAGACAGCTGCATGATTTGAATTTGGTTCCAATTAAATCAGTGCCTCCGTTTCTATATTGGATATAGAATGGTTCATATTTTAACGATGTTAAGGTACGGGGAGTTGTCCGGCTTATGCTTAAAACCAGACTTTGGATAACTCAAGGCACGTTTCTGTAATGGCTGTTTGTGGGTTGACCCAGGCTATGACGAGGGTTGACTTTCTACCATCTGGAAGATCAATAGTGATTATGTTCTTGACTCGCCACAGTTTTAATAAAAATGGATTTTTTCAGAAAACAGTAGTGGGAGTATGGTAGAACTGGAAGTGATTCCAGAACCGCAAACGATTACTGAAAATTTGATAAGAACCTACAGATTCAATCTGGATTGACATTCCATTGGCTACTCCGCAGACATGGTGGGTAACCTCAGGCACCCGAGAGGTACTCCGGTAGCCTCAAGGACGGTGACAGGGAGGTTCTTGTTTACCCAGACTTGCCATTACTGTTGTTCCAGACTGTGAGACCCGGCAGGAGGATGAGTATAGCGTCGTTCTAAACTAGCTTTAGAAGTATACGTCTATATGACTCTGCTAGAGGGTTGTCGTAGTCAGTGGGAGCAGCGGAAGCATTATGGACAAGTAGCTTATGTCCATTTATGGACTAAAGCAGATATAGCGGAGATAGATCATCTATTTCTGATGTGACAGTCATAGGTTTGACTTCATCAGAATAGGGGATGGATCTGTTAAGAAGGTAGTAGGGTGTGATGTCCTGGTATTTGGATGACATACATAGAGTAGGAAGAGAATTTCCTATCCTACGGTTGGTTATATTTTGGTTGTCACACAATAGTTTCTCCGCATAAAAGATATAGATATAATATCTGACATTCTGGTTACTAGATCTATGGTTTTAGATCTAGATTTGGGTAGTTTCCCAATCTGGGTACTTAGACTGCATTCTAAAGGTGTTTTAGAATGGACGACTCCTGGCACGGTAATGTACCTGCAGGTGATGGAGTCACCCTCTCTAAAAGTGTCTTACAGACTAAAGGGGAGAGGGATGTGCATGATTGGCAGATCACTTGCTTAGGCAATTAAGTCAATCATGAGATGTCAAGTACCACATCAGATGTTGTTTTTGCATGAGCTGCAATAAGTTGATATTGATCCAATTCTGGAGAAACGTTCGGAAGCAGTTTTAGAACATAAGTGCATGTTCTAGGGAAATGATAACGGCGGCCTCCTTCGGGAGACGGTTCTCATTCCAGGCTTCCAAGGTGACCTGAATGACAAAGTGATTATCAGAGTTATAGTTTTCCCTCTGACGAGGGGCAGTATTTTGGACAGGTGGTCCAAGTGGATACTGAGGGAGGCATGGCGCAGGATACTGATTAAGTTCAGTTGACGATACAGTCTAAGAAGTTTGGATTTGGAGTTCATTTATGAACTAGGTCCCATCAGATATCCAGATATATTCTAAGACAGGTATTGCTCATTTCGGGAGATGGTTTTCTCCGCGAACTTGAGATAAAGAGAGACATAGAAAGAAACATCATGGCGGATCCACTCACTGAGGCTATTCCTTGAACGCAATAGTTTCGCAAATGGGCTTTATGAAACTGATTATTAGAGGAGTTGGGTGTTCGGTATCACACGGGCTGTGAGTATGTGACATCGCAATAATTAGTCTTGAGTGCAAGTGGGAGATTGTTGGATATAGTGTCCTCAGAGTCAATTATTGGATTGCAGGCACGTGATTGCAATGATTGAGGGAGGACCTATACCGGTAGGACAGTCTTACTCAAGATGATAGTATACTATCTGGTTTGTGTTTATCATCGTGTACAGCTTTAGGTGACCTTACAGGGCACTATTGCACGTTGATAGAGCCCTTAGGATTCTTGCTTGACGGCCAGCAGTATGATGGCGATCATATACGTGGGAGATGGGGTCTATAAGTACATCCTTAAAAGGTCCCTAGTCGTAAGAGTTTCGAGATAGGGCATCGATACTCCAGAGTAGACTAGTGTATACAGTCGAGACCCCGACAAGGGGTGTGGCCGGTCTCATAAGCCACTGGTGTCAGTTGGTTCACCTAAGATGTATACAGGCGCTCATTGGGTTATGAGTACACCAGACATGACTCACCGGGAACATGCTAGTTGGTATTATACCTGACGTCAGATAGCAGTTCCTTGGTGACATGTGTACAGGTTAGTTCATTGACCTGAGATCGTCATTTGTCTCGTGTGAGTTCCCACTGTGCTTTGATTTCTACCCTACCACGGCTCAAAGGAGTCGTGCAAACAGGTTTTAGTTGGGTACAGTCCCGAGCCACATAGATGCAGTGAGCGGATCGGCAGGGGTTTCGTCTCTCTCGGTATTGGGAGTGAGATCGCGCTGTGTCTAGGAGAGCCATTACACGAAGTCCTTAGCCAAGGCAGGAGATTTACTGGTAGGTATTCCAGTAGTATCTCAGGGTGTTCTGGGCTACACTCCGACACGACTTGTACCGCTTTTGGGGGTCTGACTTTTACCAACCCCCTAGGCCCGCCATGCGATACTCATAGACGATCGGACCGGACTGTACGGATATTGTCACTGACAGGCTCAGTAGGGTGTCAGGATGAGTTTGCTCATCGACCTCCCTTTTGGTCAATACCTGGTGGCCCGTTACGTACGGCAAGTACCTCTAACGTGCTAGTGGTTAAATCCACAGCCAATGTATTTACGAGTCTTTAGAGTCCCCCACAAACAGTTTTCAAGTTTCGGGCGAAGCGTTGTAGAAGCCGTATGATATATGGCAAGGTCCGATTATATACGCGCAGTAGTGCACAGATCAAAATCGGGCGGATCATACTAGTGGGCTTTGGTTTAAGCCGGATCCTAGTATTAGATTTGTTGGTTACTTTAGTCTCATCGCATTCGTATTCAGTCGGAATGTGGATGCATTTATGTGTATATATATGTGAGGGGTATCCTTGTAATCCATCACGAGTTTACTTTAGATGTTGCTGTATCTTTTTATTGTTGCAAACATTTGGATTAATGTTGTTAGCGTATATGCCCTAGAGGCCATTATTGTATCATACTAGCTTGTATATTAATTGATGGAAGCTCGGGATATTCACAGTTGTATAGACAATCTTGCTCAAAATGGTAGTATGCTACTTGGTTTGTTTCTACTTTAATATGTGCATGTGTTTCTTTTAGCATATCGCTTATACATATTAGTAGAGCTCTCAGGATCTTTGCTTGATTACCAGCGTTGTGATGGCAGTCACACTTGTGGGGGCTGGATAATCTATAAGCACATCCTTATATAGGTCCCTAGTCGTAGGACTATCGAGACAGGGCATCGATACTCCGGAGTAGACTAGCGTATGCGCTTCTCATCCCAGCAGGGGAGATGGTCTGTCCCACAGCCATCAGTACGTCGTACTGGAGATAGTATGCGGGTGCTCGTTAGGTTACGAGTACACTGGACATGACTCGTCGGGAACTGTTGGTTGGTATTATACCTATCGTCAGTTATCGGTTCCCAGGTGACATGCGTACAGCTTAGTCCGCTGACTTGACACTGTCACTTCGCCTCGAGTGTGTTCCCACTGTTCTTTGATTACTACCTTACCACGGCTCAAAGGAGTCCTGCAAACAGGTAGTAGTTGGGTGCTGTCCCGAAGCACTTGGAGGCAGTGACGGTTAGACAGGATTCGTCTCTCCCGGTATTGGGGGTTGATATCGCGTTGTGTCTAGGAGAGCCATTACACATAGTTGTCCCTGGCCAGGGCAAGCGAGATATACTGGTAGGTTTCCAGTGTTATATCAGGGTGTTCTAGGCTACACTCCGACACGACTTGTACCGCTATTGTTAGTTATATGTATGCCCTAGAGGCCATTACTGTACATAGGATGTATATTGTAGTGGATGCTGGGACATATATAGGGAGGACTTTCTTGCTCGACATGATAGTATGCTATCTGGTTACCCTTTACCTTAACGTGTATGCTGATTGTCTCTCTGTTACATGTTGGTAAAGCCCTTAGGATCTGTACTTGACTACCTGGACTATGATGCGGATCATACTAGTGGGGACATGGTAGTCCATAAGTACATCCTTCAAAGTCCCTAGTCGTGGGTGTATCGAGACGGGGCATCGATATACCAGAGTAGACTAGCGTGTACCTTCTCGACCCATACAGATGGGCGATGGATGATCCCATATCCATTGGTGTTTGACATCAGAGGAGATATACGGGTGCTCAGTAGAGACTGGGTACACTGGACGGACTCGCCGAGAACTCCCAGATGGTATTATACCTCACGTCAGATGGCAGTTCTCTGGTGACACTGGTACAGAGTAGTCTGTTGACCCGAGATCGTCATAGAGTCTCGTGTGGTTCCCACTGTGCTTTGATTTCCATCTTACCACGTCCAAGAGGGCGTGCAAAACGGTGGTTTTTGGGTATAGTCCCGAGTCACATGGAGGCAATGAGAGATAGGAGGGGATTCGTCTCTCCCGGTATAGGGGGTTGATGTTGCGCTGTGTTCGATTGGCTATAACAGGAAATCCCTGGCCAGGGTTGCTGAGATTTACTGGTAAGTGTTACCAGTAGTTTCTCGAATAGTTATAGACCTCATATCGACACGACTTATTGAGCTATTGGGGTCTGACGTTTACCACCCCTAGGCGAGATATGCGACATATCAGACGATCAGACCGGACTGTACGGTAGTGTTACTGGTCGGATTCACTGGAGTGTGAGCGGGCTTGCTCGTCGATCTTCAGATCGCTCAATACCCGGGTGGCCGTTACGTTTAGCAGACCGCTTGCGGCTTGTGGGTGTTTGATATGATCATCGCCTGCTGCCGGCGTATTGACGAGTCTTTAGAGTCCTACACAGAGGTTTCCTGGCTCAAGCGAAACGAAATAGGAGCGCATATGAGATATGTGCGGGACCGAGAATAATACGTGTATGTGATACCGTATTACATTCTCGCGATGAATGTATCGGAAAGGTTGTATGCGATATAACCTAGTTACCGATTCAAGCGTTGATTCGATAAGCCGATACATTGAATACTAGTCGGTTGTGTGCGACATGACCGGATCATTGAATCAAGTGTTGATTTAATAATTTAATGCATAATTATATATTTGATATGTTACTTTGCACTAACTAGTATTGGTTCACTTTAAACGGATTTTCTCACTTGGATTGTGCACATTGTATATGTGATATATTTTTTGTGCACTTGTATGTATCATGTTTGATGATGCATGCTAACTTGTGTTTTGTGTGAAGATTAAACCATGGTTGTGAGAGTGGTTAGGGTTTTATTTTCCATTACTTATTTATTCATTTATTTGTTTGTTTATACATTTTGGAAAATAAATGGAAAAGAGAAAAGAATGGTGGCTTTATTTGTTCTTTAGTTGAAGCTTCATGAAGCTTTGATAAAGTCAACCATTCTTATCTCATCCTTAACCCTAACCATTCTCACTAACCCTAGTTTAGTCTCTACACTTGACCATGGTTAATTTTATGATAAGAATTCATTTTCTTTTCTTTTTCTATTAACTTATCATATCATTTTTCTTCTTCTTCTTCCTTGAACTCAAGAAGAAAAGCTTAGGTCATCAATGGTGATTGATGATAAAGAGTGAGAAATCCAATTCTAAATTGAACCCACTTCCTATTTCTTCATCCTCTACCTCTTGCCAAGTAGTAGAGTGTGTTTTCTTCACAAGTTTCATGACTTGGTGAAGTGAGAGCTTGATCTTGCGATGCTTCGACGTAGATCATCTTCGGCATGGACATCGACGACCTAGCTTGCCCATTCTCCGACGAAGCCGACGCTAGAGCCCGGATTTGATTTGGACAGCGGAGAGGACTTCGTTGCGGAGCTATGGAGGTGGAGCACCGGATCTACAAAGGTTGTATTTCCGTTAAACTTTTAGTTAAGTGTTAACTAGTTAGTTTTTCGCCTAGACATCTAGCCGACGATCCATAGTTTAGGGTTTGTAGGCACCGTAAAATTTGAAATTGGCATGATCGATGCCTTGTGAGACCTCTTGGGAGTGCCTAGGAACCCTACAGCTATTAGGGGACTGATGTTTACCACCCCCTTAGGCCCGCCATGCAATGTTCTCAGATGAACGGACCGGACTGTATGGAGATTGTCACATTCAGGCTCAGTAGGAGTTCGGATGGGTTTACCTCATCGGCCTTCTTATCGACATCTACCCGGGGACCGTTACGTACAGCTAGTGCCGCTTGCGGTTTGTGGTTAAATCCACTGCCAGCGTAGTGTCGAGTCTTTAGAGTCCCACACAGAGAGTGTCCCTGCACTGAGCGAAACGTGTAGAGGCCGTATGGTTTTACGGCAAGGCTGCGATCACTTACGTGCATTTGTGTGCGTTTGCTAGGTTTTTGTTTAGCAAAGATCCTTCTTTTAGTCCATGTTGCTTTGTGTAAAAAAAATTCATTTTTTTTACCGTTTCCGTCCCCCTCCCGTAAGAACCGGGATGAGCAATGTGGACTTACAGTGGTATCAGAGCCTAGCTAAACACAAACTAGCAAGCTAGCAAAGTATTTAGAATTTCGATCGGAAAAAAATCGCAAAACACGTCCGGAAAAACCAACTTTTTGCCGATTTTCAAAATAGCTCTAAAAATAATTTGACATATATGAAAAATCGGCTCAGGGTTTTCTAAGAAACCTGAGCAAAAACGATCCAGTGACTCGTTCAACGCGCCGCGGAACCGCGGTAAGAACATGCTTCTTGCCGCGGATCCGCGGCCGAGTTGACTCGGCCGTGGATCGTTTTTGGTGCAGTGTTCTTAGTGAGATGTTTTGGGATTTTTATGATAGTTTGTTTCTGCCCAGAATTTCCAAAGAACAAATTTGTGTTTGGGGTGGTCACAAATCCGTATTTTGATCGAAATTCCGTAGACTTTGGCTAATGGATTTTATCTGTGATGTGATATATGTATTGAACGTCTGCTAATCGCTATACGTCGATTAGTGGGGGTTATACATATCTGTAATCTGTAATGTTGATGGTTTGTGTATATGAACTCGTTGGATTGTCGCGGATGAATAGCCGGGGATGCGAGATGAGAGTATTCTTTTTCTTTCATTCAATGTAAAATTTGTAATTGATGTAATATTATTTTTTGGCCGCACATCCGTGATGAGGTTGTAGCCGCCATTGTATAATTTATTTTATTGTTTTTTCTCTTAGGATAGACCTATGGTGGGGTGCACAAACTACTGGGTATCTCGATGTGCCGAGTGGCCTACTCATGTTGTTGAGGGAGGTTGCTTCGCTTCGGGTACTTGGCGGGTAGTTTGCCCTACCCTTAGGGGTCTAGGGTGGGGTATTGGCTATTTATCGCGACCGTGTAATCCGTCTTTCGTTGCAGGCTTGAACGAAACGTGGATTCCTAGTATATCCAAAGTGTTCATCTGTGATCTGGAATGGCTATCATTGCATCTGACGAATGTATATATCTATTTATGATATCTATTTAGGCGTTGCTTATGTTTTGCATCCGCGCTAGTCCAGCCCCCGCTCTGTCGTTAGTTAAGTAACCTAATGGGTGATGACGGGGCCCCGTGGCGAATGCGGATGGCATAAGCGTACGTCATATTTTCGTTGTTTTCTGCAATGGTAGGATTAAATGATGGGACGCATTAAAATTAATGCACGAAAATAAACCAAAGTAAAGTCGTTGGAACAATTTCAAAACCGCTCGGTTCTTTTCAAAAAACAACTTTTAAACGCGGAGCTTGAACCACTCCTTTTTAAAAGCTATCTCGTTCCTTCGATTATATCAAGTTCACTACGTTCACGGTTTCGCCAAAACCATTCGTAGCCCTCCGTCATTTCATATGAATATTCAATAGTATTCAAGCTATGTTTGTTGACCTTCGTCAAGGCATAGTGATTGGTAGCTGTTGGGTGTTCATATGTAGTATAGATAAATGCGTTGGTTTGGGACAGTCGTATTACCTTGTTGACCTTCGTCAAGGGTATATACGGGTGGGTTCAAATTAACCTGGACAATGATGGGTAGAACTTGACATGTGACTTATGATTTGTTGACCATCGTCAAGGTCATAAGAGCATGGGGCAAAAATCCACATCGGGAGTTTCTAAAGAAACTGAAACTTGCTAGTGCTGCATACCATTTGGAGTGTGATGATTCTGGTAGGATTCCTTCAGTTTTATCACACGATGATATTTGGATCCCGATCCTACTATGAGTATATGCTACTCCTCGGGAACTTTCTCACTTAACAATCAATGCTATAAACCAAGTAGGTGTCTAGAAAGGTGTTAGCGGGGCTACGCCCCCAGGAAAAAGAGGTTCTTTAATTAAGGAACTTCGCGAAAGCGTTGGAAAACCTCCCTCGAAGTACCGACACTGGCCTGCCTGAACGGTTAAGCAAGTATTGTACGGTGAGATTGATCCCGACTAATTCTTCCGTTTTGGTTTGAGGAGGGATTCGAGAGACAGTGGGAGCCATCCTGTTTAGATAAATTAAAAATCAATCTAAACTTGCAAGAGCATCATGCTGAGTGTTTTCTTCTCTCTCTCTCTTAATTGCAGCGACCCAGTGACCACACATAAGTTACATCTAGATAATAAAATGACTAAATCTGACTGTTATGACTGGCAAAGGTCTGTCCAGATGTCCATTGCCCATAACAAGCTGGGACACCTCTTAACTAATCAAGCCCCTGCCGTCTTAGGACCAGTTTCCCCTGTCACAGATATTGATATCTGTAAGACATCGGAAAAAGACTGTGCGAAAGCCAAGTGCCTCGTGTTAGCCTCAGTTGATGGTGCATACCAGAGGCAGCACGAGAAGATGGACTTAGTTTCTATCTTCCTCCATAACAAAGATTTATATGGAGAGCAATCTCATATCGCAAGATATGAGACCTCGAACGAATTGCTTCAAGCAAGGTTGGCTATCGGGTCATCTGTAAAGGGCAACGTCCTTACAGAGACCAGCTATTTTGAGCTCACGGACCTGAAGACCACGTTGAAGAACAGGTCAGATACTGACTTGATTCTACAGTCTCTACCTTCTACCCTGAAGGAAACCAGGGAAGTAGAAGGAAAGGGAAGGGCAAAAGTTTCGGGACTGGATGTAGTAAAAGAGGGACATTCCTATTGTTACGGGAATGAACATTGGCAGAAGGATTGCAGGGCTAGCAAAGCCTGTAGCCAGGATTCGAAGCATGTTGTGGATTCGGCTTCGGGTGTGTTTGTAATAGAGAACTGTATTTCAGTTAACCCTACTTCCTGGGTATTGGATACCGGATCAGGATCTTACATCTGTAATTCATTACAGGCTCTGAGAAACCGTAGGGTTATCAGGATAGGTGATATGACTCTCAGGGTTGCTAACGGAATGAGCATGGACGCTGAATCCGTAGGGGAATATCATCTTGGACTGACAACTGGGCAGATATTGATCCTTCGTAACTGTTTTTATGTACCAGGTGCGACTTGTAATATCATATCTGTATCCTTACTTTCTAAAGAAGGATATGAATTTACTTTTGTAAGCGATGTGGTCCACATCCACCTATATCAAGTTCTGATTGGGTCAGGTACATTGGAAAACGGGATATACGTATTAAATCAAGCTCAGATTTTCAGTGTCCAGAACACACTTAAAAGAAAATCTCCGGAAACAAATCAGGCTTTCTTATGGCATTGTAGACTGGGTCACATTAATGAAACACGATTAACAAAGTTACATAAAGAGGGATACTTGAATCCGTTCGAGTATCAGTCTTATACCACTTGTGAATCTTGTCTCATGGGAAAGATGACAAAGACTCCGTTCACTGGACACGGAGAAAGAGCAAGCGAGCTCTTGGGACTCATACACAGTGACGGGAGTGGTCCAATGTCTACACATGCGCGAAGAGGTTATTCATACTTCATTACTTTCACAGATGATTTCTCTAGGTATGGACATGTCTTCCTGATGAAGCATAAATCCGAGGCTTTTGAGAAATTTCGGGAATACAAGAATGAAGTTGAAAAACAAACAGGCAAAAGTATCAAGACACTGAGATCTGATCGAGGTGGTGAATACTTGAGTGCCGAGTTTATAGACTACTTAAAAGAGAATGGAATTCTCTCTCAGCTTACTCCTCCATACACACGATAACACAACGTTGTATCTGAAAGGCGGAATCGAACCCTATTGGATATAGTTCGTTCCATGATGAGTAAGGCTGAGTGGGTTATGCACTAGAAACAGCTGCATATCTTTTGAACAAGGCTCCAACCAAGACTGTGCCTACCACCCCATATCAGATGTGGAGTGGGAAGAAATCCTGTCTTAAGTATCTTAAGACATGGGGATGTCCATCTTTTGTAAAGAAGCAGCATGCGGACAAACTCGAGGCACGCTCAGTACTGTGTAAGTTTGTGGGATATCCCAAGAACTCCAGGGGGTATCTTTTCTATTCCGCAGAGGAACAAAAGGTTTTTGTTTCTCAGCATGCCCACTTCTTGGAAACTGAATTTTTAGAAAATCAGATAAGTGGGAGCGCAATAGAACTGGAAGAAATTCCAGAACCACAAGCTATTACTGAAAGCTTGGAAGAACCAGAAGTTTCAAGAGAACCGGATATCCCAACGCCACTCCGCAGGAGTAGTAGGCAGTCTCATCCGCCCGAGAGATACTACGGTTTTCTCATAGACGGGGATAGAGAGGATTGCACTATTGATTATGGTGAGCCTACTAGCTTCCAGCAAGCCATTCAGAGCGGTGACTCGGTAAAATGGCTGGATGCAATGCGGACCGAGATGGAGTCCATGTACACCAACAAAGTTTGGACTTTGGACTTTGCTCCAGAAGGGGTAAAACCCGTAGGCTGCAAATGGATCTTCAGAAAGAAGATTGGTGGTAGATGGGCAGGTTGAAACCTATAAAGCTAGACTTGTTGCAAAGGGTTTTCGTCAAAGACCTGGTTTAGACTATGACGAGACCTTTTCTCCAGTGGCTATGCTCAAATCCATTCGGATCTTTCTTGCCATTGCTGCCTTCCACGATTATGAGATCTGGCAGATGGACGTAAAGACGCTTTCCTAAATGGAAATTTGGAAAGAGTGCGTCTATATGGATCAGCCGGAGGGATTCATTCAGAGTGGGAGCAGCGGTTAAAGTGTGCAAGTTGCTCAAGTCCATCTATGGACTGAAGCAGGCATCGCGGAGTTGGAACATCTGCTTTGATGATACTGTCAAGGAATTCGACTTTATCAAAAACCCAGATGAACCATGCATTTACAGTAAGATTGTAGGGAGAACTGTGGTTATCCTCGTCTTGTACGTGGATGACATTCTCCTAATAGGAAATGATATTCATATGCTACAGTCAGTCCAAAGCATTCTTGTCACAGAGGTTCTCCATTAAGGACCTGGGCGATGCCAACTACATTCTGGGGATCCAAATCTATCGTGATAGATCTAAGAGGATGTTGGACTTTCACAGTCCAGGTACATCGACACCATACTGAAACGATTCAGTATGGAAGATTCCAAGCGCGGTAATCTACCGGCTTGTCACGGAATCACCCTCTCCAAAGAGATATCTCCCAAGACTGATTTGGAAAGGGCCCGCATGTCATCTATACCCTACGCATCTGCGGTAGGCTCTATAATGTATGCGATGTTATGTACCAGACCAGATGTAGCATACACATTGAGCGTTGTAAGCCGGTATCAGTCGGACCCATGGGAGAAACACTGGATAGCAGTAAAGAACATTTCTCAAGTACCTGAGAAGGACTAAGGAGATGTTCTTGGTGTATGGCGGAAAAGACCTCCAGATCGAGGCCTTTGCTGCTCCATCTTCCAAGTGACAAGGATGACTCCAAGTCCATGTCGGGTTAAGTCTTTACCCTCAATGGAGGGGCGGTTTTGCTGGAAGAGTTCCAAGCAGGAAACCGTTGCTGACTGAACTATGGAAGCGGAGTACAAAGCTGCTTGCGATGCCGCAAAGGAAGCTGTCTGGATGAAGAAGTTCCTCACGGAGCTTCAGGTGGTTCCTACCATTGTTGATACCAATACCGCTGTATTGTGACAACAACGGCGCTATAGCTTTAGCGAAGGGAACCCAGGTCCATCAGAAGTCCAGGCACATTTTGAGGCGGTACTACCTGATCAGGGGATCGTAGATCGCCGGGGGAGATCGAGGTGAAGAGAGTAATTCGGAGAATAACACTATAGATCCACTCATGAAGGCCTTACCCCAGACTCAGTTCGAGCGGCTGATCGAGATGATATGTCTTCGATACAACAGTACATGGCCTTAGTGCAAGTGGGAGATTATTAGTGTATATGCCCTAGAAGCGATTACTGTATCATACTAGCTTGTATATTACTTGATGGAAGCTTGGGATATTCACAGTTGTATAGACAATCTTGCTCAAAATGATAGTATGCTACTTGGTTTGTTTCTACTATAATATGTGCATGTGTTTCTTTTAGGCATATCGCTTATACATAATAGTAGAGCCCTTAGGATCTTTGCTTGATTACCAGCGTTGTGATGGCAGTCAAACTTGTGGGGGCTGGGTAATCTATAAGCACATCCTTATAGATTGTCCCTAATCGTAGGACTATCGAGAAAGGGCATCGATACTCCGGAGTAGACTAGCGTATGCGCTTCTCATCCCAGCAGGGGAGATGGTCTGTCCCACAGCCATCAGTACATCGTACTGGAGATTAGTTATGCGGGTGCTCGTTAGGTTACGAGCACACTGGACAGGACTCGTCGGGAACTGTTGGTTGGTATTATACCTATCGTCAGTTATCAGTTCCCAGGTAACATGAGTACAGCTTAGTCCGCTGACTTGACACTGCCACTCCGCCTCGAGTGTGTTCCCACTGTTCTTTGATTACTACCTACCACGGCTCAAAGTAGTCATGCAAACAGGTAGTAGTTGGGTGCAGTCCTGAAGCACTTGGAGGCAGTGACGGTTAGACAGGATTCGTCTCTCCCGGTATGGGGGTTGATATCGCGCTGTGTCTAGGAGAGCCATTACACATAGTCGTCCCTGGCCAGGGAAAGCGAGATATACTGGTAGGTTTCCAGTGTTATCTCAGGGTGTTCTGGGCTACACTCCGACACGACTTGTACCGCAATTAGGGAACTGACGTTTACCACCCCCTAGGCCTGCTATGCGATGTTCTCAGACGAACGGACCGGACTGTATGGAGATTGTCACATCAGACTCAGTAGGAGTTCGGATGGATTTACCTCATCGGCCTTCTTATCGACATCTACCTGGGGACCGTTACGTACAGCTGGTGCCGCTACGGTCTGTGGTTAAACCCACTGCCAGCGTAGTGTCGAGTCTTTAGAGTTCCACACAGAGAGTTACCCTGCACTGAGCGAAACGTGTAGAGGCCGTATGGTTTTATGGCAAGGCTGCGATCACTTACGTGCACTTGTGTGCGTATGCTGTGTTAGTTGTATGTATGCCCTAGAGGCCAGTATTGTACAAGGATGATGTATATTATATTGGATGCTTGGACATATATAGAGATGACTTTCTTGCTCGATATGATAGTATGCTATCTGGTTGCTCTTTATCTTAACATGTTTACTAGTCTCTTTAAACTGTCTTAAGTTACATGTTGATAAAGCCCTTAGGATGTGTACTTGACTACCTGGACTATGATGCAGATCATACTAGTGGGGACATGGTAGTCTATAAGTACATCCTTTAAGGTCCCTAGTCATGGGTGTATCGAGACGGGGCATCGATATACCAGTGTAGACTAGCGTATACGCTTCTCGACCCATGAGATAGGCGATGGATGATCCCATATCCATTGGTGTTTGACATCAGAGATGGTGTACGGGTGCTCAGTGGAGACTGGGTACACTGGACGGACTCGCCGAGAACTCCCAGATGGTATTATACCTCACGTCAGATGGCAGTTCTCATGTGACACTTGTACAGGTTAGTCTGTAGACCCGAGATCGTCATAGAGTCTTGGTGTGATTCCCACTGTGCTTTGATCTCCACCTTACCACGTCCATGAGGGCGTGCAAAAACGTGGTCTTTGGTACAGTCCGAGTCACATGGAGGCAATGAGCGATAGGAGGGGTTTCGTCTCTCCCGGTATTGGGGGTTGATGTTGCGCTGTGCTCGATTGGCCGTAACAGGGAAGTCCCTGGCCAGGGCTGATCAGAGATTTGCTGGTAAGTGTTACCAGTAGTTTCTCGACCCGTTATGAGCCTCACATCGGCACGACTTATCGGTTATTGGGGTCTGACGTTTACCACCCCTAGACTTGATATGCGACATATCAGACGAACAGACCGGACTGTACGGTAAGTGTTACTGGTTGGATTCACAGGAGTGTGAGCGTGCTAGCTCGTCGATCTTCTGATCGCTCAGTACCCGGATGGCCGTTACGTTTAGCAGACCGCTTGCGGCTTGTGGGTGCTTGATATGATCATCATCTGCTACCCGGCGTATTGACGAGTCTTTAAAGTCCTACACAGAGGTTTCCTGGCTCAAGCGAAACGAAATAGGTGCGCATATGAGATATGTGCAGGACCGAGAATAATGCGTGTATGTGATACCGTATTCCATTCTCGCGATGAATGTATCGATTGGTTATATGCGATATAACCTAGATATCGAATCAAGGATTGATTCGATAAGCCGATACATAGGATACGGTTATATGCGATATGACCGGATCGTTAAATCAAGTGTTGATTTAATGATTTAATGTATAATTATATATTTGATATATTACTTGCATTAACTAGTATTGGTTCACTTTAAATGGATTTTCTCACTTGTTGTGCAAGTTGTATATGTGATATACTTTTTGTGGACATGTTTGTATCATGTTTGATGATACTTGCTCATTTGGTAAGTGTAAAGAATTAAACCTTGGTTAAGTAAATGGTTAGGGTTTTTATTTATTCATTCATTTATCTTTTTCATTTGGATTAAAAAGAAAATTGCAAAAGAAAACAATATGTTGCTTTCTTTCTTGAAGCTTGTTGAAGCTTCATGAAGCTTTGACCAAAGTGACCATTTTGTCTTCATGCTAACCCTAACCATTCATCTAACCTTAGTCAATTCTCTACACCTAACCATGGTTCATATTATGATAAGTATTCATTTCTTTTGCATTTTAAAAGACTTATCATTATCATCTTGATCTTCTCCTTCTTCTTGAGTTCAAGAAAAACCTTGCCACCATTAATGGCATCTTGAGTAAACAAGTGAGAAATCCAATTCTAAAGTGAACCCACCTCCTATTCTTCACCCTCTACCTCTTGCCAAGTAGTATAGGGTGTTTTCTTCATAAGTTTCACAACTTGGTGAAGTCGGAGCTTGATCTTGTGTAACCTCGACGTAGATCATCTTCGGCATCGTAGCCGACGACTAGTCCGCTCATTTTCTCCGATGAAGCCGATGCAAGAGTCCCGGGATTCGAGATGGACAGCGAGGGGACGACTACGTGGAGCTAAGGAAGTGGATAACCGGATCTACAAAGGTTGTAACTTCTTATCTTTAGTAAAGTTGTTAACTAGTTTAATTTTTCGCACTAAAATTCTAGTTAACGATCCGTATTAGAGTTTCTCGGCACTTGTAAAATTTGAAATTGGCATGGGTTGATGCCTTGTGAGACCTCTTGGGAGTGCCTAAGGAACCCTACATGCTGTTCGGGCAGACAATACTGTAGGGTTTCCTAGGCACACTATAGAGGTCTCACAAGGCATCAACCATGCCAATTTCAAATTTTATGGGTGCCGAGAAAGCCTAATACGGATCGTTGACTAGAAGTTTAGGCGATATATGAATCTAGTTAACAACTTAACTAAAGATAAGAAGCTACAACCTTTGTAGATCCGGATATCCACTTCCTTGGCTCCACGTAGGCGTCCTCTCGCTGTCCATCTCGAATCCCGGACTCAATCGTCGGCTGGATCGGAGAAATGGGCGGACTAGGTCGTCGGCTTCGTGCCGAAGATGATCTACGTCGAGGCATCATAAGTTCAAGCTTCGACTTCACAAAGTTGTGAAACTTGTGAAGAAAACACCCAAAACAATTTGGCAAGAGGTAGAGGGTGAAGAAATAGGAGGTGGGTTCACTTTAGAATTGGATTTCTCTCACTTTAGCTCAAGTTGCCATTGATGGACTTAAGCTTTTCTTGAAGAAGAAGATGATGAAGAAGAAGAAAGAATATGATAAGTGTTGAATTAAAATGAAAATAAATCAATACTTATCATAAGCTAACTAAGGTTAAGTGTAGAGAATAGACCATGGTAAGTGGGAATGGTTAGGGTTAAGCAAGAAGACAAATGGTCTCTTTAGTCAAAGCTTCATGAAGCTTCAACAAGCTTCATGATAAAAAGAAACCATTTTCTTTTCTTTTATCTATTTAAATAAATAAAGAATGGATAAATAAGTAGATGAATAACACAAAACCCTAACCATTATCATAACCATGGTTTAATTCTTTGCACAAACCCAAGTAAGTATGTATCATCAAACATGATACAATCAAGTGCACACAAAAGCATATCATATATACAATGTGCACTTCAAGTGAGAAAATCCTTTTAAAATGAACCAATACTAGTTAATGCAAATTAATATATCAAATATATAATTATACATTAAATCATTAAATCAACACTTGATTCAATGATCCGGTCATGTCGCACATAACCGACTAGTATACAATGTATCGATTTATCGAATCAATGATTCGATAACTAGGTTATATCGCATACATCCAATCGAAACATTCATCGCGAGAATGAAATACGGTATCACATACACGCATTATTCTCGGTCCCGCACATATCTCATATGCGCTCCTATTTCGTTTCGCTTGAGCCAGGAAACCTCTGTGTAGGACTCTAAAGACTCGTCAATACGCCGGTAGCAGATGATGATCATATCAAGCACCCACAAGCCGCAAGCGGTTTGCTAAACGTAACGGCCATCCGGGTATTGAGCGATCAGAAGATCAACAAGCTAGCCCGCTCACACTCCTGTGAATCCAACCAGTAACACTCACCGTACAGTCCGGTCTGTTCGTCTGATATGTCGCATATCAAGTCTAGGGGTGGTAAACGTCAGACCCCAATAACCGATAAGTCGTGCCGATGTGAGGCTCATAACGGGTCGAGAAACTACTGGTAACACTTACCAGCAAATCTCTGATCAGCCCTGGCCAGGGACTTCCCTGTTACGGCCAATCGAGCACAGCGCAACATCAACCCCCAATACCGGGAGAGACGAAACCCCTCCTATCGCTCATTGCCTCCATGTGACTCGGGACTGTACCCAAAGACCACCGTTTTGCACGCCCTCATGGACGTGGTAAGGTGGAGATCAAAGCACAGTGGGAATCACACAAGACTCTATGACGATCTTGGGTCTACAGACTAACCTGTACAAGTGTCACCTGAGAACTGCCATCTGACGTGAGGTATAATACCATCTGGGAGTTCTCGGCGAGTCCGTCCAGTGTACCCAGTCTCCACTGAGCACCCGTACACCATCTTTGATGTCAAACACCAATGGATATGGGATCATTTATCGCCCATCTCATGGGTCGAGAAGCGTATACGCTAGTCTACACTGGTATATCGATGCCCCGTCTCGATACACCCACGACTAGGGACCTTGAAGGATGTACTTATGGACTACCATGTCCCCACTAGTATGATCTGCATCATAGTCCAAGTAGTCAAGTACACATCCTAAGGGCTTTATCAACATGTAACCATAAGACAGTTCAAAGAGACAAGTATACATGTTAAGATAAAGAGTAACCAGATAGCATACTATCATATCGAGCAAGAAAGTCATCTCTATATATGTCCAAGCATCCAATATAATATACATCATCTGTACAATACTGGCCTCTAGGGCATACATACAACTAACAATCTCCCACTTGCACTAGGGCCAGCTGCTGTAGTATCGCATACCGAGCATCCCGAAGAGTCTCTCAAACTGTATCTGGGGAATGGCCTTCGTGAGTGGATCCGCCGTGTTGTTCTTCGTGTCAACTCTCCTGACCTCGATCTCCCGGCGATCAACTATCTCCCGGATCAGGTGATACCGCCTCAGAATATGCCTGGATCGCTGATGGGACCTGGGTTCCTTGGCCAAAGCCACCGCTCCATTGTTATCACAATACAAAGTTATTGGATGCTCAATGGATGGAACCACTCCAAGTTCAGTAATGAACTTCTTGATCCAGACAGCCTCTTTGGCAGTATCGTTGGAAGCGATGTATTCAGCCTCCATCGTCGAGTCTGCCATGGTTTCCTGCTTGGAACTCTTCCAGGTAACCGCCCCTCCGTAAAGGGTAAAGACAAATCCCGACTGCGACTTAGAGTCGTCCTTATCACTCTGGAAGCTCGAATCGGTAAAGGACTCCACTTGGAGTTCTCCGTTACCATACACCAAGAGCATCTCTTTAGTCCTTCGCAAGTACTTGAGAATGCTCTTCACAGCTGTCCAGTGACTCTCTCCAGGATCAGCTTGATACCTGCTCACTACACTTAGTGAGTATGCTACATCGGGTCTGGTACATAGCATCGCATACATGGTAGAGCCTACAGCCGAAGCATAGGGTATCCCTTGCATGCGAGCTCTCTCCAAATCAGTCTTGGGAGACATCTCTTTGGAGAGAGTGACTCCAGAGATCGTGGGCAAGTTCCCACGCTTGGATTCTTCCATACTAAACCTCTTTAGTATGGTGTCAATGTACCTGGATTGGGACAATCCCAAAATCCGTTTGGATCTATCTCTATTGATCCTAATTCCCAATATGCAGGAGGCATCACCAAGATCTTTCATTGAGAATCTTTGTGATAAGAAGAGCTTGACCGATTGCAGCATAGGAATATCATTTCCTATCAAGAGTATGTCGTCCACGTACAATACGAGGAAGACAACCTTACTCTCTGCCACCTTCTTGTAGATACAAGGTTCATCTGGGTTTTTGACGAAATCAAACTCTTTGATAACGACGTCAAAGCAGATGTTCCAACTCCGCGATGCTTGCTTTAATCCATAAATGGATTTAAGCAGCTTGCACACCTTCCCGCTGCTCCCACTGTCTACGAAGCCCTATGGCTGAGTCATGTACACGCACTCTTCTAAATCACCATTTAGAAAGGCGGTCTTAACATCCATTTGCCAGATTTCGTAATCATGATATGCAGCGATGGCAAGCATGATCCGGATGGATTTAAGCATAGCCACTGGAGAAAAGGTTTCGTCATAGTCCACACCTGGTCTTTGACGAAAACCCTTTGCAACAAGTCTAGCTTTGAAAGTCTCCACTTTCCCATCTACACCAAGTTTTTTCTTGAAGATCCACTTGCTCCCGATGGGTTTTACCCCTTCAGGAGCAACTTCCAAAGTCCATACTTTGTTGGTGTACATGGATTCCATCTCGGACCGCATAGCATCCAGCCATTTCACCGAGTCCCTACTCGTGATGGCCTGCTCGAAGCTAGTTGGGTCATCATCCTCCATGATGCAATCCTCGCTCCCACCGTCCATGAGAAAACCGTAGTATCTCTCAGGTTGGCGAGGAACCCTACTAGATCGGCGGAGAGGCTGAGGTTCATTGGGAGCTACTGAATCCTCTGGTTCCACTAAATCTTCAGTTACGGTTTGTGTATCTGGAACTTCTTCCAGCTCTACCACTTTGCCACTAATTTCTTTTTCAAGGAATTCCTTTTCTAAAAAGGTGGCATATTGAGAAACAAACACCTTTTGTTCTTCAGCATGGTAGAAAAGATACCCTTGTGAATTCTTAGGATATCCCACAAACTTGCAAAGAACTGACCGTGCCTCGAGTTTGTCTGGATTTTGCCTTTTGACATAGGCCGGACAACCCCATATCTTAACTCGTTTAAAATATGGTCTCTTCCCACTCCATATCTCATATGGTGTGGTAGGTACAGATTTAGATGGAACTTGATTCAATAGGTATGTTGCTGTCTCCAGCGCATATCCCCAAAAGGAAATAGGTAACTCAGCTGTGCTCATCATAGAGCGCACCATATCTAATAGGGTGCGGTTTCTCCGTTCTGATACACCGTTGTGCTGTGGTGTATATGGAGGAGTCAGCTGAGAGAGAATCCTATTCTCTTTTAGGAAGTCCAGGAATTCATTGCTCAAGTATTCACCTCCTCGATCAAATCGAAGGATTTTAATACTTTTTCCGGTTTGGTTTTCGACTTCTTGTTTATATTCTCTAAATTTCTCAAAAGCTTCTGATTTGTGTTTCATTAGGAACACATATCCGAATCTAGAGAGATCGTCAGTGAATGTAATGAAGTACGAAGAACCATCCCTGGCATGTGTAGACATAGGACCGCATACATCACTATGTATCAGTCCCAAGAGTTCGGTAACTCTTTCTCCGTGTCCCGTAAACGGAGTTTTGGTCATCTTGCCTTTGAGACATGACTGGCAAGTGTCATAAGATGAAAATTCGAATGGTTTCAAATATCCATCCTTATGCAACTTAGCCAGTCGTGTCGCATTGATGTGACCCAGTCTACAATGCCACAAGAAGGATTCGTTCAGTTCTGAACTCTTCCTCTTGTGTGTGTTTGTTATGCTCAGAACTGTTGATTGATTTAGAACATAAATGCCATTGCAAAACGTGCCTGATCCAACCAACTTTTGGTTACGGAAAATGTTCATAACATTGTCCTGTAATACAAAATTATATCCCTCTTTACTTAACAAAGAAACCGATATAATGTTGCATATCAGGTTCGACATGTAATAACATTCGTTCAGAACCAATGTATTACCAGTTGGTAATACAAGGTGATATTCCCCGACAGTCTTAGCCGCAACAATTGCACCATTTCCAACTTTAATGTCTTTATCACCTTCTCCAAGTTCTCTACCTTTCCTAAGCCCATGTAACTGATTACATATATGGGATCCTGACCCGGTATCTAATACCCAGGACGTGGAGCAAATGGAGAAACAGTTCTCTGTAACGAACACACCCGAAGAAAATGCATCAACATGTACTTTCTTCATCCGGGTGGCATGGGAATCCTGGTATTCCCCTATATCCTGTTCATTCCTATAACTCTTATAAGAAAGAACGGAACCAACGTTCCCCAGCACAGTATAACATGCGGGTTCGGTCAATACATCCATATTATTATCTTGATTAAGGCATGAAATGGTCGCTACCTGGAGAGAGAGAGAAGAAAACACTTTAGCGTATGGTCGTGCAAGATCAGATTGGTTATTATCTTATCTAATCAGGATGGCTCCCACTGCTTTTTATCAAATCTTCCTTCAAACCCTAAAAGGAAAGATTAGCCGGGATTAATTACACACTACAAGTTCGCCAATCTTTCAGCCAGGCCAGTGTCGGTACTTTGAGGGAGGTCTCCCGTGCTTTCGCACGAACCTAATTAATGTAAACCTCGTTTTCCCAGAGGCGTAACCTCGTTAACACCTTTCTAGACACCTACTTGATCGGCTAATTACAATGTGTAAAACTCTCCCAGGAGTAACTCTTACTCGCAGTGGGTATCGGGATCCAACTATCTCATAGAAGGTATGCAATCTCATTGCAAATTTCAACACTTGAAATTCCCAATAATATTTTGCCCCTAGCAGCTATATGACCTTAACATAGTCAACAAATCATAAGTGCTAGTCAAGTTCAACCCGTCATTTCCTGATTGAATTAAACCCACCCTCACGACCCTTAACATAGTCAACAAAGTCGCACGACTACCCTAATCCAATCTGCATCATATGCATAAGCAGATAAATACTGGTCAGCTACCGCACACTATGCCTTAACATAGTCAACAAACGTAGCACGAATACTAACTAGTACTTATCTGAAATGACGGAGGGCTACGACAGGTTTTTCTGAAAACCTATTGCGTAATGAACTTGATATCGTTGTAGAATCAAATGAAGTTTTGAAATGGAATGATTTTTGAGGCTTTTCTAGTTTTGCTAAAGGGGTCACTCCCGGTGAAGGGATCGTCGGCCCTTTCCTCGTCGAATGAGGTGCGGGATATATCATATATATCACTGTGCAAAGCAGAAACTATAGAAGCTATCAAAAGTCAAACCGAGTGTGTAGCATCTGCCAGTTATTGCTAAAGGAGTCACTCCCGGTGAAGGGATCTCGGTCCTTTCCTCATCGAATAAGGTGCAGGGTATATCATATATACCGCTATGCAAAGCAAGAACTGTAGCTACCTGTTTTATTTGAAATTTGATTCTACAACATCTTAGGTTTCTTTTCATTCATTAATCACATTAATGAAGTCCCATCATTTAAATACCTAAACATCACAGATAAATACGACGTACACGTATGCCATCCGCATTCGCCTCGATGTCCCCTCGTGCACCGTTAGGTTAGGTAACTAACGGCAGAGCGGGGCAGGGCTAGCGCGGGTGCAAAACATAAGTAACGTCTATATAATATATCATATATACTATATACTGTATCTATCACAGAACATCACAGATATCGCAGCAGAAGAAACATATGAAACATTGGATATACTAGGACGTCCGTGTTTTCAATACGAGCCAGTATAAAACACGGATTCCACGGTCGTGATGAATAGCCAATCCCACACCCCTATACCCCTACGAGAGCGGCAAGCAACCCTACCAATTCTAGGGTTAGGAGACCCGGACTCGACTCCTCGAGATGGTCTCCCACTGAACCCTAGAACCCGGTTACTTGTGCTCCCCTCCTTGGGTCTATCCTAATGCGGAAAAGTAAATAATATACAAAAGGTGATATCTTCCGCAACCTGGAAGTGCCCCAAATAAAAGAATATTACATACAAGTTTTTACATGAATGAAAATGAAAAACACTCATCTCACATAAAAAAAACCCCGGCTATTCAAACACGACAATCCAATATAACATATCCAGCATCACATAACATCACATGTCATCAACGTAAGTAAATATGCGCATCCCAATTGTCGTTGACATA
This sequence comes from Agapanthus africanus, assembly GCA_030015575.1. Lineage (NCBI taxonomy): Eukaryota > Viridiplantae > Streptophyta > Magnoliopsida > Asparagales > Amaryllidaceae > Agapanthus > Agapanthus africanus. The sequence goes on from CM057337.1 coordinate 504,331,756, forward strand.
TAGCAACGAAACCGGCGATATCACATATTACACTTACGGTCACAGAAAAGAAAGTGTAAAACTACAACAATTGGAATCCGCAACCTCTTTAGACATCGCATGCCTAACACTTATAAACCCCGCATTTTAGTCCCATTATCGAAAACTCTTTTCAATATGAAGTGAGACTAAACCGCTAGATTTATAACGTTCATACAGTTATCTCATAACTGTTTGTGAATTCCAATTATTGTATCCCATTCCGGATAAATAGAAAATATTAAACTTTCCGATCGAACATTCGAACACCCAAGTTTTCCCGAAACCGATCAACACATGAAATAAGTTCAAAGACATTCACTTCATGCCTCAGTACCAACGGTCCAGCCGTAGAAGGGTCAAGCCAACGCCTCACATGTGGCACGCCGTACTGCCCCAAACCCGAAGGTTCAAAGGGCAGTTCAAGACGGTCACATAACCGAGTTAAGGTTTGTTGTCTTCTAGAAGGACCATCGCGTTACTTGCACTACTCAGAACGTCCTTAAACCACAGAAAAATCCAACACTTGGATATTTTCCGGCAGGGGAAAGATTGGGTATTTACATCCGGTCGAACTTTTTAACATATTCCAAAATATCCGGAAAGCCACATTGACAAAGTCTGATAATCCGATCGAAATACCGAGTCCCTAATACAACCCAGAAAACTCAACTCTTGAGTGATATTTAAAAATTCCCAGAAAATCCAGCATCAGAAAATAGGAATTACTGTGCAAAAATTATAGGGTATTGTGACCATACGGCCGCGGAACCGCCGCAGAAGCCATGCTTCTGCCGCGGTTCCTCGGTGGGTTGATGGAATTGGGTTGTCGAATTTCACAGTAACTCTTAGAAAGTCCTGCTGAATTTTCTGCAAATTTTTAATTTGGAAAAAACCCAGTTTTTAAAAAATGTACAGAGAGCAACTTTGATATTAGGGTTTCGGTTCGATCGGACTTCAAACTCCGTCTACACTTCGCCTAAGGCTCTAGCTAGGCTCTGATACCACTGTAGGGTTCCTAGGCACACTATAGAGGTCTCACAAGGCATCAACCATGCCAATTTCAAATTTTATGGGTGCCGAGAAAGCCTAATACGGATCGTTGACTAGAAGTTTAGGCGATATATGAATCTAGTTAACAACTTAACTAAAGATAAGAAGCTACAACCTTTGTAGATCCGGATATCCACTTCCTTGGCTCCATGTAGGCGTCCTCTCGCTGTCCATCTCGAATCTCGAACTCAATCGTCGGCTTGATCGGAGAAATGGGCGGACTAGGTCGTCGGCTTCGTGCCGAAGATGATCTACGTCGAGGCATCACAAGTTCAAGCTTCGACTTCACAAAGTTGTGAAACTTGTGAAGAAAACACCCAAAACAACTTGGCAAGAGGTAGAGCGTGAAGAAATAGGAGGTGGGTTCACTTTTTGAATTGGATTTCTCTCACTTTAGCTCAAGTTGCCATTGATGGACTTAAGCTTTTCTTGAAGAAGAAGATGATGAAGAAGAAGAAAGAATATGATAAGTGTTGAATTAAAATGAAAATAAATCAATACTTATCATAAGCTAACTAAGGTTAAGTGTAGATAATAGACCATGGTAAGTGGGAATGGTTAGGGTTAAGCAAGAAGACAAATGGTCTCTTTAGTCAAAGCTTCATGAAGCTTCAACAAGCTTCATGATAAAAAGAAACCATTTTCTTTTCTTTTATCTATTTAAATAAATAAAGAATGGATAAATAAGTAGATGAATAACACAAAACCCTAACCATTATCATAACCATGGTTTAATTCTTTGCACAAACCCAAGTAAGTATGTATCATCAAACATGATACAATCAAGTGCACACAAAAGCATATCATATATACAATGTGCACTTCAAGTGAGAAAATCCTTTTAAAATGAACCAATACTAGTTAATGCAAATTAATATATCAAATATACAATTATACATTAAATCATTAAATCAACACTTGATTCAATGATCCGGTCATGTCGCACATAACCGACTAGTATACAATGTATCGATTTATCGAATCAATGATTCGATAACTAGGTTATATCGCATACAACCAATCGAAACATTCATCGCGAGAATGAAATACGGTATCACATACACGCATTATTCTCGGTCCCGCACATATCTTATATGCGCTCCTATTTCGTTTCGCTTGAGCCAGGAAACCTCTGTGTAGGACTCTAAAGACTCGTCAATACGCCGGTAGCAGATGATGATCATATCAAGCACCCACAAGCCACAAGCGGTTTGCTAAACGTAACGGCCATCCGGGTATTGAGCGATCAGAAGATCGACGAGCTAGCCCGCTCACACTCCTGTGAATCCAACCAGTAACACTTACCGTACAGTCCGGTCTGTTCGTCTGATATGTCGCATATCAAGTCTAGGGGTGGTAAACGTCAGACCCCAATAACCGATAAGTCGTTCCGATGTGAGGCTCATAACGGGTCGAGAAACTACTGGTAACACTTACCAGCAAATCTCTGATCAGCCCTGGCCAGGGACTTCCCTGTTATGGCCAATCGAGCACAGCGCAACATCAACCCCCAATACCGGGAGAGACGAAACCCCTCCTATCGCTCATTGCCTCCATGTGACTCGGGACTGTACCCAAAGACCACCATTTTGCATGCCCTCATGGACGTGGTAAGGTGGAGATCAAAGCACAGTGGGAATCACACAAGACTCTATGACGATCTCGGGTCTACAGACTAACCTGTACAAGTGTCACCTGAGAACTGCCATCTGACGTGAGGTATAATACCATCTGGGAGTTCTCGGCGAGTCCGTCCAGTGTACCCAGTCTCCACTGAGCACCCGTACACCATCTCTGATGTCAAACACCAATGGATATGGGATCATCCATCGCCCATCTCATGGGTCGAGAAGCGTATACGCTAGTCTACACTGGTATATCGATGCCCCGTCTCGATACACCCACGACTAGGGACCTTGAAGGATGTACTTATGGACTACCATGTCCCCACTAGTATGCTCTGCATCATAGTCCAAGTAGTCAAGTACACATCCTAAGGGCTTTATCAACATGTAACCATAAGACAGTTCAAAGAGACAAGTATAAATGTTAAGATAAAGAGTAACCAGATAGCATACTATCATATCGAGCAAGAAAGTCATCTCTATATATGTCCAAGCATCCAATATAATATACATCATCTGTACAATACTGGCCTCTAGGGCATACATACAACTAACAAATACTAGTTGGCTTTGGTTTAAGCCGGATCCTAGTATTGTATGGATGGATTTGTTTTGTCTTCTGCGCATTCGCATTCTACGGAATGCGGATGCGGGTGTGTATGCACAGTTGTGAGGAGCGAAGAAGAAGGAGGTGCCTCATTAGGGTTTTGACAGTTGATTCGACCAAAACCATTATGTGGCAGGCTCATTAAGGTTTTGACAGTTGATTCGGTCAAAACCATTATGAGGCGGACTCATTAGGGTTTTGTCAGTTGGTTCGGTCAAAACCATTATGAGCCGGGGACATTATTTACTAATCTTTTTAGTGATAATTATGTTATGGCTAATTGCCTTGACCATTTGACCATACTTGACTTTGTTGACCGTTTGACCAAAGTTGACTTGGATCTTCATGAGAGGTCTAGAGTCTTTTTTGGTTTTCTTTTTCTTTTTGTGATGAAAATGGTCAGGTCAAGGGTAGCCATCAACTTTATCATGAAAGGATTAGTAATTATGATGTTTTATGCATTATTGCAACCATGGTTCATTATTCTTTTCTCAATCTCTCTCTTGATATGAGAAAGCTCCATGGTTCCTCCTTCTTCCTCCTCTTGAAATTTCCTTTGATCTCATGTGTTGAGAGAATAAGGAAGTAAGTTCACAAAAACATCCATCTACTACTTCTACACAACCTAGGACATCAAGCCTAGCGATCTTGTTGCCCTAATTGTCTCGGCTCGAGGTAGAGCTCGGAACACAAACTCTCGGGTGGATCTTCTTCGACTCAAGGAGGCCGCGGAGGTGATCAAGATCCGGATCGATCCTCGGAGCTTGGATGGACGAGCAGGACAGCGGAGAGAAGACCCGAAGGACCGGTATCGTGAGGTATAATCTCTATGATACAATAGATAGAACCTCATATAGTTTGCTAGGTTTTTGTTTAGCAAAGATCCTTCTTTTAGTCCATGTTGCTTTGTGTAAAAAAAACGTTTTTTTACCGTTTCCGCCCCCCCCCCCGTAAGAACCGGGGTGAGCAACGTGGACTTACAAATGTTTGTAAATGGGAGCTAGAAATCATGATTAGGAGTATTAATTGTGACACATGCACAAGTGGTGACTCATGGTCTCTTTCTTTATGCATGTGTAACATATTGTGATTGATTTGTGTTGATATGATAAGAAGAGAGAGAGGGGCTGTCATATAGAAGTTTTTGGTCTTGTATTTTTCATGCTAGAGCTCCCTCTCATATTATCATATCAACAAGAAAAGAAAAGCTCCTCCTCCTCTTCTTCTTCCTCTAGCTCATAAGCTCCATTAATGGCAACACCTCTAACCTCCATCCAAATAAATGGATGCAAGAGAAAAAGTGATCACAAACATTCTCTACAACACCTTGGAGATGTCGGCTAGCACACTTCGTGCCCGAGTTGCTTCGGACAAAGCGGGAGCCCGTAAAAAGACTCGAAGATGTGGTGCCCTTTCCGACGAGGAGATCGAGACCAGAGATGCCGCGAGGAGCTTGGGATGGTGGCCAAAGACCAAAGGACACAGATCAATCGGTATAGCTTTCCAATCCTTTCTCTAGATAGCTAGTTGTAGGTCCGAGAAAAAGTATACGATAGCGCCGGTTTCAAGTTAAGAAAAAGTTTTTGTTTCCGCATTTTGGCCACGGACAGACGGCCGGGGCGCTACCGTAGACTTACAATTGTATCATACTAGCTTGTATATTACTTAATGGAAGCTTGGGATATTCACAGTTATATTAACAGTCTTGCTAAACATGGTAGTATGCTACTTGGTTTATTTCTATCTTAATATGTGTATATGTTAGCATATCGAGAAAACATATTGATAGAGCTCTTAGGATCTTGCTTGACTACCAGCATTGTGATGGCAGTCACACTAGTGGGGGCTGGGTAGTCTACAAGCACATCCTTTTTTAGGTCCCTAGTCATAGGATTATCGAGACAGGACATCGACACTCTACAGTAGACTAGTGTGTACGCTTCTCATCTCAGTTGGGGAGATGGTCTGTCCCACAGCCATCAGTACGTTGTACTGGAGATAGTATACAGGTGCTCGTTGGGTTACGGGTACACCGGACAGGACTCATAGGGAACGGTTGGTTGGTATTATACCCGTCGTCAGTTAACAGTTCCCAGGTGACATGAGTACAGCTTAGTCTGCAGACTTGACACTGCTGCTTCGTCTCGAGTGTGTTCCCACTATTCATAGATTGCTACCCTACCATGGCTCAAAAGAGCCGTGCAAACAGGTAGCAGTTGGGTGCAGTCCCGAAGCACTTGGAGGCAGTGGCGGTTAGATAGGATTCGTCTCTCCCGGTATTGGGAGTTGATATCGCGTCGTGTTTGGAAAGCCATTACGCAAAGTCCCTGGCCATGGCAAGCGAGATTTACTGGTAGGATTTCCAGTAGCTTCTCAAGGTGTAATGGGCTTCACTCCGACACGACTTATACCGCTTATAGGGGACTGACGCTTGCCGCCCCCTAGGCCCGATATGCGATAGTCTTAGACGAACAGACCGGACTGTACGGAGATTGTCACATCAGGCTCAGTAGGAGTTCGGATGGGTTTCCTCATCGGCCTTCTTATCGACATCTACCTGGGGACCGTTACGTACAACTAGTGCCGCTTGCGGTCTGTGGTTAAACCCACTGCCAGCGTAGTGTCGAGTCTTTAGAGTCCCACACAGAGAGTTTCCCTGCTTTGGGCGAAACGATATAGAGGTCGTATGGTTTTACGACAGGGTTCGGACACGCACGTGCATTTATGCGCGTACGATGTTCGGACAGTTTATACTAGCAGGTTTTGGTTTAAGCCAGATTCTAGTATTGGATTATTGGATTTATACAGTCTCAGTATTTCTGTGTTTTCACGGATAGGAGGGGCGTTCTCGTAATTACTCGAGAAGCTTCTAGAAGTTTGATGAGGTGGATAGCTTAGGTGTTATTTGCATTAAATGGATTTGTGACTCATGGAGATGATTCATCAAATGAGTTAATGAAGCATTAATGGTTTTAATGACTCATTAGATGATTCATTTGTATTAAATGAAGCATGAAGATATTTGTGCAAAGATATTTTGTGCAAGATATTTTATGCTTCATGATATATACACAAATGAGTTAATTTTTATTTCATTCTCACTTTCACATTTTCTCTCCTCAAGCTCTCTCTCTTCAACCCTAACCCTAACCTCTCATGTGTTGAGATCCAAGGGTTAGCAAGACTAATAGATCCCTAATTCTCTTCTAAATCCTCTAGGTTGCTTTGATTAGCACTCATAGTCACCTAGTTACCTCAAGTGAGAGGTTTAAGCTTGGAGAAGCAGCTCTCGGGTGGATCTTCTATCACAAAGAAGAGGCCGTCGAGGAGGTGAACATAGGGAACAAGAAGGACTTGATTCATTAGGTATAATCTTCTTTCATAGTAGCTAATCACTTTTATGTTGTTGTTAGTTAGGGTTTAGCAAAGATCCGTAAAGTTAGTCGATGTTAGTTTAAACAAAATGATTGTTTTACCTATTCCGCCTCCCCGCATCATGTGGGGTGTCTAACGTCGACTTACACTGTTTGTATATTATTCTTTTGGGGCACGACCGGGCTGAGGTCGATGTACCCGTTGTATATTTTACTTTCTGTACTAGGATTACCCCGCGGTGGGGTGCACGGATAGCCGGGTTCTAGAGGGCAACGGGCCCGCGTCTCATGGCTTTGAGACGGAGGGGGCTTCACTCTAGAATTGGCGGGCTATTCGCCGCACTTGTAGGGGTATAGGTTGACCCAAGGAGGGATGCTCAAGTTACCGGATTCCGTGAAGTGCTTGGCGGTCCATTCATTTTGTTGAAGGGGGCTGCCTCGCTTCAGGTTTTAGCGGGTAACTTGCCGCACCCATAGGGGTCTAGGATTTCATTGCACAGGCTATCCACACGACCAGGAGAACGTCGGGTTTCAGTAGCGGCTCTATGAAACCCAGGGATCCAAGATTATCTGTATTGTTCTGTGATGCTTATTACATTTCTGTGATGTTGCATTTTATCATGCCATGAGCGAATATTATATATTGATATATATACTAGTAGATTTTGTATATGTTTTACACCCGCGCTAGTCCAGTCCCTGCGCTGTCGTTAGTTAAGTAACCTAACGGGTGATGACGGGACCCAGTGGCGAATGCCGATGGTATATACGTACATCATATTTTCGTTCTTTTGTGGTGTGATTAATTGATGGGACTGCATTGATTCGGATCAATGCAAGCTAAACAAACCTGTTTAATGTTGTTGGAACATTTTTCAAAAGGCTGTTATTGCAAGGACGATTACTTTTTGTTTTGCACAGTGGTATTCAGTTGGAATATCCTGCACCTCAGTCGACGAGGCAAGGGCCGAGATCCCTTCACCGGGGATGACCCCTTGGACAGAAGTTTGCATCAGGGTAATAACTTCACTATAGTCGATTACTTTTTGCTTTGGATCATGGTATTCAGTTGGAATATCCTGCACCTCATTCTACGGGGAAAGAGCCGAGATCCCTTCACCGGGAGTGACCTCTTTAGCAAAGGTTTTCGCCACTATATTTTTATAAAAAGCTATCTGGTTCCTTCAACGATATCAAGTTCATTACGTTAAAGGTTTTTTCGCCAAAAACCATTCATAGCCCTCCGTCATTTCAGACGAGTAGCACTTAGTATTCATGCTTTGTTTGTTGGCCTTCGTCATAGCATAGTGTATGGTAGCTATTTGTTACTTTTCTGCTGTATAGATAGATGCGTTGGTTTGGGACAGTCGTACTACTATTTTGGCCTTCGTCAAGGGTATGTACGGGTGGGTTCAAATTAACCTAGATAATGACGGGTAGAACTTGACATGTGACTTATGATATGTTGGCCTTCGTCGAGGTCATAAGAGCATGGGGTAAAAATCACATCGGGAGTTTCTAAAGAAACTGAAACTTGCCAGATATGCGCATACCTTATGGAGTGTGATAACGTGAGTGGATTCCATCAAGTTATCATGCGATGATAGTTGGATCCCGATTCCCACTGATGAGTTGGTTTACTCCTCGGGTGATCCCGACTAATTCTTCTTTCAGGTTTGGAGGAGAATTTGAGGTTACAGTGGGAGGTATCCTGATTAGATAAATTGGTAACCATTCTGATCTAGGTTAGAGTGCACGCAGAGTGTTTCTTTTCTCTCTCTCTTTGGAAGCGACCATGATCCGACCCTTGACTATGACTCAGTGACCAAGTTGACCGAACCTTATTAAACACTGGCTTTTGGATTGTCAGAGTTGCATAACTCATTGCCACTCCTACTTTTACCCTTTTCTCCAGAACACCCTGTGTTACTATCAACATCCACTTCCTTTGGATAAAACCATCGTATGGTTATATACGAACTCGAAGGAACTTGTTCCAGATTCGAGGATGGTTTCTGGTTCTGGAGAAAATGAATAGGACTATTCAGTTGTCTTTTCCTTTTACCTTCTCTCAAGTTGCGAGTGCTCCTTGGATTAGGACAGTACACCTGTTACGCTAATTGGATAGTCTTCTTCCAAACCATAGGCAGGTGCCGAACGGTAGGGAATGAAGTAAACCAATTAGCCTAACGATGGTATACAGAAGGTAATAAGTTAAGACAAATAAATGGATTAGAAAGAGGGCAAAGTAAACTGCGACTACTATTCTCGACCAAACCAAGTATTTCATCGCCACTCCTACTTCACCTTTGTATTTCTCCAGGACACTCCGTATCACTACGAAGATCCACAGTTTCTTTGGATACTCCATCGTATGGTTATATACGAACTCGAAGGAACTTGTTCCTGTTCGGGGATGGATTCTGGTTCAGGAGAAATAGGAAAAAGGTTTTACCCAGTTGTCTTTTATCTTCACCTTCTCTCAGGTTACGAGTACTCCTAGGATTAGGAGAGTACACCCATTATGCTTATTGGATAGTCTTCTTCCAAACCATAGGCTGGTGCCGAACGGTAGGAAGGGAAGAAAACCATTTAGCCTAAAGGGGTGTACAGAAGGTAATGACTAAAGACATATGAAGGGATTTGGAGAGATGGTAAAGAAATATACGGTTATAGTTATGAATGTTAGTTATATGTATGCCCTAGAGGCCATTACTATACATGAGATGTATATTGTTGTGGATGTTTGGACATATATAGGGAGGACTTTCTTGCTCAACATGATAGTATGCTATCTGGTTACTCTTTACCTTAACGTGTACACTGATTGTCTCTCTGTTACATGTTGGTAAAACCTTTAGGATGTGTACTTGACTACCAGGACTATGATGCAGATCGTACTAGTGGGGCCATGGTATTCTATAAGTACATCCTTTAATGTCCCTAGTCATGGGTGTATCGAGACGGGGTATCGATATACCAGAGTAGACTAGCGTATAGCTTCTCGACCCATATAGATGAGCGATGGATGATCCCATATCCATTAGTGTTTGACATCAGAGATGATATACGAGTGCTCAGTGCAGACTGGGTACACTGGACGGACTCGCCGAGAACTCCCAGATGGTATTATACCTTACGTCAGATGGCAGTTCTCTGGTGACACTGGTATAGGTTAGTCTGTAGACCCGAGATCGTCATAGAGTCTTGTGTAATTCCCACTGTGCTTTGACTTCCACCTTACCACGTCTAAGAGGGCATACAAAACGGTGGTTTTTTGGTACAGTCCCGAGTCATTTGGAGGCAATGAGCGATAGGAGGGGATTCGTCTCTCCCGGTATTGGGGGTTGATATTGCGCTATGCTCGATTGGCCATAACAGGGAAGTCCCTGGCCAGGGCTGGTTTAGAGATTTATTGGTAAGTGTTACCAGTAGTTTCTCGACCCGTTATGAGCCTCATATCGGCACGACTTATCGGTTATTGGGGTCTGACATTTACCACCCCTAGACTTGATATGCGACATATCAGACGAGGAGACCGGACTATACGGTAGTGTCACCGTCAGGCTTTTGTAGGAGCTGGAGCGGGCTTGCTTGCTGATCTTCTGATCGCTCAATACCCGGGTAGCCGTTACGTCCAGCTAGTACCACTGACGGCTTGTGGGTGCTTGATGTGATCATCACCTACTGCCGGCGTATTGACGAGTCTTTAAAGTCCTACATAGAGGTTTTACTGGCTCAGGCAAAACGAAATAGGAGCGCATATGTGATATGTGCGGGACCGAGAATAATGCGTGTATGTGATACCGTGTTCTATTCTCGCGACTTTTGTATCGGCCGGTTATATGTGATATAGCCGGGTTATCGAATCAAGTGTTGATTCGATAAGTTGGTACATTTTGTGTTAGTCGGTTATATGTGATATAGCCGGATTATTAAGTTAAGTGTTGATTTGATAATTTAGTGTATAATTGTATATGTGATATACTAATTTACATTAACTAACATTGGTTCACTTAAGCATTTGTTTTTCTCACTTGTGCACAACTTAATATATATGTGATATATATTTATTTGTGTTCATATTTGTATCATGGTTGTTGATACAACTTACATGGATGTATAAGACTTATACCATACTAATTATAGTGTTAGGTTTTTATATTTAAAGCAATTCTAAAATTAGTGGATGATAAGCTCAAGTGCATGAAGCTTCATGAAGCTTATGGTTGCATTGACTTAGTCCACTAGTTTTGTTTTACTTAAGATATTATTTAACCTAACCATTATAATTAGCCATGGTTATGTCTCTACATGAGTTAGTATATGATACTCACTCACCATGGTTAGATCTCTCACTTGGATTAATTCTTATTCTCATCTCTTTCTTCATCTTCTTTTTGAAAAAGAAAAGCTTGCTAGGGTTTGATCCAAAGTGAGAAATAATGTGAGAAAAGAAATTCTAAAGTGAACCCATTTCCTATTTTACCATCCTCTACTAGACTAACACTTTAGTATAGGGTGTTTGCTTCACTTTGGTGAAGTGGTTGCTTGAGTTCGTATTCCCTCGACGTAGATCATCTTCGGCCTCGAAGACTTCAAGCAAAACCGTTGCCCTCTTCTCATGGAGCTGTCCGAGAGTCCGAAAGTTCGATGATCGCAGCGAAGGGACTACTACAAGGAGCTTATGAAGTGAAGGACCGATCTACAAAGGTTGTATTTCGATTTCACTTAGATATAAAATGGTTTACATTGTTTCCGTATTATATTTCTAGTTATCGATTCTTGTTTAGAGTTCCCTTTAACGGGAAATTTTTAAAAATGGCATGGACGATGACTCCTGAAACCTTACTGCCGTCGACGGAAACCCTACAGTGGTATCAGAGCCTAGCTAGGAATTAATACGGATTTTGTTAGATTACGAATACAATACGAACTCCGAAACATGAAACCCTAAAACCCATATTCTGTCGAATTTTAAACGATCCCTAAAATTTTTTTTAAACATGTACAGAATGATGTATGTATGATACTATGAACACTGCAAAAATCTGGAGGCATTCTGCCCTGTTTGGGCCGGCCACACCCCCCCTCACCGGTCCAATCCGAGCCCCCCTCCAAATTTTTCCAGTGTTCTGTTTCTTGGGTTTTGGTGCTTCAGGTGTTGCTTATTTTTGCTAAATTATCATGTGATGTTAATTTACTATAATAACAACTCGGAGTGTTTCGTAGTCGTATTTTAACTGTTTTCTGGTAACTCTAGACGTTGTTAAAAAGTTTAATCGGATGTTAAATACCCACTTTAACCCTTGCCGGGAAAATTTTCAAGTGTTGGATTTTTCCTGTAGTTAAAAAGCTTTCAAAGATCATGCAAGTTATGCGATGGACCCTCTAAAAGAACAAAACCTTAACTCGATTATGTGGCCGTCAAAACCGCTACTTGAACCCTAGGGTTTGTGGTGGTTTAGCGTTTCACATGTGAGGCATTGGTTTGGCCCTTCTACGGCTGGTTCGTTGGTACTGTGGCGTGTGCTGAATTACTTTAAACTACGCTCAAGCGTTGAGCTTTTTGGGTAATTTTGGGTGTTTAATGATTCGATTGGAATGTTTAAAATCGTCTAGTTTTTTCTGTAATGTGATACAATATGTGGAATTCATACTGTTAGGCATGAAATCCGAAGTATGTGATATTTCGGATTTATGATGTCTAAGGTGTTTGTGGATTCCAAATGTTGTATTTTTACAGTTTCTTTTCTGCGACCGTAAGTGTAATATGTGATATCGCCGGTTTCGTTGCTATATGTCAACGACAATTGGGATGCGCATATTTACTTACGTTGATGACATGTAATGTTATGTGTTGCTGGATATGTTATATTGGATCATCGCGTTTTGAATAGCCGGGGGTTTTATGTGAGATGGGAGTTTTTTTTATTTTTCATTCATGTAAAATTATTTGTATGTAATATTCTTTTATTGGGCACTTCCGGGTTGAGGTTGATGTCACCTTTGATGTATATTATTTACTTTTCCGCACTAGGATAGACCCAAGGAGGAGAACACAAGTAACCGGGTTCTAGGGTCCAGTGGGAGACCAACTCGAGGAGCCGAGTCCGGGCCTCCTAACTCTAGAATCGGTAGAGTTGCTTTCCGCTCTCGTAGGGATCTAGGGGTGTGGGTTTGGCTATTTATCGCGACCGTGGAATCCGTGTTTTATTGAGGCTCAAAATAAAACACGGACCTCCTAGAATATCCAATATTTCATATGTTTCTTCTGCTGCGATATCTGTGATGTGATCATTTGATATGTTGAGATGGATACTGTATATAGTATATATGATATATTATATAGACGTTACTTATGTTTTACGCTCGCGCTAGCCGTGCCCCGCTCTGCTGTTAGTTACCTAACCTAACGGTGCACGAGAGGACATCGAGGCGAATGCACATGGCATAAGTGTACGTCGTATTTATCTGTGATGTTTAGGTGACTTAAATGATGGGACTTCATTAATGTGATTAATGAAAGAAAAGAAACCTAAAAGATGTTGTAGAATCAAATTTTTCAAAAAAGGTAGCTACAGTTTTTGCTTTGCATAGTGATATATATGATATATCCCGCACCTTATTCGATGAGGAAAGAGCCGAGATCCCTTCACCGGGAGTAACCTTTTTAGCAAAACTGGCAGATGCTATAACACTCGGTTTGTCTTTTGATTGCTTTTGGAGTTTTACTTTGCATAGTGATATATATGATATATCCTGCACCTTATTCGATGAGGAAAGAGCCGAGATCCCTTCACCGGGAATGACCTCTTTAGCAAAACTAGTGAAAGCCTCAAAAACACTCCTTTTCAAATTTTCACTCGATTCTATAACGATATCAAGTCCATTACGCAATAGGTTTTCAGAAAAACCTGTCGTAGCCCTCCGTCATTTCAGATAAGTCCGACTTAGTATTCGTGCTACGTTTGTTGGCCTGCGTCAAGGCGTAGTGTGCGGTAGCTAACTAGTATTTGTCTGCTTATGCATATGATGCAGATTAGATTAGGGTAGTCGTGCGACTTTATTGGCCTGCGTCAAGGGTTGTGCGGGTGGGTTTAATTCAATCAAGAAATGACGGGTTGAACTTAACTAGCGCACTATGGTTTGTTGACCTACGTCAAGGTCATGGGACGCTAGGGGCAAAATATTATCGGGAATTTCAAGTGTTGAAATTTGCAATGAGATTGCATACCTTCTATGAGATAGTTGGATCCCGATACCCACTGCGAGTAATTGTTACTCCTGGGAGAGTTTTACACAGGACAATTAGCCGATCAAGTAGGTGTCTAGAAAGGTGTCAACGTGGTTATGCCTCTGGGAAAACGAGGTTTATTTTAATTAGGTCCGTTCGAAAGCACGGGGAACCTCCCTCAAAGTACCGATACTGGCCTGGCTGAAAGATTGGCGAAATTGTAGGGTGTAATTAATCCCGGCTAGTCTTTCCTTTTAGGGTTTGAAGGAAGATTTGATAAAAACAGTGGGAGCCATCCTAATTAGATAAAATAATAACCAATCTGATCATGCAAGAGCGCACACAGAGTGTTTTCTTCTCTCTCTCTCTCTAGATAGCGACCATGTCACGCCTTAATCAAGATAAAATATGGATGTCTTGACCGAACCCGCTTGTTATACTGTGCTGTAGACTAGGTCATTGTTTGTTATATGTATGCCCTAGAGGCCATTACTATACATAGGATGTATATTGTAGTGGATGCTTGGACATATATAGGGAGGACTTTCTTGCTCGACATGATAGTATGCTATCTGGTTACTCTTTACCTTAACGTGTACACTGATTTCTCTCTGTTACATGTTGGTAAAGCCCTTAGGATGTGTATTTGACTACCTGGACTATGATGCGAATCATACTAGTGGGGACATGGTAGTCCATAAGTACATCCTTCAAAGTCCTTAGTCGTGGGTGTATCGAGACGGGACATCGATATACCAGAGTAGACTAGCGTATACCTTCTCGACCCATACAGATGGGCGATGGATGATCCCATATCCATTGGTGTTTGACATCGGAGATGATATACGGGTGCTCAGTAGAGACTGGGTACACTGGACGGACTCGCCGAGAACTCCCAGATGGTATTATACCTTACGTCAGATGGCAGTTCTCTGGTGACACTGGTACAGAGTAGTCTGTTGACCCGAGATCGTCATAGAGTCTTGTGTGGTTCCCACTGGGCTTTGATTTCCACCTTACCACGTCCAAGAGGGCGTGCAAAACGGTGGTTTTTGGGTACAGTCCCGAGTCACATGGAGGCAATGAGCGATAGGAGGGGTTTCGTCTCTCCCGGTATAGGGGGTTGATGTTGCGCTGTGTTCGATTGGCTATAACCGGAAATCCCTGGCCAGGGTTGCAGAGATTTACTGGTAAGTGTTACCAGTAGTTTCTCGAATTGTTATAGACCTCATATCGACACGACTTATCGAGCTACTGGGGTCTGACGTTTACCACCCCTAGGAAAGATATGCGACATATCAGACGACGAGACCGGACTGTACGGTATGTGTTACTGGATGGATTCACAGGAGTGTGAGCGGGCTTGCTCGTCGATCTTCTGATCGCTCAATACCTGGGTGGCCGTTACGTTTAGCAGACCGCTTGCGGCTTGTGGGTGTTTGATATGATCATCACCTGCTGCCGGCGTATTGACGAGTCTTTAGAGTCCTACACAGAGGTTTCCTGGCTTAAGCGAAACGAAATAGGAGCGCATATGAGATATGTGCGGGACCGAGAATAATGCGTGTATGTGATACCGTATTTCATTCTCGTGATGAATGTGTCGAATGGTTGTATGCGATATAACCTAGTTATCGAATCAAGGATTGATTCGATAAAACGATACATTGGATACTAGTCGGTTATATGCGATATGACCGGATCGTTAGATCAAGTGTTGATTTAATGATTTAATGTATAATTATATATTTGATATATCATTTTGCATTAACTAGTATTGGTTCATTTTAAAGGGATTTTCTCACTTGAAGTGCACAATGTATATGTGATATACTTTTGTACACAAGTTTGTGTCATGTTTGATGATACAAGCTAACTTGAGTTTGTGTAAAGTTTAAACCATGGTTGTGTAATGGTTAGGGTTTTCTTTTTCTTTATCATTTATTTATTTTGTTTATTTATTTTGCAAAATAAATGAATGGTGGCTTTCTTTGGATACTAGTTGAAGCTTCATGAAGCTTTGACTAAGTGACCATATTTGTCTCATCCTTAACCCTAACCATTCCACTAAACCCTAGTTCATTCTCTACACTTGACCATGGTTGGATTATGATAAGTATTCATTTATTTTCTATTTTGAAAATAACTTATCATAACATATTCATCATCTTCTTCTTCTTCTTCACAAGAAGAAGCTTGCCTCCATCAATGGCAACTTGAGAAAATGAGTGAGAAATCCAATTCTAAAGTGAACCCACCTCCTATTTCTTCATTCTCTACCTCTTGCCAAGTAGTATAGGGTGTTTTCTTCACAAGTTTTATGACTTGGTGAAGTGGGAGCTTGATCTAGTGATGCCTCGATGTAGATCATCTTCGGCACGAAGCCGACGACCTTGCCCGCCCATTTCTCCGATGAAGCCGACGCTAGAGCCCGGGTTTCCATTTAGACAGCAAGGAGACTTCATTGCGGAGCTATGGAGGTGGAGGACCGGATCTACAAAGGTTGTATTTCCGTTCTCTTAGTAAAGTAGTTTACTAGTTGCATCTTTCGCCTAAATATCTAGTTAACGATCCGTATTAGGGTTTCTCGGCACCCGTAAAATTTGAAATTGGCATGGTTGATGCCACGTGAGATCTCTTGAGAGTGCCTAGGAACCCTACAGTGGTATCAGAGCCTAGCTAGAGCCTTAGGCGATGCGTAGACGAAATTTGAAACCCGATCGACCCGAAACCCTAACCCGAAAATGCTCTCTGGACATTTTTCAAAAACTGGGTTTTTTCCAGATTAAAAATATGCAGAAAATTCAGCAGGAAATTCTAAGAATTACGGTGCAAAAATTACCTAATGATCTGTCTAAAGTGCGGCGGAACCGCGGCATTAGCGTGCTAATGCGGCTGTTCCGCGGCCATTTTGTCTCTTCTCCCATTGAATTTTGCACAGTAATTCCTATTTTGCAGTGCTGGTTTTCCTGGGATATTTTTTTTCTGAACTCAAGAGTTGAGTTTTCTGGGTTGTATTGGGGACTCAGTGTTTCGATCGGATTGTCTAATTTTGTCTATGTGGCTTTCCGGATATTTTAGAATATGTTAAAAAGTTCAACCGGATATAAATACCCAACTTTTCCCCTGTCGGGAAATTTCCAAGTGTTGGATCTTTTCCGTGGTTTAATAACGTTCTAAGTAGTGCAAGTAACGCGATGGTCCCTCTAGAAGACAACAAAGCTTAACTCGATTATGTGACCGTCTTGAACTGCCCTTTGAACATTAGGGTTTGGGGCAGTACGGCGTGCCACATGTGAGGCGTTGGCTTGACCCTTCTACGGCTGGACCGTTGGTACTGAGGCACGAACTGAATGTTTTTAGACTTGTTTCATGTGTTGATCTGTTTTGGGAAAACTTGGGTGTTCGATTGTTCGATCGGAAAGTTTAACATTTTCTATTTATCTGGAATGGGATACAATAATTGGAATTCACAAGTAGTTATGAGATAACTGAATGAATGTTATAAACATAGCAGTTTAGTCTCACTTGATCGGTTGCCACGGAATTTTGATGTGATCAAAAGTCCGTCGCAATCACGTAGCGTACGCGGATACTCGCCGGGTAAACTTAATAGACAGCCTCATCCCATAGCCCCGACCAAGTGACTGTAGGAGAACCCCGTCGCCGAAAGCATCCGTTCGGGTGCTCGCGACGCGGTGTTCCGCCTTGGTGCACTTCGTCGACGGCGTCAGGGGGTGCGGCCGCCTACTAAAGTTTGCGACGAGCATTCGATCAGGATGTCGGGAATCTTGTTGAATTGCCCGACTTGATATTGAAAAGTGTTTTCGATTTTGAGACTAAAATGCGGGGTTTATAATTGTTAGGCATGCGATGTCTAAGGTATTCTTTTGATTAGGCATGCGATGTCTATGCAAGTTGCGGATTCCAACTGTTGTAGTTTTACACTTTCTTTTTTGTGACCGTAAGTGTAATATGTGATATCGCCGGTTTCGTTGCTATATGTCAACGACAATTGGGATGCGCATATTTACTTACGTTGATGACATGTGATGTTATGTGTTGCTGGATATGTTATATTGGATCGTCGTGTTCGAATAGCCGGGGGTTTTTTATGTGAGATGAGTGTTTTTCATTTTCATTCATGTAAAAACTTGTATGTAATATTCTTTTATTGGGGCACTTCCAGGTTGCGGAAGATGTCACCCATTGTATATTATTTACTTTTCCGCACTAGGATAGACCCAAGGAGGGGAGCACAAGTAACCGGGTTCTGGAGTCCAGTGGGAGACCAACTCGAGGAGTCGAGTCCGGGTCTCCTAACTCCAGAATTGGTAGGGTTGCTTGCCGCTCTCGTAGGGGTCTAGGGGTGTGGGTTTGGCTATTCATCGCGACCGTGGAATCCGTGTTTTATACCGGCTCGTATTGAAAACA
Organism: Agapanthus africanus; assembly: GCA_030015575.1. NCBI lineage: Eukaryota > Viridiplantae > Streptophyta > Magnoliopsida > Asparagales > Amaryllidaceae > Agapanthus > Agapanthus africanus. The sequence continues at coordinate 504,350,104 of CM057337.1, forward strand.
CGGACGTCCTAGTATATCCAATATTTCATATGATTCTTCTGCTGCGATATCTGTGATGTGATCATGTGATATGTTATGTGATGGATACTGTATATAGTATATATGATATATTATATAGACGTTACTTATGTTTTACACCCGCGCTAGCCCTGCCCCGCTCTGCCGTTAGTTACCTAACCTAATGGTGCATGAGGGGACATCGAGGCGAATGCGGATGGCATAAGTGTACGTCGTATTTATCTGTGATGTTTAGGTACTTTAATGATGGGACTTCATTAATATGATTAATGAAATAAAAAGAAACCTAAAGATGTTGTAGAATCGAATTTCAAAATAAAACAGGTAGCTACAGTTCTTGCTTTGCACAGCGGTATATATGATATATCCTGCACCTTATTCGATAAGGAAAGGACCGAGATCCCTTCACAGGGAGTGACTCCTTTAGCAATAACTGGTAGATGCTACACACTCGGTTTGTCTTTTGATAGCTTCTATAGTTTCTGCTTTGCACAGTGATATATATGATATATCCCGCACCCCATTCGACGAGGAAAGGACCGACGATCCCTTCACCGGGAGTGACTCCTTTAGCAAAACTAGAAAAGCCTCAAAAACACTCCATTTCAAAATTCATTCGATCCTACAACGATATCAAGTTCATTACGCAATAGGTTTTCAGAAAAACCTGTCGTAGCCCTCCGTCATTTCAGATAAGTACTAGTTAGTATTCGTGCTGCGGTTGTTTGGCATGCGTCAAGGCGTAGTGTACGGTAGCTAACTAGTGCTTATCTGCTAGCATACGATGCGATTGGATTAGGGTATTCGCACGGCGTTGTTTGGCATGCGTCAAGGGTCGTGCGGGTGGGTTTAATTCAATCAAGAAATGTACGGGTTGAACTTGACTAGCGGACTATGGGTTGTTTGGCATGCGTCAAGGTCATAGCACGCTAGGGGTAAAATATTATCGGGAATTTCAAGTGTTGAAATTTGCAATGAGATTGCATACCTTCTATGAGATAGTTGGATCGCGATACCCGCTGCGAGTAAGAGTTACTCCTAGGAGAGTTTTATACATTACAATTAGCCGATCAAGTAGGTGTCTAGAAAGGTGTTAACGAGGTTACGCCTCTGGGAAAACGAGGTTTACTATAATTAGGTTCGTGCGAAAGCACGGGGGACCTCCCTCAAAGTACCGACACTGGCCTGGCTGAAAGATTGGCAAACTTGTAGTGTGTAATTAATCCCGGCTAGTCTTTCCTTTTAGGGTTTGAAGGAAGATTTGATAAAAAGCAGTGGGAGCCATCCTGATTAGATAAAATAATAACCAATCTATTCTTGCAAGAGCGTACGCTGAGTGTTTTCTTCTCTCTCTCTCTCCAGGTAGCGACCATATCACGCCTTAATCAAGATAATAATACGGAATATTGACCGAACCCGCTTGTTATACTGAGCTGGGGAATGTTGGTCCCATTCCAACTTATAATTGTTATAAGACAGAGCAGGAAATTGGGGATTACCATAATTCCCGTGCCGCCCAAACGAAGAGAGTGCATGCTGATGCATCATCTTCGGGTGTGTTCATTACAAAGAACTGTTTCTCAGTATCCTCCGCATCCTGGGTATGTGATACCAGATCAGGATCCCGCACATGTAATCTGTTACATAGGGCTATAGAAAGGCAGAGAACTGAGAACGGGTGATAAGTTTCATGAGACAGAAAACGGGGCAAGAGTTGCAGCCGAGTCTGTTGGTCACTGTCACCCTGTATTACCAATACATTGATTTTGAACAAATGCTATTAGATACCGAACCTGATATACAAAATCATATCAGTCTCTTTATTAGTAAAGAAATGATAAAATTCTGTATTGATGGATAATGTTTTGAACATTTCCTATATCAAAAGTTGATCGGTTCAGGCACGTTATCTAAAAGCATTGATGTTCTAAATCAAACTACAGTTCTTAGTATACAGAACACACACAAGAGGAAGAGTTCAGAATGAACGGATCCTTCTTGAGGCATTGTAGACTAGGCCATATCAATGCGACCCGACTGGCTGAAGTTACATTTAGATGCATATTTAAATTAGTTTGAATTTACATCTTATGAAACTTTCCAGTCATGTCATAAAGATACGATGACCATAGCTCTGTTTACTGGAAACGGAGAAAGAGTTAGTAAACTCTTGGGACTGATACATGATGATGTATGTAAGGTCCCCTGTCTGCAAATGCCAGGACAGGTTCTTTATACTTCGTTACATTCTCTGATAATCTCTCAAGATTCAGACATATGTTCCTGTTGAAACACAAGTCCGAACCTTTTGAGATATTCACAGAATATAAGTTAGAAGTAGAGAACCAATACGGGTATAAGTATTATGTCCTTTGATGTGATCAAGGAGGAGAATACTTGAGCACGGAATTCCTGGACTATTCTAAAGGAGAATGAGATTCTCTCTCAGCATTACTCCTCCGTATACACCATAGCACGATGGTATATCGGGGCGGAGCGATAACACCCTATGTGATTAGGTGTGCTCTATGATGAGTACTACTGAGTTACCTGTTTCCTTTTTGGGAGTTATGCGCTTGAGAAGCTGCATACCTATTGAATAGGGTTCAAATCAAATCAGTTGCTTACCACTTCATATGTGATATGGAATGGGAAGAGCCCATGTCTTAAGCTAGTTAAGATTTGGGGTTGTCCGGCCTATGTCTAAAAGCAAAATCGGGACAAGCTCAAGGCAAGATCTGTTATGTACAACTGGAAAAGTTCCAGCTATACAAATTACAGCAGATGATTTGGTAGAACCAAAGGATTCAGTAAATTCCAACGAACCTCAGCCTCTCCGCCGATCTAGTAGGGTTCCTCACCCACCTGAGAGATACTTCGGTTTATCTATGACAGTGGGAGCGAGGATTGCATCATGAGATGATGACCCAACTAGTTTCGACCTGGCCATCAGGAGTGAGACTCTGTAAGAATGGCTGGATGCTTAGCGATCTGAGATAGAATCCTTGTACACCAACAAAGTATGGACTTTGGTTGCTATATCTGAAGGGTTAAATCCCCATCAGGAGCAAGTAAATCTTGAGAAGATTACTTGGTGTATATGGAAAAGTTGAGACTTTTAAAGCTAGACTTGTTAAAGCTTTCCATCATTAACCAGGCATGGAAAATGATGAAACCTTTTCAAGTGGCTATGCTTAAGTCCATCCAGATCCTACTTGCCACGGCTACATACCATGACTACGATATCTGGCGGTTGGGTGCCATGACTGCTTTTCTAAATGATGTTTTAGAAGAGAACGTCTATAAGTACACAGCCAGAGGGCTTCGTAGACAGTGGGAGCAGCGGAAACGTGTACAAGATGCTTTATAGGATAAAGCAGGTATCGCGGAGTTGGAACATCTGTTTTGATGTGTTAGTCAAAGAGTTTGATATCATCAAAATGGTAGATGAACCTTGTATATACAAAAAGGTAGTAGGGAGTATGGTGATGATCCTCATAGAGTACGTGGATGACATACTCTTGATAGGGAAGGAGTTTTCTATGCTACGCTCGGTCAATCTCCGCTTATCACATTGATTCTCCATATAGGATCAAAGTGATACCTCCTAAATCCTGGGTTTTGGATCTATGAGATAGATCTAATTGGATGTTAGGATTCTCACTAGTTGTAGTGAGATGGTATCAACCGATCCTGGGGAGAATCACTGGAAGGGTTCCAGAGTGATAAGGACGACTGAAAGTCAGTCACAGGCATTGTCTTTACCCTCAATAAAGGGACGGTATGTTGGAAGAGTTCCAAGCTAGATACCGTGGCATACTAGACGATAAAGGCTCGATACATCGCTATTTAAGATGCTACCAAAGAGGCAGTCTGGATGTATATTTGTTCATGAGATGAACTTCGTTCCTCCCATTGTGTGACAACGGAGTTGTGGCTTATGCCAAGGAACACCCGTCCCATCAGTGATCCAGACATATTCTAAGGCAGTGTCACCTGATCATGGAGATAGTTGATCTCCAGGGTGATCAAGGTTAGGAGAGCAGAGTCAGAGGACAACACGGAGGATCCACTCACAAAGGCCTTTTCCCAGAGAGAGACTTTTTAAGGGATGGTTGAGTATGAGATACTACAACCACTGCTATCAGATGGCCCTAGTGCAAGTGGGAGATTGTTTGTTATATGTATGCCCTAGAGACCATTACTATACATAGGATGTATATTGTAGTGGATGCTTGGACATATATAGGGAGGACTTTCTTGCTCGACATGATAGTATGCTATCTGGTTACTCTTTACCTTAACGTGTACACTGATTGTCTCTCTGTTACATGTTGGTAAAGCCCTTAGGATGTGTACTTGACTACCTGGACTATGATGCGGATCATACTAGTGGGGACATGGTAGTCCATAAGTACATCCTTTAAAGTCCCTAGTCGTGGGTGTATCGAGACGGGGCATCGATATACCAGAGTAGACTAGCGTATACCTTCTCGACCCATACAGATGGGCGATGGATGATCCCATATCCATTGGTGTTTGACATCGGAGATGATATACGGGTGCTCAGTAGAGACTGGGTACACTGGACGGACTCGCCGAGAACTCCCAGATGGTATTATACCTTACGTCAGATGGCAGTTCTCTGGTGACACTGGTACAGAGTAGTCTGTTGACCCGAGATCGTCATAGAGTCTTGTGTGGTTCCCACTGTGCTTTGATTTCCACCTTACTACGTCTAAGAGGGCGTGCAAAACGGTGGTTTTTGGGTACAGTCCCGAGTCACATGGAGGCAATGAGCGATAGGAGGGGATTCGTCTCTCCCGGTATAGGGGGTTGATGTTGCGCTGTGTTCGATTGGCTATAACCGGAAATCCCTGGCCAGGGTTGCTGAGATTTACTGGTAAGTGTTACCAGTAGTTTCTCGAATTGTTATAGACCTCATATCGACACGACTTATCGAGCTACTGGGGTCTGACGTTTACCACCCCTAGGCAAGATATGCGACATATCAGACGACGAGACCGGACTGTACGGTAAGTGTTACTGGATGGATTCACAGGAGTGTGAGCGGGCTTGCTCGTCGATCTTCTGATCGCTCAATACCCGGGTGGCCGTTACGTTTAGCAGACCGCTTGCGGCTTGTAGGTGTTTGATATGATCATCACCTACTTCCGGCGTATTGACAAGTCTTTAGAGTCCTACACAGAGGTTTCCTGGCTTAAGCGAAACGAAATAGGAGCGCATATGAGATATGTGCGGGACCGAGAATAATGCGTGTATGTGATACCGTATTTCATTCTCGTGATGAATGTGTCGAATGGTTGTATGCGATATAACCTAGTTATCGAATCAAGGATTGATTCGATAAAACGATACATTGGATACTAGTCGGTTATATGCGATATGACCGGATCGTTAGATCAAGTGTTGATTTAATGATTTAATGTATAATTATATATTTGATATATCATTTTGCATTAACTAGTATTGGTTCATTTTAAAGGGATTTTCTCACTTGAAGTGCACAATGTATATGTGATATACTTTTGTACACAAGTTTGTGTCATGTTTGATGATACAAGCTAACTTGAGTTTGTGTAAAGTTTAAACCATGGTTGTGTAATGGTTAGGGTTTTCTTTTTCTTTATCATTTATTTATTTTGTTTGTTTATTTTGCAAAATAAATGAATGGTGGCTTTCTTTGGATACTAGTCAAAGCTTCATGAAGCTTTGACTAAGTGACCATATTTGTCTCATCCTTAACCCTAACCATTCCACTAAACCCTAGTTCATTCTCTACACTTGACCATGGTTGGATTATGATAAGTATTCATTTATTTTCTATTTTGAAAATAACTTATCATAACATATTCATCTTCTTCTTCTTCTTCTTCACAAGAAGAAGCTTGCCTCCATCAATGGCAACTTGAGAAAATGAGTGAGAAATCCAATTCTAAAGTGAACCCACCTCCTATTTCTTCATCCTCTACCTCTTGCCAAGTAGTATAGGGTGTTTTCTTTACAAGTTTTATGACTTGGTGAAGTGGGAGCTTGATCTAGTGATGCCTCGACGTAGATCATCTTCGGCACGAAGCCGACGACCTTGCCCGCCCATTTCTCCGATGAAGCCGACGCTAGAGCCCGGGTTTCCATTTGGACAGCGAGGAGACTTCATTGCGGAGCTATGGAGGTGGAGGACCGGATCTACAAAGGTTGTATTTCCGTTCTCTTAGTAAAGTAGTTTACTAGTTGCATCTTTCGCCTAAATATCTAGTTAACGATCCGTATTAGGGTTTCTCGGCACCCGTAAAATTTGAAATTGGCATGGTTGATGCCACGTGAGATCTCTTGAGAGTGCCTAGGAACCCTACAGTGGTATCAGAGCCTAGCTAGAGCCTTAGGCGATGCGTAGACGAAATTTGAAACCCGATCGACCCGAAACCCTAACCCGAAAATGCTCTCTGGACATTTTTCAAAAACTGGGTTTTTTCTAGATTAAAAATATGCAGAAAATTCAGCAGGAAATTCTAAGAATTACGGTGCAAAAATTACCTAATGATCTGTCTAAAGTGCGGCGGAACCGCGGCATTAGCGTGCTAATGCGGCTGTTCCGCGGCCATTTTGTCTCTTCTCCCATTGAATTTTGCACAGTAATTCCTATTTTGCAGTGCTGGTTTTCCTGGGATATTTTTTTTCTGAACTCAAGAGTTGAGTTTTCTGGGTTGTATTGGGGACTCAGTGTTTCGATCGGATTGTCTAATTTTGTCTATGTGGCTTTCCGGATATTTTAGAATATGTTAAAAAGTTCAACCGGATATAAATACCCAACTTTTCCCCTGTCGGGAAATTTCTAAGTGTTGGATCTTTCCGTGGTTTAATAACGTTCTAAGTAGTGCAAGTAACACGATGGTCCCTCTAGAAGACAACAAACCTTAACTCGATTATGTGACCGTCTTGAACTGCCCTTTGAACCTTAGGGTTTGGGGCAGTACGGCGTGCCACATGTGAGGCGTTGGCTTGACCCTTCTACGGCTGGACCGTTGGTACTGAGGCACGAACTGAATGTTTTTGGACTTGTTTCATGTGTTGATCTGTTTTGGGAAAACTTGGGTGTTCGATTGTTCGATCGGAAAGTTTAACATTTTCTATTTATCTGGAATGGGATACAATAATTGGAATTCACAAGTAGTTATGAGATAACTGAATGAATGTTATAAACATAGCAGTTTAGTCTCACTTGATCGGTTGTCACGGAATTTTGATGTGATCAAAAGTCCGTCGCAATCACGTAGCGTACGCGGATACTCGCCGGGTAAACTTAATAGACAGCCTCATCCCATAGCCCCGACCAAGTGACTGTAGGAGAACCCCGTCGCCGAAAGCATCCGTTCGGGTGCTCGCGGCAGCGGTGTTCCGCCTTGGTGCACTTCGTCGACGGCGTCAAGGGGTGCGGCCGCCTACTAAAGTTTGCGACGAGCATTCGATCAGGATGTCGGGAATCTTGTTGAATTGCCCGACTTGATATTGAAAAGTGTTTTCGATTTTGAGACTAAAATGCGGGGTTTATAATTGTTAGGCATGCGATGTCTAAGGTATTCATTTGATTAGGCATGCGATGTCTATGCAAGTTGCGGATTCCAACTGTTGTAGTTTTACACTTTCTTTTCTGTGACCGTAAGTGTAATATGTGATATCGCCGGTTTCGTTGCTATATGTCAACGACAATTGGGATGCGCATATTTACTTACGTTGATGACATGTGATGTTATGTGTTGCTGGATATGTTATATTGGATCGTCGTGTTCGAATAGCCGGGGTTTTTTTTATGTGAGATGGGTGTTTTTCATTTTCATTCATGTAAAAACTTGTATGTAATATTCTTTTATTGGGGCACTTCCAGGTTGCGGAAGATGTCACCCATTGTATATTATTTACTTTTCCGCACTAGGATAGACCCAAGGAGGGGAGCACAAGTAACCGGGTTCTGGAGTCCAGTGGGAGACCAACTCGAGGAGTCGAGTCCGGGTCTCCTAACTCCAGAATTGGTAGGGTTGCTTGCCGCTCTCGTAGGGGTCTAGGGGTGTGGGTTTGGCTATTCATCGCGACCGTGGAATCCGTGTTTTATACCGGCTCGTATTGAAAACACGGACGTCCTAGTATATCCAATATTTCATATGATTCTTCTGCTGCGATATCTGTGATGTGATCATGTGATATGTTATGTGATGGATACTGTATATAGTATATATGATATATTATATAGACGTTACTTATGTTTTACACCCGCGCTAGCCCTGCCCCGCTCTGCCGTTAGTTACCTAACCTAACGGTGCATGAGGGGACATCGAGGCGAATGCGGATGGCATAAGTGTACGTCGTATTTATCTGTGATGTTTAGGTACTTTAATGATGGGACTTCATTAATATGATTAATGAAATAAAAAGAAACCTAAAGATGTTGTAGAATCGAATTTCAAAATAAAACAGGTAGCTACAGTTCTTGCTTTGCACAGCGGTATATATGATATATCCTGCACCTTATTCGATAAGGAAAGGACCGAGATCCCTTCACAGGGAGTGACTCCTTTAGCAATAACTGGTAGATGCTACACACTCGGTTTGTCTTTTGATAGCTTCTATAGTTTCTGCTTTGCACAGTGATATATATGATATATCCCGCACCCCATTCGACGAGGAAAGGACCGACGATCCCTTCACCGGGAGTGACTCCTTTAGCAAAACTAGAAAAGCCTAAAAAACACTCCATTTCAAAATTCATTCGATCCTACAACGATATCAAGTTCATTACGCAATAGGTTTTCAGAAAAACCTGTCGTAGCCCTCCGTCATTTCAGATAAGTACTAGTTAGTATTCGTGCTGCGGTTGTTTGGCATGCGTCAAGGCATAGTGTACGGTAGCTAACTAGTGCTTATCTGCTAGCATACGATGCGATTGGATTAGGGTATTCGCACGGCGTTGTTTGGCATGCGTCAAGGGTCGTGCGGGTGGGTTTAATTCAATCAAGAAATGTACGGGTTGAACTTGACTAGCGGACTATGGGTTGTTTGGCATGCGTCAAGGTCATAGCACGCTAGGGGCAAAATATTATCGGGAATTTCAAGTGTTGAAATTTGCAATGAGATTGCATACCTTCTATGAGATAGTTGGATCCCGATACCCGCTGCGAGTAAGAGTTACTCCTGGGAGAGTTTTATACATTACAATTAGCCGATCAAGTAGGTGTCTAGAAAGGTGTTAACGAGGTTACGCCTCTGGGAAAACGAGGTTTACTATAATTAGGTTCATGCGAAAGCACGGGGGACCTCCCTCAAAGTACCGACACTGGCCTGGCTGAAAGATTGGCGAACTTGTAGTGTGTAATTAATCCCGGCTAGTCTTTCCTTTTAGGGTTTGAAGGAAGATTTGTGTGATTCCCACTGTGCTTTGATTTCCAGAGTAGTCTGTTGACCCGAGATCGTCATAGAGTCTTGTGTGATTCCCACTGTGCTTTGATTTCCATCATACCACGTCCAAGAGGGCGTACAAAAAGCTGGCTTTTGGATACAGTCCCGAATCACATGGAGGCAATGAGCGATAGGAGGGGATTCGTCTCTTCCGGTATAGGGAGTTGATGTTGTGCTGTGTTCGATTGGCTATAACTAGAAATCCCTGGCCAGGGTTGCTGAGATTTACTGGTAAGGGTTATCAGTAGTATCTCGAACTGTTATAGACCTCATATCGACACGACTTATCGAGCTACTGTACTGTACGGGATATGCGACATATCAGACGACGAGACCGGACTGTACGGGAGTGTTACTGATTGGATTCACAGGAGAATGTACAGGCTTTCTTGTTGATCTTCTGAGCGCTCAATACCTGGGTGGCTGTTACGTTTAGCTGACCGCTTGCAGCTTGTGGGTGTTTGATATGATCATCACCTATTGCCGGCATATTGACGATTCTTTAGAGTCCTACACAGAGGTTTCTTGGCTCAGGCAAAACGGAGTAGGGGCACATATGAGATATGTGCAGGATCGAGGATAATGCGATATGAGATACCGTATTATATTCTCGCGATATTTGATATCAGCCGGGTCATCGGATCAAGTGTTGATTCGATGAATCGGTACGGATAAATATTAGTCGGTTATAAGCGATATAGCCGGATTGTCGGATCAAGTGTTGATTCGATAATTTAATGTATAATAATATATATGATATATTAAATTATGTTAACTAATATTAGCTCACTAAAAGATTCTTTTTCTCACTCGGGTAATACTTTGATATATATGCGATATATGTTAATTGTATTATTTTATTTTGTTACAATAAATATTATATATGTGATATATAATATTGTAACATGTTATAATTACTAATGCAACATGATTAGTGGAGATTAAACAAGCTTAGGGTTTGATTTGGGTTAGCTCTTTCTAGAAGTTTCTAGAAGGTTTTGTTTTTGTTTTTGTTTTTGCAAAGATATTTGTGAGTGACTCATTCTTTAACCTAACCAAAACCCTAACCCTTGGTTAAATCTCTACAATGGTTAGCCTATCATCCTGAACCATGGTTGCATAAGCAATTATTAACACACTTCATTATTCATCACAAATAGAATTACTATTCTTCTTCTTCTTCCTTGATGAAAAAGCTTTCTAGCTTTGATTTTGTGATGAAAAATGTGTGAGAAAAAGATTATAAATGAGAGCAAAAATCCTACTTCATCATTCTCATCTATCCTTGCCCTTTAGATGAGAGTGTTCACTTCATTTAGTGTGTGTTAGCTTGTGTTAATGGAACTTCAAGGTAGATCATCTTTGTTATCGAAGATCGGAAGCAAGACTGCATCTTTCTCTTCGTGAAGCCTCTCGAGAGTCCGGAACACGATGATCGCAGCGAAGGGACCTCAACACGGAGCTTAAGAAGTGAAGCACCGGATCTACAAAGGTTGTAATCCCTCTCACTTAGTGTTAAAGTGTTTAACATGCTTGTTTTTGCCTAATCTCTAGTTTAAAGATCTCGTATCGGGTTGTTCGGCACGGCTAATTTTTAAATCGGGCATGGTTGATGCCTCGTAGACCCTTGTGCTTGTGCCTAGAAACCCTACAGTAGTATTAGAGCCAAGCTAGAGCTTTAGGCGAAGTCTAGGCGAAGTTTAAAGTCCGATCGAACCCGGAAAACCCGATATACCCTAGTTTCTGGAAATTTTTTCAAAATGTGATTTTTTGTGAATTAAAAATACTCAAAAAAATCAGCAGGGAAATAAAAGTATTACTGTGCAACACGTGCCACTGATCACCTTAAAGCGCCGCGGAACCGCGGCCGTACCAAGGCTTGCGCGGCGGTTCCGCGGCCAAAAAGTTGAATCATGGCACGTGGTTTGCACAGTAATGTCCGTCTGTAATTCCTGATTCTTCTGGATATTTTTATATTTACTAAAGTGTTGAGTTTTCTGGGGTGTATTGGGGACTCGTTGATTTGATCGAATAATATAACTTCATTTAGTTTGTCCGGATAATTTTAGAAACTGTTAAAAGGTTCGAACGGATATCAATAACTCATTTTTTCCTCAGTCGGAAATTTTTTCAAAAGTTGGATTTTTTCTCGAGTTTGAAATTTTCTAAGTCGTGCAAGTAACGCGGTAGACCCTCTAGAAGACAGCAAACCTTAACTCGATTATGTGACCGTCTTGAACTGCCTCTAAACCTTAGGGTTTGTGGCAGTACGGCGTGCCACATGTGAGGCGTTGGCTTGACCCTTCTACGGCTGGACCATCGGTACTGTGGCATGTGATGGATACATTTTTAAACTCCGCTTAAGTGTTGAGCTATATGGGAAAACTTGGGTGTTTGATTATTCGATCGGAAAGTTTAACATTGTCTATTTATCTGGGATGTGATACAATATTTGGAATCCACAAGAAGTTATGAGATAACTAATTTGAATGTTATAAATCTAGTAGTTTAGTCTCAATGATCGGTTGCCACGGGATTTTGATGTGATCAAAAGTCCGTCGCAATCACGTAGTGTACGCGGATACTCGCCAGGTAAACTTAATAGACAGCCACGCCCCATAGTCTCGACCAAGTGACTGTAGGAGAACCCCATCGCCAAAAGCATCCGATCGGGTGCTCGCGGCAGCGGTGTTCCGCCTTAGTGCACTTCGTCGACGGTATCGGGGGTGCGGCCGTCTACTAAAATTTGCGACGAGCATTCGATCCGGTAGTCGGGAATCTTGTTGAATTGCCCGACTTGATATTGAAAAGTGTTTTCGATAATGAGACTAAAATACGGGGTTTATAATTGCTAGGCATGCGATGTCTAAGGAATTCATTTGGTTAGGCAAGCGATGTCTAAGAAAGTTGCGGATTCCAACTGTTGTAGTTTTACACTTTCTTTTCTGTGACCGTAAGCGTAGTATGTGGTGTATCGCCGGCTTCGTTGCTATACATCAATGACAATCGGGATACGCATACTTGCTTACGTTGATGATATGAGATATTATGTGTTGCCGTGATATGTTATATTGGATCGTCGCGTTCTGAATTGTAAGGTTTGTCTAGCACCCTATGAAGAGTTTTGAAGCATCACATGCCTTAAAGTTTTAATTTTGATGGTGCTAAACAAGCATGCAAAGGAATCGATCCTAGAAAATTAGGGTTTCGAAACTTAAGACTTATAAAGTTAAGGTTTCGAGACTACAACCTTTGTAGCTCCCTATTGCTGGACTCCTCGGTGTCTTGGGTGTTGAATGGAGGTCCCCTTGAAGTCCTCTCGCGTCCACGACGATCCACCACGGAGTTCTCCGTCCAAGCTCGCAACTTCGTAAAACCGAAGAGAACACTCTAAACAAGTTGGCTAAACTTGCATAGAATGATGTTGTGGTTTGGAATCTCACCTCAAAAACCTTTCTTTAAGTGTGTTTAACTCACTAGAAAAAACCTAGAGAGCAAATGGTGAAGGAGGATGAAGATGGTGGCTTTTCTTTTTAGCAAGTGTAAAAGATAAAAGATGACCCTTTTAAAAAGGAAATGAAATATAACCTTTTATATTTTATTCCTTCTTACATCCAACCATGGTTAAGTGATGGAGAGTTTATTTAACTTTAGTTTTAAATGATAAAGAGAAGGATAACCCAAGGTTAGAGGTAGGTGAGCTTGGTTAGGTTAGAAGAAGAATGTAGAAGCTAGTAAAGATTATCTTTTTCTTTTCAATTTTGTTTTAAATACAAAATCAAATAAAAATCCATTACTTAATCCATGGTGTGAGTCTTATATTGCCACCATTTCCATGTGCTAACAACCATGATAGATGGGTGTATGTATGTATGCATGTATGCACATCCACATGTGCATGAAACTAGAATGAAAGAAAGAAACACATGCATGCATGCACACATCCATCAAATTCTAGAAAGGTTTCAAGTGAGAAAACTAATGGTTAGATGATAAATCAACACTTGATTTATCAATCCGGTCATATCTCATATGACCCCACCAAAAGCAGGCCACCCGATCAATGTTCGGTATCATATACGCACATTTTAATCGGGCGCATGCGCATATCGCATACGCGCACCACAACGTTTCGCCTGGGCTGGGTAACTCCTTTGTGGGACTCTAAGACTCGTCAATACGCCGGCAGAGGGTGATGATCATATCAGGTACCCCCAAGCCGCAAGCGGTCAGCTAAACGTAACGGCCACCCGGGTATTGAGCGATCAGAAGACAACAAGCGAACCTGCCACAACTCCCGTCGAGCCAACCGGCAACACTACCGTACAGTCCGGTCTCTTCGTCAGATATGCCGCATATCGAGCCTAGGGATGGTAACGTCGACCCTAATAACTCAATAAGTCGTGCCGGTGAATGGTCTATAACAGATCGAGAAACTACTGATAACACTTATCAGCAATTCTCAGCAGCCCTGGCCAGGGACTTACTGATATAACCAGTCGGGCACAGTACAGCATCAACTCCCAATACCGGGAGAGACGAAACCCCTCCTATCGTTCATTGCCTTCGTGTGTCTCGGGACTGTACCCAACGGCCACCTGTTTGCACGACTCAGTAGAGCCGTGGTAGGATGGTAATCAAAGTACAGTGGGAGAACACACAAGACTCCATGACGATCTCGGGTCTACAGACTAACCTGTACCAGTGTCACCTGAGAACTGCTATCCGACGATAGATATAATTCCATATAGGAGTTCTCGGTGAGTCCGTCCAGTGTACCCAGTCAGCACTGAGCACCCGTATATGATCTTGATGTCAAACATCGATGAATGTGGGAACATCCATCGCCCATCATATGGGTCTAGTATCATATACGCTAGTCTACTCTGGTATATCAATGCCCCGTCTCGATATACCTACGACTAGGGACTTTCCAGGATATGCTTATAGACTACAGATGTCCCACTAGTATGATCTCCATCATAATCAGAGCAGTCAAGCCAATATCCTCAGGGCTTTATCAGCATGTATGAGTGAATAATAAGCATGATCAAATCAACATGTCAGATAAAGAAGAACCAGATAGCATACTATCATGTCGAGCAAGAATGCATTCTGAATATATATACATGTATAGATACATCCACTATCACATAATGGCCTCAAGGGCATACATATATCCAACAATCTCCCACTTGCACTAAGGCCAGTTATTGGCGTATCTCATACCCAACATCTCAAAAAGTCGCTCATGCTGCGGCTGAGGGAGGGCCTTGGTGAATGGATCCGTGGCGTTATTCTTTGTGTCTTCCCTCCTAATCTCGATCTCGCGGCGATCTACAATCTCTCGGATCAAATGAAAGCGCCTCAGGATGTGTCTGGACCGCTGATGGGATCTGGGCTCCTTGGCTAACGCCATAGCCCTATTATTATCACAATACAAAGGTATTGGATCAATAATGGTTGGAACTACTCCTAGCTCCGAGACGAACTTCTTCATCCAGACGGCTTCCTTGGTGGCATCATTCGCAGCAATGTACTCAGCTTCCATCGTAGAGTCTGCAACAGTATCCTGTTTGGAACTCTTCCAACTTACCGCCCCTCCGTTGAGGGTAAATACAAACCCAGAGATAGATTTGCTGTCGTCCTTATCACTTTGGAAGCTCGAATCGGTAAAGGCCTCCATTGGAGATCTGCATTACCATACACCAAGAACAATTCTTTAGTCCTTCACAAGTACTTAAGAATGTTCTTCATAGCTGTCCAGTGGTTCTCCCCTGGGTTGGATTGATACCTGCTTACAACACTAAGTGCATAAGCTACATCTGGGCGTGTACATAACATCGCATACATTATAAATCCTACTGCCGAAGCATAGGGTATAACGCTCATGCGAGCTCTCTCTTCATCGGTCTTTGGACAAGAATCCTTGGAGAGAGTGATCCCATGGCAAGCGGGTAAGGCACCCCGCTTGGAGTCTTCCATACTAAACCTTTTTAGGATGGTGTCAATGTACCTGGTTTGGGACAATCCCAATAACTTTTTGGATCTATCTCTATAGATCCTTATGCCCAGGATGTATGTGGCATTACCTAGGTCCTTCATGGAGAACCTTAGTGATAAGATAGATTTGACCGACTGTAGCATAGGAATATCATTTCCTATCAGAAGAATGTTATCCACGTACAATACGAGGAATGTGACAGCTCTTCCTACAGCCTTCTTATAAACACAAGGTTCATCTGGATTTTTGATGAAATCAAACTCTTTGATAACATCATCGAAACAGATGTTCCAACTCCGAGATGCCTGCTTTAACCCATATATGGATTTAAGCAATCTACATGCTTTCTTGCTGCTCCCACTGTCAATGAAGCCCTCTAGCTGATCCATATAAACGCATTCTTCTAAATCTCCATTTAGAAATGCTGTTTTAACGTCCATCTGCCAGATTTCATAGTTGTAGTGAGCAGCAATAGCAAGTAGGATCCGAATGGATTTAAGCATGGCTACGGGCGAAAAAGTTTCGTCATAGTCCAAACCTGGTCTTTGACGAAAGCCTTTCGCCACAAGTCTTGCCTTATAGGTCTCTACCTGCTCATCTACACCAATCTTTCTTTTAAAGATCCATTTGCACCCCACAGGTTTTACCCCAGGGGGTACAACGTCCAAAGTCCATACTTTGTTGGTGTACATGGACTCCATTTCGAATCTCATGGCATCCAGCCACTTCACAGAGTCTCTACTCGTGATAGCTTGCTGAAAACTGGTAGGATCATCATCATCCATGATACAGTCTTCTCTGTCACCATCAATGAGGAAACCGTAGTACCTCTCCGGTGGGCGAGAAGTCCTACCAGACCTACGGAGTGGCCGAGGTTCTTCAGTTTCTGTTGTAACAGCCGGTTCAATCAAATCGTCATTTGTAGTTTGTGTCTCCAGAATCTCTTCTAGATCCACTACCTTGCCATTATCTTTATCTGTGAAAAACTCTTTTTCCAAGAATGTGGCATACTGAGAAACTAACACTTTTTGTTCCTCTTTGTGGTAGAACAGATATCCATAAGAATTCTTTGGATATCCCATAAAGTTACACATGACTGATCGTGTCTCGAGTTTGTCCGGATTCTGCTTTTTAACATAGGCCGGGCAACCCCAAATCTTAATTCTCTTAAGAGATGGTCTCTTCCCATGCCATATCTCATATGGCGTGGTAGACACGGTTTTGGTTGGAACCCTGTTTAGCAGAAACGCTGCAGTCTCCAATGCATGCCCCCAAAATGAGACTGGCAACTCGGCGTCACTCATCATGGACCGGACCATATCTAATAGGGTCCTATTCCGTCGTTCTGACACACCGTTGTGCTGTGGTGTGTAAGGAGGAGTGAGCTGAGAGAGAATCCCATTCTCTTTTAGGAAGTTTGCAAATTCTGTACTGAGATACTCACCACCTCGATCTGATCGAAGCATCTTGATATTCAAGCCGGTTTGTTTTTCTACTTCTTGTTTATATTCAATGAATTTCTCGAAAGCTTCGGACTTATGTTTTAATAAAAATACATGACCGAATCTTGAGAAATCATCAGTGAATGTAATGAAGTATGAAAAACCGCCTCTAGCCTGTATAGACATAGGTCCACATACATCACTATGTATGAGGCCCAGGAGCTGAGTAGCTCTTTCTCCGTGTCCGGTAAACGGAGTTTTGGTCATTTTACCCTTGATACAAGACTGGCAAGTCGCATAAGATTTATATTCAAAAGAATTTAAATATTCATCTTTGTGTAACTTGTTTAGTCTTGTATGACCAAGTCTACAGTGCCAAAGAAAAGCTTCATTTAATTCTGAAAGTTTTCTTTTATTAGTGTGTTGTATACTGAAAACTGTGTGTTGATTTAGGACATATATTCCTTTGTTAAGCGTACCATACCCAACCAACATTTGATTCAGGTTAATGTTCATAACATTGTTCTGCAATACAAAATTATACCCTTCATTGTCCAACAAAGAAACGGATATTATATTACATAGCATACTTGGTACAAAATAACATGGATTTAAAACCAAAATACATCCAGATGGCAACCCCAAGTGATACTCTCCCACTGCGACTGTATGTACATTGGAACCATTTCCAACGCGGAGAGTATGGTCACCTGTCTTCAAAACTTTGCTATTTCTCAGCCCCTGCATAGAATTGCAAATGTGAGAACCTGAACCGGTATCTAATACCCAGGAAGCAGAGTTTATTGAAAAACAGTTTTCTGTCACAAACGCACCTGAAGCAGAAGCATCACCATGCTTCTTCTTGAGACTTAAGTACTCCGTGCAATTGCGCTTCCAATGTCCTGTCTTGTGGCAATGAAAACATTCGCCCTTCTCCGCGTCTTCAGCCTTGGACTTTTCCTTTCCCTTCACCTTTTTAACTCCACCCTTAGGATTAGTGGGTTTCTTCTTTTTCTTTTCCTTGGCCTTAGCTTTCGGGCGAGAAGAGGAAGACTGTCCAATAGTCATAACGGGAGTTTTTGCTGACTTCATAGTGCTCTCTGCACTCCTTAACATATTAAGGAGTTCAGGGAGTTCCTTCTCCATGCCGTGCATGTTGAAGTTCACTATGAATTGAGCAAAGGTGGAGGGGAGGGACTGCAGAATAATATCTATATATTGTTCATTGTCCATCGTCCATCCAAGGTCCTCAAGCTCTTCTATAAGAGTTATCATCTTCAGAACATGGTCTCCTACTGGTGTGCCAGGGGCCATTCGCATCTGAAACAATTTCTTTGATGCTTCGTATCGCAATACGCGTGATTGCTCTCCATACAACTCCTTTGTATGGAGCAATATGGTTTGAATGTCCATATTCTCATGCTGCTTTTGATGTGTATTGTCCATCGATGCAAGTGCGAGGCATTTGGCCGTGGCACAATCAGCGTCCCATGTCTTGCGGACTTCTTTGTCCGCAACTGAGGATTTTGGACCTGGGACGGGCGGGGCTGAAGCCGTGAGGACATATGATAGTTTATCATAAGTCAAGGCGATTTTCAGATTCCTCAGCCAGTCTTTATAGTTGGTCCCATTCAGTTTGTTTTTATCTAGTAGAAGCTTGAGTCCAGTCATGGGTATCTGCCATTAAGAGAGAGAAAAGAATACACTCAGCGAAAGCTCTTGCATAGATTAGATTGGTTATTATCTTGTCTAATCGATGTTTCCCACTGCTTTTTATCGAGTTTTTCTTTCAAACCTTAAAAAGAAAAACTAGCCAGGATTAATTACAGTCTACAACTTCGCTAACCGTTCAGCCAGGCCAGTGTCGGTACTTGAGGGAGGTTCCCCGTGCTTTCGCACGGACCTAATTAGAGTAAACCTCGTTTTCCCAGAGGTGAAGCCCCGTTAACACCTTTCTAGACACCTAATGAGTTAGCTAATTGTAAACTGCAAAACTCTCCTAGGAGCAACTATTGCCCACAGTGGGATCGGGATCCAACCATCACATGGAAGGTATGCAATCTCATTGCAAATTTCAACTATTGAAATTCCCGATGTTGTTTTTACCCCAAGTACTTATGACCTTAACTAAGGTCAACAAATCATAAGTACCAGTCAAGTTCTACCCGTCATTTCTTGATCAATTAGACCCACTCATATGACCCTTAACTATGGTCAACAAAGTCATAAGAATGTCCTAATTAATCTGCATCATATGCAATGTAGGAAGACATCACTTAGCTACCGTACACTACGCCTTAACTATAGTCAACAAACGTAGCACGAATACTAAGTACTCTACTTCCTAAAATGACGGAGGGTTGCGGATGATTTTTAAGAAAATCTTTAACGCTTTGAACTTGATATCGTTGTAGAATCAAATGGTTTTCAAAAGGAGTGGCTTAAGCTCCGCAGTTTTGAAATATAGCCTTTTTATAAATAGCCGAGTGGTTTTCAAATCCGATTCTACAACATCTTTTTAGGTTTATTTTCTTTACATTAATCTCATTAATGTAATCCCATCATTTAAGTCCTAAAGCCAATCACAGAAAAGAAACGAAAAAAACACGTACGCTTATGCCATCCGCATTCGCCACAATGTTCCGTTATGCACCGTTAGGTTACTTAACTAACGGCATACCGGGACGGGACTAGCGCGGGTGAAAAACATAAGCAACGTCTACTATATATCATATATATAATATGTCATTCGTCTCAGATATCACAGAACACAGGCAGCAGAAAAATAAATATAACGTGGGATATACTATGACGTCCGTATTTAGTATTTAGCCAGAATAGAAAATACGGATTCCACAGTCGCGATGAATTGCCAAGCCCACACCCTGGACCCCTACGAGAGCGGCAAGCGACCCTACAAATTCTGGAGTTTAGGAGACCCGGTCTCGACTCCTCGAGATGGCCTCCCACTGAACCCCAGGACCCAGTCACCTGTGCTCCCCTCCTTGGGTCCATTCTAATGCGGAAAAGTAAATAATATACAACACTGGTGACACAACCTCAACCCGGAAGTGCCCCAAATAAAAGAATATTACATTACATTTGAATTTATATGAATGAAAATATAAAACTCTCATCTCACATAAAAAAAACCCAGCTATTCAATCGCGACAATCCTGCACATCATATCTCAGCAACACATAATATCTCATATCATCAACGTAAGTAAGTATGCATACCCCAATTGTCGTTGATGTATAGCAACGAAACCGGCGATATCGAACATACTACACTTACGGTCACAGAAAAGAAAGTGCAAAACTGCAATATCTGGAATCCACATTCGCTTTAGACATCACAAATGCGAAATATCACATATTCCGTATTTCATGTCTAGTAATATGAATTCCACACATTGCATCACATTCCGGATAAACAGACAGTATTGAAGTTTTCGAACGAACGATCAAATACCCAGGATTCACTAAAGCCCAACACTTGAGCAGAGTTCAAACACCTGGAGTATGACACAGTAGTAGCGGTCCAGCCGTAGAAGGGTCAAGCCAACGCCTCACATGTGGCACGCCGTACTGCCCCAAACCCTAAGGTTCAAAGGGCAGTTCAAGACGGTCACATAATCGAGTTAAGGTTTGTTGTCTTCTAGAGGGACCACCACAAAAAGACTTGCATGTATCTCCAAAGCATTTAAACCCCGTGAATAGTGAGCAAATGATACTCGTTCAAACACTTCAATGCTTTCTAATTTACCCGGAAAAACTACGAAATGAAAATACCGATCAAAACTACGCGTCCAAAACCATCTCCAGAAAATACAGTACTATGTTCAGATTAAACATACCTAAAACAGTATACTAGCAGGCCTAGGAATTATGGTGCAATTTTCATAGCATGATTCCACTGTACGGCCGCGGATCCGCGGCCTAAGCAAGGAATTGCCGCGGTTCCGCGGCCATATGAACAGTACACTGCTTCGTTTTTCACCATTATTCTTAGTTTTCCCTGCTGTATTTTTTAAGTATTTTTAATTCTGAAAAATGTCAGATATTGAAATTTGTCCAGAGAGGGTCCAAAAAATCGTATTTTTTGTCCGATCGGGATTTTTACTTCGTAAAAGCGTCGCCTAATGTTCTAACCTGGCTATGATACCAATGTAACGTTTGTCTACCACCCTATGAAGAGTTTTGAAGCATCACATGCCTTAAAGTTTTAATTTTGATGGTGCTAAACAAGCATGCAAAGGAATCGATCCTAGAAAATTAGGGTTTCGAAACTTAAGACTTATAAAGTTAAGGTTTCGAGACTACAACCTTTGTAGCTCCCTATTGCTGGACTCCTTGGTGTCTTGGGTGTTGAATGGAGGTCCTCTTGAAGTCCTCTCGCGTCCACGACGATCCACCACGGAGTTCTCCGTCCAAGCTCGCAACTTCGTAAAACCGAAGAGAACACTCTAAACAAGTTGGCTAAACTTGCATAGAATGATGTTGTGGTTTGGAATCTCACTTCAAAAACCTTTCTTTAAGTGTGTTTAACTCACTAGAAAAAACCTAGAGAGCAAATGGTGAAGGAGGATGAAGATGGTGGCTTTTCTTTTTAGCAAGTGTAAAAGATAAAAGATGACCCTTTTAAAAAGGAAATGAAATATAACCTTTTATATTTTATTCCTTCTTACATCCAACCATGGTTAAGTGATGGAGAGTTTATTTAACTTGAGTTTTAAATGATAAAGAGAAGGATAACCCAAGGTTAGAGGTAGGTGAGCTTGGTTAGGTTAGAAGAAGAATGTAGAAGCTAGTAAAGATTATCCTTTTCTTTTCAATTTTGTTTTAAATACAAAATCAAATAAAAATCCATTACTTAATCCATGGTGTGAGTCTTATATTGCCACCATTTCCATATGCTAACAATCATGATAGATGGGTGTATGTATGTATGCATGTATGCACATCCACATGTGCATGAAACTAGAATGAATGAAAGAAACACATGCATGCATACACACATCCATCAAATTCTAGAAAGGTTTCAAGTGAGAAAACTAATGGTTAGATAATAAATCAACACTTGATTTATCAATCCGGTCATATCTCATATGACCCCACCAAAAGCAGGCCACCCGATCAATGTTCGGTATCATATACGCACATTTTAATCGGGTGCATGCGCATATCGCATACGCGCACCACAACGTTTCGCCTGGGCTGGGTAACTCCTTTGTGGGACTCTAAGACTCGCCAATACGCCGGCAGAGGGTGATGATCATATCAGGTACCCCCAAGCCGCAAGCGGTCAGCTAAATGTAACGGCCACCCGGGTATTGAGCGATCAGAAGACAACAAGCGAACCTGCCACAACTCCCGTCGAGCCAACCGGCAACACTACCGTACAGTCCGGTCTCTTCGTCAAATATGCCGCATATCGAGCCTAGGGATGGTAACGTCGACCCTAATAACTCAATAAGTCGTGCCGGTGAATGGTCTATAACAGATCGAGAAACTACTGATAACACTTATCAGCAATTCTCAGCAGCCCTGGCCAGGGACTTACTGATATAACCAGTCGGGCACAGTACAGCATCAACTCCCAATACCGGGAGAGACGAAACCCCTCCTATCGCTCATTGCCTTCGTGTGTCTCGGGACTGTACCCAACGGCCACCTGTTTGCACGACTCAGTAGAGCCGTGGTAGGGTGGTAATCAAAGTACAGTGGGAGAACACACAAGACTCCATGACGATCTCGGGTCTACAGACTAACCTGTACCAGTGTCTCCTGAGAACTGCTATCCGACGATAGATATAATTCCATATAGGAGTTCTCGGTGAGTCCGTCCAGTGTACCCAGTCAGCACTGAGCACCCGTATATGATCTTGATGAAACATCGATGAATGTGGGAACATCCATCGCCCATCATATGGGTCTAGTATCATATACGCTAGTCTACTCTGGTATATCAATGCCCCGTCTCGATATACCTACGACTAGGGACTTTCCAGAATATGCTTATAGACTACAGATGTCCCACTAGTATGATCTCCATCATAATCAGAGCAGTCAAGCCAATATCCTCAGGGCTTTATCAGCATGTATGAGTGAATAATAAGCATGATCAAATCAACATGTCAGATAAAGAAGAACCAGATAGTATACTATCATGTCGAGCAAGAATGCATACTGAATATATATACATGTATAGATACATCCACTATCACATAATGGTCTCTAGGGCATACATATATCCAACATGAATAGCCGGGGGTTTTATGTGAGATGAGAGTTTTTTCTTTTTCATTCATGTAAAATTCATTTGTATGTAATATTCTTTTAATGGGGCACTTCCGGGCTGAGGATGCTGTCACCATTGTATATTATTTACTTTTCCGCATTAGGTAGACCCAAGGTGGGGAGCACAAGTAACCGGGTTCTAGGGTCCAGTGGGAGACCATCTCGAGAACTCGAGACCGGGTCTCCTAACCCTAGAATTGGCAGAGTTGCTTGCCGCTCTCGTAGGGGTCTAGGGATGTGGGTTTGTCTATTCATCGCGACCGTGGAATCCGTGTTTTATACAGGCTCGTACTAAAACACGGACGTCCTAGTATATCCAATATTTCATATATGTTCTTCTGCTGCAATGTTCTATGATGAGATCATATTACTGCCTGAGACAAATGTTTATATTATATATATGAGATATATGTTATATTGCAGATTTCATTTCATATGTGATGCTTGTGAAGCATAATTAAAATGGCACTTCATTAATGAGGTTAATGAAACTAAAAGAAACCTAAAGATGTTGTAGAAACTTGTTTAAAAACTGGTAGCTCTAGTTCTTGCTTTGCATAGCGGTGTTCCTTGAAGAACATCCAGCACCTTATTCGATAAGGAAAGAGCCGAGATCCCTTCACTGGGAGTGACCTCTTTAGTGAAACTAGCAGATGCTACAAACTCGGTTTGTCTTTTGATTGCTTCTATAGTTCTTGCTTTGCATAGTGGTATATATGATATACCCTGCACCTTATTCGATGAGGAAAGGACCGACGATCCCTTCACCGGGAGTGACCCCTTTAGCAAAACTAGAAAAGCTTCAAAAACACTCCATTTAAAATCACTCGATTCTACAACGATATCAAGTTCATTACGCAAAGGGTTTTCTTAAAAACCTGTCGTAGCCCTCCGTTATTTCAGATAAGTACTACTTAGTATTCGTGCTGCGGTAGTTTGGCATTCGTCAAGGCGTAGTGTACGGTAGCTAACTAGTGCTTATCTGCTAGCATACGATGCGATTGGATTAGGGTATTCGTGCGGCGTTGTTTGGCATTCGTCAAGGGTCGTGCGGGTGGGTTTAATTCAATCAGGAAATGTACGGGTTGAACTTGACTAGCGGATTATGGGTGGTTTGGCATTCGTCAAGGTCATAGGACGGTAGGGGTAAAATATTATTGGGAATTTCAAGTGTTGAAATTTGCAATGAGATTGCATACCTTCTATGAGATAGTTGGATCCCGATACCCGCTGCGAGTAAGAGTTACTCCTGGGAGAGTTTTACACATTACAATTAGTCGATCAAGTAGGTGTCTAGAAAGGTGTTAACGGGGTTACGCTCCTGGGAAAACGAGGTTTACTTTAATTAGGTCCGTGCGAAAGCGCGGGGAACCTCCTTCAAAGTACCGACACTGGCCTGGCCGAATGATTAGCGAACTTGTAGCGTGTAATTAATCCCGGCTAGTCTTTCCTTTTAGGGTTTGAAGGAAGATTTGACTAAAACAGTGGGAGACAACCTGATTAGATAAATTGATAACCAATCTAATCTTGTAAAGGCGCACGCTGAGTGTTTTCTTCTCTCGCTCTCCTGGTTACGACTATGTCATGCCTTAATCAAGATAATAATACGGATGTATTTGACCGAACCCGCTTGTTATACTGAGCTGGGGAACGTTAGTCCCGCTCCAACTTATAATTGTTATAAGACAGAGTAGGAAATTGGGGAATACCAGATTTCCCGTGCCGCCCAAACGAAGAAAGTGCATGCTGATGCATCTTCTTCGGGTGTGTTCATTACAGAGAACTGTTTCTCAATATCCTTTACGTCCTGGGTATGAGATACCGGATCAGGATCCCACATATGTAATTTGTTACATGGGCTACAGATAGGTAGAGAACTGAGAACGGGTGATAAGTTTCATGAGATAGAAACGGTGCAAGTGTTGCAGCCAAGTCTGTTGGTCACTATCACCCTGTATTACCAGAATACATTGATTCTGAACGAATGTTATTAGATACCGAACCTGATATACAATATCATATCAATCTCTTTATTAGTAAAGAAAGGATATAATTTTGTACTGTTGGATAATGTTTTGAACATTTCCTACATCAAGTGTTGATCGGTTCAGGCACGTTATTTAAAAGCATAGACGTTCTAAATCAAACTACAGTTCTTAGTATACAAAACACACACAAAAGAAAGAGTTCAGAAATGAACGAATCCTTCTTGAGGCATTGTAGACTAGGTCATATCAATGCGACCCGACTAGCTGAAGTTACACATAGATGCATATATAAATTAGTTTGAATTTACATCTTGTGAAACTTGCCGGTCATGTCACAGAGATAAGATTACTGTAAGTGCACGGCGGCGCCCCGGCCGTCTGAACGAGACCGGAATGCGGAAACGATACTTTTACAAAACTTGTAAACTGGCACCACCGCGCACTAAAAATCCGGATCGGGCCATTAACCTACTCCTAGCTAACTAGAGAAGGGGTAGAGAGATATACCGAGCGATCCGTGTCCTTCGGTCTTCTCGTCGTCGTCCCGATCTCCCCGCGGAATCTCCGATCTTCATCTCCTCGTCGGAAGGGCACCACATCGCCGGGTTTTTTTACGGGCTCCCACCTCTGGACCGAGGCAACTCGGGCACGAAGTTGGCGAGTCGACGTGTCCAAGAATGCTGTAGGATAGTGTAGAACTATATGTCTCATGGGGTTTATATGAAGTTGCCTTTTGGAAGTGTAGGTGGAGGGATGAACTTTGAAATGGTGCTATGGGATTTTGTGTGAGCCAAAGAGATAAAATCCCACTCTCAAATTTTTTGGAAAGCCCCCATGCAAGTGTGGCCGGCCTTGGCTTCAAGAAGATGAGAAGAGGGAGTTAGCCAAAAGAATAATACAAGAGAGAGAGAGAGAGAAAAGGCTTATGATGATCAATCATGATCACAACTAAGTCTCACTCCAAAACCCATCACTCTCATCACAAAAGTAAAGCTATCATGAAAAATCATGAACCAAGAAGTCAAATGGTGGTAGAATCATCATGAAACAATTTCTTACAAAAACAACCCTCCAAATTGCTAATTTGCACATTTGCAAATAAGCCATCCTCCACCAATTTTCAGCCAAAGAAAGATACAAAGGAAAATGGCGGAAACGGAATGCAAACTGGCAACTTCAGAAAAACGATCCCGTAATAAATTACAGGAAAACCCCGCGACTGTATATACATACCCGCATTTGTATTCCGACTGAATACAAATGCAATGAGACAAAATCTACACTGTACAATACTAGGATCCGGCTTAAACCAAAGCCCGCTAGTATTATCCGTCCGATCATGATCCGTGCAATACCGTACGTATATGATCGAACCCTGCCATATCTCCATACGGCCTCTACAGCGTTTCGCCCGAAACTTGAGAAACGGTCTGTGGGGGACTCTAAAGACTCGTCAATACTTTGGCTGTGGATTTAACCACTAGCACGTCAGAGGTATTAGCCATACGTAACGGGCTACCATGTATTGACTAAAAGGGACGTCGATGAGCGAACTCATCCTGACACCCTACTGAGCCTGTCAGTGACAATATCCGTACAGTCCGGTCCGTTCGTCTATGAGCATCGCATGGCGGGCCTAGGGGGTTGGTAAAAGTCAGACCCCCAAAAGCAGTACAAGTCGTATCGGAGTGTAGCCCAGAACACCCTGAGATTCTACTGGAATACATACCAGTAAATCTCCTGCCTTGGCCAAGGACTTCGTGTAATGGCTCTCCTAAACACAGCGCGACCTCACCCCCAATACCGGGAGAGACGAACCCCTGAAGATCCGCTCACTGCCTCCATGTGGCTCGGGACTGTACCCAACTAAAACCTGTTTGCATGTCTCCTTTGAGCGTCGTAGGGTAGTAATCAAAGCACAGTGGGAACTCACACGAGACAAATGACGATCTCAGGTCGATGAACTAACCTGTACACATGTCACCAGGGAACTGCTATCTGACATCTGGTATAAGACCAACTAGCATGTTCCCGGCAAGTCCTGTCCGGTGTACTCATAACCCAATGAGCACCTGTATACATCTTAGGTGAACCAACTGACACCAGTGGCTTGTAAGACCGGCTACCGCCCCTCGTCGGGGTCTTGACTGTATACACTAGTCTACTCTGGAGTATCGATGCCCTGTCTCGAAAACTCCCACGACTAGGGACCTTTTAAGGATGTGCTTATAGACCCCAGCTCCCACGTATATGATCGCCATCATACTGCTGGCTGTCAAGCAAGAATCCTAAGGGCTCTATCAACGCGCAATAGTGACTTGTAAGGTCACCTAAAGTAGTATACGACGATAAAGATAAACCAGATAGCATACTATCATCTTGAGTAAGACTGTCCTACCGGCATAGGCCCTCTCTCAATCATTGCAATCACGTGCCTGTGATCCAATAATTGACTCTGAGGGCACTATCTCCAACAATCTCCCACTTGCACTCAAGGCTAATTATTGCGATGTCGCATACTCACAGCCCGTGTGATACCGAACACCCAACTCCTCTACTAATCAGTCTCACAAAACCCGTTTGCGAAACTAATGCGTTCGAGGAATAGCTCAGTGAGTGGATCCGCTCTAATGTTTCTTTCTATGTCTCTCTTTATCTCAAGTTCGCGGAGAAAGCCATCTCCCGAAATGAGCAATACCTGTCTTAGAGTATGTCTGGATATCTGATGGGACCTAGTTCATAAATGAACTCCAAATCCAAACTTCTCAGACTGTATCATCAACTGAACTTAATCAGTATCCTGCGCCATCCCTCCCTCAGTATCCACCTGGACCACCTGTCCAAAATACTGTCCCTCGTCAGAGGGAAAACTATAACTTTGACAGTCACTCTGTCATCCAGGTCACCTTGGAAGCCTGGAATGATAACCGTCCCCAGGAGGAGGATGTCGTTATCATTTCCCCAGAACATCAACTTATGTTCTAAAACTGCTTCCGATCGTTTCTCCAGGATTGGATTAATATCAATTTATTGCACCTTCTGCAAAAACAACATCTGGTGTGGTACTTGACATCTTATGATTGACTCAATTGCCTAAGCAAGTGATCTGCCAATCATGCACATCCCTCTCCCCTTTAGTCTATAAGACACCTTTAGAGAGGGTGACTCCATCACCTGCAGGTACACAACCGTGCCTGGAGTTGTCCATTCTAAAACACCTTTAGAATACTGTCTAAGTACCCTGATTGGGACACTACCCTAATCTAGATCTAAAACCATAGATCTAGTAACCAGAATGTCTGATATGAAATCCATTTCCTTTGTGGAGAAACCAATGTGTGACAATCAAAGCATAACCGACCGTAGTATAGGAACATCACTTCCTACTCTGTGTATGTCATCCAAATACCAGGACATCACACCCTGTTACCTTCTCAACAGATCCACCCCCTATTTTGATGAAGTCAAACCTATGACTGTCACATCAGAAATAGATGATCTATCTCCGCTATATCTGCTTAAGTCAATAAATAGATATACGTCACTTGTCCACTATGCTTCCACTGCTCCCACTGACTACGATAACCCTCTGGCAGAGTCATATAGACGTACACTTCTAAAGCTAGTTTAGAACGACGCTATACTCATCCTCCTGCCGGGTCTTACAGTCTGGACAACAATGGCAAGTCTGGGTAAACAAGAACCTCCCTGTCACCTTCTTTGAGCATACCGATGTACCTTTCGAGTGTCTGAGGTCACCCACCATATCCGCGGAGTGGCCAATGGAATGTCAAGTCAGATTGAATCTTTAGGTTCTTATCAAATTTTCAGTAATCGTTTGCGGTTCTGGAATCACTTCCAGTTCTACCATACTCCCACTACTGTTTTCTGAAAAAATCCATTTTTATTAAAACTGTAGCGAGTCTAGAACAATATCACTATTGATCTTCCAGATGGTAGAAAGTTAACCCTCGTCATTGCCCGGGTCAACTCACAAACAGCCATTACAGAAACGTGCCTTGAGTTATCCGGAGTCTGGTTTTAAGCATAAGCCGGACAACTCCCCGTACCTTAACATCGTTAAGATACGAACTGTTCTATATCCAATACAGAAATAGAGGCACTGATTTAATTGAACCAGATTCAAATCATGCAGCTGTCTCCAGTGCATGTCAACTAAATGGAAAGAGGCCGATCAGCATTACTCAACTTTGGAGTGTTTCCAATTATGAGTAACCTGAAAGAGAAACAAGTTTCTCAAAACCATTACTATTAACTGAATACCATACACAAGTATCTACATCTTCGATCACCTTGAAGAATCCCGATACTTGCAATACCTGGTTCTCTACTTTACTCTTATACCTATAACATCTCAAAACTCAGACCTTGTGTTTCTAAGAAACACTTGTCTAAGAACTAGAGAAGTCATAAGTAAACCGAATATAGTACGAGAACCAACCCCTCTATCCTAATGGGCACTGGACAACATACAATACTCTGTATAAGTTCCCTGAGTCTAATAACTCAAACCCTGTGTGTCGTAGGTTGAAAACTGTACTTATGGTTAAGAAGAATTACACCGCTGTTCAACGCTCCATACCTAACCATCCACTGATATAGATAAATGTCATAGACATAATGTCAAAAAGGTATATCTCACTCTATGAAAATAGACGTACAGATATATCAATTTGAAATTGGTGCATAACAGCGGATATTCAAAACCAAATATTTGCCGTCCGGCAAACAACCTAGGCGATTTCCTCAAATATCACCAATTACAACGAATTCCGATATAATGAGAATGATCACCTTATTCCCAATAACTTACTCCCACTCATCATCTGTAAAACCATACAGATGTGAGAATCAAACCTGGTAAATATATACCCTGGAGCAAGTGTCTAATTGGGAAATCAGTTTTCCATTAACAGTACACAGTGAAAATGAAACATTGAAATGTTTCGTAGGGGTATCCTGGTATTCCTAGTAATGCCTCTTCCATTATCAGATTCACAACTGTAACCATATATTTCTTTGCTATCTCTCCACATCCCTTCATATGTCTTTAGTCATTACCTTCTGTTAGTGTATATGCCATGGGGGCCATTATTGTATCATACTAGATTGTATATTACTTAATGGAAGGTTGGGATATTCGTAGTTGTATATACAGTCTTGCTAAAAATGGTAGTATGCTACTTAGTTTGTGTCTACTTTAATATGTGCATATGTTTCTTGTAACGTATCACTTATACATATTAGTAGAGCCCATAGGTTCTTTGCTTGATTACCAGCGTTGTAATGGCAGTCACACTAGTGGGGGCTGGGTAGTCTATAAGCAACATCCTATACAGGTCCCTAGTCGTAGGATTATCGAGACAGGACATCGATACTCCAGAGTAGACTAGTGTGTACGCTTCTCATCCCAGTTGGGGAGATGGTCTGTCCCATAGCTATCAGTACGTCATACTGGAGATAGTATACAGGTGCTCGTTAGGTTACGGATACACCGGACAGGACTCGCAGGGGAACTGTTAGATGGTAGTATACCCGTCGTCAGCTAACAGTTCCCAGGTGACATGAGTACAGCATAGTCCGTAGACTTGACACTGCTACTTCGCCTCAAGTGTGTCCCACTGTTCTTAGATTGCTACCCTACCACGGCTCAAAGGAGTCGTGCAAACAGGTAGCAGTTGGGTGCAGTCCCGAGCACTTGGAGGCAGTAGTGGTTAGATAGGATTCGTCTCTCCCGGTATTGGGAGATGATATCGCGCTGTGTCAGAGAGCCATTACGCAAAGTCCCTGGCCAGGGCAAGCGAGATATACTGGTAGGTTCCAGTAGCTTCTCAGGGTGTAATGGGCTTCGCTCCGACACGACTTATACCGCTATTAGGCGACTGACGCTTGCCGCCCCTAGGCTCGATATGCGATAGTCTTAGACGAACAGACCGGACTGTATGGAGATTGTCACATCAGGCTCAGTAGGAGTTCGGATGATTTTCCTCATCGGCCTTCTTATCGACATCTACCTGGGGACCGTTACGTACAGCTAGTGCCGCTTGCGGTCTGTGTTTAAACCCACTGCCAGCGTAGTGTCGAGTCTTTAGAGTCCCACACAGAGAGTTTCCCTGCTCCAGGCGAAACGATATAGAGGTCGTATGGTTTTACGACAAGGGTTCGGACGCATACGTGTGTTTACGCACGTACGACTTTTCGGACAGTTTTTACTAGCCGGCTTTGGTTTAAGCCAGATTTTAGTATCGGGTTATTGGATTTATACAGTCTAAAGTTTTTCCGTGTTTTCACGGATTGGAGGGGCGTTCTCGTAATTTGTCGGGAAGCTTCTAGAAGAGTGATGACTTGGGGGGTAAGGTGGCATTGCATTAAATGAGATTAGTGACTCATTTGTGTGATTCATCCATGTCATTAATGCATCGTAAATGCTTAATGACTCATGGAGATGAATCACTCATAGATATTTATGAAGCATGGTTGTTAATTCTATTATTTCATTTTTGGATAAATAAATAATGCTTCATATATATTATAATAGATCATTATCTCATTTCATTCTCATCTTCACCTTCTCTCTCCTCACGCTCTCTCATTCTTCAAACGCTAACCCTAACCTCTCATGAGTTGAGATCAAGGGTTAGCTAGACTAATACTTCCATAACCTCACTCTATATCCCCTAAGTAACTTAGATTGGCATTTTAAGCAACCTAGTTATCTCAAGTTTAGAGATCAAGTTTGGAGATGGAGCTTTCGGGTGGATCGTCTTTGACTCGAGGAGGCCGTTGAGGTGCCGATGTTCCAAGGAACCTACGAGGAGTGGAGGACAACGATGAAGACCCGAAGGACATGTAACGTGAGGTATAACTTCGAATCCGAGTAGTTAAACCTCAAGTAGTTTGTTAGTAACGGTTTAGATACGATTCATGCGCTCAAGTCCGTGTTACGAAGCTTTGATAATCGTTTTTCATATATTCCGCCTCCCCGCAAGTTCGTGGGGTGCGTGACATGGACTTACAGTGGTATCAGAGCCAACTAAACCATTACTAGCTTGTTAGCAACTAATTAGAAGTTCGATCGACGGAAAACACGAAAACAAAACCCCGAAAATTCCAAGTTTCTGTTAATTTTAAAAGTGTCTGAAAAAATATTTGACATACCTTAAAATTCACAGCAGGGAATTATAAGAATACTGGGAAAATACGAGGACTCAACTCGGTTAGATGGCCGCGGATCCGCGGTAATATGATGCCTTTGGCCGCGGATCCGTCGCCGAGTCAACTCCGAGTTGACTCGGATTTGCTCTGTTATTCATATATTTTGGTGTTCTGTTTTATTATATGTTCTGTTTCTACCCAGGTTTCTTCAGTACAGGTTTGCTTTTAGGGTAGACACGGAATATGGTATTCGATCGATGTTCTAAAATATTTGCTAATTGGGTTTTTATCTGTAATGTTTAATGTGTTTGTAAACCTCCCCTAACTGCTAGTATGTCGGTTGGCAGGGGGTTACACATTTCTGAAATGTTTACTGTTTGTGTATATGAACTGTATTGGACTGTTGTGATGATTAGCCGGGGTTTGAGATGTGTTTAATATTCATTCATTCAATGTAAATGTAATATGATGTAATATTCTTTTGCGGGGCACATCTAGGCTGCGGTTGTAGCCACCGTTGTATTATTTCATTTTTACTGTTTTTGCTCCTAAGATAGACCCAAGGTGGGGTACACAAACTACCGGGTACGTTGAAGTGTTTAGTGGCCTACTCACATTGTTGAGGGAGACCGCTTCACTTCGGGTACTTGGCGGGTAGTTTGTCGTACCCGTAGGGGTCTAAGGTGGGGTAATGGCTATTCATCACAACTCTCTAATCCGTCTTTTATTGCAGGCTCAAAGCAAATGCGGATTGCTAGTAAATCCAATAAAGTTCATCTGTGATCTGGAATGCTTATTATTGCGTCTGACGAATGTACAATATCTATATATGATAGCTATTAGACGTCACTTATGTTTTACACCCGCGCTAGCCCAGTCCCCGCTCCGTCGTTAGTTAAGTAACCTAACGGGTGATGACGGGACCCAGTGGCGAATGCGGATGGCATAAGAGGACGTGGTATTTTCGTTGTTTTCTGCAATGATAAGATAAATGATGGGACGCATTATTATAATGCAAAGAAAATAAACCAAAGTTGAATCGTTGGAACAAATTTAAAAGAAACCACTCGGTTATTTTAAAAGATCAGAATTTTTTAAATTGCGGAGCTTTAACCTCTCCTTTTAAAAAGTAGCAGGTTCCTTCGATTATATCAAGTTCATTACGTTCACGGTTTTCCCAAAACCAGTCGTAACCCTCCGTCATTTCATATAGATAATCAATAGTATTCAAGTTGTGTTTGTTGACTAAAGTCAAGGCACAGTGTTTGGTAGCTGTTGGATATTCATATGTAGCATAGATAGATGCATTGGTTTGGGACAGTCGTATTACCTTGTTGACTAAAGTCAAGGGTATGTACGGATGGGTTCAAATTAACCTGGATAATGACGGATAGAACTTGACATGTGACTTATGATTTGTTGACTAAAGTCAAGGTCATAAGAGCATGGGGCAAAAATATATATCGGGAATTTCTAAAGAAACTGAAATTTACAGAGAGATGCATACCATTTTGGAGTTTGATGAATGTTGGTAGGATTACTTCAACATTATCATACGATGATATTTTGGATCCCGATCCTACTGTGAGTATATACTACTTATCAGGAGATTTGTCACTTAACGATCAATGCTATAAACCAAGTAGGTGCCTAGAAAGGTGTCAGCGGGGTTACACCCCCAGAGAAAAGAGGTTATTTAATTAAGGAACTTCGCGAAAGCGTTGGAAAACCTCACTCGAAGTATCGACACTGGCATGGCTGAACGGTTAAGCAAGTATTGTACGGTGAGAATTGTCCTGGCTAATTCTTCTTTTATGATTTGAGGAAGGATTCGAGAAACAGTGGGAGCCATCCAGTTTAGATAAACTAAAAACCACTCTAAATTTGCAAGAGCATCATGCTAATAGTGTTTTCTTCCCTCTCTCTTAATTACAGCGACCTTGTGACCACACATATGTTACATCTAGATAACAAATTGACTGAATCTGACTTATATGACCGGCAAAGGTCTGTCCAGATGTCCATTTCCTATGACAAGCTGGAACACCCTATTACTATTCAAGATCACGCCGTCCCAGGTCCAGTTTCCACCGTCACGGATATGGATATCCGACAGACAAGGGAAAAGGATAAAGCGAAAGCCAAGTGCCTCGTATTAGCTTCAGTTGATAGTGTATACCAGAAGCAGCACGAGAAGATGGACTCAGTTTCCATCTTTCTCCATAACAAAGATTTATATGGAGAGCAATCTCATATCGCAAGATATGAGACCTCGACCGAATTAAATCAAGCGAGGTTGGCCGTCGGGTCATTTGTAGGGGACAACGTCCTTACAATGACTAACTATATTGATGAGCTCCAGGACCTAGAGACCACGTTGGGAAACAGGTCAGATACTGACTTGATTCTACAGTCTCTACCTTCTACCCTGAAAGAAACCAGGGAAGCAGAAGGAAAGAGAAGGGCAAAAGTTTCAGGACTTAATGTAGTAAAAGAGGGTAGTTCCTATTATTATAGGATTGGACATTGGCAGAAAGATTGCAGGGCTTTAGAAGCCAGTAACCAGGATACGAAGCATGTTGTGGCTTCAGCCTCAAGTGTGTTTATGATAGAGAACTGTATGTCAGTTAACCCTACTTCCTGGGTATTGGATACCGGGTCAGGATCTCACATCTGTAATTCATTACAGGCTCTGAGAAACCGTAGGGTTATCGGGATAGGTGATATGACCCTCACGGTTGCTAACGGAATGAGCATGAACGCTGAATCCGTAGGGGAATATCATCTTGGATTGACAACTGGGCAGATATTGATTCCGCGTAACTGTTTTTATGTACCAGGTATGACTTGTAATATCATATTTGTATCCTTACTTTCTAAAGAAGGATATGATTTTACATTCGTAAGTGATGTAGTTCACATCCACCTAAATCAAGTTATGATTGGGTCAGGTACATTACAAAACGGAATATACGTATTAAATCAAGCTCAGATTTTCAGTGTCCAGAACACACTTAAAAGAAAGTCTCTGGAATTAAATCAGGCTTTCTTATGGCATTGTAGACTAGGTCACATCAATGAGAGAAGGTTGACTAAGTTACATAGAGAAGGATATTTGAATCCGTTCGAATATCAATCTTATGCTACTTGTGAATCTTGTCTCATGGGAAAGATGACAAAAACTCCGTTTTCTGGACACGGAGTAAGAGCAAGCGAGCTCTTGGGACTCGTACACAGTGATGTGTGCGGTCCAATGTCTACACATGCGAGGTGGTTATTCCTACTTCATTACTTTTACGGATGATTTCTCTAAGTATGGATATATCTTCTTAATGAAGCATAAATCCGAGGCCTTTGAGAAATTCCAAGAATACAAGAATGAAGTGGAAAAATAAACCGGCAAAAGTATCAAGACACTGAGATCTGATCGAGGTGGTGAATACTTAAGTGCCAAATTCCTAGATTACTTAAAAGAGAATGGAATTCTCTCTCAGCTTACTCCTCCATACACACCACAGCACAATAGTGTATCGGAAAGACGGAACCGAACCCTATTGGATATGGTACGTTCCATGATGAGTAACGCTAAGTTACCGCGATCATTCTGGGGATATGCACTAGAATCAGCTGCATATCTTTTGAACCGAGTTCCAACCAAGACTGTGCCTACCACACCATATCAGATGTGGAGTGGAAAGAAACCCTGTCTTAAGTATCTTAAGACATGGGGATGTCCATCTTTTGTAAAGAAGCAGCATGCGAACAAACTCGAGGCACGCTCAGTACAGTGTAAGTTTGAGGGATATCCAAAGAACTCCATGGGATATTGTTTCTATTACGCAGAGGAACAAAAGGTCTTTGTTTCTCAACATGCCCGCTTCTTGGAAACTGAATTTTTGGAAAATCAGAAGAGTGGGAGCGCAATAGAACTGGAAGAAATTCCAGAACCACAAGCTATTACTGAAACCTTGGTAGAACAAGAAGGTTCAGGAGAACCGGACATCCCAGCGCCACTCCGCAGAAGTAGTAGGCAGTCTCATCCACCTGATAGATGGGGATAGAGAGGATTGCGTCATTGATGATAATGACCCTACTAGCTTCCTGCAAACCATTCAGAGCGGCGACTCGGTAAAATGGCTGGATGCAATGCGGACCGAAATGGAGTCCATGTACACTAACAAAGTATGGACTTTGGACATTGCTCCAGATGGGGTAAAACCCGTAGGATGCAAATGGATCTTCAGAAAGAAGATTGGTGTAGATGGACAAGTTGAAACCTATAAGGCTAGACTTGTTGCAAAGGGTTTTCGTCAAAGACCTGGCTTGGACTATGACGAAACCTTTTCTCCAGTAGCTATGCTGAAATCCATTAGGGTCCTTCTTGCTATTGCTGCCTTCCACGATTATGAGATCTGGCAGATGGATGTAAAGACGGCCTTTCTAAATGGAAATTTGGAAGAAAGCGTCTATATGGATCAGCCAGAGGGATTCATTCAGAGTGGGAGCAGCGGTAAAGTATGCAAGTTGCTTAAGTCCATTTATGGACTAAAGCAGGCATCTCGGAGTTGGAACATCTGTTTTGACGATACTGTTAAGGAATTTGACTTTATCAAAAATCCAGATGAACCATGCATATACAGTAAGATTGTAGGGAGAGCTGTAGTATTCCTCGTCTTGTACGTGGATGACATTCTCCTAATAGGAAATGATATTCCTATGTTACAGTCAGTCAAAAGATTCTTGTCACATAAATTCTCCATGAAAGACCTGGTGATGCCACCTACATTCTAGGGATCCAGATCTATCGTGATAGATCTAAAAGGATGTTGGGACTTTCACAGTCCAGGTACATAGACACCATATTGAAAAGGTTCAGTATGGAAGATTCTAAGCGCGGTAACCTACCGGCTTGTCACGGAATCACCCTCTCCAAAGATATGTCTCCCAAGACTGATTTGGAAAGGGATCGCATGTCGATTATACCCTACGCTTCAGCGGTAGGCTCTATAATGTATGCGATGTTATGTACCAGACCAGATGTAGCATACGCATTGAGCGTAGTAAGCCGGTATCAAGCAAACCCAGGGGAGAATCACTGGATAGCAGTAAAGAACATTCTCAAGTACCTGAGGAGGACTAAGGAGATGTTCTTGGTGTATAGCGAAAAAGACCTCCAGATGGAGGCCTTTGCCGACTCCGGCTTCCAGAGTGACAAAGATGACTCCAAATCCATGTCGGGTTATGTCTTTACCCTCAATGGAAGGGTGGTCTGTTTAAAGAGTTCCAAGCAGGAAACCATTGCTGACTCAACGATGGAAGCGGAGTACATAGCTGCTTGCGATGCCGCAAAAGAAGCTGTCTGGATGAAGAAGTTCCTCACAGAACTTCAGGTGGTTCCTTCCAGTGTTGGTCCAATACCTCTGTATTGTGACAACAACGGTGCTATAGCTTTAGCGAAGGAACCCAGGTCCCATCAGCACATCTTAAGGCGGTATCACCTGATCAGGGAGATCGAAGATCACCGGGAGATCGAGGTGAAAAGAGTAGAGACGGAGAATAACATTGCTGATCCATTCACAAAGGCCATTCCTCAAACGCAGTTCGAGAGGCTATTCGAGATGATAGGTCTACGATATGCCAGCTCATGGCCCTAGTGCAAGTGGGAGATTGTTAGTGTATATGCCCTGGGGGCCATTATTGTATCATACTAGATTGTATATTACTTAATGGAAGCTTGGGATATTCACAGTTGTATATACAGTCTTGCTAAAAATGGTAGTATGCTACTTGGTTTGTGTCTACTTTAATATGTGCATATGTTTCTTGTAACGTATCACTTATACATATTAGTAGAGCCCATAGGTTCTTTGCTTGATTACCAGTGTTGTGATGGCAGTCACACTAGTGGGTGCTGGGTAGTCTATAAGCAACATCCTATACAGGTCCCTAGTCGTAGGATTATCGAGACAGGGCATCGATACTCCAGAGTAGACTAGTGTGTACGCTTCTCATCCCAGTTGGGGAGATGGTCTGTCCCATAGCTATCAGTACGTCATACTGGAGATAGTATACAGGTGCTCGTTAGGTTACGGGTACACCGGACAGGACTCGCAGGGGAATTGTTAGATGGTATTATACCCGTCGTCAGTTAACAGTTCCCAGGTGACATGAGTACAGCATAGTCCGCAGACTTGACACTACTACTTCGCCTCGAGTGTGTCTCACTGTTCTTAGATTGCTACCCTACCACGGCTCAAAGGAGTCGTGCAAACAGGTAGCAGTTGGGTGCAGTCCCGAGCACTTGGAGGCAGTAGTGGTTAGATAGGATTCGTTTCTCCAGGTATTGGGAGATGATATTGCGCTGTGTCAGAGAGCCATTACGCAAAGTCCTGGCCAGGGCAAGCGAGATATATTGGTAGGTTCCAGTAGCTTCTCAAGGTGTAATGGGCTTCGCTCCGACACGACTTATACCGCTATTAGGGGACTGACGCTTGCCGCCCCCTAGGCTTGATATGCGATAGTCTTAGACGAACAGACCGGACTGTATGGAGATTGTCACATCAGGCTCAGTAGGAGTTCGGATGATTTTCCTCATCGGTCTTCTTATCGACATCTATCTGGGGACCGTTACGTACAGCTCGTGCCGCTTGCGGTCTGTGGTTAAACCCACTGCCAGCGTAGTGTCGAGTCTTTAGAGTCCCACACAGAGAGTTTCCCTGCTCCAGGCGAAACGATATAGAGGTCGTATGGTTTTACGACAAGGGTTCGGACGCATACATGTGTTTACGCACGTACGACTTTTCGGACAGTTTTTACTAGCCGGCTTTGGTTTAAGCCAGATTTTAGTATCGGGTTATTGGATTTATACAGTCTAAAGTTTTTCCGCGTTTTCACGGATTGGAGGGGCGTTCTCGTAATTTGTCGAGAAGCTTCTAGAAGAGTGGTGACTTGGGGGGTAAGGTGGCATTGCATTAAATGAGATTAGTGACTCATTTGTGTGATTCATCCATGTCATTAATGCATCGTAAATGCTTAATGACTCATGGAGATGAATCACTCATAGATATTTATGAAATATGGTTGTTAATTCTATTATTTCATTTTTGGATAAATAAATAATACTTCATATATATTATGATAGATCATTATCTCATTTCATTCTCATCTTCACCTTCTCTCTCCTCAAGCTCTCTCATTCTTCAAACCCTAACCGTAACCGCTCATGAGTTGAGATCAAGGGTTAGCTAGACTAATACTTCCATAACCTCACTCTATATCCCCTAGGTAGCTTAGATTGGCATTTTAAGCAACCTTGTTATCTCAAGTTTAGAGATCAAGCTTGGAGAAAGAGCTTTCGGGTGGATCGTCTTTGACTCGAGGAGGACGTTGAGGTGCCGATGTTCCAAGGAACCTACGAGGAGTGGAGGACAGCGATGAAGACCCGAAGGACATGTAACGTGAGGTATAACTTCGAATCCGAGTAGTTAAACCTCAAGTAGTTTGTTAGTAACGGTTTAGATACGATTCATGCGCTCAAGTCCGTGTTACGAAGCTTTGATAATCGTTTTTCATATATTCCGCCTCCCCGCAAGTTCATGGGGTGCGTGACATGGACTTACACCTTCTGCACACCCCTTTAGGCCAAATGGTTTTCTTCCTTCCCTACCGTTCGGCACAAGCCTATGGTTTGGAAGAAGACTATCTAATAAGCATAATGGGTGTACTGTCTTAATCCTAGGAGCATTCGCAATACGAGAGAAGGTGAAGATAAAAGACAATCGAATAAACCTTATTCCTATTTCTCCTGAACCAGAATCCATTCCCGAACTGGAACAAGTTCCTTTCGAGTTTGTATATAACCATACGATAGAGTATCCAAATAACCGTGGATCTTTGTAGTGATACGGAGTGTCCTGGAGAAATACAAAGGTGAAGTGGGAGTGGTAATGAAATACTTGGTTTGGTCGTGAATAGCAGTCGCAATTTACTTTGCCCTCCTTCTAATCCCTTTATTTGTCTTAACTTAATACCTTCTGTACACCACACTTAGGCTAATCGGCTTTCTTCATTCCCTACCGGTCGGCACCTGCCTATGGTTTGGAAGAAGACTATCCAATTAGCATAATAGGTGTACTATCTCCTAAACCAAGGAGTACTCTCAACCTGAGAGAAGGTAAAAGGAAAAGACAACTGAATAGTGCAATTTGTTTTCTCCAGAACCGGAAACCATCCTCGAATCTGGAACAAGTTCCTTCGAGTTCGTATATAACCATACGATGGTTTTATCAAATGGAAGTGGACGTTCATAGTAATGCGGGGTGTTTTGGAGAAAAGGGTAAAAGTAGGAGTGGTAATGAGGTATGCAACTCTGACAATCCAAAAGTCAGTGTTTAAGAAGGTTCGGTCAACTTGGTCACTGAGTCATAGTCTAGGGTCGGGTCATGGTCGTTGCCAAAGAGAGAGAGAGAAAAGAAACACTCAGCGTGCACTCTAACCTAGATCAGAATGGTTATCAATTTATCTAATCAAGAAACCTCCCACTGTAACGTCAAATTCTCCTCCAAACCCGAAAGAAGAATTAGTCGGGATCACCCGAGGAGTAAACCAACTCATCAGTGGGAATCGGGATCCAACTATCATCGCATGATAACGTGACGGAATCCGCTTATGTTATCACACTCCAGAAGGTATGCGCATACCTGGCAAGTTTCAGTTTCTTTAGAAACTCCCAATGTGATTTTTACCCCATGCTCTTATGACTTTGACTAAGGCCAACAAATCATAAGTCACATGTCAAGTTCTACCCGTCATTGTCCAGGTTAATTTGAACCCACCCGTACATACCCTTGACGTAGGCCAAAATAGTAGTACGACTGTCCCAAACCAACGCATCTATATATACAACAGATAAATATCCGGCAGCTACCAATCACTATGCCTTGGCGTAGGTCAAAATACATAGCTTGAATACTACCGAACATTTAACTGAAATGACGGAGGGCTACGAATGGTTTCTGGCGAAAAACCTTTAACGTAATGAACTTGATATCGTTGAAGGAACCGGATAGCTTTTATAAAAATATAGTGACGAAAACCTTTGCTAAAGAGGTCACTCCCGGTGAAGGGATCTCGGCTCTTTCCCCGTAGAATGAGGTGCAGGATATTCCAACTGAATACCACTGTGCAAAGCAAAAGTAATCGACTATAGTGAAGTTATTGCCCTGACGCAAACTTCTGTCTAAGGGGTCACTCCCGGTGAAGGGATCTCGGCCCTTGCCTCGTCGACTGAGGTGCTGGATATTCATAACCGAATACCACTGTGCAAAACAAAAGAAAACGTCCTTGCAAAAACAGCTTTTTGAAAATTGTTCCAACATCAGAATAGGTTTATTTAGCTTGCATTGATCCAAATCAATGCAGTCCCATCAATTGATCACACCAATAAAGAACGAAAATAATGATGTACGTATATACCACCCGCATTCGCCACTGGGTCCCGTCATTACCCGTTAGGTTACTTAACTAACGACAAAGCGGGGACTGGACTAGCGCGGATGCAAAACATATGCAACATCTACTAGTATATATATCAATATATAATATTCGCTCAAGGCGTGATAAAATGCAACATCACAGAAATGTAACCAGCATCACAGAACAATACAGATATCTAGGATCCCCAGGTTTCATAGAGCCGCTGCTGAAACCCGACGTTCCCCTGGTCGTGTGGATAGCCTGTACAATGAAATCCTAGACCCCTATGGGCGCGGCAAGTTACCCGCCAAAACCTGAAGCGAGGCAGCCCCCTTCAGCAACGTGAATGGACCACCCAGCACTTCACGGAATCCGGTAACTTGGGCACCCGTCCTTGGGTCAACCTGTACCCCCTACGAGTGCTGCGAATAGCCCGCCAATTCTAGAGTAAAGCCCCCTCCGTCTCAATGCCATGAGATGCGGGCCCGTTGCCCTCTAGAACCCGGCTATCCGTGCACCCCTCCGCGGGGTAATCCTATTACAGAAAGTAAAATATACATACAACGGGTACATCGACCTCAGCCCGGTCTTGCCCCAAAAGAATAATATACAAACAGGCAGTAACGGCAGTCCACATGTCGGACGCTTGCCCCACAATATCAAATGTACATAATAAACCAAATTGTACTACCATTGCATCCAGGCTATCCACCACGACAAATCCACAACATCACAGCACAACACAGAACATCAACGTGAATGTCACGTTCGCAAATCCGTCTAAAAAGTCTATAGTAGTTAGACAGGATTTACCGATCAAATGACATTCACGATCGCAGATATAATGTAAATACTGTGAACTAACATATTTAAAATTTTCGATCGACTAAATTTACTGAAGTGGGCCCCAAGCACAACTGTAGCACTCAAAGAAAATCTGGGCCCAAAAATAATATTCCAAAACCCCCATTTTCAACTCAGGAATCACTGGAAAAATTTTTGTGCAGTGTTTCCTCTTTACTGCGGCGGAACCGCGGCCAAAGCAGGGGTACGGCCGCGGTTCCGCGGCTAAAGAGGAAGATCACTCCACGAAATTTTCCCAGATTCCATTAAAAACCCTGCCTGTATTTATGCAATGTATCAAATAATTTTTCGAGCCAAAAAAATTCGACAGGGAACTGAACCAGAAAATGCGGGTTTTCGGAAAATTCGTTCGATCGAATTTGTAAACACGTTAGAGCAAGCTAGACTAGGTTAATGGCGTGGCTCTGATACTAGTGTAAGTGCACGGCGGTGCCCCGACCGTCTGAACGAGGCCGGAATGCGGAAACGATACTTTTACAAAACTTGTAAACCGGCACCACCGTGCACTAAAAACCCGGATCGGGCCATTAACCTACTCCTAGCTAACTAGAGAAGGGGTAGAGAGATATACCGAGCGATCCGTGTCCTTCGGTCTTCTCGTCGTCGTCCCGATCTCCCCGCGGAATCTCCGATCTTCATCTCCTCGTCGGAAGGGCACCACATCGCCGGGTTCTTTTACGGGCTCCCACCTCTGGACCAAGGAAACTCGGGCACGAAGTTGGTGAGTCGACGTGTCCAAGAATGCTGTAGGATAGTGTAGAACTATATGTCTCATGGGGTTTATATGAAGTTGCCTTTTGGAAGTGTAGGTGGAGGGATGAACTTTGAAATGGTGCTATGGGATTTTGTGTGAGCCAAAGAGATAAAATCCCACTCTCAAATTTTTTGGACAGCCCCCATGCAAGTGTGGCCGGCCTTGGCTTCAAGAAGATGAGAAGAGGGAGTTAGCCAAAAGAATAATACAAGAGAGAGAGAGAGAAAAGGCTTATGATGATCAATCATGATCACAATTAGGTCTCACTCCAAAACCCATCACTCTCATCACAAAAGTCAAGCCATCATGAACAATCATGAACCAAGAAGTCAAATGGTGGTAGAATCATCATGAAACAATTTTTTACAAAAACAACCCTCCAAATTGCTAATTTGCACATTTGCAAATAAGCCCTCCTCCACCAATTTTCAGCCAAAGAAAGATACAAAGGAAAATGGCCGAAACGGAATGCAAACTGGCAACTTCAGAAAAACGATCCCGTAATAAATTACAGGAAAACCCCGCGACTGTATATACATACCCGCATTTGTATTCCGACCGAATACAAATGTAATGAGACAAAATCTACACTGTACAATACTAGGATCCGGCTTAAACCAAAGCCCGCTAGTATTATCCGTCCGATCATGATCCGTGCAATACCGCACGTATATGTTTGAACACTGCCATATCTCCATACGGCCTCTACAGCGTTTCGCCCGAAACTTGAAAAACGGTCTGTGGGGGA
Organism: Agapanthus africanus; assembly: GCA_030015575.1. Classification (NCBI taxonomy): domain Eukaryota; kingdom Viridiplantae; phylum Streptophyta; class Magnoliopsida; order Asparagales; family Amaryllidaceae; genus Agapanthus; species Agapanthus africanus. The sequence goes on from CM057337.1 coordinate 504,394,342, forward strand.
CTCTAAAGACTCGTCAATACTTTGGCTGTGGATTTAACCACTAGCACGTCTGAGGTATTAGCCATACGTAACGGGCTACCATGTATTGACCAAAAGGGACGTCGATGAGCGAACTCATCCTGACACCCTACTGAGCCTGTCAGTGACAATATCCGTACAGTCCGGTCCGTTCGTTTATGAGCATCGCATGGCGGGCCTAGGGGGTTGGTAAAAGTCAGACCCCCAAAAGCGGTACAAGTCGTATCAGAGTGTAGCCCAGAACACCCTGAGATACTACTGGAATACCTACCAGTAAATCTCCTGCCTTGGCCAAGGACTTCGTGTAATGGCTCTCCTAGACACAGCGCGACCTCACCCCCAATACCGGGAGAGACAAACCCCTGAAGATCCGCTCACTGCCTCCATGTGGCTTGGGACTGTACCCAACTAAAACCTGTTTGCACGTCTCCTTTGAGCGTGGTAGGGTAGTAATCAAAGCACAGTGGGAACTCACACGAGACAAATGACGATCTCAGATCGATGAACTAACATGTACACATATCACCAGGGAATTGCTATCTGACGTCTGGTATAAGACCAACTAGCATGTTCCTGGCGAGTCCTGTCCGGTGTACTCATAACCCAATGAGCACCTGTATACATCTTAGGTGAACCAACTGACACCAGTGGCTTGTGAGACCGGCCACCGCCCCTCTTCGGGGTCTCGACTGTATACACTAGTCTACTCTGGAGTATCGATGCCCTGTCTCGAAAACTCCCACGACTAGGGACCTTTTAAGGATGTGCTTATAGACCCCAGCTCCCACGTATATGATCTCCATCATACTGCTAGCCGTCAAGCAAGAATCCTAAGGGCTCTATCAATGCGCAATAGGGACTTGTAAGGTCACCTAAAGCAGTACACGATGATAAAGATAAACCAGATAGCATACTATCATCTTGAGTAAGACTGTCCTACCGGCATAGGTCCTCTCTCAATCATTGCAATCATGTGCCTGTGATCCAATAATTGACTCTAAGGGCACTATCTCCAACAATGACCACAGCTCCGTTTATTGGAAAGAGAGAAAGAGTTAGTGAACTCTTGGGATTGATACATGCTGATGTATGAAGGTCCCCTGTCTACACATGCCAAGACCGGTTCTTTGTACTTCCTTACATTCTCTGATGATCTCTCAAGATTCAGACATATGTTCCTGTTGAAACACAAGTCCGAACCTTTTGAGATATTCACAGAATATAAGTTAGAAGTAGAGAACCAAAATACGGATATAAGTATTATGTCCTTTGATGAGATTAGGGAGGAGAATACTTGAGCACGGAAATCCTGGACTATTCTAAAGGAGAATGAGATTCTCTCTCAGCATTACTCCTCCGTATACACCATAGCATGATGGTATATCGGGGCGGAGCAATAGCACCCTATATGATATGGTGTGCTCTATTATGAGTACTACTGAGTTTCCTAATTCCTTTTGGGAGTTATGCACTTGAGAAGCCGCATACCTATTGAATGTGGATTCAATAGTTTCCAACGAACCTCAGCCTCTGCGCCGATCTAGTAGGGTTCCTCACCCACCTGAAAGATACTTCGGTTTCTCTATGACAGTGGGAGCGAGGATTGCATCATGAGATGATGACCCAACTAGTTTCGATCAGGCCATCAGGAGTGAGACTCTGTAAGAATGGCTGGATGCTTAGCGATCTGAGATGGAATCCTTATACACCAACAAAGTATGGACTTTGGTTGCTTTATCTGAAGGGTTACTCATAACCTTTTCTCTCTTGATTATTCATCCAACCTCTCTTGGACTTTTGCCCACTCCCCTCACCACTTGAGGCCGGCCATGATAGGGCATGGGGCTGTCCCAATTTTTGAAGGGGATGGTTCTCATTTTCGCTTTGCACAAAATTCCATTTGGATCATCAAAACACTTCATATCATTCCTCCACCAACAATGGCAACTTCTTTGAAACCCCATGAGACCAAAAGCACTACACTATTCTACAGCAAATCTTGGGCACGTCGACTCGCCAACTTCGTGCCCGAGTTGCCTCGGTCCAGAGGTGGGAGCCCATAAAAGAAGCCGGCGACGTGGTGCCCTTCCGGCGACGTGGTGGAGACCGGAGATTCCGCGGGGAGATCGGGAAGACGACGAGAAGACCGAAGGACACTGATTGCTCGGTATATCTCTCTACCCTCTTCTTGTTAGCTAGAACTAGATTAATGGCACGATCCGGGAATATAGTGCGCGGTGGTGCCGGTTTACAAAGTTAAAGTAAATCATCGCTTTCGCATTTTGGCCTCGGATTGACGGCCGGGGCGCCGCCGTGCACTTACACTGGTATCAGAGCCTCGCCATTAACCTAGTCTAGCTTGGTCTAACGTGTTTACAAGTTCGATCGATCGGATTTTCAAAAACCGCATTTTCAATGTGCACCAGTTTCTATCGAAATTTTTTTAGCTCCAAAAATTTTTCAGGTTGTTTCAGAATACTGTGCAGGAAATTCTAAGACATCTGTGAAAATTTGGTAGAGTGATACTGTAGAACCGCCGCGGAACCGCGGCCAAAACCCCCTTGGCGCCGCGGTTCCGCCGCAGTTCAGTGAGTTCACTCCACCATTTTTCCACAGTGATCTTTTTACAGTGAAATTGGGGTTTTGGAATATTCTTTTTGGGTCATAAAGAGGTATACATCGCCTAATGCGACCTACTATAAATATCTTACTATATCTTATCTCATATCACGATCACATGTCAACCATTCAATGTATAACACTATTCACATGTAACGTCGTCCAAAGATCCGCTATAATATCAGGGCGTATCTCAAGTACGAATCCTGCCATATCACCGTTCTCGCGGTCTCAATTAGATCTTATCGACTCATCTCAATTCCCAAATACTATCCTCAAATCCAGTATGTGAACACATAGTCCCATACCCATGTGAACACATAACAATATAACCCCATATAAGCACATATGAAAGAAGAATGTATGCAAGTATGGGTGTGTGTGTAAATGTGGTGCAACCTTTACTCCAGGGTCTCGCAACACTAAACCTATCCAATCACACCTAAAATCTATCCTTATCATCAATAAACTCAACAATATATAAATAATCAATATATGTGTGTATACGTATTCGTATACATCACCACGAACTGCGGGGGTGCTATACGCCATCCACCCGACTTCTCCCCGTAGATATAAATCTACTCACCTGGTTCTCGCTCGCCGATGCCGACGTCGCCACGCGCTTGTTTGTCGTCTCGAAGTCCACATGGGGTACCTACATATCATAACGCACCGTATCGCATTAAAATCCGACTCATGACCAAAACGACACACGAATCCCACATAGGTCAAAACCTATCGTTGCTTTCACAGATCAACCCAAAAACCCTCGACGTCGGCGTACAAACGCCAAACCATCGAGAAAAACCCAAACACACCCATTTGCACATTCACAAACACTAAACATATATATGAAATAGGCTGAAATCATCAAAACCAATAAATTGATTAAATCGGTATATTTCCAAAAAGTCTAGTAAAGGGGGTCGTTAACCGTTTTACTACAAGTCTTGATATTTTAGCAAACTAGAGTTCACAATACTGACTAAATAGCCTAAATAGGCCACATAAATATTTACTATATTTTTAATCTTGCTAAATTTCCTTAAACCAAAATCTAGTAAGCACAATTACCCTTTTTGTTCAAAACTTGATGTTTTAACCGATAAAAACATTTTAACAAATTTTAGTGGCCATAATGCTCACTAATTAACATAATTAGGTCATACAAATATGCACTTCTATTTTATCTCACTAAAATATATACATTTAAAAAAAACTAGTTTGCAATTTATATAATTATTACAAATTTAATTTAACAAAAATGCAAACTTGCAACTAGATTAATTTTAGCAAGCAATTACATGTTAATCTACCCATCACTACCATAATCTAATAACCAAACCCTAATCTCCCTTCAAAACCATCCACTTGAAATTTCAAACTTGAATTCCAAACCCCTTTATTTGTTTTTTAAAACACCAATTTAAGCTTGATTTAAACATTCAATTAACAACTAACAAATATGGATGAATCTTTATACCTCATGATCAAGAGATCAACATGAAGATCATAGCTTCCAAAATGCCAAATTTCCTCCAAGATCCATGCTAGCTTGGGTAAAGAAATAATGGGTAGGAGTTAGATTTTGATTTTGTGGGATTTTTGAAGCATTTTGGATGATTTTTTTTTTATGGAGTTTTGAAGAGAAAAGAGAAGAAGAAATGGGGGCTGCTGCTGTTGGAATTTTCGGCCAAGGGGAATGGGGGAAAAGTGTGAGGGAATGATGAAAACAATTCCAAGTCAAAGCCCTCTCATATTACCATAATACCTTTACCTCAAAATAATATATATAAAACCCTTTTTAAACCATTTCCTTCACATGAGATGAAGACAAACAAGAGGGAAGAAAATATGGGCTGTTGATGGTGGTGGGGCCGGACATGGTGGAGGGGTGAGAAAATGTGAGAGGTTACAAAGAAATTTCATGCAAAAAGACCCCCTCAAGTTACCAAATTGCAAGTTTTAGTTAAATTATTTAAATTTTAGTTTTCCCTTAATTATAACCAATTAGAACTTGAAATAAATTGCTAAAAATTTATATTACTAACTAGATTCTAGTTGTCATGGTTCTATAGGGTGTAATTAGCCTATTCAAATTTGTATTTATCCCTAAATTAATGTATTTTTAACAGCTTAAAATAATATTAAAATAATTAATTTCGGAAAAAATTTCAGAAATTTAGAAATTTTACCAGGGGCTCAACAAACACCAAATACTAGCAATTACATAGCTAGAATATGTATATTTAATTTTATATTAAAGATATTTACATTTTGACTTTTTACGGAAAACCCCTTATTTTACCGATTTTCCGAAATTTCACCGAAACGATTTTCAAAACGTTACAATCTTCCCCCTTTAAAGAAATTCGGTCCCCGAATTTAATTTAAAACTCCCCCCAAATACTAAAACATTTCAGCAAAACCATCAAGTCGTCGGGGCTCCGAAATCATAAATACATAAAACAAATCGTAGCGCAATGCATGCGCATGAAAATTGAGCATATAACTCAAAATCAAAACTCCGTCAAGCATCCCGCAATCATCGGAGTCATGGGGAAGACATCAATACCAAATCCAAAGCAAAACCAATATGATATTACTCGAAACTATACATGTAAATATCAAATCTATATATGCAAATATCTTAAGGTAATGCATGCCAAATCTACTAAATTCGATGTGCAATACGCATAACACTGCACAGTGGCGGACGTCTATCATAAGAAAATAACCATATACATATATACCTTTTGTTTAATGTGCATGTTCCGCCGTTTTTGAAAATAATTTAGAAGGATTTCCTTGTTTTAGACGTTTCGTGTCATATCAGACACGTAGGTAAATACTGAGACTATAGTTCGCTTTTTGGAAATCCCTTGAAATCTATCAATGCATGCAAAATATATTCAGGTACTGTCCTCTGACTAGTCCTGCTCCGTACAAAAACACATAGCCAATATCATAAAAACGTACTGCCCCATAAGAAATCAATCACAAAATATGCATATGAATACTACGTGCGTCTGGTGCGCACGAAAATCAAAATCCATGGATGTGCCATACATGTGCACAAAACAACATCAAGGTGCAACGGGTGTGCACGAAACATCTGTCATAGGCAACGTGTGTGCCTGAAAGCAAAATCAGGTGCATCTGACATGCACGAAAAATCTCGATTTAATGTATCTGGTGTGCACTAAAATCGCATCTCAAAACATGCGCTCAACGTGCTCGAAAATCCAAATCCGGTGCATCCATGATGCACGAAATCATGAAATCCAATATCAAGCGCTGAACATGCGCAAAATCCAATCAGGTGCATAAGGTGCACAAAACAATATCGAATATCACAATTGAAATCGAAGTCCAGTGCATCTAAGTGCACAAAATGCGTATCACTGCACTACAAGCATATGTGAACTATACCGAGTGCAAAAACCAAAGCGTGTGTGTACATATGCACAAAATCAACTCACTGTATGAAACCCATATAATCATAAACATGTGAAATCAAGGCACGAAAACGATATCAAGTGCAACAACTGTGCAAAAAGAATCGTAAATACTCAGTAAGTGCAACCATGGTGCATGAAAACAAATATCATGAAACTCAATCATCAAAATCAGTCATGCGAATAGATCACCCATAATACCGAAATCAAGTATGGCGGAATAGTCCCGCTCAAGCACATCCTCTAAGAGTCTCTGACCAACTGTCGTGGTCACTCATAGCATATCTCGTCGACGATCCTGAACTCTGGCCTGCTGGTGTATGTAACATGACCCCTCCTGGGTCCAAGTCTTCTCGTAAATTATTCCAGAAAGGTCCTGTTGAGGTCTCTCCCAAGTCTCGTTTCTACCGAGCTGCCCAGAAGTCATCATCCTTTTACTATATCTATTTCTTGTTCCAGAACGGTTGCATACTCATCACGACTCCTCCTGGAATATATATATCCGTAGTCAACGCTCCTGCTTGCGTATCATATCTTTGATGTCGGCGGAGTGGAACGTCACCTCATCAAGATCTCGTACGAACCTCTTACTCCACTTTTCTCTAATGTCGACTGCTTCGGACTCGCCTAGTCGTGGCTGCATGGACCGAGCTCCAACGGCTATCCTCGTAACTGGAGTCTCCCAAGGAATGCATCTCACCACCTAGCATCCGAATGAAGTCGAACCATCCGATCGATTCGTCAAAACCTCATAATCCCCCAAGAGCTCAACATCTTGGGTACAGTTTAACAGTATCGAGTACATACCACAGTATCGATGGTCCAGCCTTAGAAGGGCAAACCCAAGCCTCACTAATAGCGTCGCGGAACTGCCGCAAACCCTAAGGTTCAAAGGCTTTCACATGGTCATTAAGTCGAGTTAGGGTTTCATTCTTCTAGAGGGTCCATAGAATTGCCTGCATGCTCTTCCGAATACTTTAAACTTGGAATAATAGGCTTCTGACATTCGATCATCTCTATCGACTCTCAACGTATCCGCGTGAAGTCGTCTCTAACTGAAATCAATCTATCTGATGACCTCGCATCGGGGTAGCGAACGAACCACATGTCCTAGTCATTCATCCTCGGTGACTAGCGACTTTCTCTCATCTCTTAGTACAACTCGTACTGCAATAGCTCCAACATCTGGGCGATATCTCGTCGTTCGCAGCAACAACTGGCTCACTCGCCTGCACGCTGAACAGTGCCTCAATCATCATGAATAAGCCATACATCAACGGTCATCAAAATCCGACTGGCCTCTGTCGGTGGCCCAATCCTCTGGTGCCGATCAGCATATCCGAGTAACCTCATACAACGATCCATCCCACGCTCGTGGCGCGAAAATACAATAAAAAGACACATCTCTGCAATCGTGTGTCGCCGGAATTACGCCCTGGTCAGTCCTCATTCGTGACGAGCTCGTGGTGACCGCAACTCTAGCCGTAGCTCTCCCTGCCCGTGATCATGGCAGCAAACCATAATTGGTACCGATGAGGCTAGATCATAAGAAAGAATATAATACCGAACAAAGAAATATACATCCTAAGACTTCTTAAGTGGAGTAGCGTATCGTAAGTATGCCGCGGAACATACCCACGGTACGTCACTCTACTTTAGTCACCTACTCCATCAACCAAGGGTCATCCTACGCTCCGAAGGTAAACCTAACGCTCTGATACCAACTTTGTCACGTCCTGAAAGTACGGAACATGACCGGCACTTAAACTACGAGACGTCTCGAGGCGTACGTAATCTAAGTAAGTCGAAAACCCAGAAAACCAAACCAAGAAAAGTAGTAGAGTGAAGGAAAACCAATATAAATCAAGTATTTTAAATAGCATAAGCCGAATTATGCGTTTTTAAAAAACATCAAATATTTCCTGAAAATTTCGGCAGAGTCTCATTTGAAAATACTGGCTCCCAAACGAGATACAACATGAATAGTATACGAAATCAGACAAAAAGGGCATCCCCAAGCGGGCTTCGTCAATCGACGGTCACAACCACACAAGCAATATAATATACAACGCCAAGGGCGAGGATCAAAACTCAAAAGGAAACTCCATAGAAATATAACGCGCGACTCTGAGGTCGAAAGAATAAACATCACTGGTCTCTATCTCTGAAATAAATACATGTTTGGTTGATGGAATTTACTAGATACAACTGAATAATATTATACAAAGTATAATGATGGGTACGATACCAATAAACCTACCTACTAGCAAAATCACCCGAAGGAAGCAGTGCTATCAAAGCCGTAATGAAACTTGTACGGCAAGACCTGCAAGAACTGTGGCACAACGGGGGTGAGTTGCCAACTCGTGAATAGAAAAAAACATCTACGAACAGAAATCGCATGAACAACGCAATCCTAGGTCATAAGATCGTAATATATCCTCAAATATATAACATGCAGCCTATAACAATGGCTAAGGTATATATCTAACCCGAGTGTAATCCCATGTGCCCGTGTCAGTACCTCAGGTAGCAATATATCATATGGATGATGTATGAATGCATGAAACAGAATGCATGTACTGAAGAAAACTGCTTTCATAAATTAGTGAGATTTCTGTATCTTTATAAAAACGAGGTATCATAAATGAAATCAGCATAAACAGTGCCAAGCATCGACACAAAACAAATATCCAAATATCTCGATATCTCTGTATCGCAATCTCTGTACCTCAATATCTCAAATATCTTTGTATGTCTCAATCTCACTATCTAGGGCGCCGTCAGTCCAGACCGGCCCCTACCATCAATCTCAAGACCACGACGGTATCCTCCGGATATCCGACGCGTCGGGTAATATCACCGGTAGGTAGTGCTTCCCTGCCAGGCTCAACGTCAGCAACACGACCTTCTTGCTCCGGGTACCTTACCGGGTCCACCATGTACCCGAAACGGTTCATCCAACTCCTCGAATCGGGTCTCGAAATCCATCAGCAAACTCATGGTGGACGACTCATACATCATGGGAAAACCGCACTTTTCTTTAAAAAAAAAGAAAGAATTTTATAAGTGTTTTTGCAGTTTTCCCCCAAATCCAGGAATTCTCATGAAAATCCGAATCCAAATCCTCAATAGCATGTAAACAGTGAATATAGACATAAAAATCCATGAATGCGGCATATCAATGAATAATAACATGCATGAAGTAGCAAGTAATAACTACAATGTCTAAACTAGCATATAAGGCAAGTACACTAATATCATGTCTAAACTATTAGCTAACAACCTATGTCAAATGAAATAGTATTTTCTAAAGTGTTCGTGACATGGCAATTACCGATGAAGATGTGTATGAGCCGGCAAGTAAGTGTACGTGGTACATACGCGTCATCGGTAATGGTGTTGGTGTCCTAACAGCATGATATCAACAATAGAATATGAATCATAATGTAAGCAGGCGAGGCGGAGCGAACAACAATAATGAGCGGGAGCTGAATACTAGATACAAGACAATTAATATGGGCTAACAACTACACTAAACTATAGGGCTAAGCTGTCAAGCTAAACTAAAGGTAAGGAAACCGCCTAACATCTGAGTCGATATATATATATCTTAGTCGGTGATCCCGCCTCGATAATATCACATCCGATACCATATCTATAATCAAATATTCCCAAGTCGAGTGTGCGGATCAAACATCAATATATAGCTCATACGTAAATCCGTCATACGGCATCCCAAATCTGGGTACGGGTCAATATCACATTATTCATCTGGTATCCTCTTTATCCAAGATCATAATCTGGGTACTGATCTACGTCTAGTACGATACTAATATCATCAATATAGTCATGATCTGACTGCTGATCTACAGCCTCATACAAACCGATATCATCATCATGTATCGTCATAAAGAGGTATACATCGCTTAATCCGACCTATTATAAATATCTTACTATATCTTATCTCATATCACGATCACATGTCAACCATTCAATGTATAACACTATTCACATGTAACGTCGTCCAAAGATCCGCTATAATATCAGGACGTATCTCAAGTACGAATCCTGCCATATCACCGTTCTCGCGGTCTCAATTAGATCTTATCGACTCATCTCAAATCCCAAATACAATCCTCAAATCCAGTATGTGAACACATAGTCCCATACCCATGTGAACACATAACAATATAACCCCATATAAGCACATATGAAAGAAGAATGTATGCAAGTATAGGTGTGTGTGTAAATGTGGTGCAACCTCTACTCTAGGGTCTCGCAACACTAAACATATCCAATCACACCTAAAATCTATCCTTATCATCAATAAACTCAACAATATATAAATAATCAATATATGTGTGTATACGTATTCGTATACATCACCACGAACTGCGGGGGTGCTATACGCCATCCACCCGACTTCTCCCCGTAGATATAAATCTACTCACCTGGTCCTCGCTCGCCGATGCCGACGTCGCCATGCGCTTGTTTGTCGTCTCGAAGTCCACATGGGGTACCTACATATCATAACACACCGTATCGCATTAATATCCGACTCATGATCAAAACGACACACGAATCCCACATAGGTCAAAACCTATGGTTGCTTTCACAGATCAACCCAAAGACCCTCAACGTCGGCGTACAAACGCCAAACCATCGAGAAAAACCCAAACACACCCATTTGCACATTCACAAACACTAAACATATATATGAAATAGGGTGAAATCATCAAAACCAATAAATTGATTAAATAGGTTTATTTCCAAAAAGTCTAGTAAAGGGGGGTCGTTAACCGTTTTACTACAAGTCTTGATATTTTAGCAAACTAGAGTTCACAATACTCACTAAATAGCCTAAATAGGCCACATAAATATTTACTATATTTTAAATCTTGCTAAATTTCCTTAAACCAAAATCTAGTAAGCACAATTACCCTTTTTGTTCAAAACTTGATGTTTTAACCGATAAAAACATTTTAACAAATTTTAGTGGCCATAATGCTCACTAATTAACATAATTAGGTCATACAAATATGCACTACTATTTTATCTCACTAAAATATATACATTTAAAAAAAACTAGTTTGCAATTTATATAATTATTACAAATTTAATTTAAGAAAAATGCAAACTTGCAACTAGATTAATTTTAGCAAGCAATTACATGTTAATCTACCCATCACAACCATAATCTAATAACCAAACCCTAATCTCCCTTCAAAACCATCCACTTGAAATTTCAAACTTGAATTCCAAACCCCTTTATTTGTTTTTTAAAACACCAATTTAAGCTTGATTTAAACATTCAATTAACAACTAACAAATATGGATGAATCTTTATACCTCATGATTAAGAGATCAACATGAAGATCATAGCCTCCAAAATGCCAAATTTCCTCCAAGATCCATGCTAGCTTGGGCAAAGAAATAATGGGTAGGAGTTAGATTTTGATTTTGTGGGATTTTTGAAGCATTTTGGATGATTTTTTTTTGATGGAGTTTTGAAGAGAAAAGAGAAGAAGAAATGGGGGCGGCTGCTGTTGGAATTTTCGGCCAAGGGGAATGGGGGAAAAGTGTGAGGGAATGGTGAAAAAAATTCCAAGTCAAAGCCCTCTCATATTACCATAATACCTTTACCTCAAAATAATATACATAAAACCCTTTTTAAACCATTTCCTTCACATGAGATGAAGACAAGCAAGAGGGAAGAAAATATGGGCTGTTGATGGTGGTGGGGCCGGCCATGGTGGAGGGGTGAGGAAATGTGAGAGGTTACAAAGAAATTTCATGCAAAAAGACCCCCTCAAGTTACCAAATTGCAAGTTTTAGTTAAATTATTTAAATTTTAGTTTTCCCTTAATTATAACCAATTAGAACTTGAAATAAATTGCTAAAAATTTATATTACTAACTAGATTCTAGTTGTCATGGTTCTATAGGGTGTAATTAGCCTATTCAAATTTGTATTTATCGCTAAATTAATGTATTTTTAACAGCTTAAAATAATATTAAAATAATTAATTTCGGAAAAAATTTCAGAAATTTAGAAATTTTACCAGGGGCTCAACAAACACCAAATACTAGCAATTACATAGCTAGAATATGTATATTTAATTTTATATTAAAGGTATTTACATTTTGACTTTTTACGGAAAACCCCTTATTTTACCGATTTTCCGAAATTTCACCGAAACGATTTTCAAAACGTTACAATATTTATAAAACCACTTGGATTCCTTCAACGATATCAAGTTCATTACGTTAAAGGTTTTTCGCCAAAAACCAGCCGTAGCTTTCCGTCATTTCGGATAAATAGGGCATAGTATTCATGCGGTGTTTGTTGGCCAAAGTCAAGGCATCGTGTGCGGTAGCTGTGTGTTGCTTGTCCATTGCATGGATATGCATTGGTTTAGGACAGTCGTACCACTTTGTTGGCCAAAGTCAAGGGTGTGTGCGGGTGGGTCTAAATCAATCAGGACAATGACTGGTAGAACTTGACTTGCGGGTTATGATTTGTTGGCCAAAATCAAGGTCATAAACCGTTTGGGGTAAAAATCATATCGGGAGTTTCAAACATACACGAAACTTGCCAGGCTTGCGCATACCTTCTGGAGTGTGGTGACTTGAGTAGCTTCCATCAGGTTATCATGCGATGATAGTTGTATCCCGATTCCCACTGATGAGTAGGATTACGCCTCGAGTGATTCCGACTAATTCTCCTTTTGGGTTTGGAGGAGAATTCGAGAAAACAGTGGGAGCCATCCTGATTAGATAAAATAATTAACCATTCTGATCTAGGTTAGAGTGCACGCTGAGTGTTTCTTCTCTTTCTCTCTCTGGCTGCGACTATGACCCGACCCTAAACTAAAACTCATGAACCAAATTAACCGAACCTTCTTAAAACATTTTGGCTTTTGGAATGTTACGGTGTCGCATACATCATTGCCACTTCTTTATCACCTTTGCATTTCTCCAGAACACTCCGTATTACTACGAACATCCATTTCCTTTGGATAAATCCATCGTATAGTTACATACGAACTCGAAGGATCTTTTTCGAGGATGGATTCTGGTTCTGGAGAGATTGAATCGGATTATTCGGTTGTCTTTTCTCTTTACCTTCTCTCAGGTTGCGAGGGCTCCTAGGATTAGGAGAGGGTACACCTATTGAGCTTATTGGATAGTCTTCCTCCAAACCATAGACAGGTGTCGAACGGTAGGGAAGGAAGAAAACCAACAAGCTTAACTGTTGTGTACAGAAGGTAATAAGTAAAGACATATAAAGAGATTAGAATAATGGTAAAGGAAATTGCGATCACCATCATTCACGACAAAGTACCCCTGCCACTCCTACATCCACTTTGCTTTTCTCTAGAACACTCCGTATCACTACGGATATCCACTTCCATTGGATATGCCATCGTATAGTTACATACGAACTCGAAGGAATTTGTTCCAGATTCGGGGATGGTTTCCGGTTCAAGAAAAATTGGATAGGATTGTTCAGATGTCTTTTCTCTTTACCTTCTCTCAGGTTGCGAGGGCTCCTAGGATTAGGAGAGTACACCTATTACGCTTATTGGATAGTCTTCTTCCAAACCTTAGGCTGGTGCCGAAGGGTAGGGAATGAAGAAAATTAATTAGCGTAAAGAAGGTGTACAGAAGGTAATAAGTAAAGACATAATAAAGGGATTGGAGTGAGGGCAGGTAAGTATATGGTTACTATCATAATTCATGATAATGGAAGAGGCGTTGCTAGGAATACCAGTTAACCCTTTTGAAACATTTTCATGTTTCAGTTTTACTATGCGATGTTAATTGAAAACTGTTTTCCCAATAAGAATCTAACTCTAGAGTATGTATTTACCAGATCAGTTTCTCACATCTGTATGTTATTACAGATGGTAAGTGGGAGTATGATATTGAGAATTGGGTGATTAGATCCTCATTATATCGGAATTCGTAGTAATTGGTGATATTTGAGGAAATCATCTGGATTTTGCCAGATGGAAAATATTTGGTTTTGAATATCCGTTGTTACACACCAATTTCAAACTGATATATCTGTACATTTATTTTATAAAGTGAGATATAACTTTTTGATATTGTGTTTATGACATTTACCTATATCAGTTGGTGATTAGGTAAGGTGCATTCAACAGCGGTGTAACTCTTCTTAACCAAAGTACAGTTTTTCAACCTACGACGCACAGGGTTTGAGTTGTTGAACTCAGGGGACTTATACAAAGTATTGTATGTTGTCCAGTGTATATTAGGACAATGGGGCTGGTACTCGTACTATATTCTGTTTACTCATGACTTCTCTTATTTTAGACAGGTATTTCGATGAAATGCAAAGTCCAGATATTGAGAAGTTATAGGTATAAGAATAAAGTAGAGAACCATTTGTTAGAAGTATCAGGATTCTTCGAGGAAGTCGAAAATGTAGATACTTGTGTTTGGTATTCTGTTGATAGTAATGGTTTTGAGAACTTGCTTCTCTTTCGGGTTACTCATATATAGATGCACTCTTAGATGAGTAATGCTGATTGTCCTCTTTCCATTTGATTGATATGCACTGGAGACAGCTGCATGATTTTGAATCTGGTTCCAATTAAATTAGTGCTTTTGTTTCTATATTAGATATATATAGAATCAATTTGTATCTTAACGATGTTAAAGTATAGGGAGTTGTCCGGTTGATGCTTAAAACCAGAATCCGGATAAACCAAAGGCACGTTTCAGTAATGGCTGTTTGTGGGCTATCCCGGGCTTTGACGAGGGATAACTTTCTACCATCAGGAAGATCAATATTTATATTGTTCTTGACTCCCCACAGTTTTAGTAAAATAGACTTTTTCAGAAAAACACAAGTGGGAGTATGGTAGAACTGGAAGTTATTCCAGAACCACAAACGATTACTGGAAATTTAATAGAACCTAAGGATTCAATTGGATTTGATGTTCCATTAGCCACTCCGCAGATTTTTGTGGGTAACCTCAGGCACCCGAAGGTATTTTGGTCTTCTCAGAGACGGTGACAGGGAGGTTCTTGTTTACCCAAACTTGTCATTGTTGCTGTTCTAGACTATAAGACCTGGCAGGAGGATGAGTATAGCGTTCTAAACTAGTTTTAGAAGTGTACATATATATATGATTCTGCCAGAGGGTTGTTGTAGTCAGTAGGAGCAGCGGAAGCATAGTAGACAAGTTGCTTATGTCTATTTATAGACTAAAGAAGGTATAGCGGAAATAGATCATCTATTTTTGATGTGACAGTCATAGGTCTTGACTTCATCAGAATGGGAGATGGATCTAGTAAGAAGGTAGTAGGGAGTGATGTCCAGGTATTGGGATGACATGCAATTGATAGGAAAAGATATTCCTATACTACGATCAGTTGTACTATGGTTGTCACAATGTTGTTTCTCCACACAGGATATGGATGTAATACCAGGGTTTCTGGATACTAGATCTATGGTTTTAGATTTAGATTTGGGAAGTATCCCAATCTGGGTACTTTGACATTATTCTAAAGTAATTTTAGAATGTACGACTCCTGACATGGTGGTGTACCTGCAGGTGATGGAGTCACCCTCTCTAAAGGCGTTTTACGGACTAAAGGGGAGAGGGATCTGCATGATTAGCTTATCACTTCCTTAGGAAATTGAGTTAATCATGAAATATCAAGTACCACACCAGATGTTGTTTTTGCACTAGCTGCAATAAACATATATTAATCCAATCCTGGAGAAATATTGGGAAGCGGTTATGAACATAAGTGAATATTCTTGGGATATGGTAACGGCAGCCTCCTTCAGGAGACGGTTATCATATCAGGCTTCCAAGGTGACCTGGATGACAGAATGACTGTCAGAGTTATAGTTTTCCTTCTTTTAAGGGACAATATGTTGGATAGGTGGTCCAAGTAAATTCTGAGGAATGGCATGGCACAGAATACTGA
This sequence comes from Agapanthus africanus, assembly GCA_030015575.1. Taxonomy (NCBI): domain Eukaryota; kingdom Viridiplantae; phylum Streptophyta; class Magnoliopsida; order Asparagales; family Amaryllidaceae; genus Agapanthus; species Agapanthus africanus. The sequence goes on from CM057337.1 coordinate 504,410,411, forward strand.
TTAAATTCACGGACGATACAATCTAAGAAGTTTTATGGATTTGGAATTCATTTGTGAACTGGGTCCCATCAGATATCCAGAAAATTTCTAAGACGGATATTGCTGATTTTGGGAGATAGCTTTCTCCGCGAAGTTGAGATATAGAGAGATACAGAAAGAAACATTGGAGCGGATCCACTCACTGAGGCTATTTCTCGAACGCAATCATTTTCGCAAACGGGCTTTACGAAACTGATTAGTAGAGAAGTTGGGTGTTCGGTATCACACGGGCTGTGAGTATGCGACATCGCAATAATTGGCCTTAAGTGCAAGTGGGAGATTGTTGGCTATAGTGCCCTCAAGGCAATTATCATAGTCGCAAACTTGTGATTATGATGATTGAGTGAGGACCTATACCGATAAAGCAGTCTTACTCAAGATGATAGTATACTATCTGGTTTGTCTTTATCATCATGTACGTGTTGATAGAGCCCATAGGATTCTTGCTTTACTGGCAGCATTATAATGGCGATCATATATGTGGGAGCTGGGGTCTATAAGCACATCCTTAAATGTCCCTAGTCGTAGGAGTATCGAGACCGGGCATCGATAATCCAGTGTAGACTAGTGTATACTGATCGAGACCCCAACGAGAGGTGGCGGCCAGGTCTCACAAGCCATTGGTGTTAGTTTGTTCACCTTAGATAGTATACAGGTGCTCATTGGGATATGAGTACACTGGACGGACTCGCCGGGAACCTGCTTGTTGGTATTATACGTATTTTGAGATAGCAGTTCCCAGGTGACATGTGTACAGGTTAGTCTGTTGACCTGAGATCGTCATTTGTCTCGTGTGAGTTCCCACTGTGCTTTGATTACTACCCTACCACGGCTCAAAGGAGTCGTGCAAACAGGTTTTAGTTGGGTACAGTCCCGAGCCACATGGAGGCAGTGATTGGATCGTCAGGGATTTGCCTCTCCCGGTATTGGGGGTTGATGTCGCGTTGTGTACGGATGGCCATCACCATAAATCCGTGGCCACGGTGGACGACAATTATCGATCCAGGATCGATAGTTTCTCGGGTGGTGATGGGTTTCATACCGACACTAAATATCGTGTTATTGGGGGTCTGACTTTATCCACGCCCCTAGACTCGATATGCGATACTCTTAGACGAACAGACTGGATTGTACGGATATTGTTACTATCAGGCTCAGTAGGGGTTCTGCATGAGTTTGCTCGTCGGCCTCCCTTTCTCTCAATACCTGGGTAGCCGTTACGTACAGCTAGTGCCGCTGACATGCTTGTGGTTAAACCCACTGCCAGCGTATTGACGAGTCTTTAGAGTCCCATACAGAGGGTTTTCACGGTTCAGGAAATATGGTGTACATGGAGTATGTTGGTACATACAGGTGTCCGATTAAATATGTGCATGCTGCGCAGACTTTAATCGGACGGTTGATAATACTAGCGGCTTAGGATTAAGTCGGATTATTGAATCGGGTTTTGATTTAATAATTTACATATGTATTTATATATATGTATTCTAGTATTATTGTTCGCTATTTATTTTCTCTCTTGGCTATTCGTATTTTTGTACAAATACGTGTATATGTATTTCGATACATGTACCGGGAAGTATTCCGTATTTTATACGGAATAGCTTCTAGAAGATGCCACCTCATTTATATGATTTTCTATTTATGGAAATTCATTTGTTTTATAAATGAGGTGAAGGGTGTGAGGTGGCATGAACATGGAACAAGGCATGGTTCAAAGTATGGTGTGAATTATTTTATTGTAAAAAGGAAAATGAGATTTTTGATGGGAAAGAGAGAGAGGGGGCGGCCAATAATTTGAGGTGGGGGTTCATTTCATTTTGTATGATTACATATTACATATGCTAGCCCGCTCTCTCACTCTCTCAAGTTCACAAAGACTTAGCCATTTTTAGTTCATGCCAAAGTTTTCCTCACTTCTTTCATCTTCTTCTTGCATTGCTCCATGAGCATATGGGTAGAGAGAAAATTGTAGTGACACTTTCATACACCCCCACTCTCCATCGCTAGAGACTTTGGAGCGTTGATTGTCTCGTTTGTCGAGGCTGGAGCTTGCGCCGTTTCCCTCAGGTGGATCATCGGAGATGGAGGAAGACCGGCAACCAAACATCATCAAAGAATCACTAGGAGCATGGAATTAAGACCGAAGGACACGGATCAACTCGGTATAATGATTCTAACTCTTAGTTTAGATTGCTAGTTTAGGGTTTAAGGTCGATCCGTAAATCGGGCAACGGTAGCGCCAGTTTAATAAATTTTTGTTCCGCATTTTGGCCTCGTTTCGATGGACGGGGCGCTGTTGTGACCCTTCAGCTATAATCTTTCCAAACCCTTTTACAGATTGCTAGAATACGGTTAATGGAATGATCCGGGTATTTGGTTGCGGTAGCACCAGTTTTGTAAAAAGTTTTTGTTCCGCATTTGGCGTCGGTTTGACGGCCGGGGCGCTTCCGTGGCCCAACATCATCAAAAGCATGGATTTCGATAAATTGTAGTTCTAAGATGGAAGTGTAGAGGTCAAAGAGATTGGGATTGGTTTCACTTGGAAGGTGTAGGGTTCCCAGGCACTCAAATGAGGTCTCACGTGGCATCAACCATGCCAATTTCAAATTTTACGGGTGCCGAGAAACCCTAATACGGATCGTTAACTAGATATATAGGCGAACACATGCAACTAGTTAACAATTTAACTAAAAGAACGGAAATACAACCTTTGTAGATCCGGTCCTCCACCTCCATAGCTCCGCAATGAAGTCCCCTTGCTGTCCAAATGGAAACCCGGGCTCTAGCGTCGGCTTCATCGGAGAAATGGGCGGGCAAGGTCGTCGGCTTCGTGCCGAAGATGATCTACGTCGAGGCATCACTAGATCAAGCTCCCACTTCACCAAGTCATGAAACTTGTGAAGAAAACACCCTATACTACTTGGCAAGAGGTAGAGGATGAAGAAATAGGAGGTGGGTTCACTTTAGAATTGGATTTCTCACTCTTTTTCATCAATCACCATTGATGGTCAAGCTTTTTCTTCATGAAGTGAAGAAGAAGAAGAAGATAATGAATATGATAAGTTAATCCAAAAAAGAAAAGAAAATCAATACTTATCATATGCTAACCTTAGTTAGGTGTAGAGAATAGACTAGGGTTAAGTGGAATGGTTAGGGTTAAGCATGAGACAAAATGGTCACTAAGTCAAAGCTTCATGAAGCTTCATAATACAAACAAAGTTAGCAACCATTTTTTCTCTTTATGCTTTTCATTTTCCATAAAAAATAAATCAATAAATAAATGAATAAGAAAATGAAAGGAAAACCCTAACCATTACACAACCATGGTTTAATCTTTACACATGCTCAAGTTAGCATGTATCATCAAACATGATACAAACTTGTGTACAAAAGTATATCACATATACCACTTGCACAATTCAAGTGAGAAAATCCATTTAAAGTGAACCAATACTAGTTAATGCAAAGTAATATATTAAATATATAATTATGCATTAAATCATTAAATCAACACTTGATTTAACGATCCGGTCATATCGCATACAACCTGACTAATATCCAATGTATCGGCTTATCGAATCAACCCTTGATTCGATAACTAGGTTATATCGCATACAACCATTCGATACATTCATCGCGAGAATGAAATACGGTATCACATACACGCATTATTCTCGGTCCCGCACATACCTCATATGCGCTCCTATTTCGTTTCGCTTGAGCCAGGAAACCTCTGTGTAGGACTCTAAAGACTCGTCAATACGCCGGCAGCAGGTGATGATCATATCAAACACCCACAAGCCGCAAGCGGTCTGCTAAACGTAACGGCCACCCGGGTATTGAGCGATCAGAAGATCGACGAGCAAGCCCGCTCACACTCCTGTGAATCCAACCAGTAACACTTACCGTACAGTCCGGTCTGATCGTCTGATATGTCGCATATCTCGCCTAGGGGTGGTAAACGTCAGACCCCAATAGCTTGATAAGTCGTGTCGATATGAGGTCTATAACAGTTCGAGAAACTACTGGTAACACTTACCAGTAAATCTCAGCAACCCTGGCCAGGGATTTCCGGTTATAGCCAATCGAACACAGCGCAACATCAACTCCCTATACCGGGAGAGACGAATCCCCTCCTATCGCTCATTGCCTCCATGTGATTCGGGACTGTACCCAAAAACCACCGTTTTGCACGCCCTCTTGGACGTGGTAAGGTGGAAATCAAAGCACAGTGGGAACCACACAAGACTCTATGACGATCTCGGGTCAACAGACTACTCTGTACCAGTGTCACCAGAGAACTGCCATCTGACGTAAGGTATAATACCATCTGGGGGTTCTCGGCGAGTCCGTCCAGTGTACCCAGTCTCCACTGAGCACCCGTACATCATCTCTGATGTCAAACACCAATGGATATGGGATCATCCATCGCCCATCTGTATGGGTCGAGAAGGTATACGCTAGTCTACTCTGGTATATCGATGCCCCGTCTCGATATACCCATGACTAGGGACTTTGAAGGATGTACTTATGGACTACCATGTCCCCACTGGTATGATCCGCATCATAGTCCAGGTAGTCAAGTACACATCCTAAGGGCTTTACCAACATGTAACAGAGAGACAATCAGTGTACACGTTAAGGTAAAGTGCAACCAGATAGCATACTATCATGTCGAGCAAGAAAGTCCTCCCTATATACGTCCTAGCATCCACTACAATATACATCATATGTACAGTAATGGCCTCTAGGGCATACATATAACTAACAATCTCCCACTTGCACTAGGGCCATCTGTAGCAGTGGTTGCAGTATCTCATACTCAACCATCCCATAAAAATCTCTCTCTGGGAAAAGGCCTTTGTGAGTGGATCCGCCGTGTTGTCCTCTGAGTCTACTCTCCTGACCTCGATCACCCTGGAGATCAACTATCTCCATGATCAGGTGACACTGCCTTAGAATATGTCTGGATCACTGATGGGACTGGCGTTCCTTGGCATAAGCCACAACTCCATTGTCTCACAATGGTTGGAACGTAGTTCATCTCATGAACCATTATACACCCAAACATCCTCTTTGGTAGCATCTTTAGTAGCGATGTATCCTGCCTTTATCGTCTAGTAAGCCACGGTATCTAGCTTGGAACTTTTCCAACATACCGTCCTTTTACTGAGGGTAAAGACAATGCCTGCGACTGACATTCAGTCGTCTTTATCATCCTGGAACCCTTCCAGTGATTCTCCCCAGGATCGATTGATACCATCTCACTACAACTAGTGAGAATCCTAACATCCAATTAGATCTATCTCATAGATCCAAACCCAAGATTTAGGAGGTATCACTTTGATCCTGTATGGAGAATCATTTTGATAAGTGGAGATTGACCGAGCGTAGCATAGGAAACTCCTTCTCTATCAAGAGTATGTCATCCACGTACTCTACGAGGATCATCACCATACTCCCTACTACCTTTTTGTATATACAAGGTTCATCTGCCATTTGGATGATGTCAAACTGTTTGACTACTACATCAAAACAGATGTTCCAACTCCGCGATACCTGCTTTATCCTATAAAGCATCTTGTACACGTTTCCGCTGCTCCCACTGTCTACGAAGCCCTCTGGCTGTGTACTTATAGACGTTCTCTTCTAAAACATCATTTAGAAAAGCAGTCATGACACCCAACCGCCAGATATCGTAGTCATGGTATGTAGCCGTGGCAAGTAGGATCTGGATGGACTTAAGCATAGCCACTTGAAAAGGTTTCATCATAATCCACGCCTGGTCGATGACGAAAAGCTTTAACAAGTCTAGCTTTGAAAGTCTCAACTTTTCCATCTACACCAAGTAATCTTCTCAAGATATACTTGCTCCTGATGAGGATTTAACCCTTCAGATATAGCAACCAAAGTCCATACTTTGTTGGTGTACATGGATTCCATCTCAGATCACTAAGCATCCAGCCATTCTTATAGAGTCCCACTCCTGATGGCCAGCTCGAAACTAGTTGGGTTATCATCTCATGATGCAATCCTCGCTCCCACTGTCATAGAGAAACCGAAGTATCTCTCAGGTGGGTGAGGAACCCTACTAGATCGGCGGAGAGGCTGAGGTTCGTTAGTAACTATTGAATCCTTTGGTTCTTTCAAATCATCAGCTGCAGTTTGTATAGCTGGAACCTTTCCAGTTCTACATAACAGATCTTGCCTCGAGCTTGTCCGGATTATGCTTTTAGACATAGGCTGGACAACCCCAAATCTTAACTAACTTAAGAGATGGGCTCTTCCCTTATCATATCAAATATGAAGTGGTAGGCAACAGATTTGATTTGAACCCTATTCAATAGGTATGCAGCTTCTCAAGTGCATAACTCCCAAAAAGGAAACAGGTAACTCAGTAGTACTCATCATAGAGCACACCTTATCATATAGGGTGTTATTGCTCCGCCCCGATATACCATCATGCTATGGTGTATACGGAGGAGTAATGCTGAGAGAGAATCTCATTCTCCTTTAGAATAGTCCAGGAATTCCGTGCTCATGTATTCTCCTCCCTGATCACATCAAAGGACATAATACTTATACCCTTATTGGTTCCCTACTTCTAACTTATATTCTGTGAATATCTCAAAAGGTTCGGACTTGTGTTTCAACAGGAACATATGTCTGAATCTAAAGAGATCATCAGAGAATGTAATGAAGTACAAGGAACCGGTCTTGGCATGTGTAGACAGGGGACCTACATACATCAACATGTATCGTCCCAAGAGTTCACCAACTCTTTCTCTGTTACCAATAAACAGAGCTGTGGTCATCTTATCTCTGTGACATGACTGGCAAGTTTCATAAGATGTAAATTCAAATTGATTTAAATATGCATCTACAAGTAACTTCAGCTAGTTGGGTCGCATTGATATGACCTAGTCTACAATACCTCAAGAAGGATTCGTTCATTTCTGAACTCTTCCTCTTATGTGTGTTCTGTATACTAAGAACTGTAGTTTGATTTAGAACGTCAATGCTTTTAGATAACGTGCCTGAACCGATCAACTTTTGATATAGGAAATGTTCAAAACATTATCCAACAATACAAAATTTTATCATTTCTTTACTAATAAAGAGATAGATATGATTTTGTATATCAGGTTCGGTATCTAATAACATTCGTTCAGAATCAATGTATTTGGAATACAGGGTGACAGTGACCAACAGACTTGGCTGCAACACTTGCCCCGTTTTCTGCCTCATGAAACTTATCACCCGTTCTCAGTTCTCTACCTTTCTGTAGCCCATGTAACATATTACATATGCGGGATCCTGATCCGGTATCATATACCCAGGACGTAAAGGACACTGAGAAACAGTTCTTTGTAATGAACATACCCGAAGATAATGCATCAGTATGCACTCTCTTCGTTTGGGCGGCACGGGAATTCTGGTATTCCCCAATTTCCTACTCTGTCTTATAACAATTATAAGTTGGAGCGGGACCAACGTTCCCCAGCTCAGTATAACAAGCGGGTTCGGTCAAATATCCGTATTATTATCTTGATTAAGGCGTGATATGGTCGCTACCTGGAGAGAGAGAGAAGAAAACACTCAGCGTGCGCTCTTGCAAGAATAGATTGGTTATTATTTTATCTAATCAGGATGGCTCCCACTGTTTTTATCAAATCTTCCTTCAAACCCTAAAAGGAAAGACTAGCCGGGATTAATTACACACTACAAGTTCGCCAATCTTTCAGCCAGGCCAATGTCGGTACTTTGAGGGAGGTCCCCCGTGCTTTCGCACGAACCTAATTACAGTAAACCTCGTTTTCCCAGAGGCGTAACCCCGTTGACACCTTTCTAGACACCTACTTGATCGGCTAGTTGCAATGTGAAAAACTCTCCCAGGAGTAACTCTTACTCGCAGTGGGTATCGGGATCCAACTATCTCATAGAAGGTATGCAATCTCATTGCAAATTTCAACACTTGAAATTCCCGATAATATTTTGCCCCGAACGATCTATGACCTTGACAAGGTCAACAAACCATAGACCGCAAATCAAGTTCAACCCGTCATTTCTTGATTGAATCAAACCCACCCGCACGACCCTTGACAAGGTCAACAAGGCCGCACGACTACCCTAACCCAATCTGCATCATATGCATAAGCAGATAAATACTGGTTAGCTACCGCACACTGCGCCTTGACAAGGTCAACAAACGCAGCACGAATACTAAACAGGATTTATCTAAAATGACGGAGGGCTACGTCAGGTTTTTCTGAAAACCTATTGCGTAATGAACTTGATATCGTTGTAGAATCAAATGATTTTTAAAATGGAGTGTTTTTGAGGCTTTTATAGTTTTGCTAAAGGAGTCACTCCCGGTGAAGGGATCGTCGGTCCTTTCCTCATCGAATGAGGTGCGGGATATATCATATATATCACTGTGCAAAGCAAAACTCTTAAAAGCTATCAAAAGACAAACCGAGTGTGTAGCATCTGCCAGTTATTGCTAAAGGAGTCACTCCCGGTGAAGGGATCTCGGTCCTTTCCTCATCGAATAAGGTGCAGGATATATCACATATACCGCTGTGCAAAGCAAGAACTGTAGCTACCTGTTTTATTTTTTTTGAAATTCGATTCTACAACATCTTAGGTTTCTTTTATATTCATTAATCTCATTAATGAAGTCCCATCATTTAAGTACCTAAACATCACAGATAAATACGACGTACACTTATGCCATCCGCATTCGCCTCGATGTCCCCTCGTGCACCGTTAGGTTAGGTAACTAACGGCAGAGCGGGGCAGGGCTAGCGCGGGTGTAAAACATAAGTAACGCCTATATAATATATCATATATACTATATACAGTATCTATCACAGAACATCACATGATCACATCACAGATATCGCAGCAGAAGAATCATATGAAATATTGGATATACTAGGACGTCCGTGTTTTCAATACGAGCCAGTATAAAACACGGATTCCACGGTCGTGATGAATAGCCAAACCCACACCCGTAGACCCCTACGAGAGCGGCAAGCAACCCTACCAATTCTAGAGTTAGGAGACCCGGACTCGACTCCTCGAGTTGGTCTCCCACTGGACTCCAGAACCCGGTTACTTGTGCTCCCCTCCTTGGGTCTATCCTAGTGCGGAAAAGAAAATAATATACAAAAGGTGACATCTTCCGCAACCTGGAAGTGCCCCAATAAAAGAATATTACATACAAGTTTTTACATGAATGAAAATGAAAAACACCCATCTCACATAAAAACCCCCGGCTATTCAAACACGACGATCCAATATAACATATCCAGCAACACATAACATCACATGTCATCAACGTAAGTAAATATGCGCATCCCAATTGTCGTTGACATATAGCAACGAAACCGGCGATATCACATATTACACTTACGGTCACATAAAACAAAGTGTAAAACTACAACAGTAGGAATCCGCAACCTGCATAGACATCGCATGCCTAATCAAATGAATTCCTTAGACATCGCATGCCTAACAATTATAAACCCCGCATTTTAGTCTCATTATCGAAAACACTTTTCAATATCAAGTCGGGCAATTCAACAGGATTCCCGACATCCTGATCGAATACTCGTCGCAAACTTTAGTAGGCGGCCGCACCCCCTGACGCCGTCGACGAAGTGCACCAAGGCAGAACACCGCTGCCGCGAGCACCCGAACGGATGCTTTCGGCGACGGGGTTCTCCTACAGTCACTTGGTCGGGGCTATGGAGCGAGGCTGTCTATTAAGTTTACCCGGCGAGTATCCGCGTACGCTACGTGATTGCGACGGACTTTTGATCACATCAAAATTCCGTGGCAACCGATCAAGTGAGACTAAACTGCTATGTTTATAACATTCATTCAGTTATCTCATAACTTATTGTGAATTCCAATTATTGTATCACATTCCAGATAATTAGAAAATGTTAAACTTTCCGATCGAACAGTCGAACACCCAAGTTTTCCCGATACAGCTCAACTCATGAAATAAGTTCAAAGACATTCACTTCGTGCCTCAGTACCAACGGTCCAGCCGTAGAAGGGTCAAGCCAACGCCTCACATGTGGCACACCGTACTGCCCCAAACCCTAAGGTTCAAAGGGCAGTTCAAGACGGTCACATAATCGAGTTAAGGTTTGTTGTCTTCTAGAGGGTCCATCGCGTTACTTGCACTACTTAGAACGTCTTTAAACCTCGGAAAGATCCAACACTTGGAAATTTCCCGACAAGGGAAAAGGTGGGTATTTATATCCGGTCGAACCTTTTAACATATTCTAAAATATCCGGAAAAACACATAGACAAAATTAGACAATCCGATCGAAACTCCGAGTCCCCAATACAACCCAGAAAATTCAACTCTTGAATAATTATTAAAAATTCCCAGGAAAACCAGCACTGCACAATAAGAATTACTGTATAAATTTCTACAGCTAATGTGACATAATGGCCGCGGAACCGCCGCACGAGCCATGCTCGTGCCGCGGTTCCGCGGCGCTTTGGATGAATCAAAGGTACGTGCTGCACAGTATTTCTTACAATTCCCTGCTGATTTTTCTGCATATTTTTAATATGGAAAATTCCACAATTTTGAAAAAAGTCCAGAGAGCGGGTCGGATTAGGGTTTCGGGGTTTATTCGGATTCGAAATTCCGTCTACGCATCGCCTAAGGCTCTAGCTAGGCTCTGATACCACTGTAGGGTTCCTAGGCACTCAAATGAGGTCTCACGTGGCATCAACCATGCCAATTTCAAATTTTACGGGTGCCGAGAAACCCTAATACGGATCGTTAACTAGATATATAGGCGAACACATGCAACTAGTTAACAATTTAACTAAAAGAACGGAAATACAACCTTTGTAGATCCGGTCCTCCACCTCCATAGCTCCGCAATGAAGTCCCCTCGCTGTCCAAATGGAAACCCGGGCTCTAGCGTCGGCTTCATCGGAGAAATGGGCGGGCAAGGTCGTCGGCTTCGTGCCGAAGATGATCTACGTCGAGGCATCACTAGATCAAGCTCCCACTTCACCAAGTCATGAAACTTGTGAAGAAAACACCCTATACTACTTGGCAAGAGGTAGAGGATGAAGAAATAGGAGGTGGGTTCACTTTAGAATTGGATTTCTCACTCTTTTTCATCAATCACCATTGATGGTCAAGCTTTTTCTTCATGAAGTGAAGAAGAAGAAGAAGATAATGAATATGATAAGTTAATCCAAAAAAGAAAAGAAAATCAATACTTATCATATGCTAACCTTAGTTAGGTGTAGAGAATAGACTAGGGTTAAGTGGAATGGTTAGGGTTAAGCATGAGACAAAATGGTCACTAAGTCAAAGCTTCATGAAGCTTCATAATACAAACAAAGTTAGCAACTATTTTTTCTCTTTATGCTTTTCATTTTCCATAAAAAATAAATCAATAAATAAATGAATAAGAAAATGAAAGGAAAACCCTAACCATTACACAACCATGGTTTAATCTTTACACATGCTCAAGTTAGCATGTATCATCAAACATGATACAAACTTGTGTACAAAAGTATATCACATATACCACTTGCACAATTCAAGTGAGAAAATCCATTTAAAGTGAACCAATACTAGTTAATACAAAGTAATATATTAAATATATAATTATGCATTAAATCATTAAATCAACACTTGATTTAACGATCCGGTCATATCGCATACAACCTGACTAATATCCAATGTATCGGCTTATCGAATCAACCCTTGATTCGATAACTAGGTTATATCGCATACAACCATTCGATACATTCATCGCGAGAATGAAATACGGTATCACATACACGCATTATTCTCGGTCCCGCACATACCTCATATGCGCTCCTATTTCGTTTCGCTTGAGCCAGGAAACCTCTGTGTAGGACTCTAAAGACTCGTCAATACGCCGGCAGCAGGTGATGATCATATCAAACACCCACAAGCCGCAAGCGGTCTGCTAAACGTAACGGCCACCCGGGTATTGAGCGATCAGAAGATCGACGAACAAGCCCGCTCACACTCCTGTGAATCCAACCAGTAACACTTACCGTACAGTCCGGTCTGATCGTCTGATATGTCGCATATCTCGCCTAGGGGTGGTAAACGTCAGACCCCAATAGCTTGATAAGTCGTGTCGATATGAGGTCTATAACAGTTCGAGAAACTACTGGTAACACTTACCAGTAAATCTCAGCAACCCTGGCCAGGGATTTCCGGTTATAGCCAATCGAACACAGCGCAACATCAACTCCCTATACCGGGAGAGACGAATCCCCTCCTATCGCTCATTGCCTCCATGTGATTCGGGACTGTACCCAAAAACCACCGTTTTGCACGCCCTCTTGGACGTGGTAAGGTGGAAATCAAAGCACAGTGGGAACCACACAAGACTCTATGACGATCTCGGGTCAACAGACTACTCTGTACCAGTGTCACCAGAGAACTGCCATCTGACGTAAGGTATAATACCATCTGGGAGTTCTCGGCGAGTCCGTCCAGTGTACCCAGTCTCCACTGAGCACCCGTACATCATCTCTGATGTCAAACACCAATGGATATGGGATCATCCATCGCCCATCTGTATGGGTCGAGAAGGTATACGCTAGTCTACTCTGGTATATCGATGCCCCGTCTCGATATACCCACGACTAGGGACTTTGAAGGATGTACTTATGGACTACCATGTCCCCATTGGTATGATCCGCATCATAGTCCAGGTAGTCAAGTACACATCCTAAGGGCTTTACCAACATGTAATAGAGAGACAATCAGTGTACACGTTAAGGTAAAGTGCAACCAGATAGCATACTATCATGTCGAGCAAGAAAGTCCTCTCTATATACGTCCTAGCATCCACTACAATATACATCATATGTACAGTAATGGCCTCTAGGGCATACATATAACTAACAGAAGGGACCCTTCACAATCGGGTAAATCAAACACTATAAATTCGCACAACTCATTAAACATTCTATCTTCAATTAGTGAATCTTTTAGGACACTCGATAGACTTTCAAAACCAGATTTGTGGGATTCAATTTGCAATGGGTAGGTTTGATTTGGAAGGGTGTACCGCTCACTCTCACTATTCAAATTCTCAATCTGTCCTACTGCCTCATCATACATTGGAAAATTTGGATCTAGTTGGAAACTAGATACCGGTTCGTTAGGTTGTATGAGGGCGGCCATGGACGCATTCAAATCCATTATCTGTCGGCATGACGCTACCCGAAAGTCTTCCAATGACTGTTCCAGACTAGACATGGGTTGTGAAGGGGTTTCAGTAAAAGATTCAAACTTGTTTGGATACTGGAAACTCCCAAATGGCTGTTCAGAAGCAATGTCTAGGGAAGGTGCAAAAGTTCGGCAGGATTGATAGGAATAGAATGGTTGTACAGGATTAAGATCAACGTTATGATAAGAAGATGATTGAAATTGTTGATCAAAAGAATTGGAAGTGGTGAAAGGAGTGAAAGATCGACTACTAGATTGTTCAATTCGGTCAGCGATGGACATAGGTTTCGGAGTTGCAACATGACTCTCAAAAGGGGTATCAAAGGAAGAAGGTAGGAGAGGTTGAAACGGTTGATACAAAGTGGATTGCGGAGTCCGATCGTTTGTCCTAGGCGCGTCTATCCGATCTTTCAAAGAAAGTTTTGGCATTGAGGGATCGTTCGAAGTTCGACCAAAGCAAGAACCGTAGGAAGTAATGTCTTGTTGTGGGTACCAAAGTTCGGCAAGAGTTGGTTTATGTGGGGTACCCATGAAATGAAGAGAAGAAAAAGAAGAAAAGGAGAGGAAAAAGAATGTGATATATATATATATATATATATATATATATATATATATATTATTTTTTATTTTTTTTATGTTAGTTATCAACAAAAGTATGAAATATACACAAAAAAATAATTACGACACAATACTACACACCTAATCGGTCTAGGGTTCACCTAGGTCAACTAGACCTGCTCAAGAACTTGATTGTTGAAGTAAAACTGTGTCGAGAAACGGGCTCAAGATATACGGATCACGAGGCCAGGTAAGTGCAGAGATAAAGGGATGTTTTCCAACGCTTTCGCGAAGGTCCTTAATTAGATAACCCTTTCTCTTTTGGCGGTTTCACCGTGAATACTTTCCTAGACACACCATGAACGATATACCGTTAAGCGGTGTTCTAAACACAGTTAACTTCTCCTAATGAGCTTTAAAGTATTAAAATCTAGTTTCTTTTAAACTTTGTGTGGGTAAACGTTATGCTCAATTTCGTGATTTTTGGGCCACGGAAAAGGTGATGAAATCTTTTACCATATGTTGTGGGGTTCGCTTGCCCTTATGTTCGTATTAATGGATGCAATGCGTAAATCAATGAAAAGGTTGTTAAAAACCTAGAAAAATCGATTTTTATGTTTAAGCATGGCACTGCAACAAATACGGGTTATTCAATTTTAGCGATTGGCAGCGAACTTGCAAAGAATCCTGCAAAGATAGAATATTGGATGCATCGGATTTGAGAAAGAAGGTGTTAGGAATACGTACCGATAAGTTTTCGGGTTAAGAAACCCTCGTTAAATTAAATCCAGCTAGCTTGAAACGTTCGCTTGCGCGGGTCAAACTACCCGGATATTTGGCACTGTACTTCGCAATCACTTTAGCGTTGAATGTACATTTTGCTCCACACGATCGCAGTTCGCAAATCCGTCAAAATCTACAAATGTCGGAAAAATGGATTTTTAGTGCGAAAAAGCGATATGAATGCCTAAACTCCTGCACGCACAAAATTATAAAAATTAAACAATAAAATTGGGACAAAATTAGAACACTGGAGCACAAGGAAAAATTTTGGAGCACAAGGGGGCGCTTGGGCCGGCGGCGCCGGAAAATTGTGGGATCTCGCCGGACTTTTTGATGAATTGGGGCTCTAAATTTTTTCTGGTGTCCTAGTGTTATACTAGTGTCTCAATGTTATTGTTTAACTTCTCTGTTTAGTTCCAGAGTGCTTGCAGGTCAAAAATCCAGAGAACAAAAAAGTTAGATATGTTAATTTTTGTTTTGGTTTCGAAAATTTTTGATTTTTTTAGTTTGTTTTTTAGAAAGGTGTGAGATTTATAAACAATATGTACAGAGATTAATCCGAAATAACAAGAATAAAAACGTTACCGTCTCCCCGGCAACGGCGCCATTTGATTGATACGCTTTCGACGTGTTGTATTTTATTGTTCTAAAGTTAAACCGCAATCAGGACGGCGTCGCGTGTAGCTAGCCGTGATGAGTACGGGTCGTCCGCAGGGAGACGGTGTTTTACGTTCTTGTTATCATGAGTTAATGCGAGTGTCGAAATTGTTCGTTTCTTACCTAAGTGTTTATGTGCAAAAGAATAAGTTGTTAGGAATAGATAGGTTAGTGTAAGTTAAGAAAATCCGTACTTAATCCTTTGAGCCGAACTTGACCATTGAAGTTAGAGCAATCGGCGACAACATGGATTAGGGTGCTTAAGCACGGTATTTGTGAAATCCGGCTTATTGACCCTTATCCGTCCATTCTTGTCTTTTCCTTTCTCCTCCGGCCAAACCGAACGCAACCGGTCACGGTTAGGAATCACCGATACCTTGATAGGGTGGGGTGCCTAATGGAGCTCTTGCGTAAGTTTTGGATGGAGTTCAATTGGAAAATATCGGGTAAAGGAAATGAGAAAGGAAATCCTTAGCTTACATAACCATTCTTTTTCCTAACAACACCAATATTCACAAACCATAAAAACAACAAAAAGAAAGAGAAAATGAAATGATAAAAGAAAAGAAAAGAGCAACATTACAAGTAAGTAAATTGCAAGGTAATAAATTGCAAGTAAGTAAATGGCATGAATTTAAATTGCAAGAAAGTAAAGCAAGAGAAATAAAATACTAAGAACCCAAAGTGCAAAATTAAAGCTTTATTATATCCAGGTGATGATACCAACCTTGAGTTCAATAACCAAAACTTAAACTTGTAAGCTCAATGAAGAGGTTGCAAGATCAAGAGAAGGTAAAGAGCTCAAGGTGAACAAGCTATGTACAAGAAAAAGAAAACAAAGAGTGAAAGTAGTTCTAGTGTAAAGAATATGAGACCCCTTTCCCTTGCTCACATATCTTCCTTTTATAGGCATAAAATAAGATTAAACAAGTAATAAAAATAAGATGATGCGACAGCAAGGGATGGACAAAACAAAATTGGGGACAGTTGGAGCTTGGGGGACCGGTGAGGCCGGGCTATATGGGCATGTCGCCGGTTTTATGGAGGAGTTTGGGGCTCATGCTTGTTCTGTGATGTTGTGTGCTCTCCACAATTCCACCAGTATTGCTTGATTTCCTTGTAGAAGCCTTGGTTGTACTCAGTAGATTGGAGGAAAACTTGATGCTTTATATCACATCACATCTTTTAGCATTTATCATTCTTATCCCCCATGTGTGCCCACAATGTGCCATGGGAAGCCCCACCATGGTCCAAGTCATCAAAGACCTAGTGCACACTTGCTATGTGTTGGACCAAAATGTGTGTACACTAGTTTATTTGCAAAAACTCTTCAAATATCGATCGGTTTGCAGTTCTGGTTGCAATGTTGGCTCACAAATGTTATATTCGTGACTTTGAGTGTGTTTCCAGTATTTTATCACGAATACCTGTAATCTGTATTTACTGAGCAGGCACTGGTTAATAGTACCGATATATAACAAAACAGATAATGAATGGGCTGTATTAAAATGCAGTTTTGTGTGATAAACAGCATACATTACTATCCGCGACCGTGTGTCATTAGAGCGGTATAACCCGTCTAATTGCTATATGTTCTTTTAGACGAGTTTGTAAACATGACATTCATGTTGATGTTCTGTGTTTGTGCTGATATTGTAGTTGGATTGTCGTGGTGGATAGCCAATGGTGCAATGTTAGTTGTATAGTTCAGATTCATTTGTATATTTGTTATTGTGGGGGGGAACGTCTGACATGTGGACATCCGTCTCTGCCAGATTGTATATTATTTTATTGGGGCATGACCGGGTTGAGGTTGGTGTCGCCATTGTATATATACTTTTCTTTTCTGTACTAGGAATACCCTGCAATGGAGTGCTCGAATAGCCAGGTTCTAGAGGGCAACGGGCCCGCATCTCATGGCGTTGAGACGGAAGGAGCCTTACTCTAGAATTGGTGAGCTATTCGCCGTACTCGTAGGGGGTATAGGATGACCCACGGAGGGGTGCTCAAGTTACTGGATTCCGTAAAGTGCTGGGTGGCCCATTCACTTTGATGATTGGTGTTGCCTCACTTCTGGGATTGGCGAATAACTTGCCGCACTCGTAGGGGTCCAGGTTTTCATTGCACAGGTTATCCACACGACCAGGAACGTCGGGTCTCATTTGCAGCTCAAATGAAATCCGATGCTCCAAGATTATCTACCATTCTGTGTTGCTTGCTGAGATTCTGTGACGTTGCTTATATCATGCCTGGGACGAATGTTATATATATTTATATATATACTAGTAGATGTTGTATATGTTTTGCACCCACGCTAGTCCAGCCCCCGCTCTGCCGTTAGTTAAGTAACCTAACGGTGCATGACGGGGCCCCGTGGCGAATGCGGATGGCATATACGTAAATTGTATTTTCGTTCCTTTTTCTGGTGTGATATGGATTAATTGATGGGACTGTGTTAACTTTGATTAATGTAAGGAAAAACAAACCTAAATGATGTTGTTGGAACCAATTTTTGACAACTGTTATTACAGACATTTCGTTTTGCTTTGCACAGTGGTATTCGGTTATGAATATCCAGCGCCTCATTTGACGAGGCAAGAGCCGAGATCCCTTCATAGGGAGTGACCTCTTGGGAAAAGTTTGCGTCAGTGTAATAACTTCACTATAGTCGATTCTTTTTCTTTGCATCATGGTATTCAGTTAGGAATATCCTGCATCTCATTCGATGAGGAAAGAGCCGAGATCCCTTCATAGGGAGTGACCTTTTTAGCAAAAGTTTACGCCACTATATATTTGTTAAACTGCTCGGGTTCATTCAACGATATCAAGTTCATTACGGTAAAGGTTTTTCGGCAAAAACCAGCCGTAGCCCTCCGTCGTTTCTTACAAATATTACCTAGTATTCATGCTATGTATGTTGGCCTACGTCAAGGCATAGTGATTGGTAGCTGGGTAATGCTTGTTTGCTGCATGGATATGCGATTATTTAGGACAGTCGTACAGCTATTTTGTCCTACGTCAAGGACTTGTACAGGTAGGTCTAAGTTAATCCAGGATAATGACGGGTTGAACTTGACTAACGACTTATGATATGTTGGCTTACGTCAAAGTCATAAGTGTTAAGGGCAAAAACCATATCGGGAGTTTTAAATATACAGGAAACTTGCCAGGCATACGTATACCTTCTGGAGTATGGTGACTTGAGTGGGTTCCATCAAGTTATCATGTGGTGATAGTTGGATCCCGATTCCCACTGATGAGTAGGTGTTACTCCTCGGGTGATTTTCAGATGATCCTGACTAATTCTCCTTTTAGGGTTTGAAGGAGAATTCGAGGAAGCAGTGGGAGCCATCCTGATTAGATAAAATGATTAACCAATCTACTCTATGTTAGAGTGCATGCTGAGTGTTTCTTTTCTCTCTCTCTCTCTATGGTAGCGACCATGGCTTGACCTTAAGAACTCATGAACCAAGTTCACCGAACCTTCTTAAAACACTTTGGCTATTGGATTTTCATTTAGTCGCATATATCATTTCCACTCCTATTTTCCCTTTGCATTATTCCAGAACACTCCGTATCACTACGAAAATCCACATTTCTTGGATATTCCATCGTATAGTAAAATACGAACTCGAAGGAACTTGTTCCAGTTCGAGGATGGATTCCGGTTCTGGAGAAATTGAATAGAATTATTCGGTTGTGAGGGCTCCTAGTATTAGGAGAGTACACCTATTGCGCTTATTAGATAGTCTTCTTCCAAACCATGGGCAGGTGCCGAAAGGTAGGGAAGGAAGAAAACCAATTAGCCTAAGTGTGGTGTACAGAAGGTATTAAGTAAAGACATATAAAGGGATTGTAGTGACGGCAAGGAAGTATACGGTTACTGTCATGAATCTGGATAGTGAAAGAGGCATTACTAGGAATACCTGGCCACCCCTTCGAAACATTTTCATGTTTTAGTTTTTCTTTGCGGTGTTAAGTGAAAACTATTTTTCCAATTAGATTCTAACTCCAGGGTATGTATTTACCAGATTTTATTCTCACATCTGTATGGCGTTACGGATGCTGACTGGGAGTAAGATATTCGGAATTGGGTGATTAGATCCTCATCATATCGGAATTCTTTATAATTGGTGATATTTGAGGAAATCACCTGGGTTTTGCCTGATGGCAAATATTTAGTTTTGAATTTCCGTTGTTATGCACAAATTTCAAACTGATATATCTGTACGTTTATTTTATAAAGTGAGATATAACTTTTTGAAATTATGTTTATGAGATTTACCTATATCAGTTGATGGTTAGGTAAGGAGTATTCAACAGCGGTGTAATTTTTCTTAGCTATAGTACAGTTTTCAACCTACGACGTACAGGGTTTGAGTTATTAAACTCAGTGGACTAATACAGAGTATTGTATGTTGTCCGGTGTCCGCTAGGACAAATGGGTTGGTACTCGTACTATATTCTGTTTACTCATGACTTCTCTAGTTTTAGCCAAGTATTTCATTGAAATACAAGGTTCAGATTTTGAGAAGATATAGGTATAAGAATAAAGTAGAGAACCAAATATTGCAAGTATCAGGATTCTTCAAGGTGATCGAAAATGTAGATACTTGTGTTTGGTATTCCGTTGTGAATAATAGTTTTAAGAACTTGCTTCTCTCTCAGGTTACTCATGTGTGGGTGCGCTCCTTGATGAATAATGCTGCTTGGCCTCCTTCCATCTAGTTGATATGCAGTGGAAACGGCTGCATGTATTTTGAATCTGGTTCAAATTAAATTAGTGCATTTGTTTATATAAAATGGATTCATATCTTAACGATGTTAAGGTATACGGAGTTGTCCGACTTATGCTTAAAACTAGAATCCGGATAAACTCTAGGCACGTTTCAGTAATGGCAGTTTGTGGGTTATACCGGGCTTTGACGAGAGTTAACATTATACCATCTGGATGATCAATAGTTATATTGTTCTTGACTCGCCACAGTTTTAGTAAAATGAATTCTTTTCAGAAAACATTAGTGGGAGTATGGTAGAACTGGAAGTTATTCTAGAACCACAAACGATTACTGAAAATTTAGTAGAACTTAAGGATTCAATTGGTTTCGATGATCCATTAGCCACTCCGCAGATTGTGTGGGTAACCTTAGGCACCCAAGAGGTACTTCGGTCTCCTTAAAGACGGTGACAAGGAGGTTTTTGATGACCCAAACTTGCCACTGCTGCTGTTCTAGACTATGAGATCTGGCAGGAGAATGAGTATAACATCGTTCTAAATTAGCTTTAGAAGTGCACATGTATATGACTCTGCCAGAGGGTTGTTGTAGTCAGTGGGAGCAGCGGAAGTGTAGCGGGCAAGTAGCTTATGTCTATTTATAGAATAAAGCAGGTATAGCGGAGACAGATCGTCTAGTTTTGATGTGACAGTCATAGAGTTTGACTTCATCAGAACAACAGATGGACCTGGTAAGAAGGTGGTAGGGCGTGATGTCCTAGTTTTTGGATGACATGCTCTTTATAGGAAGTCATATTTCTATACTATGATCGGTTATACTGTGGTTGTCAAAAGGTGTTTTTCCATATAGGATCTCAATAAAATATCAGGGATTCTGGTAACTAGATCTATAGTTTTAGATCTAGATTTGGGAAGTGTCCCAATTTGAGTACTTGACGCTATTCTAAAGTGTTTTAGAATGGACATTCCTGGCATGGTGGTGTACCCGCAGGTGATGGAGTCACCCTCTCTAAAGAGATATCTTCTAGACTGATGAGGAGAGGGATTTACATGATTGGCATATCTCTTGTTTAGGCAATTGAGTCAATCATGAGATATCAAGTACCACACCAGATATTGCTTTTGCACTAGCTGCAATAAGCATATATATATATATATATATATATATATATATATATATATATTAATCCAATCCAGGAGAAATGTTGGGATGAAGTTATGAACATAATTGGATGTTCTTGGTATATAGTAACGGCAGCCTCCTTAAGGAGGCGGTTATCATTTATGGCTTCCAAGGTGACCTGGATGACAGAGTGGCTGTCAGAGTTATAGTTTTCCCTCTTTTGAGGGGCAGTATGTGTTAGTAATATGTTAGTAATATGTATGCCGTAGAGGCCATTACTGTACATGCGATGTATATTGTAGTGGATGCTTGGACATATATAGGGATGACTTTCTTGCTCGACATGATAGTATGCTATCAGCTTGCTCTTTATCTTAACATGTACACTGATTGTCTCTATATTACATGTTGATAAAGCCCTTAGGATGAGTACTTGACTACCAGGACTATGATGTAGATCATACTAGCGGGGACAGGGTGGTCGATAAGTACATCCTTCAAATGTTTCTAGTCATGGGAGTATCGAGACAGGGCATCGATACTCCAGTGTAGACTAGCATATACGCTTCTCGACTCATATGATGGGCGATGGATGATCCCATATCCATTGGTGTTCGACATCAGAGATGGTATACGGGTGCTCAGTGGAGACTGGGTGCACTGAACGGACTCACCGAGAACTCCTAGATGGTATTATACCGATCGTCGGATAGCAGTTCTCTGGTGACACTAGTACAGGTTAGTCTGTAGACCCGAGATCGTCATAGAGTCATGTGTGATTCCCACTGTGCTTTGATTTCCACCTTACCACGTTCAAGAGAACGTGCAAAATGGTGGCTTTTGGGTACAGTCCTGAGTCACATGGAGGCAATGAGCGATAGAAGGGGTTTTGTCTCTTCCGGTATAGGGAGTTGATGTTGTGCTATGCTCGATTGGCCATAATAGAAAATCCCTGGCCAGGGTTGGTGAAATCTACTAGTAAGTGTTATCAGTAGTTTCTGGAACCGTTATAGACCTTGCATCGGTATGACTTATCAGGCTACAAGGGTCTGACATTACACCACCCTCAGGCTGTGATATGCGACATATCAGACGAAGAGACCGGACTGTACGGTAGTGTTACTGATTGGATTCGCTGGAGTACGAGCAGGCTTGCTTGTTGATCTTCTGATCGCTCAATACCCGGGTGGCCGTTACGTTTAGTAGACCGCTTGAGGCTTGTGGGTGTTTGATATGATCATCACCTACTACCGGCGTATTGACGAGTCTTTAGAGTCCTACACTGAGGTTTCCTGGCTCAAGCGAAACGGAGTAGGAGCGCATATGTACGGGACCGAGATTAATACGATATGAGATACCGTATTCTATTCTCGCGATGTGTAACATGATTGGTTATATGTGATATAACCGAGTTATCGGATCAAGCGTTGATTCGATAAGATGTTAAATTCAATATTAGTTGGTTATATGTAATATAGACGGATTATTAAATCAAGTGTTGATTTAATAATTTAATGTATAATTATATATTTGATATATTACATTACATTAACTAGTATTAGCTCACTTAAGATTTCTTTTCTCACATTTGATATACTTTACATATATGTATTGTTTTCTTTTTGGCACAAAATATATATATGTGATATATATATGTGTGTCATGCTAGGTTACACATGCAACAAGGATGTATGAGACTTATATCATGCTAGGGTTATGTTAGGGTTTTTATTTATCTTAAGCTAATTCAAAAGTGTGTGAGTTTATCATGGTTAAGCTTGGACAAAAGCTTTTTGATAACAATTGACAAAGTCAACTCTTTTGTCAAGTTTAGGATCTTTATTTAACCCAACCCTTAACCTTAGTGTATGGTTTATTCTCTACATGAGTTAGCCATGATATTTTATGACCGTGGTTGCATTTGTAACCTCATGATTTCATTCATGAGTTCATCACTTGCTTCATCTTCTTCTTCCTCTCAAGCTTTCTAGCTTCAATGGAAAGTGATGATTTGTTGTGAGAAAATGAAAACTAAAGTGAGCCCACTTCCTGCTTTATCATCCTCTACTACTTGCCATTTAGTATAGTGTGTTTGCTTCACTAATTCCATAGTTAGTGAAGAGATATCTTGGGTTAGTGTCTCCTCGATGTAGATCATCTTCGGCCCCGAAGTTTTCGAAGCAAGCATGTTCGTTTCTTCAAGGGAGCCTCTCTAGAGTCCGGAGTTCACGATCACAGCGAAGGGGACTACTACACGGAGCTATTGAAGTGAAGGACCAGTCTACAAAGGTTGTATTCCTTACTCACTTCTTATGCAAAGTTGTTTGCATTACTTTCCGTACGATTTTTAGTTAACGATTCATGGTTAGGGTTAGCTAGAACGACAAAATTTTGAATTTGGCATGGACGATGCCTCCCAAAACCATGCTGCCGTCTTAGGTAACCCTGCAGTATGTTGGACAGGTGGTCCAAGAGGAGATACCAAGGAAGGCATGGCGCAGGTTACTGATTAAATTCAATAAATGATACAGTCTAAGAAATTTGTTGGATTTAGAGTTCATTTGTGAACTGGGTCCCATCAGATATCCAGACAAATTCTAAGACAGGTATTGCTCATTTCGGGAGATATTCTTTCTTCGTGAAGTTGAGATATAGAGAGATAAAGATAGAAATATTGGAGCGGATCCACTCACTGAGGCTATTTCTCGAACGCAATAGTTTCGCAAACGGACTTCGTGAGACTGATTAGTAGAGAAGTTGGGTATTCGGTATCACACGGGCTGTGAGTATGCGACACCACAATAATTAGCCTTAAGTGCAAGTAGGAAATTGTTGGCTATAGTGCCTCAAGTCAATTATTGTAATCGTAGGCAAGCGATTATAATGATTGAGGGAGGACATATACGGGTAGAACAATCTTATACAAAATGATAGTATGCTATCTGGTTTGTCTTTATCATCATATACATGCTTTATGTGGTATTACAGATCACCATTACATGTTGATAGAGTCCATAGGATTCTTGCTTGACTACTAGCATTATGATGCCGATCATATACGTGGGAGCTTGGTGGTCATAAGCACATCCTTAAATGTCCCTAGTCGAGAGAGTATCGAGACCGGGCATTGATATACCTGTTGGATATAGTGCCCTCAAAGTCAAATATTGGATCGCAGCCACATGATTGCAATGATTGAGGGAGGACCTATGCCGGTTGGACAATCTCACTCGAGATGATAATATGCTATTTCGTTTATCTTTATTATTGTGTACATGCATTAGGTGACATTATAGGTCACTATTACACGTTGATAGAGCCCTTAGGATTCTTGCTTGACTACCAGCAGTATGATGGCGATCGTATACGTGAGAGTTGGGTAGTCTATAAGCACATCCTTGAAGTGGTCCCTAGTCGTGGGAGTTTCGAGACTGGGCATCGATACTCCATTAGTAGACTAGTGTATACAGTCGAGACCCCGACGAGGGGCGGTGGCCGGTCTCACAAGCCATTGGTGTCAGTTGGTTCACTTAAGATGTATACAGGTGCTCATTGGGTTATGAGTACACCGGACAAGACTCGCCGGGAACATGCAAGTTGGTATTATATCTGACGTCAGATAGCAGTTCCCTGGTGACATGTGTACAGGTTAGTTCATTGACCTGAGATCGTCATTTTTCTCGTGTGAGTTCCCACTGTGCTTTGATTACTACCCTACCACGGCTCAAAGGAGTCGTGCAAACAGGTTTTAGTTGGGTACAGTCCCGAGCCACATGGAGGGAGTGAGCGGATCGGCATGGGTTTCTTCTCTCCCGATATTGGGGGTGAGATCGAGCTGTGTCTAGGAGAGCCATTACACGAAGTTCTTGGCCAAGGCAGGATATTTACTGGTAGGTATTCCAGTAGTATCTCAGGGTGTTCTGGGCTACACTCCGATACGACTTATACCGCTTTTAGGGGTCTGACTTTTACCAACCCCCTAGGCCCGACATGCGATACTCATAGCCGAACGGACCTACGGATATTGTCACTGACAGGCTCAGTAGGGTGTCAGGATGAGTTCACTCATCGGCCTCCCTTTTGGTCAATACCTGTTAGCCCGTTACGTACAGCTAGTACCACTGACGTGCTAGTGGTTAAATCCACAGCCAGTGTATTGACGAGTCTTTAGAGTCCCCCACAGACAGTTTCTCAAGTTTCGGACGAAACATTGTAGAGGCCGTACGGTACTATGGCAGGGTTCGATCATATACGTGCAGTCCTGTACAGATCATACTAGTGGGCTTTGCTTTAAGCCGGATCCTAGTATTAAATTTGTTGGATTACTTTAGTCTCATCGCGTTTGCATTCAGTCAGAATGCGGATGCAGGTATGTATATACAGGTGAGGGGTATCCTTATGATCCGTCACGAGTTTACTTTGGTTGATGCCATTCTCTTTTTATTGTGGTAAACATTTAGATAAATGTTTACATATGGAAATAATGAGCTCAAAGTCATGATTAGGAGAATTAATTATGACACATGCACAAGTGATGATTCATGGTCTCTTTATTTGTGCATATGTCACATTATTGTTTGTTTAATGTGTTGAAATGACAAGAGGAGAGAGGGAGGGCAGCCATGAGGCAAGGGGGTTAGCTCTTGGATTTATTATTCTAACTCCCATATTATTATTCCAACACATTAAGAAAAGAAACTTCTTCTTCTTCCTTTTTCTTCTTGAGCTCACTATCTCCATTAATGGCATCCACTTAAAACTCCATCCATACACTCTCATGCGTTGAGAATCAATGGATGCTTGAGACAGAGTGATCACACACATTCTCTACTTCACCTTGGACACGTCGGCTAGCAAACTTCATATCCGAGTTGCTTCGGTTTGAAGCGGGAGCCCGTAAAAGGATTTTATCGAATTGGTGCCCTTTCCGACGAGGAGATTAGAGATCGAGCGAGATCGGAGATGCCGCAAGGAGCTAAAGATGGTGGCTAAAGACCGAAGGACACGGATCGATCGGTATAGCTTTTCTAACCCTCTTTAGATTGCTAGTTTAGCGTTAATGGTTCGATCCGGGTCAAAGACTACGATAGCGCCGGTTTCCTAAAAAGTTTTTGTTTCCGCATTTGGCCTCGGATTGACGGCCGGGGCACTACCGTAGACTTACAACTCCGGAATAGACTAGTATATACTTATCGAGACCCCGACAAAGGGCGGTGGCCGGTCTCACAAGCCATTAGTGTTAGTCAGTCACCTAAGATAGTATACAGGTGCTCATTGTGTTATAATACACTGGACGGACTCGCTGGGAACATGCTAGTTGGTATTATACCTATTGTCAGATAGCAGTTCGCAGGTGACATGTGTACAGGTTAGTCTGTCGACCTGAGATCGTCATTTGTCTCGTGTGAGTTCCCACTGTGCTTTGATTACTACCTTACCACGGCTCAAAGGAGTCGTGCAAACAGGTTTTAGTTCCAACCCACATGGAGTTAGTGAGCGGATCGTTGGGGATTCGTCTCTCCCGGTATTGGGGGTTGATGTCGCGCGGTGCACGGGTGGCCATCACCAGAAATCCTTGGCCAAGATAGACGAGAATTACTGATTTGGATCAGTAGTTTCTCAGTGGGTGATAGGCTTCATACCGACACAAAATATCGCGTTATTAGGGGTCTGACTTTATCCACCCCCTAAACTCGATATGCGATACTCTTAAGAACAGTGGGACACACTCGAGGCGAAGTAGCAGTGTCAAGTCTGTGGACTATGCTGTACTCATGTCACCTGGGAACTGTTCACTGACGACTGGTATAAAACCAACCAACAGTTCCCTGTGAGTCCTGTCCGGTGTACCCGTAACCCAACGAGCACCTGTATACTATCTCCAGTACGACGTACTGACGGCTGTGGGACAGACCATCTCCCCAACTAGGATGAGAAGCGTACACACTAGTCTACTCCGGAGTATCGATGCCCTGTCTCGATAATCCAACGACTAGGGACCTGAATAAGGATGTGCTTGTAGACTACCCAGCCCCCACTAGTATGACTGCCATCACAACGCCGGTAGTCAAGCAAGATCCTAAGAGCTCTATCAATACGTATACTCACATATTAAGATAGAAAAACCAAGTAGCATACTACCATGTTTAGCAAGACTGTTATATACATGTGAATATCCCAAGCTTCCATTAAGTAATATACAAACTACTATGATACAGTAATGGCCTTCTAGGGCATAAACACTAACAAATAGTTCATATCTTAACATTGTTAAGGTACGGGGAGTTGTCCGGCTTATGCTTAAAACCAGCCTCTGGATAACTCAAGGCACGTTTCTGTAATGGCTGTTTGTGGGTTGACCCGGGCTATGACGAGGGTTGACTTTCTACCATCTGGAAGATCAATAGTGATATTGTTCTTGACTCGCCACAGTTTTAATAAAAATGGATTTTTTCAGAAAACAGTAGTGGGAGTATGGTAGAACTGGAAGTGATTCCAGAACCGCAAACGATTACTGAAAATTTGATAAGAACCCAAAGATTCAATCTAGTTTGACATTCCATTGGCCACTCCGCAGATATGGTGGGTAACCTCAGGCACCCGAGTGGTACTCCGGCAGCCTCAAGGACGGTGACAGGGAGGTTCTTGTTTACCCAGAGTTGCCATTGCTGTTGTTCCAGGCTATGAGACCCGGCTGGAGGATGAGTATAGAGTCGTTCTGAACTAGCTTTAGAAGTGTACGTGTATATGATTCTGCCAAAGGGTTGTCGTGTTAGGTCCACGTTACCCACCCCGGTACTTTCGGGGAGGCGGAATAGGTAAAAATCGAATTTTTCCTCGATGGGTAACATGGACCGTACATTAAATATCTTTGCTAAACAAAAACTAACAAAATAACTACAAGTTCTAACTACTATGAAGAATGGTTATACCTAGGTCTAGAAGTCCTTCTCTTCTTGCTCCTTGGAATGGGAAGAACAGGTCGTCCTCGTCGCCTTCTCTCGCCGAAGAAAGATCCACCCGAGGGCCTCTACCTTTAGCTCCTACCTCAAACAAGAAGTAACTAAGGTGCTTGGTGTGCTAAACCTAGAACCTTAAAAAGAGTTGAGAGTAATTTTGAAGGTTTTATCTCAAAGCTTAATGGTTCTCAACTCATGAGAGGGAGAGCTTTGAGAGAGAGGAAGAGGATGAGAGAGAATGAGAATGATAGAATGAGAAGATAATGCCAACCTTCTCACATATATGTGTGAATTATGATAATTAAAAAATTAACTAAAGATAATTGTGATGGTTAATCTTGAAATGACCATTATCATTTCACATTAATTACTTTTGCAAGAATCAAAGAGCATCTTTCATATGGAATGATGATGGTCAATATGTCAACATAGGTCAACAAGTCAATCATAGTCAAATGGTCAACAACCCTAACCATAACACAATTATAATTAATTAATATTAATAATCATATTTCACACATAAACATTAGGGTTAAGAAAAAGACAACGGTCATTAACCCTAATGAAAATCCTCTGCCTCTGCCTCAGTCAACTGTGCATACGCACCCGTATCTGTGTTCCGAGGAACACGAATACAATGAGATAAAACCAATCCCAAAACATATACTAGGATCTGGCTTAAACCAAAGCCCGCTAGTATCAATTGTACGGACACCAAACGTGCACAAGTGCGCGGATGTGAACGAACCCTGTCGCAAAATTATGCGACCTCTACTCTGTTTTGCCTAAAGGCGAATAACCCCCTGTGTGGGACTCTAAAGACTCGACACTACGCTGGCAGTGGGTTTAACCACAGACCGCAAGCAGCACTAGCTGTACGTAACGGTCCCCAGGTAGATGCCGATAAGAAGACTGACGAGGTGAACCCATCTGAACTCCTACTGAGCCTGAATGTGACAGTCTCCGTACAGTACGGTCTGTTCGTCTAAGAATATCGCGTGGCGGGCCTAGGGGGTGGTAAACGTCAGTCCCCTAATAGCGGTACAAGTCATGCCGGAGTGTAGCCCAGAACACCCTGAGATATCACTGGAAACCTACCAGTATATTTCGCTAGCCCTGGCCAGGGACTTTGTGTAATGGCTCTCCTAGACACAGCGCGATATCAACCCCCAATACCGGGAGAGACGAATCATGTCTAACCGTCACTGCCCAGCCCCCACCAGTGTGATCGCCATCACAACGCCGGTTGTCAAGCAAAGATCCTAAGGGCTCCATCAATATGTTTCAGCGATATGTCAAAAGAAACATATACACATATTAAGATAGAAACAAACCAAGTAGCATACTACTATATCGAGCAAGACTGTCGTAAAACCGTATATATATCCCAAGCTTCCAAAATGTATTATACAAACTAGTACTATACAATAATGGCCTCTAGGGCATACATATCTAACAATCTCCCACTTGCACTAAAGGCCAGTAATTTGTGTACCGCATACCCAACGTCTGCACTAGGGCCAGCTGCTAGCGTACCGCATACCCAATAGCTCAAAAAGTCGCTCGAACTGAGTCTGGGGCAAGGCCTTCGTGAATGGATCCGCCGTGTTGTCTTTTGTGTCCACTCTCCGTACCACGATCTCCTGGCGATCAATGATCTCCCTGATCAGGTGATACCGCCTTAAGATGTGTCTGGATTTCTGATGGGACCTTGATTCCTTCGCTAAAGCTATAGCCCCATTGTTATCGCAATACAAAGGTATTGGGTCAACAATGGACGGAACCACCTGAAGTTCACTAATGAACTTCTTCATCCAGACCGCCTCTTTTGCGGCATCGCTTGCAGCAATGTATTCAGCCTCCATCGTCGAGTCTGCGACAGTATCCTGTTTGGAACTCCTCCAACACACCGCCCCTCCATTGAGGGTAAACACAAAATCCGAGACAGACTTGCTGTCATCTTTGTCACTCTGGAAGCTTGAATCGGTAAAGGACTCGACCCTGAGGTCTCCATTACCGTAAACCAGGAACATCTCCTTAGTCCTTCTCAGGTACTTGAGAATGTTCTTCACTGCCGTCCAGTGGTCCTCACCTGGGTCTGACTAATACCGGCTTACCACGCTAAGTGCGTAAGCTACATCTAGTCTTGTACATAGCATCGCATACATTATAGATCCTACCGTCGAAGCGTAGGGTATAGTGCTCATGCGAACGCTCTCCTCGTCAGTCTTAGGAGACATCTTCTTGGAGAGGGTAATTTTGTGCAATGCGGGTATGTTACCTCGCTTGGAATCCTCCATACTAAATCTCTTTAGTACAGTCTCTATGTACCTGGACTGCGAAAGTCCCAGTAGTCTCTTGGATCTATCTCTGTAGATCTTGATCCCCAGAATGTACGAGGCATCACCCAGGTCCTTCATTGAGAACCGTTGTGACAAAAATAGCTTGACCGATTGTAGCATAGGAATGTCATTTCCTATCAAACGAATGTCGTCCACGTACAAGACTAGGAACACGACAATTCGTCCTACAATCTTCTTATAGACACAAGGTTTATCTTCGTTCTTGATGAAATCAAATTCCTTGATTGCCTCATCAAAACAGATGATCCAGCTCCGCGATGCCTGCTTTAATCCATAAATGGATTTAAGCAACTTGCACACCTTCCTGCTGTTCCCACTATCTACGAAACCTTCTGGCTGATCCATGTAAACGCACTCTTCCAAACAGCCGTTTTGAAAAGACGTTTTAACGTCCATCTGCCAGATTTCATAGTCATGGAAGGCAGCAATGGCAAGTAGGATCCGAAAGGATTTGAGCATAGCCACTGGAGAAAAAGTTTCATCATAGTCCAAACCAGGTCTTTGACGAAAACCTTTTGCAACGAGTCTAGCCTTATAGGTTTCCACCACACCAAGTTTCCTTTTGTAGATCCATTTGCATCCAACGGGTTTTACCCCAGGTGGAGCAATATCCAAGGTCCACACTTTATTGGCGTTCATAGACTCCATTTCGGATTGCATTGCTTCCTGCCACTTATCAGAGGCCCTACTGATAATGGCCTGCCTGAAACTGGTAGGGTCATCTTCTTCCAAGATGCAATCCTCTCGATCCCCGTCTATGAGAAAACCGTAGTATCTCTCAGGCGGATGAGAAATCCTACCAGATCTGCGGAGTGGCTGAGGTTCGTCCACTATTGAATTTTCTGGTTCTGCTAAATCCTCAGTTTGAGTTTGTGGATCAGATATTTCATCCAGTTCTACCGTGCTCCCACTTATTTCTTTTGTAAGAAATTGCCACTCTAAAAAGGTGGCGCGACGAGCAACGAACACCTTCTGTTCCTCAGTGTGGTAGAACAGATATCCCAGAGAATTTCTAGGATATCCCATAAACTTGCACAAAACTGACCGTGCTTTAAGCTTGTCCAGATTTTGTACTTTTACATAGGCCGGACAACCCCATATCTTAATACGTTCAAGATACGGTTTTTTACCACTCCATATTTCATATGGAGTCTTAGGCACAGATTTAGACGGAACCTGATTCAGTAAGTATGCTGCCGTTTCTAGCGCAAGTCCCCAGAATGAAAGAGGTAACTCAGCATTACTCATCAGGAGACAGTTATCATTCCAGGCTTCCAAGGTGACCTGAATGACAGAGTGACTGTCAGAGTTGTAGTTTTCCCTCTGATGAGAGGCGGTATTTTGGACAAGTGGTCCAAGCGGATACTGAGGGAGGCATGGCGCAGGATACTGATTGGTTTCAGTTGATGATACAGTCTAAGAAGTTTGGATTTGGAGTTCATTTATGAGCTAGGTCCCATCAGATATCCAGACATATTCTAAGACAGGTATTGCTCATTTCGGGAGATACTTTTCTCCGCGAACTTGAGATAAAGAGAGATATAGAAAGAAACATCAGAGCGGATCCACTCACTGAGGCTATTACTCGAACGCAATAGTTTCACAAACGGGCTTTGTGAGACTGATTAGTAGAGGAGTTGGGTGTTCGGTATCACACGGGCTGTGAGTATGCAACATCGCAATAATTAGCCTTGAGTGCAAGTAGGAGATTGTTGGATATAGTGCCCTCAAAATCAATTATTGGATCACAGGCACGTGATTGCAATGATTGAGGGAGGACCTATGCCGGTAGGACAGTCTTATTCAAGATGATAGTATGCTATCTGGTTTATCTTTATCATCGTGTATTGCTTTAGGTGACCTTATAGGTCGCTATTACACATTGATAGAGCCCATAAGATTCTTGCTTGACGGCCAGCAGTATGATGGCGATCATATACGTGGGAGCTGGGGTCTATAAGCACATCCTTAAAATGTCCCTAGTCGTGGGAGTTTCAAGACTGGGTATCGATACTCCATTAGTAGACTAGTGTATACAGTCGAGACCCCGACGAGGGGCGGTGGCCGGTCTCACAAGCCACTGGTGTTAGTTGGTTCACCTAAGATGTATACAGGTGCTCATTGGGTTATGAGTACACCGGACAGGACTCGCCGGGAACATGCTAGTTAGTATTATACCTAGCGTCAGATAGCAGTTCCCTGGTGACATGTGTACAGGTTAGTTCATCGACCTGAGATCGTCATTTGTCTCGTGTGAGTTCCCACTATGCTTTGATTACTACTCTACCACGGCTCAAAGAAGTCGTGCAAACAGGTTTTAGTTGGGTACAGTCCCGAGCCACATGGAGGCAGTGAGCGGATCGGCAGGGGTTCGTCTCTCCCGGTATTGGGGGTGAGGTCGCGTTGTGTCTAGGAGAGCCATTACATGAAGTTCTTGGCCAAGGCAGGAGATTTACTGGTAGGTATTCCAGTAGTATCTCAAGGTGTTCTGGGCTACACTCCGACACGACTTGTACCGCTTTTGGGGGTCTGACTTTTACCAACCCCCTAGGCCCGCCATGCGATATCATAGACGAACGGACCGGACTGTACGGATATTGTCACTGACAGGCTCAGTAGGGTGTTAGGATGAGTTCGCTCATCGACCTCCCTTTTGGTCAATACCTGGTAGCTCGTTACGTACGGCTAGTACCTCTGACGTGCTAGTGGTTAAATCCACAGCCAAAGTATTGACGAGTCTTTAGAGTCCCCCACAGACAGTTTCTCAAGTTTCGGGCGAAACGTTGTAGAGGCCGTATGATATATGGCAGGGTTCGATCTTATACGTGCGGTATTGCACGGACCAAGATCGGACGGATCATACTAGTGGGCTTTGGTTTAAGCCGGATCCTAGTATTAGATTTGTTGGATTACTTTAGTCTCATCGCATTCACATTCAGTCGGAATGCGGATGCAGGTATGTATATACAGGTGAGGGGTATCCTTGTGATCCGTCACGAGTTTATTTTAGATATTGCCGTATCTTTTTATTGTTGTAAACATTTGGGTTAATGTTTACAAATGGAAATTATGAGTTAGAAACCATCATTTTGTGCATTAAATGATACATGTACTTCATGGGTGAGTCATGGTATCATTTCTTGTGCAAATATCACATTATGTGATTGATTAGTGGGTTGATTTGATGAGAGGAGAGAAGGGGGCAGCCAAGGGTGAGCTCTCATATTATTGTTTCAACTCTCTCTCTCATTTGATCATAAGAAATCAACACAAGAAAAGAAAAGAAAAAAAAGCTTCTCCTCCTTCTTCTTCTTCCTCTAGCTCATAGCTTCCATTAATGGCAACACCTTCAACCTACAACCAAGCAATGGATGTAAGAGACAAAGTGATCACAAACATTCTCTACAACACCTTGGACATGTCGGCTAGCACACTTCGTGCCCGAGTTGCTTCGGATGAAGCGGGAGCCCGTAAAAAGAATCGATGATGTAGTGCCCTTTTCGACGAGGAGATCAAGACCGGAGATGCCGCGAGGAGCTTGGGATGGTGGCCAAAGACCGAAGGATACGGATCGATCGCTATAGCCTTTCTATCCCTTCTCTAGATAGCTAGTTGTAGGTTAATGGTTCGATCCGGGTTTTAAGCATACGATAGCGCCGGTTTCTAGTTAAGAAAAAGTTTTCGTTTCCGCATTTTGATCTCGGAAAGACAGTCGGGGCGCTACCGTAGACATACAAAATCAACAAGTAAAACTCATCGCGTACGGTAATCTAACGTACTGCGGCATTAAACAAATAGGGATTCTATCAACCTATACAACATCGGGGTACAGATCAAAGTCTCGTACGGCATATCACTCAATATGCAAAACATTATCCATATAAATATATACCTATCTCTCTGGTCATATCCATGTCAATCTCGTATCAGGGGACCTATAAAGGTATCGACAATCTTATATCGACTTGAAATCCATATAACGACATATCACACTAAGTCATCATATCCCATCGTATACTCGTTCATCACATTAATATCTCGCATCGCAATAATATAAACATCACACTGTTCTCTTTAAATTTGTAGCCATCATGATTCACTTATTATTTCATATTCTCATAAGTCAATATGTCCATTAGCATCAACTTCTATCATATTATCGTTTGTAAATCCTACTATCATGTCCGTCGCATATCATTATCAGGATATAATCAAACGATCTTCCATATCAAAGTTTGCGGGGGTGCTATACGCCATCCACCCGACTTCCCCCGTAAATATAAATCTACTCACCTGCTAAACTCCTCGCTTAGCCGTAGTCGATGCGCTTCGTCGTCTCGAAATCCACGCGAAGGTACCTACAATCAATATGAATTCGCAAAGCTATTAACATCGAATTCCGAAATCCAAATACGGCATGCGGTGCACTCATAGGTTAGAAATACACATGCAAAACAATCAACTACCCTTGTCGTTGACGTACAAATATCCAACGACCAAATACAATATCCAGTCGTAAAACCAAGAAATCCAAATACCGGAAAACATAGCCAAAATCCTCACTAGGGTCGCTATCCATGAACGCCACGAAGCCTAAAACTCCCAATCGTACCAGTAACCCTATACTAGTAAACTGTAAAATGGTTTAAGAAATTATACCGATCGATCCGTGTCCTTCGGTCTTTAGCTATCATTCCACGCTCCTCGCGGCATCTCCGATCTCCAGTCTCCTCGTCGAAGTAGCACCACGTCAACGAATCTTTATACGGGCTCCCGCTTCAAACTGAAGCAACTCGGACATGAAGTTTGCCAGCCGACATGTCCAAGATTGAAGTAGAGAGAGTGTAGAATATTTTGTCTCAAGGAACCCAAACCATTAGGTAAAGGTAAATTGAAGTTGCCAAAAAGAGTGATGAAATGAGCTGGAGAAAATTGCAAATGGAAATTTTGTGCACTCAAAGATAAAATTCAGCCCAAAAAAAATCAACCCCCGCACACTAACAAGTGCTCGGCCACTATGAAGAATGCTTGCTGGAAATTAGAAAGGGAGGGTGAGTGTAGGAGCAAGTGGTGACCACAAGCATAATACTTATCATAAGAA
Source organism: Agapanthus africanus (assembly GCA_030015575.1). NCBI lineage: Eukaryota > Viridiplantae > Streptophyta > Magnoliopsida > Asparagales > Amaryllidaceae > Agapanthus > Agapanthus africanus. The sequence goes on from CM057337.1 coordinate 504,446,000, forward strand.
ATCTCCACAAAGATCTTCAAGTGAACCAAAAGCAATTAATGAGAAAGGGTGGCTCACAAAATACACCTCATGCAAACTAGAAGCAACCATGCTCATCCAAAACAAATCAATGCCACTTCCTCAAAGTAGATTTCGGCCATGATGATGAAGAATGGAATTTTTGGCAAAAAATGAATGTACAAATGAAACCAATAATTAAGTGCATAAATAACATATTAAAATAATATTTTAATTAGGGAAAAAATTCTATGTGAACCAAAACTTTCAATTGACCCCCAAAGCCCGCGCACTAGCACTATTATAGTTAAACCAGACGCAGTCAAGTCTGTACAGAGGTTTGATCACAATCGGGTTAAAACGGAAAATACCGACTATTTTACCGTAAAACGAAAAAATTCATATAACGATTTCAGAAACGTTACAATCTTCCCTCCTTAAAGAAATTCGTTCCTCGAATTTAAATTAAACCCCCAATACTAAACATTTCAAAATCCAACTCAATCAACAGGGATCTGAAATCACGGAAGCAACAGAAATAACATAGCGCGTCGCATGCGCCTGAAGCCGTGAATGAAAACTCAAAACCGAACTCCGTCAAACGTTACGCAAATCATCGGACTCGTACGCATATTATCGGAGTTACAATGGAGATACAGATCTCAAAATCCACTACTGAAATCCAATATACACTAAGCAAATGCTATAAATAGTACACATCCTTTTTGAAAAATCTCCAAAAACTGAAATAACATATGCAGAATCTTTTTCTGAATCGCCGTGTGATGTTTAACTCACGGCACAAATGACGGACGCTCATTTGTAAAGTAATAATATACTTTCATATATGTTTTGCTCAAAATATGCGTTCCGCCCTTTCTAAAATATCCCAAACGGTTTTTCTTTTGTAAGCGTTCGTGTCACTCGCAGACACATAAGAAATAGCGAGACTATAGCTCCTTTTTGAAAAACCTCTTGGTAACCTTTTAATGCATGCAAAATACACAGGTACTGTTCTCGGATCAGTCCTGCTAGGGTACTACAAGTATAGGGCCTCATCATGAAAACAAAATGCTCAAAAGCAATATCAGCCTTAAAAGGCTTGTCCAACAATCACATACGTCTGGTGCACACGGAAATCAAATCCAAATATAAGTGCCACAATATACACGAAAGCCAAACTAAGTGCAACGGGTGTGCACGAAAGCATCTGTCCAGTGCAACGGATGTGCACGACAACAACATCTAGTGCATCTATAGTGCACGAAAATCTCAATCCAGTGCAACTATCATGCACGAATGAAAATCCCAATCGAGTGCATCTGGTGTGCACAAATCACATCTCACATCATGCACCCAACATGCGCGAAAATCCAAATCAAGTGCATCCGTCATGCACACAGAATCCAATACCAAGCGCGTCAGGTCCGTAATAAGCATCAAGTGCAGTAGCATGCACGAAAATGAACCTCAAGTACACACGCGCACGAAAACACAAATCCGGTAAAATGAATGCTCAAAGGCATAAATCGGGTGCAACAAATGCACGGAATACGAATCCGGTGCATCCAGTCCACGAAATATCAAATCCTGTGCATCCACTGCACGAAATATCAAATCCTGTGTATATAGTGCACGAAATATCAATCATGTGCATCCACTACACGAAATATCAATCATGTGCATCCACTGCACGAAATATCAATCATGTGCATCATGTGCATCCACTACACGAAATATCAATCATATGCATCCACTGCACGAAATATCAATCATGTGCATCCACTGCACGAAATATCAAATCATGTGCATCCACTGCACGAAATATCAATCCTGTGCATCCACTGCATGAAATATCAAATCCTGTGCATCCACTGCACGAAATATCAATCCTGTGCATCCACTGCATGAAATATCAAATCATGTGCATCCACTGCACGAAATATCAAATCCTGTACATATAGTGCACGAAATATCAATTCTGTTCATCCACTGCACAAAATATCAATCCTTTGCATCCACTACATGAAATATCAAATCCTGTGCATCCACTGCACGAAATATCATAACCACTGTAGGAAATCCAGGAAAACATAAACATGTGCAGCTAAGGCACAAAATCGACATCAACACAATGGTGTATTGATTTGATCAAAGAATATTTATAACCGTAATCAAGAACGGCGTCGCTTGGTAGCTAGCCGGTGAGTACGGGTCGGTCCACAGGGATTTTGTGTATTTTCTAATTGTTCTAACGAGTTAATTCCGATTGGTGTTGGATTGATTAAATCTAAAAACTAAGTTGATCTAAACTAAAATCTTGCTAGGATTAGATTTAGGTTAAATTTGGAAAGTCAATATTCCTCACCGCTTTCTATGACCTGTTTAAGATCTATGAGGTGTTATGGTAACAATTAATAAAGTGGATTAGTACCATCGGGAAGAAACGGTGTTTCTTCCTCTAGGTTCTTGTCCTTCCTTTCTTAATTCTTACCCTAACCTCCATGGAAAACACGCTCAACCGGTCCTTTATACTACGGTATCACCGCTACCTCGTGGGATAGGGTGCCGTGGGAAGCGGTGTGTGCATGTATGCATGGAGTCCTATAATAACGTGTGATGACCAAGAAAGGGGTGAGAGATCTTCATCTCTCAAGCCTTCCCCAAATCTAACCCTAATAAGCGAGGAGACTACTCGCTCATTAGGGAATTGAAAAACATTTCTAAACTATCTAACTACGGCAAAGAATAAAGATCTATGCTAAGGAAAGAAAGAAATTACCTTGGACATGGAAATAAAATTTAACTAGGGCAATGAAAAGAAAACTTACTCCTAATTTTTATTTGATGCTCTCTTCATACATTGCAGAAATTTACAGATCTGAATTTAGATAGATGAAATGAGGTACAAGAAGAGGCATAACCTAAAACAGGTTTTAGGGTTTCTATTTATAGAACATAGAAACTCTAGGGTTACAATCGTGTCATATCTGCAATTACAAGTTTACCCCCTAAGAAAAGAACTAGTCAACGCACGCTAGCTGCACCGACACTTTTTAGCACCGACACGGGCACTATATGGCCGCGGATCCGCGGCCAAGAGCCAGGTTTGGCCGCAGTTCCGCGGCCATGTAGGGGCATCAAAGGCTGAGATTTTCAGGGCATGTTCTGTTGCTTTGTTTCTTCTATTTCCTTCACTTGGTTTCTCAGATGGTCTTTTGGTTTCTTCCAGATTTCCACAATGAACAATGTCGTGGACTTTACTGCTTCGTGTCGAAGTCTTGAACTTTGCGCTGCCTTTGTTCTTTGTGAAATTGTTCATTGATCTTCGTTTAGTCTTCAAACTGTAGGCTTGATCAAGATTCTTCCATTTGTTGGTCGTAGTCTCACTTTTGTATCGTCTTTTTATCTTTTTCACTGTTTTTGTTCCGAGAACCTGTAACCTGCAACTATGTAGCAGACATGGGTCAAAAGCACCTGTTTATTTGTAAAATAAATAAGAATGGGGAATATAATAATGCAATATTATGATATGAACAAACACCCCCAAACTTATCTTTTGCTCGTCCTCGAGCAAACCTAATTTTATTCTCGAAAAAGACCTAGCCTCACTTTCGCAGGGAAACGCGATTGCACTGAGCTCGTGCAACAAGCCGTTAAACCTCTAGGTGTCCCTAGTAGGAGGAGTGTTGTCTCCTGAGGGTTTTCAGCGGATACTACCCACAAAATCCTATCAATTCGGCCTATTGACTTTTATTCTCCAATTAGGTTTTCCAACAAGGAATTCTATTATCTTCGACTCATAAATTATCCACTCGTATATTTCACGCTTCCTTATCATTTAACTTAAGATTATATATATTCTTGTGAATTTACTTAGTTTTTTGCATCTTTTAAGTTTTCCTTCTAGGGTTCTATCTCAACTTAGGAATTTTTATAATCTCTATTAAAGATACAAGTCCTATTTTTCATTCCTATCTCTCATCTAAATCCCAATCACATACCCCCACATGTGTGTATATATCACCCATATACTTGGAAATTCAAATCAAGCTATCATACTCTTGTCCATCATCCAAAGTACTTTTCAATTGGTGAATTTTTAGATGAAATTTGCTCACACATTCTTCATGCGACCTTTAATATTTCTTGAGGTACCAACGACCGATTACAAAATGTGTTCGCACATTAAAGCGTAATTCCTAGTCTTGTAATCTCTAAGGCTTTTAGCAGTGACTCCCAAACCAGTTGGTCTAAGGCACTAGGTGATGAAGCACCCTCGCTAAATATTTTTCCTATTAATGCGGCCTTAAGTAATTACAAAAACCAGTGTTCATTTTTTTTATCTCTTTATTCACACTTGTATTTTTATCTTATTTTCCTTCATACTAAAGATTTTAGACAAGAGCATTTCAAGGTCTCTTCTACTATTCCAAGTTTCAAGGTTCGTGTTTATGCAATTTGTAGGGTATATATTTTCAGAATTTAGACTTAAGCTTAGGGATTATTTTTCAGACTTATACTTTAATAAAAATATCAATACTTTTCCCTTGTTTTAACTTAGCCCAAGAAGTGAACTCAAAATTTGTCTATTTCTAAATAAACTACAAAGACATATACTTTCTACCGTTAAATTTTAAGAAAGGTTATTTTTAGGGTTTTTAATTTACTAAGTCTAGGATCTAGTTGTTCCTAACTAGTTAATCTATTTGTCAAACTCGAGTCACTTAAGGCCAAAATTGAATGTTTTAATTTTTATAATTTTTCAAAATTTTCAATTTTTATGGGTTTTAAAATAAATATGCAAATGCAAAAATATACACATGAATGCGAAGGAAGAAGGCTTACCGAGCACACCCCCAAACTTAAACTTGACAGTGTCCTCACTGTCATGCTACACCAAGAGGGTTAAAAATGTCGGCACTCTCCTGTTTATTTATTTATAGTTTTCTTTTATTTTTATAATTTTTATGGGTTTTAAAAAATAAAAAATAAAAAATATATACAAAAAGGTCCCCCCAAACTTAAGTGAGACAGTGTTTCCACTATTTTAAGCGTTAAAGTTCAGAGTTAGGGAAGAGAAAAATCAAACTATGCCTTACACAGACCAAAGGTTAGCACAAACCATTCAAAAATTCTATCATGGTAGGGTTGGTGGAAGAATGGAGTGTTGAGAAAGGAGTTGAGAAACACACGAGACCGTATGGGAAGAATGGTGGAATATGGTCTCGGTGGAGAAGAAGAATGGCAGAAAAGAGAAAGAAGTGTAGCACGAACTTGAGGGTGTAAATTGAGTGAATAAATTAGCGCAATTTGTGATGACCGATGTGTTAAAAGAGATTGTGCTAATCTATTAACCCGTCGAGAAATGGGGTCAAATCCCTCAAGGTTCGCGAGAAAACATGGGTACATTGAACTTGGTAAACCATCCATTGAAAGCGGAAACGCGACGGATTCTTGCGTGGTGGAAACGATAGGAAGGATGAAAGGGAGTGATTTAGGGATAGTCTTATTCTCACCTAAGTAATCTGTCTCGAACTTGAAGGATTCCATCAATGGTTCGAAATGACTGTAGGCAACCGAGTTTGATGGTTCAACTAACTCATCTGAAAATTCAAAGGACTCAAACTCGGGCGGTGAGTTTTCAAAATCGTCCGCAAAAGTGAAACACTCGTAATGGATATCGGTTGTGAGAACTGTGTCAGATTCAAGGAGGTACGCACTAGTGGCGTCCAAACTGCTATGATCGAAGAGAAATCTTTCAAGCTCACAGTCCTCCTGCGTGATCTTTTGTGTGGTCGGAACGATGGAAAGGAGGGGGTTTGATTTAGGAAGTATAACAGTTAAAGGTTCAGGAGGATGAACTGGAAAATCCGACTCATCAAACAAAAATGGTTCATCCTCAATACTATCCTCAATACTATTCTCAATACTATCCTCATAATTCTCCTCAAAAGTTATCTCAGCCATGCAATTATCATCAAAATCAAGACACATATGAGGTTCGGGAGAAACATTTAATGACTCGGGATGATGAATTGGAGATAAAATTTCAGTCAAATCTATGGGTTCATCATCCAAAATATTCCCAGCGTCAATATCCTCAATCAAGTGAAAATTAATTTTTTCAGACACCTCATCAAAAGCATGGATATTTATCAATTCAGGTTCTAGATTGGAGGTGTAAAGTTCAAAAGGATTGGTGACGGTTTCACTCGAATGGGACCCTTCACAATCTGGCAAATCAAGCACTACAAAGTCGCACAACTCATTACACGTTTTATCTTTAACTGGTGGATCATTTGGGACACTTGTTTGAAAACCGGAGTTGTAGGATTCAATTGGGTATGGGTAGGTTTGATTTGGAAGGGTGCACAGCTCACTCTCACCACTCAAATTCTTACTCTGTCCAGCCGCCTCATCATACATTGGAAAATTTGGAGCTAGTTGGAAACTAGCTACCGGTTTACTAGGTTGTCTAAGGGCGGCCATGGACACATCCACATTCCTCATCATTTGGTTTGTCGCTACCATATAAGCTTCCAACGACTGTTCCAGACTAGAAATGGATTGTGAAGGGGTTTCAGTAAAAGATTCAAAGTTGCTTGGATTTTGGAAACTCCCAAATGGCTGTGTAGAAGCAATGTCTAGGGAAGGTACGAAAGTCGGGTAGGACTAATAGGAATTGAATGGTTGGACAGGAGTAGGATCAACATTTGGATAAAAAGGTGAATGGACTTGTTGATCCCAAGAACTAGAAGTGTTGAAAGGAGTAAAAGATCGGTTATGAGATTGTTCAATATGTTCAGCAATAGACATGGGTTTCGGAGTTACAACAGGACTCGAAAAAGGAGTATCAACATAAGAAAGTGGTGAAGTTTGAAATGGTTGATACAAAGTGAATTATGGAGTCGAACTGTTTCTCCTAGACGCTTCTATTCGATCTTTCAAAGAAATTTTGGGCATGGAGGGATCGTCCGTAATTCGACCAAAACAATTCGCGTATGAAGCAAAGTTTGGTTGAGGGTACCAAAGTTCGGCTAGAGTTTTGGGTGGTGGGGTACCTATGATGTAAAAAGGAGAAGAAAAAGAATGTGGGGTACACGGATTTCTTAGCGATAAGTTGCAAGTTTTTGTAAAAAAAAATTCCTTTTTTTATTTTCTTTTTGTGTTTTTTTATGTGGAGCTTTTTGCAAAAAAAGTTTCGATAAAGGGCTTAGACACACGTTCAATCAACCACAAATGCACAATCAGGCCTAGATCTAGGGTCACCTAGGTCAGCTAGACAGCTCCTAACTGATCCAAAGGGCAAGAAGTAGGACCTCAAACCGCCTCTTCACTGCCAATTGTGGCCAGGTAAGTGGGAGGTTCTCCACCACGTAAGTAGTGGGCCTAATTAAGTAACCACTTGCTTTAGACACACTTGCCTAAACACCACAAAGTCAGGTTAGGATCAATGGTCGATGCCTACAACTATTCCTCTGTCCTATTGAGCGCAAAGTCCTTAGGGCTGAGTCTAATTTTTTTTTAATTAATTGATGGTCAATGCAATATGCCTTATGTGATTTTTGGGGTCCTGGGAAGGGTAATGAAATCCCCACCCAATTTGGATTGGTGTTCAAGCCCCTTAAAGTCCAATTAAATTATGCAAAGCAGTAACACAATCACTTGCAAAGAATTTTTTTATTTTCAGCGCGGCACAAAGAATCCTGCACAAGATCAATTATTGGAAGGGGGAGAGATTTTTAGCGTAAAGAATTCTATAGGAAAATTTACAGAGGTGATATCAGGGGGTTCAGAGGAGGAGAGAAATAGCTCACAGTGATTTTTCTACGCGATGACGTCACCATAGCGCCGCAGTACCGCCGCCGAAATGCACCTTTGACCACGGTTCCGCGGTTGACTTGTTGACTCGGTCCTCCAAATTTCTTCTGTCGTCTGTTGTGATATTCCTCTGTTTGTTCAGATTTGATATTTGCTGTTTTGCTCTTTGGATTTTTCCAGATCCGAACTCGTTCGTCTATCCTGCAAAATTCACACGAAAATACCCATCAAACAATACCAAATTTTTTTTTTTTCAGTTTTTATGATTTTCAATTTTATATTAACCCAAAATTACAAAAAGAAAATAACACGCCATCCCCGGCAACGGCGCCATTTGATTCATCTCAAAGAATATTTATAACCGCAATCAAGAACGGCGTCGATTGGTAGCTAGCCGGTGAGTACGGGTCGGTCCACAGGAATTTTGTGTATTTTCTAATTGTTCTAACGAGTTAATTCCGATTGGTGTCGGACAGATTAAATCTAAAAACTAAGTTGATCTAAACTAAAATCTTGCTAGGGTTATGTTTAGGTTAAATTTGGAAAGTCAATATTCCTCACCGCTTTCTATACCCTTTTTAAGATCTATGAGGTGTTATGGTAACAATTAATAAAGTGGATTAGTGTTAGTTATATGTATGCCCTAGAGGCCATTACTGTACATACGATGTATATTGTAATGGATGCTTGGACATATATAGGGAGGACTTTCTTGCTCGACATGATAGTATGCAATCTGGTTGTACTTTATCTTAACATGTACTCTGATTGTCTCTATGTTACATGTTGATAAAGCCCTTAGGATATGTACTCGACTACTGGGACTATGATGAGATCATACAAGTGGGGCTACGGTAGTCGACGAGTACATCATATAACTGTTCCTATTCGAGAGTGTATCGAGACAGAGCATCGATACACCAGAGTAGACTAGCGTATACGCATCTTGACCTATATGATGGGCGATGGATGACCCCATATCCATCGGTGTTTGACATCAAGGATAGTGTACGGGTGCTCAGTAGAGACTGGGTACACTGGACGGACTCGCCGAGAACTCCCAGATGGTATTATACCTCACGTCAGATGGCAGTTCTCCGGTGACACTGGTACAGAGTAGCCTGTTGACCCGAGATCGTCATAGAGTCTTGTGTGATTCCCACTGTGCTTTGATTTCCATCATACCACGTCCAAGAGGGCATGCAAAAAGGTGGCTTTTGGGTACAGTCCCGAATCACATGGAGGCAATGAGCGATAGGAGGGGATTCGTCTCTCCCGGTATAGAGAGTTGATGTTGTGTTGTGCTCGATTGGCTATAACCGGAAATCCCTGGCCAAGGTTGCTGAGATCTACTGGTAACTGTTATCAGTAGTTTCTCGAACTGTTATAGACCTCATATCGACACGACTTATCGAGCTACTGGGGTCTGACGTTTACCACCCCTAGGCGAGATATGCGACATATCAGACGACGAGACCGGACTGTACGGGAGTGTTACTGTTTGGATTCATAGGAGAATGTACAGGCTTGCTTGTTGATCTTCTGAGCGCTCAATACCTGGGTAGCTGTTACGTTTAGCTGACCGCTTGCAGCTTGTGGGTGTTTGATATGATCATCACCTACTGCCGGCGTATTGACGATTCTTTAGAGTCCTACACAGTGGTTTCTTGACTCAGGCAAAATGGAGTAGGGGCACGTATGTGATATGTGCGAGACCGAGGATAATGCGATATGAGATACCGTATTCTATTCTCGCGATATTTGATATCAGCCGGGTCATCGGATCAAGTGTTGATTCGATGAATCGGTACGGATAAATATTAGTCGGTTATATGCGATATAGCCGGATTGTCGGATCAAGTGTTGATTCGATAATTTAATGTATAATAATATATATGATATATTAAATTACATTAACTAATATTAGCTCACTAAAAGATTCTTTTTCTCACTCGGATAATACATTGATATATATGCGATATATGTTAAATGTATTATTTTATTTTGTTACAATAAATATTATATATGTGATATATAATATTGTAACATGATATGATTACTAATGAAACATGTTTAGTGGAGTTTAAACATGATTAGGGTTTGGATTAGGGTTAAGACTTCTAGTAGATTCTAGAAGCTTTTCTTTTGTTTTTGCAAAGATATTTACATATGACTCATGCTTTAACCCAACCCAAACCCTAGCCCTAGTTAATTCTCTACATGGGTTTAGTTGACCATGGTTGGATTATTCGTCATATTTATCTTTTCATTATTCATCACAAAAGAATTATGAATTCTTCTTCTTCTTCTTCCTTCTACTTTTCATGGAAAAAGCTTACTAGATTTTTTTCCGAGTGATGAAAATGAGTGAGAATGGGAAAATAAAAGAGAGCAAAAATCCGACTTCATCATCCTCATCCACCCTTGCCATTTAGGTCAGGGTGTTCACATCATTTTATGAGTGTTAGCTTGTGTTAATGAAACTTCAAGGTAGATCATCTTTGTTATCGAAGATCGGAAGCAAGACTGCATCTTTCTCTTCGTGGAACCTCTCGAGAGTCCGGAACACGATGATCGCAGCGAAGGGACCTCAACACGGAGTTTTAGAAGTGAAGGACCGGATCTACAAAGGTTGTAATCTCTCTCACTTAGTGTTAAAGAGTTTAACATGCTAGTTTTCACCTAATCTCTAGTTTAAAGATCTCGTATCGGGTTGTTCGGCACGGCTAATTTTTAAATCGGGCATGGTTGATGCCTCGTAGATCCTTGTGCGTGTGCCTAGCAACCCTACAGTGGTATCAGAGCCAAGCTAGAGTTTTAGGCGAAGTCTAGACGAAGTTTAAAGTCCGATCGAACCCGGAAACCCCGATATTGACCCCTCTCTGGACATTTTTTAAAATGTTGATTTTTTCTGTATTAAAAATTCTCAGAAAATTAATCAGGAAAAACTAAGAATTACTGTGAAGTACGGCTCATTAACTCGATTATATGACCGCGGAACCGCGGCCAAACCAAGGGTTTGGCAGAGGTTCCGCGGCCAAAATTTTGAATTAGTCCATGGTATTTTATATATTTATTCTTAGGTCCTTTCTTGTCATTTTTTCTGGGAATTTTTAATTATACTCAACTGTTGAGTTTTCTAGGGTTGTATTGGGGATTCGTTGATTCGATCGGATAATTTAACTTTGTTTATTTTGTCCCGGATAATTTTAGAAACTGTTAAAAAAGTTCAAACGGATATCAATAACTCGCTTTTTCCCCTGTCAGAAAATTTTTCAAAAGTTGGATTTTTTCTCGAGTTTGAAACTTCCGAAAAATTATGCAAGTAACACGGTGGACCCTCTAGAAGAACACAAACCTTAACTCGATTATGTGACCGTCTTGAACTGCCTTTAAACCTTAGGCTTTATGGCAGTACGGCGTGCCACATGTGAGGCGTTGGCTTGACCCTTCTACGGTTGGACCATTGGTACTGTTGCATGTGATGGATATTTTTTGAACTCCGCTCAAGTGTTGAACTATTTGGGAAAACTTGGGTGTTTGATTATTCGATCGGAAAGTTTAACATTGTCTATTTATCTGAATTGTGATACAATATTTGGAATCCACATATAGTTATGAGATAACTAATTTGAATATTATAAACATAGCAGTTTAGTCTCAGATGATCGGTTGCCACGGAATTTTGATGTGATCAAAAGTCCGTTGCAATCACATAGCGTACGCGGATACTCGCCGGGTAAACTTAACAGACAGCCACGCCCCATATCCCCGACCAAGTGACTGTAGAAAAACCCCGTCGCCAAAAGCATCCGTTCGGGTGCTCGCGGCAGCGGTGTTCCGCCTTAGTGCACTTCGTCGACGGCATCGGGGTGCGGCCGTCTACTAAAGTTTGCGACAAGCATTCGATCAGGATGTCGGGAATCTTGTTGAATTGCCAGACTTGATATTGAAAAGAGTTTTCGATAAATGAGACTAAAATGTGAGGTTTATAATTGTTAGGCATGAGATATCTAAGGAATTCATTTGGTTAGGCATGCGATGTCTAAAGAGGTTGCGGATTCCAACTGTTGTAGTTTTACACTTTCTTTTCTGTGACCGTAAGCGTAGTATGTGGTGTATCGCCGGCTTCGTTGCTATACATCAACGACAATCGGGATACGCATACTTGCTTACGTTGATGATATGAGATATTATGTGTTGCTGTGATATGTTATATTGGATCGTCGTGTTCTGAATAGCCGGGGGTTTTATGTGAGATGAGAGTTTTTTCTTTTTCATTCATATAAAATTCATTTGTATGTAATATTCTTTTATTGGGGCACTTCCGGGCTGAGGATGATGTCACCATTGTATATTATTTACTTTTCCGCATTAGGTAGACCCAAGGCGGGGAGCACAAGTAACTGGGTTCTAGGGTCCAGTGGGAGACCATATCGAGGAGTCGAGACCGGGTCTCCTAACCCTGGAATTGGCAGAGTTGCTTGCCGCTCTCGTAGGGGTCTAGGGATGTGGGTTTGGCTATTCATCGCGACCGTGGAATCCGTATTTTTTACAGGCTCGTATTAAAACACGGACGTCCTAGTATATCCAATATTTCATATATGTTCTTCTGTTGCAATGTTCTGTGATGAGATCATATTACTGCCTGAGACGAATGTTTATATTATATATATGAAATATATGTTATATTGCAGATTTCATTTCAAATGTGATGCTTGTGAAGCATAATAAAATGGGACTTCATTAATGAGATTAATGAAACTAAAAGAAATCTAAAGATGTTGTAGAAACTTGTTTAAAAACTGGTAGCTCTAGTTCTTGCTTTGCATAGCGGTGTTCCTTATAGAACATCCAGCACCTTATTCGATAAGGAAAGAGCCGAGATCCCTTCACCGGGAGTGACCTCTTTAGTGAAACTAGCAGATGCTACAAACTCGGTTTGTCTTTTGATTGCTTCTATAGTTCTTGCTCTGCATAGTGGTATATATGATATACCCTGTACCTTATTCGATGAGGAAAGGGCCGACGATCCCTTCATCGGGAGTAACCCCTTTTAGCAAAACTAGAAAAGCCTCAAAAGCACTCCATTTAAAATCACTCGATTCTACAACGATATCAAGTTCATTACGCAAAAGGTTTTCTTAAAAATCTGTCGTAGCCCTCCGTCATTTCAGATAAGTCCTACTTAGTATTCTTGCTACGTTTGTTGGCCTACGTCAAGGCGTAGTGTGCGGTAGCTAACTAGTATTTATCTGTTTATGCATATGATGCAGATTGGATTAGGGTAGTCGTGAGACTTTGTTGGCCTGCGTCAAGGGTCGTGCGGGTGGGTTTAATTCAATCAAGAAATGACGAGTTGAACTTGACTAGCGCACTGTGGTTTGTTGGCCTGCGTCAAGGTCATGGGACGCTAGGGGTAAAATATTATTGGGAATTTCAAGTGTTGAAATTTGCAATGAGATTGCATACCTTCTATGAGATAGTTGGATCCCGATACCCGCTGCGAGTAAGAGTTACTCCTGAGAGAGTTTTACACATTACAATTAGCCGATCAAGTAGGTGTCTAGAAAGGTGTTAACGGGGTTACGCCCCTGGGAAAATGAGGTTTACTTTAATTAGGTCCGTGCGAAAGCACGGGGAACCTCCCTCAAAGTACCGGCACTGGCCTGGCTGAAAGATTGGCGAACTTGTAGGGTGTAATTAATCCCGGCTAATCTTTCCCTTTAGGGTTTGAAGGAAGATTTGACTAAAACAGTGGGAGACATCCTGATTAGATAAATTGATAACTAATCTAATCTTGTAAAAGGGCACGCTGAGTGTTTTCTTCTCTCTCTCTCCAGGTAGCGACCATGTCACGCCTTAATCAAGATAATAATACGGATGTATTGACTGAACCCGCTTGTTATACTGAGCTGAGGAACGTTGGTCCCGCTCCAACTTATAATTGTTATAAGACAGAGCAGGAAATAGGGGATTACCAGAATTCCCGTGCCGCCCAACGAAGAAAGTGCATGCTGATGCATCTTCTTCGGGTGTGTTCATTTTATAGAACTGTTTCTCAGTATCCTTAACGTCCGGGGTATGAGATACCAGATCAGGATCCCGCATATGTAATCTGTTACATGGGCTACAGATAGGTAGAGAACTGAAAACGGGTGATAAGTTTCATGAGATAGAAAACGGTGCAAGTGTTGCAGCCAAGTCTGTCGGTCACTATCACCCTGTATTACCAGAATACATTGATTCTGAACGAATGATATTAGATACCGAACCTTATATACAACATCATATCAGTCTCTTTATAAGTAAAGAAAGGATATAATTTTGTATTATTGGATAATGTTTTGAACATTTCCTATATCAAGAGTTGATCGATTCAGGTACGTTATCTAAAAGCATAGACGTTCTAAATCAAACTACAGTTCTTAGTATACAGAACACACACAAGAGGAATAGTTCAGAAATGAACGAATTCTTCTTGAGGTATTGTAGACTAGGTCATATCAATGCGACCCGACTAGCTGAAGTTACATTGAGATGCATATTTAAATTTGTTTGAATTTACATCTTGTGAAACTTGCCGGTCATGTCACAGAGATAAGATGACCACAGCTTTGTTTATTGGAAACAGAGAAAGAGTTAGTAAACTCTTGGGATTGATACATGCTGATGTATGAAGGTCTCCTGTCTACACATGCCAAGACCGGTTCTTTGTACTTCATTCCATTCTCTGATGATCTCTCAAGATTCAGACATATGTTCCTGTTGAAACACAAGTCCGAACCTTTTGAGATATTCACAGAATATGAGTTAGAAGTAGAGAACCAAAAACCGGGTATAAGTATTATGTCCTTTGATGTAATCAGGGAGGATAATACTTGAGCACGGAGATTCCTGGACTATTCTAAAGGAGAATGAGATTCTCTCTCAGCATTACTCCTCCGTATACACCATAGCACGATGGTATATCAGGTGGAGTAATTACACCCTATGTGATATGGTGTGCTCTATGATGAGTACTACTGAATAGCCTATTTCCTTTTGGGAGTTATGCACTTGAGAAGCTGCATACCTATAGAATAGGGTTCCAATCAAATCAGTAGCCTACCACTTCATATGTGATATGGAATGGGAAGACCCCATATCTTAAGTATGTTAAGATTTGGGGTTGTCCAGCCTATGTCTAAAAGCATAATCCGGACAAGCTCGAGGCAAAGTCAATTCTGTTGAACTGGAAAAGGTTCCAGCTATACAAACTACAGAAGATGATTTGGTAGAACCAAAGGATTCAATAGTTTCCAACGAACCTCAGCCTCTCCACCGATCTAGTAGGGTTACTCACCCACCTGAGAGATACTTCGGTTTCTCTATGACAGTGGGAGCGAGGATTGCATCATGAGATGATGACCGAACTAGTTTCGAGCTAGCCATCAGGAGTGGGACTCTGTAAGAATGGCTGGATGCTTAGAGATCTGAGATGGAATCCTTATACACCAACAAAGTATGGACTTTGGTTGCTTTATCTGAAGGGTTAAATCCCCATCAGGAGAAAGTATATCTTGAGAAGATTACTTGGTGTACATGGAAAAGTTGAGACTTTCAAAGCTATGCTTAAGTCCATCCAGATCCTACTTGCCACGGCTACATACCATGACTATGATATCTGGCGGTTGGGTGTCATGACTGCTTTTCTAAATAATGATTTGGAACAGAGCGTCTATAAGTACACAGCCAGAGGGCTTCGTAGACAGTGGGAGCAGCGGAAACGTGTGCAAGTTGTTTTATGTGATAAATCAGGCATCGCGAAGTTGGAACGTCTGTTTTGATGTGGTAGTCAAAGAGTTTGACTTCATTAAAATGGTAGATGAATCTTGTATATACAAAAAGGTAGTAGGGAGTATGGCGGTGATCTTCGTAGAGTACGTGGATGACATACTCTTGATAGGGAAGGAGTTTCCTATGCTATGCTCGGTCAATCTCCGCTTATCACAAGGATTCTCCATATAAGATCAAGGTAATACCTCCTAAATCCTGGGTTTTGGATCTATGAGATAGATCTATTTGGATGTTAGGATACTCACTAGTTGTAGTGAGATGGTATCAATCGATACTGGGGAGAATCACTAGAATGGTTCCAGAGTGATAAAGACGACTGAATGTCAATCGCAGGCATTGTCTTTACCCTCAGTGGAGGGACGGTATGTTGGAAGAGTTCCAAGCTAGATACCGTGACATACTAGACGATTAAAGGCAAGATACATCGTTACCAAGGATGCTACCAAAGAGGCAGTCTGGATATATAAGTTCATAAGATGAACTTTGTTCGTACCATTGTGTGACAATGGAGTTATGGCTTTTGCCAAGGAACCCTCGTCCCATCAGAAATCCAGATATAATTCTTAGGCAGTATCACCTGATCATGGAGATGGTTGATCTCCAAGATGATCAAGGTTAGGAGAGTAGACACAGAGGACAACAGCGTGGATCCACTCACAAAGGCCTTTTCCCCAGTAGAGACTTTTATGGGTTGGTTGAGTATGAGATACTTCAACCACAGCTAATTGTTGGTATGCGATACCACAACAGATGGCCCTAGTGCAAGTGGGAGATTTTTAGTTATATGTATACCCTAGAGGCCATTACTGTACATACGATGTATATTGTAATAAATGCTTGGACATATATAGGGAGGACTTTCTTGCTCGACATGATAGTATGCTATCTGGTTGTAATTTATCTTAACATGTACTCTGATTGTCTCTATGTTACATGTTGATAAAGCCCTTAGGATATGTACTCGACTACTGGGACTATGATGAGATCATACTAGTGGGGCCACGGTAGTCGACGAGTACATCCTATAACTGTTCCTAGTCGAGGGTGTATCAAGACAGGGCATCGATACACCAAAGTAGACTAGCGTATAGGCATCTTGACCCATATGATGGGCGATGGATGATCCCATATTCATCGGTGTTTGACATCAAGGATGGTGTACGGGTGCTCAGTAAAGACTGGGTACACTGGACGGACTCGCCGAGAACTCCCAGATGGTATTATACCTCACGTCAGATGGCAGTTCTCCGGTGACACTGGTACAGAGTAGTCTGTTGACCCGAGATCGTCATAGAGTCTTGTGTGATTCCCACTGTGCTTTGATTTCCATCATACCACGTCCAAGAGGGCGTGCAAAAAGGTGGCTTTTGGGTACAGTCCCGAATCATATGGAGGCAATGAGCGATAGGAGGGGATTCGTCTCTCCCGGTATAGGGAGTTGATGTTGTGCTGTGCTCGATTGGCTATAACCGGAAATCCCTGACCAGGGTTGCTGAGATCTACTGGTAACTGTTATCAGTAGTTTCTCGAACTGTTATAGACCTCATATCGACACGACTTATCGAGCTACTGGGGGTCTGACGTTTACCACCCCTAGGCGAGATATGCGACATATCAGACGACGAGACCGGACTGTACGGGAGTGTTACTGTTTGGATTCACAGGAGAATGTATAGGCTTGCTTGTTGATCTTCTGAGCGCTCAATATCTGGGTAGCTGTTACGTTTAGCTGACCGCTTGCAGCTTGTGGGTGTTTGATATGATCATCACCTACTGCCGGTGTATTGACGATTCTTTAGAGTCCTACAGAGAGGTTTCTTGACTCAGGCAAAATGGAGTAGGGGCACGTATGTGATATGTGCGAGACCGAGGATAATGCGATATGAGATACCGTATTCTATTCTCGCGATATTTGATATCAGCCGGGTCATCGGATCAAGTGTTGATTCGATGAATCGGTACGGATAAATATTAGTCGGTTATATGCGATATAGCCGGATTGTCGGATCAAGTGTTGATTCGATAATTTAATGTATAATAATATATATGATATTATTAAATTATATTAACTAATATTAGCTCACTAAAAGATTCTTTTTCTCACTCGGGTAATACATTGATATATATGCGATATATGTTAAATGTATTATTTTATTTTGTTACAATAAATATTATATATGTGATATATAATATTGTAACATGATATGATTACTAATGCAATATGTTTAGTGGAGTTTAAACATGATTAGGGTTTGGATTAGGGTTAAGACTTCTAGTAGATTCTAGAAGCTTTTCTTTTGTTTTTGCAACGATATTTACATATGACTCATGCTTTAACCCAACCCAAACCCTAGCCCTAGTTAATTCTCTACATGGGTTTAGTTGACCATGGTTGCATTATTCATCATATTTATCTTTTAATTATTCATCACAAAAGAATTATGAATTCTACTTCTTCTTCTTCTTCTTCCTTCTACTTTTCATGGAAAAAGCTTACTAGATTTTTTTCCGAGTGATGAAAATGAGTGAGAATGAGAAAATAAAAGAGAGCAAAAATCCTACTTCATCATCCTCATCTACCCTTGCCATTTAGATCAGGGTGTTCACATCATTTTATGAGTGTTAGCATATGTTAATGAAACTTCAAGGTAGATCATCTTTGTTATCGAAGATCGGAAGCAAGACTGCATCTTTCTCTTCGTGGAACCTCTCGAGAGTCCGGAACACGATGATCGCAGTGAAGGTACCTCAACACGGAGCTTTAGAAGTGAAGGACCGGATCTACAAAGGTTGTAATCCCTCTCACTTAGTGTTAAAGAGTTTAACATGCTAGTTTTCACCTAATCTCTAGTTTAAAGATCTCGTATCGGGTTGTTCGGCACGGCTAATTTTTAAATCGGGCATGGTTGATGCCTCGTAAACCCTTGTGCGTGCGCCTAGCAACCCTACAATTAGTACCATCGGGAAGAAACAGTGTTTCTTCCTCTAGGTTCTTGGCCTTCCTTTCTTAATTCTTACCCTAACCTCCATAGAAAACACGCTCAACCGGTCCTTTATACTACGGTATCACCTCTACCGTGTGGGATAGGGTGCCATAGGGAGCGGTGTGTGCATGTATGCATGGAGTCCTATAAAAACGTGTGATGGGAAAGAAAGGGGTGAGAGATCTTCATCTCTCAAGCCTTCCCCAAATCTAACCCTAACAAGCGAGGAGACTACTCACTCATTAAGGAATTGAAAAACATTTCTAAACAATCTAACTAGGGCAGAGAATAAAGATCTATGCTAAGGCAAGAAAGAAATTACCTAGGGCATGGAAATAAAATTTAACTAGGGCAATGAAAAGAAAACTTACTCCTAATTTTTATTTGATGCTCTCTTCATACATTGCAGAAATTTATAGATCTGAATTTAGATAGATGAAATGAGGCACAAGAAGTGGAATAACCTAAAACAGGTTTTAGGGTTTCTATTTATTGAACATAGAAACCCTAGGGTTACAATCGCGTCATATCTGCAATTACAAGTTTACCCCCTAAGAAAAGAACTAGTCAACGCACGCCAGCTGCACCGACACTTTTTAGCACTGACACGGGAACTATATGGCCGCGGATCCGTGGCCAAGAACCAGGTTTGGCCGCGGTTCCGCGGCCATGTAGGGGCATCAAGGGCTGAGATTTTCTGGGCATGTTCTGTTGCTTTGTTTCTTCTATTTCCTTCACTTTGTTTCTCAGATGGTCTTCTGGTTTCTTCCAGTTTCCACAGTGAACAATGTGGTGGACTTTACCGCTTGCTTCGTGTCGAAGTCTTGAACCTTGCGCTGCCTTTGTTCTTTGTGAAATTGTTCATTGATCTTCGTTTAGTCTTCAAACTGTAGGCTTGATCAAGATTCTTCCATTTGTTGGTCGTAGTCTCACTTTTGTATCGTCTTTTTATCTTTTTCACTGTTTTTGTTCCGAGAACCTGTAACCTGCAACTATGTAGCAGACATGGGTCAAAAGCACCTGTTTATTTGTAAAATGAATAAGAATGGGGAATATAATAATGCAATATTATGATATGAACATATATAAAATATATCAAGTGCAATAACTATGCACAAAAATGTAAATACCCAGTAGGTGCAGCCACGGTGCACGAAAACAATATCCTAAAATTCAATCATCAAAACTAAAATCCAAGCGATATAAGCGTGATACTCGGATCACAAATGCAAATCGCAATAAATGATATTGAGATACACCTCCTACAATGTCGAAAAATGTCGGTGCACCCAAACTGGCAGAGCAAGAACATCTGCTTGCCTCCTGCTCAAAGTCTGGCGTCTTCTTTCTCCGGGTCCTCATTTCTCTGCGGATCACAAATCTCGCACTCTATCGGCTCATCTGCCCGGTCAGGTGTGCTAACGGAAACGATTCCGCTCCGGCACTCTTCAGGTCATCTCTCGGCCAATTGGTATGATCACTCATAAAACAGCACGTCACTGGCGTCGGCCTCTGGCCCTCTGAATACACGTGACACAACTGATCCTCGGTGCAATCTCATCGCAGCAGTGTCCTGGAAGGAACTGGCTCAAGGTCTCTTCCGATCTCGCCTATACCGAACTGTACGGAGGCTGGTACACTTACATAATCTTTTCTCGTTCTCTGGACATCTACGTTCTCAGCACAACATTTTCTCGGGAACTGGCCGTATCACAACGCCTCTGCATACATATCAGATCTCTAATCTCAACGGGAAGTAACAACAGCTCGCCAGCATCACACACGAAACTCTTGTTCCACTCGTCCTTATTATCGTCCATTTTGACATCATGTCATGCTATCTGCGTATTGCAAATGTTCTCGACGATAATCAATCCGGAATCTCTCGCACGGACTCGAAATCATGAACTCGGTATCTTCATCACTCTGTAGAAGATATCTAGCCGAACGCATCCTCGGGAACTCGTCCCAACCATCTGAGGAATACTCAATGCTCATTCGTTTCTCGATTAACTCACAACACATCTGGGCGAGGTCCTTCCTGTAGGGTTCCTAGGCACACTAATGAGGTCTCACAAGGCATCAACCATGCCAATTTCAAATTTTACAAGTGCCGAGAAAGCCTAATACGGATCGTTAACTAGATTTTAGGCGAAACAAGAAACTAGTTAACAACTTAACTAAAAGAACGGAAATACAACCTTTGTAGATCCGGTTCTCCACCTCCATAGCTCCGTGATGAAGTCCCCTCGCTGTACAAATCGCATCCCAGACTCTAGCATCGGCTTCATCGGAGAAATGGGCGGGCTTGGTCGTCGGCTTCGATGCCGAAGATGATCTACGTCGAGGCATCACTAGATCAAGCTCCCACTTCACCAAGTCATGAAACTTGTGAAGAAAACACCCTATACTACTTGGCAAGAGGTAGAGGATGAAGAAATAGGAAGTGGGTTCACTTTAGAATTGGATTTCTCACTTTTATCATCAAATCACCATTGATCAAGCAAGCTTTTCTTCTTGTGAAGAAGAAGAAGAAGAAGAAGATCATGTTATGATAAGTTAAAAGAAAATAATACTTATCATATATTTAACCATAGTCAAGTGTAGAGAATTAACTAAGGTTATATGAATGGTTAGGGTTAAAAGAAGAAGACAAAATGGTCACTTGGTCAAAGCTTCATGAAGCTTCAACAAGCTTCATGAAAGAAACAAAGAAAGAAACCATTTTGTTCATTATCTTTTCCATAATAAATAAATGAATAAATAGATATGAAAAACAAAACCCTAACCATTTAAATAACCATGGTTTAATCTTTACACAAAACTTAAGTAAGTATGTATCATCAAACATGATACAATCAAGTGCATAAAAGTATATCACATATACAACTTGTGAACTACAAGTGAGAAAATCCATTTAAAGTGAACCAATACTAGTTAATGCAAAGTAATATATCAAATATATAATTATGCATTAAATCATTAAATCAACACTTGATTTAACGATCCGGTCATATCGCATATAACCGACTAATATTCAATGTATCGGCTCATCGAATCAATACTTGATTCGATAACTAGGTTATATCGCATACAACCTTTCGATACATTCATCGCGAGAATAGAATACGGTATCACATACACGCATTATTCTTGGTCCTGCACATATCTCATATGCGCTCCTATTTCGTTTCGCTTGAGCCAGGAAACTTCTGTGTAGGACTCTAAAGACTCGTCAATACGCCGGCAGCAGGTGATGATCATATCAAAACCCACAAGCCGCAAGCGGTCTGCTAAACGTAACGGCCACCCGGGTATTGAGCGATCAGAAGATCGACGAGCAAGCCCGCTCACACTTCTGTGAATCCAACCAGTAACACTTACCGTACAGTCCGGTCTCGTCGTCTGATATATCGCATATCTCGCCTAGGGGTGGTAAACGTCAGACCCCAATAGCTCGATAAGTCGTGTCGATATGAGGTCTATAACAGTTCGACAAACTACAGGTAACACTTACCAGTAAATCTCAGCAACCCTGGCCAGGGATTTCCGATTATAGCCAATCGAACACAGCGCAACATCAACCCCCTATACCGCGAGAGATGAATCCCCTCCTATCGCTCATTGCCTCCATGTGACTCGGGACTGTACCCAAAAACCACCATTTTGCACGCCCTCTTGGACGTTGTAAGGTGGAAATCAAAGCACAGTGGGAACCACACAAGACTCTATGACGATCTCTGGTCAACAAACTACTCTGTACCAGTGTCACCAGAGAACTGCCATCTGACGTAAGGTATAATACCATCTGGGAGTTCTCAGCGAGTCCGTCCAGTGTACCCAGTCTCCACTGAGCACCCGTATATCATCTCTGATGTCAAACACCAATGGATATGGGATCATCCATCGCCCATCTGTATGGGTCGAGAAGGTATACGCTAGTCTACTCTGGTATATCGATACCCCGTCTCGATATACCCACGACTAGGGACTTTGAAGGATGTACTTATGGACTATCATGCCCCCACTAGTATGATCCGCATCATAGTCCAGGTAGTCAAGTACACATCCTAAGGGCTTTACCAATATGTAACAGAGAGAGACAATCAGTGTACATGTTAAGGTAAAGATCAACCAGATAGCATACTATAATGTCGAGCAAGAAAGTCCTCCCTATATATGTCCAAGCACCCACTACAATATACATCCTATGTATAGTAATGGCCTCTAGGGCATACATATAACTAACAATCTCCCACTTGCACTAGGGCCATCTGATAGCAGTGGTTGTAGTATCTCATACTCAACCATCCCATAAAAGTCTCTCTCTGGGAAAAGGCCTTTGTGAGTGGATCCGCCATGTTGTCCTCTGAGTCTACTTTCCTAACCTCGATCACCCTGGAGATCAACCATCTCCATGATCAGGTGATACTGCCTTAGAATATGTCTGGATCACTGATGGGACGGACGTTCCTTGGCATAAGCCACAACTCCATTGTCACACAATGGGAGGAACTAAGTTCATCTCATGAACAAATATACATCCAGACTGCCTCTTTGGTAGCATCTTAAGTAGCGATGTATCGAGCCTTTATCGTCTAGTATGCCACGGTATCTAGTTTGGAACTCTTCCAACATACCGTCCCTTTACTGAGGGTAAAGACAATGCCTGTGACTGACTTTCAGTCGTCCTTATCACCCTGGAACCCTTCCAGTTTTTCTCCCCAGGATCGGTTGATACCATCTCACTACAACTAGTGAGAATCCTAACATCCAATTAAATCTATCTCATAGATCCAAAACCCAGGATTTAGGAGGTATCACTTTGATCCTATATGGAGAATCCTTGTGATAAGCGGAGATTGACCGAGCGTAGCATAGGAAACTCCTTCCCTATTAAGAGTATGTCATCCACGTACTCTACGAGGATCGTCACCATACTCCCTACTACCTTTTTGTATATACAAGGTTCATCTACCATTTTGATGATGTCAAACTGTTTGACTAACTTATCAAAACAGATGTTCCAACTCCGCGATACCTGCTTTATCCTATAAAGCATCTTGTACACGTTTCCGCTGCTCCCACTGTTTACGAAGCCCTCTGGCTGTGTACTTATAGACGTCCTCTTCTAAAACATCATTTAGAAAAGCAGTCATGGCACCCAACCGCCAGATATCGTAGTCATGGTATGTAGCCGTGGCAAGTAGGATCAGGATGGACTTAAGCATAGCCACTTGAAAAGGTTTCATCATTATCCACGCCTGGTTGATGACGAAAACCTTTAACAAGTCTAGTTTTGAAAGTCTCAACTTTTCCATCTACACCAAGTAATCTTCTCAAGATATACTTGCTCCTGATGGGGATTTAACCCTTCAGATATAGCAACCAAAGTCCATACTTTGTTGGTGTACATGGATTCCATCTCAGATCGCTAAGCATCCAGCCATTCTTACAGAGTCCCACTCCTGATGGCCAGCTCGAAACTAGTTGGGTCATCATCTCATGATGCAATCCTCGCTCGCACTGTCATAGAGTAACCGAAGTATCTCTCAAGCGGGTGAGGAACCTCACTAGATCGGCGGAGAAGCTGAGGTTCGTTGGTAACTATTGAATCCTTTGGTTTTATCAAATCATCTGCTGTAGTTTGTATAGCTGGAACCTTTCCAGTTCTACATTACAGACCTTGCCTCGAGCTTGTCCGGATTTTGCTTTTCAGACATAGGCTGGACAACCCCAAATCTTAACTAACTTAAGAGATGGGCTCTTCCCTTTCCATATCACATATGAAGTGGTAGGCAACTGATTTGATTCGAACCCTATTCAATAGGTATGCAGCTTCTCAAGCGCATAACTCCCAAAAAGGAAACAGGTAACTCAGTATTACTCATCACAGAGCACACCTTATCATATAGGGTGAGATTGCTCCGCCCCGATATACCATCGTGCTATGGTGTATACGGAGGAGTAATGCTGAGAGAGAATCTCATTCTCCTTTAGAAAAGTCCAGGAATTCCATGCACAAGTATTCTCCTCCCTGATCTCATCATAGGACATAATACTTATACCCGTATTTTGGTTCTTTACTTCTAACTTATATTCTGTGAATATCTCAAAAGGTTGTGACTTGTGTTTCAACAGGAACATATGTCTCAATCTTGAGAGATTATCAGAGAATGTAACGAAGTACAAAGAACCAGTCCTGGCATATGTAGACAGGGGACCTTACATACATCAACATGTATCATCCCAAGAGTTTACTAACTCTTTCTCTGTTTCCAGTAAACGGAGCTATGGTCATCTTATCTCTGTGACATGACTGGCAAGTTTCACAAGATGTAAATTCAAACTGATTTAAATATGCATCTAAAATGTAACTTCAGCCAGTCGGATCGCATTGATATAACCTTATCTACAATGTCTCAAGAAGGATTCGTTCATTTCTGAACTCTTCCTCTTGTGTGTGTTCCGTATACTAAAGAACTGTAGTTTGATTTAGAACATCAATGCTTTTAGATAACGTGCCTGAACCGATCAACTTTTGATATAGGAAATGTTCAAAACATTATCCAACAATACAAAATTTTATCATTTCTTTACTGATAAAGAGACTGATATGATTTTGTATATCAGGTTCGGTATCTAATAGCATTCGTTCAGAATCAATGTATTTGTAATACAGGGTGACAGTGACCAACAGACTTGGCTGCAACACTTGCCCCGTTTTCTGCCTCATGAAACTTATCACCCTTTCTCAGTTTTTTACCTATCTGTAGCCCTATGTAACAGATTACATATCTGGGATCCTGATCCGGTATCATATACCCAGGACGTAAAGGATACTGAGAAACAGTTCTATATAATGAACACACCCGAAGATGATGCATCATATGCACTTTCTTCGTTTGGGCGGCACGGGAATTCTGGTAATCCCCAATTTCCTGCTCTGTCTTATAACAATTATAAGTTGGAGCGGGACCAACGTTCCCCAGCTCAGTATAACAAGCGGGTTCGGTCAAATATCCGTATTATTATCTTGATTATGGCGTGATATGGTCGCTACCTGGAGAGAGAGAGAAGAAAACACTCAGCGTGCGCTCTAGCAAGAATAGATTGGTTATTATTTTATCTAATCAGGATGGCTCCCACTGTTTTAATCAAATCTTCCTTCAAACCTTAAAAGGAAAGACTAGCCGGGATTAATTACACGCTACAAGTTCGCCAATCTTTCAGCCAGGCCAGTGTCGGTACTTTGAGGGAGGTCCCCCGTGCTTTCGCACGAACCTAATTAATGTAAACCTCGTTTTCCCAGAGGCGTAACCTCGTTAACACCTTTCTAGACACCTACTTGATCGGCTAATTGTAATGTGTAAAACTCTTCCAGGAGTAACAATTACTCGCACCGGGTATCGGGATCCAACTATCTCATAGAAGGTATGCAATCTCATTGCAAATTTCAACACTTGAAATTCCCGATAATATTTTGCCCCTAGCGTGCTATGACCTTGACGCATGCCAAACAACCCATAGTCCGCTAGTCAAGTTCAACCCGTACATTTCTTGATTGAATTAAACCCACCCGCACGACCCTTGACGCATGCCAAACAACGCCGTGCGAATACCCTAATCCAATCGCATCGTATGCTAGCAGATAAGCACTAGTTAGCTACCGTACACTACGCCTTGACGCATGCCAAACAACCGCAGTACGAATACTAACTAGTACTTATCTGAAATGACGGAGGGCTACGACAGGTTTTTCTGAAAACCTATTGCGTAATGAACTTGATATCGTTGTAGGATCGAATGAATTTTGAAATGGAGTGTTTTTGAGGCTTTTCTAGTTTTGCTAAAGGAGTCACTCCCGGTGAAGGGATCGTCGGTCCTTTCCTCGTCGAATGAGCTGCGGGATATATCATATATATCGCTGTGCAAAGCAGAAACTATAGAAGCTATCAAAAGACAAACCGAGTGTGTAGCATCTGCCAGTTATTGCTAAAGGAGTCACTCCCGGTGAAGGGATCTCGGTCCTTTCCTTATCGAATAAGGTGCAGGATATATCATATATACCGCTGTGCAAAGCAAGAACTGTAGCTACCTGTTTTATTTTGAAATTCAATTCTACAACATCTTAGGTTTCTTTTATTTCATTAATCACATTAATGAAGTCCCATCATTTAAGTACCTAAACATCACAGATAAATACGACGTACACTTATGCCATCCGCATTCGCCTCGATGTCTCCTCGTGCACCGTTAGGTTAGGTAACTAACGGCAGAGCAGGGCAGGGCTAGCGCGGGTGTAAAACATAAGTAACGTCTATATAATATATCATATATACTATATACTGTATCTATCACAGAACAGCACATGATCACATCACAGATATCGCAGCAGGAGAATCATATGAAACATTGGATATACTAGGACGTCCGTGTTTTCAATACGAGCCAGTATAAAACACGGATTCCACGGTCGCGATGAATAGCCAAACCCACACCCCTAGACCCCTACGAGAGCGGCAAGCAACCCTACCAATTCTAGAGTTAGGAGACCCGGACTCGACTCCTCGAGTCGGTCTCCCACTGGACTCCAGAACCCGGTTACTTGTGCTCCCCTCCTTGGGTCTATCCTAGTGCGGAAAAGAAAATAATATACAAAAGGTGACAACTTCCGCAACCTGGAAGTGCCCTAATAAAAGAATATTACATACAAGTTTTTACATGAATGAAAATGAAAAACACTCATCTCACATAAAAATCCCCGGCTATTCAAACACGACGATCCAATATGACATATCCAGCAACACATAACATCACATGTCATCAACGTAAGTAAATATGCGCATCCCAATTGTCATTGACATATAGCAACGAAACCGGCGATATCACATATTACACTTACGGTCACAGAAAAGAAAGTGTAAAACTATAACAGTTGGAATCCGCAACCTGCATAGACATCGCATGCCTAATCAAATGAATTCCTTAGACATCGCTTGCCTAACAATTATAAACCCCGCATTTTAGTCTCATTATCGAAAACTCTTTTCAATATCAAGTCGGGCAATTCAACAAGATTCCCGACATCCTGATCGAATACTCATCGCAAACTTTAGTAGGCGGCCGCACCCCTGACGCCATCGACGAAGTGCACCAAAGCGGAACACCGCTGCCGCGAGCACCCGAACGGATGCTTTTGGCGACGGGGTTCTCCTACAGTCACTTGGTCGGGACTATGGAGTGAGGCTGTTTATTAAGTTTACCCGGCGAGTATCCGCGTACGCTACGTGATTGCGACGGACTTTTGATCACATCAAAATTCCGTGGCAACCGATCAAGTGAGACTAAAGTGCTATGTTTATAACATTCAAATCAGTTATCTCATAACTGCTTGTGAATTCCAATTATTGTATCCCATTCCAGATAAATAGAAAATGTTAAACTTTCCGATCGAACAATCGAACACCCAAGTTTTCCCGATACAGATCAACACATGAAATAAGTTTTAAAAACATTCAGTTCATGCCTCAGTACCAACGGTCCAGCCGTTGAAGGGTCAAGCCAATGCCTCACATGTGGCACGCCGTACTGCCCCAAACCCTAAGGTTCAAAGGACAGTTCAAGACGGTCACATAATTGAGTTAAGGTTTGTTGTCTTCTAGAGGGTCCATCGCGTTACTTGCACTACTTAGAACGTCTTTAAACTACAGAAAAATCCAACACTTGGAAATTTTCCGGCAGGGGAAAAGGTGGGTATTTATATCCGGTCGAACTTTTTAACATATTCTAAAAATATCCGGAAAGCCACACAGACAAAATTTGATAATCCGATCGAATCTTTGATTCCTCATACAACCCCAGAATACTCAACTGTAGAGTCACAAGAAAAATACCCAGAAAATATAGCATTCAATTATATGAATTACTGTGCAGAAATCATTGGACAAGGAGACAGAACGGCCGCGGAACCGCCGCACATGCCAGGCATGTGCCGCGGTTCCGCGGTGGACTAATCGAATTAGACCCTCGTTTTTCACAGTAATTCAAATAACACCCTGCTTATTTTTCTGTATATTTTTAATTCACAAAAATCCAAATTTTCAGAAAATGTACAGAGAGCATTTTGGATAAGGGTTTCGATGTTCGTTCGGATTTCAAACGTCGTCTACACTTTGCCTAAGACTCTAGCTAGGCTCTGATACCACTGTAGGGTTCCTAGGCACACTAATGAGGTCTCACAAGGCATCAACCATGCCAATTTCAAATTTTACAAGTGCCGAGAAACCCTAATACGGATCGTTAACTAGATTTTAGGCGAAACAAGAAACTAGTTAACAACTTAACTAAAAGAACGGAAATACAACCTTTGTAGATCCGGTTCTCCACCTCCATAGCTCCGTGATGAAGTCCCCTCGCTGTACAAATCGCATCCCGGAGTCTAGCATCGGCTTCATCGGGGAAATGGGCGGGCTTGGTCGTCGGCTTCGATGCCGAAGATGATCTACGTCGAGGCATCACTAGATCAAGCTCCCACTTCACCAAGTCATGAAACTTATGAAGAAAACACCCTATACTACTTGGCAAGAGGTAGAGGATGAAGAAATAGGAAGTGGGTTCACTTTAGAATTGGATTTCTCACTTTTATCATCAAATCACCATTGATCAAGCAAGCTTTTCTTCTTGTGAAGAAGAAGAAGAAGAAGATGATCATGTTATGATAAGTTAAAAGAAAATAATACTTATCATATATTTAACCATAGTCAAGTGTAGAGAATTAACTAAGGTTATATGAATGGTTAGGGTTAAAAGAAGAAGACAAAATGGTCACTTGGTCAAAGCTTCATGAAGCTTCAACAAGCTTCATGAAAGAAACAAAGAAAGAAACCATTTTGTTCATTATCTTTTCCATAATAAATAAATGAATAAATAGATATGAAAAACAAAACCCTAACCATTTAAATAACCATGGTTTAATCTTTACACAAAACTTAAGTAAGTATGTATCATCAAACATGATACAATCAAGTGCACAAAAGTATATCATATATACAACTTGTGAACTACAAGTGAGAAAATCCATTTAAAGTGAACCAATACTAGTTAATGCAAAGTAATATATCAAATATATAATTATGCATTAAATCATTAAATCAACACTTGATTTAACGATCCGGTCATATTGCATATAACCGACTAATATTCAATGTATCGGCTCATCGAATCAATACTTGATTCGATAACTAGGTTATATCGCATACAACCTTTCGATACATTCATCGCGAGAATAGAATACGGTATCACATACACGCATTATTCTCGGTCCCGCACATATCTCATATGCGCTCCTATTTCGTTTCGCTTGAGCCAGGAAACCTCTGTGTAGGACTCTAAAGACTCGTCAATACGCCGGCAGCAGGTGATGATCATATCAAACACTCACAAGCCGCAAGCGGTCTGCTAAACGTAACGGCCACCCGGGTATTGAGCGATCAGAAGATCGACGAGCAAGCCCGCTCACACTCCTATGAATCCAACCAATAACACTTACCGTACAGTCCGGTCTCGTCGTCTGATATGTCGCATATCTCGCCTAGGGGTGGTAAACGTCAGACCCCAATAGCTCGATAAGTCGTGTCGATATGAGGTCTATAACAGTTCGAGAAACTACAGGTAACACTTACCAGTAAATCTCAGCAACCCTGGCCAGGGATTTCCGGTTATAACCAATCGAACACAGCGCAACATCAACCCCCTATACCGGGATAGACGAATCCCCTCCTATCGCTCATTGCCTCCATGTGACTCGGGACTGTACCCAAAAACCACCGTTTTGCACGCCCTCTTGGACGTTGTAAGGTGGAAATCAAAGCACAGTGGGAACCACACAAGACTCTATGACGATCTCGGGTCAACAGACTACTCTGTACCAGTGTCACCAGAGAACTGCCATCTGACGTAAGGTATAATACCATCTGGGAGTTCTCGGCGAGTCCGTCCAGTGTACCCAGTCTCCACTGAGCACCCGTATATCATCTCTGATGTCAAACACCAATGGATATGGGATCATCCATCGCCCATCTGTATGGGTCGAGAAGGTATACGCTAGTCTACTCTGGTATATCGATGCCCCGTCTCGATATACCCACGACTAGGGACTTTGAAGGATGTACTTATGGACTACCATGCCCCCACTAGTATGATCCGCATCATAGTCCAGGTAGTCAAGTACACATCCTAAGGGCTTTACCAATATGTAACAGAGAGAGACGATCAGTGTACATGTTAAGGTAAAGATCAACCAGATAGCATACTATCATGTCGAGCAAGAAAGTCCTCCCTATATATGTCCAAGCACCCACTACAATAAACATCCTATGTATAGTAATGGCCTCTAGGGCATACATATAACTAACACTTCCATCTGAAACTGGTCAGCTTACTGATCTCACATCGGAACATCCGACAAACAACGTCATCTCTGGATCGATCTACTCTAGATCTGAGTAAGACTCTCCACACTGGAAATCTTCAACTCAACAAGGCCTGTGTCGACGCATCAAATCTGACGAATCACCTCCGTCTCTCAACTCAAGATAGACTAGCTATCACCTGTCGCAACTCTGCCTGGAAGCTCCAGCAATCTCAGCTCGTAAACTCTGGAAGCGACATCACGTCAATCTCAGCAACAGCTGGGTCATCTGTCTGCACGGTCGATGACATCACAATCTCTAAGGTATGCAGTACCTCAACAGTCCTCTCACAGCAGGCAGCCTCCAATAAAAGCCTGATCATCCGGTACATAATTGAACACTCGCCTCAAACGAGAGGTCACAACACCACACTACATCGATATGTTTCCATGTCACCAGAAAACACGATGGTCAGTCATCGTCCACGACGAGCTCATCCTGACCGCATCACCAGCAGCAGCTCAATCTGCGCTCAAACCATGGTGACAGGAACCTCAATCAAGTATCGACGAAAAAGATCAAAGTGATGAAATGAATCAACAGATCCAGAATGAATATATGATCATATGGAGGAGTCAAATCACTGAGAATATGATCATAGAGACGAATAAAATCAAGGATCTCAAATGGCTGTATAATCAAGGGAACGAAGAGAATCACCAGTCTCAAGATATGTACATCCTAAGGTCACTTAAGTGGAGTATCGTATCGTAAATATGCCGCGGAACATACGTACGGTACGTCACTCTACTCAAACTACCTACTCCATCAATCAGGGTCAACCTATGAAACGAAAGTTCGGGTCTAACACCCCCTTATTCAAGTCTAAGTTCCGTAAGGTCAAGCCTAGGTTCCGAAATAGATTACACTCCAGACTCCACATAGTCAAACCCAAACTCGAACTAAGGTTAAACCTAGCACTCTGATACCAACTTTGTCACGACCCAAAATATTAGCTCGCGGCCAGCACTTAAATCACGCAACGTCTACAGGAGTAACGTAATTCAAGTAAGCTGAAATCCAGAAATCTAAACCTTTTTAAGAAATAAAGATATAGTAAATCATATTTTGTCTTTTGAAAATTTAGGCAGCACCTCCCTTGTAAAAACTAACCCCGAAAATGGGTACAACATAGAATATAAATAAAGCATCTCAAACGGGAGCAAATCACGCCCAACGGCGGAAACAACCACCACAAGTATAAATAACAAGTATACGACGCCCAACGGCGAAGATCAACATAAGGAAAAAAAGTAAAGCAAGACATCAACCCCAAAAGCGAACATAAAACCATCGCTCAAGTCTCGCAACTACAAGTCCTCTAAGTCTGCAACATATACAATTACTAGTTTCTGATTTAATGGAGTGACTAGATACAATATGAATAATGAATACAAGAGGGGCACGATCCAATATGTACCACCTACCACAAGCAAGTCACCCAAAAACAGCTATGTGCCAGCGATGCCGCAACTGATCCATGCGGTCAACCTGCAAGAACTGTGGCACAACGGGGATGAGTTGCCAACTCGTGAATAGAAAAACATCACCAGGTAGAAATCGAAATAAACAACGATTCCTAGGTCAACTATATCATAAAGGTAATACTATGATATCTAGGGTAACCGTATCTGCATATGTGCCAACACATAAATAACTGCCTATCAGCAAGTGGATATCATCCAATCAATATAATCAATGCATGTATGCAGTGGATCTCGTCCAACAATATAATCAATGCATGCATGCAGTGGATCTCAGCCACGTGTCAACAACCGACACAACAACTCCTGCATGTAAATATCATAAAGTATATGCAGATAAATATGAGGATATAAAACGACGTGTGTCCCTCGCGATACAACAAATCATGGAAACTTGAGTGTATAACATCGACACTCGGAACATCATGAAACCCGTGTCTAGTATCGACACGTAAATCCTCATATGTCAGGCGCCATCACCATGACCGGCCCTGATGTCAGTACATCTCATGGAACCTGAGTGTCCACATCGACACCCGCAATCCACGTAGCATGTCTGAACATGACTTCGGTCGGTATCCCCCAGATATCCGGCGAGTCTAAATAAAATCACCGGTAGGTAGTGATCCCTATGCCAGGCTCATCGTCTACACCACGAAAACATCTCTCGCCCCGGGATACCATACCGTGTCTACCATGTACCCGCAGACGGTGCCTCCCGCTCCTCGAATCGGGTTTCACATGCCAATCTCAAAACCGAGAAAACACATGGTGAACGCACTGAAATATCATATCAAGAGAAACCGGGTTTTAAAACAATACATAAATTTCTTGAAACACCCCCACGGTTCTCAAATCCATAAATCATATGAAATCCATATCTCAATGCGAAAATCCATGAAAGACTGATATATGCAATATAAAACAGCAATATGAGCATATTAAGGGAAAGCTGCTCTTTTAAATGAATCCAGTTTTAAAATATATCATGCGGTTCCCAAATCCTCCGAAATCAAGTGCAGCATCATATGAGGTGTACATGTAACTGTAGTAAGGTATAAGTATCTACATGTAAGCAAGTATGTATGATGCATTTCATAAGCGCAATAGCACAATAACCAATGTCTCAATATCACATGTCAATACAATACCACTTAGGGGTATATGCACCTATAGTAAGATATATGGGTATACATGTCAGTATGTATGCATGAAGTACATGTAGCTGTAACCAAGTATGTGGGTGTACATGTCAGAATGTATGCATGAAGTACATGTAGTTGTAACCAAGTATGTGGGTGTACATGTCAGTATGTATGCAACATATAACAGGATGCAAGCATGTCCGTATATCTCATGCAACATGGAACAGTGATATGAACGTAGAAAATATACCATGGCATGATGTAGCAATTCTACTATGTAGTGACATGGCAATTATCGATGATGAAGGTGTGTGAACCGGCAAATCTTTCTAAGTGTAACATACGCATCATCGATAATAGTGTAGGTGTACTAGCACAGGTATATCTAATGCAATGAGAATAACATGATCGTAGCATAAAGTACATCATCAGCTAAAAGCTATAAGGTATACGTATCTAACATGACCGAGTCGATGAATCTATCAATTGGCATCCAGTCTCACAACATCACGTATGGTACAATCCATCGTATGGCATCCTCTAACCAAGGGTATGGATAAATCAACAAGTAAAACTCATCGCGTACGGTTATCTAACGTACTGCGGCATTAAACAAATAGGGATTCTATCAACCTATACAACATCGGGGTACGGATCTAAGTCTCGTACGGCATATCACTCAATATGCAAAACATTATCCATATACATATATACCTATCTCTCTAGTCACATCCATGTCAATCTCGTATCAGGGGACCTATAAAGGTATCGACAATCTTATATCGACTCGAAATCAATATAACGACATATCACACTAAGTCATCATATCCCATCGTATACTCGTTCATCACATTAATATCTCGCATCACAATAATATAAACATCACACTGTTCTCTTTAAATTTGTAGCCATCATGATTCACTTATCATTTCATATTCTCATAAGTCAATATGTCCATTAGCATCAACTTCTATCATATTATCGTTTGTAAATCCAACAATCATGTCCGTCGCATATCATTATCGGGATATAATAATCAAACGATCTTCCATATCAAAATTTGCGGGGGTGCTATACGCCATCCACCCGACTTCTCCCGTAGATATAAATCTACTCACCTGCTAAACTCCTCACTTAGTCGTAGTCTATGCGCTTCGTCATCTCAAAATCCACTCAAAGGTATCTACAATCAATATGA
The DNA here is from genome assembly GCA_030015575.1 of Agapanthus africanus. Taxonomy (NCBI): domain Eukaryota; kingdom Viridiplantae; phylum Streptophyta; class Magnoliopsida; order Asparagales; family Amaryllidaceae; genus Agapanthus; species Agapanthus africanus. Next base: position 504,480,944 of record CM057337.1, read on the forward strand.
ATTCGCAAAGCTATTAACATGGAATTCCGAAATCCAAATACGGCACGCGGTGCGCTCATAGGTTAAAACCTATAGCCTACACATGCAAAACAATCAACTACCCTTGTCGTTGACGTACAAACATCCAACGCCAAATACAATATCCAGTCGCAAAACCAAGAAATCCAAATACCGAAAAACATAGCCAAAACCCTCACTAGGGTCTCTATCCATGAACACCATTAAGCCTAAAACTCCCAATCGTACCAGTAACCCTATACTAGTAAACTGTAAAATGGTTTAAGAAATTATACCGATCGATCCGTATCCTTCGGTCTTTAGCTATCATTCCACGCTCCTCGCGGCATCTCCGATCTCCGATCTCCTCGTCGAAGTGGCACCACGTCAACGAATATTTATACGGGCCCGCGCTTCAAACTGAAGAAACTCGGACATGAAGTTTGCCAGCCGACATGTCCAAGATTGAAGTAGAGAGAGTGTAGAATATTTTGTTTCATGGAACCCAAGCCATTGGGTAAAGATAAATTGAAGTTGCCAAAAGGAGTGATAAAATGAGCTGGGGAAATTGCAAACGGAAATTTTGTGCACTCAAAGATAAAATTCAGCCCAAAAAAAATCATCCCCCGCACACTTTCAAGTGCTCGGCCACTATGAAGAATGCTTGCTGGAAATTAGAATGGGAGGGTGAGTGTAGGAGCAAATGGTGACCACAACCATAATAGTTATCACAAGAAATCTCCACAAAGATCTTCAAGTGAACCAAAAGCAATTAATGAGGAAGGGTGACTTACAAAATACACCTCATGCAAACTAGAAGCAACCATGCTCATCCAAAACAAATCAATGACACCTCCTCAAAATAGATTTCGGCCATGATGATGAAGAATGGAATTTTTGGCCAAAAATGAATATACAAATGAAACCAATAATTAAGTGCATAAATAACACATTAAAATAATATTTTAATTAGGGGGAAAAATTCTATATGAACCAAAACTTTCAATTGACCCCCAAAGCCCGCGCACTAGCACTATTATAGTTAAACTAGACGCAGTCAAGTCTGTACAGAGGTTTGGTCACAATCGGGTTAAAACGGAAAATACCGACTATTTTACCCTAAAACGGAAAAATTCATATAACGATTTCAGAAACGTTACATATATTGTATCGTACGTGACGCTATTGAGGCGGGATCACCGACTACTAGATATATCGACTCAGACTTTGCTAGATTTCCTTACCCTTTCGATTAGTCTTTTAGTTTAGTCATGTAGTTTATCAGGTAGATGTTAGACTGGGGTCGAGCCATATTTATTTTCAAAACTAATGAATCGTGAGTATTTTAAAGACAGGCCGAGAGATACTACGGATATTTCAAAGGACGTACCTTTTTTACAAACACCGTAGCCCCTATTTTCTAAAAACCACGATTCATGCTAATTCAAATGCCAAAACTGTGTGACTCGTATATATATATAAATGTATATTCTTATATTTTGCGTTTACTATTCATTTTCCGTATATTCTTACTGTTCGCATCACATTGCATGCTTAATTGTGTTTTCATTAGTTATTATGAACCCATGCTGTCAGGACACCAACACCATTACCGATGATGCGTATGCTCCACGTACACCTGCTTTCCGGCTCACACACATTATCATCGGTAATTTTCATGTCACGTACACATTAGAAAACACTACTTAAGTGGTATAAATTGCTAGCCGATAGTTTCGACATAGTACTAGTGCGCTTTCTTTCATATGTTAGTTTAGACATTGCATTTATTACTGTGATATTTCATGCATATGTATATTCATTTGTCATGCAATATTATGGGGCTTATTGCCGGTATTCACTGTTTATTGACTTTTGATTATGGGATGTGGATTTTCCATGAGATTTCTGGATTTGGCCATTTTTCTATGTGTTGGTGTTCTATATGACAAAAGCGAACAACATAGCGCTAGCGCCCGCAGAGAACTTTCGTTTGTTCGCCTTCTATCTAAACTACTGACCTGCCGGTGAACAGCCGGTTACTAAAAAAAGAATGAGACGTAGTGAAAAAGTACCAAAACAACTGAAGCCGCTTCCAGGGACTAGAATAGGCCGGTTGTCTTTGATCTTAACCCGATGGAGATGAGAAAACCAGTTAACTAGCCTATCTCTCTTTTCTTGACAAACTGTGAACTCCTTCAGAATGTCATGTCATAGATGAAGCATAAACTAACATTACGGTTTTCCTTTAGTAACGGAATAGCTCACAGGAAGAAGGATACTCTTTCTCCCCGAGGAAGAGGAAGGAGTCACTCATCAACTCTAGCAACCATAGCTCTCTTTTTCTTAGGTGCAAAAGGTACTAATATGAATTGATTCATTTTCCGCTCGCCTCACTACACGCGTCTCATCCTCACTCACTCATCTCGAACTCAGGAACTCAAACAAGAGAGATTGAGCAAAGAAAGAACCAGACTTGCTCTTTGAACCGAACCGGGGAACTAAAACTAAGATGACTTTCTGAATATGAATCATTTGCGGGATGGCCTCTTCAAAGGCCGACGGGGCTGGGATGGCACTAGCTTTCGACGTAGGATCACTTGAGTTTTATGGTTTCGATTCAAAAGTCGAGATTGACTTAGTGTTCCGAAAACGATTGGTTTAGGCAGATTGGGGGACTTTTCCCACTCAGATCAAAATTCCTTGATCGATTGCTGTGCTTTTCTCGTGGGATCACAAACGAATTTCTTCTGGCGCAAGGATTTTATAAACTCATTATCATTTCTAAAAATAGAAATTGTGGTTTTCTCGTGATATGATGTGAGATATGTCCACCATGAGTTTTCTCGGCTCTTGAGCGATATCATACACCCGATTCAAGGAGGAGGATGAACCGTCTGCGGGTGCATGGTGGACCCGGTGCGGTACCCCGGGGCAAGATGGTCACAGATGATGGCGTTGAGCCTGGCAGGGGAGCACTACCGACTGGTTATTTGTGACGTGGCGGATATCCGGAGGATACCGACGTAGTCGTGAAATTTGATAATATGGTCCAGTCCGGATTGCCGGAGCCAGGGGCCAGTCCAGATTGCCGAAACCCGAGATATTGAGACATTGAGATATTGAGATTTTATGATATGGGCCAGTCCAGATTGCCAGAGCCCGAGATATTGAGATATTGGGATATATGTTTTGTGTCGATACTTGACACGGATTCGCTGTTGATTTCATTAATGATACTTCGGTTTTATACAGAAATTTCACTGAGATAGGAAAACAGTTTTCTTATTCAAGATGCATTATGTTTTCATTCTTAATGTATTCGTACATCATATATATGAAATGTTGTTACCTGAGGCACTGACACGAGCACTTGGTATTACACTTATGTATAGATATTTACCCTTGCCATTATTTAGATGCTTCAGGTTATATATTGAGCATATTTTATTGTATGACCTAAGAGAGAGTCATACATGCGATTTCTTCTCGGTGATGTTTTCTACTCACGAGTTGGCAACTCACCCCCGTTGTGCCACAGTTTCTTGCAGGTTTTGGCCGTACAGGTTTCGTTGCGGTTTGCTGGCACACTGCTTCCTTCCGGGTGATTGCTTTGGTAGGTGGGTTCATTTGCATCGTGACCACCGTTGTACTTTTATTATATTCAGTTGTATTTAGTAAACTCCATCAACCATACTTGTATTAAATTATAGACTTAGAAGACCAGATGTATATTCTTTCGACCTTAGAGTCGCGCGCTTGTATTAGTATTAAGGTTTTTCTTTGGTTTCTTTCTGAGTTTTGATCCTCGCCCTTCGGCGTTGTATACTATATTGCTTGCGTGGTTGTTTCCGCCAATTGGCGAAGAGCTAGCTCCCGCTTGGGGATGCCTTTATGCATTATTCATATATATTCCTGTTTGTACCAATTTGCGGTCAGTATTTACAAAGGAAAACTCTGCCGAAATTTTCGGAAAATATGACGTTTCTTTTAAATGTTTAATGCCACTTATTTCATTAAAACCACTTGTTTTAAAAAAAGTTTTCCTTCACTTCTTCTTTAAATTGGTTTAGATTTCTGGGCTTTTGGTTTACTTGAATTAGGTGGGGTCGTATAGACTTCACATGATTCAAGTGCCAGTTACGTGCTATTTCGGTCCGTGACAGTACCAGTGTCACCAGAGAACTGCTATCTGACGTTAGGTATAATACCATCTAGGAGTTCTCGGCGAGTCCTGTTCAGTGTACCCAGTCTACACTGAGCACCCGTATACCATCTTTGATGTCAAACACCAATGGATGTGGGGCATCCATCGCCCATCATATGGGTCCAGAAGCGTATACGGTAGTCTACTCTGGAATATCGATGCCCTATCTCGATACACCCTCGACTAGGAACAATTAAAGGATGAACTTGTGGATTACCCTGGCCCCACTAGTATGATCTACATCATAGTCCTGGTAGTCAAGTACACATCCTAAGGGATTTATCAACATGTGAGAGCAAGACAGTATCACAATACAAGTCTACATGTAAAGACAAAGAGCAACCAGATAACATACTATCATGTCGAGCAAGAAAGTGCTCTCTATATATGTCCAAGCATCCACTATAATATACAATCATGTACAATAATGGCCTCTAGGGTATACATATAACTAACAAATGGGACCAGGTCGGCTCCCCCCTTGGGGGGAAAGGGAATCTCGGGTTGGCTCCTTTCGAGTGGTGACTTACCTTTTTTTCTTTGTTTTGTTTTTTATATTTTTAGTTTTGAAAATTGGCTAAGTTTGGAATTTTTTATAAAAATTCGGCGACATAACCACTAGATTATGTGGGTTTTATTTGGCAAAATATAGACCGAAATCTATGTTTCTTTATTGTGTTAGTTATATGTATGCCCTAGAGTCCATTACTGTACATAGGATGTATATTGTAGTGGATGCTGGGACGTATATAGGGAGGACTTTCTTGCTCGACATGATAGTATGCTATCTGGTTGAACTTTACCTTAACGTGTATACTGATTGTCTCTATGTTACATGTTGGTAAAGCCCTTAGGATGTGTGCTTGACTACCTGGACTATGATGCGGATCATACTAGTGGGGACATGGTAGTCCATAAGTACATCCTTCAAAGTCCCTAGTCGTGGGTGTATCGAGACGGGGCATCGATATACCAGAGTAGACTAGCGTGTACCTTCTCGACCCATACAGATGGGCGATGGATGATCCCATATCCATCGGTGTTTGACATCAGAGATGATATACGGGTGCTCAGTAGAGACTGGGTACACTGGACGGACTCGTCGAGAACTCCCAGATGGTATTATACCTCACGTCAGATGGCAGTTCTCTGGTGACACTGGTACAGAGTAGTCTGTTGACCCGAGATCGTCATAGAGTCTTGTGTGGTTCCCACTGTGCTTTGATTTCCATCTTACCACGTCCAAGAGGGCGTGCAAAACGGTGGTTTTTGGGTACAGTCCCGAGTCACATGGAGGCAATGAGCGATAGGAGGGGATTCGTATCTCCCGGTATAGGGAGTTGATGTTGCGCTGTGTTCGATTGGCTATAACAGGAAATCCCTGGCCAGGGTTGCTGAGATTTACTGGTAAGTGTTACCAGTAGTATCTCGAATGGTTATAGACCTCATATCGACACGACTTATTGAGCTATTGGGGTCTGACGTTTACCACCCCTAGGCAAGATATGCGACAGATCAGACGATCAGACCGGACTGTACGGTAGTGTTACTGGTCGGATTCACTGGAGTGTGAGCGGGCTTGCTCGTCGATCTTCAGATCGCTCAATACCCGGGTGGCCGTTACGTTTAGCAGACCGCTTGCGGCTTGTGGATGTTTGATATGATCATCATCCGCTGCCGGCGTATTGACGAGTCTTTAGAGTCCTACACAGAGGTTTCCTGGCTCAAGCGAAACGAAATAGGAGCGCATATGAGATATGTGCGGGACCGAGAATGATACCAGTATGTGATACTGTATTCGATTCTCGCGATTTGTGACATTGATCGGTTATATGCGATATAGCCGGGTTATCGGATCAAGCGTTGATTCGATAAGTTGTTACTGTTGATATTAGTCGGTTATATGCGATATGACCGGATCGTTAAATCAAGTGTTGATTTAATGATTTAATGCATAATAATATATTTGATATATTACTTTGCATTAACTAGTATCGGTTCACTTTAAATGGATTTTCTCGCTCGGGTGTGCACATTGTATATTCGATATAGTTTTGTGCACTTGCTTGTATCATGTTTGATGATACATGCATTATGGTTAAGTGTTAAGAATTAAACTATAGTTAAGTGGGTGATTAGGGTTTTTGATTTGATTTTATTCATTTATCTTTTTGGAAAAAGAAAAGGCAAAATGAGGAAAATGGTTGCTTTCTTTTGTTCATTCATGAACCTTCATGAAGACTTTGACCAAATGACCATTTTGTCTCATGCTTAACCCTAACCACTCACTTAAACCTTAGTTAACTCTCTACATCTAACCATGGTTCAATTATGATAAGTATTCTTTTTACTTTTCATTTTTGATTAATCTTATCATATTATTTCTTCTTCTTCTTCCTTGCTTCAAGTGAAGAAAAGCTTACCTCATCAATGGTGATTGATGTTTTTGAGTGAGAAATCCAATTCTAAAGTTAACCCACTTCCTATTTCTTCATCCTCTACCTCTTGCCAAGTAGTAGAGTGTGTTTTCTTCACAAGTTTCTTGACTTGGTGAAGTCGAAGCTTGATTTAGCGATGCCTCGACGTAGATCATCTTCGGCATGGACATCGACGACCTAGCTTACCCATTCTCCGACGAAGCCAACGCTAGAGCCCGGATTTGATTTGGACAGCGGAGAGGACTTCGTTGCGGAGCTATGGAGGTGGAGCACCGGATCTACAAAGGTTGTATTTCCGTATATCTTGTAGTTAAGTGTTAACTAGTTTGCATTTTCGCCTAAATATCTAGCCAACGATCCGTAGTCGGGTCTCTCGGCACCCGTAAATTTTTATATTGGCATGTTCGATGCCTTGTGAGACCTCCATAGGGTGCCTAGGAACCCTACAGTGGTATCAGAGCCTAGCTAGAGCCTTAGGCGAAGTCCAGACGGAATCTGAAGTCCGATCGAACCGAAACTCGACCCAAAAAATAGCTCTCTGGACATTTTCTGTTTTTCTGGTTTTTTGTGAATTAAAAATTGCTAAAAAATTCAGTAAGAAAAAATAAGAATTACGATGCAAAAATTATTGGATGAACAGTAACTTAGGCGGCGGAACCGCGGCATAAGCCCTGCTTATGCGACGGTTCCGCGGCTCCATCATGACGTCATCCCTTACTGTTTGCACAGTAATACCTGATAAATTCTACTGAGTTTTCTGGGAATTTTTAAAATTTATTCAAGAGTTGATTTTTCTGGAGTTGTTTTGGGAATTCGGTGATTCGATCGGGGTATCAAATTTTGTCTGTGTGGCTTTCCGGATAAATTTTAGAATATGTTAAAAAGTTCGACCGGATATAAATACCCAATTTTTCCCCTGTCGGGAAATTTCCAAGTGTTGGATTTTTCCGAAGTTTAACGACGTTCTAAGTAGTGCAAGTAACGCGATGGACCCTCTAGAAGACAACAAACCTTAACTCGATTATGTGACCGTCTTGAACTGCCCTTTGAACCTTCGGGTTTGGGGCAGTACGGCGTGCCACATGTGAGGCGTTGGCTTGACCCTTCTACGGCTGGACCGTTGGTACTGAGGCACGAACGGAATGTTGTTAGACTTGTTTCATGTGTTGAGCTGTATCGGGAAAACTTGGGTGTTCGATTGTTCGATCGAAAAGTTTAGCATTTTCTATTTATCCGGAATGTGATACAATAATTGGAATTCACAAATTGTTATGAGATAACGGAATGAATATTATAAACGTAGCAGTTTAGTCTCACTTGATCGGTTTCCACGGAATTTTGATGTGATCAAAAGTCCGTCGCAATCACGTAGCGTACGCGGATACTCGCCGGGTAAACTTAATAGACAGCCTCGCTCCATTGCCCCGACCAAGTGACTGTAGGAGAACCCCGTCGCCGAAAGCATCCGTTCGGGTGCTCGCGGCAGCGGTGTTCCGCCTTGGTGCACTTCGTCGACGGTATCGGGGGTGCGGCCGCCTACTAAAGTTTGCGACGAGTATTCGATCAGACTGTCGGGAATCTTGTTGAATTGCCCGACTCGATATTGAAAAGTGTTTTCAATGATGAGACTAAAATGCGGGGTTTATAATTGTTAGGCATACGATGTCTAAGTAATTCATTTGGTCAGGCATGCGATGTCTGAGGAGGTTGCGGATTCCAACTGTTGTAGTTTTACACTTTCTTTTCTGTGACCGTAAGTGTAATATGTGATACCGCCGGTTTCGTTGCTATATGTCAACGACAATTGGGATGGACATATTTACTTACGTTGATGACATGTGATGTTATGTGTTGCTGGATATGTTATATTGGATCGTCGTGTTTGAATAGCCGGGGGTTTTTATGTGAGATGAGTGTTTTTCATTTTCATTCATGTAAAAACTTGTATGTAATATTCTTTTATTGGGGCACTTCCAGGTTGCGGAAGTTGTCACCTCTTGTATATTATTTACTTTTCCGCACTAGGATAGACCCAAGGAGGGGAGCACAAGTAACCGGGTTCTGGAGTCCAGTGGGAGACCAACTCGAGGAGTCGAGTCCGGGTCTCCTAACTCTAGAATTGGTAGGGTTGCTTGCCGCTCTCGTAGGGGTCTAGGGGTGTGGGTTTGGCTATTCATCACGACCGTGGAATCCGTGTTTTATACTGGCTCGTATTGAAAACACGGACGTCCTAGGATATCCAATATTTCATATGTTTCTTCTGCTGCGATATCTGTGATGTGATCATGTGATGTTCTGTGATAGATACAGTATATAGTATATATGATATATTATATAGACGTTACTTATGTTTTACACCCGTGCTAGCCCTGCCCCGCTCTGCCGTTAGTTACCTAACCTAACGGTGCACGAGGGGACATCGAGGCGAATGCGGATGGCATAAGTGTACGTCGTATTTATCTGTGATGTTTAGGTACTTATATGATGGGACTTCATTAATGTGATTAATGAAATAAAAGAAACCTAAGATGTTGTAGAATCGAATTTCAAAATAAAAACAGGTAGCTACAGTTCTTGCTTTGCATAGCGGTATATGTGATATATCCTGCACCTTATTCGATGAGGAAAGGACCGAGATCCCTTCACCGGGAGTGACTCCTTTAGCAATAACTGGCAGATGCTACACACTCGGTTTGTCTTTTGATTGCTTTTAAGTGTTTTTGCTTTGCACAGTGATATATGTGATATATCCCGCACCTCATTCGACGAGGAAAGGACCGACGATCCCTTCACCGGGAGTGACTCCTTTAGCAAAACTAGAAAAGCCTCAAAAGCATTCCATTTTTAAAATCATTTGATTCTACAACGATATAAAGTTCATTACGCAAAAGGTTTTCTTAAAAACCTGTCGTAGCCCTCCGTCATTTCAGATAGGTAATAGTTAGTATTCGTGTTGCGTTTGTTGACTCAGTCAAGGCGTAGTGTGCGGTAGCTGATTATTGCTTATCTGCAAAGCATATGATGCGATTGGATTAGGGTAGTCGTGCGGCCTTGTTGACTCAGTCAAGGGTCGTGCGGGTGGGTTTAATTCAATCGAGAAATGACGGGTTGAACTTTACTTGCGGTCTATGGTTTGTTGACTTAGTCAAGGTCATAGATCGCATGGGGCAAAATATTATCGGGAATTTCAAGTGTTGAGATTTGCAATGAGATTGCATACCTTCTATGAGATAGTTGGATCCCGATACCCGCTGCGAGTAAGTGTTACTCCTGGGAGAGTTTTATACATTACAATTAGCCGATCAAGTAGGTGTCTAGAAAGGTGTTAACGGGGTTACGCCTCTGGGAAAACGAGGTTTACATTAATTAGGTTCGTGCGAAAGCACGGGGGACCTCCCTCAAAGTACCGACACTGGCCTGGCTGAAAGATTGGCGAACTTGTAGTGTGTAATTAATCCCGGCTAGTCTTTCCTTTTAGGGTTTGAAGGAAGATTTGATAAAAAGCAGTGGGAGCCATCCTGATTAGATAAAATAATAACCAATCTATTCTTGACAGAGCGCACGCTGAGTGTTTTCTTCTCTCTCTCTCCAGGTAGCGACCCTATCACGCCTTAATCAAGATAATAATACGGATTATTGACCGAACCCGCTTGTTATACTGAGCTGGGGAACGTTGGTCCCGCTCCACCTTATAATTGTTATAAGACAGAGCAGGAAATTGGGGAATACCAGATTTCCCGTGCCGCCCAAACGAAGAGAGTGCATGCTGATGCATCATCTTCGGGTGTGTTCATTACAGAGAACTGTTTCTCAGTATCCTTTACGTCCTGGGTATGTGATACCAGATCAGGATCCCAGATATGTAATCAGTTACATAGGGCTACAGAAAGGTAGAGAACTGAGAACGGGTGATAAGTTTCATGAGGCAGAAAACGGGACAAGCGTTGCAGCCAAATCTGTTGGTCACTGTCACCCTGTATTACCAATACATTGATTCTGAACGAATGTTATTAGATACCGAACCTGATATACAAAATCATATCAGTCTCTTTAGAAGTAAAGAAATGATAAAATTTTGTATTGTTGGATAATGTTTTGAACATTTCCTATATCAAAAGTTGATCGGTTCAGGCACGTTATCTAAAAGCATTGACGTTCTAAATCAAACTACAGTTCTTAAGTATACGGAACACACACAAGAGGAAGAGTTCAGAAATGAACGAATTCTTCTTGAGGTATTGTAGACTAGGTCAGATCAATGTGACCCGACTAGCTGAAGTTACATGTAGATGCATATTTAAATCAGTTTGAATCTACATCTTGTGAAACTTGCCAGTCATGTCACAAAGATATAATGACACTAGCTCTGTTTATTGGAAACAGAGAAAGAGTTGGTAAACTCTTGGGATAATACATGTTGATGTATGTAAGGTCCCCTGTCTACACATGCCAAGACCGGTTCTTTATACTTCATTACATTCTCTGATAATCTCTCAAGATTCAGACATATGTTCCTGTTGAAACATGAGTCCGAGCCTTTTGAGATATTCACAGAATATAAACGAGAAGTAGAGAACCAAAATACGGGTATAAGTATTATGTCCTTTGATGTGATCAAGGAGGAGAATACTTGAGCACGAAATTCTTGGACTTTTCTAAAGGAGAATAAGATTCTCTCTCAGCATTACTCCTCTGTATACACCATAGCACGATGGTATATCGGGGTGGAGCAATTACACCCTATGTGATAAGGTGTGCTCTATGATGAGTAATACTGAGTTACCTGTTTCCTTTTTTTTTTGGAGTTATGCGCTTGAGAAGCTGCATACCTATTGAATAGGTTCAAATCAAATCAGTTACCTACCACTTCATATGCGATATGGAAAGGGAAGAGCCCATGTCTTAAGCTAGTTAAGATTTGGGGTTGTCCGGCCTATGTCTGAAAGCAAAATCCGGACAAGCTCGAGGCAAGGTCTGTAATGTAGAACTGGAAAGGTTCCAGCTATACGAACTACAGCAGATGATTTGATAGAACCAAGGGATTCAGTAGATACCAACGAACCTCAGCCTCTCCGCCGATCTAGTAGGGTTCCTCACCCACCTGAGGGATACTTCGGTTTCTCTATGACAGTGGGAGCGAGGATTGCATCATGAGATGATGACCCAACTAGTTTCGAGCTGGTCATCGAGAGTAAGACTCTGTAAGAATGGCTGGATGCTTAGCGATCTGAGATGGAATCCATGTACACCAACAAAGTATGGACTTTAGTTGCTATATCTGAAGGGTTAAATCCCCATCAGGAGCAAGTATATCTTGAGAAGATTACTTGGTGTACATGGAAGAGTTGAGACTTGTTAAAGCTCTACATCATTGACCAGGTATGGATGATGATGAAACCTTTTCTAAGTAGCTATGCTTAAGTCCATCCAGATCCTACTTGCCACGGCTACATACCATGACTACGATATCTGGTGATTGGGTGTCATGACAGATTTTCTAAATGATGTTTAGAAGAGAGCGTCTGTAAGTACACAGCCAGAGGACTTCGTAGACAGTGGGAGCAGCGGAAACGTGTACAAGATGCTTTATAAGATAAAGCAGGCATCGCGGAGTTGGAACGTCTGTTTTGATGAAGTAGTCAAAGAGTTTGACATCATCAAAATGGTAGATGAACCTTGTATAAACAAAAAGGTAGTAGAGAGTATGGTGACGATCCTCGTAGAGTACGTGGATGACATACTCTTGATAGGGAAGTAGTTTCCTATGCTACGCTCGGTCAATCTCCGCTTATCACAAAGATTCTCCGTGTAGGATCAGAGTGATACCTCCTAAATCCTGAGTTTTGGATCTATGAGATAGATTTAATTGGATGTTGGGATTCTCACTAGTTCTAGTGAGATAGTATCAATTGATCCTAGGGAGAATCACTGGAAGTGTTCCAGGGTGATAAAGACGACTGAATGTCAGTCACAGGCATTGTCTTTACCCTCAGTAAAGGGACGGTATGTTGGAAGAGTTCCAAGCTGGATACCGTGACATACTAGACGATAAAGGCAGGATACATCGCTACTTAAGATGCTATCAAAGAGGCTGTTTGGGTGTATATAGGTTCATGAGATGAACTATGTTCCTACCATTGTGTGACAATGGAGTTGTGGCTTATGCCAAGGAACGTCCGTCCCATCAGGGACCCAGGCGTATTCTGAGGCCGCATCACCTGATCATGGAGATGGTTGATCTCCAGGGTGATCGAGGTTAGGAGAGTAGACTCAGAGGACAACACAGCGGATCCACTCACAAAGGCCTGTTCCCAGAGAGAGACTTTTATGGGATGGTTGAGTATGAGATACTGCAACCACTGCTATCAGATGGCCCTAGTGCAAGTGGGAGATTGTTAGTTATATGTAAGCCCTAGAGGCCATTACTGTACATAGGATGTATATTGTAGTGGATGCTGGGACGTATATAGGGAGGACTTTCTTGCTCGACATGATAGTATGCTATCTGGTTGAACTTTACCTTAACGTGTATACTGATTGTCTCTCTGTTACATGTTGGTAAAGCCCTTAGGATGTGTGCTTGACTACCTGGACTATGATGCGGATCATACTAGTGGGGACATGGTAGTCCATAAGTACATCCTTCAAAGTCCCTAGTCGTGGGTGTATCGAGACGGGGTATCGATATACCAGAGTAGACTAGCGTGTACCTTCTCGACCCATACAGATGGGCGATGGATGATCCCATATCCATCGGTGTTTGACATCAAAGATGATATACGGGTGCTCAGTAGAGACTGGGTACACTGGACGGACTCGCCGAGAACTCCCAGATGGTATTATACCTCACGTCAGATGGCAGTTCTCTGGTGACACTGGTACAGAGTAGTCTGTTGACCCGAGATCGTCATAGAGTCTTGTGTGGTTCCCACTGTGCTTTGATTTCCATCTTACCACGTCCAAGAGGGCGTGCAAAACGGTGGTTTTTGGGTACAGTCCCGAGTCACATGGAGGCAATGAGCGATAGGAGGGGATTCGTATCTCCCGGTATAGGGAGTTGATGTTGCGCTGTGTTCGATTGGCCATAACAGGAAATCCCTGGCCAGGGTTGCTGAGATTTACTGGTAAGTGTTACCAGTAGTATCTCGAATGGTTATAGACCTCATATCGACACGACTTATTGAGCTATTGGGGTCTGACGTTTACCACCCCTAGGCGAGATATGCGACAGATCAGACGATCAAACCGGACTGTACGGTAGTGTTACTGGTCGGATTCACTGGAGTGTGAGCGGGCTTGCTCGTCGATCTTCAGATCGCTCAATACCCGGGTGGCCGTTACGTTTAGCAGACCGCTTGCGGCTTGTGGATGTTTGATATGATCATCATCCGCTGCCGGCGTATTGACGAGTCTTTAGAGTCCTACACAGAGGTTTCCTGGCTCAAGCGAAATGAAATAGGAGCGCATATGAGATATGTGCGGGACCGAGAATGATACCAGTATGTGATACTGTATTCGATTCTCGCGATTTGTGACATTGATCGGTTATATGCGATATAGCCGGGTTATCGGATCAAGCGTTGATTCGATAAGTTGTTACTGTTGATATTAGTCGGTTATATGCGATATGACCGGATCGTTAAATCAAGTGTTGATTTAATGATTTAATGCATAATAATATATTTGATATATTACTTTGCATTAACTAGTATCGGTTCACTTTAAATGGATTTTCTCGCTCGGGTGTGCACATTGTATATTCGATATAGTTTTGTGCACTTGCTTGTATCATATTTGATGATACATGCATTATGGTTAAGTGTTAAGAATTAAACTATAGTTAAGTGGATGATTAGGGTTTTTGATTTGATTTTATTCATTTATCTTTTTGGAAAAAGAAAAGGCAAAATGAGGAAAATGGTTGCTTTCTTTTGTTCATTCATGAACCTTCATGAAGACTTTGACCAAATGACCATTTTGTCTCATGCTTAACCCTAACCACTCACTTAAACCTTAGTTAACTCTCTACATCTAACCATGGTTCAATTATGATAAGTATTCTTTTTACTTTTCATTTTTGATTAATCTTATCATATTATTTCTTCTTCTTCTTCCTTGCTTCAAGTGAAGAAAAGCTTACCTCATCAATGGTGATTGATGTTTTTGAGTGAGAAATCCAATTCTAAAGTTAACCCACTTCCTATTTCTTCATCCTCTACCTCTTGCCAAGTAGTAGAGTGTGTTTTCTTCACAAGTTTCTTGACTTGGTGAAGTCGGAGCTTGATTTAGCGATGCCTCGACGTAGATCATCTTCGGCATGGACATCGACGACCTAGCTTGCCCATTCTCCGACGAAGCCAACGCTAGAGCCCGGATTTGATTTGGACAGCGGAGAGGACTTCGTTGCGGAGCTATGGAGGTGGAGCACCGGATCTACAAAGGTTGTATTTCCGTATATCTTGTAGTTAAGTGTTAACTAGTTTGCATTTTCGCCTAAATATCTAACCAACGATCCGTAGTCGGGTCTCTCGGCACCCGTAAATTTTTATATTGGCATGTTCGATGCCTTGTGAGACCTCCATAGGGTGCCTAGGAACCCTACATATTGGGTGAAGCACGGGTGGAAACCGGCGTTCGAAGATGGCCGATGAACCTCTTTTGGGGTCACTCTCCACCTCCTCCTTGCTTTGGAGCCAAAAAGGCCCTCTTTTGTTCTTGGATATTGAATTTTAGACCTTGGATGAGAGAAAAGGGAGTTCATTTTCTCTTACTTATATCTTGGATCTTGAGAAAATGGTGTTTTGAAAGATGGATTCTCATTCTTCGTTATCCTTTCTTTATTTCTTGAAGATGAAGATGAGGAAGATTCAAAAGACCCACTTTTTTGGATTTAATGGAAAAGGGATACTCTTTTTTAATAGGGCTATGAATTTATTTTGAGAAAAGAGAGTTCTTTTCTCTTGCTTAATTGATAGAGAAGATAAAACTCAAGGAGAGAAAATGGAGGCTTGAAACCCTAGTATTTTTGTGAGAAGAGGAAAAAACCTTAAATTTCATCATATTGGGGGGGTGTGTGTGTGTGTTTTTTTAAATACCCCTTACACATTTGCATATTTACCTTTAGGCTTTACAATTTTTTATTTTTACTTCATTCTTTACATTTTTCGACCTTAACCCCTGGGCTTTACAAAATTGACTTTTTGCGTATTTTTCTTACATTTTTACTACTTATTATATATTACATATATTTATTACTCTCTCCGTCCCAAATTATAGGTTCTAATTTTCTTTTTACTATGTCCCAAAGTTATCTTTCTAATTTTGGAGTATTAGTCATTTGTTAATTTCCTATAATGTCCTTAGTTTTAAATGTTCTGATGGGTATCTCTAAAAGTTGGGACAAGCATAAAGAAGAGAGTGGTGCATGAAAATTTATCGATTGCTTAAATATTACACCAAAAATTATTGAGGGTCAAAAATGAAAAAATAATATAGTAATGTGATTACTTAGTAGATTTAAAACAATTTTCTTAAGATTTGTGTTATTTCTTATTATGACTTATAATTTAGGACGAAGTGAGTATAATTTTTCTTTCTTTTTCTACGTTGGCATGGGACCAGCTCCATGCTTGAGCTTGGACCGATTCGGGTTCGGGCCCACTTGCTTGGATTTGGGCTTGGGCTCAGGTTGATTGGGCTCCTGCTTTGACTTCAAGTTTGACCTTGACTTTGGCAAAGATGTATAATATTTTTCCAGCAAAGACCACAATTTATTGACTCCTTATTTTTGACAAACAGGCCCTAAATTTCAAACAATTAGAAATTACATTTGTGTCCTACCTTCGTACAACCCTTATGGCTTGTTTCTTCATTTCTCGTTTTACAAAGAAATGATCAACAAATTATATAGTTAGCTGTTTATAGAACATAATTATCAAGGTAAGTACAACTATATAATGAACATTTTTACTTCTCCAAACAGAAAAAATAAAGAATAAAGAAGCAACCATTTATATCCTCAATTAAACAGAGCATAAGCTATTTTATTATCATTAACCTCAATAGTATGATAAATATAGATTACAATCATCCAACTTAAAAACACAGCTCTAAGCTTGAATTAAATTTGCTCAGGAAACAATAATTTGAAAATAATGTATAAAAAAGCAAGGAAAAGAACATGAGCTACCAGAATCATAAGTTCAAATCATCAAGTAATAAAATCGAGAAAACTGTTTTTCTTATTTTCTTTTTCCTTTTCTTTGGTTGCTTCTTTTTGCTTTGCTCTAGGCTTTGCCATTGGGTACTTTGGCATCAGACCCAGATGGGTTGAGCTCATCCCAAGCATCGATCCAAGTGACCATGGCGTCGGCGAGCTTGTCAAAGTATGGGTCAACCTTTGAGAGCTTTTCCTTCACTTGCTTCGAGAGCTCGATGTAGCATTGCTGAACAGTTGTGCTCTCTTTGGAAAGAGTGGTGGATTGGAAGAAGGGGATGATCTCTTCTTGCCAGAAGATGCCCTTGTACTCCTTTTTCAAGTTCACAAAAGGGTTGCTCGCCTTGCTGTGCCAGATGTAGGGCAAACCCGTCTTCACTCCTAGTCCTAGGTGGTCGCAGATTACCTATATGAAAATTCAACAAAAATAAAAATAATAAATTGGAGGAAAATGGTATGCCACTTTCGTTGACGGAATGTTCTATCTCGCTATTTCCATTGAAATTTATCATTTTTTTCGTTCTTCTGGACTTCTTTATAGTCTAAAGAGCATTTAGATCATCTCTTGTCATAGTTTTCTCAAACAGAAACGTTGTGCTAATTAATTGCCGGTAGCAAAACTTGTCAAATCTTTCATAGATTTGTGCTTCCCACTGACCCATTTTGATGGGAATGGCTTAGATGATGATATATGAGGACAATGATGACTTTCATTGATGTTCCAGAAAGAATGATACCGCATGAAATTTATATAGTAAAAGCCACGAATGTACATCACTGGAAGTGAGGGCAACGAGGCAACAACAAATTCCTTCACCTGAAAATTCACCGTTTAGTAAAGTAACTAGAAGGTAAGAAATTTTTTAGGAGATATGACTTAGCTCATCTTCTTATATTTGATAAGCCCGGGTATTTCACGGCAAATCAGTATCAGATATTGAGGAGAATGGATAAGACAAGATTGTAGAACTTTGATGAAGAAAGAAAAATTTAAGGAATGATTGTAAATGGCTATATATATGAAATAGCCCTCCATAAGTCAGATGTTTTGAATCGCGAGAAGTTCATAACAACATCAGATGCAAGTAATGCTGACTTAACAACATTCGAAAGCAGAATGACAAACCTTGATACACCACCCAGCCCACATATCATCGTAACGTCCAATAGGTTGGCCATCACCCATAAGTCCAAAGTACATCGCGGGACCAATAAGATCGCGATCAAAAGCCAAATTCATCCCACACATCGGAAACAAGGTTCCCTTTGGTATGGTAAGAACCACATCCACATACCTAATTAACCAACAAAAGAAAAGAAATATCATCTCATTATATATGGATACTGGATCTTAAAGTCATCCCCCCTACACCAAAACTTAGAATTGAGGGGATTTGTTTCATATTCTAATACTCTCTTCCTACATAAGTTGAGCGCTTCTTTCTACCAAAATATGAGCTATTATACGATAATATTTTTTTAATTCCACTTTAAATGTGTCTGAGTGGACTGAAACCTGGGTGGCTCTGCTATGCTCTTGGATAGTATCAGAGAGTCCATATCCAAATCCCGCAAGGCATTCAGTTAAAAGAAAATTATTTGTGTCCAAAAGCCCGGGTTTCTCTCAAGACTCGCCATAATTTTGGAGTTTTTGAGGAGCGGTGGGGACTTTAAGGTCGGAACTAATATAGTTTATGAATATGTTGATACCTGGAATTCCTTTCCCGAGGTTTGACTAGCTGAGTAGGAGCATCATAGTCGGGTATGTTGAGCCAAAGGCCATGGCTAACAGCTGTTGGAACACCATCACGCAAGCTGAAAGGATAGCCGCGAACAAAGTCTGCACCTTCTCTGTAGGGATCATAGAGAGTGTTAAAAAAGAAGGGGGTAGATGGACAAAGCAAATTTTTGATGTGTTGCTGAAGCGCATTGATATCTTTGCCCGATGGATCTTTTGCAACCTGTTAGGAAAATATAAGATATAGGTGTTCAGAACAATGAAGCTCACAAAAAGAAGTGCAAGTTGCAGGAATAATAAAAGGGTGAAATGGATCTCACATGGCTAGTGCTGGAGTATTTCAAAGGTAACAAAGTAAGCTTTATCTTAGATCTAATGTTAAGCACATGTTTAGATCTAGATTATAGAAAATTGCAAATAGAAGAAAGACTATATATATGAGCACAAATACCTACACGACAAAGGTATATCTGGAGTGACATTCCATATATATATAGTTAGATCCATAATTTGAGGTCTCACATGCATGCATGATGATGAAACAACTAATTAAAAGGTCAACGGATACCCGCATGACAAGGAGATTATACTAAATGGATAAGCAAACCAAAGAACATGGCTATGATAAATGTAAATAATTCAAACTTGTGAACTTGAAGACTGTTGCACTCATACAAAACTATGTATAATCTCAATTACCAACAAACAACTAGTTGAATAAATTACTAAGTTTAAATTTAATGGTGTGATTGTGGAATAGATAAATGTATTCAGCATTTTTGAGAATATGGGTGGGTTAATTAATCCCCTGCCTTCATCTTCACCCTTCTATGCCGATTATAGTGTCTTGAACTTATCACAATTATCATGTTCTGCCAACTATTCCACCCCTTGGGTGATAAATGATATTCAACGTTGCAAGTCCATATGCATGAATTAGTAACCAAAATCAGATGGTTCATTCAAGACCGCAAATGTTATCAAAGTAATTAATTGTATAAATGCATCATTGGATAAGAAAGAGCCAAAATAGAAGAAGAAGAAGAGGTAGACCTGGTCATGAAACATCTACATCGTGTTTGACTGTTTGTTTTAAAGATGAAGACAAGAAGCCTGGCATATATCTCAAGCCTTTTGGATCCCTTTTTCTTCATTAGTTTGTATACAAACATGTTGGATGAATTATTTTCTTTAAGAAAGACAAGTCAGATGAATTATACTTGCTTGCAATATGGTGCATTTTTGTTCAGCATAAATCAAAGGACATTTGTCATATATTCTTGGTTTGTAAAGCTTAGAACTGATCAATACAAACAGGATGAATTGAGATTTCTTTCTTTTAATAACATGGGCTGCCAAATCACAAATCCTTCCGATACCTTTTCCTTCAAAATAAAGTTGTGACAACAATAGAGGAGCCAGATTTAGATCATTAGAGTGATGACGTCACTTTTTATTCCAGAGTCCAAACAGTGCCATTGTTGGCATCGTAAAATATCAAAGCCAATGTATGATCAAATCTAAAATCTAAAATCTAAATCTAAAGCTGAGAATTACATAAGAGATCATTTCCTTTTGAAACTACTACCATTTCGGCCCTGTTTGGGTATGGAGTTAGGGAAAACCGGGTATATTAATTTTTTAATGGAGACAGGACGTGATACAAACTCTTCTAGTTTGCAAGCACCTACCCCCTCTTTAAGATTCGACTTTGATGCATGGGATGTCAGCTTTGGGGTTATCTATAACCAAAATGAATGTTTCCTCCAAAACTATTGTCGGATTGGAATTTTCTAAACTCCGTTTCTGAACTCCAAGATGAGAGCCAAACCTAAAAATCACACCTTTCTCTCAAAATGGATACTAATTTCCCCCAAAATCACAAAAAATACAATAAACAGAAAAGGAAAGAAAGCTATACTCACAAAGCAATCGTCGTCGATGGTGAAGATATACTTCTTCTTGGAGACCATGTAGCCAAAGCAACGACAAGCCGAGTCCTTGAACGAGATGCAGGAAGCCTTGGGACCCAGGATCGTATTGATGTCGTTCCTGTTGTAGAGCTCGTAATCGAAGCCATCAGGGACCGCGATCGTCTTCAATGGATCACCATCTTGGACGATGATCAGATGGTACGGCTCGAAGAAGGGCCTCCACATCTCGAGGAAGTCCAGGTTCCGAATCGTTGGGATCACGATGTCGAGCTCGTCCTTGAGCAATGGAGCGCTCGCCATTGTTTGAGATTTTGAGAGAGATCTGAGTGGTGATGTGATAAAAGAGGCGTTTTATTTTATTTTTATAGATAGATGGAAAGAGGGAAGTGTATGATTGAGCGTTTCGAATTCAAAGCTAGGGTTTTATAATGGCGACCGACAAGTTGCTGTGGGCGCGGCCGAGTCGGGTTCGGATCGGGGGGAGCGTGTCGGGTTCCTTGTGGCAGGTGGAACGGTTAGATCCGAAATCCATGCGAACAGTCAACGATGGTAACATGCATCGGGCGTTTTTCTTATGATTTTAGGTTTACTTTACATCGCATTTATTGGATTTAAAATCTATCATTATTGGTTTGGTTTCCTACTGGGCTTTGTAGCTCAAAAATTTTGCTCGGATTTAGATTGGACTCGAGAAATCTAAAATTCAACTCCAACTATAAAAGTCAAAGATACAAATATTTATAAAAGAAGTCCAAGAAAAAAATGCTGAGGCTTTTTTTTTATGCTTGGAATTTAAGACATTTTCATCTTCATCAACTCTTTCAAACTTTAGAGAACTTAATTTTCTTTTTATTTTTGATCTCATCTCATTTTGATTTAAATTTTGATTGATTGTATTATATGTTTTTTTCAACTTCTTCATTGAACCCTTAAAAGTGTTTCTTCCACTTACCTCATCTCATTCTTATTTATATTTTGATTGATTAGATTATATATTACAATTTTTTTTCTAGATCTCGTCAAATTTAATTTATGCTTTAATTAATTAGATTATATTTCATAACTTTTTCATAAAACCCTAAAATAGTGTTTTTGCGTTAAACTTGTATATTAAATTATTTATTATAATTTTTTTATAGAAAATTATATTTCTTATTTTGTATTAATCTTTATTATTTTTATTTTTGATTACTTACAAGATTTTATCTTTTCTCTTTCAATTTTTGAATGTAATATCAAAGAAAAACTTATATTTATATCTAGCAAATAACAGAAAAAACTAGATTAAAATTTGATAATATACCGTTTTCAGAGTTTAAATTTTTTGATTAGTATTTACTTATGATAATATAATAATAACATTTTGTTTGTTATTAATAAAATTTTAATATACTTATTTTATTAAAATATTAAAAACAATAATTAAGTAATTTTGATATACTTTAGATATTTATAAGATTAAATAATAAAACTGTTATATCACAAAGAGCCCCGTAGAAATAAAAATAATAATACAAATTATGTAAGAACTCAAATAAGTCCATACCAAAAGTCTAAATCCAAATCCAGCACGAAAGTCCGAGTCCAAGTCCAAATTCAAATCCAGCACGTAACTCCGAGTACAAATCCAAATCCATAAAATTATCCGAAAATAACAATTATCCAACCCATACATTAGAATCCAAGTTTAATAACTGATGATGCTCGATATCGGTGATCTCCTAGATCATGACACGTGGCAGATAACGTTTTCCAAAGCTCAAAAGAAAGGACCTACGGTGGCCGACCGGGCCGCTCCTATGCCCGTCCTACAAACAAACGCTGGCTCACCTCCGAGCTCCCAGCACAATTGGCCTCCTCGGCCTCCCTGCTCGTCTCCGGGCTACCGCAGAACCAAGATACATCGGCTTTCCCGCTCGTCCGCGAGCTCTCCCGCCGAGGTCATCTTCCTCGGTCTCATCGACCGACCAACGGCACCGCTCACAGGCGCAACCGCCATCCCGCTAATCTCGCCATGCGTGAGATATCCGCCGGCCACATCCCACGTTCCACACCATCGCGATCCCCCATTAACGAGCCTGTCTCGCCATTAATAAGAGATCCCGCTCATCACACGGGCTTGACGTCGGGAGTGTAACGGCCGGCGTGATTCTCACGCCTGCCCTGCCTGCTGCCACCGCTATATAAACCCCTTCTTCAGACGGTTCAAGTAAGCCATTTTGACTCCACTAAGCCGTTACTCTGCTCGGATTTCTTCTCTAACTTGACCGTCGGAGGGTCCTCGGTGGTACAACCGCCCCGGGACTTCCTTCCAGGTAGCTTGGCCCAAACAACCTCAAACCCATTGAGATCCACACGCTTCAGGAGCCCGCCTCCGGATCCAATCCCAGCCGTCCATCGCCGCCATCGGCAGATCAAGAAGGTAACATCTCGGCGTTATCCCGGTCACGTCAGCTGGCGCCGTCTGTGGGAACAATCTTGATTCCACAAAAACAAAAGTTCATCTTCCGATCTCAACCTAATGGCGAGCGATCATCACGATGATCCAAGTACTAGCCGCCGCCTCCCTCTCAACGGAGGCGTGGGCGACCCTCCTCTACTGAATGCCATCAACGTCCTTGCCGGCCAGATAGACCGACTCGCGTCCGTCGTGGAGGCGCTCATCCGCATCCAAATGGCAGGGCAAGATCCCCAGGTCACCGCTCCCCCGTCTCGGGACCGGGACCTCTACAGGGGGAGAGAAGACTCCGCTCGCGTCGGCACTGCCGACCACCGCCTCGCTACTTCCCACGGCCGCAGATCTCCCGGGCCAATACTTTCTGCGACCCGCTGGACGCCCCATAGCTCAACACCGAGGTCCGTCGCCAGAGCGCCTCGCCCCGAGATCCTTCATGCACCTAAACCCCCTGAGGAATGTCGGTCAGCTCGCCTGCTCCTAGGCATGACCGACACCCCCTCCCACGACGGGGTCGCGCGGACGGGGCTCGCCACGGCGGCTCGAAGACTACCTTGCCGGGGGATCTAAGGAACCTCCTTGAGAGGAACCGGGGCCGCGGCCAGACACAGGTCTCCAACAGCAGAGGCCAGGGATCAGAATGTGCCGAATCGTCGGGGTACCACGGCCGACTCGACGTCCTCGAGAAGAAAATCGAAGGTATGCATCAGGAAGGTCACCGTTCGAGCGACGGGGCTAAATACGCCGCTGACTCGCTCACCAAACCGTTCACCGAGAAGCTGCTCGCTGTCCACGTCTCCTCTTGCAACAAGCCCCTGAAGGTCTCCCTCTTCGACGGCAAATCTGACCCGAAGGACCATTTGGATGCATCCACCGTGGGGATGAGCCTCCAGGACAACTCCGACGCCGCCCAGTGCCGAGCTTTCCCAGCCACTCTCATCCGCTCCGGATGAGACTGGTTCCGAGGACTCGAGCCACGCTCGATCTCAACTTTCGACGAGCTGGCCACCCAATTCCTCGGCCACTTTGTCGGGAACAGGTGGCAAAATCGAACAGTTGACCATCTTTTCATGATCAAGAGCGGGGACAAGGAGACGTTCAAAGTATACGTCACCCGCTTCTACAACGCCCTTCTTGAGGTCCCAGACCATCGGGACGAGACGGTCATCACAGCCCTAAGGTCTGGTCTTAGACATAAGGAGTGGTTACGCTCCTTTGCACTAGCAACCCAAGACCATGGCCGAAGTAAAAGCCTGGACCGAGCGCGAGGTCCAGCTCGAATCCGAGGTGAACGCAAGTCTTCCCCGGGCAGATCAAGCCAACCAGAAGAAAAGGGCAAGGGAAGAAAGAAGGGGACCTGAGCGGCCAAAACCCTACCTCCCGAAGTTTCAGGAGTACACCCCGGTCAACGTCTCCCAGATGGTACTGCATGAGGAGGCTAAGGGCGAGGGTTTCTTCAAGCTCCCCCCGATCTCGCGAATGGCCTCAAAGCGAACCCGGGGCCCCTATCGCGGTTTCCACAGGTCGCTAGGCCACTCCACGGAGAGCTGTAAATAGCTCCGAGACTACATCGAGGTGCTCATCCGTTCGGGGCACCTCGCGGCATACCTGCGAGACAAGCGACAAGCTAACCGTGAGCAGGAACAGCGTCCCCCTCCCGTCGAGCTGACGATCAGCCAAATCATGGTCGTGTCAGCGGAGGATACGTTGAACACCTATGAAGCTCAGCACCCTATGCCGATCACGGAGGCCAACCAGCGTCTGAGGAGCTCGAGCTTCACGAATAAGATCATCTACTAGCGTGTAATTCTTTTGCCGAGGCAATGTAAACCTTTCTCAAGACCTTTCTGTTTATGTAATAAGAAGAGGTAAATAAAACATTGCAAAAAGGAAAGAAAATTTTCATTTATTCAAAAGGGTATTATAGGCTCCTCAGCCGTACAAAAAAAAGGGGAAAAATTACAATAGCGGGGGAAGGGGGTGCAGAGAACACTGCTCGTGGTACTCTGAGGATATTTCTGCCAGCCGAGCCCTCGCGGCATCTAACCTCTGCCGTCGATCCCCCCGCGAACGTCGGCATCGTGCCTCAATTGGTAGCACTCAAGGACGAGGGCCACCGAGCGATTTAGCCGATTCGCAGAGATCAGGCCGAAGCGCCTCAGAAACCTTAGCTTGCCAACGGCCTTATCTTTCAGCTGTTCGGACAAGGGGTTGTAGATCCCCTGCGACGCCCTCCAGATGGAGTACATCAACAGCTGAAGTAAAGGGAACGCCGGGGGAGCAACCGGCCAAAATGATCCTCGATACGACCTATCACCAATTGTACCGTGTCCTCAGCACAGTACTGATCGTAAAGGTACACGTCCTCGAAGTTTATGATCTCGGGGATGGTGAAAGGGAAGTCCTCCATTCTTACGTTTCGGGTGTGAGGAAGGGAGTAATCAACACTCCCTCCGTTTTATATAGCCCACAACGCCCTCGGAGTTCAACGGTCGCCCGTTTCACCCGCGACTGTGCCGCCACGCGGCAGACATCGCGCCGCTCGATGCGAGATCAAAACGACACTACTCCGGCGCTTCGCGTTCCCCACGCGATCATGACACGTGTCGCCAGCGACTATCCCGCTTCCCGGTACTCGCACAAGGGAGGACGGACAGATGTCACGACCCGAAATATTAGCTCGTGACCAGTACTTAAATCACACAACGTCTAAAGGCATACGTAATTCAAGTAAGCCGAAACCCAGAAATCTAAACCTTTTAAAGAAAATAAAGGAAGTGAAGTTTTGAAATAAAGGTATAATGAAATCAAGTTTTCTTAATGCATGGAAAAGTGTCACGATCCGAAAGTACGGAATATGACTGGCACTTAGATTACGAGACGTCTAAAAGCGTAACGTAACCTAAGTCAGCTAAAGCCCAGAAAAATCTAAACCAAATCAAAAGAGTGAAGGAAACCTTTCATGAAAACGACTTTGAAATCAATTAAGTTGCATTGAACCCTTTTTAAAAACATCAAAAATTTCCGAAAATTTCGGCAGAGTCTCCTTTGTAAATACTATCCCCCAAAATGGTATCCCCCAAAATGGGTACAACAAGATATATAAACCTGTAATAACTAAATGGCATCCCCAAGCGGGAGCAAGCTCTTCGCCCAAGACGGATCACAACCACACGCAATATATATGTAATATCAAGCAAAAGAGCATAAAGAAATGCAAAATATAAGAAAACGCAACGTCGGCTCAAGTGAGCTCGACCCAAAAGAAACTACATATACTCAAATCTCTCAGTCTCATCACTAGGTCGCATATACAAATAAGAAGTGGAGATGGAGAATACTAGATACAAAGATAGTACAAAAAGAAATAAAAGTGTCCTCGCAACCCACCTACGAGCAATGCCGCGAGTCTGAGCAAAAAAAGCCTACAATAAGATAAGCCCGCCGCTACAAGGCTGACGGGTCCGACCTGCAAGACACTGTGGCACAACGGGAGTGAGTTGCCAGCTCGTGAGTAGCAAGTAACATCAAATAAGGCTATCATAAGAATGCACGCAAATGCGTCACAACATGTATGTCTAAATGTGATGTAATGCCACTAGTATGTATGCACATGTATGCAACATCAATATGAAATCTTTAAGTGTTTTAAAATACTATAAGCTCTGCATTCTTAACTTTAGAAAAAGAATATCTGTGCAATAGCTAAGTATCCTCATGAAATCATCAGAAAACCGTGTCAAGCATCGACACCAAATATGGAAATATATATGTCTCAATGTCTCACTGTATCAATGTCTCAATATATCGGGCTCCGTCAGTCTGGATCGGCCCATATCATCAAATCTCATGACAACGGTCGGTATCCTCCGGATATCCGCCGCACCAGACATCACCGGTAGATAGTCTTCTCCTGCCAGGCTCATCATCTACAACTCGATCTTCTTGCCACGGGGTACCATACCGGGCCACCATGTACCCGAGACGGTTCATCCACTCCTCGAATCGGGTCTCGAAATCTAACAGAAAACATGAAAACTCATGGTGGACGACACATACATCACGAGAAAACTGCAACTTTATTTTAAAAATGATAGTAATAAGCTTTTGTTAAATTCTTGCGGTTTTCCCCAAAATCCAAAAATCACAGCAATACTGAAATCCTCAAGAAAATCATAATACCCAATATGTTGTATATGATAAATGCTTATGATGTCAAAGGTATGCAATGTGATTTATAGCTAGAAACCTATGTAGCATGATGATGAAGTGAGGTGTGTGTATATATGTGTGTGTGTGCGCGCGCGCACTATGCAATTCGATGCATCATATACGATGCAAGTGTTGATACTGAATTAAGCGGGATCTACAGTGCTCGTGGCATGGTAATTACCAAAGGCATGTGTGTTACATGAATAGTGCGCGTGCAACAGGAGCCAATGGTAATGGTGTACGTGTCCTAAGAGGTGATATCATACATGTGTATATGGATAACCATGCAATTCTAGCAGACGAATAGCTATAAAGGTATGCAATGAATGAGAGGGTTAGCTAACTAACAATGCAAATAGTTGCTAGTAATAAGTAATCCTAACTATGGGGCGCCTCGCGCCATCCAGACGATTCCCCCATAGATGTATACATCTTCTCACCTGAATGCCTCGCTAATCTGATCCAACCACTGCTTTGCCTTTACGCGCCGCGTCCGATGTTTCCGCAACCGATCCTAGAATTTCACAACACATAACATAAGATTTGTAATACCCAGTTCTTTTTGTACGTTTATACCCGTATTTTCTTTTTCACCTATAAAATTTTATTTATAACTATTCATTGTTCTAAATTTTCAATCTATTTTAGTTCTCCACCCCCTATTTTATTTTCCCAGCCTATCCATGTTTCATATTAAAATCTTAATTCTGGCCGAGCCCAAATCTTTTGGACAGGGAAATTCTTTTTTTTTGCGAGCCTAGCAGCCGGCCCCCCTTCCAATATTCATAATCCTTTCTTGTGATGAACTCAAACCATATTATTTTATACCCTATATTTTCTTTACCTTAAGCCCACCTATTTATCTAATTAATTCATTCAAATTTCATGGGCCATTTCCTTATTTTCTAGTATCAAGCCCTAACCTTATTTATTCCCACAGCCCAATTAATTAATACCTTTAATTTTTCCTCACACCCTCAGCCCTCAGGCCAGCCCACTCCCTTTTATTTTCCATTTAAATTTCCCTTTAAACCCCATTAAACCAACAATCCTGGCCCGTTCCCTTTCTCTAATTCTCTTATCAAAAATTCCTTCAGCCCCGGCTCGGCCCAGCCCCATTTTCTTTATTCTTTATAAATTTTTAGCAGCCCAGTGCCTCGGCCCGGCCCTCTCTTCCTCCTCCACACAATTCTTTTATTTTTATTTTCTTTTCTGGCCCACACCCAGCCCAAGCCCGCCTCAACTCACCCGCTTCACCCCCGACCCAACTCATATTCATCCTTCTCCTTCAAATCTCGCAACGGCTCTTTCCACTCGCGTGCGCGCTTCTCGCGCCGCCGCCTCCGCCCTCGCTCACGCTGCCGTTACCCCACGACGCGCGCGTTTCCCCCCCCCCACGACCCTCTCTCCTCAACCCTCTACCCTCTCTTCCTCGCTCGCTCACTCCCCGTTCTCATTTTCCTCCTCTTCTCGCTACACCCATCACCGACCTCCTCCCTTCACCGTCGACTATCACCCTCGTCTCCGACCACCCTCAATCGCCTCCGTCACCATATCCCACACACTCTCACCCTCACACTCTCGAGTCCCAGCACCCATCGCCGCCGGCACCTCGCAGAGCCCCTACTCCCGATCTCCACCCCGCCACCTCTCGACGTCGACCCCAACGTCGTCATCCCCGATCTTCGCTCCTACTCCCCTCTTCCTCCACTGCCCCGAACGCCCTCACCTGCACTCACTCCCCTGCACCCACGCACCCGTACACGAGCCCCCTGCCACGACGCCGGCGAGCTCCTCGTCTCGCCGGCGATCGCCTCCTCATCGTCGCCATCAAACACTCTCTCCCCCTCTCTCAGTCCTAGTACTCTCCCTCTCCCTTTCCCTGAGTACTCTCTCTCTCTCCTGCTCTCTCTCTCTCTCTCTCGATCCTCTCTCTCTTTTCTCTCACTGTTTTCTCTCTCTCTCTTTCCAGTTCTCATTTTCTCTCTCTAAATCTCTCTGCTCCCATCTCTCTCTCAACCTTTAGATCTCTCTCCTCCTTCCCGCTATCTACTTCGCCATCACAACACAGCCGCATCCGCCAGCCCCTTGTTGCACCGCATCAACGTAAAATCCAAGCTCGAGCCAGAATCGAGGCTTTTGTCACTCGGAGCCGTAGCCGTCGCGGTGCTTGCCCGTCGCGCATTCGTGCTTTTACTACTGCCGTGCATCACCCGGACGTCCCCAGGCAAGTTCTTACTTGCTTTCATGCTATTTTATATATGTTACAAATCAACATCATATATATATCTCATGTTTGCCGTATGTTAAATATTGCAACACAACTGTTCGATGCTTGTTCCCTTAGGAAAATATTATCAAATTTGACGGAACTCAATGGTGTAGGTTGGCCCGTAGGGTTGTGAACATAGTGTGTGAATTTTGTTGGATGATGTAATCGATAATGACTAAAACAACTGCCCCCAAGTTTAACCGTAAAACTGAATTTCTACTGCACCTGAAAATCGTTAAATTCACCATAAATCATATACATAATGGAATGGTGCGTTCGAGGGTTCAAATCGAAGCTAACTCGACGAACTTTAACCCTATACCAGTTTCCTGATATTTCTGTACTTAAATTGGGATGATGTTCGTATTGGAGTACGACTCTGGACTGCAGTCCAGAGCGACTCCAGTCGTTGCTTGCTGTTCCGCATTGAATACCACAGGATACCCTTAACTCGTAGGTTGCGGAACTCCACTGCGTATTATAGGTAACTCTGTTAGCTAGACAACACAATTGGTCATTCTGTTTCGTTACCGTTTGATATTTATTCTATAATTTAGAAGGTCGGGACACATAACAGTCCCAGCAGAATCAGAATTGACATGTTAATATTAAACAGATTATAACTCCTAACGTACAGACGCGATTGAAGGTCCGTTTGTTGCTTTGGAAACTTTACTGAAAACCCTAGAATTCATCTAACTGTAGCGTCGCTAAAATCCGATCCCAACTGGGATCAAAATGCGTTGCGAAACGGACTTCTGATTCTGAAATTGGATTTCCAGCCGCGAGCGCTTAAAATGAGATGGTTATAATTAATGATCCTGGAACCCGATTGGCTTGAAACAAAATTATATGGTTGGATAACTGAACATATTAATTACCACCTGTTTATCGTTTCGCTAAATTATATACGTACGCTTCATGATAAATCGTGCAAGTGATAGATTACTGTTTTTATGACACCTTAATTGTGCTTCTTATACTGTTCATGCATCACATCATACCCATATCATTGTAGTGATAACCTAGTGACATCGTGCATTTACCCAGTGTTAGATTTTAGTGATGATTGTGACAAGTACGTCATTATTCGTGTATTAGTGATACGTACTTGTGCACAATCAGTGTCCCTTTTATTCTATTGCATTGTCGACGTCTGTGGGATGCGTGTACGTGTGACTATAAGTGGTATGGGACACTTATGGAAGCGCTTGCACGGGTGTCACAGATAAGGCATCCGACACTGCCATTTATCTTAGGTATTAGTCGGGACGTGCTTGATGGAGGTCCTGCCTCCAGTTCTCGTGCAGACTTGTCACGGATCGATTAGTATTTAGGGTGATGGTTAGCGTTTGATGTAGACCACGGGATGTGGGGTAGTTTAAGTGTGAGTTCAACAGAATCTTGGGAGTCCCATGCCGGCTTATATATTTAGGGAGTTATATGGAGATTTACAGGGTATGTGATATATACACCGTGATACACTCGTTACATGTTGGGCCCGTGGTCCCTTGCCCTTGGGTGGAGGACACTCGCGAGTGGTTGACTCTCACACTTGGACTGACGATAGGCTTATTGACCTGTACAGTGAGACTTAGAGACTGATAGGATTACTGTCATTTACATTCCTTATATACTGTGTTGACATGCATGACATATCGTTATACTGCTTACTGTTCCGCTGCATTGATCTCTGCTCATTTATATTCATGCTGTCATTGATTTACTGTTATTCATATCCTTTGCCACTGTTGGAACTGTTACTTGATTATATACGTTATATTGCTATTGTGTCGCTCTGACGACCTGAGTATGCATGCTCAGTGTGAGGAGAAGATTTAGCCTGGACCAGTGCATCACAGACTTCTTGACTTGCCTTCCCGAGTTACATTCATTTGTTCCACTTCAGGTCAGTCTTTACATTGTTTCTTTCAGTTACTGCATTTCTCATTACCTGCGCACCATTTACTGTTTACCATGAGAAACTAGAAGCCGAAGTGTGACTACGGCAGGACTTTTCCTTGACCGTAGGAGCATGGCTGGCCTTGTCTACCCCTCGTATTCCGTATTTTGGGAAGCGGGGCGTGACATGGTTTAGTTGGTATCAGAGCCAGGTTTTGCATCGATTGGGATTGCAGTTTTCCGTGTATAGTTTGGCAATCTGAGGCATCACTCGGTCTAGGTTGTAAACTCGTCACTCTTGATCCATATTCACATCGTGTGTTCAGCTATCCATTCACTATGGTTTCGGGAGACTTGACAAGGGTACGTGGTGGCAATTGCACTACCGTACTCTATTCAAGTGACTTAAAGTGATACAGTTGATTCTCCACTTGTAATGATATTCATCATCTCTGATATTCTTGAATCCTTGTTCTATCCATATCATATTTTGATTCATTTAGTGTGTGACTTGTATCATTCTCGAAATTGTTGTTTCAGGATCATGTCTTCCAACGACTCTTCATCTTTATCCGCTCCCCAGAATCAGACTGTTGAGATTCTGAGTGTACTGCAAGGTTTAAAGGGAGCCCAGGAGCGAACAAACGACTTATTGGCTGAAGGGCTGAGAAGACAGTTGAGTCAGACCCCAGCGGGAGTCTCCTATCATAAAGGAATCCCTATTGGACGAGGAAAGGAGAGGAAGATGAAGCGTCAACAGAAGCATCAGAAGAACCCTTGCTGTGGATATTGTAAGAGGCCAGGACACCTTCAGAGGGATTGTCGCCGTGCCCAAGGGAAATGTCTGATATGCGGTTCCAACCAACACCTCATCAACGGCTGCCCAGAAAGGAAAGAACTGCAAGGAAGAAACTCGTCCACACTCCCCACTTCTGCCAAGTGAGGATTACCGCGTAGTTCGGACTTCGACGATAAGGCGGATCAAACGCAGGATTCAACTCACGCGACGAGAATGCACTGTTATAGCAGACGAAGAATGATTTTTTTCATGTTATCTACTTTCAGTAATAATATTGTCATTTTATGAATATTTCTTTCCGTTTGAAACCTTGTATCCGCTGAACTTTTAGTTGAATGCAATAAATTTTTTTTTTTTTTTTTGAATCGTATTATATGTATCATTCTCTTGTCATTTCCCTTGTTCATATTATTCAGTAGCATAACATTTTAATCTTGATTTTACAATTCCTGCTACCGCATATCTTTTGATACTTCGTACACTCGGCCACTTTCCTTATTCATTCCATTGTCTAATCATGACTCTTTTTTTTCTTTCAGGCCATGGCCCACCCTGGGGCAGCGCCGCATCTAGATGAGGATGCACAGTCATGCGTTTCCCTAGATCGCACGCTGATGAGTTCTGATGATGAGGTCAACGGTCCCCAGGTCAACTTCGGAAACAACGATTCAGAGGTCGAAGGTGTAGCCGCCCCAGAGTTTGACGTGTTAGCTGATTCCGACGAGGAAGAAGGAGATCCTGAAGAGAACCCTATAGAGGAAGACCCGATAGAGGAAGATCCCGATGAAGACCCCGAGGAAGAACCGATGGAAGAAAACCCAGTGGAGGAAAATCCCATGGAAGAAAATGCAGAAGAAGAAAACCACATGGGATCAGACCTCGATGAAGAAGTTCTATCCGAGGATGAAGGACCAGAAGATCAAGACCCTGCCATGGAAGAACTTCCTTTAGCGATACCTGCGAGGCGCTATGGAGATGGACGCCCCTACCTGAGCGCGCGAGCCTACCGCAACCTGCTGAATCTCCACAACCGCAACTGATGGGATTTCTTTTGATGTTGTCTCTCTGGCCAAATAAAATGTGTATAGTTTAGGGCCACTTATCGTCCTTGAGAATGTCTTGTTTCAAATTTCTTGAATAAAGTAAATCTTCTGGATTCGTAAACCTTTTGATTATTGGTTCGCTTGATACTTGTTTATTGCCCTTATCCATTTATCTTTCTGCTGAGATCTCTGACTGTCCACCCCCACTTGTTGTAAAGTTTTCCACCCTCGTTTCAATTCGAAAGTACCACACCCTGATCCTTGGAATGAGCCGCCATTGCTCCTTCGTCTGTACCCTGTTCGAGATCTTTCTGGGAGGAGAACCTTTCTTATGAATTATCGAGGTCATTAGTTTTTCAAATTCTTGATTCATAGGATTTACCGATCGTTAGTCTCCCTATATTTTACCTTGTAATCCTTTTGTTGCTCACCATTACTTTCGGTGCTAACCCGATCCCAGTCTCCTTGATCTTCAGCCTAAAGCCGACATACTTCAACCTTCCGATTGAGCCACACTTCCTTATAATCATTACCATATCTAGCTCTATACCTATTTGTGTTCTCCTTATTACCCTAATGATATTTAGGGACACTATTATACAAAAATTTAGTTTTCAGTACTTTGAATTTATCAAAGAGAGTGTGTTATTGATTACTCTATTTCATTTATTTTAAGTACGCTATTATTAATCTCGTTTTCGGTAGCGCAAACCAACACTGCGCATATATTGTTCTATGTTCCACGTTTTCGTTATGTGAGTTTTCTAAGCTGATTTAAAACTATTCGATCGATAAATTACCTTAAAATGTTTTAACCTACCGACTAAGCTTTCACTACCTCTTTGTCGTTACTATATCTCCGGGTGTTGTGCCTATGTTTACTATTATAAATGATTGTGTCTTATACTTATTATTTCTACCTTGCTACTTTTGATATGCTTATATGTACACATATTTGGGTTCGATTCTATCGAACAAGCCCTGAGTATTATTATTCGCTATTGTTACCTAAATTCTCGTATACATGTATTTACCCTTATAGTTGTTCCTGCCTTATATCTATTAGATCCACCCTTCCGTATGTTGTTCTTACTTATATATATATTTTTCAAGTTTCATCGTCCGCGGATTTTTAGTAAATCCTTATATATTAGTTTGCAACTATGATGGCATTCGCTTACGTTCTATAACTTATTATTATTTTAAATTTCGAGGACGAAATTTTTGTAAGGGTGGTATGATGTAATACCCAGTTCTTTTTGTACGTTTATACCCGTATTTTCTTTTTCACCTATAAAATTTTATTTATAACTATTCATTGTTCTAAATTTTTCAATCTATTTTAGTTCTCCACCCCCTATTTTATTTTCCCAGCCTATCCATGTTTCATATTAAAATCTTAATTCTGGCCGAGCCCAAATCTTTTGGACAGGGAAATTCTTTTTTTTTTGCGAGCCTAGCAGCCGGCCCCCCTTCCAATATTCATAATCCTTTCTTGTGATGAACTCAAACCATATTATTTTATACCCTATATTTTCTTTACCCTAAGCCCACCTATTTATCTAATTAATTCATTCAAATTTCATGGGCCATTTCCTTATTTTCTAGTATCAAGCCCTAACCTTATTTATTCCCACAGCCCAATTAATTAATACCTTTAATTTTTCCTCACACCCTCAGCCCTCAGGCCAGCCCACTCCCTTTTATTTTCCATTTAAATTTCCCTTTAAACCCCATTAAACCAACAATCCTGGCCCGTTCCCTTTCTCTAATTCTCTTATCAAAAATTCCTTCAGCCCCGGCTCGGCCCAGCCCCATTTTCTTTATTCTTTATAAATTTTTAGCAGCCCAGTGCCTCGGCCCGGCCCTCTCTTCCTCCTCCACACAATTCTTTTATTTTTATTTTCTTTTCTGGCCCACACCCAGCCCAAGCCCGCCTCAACTCACCCGCTTCAACCCCGACCCAACTCCTATTCATCCTTCTCCTTCAAATCTCGCAACGGCTCTTTCCACTCGCGTGCGCGCTTCTCGCGCCGCCGCCGCCGCCCTCGCTCACGCTGCCGTTACCCCACGACGCGCGCGTTTTTCCCCCCCACGACCCTCTCTCCTCAACCCTCTACCCTCTCTTCCTCGCTCGCTCACTCCCCGTTCTCATTTTCCTCCTCTTCTCGCTACACCCATCACCGACCTCCTCCCTTCACCGTCGACTATCACCCTCGTCTCCGACCACCCTCAATCGCCTCCGTCACCATATCCCACACACTCTCACCCTCACACTCTCGAGTCCCAGCACCCATCGCCGCCGGCACCTCGCAGAGCCCCTACTCCCGATCTCCACCCCGCCACCTCTCGACGTCGACCCCAACGTCGTCATCCCCGATCTTCGCTCCTACTCCCCTCTTCCTCCACTGCCCCGAACGCCCTCACCTGCACTCACTCCCCTGCACCCACGCACCCGTACACCGAGCCCCCTGCCACGACGTCGGCGAGCTCCTCGTCTCGCCGGCGATCGCCTCCTCATCGTCGCCATCAAACACTCTCTCCCCCTCTCTCAGTCCTAGCACTCTCCCTCTCCCTTTCCCTGAGTACTCTCTCTCTCTCCTGCTCTCTCTCTCTCTCTCGATCCTCTCTCTCTTTTCTCTCACTGTTTTCTCTCTCTCTCTCTTTCCAGTTCTCATTTTCTCTCTCTAAATCTCTCTGCTCCCATCTCTCTCTCAACCTTTAGATCTCTCTCCTCCTTCCCGCTATCTACTTCGCCATCACAACACAGCCGCATCCGCCAGCCCCTTGTTGCACCGCATCAACGTAAAATCCAAGCTCGAGCCAGAATCGAGGCTTTTGTCACTCGGAGCCGTAGCCGTCGCGGTGCCCGTCGCGCATTCGTGCCTTTACCACTGCCGTGCATCACCCGGACGTCCCCAGGCAAGTTCTTACTTTCTTTCATGCTATTTTATATATGTTACAAATCAACATCATATATATATCTCATGTTTGCCATATGTTAAATATTGCAACACAACTGTTCGATACTTGTTCCCTTAGGAAAATATTATCAAATTTGACGGAACTCAATGGTGTAGGTTGGCCCGTAGGGTTGTGAACATAGTGTGTGAATTTTGTTGGATGATGTAATCGATAATGACTAAAACAACTGCCCCCAAGTTTAACCGTAAAACTGAATTTCTACTGCACCTGAAAATCGTTAAATTCACCATAAATCATATACATAATGGAATGGTACGTTCGAGGGTTTAAATCGAAGCTAACTCGACGAACTTTAACCCTATACCAGTTTCCTGATATTTCTGTACTTAAATTGGGATGATGTTCGTATTGGAGTACGACTCTGGACTGCAGTCCAGAATGACTCCAGTCGTTGCTTGCTGTTCCGCATTGAATACCACAGGATACCCTTAACTCGTAGGTTGCGGAACTCCACTGCGTATTATAGGTAACTCTGTTAGCTAGACAACACAATTAGTTTCATTCTGTTTCGTTACCGTTTGATATTTATTCTATAATTTAGAAGGTCGGGACACATAACAGTCCCAGCAGAATCAGAATTGACATGTTAATATTAAACAGATTATAACTCCTAACATACAGACGCGATTGAAGGTCCATTTGTTGCTTTGGAAACTTTACTGAAAACCCTAGAATTCATCTAACTGTAGCGTCGCTAAAATCTGATCCCAACTGGGATCAAAATGCGTTGCGAAACGGACTTCTGATTCTGAAATTGGATTTCCAGCCGCGAGCGCTTAAAATGAGATGGTTATAATTAATGATCCTGGAACCCGATTGGCTTGAAACAAAATTATATGGTTGGATAACTGAACATATTAATTACCACCTGTTTATCGTTTCGCTAAATTATATACGTACGCTTCATGATAAATCGTGCAAGTGATAGATTACTGTTTTTATGACACCTTAATTGTGCTTCTTATACTGTTCATGCATCACATCATACCCATATCATTGTAGTGATAACCTAGTGACATCGTGCATTTACCCAGTGTTAGATTTTAGTGATGATTGTGACAAGTACGTCATTGTTCGTGTATTCGTGATTAAGTGAAAGTGATACGTACTTGTGCACAATCAGTGTCCCTTTTATTCTATTGCATTGTCGACGTCTGTGGGATGCGTGTACGTGTGACTATAAGTGGTATGGGACACTTATGGAAGCGCTTGCACGGGTGTCACAGATAAGGCATCCGACACTGCCATTTATCTTAGGTATTAGTCGGGACGTGCTTGATGGAGGTCCTGCCTCCAGTTCTCGTGCAGACTTGTCACGGATCGATTAGTATTTAGGGTGATGGTTAGCGTTTGATGTAGACCACGGGGTGTGGGGTAGTTTAAGTGTGAGTTCAACAGAATCTCGGGAGTCCCATGCCGGCTTATATATTTAGGGAGTTATATGGAGATTTACAGGGTATGTGATATATACACCGTGATACACTCGTTACATGTTGGGCCCGTGGTCCCTTGCCCTTGGGTGGAGGACACTCGCGAGTGGTTGACTCTCACACTTGGACTGACGATAGGCTTATTGACCTGTACAGTGAGACTTAGAGACTGATAGGATTACTGTCATTTACATTCCTTATATACTGTGTTGACATGCATGACATATCGTTATACTGCTTACTGTTCCGCTGCATTGATCTCTGCTCATTTATATTCATGCTGTCATTGATTTACTGTTATTCATATCCTTTGCCACTGTTGGAACTGTTACTTGATTATATACGTTATATTGCTATTGTGTCGCTCTGACGACCTGAGTATGCATGCTCAGTGTGAGGAGAAGATTTAGCCTGGACCAGTGCATCACAGACTTCTTGACTTGCCTTCCCGAGTTACATTCATTTGTTCCACTTCAGGTCAGTCTTTACATTGTTTCTTTCAGTTACTGCATTTCTCATTACCTGCGCACCATTTACTGTTTACCATGAGAAACTAGAAGCCGAAGTGTGACTACGGCAGGACTTTTCCTTGACCGTAGGAGCATGGCTGGCCTTGTCTACCCCTCGTATTCCGTATTTTGGGAAGCGGGGCGTGACAAGATTTCACCTCATGAAACAACGCAAGTCACCATATGAAAAGATCAACGCTCATGAATTAATCACAACGTGCACTCGGTGCGTGGAAAACACACGAAAATCGCTAAAACCTTAACTAAAATCGTCGTTTCAGGGCAACCGTCAAAACTAAAACCCGACTAAACCAAACTCCGCATTCACACACCCTAATAGTCGTATGAGATGCTATAAATATCATCCATATATCGTAATTAGATCACCTCCTAATATTTATAAAAATCTAGTAAGCATTAACATACCGATTTCAATGCAAACATTGCGAATTAACGATATCGTGATCGCAATATCGCACAAACATCCGATCTAACCCACTAGATAGCCACAACACTAACTTAAACCCACTTATCCTACTTCAAACCCTAATTAGAACATCAACCCTTTTCTTGAAATTCATTAGCAAGCAACTTAAACCAAATTTCACACTTAAACTTTTAAATCTAGCAAATTTAAACTACAATTAAACACTAGATTAGAATTATACCTTACAAGTGTTGATTCTTTTGCACTAAACCTCTAAAGTAGTCTCTTTTCTCCTTGCTTTAAACCAATTAGGGTTTGAGAAGGGATGACTTAAGGTTTTGATTTGAATTAGAGAAGGAAATAGTGTATTTTTGTAAATTTTTGTGGATTTTTTGTTGATTTTTGAAGCGAAGAAGTGGGGAAAAATTGAGAACTGCAGCAAGGGAGCTCGGCCTGAGGTGTGGGAGGTGAGTGGTGAGGGAATGGTGTAGAAATTTCTACACAAAAGCTATCTTCCAATGTCAATTAATGAATGTTACATCATTTTTACAAAAAAACCCTTTTTAATGCACTTTTTAAACCATAAAAAAATTCTTGGAATGTTTTGGTAAAATTTTTGTTACTAATATATTTTAGTTTATAATGGTTCCTAATTATGTAATTTACCAATTAAATTTGTATTTAACACTAATTTAATGTATTTTTAAAAGCTTAAAATAATATTAAAAATAATTAATTAAGGAAATTTTTTTAATTAACTAGAAAATTTTAAGTGACAATTTAGTGACCAAATCTTAGCAATATCTTATCTAAATTTTGTATAATTATGCCTATATTGAAAAATACCTATTTTGACTTTTTACGGAAAAGACTGCTTATTTTGCCGATTATCGAAAAAACTGCCTAAACGATTTTCGAAGCGTTACAATCTTCCTCCCTTAAAGAAATTCTGTCCCCGAATTTAAAATCTAACTACACGTACCTTCAAAAAGATGGGGATATTTCTTCCTCATCTCGACCTCGGTCTCCCAGGTGACCTCCTCGCTGTTCGGGCCACGCCAAAGAACCTTGACGGACGGTATAACCTTCGACCTCAATTTCTTCACCTGCCGATCCAAAATGACCACCGACTGCTCGGTGAATGAAAGATCGCGCTCTAGCTGGATCGTCTGGTGCTGAATCGCATGGGAAGGATCATGAAGATACTTACGGAGCATCGAAACATGGAACACGGGATGAACATCGGGGAAGCTGGGCGGAAGAGCTAACCGATAAGCCACAGAACCGACACGCTCTAGGATCTCGAAGGGACCAACATATTTAGGACTAAGTTTCCCTTTCCGCCCACATCTCATCATACCCTTCATTGGAGAGACCCTCAGGAATACATGATCGCCAACAGCGAACTCGAGTCGGCGACGGCGCCTGTCAGCATATGATTTCTGCCTACTCTGTGCCGCTCTCATCCTGTCCCTAATCAGCTGTATCTTTTCGGTCATCTCCTGAACGATCTGCGGGCCCAAAACACTGCTCTCCCTGAGCTCTGTCCAACACACAGGCGATCGACATCTCCTCTCATATAAAGCCTCGAAAGGTGCCATCTGAATCGTCTCCTGGAAGCTATTATTGTAAGAGAACTCAATCAAAGGCAAATGACGATCCCAGCTACCACCGAAATCTAAAACACAAGCTCTGAGCATGTCCTCAAGAGTCTGAATAGTACGCTCCGACTGACCGTAAGTCTGCGGATGAAAGGCTGTGCTAAAACTCAATCGGGTGCCCAAAACTTCCTGAAGTTTTTGCCATAATCGGCTGGTAAACTCGGTGCCCCGGTCGGACACGATACAAGTCGGAACGCCGTGCAGTCGCACGATCTCATCAATATAAACCTGGGCGTACTGAGCAAATCCAAAAGTGGTCTTCACTGGCAGGAAGTGGGCCGCTTTCGTCAGTCGATCTACAATCACCCAAATAGAGTCATACCCTCGACTGGTCCTGGATAGACCCACAATGAAGTCCATGGGGACCTGTTCCAACTTCCACTCAGGGATGGGCAAAGGCTGTAACTCGCCGGCTGGCCTCTGGTGCTCAGCCTTGACTTGCTGACAAGTCAGGCATCTCGATATAAAGTCTGTAACGTCCTTCTTCATCCCGTCCCACCAGTAAACCTCTCTCAAATCACGGTACATCTTAGTGGAACCTGGATGCACACTGTACACTGATCTATGGGCCTCCTCAAGAATATCACACCTCAGTCCCTCAGAATCTGGTATGCACAGTCGAGTCCCAAATCAAAGTATCCCCTGATCATCAATCACAAACTCAAAAACTCTGCCCTGCCGAATCTGCTCGATAATCTCTAAAATACGGGCATCGCCGAACTGTGCCTCGCGGATACGGTCAAGTAACTGTGGGCATGCTCTGAAATGGGCCAGCTGTCCTCCTGTAGGAGTAAACTCGAACTGCACTCTGCTGTCACATAACACCCGCCAATCCGCCGTCGACTGCATCTGTACTGCGCTCAAACATGATAAGCTACCTCCGGACCTCCTACTCAAAGCATCTGCCACCACATTCGCCTTGCCCGGATGGTATAAAATCTCGCAGTCATAGTCTTTCACCAACTCCATCCAACGACGTTGTCTTAGATTCAGATCTCGCTGCTGAAAGATATACTTCAAACTCTTGTGGTCAGTAAATATCTGGCACGACTCGCCGTATAGGTAATGTCTCCAGATCTTAAGTGCAAATACTACTGCAGCCATCTCTAAATCATGAGTGGGGTAGTTCTATTCGTGTTTCCTCAAC
This sequence comes from Agapanthus africanus, assembly GCA_030015575.1. Taxonomy (NCBI): domain Eukaryota; kingdom Viridiplantae; phylum Streptophyta; class Magnoliopsida; order Asparagales; family Amaryllidaceae; genus Agapanthus; species Agapanthus africanus. The sequence continues at coordinate 504,522,316 of CM057337.1, forward strand.
TGCTGAGAAGCATATGCGATAACTCTGTCATGCTGCATCAATACACAGCCCAGCCCCACTCGAGAAGCATCACAATATACCACGAAACCTCCTGATCCTAAAGGCAAAGCTAACACCGGTGCAGTAGTCAGACGAGTCTTCAACTGCTGGAAACTATCCTCACATGCCTCAGTCCAATTAAAAGGGACCCCCTTCCGGGTCAACCCGGTCAACGGTGCAGCAATACGGGAGAAATCCTGGACAAAACGTCGATAATAGCCGGCCAGACCTAGAAAGCTGCGAACCTCTGTAACTGATACCGGTCTGGGCCAACGCTGCACTGCCTCGATCTTCTTTAGGTCCACACGAATACTATCTCTTGTCACCACATGACCTAAGAAGTCGACACTGTCTAGCCAGAATGCGCACTTGGAAAATTTGGCGAACAACTGATGCTCCCTCAAAGTCTGTAATGTGATACGCAAGTGCTGCTCATGCTCCTCCCGGCTCCGAGAATAAACCAAGATGTCGTCAATGAACACAATGATGAACTGATCAAGAAACGGCCTGAATACACGGTTCATCAAGTCCATAAATACTGCCGGGGCATTGGTGAGCCCGAACGACATCACCAAGAACTCATAATGACCATATCGAGTACGGAAAGCGGTCTTCGGAATATCCTCCTTCCGAACCCGCAGCTGGTGATAACCTGACCGTAAATCAACCTTCGAGAAAAACCCTGCACCATAGAGCTGATCGAATAAGTCGTCGATGCGGGGTAGGGGATATCTGTTCCGCACAGTAACCCGGTTCAGCTGATGATAATCAATGCATAAGCGCATACTGCCGTCCTTCTTCTTAACAAATAGGACGGGAGCACCCCAAGGTGACACACTCGGTCAGATAAGCCCTTTGTCCAGCAAGTCCTGTAACTGATCCTTCAGCTTTCTAAGCTCCGCCGGGGCCATCCGATAAGGCGGTATAGAGATAGGCCCCGTGCCGGGGATCAAGTCGATGCAGAACTCAATCTCGCGCTCTTGTGGCAGACCAGGCAGCTCGTCAGGGAATACATCAAGGAACTCTCTCACAACAGGGACCTGGTCCAACGGAACCTCTGTGGCGCTAGTATCACAAACATAGGCTAAGAATCCCTGACACCCTTTCCTCAAGAGCTGACCAGCGTGAAGAGAAGAAATCAAGCTGGGAAGGGTGGCGCTACGATCTCCCTGAATAATAAAAACCGGCTCACCAGGAAAGCTGAATCTGACTGCCTTCTCACGGCAATCCACGGATGCATAACAGGTAGCTAGCCAGTCCATACCAAGAAGAACGTTGAAGTTTAACATATCGAGGAGAATCAAATCAACTGAAGAATCTCTCTCCCCGATACGAATGGGACATGATCGGTACACAAAACGAGCAACAAACGACTCGCCTACCGGAGTAATAACGACAAGTGGCTGATCTAACGAAGAAGACTCTCGGCCCAACCTCGGTGCAAAGTACGTGGATACATAGGAATGTGTGGAGCCTGGATCAAATAATACCCGTGCATCAAAAGAACATACTGGCAGGGTACCTGTCACGACGGCATTGGATGCCTGTGCATCCTGAGGAGTCAACGCGAACACTCGGCCCTGTCCACCACTAATAGCTGGCTGTCCTCTGCCTCTACCTCGGCCTCTGCCTCTGCCTCTGTCGCCTCGTCCTCTCTGAACAGGACCTCCACGCCCACAACCTCTAGGAACATCTAGCTGGCGTGGAGCATCATCAGGGGTAGGAAGTAGAGCTCTCTGAGGAGGTGGTGAAGGTGGTAAGGTCACATGTGGGACTGCCGCCGTGCCCTAGCACCCCATGGTACAGTCTCTGATACGGTGGTACTGACTCCCGCACCGAAAACATCCTGGCGACGACTGCTGGGTCTGTGGATATGAACTAAATAACTGACCACGTCTCAATCCTCTGCCGCCACCATCTCCCGAAAAGAATCTATCACGGTGTCTACCCATCTGCCGCTGAGCTGGCGTATCAGTACGGATCCTCTTCGGCCTAGAAACGACCAGAGTCTCAGAAATGCGCTCCTCCAAAAGTAAGGCTGCGTCCATCGTGGTTGCGTATGTGTCAAAGAGCTGGGTGCCGATGGCAAAGAATAGCTGTGTGTCAAGCCCTCGCACAAACCTCTTTATTCTCTTCTCTTCAGTGTCTACTAGGTACGGAGCGTATCGAGACAACTGGGTAAACTGTATATCATACTCCGACACCGTCATCCCAGGAGTCTTGCGTAAAGATTCAAAACTAAGGCTCGAGCATCTCGGACACTCTCCAGAAGAAAACGGGCAAGAAATGCAACTGTAAACTCGTCCCAGGTCATAGAAGGTAGACCTGCAGCTCGGCCTCTCTCTACTGAATCGTACCACGTCTGGGCAAGGTCCTCCAAACGAAAACTCGCGAACTCCTCCCATTTATCATCAGAACACCTCAACAAATGGCAAATCCTAGCCATCCTATCAAGAAATGCCTGTGGGTCCTCTGTCGCATTCGTACCGGTAAAAGCTGGAGGTCTCAATCTCATAAACTCCTGTAGTGAAACAGGGATAGTCGCAGTAGTAGCAGGAGTGACCATCTGTGCAGCAGGTACAATCGTGGTCTGTGCAGTGGAAGGAACGTCCTCGGATCTCTGTGCCCGACTGGACTCAACTAAAGATCCCGTCATCTATCGCAACTCCTGCATACCAGCCTCTAATCTGGCAATACGGTCTGGAGAAGGCGGATTAATATGACCCTGAGGGGTAGGCGTATCATCCCGCTCGATCCTCGCCTCAGATGAGCCCGCTCGAAGCTCATCCCTAGCGGCAGCCCGCTGAGCTCTCGTAGCCTTTGGCGGCATCGAAGTTGGAATAAGAAACAGAAGCGATAAGAACATTGCAATTGAATCAAGGAATGCAAGGAATCAAGAAAGGAAATACAAGCAATTATTTCCTAAGGTCACTTAGGCGGAGTACCGTATCGTAAGTATGCCGCGGAACATACCCACGCTACGCCACTCTGCTTAAGTCACCTACTCCATCTACCAAGGGTCGTCCTACACTCAGAAAGGTAAAACATACGCTCTGATACCAACTTTGTCACGATTCGAAAGTACGGAACATGACTGGAACTTAGATTACGAGACGTCTAAAGGCGTAACGTAACCTAAGTCAGCCAAAGCCCAGAAAAATCTAAACCAAATCAAAAGAGTGAAGGAAACTTTTCATGAAAACGACTTTGAAATCAATTAAGTTGCATTGAACCCCTTTTAAAAACATCAAAAATTTCCGAAAATTTCGGCAGAGTCTCCTTTGTAAATACTATCCCCCAAAATGGGTACAACAAGATATATAAACCTGTAATAACTAAATGGCATCCCCAAGCGGGAGCTAGCTCTTCGCCCAAGGCGGATCACAACCACACGCAATATATATGTAATATCAAGCAAAAGAGTATAAAGAAATGCAAAATATAAGAAAACACAACGTCGGCTCAAGTGAGCTCGACCCAAAAGAAACCACATATACTCAAATCTCTCAGTCTCATCACTAGGTCGCATATACAAATAAGAAGTGGTGGATGGAGAATACTAGATATAAAGATAGTACAAAAAGAGATAAAAGTGTCCTTGCAACCCACCTACGAGCAATGCCGTGAGTCTGAGCAAAAGAAGCCTACAATAAGATAAGCCCGCCGCTACAAGGCTGACGGGTCCGACCAGCAAGACACTGTGGCACAACGGGGGTGAGTTGCCAGCTCGTGAGTAGCAAATAACATCTAATAAGGCTATCGTAAGAATGCACGCAAATGCATCACAACATGTATGTCTAAATGTGATGTAATGCCACTAGTATGTATGCACATGTATGCAACATCAATATGAAATCTTTAAGTATTTTAAAATACTATAAGCTCTGCATTCTTAACTTTAGAAAAAGAATATCTGTGCAATAGCTAAGTATCCTCATGAAATCATCAGAAAACCGTGTCAAGCATCGACACCAAATATGAAAATATATATGTCTCACTATCGCACTGTATCAATGTCTCAATATATCGGGCTCCGTCAGTCCGGATCGGCCCATTTCATCAAATCTCACGACAACGGTCGGTATCCTCCGGATATCCGCCGCGCCAGACATCACCGGTAGGTAGTCTTCCCCTGCCAGGCTCATCGTCTACAACTCGATCTTCTTGTCCCGGGGTACCATACCGGGCCCACCATGTACCCGAGACGGTTCATCCACTCTTCGAATCGGGTCTCGAAATCCAACAGAAACATGAAAACTCATGGTGGAAGACACATACATCACGAGAAAACCGCAACTTTATTTTAAAAATAATAGTAATAAGCTTTTGTTAAATTCTTGCGGTTTTCCCCAAAATCCAGAAATCGCAGCAATACTGAAATCCTCAAGAAAATCATAATACCCAACATGTTGTATATGATAAATGCTTATGATGTCAAAGGTATGCAATGTGATTTATAGCTAGAAACCTATGTAACATGATGATGAAGTGAGGTATATATATATATGTGCTATGCAATTCGATGCATCATATACGATGCAAGTATTGATACTGAATTAAGCGGGATCTACAGTGCTCGTGGCATGGCAATTACCAAAGGCGTGTGTATCACATGAATAGTGCGCGTGCAACAGGAGCCAATGGTAATGGTGTACGTGTCCTAAGAGGTGATATCATACATGTGTATATGGATAACCATGCAATTCTAGCAGACGAATAGCTATAAAGGTATGCATATGAATGAGAGGGTTAGCTAACTAACAATGCAAATAGGTTCTAGTAATAAGTAATCCTAACTATGGGGCGCCTCGTGCCATCCAGACGATTCCCCCATAGATGTATACATCTACTCACCTGAATGCCTCGCTAATCTGATCCAACCACCGCTTTGCCTTTACGCGCCGCGTCCGATATTTCCGCAACCGATCCTAGAATTTCACAACACATAACATAAGATTTCACCTCATGAAACAACGCAAGTCACCATATGAAAAGATCAACGCTCATGAATTAATCACAACGTGCACTCGGTGCGCGGAAAACACACGAAAATCGCTAAAATCTTAACTAAAATCGTCGTTTCGGGGCAACCGTCAAAACTAAAACCCGACTAAACCAAACTCCGCATTCACACACCCTAATAGTCATATGAGATGCTATAAATATCATCCATATATCGTAATTAGATCACCTCCTAATATTTATAAAAATCTAGTAAGCATTAACATACCGATTTCAATGCAAACATCGCGAATTAACGATATCATGATCGCAACATCGCACAAACATCCGATCTAACCCACTAGATAGCCACAACACTAACTTAAACCTACTTATCCTACTTCAAACCCTAATTAGAACATCAACCCTTTTCTTGAAATTCATTAGCAAGCAACTTAAACCAAATTTCACACTTAAACTTTTAAATCTAGCAAATTTAAACTACAATTAAACACTAGATTAGAATTATACCTTACAAGTGTTGATTCTTTTGCACTAAACCTCCAAAGTAGCCTATTTTCTCCTTGCTTTAAACCAATTATGATTTGAGAAGGGATGGCTCAAGGTTTTGATTTGAATTAGAGAAGGAAATAGTGTATTTTTGTGAATTTTTGTGGATTTTTTGTTGATTTTTGAAGCAAAGAAGTGGGGAAAAATTGAGAACTGCAGCAAGGGAGCTCGGCCTGAGGTGTGGGAGGTGAGTGGTGAGAGAATGGTGTAGAAATTTCTACACAAAAGCTATCTTCCAATGTCAATTAATGAATGTTACATCATTTTTACAAAAAAACCCTTTTTAATGCACATTTTAAACCATAAAACCAAAATTCTTGGAATGTTTTGGTAAAATTTTTGTTACTAATATATTTTAGTTTATAATGGTTCCTAATTATGTTATTTACCAATTAAATTTGTATTTAACACTAATTTAATGTATTTTTAAAAGCTTAAAATAATATTAAAAATAATTAATTAAGGAAATTTTTTAATTAACTAGAAAATTTTAAGTGACAATTTAGTGACCAAATCATAGCAATATCTTATCTAAATTTTTTTAATTAGGCCTATATTGAAAAATACCTATTTTGACTTTTTACGGAAAAGACTGCTTATTTTGCCGATTATCGAAAAAACTGCCTAAACGATTTTCGAAGCGTTACAAAAAGGAACATGAAAATGCAAGTGATATTTACTAGTTTGAAAACGTGTTTCGTCTTTTAAAAATTTGGGCAGCACCTCATTTGTATATTTTGATCCAAAACCACAAATACATAACAAGAATAATGGCATCCCCAAGCGGGAGCTACCTCTTCGCCAACCGGCGGATCACAACCACGCAAGACAGTAAATATAAGTATACGACACCCAACAGCGAAATTCACCACAAAAGATAAAGAAATAAGCAAGACATCAAAACCAAAAGCAGCGGAAAACCTCCCGCTCTAAGTCTCGCAACCACAAGTCTCACTAAGTCTTATTACTTACAAATGCTAATTTTGATTGATGGAGTTGACTAGATATAAATGAAATATAAATACAAGAGTGGGTACAATACAAATGTCCCACCTGCCAAAGCAATCACCCGAAAGCAACTGTGTGCCAGCGATGCCGCTACTGATCCATGTGGTCAACCTGCAAGAACTGTGGCACAACGGGGGTGAGTTGCCAACTCGTGAGTAGAAAAACATCAACAAGTAGAATCGAATAAACAACGACTCTTAGGTCAACTATATCATGAAGGTAATACTATGATATCTAGGGTGATCGTATCTGTATATGTGCCAACACTAATATCAATGTCAATCAGCATTTGGATATCATCCAACAACATAATCAATGTATGTATGCATGTGGATCTCGTCCAACCATATCATCAATGTATGTATGCAAGTGGATCCCGTCCACATGTCGACCAATGACACAACAACGTCATGCATGTAAATATCATAAAAGCATATGCATGGAAGTATGAGGATATAAATCAGCGTGTGTCCTTCGCGACATATCAAAATCATGGAACCTGGGTGTCCAGCATCGACACTCGAAAACATCATGAAACCTGTGTCCAGCATCGACACGTAAATCCTCATATCTCGGGCTCCGTCAGTTCGGATCGGCCAACAGGCTCCGTCAGTCCGGATCGGCCCATATCATCTCTCGACTCCGGTCGGTATCCTCCGGATATCCGCCGAGCCTAAATACTATCACCGGTAGGTAGTAGTCCCTCTGCCAGGCTCACCGTCTACTGCACAGCAATCCGTTCTCGCCCCGGGGTACTATATCGGGTCCATCATGTACCCGCAAACGGAATCATCCACCTCCTCGAATTGGGTTTGACATGTCACTCTCAGAACCGAGAAAACACATGGTGGACGCACTGAAATATCATATCAAGAGAAACCGGGTTTTTACAACAGTACTTACTTTCTTTTGAAATAGCCACGGTTCTCAAATCCAAATCTCATGAAACAGCATATCTCAATGCGTAAAATCATAAAGCATGATGTATGCGACAAATGATAAAAATGTAAGCATATCCGAATATCATGCAACATGGAACATGTTAGTTATATGTATGCCCTAGAGGCCATTACTGTGCATACGTTGTATATTGTAGTGGATGCTTGGACATATATAGGGAGGATTTTCTTGCTCGACATGATAGTATGCTATCTGGTTACTCTTTATCTTAACATGTACTCTGATTGTCTCTATGTCACATGTTGATAAAGCCCTTAGGATGAGTACTTGACTACCAGGACTATGATGCAAATCATACTAGTAGGGACAGTGTAGTCATCAAGTACATCCTTCAAATGTTCCGAGTCGTGGGAGTGCCGAGACAGGGCATCGATACTCCAGAGTAGACTAGCGTATGCGCTTTTTGACCCATATGATGGGCGATGGATGATCCCATATCCATTGGTGTTTGACATCAGAGAAGGTATACGGGTGCTCAGTGGAGACTGGGTACACTGGACGGACTCGCTGAGAACTCTCAGATGGTATTATACCTCACGTCAGATGGCAGTTCTCTGGTGACACTGGTACAGGTTAGTCTGTAGACCCGAGATCGTTATAGAGTCTTGTGTGATTCCCACTGTGCTTTGATTTCCATCATACCACGTCCAAGAGGGCGTGCAAAACGGTGGTTTTTGGGTACAGTCCCGAATCACATGGAGGCAGTGAGCGATAGGAGGGGTTTCGTCTCTCCCGGTATAGGGAGTTGATGTTGCGCTGTGTTCGATTGGCTATAACTGGAAATCTCTGGCCAGAGTTGCTGAGATTTACTGGTAAGTGTTATTAGTACTTTCTCGAACTGTTATAAACCTCATATCGACACGACTTATCAAGCTACTGGGGTCTGACGTTTACCACCCCTAGGCGAGATATGCGACATATCAGACGAAGAGACCGGACTGTACGGGAGTGTTACTGGTTGGATTCACAGGAGAATGTACATGCTTACTTGTTGATCTTCTGATTGCTCAATACTTGGGTGGCTGTTACGTTTAGCTGACCGCTTGCAATTTGTGGGTGTTTGATATGATCATCACCTACTGCCGGCGTATTGACGATTCTTTAGAGTCCTACACAGAGGTTTCCTGGCTCAGGAAAAATGGAGTAGGGGCACATATGTGATATGTGCGGGACCGAGAATAATACGTGTATGCGATACCGTATTAGATTCTCGCGATATGTGATATCGGCCGGGTATATGTGATATAGCCGGGTCATCGGATCAAGTGTTGATTTGATGAACTGATACAGATTATATTAGTCGGTTATTTGTGAAATAGCCGGATTATCGGATCAAGTGTTGATTCGATAATTTAATGTATAATTATATATTTGATATATTATATTACATTAACTAATATAAGCTCACTTAAAGATTCTTTTTCTCACTTGGATAATACATTGATATATATGTAATATATGTTAATTGTATTATTTTATTTTGTTACAAAATATATTATATATGTGATATATAATATTGTAACAAGTTATGATTACAAATGCAACAAGTTTTGTGGAGATTAAACATAGTTAGGGTTTGATTTGGGTTAGCTTTTTCATGAAGCTTCTAGAAGCTTTATTTTTGTTTTAAGCAAAGATATTTTTGTGTAGATATTTTATTAACCCAACCCAAACCCTTTACCCTAATTAACTCTCTACATGGGTTAAGTCTTCATTCTTAACCATGGGTTGCAATTGTAACCATAGAAAAATAATTCATTATTCATCACAAAGTAATTTCTTCTTCTTCATCCTCTTGAAAAGCTTACTAGCTTTTTGGTATGTGATGATTTTGAGTGAGAAATTGAAAACAAATGAGAGCTAAATTCCTACTTCATCATCCTCATCTATTCTATCCACTTAGATTAGGGTGTTTGCTTTGCTAATACTTGATTAGTAAAGCAAGAGCTTGGGCTTGAGTTTCTTCAAGATAGATCATCTTTGTTGTTGAAAATTGGAAGCAAGCTTGCATCTTTTGTTAGTGTTTATACCCTAGAGGCCATTACTGTATCATATTAGTTTGTATATTACTTAATGGAAGCCTGGGATATTCACAGTTGTATTGACAGTCTTGCTAAAAATGGTAGTATGCTACTTGGTTTGTGTCTACTTTAATATGTGCATATGTTTCTTTTAACGTATCGCTTATACATATTAGTAGAGCCCTTAGGATCTTTGCTTGATTACCAGCGTTGTGATGGCAGTCACACTAGTGGGGGCTGGGTAGTCTATAAGCAACATCCTATACAGGTCCCTGGTCGTAGGATTATCGAGACAGGGCATCGATACTCCGGAGTAGACTAGTGTGTATGCTTCTCATCCCAGTTGGAGAGATGGTCTGTCCCACAGCCATCAGTACGTTGTACTGGAGATAGTATACAGGTGCTCGTTAGGTTACGGGTACACCGGACATGACTCGCCGGGAACTGCAGGTTGGTATTATACTCATCGTCAGATAGCAGTTCCCAGGTGACATGAGTACAGTTTAGTCCGTCGACTTGACACTGCTACTTCGCCTCGGGTGTGTTCCCACTGTTCTTAGATTACTACCCTACCACGGCTCAAAGGAGTCGTGCAAACAGGTAGTAGTTGGGTGCAGTCCCGAAGCACTTGGAGGCAGTGGCGGTTAGAAAGGATTCGTCTCTCCCGGTATTGGGGGTTGATATCGCTCTGTGCATGGAGAGCCATTACGCAAAGTCCCTGGCCAGGGCAAACGAGATTTACTGGTAGGCTTCCAGTAGTTTCTTAAGGTGTAATGGGCTTCACTCCGACACGACTTATACCGCTATTAGGGGTCTGACATTTACCGCCCCCCTCGGCCCGATATGCGATAGTCCTAGACGAACAGACCGGACTGTACGGAGATTGTCACATCAGGCTCAGTTGGAGTTCGGATGGGTTTCCTCATCGTCCTTCTTATCGACATCTACCTGGGGACCGTTACGTACAGCTGGTACCGCTTGCGGCCTGTGGTTAAACCCACTGCCAGCGTAGTGTCGAGTCTTTAGAGTCCCACACAGAGAGTTTCTCTGCACCGGGCAAAAGGTGTAGAGGCCGTATGGTTTTACGGCAGGGCCGCGATCATTTACGTCCACTTGTGCACGTATTATGATCGGACAGATAATACTAACGGGCTTTGGTTTAAGCCAAATTCTAGTATTATACAGATGGATTTATTCAGTCAAAGATTATCCGTGTTTTTCAGAAATACGGATGGGAGGGCCAGTCTCGTAATTTGTCGGGAAGCTTCTAGAAGAAGATGACTCATTTGTATTTATTTCTTTTGGATTAAACACAAATGAGGTGGAGAGATGAGTTGTAAGTTTTCATTAAATGCTTAATGACTCATGAGGTGATTCACCCTCAGGATTAAATGAAGCTCATAAGATATTTCTAGATATTTATCAAGAGATATTTGTATGCTTCATTATATTCTTTCATGAGTATTATTCATTATCATTATCACAAAAGCTTTCTCTCTCCTCAAGTCTTCATCTTCTTCCTCAAACCCTAATAGCTCTCATGAGTTGAGAATCCTAGGGTTTAAGTGACTAAGTAATCCATCTAAATACTCTACACCCTCTAGGACTTCTAGATTAGGAAACTAGAAGCCGTAGTTATCTCAGATTTGAGATTAGAGCTCGGACTATAGACTCTCGGGTGGATCGTCTTTGACTTGAGGAGGCCGTTGAGGTGCCCATGTTCCATAGAGCCGACGAGGGGTGGAGGACAGCGATGAAGACCCGAAGGACAAGTAACGTGAGGTATAATTTCGAATCAGAGTAGTTAAACCTTTCGTAGTTTGCTAGTAATGGTTTAGACACGATCCTGTGCTTAAGTCCGTGTTACGAAGCTTTGATAATTGTTTTTCATATATTCCGCCTCCCCGCAAGCTTGTGGGATGCGTGACATGGACTTACAGTGGTATCAGAGACTACTAAACCTTTACTAGCTTGTTAGCAACTAATTAGAACTTCGATCGTTGGAAAAACACGAAAACTAAACCCCGAACCCCTCAAGTTTCTGTCAATTTTAAACATGTCGAAAAAATTATTTCACAGTTATGAAAATTCACAGCAGGGAATTCTAAGAATACTGGAGAAATACGAGATCCCAACTCGGTGAGACTGCAGCGGAAGCGCGGCGGATTAGTGCAATCCGCCGCGGATCCGCGGCCGAGTCAACTCCGAGTTGACTCGTATTTACACAGTAACTCTTATTTTTGGGTGTTTTGTTCTTTTTGTATATTTTGTTTCTGCCCAGGTTTTTTCTGTGCTGGCTTGCATTTGGGGAAGACATGGAAAAGGTCGTCGATCGAAATTCTAAGTTATTTGCTAATCAAGTTTTATCTGTGATGTTTTAATGTGTTCGTAAACCTCCCCTAATTGCTAGTATGTCGGTTAGCAGGGGGTTGCACATTTCTTTAATGGTTTTTACTGGTTTGTGTATATGAACTTCATTGGATCGTTGTGATGATTAGCCGGGGTTTGAGATGAGTTTTTATATTCATTCATTCAATGTAAATTGTAATATGATGTAATATTCTTTTGTGGGGCATATCCGGGCTGAGGTTGTAGCCACCGTTGTATTATTTCATTTACTGTTTTATGCTCCTAGGATAGACCCAAGGTGGGGTGCACAAACTACCGGGTACTTTGAAGTGTTTAGTGGCCTACTCACGTTGTTGAGGGAGATCGCTTCACTTCGGGTACTTGGCGGGTAGTTTGCCGTACCCGTAGGGGTCTAGGGTGGGGTAATGGCTATTCATCACAACTGTGTAATCCGTCTTTCGTTGCAGGCTCAAAGGAAACGCGGATTGCTTGTATATCCAATAATGTTCATCTGTGATTTGGAATGCCTATTATTGCGTCTGACGAATGTACAATATCTATATATGATATCTATTAGGCGTTACTTATGTTTTACACCCGTGCTAGCCCAGCCCCTGCTCTGTCGTTAGTTAAGTAACCTAACGGGTGAATGACGGGATCCAGTGGCGAATGCGGATGGCATAAGAGGACGTTGTATTTTCGTTGTTTTCTGCAATGATAGGTTAATTGATGGGACGCATTATATTAATGCAAAGAAAGTAAACCAAAGTTGAATCGTTGGAACAAATTTAACAGAAACCACTCGGTTATTTTAAAAGAGCAGAATTTTTAATTGCGGAGCTTTAACCACTCCTTTTAAAAAACTATCAGGTTCCTTCGATTATATCAAGTTCACTACGTTCACGGTTTCGCCAAAACCAGTCGTAGCCCTCCGTCATTTCATATGGATGGTCAGTAGTATTCAAGCTATGTTTGTTGGCCTTCGTCAAGGCATAGTGTTTGGTAGCTGCTGGGGTATTCATTTGTTGCATAGATAGATGAGTTGGTTTGGGATAGTCGTACTGCCATTTGGCCAACGTCAGGGGTATGTACGGGTGGGTTCAAATTAACAAGATAATGATGGGTAGAACTTGACATGTGACTTATGATTTGTTGGCCTTCGTCAAGGTCATAAGAGCATGGGGCAAAAAATCCACATCGGGAGTTTCTAAAGAAACTGAAACTTGCTAGAGTTGCATACCATTTGGAGTGTGATAATTTTGGTAGGATTCCTTCAGCTTTATCACACGATGATATTTGGATCCCGATCCTACTGTGAGTATCAGCTACGCATCAGGAGATTCGTCACTTAACGATCAATGCTATAAACCAAGTAGGTGTCTAGAACAGTGTCAGTGGGGCTACGCCTCCAGAGAAAAGAGGTTATTTAATTAAGGAACTTCGCGAAAGCGTCGTAAAACCTCCCTCGAAGTACCGACACTAGCCTGGCTGAACGGTTAAGCAAGTATTGTACGGTAAGATCAGTCTTGGCTAATTCTTCTTTTATGGTTTGAGGAAGGATTCGAGAAACAGTGGGAGCCATCCAGTTTAGATAAACTAAAAACCAATCTAAACTTGCAAGAGCATCATGCTAAAGTGTTCCCTCTCTCTCTCTTTGCAGCGACCTTGTGACCATAACTAAGTTACATCTAGATAACAAGTTGACTGAATCTGACTTATATGATTGGCAAAGGTCTGTCCAGATGTCCATTACCTATGACAAGCCGGACCGCCCTATTACTACTCAAGCCCCCGCCGTTCCAGGTCCAGTTTCCACCGTCGCGGATATGGATATCCGTCAGATAAGGGAAAAGGATAATACGAATGCCAAGTGCCTCGTGTTGGCTTCAGTTGATGGTGTATACTAGAAGCAGCACGAGAAGATGGACTTAATTTCCATCTTTCTCCATAACAAAGATTTATATGGAGAGCAATCTCGTATCGCAAGATATGAGACCTTGAACGAATTACTTCAAGCGAGGTTGGTTGTCGGGTCATCTGTAGGGGACGACGTCTTTACAATGACTAGCTATATTGATGAGCTCACGGACCTGGAGACTACGTTGGGAAACAGGTTATATGCTGACTTATTTCCACAGTCCCTACCCTTTACTTACACCCTGAAAGAAACCAGGGAGACACCCGCTCTGCTTAATGGGGGACCTTCTTCTTTTGTATCTAGGGCGAAAGCATAGGGTGAAAAAAAGAAGACCTCCACAAAGCCGATATACGGTGTCAGTGAAGTAGAAGGAAATGGAAGAGCAAAAGTTTCGGGACTTGGTGTAGGTAAGGAGGAATGTTCCTATTGTTTTGGGAGCGGGATTGGCAGAAGGATTGCAGGGCTTTAGAAGCCAGTAGCCAGGATTCGAAGTATGTTGTGGCTTCGGCCTCGAGTGTGTATGTAATTGAGAACTGTTTGTCAATTAACTCTACTTCCTGGGTACTAGATACCGGAGCAGGATCTCATATCTGTAATTCATTACATGCTTTGAGAAACCGTAGAGTTATCAGGGTAGGCGATTTGTCTCTCAGAGTTGCAAACGGAATGAGCGTGGACGCTGAATCCGTGGGAGAATATCGCCTAGGTTTGACAAGTAGGTAGATATTGATTCTACGTAACTGTTTGTATGTACCTAGTTTGACTTGTAATATCATATCAGTGTCCTCACTTTCAAGAGAGGGATATGCTTTTACATTCGTAAGCGATGTAGTTCACATCCACCTAAATCAAGTTCTGATTGGGTCCGGTACATTAGATGACGGTATATATGTATTGAATCAAGCTCAGGTTTTCAATATCCAGAACACACTTAAAAGAAAGTCTCCAGAAGTAAATTAGGCTTTCTTATGGCATTGTAGACTAGGTCAAATCAATGAAACACGGTTGACTAAGTTACATAGAGAGGGATATTTGAATCCGTTCGAATATCAATCTTATGCTACTTGTGAATCTTGTCTCATGGGAAAGATGACAAAGACTCCGTTTACTGGACACGGAGTAAGAGCGAGCGAGCTCTTGGGACTCATACACAGCGATGTGTGTGGTCCAATGTCTACACATGCGCGAGGTGGTTATTCCTACTTTGTCACGCCCCGCTTCCCAGAGTACGCTAAAATGGGCACGTGACATAGCCAACCATGCTACCTGTGGGTAGGAAGCATCCATCCACAGTCACATTATGGCTGTAGAGATATCAAGAACAAAATAAAACTATCTAAACATGTCCATAAACCAAGATAAATCATGAGTCAAGAATAATAAAATGCGGAAGCGAAAGATCTAATACAAATAACTGGAATGTATGTCCCATAATGCGGGCTCACATCAGGAATAAAATGCAAGAAAGAAAAACTAACTAATACAGGACTCACAGCTCAGCCTGCTGGCTGAAGTACTCCTGCTCGGACTGCAACAGCGGTACGGAATCTGGGCCATGCAAAATCCAGACGTCAGCGCGTCATGTCATCAAGTAATATAATATGAACAGGGTAACAGGCCATGCAATATATAAACATGAATAAAGCAAGAATAACAATAATATGAATCAGAGCAGTACAGGGTAGTGTGTAGTGGGTAAACTAACTGTTCTATCAGGTTTTCTATTCTAAAGTCTTTGAAACCAAATTGATGAATCGTCGATGTAACTCAATAGATCTCGTGCATACCCGGGACCGCGGTCTAAGACTCTCGGGCTGAAACCGAGACGTGCCGCTAGGCAGTAACAGGTAGCAGGTATAGGCGAGTGATGTCAGCATCATCACTCCGGGGCTGGCCTAGCCCGTAAGACTGATCAGAACAGATATCGAACTGTTGAGTTACAAATCAGATTTCACCTTTGATTTCCCCATACACCCAAGTTATGTATGTCAAGTCAGGTATTCAGTAATCAAGAACTAATGCTAATACAGGATCAGGTAAAAGCAAGTTTGTCTGGATAGACAACAGGAACGGTCCATGAGAACTACATGTCAGGTTTGTTGGCATTAGACACAAGATCAGGTAACGGGTCAGGTCATGGTACATCAGGTCAAGTCAACAGTATACGGTACCAGGTCAGGTATATCAATATATATGTGTAGCAAGTCAGGTCAAGATGTAAACAATATCGTGGGTGTGCTCACAATCAGTTATATAATCAAACATGGGTATCAACAATCATGAGATAAGCAAGGAATTAAGTAATAGGCAGTTTCATTCAATTAGCAATACAGTTATCAAATTTGTCACAGAGATGATTACAAGAGTGCAGTAAGACAAGTATAGCCGTTTAGTCATGTTAACAAGTTTAAGAACCCTTAGAGGTGCAATGATTTGTATAACGGTTCAGTACAGCTATTACATGTTAAAATGCACACGAGTTTCCGAATGGAACAAAACTATAAAGACAAACGCCATAAGCTATGTTAACATTAAAAATGTGATTCAACAGGTAAAATGGTTATTAGGTTCAATGTGCAACTGTAGGTTCCAAGTTTAACGGTAAAATGATATAATGCAATATTGTACACGAAAATGAGAAATGATCGTACCAAGTTAAATTTACAGGTTTAGGGTGTCATAATATATATGTAAATATTGTATAGCATGTAGCAAGGGGTACTTGCCTCAACGGGTCGTGAACCGGGAAAAACGGAATGTAAACATCGGCGGGGAAACTCGCGACGGACGCACAGTTCACGAATTGAACCCAAACAACGAACAATGGAACCTCGCGGGTCGGGGTACCTCGCTGGAACGTCGGGACGCGACGTCGGCAACACCGGATTCCGGTGAAGAAAGAACAGTGAATGTCAAGAAGCTTTGCAACAAGAAAGGAAGGGAAAATAAAGAAGAAGAAGAGGAGGCTTACAAGGTTCTGCTCTGTGATTACAGAGAGGAGACGTGAGAACGACGACGAGGTCGACGGGCTCCGGCGGCGGCCTATAGTGACCGCGGGGAGATCTGCCGATTCAAGAAATACATTAGCAGAGAAGGAGAGAAGAAAGGGAGAGAGGAGGGAAGTGATCTCACCGAGGGTTGCTTGTGAGGTCGGGGACAAGAGGACGGGGGTCACCGGCGGCGACTCAGGCGACGCAGATGCGTGCAGGGAAAATGCAGGCGGCCGCGGCTGGTGCAGGGTTCGCGGGGGTCGAAGAAGGAGGAAGAGGGGCTTGGTGAGGTGAGGATGAGGAGGTGAGGGTGCTGGTGATGGGGGTGCCGGCGTTGGGCTGCGGCGGAGAGGAGGGAGGCGGTGGCTAGGGCAGTGCGACGATGGGTTCTCTGTGTTCTCGTGAGAAAAATATATGGAGGAGGGAAAAAGAGTTTTAAAAATATAAGAGAGAGAAAAAGAGATTTGAGGGAGAGAGAGAGAGACATATGAGGGAGAGAGGGAGAGAGAGATAGAGAGATAGAGACGGAGAGAGAGAGGAGAGATGGAGAGAGAGAAGAGAGTGGAGCCCACTGGAATAAGGATTTTGAGTTCTGATTGGTTGAGAGGAAAATCGTTGGTTAGGAATAAAAATATAAAAAGATTTAAAGATTATGAATGAACAGTAAAAATATGTGCTGGTTAAATATCTTAAGATTTGGGTTTTTGGCGCAAAGTAAAACATTTCCAAATCGCGCCCGGGTCGGGTCCAAAAATTTGAAATTGAAATAATAGGATTTTAAGCGGGATCCAAAATTTAAAATGAAGTGTTTTATGATTAAAAAGCATACCCCCAAAACGGACACATGAACGTGCACGTAGCCATCCAAACTCGCCCGTTTCACAGAACGGGACGAGAATAAGACGCACGGACGCTACAACGGGGTTAGGGGTGTCAAGTAGGCCAAGATGGATATTTTTAATTTTATTTTAGATGCCAAAATTTGTTATATGCAGAAATGAATTTACCGGGTAAAATTTTACAGTAAGCAACAATCAAGCTGGTTAAATGAAATGAGTACCACATTACATTCAAACAGTAACTGAAATTAGTAGCATTGGGCTCGGGTGTTACATTATACCCAACTACAAAAAGGATTTCGTCCTCGAAATTCCAAGAATACAAAGACAGATAACTACAAGAAAAGGTGAGGAAACTTCTGCCGGATTTCATCTTCTCATTCCCAAGTGGACTCTCCATGCGAGCGATTACCCCAAGAAACAAGCACAAGAGGGATCACCTTGTTCTTAAGAACCTTTCCCCTTCGATCCACGATTTCAATTGGTCGTTCCTCAAAAGTCAAGTCTTCCCGTACTGTTAGCTCCGAATGATCCAATACATGCGTTTCATCACGAACATACTTACGGAGTTGAGATACGTGAAACACATCGTGCACATTTGCCAAGGACTGCGGTAACGCCAAACAGTACGCTACCTCACCAACACGCTCCAAGATCTCAAAGGGTCCAACGAATCGAGGACTAAGCTTTCCTCGACTCCCAAAACGAATCACCCCTCTAGTCGGTGATATCTTCAAGAATACCAAATCACCCATGGCGAACTCTAGAAGTCTTCTTGACGTGTCTGCCCAACTTTTCTGTTGGTCTAGTGCTGCCTTCATATGATTCCTGATAGTGTTAATCTTCTCAGCTGTCTGCACAACCAAATCTGGTCCCAATAATTTTCGTTCACCAACGTCATCCCAACAAACAGGTGAACGGCACTTACGACCATACAAAGCTTCAAATGGAGCCATCTGGATAGTTGCCTGAAAACTGTTGTTGTAAGAAAACTCCACCAAATGTAGATGATCCTCCCACGAACCCTTGAAGTCCAACATGTGTGCTCTCAACATATCTTCAAGAGTTTGGATTGTTCTCTCCGACTGGCCATCAGCTTGAGGATGATAAGCTGTGCTAAACTTCAATCGAGTCCCCAAACTTTCTTGTAAACTCCGCCAAAAGTGTGATAGGAACCGAGTGTCCCGATCGGACACGATGCTCACCGGTACTCCATGCAATCTTACAACCTTTTGCATGTACCGCTCCGCCAAGGTCTCTGTTGATTGACCAACCCGGAAAGGAATAAAGTGAGCTGCCTTGGTCAATCGGTCAACAATTACCCATACTGCATTGTTGCCTTTTGGACTCCGCGGTAAAGCCGTTACGAAATCCATGGTTATATGTTCCCACTTCCACTGAGGAATCAGAAGTGGTTGCAATAAAGCGGCAACCCTTTGATGTTCAGCTTTAACTTGCTGACATACCAAGCACTTTGCCACAAAGCGAGCAATCTCCCGTTTCATGCCTTCCCACCAGAAAAGCTGTCGAATATCTCGGTACATCTTTGTGCCCTCTGGATGTACAGAATAAGCTTAACTGTGTGTCTCCTTCATAAGCTCTTCACGAACATCTCCCTTTGGCACACACAAACGGCTACCATACCTCAACGAACCATCTTCGTGGATCAATAAATCCGTTCGTAGTCCGGCTTCACCCTGTCCTCGAAACTTCTGCATTCTAGGATCCTGCGATTGTGCTGCTTTAATATTCTCGATCAATGACGAATATACTTGCAGCTGCATCAACTGTCCCATAGAACGCGGTAGCACAACCTCCAAGTCAAATCTTCGAAAATCTTCAACGAGCTCCTTCTGTGTAGTTAACACCTGTATTGCTGGTAACCGACTAAGCGCATCCGGCACGACATTGACTTTCCCCGGATGGTACTTAAGATCAAGATCGTAGTCAGCCATCAGCTCCAACCATCTACGTTGCCTCATATTAAGCTCCTTCTGTGTGAACACATACTTCAAGCTCTTATGATCAGTAAAGACTTCGACTCTTTCACCCAAAAGGTAGTATCTCCAAATCTTCAAAGCGAAAATCACAGCCGCAAGCTCCAAGTCATGAGTTGGGTAATTCTTTTCATGGGTCTTCAACTGTCTCGATACGTACGCTACAACCTTCCCATGCTGCATCAAAACACATCCCAATCCTTTCCCAGATGCGTCGCTGTGAATCACCAAT
Source organism: Agapanthus africanus (assembly GCA_030015575.1). Taxonomy (NCBI): domain Eukaryota; kingdom Viridiplantae; phylum Streptophyta; class Magnoliopsida; order Asparagales; family Amaryllidaceae; genus Agapanthus; species Agapanthus africanus. Next base: position 504,542,180 of record CM057337.1, read on the forward strand.
CCTCCGGAATTGTCTGGCACGATCAGAATAGGGGCGGTTATCAACTTCTGCTTCAACGTCTCAAAAGCTAACGCACATTTATCCGTCCATACAAAAGGTACCTCCTTGCGCGTAAGCTTGGTTAGCGGCTCCACCAGACGAGCAAAGTTCTCCACAAATCTTCGGTAGTATCCGACGAGTCCAAGAAAACTTCTTATCTCCGCAGCATTCTTTGGAATCGGCCAATCACGAACTGCTGCAATCTTTTCGGGATCGACGGCAATTCCATCGCCCGACACAACATGCCCCAAAAACTTCACTTCCTCCAGCCAAAACTCGCACTTACTCATCTTCGCATAAAGCTTCTCCTGTCTCAACGTCTGTAGTGCGATCTTCAAATGCTCAACATGCTCCTCAAAACTCTTCGAGTACACCAGAATATCGTCAATGAATACCACAATAAACTGGTCCAAGAAAGGTGAAAAGATTCGGTTCATCAAGTCCATGAATACTGCCGGCGCATTCGTTACTCCGAAGGGCATCACTAAGTATCGTAATGTCCGTACCGAGTTCGAAACGCCGTCTTGCAAATATCTTCCGCTTTCACTCGAATCTGATGATATCCGGATCGCAAATCCAACTTCGAGAATACCCTCGCGCCACTAAGCTGCTCAAAAAGTTCTCCAATGCGAGGGATATGGTACTTGTTCTTAATAGTCACCCGGTTTAATTCTCGATAGTCGATGCACATTCTTCTTGTGCCATCCTTCTTCTTTACTAGAAGAATTGGAGCTCCCCAAGGCGAGTTACTGCTTCGAATCCATCCCTTTTCAAGCAATTCAGCAAGCTGTTTCTTAACTTCTTCCAACTCTACTGGTGTCATTGGATAATACGCTTTGGATACTGGCGCTGCACCAGGAATAAGATCAATTGCGAACTCCACGTCTCGCTTCGGCGGTAAACCCGATATATCTTCAAACACATCCATAAAATCGCGAACAACCGCCGTCTCTTCACCATTATCAACTTCCATATATGCAAGAATATTGTTTGAAAAACGGCGCACGGACCGTACTCGAGCTTCGGTTGTCGGCCTAGCCCTAAACTCGACGGGCCCGACAGAACTGCTTCCTTACCGCAACTGCTGCCTGCTACAAACTCCCCTTCATCCCAGATAAACTCTGCTGCTCTCGGCTGCCGCAAGTACTTGTGAGAAAGTGGTCAAACCCAGGGAGACAATCTGCCTCTGGATGTCCACATCCAAGCTGCGCATGAACCTCCGTGCCCTGTCTGTATCGTTGGCAACTAAAGGTCCAGCGAATCTGCTGAGTCTCGTCCATTCTGCTGCATGCACATCCACGGGTGCTCCATTCTGCTTTAGCCCGATGAATTTCTCTTCCATTTCCTCCCATGCAGTCCGCGGGAAGAACTTCTCCAGGAAACTCTTTGAAAAGTCCGCCCACTTGATCGGCTTGGGCAAGCGGGTCTCCTCCACAAGCCACCATTCTCGGGCGTAGTCCACTAGCTGAATGCGTACCACAACAACTCTTTTCTCATCTGGAATCTGTGCCGCAATAAGCAAATTCTCTGTGTCAACTAGCCACTGCTCTGCTGGCAACGACTCCTTCAAACCAGTGAATGTAGACGGACCCAAACGCCTGAAATCTGCTACGGTCCCAACTCGATCAACTGGTTTAGCTTCAACCTTGTCTACGGACTGCTGAACGGTCCGCAAACCTTCCTGGAATGATTCCGCTTGCTGCTGGATCAGCTCGGTCTGTTTCTTTTGATTTTCCAGCATTCCTCTTATCACTCCAAGCATGGCGGCTTCGTCCACACGCCTTTGGTACGTCTTCAAATTTTTATCTGCCATATTTCTGAAATCAAAACACCCAACATTAGCATGATGATAGATTCTCAAACATAGCGGGTGTTTCCCTTGCCTTCTGCAAGGTGCCCTCTGCACTCCTTAACATGTTCAGGAGTTCCGCAAGTTCAACTTCTTTTCCTTGAAGATTGAAGTTGAGGATAAACTGGGCGTAGGTGGGAGGAAGGGACTGGAGAATAAGGTCTGTATAGAGCTCATTATCCAAAGTCGTCCCAAGGTCTGCGAACTCTTCAATATAGCCGATCATCTGTAGGACATGTTCACCTACCGATGACCCGACAGCCAACCTCGCTCGAAACAATTTCTTAGAGGTCTCGTATCTTGCTATACGAGATTGCTCTCCATAAAGTTCCTTTGTATGGAGAAATATGCCATCTAGGGACATATCCTCGTGCCTCCTCTGATGTTCATTGTTCATCGAGGCAAGCACGATGCACTTGGCTCTCGCGCAATCTAAATCCCAGGTTTTGCGGATTTCCTTATCCGCATTGCTGGATTTGGGACCAGGGACAGCAGGTGCCGTAACGGTGAGGACGTACCCCAATTTGTCATAGGTCAAGGCCATTTTGACATTCCGCAGCCAATCTTTATAGTTTGGCCCCGTCAGTATATTCTTTTCTAAAAGTAACTTAAGTCCAGTCATTTTCAGGGTCGCTGCAATTAGGAGAGAGAGAAGAAAACACTTTAGCATGATGCTCTTGCAAGTTTAGAGTGGTTTTAAGTTTATCTAAACTGGATGGCTCCCACTGTTTCTCGAATCCTTCCTCAAACCATAAAAGAAGAATTAGCCAGGACTATTCTCACCGTACAATACTTGCTTAACCGTTCAGCCAGGCCAGTGTCGATACTTCGAGGGAGGTTTTCCAACGCTTTCGCGAAGTTCCTTAATTAAATAACCTCTTTTCTCTGGGGGCGTAACCCCGCTGACACCTTTCTGGACACCTACTAGGTTTATAGCATTGATCGTTAAGTGACGAATATCCTGATAAGTAGCATATACTCACAGTAGGATCGGGATCCAAATATCATCGTATGATAATGTTGAAGGAATCCTACCAACATTCATCAAACTCCAAATGGTATGCATCTCTTTGCAAATTTCAGTTTCTTTAGAAATTCCCGATATAAGTTTTTGCCCCATGCTCTTATGACCTTGGCTTTGGTCAAAATGTCATAAGTCACATGTCAAGTTCTACCCGTCATTATCTTGTCAATTTGAACCCATCCGTATATACCCCTGACTTTGGTTAAATGGTAATACGACTGTCCCAAACCAACTCATCTATCTTATGCAACAAATGAAAACCCAGCAGCTACCAAACACTATGCCTTGACTTTGGCCAAAATGCATAGCTTGAATACTACTGAATACCCAAATGAAATGACGGAGGGCTACGAATGGTTTTGGCGAAACCGTGAACGTAGTGAACTTGATATAACCGAAGGAACCTGATAGCTTTTAAAAGGAGTGGTTTAAAGCTCCGCATTTAAAAATATCTGTTTTAAAATTAACCGAGTGGTTTCTTTTAAATTGTTCCAACGATTTAAACTTTGGTTTGTTTTCTTTGCATTACAGATAATGCGTCCCATCATTAACCTATCATTGCAGAAAACAACGAAAATACAACGTCCTCTTATGCCATCCGCATTCGCCACTGGGTCCCGTCATCACCCGTTAGGTTACTTAACTAACGACAGAGCGGGGGCTGGGTTAGCGCGGGTGTAAAACATAAATGACGTCTAAATAGCTATCATAAATATAGATATTTTACATTCGTCTGACGCAATGATATACATTCCAGAACACAGATAAACAATATTGGATTTGCAAGCAATCTGTATTTCTTTTGAGCCTGCAAGAAAAGACAGATTACACAGTTGTGATGAATAACCGATACCCCACCCTCGACCCCTACGGGTACGGCAAACTACCCGCCCGGCAGTTTGTGTACCCCACCTTGGGTCAGTCCTAGGAGCAAAAACAGTAAAATGAAATAATACAACGGTGGCTACAACCGCAACCTGGATGTGCCCCGCAAAATAATATTACAACAAATTACATTTACAACAAATGAATTAAACAATAACCCATTGCTAAACCCCGGCTATACACCACAACAGTCCAATACAGTTTATATGCACAAACAGATATAACCATTACAGAAATGTGCAACCCCCTGCCAATCGACATACTAGCAGTTAGGGGAGGTTTACGAACACATTAAACAATCACAGATATAATCCAACATGCAAATACTGTACAATTTCGATCGATTAAACAACATCAATATTTCTCCAAAATCTGCTCTGTTAAACAGTAACCTGAGCAAATATTAAATATTCCAGAAAACCCCAAATAATACACAGAAGCAACAGAAGAAAAATCGGCTCCTGACTCGCCAACTCGGCGGCGGAAGCGCGGCGACTCAGTAGGCTGAGGCCGCGGTTCCGCGGCGAGTTAGACGATTCAGGGGACTGTTTTTCTTGGGTGTTCTTCTGGTGTCTTTTCAAGCTCTCTGAACTTACTTGAAAAATTTTAGGACATCATTTTAAGTTCGACAGAAACTGAACAGATTTAGGGTTTTCCGGCTTCGTTTTTCCGTTCGAAATTCGTACAAATTTGCAATCAAGTTATTTAGTGTTTAGCGAGGCTCTGATACCACTGTAAGTCGATGTAGTACACCCCAGTACTTGTGGGGAGGCGGAATTTTCAAAAACGATCAAGTTTAAAGAACGAACATCGACTAACCGCTTGAATCGAAGCTAAACTATAAATAACCGTACACAAAGTGTTTCTTAACTATTGTGTTTAGGGATTATACCAAATGAAACTAGTCCTTCGTCTTTACGATCTCCTTGTTCTCCTCGGCCTTCTCTAGGTAGTAGACGATCCACCCGAGAGCAAAACTCCAAGCTACACCTCTAACTTGAGGCAACTAATCTACTTTGATTGCTAATCAAAGAAGAAAGGATGATATAGAGTGAAGGTAATGGATGTTTAAGTCTAACTAAACCTTTGATCTCAACACATGAGGATTAAGGATTAGTCTCTTGAAGATGAGAGCTTGAGGAGAGAGAATGTGAGATGAGATAATGAGATGAGAGAGAGTGTATCATAATATATTATGAAGCATTCTTATTTTAGAATAATGAATAATAGAAATGAATAAGCATGCTTCATAAATGAAAAGAGGTGATTCATTAACATGAGTCATTAAGCATTTATGGTGCATTAATGACCATGATGAATCACCCTCATGACTCACTAATCTTATCCAAAGCTTATGTCACCTTAACCTCCTTAGTCACATCTTCTAGAAGCTTCTCGTACAATTACGAGAACGCCCCTCCAATCCGCAAAAATACGGAAAAACTTTAGACTGTAAAAATCCAATAACCGGATACCAGTAACTGGCTTAAACCAAAGCCGACTGGTAAAAACTGTCCGAAAGTCGTACGTGCGTAAACGCACGTATGCGTCCGAACCCTTTGTCGCAAAACCATGCGACCTCTATATCGTTTCGCCTGGAGTAGGAAACTCTCTGTGTGGGACTCTAGAGACTCGACTACTACGCTGGCAGTGGGTTTAACCACAGACCGCAAGCGGCACTAGCTGTACGTAACGGTCCCCAGGTAGTTGTCGATAAGAAGGCCGATGAGGAAACCCATCCGAACTCCTACTGAGTCTGATGTGACAATCTCCATACAGTCCGGTCCGTTCGTCCAAGACTATCGCATATCGGGCCTAGGGGGGCGGCAAGCGTCAGTCCCCTAATAGCGGTATAAGTCGTGTCGGAGTGAAGCCCATTACACCCTGAGAAACTACTGGAACCTACCAGCAAATCTCGCTTGTCCTGGCCAGGGACTTTGCGTAATGGCTCTCTGACACAGCACGATATCTACTCCCAATACCGGGAGGGACGAATCCTGTCTAACCGCCACTGCCTCCAAGTGCTCGGGACTGCACCCAACTGCTACCTGTTTGCATGACTCCTTTGAGCCGTGGTAGGGTAGCAATCTAAGAACAGTGGGACACACTCGAGGCGAAGTAGCAGTGTCAAGTCTGCGGACTACGCTGTACTCATGTCACCTGGGAACTGCTTACTGACGACTGGTATCAAACCAACCAACAGTTCCCCGTGAGTCCTGTCCGGTGTACCCGTAACCTAACGAGCACCTGTATACTATCTCCAGTACGACGTACTGACGGCTGTGGGACAGACCATCTCCCCAACTGGGATGAGAAGCGTACACACTAGTCTACTCCGGATATCGATGCTCTGTCTCGATAATCCAACGACCAGGGACCTGATTAAGGATGTGCTTGTAGACTACCCAGCCCCCACTAGTGTGACTGCCATCACAACGCTGGTAGACAAGCAAGATCCTAAGAGCTCTATCAATACGTACACTCACATATTAAGATAGAAAAACCAAGTAGCATACTACCATGTTTAGCAAGACTGTTATATACATGTGAATATCCCAAGCTTCCATTAAGTAATATACAAACTAGTATGATACAGTAATGGCCTTCTAGGGCATAAACACTAACACTACTTAGTATTCATGCTGCGGTAGTTTGGCATTCGTCAAGGCGTAGTGTACGGTAGCTAACTAGTGCTTATCTGCTAGCATACGATGCGATTGGATTAGGGTATTCGTATGGCGTTGTTTGGCATTCATCAAGGGTCGTGCGGGTGGGTTTAATTCAATCAGGAAATGTACGGGTTGAACTTGACTAGCGGACTATGGATTGTTTGCCATTCGTAAGGGTCATTGCACGTTAGGGGCAGAAGCATTATTGGGAATTTCAAGAGTTGAAATTTGCAATGAGATTCAATACCTTCTATGAGATAGTTGGATCCCGATACCCGCTGCGAGTAAGAGTTACTCCTGGGAGAGTTTTACACATTACAATTAACCGATCAAGTAGGTGTCTAGAAAGGTGTCAACGGGGTTACGCCTATGGGAAAACGAGGTTTATTTTTAATTGTTAGTTATATGTATGCCCTAGAGGCCATTACTATACATAGGATGTATATTGTAGTGGATGCTTGGACATATATAGGGAGGACTTTTTTGTTCGACATGATAGTATGCTATCTGGTTGCTCTTTACCTTAATATGTACACTGATTGTCTCTCTGTTACATGTTGGTAAAGCCCTTAGGATGTGTACTTGACTACCTGGACTATGATGCGGATCATACTAGTGGGGACATGGTAGTCCATAAGTACATCCTTCAAGGTCCCTAGTCGTGGGTGTATCGAGACGGGGCATCGATATACCAGAGTAGACTAGCGTATACCTTCTCGACCCATACAGATGGGCGATGGATGATCCCATATCCATTGGTGTTTGACATCAGAGATGATATACGGGTGCTCAGTGGAGACTGGGTACACTGGACGGACTCGTCGAGAACTCCCAGATGGTATTATACCTTACGTCAGATGGCAGTTCTCTGGTGACACTGGTACAGAGTAGTCTGTTGACCCGAGATCGTCATAGAGTCTTGTGTGATTCCCATTGTGCTTTGATTTCCACCTTACCACGTCCAAGAGGGCGTGCAAAACGGTGGTTTTTGGGTACAGTCCCGAATCACATGGAGGCAATGAGCGATAGGAGGGGATTCGTCTCTCCCGGTATAGGGAGTTGATGTTGCGCTGTGTTCGATTGGCTATAACCGGAAATCCCTGGCCAGGATTGCTGAGATTTACTAGTAAGTGTTACCAGTGGTTTCTCGAACTGTTATAGACCTCATATCGACACGACTTATCGAGCTACTGGGGTCTGACGTTTACCACCCCTAGGCGAGATATGCGACATATCAGACGAACAGACCGGACTGTACGGTAAGTGTTACTGGTTGGATTCACAGGAGTGTGAGCGGGCTTGCTCGTCGATCTTCTGATCGCTCAATACCCGGGTGGCCGTTACGTTTAGCAGACCGCTTGCGGCTTGTGGGTGTTTGATATGATCATCACCTACTGCCGGCGTATTGACGAGTCTTTAGAGTCCTACACAGAGGTTTCCTGGCTCAAGCAAAATGAAATAAGAGCGCATATGAGATATGTGCAGGACCGAGAATAATGCGTGTATGTGATACCGTATTCTATTCTTGCGATGAATGTATCGATTGGTTGTATGCGATATAACCTAGTTATCGAATCGAGGATTGATTCGGTAAGTCGATACATTGGATATTACTCGGTCATATGCGACATGACCGGATCGTTAAATCAAGTGTTGATTTAATGATTTAATGTATTATTATATATTAGATATATTACTTTATATTAACTAGTATTTGTTCACTTAAGATGGATTTTCTCACTTGATGTGCACATTGTATATATGATATAGTTTTGTGCACTAGATTGTATCATGTTTGATGATACATGCAAACTTGGGTGTATGTTTACTTTAAACCATGTTTAAGTGAATGGTTAGGGTTTTGTTATCTTTTCTTGATTATTTATTTTATTTATTTATTCATTTTAGCAAGAAATAAAATGGTGGCTAACTTTGGATTTTCTTTGAAACTTCAAGAAACTTTGAAAAGTTCAACCATTTTGTTTCTTTTGCTTAACCTAACCATTTAACTAAACCCTAGTTTATTCTCTACACTCACCCATGGTTGTAAAATGATAACCATCACTTGATTTAATTTTAATTCATAATTCTTTTTTCCTTCTTCTTCAAGAGAAAAAGAAAACCTTTGCTTGAAAAAGATCAAGTGATGAATCCAAGTGAGAAATCCAAATCCAAAGTGAACCCACTTCCTATTTCTTCATCCTCTACCACTTGCCATGTAGTATAGGGTGTTTTCTTCACAAGTTTCATGACTTGGTAAAGTTGGAGCTCGAGTTAGAGTCGCCTCGACGTAGATCATCTTCGGCATCGAAGTCAACGACCTAGCCCGCCTATTTCTCCGATGAAACCGACGCTAGAGTCCGGGATTCCGACGATCGCAGCGGAGGGACGTCAACATGGAGCTAGAGAAGTGGTGGACCGGATCTACAAAGGTTGTATTTCCATTCACTTAGTAGTTAAGTTGTTAACTTACTTGCTTTTCGCTTTTAGCTCTAGTTAACGATCTTGCATTAGGGTTTCTCGGCATATAATTTTTGAATTTGGCATGGTTGATGCCTTGTGGAACCTCTTGAGTGTGACTAGGAACCCTACAATAATTAGGTCCGTGCGAAAGCACGGGGAACCTCCCTCAAAGTACCGGCACTGGACTGGCTGAAAGATTGGCGAACTTGTAGAGTGTAATTAATCACCGGCTAGTCTTTCCTTTTAGGGTTTGAAAGAAGATTTGACTAAAATAGTGGGAGACATCCTAATTAGATATATTAATAACCATTCTAATCTTGCAAGAGCATACGCTGAGTGTTTTCTTCTCTCTCTCTCCTGGTTGCGACTATGTCACGCCTTAATCAAGATAATAATACGGATGTATTGACCGAACCCGCTTGTTATACTGCGCTAAGGAACGTTGGTCCCGCTCCAACCTATAATTGTTATAAGACAGAGCAGAAAATAGGGGATTACCAGAATTCCTGTGCCGCCGAAATGAAGAAAGTACATGCTGATGCATCATCTTCGGGTGTGTTCATCACCAAGAACTGTTTCTCAGTATCCTTTACGTCCTGGGTATGAGATACCGGATCAGGATCCCGCAAATGTAATCTGTTACATGGGCTACAGATAGGTAGAGAACTGAGAACGGGTGATAAGTTTCAAGAGTTGGAAATGATGCAAGTGTTGCAGCCAAGTCTTTTGGCAGTTATCACCCTGTAGTACTAGAATGCATTGATTCTGAACGAATGTTATTAGATACCGAACCTAATATACAACATCATATCAGTCTCTTTATTAGTAAAGAAGGATATAATTTTGTATTGTTGGATAATATTTTGAACATTTCCTATATCAAGAGTTGATCGGTTCAGGCACGTTATCTAAAAGCATAGACGTTCTAAATCAAAGTACAGTTCTTAATGTACAGAACACACACAAGAGGAAGAGTTCAGAAATGAACGAATCCTTCTTGAGGCACTGTAGACTAGGTCATATCAATGTGACCCGACTAACTGAAGTTGTTACATAAAGATGCATATTTAAATTAGTTTGGATTTACATCTTGTAAAACTTGCCAGTCATGTCACAAAGATAAGATGACCACAGCTCCGTTTATTAGAAACAGAGAAAGAGTTAATGAACTCTTGGGATTGATACATGCTGATGTATGAAAGTCCCCTGTCTACATATGCCAGGACCGGTTCTTTGTACTTCATTACATTCATTGATGATCTCTCAAGATTCAGACATATGTTCCTGTTGAAACACAACTTCGAAACTTTTGAGATAATCACAGAATATAAGTTAGAAGTAGAGAACCAAAAACGGGTACAAGTATTATGTCCTTTGATGTGATCAAGGAGGAGAATACTTGAGCACAGAATTCCTGGACTATTCTAAAGGAGAATGAGATTCTCTCTTAGCATTACTCCTCTGTATACACCACAGCACGTCGGTGTATCGGGGCGGAGCAATCGCACCCTATGTGATATGGTGTGTGTGGGGTGTTTTTCGTCACCCCATTGAGATGGGAATACGCGCGCGCTTGTCAGGCGTACTACAGATTCCTCCTGCCTAGGGTAGGCGGGGGTTTATTGATTGTGGGGATCCGAATCTCCTGCAGCCGCGGACTAAGCTGCCGTTAATTACCCCTCGCCTTTGGAGCGAGGGAACCTCCGATTGACGGGTTAAACTGGTGATGTGAACTCAATGTGCAGTGCTGTGTTTTGAAGGGGTTTTGGATATATCGGGGGCCCTGTAGAGTTTTTACGGGGGTCCCGCTACCCGGATAGCGGCTGGGGGTCAAGGGGGCTAGCAGCCCCTTTACGGGGTGCGGGGCAGCGCCCCGACCCAAATTTTTTTTGAGGGGGATGGTGTTGTAGAGTATGTGTGTGTGTGTGTGTATAAAGGGAAAGGGCATCTAAAGGATGCGTGGGGGGGGGCAGTGCCTCGCGTGCAGGGCACGCAGGCGCTGGGCGCTAGCGCACTAGGCGATAGGCGTGAGCGCTCTAGGCGCTGGGTGCGCCACATGCTCGGCACGTGGGCGCAAGCGCACGGGGCGCTACGCGCGCCACGTGTCGGCATGTGGGCGCAAGCGCCCTGGGCGCAACACGTGTCGGCACATAGGCGCAAGCGCGCTGGGCGATGGGCGCACCACGTGTCGGCACATGGGCGCAAGCGCGCTGGGCGCTGGGCGCACCACGTGTCGGCACATGGGCGCAAGCGCCCTGGGCACTGGGCGCACCACGTGTCGGCACGTGGGCACAAGCACACTGGGCGATGGGCATACCACGTGCTCGGCACGTGGGCGCAAGCACCCTGGGCACTGGGCGCACCACATGTCGGCACATGGGCGCAAGCGCCCTGGGCGCTGGGCGCACCACGTGCTCGGCATGTGGGTGCAAGCGCTCTGGGCGCTGGACACTGGGCGTCAAACAGAGATGGGACTTTGGTCCCTGCACTGGGAGCTGTGCTCCCGATTTGTGGAGTTAAACTCTTAAAAGGTTTTAGAAGTGATCAAAGGGGGCTGCTTTGTTTCTCCCTTTGGCTCCGGATCTTCCCCAGATGACATTTTTGGAGATGGGTCTCCTCCTTCCTCCTCTATTGGCTGGGTCTTGAAGAACAAGAAGTATGAGATTCTAAAGATCTCTTCTTTTTGAGATCTGATTGGAGATCTGAGTGCCCCTTTGTGGGTTTTGTGGTGGAAAACTACTTAGTTTTGGAAAAGAAAGAGTAAAACTCTTGATTTAATTCAAAAAAATGAGAAGGTTTAGAACCTTGGAGAAGGAGCAGGAGGCACAAAGAACCCTAGTTTTTTGGGGGAATGAAAATTGTATATTAGATATTTTCATCATGTTGCCTTTTATAGGCTTACATGTTTACATATAGCCCCTTGGGCTTTACAAAATGGCATTTTGCCCATCCCATGGCTCATGTGCCATTTCTTTTTGCACATAAGCCATGGGCTTACAAAAAATTGGCTTTATACCCATTTTGCATACATTCATGCAAAAAAATTACATCAAAATTATTTGTTACATGATTTTTTATTTTGGTATGGCGGAAGGCCGGACGCTTCGTGTTCGGGCTCGACCTGGGCATTGGCCCACTTGCTTGGGCTTGGGCCCACTTGGCTTGGGGTTGACCTTGACTTTGACTTGGTCAACCGGGGTGCAAATTTTGACTTCAACAAAGTGCCCCCCATTAATAAATGCACACCACATATGTGAGTCGTGTGCATGAAATTGATGGATCGTCTTTCACGTGGAGGCGACTTACCTAGGTTCCCACTTTTTAGGATGCACTGTCCTTTTTACGACGTGGACGGTCGACACTTGATGCATCTCCGAGACGGAGTGTCCGTGGTAGACGTTTCTCTGGCCCGGAGTGATCTGGTTCCTTCTTTGTAGGAAGCCTGCACTGCCCTTTTTGCGACATGGACGGTCGACGCTTGACGCGTCTCTAAGACGGAGTGTCCGTGATAGAATTTTCCCGGGCTTGGAGTGATCTGGTTCCTGCTTTGTAGGAAGACTGCACTGCCCTTTTTGCGACATGTACGGTCGACGTCTGATCCGGAGCGATTTGGTTCCCTATTTGTGGGAAGCCTGCACTGCCCTTTTTTGCGACATGGACGGTCGACGCTCTGATCCGGAGCGATTTGGTTCCCGATTTGTGGGAAGCCTACATTGCCCGTTTTGCGACATGCGGAGCGATTTGGTTCCCGATTTATGGGAAGCCTGCACTGCCCGTTCTGCGATATGGCCGGTCGACGCTCTGATCCGGAGCGATTTGGTTCCCGATTTGTAGGAAGCCTGCACTGCCCGTTTTACGACATGGACGGTCGACGCTCTGACCCGGAGCGATTTGGTTCCCGATTTGTGGGAAGCCTGCACTGCCCGTTTTGCGACATGGACGGTCGACGCTCTGACCCGGAGCGATTTGGTTCCCGATTTGTGGGAAGCCTGCACTGCCCGTTTTGCGACATGGACGGTCGACGCTCTTGATTCGGAGCGATTTGGTTCCCGATTTGTGGGAAGTCTGCACTGCCCGTTTTGCGACATGGACGGTCGACGCTCTGACCCGGAGCGATTTGGTTCCCGATTTGTGGGAAGCTTGCACTACCCGTTTTGCGACATGGACGGTCGACGCTATGATCTGGTGCAATTTGGTTCCCGATTTGTGGGAAGCCTGCACTGCCCGTTTTGCGACATGGACGGTCGACGCTCTGACTCGGATCGATTTGGTTTCCGATTTGTGGGAAGCCTGCACTGCCCGTTTTGCGACATGGACGGTCGACGCTCTGATCCGGAGCGATTTGGGAATTGGATTTTGCTTGGCATCAGTTGTTAGTGTATATGCCCTAGGGGCCATTATTGTATCATACTAGATTGTATATTACTTAATGGAAGCTTAGGATATTCACAGTTGTATATACAGTCTTGCTAAAAATAGTAGTATGCTACTTGGTTTGTGTCTACTTTAATATGTGCATATGTTTCTTGTAACGTATCACTTATACATATTAGTAGAGCCCATAGGTTCTTTGCTTGATTACCAGCATTGTGATGGCAGTCACACTAGTGGGGGCTGGGTAGTCTATAAGCAACATCCTATACAGGTCCCTAGTCGTAGGATTATCGAGACAAGGCATCGATACTCCAGAGTAGACTAGTGTGTACGCTTCTCATCCCAGTTGGGGAGATGGTCTGTCCCATAGCCATCAGTACGTCGTACTGGAGATAGTATACATGTGCTCGTTAGGTTACGAGTACATCGGACATGGCTCGCAGGGGAACTGTTAGATGGTATTATACCCGTCGTCAGTTAACAGTTCCCAGGTGACATGAGTACAGCATAGTCCGCAGATTTGACACTGCTACTTCGCCTCGAGTGTGTCCCACTGTTCTTAGATTGCTACCCTACCACGGCTCAAAGGAGTCGTGCAAACAGGTTGCAGTTGGGTGCAGTCCCGAGCACTTGGAGGCAGTAGTGGTTAGATAGGATTTGTCTCTCCCGGTATTGGGAGATGATATCGCGCCGTGTCAGAGAGCCATTACGCAAAGTCCCTGGCCAAGGCAAGCGAGATATACTTGTAGGTTCCAGTAGCTTCTCAGGGTGTAATGGGCTTCGCTCCGAAAAGACTTATACCGCTATTAGGGGACTGACGCTTGCCGCCCTCTAGGCTCGATATGCGATAGTCTTAGACGAACAGACCGGACTGTATGGAGATTGTCACATCAGGCTCAGTGGGAGTTCGGATGATTTTCCTCATCGGCCTTCTTATCGACATCTACCTGGGGACTGTTACGTACAGCTAGTGCCGCTTGCGGTCTGTGGTTAAACCCACTGCCAGCGTAGTGTCGAGTCTTTAGAGTCTCACACAGAGAGTTTCCCTACTCCAGGCGAAACAATATAGAGGTCGTATGGTTTTACGACAAGGGTTCGGACGCATACGTGTGTTTACGCACGTACGACTTTTCGGACAGTTTTTACTAGTCGGCTTTGGTTTAAGCCAGATTCTAGTATCGGGTTATTGGATTTATACAGTCTAAAGTTTTTTCGTGTTTCCACGGATTGGAGGGGCGTTCTCGTAATTTGTCGGGAAGCTTCTAGAAGAGTGGTGACTTGGGGGTAAGGTGGCATTGCATTAAATGAGATTAGTGACTCATTTGTGTGATTCATCCATGTCATTAATGCATCATAAATGCTTAATGACTCATGAAGATGAATCACTCATAGATATTTATGAAGCATGGTTGTTAATTCTTTTATTTCATTTTTGGATAAATAAATAATGCTTCATATATATCATGATAGATCATTATCTCATTTGATTATCATCTTCACCTTCTCTCTCCTCAAGCTCTCTCATTCTTCAAACCCTAACCCTAACCTCTCATGAGTTGAGATCAAGGGTTAGCTAGACTAATATATCCATAACCTCACTCTATATCCCCTAGGTAGCTTAGATTAGCACTTTAAGCAACCTAGTTATCTCAAGTTTGAGATTAAGCTTGGCGTAGGAGCTTTCGGGTGGATCGTCTTTGATTCGAGGAGCCCGTTAAGGTACCGATGTTCCAAGGAGCCTACGAGGAGTGGAGGACAGCGATGAAGACCCGAAGGACATGTAACGTGAGGTATAACTTCGAATCCGAGTAGTTAAACCTCTAGTTGATAGTTAGCAATGGTTTAGATAACGATCCATGCGCTCAAATCCGTGTTACGAAGCTTTGATAATCTTTTTTCATATATTCCGCCTCCCCGCAAGTTCGTGGGGTGCGTGACATGGACTTACAGTGGTATCAGAGTCAACTAAACCATTACTAGCTTGTTAGCAACTGATTAGAAGTTCGATCGACAGAAAACACGAAAACAAAAATTCGAAACCCTAAGTTTCTGTTAATTTTAAAAGTGTCTGAAAAACTTTTTGACATACGTTAAAATTCACAGCAGAGAATTTAATGAATTCTGGGAAAATACGAGCGCTCAACTCGACTTGACAACCGCGGAACCGCGGCCAAATGGTGCTTTTGGCCGCGGATCCGCGGCCTAGTCAACTCCGAGTTGACTCGGATTTGCTCTGTAATTCATTATTTTTGGTGTTTTGTTTTCCAGTATGTTCTGTTTCTACCCAGGTTTCTTCAATACAGGTTTGCTTTTGGGATAGACACGGAATATGGTATTCGATCGATATTCTAAGATATTTGCTAATTGGGTTTTTATCTGTAATGTTTAATGTGTTCGTAAACCTCCCCTAATTGCTAGTATGTCGGTTGGCAAGGAGTTGCCCATTTCTGTAATGTTTACTGTTTGTGTATATGAACTGTATTGGACTGTTGTGATGATTAGCCGGGGTTTGAGATGTGTTTAATATTCATTCATTCAATGTAAATGTAATTTGATGTAATATTCTTTTGCGGGGCACATCCAGGTTGCGGTTGTAGCCACCGTTGTATTATTATTTCTTTTTACTGTTTTTACTCCTAGGATAGACCCAAGATGGGGTGTTGGAGATAGTGCCCTCAGAGTCAATTATTGGATCACAGGCACGTGATTGCAATGATTGAGGAGGACCTGTCCCACTAGGACAGTCTTATTCAAGATGATAGTATGCTATCTGGTTTATCTTTATCATCGTGTACTGCTATAGGTGACCTTACAGGTCATTATTGCGTGTTGATAGAGCCCCTAGGATTCTTGCTTGACTACCAGCAGTATGAGGGCGATCATCTACGTGGGAGCTGGTAGTCTATAAGCACATCCTTAAAAGGTCCCTAGTCATGGGAGTTTCGAGACAGGGCATCGATACTCCAGAGTAGACTAGTGTATACAGTCGAGACCCCGACGAGGGGCGGTGGCCGGTCTCACAAGCCACTGGTGTCAGTTGGTTCACCTAAGATGTATACATGTGCTCATTGGGTTATGAGTACACCGGACAGGACTCGCCGGGAACATACTAGTTGGTCTTATACCTGACGTCAGATAGCAGTTCCCTGGTGACATGTGTACAGGTTAGTTCATCGACCTGAGATCGTCATTTGTCTCGTGTGAGTTCCCACTGTACTTTGATTACTACCCTACCACGCTCAAAGGAGACCTGCAAACAGGTTTTAGTTGGGTACAGTCCCGAGCCACATGGAGGCAGTGAGCGGATCTGCAGGGGTTCGTCTCTCCCGGTATTGGGGGTGAGGTCGCGCTGTGTCTAGGAGAGCCATTACACGAAGTCCTTGGCCAAGGCAGGAGATTTACTGGTAGGTATTCCAGTAGTATCTCAGGGTGTTATGGGCTACACTCCGACACGACTTGTACCGCTTTTGGGGGTTTGAGTTTTACCAACCCCCTAGGCCCGCCATGCGATGCTCATAGACGAACGGACCGGACTGTACGGATATTGTCACTGACAAGCTCAGTAGGGTGTCAGGATGAGTTCGCTCACAGACGTCCCTTTTGGTCAATAGCTGGTAGCCCGTCATGTATGGCTAATACCTCTGACGTGCTAGTGGTTAAATCCATAGCCAAAGTATTGATGAATCTTTAGAGTCCCCCACAGACAGTTGCTCAAGTTTCGGGCGAAACGCTGTAGAGGCCGTATGGAGATATGGCAGGATTCGATCAGATACGTGCGGTATTGCACGGATCATGATCGGACGGATAATACTAGCGGGCTTTGGTTTAAGCCGGATCCTAGTATTGTACAGTGCAGATTTTGTCTCATTGCATTTGTATTCGGTCAGAATACAAATGCGGGTATGTATATACAGTCGCGGGGTTTTCCTTTAATTTATTACGGGATCAGTTTGTTTTTGGAGTTGCCAGTTTGCTTTCCGTTTCGGCCATTTTCCTTTGTATCTTTCCTTGGCTGAAAGTTGGTGGAGGAGGGCTTATTTGCAATTGTGCAAATTAGCATTGTGGAGGGTGGTCTTTGCATATTGTTGCTTCATGATGGTTGCACCATCATTTGACTTCATTTGACTTTCTTTTAGTCATCATGGCTTGACTTGTGGAGATATGATTGGTTGATGGAGTGTTGGTTTTGTTTGGTGATCATTTCTTTTCTCATGATAACCCTTTTCTCTCTCTTTGATTATTGGCTCACTCACTCACCTCATTCATACTCTCCCTCTCATTCTCTCATGAGCCATGGCCGGCCAAGTGAGTAGGGGGCTACCCATTATTTTTGTGGGGGATTTTTGGTTCTCTTGTGCTTGCAAAAATCCCCAATTTCATCTCTAAAAATGCTATCATCTCATTCCTCCACCAAAGGCAACTTCCTCAAACTCCATGAGACATATAGCCGTCTACACTTAACCTACAGTATCCTTGGGCACGTCGACTCGCCAACTTCGTGCCCGAGTTGCCTCGGTCCAGAGGTGGGAGCCCGTAAAAGAAGCCGGCGATGTGGTGCCCGTTCTGACGAGGAGGTGAAGACCGGAGATTCCGCGGGGAGATCGGGACGACGACGAGAAGACCGAAGGACACGGATTGCTCGGTATATCTCTCTACCCCTTCTCTTGTTAGCTAGAATTAGATTAATGGCCCGATCCGGGATTTTTGTGCGCGGTGGTGCCGGTTCATAAGTTAAAGTAAATTATTGTTTCCGCATTTTGGCCTCGGATTGACGGCCGGGGCGTCACCGTGCACTTACACTGGTATCAGAGCCAGGCCATTAACCTAGTCTAGCTTGGTCTAATGTGTTTACATTTTCAATCGAACAAAATTCCAAAACCCGCATTTTCAAAACATCAGTTCTCTGTCGAAAATTTTTTTTGGCTCGAAATTTTTTTCAGGTTATTGCAGAAACATGTGCAGGGAATTATAAGCACTCTGTTAAAATTTGGTCGCTTGAACGCACTATACCACCGCGTAACCGCGGCCAAACTCCTGTTTGGGCCGCGGTTCCGCCGCCACCTTTACTGTTCAGTGAATCAAATTTTTACAGAGGGTCTCTGTGTTGAAAATAGGGGTTTTGGTATATTCTTTTTGGGCCCAGATTTTCTGTGACTGCTACAGTAGTGCTTGGGGCCCACTTCGGTAAATTTGGTCGATTGAGAATTTTAAACATGTTAGTTCACAGTATTTACATTATATCTGCGACCGTGAATGTCACTTGATCGGTAAATCCTGTCAAACTGCTATAGCCCTTTTAGACGGATTTGCGAACGTGACATTCACGTTGATGTTCTGTGATTGTGCTTTGATGTTGCGGATTGGTTGTGGGGGATAGCCTGGATGCAAGTTTAGTACAGTTTGGTTATTTATATACATTTGATATTTCGGGGCGAGCGTCCGACATGTGGACTGCCGTCACTGCCTGTTTGTATATTATTCTTTTGGGGCACGACCGGGCTGAGGTCGATGTACCCGTTGTATGTATATTTTACTTTCTGTACTAGGATTACCCCAAGGCGGGGTGCACGGATAGCCGGGTTCTAGAGGGCAACAAGCCCGCATCTCATGGCGTTGAGACGGAGGGAGCTTCACTCTAGAATTGGCGGGCTATTCGCCACACTCGTAGGGGGTACAGGTTGACTCAAGGAGGGGTGCACAAGTTACCGGATTCCGTGAAGTGCAGGGTGGTCCATTCACGTTGCTGAAGGGGGCTGCCTCGCTTCAGGTTTTGGCGGGTAACTTGCCGCGCCCGTAGGGGTCTAGGATTTCAGTGCACAGGCTATCCACACGACCATGGGAACGTCGGGTTTCAGTAGCGGCTCTATGAAACCTGGGGATCCCAGATATCTGTATTGTTCTGTGATACTTATTACATTTCTGTGATGTTGCATTTTATCACGCCTTGAGCGAATATTATAGATTGATATATATACAAGTAGATGTTGTATATGTTTTGCATCCGCGCTAGTCCAGTCTCCGCTCTGTCGTTAGTTAAGTAACCTAACAGGTAATGATGGGACCCAGTGGCGAATGCGGATGGCATATACGTACATCATTATTTTCGTTCTTTATTGCTGTGATCAATTGATGGGACTGCATTGATTCGGATCAATGCAAGTTAAACAAACCTATTCTGATGTTGTTGGAACAATTTTTCAAAAAGCTGTTATTGCAAGGGCGTTCTCTTTTGTTTTGCACAGTGGTATTCGGTTATGAATATCCAGCACCTCAGTCGACGAGGCAAGGGCCGAGATCCCTTCACCGGGAGTGACCTCTTGGACAGAAGTTTGCGTCAGGGCAATAACTTCACTATAGTCGTTTACTTTTGCTTTGTATCGTGGTATTCAGTTGGAATATCCTGCACCTCATTCTACGGGGAAAGAGCCGAGATCCCTTCACCGGGAGTGACCTCTTTAGCAAAGGTTTTCGCCACTATATTTTTATAAAGCTATCCAGTTCCTTCAACGATATCAAGTTCATTACGTTAAAGGTTTTCGCCAGAAACCATTCGTAGCCTTCTGTCATTTCATATGGATAGTCAATAGTATTCAAGCTGTGTTTGTTGGCCAAAGTCAAGGCACAGTGTTTGGTAGCTATTGGGTATTCATATGCAGCATAGATAAATGCGTTGGTTTGGGACAGTTGTACTGCCTAGTTGGCCAAAGTCAAGGGTAGGTACTGGTGGGTTCAAATCAACCTGGAGAATGACTGGTAGAACTTGACATGTGACTTATGATTTGTTGGCCAAAGTCAAGGTCATAAGAGCATGGGGTAAAAATCACATTGGGAGTTTCTAAAGAAACTGAAACTTGCCAGATATGCGCATACCTTCTGAAGTGTGATAACGTGAGCGGATTCCGTCACGTTATCATGCGATGATAGTTGGATCCCGATTCCCACTGATGAGTTAGTTTACTCCTCGGGTGATCCCGACTAATTCTTCTTTCAGGTTTGGAGGAGAATTTGACGGTACAGTGGGAGGTTTCCTGATTAGATAAATTGGTAACCATTATGATCAAGGTTAGAGTGCACGCTGAGTGTTTCCTTTCTCTCTGTTTGGCAGCGACCATGACCCGATCCTAGACTATGACTCAGTGACCAAGATTAACCGAACCTTCTTATAACACTAGCTTTTGGATTGTCAGAGTTGCAAACCTCATTGCCACTCCTACTTTTACCCTTTTCTCCAGGACACCCCGTATTACTACGAACGTCCACTTCCATTGGACAAAACCATCGTATGGTTATATACAAACTCGAAGGAATTTATTCGAGGATGGTTTCCGGTTCTGGAGAAAACGAATAGGACTATTCAGTTGTCTTTTCCTTCTACCTTCTCTCAGGTTGCGAGTACTCCTTAGTTTAAGAGATAGTACACCTATTACGCAAATTGGATAGTCTTCTTCCAAACCATAGGCAGGAGCCGACCGGTAGGGAATGAAGAAAACCAATTAGCCTAACGATGGTGTACAGAAGGTATTAAGTTAAGACAAATAAAGGGATTAGAAGAAGGGCAAAGTAAATTGCGACTGCTATTCACGACCAAACCAAGTATTTCATTACCACTCTCACTTCACCTTTGTATTTCTCCAGGACACTCCGTATCACTACGAAGATCCACAGCTTATTGGATACTCCATCGTATGGTTATATGCGAACTCGAAAGGAACTTGTTCCAGTTCGGGGATGGATTCTGGTTCAGGAGAAATAGGAATAAGGTTTTATTCGGTTGTCTTTTATCTTCACCTTCTCTCGCATTGCGAGTGTTCCTAGGATTATGACAGTACACCCATTATGCTTATTGGATAGTCTTCTTCCAAACCATAGGCTGGTGCCGAACGGTAGGGAAGGAAGAAAACCATTTGGCCTAAAGGGGTGTACAGAAGGTAACGATTAAAGACATATAAAAGGATTTGGAGAGATGGCAAAGAAACATACGGTTACAGTTGTGAATCTGGATAATGGAAGAGGCATTACTAGGAATACCCGGATACCCCTACGAAACATTTCAACGTTTCAGTTTCACTGTGTACTGTCAATAGAAAACTGATTTCCCAATTAGACACTTGCTCCAGGGTATGAATTTACCAGGTATGATTCTCACATCTGTATGGTTTTACAGATGATGAGTGGGAGTAAGTTATTGGGAATTGGGTGATCATCCTCATTATATCGGGATTCGTTGTAATCGGTGATATTTGAGGGAGCCACCTGGGTTGTTTGCCGGACGGCAAATATTTGGTTTTGAATATCTGCTGTTATGCACCAATTTCAAATTGATATATCTGTACGTCTATTTTTATAGAGTGAGATATACCATTTTGAAATTATGTCCATGACATTTACCTATATCAGTGGATGGTTAGGTAAGGAGCATTAAACAGCGGTGTAATTCTTCTTAACCATAAGCACAATTTTCAACCTACGACACACAGGGTTTGAGTTATTAGACTCAGGGGACTTATATAGAGTATTGTATGTTGTCCAGTGTCCATTAGGACATAGGGGTTGGTCCTCGTACTATATTCTGTTTACTTATGACTTCTCTAGTTCTTAGACATGTGTTTCGTAGAAACACAGGGTCCAAGTTTTGAGAAGTTATAAGTATAAGATTAAAGTAGAGAACCAGGTATTGCAAGTATCGGGATTCTTCAAGGTGATCGAAGATGTAGATACTTGTGTGTGGTATTCAGTTGATAGTAATGATTAAGAGAACTTGCTTCTCTTTCAGGTTACTCATAATTGGAAGCATTCCTAAGTTAAGTAACGCTGATCGGCCTCTTTCTATTTAGTTAACATGCACTGGAGACAGCTGCATGATTTGAATCTGGTTCAATTAAATCAGTGCCTCTGTTTCTGTATTGGATATCGAACAGTTCATATCTTAACGATGTTAAGGTACGGGGAGTTGTCCGGCTTATGCTTAAAACCAGACTCTGGATAACTCAAGGCACGTTTCTGTAATGGCTGTTTGTGGGTTGACCCAGGCTATGACGAGGGTTGACTTTCTACCATCTGGAAGATCAATAGTGATATTGTTCTAGACTCGCCACAGTTTTAAGTAAAATGGATTTTTTCAGAAAACAGTAGTGGGAGTATGGTAGAACTGGAAGTGATTCCAGAACCGCAAACGATTGCTGAAAATTTGATAAGAACCTAAAGATTCAATCTGATTTGACATTCCATTGGCCACTCCGCAGATATGGTGGGTAACCTCAGGCACCCAAGAGGTACTCCGGTAGCCTCAAAGACGGTGGCAGGGAGGTTCTTGTTTACCCAGACTTGCCATTGCTGTTGTTCCAGACTGTGAGACCCGGCAGAAGGATGAGTATAGCGTCGTTCTAAACTGGCTTTAGAAGTGTACGTCTATATGACTCTGCCAGAGGGTTGTCGTAGTCAGTGGGAGCAGCGGAAGCATTGGTGGACAGGTGGCTTATGTCTATTTATAGACTAAAGCAGATATAGCGGAGATAAATCATCTATTTCTGATGTAACAGTCATAGGTTTGACTTCATCAGAATAGGGGATGGATCTGTTAAGAAGGTAATAGGGTGTCATGTCCTGGTATTTGGATGACATACACAGAGTAGGAAGTGATATTCCTATACTACGATCGGTTATACTTTGGTTGTCACACAGTGGTTTCTCCACATAAGACTTGGATATTATATCTAATATTCTGGTTACTAGATCTATGGTTTTAGATCTAGATTTGGGTAGTTTCCCAATCAGGGTACTTAGACAGCATTCTAAAGGTGTTTTAGAATGGACAACTCCAGGCACGGTAGAGTACCTGCAGGTGGTGGAGTCACCCTCTCTAAAGGTGTCTTACAGACTAAAGGGGAGAGGGATGTGCATGATTGGCAGAACACTTGCTTAGGCAATTGAGTCAATCATGATATGTCAAGTACCACACCAGATGTTGTTTTTGCACGAGATGCAATAAGGTAATATTGATCCAATCCTGGAGAAACATTAGGAAGCAGTTTTAGAACATAAGTGGATGTTCTAGGGATATGATAACAACAGCCTCATTCAGGAGACAGTTATCATTCCAGGCTTCCAAGGTGACCTGGATGACAGAGTGACTGTCAGAGTTGTAGTTTTCCCTCTGATGAGGGGCGGTATTTTGGACAGGTGATCCAAGCAGATACTGAGGGGGGCATGGCGCAGCATACTGATTAAGTTCAGTTGACGATACAATCTAAGAAGTTTGGATTTGGAGTTCATTTATGAACTAGGTCCCATCAGACATCTAGACACATTCTAAGACAGGTGTTGCTCATTTCGGAAGATGGCTTTCTTCGTGAACTTGAGATATAGAGAGACGTAGAAAGAAACACCAGAGCGGATCCACTCACTGAGGCTATTCCTCAAACGCAATAGTTTCGGAAACGGGTTTTGTGAGACCGATTAGTAGAGGAGTTGGATGTTCGGTATCACACGGGCTGTGAGTATGCGACATCGCAATAATTAGCCTTGAGTGCAAGTGGGAGATTGTTGGAGATAGTGCCCTCAGAGTCAATTATTGGATCACAGGCACGTGATTGCAATGATTGAGGGAGGACCTGTCCCAGTAGGACAGTCTTACTCAAGATGATAGTATGCTATCTGGTTTATCTTTATTATCGTGTACTGCTTTAGGTGACCTTACAGGTCACTATTGCGCGTTGATATAGCCCCTAGGATTCTTGCTTGACTACCAGCAGTATGAGGGCGATCATCTACGTGGGAGCTGGTAGTCTATAAGCACATCCTTAAAAGGTCCCTAGTCATGGGAGTTTCGAGACAGGGCATCGATACTCCAGAGTAGACTAGTGTATACAGTCGAGACCCCGACGAGGGGCGGTGGCCGGTCTCACAAGCCACTGGTGTCAGTTGGTTCACCTAAGATGTATGCAGGTGCTCATTGGGTTATGAGTACACCGGACAGGACTCGCCGGGAACATGCTAGTTGGTTTTATACCTGACGTCAGATAGCAGTTCCCTGGTGACATGTGTACAGGTTAGTTCATCGACCTGAGATCCTCATTTGTCTCATGTGAGTTCCCACTGTACTTTGATTACTACCCTACCACGCTCAAAGGAGACGTGCAAACAGGTTTTAGTTGGGTACAGTCCCGAGCCACATGGAGGCAGTGAGCGGATCAGCAGGGGTTCGTCTCTCCCGGTATTGGGGGTGAGGTCGCGCTGTGTCTAGGAGAGCCATTACACGAAGTCCTTGGCCAAGGCAGGAGATTTACTGGTAGGTATTCCAGTAGTATCTCAGGGTGTTATGGGCTACACTCCGACACGACTTGTACCGCTTTTGGGGGTCTGACTTTTACCAACCCCCTAGGCCCGCCATGCGATGCTCATAGACGAACGGACCGGACTGTACGGATATTGTCACTGACAGGCTCAGTAGGGTGTCAAGATGAGTTCGCTCACAGACGTCCCTTTTGGTCAATAGCTGGTAGCCCGTCACGTATATGGCTAATACCTCTGACGTGCTAGTGGTTAAATCCACAGCCAAAGTATTGACGAGTATTTAGAGTCCCCCACAGACAGTTGCTCAAGTTTCGGGCGAAATGCTGTAGATGCCGTATGGAGATATGGCAGGGTTCGATCAGATACGTGCGGTATTGCACGGATCATGATCGGACGGATAATACTAGCGGGCTTTGGTTTAAGCCGGATCCTAGTATAGTACAGTGCAGATTTTGTCTCATTGCATTTGTATTCGGTCAGAATACAAATGCGGGTATGTATATACAGTTGCGGGGTTTTCCTGTAATTTATTACGGGATTAGTTTTTTTTTTGGAGTTGCCAGTTTGCTTTCCGTTTTGGCCATTTTCCTTTGTATCTTTCCTTGGCTGAAAGTTGGTGGAGGAGGGCTTATTTGCAATTGTGCAAATTAGCATTGTGGAGGATGGTCTTTGCATATTGTTGCTTCATGATGGTTGCACCATCATTTGACTTCATTTGACTTTCTTTTAGTCATCATGGCTTGACTTGTGGAGATATGATTGGTTGATGGAGTGTGGGTTTTGTTTGGTGATCATTTCTTTTCTCATGATAACCCTTTTCTCTCTCTTTGATTATTGGCTCACTCACTCACCTCATTCATACTCTCCCTCTCATTCTCTCATGAGCCATGGCCGGCCAAGTGAGTAGGGGGCTGCCCATTATTTTTGTGGGGGATTTTTGGTTCTCTTGTGCTTGCAAAAATCCCCAATTTCATCTCTAAAAATGCTATCATCTCATTCCTCCACCAAAGGCAACTTCCTCAAACCCCATGAGACATATAGCCGTCTACACTTAACCTACAGTATCCTTGGGCACGTCGACTCGCCAACTTCGTGCCCGAGTTGCCTCGGTCCAGAGGTGGGAGCTCGTAAAAGAAGCCGGCGATGTGGTGCCCATTCCGACGAGGAGGTGAAGACCGGAGATTCCGCGGGGAGATCGGGACGACGACGAGAAGACCGAAGGACACAGATCGCTCGGTATATCCCTCTACCCCTTCTTTTGTTAGCTAGAATTAGATTACGGCTCGATCCGGGATTTTTTTGCGCGATGGTGCCGGTTCATAAGTTAAAGTAAATTATCGTTTCCGTATTTTGGCCTCGGATTGACGGCCGGGGCGTCACTGTGCACTTACATGGGTACACAAACTACCGGGTACATTGAAGTGTTTAGTGGCCTACTCACGTTGTTGAGGGAGACCGCTTCACTTCGGGTACTTGGCGGGTAGTTTGCCGTACCCGTAGGGGTCTAGGGTGGGGTAATGGCTATTCATCACAACTGTTTAATCCGTCTTTTATTGCAGGCTCAAAGCAAATGCGGATTGCTAGTAAATCCAATAAAGTTCATCTGTGATCTGGAATGCTTATTATTGTGTCTGACGAATATACAATATCTATATATGATAGCTATTAGACGTCACTTATGTTTTACACCCGCGCTAGCCCAGCCCCCGCTCTGTCGTTAGTTAAGTAACCTAACGGGTGATGATGGGACCCAGTGGCGAATGTGGATGGCATAAGAGGACGTGGTATTTTCGTTGTTTTCTGCAATGATAATATTAATGATGGGACGCATTATAATAATGCAAAGAAAATAAACCAAAGTTGAATCGTTGGAACAAATTTAAAAGAAACCACTCGGTTATCTTAAAAGAGCAGAATTTTTTAATTGCGGAGCTTTAACCACTCCTTTTAAAAAGCTATCAGGTTCCTTTGATTATATCAAGTTCACTACGTTCACGGTTTTGCCAAAACCATTCGTAGCCCTCCGTCATTTCATTTGGGTATTCAGTAGTATTCAAGCTATGCATTTGACCAACGCCAGGGCATAGTGTTTGGTAGCTACTGGGTATTTCATTTGTTGCATAGATAGATGTGTTAGTTTGGGACAGTCGTATTATCATTTGGCCAACGTCAGGGATATGTACGGATGGGTTCAAATTAACAAGGACAATGATGGGTAGAACTTGACATGTGACTTATGACATTTTTGACCAACGCCAAGGTCATAAGAGCATGGGGCAAAAATCAATATCAGGAATTTCTAAAGAAACTGAAATTTGCAGAGAGATGCATACCATTTTGGAGTTTGATGAATGTTGGTACGATTCCTTCAACATTATCATACGATAATATTTTGGATCCCGATCCTACTGTGAGTATATGCTACTTATCAGGAGATTCGTCACTTAACGATCAATGCTATAAACCAAGTAGGTGCCTAGAAAGGTGTCAGCGGGGTTACGCCCCCAGAGAAAAGAGGTTATTTAATTAAGGAACTTCGTGAAAGCGTTGGAAAACCTCTCTCGAAGTATCGACACTGGCCTGGCTGAACGGTTAAGCAAGTATTGTACGGTGAGAATTGTCCTGGCTAATTCTTCTTTTATGGTTTAAGGAAGGATTCGAGAAACAGTGGGAGCCATCCAGTTTAGATAAATTAAAAACCACTCTAAACTTGCAAGAGCATCATGCTAATAGTGTTTTCTTCTCTCTCTCTCTTAATTGCAGCGACCTTGTGACCACACATAGGTTACATCTAGATAACAATTTGATTGAATTTGACTTATTTGACTGGCAAAGGTCTGTCCAGATGTCCATTGCCTGTAACTGTTAGTGTATATGCCCTAGAGGCCATTACTGTATCATACTAGTATGTATATTACTTGATGGAAGCTTGGGATATTCACAGTTGTATAGACAATCTTGCTCGAAATAGTAGTATGCTACTTGGTTTGTCTCTGCTTTAATGTGTACATGTGTTTCTTTATTATATCACCTATACGCATTAGTAGAGCCCTTAGGATCTTTGCTTGATTACCGGCGTTGTGATGGCGATCACACTCGTGGGGGCTGGGTAATCCACAAGCACATCCTTATTCATGTCCCTAGTCGTGGGATTATCGAGACAGGGCATCGATACTCCGGAGTAGACTAGCGTATGCGCTTCGCATCCCAGCACGGGAGACGGTCTGTCCTACAGCCGTCAGTACGTCGTACTTGAGATAGTATGCGGGTGCTCGTTAGGTTACGAGTACACTGGACAGGACTCATCGGGAACTGATGGTTGGTATTATACCTATCGTCAGTTATCAGTTCCCAGGTGACATGAGTACAGCTTAGTCCGCTGACTTGACACTGTCACTTCGCCTCGAGTGTGTTCCCACTGTTCTTTGATTACTACCCTACCACGGCTCTACTGAGTCGTGCAAACAGGTAGTAGTTGGGTGCAGTCCCGAAGCACTTGGAGGCAGTGACGGTTAGACAGGATTCGTCTTTCCCGGTATTGGGGGTTGACATCGCGCTGTGTCTAGGAGAGCCATTACACATGTAGTCCCTGGCCAGGGCAAGCGAGACATACTGGTAGGTTTCCAGTGATGTCTCAGGGTGTTCTGGGCTACACTCCGACACGACTTGTACCGCTATTAGGGGACTGACGTTCACCAGCCCCCTAGGCCCGCCATGCGATGTATCAGACGAACAGACCGGACTGTACGGAGATTGTCACATACAGGCTCAGTAAGAGTTCGGATGGGTTTACCTCATCGGCCTTCTTATCGACATCTACCTGGGGACCGTTACGTACAGCTAGTGCCGCTTGCGGTCTGTGGTTAAACCCACTGCCAGCATAGTGTCGAGTCTTTAGAGTCCCACACAGAGAGTTTCCCTGCATTGAGCGAAACGTGTAGAGGCCGTATGGTTTTACGGCGGGGCTACGATCACTTACGTGCACTTGTGTGCGTATGCTGTTCGAGCAGGCAATACTAGTGGGTTTTGGTTTAAGCCAGATCCTAATATTGCACAGATGGATTTGATTTGTCTTCTGTGCATTCGCATTCTACGGAATGCGGATGCGGGTGTGTATGTACAGTTTTGAGGAGCGATGAAGGAGGAGGTGTCCCATTAGGGTTTTGGCAGTTGGTTCGGCCAAAACCGTAATGTGGCACACTCATTAGGGTTTTGACAGTTCGTTTGGTCAAAACCGTTATGAGCCGGAGACATTGTTTACTAATCCTTTTAGTGATAGATTTGTAATGGCTAATTGCATTGACCATTTGACCACTTGGATCTCTCTTGACTTTGTTGACCCGTTGACCGTGTTGACTATTGACCTTCAAGAGAGATCCACACTCTTCTTTCATTTTCTTTTTATTTCTTGTGTTATGATAATGGTCAATTCAATGTGCCATCAACTTCTATCATGATAGGATTAGTAATGATGATTTTGTGTATTATTGGAACCATGGTTCATTTCTTTTGGCTTAATCTTTTCATTATTCTCTTCTCATTCTCTCTCTTGAAGTGAGAAGAAAAAGAAAAGCTCCATGGTTGCTAAGTTTCTCCTTCTTCTTCCTCCTCTTGATCTCATCTTTTGATCTCATGTGTTGAGAGAAAAAGATCCCACAAAGACAAACACATCCATACATCTCCTCTACACATCCTAGGGCTTCTTGACTAGCAATCACTTTGCCCTAGTTGCCTCGGCTTGAGGTGGAGCTCGGTGTACATCTCTCGGGTGGATCGTCTTCGACACAAAGAGGCCGCGGAGGTGACCAAAGTCCGGATCAACCCTCGGAGCAAGCAAGGAGAAGAACAACAAGAAGAGAAGGAGTTCAAGTTGTGGTATAACCCCTAACCGAGTAGATATATCTCTAGTTAGGATGCTAGTGTGTTGTTTAGCAAAGATCCGGCTTTTACGGTCCATGTTACCAAGTCTAGAAAAATCTTTGTTTTACCGTTTCCGCAACCCCGAAAGTACCGGGAGAGGTAACGTGGACCTAACAGTGGTATCAGAGCCTAACTAAACACACCCTAGCATGTTAGCAAAGTATTTAGAATTTCGACCGGACGAAAAACCGCAAAACACCCCGGAAATTTGAAGTTTCTGCCGATTTTTAGAAGTGTTCCAAAATTAATAAATCATACACTAAAAATCGGCTCAGGCTTTTTATAGAATACTGAAGAAAAATGATCACCTAACTCGGTTAAAGCGCAGCGGTTCCGCGGCATAAGCTTGCTTATGCCGCGGAACCGCGGCCGATTTAACTCGGTTGGCGATTTTCTTTTCTGCAATTTTCTTAGATGGGTATTTTGGGATCTTTACAATATGACTTTTCTGCCCAGATTTTCCAGAAAGCAAAATTTGTTTTTGGGGCTTAAAAATCCGTATTTTTGGTCGATGTTCTGTAGACTTTGGCTAATGGTTATATCTGTAATGTTATATGTGTATTGAATGTCTACTAATCGCTATACGTCGATTAGTGGGGGTTATACATATCTGTGATCTGTGTTATTGATGGTATGTGTATATGAACTCGTTGGATTGTCGCGGATGAATAGCCGGGGTGGATGTGAGATGAGAGTTTCTTTTTCTTTCATTCATGTAATAAATTTGTAAATTGATGTAATATTATTTGTATGGCCGCACAACCGGGTCGAGGTTGTAGCCGTCATTGTATAATTCTTTTTACTGTTTTTGCTCCTAGGATAGACCCATGGAGGGGGTGCACGAACTACCGGGTATCTCGAAGTGCCGAGTGGCCTACTCACGGCGTTGAGGGAGGTTGCTTCGCTTCGGGTACTTGGCGGGTAGATTGCCGCATCCGTAGGGGTCTTGGGTGGGGTATTGGCTATTCATCGCGACCGTGTAATCCGCTTTTCGTTGCAGGCTCGAACGAATCGCGGGTTCCTAGTATATCCAAAGTGTTCATCTGTGATCTGGATTGGCTATCATTGCTATATATCTATATATAATAATATTTAGGCGTTGCTTATGTTTTTCAGCCGCGCTAGCCCAGCCCCCGCTCTGTCGTTAGTTAAGTAACCTAACGGGTGATGACGGGGCCCCGTGGCGAATGCGAATGGCATAAGCGTACGTCATATTTTGGTTGTTTTCTGCAATGGTAGGATTTAAATGATGGGACGCATTAAAAGAACTAATGCAAGAAAATAAACCTAAAAGATGTTGTTGGAACAATTTTTCAAAAAAAAGCTGTTATTGCAAGGACGTTCACTTTTGTTTTGCATCGAGGTATTCGGTTATGAATGCCCAGCACCTCATTCGACGAGGCAAGGGCCGAGATCCCCTCATCGGGAGTGACCCCTTGGACAAAAGTTTGCGTCAGGGTAATAACTTCACTATAGTCGATTAATTCTTGCTTTGCATCGAGGTATTCAGTTTGGAATATCCTGCACCTCATTCGACGAGGAAAGAGCCGAGATCCCTTCACAGGGAGTGACCTCTTTAGCAAAAGTTTTTCGCTACTATATTTTCAAAAAGTGTATCACGTTTCTTCAACGATATCAAGTTCATTACGTTAACGGGTTTTCGCCAAAAACCCAGCCGTAGCCCTCCGTCATTTCTTACAAGTAACACTTAGTATTCGTGCTGCGTTTGTTGACTCCGTCAAGACGTAGTGTACGTTAGCTGAGTGCTGCTTGTTTGTATCGGTATATGGGATTGGTTAGGACAGTCGTATAACCTTGTTGACTCCGTCAAGGGTTATGCGGGGGGGTTTGATGCAATCCAGATAATGACGGGTTGAACTTGACTAGGACTCTTTGATTTGTTGACTCCGTCAAGGTCACTTGGGTCCTAGGGGCAAAAACCACATCGGGAGTTTCAAAAGTACTGAAACTTGCTAGTGTTGCATACCATTTGGAGTGTGATGATTCTGGTAGGATTCCTTCAGTTTTGTCATGCGATGATATTTGGATCCCGATCCTACTGTGAGTATATGCTACTCCTCGGGAACTTTTTCGCTCAACGATCAATGCTATAAACCAAGTAGGTGTCTAGAAAGGTGTTAGCGGGGCTACGCCCACAGGGAAAAGAGGTTACTTAATTAAGGAACTTCGCGAAAGCGTTGGAAAACCTCCCTCGAAGTACCGACACTGGCTCGGCTGAACGGTTAAGCAAGTATTGTACGGTGAGATTGATCCCGACTAATTCTTCCTTTATGGTTTGAGGAGGGATTCGAGAGACAGTGGGAGCCATCCTGTTTAGATAAATTAAAAACCAATCTAAACTTGCAAGAGCGCACGCTAAGTGTTTCTTTTCTCTCTTTCCAGGTAGCAACCATTTCACGCCCTAATCAAGATAATAAAATGTATCGCTTGACCGATCCGTATTCTTATTCGGGGCTGGGGAACGTTGGTTCGGCTCTAACTTGTGACAACAGTCATAAGTATGAGCAAGGGAAAGGGGATTGTATAGATTCCCAGGATACCCAGTTGAAGAAGAAGCATGGTTTTGCATCTACTTCAGGTGTTCTTGTAATTGAGAACTGTTTTACGGTCAGCCCTACCTCCTGGATACTTGATACCGGATCAGGATCTCATATCTGTAATTTATTGCAGGGACTGAGAAAAAGTAGGAAAGTTGCACCGGGTGATATGTCGCTCAGAGTAGCAAACGGAGCACAAGTTAATGCGGCAGCCGTCGGTAAATATCACCTAGTATTGCCAAATGGCAAGACTATGATTTTGAACGATTGCTACTATGTACCTTCCATGGTTTGCAACATCATATCAGTTTCTTTACTCGATAAAGATAGATATAACTTTGTTCTTGATAGAAATATCATGAACATTTACCTTCATAAGGTACTGGTTGCAAAAGGTACACTGTGTAATGGTATCTACGTTCTAAATCAGAATACAGTTCTCAATGTACAAAACACACGCAAGAGGAAGAATTCAGATACGAATGAATCCTACTTGTGGCAATGTAGACTCGGTCATATCGGAGAGAAAAGACTGAGTAAGTTGCATAAAGATGGACTCTTGAATACGTTCGAGTTTTCATCCTATGAAACTTCTCAAAGGGAAGATGACCAAATCTCCGTTCACCGGACATGGAGAGAGGGCAGCAGAGCTCTTGGGACTCATACACAGTGATGTATGTGGTCCGATGTCTATACATGCAAGGGGTGGGTTCTCGTACTTCATCACATTCACTGACGATCTCTCTAGATTCGGATATGTGTATCTTATGAAACACAAATCTGAAGCTTTTGAGAAATTCAAGGAATTCAGAAAGGAAGTAGAGAACCAGATTGGCAAAAGTATCAAGATCCTCCGGTCTGATAGAGGAGGGGAGTACTTAAGCACGGAATTCCTGGATTACTTAAAAGAGAATGGTATTCTCTCTCAGCTTACTCCTCCTTATACACCACAGCACAACGGTGTATCGGAGCAGAGGAATCGTACCCTATTGGATATGGTTCGCTCCATGATGAGTAGTGCTGAGTTGCCTCTTTCATTTTGGGGACATGCGCTTCAGACAGCGGCATACCTATTGAATTACGTTCCATCCAAATCAGTGCCTAAGACTCCATATGAAATATGGAGTGGAAGAAATCCGTATCTTAAGCGATTTAAGATATGGGGTTGTCCGGCCTATGTGAAAACACAGAAACCGGACAAGCTAGAGGCACGGTCAGTTCTGTGTAAATTTGTGGGATATCCTAAAGACTCACTAGGATATCTGTTCTACCACACTGAGGAACAGAAGGTGTTTGTATCTCGCCACGCTACCTTTTTAGAAAGGGAGTTTCTTGCAAAAGAAACTAGTGGGAGTTCGGTAGAACTGGAAGAAATTCAGCGACCACAAAATGTAACTGAAAATTTGGAGGAACCACTGAATTCAATGACCCCAAATGAACCTCAACCACTCCGCAGATCTGGTAGGATTTCTCATCCGCCCGAGAGATACTATGGTTTTCTCATAGACGGGGATCGAGAGGATTGCATCTTAGAAGAAGATGACCCTACCAGTTTCAGGCAGGCCATTATCAGTAGGGACTCTGATAAGTGGCAGGAAGCAATGCAATCCGAAATGGAGTCCATGTACGCCAATAAAGTGTGGACCTTGGATATTGCTCCATATGGGGTAAAACCCGTTGGATGCAAATGGATCTACAAAAGGAAACTTGGTGTAGATGGGCAGGTGGAAACCTATAAGGCTAGACTCGTTGCAAAAGGTTTTCGTCAAAGACCTGGTTTGGACTATGACGAAACTTTTCTCCGGTGGCTATGCTCAAATCTATTCGGATCCTACTTGCCATTGCTGCCTTCCATGACTATGAAATCTGGCAGATGGATGTTAAAACGGCTTTCCTAAACGGTTGTTTGGAAGAGTGCGTTTACATGGATCAGCCAGAAGGTTTAGTAGACAGTGGGAGCAGCGGGAAGGTGTGCAAGTTGCTTAAATCCATTTATGGATTAAAGCAGGCATCGCGGAGCTGGAACATCTGTTTTGATGAGGCAATCAAGGAATTTGATTTCATCAAGAACGAAGATGAACCCTGTGTCTATAAGAAGATTGTAGGACGAACTGTCGTATTCCTAGTCTTGAACGTGGACGACATTCTTTTGATAGAAAATGACATTCCTATGCTACAATCGGTCAAGCTATTTTTGTCACAACGGTTCTCCATGAAGGACCTGGGTGATGCCTCGTACATTCTGGGCATCAAGATCTATAGAGATAGATCCAAGAGACTACTGGGACTTTCGCAATCCAGGTACATAGAGACCGTACTAAAGAGATTTAGTATGGAGGATTCCAAGCGCGGTAACATACCCGCATTGCACGGAATTACCCTCTCCAAGAAGATGTCTCCTAAGACTGACGAGGAGAGGGTTCGCATGAGCACTATACCCTACGCTTCGGCGGTAGGATCTATAATGTATGCGATGCTATGTACAAGACCAGATGTAGCTTACGCGCTGAGCACGGTAAGCCGGTATCAGTCAGACCCAGGTGAGGACCACTGGACAGCAGTGAAGAACATTCTCAAGTACCTGAGAAGGACTAAGGAGATGTTCCTGGTTTACGGTAATGGAGACCTTAGGGTCGAGTCCTTTACCGATTCAAGCTTCCAGAGTGACAAAGATAACAGCAAGTCTGTCTCGGGTTTTGTGTTTACCCTCAACGGAGGGGCGGTATGTTGGAGGAGTTCCAAACAGGATAACGTCGCAGACTCGACGATGGAGGCTGAATACATTGCTGCAAGCGATGCCGCAAAAGAAGCGGTCTGGATGAAGAAGTTCATTAGTGAACTTCAGGTGGTTCCGTCCATTGTTGACCCAATACCTTTGTATTGCGATAACAATGGGGCTATAGCTTTAGCGAAGGAACCAAGGTCCCATCAGAAATCCAGGCACATCTTAAGGCGGTATCACCTGATCAGGGAGATCATTGATCGCCAGGCGATCGAGGTGCGGAGAGTGGACACAAAGGACAACACAGCGGACCCATTCACGAAGGCCTTGCCCCAGACTCAGTTCGAGCGGCTGATCGAGATGATAGGTCTTCGATACGCCAGTACATGGCCTTAGTGCAAGTGGGAGATTGTTAGTGTATATGCCCTAGAGGCCATTACTGTATCATACTAGTATGTATATTACTTGATGGAAGCTTGGGATATTCACAGTTGTATAGACAATCTTGCTCGAAATAGTAGTATGCTACTTGGTTTGTCTCTGCTTTAATGTGTATATGTGTTTCTTTATTATATCACCTATACGCATTAGTAGAGCCCTTAGGATCTTTGCTTGATTACCGGTGTTGTGATGGCGATCACACTCGTGGGGGCTGGGTAATCCACAAGCACATCCTTATTCACGTCCCTAGTCGTGGGATTATCGAGACAGGGTATCGATACTCCGGAGTAGACTAGCGTATGCGCTTCTCATCCCAGCACGGGAGACGGTTTGTCCCACAGCCGTCAGTACGTCGTACTTGAGATAGTATGCGGTGCTCGTTAGGTTACGAGTACACTGGACATGACTCTTTGGGAACTGATGGTTGGTATTATACCTATCGTCAGTTATCAGTTCCCAGGTGACATGAGTACAGCTTAGTCCGCTGACTTGACACTGTCACTTCGCCTCGAGTGGGTTCCCACTGTTCTTTGATTACTACCCTACCATGGCTCTACTGAGTCGTGCAAACAGGTAGTAGTTGGGTGCAGTCCCGAAGCACTTGGAGGCAGTGACGGTTAGACAGGATTCGTCTCTCCTGGTATTGGGGGTTGACATCGCGCTGTGTCTAGGAGAGCCATTACACATGTAGTCCCTGGCCAGGGCAAGCGAGACATACTGATAGGTTTCCAGTGATGTCTCAGGGTGTTCTGGGCTACACTCCGACATGACTTGTACCGCTATTAGGGGACTGACGTTTGCCACCCCCTAGGCCCGCCATGCGATGTATCAGACGAACAGACCGGACTGTACGGAGATTGTCACATACAGGCTCAGTAGGAGTTCGGATGGGTTTACCTCATCGGCCTTCTTATCGACATCTACCTGGGGACCGTTACGTACAGCTAGTGCTGCTTGCGGTCTGTGGTTAAACCCACTGCCAGCGTAGTGTCTTTAGAGTCCCATACAGAGAGTTTCCCTGCATTAAGCGAAACGTGTAGAGGCCGTATGGTTTTACGGCGGGGCTACGATCACTTACGTGCACTTGTGTGCGTATGCTGTTCGAGCAGGCAATACTAGTGGGTTTTGGTTTAAGCCAGATCCTAGTATTGCACAGATGGATTTGATTTGTCTTCTGTGCATTCGCATTCTACGGAATGCGGATGCGGGTGTGTATGTACAGTTTTGAGGAGCGATGAAGGAGGAGGTGCCCCATTAGGGTTTTGGCAGTTGGTTCGGCCAAAACCATAATGTGGCACACTCATTAGGGTTTTGACAGTTCGTTTGGTCAAAACCGTTATGAGCCGGAGACATTGTTTACTAATCCTTTTAGTGATAGATTTGTGATGGCTAATTGCATTGACCATTTGACCACTTGGGTCTCTCTTGACTTTGTTGACCCGTTGACCGTGTTGACCATTGACCTTCAAGAGAGATCCACACTCTTCTTTCATTTTCTTTTTATTTCTTGTTTTATGATAATGGTCAATTCAATGTGCCATCAACTTCTATCATGATAGGATTAGTAATGATGATTTTGTGTATTATTGGAACCATGGTTCATTTCTTTTGGCTTAATCTTTTCATTATTCTCTTCTCATTCTCTCTCTTGAAGTGAGAAGAAAAAGAAAAGCTCCATGGTTGCTAAGTTTCTCCTTCTTCTTCCTCCTCTTGATCTCATCTTTTGATCTCATGTGTTGAGAGAAAAAGATCCCACAAAGACAAACACATCCATACATCTCCTCTACACATCCTAGGGCTTCTTGACTAGCAATCACTTTGCCCTAGTTGCCTCGGCTTGAGGTGGAGCTCGGTATACATCTCTCGGGTGGATCGTCTTCGACTCAAAGAGGCCGCGGAGGTGACCAAAGTCCGGATCAACCCTCGGAGCAAGCAAGGAGAAGAACAACAAGAAGAGAAGGAGTTCAAGTTGTGGTATAACCCCTAACCGAGTAGATATATCTCTAGTTAGGATGCTAGTGTGTTGTTTAGCAAAGATCCGGCTTTTACGGTCCATGTTACCAAGTCTAGAAAAATCTTTGTTTTACCGTTTCCGCAACCCCGAAAGTACCGGGAGAGGTAACGTGGACCTAACAGTAACAAACTAGACCACCCTATTACTACTCAAGATCCCGCCGTCCCAGGTCCAGTTTCTACCATCACGGATATGGATATCCGACAGACAAGGGAAAAAGATAAAGCGAAAGCCAAGTTCCTCGTGTTAGCTTCAGTTGATGGTGTATACCAGAAGTAGCACGAGAAGATGGACTCAGTTTCCATCTTTCTCCATAACAAAGATTTGTATGGAGAGCAATCTCATATCGCAAGATATGAGACCTGGAATGAATTAATTCAAGCGATGTTGACTTTCGGGTCATTTGTAAGGGACAACGTCCTTACAATGACTAGCTATATTGATGAGCTCCAGCTGGAGACCACGTTGGGAAACAGGTCTGATACTGACTTGATTCTACAGTCTCTACCTTCTACCCTGAAGGAAACCAGGGAAGCAGAAGGAAAGAGAAGGGCAAAAGTTTCGGGACTTAATATAGTAAAAGAGGGTAGTTCCTATTATTATAGGATTAGACATTGGTAGAAAGATTGCAGGGCTTTAGAAGCCAGTAACCAGGATACGAAGTATGTTGTGGCTTCGGCCTCAAGTGTATTTGTTATTGAGAACTGTTTGTCAATTAACTCTACTTCCTGGGTACTAGATACCGGAGCAGGATCTCATATCTGTAATTCAATACATACTTTGAGAAACCGTAGAGTTATAAAGGTAGGTGATTGGTCTCTCAGAGTTGCAAACGGAATGAGCGTAGACGCTGAATTCGTGGGAGAATATCGTCTAGGTTTGACAAGTGGGCATATATTGATTCTACGTAACTGTTTGTATGTACCTAGTATGACTTGTAATATCATATCAGTGTCCTCACTTTCGAGAGAGGGATATGATTTTACATTCGTAAACGATGTAGTTAACATCCACCTAAATCAAGTTCTGATTGGGTCCGGTACATTAGATAACGGCATATACGTATTGAGTCAAGCTTAGGTTTTCAATGTCCAGAACACACTTAAAAGAAAGTCTCCGGAATTAAATCAGGCTTTCTTATGGCATTGTAGACTAGGTCACATCAATGAGAGAAGGTTGACTAAGTTACATAGAGAAGGATATTTGAATCCGTTCGAATATCAATCTTATGCTACTTGTGAATCTTGTCTCAAAGGAAAGATGACAAAGACTCCGTTCATTGGACACGGAATAAGAGCAAGCGAGCTCTTGGGACTCGTACACAGTGATGTGTGCGGTCCAATGTCTACACATGCGCGAGGTGGTTATTCCTACTTCATTACTTTTACGGATGATTTCTCTAGGTATGGATATGTCTTCTTAATGAAGCATAAATCCGAAGACTTTGAGAAATTCCAAGAATACAAGAATGAAGTGGAAAAACAAACATGCAAGAGTATAAAGACACTGAGATCTGATCGAGGTGGTGAATACTTAAGTGCCGAGTTCCTGGGTTACTTAAAAGAGAATGGAATTCTCTCTCAGCATACTCCTCCATACACGCCACAACATAACGGTGTATCAGAAAGGAGGAATCGAACCCTATTGGATATGGTTCGTTCCATGATGAGTATCGCTGAGTTACCGCGATCATTCTGGGGATATACACTAGAATCAGCTGCATATCTTTTGAACCGAGTTCCAACCAAGACAGTGCCTACCACCCCATATCAGATGTGGAGTGGGAAGAAACCCTATCTTCAGTATCTAAAGATTTGGGGATGTCCGGTTTTTATTAAAAAGCAGCATGCGGACAAGCTCGAGGCACGATCAGTACAGTGTAAGTTTGTGGGATATCCAAAGAACTCCAAGGGGTATCTGTTCTATTACGCAGAGGAACAAAAGGTTTTTGTTTTTCGTAATGCCCATTTTTTAGAACAGCAAGTTTTAGAAAAGGATACAAGTGGGAGCGAAATAGAACTGGAAGAAATTCTAGAACCACAAACTACAACTGAAAGTCTGGTAGAACCAGTAGTTCAAGAAGAACAGGACATTCCCGAACCACTGCGCAGGAGTAGTAGGCAGTCTCATCCGCCCGAGAGATACTACGGTTTTCTCATAGACGGGGATAGAGAGGATTGCACTATTGACTATGATGAGCCCACTAGCTTCCAGCAAGCCATTCAGAGCGGTGACTCAGTAAAATGGCTGGATGCAATACGGACCGAAATGGAGTCCATGTACACTAACAAAGTATGGACTTTAGACTTTGCTCCAGATGGGGTAAAACCCGTAGGATGCAAATGGATCTTCAGAAAGAATATTGGTGTAGATGGACAGGTTGAAACCTATAAGGCTAGACTTGTTGCAAAGGGTTTCCGTCAAAGACCTGGTTTGGACTATGACGAAACCTTTTCTCCAGTGAATATGCTGAAATCCATTCGGGTCCTTCTTGCTATTGCTGCCTTCCACGATTATGAGATCTGGCAGATGGACGTAAAGACGGCTTTTCTAAATGGAAATTTTGAAGAGAGCGTCTATATGGATCAACCAGAAGGATTCATTCAGAGTGGGAGCAGCGGTAAAGTATGCAAGCTGCTTAAGTCCATTTATGGACTAAAGCAGGCATCGCGGAGTTGGAACATCTGTTTTGATGATACTGTCAAGGAATTTGACTTTATCAAAAATCCAGATGAACCATGCATATACAGTAAGATTGTAGGGAGAGCTGTAGTATTCCTCGTCTTGTACGTGGATGACATTCTCCTAATAGGAAATGATATTCTTATGTTACAGTCAGTCAAAAGTTTTTTGTCACAAAAGTTCTCCATGAAAGACCTAGGTGATGCCACCTACATTCTGGGGATCCAGATCTATCATGATAGATCAAAGAGGATGTTGGGACTTTCGCAGTCCAGGTACATAGACACCATATTGAAAAGATTTAGTATGGAAGATTCTAAGCGCGGTAACCTACCGGCTTGTCACGGAATCACCCTCTCCAAAGATATGTCTCCCAAGACTGATTTGGAAAGGGATCGCATGTCGATTATACCCTACGCTTCAGCGGTAGGCTCTATAATGTATGCGATGTTATGTACCAGACCAGATGTAGCATACGCATTGAGCGTAGTAAGCCGGTATCAAGCAAACCCAGGGGAGAATCACTGGATAGCAGTAAAGAACATTCTCAAGTACCTGAGGAGGACTAAGGAGATGTTCTTGGTATATGGCGGAAAAGAGCTCCAGATGGAGGCCTTTGCCGACTCCGGCTTCCAGAGTGACAAAGATGACTCCAAGTCCATGTCGGGTTATGTCTTTACCCTCAATGAAGGGGCGGTCTATTGGAAGAGTTCTAAGAAGGAGACTGTTGCTGACTCAACAATGGAAGCGGAGTA
The DNA here is from genome assembly GCA_030015575.1 of Agapanthus africanus. NCBI lineage: Eukaryota > Viridiplantae > Streptophyta > Magnoliopsida > Asparagales > Amaryllidaceae > Agapanthus > Agapanthus africanus. The sequence goes on from CM057337.1 coordinate 504,582,867, forward strand.
CATAGCTGCTTGCGATGCCGCAAAAGAAGCTGTCTGGATAAAGAAGTTCCTCACAGAACTTCAGGTGGTTCCTTCCAGTGTTGATCCAATACCTCTGTATTGTGACAACAACGGCGTTATAGCTTTAGCGAAGGAACCCAGGTCCCATCAGAAGTCCAGACACATCTTAAGGCGGTATCACCTGATCAGGGAGATCGTAGATCGCCGGGAGATCGAGGTGAAGAGAGTAGAGACGGAGAATAACATTGCTGATCCATTCACGAAGGCCATTTCTTAGACGCAGTTCGAGAGGCTATTCGAGATGATAGGTCTACGATATGCCAGCTCATGGCCCTAGTGCAAGTGGGAGATTGTTAGTGTATATGCCCTAGGGGCCATTATTGTATCATACTAGATTGTATATTATTTAATGGAAGCTTGGGATATTCACAGTTGTATATACAGTCTTGCTAAAAATAGTAGTATGCTATTTGGTTTGTGTCTACTTTAATATGTGCATATGTTTCTTGTAACATATCACTTATACATATTAGTAGAGCCCATAGGTTCTTTGCTTGATTACCAGCGTTGTGATGGCAGTCACACTAGTGGGGGCTGGGTAGTCTATAAGCAACATCCTATACAGGTCCCTAGTCGTAGGATTATCGAGACAGGGCATCGATACTCCAGAGTAGACTAGTGTGTACGCTTCTCATCCCAGTTGGGGAGATGGTCTGTCCCATAGCCATCAGTACGTCGTACTGGAGATAGTATACAGGTGCTCGTTAGGTTACGAGTACACCGGACAGGACTCGCAGGGGAACTGTTAGATGGTATTATACCCGTCGTCAGTTAACAGTTCCCAGGTGACATGAGTACAGCATTGTCCGCAGACTTGATACTGCTACTTCACCTCGAGTGTGTCCCACTGTTCTTAGATTGCTACCCTACCACGGCTCAAAGGAGTCATGCAAACAGGTAGCAGTTGGGTGCAGTCCCGACCACTTGGAGGCAGTAGTGGTTAGATAGGATTCGTCTCTCCCGGTATTGGGAGATGATATCGCGCTGTGTCAGAGCCACTACGCAAAGTCCCTGGCCAGGGCAAGCGAGATATACTGGTAGGTTCCAGTAGCTTCTCAGGGTGTAATGGGCTTCGCTCCGACACGACTTATACCGCTATTAGGGGACTGACGCTTGCCGCCCCTGGGCTCGATATGCGATAGTCTTGGACGAACAGACCGGACTGTATGGAGATTGTCACATCAGGCTCAGTAGGAGTTCGGATGATTTTCCTCATCGGCCTTCTTATCGACATCTACCTGGGGACCTTTACGTACAGCTAGTGCCGCTTGCGGTCTGTGGTTAAACCCACTGCCAGCGTAGTGTCGAGTCTTTAGAGTCCCACACAGAGAGTTTCCTTGCTCCAGGAGAAACGATATAGAGGTCGTATGGTTTTACGACAAGGGTTCGGACGCATACGTGTGTTTACGCACGTACGACTTTTCGGACAGTTTTTACTAGCCGGCTTTGGTTTAAGCCAGATTCTAGTATCGGGTTATTGGATTTATACAGTCTAAAGTTTTTCCGTATTTTCACGGATTGGAGGGGCGTTCTTGTAATTTGTCGGGAAGCTTCTAGAAGAGTGGTGACTTGGGGGGTAAGGTGGCATTGCATTAAATGAGATTAGTGACTCATTTGTGTGATTCATCCATGTCATTAATGCATCATAAATGCTTAATGACTCATGGAGATGAATCACTCATAGATATTTATGAAGCATGGTTGTTAATTCTATTATTTCATTTTTGGATAAATAAATAATGCTTCATATATATTATGATAGATCATTATCTCATTTGATTATCATCTTCACCTTCTCTCTCCTCAAGCTCTCTCATTCTTCAAACCCTAACCCTAACCTCTCATGAGTTGAGATCAAGGGTTAGCTAGACTAATACATCCATAACCTCACTCTATATCCCCTAGGTAGCTTAGATTAGCACTTTAAGCAACCTAGTTATCTCAAGTTTGAGATTAAGCTTGGCGTAGGAGCTTCCGGGTGGATCGTCTTTGATTCGAGGAGCCCGTTAAGGTGCCGATGTTCCAAGGAGCCTATGAGGAGTGGAGGACAGCGATGAAGACCCGAAGGACATGTAACGTGAGGTATAATTTCGAATCCGAGTAGTTAAACCTCTAGTTGATAGTTAACAATGGTTTAAATAACGATCCATGCGCTCAAGTCTGTGTTACGAAGCTTTGATAATCTTTTTTCATATATTCCGCCTCCCCGCAAGTTCGTGGGGTGCGTGACATGGACTTACATCAGTATCGCTACACTGGAATATGGTACCAGGAGAGAATCATCATTTGCGCTTGCTTATCAGGAAGCGATGGCTTAGGAGACAGGTTTTAGTCCCTATCACCTAAGACTTTTCAATTTTGTGAGCCGTAAGGGTCTCACTAAGCATTTTCTTCCTACGGGTCGTAAGGATCCCATAGGTGTATTTTCTCCTTAGGAGTCGTGAGGACCCCCAAGTGTGTTGCTCCTTTGTGAGTCGTAAGGATCTCACGCGGGAATTTTCTCCTCACAAAGTCGAGAGGACTTTGCGAGTGCGTTTCATCTCTTTTTCACGAGTTTGCGCCCTTTCGGGTTTTCACAAACTCGCCGGTAGTCCTGCTGTTTTTACTCACGGAGCCCTTTCGCGTTTTCATCCGTGCCCATTTTGCTTGTGGACATACCTTTTTTCTTTTTTTTTCATCGCCGATGGGACTTTGAATGTGGTCTCGCCGGTAGGACTTGGGAGAGATTGGGATTGTTTTACGCCCGTGGATTGTATACGGTTTTGCAGGATGTATGATCCAGACTGTAGGGCCGGAAAAATTTCGGGACTTTGTCGGCGTCTGCATTGCTGCACTGGAATATAGTACCAGGAGCGACTCATCATTCGCCGTTGGGGCATGTGATTTGGAATTTGGTTGGCGTCTGCATCGCTGCACTGGAATATGGTACCAGGAGCGACTCATCATTCGCCATTGGGATTTGTGTTTGGAATTTGGTTGGCGTCTGCATTGCTGTACTGGAATATGGTACAAGGAGCGACTCATCATTCGCCATTTGGGGATTTGGAATTTGGTTGGCGTCTGTATCGCTGCACTGGAATATGGTACAAGGAGCGACTCATCATTCGCCATTACCTATTGGGAAGCGATGGCTTAGGAGACAGGTTTGATCCCTATCTCCTAAGGCTTTTCAATTTTATGGGCCGTGAGGGTCCCATAAAAACATTTTCTCCCTACGGGTCGTAAGGATCCCGTTGGTGTATTTTCTCCTTAGGAGTCGTGAGGACCCCCAAATGTGTTTTTCCTTTGTGAGTCGTAAGGATCCCACGAAGGTTTGTTCTCCTCATGTATCATGAGGATACATGAGTGGGTCTTCCCAATGGAGCATAGTTCCAAAGGTGGAAACCAGCCGCATAACTGGTGATTACGGTGGGGCATGGGTATGATGAGAATTATTTGAGCCCGTGGATTGTATACGGCAATCAATTTGGGGACTAACCGTAGGGTCGGAAGGATTTTGGGGAATTGGATTTTGGTTGGCGTCTGCATCGCTGCACTGGAATATGGTACCAGGAGCGACTCATCATTCGCCGTTTATTTTTTATTATTATTATTTTTTGCATTTTTTTTACCGCGATTGCTCTATCATTTCAGCTTTTCTTATCGCGAAGATCGCGATTGCCCTATCATTTCGGCTTTTATTCGCGGTTGCCCCATCATTTCGGCTTTATTTTTCATCTTTATTTTACTCGCTGATTTTTATTGTGAGTTACCTCATCATTAAGGCTTTTCTTTATTTTTCTTTTATTTACACATCTTTTTTTATTTACATATTTTTTTTACATTCCCAGTTTAACGACTTAGAGGTCGATTTTCCCCAGTTTAATGACGTGGTGGTCGATTATTCCCAGTTTAATGACATGGTGGTCAGCGGTTTGCTTATCCCAGCTCCTTGAACTTTGATCTTGGCGGGGCTGTGTTGATGGCCGTAGCTCTGTGGCTTGTCGGTACATTTGACGACTGTGAGGCTTTCCCGAGTTTGTATTGGTTCTCCACCCAATCTTTAAAAACATAGCAGTCTTCAATGGTATGACTCACCATTCTATGATATGGGCAGTATATGGGATTGCCGGTCATATTCATTTCATGTGGCCTCTTCGAAATAGGCAATTGCAGACCGTTGTTCAAAGCTTCCTCGAATATATTGCGGACCTCATCCCTCCTGAAGGAGTACACCTTCTTCTTTCTCTCCATTAGAGTAGGTGCCCTTACCAATGCTGGTCCTTGAGACCGATCAGTCTTTGGTTCGCCCTTTTTAGATAATGGCGCATGTCGGGAGGATTGTGTTCCTGAATGGCTTCGGTCTCCATTTGTATGAAATCGGCGGTCGTAGCTTGACTGTTTGCTAACACGCCTTTAGATAGTTTTATCTCTCCCGTCTTGTATTGCCTTTCGACCCAATCTTTGAAGACGAAGCAGTCCTCAATGGCATGACCTATCACCCTGTGATAGGGGTAATATTTTGGGTCGTCGGTCATATTCGCTTCTTGCGGTCTTTTTGATTCTGGCAGTTGTACACCGTTTCTTAGGGCGTCCCTGAATATCTTGTGGACTTTTTCCCTTTTGAAGGAATAGGCTTTTTCCAGTTTCTCTTTCAGAGGTGATTCCCCCCCGGCGTATGTATCGGAGGGACTGGAGGCTGATTGCGGCCGTTTTTCGTGAAGGCGCTCCGCTCTTAGGTTGAAGGGGGTACCAGTTGGCTGCCTCCGGGTATCAATCCCTGGCTCATGAACCAAAATTTGATTCTGCTGTAATTGCAATTGGGCGACTTGGGTCGCGAGATCTGCCGCGACGTTTGCCAATTCGTCGACCTTAGACTGTACCTTGGCTAAATTCTTGTCCCTGTCCTGAAGCCGCCTCTGAAGCCATTGGAATAATGCTTGTTCTGTAGTTCCGGCTATGACAACCGGGTCATCTTTATTGCCTGAGCTCAATTCCGCAGGAACCACGGGCTCCTCTGGCTTATCAGCCTGAGCGGGCTCTTCATCACTTAGATCGAGCCGATGCTGGGTAGCGTCAGTCATATCATCACCATGGCTGTGAAGAAGTGGAGGATTCGTTTCTTCATGTCCGACCATGTAGACAGTGCGAACCACATACCCAGCCATCTCTTTATCTTTAGCGGCGGATTTCGCGGAGTGGTCCGGGCTTTGGAAATTCATAAATTTTAACATGGCCAGAGCCCTAGCCCTTTTGTTGGCTCTGTATCTGAGCCGCTTCTGCCTCAGCTTCTCTGCTTTGAGCGCTTGGCAGGCTTCTGCTCTTCGGGAAGTTGCCATAGGCTGAGTGATGGGGAGGCTTGAGAAGACACCTAATCGAGCAGTTGTCAGAGGCGCCGCTGGAGCTTGCCCGAGAAGCCTTATTGCTTTGTTGGTGTTGATAGCCTTGCCCCCAGCTGGGGCCAAGGAAAGTCTTTCAAACACCGACTTGCGTTTGTGTTGGGGCGCCCTCGCGACCATGACATTCGGCCTTTTCCCCTTTGAGACCGGTTTGTCTGTTACCGGAGCTTGAGGAGGTGGGAATAGAGCCAAATGGTAGCGACAGCTCTTCCCATTGTCGTCCGAGACTGGCCGGAAGGACCGTCCTGGAGTCTATCTTCATCATGTAGGAGACGAGAGCCATGCTGAGAGCTGAGTTCAACTTTGGAGACATTGTTGAAAAGCGATTGCTTGAAAACCTGCATGAAAGAGTATTATTTTAGTATAAATATAGATATGTACATTGACCGAGTTCGCATGAACGTTTAACCCGAAATATGGGAGGAGAGTAGGTCCCACCGGACGTGCCAGAATCTGTAGGGTGTTTTTCGTCATCCCATTGAGATGGGAATACGCGCGCGTTTGTCAGGCGTACTACAGATTCCTCCTGCCTAGGGTAGGCGGGGGTTTATTGATTGTGGGGATCCGAATCTCCGGCAGCCGCGGACTAAGCTGCCGTTAATTACCCCTCGCCTTTGGAGCGAGGGAACCTCCGATTGACAGGTTAAACTGGTCATGCGAACTCAATATGCAGTGCTGTGTTTTGAAGGGGTTTTGGATATATCAGGGGCCCCGCAGAGTTTTTACAGGGGTCCCGCTACCCGGATAGCGGGCTGGGGTCAAGAGGGCTAGCAGCCCCTTACGGGGTGTGGAGCAGTGCCCCGGCCCAAATTTTTTTTGAGGGGGATGGTGTAGTAGAGTATGTGTGTGTGTGTGTATAAAGGGAAACGGCGTCCAAAGGATGCATGGGGGGGCAGTGCCTCGTGTGCAGGGCACGCAGGCGCTGGGCGCTAGGCGCTAGGCGCTGGGCGCGCCACGTGCTCGGCACGTAGGCGCAAGCGCACTGGGCACTGGGCACGCCAAGTGTCGGCACGTGGGCGCAAGCGCCCTGGGCGCTGGGCGCACCACGTGCTCGGCACGTGGGCGTAAGCGCTCTGGACGCTGGACACTGGGCGTTAAGCAGAGATGGGACTTTGGTCCCTGCACTGGGAGCTGTGCTCCCGATTTGTGGAGTTAAACTCCTAAAAGGTTTTAGAAGTGATCAAAGGGGGCTGCTTTGTTTCTCCCTTTGGCTCTGGATCTTCCCCAGATGAGATTTTTGGAGATGGGTCTCCTCCTTCCTCCTTTATTGGCTGGGTCTTGAAGAACAAGAAGTATGAGATTTTAAAGATCTCTTCTTTTTGAAATCTGATGGGAGATCTGAGTGCCCCTTTGTGGGTTTTGTGGTGGAAAACTATTTAGTTTTGGAAAAGAAAGAGTAAAACTCTTGATTTAATTCAAAAAAAAATGAGAAGGTTTAGAACCTTGGAGAAGGAGCAGGAGGCACAAAGAACCCTAGTTTTTTGGGGGAATGAAAATTGTATATTAGATATTTTCATCATGTTGCCTTTTATAGGTTTACATGTTTACATATAGCCCCTTAGGCTTTACAAAATTGCATTTTACCCATCCCATGGCTCTTGTGCCATTTCTTTTGGCACATAAGCCATGGGCTTACAAAAAATTGGCTTTATGCCCATTTTGCATACATTCATGCACAAAAATTACATCAAAATTATTTGTTATATGATTTTTTATTTTGGTATGGCGGAAGGCTGGACGCTTCGTGTTCGGGCTCGACCTGGGCATTGGCCCACTTGCTTGGGCTTGGGCCCACCTGGCTTGGGGTTGACCTTGACCTTGACTTGGTCAACCGGGGTGCAAATTTTGACTTCAATAGTGTGGTCTATGATGAGTACTACTGAGTTGCCTATTTTCTTTTTGGGTTATGCACTTGAGAAGTTGCATACCTATTGAATAGGGTTCCAACCAAATCATATGCCTACGACTCCATATGTGATATGGTATGGGAAAAGCCTATCTCTTAAAAATGTTTAGATTTAGGGTTGTCCGGCCTATGTCAAAAGAAAAATCCGGACATGCTCGAGGCAATGTCAGTTCTGTGGAAGTTTGTTGGATATCCCAAGCATTCGCAAGGGAATATCTTCTACCACACCGAGGAACAAATGATGTTTTATTTCTCGGCATACCACTTTTTGAGAAAAAGGGTATTTCTTGTGAAGAAATTAGTGGTCCTGAGGTAGAACTGGAAGAAGTTCCAGCTAAAACAAACTGCAGCTGATGATTTGGTAGAACCAGATGATTCAATTGTTTCCAACGAACCTCAGCCTCTCCGCCAATCTGGTAAGGTTCCTCATCCACCTGAGAGATACTTCGGTTTCTCTATGACAGTGGGAGCGAGGATTGCATCATGAGATGATGACCTAACTAGTTTCGAGCAGGCCATCAGGAGTGGGGACTCTGTGAGAATGGCTGGATGCTTAGCGATCTGAGATGGAATCCTTATACACCAACAAGGTATGGACTTTGATTGCTTTATCTGAAGAGTTAAATCCCCATCAGAAGCAAGTATATCTTGAGAAGATTACTTGGTGTACATAGAAAAGTTGAGACTTTCAAAGCTATGCTTAAGTCCATCCAGATCCTACTTGCCACTGCTACATACCATGACTACGATATTTGGCGGTTGGGTGTCATGACTGCTTTTCTAAATGATGATTTGGAAGAGAGCGTCTATAAGTACACAGCCAGAGGGCTTCGTAGACAGTGGGAGTAGCGGAAATGTGTGCAAGTTGTTTTATGCGATAAATCAGGCATCGCGGAGTTGGAACGTCTGTTTTGATGTAGTAGTCAAAGAGTTTGACTTCATCAAAATGGTAGATAAACCTTGTATATACAAAAAGGTAGTAGAGAGTATGGTGGTGATCCTCGTATAGTACGTGGATGATATACTCTAGATAGGGAAGGAGTTTCCTATGCTACGCTCGGTCAATCTCCTTTTATCACAAAGATTCTCCATATAGGATCAAGGTGATACCTCCTAAATCCTGGGTTATGGATCTATGAGATAGATCTAATTGGATGTTAGAATTGTCACTAGTTGTAGTGAGATGGTATCAATCGATCCTGGGGAGAACACTGGAAAGGTTCCACGGTGATAAGGACGACTGAATGTCAGTCGCAGGCATTATCTTTACCCTCAGTGGAGGGACGGTATGTTGGAAGAGTTCCAAGCTGGATACCGTGACTTACTAGACGATTAAAGGCAAGATACATCGTTACCAAGGATGTTACCAAAGAGGCAGTCAGGATAAATATATAAGTTCATGAGATGAACTTCGTTGCTGCCATTGTGTGACAATGGAGTTGTGGCTAAGGCCTAGGAACCCCCATCCTATCAGAGATCCAGACATATTCTAAGGCTGTATCACCTGATCATGGAGATGTTGATCTCCAGGTAGATCAAGGTTAGGAGAGTAGACACAGAGGACAACAGCGCGGATCCACTCACAAAGGCCTATTTCCCAGTAGAGACTTTTATGGGATGGTTGAGTATGAGATACTTCAACCACAGCTTATTGTTGGGTATGAGATACTACAACAGATGGCCCTAGTGCAAGTGGGAGATTGTTATTTATATGTATGCCCTAGAGGCCATTACTGTACATACGTTGTATATTGTAGTGGATGCTTGGACATATATAGGGAGGACTTTCTTGCTCGACATGACAGTATGCTATCTGGTTATTCTTTATCTTAACATGTACTCTAATTGTCTCTATGTCACATGTTGATAAAGCCCTTAGGATGAGTACTTGACTACCAAGACTATGATGCAGATCATACTAGTGGGGACAGTGTAGTCGCCAAGTACATCCTTCAAATGTTCCAAGTCGTGGGAGTGCCGAGACAGGGCATCGATACTCCAGAGTAGACTAGCGTATGCGCTTCTTGAGCCATATGATGGGCGATGGATGATCCCATATCCATTGGTGTTTGACATCAGAGAAGGTATACGGGTGCTCAGTGGAGACTGAGTACACTGGACGGACTCTAATTTGAAATTCCGTAACGTCTGATTGATCGTATCTTCGTGTGTGTTTGGAAATGTTTCACAATCAAAGAAATTTATACCGCAATCAATTAACAGTGTCGATGTAGCGCGTTAATGAATACGGATCGTCCACTAAGAAAGTGTGATTTGATCGAAATCGTTTTATTTGAGTTGAAAAGAAAAGATAAAAGAAAATGATTCAATATTTATGAAATTTAGTTTCAAGAATCACCAAGAAATAGATCTAAAATCAAGAAATGATAGAGATCAAGAAAATGTCCAAATAGTTTGAATTATCAAGATTTGTAAAGAGCCTTGTCGGAATCGATCCAATTGATAGTGATGATGAATACTAATGATTACAAATTCTTATCTATTGAAGATTTGTTGCTAGATCGATGACAATCAATGAGGTTTAGGGATCTATTGAAGAAACTAAGGTTTCTCCATCCCTTGTCCTTTCATTGATTATCATTCAAATTCTAGCCTATAGCAAATTAAATCACCGATCGTTGATCTCTAATTTGGAGCGAAAACATTCAAGAAAGCGATCTCGTTCAAATTAGGTTTTTGATGATTCAATTTCCTAAAGTTTACAAAACTTATAAGACTTAAGAATCGTTCAAGAATTTAATCATCATCATCTACCTATTTTCTCGATTCGCTACAAGCGGAGTTTTCACTCAAACATCATGAAAAAGAAAAGAATCAATAATCTATAACTCTTCATAATGCAAGAATGTAAAGAAAAGCAAGATTAAGAATTTTCACCTTTTATTTATCAACGTTTAGGTACAATTCACCCAAACATTACAAGATTTGAGGAAGAACTAAATCGTCGAAACTAGCTTCGCTTCGGTCTTCTTGAGTCGCGGATCGTCGTGGATCGCTTGCTCGGATGAAGATCGGCGTTGCTTCAAAGGGCTCGTTGAATGCTTGCTTGATTTGGTACTCGATGAATCTTGATTTGGCTCTAAGTGTGTCATCTCACTTGATTTGAATTGATTTAGATTTTGCTAGAATTTTTACCCTAATTGATGAACAACAACCAACAACCTTTGTAATGAAGCCCTAGGTCCCTTTTTATAGCTTTCCTTTAGCTTCCCCTAGAAGCTAGGTCTAGCTTCCCTTGGAAGCTTGGTTCTTATGAGGCTTGTATATGAAGCTAGGTAGAAGTTTCAAGATTAAGGTTTAGCTAGCTTGCATGAGAAGCCTTTCTGTTGGAGGGAAACTTCTGGAGATTTGAAGCGTCATGAGGAAGTTTTACAGTTGAAAGGAGCCTCTGTAGAAAATTTCTGCCGCCGACGCATCGACTCGGCCGAAGGAGGCATCTCGCGGCTGATCGGCCTGACTCGGCCGCGGATCCGCGGCCGTTTGAGGTGATCTTGTAAGTCTACGGTAGCGCCCCGGCCGTCTGTCCGAGGCCAAAATGCGGAAACGGAAACTTTTCAAAACTTGAAACCGGCGCTATCGTATACTTTAAACCCGGATCGAACCATTAACCTATAACTAGCAACTAGAGAAGGGTTAGAAAAGCTATACCGATCGATCCGTGTCCTTCGGTCTTTGGCCACCAACCCAAGCTCCTCGCGGCATCTCCGATCTCCGTTCTCCTCGTCGGAAAGGGCACCACATCTTTGAGTCTTTTTATGGGCTCCCGCTTCATCCGAAGCAACTCGGGTACGAAGTTCGCTAGCCGACGTGTCCAATGTGAAGTAGAGAATGTGTGTGATAATTTTGTCTCTTGCATCCATTGCATGGATGGGGGTTGAAGATGAAGCCATCAATGGAGGTTGTGAACTAGAGGAAGAAGAAGAAGAACAAGCCCTTTTCTTTTGTGTTATCCATGATAAAAATGAGAGAGTCCAAGCAAAATAATAAAAGACCAAAAACCTTTACAATGGCTGCCCTTCTCTCTCTTCCTCTCATTTCAAACCACAAATCAATCACATAATGTGACATTAGCACAAGAAAAGAGACCATGAGTCACTAATGAAGTCTATGTCACATTAAATGCTCAAAATGATGATTTAAGCTCACAATTTCCATTTGTAAATATTAATCCAAATATTTACAACAACAAAAAGATACGGCAACATCTAAAGTATGTAGGGTTCCTAGGCACTCCCATGAGGTTCTACAAGGCATCAACCATGCCAAAATCAAATTTTTCTATGTGCCTAACAACTCTATGCAAGATCGTTAACTAGAGGTAAAGGCGAAAAACAAGCAAGTTAACAACTTAACTACAAGTGAAAGGGACTACAACCTTTGTAGATCCGATCCTCCACTTCTTTAGCTCCGTGATGACGTCCCTCCGCTGCGATCATCGGGATCCTGGACTCTAGCGTTGGTTTCATCGGAGAAATGAGCGGGCTAGGTTGTTGACTTCGGTGCCGAAGATGATCTACGTCGAGGCGACTCTAACTCAAGCTCCATCTTCACTAGGTCATGAAACTTGTGAAGAAAACACCCTATACAACTTGGCAAGTGGTAGAGGATGAAGAAATAGAAAGTGGGTTCACTTTGGATTTGGATTTCTCACTTGATTTCATCACTTGTAAATTTTCAAGAAAGCTTTCTTCACTTCATCAAGAAGAAGAAGAAGAAGGAAAATGAAAATGAATTATTGTGAAAAGAAAATTCAACTGAAGACTTATCATAATGCAACCATGGGTTAGTAAACTCATGTAGAGAGCAAACCATAGTTTAGGTAATGGTTAGGTCAAAAGAAAAAAACAAAATGGTTAAGACTTTTCAAAGAAGCTTGAAAATATCATGAAGCTTCTAGCAAATAACAAATAAAGCCACCATTTTGTTTTTACAAAATGAATAAAGAAAATAAAACCCTAACCATTAACTAAACGTGGTGTAAATCATATACATACCCAAGTTTGCATGTATCATCAATCATGATACATGCAAACTGGTGCACAAACATATATCACATATACAACTTGTGCATATCAAGTGAGAAAATCAATCTTAAGTGAACAATACTAGTCAATGTAAAGTAATATATCTGATATATAATTATACATTAAATCAACACTTGATTTAATGATCCGGTCATACAGCATATAACCGACTAATATCAAGTGTATCAATATATCGAATCAACATTTGATTCGGTAACCCGGCTATATCTTATATAACCGTCCGATGATACAAATCGCGAGAATAGAATTCAGTATCACATACTGGTATTATTCTCGGTCCCGCACATATCTCATATGCGCTCCTATTTCATTTCGCTTGAGCCAGGAAACCTCTGTGTAGGACTCTAAAGACTCGTCAATACGCCGGCAGTAGGTGATGATCATATCAAACACCCACAAGCCGCAAGCGGTCTGCTAAACGTAACGGCCACCCGGGTATTGAGTGATCAGAAGATCAACGAGCAAGCCCGCTCACACTCCTGTGAATCCAACCAGTAACACTTACCGTACAGTCCGGTCTGATCGTCTGATATGTCGCATATCTTGCCTAGGGGTGGTAAACGTCAGACCCCAGTAGCTCGATATGTGGTCTATAACAGTTCGAGATACTACTGATAACACTTACCAGTAAATCTCAGCAACCTTGGCCAGGGATTTCCGTTATAGCCAATCGAACACAGCGCAACATCAACTCCCTATACCGGGAAAGACGAATCCCCTCGTATCGCTCATTGCCTCCATGTGAATCGAGACTGTACCCAAAAACCACCGTTTTGCACGCCCTCTTGGACGTGGTTAGGTGGAAATCAAAGCACAGTGGGAATCACACAAGACTCTATGACGATCTCGGGTCTACAGACTAACCTGTACCAGTGTCACCAGAGAACTGCCATCTGACGTAAGGTATAATACCATCTGGGTGTTCTCGGCGAGTCCGCCCAGTGTACCCAGTTTCCACTGAGCACCCGTATATCATCTCTGATGTCAAACACCAATGGATATGGGATCATCCATCGCCCATCTGTATGGGTCGAGAAGGTATATGCTAGTCTACTCTGGTATATCGATGCCCCGTCTCGATACACCCACGACTAGGGACCTTGAAGGATGTACTTATGGACTACCATGTCCTAGTATGATCCGCATCATGGTCCAGGTAGTCAAGTACACAACCTAAGGGCTTTACCAACATGTAACAGAGAGACAATCAGTGTACACGTTAAGATAAAGAGCAACCATATAGCATACTATCATGTCGAGCAAGAAAGTCCTCCCTATATATGTCCAAGCATCCACTACAATATACATCCTATGTATAGTAATGGCCTCTAGGGCATACATATAACTAACAATCTCCCACTTGCACTAGGGCCATCTGATAGCAGTGGTTGTAGTATCTCATACTCAACCATCCCATAAAAGTCTCTCTCTGGGAAAAGGCCTTTGTGAGTAGATCCGCCGTGTTGTCCTCTGAGTCTACCTTCCTAACCTCGATCCCCTGGAGATCAACCATCTCCATGATCAGGTGATACTGCCTTAGAATATGTCTGGATCACTGATGGGATGGGCGTTCCTAGGCATAAGCCACAACTCCATTGTCACACAATGGTAGGAACGAAGTTCATGTCATGAACGAATATACACCCAGACTTCCTCTTTGGTAGTATCTTTGGTAGCGATGTATCCAGCCTTTATCGTCTAGTATGCCACGGTATCTAGCTTGGAACTCTTCCAACATACCGTCCCTTTACTGAGGGTAAAGACAATGCCTGTGACTGACTTTCAGTCGTCCTTATCACCCTGGAACCTTTCCAGTGATTCTCCCCAAGATTGATACCAACTCACTACATCTAGTGAGTATCCTGACATCCAATTAGATCTATCTCATAGATCCAAAACCTAGGATTTAGTAGGTATCACTTTGATCCTATATGGAGAATCATTGTGATAAGCGGAGATTGACCGAGCGTAGCATAGGAAACTCCTTCCCTATCAAGAGTATGCCATCTACGTACTCTACGAGGATCATTACCATACTCCCTACTACCTTTTTGTTTATACAAGGTTCATCTACAATTTTGATGATGTCAAACTCTTTGACTAACACATCAAAACAGACGTTCCAACTCCGCGATGTCTGCTTTATCCTATAAAACATCTTGCACATGTTTCCGCTGCTCCCACTGTCTACGAAGCTCTCTGGCTGTGTACTTATAGACGCTCTCTTCTAAAACATCATTTAGAAAAGCAGTCATGACACCCAACCGCCAGATATCGTAGTCATGGTATGTAGCCGTGGCAAGTAGGATCTGGATGGACTTAAGCATAGGGCCTTGAAAAAAGGTTTCATCATTAGCCACAATTGGTCTATTATGCAAACCTTTGACAAGTCTAGCTTTGAAAGTCTCAACTTTCCATGTACACCAAGTAATCTTCTCAAGATATACTTGCTCCTGATGGGGATTTAACCCTTCAGATAAAGCAACCAAAGTCCATACTTTGTTGGTGTATAAGGATTCCATCTCAGATCGCTAAGCATCCAGCCATTCTTACAGAGTCCTACTCCTGATGGCCTGGTCGAAACTAGTTGGGTCATCATCTCATGATGCAATCCTCGCTCCCACTGTCATAGAGAAACCAAAGTATCTCTCAGGTGGGTGAGGAACCCTACTAGATCGGCGGAGAGGCTGAGGTTCGTTGGTTACTATTGAATCCTTTGGTTCTACCAAATCATCAGCTGCAGTTTGTATAGCTGGAACTCTTTCCAGTTCTACCTTATGACCACTAATTTCTTCTCAAGAAATTACCTTTCACAAAGGTGGCATATTGAGAAACAAAACATTTTTGTTCCTCGGTTTGGTAGAAGATATTCCCTTGCTAATGCTTAGGATATCCAACAAACTTCCACAGATTAGACTTTGCCTCGAGCTTGTCCGGATTTTGCTTTTAGATATAGGCCGGACAACCCCAAATCTTAACTGACTTAAGAGATGGGCTCTTCCCTTTCCATATCTCATATGAAGTGGTAGGCAACAGATTTGATCGGAACCCTATTCAATAGGTATGCAACTTCACAAGCTCATAACTCTCTAAAAGGAAATAGGTAACTCAGTAATACTCATCATAGAGCACACCTTATCATATAGGGTGTGATTGCTCCACCCCGATACACCGACGTGCTGTGGTGTATACGGAGGAGTAATGCCGAGAGAGAATCTTATTCTCCTTTAGAATAATCCAGAAATCCCATGCTCAAGTATTCTCCTCCCCGATCACATCAAAGGACATAATACTTATACCCGTTTTGGTTCTCTACTTCTAACTCATATTCTGTGAATATCTCAAAAGGTTCGGACTTGTGTTTCAACAGGAACATATGTCTGAATCTTGAGAGATCATCAGAGAATGTAATGAAATACAAAGAACCGGTCTTGGCATGTGTAGACAGGAGACCTTCATACATCAACATGTATTATCCCAAAAGTTCACTAACTCTTTCTCTGTTTCCAGTAAACGGAGCTATGGTCATCTTGTTTCTGTGACATGACTGGCATGTTTCACAAGATGTAAATTCAAACTGATTTAAATATGCATCTTAATGTAACTTGAGCTAGTCGGGTCGCATTGATATGACCTAGTCTACAATACCTCAAGAAGGATTCGTTCATTTCTGAACTCTTCCTCTTGTGTGTGTTCTGTATACTAAGAACTATAGTTTGATTTAGAACGTCAATGCTTTTTGATAACGTGCCTGAACCGATCAACTTTTGATATAGGAAATGTTCAAAACATTATCCAACAATACAAAATTTTATCATTTTTTTACTAATAAAGAAACTGATATGATTTTGTATATCAGGTTCGGTATCTAATGACATTCGTTCAGAATCAATGTATTCTGGTAATACAGGGTGACAGTGACCAACAGACTTGGCTGCAACACTTGCACCGTTTTCTATCTCATGAAACTTATCACCCGTTCTCAGTTCTCTACCTGTCTGTAGCCCATGTAACAGATTACATATGTGGGATCCTGATCCAGTATCACATACCCAGGACGTAAAGGATACTGAGAAACAGTTCCCTGTAATGAACACACCCGAAGAAGATGCATCAATATGCACTTTCTTCGTTTAGGCGGCACGGGAAATCTGGTATTCCCCAAATTCCTACTCTGTCTTATAACATTTATAAGTTGGAGCGGGACCAACGTTCCCCAACGCAGTATAACAAGCGGGTTCGGTCAATTCACCCGTATTATTATCTTGATTAAGGCGTGATATGGTCGCTACCTGGAGAGAGAGAGAAGAAAACACTCTGCGTGTGTTCTTGCAAGATCAGATTGGTTACTATTTTATCTGATCAGGATGGCTCCCACTGTTTTTATCAAATCTTCCTTCAAACCCTAAAAGGAAAGACTAGCCGGGATTAATTACACGCTACAAGTTTGCCAATCTTTCAGCCAGGCCAGTGTCGGTACTTTGAGGGAGGTGCCCCGTGCTTTCGCACGGACCTAATTAAAGTAAACCTCGTTTTCCCAGAGGCGTAACCTCGTTGACACCTTTCTAGACACCTACTTGATCGGCTAATTGTAATGTGTAAAACTCTCCCAGGAGTAACAATTACTCGCAGCGGGTATCGGGATCCAACAGTCTCATAGAAGGTATGCAATCTCATTGCAAATTTCAACACTTGAAATTCCCGATAATATTTTGCCCCAAACGATCTATGACCTTGACAAGGTCAACAAACCATAGACCGTAAGTCAAGTTCAACCCGTCATTTCTTGATTGAATTAAACCCACTCGCACGACCCTTGACAAGGTCAACAAGGCCGTACGACTACCCTAATCCAATCGGCATCATATGCATAAACAGATAAATACTGGTCAGCTACCGCACACTGCGCCTTGACAAGGTCAACAAACGCAACACGAATACTAAGCAGGACTTATCTGAAATGACGGAGGGCTACGACAGGTTTTTCTGAAAACCTATTGCGTAATGAACTTGATATCGTTGTAGAATCAAATGATTTTAAAATGGAGTGTTTTTTAGGCTTTTCTAGTTTTGCTAAAGGGGTCACTCCCGGTGAAAGGATCGTCGGCCCTTTTCTCGTTGAATGAGGTGCAGGATATATCATATATATCACTATGCAAAGCAAGAACTATAGAAGCAATCAAAAGACAAACCGAGGGTTGTAGCATCTGCCAGTTATTGCTAAAGGGGTCACTCCCGGTGAAGGGATCTCGGCCCTTTCCTCATCGAATAAGGTGCAGGATGTTCTACAAGGAACACCGCGATGCAAAGCAAGAATTGTAGCTACCTGTTTTTGAAAATTCGATTCCACAACATCTTTTAGGTTTCTTTTTCTTTCATTAATCATATCAATGAAGTCCCATCATTTAAGTTCACCTAAACATCACAGATAAATATAACGTACACTTATGCCATCCGCATTCGCCTCGATGTCCCGTCTGCACCGTTAGGTTAGGTAACTAACGCCAGAGCGAGGCAGGGCTAGCGCGGGTGTAAAACATAAGCAACGTCTATATAATATATCATATATACTATATACAATATCTATCTGAACAAATCACATGATCACATCACAGATAACGCAGCAGAAAATATCATATGAAATATTGGATATACTAGGACGTCTGTGTTTTATTTTGAGCCTGTATAAAACACGGATTCCACGGTCGTGATGAATAGCCAATCCCACACCCCTAGACCCCTACGAGAGCGGCAAGCAACCCTACCAATTCTAGAGTTAGGAGACCCGGACTCGACTCCTCGAGATGGTCTCCCACTGGACCCTAAAACCCGGTTACTTGTGCTCCCCTCCTTGGGTCTATCCTAATGCGGAAAAGTAAATAATATACATCAACAGTGACATCTTCCGCAACCTGGAAGTGCCCCAATAAAAGAATATTACATACAAGTTTTTACATGAATGAAAAAGAAAAACACTCATCTCACATAAAACCCCCGGCTATTCAAACACGACGATCCAATATAACATATCCAGCAACACATAACATCACATGTCATCAACGTAAGTAAATATGCCCATCCCAATTGTCGTTGACATATAGCAACGAAACCGGCGATATCACATATTACACTTACGGTCACAGAAAAGAAAGTATAAAACTACAACAGTTGGAATCCGTAACCTTCTTAGATATCGCATGCCTAACAATTACAAACCCCGCATTTTAGTCTCATTATCGAAAACTCTTTTCAATATCAAGTCGGGCAATTCAACAAGATTCCCGACATCTAGAACGAATGCTCGTCGCAAACTTTAGTAGACGGCCGCACCCCCGAAACCGTCGACGAAGTCCACCAAGGCGGAACTCCGCTGCCGCGAGCACCCCAACGGATGCTTTCGGCGACGGGGTTCTCCTACAGTCACTTGGTCGGGGCTATGGGGCGTGGCTGTCTATTAAGTTTATCCGGCGAGTATTGGCGTACGCTACGTGATTGCGACGGACTTTTGATCACATCAAAATTCCGTGGCAACCGATCAAGTGAGACTAAACTGCTGTGTTTATAACATTCATATGTTATTGGTTCCAATTATTGTATCACATTCCAGATAAATAGAAAATGTTAAACTTTCCGATCGAACAATCAAATACCCAAGTTTTCCCGAAACAGCTCAACACATGAAATAAGTTTAAAAACATCCACTTCATGCCACAGTACCAACGGTCCAGCCGTAGAAGGGTCAAGCCAACGCCTCACATGTGGCACGCCGTACTGCCCCAAACCCTAAGGTTCAAAGGGCAGTTCAAGACGGTCACATAATCGAGTTAAGGTTTGTTGTCTTCTAGAGGGTCCATCGCGTTACTTGCACTACTTAGAACGTTCATAAACCCCGGAAAAATCCAACACTTGGAAATTTCTCGGCAGGGGAAAAATTGGGTTATTTATATCCGGTCGAACTTTTTAACATGTTCTAAAATTACCCGGAAAAACATAAACAAAGTTAAACAATCCGATCGAAACATCGAGTCCCCAAAACAACCCAGAAAACTCAACTGTTGAGTATAGATTAAAATTCCCATAAAATACAGGCATTACAGACGGGGATTACTGTACAAAGAACGTGCCCTAATTTAATATTATGGCCGCGGAGCCGCCGCTAAAGCCAAGGTGGCGCCGCGGTTCCGCGGCTCATTTATTGACTTATGGTCACGTGCTTCACAGTAACTCCTAGAAAACCCTGCTGAATTTTTTGGATATTTTTAATTCACAAAAATCACAGTTTTGAAAAAATTTACAGAGAAGGGTGTAGTTTAGGGTTTTGGGGTTCAATCGGGTTTCTAACTTCGTCTACACATCGCCTAAAGCTCTTGCTAGGCTCTGATACCACTGTAGGGTTCCTAGGCACTCCCATGAGGTTCCACAAGGCATCAACCATGCCAAAATCAAATTTTTCTATGTGCCTAACAACTCTATACAAGATCGTTAACTAGAGGTAAAGGCGAAAAACAAGCAAGTTAACAACTTAACTACAAGTGAAAGGGAGTACAACCTTTGTAGATCCGATCCTCCACTTCTTTAGCTCCATGATGACGTCCCTCCGCTGCGATCATCGGGATCCTGGACTCTAGCGTTGGTTTTATCGGAGAAATGAGCGGGCTAGGTCGTTGACGAAGATGATCTACGTCGAGGCGACTCTAATTCAAGCTCCATCTTCACTAGGTCATGAAACTTATGAAGAAAACACACCATACAACTTGGCAAGTGGTAGAGGATGAAGAAATAGGAAGTGGGTTCACTTTGGATTTGGATTTCTTACTTGATTTCATCACTTGAAAATTTTCAAGAAAGCTTTCTTCACTTCATCAAGAAGAAGAAGAAGAAGGAAAATGAAAATGAATTATTGTGAAAAGAAAATTCAAGTGAAGACTTATCATAATGCAACCATGGGTTAGTAAACTCATGTAGAGAGCAAACCATAGTTTAGGTAATGGTTAGGTCAAAAGAAAAAAACAAAATGGTTAAGACTTTTCAAAGAAGCTTGAAAATACCATGAAGCTTCTAGCAAATAACAAATAAAGCCACCATTTTGTTTTTACAAAATGAATAAAGAAAATAAAACCCTAACCATTAACTAAACATGGTGTAAATCATATACATGCCCAGTTTGCATGATCATCAATCATGATACATGCAAACTGGTGCACAAACATATATCATATATACAACTTGTGCATATCAAGTGAGAAAATCAATCTTAAGTGAACAATACTAGTCAATGTAAAGTAATATATCTGATATATAATTATACATTAAATCATTAAATCAACACTTGATTTAATAATCCGGTCATACAGCATATAACCGACTAATATCAAGTGTATCAATATATCGAATCAACATTTGATTCGTTAACCCGGCTATATCTTATATAACCGTCCGATGATACAAATCGCGAGAATAGAATTCAGTATCACATACTGGTATTATTCTCGGTACCGCACATATCTCATATGCGCTCCTATTTCATTTCGCTTGAGCCAGGAAACCTCTGTGTAGGACTCTAAAGACTCGTCAATACGCCGGCAGTAGGTGATGATCATATCAAACACCTACAAGCCGCAAGCGGTCTGCTAAACGTAACGGCTGTAGGGTGTTTTTCGTCACCCCATTGAGATGGGAATACGAGCGCGCTTGTTAGGCGCATTACAGATTCCCCCTGCCTAGGGTAGGCCGGGGTTTATTGATTGTGGGGATCCGAATCTCCGGCAACCGCGGACTAAGCTGCCGTTAATTACCCCTCGCATTTGGAGCGAAGGAACCTCCGATTAACGGGTTAAACTGGTCATGCGAACTCAATGTGCAGTATCGTGTTTTGAAAGGGTTTTGGAAATATCGGGGGGCCCCGTAGAGTTTTTACGGGGGTCCCGCTACCCGGATAGCGGGCTGGGGGTCAAGGGGGCTAGCAGCCCCCTTGCGGGGTGCGGGGCAGTGCCCCGTTAGAAATTTTTTCTAACGGAAGACAGTGTCGTGGAGTCTGTGTATGTTTTCCTCCCCCCCTTTTTTTTTAAAAGTGGAGCTTAATTTCAAAAGGGATTTTATTGTGGAGTTAAACTCCAAAGAATTTTAAATGGAGTTAAACTCCTAAAAGAATTTTATGCGGAATTAAATTCCTAAAATAGAACTTTATTGTGGAGTTAAACTCCAAAGAATATATATATGTATATATTTTAAAAAGGTTTAAACTCCGGAAGGGATTTTGTTGGGGAGTGCACGTAAAACGAGGGGAAAAGGAAACAAAATGGCGCCTAAAGGACGCTCGCACGGCAGGTGGGCGCCTTAATGCCCGGGGTCACGTGCGCGCACGTGACCGATGGGCGCCTTGGCGCCCCAGGGGTCACGTGGGCACACGTGACCGATGAGCGCCTTGGCGCCCCGGGGTCACGTGGGCACACGTGACCGATGGGCGTCTTGGCGCCCCAAGGGTCACGTGCGCACACGTGACCGATGGACGCTTTGGTGCCCCGGGGTCACGTGCACACACGTAACCGATGGACGCCTTAGCGCCCTGGGGTCACGTGGGCACACGTGACCGCGGGAAAAACCCGCGAAAAGGGAAGCCTAGCCCCTAGGCTGGGGAGTTGAACTCCCAAGGGAACTTTTGGAGTTGAACTCCTAACAGAAACAAATTTATGGAGTTAAACTCCAACAGAAATTAATTTATGGAGTTAAACTCCAGCAACTTTAGAAAGGAGTTAAACTCCTGGGGATTTATTGCTCTTCTTTTGAGCCTTAGGTCTGCCCAAAGTTAGATTTTTGGAGATGGGTCTCCTTCTTCTTGCTCCTGACCGGCGGGATCTTGGAGAAAAAGGGGATGGGTCTTAAAAGCCTCCCCTTTTCGAGATCTGATTGGAGATCCGAGCTCCCCTTCGTAGGTTTTGTGGTGGAAATCTACTTATTTTTAGAAAAGGAAGAGTTAAACTCTTGATTTAATTCAAAAGGAAAAAGAAGGTTTTAGAACCTTGAGGAAGGAGGAAGAGATCTCAGATCTAGAAAATTCTTGGAGAGAGAAAAAGTTGTGAGATAATTTCATTATCTTTGCCTTTATAGGCCATACATTTTACACATAGCCCCTTGGGCTTCACAAAATGGCATTTTGCCTATCCCATGGTTCAT
This sequence comes from Agapanthus africanus, assembly GCA_030015575.1. Taxonomy (NCBI): domain Eukaryota; kingdom Viridiplantae; phylum Streptophyta; class Magnoliopsida; order Asparagales; family Amaryllidaceae; genus Agapanthus; species Agapanthus africanus. The sequence continues at coordinate 504,605,450 of CM057337.1, forward strand.
GTGCCATTTCTTTTTGCATATAAGCCATGGGCTTTACAAAAATTTGGCTTTATGCCTATTTTTCTTACATTTATCCAAAAATAAAATAAGTACAACAAAATTGTTTATTACAAAATTTTTATCTTGGCGTGGGGGGAGGCCGGCCGCTTCATGTTCGGGCTCGACCCGGGCATGGGCCCACTCGGTCTGGGCTTGGGTCCACTTGGCTTGGGGTTGACTTGGATTTTGACTTGGTCAACCGGGGTGTAAATTTTTACCCCAACAAATTGCCCCCCATCAATAAATGCACACCACACATGTGGGTCGTGTGCATGAAATTGATGGATCTTCTTTCACGTGGAGGCGACTTGATTTGGTTCCCGCTTTTTGGGAAGCTGGCACTGCCCTTTTTACGACATGGACGGTCGTTGCTTGACATGTCTCCGAAACGGAGTGTCCGTGATAGACGTTTTCTCTGACCCGGAGTGATCTGGTTCCCGCTTTGTAGGAATCCTGCGCTGCCCTTTTTGCGACTTGGACGGTCGGTGCTGCCCTTTTTGCGACTTGGACGGTCGGTGCTGCCATTTTAGCGACTTGGACGGTCGGTGCTGCCCTTTTTGTGACTTGGACGGTCGGTTCTGCCATTTTTACGACTTGGACGGTCGATGCTGCCCTTTTAGCGACGTGGACGGTCGATGCTGCCCTTTTTGCGACTTGGACGGTCGGTTCTGCCATTTTTGCGACTTGGACGGTCGATGCTGCCCTTTTAGCGACGTGGACGGTCGATGCTGCCCTTTTTGCGACTTGGACGGTCGATGCTGCCCTTTTTGCGACTTGGACGGTCGGTTCTGCCATTTTTGCGACTTGGACGGTCGATGCTGCCCTTTTTGCGACGTGGACGGTCGATGCTGCCCTTTTTGCGACTTGGACGGTCGATGCTGCCCTTTTTGCGACTTGGACGGTCGGTGCTGCCCTTTTAGCGACGTGGACGGTCGATGCTGCCCTTTTTGCGACGTGGACGGTCGGTGCTGCCCTTTTAGCGACTTGGACCGTCGGTTCTGCCCTTTTTGCGACTTGGACGGTCGATGCTTGATTTGACTTGCTCTGCTTCTTGCAGTGTCAGGGGTAGACTTGACTTGCTCTGCTTCTTGCGGTGTCGAGATTGGATTCTGACTTGCTCCGCTTTTTGCGGTGTCGGAGTGAAAGTTGACTTGTTGATTTTGATTTAGGTTGACATCAGCATCGCTATACTGGAATATGGTACCAGGAGCGAATCATCATCTGTCATTTAGAGGATTTTGGGATTTTGGTTTTTGTTTGGCATCTGCATCGCTGCACTGGTATAATGCCAGGAGCAACTCATCATTTGCCCCGAGAGGATTTGGGATTTTTTTTTGGGACTTTGAATGTGGTCTCACCGGTAGGACTTGGGAGAGGTTGGGATTGTTTTACGCCCGTGGATTGTATACGGTTTTGCAGGATGTATGATCCAGACCGTAGGGCCGGAAAAATTTCAGGGCTTTGTTGGCGTCTGCATCGCTGGACTGGAATGTGGTACCAGGAGCGACTCATCATTCGCCGTTAGGGTATGGGATTTGGAATTTGGTTGGCGTCTGCATCGCTGCACTGGAATATAGTACCAGGAGCGACTCATCATTCGCCCTTTGGGGACTTAGGATTTGAATCTTTTTTTTTTTTTTGCATCAGCATTGCTGCACTGGAATAATGCCAGGAGCAACTCATCATTTGCCTTGGGAGGACTTGGGATTTGGGTTTTTGGTCGGCATCAGCACCGCTAACACTGAAGCAAAATGCCAGGAGCGACTCATCATTTGCCGTTGCCCGTTGGGGAACGATGGCTTAGGAGACAGGTTTGGGTCCCTATCACCTAAGGCTTTTCAATTTTATGGGCCGTGAGGGTCCCATAAAAGCATTTTCTCCCTACGAGTCGTAAGGATCCCGCAGGTGTATTTTCTCCTTGGGAATCGTGAGGATTCCTAAGTGTGTTGCTCCTTTGTGAGTCGTAAGGATCTTACGCAGGGGGTTTCTCCCCACAAGGTCGAGAGGACTTTGCGAGTGTATTTCATCTCTTTTCACGAGTTTGCGCCCTTTCGGGTTTTCACAGACTCGCCGGTAGTCCTGCTGTTTTTACTCACGGAGCCCTTTCGGGTTTTCATCCGTGCCCATTTTGCTTGTGGACATACCGTTTTTTTTTTTTGCGCCGCTGGTGGGACTTTAAAGTAGTCTCACCGGCAGGATTTGGGAGAAATAGGGGTCATTTACGCCCGTGGATTGTATACGGTTTTGCAGGATGTATGATCCAGACCGTAGGGCTGATGTGCTCAATTCGCCTGCGACTTGGAGCATTCACACGTAGTATTTCTTGAGATATCGGCCATTGATGGGTGGCATGGGCCTTTCTCCCTCGGCGCTTATTAGTTGGTAGGCTCCTCCGTCAAACACTTTCTCGATGACGTATGGTCCTTCCCAGTTCGGCTCGAATTTTCCCTTGGCATGTCGATTGGAGATGATCGGTCTTTTGAGGACCAACACCAATTCACCCTTCTTGAAAGCGCGGAGACGAGTTATCTTGTCATAGGCCCGTGACATTTGGGCTCGGTATAGCTCTAGATTTTGCTGCACCGCGAGCCTCTTTTCTTCGAGGGCATCAAGTTCTTCAAGTCGAAGGAGCACGTTTTCCTCTTCTGTCAACTCATGCTGAACGGCCATTCTTAAGCTTGGAACTTCGACTTCGAGGGGGAGGACCGCCTCCACTCCGAAGAGCAATGAGTATGGAGTGGACTGAGTTGGAGTACGGTGCGTGGTACGATATGCCCACAATGCCTCGTGAAGCTTGAGATTCCAGTCTCTCTTGTTAGCTGAAGCATTTTTCCTCAGGAGCTTGCATAGAGTCTTATTGAAGGCTTCGGCTAGCCCATTGGCTCTTGGATTATAGATGGAGGAATATCTCCAGTCTATCTTGTGCTGAGTAGCGAACCTTGAGACATTGAAGCTCTTGAAAGAAGGCCCGTTGTCAGAAATGATTCTTCTTGGTGTACCGAAGCGGTATAGAATATTATGCTGGAAGAATGTCAGAATATCTTTTGTCTTGACTTCTTTTAGCGGGACAGCTTCAGCCCATCTGAAGAAGTAGTCTGTCGCGGCCAGTATGAACCGGTGGCCTTTAGATGACGGAGGATCAATTGGGCCAACAATGTCGGTGCCCCAGACTTCGAAGGGCCACGACGCCACCGTAGGATGCAGCGGATTGGGATGCTTGTGAATGAAATCACCATGGATTTGGCAGATCTGACATTTCTTTGCATGTTCTCCGCAATCCCGTATCATGGTGGGCCAGTAATACCCAAGCCGTTTGATTTGAAGTCGCATCTTGGGGCCAGATTGGTGAGCACCGCAAACGCCCGAGTGAACATCTTTCATGACCTTTTGGGCTTCGGCCAATGACAGACACCTAAGCCAGAGTTGGTCGTATGACCTGCGGTATAACGTGTCATTTACAAACACGTATCGGAGAGCTCTTTTCTTCAGCTGAATCCTCGCAGATTTTTCTTCGGGCAGCTTGTCGTATCGGAGGTACTCTATGAAGGGTTTTCTCCAATCGGGCTCGTCTTGGATGATCGAAGCTTCTTCCGCAGGACTGCTCTTCTGTTCCGCGCTTTCCTCTTCTCGTAGAGAGACTGGGGGTAGAATTTGCCGGCTCCTGACTGTGATCAGAATTTCGTCCATGTCAGGCTCAGCCAGCTCCTTGGCCAAGCGAGCGAGTACATCAGCCTTTCCGTTCAACGCTCTAGGGACTCTCGTTAGTTCAATATGAGTGAACCGTTTCATGAGCTCCACCACTCGACCTCTGTACCGAGCTAACTCGGGTTTGTATATCTTATAGTCGCCGCTTACTTGGTTGACGACAAGCTGGGAGTCACCGTAGACTCGTAGCCGACGGATTTCCATTTCTACGGCAAGCTCCAAACCAGCTATCAAAGCTTCATACTCAGCTTCATTGTTTGTCCGAGGCTCGGTGAGAGCGAAAGAACGCTGTAGGGTTCCCATTGATGGCGTGGTGAACACCAATCCTATCCCCGCTTTTACCTCCGGTACGCTTGATCTGCCGGAGCTCCTTATTGATGAAGCCCCATCAAAGTAGAGCTCCCAATATGGCTCGTCTTCCTCGAGGTGCAGCACTTGTTCGTCGGGTAACTCACAATTTAGCGGCGATCCCTCTGGTATGGGATGAGCAGCGAGAAAGTCTGCAAGAGCTTTCCCTTTTACTGCTTTCTGGGGAGTATAAACTATGTCAAACTCGAGTAGCATAACAGCCCATCTTGCCATTCTGCCGGCTAGGCTCGCTCTGGTAATCAAGTGTTTGAGCGGGTCGACCTTAGAGATCAGCATAACCTGATGAGCAAGCAGATAGTGCCTCAGCTTCTTTACAGCAAATATCAGAGCCAGGCATTGCTTTTCGATTGGGGAATAGTTGTGTTCCGCCCCGACTAGAGTTCGACTGAGGTAGTAGAGGGCATTCTCTTTTCCCTCCTCATTGTTCTGAGCAAGGAGCGCACCAAGTGACTCATCTAGCGCGGCAGTGTAGAGAATCAGCGGTTTATTTGGAATGGGAGCGGCCAACACTGGAGGGTGCAACAAGTACTGTTTGATGCTTTCGAACGCTTCTTGACATTCGGCATCCCAGATAAAAGGAGCTCCTTTCTTCATGAGCTTTGAGAAGGGCCTACATCTCCCCGATAAATTTGAGATAAACCTCCGTATATAAGCAAGCTTTCCTTGAAAAGATCTTAGCTGCGTCAGACTCTTCGGAGGAGGCATCTCCATGATGGCCTTTATCTTTGATGGGTCAACTTCGATCCCTCGATGTCGAACTATGAAGCCCAGGAATTTTCCCGATGACACGCCAAAAGCGCACTTTAAAGGATTCATCTTCAGATCGTATTGCCTCAGTCTGGTGAGAACGGTCCTGAGATCTTGGATATGATCGGCCTTGGCTTTAGTCTTGACGACCAGATCATCAACATAGCATTCGATGACTTTATGGATTAGGTCATCAAAAATATTAGTCATTGCCCTTTGATATGTAGCACCTGCGTTTTTCAGTCCGAATGGCATTACCTTGTAGCAATATATTCCGATCGGGGTTCGAAATGCTGTGTGCTTCTCATCCTCAGGCGACATCTTGATCTGATTATATCCAGACGAGCCATCCATAAAGGTGAACAACTCGTAATTTGAGGTGTCATCGACCATCATTTTCATGACCGGTAGTGGGAAGTCGTCCTTTGGACATGCCTTGTTGAGGTCCCTGAAATCGACACAAACTCGGATCTGCCCATTTTTCTTCCTGACTGGGACTATGCATGCGATCCAGTCCGCATATTTCTCTTCTCTGATGAAGCCAGCATCGATGAGTTTCTTGGTTTCCTCGATGACCTTTTCTTCCAACTCCCTTCTCATTCTTCGAGGAGCTTGTTTGACTGGCTTAGCATCAGGAGATATAGCCAGCTTATGCACGGCTACCTCAGGGGAAAGGCCAGGCATTTCTTTGTATGTCCACGCGAAGCAGTCAACGAACTCACGCAGCAAGGCAATTATCTGCTCTTTCATTTCCTCTGACAAGAGCGAGCTGATGTAGGTCGGCCTTGGATTATCGGGCGTTCCTAAGTCAATCTCGGTTAGCTCGTCAAAGGTTGCATGTCCTCCATCTTCGAGCTCTTGAGGAGCTTCTTCTGGCTCGGCTATCTCGTCATCATCATTTGATCTTTCGCCAGCTTCACCAACATGGATCATGTAGCACGCTCTAGAATCAGGTTGAATGTAACCTATGCCCCGTCTATCTGGAATTCGTCCATCGATGAGTGGTCGGACCTGGGGCGGATGCCATAGCCCTTCGTAAAACTTTGCTTCGGACTCCGTTTGATATAACCGGCATCCGCACTTCTTAAAGTATTCCCGCATCTCGGGCGCATAGTATCTGGGATTGAGGACGGCTCTTATGCCTCTCTCATACGGAAGGCACGCGACAGACAAATCGTCCGGGTGCGCAACGGGGTTTGACCCATAAAACAAGATGCTCTTCTGTCCACTTTTCTTCCCGAGAACGTAGAAAGTTTTCAGCTGGTCCACGGTGGAGATTGATAATGCATCGAGCTCTTTGCACATTTGCTCTGGTACCCTTGTGACGGTTAGGGACCCTTCTACAACTTCAAAGGTCTCTCGTAGTTTCGCTTGTTGCATAGGGGGCCAATCTGCACAGCTGTTGCATGGCAGGTCCTCCTCTTCTGACTCTTCAGTGTCACTGCCAAGATGAGGGCGGACTTTGCTGCTAGATGGACCTTCAGTAACAGATTCGTCCGTATCGCTGCCGAAACGAGGGCGGGTTTTACGGAAGGACGGGCTTCCAGCGTCGGACTCATCAGTGTCGCTACCGAAATGTGGACGCACTTGAGCGTTTTTGCTTTTGAAAGTGACAGCCGGCGCAGATTTGCTTTTGAGTCTTGGGGCCGGTCTATCCTCAGTCAGTTGTGGCTTAGCATTTTGGTGGTTCATAAAGTACCGAGAATCTTCATACCTGACTTCATGCACACCGAACGGCTGGATGTCTCCGTCAATGCGTCTTTCTTCGCCATTTTTAGTATACTTCATGCATTGATGGAGAGTTGACGGAATGATGCCGTAATCGTGGAGCCACGGCCGCCCCAAGAGAATCTTATAAGACGTGTCGGCGTCGATCACGTATATCTTAGCTTCAGTTTGCAGATCCCCGAATTTGATTGGCAGAGCTATGGACCCCAGAACTTGCTGGCAATTTTGGTTGAAGCCTTGAATGACAATCTTTTCCCTTGACAGGTGTCGGACGTCCATTGATAAACTCTTCAGAGTTCGTAAGTTCATGATGTTCACTGAGGACCCCGGATCAATCAATATGCGATTAATTCGATCTCCGTCGCTGTACCCGGTCACGTAAAGCGGCCGATTGTGCTCAGCTGTTCCCAGTAGCAAGTCTTCATCCTTAAATGTGACTGCGGCGGCATGCAAAGCGTGCTGAGCTTCTTTCATATTAATTTCCGCGAAGTGAGCCTGATACCGCTCGGGGTTTTGTAGAGCGTGAATAAGAACATCTCTAAGCCCCTTAGATAGGACCAAGGCATCGTAGATGCTCAGGAGAGACGGAAGCTTCCGGAGATGTGCCAAGACATTATAGTCCACTGAGGAAGGACTTATGTTTTCATCAGCCGGTTCTCTGCCCTCTTCTTCATTAGCGACTTGTTTTTCCTTCCCTTTTGGGGCGTTGCCCTGATTTGGCGGTAGAGCCCTGCCGCTTCTGAGCTGGATTTGATTGGTCGTTGTGGCGAGCTCCTCATCCTCTTCGGGAAAACAAAGCTCCTCTTCCGAGTCGCTGCCAAGATGGATGGCGTAGCAGGTCACTACTGGGATCTCTTCATTGGAGTCTTCTTCTAACTCCTCCAGAATTTCAGCCGCTTGTACAGGGAAGAACTCATTCAATTGAATCAATGTTCTTTCCTTTTGTTCATATTCTTCAAGGGAATCGATATATTTTTGAATGGTCGATCTCCCTTCAGACTCTTTTTCGCGCCGAGCTGCACTTTTCCTCTTCTTGAGCTTCTTGGATTTTGAGCCTGATGGAGCCGCATTGGCGGCTAGACTGGTAGGCTTCTTCTGTCCTTCCCATTCCATCCTGGGCTCTTTCTGAAGCATCTTTAGCATCTTCTTCGTCTTATTAGATATGTGTGTACTCCACGGAGGCCGCGATGAGTCAGTTTCGTTTGTCAGGGCAGCAGATTCAGCTGTCTGCTCCCAGAAGGCTTCAATTTTTGTCTGTATAAAGTTGGCGGTTGCAACTTGATTGTTCACCAACACGCTTTTGGACAGCTCGATCTCTCCAGCCTTGTACTGCTTCTCAACCCAGTCGTTGAAGATATAGCAATCCTCGATCGCATGGCTCACTACTCGGTGGTACGGGCAATACAGGGGATTGTCGGTCATTTTTGCTTCTTGGGGTCTTTTCGACTCCGGCAATTGCAGGCCGTTGTTCAAGGCATCTTTAAATATCTTGCGGACCTTGTCCCTTCTGAAAGAGTAAACCTTGTTCTTTTTCTCCTCTAGGGAAGGCCCATCTCCTCCCAGCAATGGCTTTCGAGACCGGTTGGTTTTGGATTCGCCCGCCCTTCGCTTTTCTTCATTGTCGGAGGCATTGAAGACATTGGTACTGCTGGAACTCCCGCTTCTACGGTTGTCGTCCCGCTTGCTTTTCCAAGTTTTGTCTCTCTGAGAATCCGGCGGGGACTCTTGCTTCGAGCGTTCCAGCATTTGGACTTTCTTGGTTAGCTCCTGAAATGTCTTGAGACCCGCTGTACACAAGAATGGGACCATCCAATTGCTGAGGTTCCCAATGAGAAGACTGACGGACTGGTCCTGCTCCAGCGGCGGTTCTCACTTGACCGTGAGATTACGCCATCGGGCGATAAAGTCAGTGCTGCTTTCATTCTTCCCCGGCTTGGTCCTCACAAGGTCGGCAATGGAGATTTTATCACTGACACTCATGAACCTTTGCCGGAACAGAGACTCCATTTGGGCAAAGGTAATGATGGACCCGTCTGGTATGCTTGCGTACCAGTCGAAAGCGACACCGGTTAGGCTGTTGACAAACCGACGAAGAAGGAGCGCGTCATTGCCCCCTGTATTTCCGCACGACGCTTTGAAGTGGGCGACGTGCTGATTTGCATTCCTCGTTCCATCAAATCTTCCGAACTTAGGAATGACGTAGCCGCTTGGGAACTCAATCAGATCGTACTGCGCGGGGTATGGCCGTCCACTACTGCCGATTTCTTTCTGAGCTTCAGCTTCGGCCACCAATGTTTTAACCTTGCTGGTGACCAAATCCATTATCCGATCCTGTGTTAGCGGGATAGTGCTATCTGGGGCCAAGGCGTCCCCAGAAGCGGAGTGTGGCCGGCTTTCATCTGGCTCGACCAGTCTTGGACCCGAAGGAACAGGCATTGGCTGCCTCGGATTGTCATCACCCGGCTGATTAGTAGCGGCTTGTGCTTGATTAGGAGGTGCTCGAGCAATTTGAGCGGTAAGCTGCATCACCACGTTCGTTAAGTCGTCAATCTTCGAGTAGAGCTTGGCCATCTCTTTATCTTTGCTCCTGAGCTGTTTTCGAAGCTCTTGAAGCAGCTCTTGTTCCGCAGTCCTTGGGCGGAAAGTCGGCTCCTCCTCGCTGTCCGAGCTTGACTCTGCATGGACCGAGGGGTCTTTCTGCCTATCATCCTCATCGAGAGGGTTTTCTTCATCCAGCGGGGGTGGCTGTTCTTGGGCAGCGGCAACCACATTCAGGCTAGATTGGGCTTGGGATGTGGTAGCCCCATCCTTGCTTTTACTGCGAAGGTTGTCGCTGGGCCGCCCGCCCGCCATATAGACCGTATGGATGATATATCCGGCCGTCTTTCGGTCATTGGCGGCTGATTTCACGGATCGCTTTCTTGACCCCCTTGCTTCGGTAGCTGGTAGTCGATTGAAGGCGGCTGGCCTAACTAGGTTCTTGAATGGTGCTGGCGCTTCTTTTCTGGGTTTGCCCCGCTGCTTTCGTGCGGCACAGAGTGCTTGATAGACTCTTGAAGAGACCGTGTCATACTTCTTCTGTTGGGGCCGGGACACGTCTCTTTGTGGCACTGTTCGGACCGCTGTCTTCTTAATTCTGGCGGTCATGGCGTTTTTCTGAACCCACTTCAGAGGCTCGAAGGAATTGCTGATTCTTACGTCCGACTCAGCCGTCGTCGCGGGGAAACCCTGCACTTGGAACTTCACATGGTTCCATTTGGCCGAAGCCTTGGCCCTCTTGTTGGCTCGATACCTGAGCCGCTTCTGCCTTAACTTTTCTGTTCTAAGCACCTGGCAGACTTCAACTCTTTGGGAAGACGTCGCAGACCGGGCGATGGAAGGCCTTGGAGATACGCTCGATTGTGCATTTGTTGGAGTAATCGCGTGAGCTCATCCGCAACATTGGATGTTGCCCTTTGTACCGGAGTTCTTGCCCCCCGCTGGAGCACCAGAGAATCGTTCACACACCGTCTTGAGTTTCGGTTGTGGTGCCTTGGCGATCACGACATTCGGCCTCTTGCCCCCCGAGACCGGCTTGGCTGCCTGTTCCGCCGGGATCTCCGCCAGATGAGCGCTCCCGGCAGGGTAGATGATGACGGAGCCAAACTGGCGGGGCGGTTCCTCCCACTGTCGACTGAGGCTCGCGGGGAGAACCACACGAGCGTTGATCTTGACCACGTACGGAATCGGGGTCACGTTGGAAGCTGAGTTCGTCTTGGGAGACATTGTCGTCGAAATTTGATTGCTGCACGAAAAGAAAACATCATTTCAGTATAGGCAATCGATATGTGTATTGATTGAGTTCGCATGAACGTTTAACCCGAAATATGGGAGGAGAGATTAGTCCCACCGGGCGTGCCAGAATCTGTAGGGTGTTTTTCGTCACCCCATTGAGATGGGAATACGCGCGCGCTTGTCAGGCGCATTACAGATTCCCCCTGGCTAGGGTAGGCCGGGGTTTATTGATTGTGGGGATCCGAATCTCCGGCAACCGCGGCTAAGCTGTCGTTAATTACCCCTCGCATTTGGAGCGAAGGAACCTCCGATTAACGGGTTAAACTGGTCATGCGAACTCATTGTGCAGTATCGTGTTTTGAAAGGGTTTTGGAAATATCGGGGGGCCCCGCAGAGTTTTTACGGGGGTCCCGCTATCCGGATAGCGGGCTGGGGGTCAAGGGGGCTAGCAGCCCCCTTGCGGGGTGCGGGGCAGCGCCCCGTTAGAAATTTTTTCTAACGGAAGACAGTGTCGTGGAGTCTGTGTATGTTTTCCTCCCCCTCCTTTTTTTAAAAAGTGGAGCTTAATTTCAAAAGGGATTTTATTATGGAGTTAAACTCCAAAGAATTTTAAATGGAGTTAAACTCCTAAAAGAATTTTATGCGGAATTAAATTCCTAAAATAGAACTTTATTGTGGAGTTAAACTCCAAAGAATATATATATGTATATATTTTAAAAAGGTTTAAACTCCGGAAGGGATTTTGTTGGGGAGTGCACGTAAAACGAGGGGAAAAGGAAACAAAATGGCGCCTAAAGGATGCTCGCACGGCAGGTGGGCGCCTTAATGCCCGGGGTCACGTGCACGCACGTGACCGATGGGCGCCTTGGCTCCCCAGGGGTCACGTGGGCACACGTGACCGATGAGCGCCTTGGCGCCCCGGGGTCACGTGGGCACACGTGACCGATGGGCGCCTTGGCGCCCCAGGGGTCACGTGGGCACACGTGACCGATGGGCGTCTTGGCGCCCCAAGGGTCACGTGCGCACACGTGACCGATGGACGCTTTGGCGCCCCGGGGTCACGTGCACACACGTGACCGATGGACGCCTTAGCGCCCTGGGGTCACGTGGGCACACGTGACCGCGGAAAAAACCCGCGAAAAGGGAAGCCTAGCCCCTAGGCTGGGGAGTTGAACTCCCAAGGGAACTTTTGGAGTTGAACTCCTAACAGAAACAAATTTATGGAGTTAAACTCCAACAGAAATTAATTTATGGAGTTAAACTCCAGCAACTTTAGAAAGGAGTTAAACTCCTGGGGATTTATTGCTCTTCTTTTGAGCCTTAGGTCTGCCCAAAGTTAGATTTTTGGAGATGGGTCTCCTTCTTCTTGCTCCTGACTGGCGGGATCTTGGAGAAAAAGGGGATGGGTCTTAAAAGCCTCCCCTTTTCGAGATCTGATTGGAGATCCGAGCTCCCCTTCGTAGGTTTTGTGGTGGAAATCTACTTATTTTTAGAAAAGGAAGAGTTAAACTCTTGATTTAATTCAAAAGGAAAAAGAAAGTTTTAGAACCTTGAGGAAGGAGGAAGAGATCTCAGATCTAGAAAATTCTTGGAGAGAGAAAAAGTTGTTAGATATTTTCATTATCTTTGCCTTTATAGACCATACATTTTACACATAGCCCCTTGGGCTTCACAAAATGGCATTTTGCCTATCCCATGGCTCATGTGCCATTTCTTTTTGCATATAAGCCATGGGCTTTACAAAAATTTGGCTTTATGCCTATTTTTCTTACATTTATCCAAAAATAAAATAAGTACAACAAAATTGTTTATTACAAAATTTTTATCTTGGCGTGGGGGGAGGCCGGCCGCTTCATGTTCGGGCTCGACCCGGGCATGGGCCCACTCGGTCTGGGCTTGGGTCCACTTGGCTTGGGGTTGACTTGGATTTTGACTTGGTCAACCGGGGTGTAAATTTTTACCCCAACAACGGCCACCCGGGTATTGAGCGATCAGAAGATCAACGAACAAGCCCGCTCACACTCCTGTGAATCCAACCAGTAACACTTACCGTACAGTCCGGTCTGATCATCTGATATGTCACATATCTTGCCTAGGGGTGGTAAACGTCAGACCCCAGTAGCTCGATAAGTCGTGTCGATATGTGGTCTATAACAGTTTGAGATACTACTGATAACACTTACCAGTAAATCTCAGCAACCCTGGCCAGAGATTTCCGGTTATAGCCAATCGAACACAACGCAACATCAACTCCCTATACCGGGAGAGATGAATCCCCTCGTATCGCTCATTGCCTCCATGTGAATCGGGACTATACCCAAAAACCACCGTTTTGCACGCCCTCTTGGACGTGGTAAGGTGGAAATCAAAGCACAGTGGGAATCACACAAGACTCTATGACGATCTCGGGTCTACAGACTAACCTGTACCAGTGTCACCAGAGAACTGCCATCTGACGTAAGGTATAATACCATCTGAGAGTTCTCGGCGAGTCCGCCCAGTATACCCAGTCTCCACTGAGCACCCGTATATCATCTTTGATGTCAAACACCAATGGATATGGGATCATCCATCGCCCATTTGTATGGGTCGAGAAGGTATACGCTAGTCTACTCTGGTATATCGATGCCCCGTCTCGATACACCCACGACTAGGGACCTTGAAGGATGTACTTATGGACTACCATGTCCTCACTAGTATGATCCGCATCATGGTCCAGGTAGTCAAGTACACATCCTAAGGGCTTTACCAACATGTAACAGAGAGACAATCAGTGTACACGTTAAGGTAAAGAGCAACCATATAGCATACTATCATGTCGAGCAAGAAAGTCCTCCCTATATATGTCCAAGCATCCACTACAATATACATCCTATGTATAGTAATGGCCTCTACGGCATACATATAACTAACAAAGTAAACTCGTGACGGATCACAAGGATACCCCTCACCTGTATATACATACCTGCATCCGCATTCCGACTGAATGCGAATACGATGAGACTAAAGTAATCCAACAAATCTAATACTAGGATCCGGCTTAAACCAAAGCTCACTAGTATGATCCGCCCGATCATGATCCGTGCACTACTGCACGTATATGATCGGATCCTGCTATATATCATACAGCCTCTACAACGTTTCGCCCGAAACTTGAGAAACTGTCTGTGGGGGACTCTAAAGACTCGTCAATATTTTGGCTGTGGATTTAACCACTAGCTCGTCAGTGGTACTAGCTGTACGTAACGGGCTACCAGGTATTGACCAAAAGGGAGGTCGATGAGCGAACTCATCCTGACACCCTACTGAGCCTGTCAGTGATAATATCCGTACAGTCCGGTCCGTTCGTCTATGAGCATTGCATGGCGGGCCTAAGGGGTTGGTAAAAGTCAGACCCCCAAAAGCGGTACAAGTCGTGTCGGAGTGTAGCCCAGAACACCTTAAGATACTACTGAAATACCTACCAGTAAATCTCCTGCCTTGGCCAAGGACTTCGTGTAATGGCTCTCCTAGACACAGCGCGATCTCATCCCCAATACTGGGAAAGACGAAACCCCTGCCGATCCGCCCACTATCTCTATATGGCTTAGGACTGTGCCCAACTAAAATCTGTTTGCACGACTCCTTTGAGCCGTGGTAGGGTAGTAATCAAAGCACAGTGTGAACTCACACGAGACAAATGACGATCTCAGGTCGATGAACTAACCTGTACATATGTGACCAGGGAACTGCTATCTGACGTCAGGTATAATACCAACTAGCATGCTCTCGGCGAGTCCTGTCCGGTGTACTCATAACCCAATGAGCACCTGTATACATCTTAGGTGAACCAACTGACACCAATGGCTTGTGAGACCGGCCACCGCCTCTCGTCGGGGTCTCGACTGTATACACTAGTCTACTAATGGAGTATCGATGCCCAGTCTCGAAACTCCCACGACTAGGGATCACTTTAAGGATGTGCTTATAGACTACCCAACTCTCACGTATATGATCGCCATCATACCGCTGGTAGTCAAGCAAGAATCCTAAGGGCTCTATCAATGTGTAATAGCGACCTATAAGGTCACCTAAAGTAGTCCACGATGATAAAGATAAACCAGATAGCATACTATCATCTTGAGTAAGACTGTCCTACCGGTATAGGTCCTCCCTCAATCATTGCAATCACGTGCCTGTGATCCAATAATTGACTCTGAAGGCACTATATCCAACAATCTCTCACTTGCACTCAAGGCTAATTATTGCGATGTCGCATACTCACAGCCCGTGTGATACCGAACACCCAACTCCTCTACTAATCAGTCTCACAAAGCCCGTTTGTGAAACTATTGCGTTCGAGGAATAGCCTCAGTGAGTGGATCCGCTCTGATGTTTCTTTCTATGTCTCTTTTTTTCTCAAGTTCGCGGAGAAAGCCATCTCCCGAAATGAGCAATACCTGTCTTAGAATATGTCTGGATATCTGATGGGACCTAAATCCAAACTTCTTAGACTGTATCGTCAACTGAAATTAATCAGTATCCTGCACCACACCTCCCTCAGTATCCGATTGGACCACCTGTCCAAAGTACTGCCCCTCGTCAGAGGGAAAACTATAACTCTGACAGTCACTCTACCATCCAGGTCACCTTGGAAGCCTGGAATGATAACCGTCCCCAGAAAGAGGCTGTCGTTATCATATCCCTAGAACATCCACTTATGTTCTAAAACTTCTTCCGAACGTTTCTCCAGGATAGGATTAATATCAACTTATTGCATCTAGTGCAAAAAACAACGTCTGGTGTGGTACTTGACATCTCATGATTGACTCAATTGCCTAAGCAAGTGATCTGCCAATCATGCACATCCCTCTCCCCTTTAGTCTTTAAGACACCTTTAGAGAGGGTGACTCCATCACCTGCAGGTACACCACCGTGACAGGAGTTGTCCATTCTAAAACACCTTTAAAATGCTGTCTAAGTACCCAGATTGGAAAACTACCCAAATCTAAATCTAAAACCATAGATCTAGTAACCAGAATATCTGATATAATATCCATATCCTATGTGGAGAAACCACTGTGTGACAACCAAAGTATAACCAACCGTAGTATAGAAATTTCTCTTCCTACTCTGTGTATGTCATCCAAATACCAGGACATCACACCTGACTACCTTCTTAACAGATCCATCCCCTATTTTGATGAAGTCAAACCTATGACTGTCACATCAGAAATAGATGATCTATCTCCGCTATGTCTGCTTTAGTCCATAAATAGACATAAGCTACTTGTCCACTATGCTTTCGCTGCTCCCACTGACTACGACAACCCTCTGGCAGAGTCATATACACGTATACTTCTGAAGCCAGTTCAGAACGATGCTATACTTATCCTCCTGCCGGGTCTCATAGCCTGGAACAACAGTAGTGTCAAGTTTGGGTAAACAAGAACCTCCCTGTCACCGTCCTTGAGCATGCCGAAATACTTCTCGAGTGCCTGAGGTTACCCACTATATCTGCGGAGTGGCTAATGGAGTGTCAAACCAGATTGAATCTTTAGGTCGTATTAAATTTTCAGTAATCGTTTGCAGTTCTGTAATCACTTCCAGTTCTACCATACTCCCACTACTGTTTTCTGAAAAAATCCATTTTTACTAAAACTGTGGCGAGTCAAGAACAATATCACTATTGATCTTCCACATGGTAGAAAGTTAACCCTCGTCATAGCCCGGGTCAACCCACAAACTTCCATTACCGAAACGTGCCTTGAGTTATCCAGAGTCTGATTTTAAGCATAAGCCGGACAACTCCCCGTTCCTTAACATTGTTTAGATATGAACTATTCTATATCCAATATAGAAACAGAGGCACTGATATAATTGGAACCAGATTCAAATCATGCAGTTGTCTCCAGTGCATGTCAACGAAATGGAGAGAGACCGATCATCATTACTCAACTTAGGAGTGCTTCCAATTATGAGTAACCTGAAAGAGAAGCAAGTTTTCTTAATCATTACTATCAACTGAATACCATACACAAGTATCTACATCTTCGATCACCTTGAAGAATCCTGATAATTGCAATACCTGGTTCTCTACTTTATTCTTATACCTATAACTTCTCAAAACTTAGACTTTGCATCTCTACGAAACACATATCTGAGAACAAGAGAAATCATAAGTAAACAGAATATAGTACGAGTACCATCCCCTCTGTCCTCATGGACACTGGACAACATACAATACTCTGTATAAGTCCCCTGAGTCTAATAACTCATTCCCTGTGTGTCGTAGGTTGAAAACTGTACTTATGGTTAAGAAGAATTACACCGCTGTTTAATGCTCCTTACCTAACCATCCACTGATATAGGTAAATGTCATGGACATGATTTCAAAAAGTTATATCTCACTTTATAAAAATAAACTTACAGATATATCAATTTGAAATTGGTGCATAACAACGGATATTCAAAATCAAATATTTGCCGTCCAGCAAACAACCCAGGCGATTTCCTCAAATATCACCAATTACAACGAATCCCGATATAATGAGGATGATCACCCAATTCCCAATAACTTACTCCCACTCATCATCTGTAAAACCATACAGATGTAAGAATCAAACCTGGTAAATACATACCCTGGAGCAAGGACTAATTGGGAAATCAGTTTTCTTTTAACAATACACAGTGAAACTGAAACATATAAATGTTTCGAAAGGGTATCCGGGTATTCTTAGTAATGCCTCGTCTATTATCAGATTCACAACTGTAACCGTATATTTCTTTGCCATCTCTCCAAATCCTTTTATATGTCTTTAGTCATTACCTTCTGCACACCCCTTTAGGCCAAATGGTTTTCTTCCTTCCCTACCGTTCGGCACCAGCCTATGGTTTGGAACAAGACTATCCAATAAGCATAATGGGTGTAATCTCCTAATCCTAGGAGTACTCGTAACCCGAGAGAAGGTAAAGATAAAAGTCAACTGAATAAACCTTATTCCTATTTCTCCTGAACCAGAATCCATCCCCGAACTGGAACAAGTTCCTTCGAGTTCGTATATAACCATACGATGGAGTATCCAAAAAACTGTGGATCTTTGTAGTGATACGGAGTGTTCTGGAGAAATACAAAGGTGATGTAGGATTGGCGAAGAAATACTTGGTTTGGTCGTGAATAGCAGTCGTAATTTACTTTGCCCTCTTACTAATCCCTTTATTTGTCTTTACTTAATACCTTCTGTATACCTTTTAGGCTAAATGGTTTTCTTCATGCCCTACCGTTCGGCACCTGCCTATGGTTTGGAAGATGACTATCCAATTAGCGTAATAGGTGTACTGTCCTAATCCAAGGAGCACTCGCAACCTGAGAGAAGGTAAAAGGAAAAAACAACTGAATAGTCCTATTCATTTTCTCCAGAACCAGAAACCATCCTCGAATCAGGAACAAGTTCCTTCGAGTTCGTATATAACCATACGATGGTTTTATCCAATGGAAGTGGATGTTCGTAGTAATACGGGGTGTTCTGGAGAAAAGGGTAAAAGTAGGAGTGGCAATGAGGTATGCAACTCTGATAATCCAAAAGCCAGTGTTTTAAGAAAGTTCGGTTAACTTGGTCACTGAGTCATAGTCAAGGGTCGGGTCATGGTCGCTGCCAAAGAGAGAGAGAAAAGAAACACTCAGCGTGCACTCTAACCTAGATCAAAATGGTTATCAATTTATCTAATCAGGAAACCTCCCACTGTATCGTCAAATTCTCCTCCAAACCTGAAAGAAGAATTAGTCCGGATCACCCGAGGAGTAAACCAACTCATCAGTGGGAATCGAGATCCAACTATCATCGCATGATAATGTGATGGAATCCACTCACATTATCACACTCCAGAAGGTATGCGCATATCTGGCAAGTTTCAGTTTCTTTAGAAACTCCCGATGTGATTTTTACCCCATGCTCTTATGACCTTGACGAAGGCCAACATATCATAAGTCACATGTCAAGTTCTACCCATCATTATCCAGGTTAATTTGAACCCACCCATACATACCCTTGACGAAGGCCAAAATAGTAGTACGACTGTCCCAAACCAACGCATCTATCTATGCAGTAGATAAGTAACAAATAGCTACCATACACTATGCCTTGACGAAGGCCAACATACATAGCATGAATACTAAGTGCTACCTTCCTGAAATGACGGAGGGCTACGAATGGTTTTTGGCGAAAAACCTTTAATGTAATGAACTTGATATCGTTGAAGGAACCGGATAGCGTTTTATAAATATAGTGGCGAAAACCTTTGCTAAAGAGGTCACTCCCGGTGAAGGGATCTCGGCTCTTTCCCCGTAGAATGAGGTGCAGGATATTCCAACTGAATACCCCAATGTAAAGCAAAAAGTAATCGACTATAGTGAAGTTATTACCCTGACGCAAACTTCTGTCCAAGGGGTCACTCCCGGTGAAGGGATCTCGGCCCTTGCCTCGTCGACTGAGGTGCTGGATATTCATAACCGAATACCACTGTGCAAAACAAAAGAGAACGTCCTTGTAATAACAGCTTTTTTTTGGAAAAAAAATGTTCCAACAACATCAAACAGGTTTGTTTAGCTTGCATTGATCCGAATCAATGCAGTCTTATCAATTAATCACACCACAAAAGAACGAAAATATGATGTACGTATATGCCATCCGCATTCGCCATTGGGTCCCGTCATCACCCGTTAGGTTACTTAACTAACGACAGAGTGGGACTGGACTAGCGCGGGTGTAAAACATATACAACATCTTCTAGTATATGTATCAATATATAATATTCGCTCATGGCGTGATAAAATGTAACATCACAGAAATGCAATAAGCATCACAGAACAATACAGATAATCTGGGATCCCCGGGTTTCATAGAGCTGCTACTGAAACCCGACGTTCTCCTGGTCGTGTGGATAGCTTGTGCAATGAAATCCTAGACCCTTACGGGTGCGGCAAGTTACCCGCCAAAACCTGAAGCGAGGCAGCCCCCTTCAACAAAGTGAATGGACCACCCAGCACTTCACGGAATCCGGTAACTTGAGCACCCCTCCTTGGGTCAACCTGTACCCCCTACGAGTGCGGTGAATAGCCCGCCAATTCTAGAGTGAAGTCCCTTCCATCTCAAAGCCATGAGATGCGAGCCCGTTGCCCTCTAGAACCCGGCTATCCGTGCACCCCACCGCGGGGTAATCCTAGTACAGAAAGTAAAATATATATACAATGGGTACATCGACCTCAGCCCGGTCGTGCCCCAAAAGAATAATATACAAAGAGGCAGTGATGGCAGTCCACATGTCGGACGCTCGCCCCGCAATATCAAATGTACAAATACAACCAAACTGTACTACTATTGCCCCAGGCTATCCACCATGACAAATCCACAACATCACAGCACAACACAGAACATCAACGTGAATGTCACGTTCGCAAATTCGTCTAAAAGGGCTATAGCAATTAGGCAAGATTTACCGATCAAATGACATTCACGGTCGCAGATATAATGTAAATATTATGAACTAACATGTTTAAAATTTTCGATCGACAAAATTTCCCCGAAGTGGGCCCCAAGTACAACTGCAACACTCAAAATAATCTGGGCCAAAAATAAACATTCCAGAAACCTCATTTCCAAGAAAACAACCACTGTAGAAATTTTGGAGCAGAGAGGCCACTAAATGGCGGCGGAACCGCGGCCAAAACATGGGTATGGTCGCGGTTCCGCGGCCCTACTGTAGCATCTGTTGGAGATAGTGCCCTCAGAGTCAATTATTAGGTCACAGGTACGTGATTGCAATGATTGATGGAGGACCTATCCCGGTAGGACAGTCTTACTCGAGATGATAGTATGCTATCTGGTTTACCTTTATCATCATGTACTGTTTTAGGTGACCTGACAAGTTGCTATTACACGTTGATAGAGCCCCTAGGATTCTTGCTTGACCACCAGCAGTATGAGGGCGATCATATAAGTGGGAGCTGGGGTCTATAAGCATATCCTTAAATGGTTCCTAGTCGTGTGAGTTTCGAGACAGGGCATCGATACTCCAGAGTAGACTAGTGTATACAGTCGAGACCCCGACGAAGGGCGGTGACCGGTCTCACAAGCCACTGGTGTCAGTTGGATCACCTAAGATGTATACAGGTGCTCATTGGGTTATGAGTACACCGGACAGGACTCGCCGGAAACATGCTAGTTGGTCATATACCAGACGTCAGATGGCAGTTCCCTGGTGATATGTGTGCAGGTTAGTTCATCGACCTGGGGATCGTCATTTGTCTCGTGTGAGTTCCCACTGTACTTTGATT
Organism: Agapanthus africanus; assembly: GCA_030015575.1. Taxonomy (NCBI): domain Eukaryota; kingdom Viridiplantae; phylum Streptophyta; class Magnoliopsida; order Asparagales; family Amaryllidaceae; genus Agapanthus; species Agapanthus africanus. Next base: position 504,626,124 of record CM057337.1, read on the forward strand.
ACTACCCTACCACGGCTCAAAGGAGGCGTGCAAACAGGTTTTAGTTGGGTACAGTCCCGAGCCACATGGAGGCAGTGAGCGTATCTTCAGGGGTTCGTCTCTCCCGGTATTGGGGGTGAGGTCGCGCTGTGTCTAGGAGAGCCATTACACGAAGTCCTTGGCCAAGGCAGGAGATTTACTGGTAGGTATTCCAGTAGTATCTCAGGGTGTTCTGGGCTACACTCCGACACGACTTGTACCGCTTTTGGGGGTCTGACTTTTACCAACCCCCTAGGCCCGCCATGCGATGCTCATAGACGAACGGACCGGACTGTACGGATATTGTCACTGACAGGCTTAGTAGGGAGTCAGGCTGAGTTCGCTCACAGACGTCCCTTTTGGTCAATACCTGGTAGCCCGTTATGTATTGGCTTATACCTCTAACGTGCTAGTGGTTAAATCCACAACCAAGGTGTTGATGAGTCTTTAAAGTCCCCCACATTCAGTTACTCAGCTTTCGGGCGAAAGGTTGTAGAGGCCGTATGGAGATATGGCAAGGTCCGATCATATACGTGCGGTATTGCACGGATCAGGATCGGACAGTTTGTACTATAGGCCGTATGGTTATATGGCAGGGTTCGATCAGATACGTGCGGCATTGCACGAATCAGGATCGAACAGATATTACTAGCCGGCTTTGGTATAAGCCGGATCCTAGTATAGTACAGTGTAGACTTTGTCTCATTGCAGTTGTATTTCGGTCGGAATACAGATGCGGGTGCGTATGCACAGTATCGGGGTTTTCCTGTAATTTATTACGGGACCAGTTTTCTGGAGTTGCCAGTTTGCTTTTCGTTTCGGCCGATTTCCTTTGTATCGTTCATAGGCCGAAGATTGGTGGAGGAGGGCTTATTTGCATTGTTGCAAATAAGTGGTTGTGGAGGGGGTCTTTGCATTTTTGTTGTATCATGATGGTTTCATGATGGAGCCCATCCCTTGACCTTCCATGCTTCATGATGGCTTGACTTTTGCTTTCATGGTTGTTGATTGAGTGTTGGGTTTTGTGGTGATCATTTGACTTTTCATCATCACTCACTTTCCACCCACCCCCTTGTCTTTGTTCTCTCTCTCTCCAATCACACATGGGGGGGCCGGCCATTCCTAGAGAATGGATGGGATTCATTTCATTTGGTGTGGAATTTTGGTTTCTTGAGTTGAGAAAAATCCCTACAACTCCCTCTCCAAAAAGGTTCACTTCAATTCCTCCAAAAAGGGCAACTCCATAATCCCAAAAGAGACACAAGTTCTACACAACATTCTACAGCAAATCTTGGGCACGTCGACTAGCCAGCTTCGTGCCCGAGTTGTCTCGGCATTGAGGTGGGAGCCCGTAAAAGAAGTAGGCGATGTGGTGCACTTCCGGCGACGAGGTGGAGACCGGAGCTTCCGCAGGAGATCGGGACGGCGACGAGAAGACCGGAGGACTTGGATCAGTCGGTATATCTCTATTCCCTATCTTGTCGTTAGCTAGGACTAATTAATGGTTCGATCCGGGTATTAGTGCGCGGCGGTTTGCCAGTTCAAGAAAAATTAAAGTTTATCACCGCTTCCGCATTTGGCCGTCGGATTGACGGCCGGGGCGCCGCCGTGCACTTACAGTGGTATCAGAGACTCGCCATTAACTTAGTCTAGCTTTGTGTAATGTGTTTTGCATTTCCGATCGACCAAAATTCCAAAATCTACATTTTTGTTAGCATCAGTTTCTGTTGAAATTTTTTGGTCTCCAAAAATTTTTCAGGTTGTAAAAAATTGATGTACTGGAAAATATAAGAGTTCTGTGAAAATTCGATGAAGTGTCTCCACTGTAGGAGTGCGGAACCACGGCCAAACACCCCTTTGGGCCGCGGTTCCGCCGCACACTATTGGATTCACTGCACCAAATTTTTACAGAGGCTTTCTGGGGTGAAAATTGGGGTTTTGGAATATTAATATTGGGCCCAGAATTTCCTGATCTGCTACAGTAGTACTTGGGGCCCACTTATTATAATTTTGATTGATCGGATATTTTAAACACATTATTTCACAGTATTTACATTATATCTGCGACCGTGAATGTCACTTGATCAGTAAATCCGGTCTAACTGCTATAGCCCGGTTAGACGGATTTGCGAACGTGACTTTCACGTTGATGTTCTGTTTTTGCTGTGATGTTGCGGATCGGTCGTGGGGGATAGCCTGGATGCAATGCTAGTACAGTTGTGGTTGTATTATGTACTTTTGATATTGCGGGGCGAGCGTCCGACATGTGGACTGCCGTCACTGCCTGATTGTATTATTTTTTTGGGGCACGGCCAGGTTGCGGTCGATGTACCCGTTGTATGTATATTTTACTTTCTGTACTAGGATTGCCCCGCGGAGGGGTGCACGGATAGCCGGGTTCTAGAGGGCAACAAGCCCGCATCTCATGGCATTGAGAGGGAGGGGGCTTCACTCTAGGATTGGCGGGCTATTCGCCGCACTCGTAGGGGGTACAGGTTGACCCAGGAGGGGTGCCCAAGTTACCGGATTCCATGAAGTGCTGGGTGGTCCATTCACGGTGCTGAAGGGGGCTGCCTCGCTTCAGGTTTTGGTGGGTAACTTGCCGCGCCCGTAGGGGTCTAGGATTTCATTGCGCAGGCTATCCACACGACCAGGGGAACGTCGGGTTTCAGTAGTGGCTCTGTGAAACCCGGGGATCCCAGATATCTGTATTGTTTCTGTGATGCTGTACATTTATGTGATGTTGCATTTTATTCACGCCTTGAGCGAAATATAATATATTGGTATATATATTAGTAGATGTTGTATATGTTTTGCATCCGCGCTAGTCCAGTCCCCGCTCTGTCGTTAGTTAGCTAACCTAACGGGTAATGACGGGACCCAGTGGCGAATGCGGATGGCATATACGTACGTCATATTATTTTCGTTCTTTGTGGTGTGATCAATTGATGGGACTGTGTTGATTCGGATCAATGCAAGTTAAAAACAAACCTAATCTGATGTTGTTGGGACACTTTTCAAAAAGCTGTTATTGCAAGGACGTTCATTTTTGTTTTGCATCGTGGTATTCAGTTGGAATATCCTGCTCCTCAGTCGACGAGGCAAGGGCCGAGATCCCTTCACCGGGAGTGACCCCTTGGACAGAAGTTTGCGTCAGGGCATTAACTTCACTATAGCCGATTACTTTTGCTTTGCATCGTGGTATTCAGTTGGAATATCCTGCACCTCATTCTACGGGGAAAGAGCCGAGATCCCTTCACCGGGAGTGACCTCTTTAGCGAAAGTTTTTCGTCACTATATTTTCAAAAAGCTATCCGTTCCTTCAACGATATCAAGTTCTTTACGTTAAAGGTTTTCGCCAGAAACCATTCGTAGCCCTCCGTCGTTTCATATGGGTAGTCAATAGTATTCAAGCTGTGTTTGTTGGCCAAAGTCAAGGCATAGTGTTTGGTAGCTGTTGGTTATTCATATGCAGCATAGATAGATGCGTTGGTTTGGAACAGTCGTATAGCCTTGTTGGCCAAAGTCAAGGGCTTGTGCGGGTGGATTCGAATCAACCTGGAGAATGACGGGTAGAACTTGACATGTGACTTATGATTTGTTGGCCAAAGTCAAGGTCATAAGAGCATGGGGCAGAAATCACATCGGGAGTTTCAAAAGAACTGAAACTTGCCAGATATGCGCATACCTTCTGGAGTGTGATGACGTGAGCGGATTCCGTCACGTTATCATGCGATGAGAGTTGGATCCCGATTCCCACTGATGAGTTAGTTTACTCCTCGGGTGACCCCGACTAATTCTTCTTTCAGGTTTGGAGGAGAATTTGAGGTACAGTGGGAGGTTTCCAGATTAGATAAATTGGTAACCATTCTGATCTAGGTTAGAGTGCACGCTGAGTGTTTCTTTTCTCTCTCTCTTTGGCAGCGACCATTGACCCGACCCTAAGACTATGACTCAGTGACCAAGTTGACCGAACCTTCTTAACACTGGCTTTTGGATTGTCAGAGTTCCAAACCTCATTGCTACTCCTACTTTTACCCTTTTCTCCAGAACACCCCGTATTACTACGAACGTCCACTTCCATTGGACAAAACCATCGTATGGTTAGATACGAACTCGAAAGAATTTATTCGAGGATGGTTTCAGGTTCTGGAGAAAACGGATAGGATTATTCAGTTGTCTTTTCCTTTTACCTTCTCTCAAGTTGTGAGTACTCCTTGGTTTAGGAGATAGTACACCTATTACGCAAATTGGACAGTCTTCTTCCAAACCATAGGCAGGTGCCGACCGGTAGGGAATGAAGAAAACCAATTAGCATAACGATGGTGTGCATAAGGTATTAAGTTCAGACAAAGTAAGGGATTAGTAAGAGGGCAAAGTAAATTGCGACTGCTATTCACGACCAAACCAAGTATTCCTTCGCCAATCCTAAATCACCTTTGTATTTCTCCAGGACACTCCGTATCACTACGAAGATCCATAGTTTATTTGGATACTCCATCGTATGGTTATATACGAACTCGAAAGGAACTTGTTCCAGTTCGGGGATGGATTCTGGTTCAGGAGAAATAGGAATAAGTTTTATTCAGGTGTCTTTTATCTTCACCTTCTCTCGCATTGCGAGTGTTCCTAGGATTGGGACAGTACACCCATTATGCTTATTGGATAGTCTTCTTCCAAACCATAGGCTGGTGCCGAACGGTAGGGAAGGAAGAAAACCAATTGGCCTAAAGGGGCGTGCAGAAGGTAATGACTAAAGACATATAAAGGGATTTGGAAAGGTGGCAAAAAATTATACGGTTACAGTCGTGAATCTGGAAGTGGCATTACTAGGAATACCAGAATGCCCCATCGAAACATTTCAATGTTTCTGTGTCACTGTGTACTGTTAAAGGAAAACTGATTTCCCAATTAGTCCTTACTCCAGGGTATGTATTTACCAGGTATGACTCTCACATCTGTATGGTTTTACAGATGATGAGTGGGAGTAGGTTAGTGGGAATTAGGTGATCATCCTCATTATATCGGGATTCGTTGGAATCAGTGATATTTGAGGAAGTCACCTGGGTTGTTTGCCAGTCGGCAAATATTTGGTTTTGAATATCCGCAGTTATGCACCAATTTCAAATTGATATATCTGTACGTCTATTTTCATAGAGTGAGATATACCTTTATGAAATTATGTCTACGACATTTACCTATATCAGTGGATGGTTAGGTAAGGAGCATTAAACAGCGGTGTAATTCTTCTTAACCATAAGTACAGTTTTCAACCTACGACACACAGTGAATGAGTTATCAGACTCAAGGGACTTATACAGAGTATTGTATGTTGTCCAGGGTCCATCAGGACAGAGGGGTTGGTCCTCGTACTATATTCGGTTTACTTATGACTTCTCTAGTTTTTAGACAGGTGTTTCGCGGAAACACAGGGTCTGAATGTTGAGAAGTTATAGGTATTTGAATAAAGTAGAGAACCAGGTATTGCAAGTATCGGGATTCTTCAAAGTGATCGAAGATGTAGGTACTTTTGTATGGTATTCAGTTAACAGTAATGATTAAGAGATCTTGCTTCTCTTTCAGGTTACTCATAATTGGAAGCATTCCTAAGTTGAGTAACGCTGATCCGCCTCCTTCCATTAAGTTGACATACACTGGAGACAGCTGCATGATTTGGATCTGGTTCAGTTAAATCAGTGCCTCTGGTTCTATATATGATATAGAACAGTTCATATCTTAACGTTGTTAAGGTACGGGGAGTTGTCCGGTTTATGATTAAAACCAGACACTGGACAACTCAAGCCACGTTTCTGTAATGGCTGTTTGTGGGTTGACCCAGGCTATGACGAGGGTTGACTTTCTACCATCTGGATGAACAATAGCAATATTGTTCTAGACTCGCCACAGTTTTATTAAAAATGGATTTTTTCAGAAAACAGTAGTGGGAGTATGGTAGAACTGGAAGTGATTCCAGAACCACAAACGAACGATTACTGAAGATTTGATAAGGGACCTAAAGATTCAATCTGGATTGACATTCCATTGGCCACTCCGCAGATACGGTGGGTAACTTCAGGCACCCAAGAGGTGCTACGGTAGCCTCAAGGACGGTGACAGGGAAGTTCTTGTTTACCCACAATTACCATTGCTGTTGTTCCAGGCTGCGAGACCCGGCGGGAGGATGAGTATAGCGTCGTTCTAAACTAGTTTTAGAAGTGGACGTCTATATAACTCTGCCAGAGGGTTGTCGTAGTCAGTGGGAGCAACGGAAGCATTGGTGGACAGGTAGCTTATGTCTATTTATAGACTAAAGCAGATGTAGCGGAGATAGATCATCTATTTCTGACGTGACAGTCATAGGTTTGACTTCACCAGAATAGGAGATGGATTGTTGAGAAGGTAGTAGGGTGTGATGTCATGATATTTGGATGACATACACAGAATAGGAAAAGAAACTCCTATACTACGATCGGTTATACTTTGGCCGTCACACAGTAGTTTCTCCATATGGGACTTGGACATTATATCAGACATACTGGTTACTAGATCTATGGTTTTAGATCTAGATTTGGGTAGTCTCCCAATCTGGGTACTTAGACAGCATTCTAAGAGTATTTAGAATGGACGACTCCTGGCGCGGTAGTGTACCTGCAGGTGATGGAGTCACCCTCTCTAAAGGTGTCTTACAGACTAAAGGGGAGAGGGATGTGCATGATTGGCAGATCACTTGCTCAGGCAATTGAGTCAATCATGAGATGTCAAGTACCACACCAGATGTTGTTCTTGCACTAGATGCAATAAGTTGATATTGATCCAATCCTGGAGAAGCAGTCGAAAGCAGTTTTAGAACATAAGTGGATGTTCTAGGGATATGATAACGACAGCCTCATTCGGGAAACAGTTATCATTCCAGGCTTCCAAGGTGACATGGACGACAAGGAGGTTGTCAGAGTTATAGTTTTTCCTTCTGATGAGGGGCAGTATTTTGGACAGGTGGTCCAAGGCAATACTGAGGGTGGCATGGCGCAGGATACTGATTAAGTTCAGTTGACGATACAGTCTAAGAAGTTTGGATTTGGAGTTCATTTATGAGCTATGTCCCATCAGACATCCAGACACATTCTAAGACAGGTATTGCTCATTTCGGGAGATGGCTTTCTCCGCGAACTTGAGATATAGAGAGACATAGAAAGAAACAACAAAGCGGATCCACTCACTAAGGCTATTCCTCGAACGCAATAGTTTCGCAAACGAGCTTTGTGAGACTGACTAGTACAGGAGTTGGGTGTTCGGTATCACACGGGCTGTGAGTATGCGACATCGCAATAATTAGCCTTGAGTGCAAGTGGGAGATTGTTGGAGATAGTGCCCTCAGAGTCAATTATTAGGTCACAGGTACGTGATTGCAATGATTGATGGAGGACCTATCCCGGTAGGACAGTCTTACTCGAGATGATAGTATGCTATCTGGTTTACCTTTATCATCGTGTACTGTTTTAGGTGACCTGACAAGTTGCTATTACACGTTGATAGAGCCCCTAGGATTCTTGCTTGACCACCAGTAGTATGAGGGCGATCATATAAGTGGGAGCTGGGGTCTATAAGCATATCCTTAAATGGTCCCTAATCGTGTGAGTTTCGAGACAGGGCATCGATACTCCAGAGTAGACTAGTGTATACAGTCGAGACCCCGACGAGGGGCGGTGGCCGGTCTCACAAGCCACTGGTGTCAGTTGGATCACCTAAGATGTATACAGGTGATCATTGGGTTATGAGTACACCGGACAGGACTCGCCGGGAACATGCTAGTTGGTCATATACCAGACGTCAGATGGCAGTTCCCTGGTGACATGTGTGCAGGTTAGTTCATTGACCTGGGGATCGTCATTTGTCTCGTGTGAGTTCCCACTGTACTTTGATTACTACCCTACCACGGCTCAAAGGAGTCGTGCAAACAGGTTTTAGTTGGGTACAGTCCCGAGCCACATGGAGGCAGTGAGCGTATCTTCAGGGGTTCGTCTCTCCCGGTATTGGGGGTGAGGTCGCGCTGTGTCTAGGAGAGCCATTACACGAACTCCTTGGCCAAGGCAGGAGATTTATTGGTAGGTATTCCAGTAGTATCTCAGGGTGTTCTGGGCTACACTCCGACACGACTTGTACCGCTTTTGGGGGTCTGACTTTTACCAACCCCCTAGGCCCGCCATGCGATGCTCATAGACGAACGGACCGGACTGTACGGATATTGTCACTGACAGGCTCAGTAGGGAGTCAGGCTGAGTTCGCTCACAGACATCCCTTTTGGTCAATACCTGGTAGCCCGTTATGTATTGGCTTATACCTCTAACGTGCTAGTGGTTAAATCCACAACCAAGGTGTTGATGAGTCTTTAGAGTCCCCCACATTCAGTTACTCAGCTTTCGGGCGAAAGGTTGTAGAGGCCGTATGGAGATATGGCAAGGTCCGATCATATACGTGCGGTATTGCACGGATCAGGATCGGACAGTTTGTACTATAGGCCGTATGGTTATATGGCAGGGTTCGATCAGATACGTGCGGCATTGCACGAATCAGGATCGAACAGATATTACTAGCCGGCTTTGGTATAAGCCGGATCCTAGTATAGTACAGTGTAGACTTTGTCTCATTGCAGTTGTATTTCGGTCGGAATACAGATGCGGGTGCGTATGCACAGTATCGGGGTTTTCCTGTAATTTATTACGGGACCAGTTTTCTGGAGTTGCCAGTTTGCTTTTCGTTTCGGCCGATTTCCTTTGTATCGTTCATTGGCCGAAGATTGGTGGAGGAGGGCTTATTTGCATTGTTGCAAATAAGTGGTTGTGGAGGGGGTCTTTGCATTTTTGTTGTATCATGATGGTTTCATGATGGAGCCCATCCCTTGACCTTCCATGCTTCATGATGGCTTGACTTTTGCTTTCATGGTTGTTGATTGAGTGTTGGGTTTTGTGGTGATCATTTGACTTTTCATCATCACTCACTTTCCACCCACCCCCTTGTCTTTGTTCTCTCTCTCTCCAATCACACATGGGGGGGCCGGCCATTCCTAGAGAATGGATGGGATTCATTTCATTTGGTGTGGAATTTTGGTTTCATGAGTTGAGAAAAATCCCTACAACTCCCTCTCCAAAAAGGTTCACTTCAATTCCTCCAAAAAGGGCAACTCCATAATCCCAAAAGAGACACAAGTTCTACACAACATTCTACAGCAAATCTTGGGCACGTCGACTAGCCAGCTTCGTGCCCGAGTTGCCTCGGCATTGAGGTGGGAGCCCGTAAAAGAAGTAGGCGATGTGGAGCACTTCCGGCGACGAGGTGGAGACCGGAGCTTCCGCAGGAGATCGGGACGGCGACGAGAAGACCGGAGGACTTGGATCAGTCGGTATATCTCTATTCCCTATCTTGTAGTTAGCTAGGACTAATTAATGGTTCGATCCGGGTATTAGTGCGCGGCGGTTTGCCAGTTCAAGAAAAATTAAAGTTTATCACCGCTTCCGTATTTGGCCGTCGGATTGACGGCCGGGGCGCCGCCGTGCATTTACAGTGGTATCAGAGACTTGCCATTAACTTAGTCTAGCTTTGTGTAATGTGTTTTGCATTTCCGATCGACCAAAATTCCAAAATCTACATTTTTGTTAGCATCAGTTTCTGTTGAAATTTTTTGCTCTCCAAAAATTTTTCAGGTTGTAAAAAATTGATGTACTGGAAAATATAAGAGTTCTGTGAAAATTCGATGAAGTGTCTCCACTGTAGGAGCGCGGAACCGCGGCCAAACACCCCTTTGGGCCGCGGTTCCGCCGCACACTATTGGGTTCACTGCACCAAATTTTTACAGAGGCTTTCTGGGGTGAAAATTGGGGTTTTGGAATATTAATATTGGGCCCAGAATTTCCTGATCTGCTACAGTAGTACTTGGGGCCCACTTATTATAATTTTGATTGATCGGATATTTTAAACACATTATTTCACAGTATTTACATTATATCTGCGACCGTGAATGTCACTTGATCGGTAAATCCGGTCTAACTGCTATAGCCCGGTTAGACGGATTTGCGAACGTGACTTTCACGTTGATGTTCTGTTTTTGCTGTGATGTTGCGGATCGGTCGTGGGGGATAGCCTGGATGCAATTCTAGTACAGTTGTGGTTGTATTATGTACTTTTGATATTGCGGGGCGAGCGTCCGACATGTGGACTGCCGTCACTGCCTGATTGTATTATTTTTTTGGGGCACGGCCAGGTTGCGGTCGATGTACCCGTTGTATGTATATTTTACTTTCTGTACTAGGATTGCCCCGCGGAGGGGTGCACGGATAGCCGGGTTCTAGAGGGCAACAAGCCCGCATCTCATGGCATTGAGAGGGAGGGGGCTTCACTCTAAGATTGGCGGGCTATTCGCCGCACTCGTAGGAGGTACAGGTTGACCCAGGAGGGGTGCCCAAGTTACCGGATTCCATGAAGTGCTGGGTGGTCCATTCATGGTGCTGAAGGGGGCTGCCTCGCTTCAGGTTTTGGCGGGTAACTTGCCGCGCCCGTAGGGGTCTAGGATTTCATTGCGCAGGCTATCCACACGACCAGGGGAACGTCGGGTTTCAGTAGTGGCTCTGTGAAACCCGGGGATCCCAGATATCTGTATTGTTTCTGTGATGCTGTACATTTATGTGATGTTGCATTTTATTCACGCCTTGAGCGAAATATAATATATTGGTATATATATTAGTAGATGTTGTATATGTTTTGCATCCGCGCTAGTCCAGTCCCCGCTCTGTCGTTAGTTAGCTAACCTAACGGGTAATGACGGGACCCAGTGGCGAATGCGGATGGCATATACGTACGTCATATTATTTTCGTTCTTTATGGTGTGATCAATTGATGGGACTGCGTTGATTCGGATCAATGCAAGTTAAAAACAAACCTAATCTGATGTTGTTGGAACACTTTTCAAAACTTGAAACCGGCGCTATCGTATACTTTAAACCCGGATCGAACCATTAACCTATAACTAGCAACTAGAGAAGGGTTAGAAAAGCTATACTGATCGATCCGTGTCCTTCGGTCTTTGGCCACCAACCTAAGCTCCTCGCGGCATCTCCGATCTCCGGTCTCCTCGTCGGAAAGGGCACCACATCTTCGAGTCTTTTTACGGGCTCCCGCTTCATCCGAAGCAACTCGGGCACGAAGTTCGCTAGCCGACGTGTCCAAGGCGAAGTAGAGAATGTGTGTGACAACTTTGTCTCTTGCATCCATTGCAAGGATGGAGGTTGAAGATGAAGCCATCAATGGAGGTTGTGAGCTAGAGGAAGAAGAAGAAGAACAAGCCTTTTTCTTTTGTGTTATCCGTGATAAAAATGAGAGAGTCCAAGCAAAATAATACAAGACCAAAAACCTTTACAATGGCTGCCCTTCTCTCTCTTCCTCTCATTTCAAACCACAAATCAATCACATAATGTGACATTAGCACAAGAAAAGAGACCATGAGTCACTAATGAAGTCTATGTCACGTTAAATGCTCAAAATGATGATTTAAGCTCACAATTTCCATTTGTAAACATTAATCCAAATGTTTACAACAACAAAAAGATACGACAACATCTAAAGTAAACTCATGCCGGATCACAAGAATACCCCTCACCTGTATATACATACCTGCATCTGTATTCCGACTGAATGCGAATACGATGAGACTAAAGTAATCCAACAAATCTAATACTGGGATCCGGCTTAAACCAAAGCCCACTAGTATGATCCGCCCGATCATGATCCGTGCACTACTGCACGTATATGATCGGACCCTACCATATATCATACGGCCTCTACAACATTTCGCCCGAATCTTGAGAAACTGTCTGTGGGGGACTCTAAAGACTCGTCAATACTTTGGCTGTGGATTTAACCACTAGCTCGTCAGTGGTACTAGCTGCACGTAACGGGCTACCAGGTATTTACCAAAAAGGAGGTCGATGAGCGAACTCATCCTGATACCCTATTGAGCCTGTCAGTGATAATATCCGTACAGTCCGGTCCGTTCGTCTATGAGCATCGCATGGCGGGCCTAAGGGGTTGGTAAAAGTCAGACCCCCAAAAGCGGTACAAGTCGTGTCGGAGTGTAGCCCAGAACACCCTGAGATACTACTGGAATACCTACCAGTAAATCTTCTGCCTTGGCCAAGGACTTCGTGTAATGGCTCTCCTAGACACAGCACGATCTTACCCCCAATACCGGGAGAGACGAAACCCCTGCCGATCCGCTCACTGCCTCCATGTGGCTCGGGACTGTACCCAACTAAAACATGTTTGCACGACTCCTTTGAGCCGTGGTAGGGTAGTAATCAAAGCACGGTGGAAACTCACACGAGACAAATGACGATCTCAGGTCGATGAACTAACCTGTACACATGTCACCAGCGAACTGCTATCTGACGTCAGGTATGATACCAACTAGCATGCTCCCGGCGAGTCCTGTCCAGTGTACTCATAACCCAATGAGCACCTGTATACATCTTAGGTGAACCAACTGACACCAATGGCTTGTGAGACCGGCCACCGCCCCTCGTCGGGGTCTCGACTGTATACACTAGTCTACTAATGGAGTATCGATGCCCAGTCTCGAAACTCCCACGACTAGGGACCACTTTAAGGATGTGCTTATAGACTACCCAACTCTCACGTATATGATCGCCATCATACTGCTGGTAGTCAAGAAAGAATCCTAAGGGCTCTATCTATTGGATATAGTGCCCTCAGAGTCAATTATTGGATCACAGGCACGTGATTGCAATGACTGAGGGGGGACCTATGCCGGTAGGACAGTCTTACTCATGATGATAGTATGCTATCTGGTTTATCTTTATCATCGTATACTGCTTTAGGTGACCTTACAGGTCACTATTACACGTTGATAGAGCCCTTAGGATTCTTGCTTGACGACCAGCAGTATGATAGCGATCATATACATGGGAGCTGGGGTCTATAAGCACATCCTTAAAAGGTCCCTAGTCATGGGAGTTTTCGAGACAGGGCATCGATACTCCAGAGTAGACTAGTGTATACAGTCGAGACCCCGACGAGGGGCGGTGGCCGGTCTCACAAGCCACTGGTGTCAGTTGGTTCACCTAAGATGTATACAGGTAATTATTGGGTTATGAGTACACCGGACAGGACTCGCCGGGAAAATGCTAGTTGGTATTATACCTGACGTCAGATAGCAGTTCCCTGGTGACATGTGTACAGGTTAGTTCATCGACCTGAGTGTAAGTCAATGTACTGCACCCCACGAGTTGCGGGGAGGCGGAAAAATGAAAAACAATCTTGTTCTTTGGATTAACATCGACTAACCGAAGAATCTTTGCTAAACTATAACTAACGAATACATAGGAGTTGTTAACTACTATGAGAAGTGATTATACCTAGCGAACCTAGTCCTTCGTCTTTTCGTTATCCACCTCCTCCTCGGCCTTCTCTATTTAATAGACGATCCACCCGAGAGCTTCTATTCCAAGCTTCACCTCTAATCTTGAGGTAACTAGGTTTCTTTAGTTGCTAATCAATGGCACCTAGGTGATATAGAGAATGGTTATGGATTAATTAGTCTATCTAATCTTTGATCTCAACACATGAGTGGTAGGATTAGGGTTTGAAGTGAGAGTGAGCTTGAGGAGAGAGAAGGTGAGCATGAGAATGATAATGAAATAATGAACTCTCTTTAATATATGAAGCATAATCATTTATCAAATAAATAAATAAAATGATTAATCATCATGCTTCATTAATTCAATATGTGTGATTCACTACATGAGTCATTAACCATTTAATGATGCATTAATGACATGGATGAATCACACAAATGAGTCACTAAAGCAATAAATGCTTATGCCACCTAAACCCTCAAGTCACCATACTTCTAGAAGCGTCCCTCCAAATTACGAGAACGCCCCTCCTATCCGTGAAAACACGGAAAGACTTTAGACTGTATAAATCCAATAATCCGATACTAGAATCTCGCTTAAACCAAAGCCGGCTAGTAAAAACTGTCCGAACGTCGTACATACGTAAACACACGTATGCGTCCGAACCCTTGTCGTAAAACCATACGACCTCTATATCGTTTCGCCTGGAGCAGGGAAACTCTCTGTGTGGGACTCTAAAGACTCGAATACTACGCTGGCAGTGGGTTTAACCACAGACCGCAAGCGGCACTAGCTGTACGTAACTGTCCCTAGGTAGATGTCGATAAGGCCGATGAGGAAACCCATCCGAACTCCTACTGAGCCTGATGTGACAATCTCCGTACAGTCCGGTCTGTTCGTCTAGGACTATCGCATATCGGGCCCAGGGGGCGGCAAGCGTCAGTCCCCTAAAAGCGGTATAAGTCGTGTCAGAGCGTAGCCCATTACACCTTGAGAAACTACTGGAACCTACTAGTAAATCTCGCTTGCTCTGGCCAGGGACTTTGCGTAATGGCTCACTGATACAGCGCGATATCAACTCCCAATATCGGGAGAGACGAATCCTGTCTAACCGCCACTGCCTCCAAGTGCTCGGGACTGCACCCAACTGCTACCTGTTTGCACGACTCCTTTGAGCCGTGGTAGGGTAGCAATCTAAGAACAGTGGGACACACTCGAGGCGAAGTAGCAGTGTCAAGTCTGCGGACTATGCTGTACTCATGTCACCTGGGAACTATTAACTGACGACAGGTATAATACCAACCAACAGTTCTCCGCGAGTCCTGTTCAGTGTACCCGTAACCCAACAAGCACCTGTATACTATCTTCAGTACGGTGTACTGATGGTTATGGGACAGACCATCTCCCTAACTGGGATGAGAAGCGTACACACTAGTCTATTCCGGAGTATCGATGCCCTGTCTCGATAATCCTACGACTAGGGACCTGAAAATAAAAGGATGTGCTTGTAGACTACCCTGCCCCTACTAGTGTGACTGCCATCACAACGCTGGTAGTCAAGCAAGATCCTAAGGGCTCTATCAATACGAACACACATATTAAGATAGATAAAACCAAGTAGCATACTACCATGTTTAGCAAGACTGTTATATAACTGTGAATATCCCAAGCTTCCATTAAGTAATATACAAGCTAGTATGATAAATTAATGGCCCCTAGGGCATATACACTAACAATCTCCCACTTGCACTAGGACCATGTACTGGCATATCGAAGACCGATGATCTCGAGTAGCCTCTCGATTTGAATCTGGGGTAGGGCCTTTGTGAATGGATCAGTAATGTTCTCTTCAGTAGCAACTCTCCGGACCTCGATCTCCCGGCGATCTATGATCTCCCTGATCAGGTGATACCACCTTAAGATGTGTCTGGACTTCTGATGGGACCTGGGTTCCTTCGCTAAAGTTATATCTCCGTTGTTGTCGCAATACAGAGGTATTGGATCAACAATGGTAGTAACCACCTGAAGTTCTGTTAGGAACTTCTTCATCCAGACCGCTTCTTTTGCGGCATCGCAAGCAGCAATATACTCCGCTTCCATCGTCAAGTCTGCAACGGTGTCCTGCTTGGAGCTCTTCCAGCACACCGCCCCTCCATTGAGGATAAAGACATAACTTGACATGGACTTGGAGTCATCCTTATCACTCTAGAAACCGGAATCAGCAAAGGCCTCGATCTTGAGGTCTTTTCCGCCGTAAACCAAGAACATCTCCTTAGTCCTTCTCAGGTACTTGAGAATGTTCTTCACTGCTAACCAGTGCTTCTCCTCTGGGTCTGACTGATACCTGCTTACCACGCTCAGTGCGTAAGCTACATCTGGTCTGGTGCACAACATCGCATACATTATAGAGCCTACCACAGAAGCGTAGGGTATAATAGACATGCGATCCCTTTCCAAATCAGTCTTGGGAGACATCTCTTTGGACAGGGTGATTCCGTGACAAGCCGGTAGATTACCGCACTTAGAATCTTCCATACTGAATATTTTCAGTATAGTGTTGATATACCTGGACTGCGAAAGTCCCAACATTCTCTTGGATCTATCACGATAGATCTGGATCCCCAGAATGTAAGAGGCATCACCCAGGTCTTTCATGGAGAACCTATGTGACAAGAATCTTTTGACAGATTGTAGCATAGGAATGTCATTTCCTATCAATAGAATGTCATCCACGTACAAGACGAGGAATATGACAGTTCGTGCTACAATTTTACTATATATACATGGTTCATCTGGATTTTTAATAAAGTCATATTCTTTGACCGTTTCATCAAAACAGATATTCCAATTCCGCGATGCCTGCTTTAGTCCATAAATGGACTTAAGCAACTTGCATACCTTCCCGCTGCTCCCACTCTGATTGAAGCCTTCTGGCTGATCTATATAGACGCACTCTTCCAAATTACCATTTAGAAAAGCCGTCTTTACGTCCATCTGCCAGATCTCATAATCATGGAAGGCGGCAATAGCAAGAAGGACCCGCATGGATTTGAGCATAGCCACTGGAGAAAAAGTCTCGTCATAGTCCAAACCGGGTCTTTGACGAAAACCCTTTGCAACAAGTCTAGCCTTATAGGTTTCCACCTGTCCATCTACACCAATCTTTTTCTTGAAGATCCATTTACATCCTATGGGTTTTACCCCACCTGGAGCAAAGTCCAAAGTCCATACTTTGTTGGTGTACATGGACTCCATTTCGGTCTGCATTGCATCTAGCCATCGTACCGAGTCCCCGCTCTGGATGGCCTGCTGGAAGGTAGTAGTTTCATCATCATCAATGACGCAATCCTCTCTATCCCCATCTATGAGAAAACCGTAGTATCTCTCAGGCGGATGAGACGGCCTACTACTCCTGCGGAGGGCTGCGGGAATGTCCTGTTCTTCTTGAACTACTGGTTCTACCAAACTTTCAGTAGTAGTTTGTGGTTCTAGAATTTCTTCCAGTTCTATATCGCTCCCACTTGTTTCCTTTTCTAAAAACTGCTGTTCTAGAAAATGGGCATTACGAGAAACAAAAACCTTTTGTTCCTCTGCGTAATAGAAATAATATCCCTTGGAGTTCTTTGGATATCCCACAAACTTACACTGTACTGATCATGCTTCGAGTTTGTCCGTATGCTGCTTTTTAACAAAAGCTGGACATCCCCATATCTTTAAATACTGAAGATAGGGTTCTTCCCACTCCACATCTGATATGGCATGGTAGGCACAGTCTTGGTAGGAACCCTGTTCAAAAGATATGCCGCTGATTCTAGCGCATAACCCCAGAAAAATCGCGGTAACTCAACATTACTCATCATGGAACGTACCATATCCAATAGGGCTCGATTCCATCTCCCCGATACACTATTATGCTGTGGAGTGTATAGAGGAGTAAGCTGAGAGAGAATTCCTTTCTCCTTTAGGTAACCTAGAAACTCGGCACTTAAGTATTCACCATCTCGATCAGATCTCAGTGTCTTGATACTTTTGCCGGTTTGGTTTTCTACTTCATTCTTATACTCTTGGAATTTCTCAAAAGCCTCGAATTTATGTTTCATCAAGAAAATGAATCCGTACCTAGAGTAATCATCCGTAAAAGTAATGAAATAGGAAAAACCACCTCTTGCATGTGTAGACATTGGACCGCATACATCGCTGTGTATGAGTCCTATGAGCTCGCTCGCTCTTACTCCATGTCTAGTGAATGGAGTCTTTGTCATCTTTTCTTTGAGACATGATTGACAAGTGGCATAAGATTGATATTCGAACGAATCAAAATATCCTTCTCTATGTAACTTAGTTAACCTTGTCTCATTGATGTGACCTAGTCTACAATGCCATAAAAAAGCCTTATTTAATTCTGGAGACTTTCTTTTTAGTGTGTTCTGGACATTGAAAATCTGGAGTTGGTTTAAGACATATATACCGTTATCCAGTGTACCGGACCCAATCAAACTATGATTAAGGTGGATGTTAACAACATCGCTTACAAACGTGAAATCATAACCTTTATTTGATAACAAGGAAACCGATATGATATTACACGTTAAACTAGGTACACAAAAACAGTTATGCAAAACCAAAATATGTCCACTCGTCAATCCCAGGTGATAATCCCCGACGGACACAGCTCCCACGCTAGCTCCGTTAGCAACCTTTGGGTCATATCACCATCCTTTAGCACTCTACGGTTTCTCAGTGTCTGCAATGAATTGCATATATGAGATCCTGATCTGGTATCCAATACCCAGGAAGTAGAGTTGATTGACAGACAATTCTCAATTACAAACACACCTGAAGTCGAAACCACAGCTTGCTTCGGTTCCTGGTTCTTGGCGTTTCACACCTTGCAATCTTTCTTCCAGTGCCCTTTCCTTATGCCAATGGAAGCACTCATCCTGGGCCACTACTGGCACCGCAATCTTTTTCTTTCCCTTCGCTCCCACCTTACTAACACCTCCTCTAGGTTTGGTGGCGGCCTTATTCTTCCTTCCTTTGGCCTTAGCCTTGGACCCGGAAGAAGAAGCACCGCGAACAAACATAGCGAGTGTTTCCCTTGCTTTCTGCAAGGTGCCCTCTGCACTCCTCAACATGTTAAGGAGTTCTGGAAGTTCAACATCTTTTCTTTGAATGTTGAATTCAGAATAAACTGGGCGTAGGTGGAAGGAAGGGACTGGAGAATCAAGTCTGTATAGAGCTCATTATCCAAAGTCATCCCAAGGTCCGCGAGCTCTTCAATATAGCCAATCATCTTTAGGACATGTTCTCCTACTGATGATCCGACGGCCAACCTCGCCCGAAACAAGTTCTTTGAGGTCTCGTATCTTGCTATACGAGATTGCTCTCCATAAAATTCCTTTGTATGGAGAAATATGGCATCTAGATCCATATCCTCGTGCCTCCTCTGATGTTCATTATTCATCGAGGCAAGCACGATGCACTTGGCCTTCGCGCAATCTAACTCCCAGGTTTTGCGGATTTCCTTATCCGCATTACTGGATTTGGGACCTGCGACTGCAGGTGCCTTAGCGGTGAGGACATACCCCAACTTGTCATAGGTCAAAGCCATTTTGACATTCCGCAGCCAATCTTTATAGTTTGGCCCTGTCAATATATTTTTTTCTAGTAGTAACTTAAGTCCTGTCATTTTCTGGGTCGCTGCAATTAGGTGAGAAAGAGAGAACACTTTAGCATGATGCTCTTGCAAGTTTAGAGTGGTTTTTAGTTTATCTAAACTGGATGGCTCCCACTGTTTCTCGAATCCCTCCTCAAACCAAAAAGGAAGAACTAGTCAGGACTATTCTCATCGTACAATACTTGCTTAACCGTTCAGCCAGGCCGGTGTCGGTACTTCGAGGGAGGTTTTCCAATGCTTTCGCGAAGTTCCTTAATTAAATAACCTCTTTTCTCTGGGGGCGTAGCCCCACTGACACCTTTCTCGGCACCTACTTGGTTTATAGCATTGATCGTTAAGTGACGAATCTCCTGATGAGTAGCATATACTCACAGTAGGATCGGGATCCAAATATCATCGTGTGATAATGCTGAAGGAATCCTACCAACATTCATCAAACTCCAAATGGTATGCATCTCTTTGCAACTTTCAGTTTCTTTAGAAATTCCCGATATAAATTTCTGCCCTATACTCTTATGACCTTGGCGTTGATCAAAATATCATAAGTTACATGTCAAGTTCTACCCCTCATTATCTTGTTAATTTGAACCCATCCATACATACCCCTGTCATTGGCCAAATGATAATACGACTGTCCCAAACTAACTCATCTATCTATGCAACAAATGAATACCCAGCAACTACCAAACATTATGCCTTGGCGTTGGTCAAAATATATAGCTTGAATACTACTGAATACCCAAATGAAATGACGGAGGGCTACGAATGGTTTTGGCGAAACCGTGAACGTAGTGAACTTGATATGATCGAATGAACCTGATAGCTTTTAAAAGGAGTGGTTAAAGCTCCGCGATTTAAAAATATCCTATGTTTTAAAATAACCGAGTGGTTTCTTTTAAACTGTCCCAATGATTCAACTTTGGTTTATTTTCTTTGCATTATTATAATGCGTCCCATCAATTAACCTATCATTGCAGAAAACAACGAAAATACAACGTCCTCTTATTCCACCCATATTCGCCACTGGGTCCCGTCATCACCTGTTAGGTTACTTAACTAACGACAGAGCGGGAGCTGGACCAGCACGGGTGTAAAACATAAGTGACGTCTAAATAGCTATCATATATAGATATTGTACATTCGTGAGACGCAATAATAGGCATTCCAGATCACAGATGAACATTATTGGATATACAAGTAATCCGCGTTTCTTTTGAACCTGCAACGAAAGACGGATTACACAGTTGTGATGAATAGCCATTACCCCACCTTAGACCCCTACGGGTACGACAAACTACCCGTCAAGTACCCGAAGTGAAGCGGTCTCCCTCAACAACGTGAGTAGGCCACTAAACACTTCAAAGTACCCGGTAGTTTGTGCACCCCACCTTGGGTCTATCCCAGGAGCAAAAACAGTAAAATGAAATAATACAACGGTGGCTACAACCGCAACCTGGATGTGCCCCGCAAAATAATATTGCAACATATTACAATTACATCGAATGAATGAATTTAATAACCCATCTCAAACCCCGACTAATCATCACAACAATCCAATCAGGTTCATAATCACAAACAGTAAAATCATTACAGAAATGTGCAACCCCCTGCTAACCGACATACTAGCAGTTAGGAGAGGTTTATGAACACATTATACAATCACAGATATAATCTAATTAGCCAAACATCGTATAATTTCGATCGAGCAAACATATTAGATTCTACTCCAAAACTTCTCTGTGCGCCTGAGACTTGAGCAGAAAATAAACATTCCAGAAAAAACAAAAAACATCACAGAAGAGTTCTGGGAAAATTTGGGGTGAATCGGCTTCAACTCGGCCGCGAATCCGCGGCGGATCGGTGGGATCGGCTGCGGTTCCGCGGCTCTTTGGCCGATCATGCACCCAATTTTTTCCAGTATTCTTGTATTTCCCTGCTTGTAATTTTAGAGGCCCCTGAAAAATTTTTAGACCTCATTTTAAATTCGACAGAAACTTGGTGATTTCGATGTTTTTTCCGGTTTGTTTTGCGTTCGAAATTGTAACGACTTTGCTAATAAGTTAATTATTGTTTAGCGAGGCTCTGATACCACTGTAAGTCGATGTACTACACCCCACGAGTTGCGGGGAGGCGGAAAAATGAAAAACAATCTTGTTCTTTGGATTAATATCGACTAACCGAAGAATCTTTGCTAAACTATAACTAGGAGTTGTTAACTACTATGAGAAGTGATTATACCTAGTGAACCTAGTCCTTCATCTTTTCGTTATCCACCTCCTCCTCGGCCTTCTATATGTAATAGACGATCCACCCGAGAGCTTCTACTCCAAGCTTCACCTCTAATCTTGAGGTAACTAGGTTTCTTTAGTTGCTAATCAAAGGCACCTAAGTGATATAGAGAATGGTTATGGATTAATTAGTCTATCTAATCCTTGATCTCAACACATGAGTGGTAGGATTAGGGTTTGAAGAGAGAGTGAGCTTGAGGAGAGAGAAGGTGAACATGAGAATGATAATGAAATAATGAACTCTCTTTAATATATGAAGCATAATCATTTATCAAATAAATAAATAAAATGATTAATCATCATGCTTCATTAATTCAATATGTGTAATTCACTACATGAGTCATTAACCATTTAATGATGCATTAATGATATGGATGAATCACACAAATGAGTCACTAAAGCAATAAATGCTTATGCCACCTAAACCCTCAAGTCACCATACTTCTAGAAGCTTCCCACCAAATTACGAGAACGCCCCTCCTATCCGTGAAAACACGGAAAAACTTTAGACTGTATAAATCCAATAATCCGATACTAGAATCTGGCTTAAACCAAAGCCGGCTAGTAAAAACTGTCCGAACGTCGTACGTGCGTAAACACACGTATGCGTCCGAACCCTTGTCGTAAAACCATACGACCTCTATATCGTTTCTCCTGGAGCAGGAAAACTCTCTGTGTGGGACTCTAAAGACTCGACCACTACGCTGGCAGTGGATTTAACCACAGATCGCAAGTGGCACTAGCTGTACGTAACGGTCCCCAGGTAGATGTCGATAAGAAGGCCGATGAGGAAACCCATCCGAACTCCTACTGAGCCTGATGTGACAATCTCCGTACAGTCCGGTCTGTTCGTCTAGGATTATCGCATATCGGGTCTAGGGGGCGGCAAGCGTCAGTCCCCTAAAAGTGGTATAAGTCGTGTCGGAGCGTAGCTTATTACACCTTGAGAAACTACTGGAACCTACCAGTAAATCTCGCTTGCCTTGGCCCGGGACTTTGCGTAATGGCTCTCTGACACAGCACGATATCAACTCCTAATACCGGGAGAGACAAATCCTGTCTAACCGCCACTGCCTCCAAGTGCTCGGGACTGCACTCAATTGCTACCTGTTTGCACGACTCCTTTGAGCCGTGGTAGGGTAGCAATCTAAGAACAGTGGGATACACTCAAGACGAAGTAGCAGTGTCAAGTCTGCGGACTATGCTATACCCATGTCACCTGGAAACTGTTAACTGACGACGGATATATTACCAACCGACTGTTCCCTGCGAGTCCTGTCCGGTGTACCCGTAACCCAACGAGCACCTGTATACTATCTCCAGTACGACATACTGATGGCTGTGGGACAGACCATCTCCCCAACTGGGATGAGAAGCGTACACACTAGTCTACTCCGGAGTATCGATGCCCTGTCTCGATAGTCCTATGACTAAGGACCTGAAAATAAAAGGATGTGCTTGTAGACTACCCAGCCCCCACTAGTGCGACTGCCATCACAACGCTGGTAGTCAAGCAAGATCCTAAAGGCTCTATCAATACGAACACACATATTAAGATAGATAAAACCAAGTAGCATACTACCATGTTTAGCAAGACTGTTATATAACTGTGAATATCCCAAGCTTCCATTAAGTAATATACAAGCTAGTATGATACAATAATGGCCCCTAGGGCATATACACTAACACTGAGATCGTCATTTGTCTCGTGTGAGTTCCCACTGTGCTTTGATTACTACTCTACCACGGCTCAAAGGAGTCGTGCAAACAGGTTTTAGTTGGGTACAGTCACGAGCCACATGGAGGCAGCGAGCGGATCTGCAAGGGTTCGTCTCTCCCGGTATTGGGGGTGAGGTCGTGCTGTGTCTAGGAGAGCAATTACACGGCGTCCTTGGCTAAGGCAGGAGATTTACTGGTAGGTATTCCAGTAGTATCTCAGGGTGTTCTGGGCTACACTCCGACACGACTTGTACCGCTTTTAGGGGTCTGACTTTTACCAACCCCTAGGCCCGACATGCGATGCTCATAGACGAACGGACCGAACTGTACGGATATTGTCACTGACAGGCTCAGTAGGGTGTCAGGATGAGTTCGCTCATCGACCTCCCTTTTGGTCAATACCTGGTAGCCCGTTACGTACGGCTAATACCTCTGACGTGCTAGTGGTTAAATCCACAGCCAAAATATTGACGAGTCTTTAGAGTCCCCCATAGACCCTTTCTCAAGTTCTGGGCGAAACGTTGTAGAGGCCGTATGATATATGGCAGGGTTCGATCATATACATGCGGTATTGCACGGATCATGATCGGACGGATCATACTAGTGGGCTTTGGTTTAAGCCAGATCCTAGTATAAGATTTGTTGGATTACTTTAGTCTCATAGCATCCGCATTCAGTCGGAATGCGGATGCAGGTATGTATATACAGATGTGGGGTATCCTTGTGATCCGTCACGAGTTTACTTTAGATGTTGTCGGATCTTTTTGTTGGACCAAACATTTCAATTAATTTTTGGATAATGGAATTAGTGAGCTAGAAATCATCATTAGATGCATTAATGTGACATAGACATATACTATGAGTCATGGTCTCTTTTTTAGAAAATATGTCACATTAATGGATTGATTTGTGATGATATGAGAGGAAGAGAGAGAGAGGGGCTGCCATGGTTATAGTTTTGGTCTTGTATTATTTCTTTTACACTCTCTCTCATTTTCATCATATGAAGAAAATAGAAAAAGAAAAGAATGAAACCTCTTCTTCTTCTTCTTCCTCTAGCTTATTACTCCCATCAATGGCAACATCTCTAACCTCCATCCAAGCCATGGATGCAAGAGAAAAAGTGATCACAACATACTCTACTTCAACCTTGGGCACGTCGGCTAGCACACTTCGTGCCCGAGTTGCTTCGGACGAAGTGGGAGCCCGTAAAAAGACTTCTCGATGTGGTGCCCTTTCCGACGAGGAGATGAAGATCGGAGTTGCCGCGGGGAGATTGGGATGGTGGCCAAAGACCGAAGGATACGGATCGCTCGGTATAGCATTCTATCCCTTCTCTAGATAGCTAGCAGTAGGTTAATGGTCCGATCCGGGTGTTTTAGTATGCGGTAGCGCCGGTTTAAAGTTAAAGAAAAAGTTTCGTTTCCGCATTTTGGCCTCGGAAAGACGGCTGAGGCGCTACCGTACACTTACATGGTATCAGAGCCACGCCATTAACCTTTACTAGCTTGCTCTAGCATGTTTAGAATTTCGATCGGACGAAATTTTCAAAAACCGCGTTTCCAAGTCATCAGTTTCTGTCGAAATTTTTCTGTTGTCAAAAATTATTTGGTGTATTGCTGAAAATCAGGCAGGGTTTTTTAAGAAAATTGAGAAAATTTGGTGGGCTGATTTCACTGTAGCGCGGCGGATCCGCGGCCGTAACCTCGTTTTGGCCGCGGATCCGCGGCCGTACTGTAGCCACAGTGCACCAAATTTCTTCAGTAGGTCTCTGACTTGAAATAGGGGTTTCTGGTAATTTTATTTTGGGCCTAGATTAATTTGAGTACTCGGTATTGTGCTTGGGGCCCACTTCGGGAAATTTTTTCGATCGAAAATTTTAAACATGTTAGTTCACAGTATTTACATTATATCTGCGACCGTGAATGTCATTTGATCGGTAAATCCTGTCTAATTGCTATAGCCTTTTTAGACGGATTTGCGAACGTCTCACGTTGATGTTCTGTGTAGTGCTGTGATGTTGCGGATTTGTCGTGGTGGATAGCCTGGATGCAATAGTAGTACAGTTTGGTTGTATTTGTACATTTGATATTGCGGGGTGAGTGTCCGATATGTGGATTGCCGTCACTGCCTGTTTGTATATTATTCTTTTGGGGCACGACTGAGCTGAGGTCGATATACCCGTTGTATATATTTTACTTTCTGTACTAGGATTACCCTGCGGTGGGGTGCACGGATAGCCGGGTTCTAGAGGGCAACGGGTCCGCATCTCATGGCGTTGAGACGGAGGGGGCTTTACTCTAGAATTGGTGGGCTATTCGCCGCACTCGTAGGGGGTATAGGTTGACTCAAGGAGGGGTGCTCAAGTTACCGGATTCCGTGAAGTGCTAGGTGGTCCATTCAAGTTGTTGAAGGGGGCTGCCTCGCTTCAGGTTTTGGCGGGTAACTTGCCGCGCCTGTAGGGGTCTAGGATTCCATTGCACAGGCTATCCACACGACCAGGGGAACGTCGGGTTTCAGTAGCGGCTCTATGAAACCCGGGGATCCCAGATATCTGTATTGTTCTGTGATGCTTATTACATTTCTGTGATGTTGCATTTTATCACTCCTTGAGCGAATATTATATATTGATATATATATACTAGTAGATGTTGTATATGTTTTGCATCCGCGCTAGTCCAGTCCCCGCTCTGTCTTTAGTTAAGTAACCTAACGGGTGATGACGGGACCCAGTGGCGAATGCGGATGTCATAGACGTACATCATTATTTTCGTTCTTTATTGGTGTGATCAATTGATGGGACTGCATTGATTCGGATCAATGCAAGCTAAACAAACCTATTCTGATGTTGTTGGAGCAATTTTTCAAAAAGCTGTTATTGCAAGGACGTTCTCTTTTGTTTTGCACAGTGGTATTCGGTTATGAATATCCAGCACCTCAGTCGACGAGGCAAGGGCCAAGATCCCTTCACCGGGAGTGACCCCTTGGACAGAAGTTTGCGTCAGGGCAATAACTTCACTAAAGTCGATTACTTTTGCTTTGCATCATGGTATTCAGTTGGAATATCCTGCACCTCATTCTACGGGGAAAGAGCCGAGATCCCTTCACCGGGAGTGACCTCTTTAGCAAAGATTTTCGCCACTATATATTTATAAAAGCTATCCGGTTCCTTCAACGATATCAAGTTCATTACGTTAAAAGTTTTCGCCAAAAACCATTCGTAGCCCTCCGTCATTTCAGACGGGTAGCACGTAGTATTCATGCTATGTTTGTTGGCCAAAATCAAGGCATAGTGTATGGTAGCTATTTGTTACTTTTCTGCAGCATAAATAGATGCGTTGGTTTGGGACAGTCGTACTTCCTTGTTGGCCAAAGTCAAGGGTAGGTACGGGTGGGTTCAAATCAACCTAGATAATGATGGGTAGAACTTGACATGTGACTTATGATTTGTTGGCCAAAGTCAAGGTCATAAGAGCATGGGGTAAAAATCACATCGTGGAATTTCTAAAGAAACTGAAACTTGCCAGATATGCACATACCTTCTGGAGTGTGATAATGTGAGTGGATTCCATCACATTATCATGCGATGATAGTTGGATCCCGATTCCCACTGATGAGTTGGCTTACTCCTTAGGTGATCCCGACTAATTCTTCTTTCAGGTTTGGAGGAGAATTTGAGGTTACAGTGGGAGGTTTCCTGATTAGATAAAGTGATAACCATTCTGATCTAGATTAGAGTGCATGCAGAGTGTTTTTTTTCTCTCTCTCTTTGGCAGCGACCATGACCCGACCCTTGACTACGACTCAGTGACCAAGTTAACCGAACCTTCTTAAAACACTGGCTTTTGGATTGTCAGAGTTGCATACCTTATTGCCACTCCTACTCTTACCCTTTTCTCCAGGACACCCCGTATTATTACAAACATCCACTTCCATTGGATAAAACCATCGTATGGTTATATACGAACTCGAAGGAACTTGTTCGAGATTCGAGGATGGTTTCTGGTTTTGGAGAAAACTAATAGGACTATTCAGTTGTTTTTTCATTTTACCTTCTCTCAGGTAGAGAGTGCTCCTTGGATTAGGACAGTACACCTATTACGCTTATTGGATAGTCTTCTTCCAAACCATAGGCAGGTGCCGAACGGTAATGAAGAAAACCAATTAGCCTAACGATGGTGTACAGAAGGTAATAAGTTAAGACAAATAAAGGGATTAGTAAGAGGGCAAAGTAAACTACGACTGCTATTCACGACCAAACCAAGCATTTCATTACCACTCCCACTTCACCTTTGCATTTCTCCAGAACACTCCGTATCACTACGAAGATCCACAGTTATTTGGATACTCCATTGTATGGTTATATACGAACTCGAAAGGAACTTGTTCCAGTTCGGAGATGGATTCTGGTTCAGGAGAAATAGGAATAAGATTTATTCAGTTGTCTTTTATCTTTACCTTCTCTCGGGTTGCGAGTGCTCCTAGGATTAGGACAGTACACCCATTATGCTTATTGGATAGTTTTCTTCCAAACCATAGGCTGGTGCCGAACGGTAGGAAAGGAAGAAAACCATTTAGCCTAAAAGGGTGTACAGAAGGTAATGACTAAAGACATATAAAGGGATTTGGAGAGATGGCAAAGGAATATACGGTTACAGTTGTGAATCTGATAATGGAAGAGGCATTACTAGAAATACCCGGATACCCCTTCGAAACATTTACATGTTTCAGTTTCACCGTGTATTGTTAAAAGAAAACTGATTTCCCAGTTAGACACTTGCTCCAGGGTATGTATTTACCAGGTATGATTCTCACATCTGTATGGTTTTACAGATGATGAGTGCGAGTAAGTTATTGGGAATTGGGGGATCATCCTCATTATATCGGGATTCGTTGTTATTGGTGATATTTGAGAAAATCGCCTAGGTTGTTTGTCGGATGGAAAATATTTGGTTTTGAATATCCGTTATAATGCACCAATTTCAAATTGATATATCTGTGCGTTTATTTTTATAAAGTGAGATATAACTTTTTGAAATTATGTCTATAACATTTACCTATATCAGTGGATGGTTAGGTAAGGAGCATTCAACAGCGATATAATTCTTCATAACCATGGTACAGTTTTTAACCTACGACACACAGGGAATGAGTTATTAGACTCAAGGGACTTGTACAGAGTATTGTATGTTGTCCGGTGTCCATAAGAACAGAGGGGTTGGTACTCGTACTATATTCTATTTACTTGTGATTTCTCTAGTTCTTAGACATGTGTTTCGTAGAAATCCAAGGTCTAAGTTCTGAGAAGTTATAGGTATAAGAATAAAGTAGAGAACCAGGTATTGTAAGTATCAGGATTCTTCAAGGTGATTGAAGATGTAGATACTTGTGTATGGTATTCAGTTGATAGTAATGATTATGAGAACTTGATTCTCTTTCAGGTTACTCATATCTGGATGTATTCCTAAGTTGAGTAATGCTGATCGGCCTCTTTTCCATTTAGTTGACATGCACTGGAGACAGCTGCATGATTTGAATCTGGTTCCAATTAAATCAGTGCCTCTGTTTTTGTATTGGATATAGAACAGTTCATATATTAACATTGTTAAGGTATGGGGAGTTGTCCGGCTTATGCGTAAAACCAGACTCTGGATAACTCATGGCACATTTCTGTAATGGCTGTTTGTGGATTGACCCGGGGTATGACGAGAGTTGACTTTCTACCATTTGGAAGATCAATAGTGATATTGTTCTAGACTCGCCACAGGTTTAGCAAAATGGATTTTTTTTTCCAGAAAACAGTAGTGGGAGTATGGTAGAACTGGAAGTGATTCCAGAACTGCAAACGATTACTGAAAATTTGATAAGAACCTAAGGATTCAATCTGGTTTGACATTCCATTGGTCACTCCGCAGATATGGTGGGTAACCTCAGGCACTCAAGTGGTACTTCGGTATGCTCAAAGACGGTGACAGGAAGGTTCTTGTTTACCCAGATTTGACACTACTGTTGTTCCAGACTATGAGACCCGGCAGGAGGATGAGTATAGCGTCGTTCTAAACTAGTTTTAGAAGTGCACGTGTATATGATTCTGCCAGAGGGTTGTCGTAGTCAGTGTGAGCAGCGGAAGCATTGGTGGACAAGTGGCTTATGTCTATTTACAGACTAAAGCAGATATAGCGGAGATAGATCATCTATTTCTGATGTGACAGTCATAGGTTTGACTTCATCAGAATAGGGGATGGATCTGTTAAGAAGGTAGTAGAGTGTGATGTCCTGATTTGTGGATGACATACAGTAGGAAGTGAAATTCCTATACATGGTCGGTTATACTTTGGTTGACACACAGTGGTTTCTTTACAAAGGACATGGATATTATATCAGATATTCTGGTTACTAGATCTATAGTTTTAGATCTAGATTTGGGTAGTTTCCCAATCTGGGTACTTTGAAAGCATTCTAAAGCTGTTTTAGAATGGATGACTCCAGGCATAGTAGTGTACCAGCAGGTGATGGAGTCACCCTCTCTAAAGGTGTCTTACAGACTAAAGGGGAGAGGGATGTGCATGATTGGCAGATCACTTGCTTAGGCAATTGAGTCAATCATGAGATATCAAGTACCACACCAGATGTTGTTTTTGCAGTAGATGCAATAAATTGATATTGATCCAATCCTGGAGAAACATTAGGAAGCAGTTTTAGAACATAAGTGGATGTTCTAGGGATTTGATAACGGCTGCCTCCTTTAGGAGACGGTTATCATTCCAGGCTTCCAAGGTGACCTGGATGACAGAGTGGCTGTCAAAGTTATGGTTTTCCCTCTCATGAGGGGCAGTATTTTGAACAGATGGTCCAAGCGGATACTGAGGGAGGCATGGCGCAGGATACCGATTAAGTTCAGTTGATGATACAGTCTAAGAAGTTTGGATTTGGAGTTCATTTATGAACTAGGTCCCATGAGATATCCAGACATATTCTAAGATAGGTATTGCTCATTTCGGGAGATGGTTTTCTCCGCGAGCTTGAGATAAAGAGAGACATAGAAAGAAACATCAGGGCGGATCCACTCACTGAGGCTATTCCTCGAACATAATAGTTTCGCAAACGGGCTTTGTGAAACTAATTAGTAAAGGAGTTGGGTGTTCGGTATCACACGGGCTGTGAGTATGCGACATCTCAATAATTAGCCTTGAGTTCGAGTGGGAGATTGTTGGATATAGTGCCCTCAGAGTCAATTATTGGATCACAGGCACGTGATTACAATGATTGAGGGAGAACCTATGCCGGTAGGACAGTCTTACTCAGGATGATAGCATGCTATCCGGTTTATCTTTATCATCGTATACTGCTTTAGGTGACCATACAGGTCACTATTACACGTTGATAGAGCCCTTAGGATTCTTACTTGACGACCAGCAGTATGATGGCGATCATATACGTGGGAGCTGGGGTCTATAAGCACATCCTTAAAAGGTCCCTAGTCGTGGGAGTTTTCGAGTCAGGGCATCGATACTCCAGGGTAGACTAGTGTATACAGTCGAGACCCCGACGAGGGGCGGTGGCCAGTCTCATAAGCCACTGGTGTCAGTTGGTTCACCTAAGATGTATACAGGTGCTCATTGGGTTATGAGTACACCGGACAGGACTCTCCGGGAACATGCTAATTGGTATTATACCTGACGTCAGATAGCAGTTCCCTGGTGACATGTGTACAGGTTAGTTCATCGACCTGAGATTGTCATTTGTCTCGTGTGAGTTCCCACTGTGCTTTGATTACTACCCAACAACGGCTCAAAGGAGTCTTGCAAACAGGTTTTAGTTGGGTACAGTCCCGAGCCACATGGAGGCAGTGAGCGGATCTGCAAGGGTTCGTCTCTCCTGGTATTAGGGGTGAGGTCGCGCTGTGTCTAGGAGAGCCATTACACGAAGTCCTTGGCCAAGGCAGGAGATTTACCGGTAGGTATTCCAGTAGTATCTCAGGGTGTTCTGGGCTACACTCCGACACGACTTGTACCGCTTTTAGGGGTCTGACTTTTACCAACCCCCTAGGCCCGACATGCGATGCTCATAGACGAACGGACCGGACTGTACGGATATTGTCACTGACAGGCTCAGTAGGGTGTCAGGATGAGTTCGCTCATCGACCTCCCTTTTGGTCAATACCTGGTAGCCCATTACGTACGGCTAATACCTCTGACGTGCTAGTGGTTAAATCCACAGCCAAAATATTGACGAGTCTTTAGAGTCCCCCACAGACAGTTTCTCAAGTTTCGGGCAAAACGTTATAGAGGCCGTATGATATATGGCAGGGTTCGATCATATACGTGCGGTATTGCACGGATCATGATCGGACGGATCATACTAGTGGGCTTTGGTTTAAGCCGGATCCTAGTATTAGATTTGTTGGATTACTTTAGTCTTATCGCATTCGCATTCAGTCGGAATGCGAATGCAGGTATGTATATACAGGTGAGGGGTATCCTTGTGATCCGTCACGAGTTTACTTTAGATGTTGCCGAATCTTTTTGTTGGACCAAACATTTGGATTAATGTTTGGATAATGGAATTAGTGTGCTAGAAATCATCATTAGATGCATTAATGTGACATAGACATATACTATGAGTCATGGTCTCTTTTTTAGAAAATATGTCACATTAATGGATTGATTTGTGATGATATGAGAGGAAGAGAGAGAGGGGCTGGCACGGTTATAGTTTTGGTCTTGTATTATTTCTTTTACACTCTCTCTCATTTTCATCATATGAAGAAAATAGAAAAAGAAAAGAAAGAAACCTCTTCTTCTTCTTCTTCTTCCTCTAGCTTATTACTTCCATCAATGGCAACATCTCTAACCTCCATCCAAGCCATCGATGCAAGAGAACAAGTGATCACAACATACTCTACTTCAACCTTGGGCACGTCGGCTAGCACACTTCGTGCCCGAGTTGCTTCGGACGAAGCGGGAGCCCGTAAAAAGACTTCTCGATGTGGTGCTCTTTCCGATGAGGAGATGAAGACCGGAGTTGCCGCGGGGAGCTTGGGATGGTGGCCAAAGACCGAAGGACACGGATCGCTCGGTATAGCATTCTATCCCTTCTCTAGATAGCTAGTAGTAGGTTAATGGTCCGATCCGGGTTTTTTAGTATGCGGTGGTGCCGGTTTAAAGTTAAAGAAAAAGTTTCGTTTTCGCATTTTGGCCTCAGAAAGACGGCCGGGGCGCTACCGTACACTTACACTATCAATGTGTAATAGCGACCTATAAGGTCACCTAAAGCAGTACACGATGATAAAGATAAACCAGATAGCATACTATCATCTTGAGTAAGACTGTCCTACCGGTATAGGTCCTCCCTCAATCATTGCAATCACGTTGCTGTGATCCAATAATTGACCCTGAGGGCACTATATCCAACAGATCTCTGCATGATTTTTCCAGGGTAATTCTGATATTGGCTTTATAGCACTTTCCTGATGTCTGGAATATTTTTATACTTTCTTGTTCACTGCCAAATCTCAAGTCCGTGACTTGGTGTATTTTATCAGCACTTTTAGCAGTTCCGGCTCTTTAACCTGGAGAATTTCCTGCACACAATCTCGAGACAAGTGTTGATATACAAAAGATCATGCGTGTAGTAATAAACACACAATTTCCCTCATAATGCCGGTTATAATGTATAACACATGTTATTTGATATTTCGTAGATGAATTGCTAATGTGTGTTATATTTATACCAAACACTTTTAAATGATTACAAAGAGTAGGGAAATTGATGTGTTAAAAAATGCAATATTTTCGACTGATCAAATTCCCCCAAACTTAATTTTGGTCGTTTCGAGCAAACTTGTTTTATTCAGGTGAAGGAGAAAATATAAGAAAAAGAAAAACTAACTAGCACACTTACGTAGGCAACACGATTGCACTGAGAATGTGCAACAAGCCTTTAAATCTCTAGGTGTCCCTAGTAGGAGGAGTGTTGTCTCCTGAGGGTTTTCAGCGGATTGCACCCACAAAATCCCATAATAAAAGGAAGACCGTGAAAGTTACATATAAAGATAAGAATTGTAAAAGAAAAACTTTGAAAATTAGAGTTTCCAACAATACTAGCTTTTCAGTTGTCATGAGCCCTATCTTAATAGTCATGAAAAGATGTTAAAAATCACATCATCTCTCAATAAAACATCGCCTTTATTCTTTATTCCTACCTTTCTTCCAAACATCAATCATATAACCCTATGTGTATGTAAAGAACATCCCTACACTCGGAGAATTCAATTCAAGCTATCATACTCTTGTCCATCTACCTCAGTATTTTTTAATTGGTGAATATTTAGATGGATTTGCTCACACATTTTTCATGCGACTTTTAATACTTCTTGAGGTACTAACCGACCGATTACTCATGTGCTTGCTGATTAGGTGTATTAGTATTTTCCTCGTCTTGCAACACCTAAGACTTAGCAGTGACTCCCAAACCAGTTGGTCTAAGGCACTAGGTGATGAAATACCCTCGCTATATTTTTTTATACTGCCTTGGTGATAACAAAACCAGTGTTTATTTTTCTACACCATTTTATATTTTATTCATTTATTATTTCCTTCATACTTTGGCTTTTAGACAAGATCATTTCAAGGTATCCTCTACTATCCCGAGTTTCAAGACGTGTGTAAGTGCGTATAGTAGGGTATCAACATTCAAATGTTTGGCTTCCAGAATAGGAACTATTTTTCAGACTTTTTTTTATCCTCAGATTAGTGACTTCTTTCATCTTACTAACCCTTGGGGCAACGGCTCATAACTACTTATTACTAGTTTGTTTAAGAAAACTTTTAATTTTCTAGGTTTTCTTAAATTTTTCCAATTTTTTGGATGTAATTTTTCACTATCTAATCTTTTATTATCTTATTTATGTACAATTTTTTTAAAATTTTTTTAAATTTTTTTTATTATATGTTTTGTGCTTATGCAAAGTATGATGTAAAGTGATGCGTAAATAAGCACAAATCTCCCCCAAACTTGTTTACAACGGTGTCCTCATTGTTGCCTTCTGCTAGATCACAAAAAACCTGTAAGCTTGGGAGGAAATTTTTTAACGGGGGCATGAAATATAATCGTGAAAATCCTCCCCCAAACCTATTCTTTGGCTCACCATTTTGAGTAAAAATTTTATTTTCAAGAGCCAGATTATATCTTCCCCCAAACTTGAGTTAAACAATGTTAAGCTTTGAAAATCATAAGAGGGGGTCAAAATTACTGGTCAATGCCAAGCTTTGCAAAGAACGAAAGTCAACACCAACCATTCAAAGATTTTATCAGTGTAGTGCACCGGTTGGTGGAAGAATATATTATAAGGAGACAGGAAGAAGTGGGGAAAAGGTAAGTGGTGGAATAGAATGTGTTTACGTCTCGGTTTGGAGAGACGACATAGTGATTGTGATGAATTACTCGCATTTTTGTAATTGTCAAGAAGAAGGGGTGGAGGTTTAATTTCTTTTTGGAGTTGATTCATCTCAACACCCGTGTTTGCTAAAAGTGCGAGTTCATCAGCGAAAATTTCCTCAAAACTCTCATCGATATTCCGAAGAATAATGTCATCAAAAAGCGCGGGGTGATCTTCAGACTCCAAAAACGGTCCATAATCAGTGTTAGTTGTTGACCCGGACAACTTGGTGGAAGAGTCCGTATGTGTATGATACATAGTTGGGTCAATCAACAACATATGAAAAGAGTTAAGATCAGTATCATGAGACTCGTCAAATTCACTGCTGTCGACATCCATTAATTCGACAGAACAAACCTGAGCAGAAGGTTCAGAGGGTACACTTCCCAACTTGTAAATGTTAAGCTCAATTGACATCTTCCCGAAGGATAGGGTCATAGAGCCGTTACGACAGTTGATTATAGCATTGGAAGTGGCCAAAAAGGGGCGACTAAGGATCACCGGAATTTGATTCCGTGGGTTCACTACAGGCTGTGTATCAAGAACAATAAAGTCCACAGGGAATACAAATTCCCCGATTTTTATTAACACATCCTCCAGCTCACCCCTAGATTTGGTGATTGATCGGTCGGCCATCTGGAGAGTGCGGTGAGCTGGTTTCAACTCTCTGATCCCTAACTGTTCATAAACTGAGAAAGGAAGTAGGTTAACACTTGCGCCCAGGTCAAGTAGAGCACGATTAATGTGTTTACCCCCAATAGAAATAGAAATTGTAGGACAGCCAGGGTCCTTACGTTTTCTAGGTAATTGTTGGGGAAAAGCTGTGTCTACAGTACTCGACATGAACACTTTTTTGGCACTTGAGTCTTTCTCTTTCTAGTGCACAAGTCCTTGAGAATTTTCGCATAAGCCGGGACTTGTTGTATAGCATCTAGAAGAGAGATATTGATGTTAACTTGCTTAAAGATTTCAGTGATCTTCTCTATTTGCGGACTTGGTCTGTTTCCCCTTAACCGATTCGGATGAGGTTTAGCAATAAGAGCTGCGTCCAACATTGGAGAATATCGTGTGGGTAGAAAAGATCCCAGAATAGGAGTGGGGATCGTCTTTGGTGGACTAGAAGAAGTGTGCTGAGAGTTCAAGCCTTGGGGAAAACGGAGAATAGGCTCGGAAGAAAATGGTGGGGTAGACGAACTGGGGTCAGAAGTAGAAGTGGAAGGAAAAGTCTCAGCCGCGGTATCATTGAGTGATTCATCATTATTATCAATCTCTTCACCGACATGGTTGTCAAGCACTCTTCCAGATCTCAACGTGGTAATAGCATTCACATGATGTGAATAGCCAGGATTTGGTAGGGGTTGAGCTGGAAGTTTCCCTTTCTCTCTTGCACTCATTTCGGCTTTTAATTGGGCAATTTGTGCTTCCATCGATTTAATACTCTCACTTTGGGAGTCAGAGTTTTTCTGGATTTTATCGACGAAAGACTTCATCTCAGCCGAAACTTGCATGATATTTGTCAGAAGCAAATTCATAGTTTGTTCGAGTGAAAAGGAGTTATCAGTACCGGTCACTTGCAAAGAATTGTTATACAGTGCAGAAGTGTTGACCGGATTTTGAAAGTTTTAAGATTGGTAGGGGTGCTGACTTATTTGAAGTGGTTGCTGTTGTGGTGGAGGGCCCCTTTGGAAATTGTTTTGGTTTGGAACCGTGTTTTAAGTTTGTGATTGGTTCCAATCAAAATTAGAGTGATTCCTCCAACCCTGATTATAAGTGGAAGAATACGGATCGTTTCTAGGTCTTTGTTGGAAAGCAGCATTGGTATGCTCTTGACCTTGAAATAGAGAATTCAATGGACATTCTTCCGTAAGATGAGATGGATCAGAACAGCATCCACAGACAGTTTTGGAGAGTGACATCTGATTTAGGGAGGCTGCTAAAAATTTATGTTCCATAGCTTCGA
Source organism: Agapanthus africanus (assembly GCA_030015575.1). Lineage (NCBI taxonomy): Eukaryota > Viridiplantae > Streptophyta > Magnoliopsida > Asparagales > Amaryllidaceae > Agapanthus > Agapanthus africanus. The sequence continues at coordinate 504,662,647 of CM057337.1, forward strand.
GTTTCTTTTGCATTGCTGCCATTTCAGCTCTAACTCCTATGAAAACATCAGATTGGTGGTTACCATCCCTAGACGATGACTGGTTTACACTCTCCCACTGTAAAGATTTTTCAGCGAAATCTTCTAAAAATCTCCAGGCTTCACCATCATCTTTATTCATGAAGGTGCCTTGACACATGGATTCAAGGGTCTGTTTTGTTGTAGAATTAATGCCCTCATATATGATTCTGCACAGATCCTATCTAGGAATTCCGTGATGAGGACATTGAACTAACAGATCCTTGAAGTGTTCAAAACACTTCGAGAATGGTTCATTTGGAAGCTGGGTAAATTGATTTATTTTGCTACGGACTCGAGCTGTTTTATAATTAGGGTAGAATTTCTTTAGGAAAGCTGTTACGAATTCTCCCCAGTTCGAAATAGAATGTGCGGCTGTGTTATAAAGCCACTTCTCGGCTATATCGCACAAAGTGAATGGGAGAAGACGTAATCTCATAGCATCCACAGAAAGCTGTGAAGTACCCATCATAGCGCATACATTTTCAAATTTGGTAATAAAGACGTATGTGTCTTCAGACTCGAGACCGTGATATTTTGGTAAAAGATTGATGTATTGTGGTTTGATTTCAAAATTGTCCCCATTGGCTGGTGGAATGGTGAGACACGTCGAAAGAGGATCTCGCAGGTAGCATCTCTCTTGGAGAGAGATGCGGGGCGGATTCTGTACACCTGCGGATGGTAGCAGAGTAGTGTTAAAGAAGTTCGATGGAGAACCGTCTATCGAAGTAGGTGTGGTAGTGGGTGAAGAAAAAGTAGATGTAGAAATACCGACTTCGGAGTTGATAGGAGGAACGCGGACAAGACGGGCACTAGAATCCCGTGTCCAGCCGAGCATGCACTAAATAGTTTAGCACAAGTGGCAGCGTTAAGTGATAATTAAGGAAAAGATGAGTTGGTGTTTGGTTTGAAAAAATACGGATATTGAAAAATTCACACAAACAATGCACAAGCAACCCTAAATCTAGTGGTCACCTAGGTCAAGGCTCTAGACCGCTCCTAGACTTCCAGAAGACAAGTCGCAAGATAGATCCTCTACTGCCTCTTTGCCCCTCTTGTGGTCAGGTAAGTGCCAGGTAAGTGGGAGGTTCTCCATTACGTAAGTAGTGGGCCTAATTAAGTAACCACTTGCCTTAGACACACTTGTCTTAGACACCACAAAAGAAACGCGGATAAGCAATAGATTACCCACGACCTCCATCTGTCCTAAGTGAGCGCGACGGTCCTTAGAGTCATGTCTAGATATTTTTTTAGTTAATGAGGGTGATGCGGATGCAAGTTTGTGATTTTTGGGGCTTAGGAAGGGTAATGAACTCTCTACCTAATCTGAATTTGGTCTTTGCCCCTTAATTTCCGTATTAAAAATGCAAACAACCAAGATCAAACACGCAACAATTTTTCTTTTTGCGGCGTTGCGAATTTTTGCAAAGAATCCTGCAGAAATTGGTTAATAGAAAGAGCAGAGAGGAGATAAGAAAGTATAGAATATACCAGAGAAGTTTGAAGCAGTGAAGCTACTGAATTGCCGTGGAACTGCCGCGAGATGCCTTCTTTAGCCGCGGATGCGCGGTCTCGTGATTAGATCCCTGCACAAAAAATTCTCCAGAGACTCCTGTTGACTCACTGAACTATCTGAGATGCTCTAAAAAAATTTCCTCTCGCTCCAGAGATTCCAGATTCCCTCGCAAAAATCACAACAAATCGTTAAGCGCTTGATGCGAATTTCGATCTAAAAATTCTGATAGAATAATAAAATTTTCAACTCAATTAACAAAATGAACAAATTAGCACACGATCCCCGGCAACGGCACCATTTGATTGATCGTATCTTCGTGTGTGTTTGGAAATGTTTCACAACCAAAGAAATTTATACCGCAATCAATTAACGGTGTCGATGTAGCGCGTTAATGAATACGGATCGTCCACTGAGAAAGTGTGATTTGTTTGAAATCGTTTTATTTGAGTTGAAAAGAAAAGATAAAAGAAAATGATTCAATATTTGTGACATTTAGTTTCAAGAATCATCAAGAAATAGATCTAAAATCAAGAAATGATATAGATCAAGAAAATGTCCAAATAGTTTGAATTATCAATATTTGTAAAGAGGCTTGTCGGAATCGATCCAATTGATAGTGATGATGAATACTAATGATTACAAATTCTTATCTATTGAAGATTTGTTGCTAGTTCGATGACAATCAATGAGCTTTAGGGATCTATTGAAGAAACTAGGGTTTCTCCATCATCATCGCTTCTTCTTTCATTGATTATCATTCAAATTCTAGCCTCTAGGAAATTAAATCACCGATCGTTGATCTCTAATTTGGAGCGAAAACATTCAAGAAAGCGATTTCGCTCAAATTAGGTTTTCGATGATTCAATTTCCTAAATTTTACAAAACTCATAAGACTTAAGAATCGTTCAAGAATTTAATCATCATCATCTACCTATTTTCTCAATTCCGCTACAAGCGGAGTTTTCATTCAAAAATCATGAAAAAGAAAAGAATCAAGAATCTATAACTCTTCATAATGCAAGAATGTAAAGAAAAGCAAGATTAAGAATTTTCACCTTTTATTTATCAACGTTTAGGTACAATTCACTCAAAGATTACAAGATTTGAGGAAGAACTAAATCATCGAAACTAGCTTCGCTTCGGTCTTCTTGAGTCGCGGATCGTCGTGGATCTCTTGCTCGAATGAAGATCGGCGTTGCTTCAAAAGGCTCGTTGAATGCTTGCTTGATTTGGTACTCGATGAATCTTGATTTGGCTCCAAGTGTGTCACTTCACTTGATTTGAATTGATTTGGATTTTGCTAGAATTTTTACCCTAATTGATGAACAACAACCAACAACATTTGTAATGAAGCCCTAGGTCCCTTTTTATAGCTTTCCTTTAGCTTCCCCTAGAAGCTAGGTCTAGCTTCCCTTGGAAGCTTGGTTGTTATGAGGCTTGTATAGGAAGTTAGGTAGAAGTTTCTAGATTAAGATAGTTAGCTAGCTTGCATGAGAAGCCTTTCTGTTGGAGGGAAACTTCTGGAGATTTGAAGTGTCTTAAGAATGTTTTACAGTTGAAAGGAGCCTTTGTAGAAAATTTCTGCCGTCGACGAGTCGACTCGGCCAAAGGAGGCATCTCGCGGCGGATAGACCTGACTCGGCCGCGGATCCGCTGCCATTTGAGGTGATCTCTGCATGATTTTTCTAGGGTAATTCTGATGTTGGCTTTATGGCACTTTCCTGATATCTGGAATATTTTTATACTTTCTTGTTCACAGCCAGATCTCAAGTCTTGGACTTGGTGTATTTTATCAGCACTTTTAGCAGTTCCGGCTCTTTAACCTGGAGAATTTCCTGCACACAATCTCGAGACAAGTGTTGATACACAAAAGATCATGCGTGTAGTAATAAACACACAATTTCCTTTATAATGCCGGTTATAATGTATAACACATGTTATTTGATATTTCGTAGACGAATTGCTAATATGTGCTATTTTTATACCAAACACCTTTAAATGATTACAAAGAGTAGGAAAATTGATGTGTTAAAAAATGCAATATTTTCGACTGATCAACGTCCCTCAAGGTATTTGTTTAAAAGATGCATACGATTCTTCAGTTTGGAAATAGGTATGGTTCGGAAGACATATCTACGTCGACTATCTAGTCTTATAGTACCCTAAACGGCAATATCATCACATATCATCCTCAAATCCCGTCATCACATATTAGTCGTATCATATCACTTCTAACTATCCTTAGTTTCTAATATGGTTCTCTAACTACCTTTTTACTCTATCTAAAGTTTTCTATTAAAGGTTTAATTAACCATAATCTATATATAAATCGGTTTCCATCAAAGTGTGCGGGGGTGCTATACGCCATCCACCCGACTTCCCCCGTAGATATAGATCTACTCACCTTGATCTTGCTTGCCGAAGTCGATATCGCCATGCCCTTGCTCGTCATCCCGAAGATTGCACGGAGGTACCTACATGTCACAACATATCATATCACATTAATATCCGACTCGAAACCAAAACGACACGCGAAATGCCTGTAGGTTAAAACCTACGGACTACGCCTTCAAAACCACTAAATAACCCCCGTCACTGACATACAAACATCAGACGACGGAACATAATATCAAATACCAAAACCAAGTTAAAACAAAGTCGTAAAACAATGCAGCAACTCAAGAAAATAGTCCCAGATTTTACCCTAGGTGAAATTAGCCAATTTTGCATATGTAAAGAGTCTAATTGTTGGATATAGTGCCCTCAAAGTCAATTATTGGATCGCTGGCACGTGATTGCAATGATTGAGGAGGACATATACCGGTAGTACAGTCTTATTCGAGATGATAGTATGCTATCTGGTTTGCCTTTATCAGTCGTGTACAGGTTCAGGTGACTGATCACTGTTACACGTTGATAGAGCCCTTAGGATCTTGCTTGACTACCAACAGTATGATGGCGATCATATACGTGAGAGTTGGGTGGTCTATAAGCATATCCTTAATAATGGTCCCTAGTCGTGGGAGTTTCGAGACAGGGCATCGATACTCCGGAGTAGACTAGTGTATACAGTCGAGACCCCGACGAGGGGCGGTGGCCGGTCTCACAAGCCACTGGTGTCTGTTGGATCACCTAAGATGTATACAGGTGCTCATTGGGTTATGAGTACACCGGACATGACTCGCCGGGAACCTGCTAGTTGGTATTATACCTATCGTCAGATAGCAGTTCCCTGGTGACATGTGTACAGGTTAGTTCATCGACCTGAGGTCGTCATTTGTCTCGTGTGAGTTCCCACTGTGCTTTGATTTCTACCCTACCACGGCTCAAAGGAGTCGTGCAAACAGGTATTTTTTGGGTACAGTCCCGAGCCGCATAGAGGTAAGTGAGCGGATCGGCAGGGAATTCGTCTCTCCCGGTATTGGGTGTGAGATCGCGCTGTGTCTAGGAGAGCCATTACACAAATCCTCGGCCGAGGTAGGAGATTTACTGGTAGGTACTCCAGTAGTATCTCAGGGTGTTCTGGGCTACACTCCGACACGACTTATACCGCTATTAGGGGTCTGACGTTACCAGCCCCCTAGGCCGATATGCGATACTCATAGAAGAACGGACCGGACTGTATATACATTGTCACTGTTAGGCTCAGTAGGGTTCCTGAATGAGTTCGCTCATCGGCTTCCCTTGAGGTTAGTACATGGGCAGCTGTTACGCACAGCTAGTGCCGCTGACGGCTTGTGGTTAAACCCACTGCCAGGGTACTGACGAGTCATTAGAGTCCCCTACAGATAGTTTCCCAAGTTCGGGCGAAACGTTGTAGAGGCCGTATGGTTTTTTGGCAGGGTTCAGAAAATGCACGTGCATTTACGCACGTGTCATATTTCGGGCAGATAATACTGGTGGGCTTTGGTTTAAGCCGGAACCGAGTATTATACTGTGTAAATATAATATCTTTGTCTCAGTTGCATTTGTATTCGGTCGTAATACAAATGCGGGTATTTTTATACTGTTACGGGGTTATCCTGAAATTCATTTCGGGATCGCTTTTGGAAGTTTCATTTCGGGATCGCTTTTAGAGCTACAGTGAACCATTTTTCTACAGTAGGTTCTACATTGAAAATTGTGGTTTCTGGAATATTTCTTTTGGGCCCATATTTTGTTACTGTACAGCAGATGTACGAGGGGCCCACTTCGGTAAGTTTTGTCGATCGAAATTTTAAACTTGTTAGTTTGTAGTACTTATATTATATCTTCGACCGGGAATGTCATTTGAACGGTAAATTGCGTCTAATTGCTATAGTCCTTTTAGACGGATTTGCGAACGTGACATTCGCGTTGATGTTCTGTGTTGTGCTATGATGTTGCGGATTTGTCGTGGTGGATAGCAGTGTGCAATGGTAGTGCTGTTTGGATTTATTTGTACATTTGATATTGCGGGTCGAGCGTCCAACATGTGGACTGCCGTCACTGCCTGTTTGTATAATATTCTTTTGGGGCACGACCGGGCTGAGGTCGATGTACCCGTTGTACATATTTTTCATTTCTGTACTAGGTTTTACCCCGCGACGGAGTGCACGGATACCCGGGTTCTGGAGGGCAACGGGTCCGCATCTCATGTCTTTGAGAGGCAGAAGGGCCTCACTCTAGAATTGGCAGACTATTCGCCGCACTCGTAGAGGGTACAGGTTGACCCAAGGAGGGGTGCTCAAGTTACCAGATTCCGTGAAGTGCAGGGTGGTCCATTCACTATGCTGTAGGGGGCTGCCTCGCTTCATTGCACAGGCTATCCACACGACCAGGGGAACGTCGGGTTTCAGTAGCGGCTCTGTGAAACCCGGGGATCCTAGATTATCTGTATTGTTCTGTGATGCTTATTACTTTTCTGTAATGTTGCATATTATTACGCCTGGAGCGATTATTGTATATTAGTATTTATACTAGTAGATGTTGTATATGTTTTACACCCGTGCTAGTCCAGTCTCCGCTCTGTCGTTAGTTAAGTAACCTAACTGGTGATGACGGGACCCAGTGACGAATGCAGATGGCATATACGTACATTTTATTTTCGTTTTTTTCTGGTGTGATTAATTGATGGGACTGCGTTGATTCTGATCAATACAAAGGAAAACAAACCTATTTGGCAGTTGTTGGAACAGTTTTAAAAAGTGTTATTACAAAGATGTTTCCTTTTATTTTGCATAGTGGTATTCGGTTGGAATATCCTGCACCTCATTCGACGAGGCAAGGGCCGATATCCCTTCATCGGGAATGACCCTTTGGGCAGAAGTTTGCGTCAGGGTAATAACTTCACTATAGTCGATTACAAGTTGCTTTGCATCGCGGTATTCAGTTGGAATATGCTGCACCTCATTCCACGAGGAAAGAGCCGAGATCCCTTCACCGGGAGTGACCTCTTTAGCAAAGGTTTTCGCCACGATATTTTTATAAAAAGCTATCGGGTTCCTTCAGTGATATCAAGTTCATTACGTTAAAGGTTTTTCGCCAAAAACCAGCCGTAGCCCTCCGTCATTTCTTTTGGGTATTCAGTAGTATTCAAGCTATGTATTTTGACCAACGCCAAGGCCTGTTTGGTAGCTGCTGGGTATTCATTTGTTGCATAGATAGATGAGTTGGTTTGGGACAGTCGTTCTGCCATTTTGCCAACGTCAGGGGCATGTGTGGGTGGGTTCAAATTGACAAGATAATGATGGGTAGAACTTGGCATGTGACTTATGGCGATTGGCCAACGTCAGGGTCATAAGAGCATGGGGCAAAAATCATATCGGGAGTTTCTAAAGAAACTGAAACTTGCCAAGTATGCGCATACCTTTTGGAGTGTGATAACGTGAGTGGATTCCGTCACGTTATCATGCGATGAGAGTTGGATCCCGATTCCCACTGATGAGTTGGTTTACTCTTCGGGTGATCCCGATTGATTCTTTTTTCAGGTTTGGAGGAGAATTTGACAGTATAGTGGGAGGTTTCCTGATTAGATAAAGTGATAACCATTCTGATCTAGGTTAGAGTGCACGCAGAGTGTTTCTTTTATCTCTCTCTTTGGCAGCGACCATTGACCGACCCTAGACTATGACTCAGTGACCAAGTTGACCGAACCTTCTTAAAATACTGACTTTTGGATTGTCTAAGTTGCATAAGTCATTGCCGCTCCTTCTTTTACCCTTTGCATTTCTCTGAACACCCCGTATTACTACGGACATCCACTTCCATTGGATAGATCCATCGTATGGTTATATACGAACTTGAAGGGACTTCTTCGAGGATGGATCCAGGTTCAGGAGAAATAGAATTGGTTTATTCAGTTGTCTTTTATTATCACCTTCTCTCAGGTTGCGAGGGCTCCTTAGTTTAGGAGAGTACACCTATTACGCTTATTGGATAGTCTTATTCCAAACCATAGGCAGGTGCCGAAAGGTAGGGAATGAAGAAAACCAATTAGCCTAAGTAGGGTGTACAGAAGGTAATAACTAAAGACAAAATATACGGATTAGAAAGAGGGCAAAGTAAATTGCGACTGTTATCATTCATGACCAAACTGTGTACTTCATCGCCACTCCTATTTCACCTTTGCTTTTTTCCCAGTTCGGGAGAAATAGAATAAGGTATTATTCAGTTGTCTTTTATCATCACCTTCTCTCATGTTGCAAGTACTCCTTGATTTAGGAGGGTACACCTATTATGCTTACTGGATAGTCTTCATCCAAACCATAGGCTGGTGCCGAACGGTAGGGAAGGAAGAAAACCATTTAGCCTAACGAGTGTACAGAAGGTAATGAATAAAGACAAATAAAGGGATTTGGAGAGAAGGCAAAGAAATATACGGTTATAGTCATGAATTGGTTTATGGAAGAGGCATTACTAGGGATACCAGGATACCCCTACGAAACATTTTCATGTTTCAATGCATTGTTAAAAGAAAACTGTTTTCCTAATTAGATACTTACTCTAGGATATGTATTTACCAGGTTTCATTCTCATATCTGTATGGTTTTACAGATGATGAGTGGGAGTAAGTTATTGGGAATTAGGTGATCATCCTCATTATATCGGAATTCGTTGTAATTGGTGATATTTGAGGAAATCGTCTGGGTACAGTTTTCAACCTACGATGCACAGGTTTTTGAGTTATTCAACTCAGCGGACTTATACAGAGTATTGTATGTTGTCCAGTGTCCCTCAGGACAAAGGGGTTGGTCCTCGTACTATGTTCTGTTTACTTATGACTTCTTTAGTTTTTAGACAAGTGTTTCATAGAAATACAAGGTCTAAGTTTTGAGAAGTTGTGGGTATAAGAATAAAGTAGAGAACCAGGTATCACAAGTATCGGGAGTCTTCAAAGAGATCGAAGATGTAAATTCTTGTGATTGGTATTCAAATGATAGTAATAGTTTTGAGAAACTTGTTTCTCTTTCAGATTACTCATAATTGGATGAATTCCTAAGTTGAGTAATGCTGATTAGCCTCTCTCCATTAAGTTGATATGTACTGGAGACAGCTGCATGATTAGAATCTGGTTCAAATTAAATCAGTGCCAAAGTTTCTATATTGGATATAGAATGGATCATACCTTAACGATGTTAAGGTACGAGGAGTTGTCCGGCTTATGATTAAAACCAGACTCTGGATAACTCAAGGCACGTTTCTGTAATGGCAGTTTGTGGGTTGACCCGGGCTATGTCGACGGTTGACTTTCTACCATCTGGAAGATCAATAGTGATATTGTTCTTGACTCGCCACAGTTTTAGTAAAATGGATTTTTTTCAGAAAACAGTAGTGGGAGTATGGTAGAACTGGAAGTGATTCCAAAACCGCAAACGATTACGGAAAATTTAATTGGACCTAAAGATTCAATCTGGTTTGACATTCCATTAGCCACTCTGCAGATATGGTGGGTAACCTTAGACACCCGAGAGGTACTCCGGTAGCCTCAAGGACGTTGACAGGGAAGTTCTTGTTTACCCAGACTTGACACTACTGTTGTTTCAGACTATGAGACCCGGCAGGAGGTTAAGTATAGCGTCGTTCTAAACTAGTTTTAGAAGTGCACGTATATATTATTCTGCCAGAGGGTTGCTGTGGTCAGTGGGAGCAGCGGAAGCAAAGTGGGCAAGTAGCTTATGTCTATTTATAGACTTGAGCAGATATAGCGGAGATAGATCATCTATTTTTGATGTGACAGTCATGGGTTTGACTTCATCAGAATAGGGGATGGATCTGTTAAGAAGGTAGTAGGGTGTGATGTCATGGTATATGGATGACATACACAGAGTAGGAAGTAAAATTCCTATACTACGATCGGTTGTACTATGGTCGTTACATAGTTGTTTCTCCAGACAGGATATGGATATAATATCTGACATTATGGTTTCCAGATCTATGGTTTTAGATCTAGATTTGGGTAGTTTCCCAATGTGGGTACTTTGACAGTATTCTAATGGTATTTAGAATAAATGACTCCTGGCATGGTGGTGTACCAGCAGATGATGGAGTCACCCTCTCTAAAGGTGTCTTACAGCCTAAAGGGGAGAGGGATGTGCATGATTGGCAGATCACTTGCTTAGGCAATTGAGTCAATCATGAGATGTCAAGTACCACACCAGATGTTGTTTTTGCACTAGATGCAATAAGTTTATATTAATCCAATCCTGAAGAAACATAAGAAAGCAGTTTTAGAACATAAGTGCATATTCTATCGGATTGATGACGGGCAGCCTCCTTCGGGAGAACGGTTATCATTCCAGGGTTCAAAGTGTAGGGTTCCTAGGCACACTAATGAGGTCTCACAAGGCATCGGCCATGCCAATTTCAAAAATTATATACCGAGAAACCCTAATGCGATCGTTGACTAGAGTTTAAGGCGATACAAGCAACTAGTTAACAACTTAACTAAGAGTGAACGGAAATACAACCTTTGTAGATCCGGTCCTCCACCTCCATAGCTCCGTGATGAAGTCCCCTCGCTGCGATCATTGGATCCTGGGCTCTAGCGTCGGCTTTATCGGAGAAATGGGCGGGCTAGGTCGTCGACTTTGATGCCGAAGATGATCTGTGTCGAGGCAACTCAAGATCAAGCTCCAACTTCACCAAGTCATGAAACTAGTGAAGAAAACACCCTATACTACTTGGCAAGTGGTAGAGGATGAAGAAATAGGAAGTGGGTTCACTTTAGAATTGGATTTCTCACTCTTTTCATGAAATCACCATTGAAGGTTGCAAGCTCTCTTCTTCTGAAGAAGAAGAAGAAAAAGAATATCATAAGTATATGAAAAATAGGAAATAATATGATACTTATCATATTTGCAACCATAGTTAGGTGTAGAGAATAAACTAAGGTTAGGTTGAATGGTTAGGGTTAAGCATGAAACAAAAATGGTGGACTTATTCAAAGCTTCATGAAGCTTCAACTAGAAAACAAATCAAGCCACCATTTCTCTTCATCTTTCCAAAATGAATAAATAAATAAATGAATAAGTAAATAAACAAAACCCTAACCATTAACATAACCATGGTTTAATCACACACACAAACCCTCATGTATCATCAAACATGATACAATCAAATGCACAAAAGTATATCACATATACAATGTGCACATCAAGTGAGAAAATCCTTTTTTAAGTGAACAAATATTAGTTAATGTAAAGTAATATATCTAATATATAATTATACATTAAATCATTAAATCAATACTTGATTTAACGATCCGGTCATATCGCATATAACCGACTAATATCAATAGTAACAACTTATCGAATCAACACTTAATCCGATAACCCGGCTATATCGCATATAACCGATCAATGTCACAAATCGCGAGAATCGAATACAGTATCACATACTGGTATTATTCTCGGTCCCGCACATATCTCATATGCGCTCCTATTTCATTTCGCTTGAGCCAGGAAACCTCTGTGTAGGACTCTAAAGACTCGTCAATACGCCGGCAGCAGGTGATGATCATATCAAACACCCACAAGCCGCAAGCGGTCTGCTAAACGTAACGGCCACCCGGGTATTGAGCGATCAGAAGATCGACGAGCAAGCCGCTCACACTCCTGTGAATCCAACCAGTAACACTTACCGTACAGTCCGGTCTGATCGTCTGATATGTCGCATATCTCGCCTAGGGGTGGTAAACGTCAGACCCCAATAGCTCGATAAGTCGTGTCGATATGAGGTCTATAACAGTTCGAGAAACTACTGGTAACACTTACCAGTAAATCTCAGCAACCCTGGCCAGGGATTTCCGGTTATAGCCAATCGAACACAGCGCAACATCAACTCCCTATACCGGGAGAGACGAATCCCCTCCTATCGCTCATTGCCTCCATGTGATTCGGGACTATACCCAAAAACCACTGTTTTGCACGCCCTCTTGGACGTGGTAAGGTGGAAATCAAAGCACAGTGGGAATCACACAAGACTCTATGACGATCTCGGGTCAACAGACTACTCTGTACCAGTGTCACCAGAGAACTGCCATCTGACGTAAGGTATAATACCATCTGGGAGTTCTCGGCGAGTCCGTCCAGTGTACCCAGTCTCCACTGAGCACCCGTATATCATCTCTGATGTCAAACATCAATGGATATGGGATCATCCATCGTCCATTTGTATGGGTCGAGAAGATATACGCTGGTCTACTCTGGTATATCGATGCCCTGTCTCGATACACCCACGACTAGGGACCTTGAAGGATGTACTTATGGACTACCATGTCCCCACTAGTATGATCCGCATCATAGTCCAGGTAGTCAAGTACACATCCTAAGGGGTTTACCAACATGTAACAGAGAAACAATCAGTGTACATGTTAAGGTAAAGAGCAACCAGATAGCATACTATCATGTCGAGCAAGAATGTCCTCCCTATATATGTCCAAGCATCCACTACAATATACATCCTATGTATAGTAATGGCCTCTAGGTCATACATATAACTAACAATCTCCCACTTGCACTAAGGCCATCTGATAGCAGTGGTTGTAGTATCTCATACTCAACCATCCCATAAAAGTCTCTCTCTGGGAAAAGGCCTTTGTGAGTGGATCCGCCGTGTTGTCCTCTGAGTCTACTTTCCTGACCTCGATCTCCTTGGAGATCAACCATCTCCATGATCAGGTGATACTGCCTTAGATATGTCTGGATCACTGATGGGACGGACGTTCCTTGGCATAAGCCACAACTCCATTGTCTCACAATGGGAGGAACTAAGTTCATCTCATGAACAAATATACATCCAGACTGCCTCTTTGGTAGCATCTTAAGTAGCGATGTATCCAGCCTTTATTGTCTAGTATGCCACGGTATCTAGCTTGGAACTCTTCCAACATACCGTCTCTTTACTGAGGGTAAAGACAATGCCTGTGACTGACTTTCAGTCGTCTTTATCACCCTGGAACCTTTCCAGTGATTCTCCCCAGGATCAATTGATACCATCTCACTACAACTAGTGAGTCTCCTAACAACCAATTAGATCTATCTCATGGATCCAAAATCCAGGATTTAGGAGGTATCACTTTGATCCTATATGGAGAATCATTGTGATAAGCGGAGATTGATCGAGCGTAGCATAGGAAACTCCTTCCCTATCAAGAGTATGTCATCCACGTACTCTACGAGGATCACCACCATACTCCCTACTACCCTTTTGTATACACAAGGTTCATCTACCCTTTTGATGAAGTCAAACTATTTGACTACCACATCAAAACAGATGTTCCAACTCCGCGATGCCTCCTTTATCCTATAAAGCATCTTGTACACGTTTCCGCTGCTCCCACTGTTTACGAAGCCCTCTGGCTGTGTACTTATAGACGCCCTCTTCCAAAATATCATTTAGAAAAGCAGTCATGACACCCAACCACCAGATATCATGGTCATGGTATGTAGCCGTGGCAAGTAGGATCTGGATGGACTTAAACATAGATCCTTAGAAAAGGTTTCAACATAATCCATACCTGGTCAATGATGCAAACCTTTAACAAGTCTAGCTTTGAAAGTCTCAACTTTTTCATGTACACCAAGTAATCTTCTCATGATATACTTGCTCCTGATGGGGATTTAACCATTCAGATAAAGCAACTAAAGTCCATACTTTGTTGGTGTATAAGGATTCCATCTCAGATCGCTAAGCATCCACCCATTCTTACAGAGTCCCACTCCTGATGGCCAGCTCGAAACTAGTTGGGTCATCATCTCATGATGCAATCCTCGCTCCCACTGTCATAGAGAAACCGAAGTATCTTTCAGATGGATGAGGAATCCTACTAGATCGGCGGAGAGGCTGAGGTTCGTCGGTGACTATTAAATCCTTTGGTTCTATCAAATCATCTGTTGTAGTTTTTATAGCTGGAACCTTTTCAGTTCTACGCTACAGACCTTGGCTCGAGCTTGTCCGGATTTTGTTTTTAGACATAGGCCGGACAACCCCAAATCTTAACTGACTTAAGAGAAGGGCTCTTCCCTTTCCATATCACATATGAAGTGGTAGGCAACTGATTTGATTTGAACCCTATTCAATAGGTATGCAGCTTCTCAAGTGCATAACTCCCAAAAGGAAACAGGTAACTCAGTAGTACTCATCATAGAGCGCACCATATCGAATAGGGTGCAATTGCTCCGCCCCGATATACCGACGTGCTGTGGTGTATACGGAGGAGTAATGCTGAGAGAGAATCTCATTCACCTTTAGAAAAGTCCAAGAATTCCTTGCTCAAGTATTTTCCTCCTTGATCACATCAAAGGACATAATACTTATACCCGTTTTTGGTTCTCTACTTCTAACTTATATTCTGTGAATATCTCAAAAGGTTCGGACTTGTGTTTCAACAGGAACATATGACTGAATCTTGAGAGATCATCAGAGAATGTAATGAAGTACAAAGAACCGGTCCTGGCATGTGTAGACAGGGGATCTACATACATCAACATGTATCAATCCCAAGAGTTTACTAACTCTTTCTCTGTTTCCTATAAACAGAGCTGTGGTCATCTTATCTCTGTGACATGACTGGCAAGTTTCACAAGATGTAAATTCAAACTAATTTAAATATGCATCTATATGTAACTTCAGCTAGTAGGGTCACATTGATATGACCTAGTCTACAATACCTCAAGAAAGATTTGTTCATTTCTGAACTCTTCCTCTTGTGTGTGTTCCGTATACTAAGAACTGTAGTTTGATTTAGAACATTAATGCTTTTAGATAACGTGCCTGAACCGATCAACTTTTGATATAGGAAATGTTCAAAACATTATCCAACAATACAAAATTATATCCTTTCTTTACTAATAAAGAGACTGATATGATTTTGTATATCAGGTTCGGTATCTAATAACATTCGTTCAGAATCAATGTATTGGTAATACATGGCGACAGTGACCAACAGACTTGGTTGCAATACTTGCCCCGTTTTCTGTCTCATGAAACTTACACCCGTTCTCAGTTCTCTACCTATCTGTAGCCCTATGTAACAGATTACATATCTGGGATCCTGATCCGGTATCAAATACCCAGGACGTAGAGGATACTGAGAAACAGTTCTTTGTAATGAACGCACCCGAAGATGATGCATCAGCATGCACTCTCTTCGTTTGGGCGGCACGGGAATTCTGGTATTCCCCTATTTCCTGCTCTGTCTTATAACATTTATAAGTTGGAGCGGGACCAACGTTTCCCAGCTCAGTATAACAAGCGGGTTCGGTCAATTCATCCGTATTATTATCTTGATTAAGGCGTGACATGGTCGCTACCACGAGAGAGAGAGAGAAGAAAACACTCAGCGTGCGCTCTTGCAAGAATAGATTGGTTATTATTTTATCTAATCAGGATGGCTCCCACTGTTTTTATCAAATCTTCCTTCAAACCCTAAAAGGAAAGACTAGCCGGGATTAATTACACGCTACAAGTTCGTCAATCTTTCAGCCAGGCCAGTGTCGGTACTTTGAGGGAGGTCCCCCGTGCTTTCGCACGAACCTAATTAATGTAAACCTCGTTTTCCCAGAAGCGTAACCTCGTTGACACCTTTCTAGACACCTACTTGATCGGCTAATTGTAATGTGTAAAACTCTCCCAGGAGTAACTCTTACTCGCAGCGGGTATCGGGATCCAACTATCTCATAGAAGGTATGCAATCTCATTGCAAATTTCAACACTTGAAATTCCCGATAATTTTGCCCCTAACCTCCTATGACCTTGACAAAGGCCAACAAACCATAGGATGCTAGTCAAGTTCAACCCGTCATTTCCTAATTGAATTAAACCTACCCGCACGACCCTTGACAAAGGCCAACAAGGTCGCACGACTACCCTAACCCAATCTGCATCATATGCATAAGCAGATAAGCACCAGTCAGCTACCGCACACTACGCCTTGACAAAGGCCAACAAACGTAGCACGAATACTAACTACTACTTATCTGAAATGACGGAGGGCTACGACAGGTTTTTCTGAAAACCTATTGCGTAATGAACTTGATATCGTTGTAGAATCAAATGATTTTAAATGGAGTGTTTTTGAGGCTTTTCTAGTTTTGCTAAAGGGGTCACTCCCGGTGAAGGGATCGTCGGCCCTTTCCTCGTCGAATGAGGTGCGGGATATATCATATATATCACTATGCAAAGCAGAAACTATAGAAGCTATCAAAAGACAAACCGAGTGTGTAGCATCTGCCAGTTATTGCTAAAGGGGTCACTCCCGGTGAAGGGATCGTCGGCCCTTTCCTCATCGAATAAGGTGCAGGATATATCATATATACCGCTGTGCAAAGCAAAAACTGTAGCTACCTGTTTTATTTTTGAAATTCGATTCCACAACATCTTAGGTTTCTTTTTCTTTCATTAATCGTATTAATGAAGTCCCATCATTTAAGTTACCTAAACATCACAGATAAATACGACGTACACTTATGCCATCCGCATTCGCCTCGATGTCCCCTCGTGCACCGTTAGGTTAGGTAACTAACGGCAGAGCGGGGCAGGGCTAGCGCGGGTGTAAAACATAAGTAACGTCTATATAATATATAATATATACTATATATAGTATTTATCACAGAACATCAAATGATCACATCACAGATATCGCAGCAGAAGAATCATATGAAACATTGGATATACTAGGACGTCCGTATTTTTGATACGAGCCAGTATAAAACACGGATTCCACGGTCGCGATGAATAGCCAAACCCACACCCCTAGACCCCTACGAGAGCGGCAAGCAACCCTACCAATTTTGGAGTTAGGAGACCCGGACTCGACTCCTCGAGTTGGTCTCCCACTGGACTCCAGAACCCGGTTACTTGTGCTCCCCTCCTTGGGTCTATCCTAGTGCTGAAAAGTAAATAATATACAAAAGGTGACATCTTCCGCAACCTGGAAGTGCCCCAATAAAAGAATATTACATACAAGTTTTTACATGAATGAAAATGAAAAACACTCATCTCACATAAAAAAAACCGGCTATTCAAACACGACGATCCAATATAACATATCCAGCAACACATAACATCACATGTCATCAACGTAAGTAAATATGCCCATCCCAATTGTCGTTGACATATAGCAACGAAACTGGCGATATCACATATTACACTTACGATCGCAGAAAAGAGAGTGTAAAACTACAACAGTTGGAATCCGCAACCTCCTTAGACATCGCATGCCTAATCAAATGAATCACTTAGACATCGCATGCCTAACAATTATAAACCCCGCATTTTAGTCTCATTATCGAAAACTCTTTTCAATATCAAGTCGGGCAATTCAACTAGATTCCCGCCATTTTGATCGAATGCTCGTCGCAAACTTTATTAGGCGGCCGCACCCCCGATGCCGTCGACGAAGTGCATCAAGGCGGAACACCGCTGCCGCGAGCACCCGAACGGATACTTTCGGCGACGGGGTTCTCCTACAGTCACTTGGTCGGGGATATGGGGTGTAGCTGTCTATTAAGTTTACCCGGCGAGTATCCGCGTACGCTACGTGATTACGACGGACTTTTGATCACATCAAAATTCCGTGGCAACCGATCAATTGAGACTAAAGTGCTATGTTTATAACATTCATATTAGTTATCTCATAACTACTTGTGAATTCCAAATATTGTATCACATTCCAGATAAATAGAAAATGTTAAACTTTCCGATCGAACAGTCAAACACCCAAGTTTTCCCGAATGGTTTTCAACACTTGAAATAAGTTTAAAAACATCCATTTCATGCCACAGTACCAACGGTCCAGCCGTAGAAGGGTCAAGCCAACGCCTCACATGTGGCATGCCGTACTGCCCCAAACCCTAAGGTTCAAAGGGCAGTTCAAGACGGTCACATAATCGAGTTAAGGTTTGTTGTCTTCTAGAGGGTCCATCGCGTTACTTGCACTACTTAGAACATTCTTAAACTACGGAAAAATCCAACAATTGGAAATTTCCCGGCAGGGGAAAAAGTGGGTATTTATATCCGGTCGAACCTTTTAACATATTCTAAAATTACCCGGAAAAACACATAGACAAAGTTTGATAATCCGATCGAATTTACGAACTCCCAATACAACCCAGAAAACTCAACTCTTGAGTGATATTTAAAAATCCCAGAAAATCCAGCACCAAAATATAGGAATTACTGTGCAAAAATTATTGGGCAATGTGACCATACGGCCGCGGAACCGCCGCAGAAGCTATGCTTCTGCCGCTGTTCCGCGGCGGTTTAGATGATTCAGGAGCTCGTTTTGCACCATAACTCTTAAAACTTCCTGCTGAATTTTTTAAGAATTTTTAATCTGGAGAAAACCCAGTATTTAAAAATTGTACAGAGAGGGGTCAATGATTAGGGTTTCGGGTTCGATCGGGTTTCTAACTCCGTCTACGCATCGCTTAAGGCTCTAGCTAGGCTCTGATACCACTGTAGGGTTCCTAGGCACACTAATGAGGTCTCACAAGGCATCGACCATGCAAATTTCAAAAATTATATGCCGAGAAACCCTAATGCGATCGTTGACTAGAGTTTAAGGCGATACAAGCAACTAGTTAACAACTTAACTAAGAGTGAACGGAAATACAACCTTTGTAGATCCGGTCCTCCACCTCCATAGCTCCGTGATGAAGTCCCCTCGCTACGATCATCGGATCCCGGGCTCTAGCGTCGGCTTCATCGGAGAAATGGGCGGGCTAGGTCGTCGACTTCGATGCCGAAGATGATCTATGTCGAGATAACTCAAGATCAAGCTCCAACTTCACCAAGTCATGAAACTTGTGAAGAAAACACCCTATACTACTTGGCAAGTGGTAGAGGATGAAGAAATAGGAAGTGGGTTCAGTTTAGAATTGGATTTCTCACTCTTTTCATGAAATCGCCATTGAAGGTTGCAAGCTCTCTTCTTCTTGAAGAAGAAGAAGAAGAAGAATATGATAAGTATATGAAAAATAGGAAATAATATGATACTTATCATATTTGCAACCATAGTTAGGTGTAGAGAATAAACTAAGGTTAGGTTGAATGGTTAGGGTTAAGCATGAAACAAAAATGGTGGACTTATTCAAAGCTTCATGAAGCTTCAACTAGAAAACAAATCAAGCCACCATTTCTCTTCATCTTTCCAAAATGAATAAATAAATAAATGAATAAGTAAATAAACAAAACCCTAACCATTAACATAACCATGGTTTAATCACACACACAAACCCTCATGTATCATCAAACATGATACAATCAAATGCACAAAAGTATATCACATATACAATGTGCACATCAAGTGAGAAAATCCTTTTTTAAGTGAACAAATATTAGTTAATGTAAATTAATATATCTAATATATAATTATACATTAAATCATTAAATCAATACTTGATTTAACGATCCGGTCATATCGCATATAACCGACTAATATCAATAGTAACAACTTATCGAATCAACACTTGATCCGATAACCCGGCTATATCGCATATAACCGATCAATGTCACAAATCGCGAGAATCGAATACAGTATCACATACTGGTATTATTCTCGGTCCCGCACATATCTCATATGCGCTCCTATGTCATTTCGCTTGAGCCAGGAAACCTCTGTGTAGGACTCTAAAGACTCGTCAATACGCCGGCAGCAGGTGATGATCATATCAAACACCCACAAGCCGCAAGCGGTCTGCTAAACGTAACGGCCACCCGGGTATTGAGCGATCAGAAGATCGACGAGCAAGCCCGCTCACACTCCTGTGAATCCAACCAGTAACACTTACCGTACAGTCCGGTCTGATCGTCTGATATGTCGCATATCTCGCCTAGGGGTGGTAAACGTCAGACCCCAATAGCTCGATAAGTCGTGTCGATATGAGGTCTATAACAGTTCGAGAAACTACTGGTAACACTTACCAGTAAATCTCAGCAACCCTGGCCATGGATTTCCGGTTATAGCAAATCGAACACAGCGCAACATCAACTCCCTATACCGGGAGAGACGAATCCCCTCCTATCGCTCATTGCCTCCATGTGATTCGGGACTGTACCCAAAAACCACCGTTTTGCATGCCCTCTTGGACGTGGTAAGGTGGAAATCAAAGCACAGTGGGAATCACACAAGACTCTATGACGATCTCGGGTCTACAGACTAACCTGTACCAGTGTCACCAGAGAACTGCCATCTGACGTAAGGTATAATACCATCTGGGAGTTCTCGGTGAGTCCGTCCAGTGTACCCAGTCTCCACTGAGCACCCGTATATCATCTCTGATGTCAAACACCAATGGATATGGGATCATCCATCGCCCATCTGTATGGGTCGAGAAGGTATACGCTAGTCTACTCTGGTATATCGATGCCCCATCTCGATACACCCACGACTAGGGAGCTTGAAGGATGTACTTATGGACTACCATGTCCCCACTAATATGATCCGCATCATAGTCCAGGTAGTCAAGTACACATCCTAAGGGCTTTACCAACATGTAACAGAGAGACAATCAGTGTACACGTTAAGGTAAAGAGCAACCAGATAGCATACTATCATGTCGAGCAAGAAAGTCCTCCTTATATATGTCCAAGCATCCACTACAATATACATCCTATGTATAGTAATGGCCTCTAGGGCATACATATAACTAACACAAAGGTGACATGGATGACAGAGTGATTGTCAGAGTTATAGTTTTCCCTCTGACGAGGGACAGGATTATTGACAGGTGGTCCAAAAGGATACTGTGGGAGGCATAGTGCTGGACACTGATTAGTTTCAGTGATTGATACAGTCTAAGAAGTTTGGATTTGGAGTTCATTTATGAACTAGGTCCCATCAGATATCCAGACATATTCTAAGACAGGTATTACTCAATTCGGGAGATGGTTTTCTCCGCGAACTTGAGATTAAGAGAGACATAGAAAGAAACATAAGGGCGGATCCACTCACTGAGGCTATTTCTCGAACGCAATAGTTTTACAAACGGGCTTTGTGAAACTGATTAGTAGAGGAGTTGGATATTCGGTATCACACGGGCTGTGAGTATGCGACATCGCAATAATTAGCCTTAAGTGCAAGTGGGAGATTGTTGGATATAGTGCCCTCAAAGTCAATTATTGGATCGCAGACACGTGATTGCAATGATTGAGGAGGACCTATACCAGTAGTACAGTCTTACTCGAGATGATAGTATGCTATCTGGTTTGCCTTTATCAGTCGTGTACAGGTTCAGGTGACTGATCACTGTTACACGTTGATAGAGCCCTTAGGATCTTGCTTGACTACCAACAGTATGATGGCGATCATATACATGAGAGTTGGGTGGTCTATAAGCATATCCTTAATAGTGGTCCCTAGTCGTGGGAGTTTCGAGACAGGGCATCGATACTCCGGAGTAGACTAGTGTATACAGTCGAGACCCCGACGAGGGGCGGTGGCCGGTCTCACAAGCCACTGGTGTCTGTTGGATCACCTAAGATGTATACAGGTGCTCATTGGGTTATGAGTACACCGGACAGGACTCGCCGGGAACCTGCTAGTTGGTATTATACCTATCGTCAGATAGCAGTTCCCTGGTGACATGTGTACAGGTTAGTTTATCGACCTGAGGTCGTCATTTGTCTCGTGTGAGTTCCCACTGTGCTTTGATTTCTACCCTACCACGGCTCAAAGGAGTCGTGCAAACAGATATTTTTTGGGTACAGTCCCGAGCCACATGGAGGCAAGTGAGCGGATCGGCAGGGGATTCGTCTCTCCCGGTATTGGGGGTGAGATCGCGCTGTGTCTAGGAGAGCCATTACATAAATCCTCGGCCGAGGTAGGAGATTTACTGGTAGGAAGTCTAGTAGTATCTCAGGGTGTTCTGGGCTACACTCCGACACGACTTATACCGCTATTGGGGGTTTGACGTTACCAGCCCCCTAGGCCGATATGCGATACTCATAGACGAACGGACCGGACTGTATATACATTGTCACTGTTAGGCTCAGTAGGGTTCCTGGATGAGTTCGCTCATCGGCTTCCCTTGAGGTCAGTACATGGGCAGCCGTTACGCACAGCTAGTGCCGCTGACGGCTTGTGGATAAACCCACTGCCAGGGTACTGAAGAGTCATTAGAGTCCCCCACAGAAAGTTTCCCAAGTTCGGGCGAAACGTTGTAGAGGCCGTATGGTTTTATGGCAGGGTTCGGAAAATGCACGTGCGTTTACGCACGTGTCATATTTCGGGCAGATAATACTGGTGGGCTTTGGTTTAAGCCGGAACCGAGTATTATACTGTGTTGATATAATATCTTTGTCTCAGTTGCATTTGTATTCGGTCGTAATACAAATGCGGGTATGTTTATACTGTTACGGGGTTATCCTGAAATTCATTTCGGGATCGCTTTTGGAAGTTTCCAGTTTCCAGTTTCCTGTTATCGATCACCCGTCTTTAACA
The DNA here is from genome assembly GCA_030015575.1 of Agapanthus africanus. Lineage (NCBI taxonomy): Eukaryota > Viridiplantae > Streptophyta > Magnoliopsida > Asparagales > Amaryllidaceae > Agapanthus > Agapanthus africanus. Next base: position 504,685,122 of record CM057337.1, read on the forward strand.
TTCGGTTAAAGATGGATTTATCTTTTCTTGAGGTGAGTCATGAGTGTGTGGATGGTTCTAGAAGCTTCTAGATGTTGACTAGGCTTCATGACTCATTAGTGCATTGATCGTGCATTTATTGGATGGTGACTAGGTTATTATGGTTCAATATATGCAATTAATGATTTTGCAAGGTGTTATCTTTGACTCATGCTTTTCTTTTTGTGCTAATGGTTACCCCCCTCCTACACTCACCCCCCACCTCTTCAAGTAGTGGCCGGCCCCTTCTTGAGTGAGAGAGATTTTTTCATTGGAAAAAAGGTTATAGTTTTGGTGTATGGAAATTTCATAGCTCATTTTATTCCATCACAATTCCAAAAGACAATTTAATTAACCGTTCGTCCATAGCTTTAGACGAAGTGAGACAAAGTGTTCTACTCATTCTCTATATCATTCTTGGTCATCTCTTCTAGCTAACTTGATGACCGAGTTGCCTCGGGTCAGAGGCGGGAGCTCGTTTAAAGATCCGTTGACGTGGTGCCACCTGGACGAGCAGATCGGAGATCGACGAGATCAGAGCAGCCGCAACGGAGCGTGGGATGATGGTTAAAGAACGAAGGACTCGGATCGTTCGGTATAACCTTTCTACCCTCTTTGTAGTTTGTTAGTTTAGCAATAATGGCAGATCCGGGTTATAGTATACGATAGCGCCAGTTAAAAGTTTTTGTTCCGTATTTGGCGTCTGAAAGACGGCCGGGGCGCTACCGTAGACTTACACTAATTTATAGCAAAAGGAGCCATTGACCAAACACGGAGCATTTCCACTCAACCCGGGCCGCAAATTGCAGCCAAAAGGGGTAAATTTGTGGCCACAGTACGGAATTGGGGTCCTGGGTTTTGGGTATAGGTTCTAGGTTGCCTGCACAGCTCTCAGTCTCTGCTAAATAATTTTCCAGGTCCCCGAGTCACTCTAGATTCCTAAATACCATCATAATTCTGCACAGCTTTAGCGAAGGAACCCAAGTCCCATCAGAAGTCCAGGCACATTTTGAGGCGGTACCACCTGATCAGGGAGATCGTAGATCGCCGGGAGATCGAGGTGAAGAGAGTAAATACGGAAGATAACACAGCTGATCCACTCACAAAGGCCTTACCCCAGACTCAGTTCGAGCGGCTGATCGAGATGATAGGTCTTCGATATGCCAGTACATGGCCTTAGTGCAAGTGGGAGATTGTTAGTGTATATGCCTAGAGGCCATTACTGTATCATACTAGTTTGTATATTACTTAATGGAAGCTTAGGATATTCACCGTTGTATAGACAATCTTGCTCAAAATGGTAGTATACTACTTGGTTTGTTTCTACTTCAATGTGTGTACATGTGTTTTTTATAGCATATCACCTATACACATTAGTAGAGCCCTTAGGATCTTTGCTTGATTACTAGCGTTGTGATGGCAGTCACACTCGTGGGGGCTGGGTAATCTACAAGCACATCCTTATACAGGTCCCTAGTCGTAGGATTATCGAGACAGGGCATCGATACTCCGGAGTAGACTAGCGTATGCGCTTCTCATCCTAGCAGGGGAGACGGTCTGTCCCACAGCCGTCAGTACGTCATACTTGAGATAGTATGTGGGTGCTCGTTAGGTTACGAGTACATTAGACAGGACTCGTCGGGAACTGATTGGTTGGTACTATACCTATCGTCAGTTGTCAGTTCCCAGGTGACATGAGTACAGCTTAGTCCGCTGACTTGACACTGTCACTTCGCCTCGAGTGTGTTCCCACTGTACTTTGATTACTACCCTACCACGGCTCAAACGAGTCGTGCAAACAGGTAGTAGTTGGGTGCAGTCCCGAAGCACTTGGAGGCAGTGACGGTTATACAGCATTCGTCTCTCCCGGTATTGGGAGTTGATATCGCGCTGTATCAAGGAGAGCCATTACACACAGTCGTCCCTGGCCAGGGTAAGCGAGATATACTGGTAGGTTTCCAGTGTTATCTCAGGGTGTTCTGGGCTATACTCCGACACGACTTGTACCGCTATTAGGGGACTGACGTTTACCCCCTAGGCCAGCCATGCGATATTCTCAGACGAACAGACCGGACTGTACGAAGACTGTCACATTCAGGCTCAGTAGGAGTTCAGATGGGTTTCACCTCGTCCGTCTTCTTATCGGCATCTACCTGGGGACCGTTACGCACAGCTAGTGACGCTTGCGGTCTGTGGTTAAACCTACTGTCAGCGTAGTGTCGAGTCTTTAGAGTCCCACACATAGAGCTATTCGCCTTTAGGCAAAAGAGTAGAGGTCGCATGGTTTTGCGACAGGGTTCGGTCACATCCATGCACTTGTGCACGTTTAGTGTCCGGACAGTTATTACTAGCGGGCTTTGGTTTAAGCCAGATCCTAGTATACGTTTTGGGATTGGTTTTATCTCGTTTGTATTCGTGTTCCCCGGAACGCGGATGCGGGTGTGTATGCACAGTTGACAGAGACAGAGGCAGAGGATTCTCATTAGGGTTGTTGACTGTTGACTTTTGCTAAACCTTAATGAGAATAAGAAATATGATTAATGATAATATTAATTAAGTATTATTGTGCTATGGTTGGGTTGAAAGGTTGACTTTGTTGACCGGTTGACTAGGTTGGACTTGTTGACCATCATCATTACAATGGCTATCATTTCATGGCAAAGACTTTTGCTTGCATGTTATTCTTTACAAAATGAGTGCATGAAATGATATTGCCATTTGACATGATCCATCACATAATACTCAATTACTATTATTATTATTTTGTGTTATGAAAGGATGGTGGAAAAAGTCTTGCTCATTCTATCATTCTCATTCTCTCTCATCCTCTTCCTCTTGCTCTCCCTCTTGCTCTCCCTCTTTCTCTAGTTCAAGGCAAAAACCTCTCATGTGTTGAGAACCATTTGCCTTGGAGATAAAAACCCAAAACACTTCTCTACTCATCCTAGTATACAAGGTCTAGCAAGCCAAGTGTTCTAGTTTCCTCTAGATTAATATTGGAGCCAAAGGTAGAAGCTTTCGGGTGGATCCATCTTCGGCACAAGGAGACGACGAGGTGAAGCCGATCCGACCACCATAAGGAGTTGAAGAGAAGGAGTTCAAGATTAGGTATAACCCCTAACATAGTAGCTAAACTCTTAGCTAGGTTGTTAGATAGTTTGTTTAGCAAAGATCCGTTATATGAGTCCATGTTACCTCCACCGAAAAAATCGTTTTTCACCATTTCCGCAACCCCAAAGAACCGGGGACGGGTAACGTGGACTTACAGTGGTATCAGAGCCTAGTTAAACACTATCTAACATATTAGCAAAGTAACTAGAAGTTCGATCGGAGAAAAAAACACAAAACATGCCCGAAATATCAACTTTCTTCCGATTTTGTTTTCTGTTCAAAAATTAATAAATCATACATTAAAAATCGGCTCAAGGTTTTTAAAGCACACCCAAGAAAAATGGTCCAGCGACTCGGTCAAAGCGCCGTGGAACCGCGGCAGGAGCATGCTCCCGCCGCGGATCCGCGGCCGAGTTGACTCATCCGTGGGCAATTTTTCCTGCAGTGTGTTCAGTGGGGTGTTTTGGGATTTTTACAATATGTTTTTTCTGCCCAGATTTTCCAGAAAACAAATTTGTGTTTTGGGGTGGTTACAAATCCGTATTTTGATCGAATTTCTATAGACTTTAGCTAACGGGTTATATCTGTGATGTGATATATGTATTGAACGTCTGCTAATCGCTATACGTCGATTAGTAGGGGTTATACATATCTGTGATCTGTAATGTTGATGGTATGTGTATACGAATTCATTGGATTGTCGCGGATGATTAGCCGGGGGTTGTGAGATGAGAGTTTTCTTTTTCTTTCAATTCATATAATTTGTAATTGATGTAATATTATTTATATGGCCGCACAACCGGGATGAGCTTGTAGCCGTCATTGTATAATTTCTTTTACTGTTTTTGCTCCTAAGATACACCCATGGAGGGGTGCACAAACTACCGGGTACCTCGAAGTGCCTGGTGGCCTACTCACGTTGTTGAGGGAGGTTGCTTCACTTCGGATATTTGGCGGGTAGTTTGCCGCACCCGTAAGGGTCTAGGGTGGGGTATTGGCTATTCACCGCGACCGTGTAATCCGCTTTTCGTTACAGGCTCGTACGGAATGCGGATTCCTAGTATATCCAATGTGTTCATCTGTGATCTGGAATGGCTATCATTGCATCTGACGAATGTATATATCTATTTAGGCGTTGCTTATGTTTTGCATCCGCGCTAGTCCAGCCCTCACTCTGTCGTTAGTTAAGTAACCTAACGGGTAATGACGGGGCCCCGTGGCCAATGCGGATGGCATAAGCGTACGTCATATTTCCGTTGTTTTTTGCAATGGTAGGATTAAATGATGGGACGCATTAAAATTAATGCAAGAAAATAAACCAAAGTTAAAGTCGTTGGAACAATTTCAAAACCACTCGGTTTCCTTTCAAAAACAACTTTTAAGCGCGGAGCTTAAGCCACTCCTTTTAAAAGCTATCAAGGTTCCTTCGATTATATCAAGTTCACTACGTTCACGGTTTCGCCAAAACCATTCGTAGCCCTCCGTTGTTTCATATCAATATTCAACAGTATTCAAGCTGTGTTTGTTGGCCTTAGTCAAGGCACAATGTTTGGTAGCTGGTGGGTATTCATATGTTGCATAGATAGATGCGTTGGTTTGGGACAGTCGTATTACTTTGTTGGCCATAGTCAAGGGTATATACGGGTGGGTTCAAATCAACCTGGACAACGACGGGTAGAACTTGACATGTGACTTATGATTTGTTGGCCTTAGTCAAAGTCATAAGAGCATGGGGCAAAAATCCACATCGGGAGTTTCAAAAGAAACTGAAACTTGCTAGCGCTGCATACCATTTGGAGTGTGATAATTCTGGTAGGATTCCTTCAGTTTTGTCACGCGATCATATTTGGATCCCGATCCTACTGTGAGTATATGCTACTCCTCGGGAAATTTCTCACTTAACGATCAATCCTATAAACCAAGTAGGTGTCTAGAAAGGTGTTAGCGGGGCTACGCCCCCAGGGAAAAAGGTTATTAAATTAAGGAACTTCACGAAAGCGTTGGAAAACCTCTCTCGAAGTACCGACACTAGCCTGGCTGAACGGTTAAGCAAGTATTGTACGGTGAGATTGATCCCGACTAATTCTTCCTTTTTGGTTTGAGGATGGATTCGAGAAACAGTGGGAGCCATCCTGTTTAGATAAATTAAAAATCAATCTAAACTTACAAGAGCATCATGCTGAGTGTCTTCTTCTCTCTCTCTTAATTGCAGCGACCAAGTGACCACACATAGGTTACATCTAGATAATAAAATGACTGAATCTGACTGTTATGATTGGCAAAGGTCTGTCCAGATGTCCATTGCCCATGACAAGTTGGGACACCTCTTAACTAATCAAACCCCAGCCGTCTCAGGACCAGTTTCCCCTGTCACGGACATTGACATCCGTATGACATTGGAAAAAGACTGTGCGAAAGCCAAGTGCCTCGTGTTAGCCTCAGTTGATTGTGCATACCAGAGGCGGCACGAGAAGATGGACTTAGTTTCTATCTTCCTCCATAACAAAGATTTATATGGAGAGCAATCTCGTATCGCAAGATATGAGATCTCGAACAAATTGCTTCAAGCGAGGTTGGTTATCGGGTCATCTGTAGGAGGCAACGTCCTTACAGAGACCAGCTATTTTGAGCTCACGAACCTGAAGACCACGTTGAAGAACGGGTCAGATACTGACATGATTCTACAGTCTCTGCTTTCTGCTTATACCCTGAAGGAAACCAGGGAAGTAGAAGGGAAGGGAAGGGCAAAAGTTTCGGGACTGGATGTAGTAAAGGAGGGACGTCCCTATTGTTGCGGGAATGAACTTTGGCAGAAGGATTGCAGGGCTAGCAAAGCCAGTAGCCAGAATTCGAAGCATGTTGTGGCTTCGGCTTCGGGTGTGTTTGTAATAGAGAACTGTATGTCAGTTAACCCTACTTCCTGGGTATTGGATACCGGATCAGGATCTCACATCTGTAATTCATTACAGGCTCTGAGAAACCGTAGGGTGATCAGGAAAGGTGATATGACTCTCAGGGTTGCTAATGGAATGAGCATGGATGCTGAATCCGTAGGGGAATATCATCTTCGACTGACAACTGGGCAGATATTGATTCTGTGTAACTGTTTGTATGTACCAGGTGCGACTTGTAATATCATATCTGTATCCTTACTTTCTAAGGAAGGATATGATTTTACTTTTGTAAGCGATGTGGTCCACATCCACCTAAATCAAGTTCTATTGGGTCAGGTACATTAAATAACGGGATATACGTATTGAATCAAGCTCAGATTTTCAGTGTCCAGAACACACTTAAAAGAAAGTCTCCGGAAACAAATCAGGCTTTCTTATGGCATTGTAGACTAGGTCACATCAATGAGAGAAGGTTGACGAAGTTACATACAGAAGGATATTTGGATCCGTTCGAATATCAGTCATATGCAACTTGTCAATTCTGTCTCATGGGAAAGATGACAAAGACTCCGTTCACTAGACACGAAGAAAGAGCAAGCGAGCTTTTGGGACTCATACACAGTGACGTGTGTGGTCCAATGTCTACACATGCGTGAAGTGGTTATTCATACTTCATTACTTTCACAGATGATTTCTCTAGGTTTGGACATGTCTTCCTGATGAAGCATAAATCCGAGGCCTTTGAGATACTTCGGGAATACAAGAATGAAGTTGAAAAACAAACAGGAAAAAGTATCAAGACACTGAGATCTGATCGAGGTGGAGAATACTTGAGTGCCGAGTTTCTGGACTACTTAAAAGAGAATGGAATTCTCTCGCAGCTTACTCCTCCATACACACCATAACACAACGGTGTATCCGAAAGACGGAATCAAACTCTATTGGATATGGTTCGTTCCATGATGAGTAAGGCTGAGTTACCGCGATCTTTCTGGGGTTATGCACTAAAACAACTGCATATCACTTGAACCAAGTTTCTACTAAGACAGTGCCAACCACACCATATCAGATGTGGAGTGGGAAGAAACCCTGTCTTAAACACTTTAAGACATGGGGATATCCAGCTTTTGTCAAAAAGCAGCATGCGGACAAGCTCGAGGCACGCTCAGTACAGTGTAAGTTTGTGTGATACCCAAAGAACTCCAAGGGGTATCTTTTCTATTACGCAGAGGTGTAAAAAGTCTTTGTTTCTCGTCATGCCCGCTTCTTGGAAACTGAGTTTTTAGAAAATCAGATAAGTGGGAGCGCAATAGAACTGGAAGATGTAGGGTTCCTAGGCACACTCAAGAGGTTCCACAAGGCATCAACCATGCCAAATACAAATTTTCCGGTGCCGAGAAACCCTAAACTAGATCGATTACTAGAGGATAGGCGAAACAAGATGCAAGTAAACAACTTTATTGCTAAGTGAATGGAAATACAACCTTTGTAGATCCGGTCCACCACTTCTTTAGCTCCGAGATGACGTCCCTCCGCTGCGATCATCGGGATCCTGGACTCTAGCGTCGGTTTCATCGGAGAAATGGGCGGGCTAGGTCGTTGACTTCGATGCCGAAGATGATCTACGTCGAGGCGACTTAAACTCAAGCTCCACCTTCACTAGGTTATGAAACTTGTGAAGATAACACACTCTACTACATGGCAAGTGGTAGAGGATGAAGAAATAGGAAATGGGTTCACTTTGGATTTGGATTTCTCACTTGGAATCATCACTTGGAAATTTTCAAGCAAAGGTTTTCTTTCTTCATCAAGAAGAAGAAGAAGAAAGAAAAGAAAATCAATTGTTTCAAAAAGAAAATCCAAGTGATACTTATCATTTAGCAACCATGGGTGAGTTAACAAGTGTAGAGAATAAACTAGGGTTTAACTAAATGGTTAGGGTTAAGGAAAGAAACAAAATGGTCAAAGCTTTTCAAAGCTTCATGAAGCTTTAAGTAAAAACAAAAGAATCCACCATTTTATTTCTTGCCCAAAAAATAAATGAAAAGAATAAATAAATAAGTAAGTCAAACCCTAACCATTAACCTAATCATGGTTTAATCATACACACCCAAGTTTGCATGTATCATCAAACATGATACACTAGTGCACAAACATATATCATATATACAATGTGAACATTCAAGTGAGAAAATAATCTTAAATGAACCAATACAAGTTAATGTAAAGTAATATATCAAATATATAATTATACATTAAATCATTAAATCAGCACTTGATTTAATGATCCGGTCATACTGCATATAACCGACTAATATCAATAGTAACAACTTATCGAATCAACACTTGATCCAATAACCCGGCTATATCGCATATAACAGATCAATGTCACAAATCGCGGGAATCGAATACAGTATCATATACTGGTATTATTCTCGGTCCCGTACATATCTCATATGCGCTCCTATTTCGTTTCGCTTGAGCCATAAAACCTCTGTGTAGGACTCTAAAGACTCGTCAATACGCCGGCAGCAGGTGATGATCATATCAAACACCCACAAGCTGCAAGCGGTCTGCTAAACGTAACGGCCACCCGGGTATTGAGCGATCAGAAGATCAACGAGCAAGCCCGCTCACACTCCTGTGAATCCAACCAGTAACACTTACCGTACAGTCCGGTCTCGTCGTCTGATATGTCGCATATCTCGCCTAGGGGTGGTAAATGTCAGACCCAGTAGCTCGATAAGTCGTGTCGATATGAGGTCTATAACAGTTCGAGAAACTACTGGTAACACTTACCAGTAAATCTCAGCAACCCTGGCCAGGGATTTCCGGTTATAGCAAATCGAACACAGCGCAACATCAACTCCCTATACCGGGAGAGACGAATCCCCTCCTATCGCTCATTGCCTCCATGTGATTCGGGACTGTACCCAAAAACCACCGTTTTGCACGCCCTCTTGGACGTGGTAAGGTGGAAATCAAAGCACAGTGGGAATCACACAAGACTCTATGAAGATCTCGGGTCTACAGACTAACCTGTACCAGTGTCACCAGAGAACTGCCATCTGACGTAAGGTATAATACCATTTGGGAGTTCTCGGCGAGTCCGTCCAGTGTACCCAGTCTCCACTGAGCACCCGTATATCATCTCTGATGTCAAACACCAATGGATATGGGATCATCCATCGCCCATCTGAATGGGTCGAGAAGGTATACGCTAGTCTACTCTGGTATATCGATGCCCCGTCTCGATACACCCACGACTAGGGACCTTGAAGGATGTACTTATGGACTACCATGTCCCCACTAGTATGATCCGCATCATAGTCCAGGTAGTCAAGTACACATCCTAAAGGCTTTACCAACATGTAATAGAGAGACAATCAGTGTACACGTTAAGGTAAAGAGCAACCAGATAGCATACTATCATGTCGAGCAAGAAAGTCCTCCCTATATATGTCCAAGCATCCATTACAATATGCATCCTACGTATAGTAATGGCCTCTAGGGCATACATATAACTAACAGAAGAAATTCCAGAACCACAAACTATTACTGAAACCTTAGTAGAACCAGAAGGTTCAGGGGAACCAGACATTCCTGCGCCGCTCCGCAGGAGTAGTAGGCACTCATCCGCCCGAAAGATACCACGGTTTTCTCATAGACGGGGATAGAGAGGATTGCGTCATTGATTATGATGAGCCTACTAGCTTCCAGCAAGCTATTTAGAGCGGTGACTCAGTAAAATGGCTGGATGCAATGCGAACGGAGATGGAGTCCATGTACACCAACAAAGTTTGGACTTTGGACTTTGCTCCAGACGGGGTAAAACCCGTAGGCTGCAAATGGATCTTCAGAAAGAAGATTGGTGTAGATGGGCAGGTTGAAACCTATAAAGCTAGGCTTGTTGCAAAGGGTTTTCGTCAAAGACCTGGTTTGGACTATGACGAGACCTTTTCTCCAGTAGCTATGCTCAAATCCATTCGTATCCTTCTTGCCATTGCTGCCTTCCACGATTATGAGATCTGGCAGATGGACGTAAAGACGACTTTCATAAATGGAAATTTGGAAGAGTGCGTCTATATGGATCAGCCAGAGGGATTCATTCAGAGTGGGAGCAGCGGTAAAGTGTGCAAGTTGCTCAAGTCCATCTATGGACTGAAGCAGGCATCGCGAAGTTGGAACATCTGCTTTGATGATACTGTCAAAGAATTCGACTTTGTCAAAAACCCAGATGAACCATGCATTTACAGTAAGATTGTAGGGAGAAATGTGGTATTCCTCGTCTTGTACGTCGATGACATTCTCCTAATAGGAAATGATATTCCTATGCTACAGTCAGTCAAAGGATTCTTGTCACAGAGGTTCTCCATGAAGGACCTGGGCGATGCTAACTACATTCTGGGGATCCAGATCTATCGTGATAGATCTAAAAGGATGTTGGGACTTTCACAGTCCAGGTACATTGACACCATACTGAAACGATTCAGTATGGAAGATTCCAAGCGCGGTAATCTACCGGCTTGTCACGGAATCATCCTCTCCAAAGAGATGTCTCCCAAGACTGATTTAGAAAGGGCTCGCATGTCATCAATACCCTACGCATCTGCGGTAGGCTCTATTATGTATGCGATTTTGTGTACCAGACCAAATGTAGCATACGCATTGAGCGTTGTAAGCCAGTATCAGTCAGACCCAGGGGAGAAGCACTGGATAGCGGTAAAGAACATTCTCAAGTACCTGAGAAGGACTAAGGAGATGTTCTTGGTCTATGGCGGAAAAGACCTCCAGATCGAGGCCTTTGCTGACTCCAGCTTCCAGAGTGACAAGAATGACTCCAAGTCCATGTCGGGTTATGTCTTTACCCTCAATGGATGGGCGGTTTGCTGGAAGAGCTCTAAGCAGGAAACCGTTGCTGACTCAACTATGGAAGCGGAGTACATAGCTGCTTGAGATGCCGCAAAGGAAGCTGTCTGGATGAAGAAGTTCCTCACGGAGCTTTAGGTGGTTCCTACCATTGTTGATCCAATACCGCTGTATTGTGACAACAATGGCGCTATAGCTTTAGTGAAGGAACCCAGGTCCCATCAGAAGTCCAGGCACATTTTGAGGCGGTACCACTTGATTAGGGAGATCGTAGATCGCCGGGAGATCGAGGTGAAGAGAGTAAATACGGAAGATAACACTGCTGATCCACTCACGAAGGCCTTACCCCAGACTCAGTTCGAGCGGCTGATCGAGATGATAGGTCTTCGATATGCCAGTACATGGCCTTAGTGCAAGTGGGAGATTGTTAGTGTATATGCCCTAGAGGCCATTACTGTATCATACTAGTTTGTATATTACTTAATGGAAGCTTGGGATATTCACCGTTGTATAGACAATCTTGCTCAAAATGGTAGTATGCTACTTGGTTTGTTTCTACTTCAATGTGTGTACATGTGTTTCTTATAGCATATCACCTATACACATTAGTAGAGCCCTTAGGATCTTTGCTTGATTACCAGCGTTGTGATGGCAGTCACACTCGTGGGGGCTGGGTAATCTACAAGCACATCCTTATACAGGTCCCTAGTCGTAGGATTATCGAGACAGGGCATCGATACTCCGGAGTAGACTAGCGTATGCGCTTCTCATCCTAGCAGGGGAGACGGTCTGTCCCACAGCCGTCAGTACGTCGTACTTGAGATAATATGCGGGTGCTCATTAGGTTACGAGTATACTGGACAGGACTCGTCGGGAACTGATTGGTTGGTACTATACCTATCATCAGTTGTCAGTTCCCAGGTGACATGAGCACAGCTTAGTCCGCTAACTTGACACTGTCACTTCGCCTCGAGTGTGTTCCCACTGTACTTTGATTACTACCCTACCACGGCTCAAAGGAGTCGTGCAAACAGGTAGTAGTTGGGTGCAGTCCCGAAGCACTTGGAGGCAGTGACGGTTAGACAGGATTCGTCTCTCCCGGTATTGGGAGTTGATATCGCGCTGTGTCAAGGAGAGCTATTACACACAGTCGTCCCTGGCCAGGGCAAGCGAGATATACTGGTAGGTTTCCAGTGTTATCTCAGGGTGTTTTGGGCTATACTCCGACACGACTTATACCGCTATTAGGGGACTGACGTTTACCCCCCCAGGCTCGCCATGCGATATTCTCAGACGAACAGACCGGATTGTACGAAGACTGTCATATTCAGGCTCAGTAGGAGTTCAGATGGGTTTCACCTCGTCCGTCTTCTTATCGGCATTTACCTGGGGGCCGTTAGGCACAACTAGTACTGCTTGCGGTCTGTGGTTAAGCCCACTGCTAGCATAGTGTCGAGTCTTTAGAGTCCCACACAGAGAGCTATTCGCCTTTAGGCAAAAGAGTAGAGGTCGCATGGTTTTGTGACAGGGTTCGGTCATATATCCATGCACTTGTGCACGTTAAGTGTCCGGGCAGTTATTACTAGCAGGCTTTGGTTTAAGCCAGATCGTAGTATACGTTTTGGGATTGGTTTTATCTCATTTGTATTCGTGTTCCCCGGAACGCGGATGCGGGTGTGTATGCACAGTTGACAGAGACAGAGGCAGAGGATTCTCATTAGGGTTGTTGATTGTTGACTTTTGCTAAACCCTAATGAGAATAAGAAATATGATTAATGATAATATTAATTAAGTATTATTGTGCCATGGTTGGGTTGAAAGGTTGACTTTGTTGACTTGTTGACTTTGTTGACCGGTTGACTAGGTTGGACTTGTTGACCATCATCATTACAATGGCTATCATTTCATGGCAAAGACTTTTGCTTGCTTGTTATTCTTTACAAAATGAGTGCATGAAATGATATTGCCATTTGACATGAACCATCACATAATACTCAATTACTATTATTATTATGATTATTTTGTGTTATGAGAGGATGGTGGAAAAAGTCTTGCTCATTCTATCATTCTCATTCTCTCTCATCCTCAAGCTCCCCTCTTCCTCTTGCTCTCCCTCTTTCTCTAGTTCAAGGAAAAAACCTCTCATGTGTTGAGAACCATTTGCCTTGGAGATAAAAACCCAAAACACTTCTCTACTCATCCTAGTATACAAGGTCTAGCAAGCCAAGTGTTCTAGTTTCCTCTAGATTGAGGTTGGAGCCAAAGGTAGAAGCTTTCGGGTGGATCCATCTTCGGCACAAGGAGACGACGAGGTGAGGTCGATCCGACCACCACAAGGAGTTGAAGAGAAGGAGTTCAAGATTAGGTATAACCCCTAACATAGTAGCTAAACTCTTAGCTAGGTTGTTAGATAGTTTGTTTTGCAAAGATCCGTTTTATAAGTCCATGTTACCTCCACCGAAAAAATCGTTTTTCACCATTTCCGCAACCCCAAAGAACCGGGGACGGGTAACGTGGACTTACATCATCACACTCCAAATGGTATGCAGCGCTAGCAAGTTTCAGTTTCTTTTGAAACTCCCGATGTGGATTTTTGCCCCATCCTCTTATGACCTTGGCGTAGGTCAAAATGTCATAAGTCACATGTCAAGTTCTACCCACATTATCCAGGTTAATTTGAACCCACCCGTACCTACCCTTGACGTAGGCCAAAATGGCAGTACGACTGTCTCAAACCAACGCATTCTATCTATGCAACAGATAAATATCCGGCAGCTACCAATCACTATGCCTTAGCATAGGACCCTAGTCGTAGGATTATCGAGACAGGGCATCGATACTCCGGAGTAGACTAGCGTATGCGCTTCTCATCCCAGCAGAGGAGACGGTCTGTCCCACAGCCGTTAGTACGTCGTACTTGAGATAGTATGCGGGTGGTTCAAGCTTGAATACTACCGAATATTTAACTGAAATGATGGAGGGCTACGAATGGTTTTGGCGAAACCATGAACGTAGTGAACTTGATATAATCGATGGAACGAGATAGCTTTTAAAAAGGAGTGGTTCAAGCTCCGCATTTAAAAGTTGGATTTTGAAAAGAACCGAGTGGTTTTGAAAGTGTTCCAACGACTTTTATTTGGTTTATTTTCTTGCATTAATTTTAATGCGTCCCATCATTTAATCCTACCATTATAGAAAACAACGAAAATATGACGCACGCTTATGCCATCCGCATTCACCACGGGGCCCCGTCATTACCCGTTAGGTTACTTAACTAACGACAGAGCGGGGGCTGGACTAGCGCGGATGCAAAACATAAGCAACGCCTAAATAGATATCATATATAGATATATACATTCGTCAGATGCAATGATAGCCATTCCAGATCACAGATGAACACATTGGATATACTAGGAATCCGCAATTCGTACGAGCCTGTAACGAAAAGCGGATTACACGGTCGCGGTGAATAGCCAATACCCCACCCTAGACCCCTACGGGTGCGGCAAACTATCCGCCAAATACCCGAAATGAAGCAACCTCCCTCAACAACGTGAGTAAGCCACTCGGCAGTTCGAGGTACCCGGTAGTTTGTGGACCCCCTCCATGGGTCTATCCTAGGAGCAAAAACAGTAAAAGAAATTATACAATGACGGCTACAACCTCATCCCGGTTGTGCGGCCATATAAATAATATTACATCAATTACAAATTACATGAATTGAAAGATAAAGAAAAACTCTCATCTCACAACCCCCCGGCTATTCATCCGCGACAATCCAATGAATTCATATACACATACCATCAACATTACAGATCACAGATATGTATAACCCCCACTAATTGACGTATAGCGATTAGCAGACGTTCAATACATATATCACATCACAGATATAAGCCGTTAGCTAAAGTCTTTAGAAGTTCGATCAAAATACGGATTTTTAAACCCCAAAAACAAATTTTGCTTTCTGGAAAATCTGGGCAGAAAAATCATATTCCAAAAATCCCAAAACACCCCAAGAAACACACTGTAGCAAAACAGATCCACGGCCGAGTCAACTCGGCCGCGGATCCGCGGCAAGAAGCTCTTATTGCCGCGTTTCCGCGGTGAGTTGGTCGGCTCTATGGATCGTTTTTCTGCAGTGTTTATCAAAAACCCTGAGTCGATTTTTGGTATATGTCAAATAATTTTTACAGTAGTTTAAAAATCGACAGTAAGTTTGTGTTCCGGGCATGTTTCGTGACTTTTTCTCCGATCAAACTTCTAGTTACTTTGCTAACATGTTAGATAGTGTTTAACTAGGCTCTGATACCACTGTAAGTCCACGTTACCCGTCCCCAGTTCTTTGGGGTTGCGGAAATGGTGAAAAACGATTTTCTACGGTAGGGGTAACATGGACTCAAAAACGAATCTTTGTTAAACTAACTATCTAACAACCTAACTAGGAGTTTTACCTACTCGGTTAGGGGGTTATACCTTAACTTGAACTCCTTCTCTTCGACTCCTTGTGATGGTCGGATGGTTCACTCCTCGTCGTCTCCATGTGCCGAAGATGGATCCACCCGAAAGTTTCTACCTTTGGCTCCAACCTCAATCTAGAGGAAACTAGAACACTTGGCTTGCTAGACCTTATATACTAGGATGAGTAGAGAAGTGTTTTGGGTTTTTATCTCCAAGGCAAATGGTTCTCAACACATAAGAGGTTTTTGCCTTGAACTAGAGAAGGAGGGAGAGCAAGAGGAAGAGGAGAGCTTTTGCATGAGAGAGAATGCAAAATGGTAGAATGAGAAAGACTTTTACAACCATCCTCTTCATAATCCAAAATAATCATAACAAATAATAATAATTGAGTATTATGTGATGGTTGTTATCATATCAAATGGCAATATCATTTCATGCATTAAATGCAATGTGTGAACAAACAAGCAAGCAAAAGTCTTTGCCATGAAATGATAGCCATTGTAATGATGATGGTCAACAAGTCCAACCTAGTCAATCGGTCCACAAAGTCAACAAGTCAACAAAGTCAACCTTTCAACCCAACCATGGCACAATAATACTTAATTAATATTATCATTAATCATATTTCTTATTCTCATTAGGGTTTAGCAAAAGTCAACAGTCAACAACCCTAATGAGAATCCTCTGCCTCTGTCTCGGTTAACCGTGCATACACACCCGCATCCGCGTTCCGGGAAACACGAATACAAACGAGATAAAACCAATCCCAAAACGTATACTAGGATCTGGCTTAACCCAAAGCCCGCTAGTAATAACTGCCCGGACACTAAACGTGCACAAGTGCACGGATGTGACCGAACCCTGTCGCAAAACCATGCGACCTCTACTCTTTTTGCCTAAAGGCGAATAGCTCTCTGTGTGGGACTCTAAACACTCGACACTATGCTAGCAGTGGGTTTAACCACAGACCGCAAGCGGCACTAGCTGTGCGTAACGGCCCCCAGGTAGATGCCGATAAGAAGACTGACGAGGTGAACTCATCCGAACTCCTATTGAGCCTGAATGTGACAATCTGCGTACAGTCAGGTCTGTTCGTCTGAGAATATCGCATGACGGGCCTAGGGGGTGGTAAACGTCAGTCCCCTAATAGCGGTACAAGTCGTGTCGGAGTGTAGCCCAGAACACCCTGAGACAACACTGGAAACCTACCAGTGTATCTCGCTTGCCCTGGCCAGGGACGACTATATGTAATGGCTCTCCTAGACAAAGCGCGATATCAACTTCCAATACCGGGAGAGACGAATCCTATCTAACCGTCACTGCCTCCAAGTGCTTCAGGACTGCACCCAACTACTGCCTGTTTGCACATCTCCTTTGAGCCGTGGTAGGGTAGTAATCAAAGTACAGTGGGAACACACTCGAGGCGAAGTGACAGTATCAAGTCAGCGGACTAAGCTGTACTCATGTCACCTGGGAACTGATAACTGATGATAGGTATAGTACCAACCAACAGTTCCCGACGAGTCCTGTCCATTGTACTCGTAACCTAACGAGCACCCGCATACTATCTCAAGTACGACGTACTGACGGCTGTGGGACAGACCGTCTCCCCTGCTGGGATGAGAAGAGCATACGCTAGTCTACTCCGGAGTATCGATGCCCTGTCTCGATAGTCCTACGACTAGGGACCTGCATAAGGATGTGCTTGTGGATTACCCAACCCCCACGAGTGTGACTGCCATCACAACGCTGGTAATCAAGCAAAGATCCTAAGGGCTCCACTAATGTGTATAGGCGATATGTTAAAAGAAACACATGTACACACATTGAAGTAGAAACAAACCAAGTAGCATACTACTATTTTGAGCAAGATTGTCTATACAATGGTGAATATCCCAAGCTTCCATTAAGGAATATACAAACTAGTATGATACAGTAATGGCCTCTAGGGTATATACACTAACAGTCTAGCTGTTGGTGATGCGTCCACATCAGGGACAGAGGCCACTCCCGCACCTCCAGGTATGTTTATATATCATATAGTGCTTGTATATTGATTTAGAATGATATATCATAAATATACACACATTCCTTTTGCTCTTACTTAGATAATCATTTATTTATTGTCTAGCTGTAGGTGGTGCCTCCGCATCTCGGGCAGAGGCCACCACCGCACCTGCGGGTATGTTTATATATCCTATAGTGCATGCATATTGATTTAGAATGTTATATTATTGATCTACACATTCTTTTTGCAATTACTTATATAATCTATTTTTAATTGTCTAATTATAGGTGGTGCGTCCACATCTGACGCAGGGGTCACTCCCGCCACTTCCGTACCCTCCGCTCAGTCTGTAGGTTAGTATGAATAAATATAAAATATTTATTCATTTTACATATCCTCTAAAGAATAAATATGAACTTCATGGAAATTTAACATCAATGTTTATTTTCTAGTTGGAGAGGATGCGTCCGCATCCGGGACACCGGCTGTTCCTCACCGAAGGAACTATTGTCCCGCTCGTGTTGCTGCCCGGGCCCGGGCTCGTGCTTTAGTCACCGGAGGTATATATCACACTTCAATTTTCGTTAAACCTTGATTTCTTAATACAACTTTGTCTTAATATTGATTGTTTTGATATTTCTTGCAGACGCAGGGCCTCCCCATCCCCAGAGGGGGACTCGAGGCCCGAATCAGTCCTACAGGTTGAGGCTCGAAAGTGCTGGGGGGAGGCAGCATTCCCCCTCTTTTTTACCCCTGATTATTGCTATACCGGCGATCATGCCGAGAGGTTCGGCCAGTTTATTGGGGATGAGAGCCGGCTCGTGAAGAACTATCCACTTCACGTTGAGTGGGGCGACCAGCACCGGCGCTCATTCGCCCTCTTCTGGGATCAGGCTCGGGTATTAATATATAGTTTCATTTGATTTATCCAATATATTTATTATTAACACTTGCAATCTAATAACAATGTTTTTTTTTGTATTTTCAGTTGTATTACGATTTTCAGCCTGTACCCGACCCTGATCACCCTGGGAGGGTGCTCGATCTTCATGCTCTGTACAATGGCCTGATGAAGAACATCCAGACAAAGGTCCGATACAACAGGAATGAGCTGAAGACCGACTGCTACTCCCTGTGGATGGCGATCCCCGAGGCAGAGAGAGCGGCCCTCCTATCTACTCCGGCCTTTGCGAGAGTCGACGTAGAGACATGGCTTCTATTGTGCGAATATTTCGACTCTCAACGCAAACAGGTATGTATTTTAAATGTAATTCATTGTTTAGTATATAATTTATTTTTTTGTGTTGCTTAATTAGAAAACTAAATGTGAATGTGTTGTGCAGAAACAGGCCGCTCAAAATATAGAGAATAGGAAGTCAGCGAAGAGGGGTCACCATGGAGTTATCGGTAAATTACAATAGACCGGCCTTTGTGATATAATGCAATATTAAGAGTTATTTTCTAATATTGCAGAGAGCTCAGACCCTGGCGCAAGGTGGTACACCGAGCGTGCTGTCCGCATATCTTGCCGTCCACGGCACCTCGACAGATCCCGCCATGGGCGAGCTTCGATATCTCGACGCCGCTACCCAGGAGTATTGCGTAAATGTTAATATTTATTCAACCCCTATTTGAAATTTTAGTTTTGAAAGGTTCAAATTTAAATGATATACTTATATTTTACTGGTTAATGTGGGTGTAAGAGTGGGTGATTGAGCAGGCCGAGGCATCGGGGATCGATTTTACTGGACAGAACGATCCGATGCTGCTGACCCCAGTCCTGGACGCCGCACACGGAGGGCACAGCGGAGGTTGGGAGAGAGGCCGGGGACTGGGCCCTAGCAGGGCACATATGAGGTTGGACTCCACCCCGGCGGTTACTTCCTCCGTCTCCAGTGAGCGACGTTTCCAGCAAGAACTGGAGATCTTGAAGGCCACCGTTCAGGAGTTGAAGGAGATGTTGGTATGTATACTACTTAATAGTAAAATATTATGTCATATTATAGATAGCAACATATCCAATATTAATATGTAGCCTGAGCTTATTTGGTTATAGATTTAGCTTTGATTAATCATACATACATATCTAATTAAAATAAACTACGGTTTTCCAAACTAGATATCCAAACGAGGCCTAAGTCCCTAAGTATACATAGATTGGGGTTTCGAAATAACTTGATAATGATACGAATTCGAATAATACACAGTTCTTACTCGCTTATTACACACGTAGGTCCAGATGCGACAGGGTACATCGGCCGAGCCTCCGCATGCATCTCCTTCGGCTGCGGTTCCGCAGCAGCTCCTATAGCTCCACTGCCCGCTCAGACTCCCGCAGCCGCGGCTCCGCAAGCCACTACATCGGCGGCGGCTGTGCAGACCACTCCTATAGCTCCACAGCCCGCTCAGACTCCCGCATCATCCGCATTGCATGATTTATTGACTCAGGGTATATCCGAGGAGCAGGCGCGCCAGATTATGGCGTTTATCAGAGGTGGAGCTGGACCGAGCTAGGTTAGCTTTTTGATTCTTATATTTTAAACATGTATTTATTTATATGATACATATTGTACTATATTTTGGACGATATTGATATTGGTGGTGTTTGCGTGTTTATATTGATATCATATTCTGCTTGTTGATTTCTTTTGTATATTATGCGTGAGATGTGATTATGAATAGTGCGATATATGTTCTACGTGATGATTAATTTTATATATGATGTATATATTATTGTGCATAAGGCGAGAAAAAAATAGGTAGCCCTTTTTTAAAACAAAAACCTGATAATATGTATCTACGGATTAATCCGTAGGGTCCAACATCGCCCCTACGGATTAATCCGTATGGCCCAACAATGTACCTACAGATTTATCCGTACAGGCAAAATATCAGGATACCTGATATTTTTTCCCCTATGATCTCAGTATTAGAGGTTACGTTTGCCCCTACGGATATATCTGTATGGGCAAACAAATGCCCCTACACAGGTATCCGTAGGGACAAAATATCAGGATACCTGATATTTTGTCCCTACAGATTTATACCTACGCACTTATCCTAAGGGCAACTGTTTGGCCCTATGGATAAGTCCGTAGGGACACCTAATTTATTTTATAAAAACATGAATTAAATAAATTTTTTGTCCCTACAGTCTAATCCGTAGGGACAACTGGACCTACACATTACTCCGTAGGGGCAAGTTTTTGACCGTAGGGGCATGTTCAAGGCTACGACTTGCACCTACGGCGTTTGCACCTACAGGGTATTTTCTTGCCCCTACGGATATATCCGTAGGGGCAGTGGTTTGCTCCTACGGATAAATCCGTAGGGGCAACCCTTATTTGTAGTAGTGGTCTTGTTTGGCTACCATACAATATAGTGCCCAGCATGAAAACAAGTGCCCAAAAGCAAAACCAGCCTCAAAAGACGTATCCAACAATCACGTGCGTCTGGTGCGCACGGAAATCAAATCTAAATACAAGTGCCACGATACGCACAAAAGCAAAACTAAGTGCAACGGGTGTGCACGAAAGTATCTGTCCAGTGTAACGGGTGTGCACGACAACAATATCAAGTGCATCTAGAGTGCACGTAAATCTCAACCCAATGCAACTAACATGCACGAATAAAAATCCTAATCGAGTGCATCCGGTATGCACAAAATCACATATCATATCATGCGCCTAACATGCGCAGAAATCAAAATCAAGTGCATCTGTCATGCACGAATAATACCTAAACCAAGTGCATCCAACATGCACGAACAAAAGCGAAATCAAGTGCATTCCAACATGCATGAATAAGATCTAAATCAAGTGCATCCAATCATGCACGAACAAAAGCGAAATCAAGTGCATTCCAACATGCACGAATAAGATCTAAATCAAGTGCATCCAATCATGCATGAATAAAATCTAAATCAAGGGCATCCGACATGCACGAGTAAAAATCTCGCTCAAGTGAATCCGATGCGCACAAAAATCCAAAAATCAAGCGCTTAATATGCGCAAAATCCAACCTAAGCGCGTCAGTCCAAATAAATGCCCAGCGCGGTAAAGCGCACGAAAAACGAACGTTAAGTGCAATGCGCACAAAAACATAAATCTGGCAACACAAATGCTCAAGACATAAATCGGGTGCAACCAAGGTACGGAGTATAAATCTAGTGCAACTAATGCACGAATACCCGTCCGGTGCAACAAATACATGAAATACAAATCTAGTGCAACTAATCCACGAAATACGAATCTGGTGCAGTAATGCACAAAACATAAATCTGGTGCGACAATTGCACGAAATGAAAATCTGGTGCAGCAAATGCACGAAATACGAATCTGGTGCAGCAAATGCACAAAATATAAATCTGGTGCGACAATTGCACGAAATGAAAATCTAGTGCAACAAATACACGAAATACGAATCTGGTGCAGCAAATGCACAAAATATAAATCTGGTGCGATAATTGCACGAAATGAAAATCTAGTGCAATAAATACATGAAGTGCAAATATGGTGCATCAAGTGCACAAAATCCAAACTGGTGCATCAAGTGCATGAAATCCAAATACAGTGCATCCAGTGCATGAAATACTAATATAGTGCATCCAGTGCACGAAATACAAATACTGTGCATCCAGAGCACGAAATACAAATACAGTGCATCCAGTGCACGAAATACAAATACGGTGCATCCAGTGCACGAAATACAAATACGGTGCATCAATTGCACAGCGTAAAAACCTAGTGCGTCAATTGCACAAAATATAAATCGGGTGCAACAGGTGTACGGAAACGCATTAGTAACTCAAATGCGTATAAAAGCCACGCCGAGTGTACCCAGGTGTACAAAATCATAAACGTGTGCAACTGCGTGCACAAAACACATATCAATGCACGGTAAGCACATATAAGCTATACCAAGTGCAAAAATCAAATCGAGTGCGTACCACACACACAAAATCAAATCAAGTGTATGAAATCCACGAAGTCATAAACATATGCAACCAAGCCACAAAATCTCAACCCAACACAACGGCGTATAAAATATATATCAAGTGCAATACTATGCACAACATATAAATGCCCAGTAGGTGCAGCCATGGTGCATGAAATCATTATCAGGAAACTCATCATCAAAACTCAAATCCAAACGATATAAGCGTGAAACCCAGATCACAAACGCAAATCGCAATAAATGACATTAAGGTACACCGCCTACAATGTCGAAAAAATGTCGGTGCGGCTAAAACTGGCAGAACAAGAACATCCGCTTGCCTTTTACTCACGGTCTGGCATCCTCTGTCTCTGGGTCCTTATCTTCTCTGTAGATATACCAATCTCGCAATCCATCGGCTGATCAGCCCAGTCCAGTGTACTAACGGAAACGATCCGCTCTAGTACTTCTCTGGTCATCTCTCGGCCAATTATCACGACCACTCATAAAGCAGCACGTCACTGGCGTCAGCCTCTGGCCCTCTGAATACACGTGACACATCTGATCCTCGGTGCAAATCTTATCGCAGCAGTGTCCTGAAGGAATCCTGCTCATGGTTTCTTCCAATCTCGCCTATGCATAATCTTTTCTCGCTTTCTGGACATCTGCATTCTCAGCGTAGCATTTTCTCGGGAACTGGTCATATCCCAACGCCTCTGTAGACATATCCAATCTCCAATCTTAACGGGGAGTAACAACAGCTCGTCAGCATCTCGCACGAACCTCTGCTTCCACTCGTCTTTATCATAGTCCATCTTGACGTCACGTCATGCTATCTACGCACTGCAAATGTTCTCGGCTACAGTCAATCCGGAGTCTCTTGCACGGGCTCGAAATTATGAACTCGGTATCTTCGTCACTCTGTAGAAGATATCTGGCCGAACACGTCCTCGGGAACTCATCCCAACCATCGGAGGAATACTCAATACTCGTTCGTTCTCGATCAGGTCACAACGCATCTGGGTAAGGTCCTCTATCTGAAGCTGGTCAGCTTACTGGTCTCTTATCATATGATATCTGGACGACGTTAAATATTTCGATCGATTTGTCAAATTCCCATAATTCCCCAAAAACTCAACACCTGAGCATAGTCTAATAATATCTGGTACATACCACAGTACCTACGGACCAACCGTAGAAGGGCAAACCCAAGCCTTACTGATGGCACTGCTAAATTTCCGCAAACCCTAAGGTTTAAAAGAGGTTCCATGGTCATCATATCGAGTTAGGGTTTCATTCTTCTAGAGGGTCCACAGAATTACCTGCATATTCTTCCGAATACTTAAACTTGGAAAAATGGGTTTCTGACATTCGTTTAAACTTTTTAACTTCGCCTATACAACATGTGAATATCCTTCGTCCGCATGCTAACAATGCCTCAATCTTCCAGAAAAAACGATACGTCAACGGTCATCTCTGGATCGGTCTGCTCTAGATCTGAGTAAGACACACCACACTGGAAATCTTCAACTCAACGGGGCCTGCGTCGGCGCATCAATCGGACGAATCACCTTCGTCTCTCAACCCGGGGTAGAGTAGCTATCATCTGTCACATTTTTGCCTGGAAGCTCCGGCAATCTTAGCTCGTAAGCGACATCCTATCAATCTCAGCATCAGCTGGGTCATCTGTCCACACGGTAGACGATATCAAAACCTCTGAGGTATGATGTACATCAACAGTCCTCTCGCAACTGGCAGCCTCTATCAATGGCCCGATCATCCGGTGTGAAACCAAACACTCACCTCAACAAGAGGTCATAACACAAACACTATATCGAGACGTTCCCATGTCACCAGAAAAACACAATGGCCAGTCCTCATCCATGACGAGCTCGCCCTGACCGCAACACTAGCAGCAGCTCAATCTGCACTCAAACATGGTGACAGGAACCTTAATCGTGTATCGAAGAAAACAGATCAAGGTCATGAAAAGAAACGACAGATCCAGAATGGATACATGATCATAAGGAGAAACAATATCAATGAGAGTATGATCATGGAAACAAATAGAATCGAGGAACTCAAATGGATGTATAATCAAGGGTACGAAGAGAATCATAGATTTCAAAATATGTACATCCTAAGGGTTCTTAAGTGGAGTATCGTATCGTAAATATGCCGTGAAACATATCAAGCTACCTATTCCATCAATCAGGGTCAGCCTATGAAACAAAAGTTCGGGTATAATACCCCCCCATTCAAGTCTAAGTTCCGTAAGGTCAAGCCTAGGTTCCGAAATACATACCCGCCCTAGACCCCGCATAGTCAAACATAGACTCGAACAATGGTTAAACCTAGCGCTCTAATACCAACTTTGTCACGACCCGAAATATTAGCTCGTGACCAGCACTTAAATCACGCAACGTCTAAAGGCGTACGTAATTCAGGTAAGCTGAAACCCAGAAATCTAAACCTTTTTAAGAAAATAAAGGAGGTGAAGTTTTGAAATAAAGATATAAACAAATCAAGTTTTCTTAATGCATAGAAAAGGAACATGAAAATGCAATTGATATTTACTAGTTTGAAAACGTGTTTCGTCTTTTAAAAATTTGGGCAGCACCTCCTTTGTATATTTTGATTCAAAACCACAAATACATAACAAGAATAATGGCATCCCCAAGCGGGAGCTAGCACTTCTCCAACCGGCGGATCACAGCCACGCAAGACAGTAAATATAAGTATACGACGCCCAACGGCGAAGTTCACCACAAATGATAAAGAAATAAGGAAGACATCAAAACCAAAAGTAGCGGAAAACCCCCTGCTTTAAGTCTTGCAACCCCAAGTCTCACTAAGTCTCATTACTTACAAATGCTAATTTTGATTGATGGAGTTGACTAGATACAAATGAAATATAAATACAAGAGTGGGTACGATACAAATGTCCCACCTGCCAAAGCAATCACCCGAAAGGAACTGTGTGCCAGCGATGCCACTACTGATCTATGCGGTCAACCTGCAACAACTGTGGCACAACGGGGGTGAGTTGCCAACTCGTGAGTAGAAAAACATCAACAAGTAGAAATCAAATAAACAACGACTCATAGGTCAACTATATCATGAAGGTAATACTATGATATCTAGGGTGACCGTATATGTATATGTGCCAACACTAATATCAATGTCAATTAGCATGTGGATATCATCCAACAATATAATCAATGTATGTATGCATGTGGATCTCGTCCAACCATATCATCAATGTATGTATGCAATTGGATCCCATCTACGTGTCGACCAATGACACAACAACATCATGCATGTAAATATCATAAAAGCATATGCATGGAAGTATGAGGATATAAATCAGCGTGTGTCCTTCGCGACACATCAAAATCATGGAACCTGGGTGTCCAGCATCGACACTCGAAAACATCATGAAACCCATGTCCAGCATCGACGCGTAAATCCTTATATCTCGGGCTCCGTCAGTCCGGATCGGCCCACGGGCTCCGTCAGTCCGGATCGGCCCATATCATCTCTCGATTCCGGTCAGTATCCTCCGGATATCCGCCGAGCTCAAATACTATCACCGGTTGGTAGTAGTCCCTCTGCCAGACTCACCGTCTACTGCACAGCAATATGTTCTCGCCTCGGGGTACCATACCGGATCCACCATGTACCCGCAAACGGAATCATCCACCTCCTCGAATCGGGTTTCACATGTCACTCTCAGAACCGAGAAAACACATGGTGGACGCACTGAAATATCATATCAAGAGAAACCGGGATTTTAAAACAGTACATACTTTCTTTTGAAATAGCCACGGTTCTCAAATCCATAAATCTCATGAAATAGCATATCTCAATGCGTAAAATCATAAAGCATGATGTATGCGACATATGATAAAAATGTAAGCATATCCGAATATCATGCAACATGGAATAGTGATATGACATATTAAGGGAAAACCGCTCTTTTAAATAGATCCAGTTTTGAAAATATATCATGTGGTCCCCTTTCTCCAAAAATCAAAGCCAACATCATTTATGTATGTGCAATATGTATGTATGTAGGTAGGGATGCCAAAGATATACCTACGCAAGTATGGACGTACACTATGTATGTACGTAAGTATGGATGTACAATATGTAGCTATAGCCAGTATATCATGCAATGAGTCATATCCTGATGCAGCATTTCTACTGTGTAGTGACATAGCAATTATCGATGAAGAAGTGTGTGAGCCGGCCAATCTGTGTAAGTGTAACATACGCATCATCGATAATGGTGTAGGTATACTAGCATAAGTATATGTAATGCAATGAGGATGACATGAACGTAGCATAAAATAAAATGTCAGCTAAAAGCTATAAGGTATACGTGTTTACATGACCGAGTCGGTGAATCTATCAATCGGCATCTGGCCTCACACATCACGTATGGAAAAATCTATCGTACGGCATCCTCTAGTCAAGGGTATGAATCAATCATCAAGCCCAACTCATCACGTACGGCAAATCATCGTACGACGACACTAAACCATTGGGGATCCTATCATCCTATATGACAATGAGGGGTACGGACCTAACGTCTCGTACGGCAATCACTCATAATTCACGACATTCTATATATATCTATATACCTATATCCCAGGTTACATTCATAACAATCTCATATCAGGGGACCGGCAAGGTATCAATCATCTCAATCGGCTCGCATCCGTATACCAACATATCACTAAGTCATCATATCGCATCGTGCATTCTTTTCAACACATTTATATCTCACATCGAATCACATGTTACATATATACATTCTATCTTTACTATAAGCATACTTATCTAATCTAACAACACACCCAAACCGTACAATTAGTTTTTAAAATATGCGAATCGTAGTTTTGAAAGTAGGGGCTACGATGTTTTTAAGGAAAAGATATCATTTGAAATTCCGTAACGTCCCTCAAGGTATTTGTTTAAAAGATGCATATGATTCTTCACTTTGGAAATAGGTATGGTTCGGATGACACATCTAAATCGACTATCTAGTCTTATAGTACCCTAAACAATATAATATCATCACATATCATCCTCAAATCCCGTCATCACTTACTAGTCGTATCATATCACTTCTAACTATCCTTAGTTTCTAATATGGTTCTCTAACTACCTTTTTACCCTATCTATAGTTTTCTATTAAAGGTTTCATTAACCGTAATCTATATATAAATCGGTTTCCATCAAAATGTTCGGGGGTGCTATACGCCATCCACCCGACTTCCCCCGTAAATATAGATCTACTCACCTTGATCTTGCTTGCCGAAGTCGATGTCACCACGCCCTTGCGTGTCGTCCCGAAGCTTGCGCGGAGGTACCTACATGTCACAACGTATCGTATCGTATTAATATCCGACTCGAAACCAAAACGACACGCGAAATGCCTGTAGGTTAAAACCTACGGACTACGCCTTCAAAACCACCAAAAAAACCCGTCGCTGACGTACAAACATCAGACAACGGAACACAATATCAAATACCAAAACCAAGTTAAAACGAAGTCGTAAAATAATGCAGCAACTCAAGAAAATGGTCCCAGATTTTACCCTAGGTAAAATTAGCCAATTTTACATATGTAAAGGGTCTAATTTATAACAAAAGGAGCCATGGACCAAACACGGAGCATTTCCACTCAACCGAGGCCGCAAATTGCGGCCAAAAGGGTTAAATTTGTGGCCACAGTACGGAATTGGGGTCCTGGGTTTTGGGTATAGGTTCTAGGTTGCCTGCACAGCTCTCAGTCTCTGCTAAATAATTTTCCAGGTCCCCGAGTTACTCCAGATTCCTAAATACCATCACAATTCTCACAATTTTCCAATATCGACGAATCTAAAGTTCGTATTTTGGGATTTGGTCACTGGTCTAGGTCAAGAATTGGTCTCTAGGGTCTTGTAACAGCCACTAGGCATCATCCAAACTACACAACACTCAAACCCTTCTCTAAGAATTTCTAAGTTCACAAATCCACATCTTAACCCCATTTCTAACTAACTAGAATATAAATAAACTTGAAACTAACTAAATGGTAGAAATTATACCTTATTTAGGCCACTCAAGAAAGCCCTAGCTTCCCAATGTCGTCAAAATCCCACTTTGCTTGGTCCATTGTGTAGAGGAAGAGGTGGGGATTAATTTTTGTGAAGGGGGTATAAGGTTTTGGGGATTATTTGGAGATGGATCTAGGGTTAGAAGTGGAGGGAAGTGAGGTTGGAGGAAAATAAAGAAGGAGAAGAAAATGAATAATGGTGGAGCCGTGCACTAATCTCTCTTCTTTATTCTCACCCACTCTCTCACTAATTTACCATTTTGCCCTTTTCTCTTTTTCATTAATTTTCTCTTTTAAAACCAAATCATATAATACCCATAAAACAACACAAATGCAACAACATATAACCAAATGCAACATGACATGGTGCACTAGCCACGGAAAACTGTAGAAACACGGATTTGGCTTAATCGCGATTAGCAGTGCACTAATCGAGTTTTTATTTAAACTGCATAAACAAATTTTAAAAATGCCAGATCCTTTAGATATATTATTAAATGAATAAATCATTTTAAATTTCCATTTATTTCACAATTATCGGTATATATTTATACCCTTTTTCGAAAACCCCAATTTCGCAAATCGGCAGTTTTCAGGAAATATATTATTTTAATATTAAATTCCAAAAATAATTTTTTATATTTTCTGAAATGTTACAACAGAGTCTCGCCAAGAGGCAACTGAGCAGTTTCACTGCTCGGTCCATCCTTAGCAGGCCTCCCACGGCCCTTCCAGCGCTAAGGATCGAAGCCCTCACCATGAGGCAGCCGAGCGACTACCCTGCTCGGCTATCCCTGGCTGGTAGCTCCCCTACCCCACAACGCCAGGGATCAAATCCCTCGCCAAGAGGCAGCTGAGCGGCTACCATGCTCGGTCTATCCTTAGAAGGCCTCCCACGGCCCCTCCAGCGCTAAGGATCGAAGCCCTCACCAAGAGGCACCGGGCGGCTACCCTGCTCGGCTATCCCTGGCTGGTAGCTCCCCTACCCCACAACGCCAGGGATCAAAGCCCTCGCCAAGAGGCAGCTGAGCAGTTTCACTTCTCGGTCCATCCTTAGCAGGCCTCCCACGGCCCCTCCAGCTCTAAGGATCGAAGCCCTCACCAAGAGGCAGCCGAGCGGCTACCCTGCTCGTCTATCTCTGGCTGGTATCTCCCCTAGCCCACAACACCAGGGATCAAAGCCCTCGCCAAGAGGCAGCTGAGCAGCTTCTCTGCTCGGTCCATCCTTAGCAGGTTTCCCACGGCCCCTCCAGCGCTAAGGATCTGTCACGACCCAAAATATTAGCTCGTGACCAGCACTTGAATCACGCAACGTCTAAAGGTGTAACGGAATTCAAGTAAGCTGAAACCCAGAAATCTAAACCTTTTGAGAAAAATAAAGGAGGTGAGGTTTTGAAATAAAGGTATAATGAAATCAAGTTTTCTTAATGCATAGAAAAGAAACATGAATGATGCAAGTGAAATTTACTAGTTTGAAAACATGTTTCGTCTTTTAAAAATTTTGGCAGCACCTCCTTTATATATTTTGATCCAAAACCACAAATACATAATAATGATAAAGGCATCCCCAAGCGGGAGCTAGCTCTTCGCCAAACGGCGGATCACAACCACGCAATACAGTATAAATAAGTATACGAAGCCCAACGGCGAAGTTCACCAAAAAAAAGATAAAGAAATGAGCAAGATATAACCCCAAAAGTGAATATAAAACTCATCGGTCAAATCTCGCAATTACAAGTCTCACTAAGTCTCATCACTTACAACTTTTGATTGATGGAGATAACTAGATACAATAAGAATATAGATATAAGAGCGGGTACGATACAAGTGTCCCACCTACCAATGCAAAACACCCGAATGCAACTTTGTGCCAGCGAAGCCGCTACTGATCCAAGCGGTCAACCTGCAAGAACTGGGCACAACGGGGGTGAGTTTTCAACTCGTGAGTAGAAAAATATCAACAGATAGAAATCGAATAAACAACGACTCCTAGGTCAACTATATCATAAAGGTAATACAATGATATCTAGGGTGACCAGGTTTGTATATGTGCCAAAAAGTTAGTCAATACCTATATGCATGCGGATAACGTCCAACAGTAATAATCAATGCATGTATGCATGTGGATCTCGTCCAACCATATAATCAATGTATGTATGCACGTAAATATCATAGAAGAGTGTGCATGAAAATATGAGGATATATATCAACAGTGTCCCTCCCGACACATCAAAATCATGGAACCTGAGTGCTTAGCATTGACACTCGAAAACATCATGAAAACCGTGCCCAGTATCGGCACGTAAATTCTCATATATCGGGCTCCGTCAGTCCGGATCGGCCCACGGGATCCGTCAGTCCGGATCGGCCCATATCATCTCTCGACTCCGGTCGGTATCCTCCGGATATCCGCCGAGCCCAAAAACTATCACCGGTAGGTAGTAGTCCCTCTGCCAGGCTCATCGTCTGTATACACAGCATCCCTTTCTTGCCCCGGGGTACTATACCGGGTCCACCATGTAACCGCAATCGGCCTCATCCGCCTCCTCGAATCGGGTTTCACATATCGCTCTCAGAACCGAGAAAACACATGGTTGACGCACTGAAATATCATATCAAGAGAAACCGGGTTTTTAAAAATAACACATAATCTCTTTTGAAATGTCCACGGTTCTCGAATCCAGAAATATCATGAAAACAGCATATCTCATTGCGTAAAATAATAGAGCATGATGTATGCGACATAAAAGAGAAATGCGAGCATATCCGTGTATCATGCAACATGGAACAGTGATATGACATATTAGGAGGAAACCGCTCCTTTTAAAATGTTTCCAGTTTTTTTAAAAGATAACATGTGGTTCCCAAATTCCCAATAAAACCAGTTATCTATGTAGATACAATATGTATATGCGTAAGTATAGATGTACCAATGTATGTGTTCACAAATATGGATATACAATGTGTATGTGCACAAGTATGGGTGTATCAAGATATATGTGCACCAATATGACTATACCATGTGTATGTCATGATGCAGCAACCCTACTGTGTAGTGACATGGCAATTATCGATGATGAAGTGTGTGAGCCGGCAAATCTGTGTATGTGTAACATACGCATCATCGATAATGGTGCAAGTGTACTAGCACAGGTATAAGCAATGCAATGGAAATAATATGAATGCAGCATAAGGTAAAACATATGCAAATGCTGACGGGTATACGTATCTAACATGATCGAGTCGGTGAATCTATCAATCGGCATCTAGCCAAAACATCAACACGTACGGTATAATCCATCATACGACAACCTCTAATCAAGGGTAAGGATCAATCATCAAGTCAACTCATCACGCACGAAAAATCATCGTACGGCGGCATTAAGCTAATAGGGATCCTATCATCCTATAAGACAAAGGAGGGTACCGCCTAATATCATGTACGGCCTGTCATCCATGATTCACAACCTTATATATATATATATATATATATATATATATATATATATATATACCTATGTCCCAGGTCACATCCCCAATAATCTTATATCAGGGGACCGACAGGGTATAAATCATCTTGATCGACTCGCATCCGTATACCAACATATCATCAGATCATCATATCGTCATATCATCATATCATCATATCCATCTTATATTCTTTCATCGCATTTATATCTCACATCAAATCGAATTTACATAAACTTTCTATCTCTACTAAATATAAGTATCTAATCTAACATACACACCCGAATCATACTATCAGATTTTTAAAGAAGTGAATCGTAGTTTTGAAAATAGAGGTTACGGTGTTTTTAAGAAAAAGATATCATTTGGAAATCCGTAACATCCCACAAGATATATATATTTAGAAGATACATACAACTCTTTGTTTTATAAAAAGGTATGGTTCGGATGACGCATCTACATCGACTATCTAGTCCTACATTACCCTAAACGGCAATATCGCTAAACGTCATCCTATGATATTAGTAACATATTACTTCTAAGTATCCTCTAGTTCCTAATATGGTTTCATAGCTATCTCATTCTAACCCTAGTTTCCTAATCTAGGTTTTCTTAACCATATTCTATAATCGGATTCCACCAAAACATTGCGGGGGTGCTATACGCCATCCACCCTACTTCCCCCATGGATATTGATCCACTCACCTGGTCTTCGCTTGCCAAAATCGATGACGCCACGCTCCGTCGCCTCGGAATCCACGTGAAGGTACCTACAATAATAAACGATCGCAATGCGTATTAAAATCAAGGCGGAAAACCAAAACGGTTCACGTTTCGCTCATAAGTCAAAACCTATAGCTTTGCGTGCAAAACACGACCAAAAACCCTGGTCGTGGACGTCCAAAGGCCACACGACGGAAACACAATACCAAATACCAAAATCAAGTCAAAACGAAGTCGTAAAACAATGCATCAACTCATGAAAATGGTCCCAGATTTTACCCTAAGCTAAATTAGTCAATTCTGCATATATGGAGGGCCTAATTTACATCTAAAGGGACCCCAGAACAAATACGGATCAATTCTAATCTACCCTGGCCGCAAATTGCGGCCAGATTGAATAAATCTGCGGCCCACGTGTAGGGGTTGGGGCTCAGGTCTTGGTGGTAGCTTCCTAGGTGCCTGCACGACTCCCAGTAATTGCAAAATCATTTCTAGTGTCCCCGGGTTGCTCCAGATTCCAAAATACCCTCACAATTCACACATTTATCCGATGTCGGGGGTTTATAAATCCGTGTTTGGGTTTTTAAGTTCTGGTCCAGGTCATTAAAACAACACCCAAGTCTAGTTAATAGCCACAACATCACCAATTTTTCAAATAAACACTCAAATCCTTTACTAGGGTTTCCCAAGGTTCACTAAACATCACCATTTCACCTCTCAACATGCATGAAAGGTAAAGTGAATGAAATACTATGCTAAGGGTGATGAAATTACCTCACTTAGGCAACCCAATAAAAACCCTAGCTCCTCAAGGTGATCGAAATCTCACTTTTCTTGGTCCAATGTGAAGAGGGTGTAGAGGGGATCAAATTTTATGAAAGGGAATTAGGGTTTTGATCAAAGATTTGAGATGAAATCATGGGGTGAAGGAGGAGGGAAGAGAGGAAGAAGAAGAAGAAAATGATGGGGGACTATAGAATGAGGCAGCCCCTCTCTCTCCTCTCTTATTCTCACCACTCTCTCTCAATATTACCCTTATACCCCTTTCTCTTCTTACCCTTTTCTTTTTACTAAAAAACCAAGTCACAAAATACCCAAAATAACACAAGAACACAACATGTAATCTCCACATAACATGACATGGTGCACTGGTCACGAAAAACTGTAGAAGTGCGGATTTGGCTTAATCGCGATTAGCAGTGCACTAATCGGGTTTTTATCAAAATTGCATATAATAAATTTTAAAAATGCCAAATCCTTTAAATATATTTTTAAATGAATAAATCATTTTAATTTCTATTTATTTCACAATTATTGGTGTATATATATATACCCTTTTTCAAAAACCCCAATTTCGCAAATCGGGCAGTTTTCGGGAAATTATTATTTTAATATTAAATTCCCAAAAATAATATTTTATATTTTCTGAAATGTTACAGTCTTCCCCCCTTAAATAAATTCGGTCCCTGAATTTAAATTTACACCCCCAAAATCTAAAACATTTCAATAATCAGCTCAAAACAACGGGGCTCCGAAATCATGGAAAACGCAGAAATAACACCGCGCGTCAAGTGCGCATGAAAACGAGTACAAAGCTCAAAAATCGAATTCCGTCAAGCGTTACACAAATCATCTAATTTGCACGCATATCCTCAGAGTTACAATGGAGATACAGATCTCGAAATCCACTATTGAAATCCAATATACACTAGTCAAATACTATAATACGTGTATAGTACGCATCTTTGAAAACTCCAAAATCTGAATAAAATACATGCAATATCTTTTCTAAATCACCTCGGGAATGCGAAACTCACGGCATAACTGACGGACGCTCATTTTAAAATAATAATATATGTCTATATATGTTTTCTTAAATACACGTTCCGTCGTTTTCAAAATATCCCAAAAGATTTTCCTTTATAAACGTTCGTGTTACTCACGGACACGTAGGAAATAGCGAGACTATAGCTCCTCTTTTTCGAAAAGCTCTTGGTAAACTTTTAATGCATGTAAAGTACACAGGTACTGTCCTCGGATCAGTCCTGTTTGGCTACTACACAATATAGTGCATAACATGAAAACAAAGTGCTCAAAAGCAAAATCAGCCTCAAAAGGCGTATCCAATAATTACATGCGTCTGGTGCGCATGGAAATCAAATCCAAATACATGTGCCACAATACGCACAAGGGAAAAACTAAGTGCAACGGGTGTGCACAAAAGCATCTGTCCACTGCAACGGTGTGCATGACAACAATATCTGGTGCACTTATCGTGCACGAAAACAACATCTGGTGCATCAAATGCACGAAATACAATCAATAACTCAAACGCATAAAAAGCAACACCGAGTACACCAAGGTGTATAAATCAAAATCGTGTGCAACCATGTGCACAATATCCGTATCAATGCACTGCGAGCACATGTGAGCTCTACCGAGTGCAAAAATCACATCATCCGTATGAAATCCACGAAGTCATAAACACATGATATGAAGGTACAAAATCGACATCAAATGCAATAGATATGCACAAATCGCAAATCAACACAACGGTGTATAGAATATATATATCAGGTGCGAAACTATGTGCAAACATGCAAATACCCAGTAGGTGCAGCCATGGTGCACGAAATCAATATCAGGAAACTCGTCATCAAAACTCAAATCCAAGCGATATAAGCGTGATACTCAGATCACAACGCAAATCGCAATAAAGGACATTGAGGTACACCTCCTACAATGTCGAAAAATATCGGGGCGCATAAAAATGGCAGGGCAAGAACATCCGTTTGCCTCCCGCTCAAGGCCTGGCGTCCTCTGTCTCTGGGTCCTTATCTTCTCTGTGGATTACCAATCCCGCAATCCATCGGCTCATCGGCCCTGTCAGGTGTGCAAACGGGAACGATTCCGTTCTGGCACTTCTCTGGTCATCTCTCGGTCAATCATCACGACCACTCATAAGGCAGCACGTCACTGGCGTCGGCCTCTGTCTCTCTGAATACACGTGACACATCTGATCCTTGGTGCAATTCTCATTGCAGCAGTGTCCCGGAAGGAATCCTGTTCAGGGTCTCTTCCGATCTCGCCTATGCCGAACTGTACGGAGGCTGGTACTCTTACATAATCTTTTCTCGTTTTCTGGACATCTGCGTGTTCCGCACGCATTTCCCCAGAAACTGGCCGTATCCCGATGCTCTGTATGCATATCAGATCTCTAATCTCGACGGGGAGTAGCAACAGCTCGTCTTTATCATCGTTCGCTTCGACGTCACGTCTTGCTGTCTGCGTACTACTACTATTCTCGGCCACGGTCAATCCGAAGTCTCTCACACGGACTCGAAGTCACGAACTCGATATCTTCATCACTCGGTAGAAGATATCTGTCCGAACACGTCCTCGGAAACTCGTCCCAACCATCGGAGGAATGCTCAATACTCGTCCGTCCTCGATCAACTTACAACGCATCTGGGTGAGGTCCTCTATTCAAAGCTGGTCAGCTTGCTGATCTCTTATCACATGATATCCGGACGACATCAAACTTTTCGATCGAGTCATCAAGATCCCAAAATTTCCCGAAGGCTCAACACCTGAGCGCAGTCTAAAAATATCTGGTACATACCACAACACCTCTAGACCAGCCGTAGAAGGGCAAACCCAAGCCTCACTGATGGCACCGCTAAACCACTGCAAACCCTAAGGTTCAAAGCGGTTCCATGGTTATCATGTCGAGTTAGGGTTTCATTCTTCTAGAGGGTCCACAGAATTACCTGCATGTTCCTCCGAACACTTTAAACTTGGGAAAAATGGGTTTCTGACACTAGTTCGAACCTTTTAATTTCGCCTAGCCGACATGCGAATACCCCTCGTCCGCACGCTAAACAATGCCTCAATCCTCCAGAAAAGGCGATACATCGGCGGTCATCTCTGGATCGGTCTGCTCTAGGGCTGAGTAAGATTCTTTCCACACTGGAAATCTTCAACTCGACTGGGCCTGCGTCGGCGCATCAATCTGACGAATCACCTTCGTCTCTCAAATCGGGGTAGACTAGCTATCATCTGTCGCATTTCTTTTTGGAAGCTCCGGCGATATTAGCTCGTAAGCTCTGGAAGCGACATCCTATAAATCTCAGCAACAGCTGGGTCATCTGTCTGCACGGTTGGCGGCATTATAATCTCCGAGGTAGGCTGTACATCAACAGTCCTCTCGCAACTGGCGGCTCTATCGATGGCCCGATCACCCGGTGCAAAACCAAACACTCGCCTCATCAGGAGGTCGCAACACAACACTACATCGAGACGTTCTTATGTCACCAGAAAACACAATGGTCGGTTCTCATACCAGACGAGCTCGCCCTGACCGCAATACTAGCAGCAGCTCAAACTGCGCTCAAACTATGGTGACAGGAACCTTAATCGAGTATCGAAGAAAGCAGATCAACGGCATGAGAGGAAACGATAGATCCACAATGGATACATGATCATAAGAAGGAACAGCATCAATGAGAGTATGATCATGGAACAAATAAAATCAAAGATCTCAAATGGATGTATAATCATGGATACGAAGAGAATCACTGGTCTCAAAAATATGTACATCCTAAGGTTTCTTAAGTGGAGTATCGTATCGTAAATATTCCATGGAACATACGTATGGTACGTCACTCTACTCAAGCTACCTACTCAATCAATCAGGGTCAGCCTATGAAACGAAAGTTCGGGTCTAATACCCCCCGTTCAAGTCTAAGTTCCGTAAGGTCAAGCCTAGGTTCCGAAATACATACCCGTCCTAGACTCCGCATAGTCAAACATAGACTCGAACAAAGGTTAAACCTAACGCTCTGATACCAACTTTGTTACGACCCAAAATATTAGCTCGTGACCAGCACTTGAATCACGCAACGTCTAAAGGCGTAATGGAATTCAAGTAAGCTGAAACCCAGAAATCTAAACCTTTTGAGAAAAATAAAGGAAGTGAGGTTTTGAAATAAAGGTATAATGAAATCAAGTTTTCTTAATGCATAGAAAAGAAACATGAATGATGCAAGTGAAATTTACTAGATTGAAAACATATTTCGTCTTTTAAAAATTTTGGCAGCACCTCCTTTGTATATTTTGATCCAAAACCACAAATACATAATAATGATAAAGGCATCCCCAAGCGGGAGCTAGCTCTTCGCCAAACGGCGGATCACAACCATGCAATACAGTATAAATAAGTATACGACGCTCAACGGCGAAGTTCACTACAAAAAGATAAAGAAATGAGCAAGATATAACCCCAAAAGTGAATATAAAACCCATCGCTCAAATCTCGCAACTACAAGTCTCACTAAGTCACATCACTTATACAATTTACAACTTTTGATTGATGGAGTTAACTAGATACAATAAGAATATAGATATAAGAGCGGGTACGATACAAGTGTCCCACCTACCAATGCAAAACACCCGAATGCAACTTTGTGCCAGCGAAGCCGCTACTGATCCAAGCGGTCAACCTGCAAGAACTGGGCACAACGGGGGTGAGTTTTCAACTCGTGAGTAGAAAAATATCAACAGATAGAAATCGAATAAACAACGACTCCTAGGTCAACTATATCATAAAGGTAATACTATGATATCTAGGGTGACCGGGTCTGTATATGTGCCAAAAAGTTAGTCAATACCTATATGCATGCGGATAACGTCCAACAGTAATAATCAATGCATATATGCATGTGGATCTCGTCCAACCATATAATCAATGTATGTATGCTTGTAAATATCATAGAAGAGTGTGCATGAAAGTATGAGGATATATATCAACGGTGTCCCTCCCGACACATCAAAATCATGGAACCTGAGTACCTAGCATCGACACTCGAAAATATCATGAAAACCGTGCCCAGCTTCGGCACGTAAATCCTTATATATCGGGCTCCGTCAGTCCAGATCGGCCTACGGGCTCCATCAGTCCGGATCAGCCCATATCATCTCTCGACTCTGGTCGGTATCCTCCGGATATCCGCCAAGCCCAAAAACTATCACCGGTAGGTAGTAGTCCCTCTGCCAGGCTCACCGTCTCTATACACAGCATCCCTTTCTTATCCCGGGGTACCATACCGGGTCCACCATGTACCCGCAATCGGACTCATCCGCCTCCTCGAATCGGGTTTCACATGTCGCTCTCAGAACCGAGAAAACACATGGTGGACGCACTGAAATATCATATCAAGAGAAACCGGGTTTTTAAAAACAACACATAATCTCTTTTGAAATGTCCACGGTTCTCAAATCCAGAAATCTCATGAAAACAGTATATCTTAATGCATAAAATAATAGAGCATGAAGTATGCGACATAAAAGCGAAATGCGAGCATATCCGTGTATCATGCAACATGGAACAGTGATATGACATATTGGGAGGAAACCACTCCTTTTAAAATGATTC
This sequence comes from Agapanthus africanus, assembly GCA_030015575.1. Taxonomy (NCBI): domain Eukaryota; kingdom Viridiplantae; phylum Streptophyta; class Magnoliopsida; order Asparagales; family Amaryllidaceae; genus Agapanthus; species Agapanthus africanus. Next base: position 504,724,148 of record CM057337.1, read on the forward strand.
CAGTTTTTTTAAAAGATAACTTGCGGTTCCCAAATTCCCAATAAAACCAGTTATCTATGTAGGTACAATATGTATATGCGCAATTATAGTCAATAAAACCAGTTATCTATGTAGGTACAATATGTATATGCGCAATTATAGATGTACTAATGTATGTGTGCACAAATATGGATATACAATGTGTATGTGCACAAGTATGGGTGTATCAAGATATATGTGCACCAATATGAATATACCATGTGTATGTCATGATGCAGCAACCCTACTGTGTAGTGTCATGGCAATTATCGATGATGAAGTGTGTGAGCCGGCAAATCTAGGTACGTTTAACATACGCATCATCGATAATGGTGCAAGTGTACTAGCACAGGTATAAGCAATGCAATGTAAATAATATGAATGCAGCATAAGGTAAAACATATGCAAATGCTGACGAGTATACGTATCTAACATGATCGAGTCAGTGAATCTATCAATTGTCATCCAGCCAAAACATCAACGCGTACGGTATAATCTATCGTACGACAACCTCTAGTCAAAGGTAAGGATCAATCATCAAGTCAACTCATCAAGCACGGAAAATCATCGTACGGCGGCATTAAGCTAATAGGGATCCTATCATCCTATAAGACAAAGGAGGGTACAGCCTAATATCATGTACGGCCTGTCATCCATGATTCACAACCTTCTATATATATATATATATATATATATATATATATATATACCTATGTCCCAGGTCACATCCGCAATAATCTCATATCAGGGGACCGACAGGGTATAAATCATCTCGATCGACTCGCATCCGTATACCAACATATCATCAGATCATCATATCATCATATCCATTTTATATTCTTTTATCGCATTTATATCTCACATCAAATCGAATTTACATAAACATTCTATCTCTACTAAATATAAGTTTCTAATCTAACATACACACCCGAACCATAGAATCAGATTTTTAAAGAAGTGAATCGTAGTTTTGAAAATAGAGGTTACGGTGTTTTTAAGAAAAAGATATCATTTGGAAATCCGTAACATCCCACAAGATATATATATTTAGAAGATACATACGACTCTTTGTTTTAGAAAAAAGTATGGTTCGGATGACGCATCTACATCGACTATCTAGTCCTACAGTACCCTAAACGGCAATATCTTTAAACGTCATCCTATGATAGTAGTAACATATCACTTCTAAGTATCCTCTAGTGCCTAATATGGTTTCATAGCTATCTCATTCTAACCCTAGTTTCCTAATCTAGGTTTCTTTAACCATATTCTATAATTGGCTTCCACCAAAACTTTGCGGGGGTGCTATACGCCATCCACCCGACTTCCCCAGTGGATATAGATCTACTCACCTGGTCTTCGCTTGCCGAAATCGATGACGCCACGCTCCGTCGCCTCGGAATCCATGTGAAGGTACCTACAATAATAAACCATCACAATGCGTATTAAAATCAAGGCGGAAAACCAAAACGGTACACGTTTCGCTCATAAGCCAAAACCTATAGCTTTGTGTGCAAAGCACGACCAAAAACCCTGGTCGTGGACGTCCAAACGCCACACGACGGAAACACAATACCAAATACCAAAATCAAGTCAAAACAAAGTCGTAAAACAATGCATCAACTCATGAAAATGGTCCCAGATTTTACCCTAAGCCAAATTGGTCAATTCTGCATATATGGAAGGCCTAATTTACATCTAATGGGACCCCAGAACAAATACGGATCAATTCTAATCTACCCTGGCCGCAAATTGCGGCCAGATTGAATAAATCTGCGGCCCAGGTGCAGGGGTTGGGGCTCAGGTCTTGGTGGTAGCTTCCTAGTTGCCTGCATGACTCCAAGTAATTGCAAAATCATTTCTAGTGTCCCCGGGTTGCTCCAGATTCCAAAATACCCTCACAATTCACACATTTATCCGATGTCGGGGTTTCTAAATCCATGTTTGGGTTTCTAAGCTTTGGTCCAGGTCATTAAAACAGCACCAAGTCTAGTTAACATCCACAACATCACCAATTTTTCAAACAAACAATCAAACCCTTTACTAGGGTTTCCCAGGGTTCACTAAACATCACCATTTCACCTCTAAACTTGCATGAAAGGTAAAGTGAATGAAATACTATGCTAAGAGTGATGGAATTACCTCACTTGGGCAACCCAAGAAAAACCCTAGCTCCTCAAGGTGATCGAAATCTCACTTTTCTTGGTCCAATGCGAAGAGGGTGCAGAGGGGATCAAATTTTGTGAAAGGGAATTAGGGTTTTGATCAAAGATTTAAGATGAAATCATGGGGTGAAGGTGGAGAGAAAAGAGGAAGAAGAAGAAGAAGAAAATGATGGGGGAGTATAGAATGAGGCAGCCCCTCTCTCTCTCTCCTCTCTTATTCTCACCCACTCTCTCTCAATATTACCCTTATACCCCTTTCTTTTCTTACCCTTTTCTTTTTACTAAAAACCCAAGTCACAAAATACCCAAAATAACACAAGAACATAACATGTAATCTCCACAAACATGACATGGTGCACTGGTCACGAAAAACCGTAGAAGTGCGGATTTGGCTTAATCGCGATTAGAAGTGCACTAATCGGGTTTTTATCAAAATTGCATATAATAAATTTTAAAAATGCCAAATCCTTTAAATATATTTTTAAATGAATAAATCATTTTAATTTCTATTTATTTCACAATTATTGGTATATATATATACCCTTTTTCGAAAACCCCAATTTCGTAAATCAGGCAGTTTTCGGGAAATATATTATTTTAATTTTAAATTCCCCAAAATAATATTTTATATTTTCTGAAATGTTACAGGATCGAAGCCCTCACCAAGAGGCAGCCGAGCGGCTACCGTGCTCGGCTATCCCTGGCTGGTAGCTCCCCTACCCCACAATGCCAGAGATCAAAGCCCTCGCAAAGAAGCAGCCGAGCGGCTACCCAGCTCGGCCATCCCTGGCTGGTAGCTCCCTACCCTAAAACGCCAAGCTCGGCCATCCTTAAGGATCAAAGCCCTCGCCAAGAGGCACCGGGCAGCAACCCTGCTCGGCCATCCTTAAGGATCAAAGCCCTCGCCAAGAGGCACCGGGCAGCAACCCTGCTCGGCCCGTCCTTAGTAGGCCTCTTACGGCCCCTCCCGCGCTAAGGATCAAAAGTCCTCGCAAGAGGCAACCGGGCCTGCCCTTTCTCGGTTATCCCTGACTGGTAGCTTCCTACCCTAACACACCAGGGATCAAAGCCCTCGCTAAGAGGCACCGGGCAGCAACCTTGCCCGGCCCGTCCTTAAGGATCAAAAGCCCTCGCAAGAGGCGACCGGGCCTGCCCTTGCTCGGTTATCCCTGGCTGGTAGCTCCATATCCCAACACACCAGGGATCAAAGCCCTCGCCAAGAGGCACCAGGCAACAACCCCGCTCAGCCCGTCCTTAGTAGGCCTCTTATGGCTCCTCCCGCGCTAAGGATCAAAAGCCCTCGCAAGAGGCAACCGGGCCCTCCCTTGCTCAGTTATCCCTGGCTGGTAGCTCCCTACCCCAACACACCAGGGATCAAAGCCCTCACCAGGAGGCAATCGAGCAGCTACCCTGCTCGGCCCACCCTAGCATGCCTCTCCGTGCCTTCCATGCTAAGGAACATGACCCACCAAGAGGCATCCGGTCTATCTGCGTCTGAGCGATCTCCACCTTTGTAACATTTTAGAAAAATAAAATATTATTTTTGGGAATTTTTATAATTAAATAATATTATATTGAATATTTTAAATAGGGCGGTATAATTAAATACCGATAAATTTGGGAAAAATTTGGAAAATTATAGAAATTACTAAAAAGGGGGCGTTTTATTGGATTTAATCAAATTGTGAAATTTTATGATTTATTATATTCTATTTTAATTCTAATCACGATTAAATATCGCTAATCGTGCTTTAAGCGTGTTTTGTGCACATGACATGCACATGTCATTTTTAACACTTGTTACATTTTATCATGGCTTTACTTTATTCTTCATGCTTGATTTGGGTTTCATTATGAGAAGAGAGAAGAAAAGAAAAGAAAAGAAAAAGAAAAGAAAAGAAATGAATATAGTATGAGGTATGGGCATGAGAGAGAGAGATGTGAGGGGGTCAACCTTGGTCTAAGTCTCATTCCTCTCTCATTTTCTCTTCTTCATTCTCTCTCCCCTCAACTCCCATGGCTTCCCTCTTCCTCCCCCATCTCTTCAACCCTCAAAACAACCCCAAAACAAACCCAAAAGTCCATCTCCATTTCACAAAATGCATGCACAAGCTCACAAGCTTCACTTTGGACCAAGAAAGTTTGCATTTTGGTGTCCTAGGAGATTCATGAGTGCCAAATGAGGTAAATTCTGAACCATTAGTGTAGAATTTGGTTTACTTTAGCTTCCATGCATGTTTAGAAATGATTAGGCGATGTTTAGTAGGGTTTGGAAATTTCTAGAAAAGGATTAGGGTTTGAATTGAATTGTGAAAGCGTAATTGAGGTTAGTAGTGATCCTAAACCCCTTTTAGTGATATCATATTGGACAAAACCTGAGACTTAAACCCCAAACCCCAAACTTAGAAACCCCGATATCGGAAATTTGTGAGAATTGTGATGTGTTTTGGTGATCTGCTATAACCCGAGTGACCTGAAAAATATTTAGCGAAGACTGAGAGATGTGCAGGCAACCTAGAACCTATACCCAAAACCTGAGACCCCCACTCCAAGTTCTGGCCATAAATTTACTCATTATGGCCGCAAATTGTGGCCTAGGTAGAGTGGAAATGATCCGTGTTTGGTCCAGGGCATTATCTCCAGTAAATTAGATCCTCCATATGTGCAAAATTGGCTAATTTCACTTAGGGTAAAATCTGGGACCATTTTCTTGAGTTGCTGTATTGTTTTACGATTTCGTTTTAATTTGGGATTTGGTATTTTATTTTGTGTTCCGTCATTTGATGTTTGTACTGTTAGTTATATGTATGCCCTAGAGGCCATTACTATACATAGGATGTATATTGTAGTGGGTGCTTGGACATATATAGAGAGGACTTTCTTTGCTCGACATGATAGTATACTATCTGGTTGCTCTTTACCTTAACGTGTATACTGATTGTCTCTCTGATACATGTTGGTAAAGCCCTTAGGATGTGTACTTGACTACCTGGACTATGATGCGGACCATACTAGTGGGGACATGGTAGTCCATAAGTACATCCTTCAAAGTCCCTAGTCGTGGGTATATCGAGACGGGGCATCGATATACCAGAGTAGACTAGCGTATACCTTCTCGACCCATACAGATGGGCGATGGATGATCCCATATCCATTGGTGTTTGACATCGGAGATGATATACGGGTGCTCAGTAGAGACTGGGTACACTGGACGGACTCACCGAGAACTCCCAGATGGTATTATACCTTACGTCAGATGGCAGTTCTCTGGTGACACTGGTACAGAGTAGTCTGTTGACCCGAGATCGTCATAGAGTCTTGTGTGGTTCCCACTGTGCTTTGATTTCCACCTTACCACGTCCAAGAGGGCGTGCAAAACGGTGGTTTTTGGGTACAGTCCCGAGTCACATGGAGGCAATGAGCGATAGGAGGGGATTCGTCTCTCCCGGTATAGTGGGTTGATGTTGCGCTGTGTTCGATTGGCTATAACCGGAAATCCCTGGCCAGGGTTGCTGAGATTTACTGGTAAGTGTTACCTGTAGTTTCTCGAACTGTTATAGACCTCATATCGACACGACTTATTGAGCTATTGGGGTCTGACGTTTACCACCCCTAGGCGAGATATGCGACATATCAGACGACAAGACCGGACTGTACGGTAAGTGTTACTGGTTGGATTTACAGGAGTATGAGCGGGCTTGCTCGTCGATCTTCTGATCGCTCAATACCCGGGTTGCCGTTACATCTAGCAGACCGCTTGCGGCTTGTAGGTGTTTGATATGATCATCACCTGCTGCCGGCGTATTGACGAGTCTTTAGAGTCCTACACAGAGGTTTCCTGGCTCAAGCGAAACGAAATAGGAGCGCATATGAGATATGTGCGGGACCGAGAATAATGCGTGTATGTGATACCGTATTCTATTCTCGCGATGAATGTATCGAATGGTTGTATGCGATATAACCTAGTTATCGAATCGAGGATTGATTCGATAAGACGATACATTGGATATTGGTCGGTTATATGCGATATGACCGGATCGTTAAATCAAGTGTTGATTTAATGATTTAATGTATAATTATATATTTGATATATTACTTTTCATTAACTAGTATCGGTTCACTTAAGATGGATTTTCTCACTTGGTGTGCACATTGTATATGTGATATATTTTTGTGCACTTGCTTGTACCATGTTTGATGATACATGCATGTTTGGGTGTATGTTTAGATTAAACCATGGTTATGTAATGGTTAGGGTTTTGTTTTTATTTATTTATTCATTTATTTATTTATTTCTTTGGCATAAAAGAGAAATGGTGGCTTGCTTTGTTTTGTAGTTGAAGCTTCATGAAGCTTTGAAAAAGTCCACCATTTTTGTTTCATGCTTAACCCTAACCATTCAACCTAACCGTAGTTTATTCTCTACACCTAACTATGGTTGATATATGATAAGTATTCTCTTTATTTTCTTTTTGAAAGATATACTTATCATAACATTATCATCTTCTTCTTCTTCTTCTTCATGAAGAAAGCTTTCTACCAACAATGGTGAAATGTGAAAATGAGTGAGAAATCCAATTCTAAAGTGAACCCACCTCCTATTTCTTCATCCTCTACCTCTTGCCAAGTAGTATAGGGTGTTTTCTTCACAAGTTTCTTGACTTGGTGAAGTTGGAGCTTGATCTAGTGATGCCTCGACGTAGATCATCTTCGGCATCGAAGCCGACGACCAAGCCCGCCCTTTTCTCCGATGAAGCCGACGCTAGAGCCCGGGATTCTATTTGGACAGCGAGGAGACTTCATCATGGAGCTATGGAGGTGGAGGACCGGATCTACAAAGGTTGTATTTCCGTTCTTTTAGTTAAGTTGTTAACTAGTTTCATTGTTTCGCCTAAATATCTAGTTAACGATCCGTATTAGGGTTTCTCGGCACTTGTAAAATTTGAAATTGGCATGGTTGATGCCTTGTGAGACCTCATTAGTGTGCCTAGGAACCCTACATGTACGTTAGCGACGGGGGTTGTTTGGTAGTTTTCCAGGCGTAGGCTATAGGTTTTAACCTATGAGCGAAACGTGTGCCGTTTTGGTTTTCCGACTTGATTTTAATACGCATTTGCGATTGTGTATTGATTGTAGGTACCCCCACAAGGATTTCAAGATGACGAGGATGAGCGTAGTGTCATCGACTCCAGCAAGCGAGGATCAAGGTGAGTAGATTATATCTACGGGGGAAGTCGGGTGGATGGTGTATAGCATCCCAGCAGTTCGTAGTGTAGTGTAGGGTATATTTTATATGGATATATTCATATGTTTATTATGGGATTATGAGTATCTAGATAGACATTGGGAAGTCATGGATAATTTTAGTATAATTGGATGATAGCGTCATTAGTTAGTTTAGTCGCGGACCTTAGAATAAGGTTTACACCCACACGCGCACACACACATGTTTACATTGTTTTACTTGTGCGTTTATGGGGATATGTATATATATACACACATACATAGGTATGGGACTACATATATATATATATATATATATATATATATATATATATATATATATATATATATATATATATACCTATACTGTAGGGTTCCTAGGCACTCATACAAGGGTCTATAAGGCATCAACCATGCCCGATTTAAAATTTAGACGTGCCGAAACAACCCAAAGCCGGGATCTTTGCTAGATTATTAGGGTTTAACATGCAAGTAAACATCTTTACTGTTAGTTATATGTATTCCCTAGAGGCCATTACTATACATAGAATGTATATTGTAGTGGATGCTTGGACATATATAGGGAGGACTTTCTTGCTCGACATGATAGTATGCTATCTGGTTGCCCTTTACCTTAACGTGTACACCGATTGTCTCTCTGTTACATGTTGGTAAAGCCCTTAGGATGTGTACTTGACTACCTGGACTATGATGCGGATCATACTGGTGGGGACATGGTAGTCCATAAGTACATCCTTCATAGTCCCTAGTCGTGGGTGTATCGAGACGGGGCATCGATATACCAGAGTAGACTAGCGTATACCTTCTCGAAACATACAGATGGGCGATGGATGATTGTTAGTTATGTATATGCCCTAGAGGCCATTGTTGTACATATGATGTATATTATGATGGATGCTTAGATATATACAGAGAAGACTTTCTTGCTCGTCATGATAGTATGCTATTTGGTTTCACTTTATCTTAACATGTTGACTTGTATTGGTTTACTGTTTTTCTCTCACATGTTGATAAAGCCCTTAGGATTTATACTCGACCACTGGGACTATGATGAGATCATACTAGTGGGGCCATGGTAGCCGATGAATACATCCTATAACTGTTCCTAGTCGAGGGTATATCGAGACAGGGCATCGATACACCAGAGTAGACTAGCGTATACGCATCTTGACCCATATGATGGGCGATGGATGATCCCATATCCATCGGTGTTTGACATCAGAGATGGTGTACGGGTGCTCAGTGGAGACTGGGTACACTGGACGGACTCGCCGAGAACTCCCAGATGGTGATATACCACACGTCAGATGGCAGTTCTCTGGTGACACTGGTACAGGGTAGTCTGTAGACCCGAGATCGTCATGGAGTCTTGTGTGATTCCCACCGTGCTTTGATTTCCACCTTACCACGTCCAAGAGGGCGTGCAAAACGGTGGCTTTTGGGTACAATCCCGAATCACATGGAGGCAATGAGCGGTAGGAGGGGATTCGTCTCTCCCGGTATAGGGAGTTGATGTTGTGCTGTGTTCGATTGGCTATAACTGGAAGCCCCTGGCCAGGGCTGATATAGAGATTTACTGGTAAGTGTTACTAGTAGTTTCTCGACCCGTTATGAGCCATACATCGACATGACTTATCGGTTACTGGGGTCTGACGTATACTACCCCTAGACTTGATATGCAACATATCAGACGAACAGACCGGACTGTACGGGAGTGTTACTGATTGGATTCACAGGAGAACGCACAGGCTAGCTTGTTGATCTTCTGATCGCTCAATACCTGGGTGGCTGTTACGTTTAGCTGACCGCTTGCAGCTTGTGGGTGTTTGATATGATCATCACCTGCTACCGGCGTATTGACGATTCTTTAGAGTCCTACACAGAGGTTTCTTGGCTCAGGCGAAACGGAGTAGAGGCACATATGTGATATGTGCAGGACCGAGAATAATGCGATATGTGATACCGTATTATATTCTTGCGATATTTAGATATGAACCGGGACATCGGATCAAGTGTTGATTCGATGAATCGGTACATGATATATTAGTCGGTAATATTCGATATAGCCGGATCGTCGAATCAAGTGTTGATTCGATGATTTAATGTATAATAATATATATGATATATTGTATTACATTATCTAATATTGGCTCGCTTTATTATTTCATTTTCTCACTGGATGGTACATTGATATATATGCGATATATGTTAATTGTATTATTTTCTTTTGTTGCAAATATATAATATATATGTGATATATATTATTGTGACATGATATGATTAATTATTAAACATGTTTAAGGATGATTAAATGAGGTTAGGGTTTGATTAGGGTTAGCTTCTTCTTGCACCTTCTAAAAGCTTTGCTTTTGTCTTGGTTAAGATATTATGGTTGATATTTTTCCATGACTCATAACTTAACCCAACCAAACCCTAACTCTAGTTTATTCTCTACAAACTATTAGCCACTCATCCTTGACCATGGTTTATATATCAATCATATACATTTCTTTTCTATTCATCACAAAAGGAATTATCATTTCCATTATCATCTTCTTCTCTCTTGATTTTGAGCTCACTAGAAATTCATTTTGTGATGATAAATTATGAGAAAATGATATAAAAAGAAAGCATAAATACTACTCTCTCATCCTCATCTCATCTAGCCCATGAGATTAGTGTGTTCATCTCTTTAGAGTGAAAAAGCTTGAGTCTTTGCAACTTCGACGTAGATCATCGGAGATTTGGAATACTTCAAGCTAGCATGGATCGTTCGAGTCGTGGAGCCTCTCTTGAGTCCGGAAGATCGTGGATCGTGGCGAAGGGACTTCTACTCGGAGCTTGTGAAGCGAAGGAGCGGACTACAAAGGTTGTAATCCCTCATACTTAGCTTAAAAGATGTAATCTTGTATGCTTAACCCTAATAATCTAGCAAAGATCATGTCTTTGGGTTGTTCGGCACATGTAAAATTTTATTCGTGCATGTTTGATGCGTTATGAATCTTCACAAGTGTGCATAGGAACCCTACAGTGGTATCAGAGCCTAGCTAGTGCATTAGGCGACGTGTTTACGAAGTTAAAACTCCGATCGAACCCGAACCGACAAAATTTACCCCCTCTCTGGAAATTTTTCAAAATCTGGGATTTTTCTAAATTAAAAATACGTAAAAAAATCAGCAGGGAATTCTAAGAATTACCATGAAACACGGGCCCACAACTCCACTAAACCGCGGCGGAACCGCGGCGAAAACATGGTTTTCGCGGCGGTTCCGCGGCGGAACTGTAGAATTGGGACACGTGGCTTCATGGTAATATCTGTAGGTGCTTGTTGATGCTTCTAGGTATTTCTAATGTGACTCAAGTGTTGAATATTCTGGGGTTTGTTTTGTAATAGTAGATTCGATCGGAATATTTAAATTCGTATTTCTTTCCGGATATTTAGAAACTGTTAAACTATTTGAACGGATATCATTAACTCACTTTTTCCCGGCACGGCAAACTTTCAAGTGTTGAACTTTTATCGGGTTTAAATCTTTCGGAAAAATTGTACAAGTTAAGCGGTGGACCCTCTAGAAGACAACAAACCTTAACTCGATTATGTGACCGTCTTGGACTGCCTTTTGAACCTTCGGGTTTGGGGCAGTACGGCGTGCCACATGTGAGGCGTTGGCTTGACCCTTCTACGGCTGGATCACAGGTATTATGACATATTCTGGGATTATTTGAACTTCACTCAAGTGTTGAGCACATTAGGAAATTTTGGGTATTTAATTATCTGTTCGAAAAGTTTAATACTGTCTATTTATCTGGAATGTGATACAATATGTGGAATTCATAGAGTTAGGCATGAAATACGAAGCATGTGATATTTCGGATTTACGATGTCTAAAGTGATTGTGGATTCCAAATGTTGTAGTTTTACATTTTATTTTCTGTGACCGTAAGTGTAATATGTGATATCGCCGGTTTCGTTGCTATATGTCTACGACAATTGGGATGCGCATATTTACTTACGTTGATGATATGTGATATTATGGGTTGCTGTGATATGTTATATTGGATCGTCGCGTTCTGAATAGCCGGGGGTTTTATGTGAGATGAGGGATTTTATTTTCATTCATGTAAAATTCATTTGTATGTAATATTCTTTTTTTTGGGGCACTTCCAGGTTGAGGTTGATGTCACCAGTGTATATTATTTACTTTTCCGCATTAGGTAGACCCAAGGAGGGGAGCACAAGTAACCGGGTTCTAGGGTCCAGTGGGAGGCCATCTCGAGGAGTCGAGACCTGGTCTCCTAACCCTAGAATTGGCAGTGTTACTTGCCGCTTTCATAGGGGTCTTGGGATATAGGTTTGGCTATTCGTCGCGACCGTGGAATCCGTGTTTTATACAGGCTCGTATTGAAAACACGGACGTCCTAGTATATCCAATATTTCATATATGTTCTTCTGCTGCAATGTTCTGTGATGAGATCATATTACTGCCTGAGACGAATGCTTATACTATATATATATGTTGATATATAAATATTACTGCTTTCGTTTCTTCTGTGATGCTTAGGAAGCATAAGCTGATGGGATTTTATTAATGAGATTAATAAAAAGGAAAGAAACCTAAAGATGTTGTAGAATCAAAACTTTATAAAAAATGGTAGCTACAGTTTTGCTTTGCACAGCGGTATATATGATATATCCTGCACCTTATTCGATGAGGAAAGAGCCGAGATCCCTTCACCGGGAGTGACCTCTTTAGCGAAACTGGCAGATGCTACAAAACTCGGTTTGTCTTTTGATTGCTTTTAGAGTTTTGCTTTGCACAGCGGTATATATGATATATCCTGCACCTTATTCGATGGGGAAAGAGCCGAGATCTCTTTACCCGGAGTGACCTCTTTAGCGAAACTAGAAGCCTCAAAAACACTCCTTTTCAAAATCACTCGATTCTACGACGATATCAAGTTCATTACGCTCAGGGTTTTCTGAAAAACCTGCATAGCCCTCCGTCGTTTCAGATAGAGACTAGTTAGTATTCGTGCTGCGTTTGTTGACCAGCCAAGGCGTGGTGTACGGTAGCTAATTAGTATTTATCTGCTAAAAACATGAGATGTGATTGAGTTACGGTAGTCGTACGACTTTGTTGACCTTAGCCAAGGGTCGTACGGGTGGGTTTAATTCAATCAGGAAATGACGGGTTGAACTTGACTAGCACTTATGATTTGTTGACCTTAGCCAAGGTCATAGGATGCTAGGGGCAAAATATTATCGGGAATTTCAAGCGTTGAAATTTGCAATGAGATTGCATACCTCCTATGAGATAGTTGGATCCCGATACCCACTGCGAGTAAGAGTTACTCCTGGGAGAGTTTTTACACAGGACAATTAGCCGATCAAGTAGGTGTCTAGAAAAGTGTTAACGGGGTTACGCCTCTGGGAAAACGAGGTTTACTTTAATTAGGTCCGTGCGAAAGCACGGGGAACCTCCCTCAAAGTACCGACACTGATCTGGCTGAAAGATTGACGAAATTGTAGGGTGTAATTAATCCCGGCTAATCTTACCTTTTTAGGTTTGAAGGTAGATTTGATAAAAACAGTGGGAGACATCCTGATTAGATAAGATAATAATCAATCTAATCTTGCAAGAGCATACGCTAAAGTGTTTTCTTCTCTCTCTCTCCAGGTAGCGACCATGTCAGGCCATAATCAAGATAATAATATAGATGTATTGACTGAACCCGATTATTGTACTGAGCAAGGGAACGTTGGACCCGTTCTTTCTTATAAGAGTTATAAGACTGAACAGGAAACAGGAGAATATCTGGATTCTCACGCCGCCCAAAAGAACATGCATGTTGATGCATCTTCTTCGGGTGTGTTAGTTATTGAGAACTGTTTCTCAGTTCACCCTTCGTCCTGGGTATTAGATACCGGATCAGGATCCCACATATGTAAACAGTTACATGGGCTACGTAAAGGTAGAGAACTAGGAAAAGGTGATCATTCCGTTCAAGTAGGGAACGGTACAAATGTTGTAGCCAAAGCAGTTGGCGAATATCACCTTGTATTACCAAGTCGTAATACACTGATTCTAAATGAGTGCTATTATATACCGAACATGATGTGCAATATTATATCAGCGTCTTTATTAAGTAAAGAAGGATATAATTTTGTAGTAAAGGATAATATTATGAATATATTCCTAGATCAAAAGTTGATTGCATCAGGCTCGTTACATAATGGCATATTCATTCTAAATCAGAATACAGTCCTGAATATACAAAACACACACAAGAGGAAAATTTCAGATATGAACGAATCCTACTTGTGGCATTGTAGACTTGGTCATATCAATCCGACACGGCTGGCTAAGTTACATAAGGATGGATATTTGAACCCGTTCGAATTATCATCTTATGATACTTGCCATTCATGTCTCAAAGGAAAAATGACCAAAGCTCCGTTTAGTGGACACGGAGAAAGAGTTACTGAACTCTTAGGACTAATACATAGTGATGTATGCAGTCCCATGTCTACGCATGCCAGGAACGGTTCTTCATACTTCATTACATTCACCGATGATCTCTCAAGATTCGGATATGTGTTCCTGATGAAACACAAGTCTGAAGCTTTTGAGAAATTCAGAGAATATAAGCACGAAGTAGAGAACCAAACGGGCAAAAGTATTAAGATTCTTCGATCTGATCGAGGAGGTGAATACTTAAGCAATGAGTTCCTAGATTATCTAAAAGAGAATGGGATTCTCTCTCAGCTTACTCCTCCTTATACACCACAGCACAACGGTGTATCGGAGCGGAGGAATCGCACCCTATTAGATATGGTACGCTCTATGATGAGTACAGCTGAGTTACCTATTTCCTTCTGGGGGTATGCGCTGGAGACAGCCATATACCTATTGAATAGAGTTCCAACTAAATCTGTGCCTACCACTCCATATGAGATATGGAATGGGAAGAGACCATCTCTTAAAAGAGTTAAGATATGGGGTTGTCCGGCTTATGTTAAAAAGCAAAATCCGGACAAACTCGAGGCACGATCAGTTCTTTGTAAGTTTGTAGGATATCCAAGCAATTCGTATGGATATCTATTCTACCACAGTGAACAACAAAAGGTGTTTGTTGCTCAACATGCCACCTTTTTAGAAAAGGAATTTCTTACAAAAGAAATTAGTGGCGATGAGGTAGAGCTGGAAGAGGTTCTAGCAACACAAACTACAACTGAAGATTTAGTGGAACCAGAGGATTCAGTAGTACCCGACGAACCCCAGCCTCTCCGCCGATCTAGCAGGGTTTCTCATCCGCCTGAGAGATACTACGGTTTTCTCATTGATGGTGGAAGCGAGGATTGCATCATGGAAGATGATGACCCGATTAGTTTCGAGCAGGCCATCACGAGTGGTGACTCTGTGAAATGGCTGGATGCAATGCGATCTGAGATGGAATCCATGTACACCAATAAAGTATGGATTTTGGAAAATGCTCCTGAAGGGGTAAAACCCATTGGGAGCAAGTGGATTTTGAAAAAGAAATTTGGTGTAGATGGAAAAGTTGAGACTTTCAAAGCTAGACTTGTTGCAAAGGGTTTTCGTCATCGACCAGGTGTGGACTATGACGAAACCTTTTCTCCAGTGGCTATGCTTAAGTCCGTCCGGATCTTACTTGCCATTGCTGCATACCATGACTACGAAATCTGGCAAATGGATGTTAAGACCGCCTTTCTAAACGGTGATTTAGAAGAGAGCGTGTACATGACTCAGCCAGAAGGCTTCGTAGATAGTGGGAGCAGCGGAAAGGTGTGCAAGCTGCTTAAATCCATTTATGGGTTAAAGCAAGCATCGCGGAGTTGGAACATCTGTTTGATGTTGTAGTCAAAGAGTTTGACTTCATCAAAAATATAGATGAACCTTGTATCTATAAGAAGGTAGCAGAGGGTAAGGTTGTCTTCCTCGTATTGTACGTGGATGACATACTCTTGATAGGAAATGATATTCCTATGCTGCAATCAGTCAAGCTCTTCTTATCACAGAGATTCTCAATGAAAGATCTAGGTGATGCCTCCTGCATATTGGGAATCATGATCTATAGAGATAGATCTAAACGGATACTGGGATTGTCCCAATCCAGGTACATTGACACCATACTAAAGAGGTTTAGTATGGAAGAATCCAAGCGTGGGAACCAACCCACGATCTCTGGACTCACTCTCTCCAAAGTGATGTCTCCCAAGACTGATTTGGAGAGAGCTCGCATGCAAAAGATACCCTATGCTTCGGCAGTAGGCTCTATCATGTATGCGATACTATATACCAGACCCGATGTAGCATACTCACTAAGCGTAGTGAGTCGGTATCAAGCAGATCCTGGAGAGAGTCACTGGACAGCTGTGAAAAGCATTCTCAAGTACTTACGAAGGACTAAGGAGGTGTTCTTGGTGTATGGCAACGGAGAACTCCAGGTCGAGTCCTTTACCGATTCCAGCTTCCAAAGTGATAAGGACGACTCTAAGTCGCACTCGGGATTTGTCTTTACCCTCAATGGAGGGGCGGTATGTTAGAAGAGTTCCAAACAGGATACCGTTGCAGACTCAACGATGGAGGCTGAATACATCGCTGCCAACGATGCTGCCAAAGAGGCTGTCTGGATCAAGAAGTTCATTAGTGAACTTGGTGTGGTTCCATCCATTAAGCATCCAATACCTCTGTATTGCGATAACAATGGAGCTGTGGCTTTGGCCAAGGAACCCAGATCCCATCAGAAGTCCAGACATATTCTGAGGCGGTATCACCTGATCAGGGAGATAGTTGATCGCCGGGAGATCGAGGTCAGGAGAGTAGATACGAAGGACAACACTGCGGATCCATTCATGAAGGCTATTCCCCAGATACAGTTTGAGAGATTATTCGGGATGCTAGGTATGAGATACTACAGCAGCTGGCCTTAGTGCAAGTGGGAGATTGTTAGTTATGTATATGCCCTAGAGGCCATTGTTGTACATATGATGTATATTATGATGGATGCTTAGATATATACAGAGAGGACTTTCTTGCTCGTCATGATAGTATGCTATTTGGTTTCACTTTATCTTAACATGTTGACTTGTATTGGTTTACTGTTTTTCTCTCACATGTTGATAAAGCCCTTAGGATTTGTACTCGACTACTGGGACTATGATGAGATCATACTAGTGGGGCCATGGTAGCCGATGAGTACATCCTATAACTGTTCCTAGTCGAGGGTATATCGAGACAGGGCATCGATACACCAGAGTAGACTAGCGTATACGCATCTTGACCCATATGATGGGCGATGGATGATCCCATATCCATCGGTGTTTGACATCAAAGATGGTGTACGGGTGCTCAGTGGAGACTGGGTACACTGGACGGACTCGCCGAGAACTCCCAGATGGTGATATACCACACGTCAGATGGCAGTTCTCTGGTGACACTGGTACAGGGTAGTCTGTAGACCCGAGATCGTCATGGAGTCTTGTGTGATTCCCACTGTGCTTTGATTTCCACCTTACCACGTCCAAGAGGGCGTAACGGTGGCTTTTGGGTACAGTCCCGAATCACATGGAGGCAATGAGCGGTAGGAGGGGATTCTTCTCTCCCGGTATAGGGAGTTGATGTTGTGCTGTGTTCGATTGGCTATAACTGGAAGTCCCTGGCCAGGGCTGATATAGAGATTTACTGGTAAGTGTTACTAGTAGTTTCTCGACCCGTTATGAGCCATACATCGACACGACTTATCGGTTACTGGGGTCTGACGTATACCACCCCTAGACTTGATATGCAACATATCAGACGAACAGACCGGACTGTACGGGAGTGTTACTGATTGGATTCACAGGAGAACGCACAGGCTAGCTTGTTGATCTTCTGATCACTCAATACCTGGGTGGCTGTTACGTTTAGCTGACCGCTTGCAGCTTGTGGGTGTTTGATATGATCATCACCTGCTACCGGCGTATTGACGATTCTTTAGAGTCCTACACAGAGGTTTCTTGGCTCAGGCGAAACGGAGTAGAGGCACATATGTGATATGTGCAGGACCGAGAATAATGCGATATGTGATACCGTATTATATTCTCGCGATATTTAGATATGAACCGGGATATCGGATCAAGTGTTGATTCGATGAATCGGTACATGATATATTAGTCGGTAATATTCGATATAGCCGGATCGTCGAATCAAGTGTTGATTCGATGATTTAATGTATAATAATATATATGATATATTGTATTACATTATCTAATATTGGCTCGCTTTATTATTTCATTTTCTCACTGGATGGTACATTGATATATATGCGATATATGTTAATTGTATTATTTTCTTTTGTTGCAAATATATAATATATATTATTGTGATATGATATGATTAATTATTAAACATGTTTAAGGATGATTAAATGAGGTTAGGGTTTGATTAGGGTTAGCTTCTTCTTGCACCTTTTAGAAGCTTTGCTTTTGTCTTGGTTAAGATATTATGGTTGATATTTTTCCATGACTCATAACTTAACCCAACCAAACCCTAACTCTAGTTTATTCTCTACAAACTATTAGCCACTCATCCTTGACCATGGTTTATATATCAATCATATACATTTCTTTTCTATTCATCACAAAAGGAATTATCATTTCCATTATCATCTTCTTCTCTCTTGATTTTGAGCTCACTAGAAATTCATTTTGTGATGATAAATTGTGAGAAAATGATATAAAAAGAAAGCATAAATACTACTCTCTCATCCTCATCTCATCTAGCCCATGAGATTAGTGTGTTCATCTCTTTAGAGTGAAAAAGCTTGAGTCTTTGCAACTTCGACGTAGATCATCGGAGATTTGGAATACTTCAAGCTAGCATGGATCGTTCGAGTCGTGGAGCCTCTCTTGAGTCCGGGAGATCGTGGATCGCGGCGAAGGGACTTCTACTCGGAGCTTGTGAAGCGAAGGAGCGGACTACAAAGGTTGTAATCCCTCACACTTAGCTTAAAAGATGTAATCTTGTATGCTTAACCCTAATAATCTAGCAAAGATCCTGTCTTTGGGTTGTTCGGCACATGTAAAATTTTATTCGTGCATGTTTGATGCGTTATGAACCTTCACAAGTGTGCATAGGAACCCTACAATGATCCCATATCCATTGGTGTTTGACATCAGAGATGATATACGGGTGCTCAGTGGAGACTGGGTACACTGGACGAACTCGCCGAGAACTCCCAGATGGTATTATACCTACGTCAGATGGCAGTTCTCTGGTTACACTGGTACAGGTTAGTCTGTAGACCCGAGATCGTCATAGAGTCTTGTGTGATTCCTACTGTGCTTTGATTTCCACCTTACCACGTCCAAGAGGGCGTGCAAAACGGTGGTTTTTGGGTACAGTCCCGAATCACATGGAGGCAATGAGCGATAGGAGGGGATTTGCCTCTCCCGGTATAGGGAGTTGATGTTGCACTGTGTTTGATTGGCTATAACCGGAAATCCCTGGCCAGGGTTGCTGAGATTTACTGGTAAGTGTTACCAGTAGTTTCTCGAACTGTTATAGACCTCATATCGACACGACTTATCGAGCTATTGGGATCTGACGTTTACCACCCCTAGGCGAGATATGCGACATATCAGACGATCAGACCGGACTGTACGGTAAGTGTTACTGGTTGGATTCACAGGAGTGTGAGCGGGCTTGCTCGTTGATCTTCTGATCGCTCAATACCCGGGTGGCCGTTACGTTTAGCAGACCGCTTATGGCTTGTGGGTGTTTGATATGATCATCACCTACTGCCGGCGTATTTACGAGTCTTTGGAGTCCTACACAGAGGTTTCCTGGCTCAAGCGAAACGAAATAGGAGCGCATATGAGATATGTGCGGGACCGAGAATAATGCGTGTATGTGATACCGTATTCTATTCTCGCGATGAATGTATCGATTGGTTGTATGCGATATAACCTAGTTATCGAATCGAGGATTGATTCGATAAGTCGATACATTGGATATTAGTCGGTCATATGCGATATGACCGGATCGTTAAATCAAGTGTTGATTTAATGATTTAATGTATAATTATATATTTGATATATTACTTTACATTAACTAGTATTGGTTCACTTAAGATGTTTTTCTCACTTGATGTGCACATTGTATATGTGATATATTTTTATGCACTTGATTGTATCATGTTTGATGATACATGCAAACTTGGGTGTATGTTTGACTTAAACCATGTTTAGTAAATGGTTAGGGTTTCTTTTGACTTATTTATTTATTCCTTTATTTTTGGCAAAAATAGAAATTGTGGCTTTCTTTGTTGTTATGCTTGAAGCTTCATAAAGCTTTTCTAGCATCCTTGAAAAGTCTACCATTTTTGTTTGTCCTTAACCCTAACCCTTTAACTAAACCCTAGTTTATTCTCTACATGAGAAAACTTCACCTATGGTTGCATTATGATAAGTATTCACTTGAATTATTATTTGGAGAATAATTGATTTTTCTTTCTCTTCTTCTTCTTCTTCATGGAGAAAAAGAAAACCATTCTTGAAAATTCTTAAGTGATGAAATCAAGTGAGAAATCCAAATCCAAAGTGAACCCACTTCCTATTTCTTCATCCTCTACCACTTGCCATGTTGTATTGGGTGTTTTCTTCACAAGTTTCATGACTTAGTGAAGGTGGAGCTTGAGTTTGAGTTGCCTCGACGTAGATCATCTTCGGCATCGAAGTCAACGACCTAGCCCGATCATTTCTCCGACGAAACCATCGCTAGGGTCCGGGATCGTGGTGATCGCAGCGAAGGGACGTCATCACGGAGCCAAGGAAGTGGAGGACCGGATCTACAAAGGTTGTAGCCTCTTTCACTTCTTAGTAAAGTTGTTTACTTGTTCGGTTTTCGCCTTGCCTCTAGTTATCGATCTATGATTAGGGTTGTTAGGCACATGGAAAATTTTGAATTTGGCATGGTTGATGCCTTGTGGAACCTCATTGGTGTGCCTAGGAACCCTACAGTGGTATCAGAGCCTAGCTAGAGTTTTAGGCGAAGTGTAGACGATGTTAGAAGTCCGATCGAACCCGAAATCCCCGTTTTTCACCCCTCTCTGTACAATTTTCAAAACTGTGGATTTTTCCCAATTAAAAATGCTCAGAAAATAGTGCAGGGAAATATAAGATTAACTGTGCAAAACGAGACTGTAATTCAATTAAACGGCCGCGGAACCGCGGCAATGACATGACATTGGCGGCGGTTCCGCGGCGCAATTGATGAATTAGGGTTTCTATTTTGTACAGTATCCCCCGTATGTGATTCCTGATGTTTCTGGGCACTTTTAATTTTACTCAAGAGTTGAGTTTTCTGGGTTGTATTGGGGACTCGATGTTTCGATCGGGATATTTAACTTCGTCTATGGGTTTTTCGGGATAATTTTAGAAAATGTTGAAAAGTTTGACCGGATATAAATACCCACTTTTTCCCCTGTCGGGAAATTTCCAAGTGTTGGATCTTTCCGTAGTTTAAGAACGTTCGAAGTAGTGCAAGTAACGCGATGGACCCTCTAGAAGACAACAAACCTTAACTCGATTATGTGACCGTCTTGAACTGCCCTTTGAACCTTAGGGTTCGGGGCAGTACGACGTGCCACATGTGAGGCGTTGGCTTGACCCTTCTACGGCTGGACCGTTGGTACTATGGCACGAAGTGAATGTTCTTAAACTTATTTCATGTGTTGAGCTGTTTCGGAAAAACTTGGGTGTTTGACTGTTCGATCGGAAAGTTTAACATTTTCTGTTTTTCTGGAATGTGATACAATATTTGGAATCCACAAATGGTTATGAGATAACTGAATGAATGTTATAAACATAGCAGTTTAGTCTCACTTGATCGGTTGCCACGGAATTTTGATGCGATCAAAAGTCCGTCACAATCACGTAGTGTACGCGGATACTCGCCGGGTAAACTTAATAGACAGCTTCACCCCTTAGCCCCGACCAAGTGACTGTAGGAGAACCCCGTCGCCGAAAGCATCCGTTCGGGTGCTCGCGGCAGCGGTGTTCCGCCTTAGTGCACTTCGTCGACGGTATCGGGGGTGCGACCGTCTACTAAAGTTTGCGACGAGCATTCGATCAGAATGTCGGGAATCCTGTTGAATTGCCCGACTTGATATTGAAAAGTGTTTTCGATATAGAGACTAAAATGCGGGGTTTATAATTGTTAGGCATGCGATGTCTAAGGAATTCATTTGATTAGGCATGCGATGTCTAAAGAGTTTGCGGATTCCAACTGTTGTAGTTTTACACTTTCTTTTCTGTGACTGTAAGTGTAATATGTGATATCGCCGGTTTCGTTGCTATATGTCAACGACAATTGGGATACGCATGTTTATTTACGTTGATGACATGTGATGTTATGTGTTGCTGGATATGTTATATTGGATCGTCGTGTTTGAATAGCCGGGGTTTTTTTTTATGTGAGATGAGTGTTTTTCATTTTCATTCATGTAAAAACTTGTTTGTAATATTCTTATTGGGGCACTTCCAGGTTGCGGAAGATGTCACCTTTTGTATATTATTTTCTTTTCCGCACTAGGATAGACCCAAGGAGGAGGGCACAAGTAACCGGGTTCTGGAGTCCAGTGGGAGACCAACTCAAGGAGTCGAGTCTAGGTCTCCTAACTCTAGAATTGGTTGGGTTGCTTGCCGCTCTCGTAGGGGTTTAGGGGTGTGGGTTTGGCTATTTATCGCGACCGTGGAATCCGTGTTTTATACTGGCTCGTATTGAAAACACGGACGTCCTAGTATATCCAATATTTCCTATGTTTCTTCTGCTGCGATATCTGTGATGTGATCATGTGATGTTCTGTGATAAATACTGTATATAGTATATATGATATATTATATAGACGTTGCTTATGTTTTACACCCGCGCTAGCCCTGCCCCGCTCTGTCGTTAGTTACCTAACCTAACGGTGCACGAGGGGACATCGAGGCGAATGCGGATGGCATAAGTGTACGTCGTATTTATCTGTGATGTTTAGGTAACTTAAATGATGGGACTTCATTAATATGATTAATGAAAGTAAAAGAAACCTAAAGATATTGTGGAATCGAATTTCAAAAAATAAAACAGGTAGCTACAGTTCTTGCTTTGCACAGCGGTATATATAATATATCCTGCACCTTATTCGATGAGGAAAGGGCCGATGATCCCTTCACCGGGAGTGACCCCTTTAGCAATAACTGGCAGATGCTACACACTCGGTTTGTCTTTTGATTGCTTCTATAGTTTCTGCTTTGCACAGCGATATATATGATATATCCCGCACCTCATTCGACGAGGAAAGGGCCGACGATCCCTTCACCGGGAGTGACCCTTTAAGCAAAACTAGAAAAAGCCTAAAAAACACTCCATTTTAAAATCATTTGATTCTACAACGATATCAAGTTCATTACGCAATAGATTTTCAGAAAAAAACCTGTCGTAGCCCTCCGTCATTTTAGATAAGTCCTACTTAGTATTCGTGCTACGTTTGTTGACCTCCGTCAAGACGTAGTGTGCGGTAGCTAACTAGTATTTATCTGCTTATGCATATGATGCAGATTGGATTAGGGTAGTCGTGCGACCTTGTTGACCTCCGTCAAGGGTCGTGCGGGTGGGTTTGATTCAATCAAGAAATGATGGGTTGAACTTGACTATTAGCCTATGGTTTGTTGACCTCCGTCAAGGTCATAGGGTGCTAGGGGCAAAATTATCGGGAATTTCAAGTGTTGAAATTTGCAATGAGATTGCATACCTTCTATGAGATAGTTGGATCCCGATACCCACTGCGAGTAAGAGTTACTCCTGGGAGAGTTTTACACATTACAATTAGCCGATCAAGTAGGTGTCTAGAAAGGTGTTAACGAGGTTACGCCTCTGGGAAAACGAGGTTTACATTAATTAGGTTCGTGCGAAAGCACGGGGGACCTCCCTCAAAGTACCGACACTGGCCTGGCTGAAAGATTGGCGAACTTGTAGTGTGTAATTAATCCCGGCTAGTCTTTCCTTTTAGGGTTTGAAGGAAGATTTGATAAAAACAGTGGGAGCCATCCTGATTAGATAAAATAATAACCAATCTGATCTTGCAAGAGCATACGCTGAGTGTTTTCTTCTCTCTCTCTCCAGGTAGCGGCCATATCACGCCTTAATCAAGATAATAATACGGATATTTGACCGAACCCACTTGTTATACTGAGCTGGGGAACGTTGGTCCCGCTCCAACTTATAATTGTTATAAGACAGAGCAGGAAACAGGGGAATACCAGAATTCCTATGCCGCCCAAACGAAGAAAGTTCATATGATGCATCTCCTTCGGGTGTGTTCATTACAAAGAACTGTTTCTATGTATCCTCTACGTCCTGGGTATTTGATACCGGATCAGGATCCCAGATATGTAATCTGTTATATAGGGCTACAGAAAGGTAGAGAACTGAGAACGGGTGATAAGTTTCATGAGACAGAAAACGGTGCAAGTGTTGCAGCCAATTCTGTTGGTTACTGTCACCCTGTATTTTCAAATACATTGATTCTGAACGAATGTTATTAGATACCGAACCTGATATACAAAATCATATCAATCTCTTTAGTAAAGAAAGGATATAATTTTGTATTGTTGGATTATGTTTTGAACATTTCCTATATCAAAAGTTGATCGGTTCAGGCACGTTATCTAAAAGCATTGATGTTCTAAATCAAACTACAGTTCTTAGTATACGGAACACACAAAAGAGGAAGAGTTCAGAAATGAACGAATTGTTCTTGAGGTATTGTAGACTAGGTCATATCAATGCGACCCGACTAGCTGAAGTTACATTTAGATGCATATTTAAATCTGTTTGAATTTACATCTTATGAAACTTGCCAGTCATATCACAAAGATACGATGACCATAGCTCTGTTTACTGGAAACAGATAAAGAGTCAGTGAACTCTTGGGATGATACATGTTGATGTATGTAGGTCCCCTGTCTACACATGCCAAGACCGATTCTTTGTATTTCATTACATTCTCTGATAATCTCTCAAGATTCAGACATATGTTCCTGTTGAAACACAAGTCCGAACCTTTTGAGATATTCACAGAATATAAGTTAGAAGTAGAGAACCAAGACGGGTATAAGTATTATGTCCTTTGATGTGATCAAGGAGAAGAATACTTGAGCACGGAATTCTTAGACTTTTCTAAAGGAGAATGAGATTCTCTCTTAGCATTACTCCTCCGTATACACCATAGCACGATGGTATATCGGGGCAGAGCAATCACACCCTATATGATAAGGTGTGCTCTATGATGAGTACTACTGAGTTACCTATTTCCTTTTGGGAGTTATGCACTTGAGAAGCTGCATGCCTATTGAATAGGGTTTCAATCAAATCAGATGCCTACCACTTCATATGTGATATGGAAAGGGAAGAGCCCATATCTTAAGTTGGTTAAGATTTGGGGTTGTCCAGCCTATGTCTAAAAGCAAAATCCGGACAAGCTCGAGGCCAGGTCTGTTATGTAGAACTGGAAAGGTTCCAGCTATACAAACTACAGCAGATGATTTGGTAGAACCAAAGGATTCAGTAGATTCCAACGAACCTCAGCCTCTCCGCCGATCTAGTAGGGTTCCTCACCCACCTAAGAGATACTTCGGTTTCTCTATGACAGTGGGAGCGAGGAATGCATCATTAGATGATGACCCAACTAGTTTCGAGCAGGCCATCAAGAGTGGGGACTCTGTAAGAATGGCTGGATGCTTAGCGATCTGAGATGGAATCCATGTACACCAACAAAGTATGGACTTTGGTTTCTATATCTGAAGGGTTAAATCCCCATCAGGAGCAAGTATATCTTGAGAAGATTACTTGGTGTAGATGGAAAAGTTGAGACTTTCAAAGCTAGACTTGTTAAAGGTTTTCGTCATCGACCAGGCGTAGATAATGATGAAACTTTTTCCAGTGGCTATGCTTAAGTCCATCCGGATCCTACTTGCCACGGCTACATACCATGACTATGATATCTGGCGGTTGGGTGTCATGACTGCTTTTCTAAAATGATGTTTTAGAAGAGAGCGTCTGTAAGTACACAGCCAGAGGGCTTCGTAGACAGTGGGAGCAGTGGAAACGTGAGCAAGATGTTTTATGTGATAAAGCAGGCATCGCGGAGTTGGAACATCTGTTTTGATGTGTTAGTCAAAGAGTTTGACATCATCAAAATGGTATATGAACCTTGTATATACAAAAAGGTAGTAGGGAGTATGGTAATGATCCTCGTAGAGTACGTGGATGACATACTCTTGATAGGGAAAGTGTTTCCTATGCTACGCTCGGTCAATCTCCGCTTATCACAATGATTCTCCATATAGGATCAAAGTGATACCTACTAAATCCTGGGTTTTGGATCTATGAGATAGATCTAATTGGATGTTAGGATACTCACTAGTTGTAGTGAGATGGTATCAATCGATCCTGGGGAGAATCACTGGAAGGGTTCCAGGGTGATAAAGACGACTGGATGTCAGTCATAGGCATTGTCTTTACCCTCAGTAAAGGGACGGTATGTTGGAAGAGTTCCAAGCTAGATACCGTGGCATACTAGACGATAAAGGCTGGATACATCGCTACATAAGATGCTACCAAAGAGGAAGTCTGGGTGTATATTAGTTCATGAGATGAACTTCATTCCTACCATTGTGAGACAATGGAGTTGTGCTTATGCCTAGGAACGCCCGTCCCATCAGTGATCCAGACATATTCTGAGGCAGTGTCACCTGATCATGGAGATGGTTGATCTCCAAGGGATCGAGGTTAGGAGAGCAGACTCAGAGGACAACACGGCGGATCCACTCACAATAAGTCGATACATTGGATATTAATCGGTCATATGCGATATGAACGGATCGTTAAATCAAGTGTTGATTTAATGATTTAATGTATAATTATATATTTGATATATTACTTTACATTAACTAGTATTGGTTCACTTAAGATGTTTTTCTCACTTGATGTGCACATTGTATATGTGATATATTTTTGTGCACTTGACTGTATCATGTTTGATGATACATGCAAACTTGGGTGTATGTTTGACTTAAACCATGTTTAGTAAATGGTTAGGGTTTCTTTTGACTTATTTATTTATTCCTTTATTTTGGCAAAAATAGAAATGGTGGCTTTCTTTGTTGTTATGCTTGAAGCTTCATGAAGCTTTTCTAGCATCCTTGAAAAGTCTACCATTTTTGTTTTGTCCTTAACCCTAACCCTTTAACTAAACCCTAGTTTATTCTCTACATGAGAAAACTTCACCCATGGTTGCATTATGATAAGTATTCACTTGAATTATTATTTGGAGAATAATTGATTTTTCATTCTCTTCTTCTTCTTCTTCATGGAGAAAAAGAAAACCATTCTTGAAAATTTTTAAGTGATGAAATCAAGTGATAAATCCAAATCCAAAGTGAACCCACTTCCTATTTCTTCATCCTCTACCACTTGCCATGTTGTATTGGGTGTTTTCTTCACAAGTTTCATGACTTAGTGAAGGTGGAGCTTGAGTTTGAGTTTCCTCGACATAGATCATCTTCGGCATCGAAGTCAACGACCTAGCCCGATCATTTCTCCGACGAAACCATCGCTAGGGTCCGGGATCGTGGTGATCGCAGCGAAGGGACGTCATCACGGAGCTAAAGAAGTGGAGGACCGGATCTACAAAGGTTGTAGCCCCTTTCACTTCTTAGTAAAGTTGTTTACTTGTTCGGTTTTCGCCTTGCCTCTAGTTATCGATCTATGATTGGGGTTGTTAGGCACATGGAAAATTTTGAATTTGGCATGGTTGATGCCTTGTGGAACCTCATTGGTGTGCCTAGGAACCCTACATTTACAACTAAGAGTAAGGGATTACAACCTTTGTAGTCCGCTCCTTCGCTTCATAAGCTCCGAGTAGAAGTCCCTTCGCCGCGATCCATGATCTCCCGGACTCAAGAGAGACTCCACAACCCGAATGATCCATGCTAGCTTGTAGTCTTCCTTTTCTCCGATGATCTACCTCGAAGTTTCTATAACTCAAGCTTTCTCTCTCTAATGAGGTGAACACCCTAATCTAATTGGCTAGATTAGATGAGGATGATGAAGTAGTATTTGTGCTCTCTTTTATTATCAAATTATCACACTAAAACATCACATAAAGAAAACCTAGAAAGCTTTCTTAAAGCTCAAAGGAAGAAGAAGAAGGAAAAATCCTTTTGTGATAAACAATGAAAAATATCATAATGATTAAAAATGCAACCATGGTTGAATATGAAGAGGCTAACTCATGTAGAGACTTAACCTAGGGTAAAGGGTTTGGGTTAGGTTAGAAAATATCAAGCAAAATATCTTTGCTAGAAACAAACTAAAAGCTTCTAGAAGCTACAAGAAAAAGCTAACCCAAATCAAACCCTAATCTTGTTTAATCTCCACTAAACATGTTGCATTAGTAATCATATCATGTTACAATATTATACATCACATATATAATATATATTTGTAACAAAAGAAAATAATACAATTAACATATATCGCATATATATCAATGTATTATCCGGTGAGAAAATGAAATAATAAAGCGAGCCAATATTAGATAATGTAATGCAATATATGACATATATTATTATACATTAAATTATCGAATCAACACTTGATCCAACAATCCGGCTATATCGAATATAACCGACTAATATATCATGTACCGATTCATCGAATCAACACTTGATCCGATGACCCGGCTCATATCAAAATATTACGAGAATATAATACGGTATCCCATATCGTATTATCCTCGGTCCTGCACATATCACATATGTGCTCCTACTCCGTTTTGCCTGAGTCAAGAAACCTCTGTGTAGGACTCTAAAGAATCGTCAATACGCCGGTAGCAGGTGATGATCATATCAAACACCCACAAGCTGCAAGCGGTCAGCTAAACGTAACAGCCACCCTGGTATTGAGCGATCAGAAGATCAACAAGCAAGCCTGTACATTCTCCTGTGAATCCAATCAGTAACACTCCCATATAGTCCGGTCTCTTCGTCTGATATGTTGCATATCTAGTCTAGGGGTGGTATACGTCAGATCCCAGTAACCGATAAGTCGTGTCGATGTATGGCTTATAACAGGTCGAGAACCTACTGATAACACTTACCAGTAGTACTCAATATCCGCCCTGCCAGGGACTTCCAGTTATAGCCAATCGAACACAGCACAACATCAACTCCCTATACCGGGAGAGACGAATCCCCTCCTATCGCTCATTGCCTCCATGTGATTCGGGACTGTACCTAAAAGCCACAATTTTCACGCCCTCTTGGACGTGGTAAGGTGGAAATCAAAGCACAATGGGAATCACACAAGACTCTATGACGATCTCGGGTCTACAGACTAACCTGTACCAGTGTCACCGGAGAACTGCCATCTGACGTGAGGTATAATACCATCTGGGAGTTCTCGGTGAGTCCGTCCAGTGTACCCAGTCTCCACTGAGCACCCGTACACCATCCTTGATGTCAAACACCGATGGATATGGGATCATCCATCGCCCATCATATGGGTCAAGATGCGTATACGCTAGTCTACTCTGGTGTATCAATGCCCTGTCTCGACACACCCTCGACTAGGAACAGTTATAGGATGTACTCATCGACTGCTCTGGCCCCACTAGTATGATCTCATCATAGTCCCAGTAGTCGAGTACATATCCTAAGGGCTTTATCAACATGTGAGAGTAAGACAGTAAACTAATATAAGTCAACATGTTAAGATAAAGGGAAACCAAATAGCATACTATCATGACGATCAAGAAAGTCCTCTCTATATATATCCAAGCATCCATTATAATATATATCATATGTACAACAATGGCCTCTAGGGCATATATATAACTAACAATCTCCCACTTGCACTAAGGCCAGCTGTTGTAGTATCTCATACCTAGCATCCCGAATAATCTCTCAAACTGTATCTGGGGAATGGCCTTCGTGAGTGGATCCGCATGTTGTCCTTCGTATCTACTCTCCCGACCTCGATCTCCCGGCGATCAACTATCTCCCTGATCAGGTGATACCGCCTCAGAATATGTCTGGACTTCTGATGGGACCTGGGTTCCTTGGCCAAAGCCACAGCTCCATTGTTATCGCAATACAAAGGTATTGGATGCTCAATGGACGGAACCACACCAAGTTTAGTAATGAACTTCTTTATCCAGACAGCCTCTTTGGCAGCATCGTTGGCAGCGATGTATTCAGCCTCCATCGTCGAGTCTACAACGGTATCCTGTTTGGAACTCTTCCAACACACCGCCCCTCCATTGAGGGTAAAGAAAAATCCCGAGTGTGAATTAGCGTCGTCCTTATCACTCTGGAAGCTGGAATAGGTAAAGGACTCCACCTGGAGTTCTCCGTTACCATACACCAAGAACATCTCTTTAGTCCTTCTCAAGTACTTGAGAATGTTCTTCACAGCTATCCAGTGACTCTCTCCAGGATCTGCTTGATACCTACTTACTACACTTAGTGAGTATGCTACATCGGGTCTGGTACATAGCATCGCATACATGATAGAGCCTATTGCCGAAGCATAGGGTATCCCTTGCATGCGAGCTCTCTCCAAATCAGTCTTGGGAGACATCTCTTTGGAGAGAGTGAGTCCAGAGATCGTGGGTAGGTTCCCACGCTTGGATTCTTCCATACTAAACCTCTTTAGTATGGTGTCAATGTACCTGGATTGGGACAATCCCAATATCCGTTTAGATCTATTTCTATAGATCATAATTCCCAGTATGCAGGAGGCATCACCTATATCTTTCATTGAGAATCTTTGTGATAAGAAGAGCTTGACTGATTGCAGTATAGGAACATCATTTCCTATCAAGAGTATGCATCGACGTACAATACGAGGAAGACTACCTTACTCTTTGCAACCTTTTTATAAGTACAAGGTTCATCTACGTTTTTGATGAAGTCAAACTCTTTGACTACAACATCAAAGCATTCCAACTCCACGATGCTTGCTTTAACCCATTGATGAATTTAAGCAGTTTGCACACTTTTCCGCTGCTCCCACTATCTACTAAGCCCTCTGGCTGAGTCATGTACACGCACTCTTCTAAATCACCGTTTAGAAAGGCGGTCTTAACATCCATTTGCCAGATTTCGTAATCATGGTATGCAGCAATGGCAAGTAAGATCCGGATGGACTTAAGCATAGCTACTGGAGAAAAGGTTTCGTCATACTCCACACCTGGTCGTTGACGAAAACCCTTTGCAACAAGTCTAGTTTTGAAAGTCTCAACTTTTCCATCTACACCAATTTTCTTTTTAAAGATCCACTTGCTCCTAATGGGTTTTACCCCTTCAGGAGCATTTTCCAAAGTCCATACTTTGTTGGTGTTCATAAATTCCATCTCAGATTGCATTGCATCAAGCCATTCCACAGAGTCACCACTCGTGATGGCTTGCTCGAAACTAGTCGGGTCATCATCTTCCATGATGCAATCCTCACTCCCACCATCAATGAAAAAACCGTAGCATCTCTCAGGTGGATGAGAAACCCTACTAGATCGGCGGAGAGGCTGGGGTTCGTCGGGAACTACTGAATCCTCTGGTTCTACCAAATCTTCTGTTGTAGTTTGTGTTGCTGGAACTTCTTCCAGTTCTACCTTATTGCCACTAATTTCTTTCATTAGAAAACCTTTTTCTAAGAAAGTGGCATGACGAGAAACAAACACCTTTTATTCCTCGGAGTGGTAGAAGATATACCCTCGCGGATGTTTGGGATATCCAATAAACTTGCACAAGACAGACCTTGCCTCGAGCTTGTCCGGATTTTATGTTTTAACATAGACCGGACAACCCCATATCTGAATAAAATTAAGACATGGTCTCTTCCCATTCCATATCTCATATGGAGTGGTAGGCACTGATTTGGTTGGAACTCTATTCAATAGGTATGCAGCCGTTTCCAGTGCATGTCCCCAAAAGGAAACAGGCAACTCAGCATTGCTCATCATAGAGCGCACCATATCTAATAGGGTGCGATTCCTCCGCTCCGATACACCGTTGTGCTGAGGTGTATAAGGAGGAGTAAGCTGAGAAAGAATCCCATTCTCTTTTAGATAGTCCAGGAACTCATTGCTCAAGTATTCTCCTCCTCGATCAGATCGAAGGATCTTAATACTTTTGCCCGTTTGGTTCTCTACATCGTTCTTATATTTTCTGAATTTCTCAAAAGCTTCAGATTTGTGTTTCATCAGGAACACATGTCCGTATCTAGAGAGATCGTCAGTGAATGTAATAAAGTAGGAAGAACCGTTCCTGGCATGTGTAGACATAGGACCGCATACATCACTATGTACCAGCCCTAAGAGTTCCTTAACTCTTTCTCTGTGTCCACTAAACGGAGATCTAGTCATTTTACCTTTGAGACATGAATGGCAAGTATCATAAGATGATAATTCGAATGGATTCAATATCCATCCTTATGTAACTTAGCTAGCCGTGTCGCATTGATATGACCAAGTCTATAATGCCACAAGAAGGATTCGTTCATTTCTGAACTCTTCCTCTTGTGTGTGTTTTGTATATTAAGGATTGTATTTTGATTGAGAATGAATATGCCATTATGTAACGAGCCTGATCCAATCAACTTTTGATTTAGGAAGATGTTCATAACATTATCCTGTATTACAAAATTATACCCTTCTTTACTTAATAAAGAAACCGATATAATATTGCACATCATGTTTGGTATATAATAGCACTCATTCAGAATCAATGTATTACTACTTGGTAATACTAGGTGATATTCGCCAACTGCTTTGGCTGCAATATTTGTACCATTCCCTACTTGTACAGAATGATCACCTTTTCCCAGTTCTCTACCTTTACGTAGCCCACGTAACAATTTACATATGTGGGATCCCGATCCGGTATCCAATACCCAGGACGTAGGGTGAACTGACAAACAGTTCTCAATAACAAACACACCCGAAGAAGATGCATCATCATGCCTGTTCTTCATTTGGGCGGCGTGAGAATCCAGATTTTCTCCTGTTTCCTGCTCAGTCTTATAACTCTTATAAGAAAGAACGGGACCAACGATCCCCTGCTCAGTATAATAAGCAGGTTCAGTCAATACACCCATATTATTATCTTGATTAAGTTCTGACATGGTCGCTACCTGGAGAGAGAGAGAGAGAAGGAAACATTTTAGCGTATGCTCTTGCAAGATAAGATTGGTTATTATCTTATCTAATCAGGATGTCTCCCACTATTTTTATCAAATCTTCCTTCAAACCCTAAAAAGGTAAGATTAGCCGGGATTAATTACACCCTATAATTTCGTCAATCTTTCAGCCAGATCAGTGTCGGTACTTGAAGGAGGTTCCCCGTGCTTTCACACGGACCTAATTAAAATAAATCTCATCTTCCAGAGGCATAACCCCGTTAACACCTTTCTAGACATCTACTTGATCGGCTAATTGTCCTGTGTAAAATGCTCCCAGGAGTAACTCTTACTCGTAGTGGGTATCAGGATCCATATAT
Organism: Agapanthus africanus; assembly: GCA_030015575.1. NCBI lineage: Eukaryota > Viridiplantae > Streptophyta > Magnoliopsida > Asparagales > Amaryllidaceae > Agapanthus > Agapanthus africanus. The sequence continues at coordinate 504,757,181 of CM057337.1, forward strand.
CCTTATAGAAGGTATGCAATCTTATTGCAAATTTCAACACTTGAAATTCCCGATAATGCTTTTACCCCTAGCGTCCCATGACCTTGACGGAGGCTAAACTACCCATAGGGCGCTAGTCAAGTTCAACCTGTTCATTTCTTGATTGAATTAAACCCACCTGTACAACCCTTGACGAAGGCCAAACTACGCCGTACGAATACCCTAATCCAATCGCATCGTATGCTAGCAGATAAGCACTAGTTAGCTATCGTACACTATACCTTGACGGAGGCCAAACTACTGCAGCACGAATACTAAGTACTACTTATCTGAAATGACGGAGGGCTACGAAGGTTTTTAAGAAAACCATGAGCGTAATGAACTTGATATCGTCGTAGAATCGAGTGATTTTAGAAAAGGAGTGTTTTTTGAGGCTTTTTTAGTTTCGCTAAAGAGGTCACTCCCGGTGAAGGGATCTCGGCTCTTTCCCCATCGAATAAGGTGCAGGATATATCATATATACTGCTGTGCAAAGCAAGAACTATATAAGCTGTCAAAAACTAAACCGCGAGTTTGTAGCATCTGCCAGTTTCGCTAAAGAGGTCACTCCTGGTGAAGGGATCTCGGCTCTTTCCTCATCGAATAAGGTGCAGGGTATATCATATATACCGCTATGCAAAGCAAAACTATAGCTACCTTTTTTATAAAGTTTTGATTATACAACATCTTTTAGGTTTCTTTTCTTTTTATTAATCTCATTAATATATCCCATTAGCTTATGCTTCCTAAGCATCATAGGAGAAACAAAAGCAGTAATATTTATATATCAGCATATATATATATATATATATATATATATATATATATATATATATATATATATATAGTATAAGCATTCGTCTCAGGCAGTAATATGATCTCATCACAGAACATTGCAGCATAAGAACATATATGAAATATTGGATATACTAGGATGTCCGTGTTTTAATACGAGCCTGTATAAAACACGGATTCCACGGTCGCGATGAATAGCCAAACCCACATCCCTAGACCCCTACGAGAGCGGCAAGCAATACTGCCAATTCTAGGGTTAGGAGACCCGGTCTCGACTCCTCGAGATGGTCTCCCACTGGACCCTAGAACCCGGTTCCTTGTGCTCCCCTCCTTGGGTCTACCTAATGCGGAAAAGTAAATAATATACACTGGTGACATCAACCTCATCCCGGAAGTGCCCCAATAAAAGAATATTACATAAAAATGAATTTTACATGAATGAAAATAAAAACCCTCATCTCACATAAAACCCCCGGCTATTCAGAACACGACGATCCAATATAAACATATCACAGCAACACATAATATCTCATATCATCAACGTAAGTAAATATGCATACACCGATCGTCGTTGATGTATAGCAACGAAAAACGGCAATACAACTACATACTACACTTACGGTCACAGAAAAGAAAGTGTAAAACTACAACATTTGGAATCCACAATCACTTTAGACATCGTAAATTCGAAATATCACAAATTTCGCATTTCATGCCTAACTATATGAATTCCACATATTGTATCACATTCCAGATAAATAGACAATATTAAACTTTCCGATCGGATAATCAAATACCCAAGATTTCCTAAATAGCTCAACACTTGAGCGGAGTTCAAATAATCCCAGAATATGTCACAGTACCAATGGTCCAGCCGTAGAAGGGTCAAGCCAACGCCTCACATGTGGCACGCCGTACTGCCCCAAACCCTAAGCTTTAGAGGCGATTCAGATGGTCACATAATCAAGTTAAGGTTTGTGTTCTTCTAGAGGGTCCACCGCGTTACTTGCACGTTTTTTCGAAAGATTTAAACTCAAGAAAATTTCAACACTTGAAAGTTTTTCGTGCCGGGAAAAAGTGAGTTAATGATATCCGTTCGAACATTTTAACAGTTTCTAAAATATTCGGAAAACAAAACGAAATTAAACTATCCGATCGAATCAACGAATTCAAAATAATCCCCAGAACACTCAACACTTGAGTCAGATTAAAAATACCCAGAAATATGCAGTAACAGCAACGGATATTACTGTGCCAAAACCAAAGCCCAATTCAACTGTACGGCCGCGGATCCGCGGCGCAAGCATGGTATTGCCGCGGTTCCGCGGCGGTTTGTACGAATTACATGCTCGTTTTCCACAGTAATGCTTATAATTCCCTGCTGATTTTTTTGAGTATTTTTAATGCAGAAAAAATCACATTTTTACCAAATTTCTAGAGAGGGGGTCATTTTCGATGTTTCGGGGTTTGATCGGAGTTTTAACTTCGTATACACGTCGCCTAATGCTCTAGATTGGCTCTGATACCACTGTAGGGTTCCTAAGCACTCATACAAGGGTCTATAAGGCATCAACCATGCCTGATTTAAAATTTAGACGTGCTGAAACAACCCAAAGCCGGGATCTTTGCTAGATTATTAGGGTTTAACATGCAAGTAAACATCTTTACAACTAAGAGTGAAGGATTACAACCTTTGTAGTCCGCTCCTTCACTTCATAAGCTCCGAGTAGAAGTCCTTTCGCCGCGATCCATGATCTTCCGGACTCAAGAGAGGCTCCACAACCCGAATGATCCATGCTAGCTTGTAGTTTTCCTTTTCTCCGATGATCTACCTCGAAGTTTCTATAACTCAAGCTCTCTCTCTCTAATGAGGTGAACACCCTAATCTAATTGGCTAGATTAGATGAGGATGATGAAGTAGTATTTGTGCTCTCTTTTATTATCAAATCTCACACTAAAACATCACATAAAGAAAACCTAGAAAGGTTTCTCAAAGCTCAAATGAAGAAGAAGAAGGAAAAATCCTTTTGTGATGAATAATGAAAAATATCATAATGATTAAAAATGCAACCATGGTTGAATATGAAGAGGCTAACTCATGTAGAGACTTAACCTAGGGTAAAGGGTTTGGGTTAGGTTAGAAAATATCAAGCAAAATATCTTTGCTAGAAACAAACTAAAAGCTTCTAGAAGCTACAAGAAAAAGCTAACCCAAATCAAACCCTAACCTTGTTTAATCTCCACTAAACATGTTGCATTAGTAATCATATCATGTTACAATATTATATATCACATATATAATATATATTTGTAACAAAAGAAAATAATACAATTAACATATATCGCATATATATCAATGTATTATCCGGTGAGAAAATGAAATAATAAAGCGAGCCAATATTAGATAATGTAATGCAATATATCACATATATTATTATACATTAAATTATCGAATTAACACTTGATCCGACAATCCGGTTATATCGAATATAACCGACTAATATATCATGTACCGATTCATCGAATCAACACTTGATCCGATGACCCGGCTCATATCAAAATATTACGAGAATATAATACGGTATCCCATATCGTATTATCCTCGATCCTGCACATATCACATATGTGCTCCTACTCCGTTTTGCCTGAGTCAAGAAACCTCTGTGTAGGACTCTAAAGAATCGTCAATACGCCGGGTAGCAGGTGATGATCATATCAAACACCCACAAGCTGCAAACGGTCAGCTAAACGTAACAGCCACCCAGGTATTGAGCAATCAGAAGATCAACAAGCAAGCCTGTACATTCTCCTGTGAATCCAATCAGTAACACTCCCGTACAGTCCGGTCTCTTCGTCTGATATGTTGTATATCTAGTCTAGGGAAGGTATACGTCAGACCCCAGTAATCGATAAGTCGTGTCGATGTGAGGCTCATAACAGGTCGAGAACCTACTGATAACACTTACCAGTAGTACTCAATATCCTCCTTGGCCAGGGACTTCCAGGTATAGCCAATCGAACACAACACAACATCAACTCCCTATACCGGAGAGACGAATCCCCTCCTATCGTTCATTGCCTCCATGTGATTCGGGACTGTACCCAAAAGCCACCATTTTGCACGCCCTCTTGGATGTGGTAAGATGGAAATCAAAGCACGGTGGGAATCACACAAGACTCTATGACGATCTCGGGTCTACAGACTAACCTGTACCAGTGTCACCAGAGAACTGCCATCTGACGTGAGGTATAATACCATCCGGGAGTTCTCGGCGAGTCCGTCCAGTATACCCAGTCTCCACTGAGCACCCGTACACCATCCTTGATGTCAAACACCGATGGATATGGGATCATCCATCGCCCATCATATAGGTCAAGATGCGTATACGCTAGTCTACTCTGGTGTATCGATGCCCTGTCTCGACACACCCTCGACTAGGAACAGTTATAGGATGTACTCATCGACTACTCTGGCCCCACTAGTATGATCTCATCATAGTCCCAGTAGTCAAGTACATATCCTAAGGGCTTTATCAACATGTGAGAGTAAGACAGTAAACTAATATAAGTCAACATGTTAACATAAAGGGAAACCAAATAGCATACTATCATGACGAGCAAGAAAGTCCTCTCTATATATATCCAAGCATCCATTATAATATACATCATATGTACAAAAATGGCCTCTAGGGCATATATATAACTAACATATACATGGATGATGAGGATTTTAGATGGTACTTGGAGATGAGTCGAGGAGATCAGGCATGATGCCGCGAGATCGGTGATATGTTTTGATTCGTATTATGAGATTCGACATGGGATTTTAGCGGGCCTTTAGGCGTGTGTTTTCATACACGTATATATATATATATATATATATATATATATCCTGTATCAGTATGTACTAGACTTAGATCAGTACCCCTAATACAGGATATGATGATACAGGATATATATATATATATATATATATATATATATATATATGGTATCAGTATGTACTAGACTTAGATCAGTACCCCTAATACAGGATATGCTGATAATGGATACCAGATGAAGAATGAGATGAATGTGATATTTGACCCGTACCCAGATTTGGGATGCCGTACAACGGATTTACGTACGAGCTATATTTTGATGATAGATCCGCACTCTTGACTCGAGGATGTCATAATATTTATTGTATCGTATGTGATACTATTGAGGCTGAATCATCGAATATTATATTTATATGTATCGACTCAGATTTATGTGGTTTCCTTACCTTTCGATTAGTCCTGTAGTTTACTTGATGTTAGACAAGACTCAGTCATACCTATTTCAAACTAACGAATCGTGAGTATTTTAAAGACAGGCCAAGGGATTCTACGGATATTTTCAAAATACGCATCTTTCCTTAAAAACACCGTAGCCTTATTTTTTCTAAACACCACAATTCGTGTTATTTCAAATGGCAAAACTGTATGATATATATATATATATATATATATATTGATGTAGATTCTTCACTGTTGTGTTTATTATTCATTTTCCGCATATTCTTGCTATTCGCATCGCATTGCATGTTTAAATGTGTTTATTGTTATATTAAACACATGCTGTCAGGACACCAGCACCATTATCGATGATGCGTATATTCCACGTACACTTGCTTGTCGGCTCACACATCATCATCGATAATTGCCATGTCACTACACAGTAGGACTGTTATATCAGGATATGACTCCTTGCATGACATACTTGCGTACATATATATTGTACACTCATATTTGCGTACATACGTATTGTACACTCATACTTGTGTACATACGTATTGTACACTCATACTTGCGTACATACGTATTGTACACTCATACTTGCGTACATACCTATTGTACACTCATACTTGCGTACATACATATTGTACACTCATACTTGCGTACATACATATTGTACACTCTTACTTGCGTACATTTATATTGTACAGTCATACTTGCGTACATATATATTGTACACTCATACTTGCATACATACATATTTGCACATACATAGATGATTCTGGCTTGATTTTGGCGATTTGGGAACCGTATGATATATTTTTAAACTTGATTTAAAGAGCGGTTTTCCCTCGATATGTGCATATTACTGTTTTATGTTGCATGATATACGGATATACTTACATTTCTATTATATATCGCATACATCATACTTTATGATTATACGCATTGGGATATGCTGTTTTCATGAGATTTCTGGATTTGAGAACCATGGCTATTTCAAAAAGAAAGCATGTACTGTTTTAAAAACTCGGTTTCTCTTGATATGATATTTCAGTGTGTCCACCATGCGTTTTCTCAGTTCTGAGACGTGTGATATGTGAAACCCGATTCGAGGAGGCGGATGATCCGTTTGCGGGTTCATGGTAGACCCGGTATGGTACCCCGGGACGAGAGAGAGATTTCGTGGGGATAACGATGCGCCTGGCAGAGGGACCACTACCTACCGGTGATAGTATTTGGGCTCGGTGGATATCCGGAGGATACCGACCAGAGTCGAGAGATGATACGGGCCGATCCGGATTGACGGAGCCCGTGTACCGATCCGGACTGACGGAGCCCGATATATGAGGATTTACGTGTCGATTCTGGATACGGGTTTCATGATGTTTTTGAGTCTCGATGCTGGACACTCAGGTTCCATGATTTTGATGTGTCGCGAGGGACACACGTTGATTTATATGCTCATACTTTCATGCATATGCTTTTATGACTTTTACATCCATAATGTTGTTATGTCATTGGTTGACAAGTGGACGAGATCCACAGTCATGCAGGTATTGATTACATAGTTGGATGATATCCACATACTTATAGATTTCATGATATAGTTGACACTAATTTCATGATGATTACATTGATCACACCTCATGTGTCATGACCCGAAATTGGCACGTGATGGCCCTAATACTACGCAACGTCTATAGGCGTAACGCAGTAAAAGAAAGCCAAACCCAGAAATCTAAATCATCAAAAGTAATAAGAAATAATAGCATTTTCGAAACCTTTGAAATCTCAACCCAAATTCTTTAAAAGTCCAACTTATTTCCTTTAAAATTTTGGCAGCACCTCCTTTGTAAAAACTAGCCCAAAAATGGGTACAATATAAATATATAGTAAAGCATCCCCAACGGGAGCAAATCAACGCCAAAAGGCAGAAAAACAACCACCACACAGATATACGACGCCGTAGCGAAGAAAGAGACGATATAAATAAAACTGCATAAAAATCTCCAAGTCACAAAATAATATACAATATCGTCCTCACATCAAGTCTCTAAGTCATACAAGATAATGGTAGATGAAGTGTATATGATGCAACGAATATACAACAAGCAACATTGGATAACTGCAAAACCTACCTAAGCAAAACTGCACACTGTCAGGCGAAGCGGTATCCGCAGCAAAGATGATACGATGGATGAAAATAGCCCTACCTCTGACTATCGTGAGGAACACCTGCAAAACACTGTGGCACAACGGGGGGTGAGTTGCCAACTCGTGAATAGTAAATAACATTACAGGTAATCGCGAGTATGTACGTACATCGCGAATCTAACATAAGCATCTAATAGCAATGAATGGTCATATGTAATGCAAAAATCATGAAAAGAACACTAGCAGGTACAATTAGTACATAAGACAATAATATGACGATATATATGTAACAGTCATGTAAGGTACTCTATCAGGTACTACAAGTATATGAAGTAATGATATGACAATCGGTATGCAATAATCATGCAATAATGAAATGAAAAAGTATATATGCAACAGTCATGAAAGGTACTCTAACAGGTACTACTAATACATGATGTAATGCATATAAATAAAGGTAAGTAAATACAACAGTCATGAAAGGTACAATAACAGGTACTACTAATACATGAAGCAGTGCATAAACAATAAATGTGGAGTATGGAATGAAATATGTCATTTCCACGGAATCCTGACATCGTGGTAGGATCAAAATCCATTAAGACAATCCAAATCCCAATTCCTCAAGTCAGCCCCAAATTGGCTCTCATATCATATAAGTCTCACAAATCTTGAATGTACACTATCGAATAAATCTCATATATCCTAAATGTACAAAATTAGCAATCTCATAAATATCCTGTATCCAATATCAAATGAATCACCTATATCCCAAACCCAATATTAAATAAATCTCTAACATCCTAAATATATTTGCATGAATAAATATGATGATCTATATAAATTGATATCAATACACATATATTAGCGTCCCATTCCACTAATATATGTGTAAAGGCATATATGACAGCGTCCCATTCCACTGTTATATATACTTAGAATAAAATATCATGAAAACAATGTGTCAAGCATCGACACAGAAAGGCTGATCTATCAGGTGCTGTCTCCATGACTGGCACCCTGATAGGTACGTATCATACGCTATCCCGAAAGTTCGAGTGCCTAGCTCTGACCCTCGCCTCTCGATGTATCCATACGCACATGACACCCGTCGGTATCCCCATGATAACCGCCGAGTCATTGGTAATGTCACCGGAAAGTATGATTTCCCCCACTAACTCATCTCCTCACTGAGATTCTTGCACCGGGTATCTCCGGGCCCCACCATGTACCCGCACACGGCTCCCTCCGTTCCTCGCGTGGGGGTATATATATATATATCCGAACCGATAAATCTCATGGTGGCAGCTGAAATATCATATCAAGGGAAACCGGGTTTTTCAAATAATGCATAATTTCATGAAACTACCACGGTCCCCAAATCCAGAAAACATCATGAAAAATCCATATCTCAATGCGAAAATTCATGAATATAATATATGCATCATAAATCTGAAATGCGAGCATATAAAGGAACAGCCGCTATTTAACTGCAACAAGCTAACATATAAATCATGCGGTTCCTAATTTCTCCAAGTCTATATAACATCAAGTAAAGGTAAACATATAGCTATAAATAGGTATATGTGTAAACATAAGATATAGTAAGGTATATGTATCTACCTATGAGTAATGATATAATATACCCCCTGGGTATAAGTGAAGTATGTGTGCAGGGTATACCTGTAGCTATGTCATGAAGTGTGTATATACCTATCGCTAATGGTACAATACTCTATAGGTATACAGGTAACTAGCACGTAAATATGTCAAGGCATATGTGTAAGCATGTAGGTATACAGGTATGCTATATATATCATATGCGATAAGAAATATGAATCAAGGTCACAATGTCCCTAACCAAACATTATCATATCTATAAGTGGGTTGTGCGTCACATGGCAGTTATTGACGGTGTGTGTGGCATACAATCAGTGCTCGTGCAACATGAGCCGTCAATAATAGTGCAGTGTCCTAAGGATACTAGTCCAAGCACAACGATTTACTAAACAGTAGGGTAAATGCGCAATTCTAAATATGACATAGAATATGCGACAAGTTAAGTCATTTCTAGTCCAGACGCATAACGCCATGCGGGCGATTCCTCTGTAGATGTTAAATCTACTCACCAACGCTCCAGGCTAAGTGAAGCCAACCACTTGTTTTCCCCTTGTAGAAGTGTCCGAAGTCCCCGCCTGCGAACCTACCACATCAAAACAATAAAGCAAGTATATGTTAATAATAGACCCAAAATACACACACTATATTTAATCGACGCAACAACACAAAACATACTCTCAAGTGTTCGTATTGTGGCTAACGTGCATAGCGACACGACGAAAACAACCTAAGAGCAAAATCGCACAAAGTGCACGATCCTTGTCGTATAGCGTATCGCGCGGACACAAAACACTAGATTATAAGAAAACGATCCCAGATTTTTCATACTGCAATTACTAAAAAAGTAAACAGTACCAAACACCCCTAACCAACAGCAGACAACTACCCACAAAAACCAAACCCCAACACTTCCTTCAATAGCCGGCGTCGCCGGAATTTCGTCTTGGGTCGCCGGCCATGTCCGGTGGGGTGGGTCTCGTGTCTCAGGTGGTGTTCCAGGGTCACTAGTACATCACTAAAAACTTGTTTGGTCAATCACTAAAAATCTCAGATCACAGCAGATCACAGAGACTCAAAAAGGACATTAATAATACGATATAGCACAAATCGATATTTAAAGAGTTCTACGCTACAACCAATAAGCTATACAATATAAAAACTCCTATTTAACAGTGTAGGGATTATACCTATCAAAGCTAGCTCCCAAGATCCAAGCTTTCCTAGCTCCAAGTGATCAAAGAGGCAAAACTCAAGACTTGAAGTATTTTGTGATATAATTTGGGAATTTTGGAGATTTATTGAGCTAGGATTGATGCAAATAGTGAAAGAAGTGATCAAAGGCAGAGAAATGAGGAAGGAGCTCGGCCAAGTGAGGAGGTGAGGGTTTTGTGTGGAATTTCCTAGCTAATTCTAGTGAGAATGCAATAAATGCACACATAAATGCATTCACATGCACATTCAAGCATCTCCACCAATTCTTTTCTTTTTCTTTTAACTTAATTCTAATTTCCAAACAAATATCTAGGTATTATGTGAAGGTTTTGTTTTACCCAACAAGATTTACTTGAAAAGATTCCAATTCTGGAGGAATTTCCCAAAATGTAAATACCATATTAAAATAATATTTAAATTGGGAAAAAAATCAAATTGAACCAAAACATCCCATATACCCCCAAAGCTTGCGCGCTAGCTTTATTTTAGCTAAACTAGGTGCTGGCAAGTCTATATGGTCGTTTGATCACATTCGGGTTAAAACGGAAAATACCGACAATTTTACTCGAAAACGGAAAAATTCGCATAACGATTTCTAAAACGTTACAATCTCCCCCCTTATAAAAATTCGTCCCCGAATTAAAAATTCTCACTAAGCGTACCTTCAAAGAAAAGATTACAAAGTCTCATATCTCGCTCGCAGCCTCCCAAGTGACCACCTCACTATATGGCTACGTCCAAGAAAACTCTCCATAGATGGCAAGACCCTTGACCGAAGTTTCTCCACCTGCCGAGCCACTGACACAATTGGCTGCCGGTGAACGAAAAGATCGCGTCAAAGCTAAATGGTTTGGTGCTGAATCATGTGAGAAAGGTCATGAAGGTATTTGCAAAGTATCGATACAAGGAATACGGGGTGAAAACTCAATAATTTGGGTGGAAGTGCCAAAGGCAAGGAAACTAACTCGCTAAAAGGATCTCAAAAGGACCTAAAATCCTGGGATAAACTCCCTAAATCTCAACACGTCATTCATCGGAAAATCCGTAGGAATACATGATCTCCCACTGCGAACCCAAGTCTGCGACCACTATGGTCGGCATAAGACCTCTACCCGCACAGGACCGTCATCATCCTGACCTGAACCAACTGGATCATCTCCGAAATCTCTAGACTAGCTGGAGTCCAAAAATCCTATTTACGCAGAGCCAGAAAAATAGAATGGCGATCGACACGACCTAACAACTAAACCTAAAGGTTGCCAATTGGAATGTCTCCTGATAACTGCTATTGAAGGAGAATCCTAACAATGACAAGTGACGATCCCAACCGTCGACAAGAATTAGCACGTATGCACAAGCATATCCTCCAGAGTCGGTATAGCCCGCTCTCATAAAACCATCATCCTGTGGATGGAAAAACGGAGCTAAAGCTCAATCAGTACCCAAGGCTTCCTGAAGTTCCTGCCCAAGACGGCAAGCGAATAGGGTGCCTTATTTGGATAGGACCCATGAAGAAACTCCATGCAACACACAAACTTAACAAAAAACAACTGAGCAAACCGAGTATAACCGGACAACAAACACCCGAATGGAGTCACACCCTTACTAAACCTGGGTAGACACCATAACGAAATTTATGGAGATCTGCTCCTATTCCCACTCCGGAACGGTTAAAGGTTGCAACTCTCCAGCCGGTCTCAGATACTCAACCTAACACTCAACAAGACGGACACCTTGAAACGAAACCCGAAACTTCTCTTTACGTCCCTGCCCACCCGTAACTATCTCACCAGTCACGTCAAATGTGGGTGGAACTTGGATGAACATAGAGAGTTGACAGATGTGCCTGCTCTAGGATTTCACGTCTCTACCCAATGGTATCAGGTACTCAAACGCTTCCCTAAACTTAGCACACCCTTGTCATAAATCAAGGACTCCGAATTATTACCCAGCCGAGTATGCTCAAGTATCTCTGACGAACGAGCATCGACGGGCAGTGCCTCGCGAAAGCGAATAAGGAAAAGTGGTCGGGCGCGGACATGAGCAGGCTGTCCCCTCAGTGGAGGCGAACTTAAGCTGTACTCAACGATCGAACAAGAACTGTAAATCTGCAGAAGGCTATCTCAACAATCAAACCCGCTGCAGGAAGATGTACTTTAAGCTCTGGTGGTCCATGAAAATCTGACATGACTCCCGAACAAGTAGTGTCTCCAAATCTCCAACGCAAGACCACCGCGGCCATCTCCAGATCATGAGTGGGATATCCTACTCGTACTTCCTCCAGAGGTAAGGAAGCAAAAGCGATAACTCTATAGTGTCACCTCAGTACACAATCGAGCCCCACTCGCGAAATATCACAGTTAAACAACAAAGTCGCCCGAACCAGAAAGCAAAGAAAGAACTGATACAGTTGTTAACCGAGTCTTCAACTGCCGAAAACTCCGCACGCATGCCTCAGTCCAAAGAAAAGGAACCTCCTTTCTGGTCAGTTCAGTCAATGGTGCAGCACTACGCTAGCAATCCTGTATGAAACGGCGGTAGAAACCTGCTAAGCCCAAAAAATCTGCGGACCTCCGTCCTGCACACCAATCTGGGCCTAAGATGTACGGCCTCGATCTTCCTCGGAACCATACGAAAACCGTCTCCCGTAACTACAAGACCTAGGAGTCAACACAAACAAGCTTGAAGGAACACTCTGAGAATCTAACAAACCGCTGGGGCTCTCCCAATATCTGCAAAACAAATCCTTAAGTGCTACTCCTGTCCCTCAAGACACATTGAATAGACCAGAATGCCGTCAATAACACAACAATAACTGGTCGAGGAACGGCCTGAAGAAACCAGGTTAATCATATCTACAAATGCTGCTAGGGCATTGGTGAGTCCAATGACACCACCAAAACACACAAAGCCCGTAGCACGCACAAGGCAGTCTTCAGAATGTCATCATTCCGAACCTGCAACAATGATGACCTGATCCCAAACAAACTTAGAAAATGTCTCGCACTCGCGAGCTGATCAAGAAATTGTCAATGCGAGGTAAAGATTACCCATCCGCACCGTAAGCCGGTTAAATTGACGATCAATCAATACACAACCTCAAACTGCCGTCTTTCTCCTTGACGAATAGAAATAAGAGCTCCCTAATGCAAAACACTCAGACGCACAAACCCCCCAACAAAACAACTCTGCAGATGATCCTTAAGCTCCTTAAGCTTCTGTTGGATATAGTGTCCTCAGAGTCAATTATTGGATCATAGGCACGTGATTGCAATGATTGAGGGAGGACCTATACCGGTAGGACAGTCTTACTCAAGATGATAGTAAACTATCTGGTTTACCTTTATCATCGTGTACTGCTTCAGGTGACCTTACAGGTCGCTATTGCACGCTGATAGAACCCTTAGGATTCTTGCTTGACGACCAACAGTATGATGGCGATCATATACGTGGGAGCTGGGGTCTATAAGCACATCCTTAAAAGGTCCCTAGTCGTGGGAGTTTCGAGACAGGGCATCGATACTCCAGAGTAGACTAGTGTATACAGTCGAGACCCCGACGAGGGGCGGTGGCCGGTCTCACAAGCCATTGGTGTCAGTTGGTTCACCTAAGATGTATACAGGTACTCATTGGGTTATAAGTATACCGGACAGGACTCGCCGGGAACGTGCTAGTTGGTATTATACCTAGCATCGATAGCAGTTCCCTGGTGACATGTGTACAAGTTAGTTAATCAACCTGAGATCATCATTTGTCTCGTGTGAGTTCCCACTGTGCTTTGATTACTACCCTACCACGGCTCAAAGGAGTCGTGCAAACAGGTTTTAGTTGGATACAGTCCCGAGCCACATGGAGGAAGTGAGCGGATCGGCAGGTGTTCGTCTCTCCCGGTATTGGGGGTGAGGTCGCGCTGTGTCTAGGAGAGCCATTACACGAAGTCCTTGGCCAAGGCAGGAGATTTACTGGTAGGTATTCCAGTAGTATCTCAGGGTGTTCTGGGCTACACTCCGACACGACTTGTACCGCTTTTGGGGGTCTGACTTTTACCAACCCCCTAGGCCCGCCATGCGATGCTCATGGACGAACGGACCGGACTGTACGGATATTGTCACTGACAGGCTCAGTAGGGTGTCAGGATGAGTTCGCTCATCGACTTCCCTTTTGGTCAATACCTGGTAGCCCGTTACGTACGGCTAATACCTGTAAGTGCACGGTAGCGCCCCGGCCGTCTAACAGACGCCAAATGCGGAACAAAAACTTTTACAACTGGCACTATCGTGTACTGTAACCCGGATCTGCCATTAAAGCTAAACTAACAAACTACAAAGTGGGTAGAAATGTTATACCAAACGATCCGAGTCCTTCGGTCTTCAACCATCATCCCACGCTTTGTTGCGGCTGCTCCGATCTCCTAAATCTCCAGTCTTCTCGTCCAGGTGGCACCACGTCGGCGGATCTTTAAACGGGCTCCCGCCTCTGAACCGAGGCAACTCGGTCGTCAAGTTTGCTAAAAGAGACGACCAAGATGATGTAGAGAATGAGTAGAACACTTTGTCTCGTTACGTCCAAAGCTATGGACGAACGGTTAATGAAGTTGTCATTTGAATCGGGTGAAATGAGAATTGTAGCTATCTAATTTCCATACACCAAAACACTATCATAATCTTTTCCCTCAAATGAACAACCATCATTCTCACAAGAGAATGGCCGGCCACTATAAGGAGGTGGAGGGTGAGTGTAGGAAGAAAGGAGGTGACCACAACATTAAAGAATGAGAATGAGTCATTTAGACACCTTGCATTATCATTAATGCACTAATGAATCATCTAACCTAGTCATGCTATCATTAAATGAACCATTAATGCAACCAATGAATTAACAACACCTCATCATCCTAGTCACCATCTAGAACCTTCTAGAACCACGACTCACCCTCATGACTCACCCTTGTGACGAAAAGATAAATCCGTATTAAACCGAATGTTTAATACGGCTGATAGAAAACTGGAAACTGGCAACTTCCAAAAGCGATCCCGAAACGAATTTCAGGATAACCCCGTAACAGTATAAACATACCCGCATTTGTATTACGATCGAATACAAATGCAACTGAGACAAAGATATTATATCTACAAATATAATACATGGATCCGGCTTAAACCAAAACCTACCAGTATTATCTGCCCGAAATATGACACGTGCGTAAACGCACGTGCATTTTCCGAACCCTGCCATAAAACCATACGGCCTCTACAACGTTTCGCTCGAACTTGGGAAACTGTCTGTAGGGGACTCTAATGACTCATCAACACACTGGCACTGGGTATAACCATTAGCACGTCAGAGGTACTAGCTGTACGTAACGGTTGCCTATGTATTGATTGGAAGGGAAGCTGACGAGCGAACTCATCCATAAACCCTACTGAGCCTAACAGTGACAATATACATACAGTCCGGTCCGTTCGTCTAAGAGTATCGCATATCGAGTCTAGGGGGGTGGATAAAGTCAGACCCCTAATAACGCGATAATTCGTGTCGGTACGAAGCCCATCACCACCTGAGAAACTACTGATCGAAATCAGTAATTCTCCACTACCTCGGCCGAGGATTTC
Source organism: Agapanthus africanus (assembly GCA_030015575.1). Lineage (NCBI taxonomy): Eukaryota > Viridiplantae > Streptophyta > Magnoliopsida > Asparagales > Amaryllidaceae > Agapanthus > Agapanthus africanus. The sequence continues at coordinate 504,772,854 of CM057337.1, forward strand.
TAGTGATGGCCACCCGTGTACTGTGCGACATCAACCCCCAATACCGGGAGAGACGAATCCCCGACGATCCGCTCACTGCCTCCATGTGGCTCGGGACTGTACCCAAAAAATACCTGTTTGCACGTCTCCTTTGAGCGTGGTAGGGTAGAAATCAAAGCACAGTGGGAACTCACACGAGACAAATGACGATCTCAGGTCGACAAACTAACATGTACACATGTCACCAGAGAACTGCTATTTGACGATATGTATAATACCAACTAGCATGTTCCCGGCGAGTCCTGTCCGGTGTACTCATAACCTAATGAGTACCTGTATACATCTTAGGTGATCCAACTGACACCAGTGGCTTGTGAGACCGGCCACCGCCCCTCGTCGGGGTCTCGACTGTATACACTAGTCTACTCTGGAGTATCGATGCCCTGTCTCAAAACTCCCACGACTAGGGACACTTTAAGGATGTGCTTACAGACCCCAGCTCCCACGTATATGATCGCCATCATACTGCTGGCAGTCAAGCAAGAATCCTATGGGCTCTATCATCATGCAATAGTGCACTAAAGCATGTAAACGATGATAAAGACAGACCAGATAGCATACTATCATCTCGAGTAAGACAGTCATGTCGGTATAGGTCCTCTCTCAATCATTGCAATCACGTACCTGGGATCCAATAATTGACTTAGAGGGCACTATATCCAACAATACCTCTGACGTGCTAGTGGTTAAATCCACAGCCAAAATATTGATGAGTCTTTAGAGTCCCCCACAGACAGTTTCTCAAGTTTCGGGCGAAACGTTGTAGAGGCCGTATGATATATGGCAGGGTTCGATCATATACGTGCGGTATTGCACGGATCATGATCGGACGGATAATACTAGTGGGCTTTGGTTTAAGCCGGATCCTAGTATTATACAGTGTAGATTTTGTCTCATTGCATTTGTATTCGGTCGGAATACAAATGCGGATATGTATATACAGTCGTGGGGTTTTCCTGTAATTTATTACGGGATCGTCTTTTTGAAGTTACCAGTTTGCATTCCGTTTCGGCCATTTTTCCTTTATTCTTTCTTGGCTGAAATTCCTTTAATGGGAGGGGCTTATTTGCAAATGTGCAATTAGCAAATGGGAGGGTTTTTGTGGCACATGGATGCTTCATGAGGGTTCTAGATGAGATTGATTCCTTTTGCATCATTTCTTAGCATTTATTGTGAAAAGGAATGGAAAAGACTTTGGTGTGATATTCTTCATGATGATCACTCATTTTTCTCTCTTGCATTATTCTTTTCCTTCTCTCCTTTGAGCATGGCCGGCCACTAGTTGAGGGGGCCTGTCCAAATTTTGAGAGGGGAATTTTGATCTCATTTTCTTGCCACAAAATTCCTTAGCTCATCTCAAATGTTCATTCCTCCACCTTCACATCCAAATGGCAACTTCTAATAACCCCTCGAGACATAGCATTCTACACTCAGTCTACAGCAATCTTGGACACGTCGGCTAGCCAACTTCGTGTCCGAGTTGCCTCGGTTCAGAGGTGGGAGCCCGTAAAAGGCTTCTCGATGTGGTGCCCTTTCCGACGAGGAGATCGAGACCGGAGTTGCCGCGGGGAGCTTGGGATGGTGGCCGAAGACCGAAGGACACGGATCGCTCGGTATAGCTCTCTACCCTCTCTCTAGTTTGCTAGTAGTAGGTTAATGGTCCGATCCGGGTTTTAAGCATACGATAGCGCCGGTTTCTAGTTTGAAAAAGTTTTTGTTCCCGCATTTTGTCCTCGGACAGACGGCCGGGACGCTACCGTAGACTTACATGGTATCAGAGCCACGCCATTAACCTTTTCTAGCTTGCTCTAACGTGTTTAGAACTTCGATCGAACAAAAATTCCAAAAACCACAATTTCAAAATGCAGTTTCTGTCGAATTTTCATTTGTGCTTGAAAAATTATTTTGAGTGTTGCAGAAATACGTGCAGGCTTTTCTAAGAGTTCTGTGAAAATTTGGTATGGTGATACTACAGTAAGGCCGCGGAATTGCGGCCAAACCCATGTTCTGGCCGCGGTTCCGCCACAGTCAGAAGTCATCATTGTACCATTTTTCTACAGTGCTGTTTAAACTTGGAATTGGGGTTTATGGTATATTCTGTTTGGGACCAGATTTATTTTGTGTACTGGGTATTATACTTGGGGCCCACTTCGGGAAATTTTGTCGATCGAAAATTTAAACATGTTAGTTCACAGTATTTACATTATATCTGCGACCATGAATGTCATTTGATCGGTAAATCCTGTCTAATTGCTATAGCCCTTTTAGACGGATTTGCGAACGTGACATTCACGTTGATGTTCTGTGTTGTGCTGTGATATTGTGGATTTGTCGTGGTGGATAGCCTGGATGCAATGGTAGTACAGTTTTGTTATATTTGTACATTTGATATTGCGGGGCGAGCGTCCGACATGTGGACTGTCGTCACTGCCTGTTTGTATATTATTCTTTTGGGGCACGACCGGGCTGAGGTCGTTGTACCCGTTGTACGTATATTTTACTTTCTGTACTAGTATTACCCCGCGGTGTGGTGTACGGATAGTCGGGTTCTAGAGGGCAACGGGCCCGCATCTCATGGCTTTGAGATGGAGGGGGCTTCACTCTAGAATTGGCGGGCTATTCGCCGCACTCGTAGGGGGTATAGGTTGACCCAAGGAGGGGTGCTCAAGTTACCGGATTCCGTGAAGTGCTCGGTGGTCCATTCACGTTGTTGAAGGGGGCTGCCTCGCTTCAGGTTTTGGCGGGTAACTTGCCGCGCCCGTAGGGGTCTAGGATTTCATTGCACAGGCTGTCCACACGACCAGGGGAACGTCGAGTTTCAGTAGCGGCTCTATAAAACCCGGGGATCCCAGATTATCTGTATTGTTCTGTGATGCTTATTACTCTCTGTGATGTTGCATTTTATCACGTCTTGAGCGATTATTATATATTGATATATATACTAGTAGATGTTGTATATATTTTGCACCCGCGCTAGTCCAGTCCCCGCTCTGTCGTTAGCTAAGTAACCTAACGGGTGATGACGGGACCCAGTAGCGAATGCGGATGGCATATACGTACATCGTATTTTCGTTCTTTATTGGTGTGATCAATTGATGGGACTGCATTGATTCGGATCAATGCAAGCTAAACAAATCTAATCTGATGTTGTTGGAACATTTTTCAAAAAAAGCTTTTATTGCAAGGACGTTCTCTTTTATTTTGTACAGTGGTATTCGGTTATGAATATCCAGCACCTCAGTCGACGAGGCAAGGGCCGAGATCCCTTCACCGGGAGTGACACTTTGGACAGAAGTTTGCGTCAGGGTAATAACTTCACTATAGTCGATTACTTTTTGCTTTGCATCGTGGTATTCAGTTAGAATATCCTGCACCTCATTCTACGGAGAAAGAGCCGAGATCCCTTCACCGGGAGTGACCTCTTTTACAAAGGTTTTCGCCACTATATTTTTATAAAAAGCTATGCAGTTCCTTCAACGATATCAAGTTCATTACGCTAAAGATTTTTCGCCAAAAACCTGCCGTAGCCCTCCGTCATTTTAGATTAGTATTGCTTAGTATTCGTGCTACGTTTGTCGTGCATTGCCGAGGTGTAGTGTTCGGTAGCTCTGTAATGCTTTTCTATCGCATGGATATATGGATTGGTTAGGACAGTCGTGCGGCCTTGTTGACTGTGTCAAGGGCTCGTACGGGTGGGTTTAATACAATTCAGGATAATGACGGGTTGAACTTGACTAGGACTCTTTTGATTTGTTGACTGTGTCAAGGTCACTTGGGTCCTAAGGGTAAAAATCACATCGAGAGTTTCTAAAGAAACCGAAACTTGCCAGGCATGCGCATACCTTCTCGAGTGTAGTGACTTGAGTGGATTCCATCAAGTTATCATGCGATGATAGTTGGATCCCGATTCCCACTGATGAGTTGGTTTACTCCTCGGGTGATCCCGACTAATTCTTCTTTTAGGTTTGGAGGAGAATTTGACGATACAGTGGGAGGTTTCCTGATTGGATAAAGTGATAACCATTCTGATCTAGGTTAGAGTGCACGCTGAGTGTTTCTTTTCTCTCTCTCTTTGGCAGCGACCATGACCCGACCCTTGGCTATGACTCAGTGACCAAGTTAACCGAACCTTCTTAAAACACTGGCTTTTGGATTGTCAGAGTTGCATACCTCATTGCCACTCCTTCTTTTACCATTTTCTCCAGAACACCGCGTATTACTACGAACATCCACTTCCATTGGATAAAACCATCTTATGGTTATATACGAACTTGAAGGAACTTGTTCCAGATTCGAGGATGGTTTCCGGTTCTGGAGAAAATGAATGGGACTATTTGGTTGTCTTTTCCTTTTACCTTCTCTCAGATTGCGAGTGCTCCTTGGATTATGACAGTACACCTATTACGCTTATTGGATAGTCTTCTTCCAAACCATAGGCAGGTGCCGAACGGTGGGGAATGAAGAAAACTAATTAGCCTAACGATGGTGTACAAAAGGTATTAAGTAAAGACAAATAAAGGGATTAGTAAGAGGGCAAAGTAAATTGCGACTGCTATTCACGACCAAACCAAGTATTTCCTCGCCAATCCTACATCACCTTTGTATTTCTCCAGGACACTCCGTATCACTACGAAGATCCACAGTTATTTAGATACTCCATCGTATGGTTATATACGAACTCGAAGGAACTTGTTCCAGTTCGGGGATGGATTCTGGTTCAGGAGAAATAGGAATAAGGTTTTATTCAGTTGTCTTTTATCTTCACCTTCTCTCAGGTTACGAGTACTCCTAGGATTAGGAAAGTACACCCATTATGCTTATTGGAGAGTCTTCTTCCAAACCATAGGCTGGTGTCGAACGGTAGGGAAGGAAGAAAACCATTTAGTATAAAGGGTGTACAGAAGGAAATGACTAAAGACATATAAAGGGATTTGGAGAGATGGCAAAGAAATATACGGTTATAGTTGTGAATTTGATAATGGAAGAGGCATTACTAGGAATACCCGGATACCCCTTCGAAACATTTATATGTTTCAGTTTCACTGTGTATTGTTAAAAGAAAACTGATTTCCCAATTGGCCCTTGCTCCAGGGTATGTATTTACCAGGTTTGATTCTCACATCTGTATGGTTTTACAGATGATGAGTGGAGTAAGTTATTGGGAATTGGGTGATCATCCTCATTATATTGGGATTCGTTGTAATTGGTGATATTTGAGGAAATCGCTTGGGTTATTTGCCGGACGACAAATATTTGGTTTTGAATATCTGTTGTTATGCACCAATTTCAAATTGATATATCTGTACATTTATTTTTATAAAGTGAGATATAACTTTTTGAAATTATGTCTATGACATTTACCTATATCAGTGGATGATTAGGTAAGGAGCATTAAACAATGGTGTAATTCTTCTTAACCATAAGTACAGTTTTCAACCTACGACACACAGGGAATGAGTTATTAGACTCAGGGGACTTATACAGAGTATTGTATGTTGTCCAGTGTTCATGAGGACAGAGGGGTTGGTACTCGTACTATATTCTGTTTACTTGTGCCTTCTCTAGTTCTTAGACACGTGTTTCGTGGAAATGCAAGGTCTAAGTTTTGAGAAGATATAGGTATAAGAATAAAGTAGAGAACCAAGTGTTGCAAGTATCAGGATTCTTCAAGATGATCGAAGATGTAGATACTTGTGTATGGTATTCAGTTGATAGTAATGATTAAGAGAACTTGCTTCTCTTTCAGGTTACTCATAATTGGAAGCACTCCTAAGTTGAGTAATGCTGATCGGCCTCTCTCCATTTAGTTGACATGCACTGGAGACAGCTGTATGATTTGAATCTGGTTCCAATTAAATCAGTGCTTCTATTTCTATATTGGATATAGAATAGTTCATATCTTAACATTGTTAAGGTACGGGGAGTTGTCCGGCTTATGCTTAAAACCAGACTCTGGATAACTCAAGGCACGTTTCTGTAATGGCTGTTTGTGGGTTGACCCGGGCTATGACGAGGGTTGACTTTCTACTATCTGGAAGATCAATATTGATATTGTTCTTGACTCGCCACAGTTTTAGTAAAATGGATTTTTTCAGAAAACAGTAGTGGGAGTATGGTAGAACTGGAAGTGATTCCAGAACCGCAAACGATTACTGAAAATTTGATAAGAACCTAAAGATTCAATCTAGTTTGACATTCCATTGGCCACTCCGCAGATATGGTGGGTAACCTCCGGCACTCGAGAGGTAGTTCGGTATGCTCAAAGACGGTGACAGGGAGGTTCTTGTTTACCCAAACTTGCCATTGTTGTTGTTCCAGACTATGAGACCCGGCAGGAGGATGAGTATAGCGTCGTTTTGAACTGGCTTTAGAAGCGTACGTGTATATGACTCTGCCAGAGGGTTGTCGTAGTCAGTGGGAGCAGCGGAAGCATAGTGGACAAGTAGCTTATGTCTATTTATGGACTAAAGCAGTTATAGCGGAGATAGATCATCTATTTCTGATGTGACAGTCATAGGTTTGACTTCATCAGAATAGGGGATGGATCTGTTAAGAAGGTAGTAGGGTGTAATGTCCTGGTATTTGGATGACATAGACTGAGTAGGAAGTGAAATTCCTATACTACGATCGGTTATACTTTGGTTGTCACACGGTGGTTTCTCCACATAGGGTATGGATATTATATCAGATATTCTGGTTACTAGATCTATGGTTTTAGATCTAGTTTTGGGTAGTTTCCCAATCAGGGTACTTAGACAGCATTCTAAAGGTATTTAGAATGGACGACTCCAGGCATGGTAGTGTACCTGCAGGTGATGGAGTCACCCTCTCTAAAGGTGTCTTACAGACTAAAGGGGAGAGGGATGTGCATGATTGGCAGATCACATGCTTAGGCAATTGAGTCAATCATGAGATGTCAAGTACCACTCCAGATATTGTTTTTGCAGTAGATGCAATTAGTTGATATTAATCCTATCATGGAGAAACGTTCGGAAGAAGTTTTAGAACATATGTGGATGTTCTTGGGATTTGATAACGGCACCCTCTTTTAGGAGACGGTTATCATTCCAGGCTTCCAAGGTGACCTGGATGACAGAGTGGCTGTCAGAGTTATAGTTTTCCTTCTGACGAGGGGCAGTAGTTTGGACAGGTGGTCCAAGCAGACATTGAGGGAGGCATGGCGCAGAATAATGATTAATTTCAGTTGACGATACAGTCTAAGAAGTTTAGATTTGGAGTTAATTTATGAACTAGGTCCCATCAGATATCCAGACATATTCTAAGACAGGTATTGCACATTTCGGGAGATGGCTTTCTCCGCGAACTTGAGATAAAGAGAGACATAGAAAGAAACATCAGGGCTGATCCACTCATTGAGGCTATTCCTCGAACGCAATAGTTTCGCAAACGGGTTTTGTGAAACTGATTAGTAGAGAAGTTGGGTGCTCGATATCACACGGGCTGTGAGTATGCGACATCGCAATAATTATCCTTGAGTGCAAGTGGGAGAAGCTTCGCCGGCTCACCTGGAACAACGTCGGAAAACTCTCGCACGAAAGAAAACCGGTCCAACAAACCCATTGTGGCTACGGTATCACGAATGAACGCCAAGAATTCTCGACATCTCTTCAAAATCCGACTAGCGAAAAGGCTGAATTCAAGCTGTGAGAGGCGGCACAACTGTCCCCCTACACAACAAGAACTGACTTGCCGGGAAAACAAAACTTGACTGTTTTCTCGCGGCAGTCCACAGACGCCTATCACGTAGCTAACCAATCCGTGCCCAGGAGAACGTCAAATCCAACATCTCTAGATGGATCAAGTGACAGATAAATCTCCTAACCGATTGGCACACGACTGAAATACGTGTTGCGCAACAAAAGAATCGCTGACAGATATTAACAAAACTAACGACCGATCTAGATAACACTACTCTCGTCCCAAACCTCTGCTACTCCCGCAATGGTCACGGAAACTGTCTCGACGACTAAGCCTCTGTCTCTGAACTGGTACCCTGGTACGAGTCCTCCACGGTTTCGGAACTCCCAAAGTCTCTGGAATACTTGTCTCGTCAACTAGGGCGGCATCCACTGGTGTTATGTAGGTGACGGAATGATGCATGCTGATAGCAAGGAACAACTAGGTAACAGGGGTGACAACCTCCTGTCGCTGCGCTCGAATGGTCTTAACCAAAGAACTCATCGTCTGGCGCATGTCTTGCATCTCTGCCACAAGCCTAGCAATACTATCTGTCGAAGGAGGATCCGTCAGCTCCTGTGCAACGAGCGTGCCATCTTGGTTAGTCCTCATCCTACCCGAGTCAATTCTGACCTCGGCCCTCGCTGCACCTCTCTGAGTCCCCATAGTCGTCGGCGGCAAAGGCTATAAATAGTGATAGGATTCGATATGAACACAGAAATCGAATCACAAGGATATGAATCATCAAGGAAGGAATTTCAAGCAATTGTACTTAGGTCACTTGAGGCGGAGCACCGCAACGTGAGTATGCTGCAGACATACACACACTACGTTACTCTGCTTAAGCTACCTACTCCATCATACCAAGGTCATCCTACACTCCGAAAGGTATAAACCTAGCACTCTGATACCAACTTTGTCACGATCCGAAATTGGCACGTGACGGCCCTAATACTACGCAACGTCTACAGGCGTAACGCGGTAAAAGAAAGCCAAACCCAGAAATCTAAACCATCAAAAGTAATAAGAAATAATAGCATTTTCGAAACCTTTGAAATCTCAACCCAAATTCTTTAAAAGTCCAACTTATTTCTTTTAAAATTTTGGCCGCACCTCCTTTATAAAAACTAGCCCAAAAATGGGTACAATATAAATATATAGTAAAGCATCCCCAATGGGAGCAAATCCATGCTAAAAGGCGGAAAAACAACTACCACATAGATATACGATGCCGTAGCGAAGAAAGAGACGATATAAATAAAATTGCATAAAAACCTCCAAGTCACAAAATAATATACAATATCGTCCTCACATCAAGTCTCTAAATCATACAAGATAATGGTAGATGGAGTGTACATGATACAACGAATATACAACAAGCAACATTGGATAACCGCAAAACCTACCTAAGCAAAACTGCACATTGTCAGGCGAAGCGGTATCCGCAGCAAAGATGATACGATGGATGAAAATAGCCCTACCTCTGACTATCCTGAGGAACACCTGCAAAAAACTGTGGCACAACGGGGGTGAGTTGCCAACTCGTGAATAGTAAATAACATATGCAGGTAATCGCGAGTATGTACGTACAGCGCGAATCTAACATAAGCATCTAATAGCAATGAATGGTCATATGTAATGAAAAAATCATGAAAAGTACACTAGCAGGTACAATTAATACATGAGACAATAATATGACGATATATATGTAACAGTCATGTAAGGTACTCTATCAGGTACTATAAGTACATGAAGTAATGATATGACAATCGGTATGCAATAATCATGCAATAATGATATGAAAAATTATATATGCAACAGTCATGAAAGGTACTCTAACAGGTACTACTAATACATTATGTAATGCATATAAATAAAGGTATGTAAATGCAACAGTCATGAAAGGTACACTAATAGGTACTACTAATACATGAAGCAGTGCATAAACAATAAATGTGGAGTATGGAATGAAATATGTCATTTCCACGGAATCCTGATATCGTGGTAGGATCAAAATCCATTAAGACAATCCAAATCCTAATTCCTCAAGTCAGCCCCAAATTGGCTCTCATATCATATAAGTCTCACAAATCCTGAATGTACACTATCGAATAAATCTCATATATCCTGAATGTACAAAATCAGCAATCTTATAAATATCCTGTATCCAATATCAAATAATCACCTATATCCCAAATCCATTATCAAATAAATCTCTAACATCCTAAATATATTTGCATGAATAAATATGATGATGTATATAAATTGATATCAATACACATATATTAGCGTCCCATTCCACTAATATATGTGTAAAGGCATATATGACAGCGTTTCATTCCATTGTTATATATACTTAGAATAAAATATCATGAAAACAATGTGTCAAGCATCGACACAGAAAGGCTGATCTATCAGGTGCTGTCTCCATGACTGGCACCCTGATAGGTATGTATCATACGCTATCCCGAAAGCTCGAGTGCCTAGCTCTGCCCTCGCCTCTCGACATATCCATACGCACATGACTCCCGTCGGTATCCCCATGATAACCGCTGAGTCATTGGTAATGTCACTGGAAAGTATGATTTCCCCCACTAACTCATCTCCTCACTGAGATTCTTGCCTCGGGATACCTCCGGGCCTCACCATGTACCCGCAAACGGCTCCCTTTGTTTCTCGCGTGGGGTACATATATATCCGAACCGATAAATCTCATGGTGGCTGCTGAAATATCATATCAAGGGAAACCGGGTTTTTCAAATAATACATAATTTCATGAAACTACCACGGTCCCCAAATCCAGAAAATATCATGAAAAATCCATATCTCAACGCGAAAATCCATGAATATAATATACGCATCATAAATCTGAAATGCGAGCATATAAAGGAATATCCGCTATTTAACTACAACAAGCTAACATATAAATCATGCGGTTCCTAATTTCTCCAAGTCTATATAACATCAAGTAAAGGTAAACATGTAGCTATAAACAGATATATGTGTAAACATAAGATATAGCAAGGTATATGTATCTACCTAAATATACCCCCTGGGTATAAGTGATATGAGTAATGATGTAATATACCCGCTGGGTATAAGTGAAGTATGTGTGCAAGGTATACCTGTAGCTATGTCATGAAGTGTGTATGTACCTATCGCTAGAGGTACAATACTCTATAGGTATACAGGTAACTAGCACGTTAGTATGTCAAGGCATATGTGTAAGCATGTAGGTATACAGGTATGCTATATATCATATGCGATAAGAAATATGAATCAAGATCACAATGTCTTTAACCAAACATTATCATATCTATAAGTGGGTTGTGCATAACATGACAGTTATTGACGGTGTGTGTGGCATACAATCAGTGCTCGTGCAACATAAGCCGTCAATAATAGTGCAGTGTCCTAAGGATACTAGTCCAAGCACAACGATTTACTAAACAGTAGGGTAAATGCTCAATTCTAAATATGACATAGAATATGCGACAAGTTAAGTCATTTCTAGCCCAGACACATAACGCCATGCGGGAGATTCCCCTGTAGATGTTAAATCTATTCACCAACGCTCCTGGTTAAGTGAAGCCAACCACTTGTTTTCCCTTTATAGAAGTGTCCGAAGTCCCCGTCTGCGAACCTACCACATCAAAACAATAAAGCAAGTATATGTTAATAATAGACCCAAAACACGCACACACTACATTTAATCGACGCAACAACACAAAACATACTCTCAATTGTTCGTATTGTGGCTAACGTGCATAGCGACACGATGAAAACAACCTAAGAGCAAAATCACACAAAGTGCACGATCCGTGTCGTATATCGTATCGCGCGGACACAAAATACTAGATTATAAGAAAACGATCCCAGATTTTTCATACTGCAATTACTAAAAAAGTAAACAGTACCAAACACCCCTAACCAACAGCAGACAACTACCCACAAAAACCAAACCCCAACACTTCCCTCAATAGCCGGCGACTACCCACAAAAACCAAACCCCAACACTTCACTCAATAGCCGGCGTCGCCGGAATTTCGTCTTGGGTCGCCGGCCTTGGCCGGTGGGGTGGGTCTCGTGTCTGAGGTAGTGCTCCAGGGCCACTAGTACATCACTAAAAACTTGTTTGGTCAATCACTAAAAATTTCAGATCACAGCAGATCACAGAGACTCAAAAAGGACATTAAAAATACGATATAGCACAAATCGATATTTAAAGAGTTCTACGCTACAACCAACAAGCTATACAACATAAAAACTCCTATTTAACAGTGTAGGGATTATACCTATCAAAGCTAGCTCCCAAGATCCAAGCTTTCCTAGCTCCAAGTGATCAAACAGGCAAAACAAATTGTATCTGGGGTATGGCCTTCGTGAGAGGATCCGCCGTGTTGTTCTTGTAAGGATTCTTTAGCAACATCCTAGGGTTTGGGTTGCATCACACATGCTATAATAAAAATTTAGGGGGTGCTAAACAATACCAACAATGAATCGAACTAGAAAATTAAGGTAACAACATATAGTATCATATACAAAGTAGTGTCTAACACTAAGATGTAAGTAATACAACCTTTGTAGACCTCCTCTTTGTGACTCCTTGGATCGAGTAGGGTTTTAACCGGTTCACTTGAATCCTTCCGAGTCCACGATGATCCACCATGAAGTCCCTTTGCTCAAGCTCCTAGCTTCACTTGATCTATGAAGAAGTGGAGCAAACAACCAACACTAATGGGCTAGACTAGTATAGATTGGTGATGCGGGTTTGGATCTCACTCAAAAACCTTTTCTTTTTATTTTCTTCTCTCACTTTAGAAACCCTAGAGAGTTTAGAGGAAGAAGAAGATGAGATGGCTAAACTTGACACAAGTTAGAATGATAATAATATGAAACATAATCCCAAGTGAATGAAATTATGTCATGCTTAACTATGGTCACAAAATATCTAGATATTTTGTGACTTAAGTTTAAGCAAAACCATGGGCTGAAACCATGGGTAATGAAACCATGGTATTTTTACTTTTCTCAAATTACCAAAATACACAAATATGTAACCATGTGAGTCTTGCATTGCCACCACCAATGTATCATCAAACATGACACATGTATGCTTGCATGTGTGCATCCATACATATATATACACTCATGCATGGATCATAAAGAAATAGGTTTTAATAAATGAGATAATGGACTTTATATTAAATCAACACTTGATTTAATAACCCAGCCATATCACATACGACCCATCCAATAGTAAACGCCCGATTACAATACGGTATCCAATACACGTATTTAATCGAGCTCCCGCGCATATCTCATATGCACCCCACATCTTTTCGCCTGAGCTAGGAGACCCCTTTGTGAGACTCTAAGACTCATCAATATGCTAGCAGTAGGCAGTGATCTCATCACATGCCCACAAACCGTCAGTGGCACAAGCTGTACGTAACGGCTCCCAGGTATTGAGCGATCAGAAGAAATACAAGCGAACCTGTCAAAACTCCCGTCGAGCCAACTGGCAACACTTACCGTACAGTCCGGTCTCTTCGTCAATAGTGCTGCATATCAAGTCTAGGGATGGTATCGTCAACCCCATTAACCTAATAAGTTATGCCGGTATATGGCTCATAACAGATCGAGAAACTACTGATAACACTTATCAGTAAATCTCAGCTGCCCTGGCCAGGGACTTCCTGTTATAGCTAATCGTACATAGCACAACATCAACCCCCAATACCGGGAGAAACGAACCCACTCCTATCGCTCATTGCCTCCATGAGCCTCGGGACTGTACCCAAAATCCACCTGTTTGCACGACTCAGTAGAGCCGTGGTAGGGTGGAGATTAAAGTAAAGTGGGAGGACACACAAGTCTCTATGAAGATCTCGGGTCTACAGACTAACATGTACCAGTGTCACCTGAGAACTGCTATCCGACGATAGATATAATACCATATAGGAGTTCTTGACGAGTCCGTTCAGTGTACCCAGTCTCACTGAGCACCCGTATGCGGTCTTTGGTGTCACCACACAAATGGATATGGGACCATCCATCGCCCATCATATATTGGATATAGTGCCCTCAGAGTCAATTATTGGATCGCAGGCACGTGATTGCAATGATTAAGAGAGGACCTATACCGGTAGAACAGTCTTACTCGAGAGGTTTGTATACTATCTGTTTTGTCTTTATCATCGTGTACATGCTTTAGGTGACATTGTAGTTCACTATTACACGTTGATAGAGAATAGTATGCTACCATGATTTGTCTTTATCATCGTGTACTGCTTTAGGTGACCTTACAGGTCGCTACTGCACGCTGATAGAGCCCTTAGGATTCTTGCTTGACGACCAGCAGTATGATGGTGATCATATACGTGGGAGCTGGGGTCTATAAGCACATCCTTAAAAGGTCCCTAGTAGTGGGAGTTTCGAGACTGGGCATCGATACTCCATTAGTAGACTAGTGTATACAGTCGAGACCCCGACGAGGGGCGGTGGCCGGTCTCACAAGCCATTGATGTCAGTTGGTTCACCTAAGATGTATACAGGTGCTCATTGGGTTATGAGTACACGGGACAGGACTCGCCGGGAACATGCTAGTTGGTATTATACCTAACGTCAGATAGCATTTCCTTGGTGACATGTGTACAGGTTAGTTCATCGACCTGAAATCGTCATTTGTCTCGTGTAAGTTCCCACCGTGCTTTGATTACTACCCTACCACGGCTCAAAAGAGTCGAGCAAACAGGTTTTAGTTGGGTACAATCCCGAGCCACATGGAGGCAGTGAGCGGATCGGCAGGGGTTCGTCTCTCCCGGTATTGGGGGTGAGGTCGCGCTGTGTCTAGGAGAGCCATTACACGAAGTCCTTGGCCAAGTCAGGAGATTTACTAGTAGGTATTCCAGTAGTATCTCAGGGTGTTCTGGGCTACACTCCGACACAACTTGTACCGCTTTTGGGGGTCAGACTTTTACCAACCCCCTAGGCCCGACATGCGATGCTCATAGACGAACGGACCAGACTGTACGGATATTGTCACTGACAGGCTCAGTAGGGTGTCAGGATGAGTTCGCTCATCGACATCCCTTTTGGTCAATACCTGGTAGCCCGTTACGTACGGCTAATACCTCTGACGTGCTAGTGGTTAAATCCACAGCCAAAGTATTGACGAGTCTTTAGAGTCCCCCACAGACAGTTTCTCAAGTTTCGGGCGAAACGTTGTAGAGGCCGTATGATATATGGCAGGGTTCGATCTTATACGTGCGGTATTGCACGGATCATGATCGGACGAATCATACTAGTGGGCTTTGGTTTAACCCGGATCCTAGTATTAGATTTGTTGGATTACTTTAGTCTCATCGCATTTGCATTCAGTCGGAATGCGGATGCAGGTATGTATATACAGGTGAGGGGTATCCTTGTGATCCGTCATGATACTTTAGATGTTGCCGTATCTTTTTATTGTTGCAAACATTTGGATTAATGTTTGTTAATGGAAATAATGAGCTAGAATTTCATCATGAGATGCATTAAATGTGACATGGACTTCATTAGTGACTCATGGTCTCTTTTTATGTGCTAATGTCACATTATATGATGGATTGGTGATGATTTGATAAGAAGAGAGAGAGAGGGGCTGCCATGAGGGGTTAGCTCTCATATTATTCTACTCACTCTCTCTCATTTTTATCACAAGAATAGAAAAAGAAAAGAAAAGCTCTCTTCTCCTTCTTCTTCCTCTAGCTCATAGCTTCCATTAATGGCAACACCTTCAACCTCCATCCAAGCAATGGATGCAAGAGACAAAGTGATCACAAACATTCTCTACAACACCTTGGACACGTCGGCTAGCAAACTTCGTGCCCGAGTTTCTTCGGATGAAGCGGGAGCCCGTAAAAAGACTCGTAGATGTGGTGCCCTTTCCGACGAGGAGATCAAGACCGGAGATACCGCGAGGAGCTTGGTATGGTGGCCGAAGACCGAAGGACACGGATCGATCGGTATAACTTTCTATCGCTTCTCTAGATAGCTAGTTGTAGGTTAATCGTTCGATCCGGGCTTTAAGCATACGATAGCGCCGGTTTTCTAGTTTGAAAATGTTTTCGTTTCCGCATTTTGGCCTCGGAAAGATGGCCGGGGTGCTACCTTAGTCTTACATGGTATCAGAGCCACGCCATTAACCTTTTCTAGCTTGCTCTAGCGTGTTTAGAAGTTCGATCGGACGAAAATTCCAAAAACCGCGTTTCCAAGTCATCAGTTTCTGTCGAAATTTTTCTGTTGTCAAAAAATTATTTGGTGTGTTGCAGAAAATAAGGCAGGGTTTTTAGAGAACACTGAAGAAAAATGGTTGCATGATGTCACTGTAGCGCCGCGGAACCGCGGCCGTAACCCCCTTTTAGCCGTGGTTCCGCCACCGAACAGTAACGTCTCTGGACCATTTTTCCTACAGTGATTCCTGACTTGAAAAAGGGGTTTCTGGTAATTTTATTTTGGGCCCAGATTTATTTGAGTACTGGGTATTGTGCTTTGGGCCCACTTCGGGAATTTTTGTCGATCGAAAATTTTAAACATGTTAGTTCACAGTATTTACATTATATCTGCGACCGTGAATGTCATTTGATCGGTAAATCCTGTCTAATTGCTATAGTTCTTTTAGACGGATTTACGAACGTGACATTCACGTTGATGTTCTGTGTTGTGCTGTGATGTTGCGGATTTGTTGTGGTGGATAGCCTGGATACAATGGTAGTACAGTTTGGTTGTATTTGTACATTTGATATTGCGGGGAGAGCGTCCGACATGTGGACTGCCGTCACTGCCTGTTTGTATATTATTCTTTTTGGGGCACGACCGGGCTGAGGTCGATGTACCCGTTGTATATTTTACTTTCTGTACTAGCATTTCCCCGCGGTGGGGTGCACGGGTAGCCGGGTTCTAGAGGGAAACGGGCCCGCATCTCATGGCTTTGAGACGGAGGGGGCTTTACTCTAGAATTGGCGGGCTATTCGCCGGACTCGTAGGGGGTACAGGTTGACCCAAGAAGGGATGCTCAAGTTATCGGATTCCATGAAGTGCTGGGTGGTCCATTCACGTTGTTGAAGGGGGTTGCCTCGCTTCAGGTTTTGGCGGGTAACTTGCCGCGCCCGTAGGGTCTAGGATTTCATTGCACAGGCTATCCACACGACCAGGGGAACGTCGGGTTTCAGTAGCGGCTCTATGAAACCCGGGGATCCCAGATTATCTGTATTGTTCTGTATTGCTTATTACATTTCTGTGATGCTGCATTTTATCACGCCTTGAGCGAATATTATATATATACTAGTAGATGTTGTATATGTTTTACACCCGCGCTAGTCCAGTCCCCGCTCTGTCGTTAGTTAAGTAGCCTAACGGGTGATGACGGGACCCAGTGGCGAATGCGGATGGCATATACGTACATCGTATTTTCGTTCTTTTGTGGTGTGATTAATCGATGGGACTGCATTAATTCGGATCAATGCAAGCTAAACAAACCTATTCTGATGTTGTTGGAACATTTTTCAAAAAAAGCTGTTATTGCAAGGACGTTCTCTTTTGTTTTGCACAGTGGTATTTGGTTATGAATATCCAGCACCTCAGTCGACGAGGCAAGGGCCGAGATCCCTTCACCAGGAGTGACCCCTTGGACAGAAGTTTGCGTCAGGGTAATAACTTCACTATAGTCGATTACTTTTGGCTTTGCATCGTGGTATTCAGTTGGAATATCCTGCACCTCATTCTATGGTGAAAGAGCCGAGATCTCTTCACCGGGAGTGACCTCTTTTGCAAAGGTTTTCGCCACTATATTTTTATAAAAAGCTATCCGGTTCCTTCAACGATCTCAAGTTCATTACGTTAAAGGTTTTTCGCCAAAAACCATTCGTAGCCCTCCGTCATTTCAGAAAGGTAGCACTTAGTATTCATGCTATGTATGTTGGCCTTCGTCAAGGTATAGTGTATGGTAGCTATTTGTTACTTTTCTGCTGCATAGATAGATGCGTTGGTTTGGGACAGTCGTACTACTATTTTGGCCTTCGTCAAGGGTATGTACGGGTCGGTTCAAATTAACCTGGATAATGACTGATAGAACTTGACATGTGACTTATGATATGTTGGCCTTCGTCAAGGTCATAAGTGCATGGGGTAAAAATCACATCGGGAGTTTCTAAAGAAACCGAAACTTGCCAGATATGCGCATTTCTTCTGGAGTGTGATAACGTGAGTGGATTCTATCACGTTATCATGCGATAATAGTTGGATCCCGATTCCCACTGATGAGTTGGTTTACTCTTCGGGGGATCCCGACTAATTCTTCTTTCAGGTTTGGAGGAGAATTTGAAGTTACAGTGGGAGGTTTCCTGATTAGATAAAGTGATAGCCATTCTGATCTAGGTTAGAGTGCACGCCGAGTGTTTCTTTTCTCTCTCTCTTTGGCAGCGATCATGACCCGACCCTTGACTATGACTCAGTGACCAAGTTAACCGAACCTTCTTAAAACACTGGCTTTTGGATTGTCAGAGTTGCATACCTCATTGCCACTCCTACTTTTACCCTTTTCTCCAGGACACCCCGTATTATTACGAACATCCACTTCCACTGGATAAAACCATCGTATGGTTATATACGAACTCGAAGGAACTTATTCCAGATTCGAGGATGGTTTCCGGTTCTGGAGAAAATGAATAGGACTATACAGTTGTCTTTTCCTTTTACCTTCTCTCAGGTTGCGAGTGCTCCTTGGATTAGGACAATACACCTATTACGCTAATTGGATAGTCTTCTTCCAAAGCATAGGCTAGTGCCGAACGGTAGGGAAGGAAGAAAACCATTTAGCCTAAAGAGGTGTACAGAAGGTATTAAGTAAAGACAGATAAAAGGATTAGTAAGAGGGCAAAGTAAATTGCGACTGCTATTCACGACCAAACCAAGTATTTCATCACCACTCCTGCTTCACCTTTGTATTTCTCTAGGACACTCCGTATCACTACGAAGATCCACAGTTATTTGGATACTCCATCGTATGGTTATATACGAGCTCGAAGGGACTTGTTCCAGTACGGGGATGGATTCGGGTTCGGGAGAAATAGGAATAAGGTTTATTCAGTTGTCTTTTATTTTCACCTTCTCTCAGGTTACGAGTACTCCTAGGATTAGGAGAGTACACCCATTATGCTTATTAGATAGTCTTCTTCCAAACCATAGGCTGGTGCCGAACGGTAGGGAAGGAAGAAAACCATTTAGCCTGAGAGGGTGTAAAGAAGGTAGTGACTAAAGACATATAAAGGGATTTGGAGAGATGGCAAAGAAATATACGGTTACAGTTGTGAATCTGATAATGGAAGAGGCATTACTAAGAATACCCAGATACCTCTTCGAAACATTTACATGTTTCAGTTTCACTTTGTATTATTAAAAGAAAACTGATATCCCAATTAGTCCTTGCTCCAGGGTATGTATTTACCAGGTTTGATTCTCACATCTGTATGGTTTTACAGATGATGAGTGGGAGTAAGTTATTGGGATTTGGGTGATCATCCTTATTATATCGGGATTCGTTGTAATTGGTGATATTTGAGGAAATCACTAGGGTTGTCTGCCGGACGGCAAATATTTGGTTTTGCATATCCGTTGTTATGCACCAATTTCAAATTGATATATCTGTACGTTTATCTTTATAAAGTGAGATATAAATTTTTGAAATTATGTCTATGACATTTACCTATATCAGTGGATGGTTAGGTAAGGAGCATTAAACAGCGGTGTAATTCTTCTTAACCATAAGTACAGTTTTCAACCTACGACACACAGGGAATGAGTTATTAGACTCAGAGGACTTATACAGAGTATTGTATGTTGTCCAGTGTTCATGAGGACAGAGGGGTTGGTACTCTTACTATATTCTGTTTACTTGTGACTTCTCTAGTTCTTAGACATGTGCTTCGTAGAAATGCAAGGTCTAAGTTTTGAGAAGTTATAGGTATAAGAATAAAGTAGAGAACCAGGTATTGCAAGTATCAGGATTCTTCAAGGTGATCGAAGTTGCAGATACTTGTGTAAGGTATTCAGTTGATAGTAATGATTAAGAGAATTTGCTTCTCTTTCAGGTTACTCATAATTGGAAGCACTCCTAAGTTGAGTAATGCTGATCGGCCTCTCTCCATTTAGTTGACATGCACTGGAGACAGCTGCATGATTTGAATCTGGTTCCAATTAAATCAGTGCTTCTATTTCTATATTGGATATATAATAGTTCATATCTTAACATTGTTAAGGTACGGGGAGTTGTCCGGCTTATGCTTAAGACCAGACTCTGGATAACTCAAGGCACGTTTCTATAATGGCTGTTTGTGGGTTGACTCGGGCTATGACGAGGGTTGATTTTCTACTTTCTGGAAGATCAATAGTGATATTGTTCTTGACTCGCCACAGTTTTAGTAAAATGGATTTTTTCAGAAAACAGTAGTGGGAGTATGGTAGAACTGGAAGTGATTCCAGAACCACAAACGATTACTGAAAATTTGATAAGAACCTAAACATTCAATCTAGTTTGACATTCCATTGGCCACTCTGCAGATATGGTGGGTATCCTCAGGTACTCGAGAGGTACTTCGGTATGCTCAAAGACAGTGACAGGGAGGTTCTTGTTTACCCAGACTTGCCGTTGCTGTTGTTCCAGACTGTGAGACCCGGCAGGAGGATGAGTATAGCGTCGTTCTGAACTGGCTTTAGAAGCCTACGTGTATATGACTCTGCCAGAGGGTTGTCATAGTCAGTGGGAGCAGCGGAAGCATAGTGGACAAGTAGCTTATGTCTATTTATAGACTAAAGCAGATATAGCAGTGATAGATCATCTATTTCTGATGTAACAGTCATAGGTTTGACTTCATCAGAAGAGGAGATGGATCTATTAAGAAGGTAGTATGGTGTGATGTCCTGGTATTTGGATGACATACACAGAGTGGGATGTGAAATTCCTATACTACGATCGGTTATGCTTTGGTTGTCATACAGTGGTTTCTCCACATAGGACTTGGATATTATATTAGACATTCTGGTTACTAGATTTATGGTTTTAGATCTAGATTTGGATAGTTTCCCAATCAGGGTATTTAGACAGCATTCTAAAGGTATTTAGAATGGACGACTCCAGACATGGTAGTGTACTTGCTGGTGATGGAGTCACCCTCTCTAAAGATGTCTTACAAACTAAAGAGGAGAGGGATGTGCATGATTGGCAGATCACTTGCTTAGGCAATTGAGTCAATCATGAGATGTCAAGTACCACACCAGATGTTGTTATTGCACTAGATGCAATAAGTTGATATTAATCCTATCCTGGAGAAACGTTCGGAAGTAGTTTTAGAATATAAGTGGATGTTCTAGGGATATGATAACAACAGCCTCTTTTAGGAGACAGTTATCATTCCAGGGTTCTAAGATGACCTGGATGACAGAGTGGCTGTCAGAGTTATAGTTTTCCCTCTGACGAGGGGCAGTATTTTGGACAGGTGGTCCAAGCGGATACTGAGAGAGGCATGGCGCAGGATACTGATTGGTTTTAGTTGACGATACAGTCTAAGAAGTTTGGATTTGGAGTTCATTTATGAACTAGGTCCCATCAGATATCCAGACATATTCTAAGACAGGTATTGCTCATTTCGGGAGAAGGCTTTCTCCGCGAACTTGAGATAAAGAGAGACATAGAAAGAAACATCAGGGCGGATCCACTAGCTGAGGCTATTTCTTGAACGCAATAGTTTCGTAAACGGGCTTTGTGAGACTGATTAGTAGTGGAGTTGGGTGTTCGGTATCATACGAGCTGTGAGTATGCAACATCGCAATAATTAGCCTTGAGTGTAAGTGGGAGATTGTTGGATATAGTACCCTCAGAGTCAATTATTGGATCGCAAGTACGTGATTGCAATGATTGAGGGAGGACCTATACCGGTAGAACAGTCTTACTCGAGAGGTTTGTATACTATCTGTTTTGTCTTTATCATCGTGTACATGCTTTAGGTGACATTGTAGTTCACTATTACACGTTGATAGAGAATAGTATGCTACCATGGTTTTTCTTTATCATTGGATACTGCTTTAAGTGACCTTACAGGTTGCTATTGCACGCTGATAGAGCCCTTAGGATTCTTGCTTGACGACCAGTAGTATGATGGCGATCATATACGTGGGAGCTGGGGTCTATAAGCACATCCTTAAAAGGTCCCTAGTCGTGGGAGTTTCGAGACTGGGCATCGATACTCCATTAGTAGACTAGTGTATACAGTTGAGACCCCGACGAGCGGCGGTGGCCGGTCTCACAAGCCATTGGTGTCAGTTGGTTCACCTAAGATGTATACAGGTGCTCATTGGGTTATAAGTACACCGGACAGGACTCGCCGGGAACATGCTAGTTGGTATTATACCTGACGTCAGATAGCAGTTCCCTGGTGACATGTATACAGGTTAGTTCATTGACCTGAGTGTAAGTGCACGGCGGCGCCCCGGCCGTCTGAACGAGGCCAAAATGCGGAATATAAAACTTTTCTATAAACTAGAACCGGCACTACCGGGCACAAAAATCCCGGATCGGGCCATTAATCTAATCCTAGCTAACTAGAGAAGGGGTAGAGAGATATACCGAGCGATCCATGTCCTTCGGTCTTCTCGTCGTCGTCCCGATCTCCCCGCGGAATCTCCGGTCTTCAACTCCTCGCCGGAACAGGCACCACATCGCCGGGTTCTTTTATGGGCTCCCACCTCCGGACCGAGGCAACTCGGGCACGAAGTTGGCGAGCCGACGTGCCCAAGAGTTGCTGTAGAATAGTGTAGAGAGCTATGTGTCTCATGGGGTTTATGGAAGTTGCCCTTTTGTGGAGGAAATGAGATATGAACCTTTTGTGAATGAACTTGGGAATTTTGCAGCATCAAAAGAGCAAAAATTCCCACATATAAATTTTGGACAACCCACTAGAGAAGTGGCCGGCCATGGCTCATGGAGAGAATCAGAGGGGAGAGTATGAATGAGGTGAGCCAATAATCAAAGAGAGAGAAAAGGGTTATCATCACAAACAAATCCAACACTCCCCCATCATAACCAACCATCATCATCAAGCATGATGACTCCAAAAGTAAACCATGATGAATAAGAAAGTCAAGCAATGATTATCCAAGAAAAGTCAAATGAGGGTGCAACCATCATGACACAACAAAATGCAAAGACAACCCTCCAAAATGCTTATTTGCAAAAATGCAAATAAGCCCTCCTCCACCAATTTTCGGCCAATGAAAGATACAAAGAAAAATGGCCGAAACGGAAAGCAAACTGGCAACTTCAGAAAACTGATCCCGTAATAAATTACAGGAAAACCCCGCTACTGTATATACATACCCGTATTTGTATTCCGACCGAATACAAATGCAAAGAGACAAAATCTACACTGTACAATATTAGGATCCGGCTTAAACCAAAGCCCTCTAGTATTTTCCGTCCAATCATGATCCGTGCAATACCGCACATATCTGATCGAACCCTGCCATATCTCCATACGGCCTCTACAGCGTTTCGCCCGAAACTTGAGAAACTGGTCTGTGGGGGACTCTAAAGACTCGTTAATACTTTGGTTGTGGATTTAACCACTAGCACGTCAGAGGTATTAGCCTATACGTAACGGGCTACCAGGTATTGACCAAAAGGGACGTCGATGAGCGAACTCATCCAGACACCCTACTGAGCCTGTCAGTGACAATATCCATACAGTCTGGTCCGTTCGTCTATAAGCATCGCATGGCGGGCCTAGGGGGTTGGTAAAAGTCAGACCCCCAAAAGCGGTACAAGTCGTGTCGGAGTGTAGCCCAGAACACCCTGAGATACTACTGGAATACCTACCAGTAAATCTCCTGCCTTGGCCAAGGACTTTTCATGTACTGGCTCTCCTAGACACATCGCGACCTCACCCCCAATACCGGGAGAGACGAACCCCTGCAGATCCGGTCACTGCCTCCATGTGGCTCGGGACTGTACCCAACTAAAACCTGTTTGCACGTCTCCTTTGAGCGTGGTAGGGTAGTAATCAAAGCACAGTGGGAACTCACACGAGACAAATGACGATCTCAGGTCGATGAAGTAACCTGTACACATGTCACCAGGAAACTGCTATCTGACGTCAGGTATAATACCAACTAGCAGGTTCCCGGCGAGTCCTGTCCGGTGTACTCATAACCCAATGAGCACCTGTATATATCTTAGGTGAACCAACTGACACCAGTGGCTTGTGAGACCGGCCACCGCCCCTCGTCGGGGTCTCGACTGTATACACTAATCTACTCTGGAGTATCGATGCCCTGTCTCGAAACTCCCACGACTAGGGACCTTTTAAGGATGTGCTTATAGACCCAGCTCCCACGTATATGTGATCGCCCTCATACTGCTGGTAGTCAAGCAAGAATCTTAGGGGCTCTATCAACGCGCAATAGTGACCTGTAAGGTCACCTAAAGCAGTACACGATGATAAAGATTAACCAGATAGCATACTATCATCTTGAGTAAGACTGTCCTACTGGGACAGGTCCTCCCTCAATCATTGCAATCACGTGCCTGTGATCCAATAATTGACTCTGAGGGCACTATCTCCAACAATCTCCCACTTGTACTCAAGGCTAATTATTGCGATGTCGCATACTCACAGCCCGTGTGATACCGAACAACCAACTCCTCTACTAGTCAGTCTCACAAAGTTCGTTTGCGAGACTATTGCGTTCAAGGAATAGCCTCAGTGAGTGGATCCGCTGTGATGTTTCTTTCTATGTCTCTCTATATCTCAAGTTCGCGGAGAAACCCATCTCCCGAAATGAGCAATACCTGTCTTAGAATATGTCTGGATGTCTGATGGGACCTAGTTCATAAATGAACTCCAAATCCAAACTTCTTAGACTGTATCGTCAACTGAAACCAATCAGTATCCTGCGCCATGTCTCCCTCAGTATCTACCTGGACCACCAGTCCAAATACTACCCCTCGTCAGAGGGAAAACTATAACTCTAACAATCACTCTGTCATCCAGGTCAGCTTGGAAGCCTAGAATGATAACCGTCTCCCAAAAGAGGCTGCCGTTATCAAATCCCTAGAACATCCACTTATGTTCTAAAACTGCTTCCGATTGTTTCTCCATGATTGGATTAATAATATCCTATCTGGAGAAACCACTGTGCGACAACCAAAGTATAACCGATCGTAGTATAGGAATTTCACTTCCTACTCTGTGTATGTCATCCAAATACCAGGACATCACACCCTACTACCTTCTTAACAGATCCATCCCCTATTCTGATGAAGTCAAACCTATGACTGTTACATCAGAAATAGATGATCCATCTCCGCTATATCTGCTTTAGTCTATAAGTAGACATAAGCCACTTGTCCACCAAGCTTCCGCTGCTCCCACTGACTATGACAACCCTCTGGCAGAGTCATATAGACGTACACTTCTAAAGCTAGTTTAGAATGACGCTATACTCATCCTCCTGCCGGGTCTCACAGTCTGGAGCAACAGCAATGGAAAGTCTGGGTAAACAAGAGCCTCCCTGTCACCGTCCTTGAGGCTACCGGAGTACCTCTCGGGTGCCTGAGGTTACCCATCATATCTGCGGAGTGGCCAATGGAATGTCAAACCAGATTGAATTTTTAGGTTCTTATCAAATCTTCAGTAATCGTTTGCGGTTCTGGAATCACTTCCAGTTCTACCATACTCCCACTACTGTTTTCTGAAAAAAATCCATTTTTATTAAAACTGTGGTGAGTCAAGAACAATATCACTATTGATCTTCCAAATGGTAGAAAGTCAACCGTCGTCATAGCCCAAGTCAACCCACAAACAGCCATTACAGAAACGTGCCTTGAGTTATCCAGAGTCTGGTTTTAAGTATAAGCCGGACAACTCCCCGTGCCTTAACAATGTCAAGATATGAACTGTTCTATATCCAATATAGAAACAGAGGCACTGATTTAATTGAACCAGATTCAAATCATGTAGCTGTCTCCAGTGCATGTCAACTAAATGGAAGGAGGCCGATCAGTGTTACTCAACATAGGAGTGCTTCCAATTATGAGTAACCTGAAAGAGAAGCAAGTTCTCTTAATCATTACTATCAACTGAATACCATGCACACGTATCTACATCTTCGATCACCTTGAAGAATCCCGATACTTGCAACACCTGGTTCTCTAATTTATTCTTATATCTATAACTTCTCAAAATTCGGACCCTGTGTTTCTACGAAACACCTGTCTAAAAACTAGAGAAGTCATAAGTAAACCGAATATAGTACGAGAACCAACCCCTCTGTCCTCATGGACGCTGGACAACATACAATACTCTGTATAAGTCCCTTGAGTCTAATAACTCATTCCCTGTGCGTCTTAAGTTGAAAACTGTACTTATGGTTAAGAAGAATTACACCGCTGTTTAATGCTCTTTACCTAACCATCCACTGATATAGGTAAATGTCATAGACATAATTTCAAAAAGGTATATCTCACTCTATTAAAATAGACGTACAGATATATCAATTTGAAATTGGTGCATAACAGCGGATATTCAAAACCAAATATTTGCCGTCCGGCAAACAACCCAGGTGATTTCCTCAAATATCACCAATTACAACGAATTCCGATATAATGAGGATGATCACCTAATTCTCAATAACTTACTCCCACTCATCATCTGTAAAACCATATAGATGTGAGAATCATACCTGGTAAATACATACCCTGGAGCAAGTGTCTAATTGGGAAATCAGTTTTCCTTTAACAGTACACAGTGAAACTGAAACATTGAAATGTTTCGATGGGGTATCCAGGTATTCCTAGTAATGCCTCTTCCATTATCAGATTCACAACTGCAACCGTATATTTCTATACCATCTCTCCACATCCCTTCATATGTCTTTAGTCATTACCTTCTGTACACCCCTTTAGGCCAAATGGTTTTCTTTCTTCCCTACCGCTCGGCACCAGCCTATGGTTTGGAAGAAGACTATCCAATAAGCATAATGGGTGTACTGTCCTAATCCTAGGAGCACTCACAATGCGAGAGAAGGTGAAGATAAAAGACAACCGAATAAACCTTATTTCTATTTCTCCTGAACCAGAATCCATCCCCGAACTGGAACAAGTTCCTTTCGAGTTCGTATATAACCATACGATGGAGTATCCAATAAACTGTGGATCTTCATAGTGATACGGAGTGCCCTGGAGAAATACAAAGGTGAAATGGGAGTGGCAATGAAATACTTGGTTTGGTCGTGAATAGCAGTCGCAATTTACTTTGCCCTCTTACTAATCCCTTTATTTGTCTTAACTTAATACCTTCTGTACACCATCGTTATGCTAATTGGTTTTCTTCATTCCCCACCGTTCGGCACCAGCCTAAGGTTTGGAAGAAGACTATCCAATTTGCGTAATAGGTGTACTATCTCCTAAACCAAGGAGTACTCGCAACCTGAGAGAAGGTAAAAGGAAAAGACAACTGAATAGTCCTATTCGTTTTCTCCAAAACCGGAAACCAACCTCGAATAAATTCCTTCGAGTTCGTATATAACCATACGATGGTTTTATCCAATGGAAGTGGACGTTCGTAGTAATACGGGGTGTCCTGGAGAAAAGGGTAAAATGTAGGAGTGGCAATGAGGTTTGCAACTCTGACAATCCAAAAGCCAGTGTTTAAGAAGGTTCGGTTAATTTTGGTTACTGAGTCATAGTCTTAAGGTCGAGTCATTGGTCGCTGCCAAAGAGAGAGAGAAAAGAAACACTCAGCGTGCACTCTAACCTAGATCAGAATGGTTACCAATTTATCTAATCAGGAAACCTCCCACTGTACCGTCAAATTCTCCTCCAAACCTGAAAGAAGAATTAGTCGGGATCACCCGAGGAGTAAACCAACTCATCAGTGGGAATCGGGATCCAACTATCTTCGCATGATAACGTGACGGAATCCGCTCACGTTATCACACTCCAGAAGGTATGCGCATATCTGGCAAGTTTCAGTTTCTTTAGAAACTCCCGATGTGATTTTTATCCCATGCTCTTATGACCTTGACTTTGGCCAACATATCATAAGTCACATGTCAAGTTCTACCCGTCATTCTCCAGGTTAATTTGAACCCACCCGTACATACCCTTGATTTTGGCCAAAATAGTAGTACGACTGTTCCAAACCAACGCATCTATCTATACAGCATATGAATACCCAATAGCTACCAATCACTGTGCTTTGACTTTGGCCAACATACACAGCTTAAATACTTATTGACTATTCATATGAAACGACGGAGGGCTACAAATGGTTTCTGGCGAAAACCTTTAACGTAATGAACTTGATATCGTTGAAGGAACCAGATAGCTTTATAAAAATATAGTGACGAAAACCTTTGCTAAAGAGGTCACTCCCGGTGAAGGGATCTCGGCTCTTTCCCCGTAGAATGAGGTGCAGGATATTCCAACTGAATACCACGATGCAAAGCAAATATAAACGACTATAGTGAAGTTATTGCGCTGACGCAAACTTCTGTCCAAGGGGTCACTCCCGGTGAAGGGATCTCGGCCCTTGCCTCGTCGACTGAGGAGCAGGATATTCCAACTGAATACCACTGTGCAAAACAAAAGTGAACGTCTTTGCAATAACAGCTTTTTGAAAAAAGTTCCAACAACATCAGAATAGGTTTGTTTAGCTTGCATTGATCCGAATCAACACAGTCCCATCAATTGATCACACCAATAAAGAACGAAAATAATGATGTACGTATATACCATCCGCATTCGCCACTGGGTCCCGTCATTACCCGTTAGGTTACTTAACTAACGACAGAGCGGGGACTGGACTAGCGCGGATGCAAAACATATACAACATCTACTAGTATATATATCAATATATAATATTCGCTCAAGGCGTGATAAAATGCAACATCACAGAAATGTAACCAGCATCATAGAACAATACAGATATTTGGGATCCCCGGGTTTCATAGAGCCGCTACTGAAACCCTACGTTCCACTGGTCGTGTGGATAGCCTGTGCAATGAAATCCTAGACCCCTACGGGCGCGGAAAGTTACCCGCCAAAACCAGAAGCGAGGAAGCCCCCCCCTTCAGCAACGTGAATGGACCACCCAGCACTTCACGAAATCCGGTAACTTGGGCACCCCTCCTTGGGTCAACCTGTACCCCTTACGAGTGCGGCGAATAGCCCGCCAATTCTAGAGTGAAGCCCCCTCCGTTTCAACGCCATGAGATGCGGGCCCGTTGCCATCTAGAACCCGGCTATCCATGCACCCCATCTTGGGGTAATCCTAATACAAAAAGTAAAATATACATACAACGGGTACATCGACCTCATCCCGGTCGTGCCCCAAAAGAATAATATACAAACAGGCAGTGACGAAAGTCCACATGTCGGACGCTCGTCCCGCAATATCAAATGTACATATAAAACAAAACTGTACTAACATTGCATCCAGGCTATCCCCCACGACCAATCCGCAACATCACAGCACAACACAGAACATCAACGTGAATGTCACGTTCGCAAATCCGTCTAAAAGGGCTATAGCAGTTAGACAGGATTTACCGATCAAATGACATTCACGGTCGCAGATATAATGTAAATACTGTGAACTAATATGTTTAAAATATTCGATCGATCAAATTTACCCAAGTGGGCCCCAAGCACTACTGTGGCACATAAAGAAATTCGGGGCTTAAACAGAATATTCCAAAACCCCAATTTCCCTGTAAAAAGATCACTGTGCAAAAATGGTGCAGTGAAGGCACTGTACTGCGGCGGAACCGCGGCGCAAATGGGGTTTTGGCCGCGATTCCGCGGTGGGTCTACAGTGTCAGACTACCATTTTTTGACAGACGTCTTAAAATTGCCTAAACATTATTCTGCAACAACTTGAAAAATTTTTGGAGCCCAAAAAATTTCGACAGAGAACTGATACAATGAAATTGTGGTTTTTTGGAATTTTGTTCGATTGAAAATCTAAACACATTAGACCAAGCTAGACTAGGTTAATGGCGTGGCTCTGATACTAGTGTAAGTGCACGGCGGCGCCCCGGCCGTCTGAACGAGGCCAAAATGCGGAATATAAAACTTTTCTATAAACTAGAACCGGCACTATCGCGCACAAAAATCCGGGATCGGGCCATTAATCTAATCCTAGATAACTAGAGAAGGGGTAGAGAGATATACCGAGCGATCCGTGTCCTTCGGTCTTCTCGTCGTCGTCCCGATCTCCCCGCGGAATCTCCGGTCTTCAACTCCTCGCCGGAACAGGCACCACATCGCCGGGTTCTTTTACGGGCTCCCACCTCTGGACCGAGGCAACTCGGGCACGAAGTTGGCGAGCCGACGTGCCCAAGAGTTGCTGTAGAATAGTGTAGAGAGCTATGTGTCTCATGGGGTTTATGGAAGTTGCCATTTTGTGGAGGAAATGAGATATGAACCTTTTGTGAATGAACTTGGGAATTTTGCAGCATCAAAAGAGCAAAAATTCCCACATATAAATTTTGGACAGCCCACTAGAGAAGTGGCCGGCCATGGCTCATGGAGAGAATCAGAGGGGAGAGTATGAATGAGGTGAGCCAATAATCAAAGAGAGAGAAAAGGGTTATCATCATAAACAAATCCAACACTCCCCCATCATAACCAACCATCATCATCAAGCATGATGACTCCAAAAGTAAACCATGATGAATAAGAAAGTCAAGCAATGATTATCCAAGGAAAGTCAAATGAGGTGCAACCATCATGACACAACAAAATGCAAAGACAACCCTCCAAAATGCTTATTTGCAAAAATGCAAATAAGCCCTCCTCCACCAATCTTCGGCCAATGAAGGATACAAAGAAAAATGGCCGAAACGGAAAGCAAACTGGCAACTTCAGAAAACTGATCCCGTAATAAATTACAGGAAAACCCCGCTACTGTATATACATACCCGCATTTGTATTCCGACCGAATACAAATGCAAAGAGACAAAATTTACACTGTACAATACTAGGATCCGGCTTAAACCAAAGCCCGCTAGTATTTTCCGTCCAATCATGATCCGTGCAATACCGCACATATCTGATCGAACCCTGCCATATCTCCATACGGCCTCAACAGCGTTTTGCCCGAAACTTAAGAAATTGGTCTGTGGGGGACTCTAAAGACTTGTCAATACTTTGGTTGTGGATTTAACCACTAGCACGTCAGAGGTATTAGCCTATACGTAACGGGCTACCAGGTATTGACCAAAAGGGACGTCGATGAGCGAACTCATCCTGACACCCTACTGAGCCTGTCAGTGACAATATCCGTACAGTCCGGTCCGTTCCTCTATGAGCATCGCATGGCGGGCCTAGGGGGTTGGTAAAAGTCAGACCCCCAAAAGCGGTACAAGTCGTGTCGGAGTGTAGCCCAGAACACCCTGAGATACTACTGGATACCTACCAGTAAATCTCCTGCCATGGCCAAGGACTTTTCATGTACTGGCTCTCCTAGACACAGCGCGACCTCACCCCCAATACCGGGAGAGACGAACCCCTGCAGATCCGCTCACTGCCTCCATGTGGCTCGGGACTGTACCCAACTAAAACCTGTTTGCACGTCTCCTTTGAGCGTGGTAGAGTAGTAATCAAAGCACAGTGGGAACTCACACGAGACAAATGACGATCTCAGGTCGATGAACTAACCTGTACACATGTCACCAGGGAACTGCTATCTGACGTCAGGTATAATACCAACTAGCAGGTTCCCGGCGAGTCCTGTCCGGTGTACTCATAACCCAATGAGCACCTGTATACATCTTAGGTGAACCAACTGACACCAGTGGCTTGTGAGACCGGCCACCGCCCCTCGTCGGGATCTCGACTGTATACACTAGTCTACTCTGGAGTATCGATGCCCTGTCTCGAAACTCTCACGACTAGGGACCTTTTAAGGATGTGCTTATAGACCCCAGCTCCCACGTATATGATCGCCCTCATACTGTTGGTAGTCAAGCAAGAATCCTAGGGGCTCTATCAACGCGCAATAGTGACCTGTAAGGTTACCTAAAGCAGTACACGATGATAAAGATAAACCAGATAGCATACTATCATCTTGAGTAAGACTATCCTACTGGGACAGGTCCTCCCTCAATCATTGCAATCACGTGTCTGTGATCCAATAATTGACTCTGAAGGCACTATCTCCAACACTGAGATCGTCATTTGTCTCGTGTGAGTTCCCACTGTGCTTTGATTACTACCCTACCACGGCTCAAAAGAGTCGTGCAAACAGGTTTTAGTTGGGTACAGTCCCGAGCCACATGGAGGCAATGAGCGGAGCGGCAGGGGCTCGTCTCTCCCGGTATTGGGGGTGAGGTCGCGCTGTGTCTAGGAAAGCCATTACACCAAGTCGTTGGCCAAGGCAGGAGATTTACTGGTAGGTATTCCAGTAGTATCTCAGGGTGTTCTGGGCTACACTCCGACACGACTTGTACCGCTTTTGGGGGTCTGACTTTTACCAACCCCCTAGGCCCGACATGCGATGCTCATAGACGAATGGACCGGACTGTACAGATATTGTCACTGACAGGCTCAGTAGGGTGTTAGGATGAGTTCGCTCATCGACCTCCCTTTTGGTCAATACCTGGTAGCCCGTTACGTACGGCTAATACCTCTGACGTGCTAGTGGTTAAATCCACAGCCAAAGTATTGACGAGTTTTTAGAGTCCCCCACAGACAGTTTCTCAAGTTTCGGGCGAAACGTTGTACAGGCCGTATGATATATAGCAGGGTTCGATCTTATACGTACGGTATTGCACAGATTATGATCGGACGGATCATACTAGTGGGCTTTGGTTTAAACCGGATCCTAGTATTAGATTTTTTGGATTACTTTAGTCTCATCGCATTCGCATTCAGTCGGAATGCGGATGCAGGTATATTTATACAGGTGAGGGGTATCCTTGTGATCCGTCACGAGTTTACTTTAGATGTTGCCGTATCTTTTTATTGTTGTAAACATTTGGATTAATGTTTGTTA
Source organism: Agapanthus africanus (assembly GCA_030015575.1). Lineage (NCBI taxonomy): Eukaryota > Viridiplantae > Streptophyta > Magnoliopsida > Asparagales > Amaryllidaceae > Agapanthus > Agapanthus africanus. The sequence goes on from CM057337.1 coordinate 504,805,682, forward strand.
TTGGAAATAATGAGCTAGAATTTCATCATGAGATGCATTAAATGTGACATGGACTTCATTAGTGACTCATGGTCTCTTTTTATGTGCTAATGTCATATTATATGATGGATTGGTGATGATTTGATAAGAAGAGAGAGAGAGAGGGGCTGCCATGAGGGGTTAGCTCTCATATTATTCTACTCACTCTCTCTCATTTTTATCACAAGAATAGAAAAAGAAAAGAAAAGCTCTCTTCTCCTTCTTCTTCCTCTAGCTCATAGCTTCCATTAATGGCAACACCTTCAACCTCCATCCAAGCAATGGATGCAAGAGACAAAGTGATCACAAACATTCTCTACAACACCTTGGACACGTCGGCTAGCACACTTCGTGCCCGAGTTGCTTCGGATGAAGCGGAGCCCGTAAAAAGACTCGTAGATGTGGTGCCCTTTCCGACGAGGAGATCGAGACCGGAGATGCCGCGAGGAGCTTGGGATGGTGGCCGAAGACCGAAGGACACGGATCGATCGGTATAGCTTTCTATCCCTTCTCTAGATAGCTAGTTGTAGGTTAATGATTCGATCCGGGTTTTAAGCATACGATAGCGCCGGTTTTCTAGTTTGAAAAAGTTTTCGTTTCCGCATTTTGGCCTCGGAAAGACGGCCGGGGCGCTACCGTAGTCTTACATCATACGGGACCAGTAACGTATACGCTAGTCTACTCTGGAAATATCGATGCCTCGTCTCGATACACTCATGACTAGGAACATTTTAAGGATATTCTTATAAACTACACATGTCCCACTAGTATGATCCGCATCATAATCTCAGTAGTTAAGCAAATATCCTAAGGGCTTTATCAACATGTACTAAATGAATAAGAAGCATGATCAAATGAACATGTCAAGATAAAGTACAACCATATAGCATACTATCATGTCGAGCAAGAATGTCCCCTGAATACACACACACACACATACCGGTACATACACTATCATACAATGGTCTGTAGGGCATACATATATAAAACAATCTCCCACTTGCACTAAGGCCAATTATTGGCGTATCTCATACCCAACATCTTAAAAAGTCACTCATGCTGCGGCAGAGGGAGGGCCTTGGTGAGTGGATCCGCGGTGTTATCTTTTGTATCTACTCTCTGAATCACGATCTCGCGGCGATCAACTATCTCCCGGATCAGATGATATCGCCTGAGGATGTGTCTGGATCGTTGATGGGACCTGGGCTCTTTGGCTAATGCCATAGCCCCATTATTATCACAATACAATGGTATTGGATCAATAATGGTTAGAACTACTCCTAGCTCCGAGATGAACTTCCTCATCCAGAAGGCTTCCTTGGCAGCATCATTTGCAGCAATATACTCAGCTTCCATCGTGGAGTCTGCAACGGTATCCTATTTGGAACTCGTCCAACATACCGCCCCTCCATTGAGGGTAAAGACAAACCTTGAGATAGATTTGTTGTTATCCTTATCACTCTAGAAGCTCGAATCGGTAAAGGCCTCCATCTAGAGATCTCCGTTACCATACACCAAGAACATTTCTTTAGTCCTTCGCAAGTACTTAAGAATGTTCTTCACAGCTGTCCAGTGATTCTCCCCTGGGTTGGATTGATACCTGCTTACTACACCCAGTGCATAAGCTACATCAGGGCGTGTACATAACATCACATACATTATAGATCCTACAGCAGAAGCGTAGGGTATAATGCTCATGCGAGCTCTCTCTTCATCAGTCTTTAGGCAAAAGTCCTTGGAGAGAGTGACTCCATGACTAGCGGGTATGGCACCCCACTTGGAGTCTTCCATACTAAACCTCTTTAGGATGGCGTTAATGAACCTAGTTTGGGACAATCCTAACAACCTTTTAGATCTATCCCTATAGATCTTTATGCCCAATATATATGAGGTATCACCCAGGTCCTTCATGGAGAACCTCTGTGATAAGAACAGTTTGACCGATTGTAGCATAGGAACATCGTTTCCTATCAGAAGAATGTCATCCATGTACAATACGAGGAATGTGACAGTACTTCCTGCAATCTTCTTATAAACACAAGGTTCATCTGGATTTTTGACGAAATCAAACTCTTTGATAACATCATCAAAACAGATGTTCCAACTCTGTGATGCTTTCTTTAATCCATAGATGGATTTAAGCAACCTACATGCTTTCCCGCGGCTCCTACTATCAATGAAGCCCTCTGGATAATCCATATAAACGCTTTCTTCTAAATCACCATTTAGAAAAGCAGTTTTAACGTCCATCTGCCAGATTTCATCGTCGTAGTGAGCAGCAATAACAAGTAGGATCCGAATGGATTTAAGCATGACTACAGGAGAAAAGGTTTCGTCATAGTCCAGTCCTGGTCTTTGGCAAAATCCTTTCGCCACAAGCCTTGCTTTATAGGTCTCCACCTACCTATCTACACCGATCTTTCTCTTAAAGATCCATTTGCACCCTACGGGTTTTACCCCAGAGGGTACAACACCCAAAGTCCATACTTTGTTGGTGTACATGGACTCCATTTCGGATCTCATGGCATCCGGCCACTTCACAGAGTCACCACTCGTGATAGCTTGCTGAAAATTGGTTGGGTCATCATCATCCATGATGCAGTCTTCTCCATCACCATCAATAAGAAAACCGTAGTATCTCTCCGGTGGGCGAGAAGTCCTACCAGATTTTCGGAGTGGCTGAGGTTCATATGTTTCTGTTGCAACATCAGGTTCAACCAAGTCGTCATTTGTAACTTGTGTTTCTAGAACCTCTTCTAGATCTACCACATTGCCATCTATATCATTTGGAAAAATCTCATTTTCTAAAAATGTGGCCTGTTGAGAAACAAACACCTTTTGTTCCTCCTTGTGGTAGAACAGATATCCAAATGAATGTTTTGGATATCCTACAAATATACATTTGACTGATCGTGTCTTGAGTTTTTCTGGATTCTGCTTTTTGACAAAAGCCGGACAACCCCAAATCTTAACTCCTTTAAGAGATGGTCTCTTCCCATACTATATTTCATATGGAGTAGTAGACACGGTCTTGGTTGGAACTTTGTTATACAAAAAGGCTACAGTCTTCAATGCATGCCCCCAAAAGGAGAGAGGAAACTCAGTATCACTCATCATGGATCGTACCATATCCAATAGGGTGCGATTCTGCCACTCTGACACACCGTTGTTCTGTGATGTTTAAGGGGAGTGAGCTTAGAGAGAATCCCATCCTCTTTTAGGAAGTTTGAAAACTCTGTACTAAGATACTCTCCACCTCAATCTGATCGAAGTATTTTGATGCTCATTCCAGTTTGTTTTTCTACTTCAAGTTTGTACTCCTTGAATTTCTCGAAAGCTTCAGACTTATGCTTTAATAAAAACACATGACCGAATCTCGAGAAATCATCAGTAAAAGTTATGAAGTTAGAAAAACTGTCTCTCGCATGTGTAGACATTGGCCCACATACATCACTATGTATGAGGCCCAAGAGCTCTGTAGCTCTTTCTCCGTGTCCAGTAAATGGAGTTTTGGTCATTTTCCCTTTGATACAAGACTGATAAATTGTTTAAGATTTATACTCAAAAGGATTTAAATATCCATCTTTATGAAGCTTGTTTAGTCTTGTTTCATTAATATGACCAAGTCTACAATGCCAAAGAAAAGCTTCATTTATATCTGAAAATTTCCTTTTATTTGTGTGTTGTATGTTGAAAACTGTGTGTTGATTTATGACGTATATCCCGTTATTAAGTATACCAGAACCAATCAACTCTTGATTTAGTTTAATGTTCATAACATTGTGCTGCAGTAAAAAATGATATTCTTCATTGTCTAACAAAAAAACGGATATTATATTACAAAGCATGTTAGGTACAAAATAACACGGGTTCAAAACCAATATACAACCCAGCGGCAACCCTAGGTGATACTCTCCCACTAAAACTATATGTACATTGGAACCATTTCCAACTCGGAGAGTGTGATCACCGGTCTTCAAAACTCTACTATTTCTTAAGCCCTGCACAGAATAGCAGATATGAGAACCCGAACCGGTATCCAATACTCAAGAAGTAGAGTTTATAGAAAAACAGTTTTCAGTCACAAACACACCTGAAGCAGAAGCATCACCATACTTCTTCTTGTTGAGATCAGCAATATACACGACACCCTCTGCTTCCAATGCCCCGTCTTCTTGCAATAGAAACATTCTCCTTTTCCCGACTTGTCAACCATGGATTTGTCTTTTCCTTGTGCCTTCTTGATTCCACCTCTCGGTTTGGTGGATTTCTTCTTATTCTTTCCCTTGGCCTTGGTTTTTGGGACGGAAGAGGAAGATTGTCCAACAAGCATAGAAAGAGACTTCGCTTTAAGCATGCTCTCCGCATTTCTCAACATATTGAGAAGTTGGAGTAGTGACTTCTCCATGTTATGCATGTTGAAGTTCACTATGAATGGAGCAAAGATAGAGGGAAGAGACTGTAGAACAATATCAGTATATTGCTCGTTATCGTTGTCCATCTGAGATCCTCAAGCTCTTCAATAAGAGCTATCATCTTCAAAACGTGGTCATCTACAGGTGTGCTTGGAGCCATCCGCATCTGAAACAGCTTTCGAGATGCATCGTATCTCAGGGTCCGAGATTGCGCCCCATACAACTCTTTTGTATGGAGAAAGATGGATTGAACATCCATCTGCTCGTGCTGATTTTGATGTGTATTGTCCATCGATGCAAGCGCGAGGCATTTGGCAGTAGCACAGTCAATATCCCACGTTTTGCGGATCTCTTTATCCGCAACAGAAGATTCAGGGCCTGGGGTGGGCGGGGTTGAGGCAGTGAGGACATATGATACTTTATCATATGTGAGAAATGTTAATGTTCCTCAACCAGACTTTATAGTTCGGTCCGGTAAGCTTATTTTTCTCTAACAGTAGCTTAAGTCCAGTCATGGTTATCTGCTATTAGGAGAGAGAAAAGAATACACTCAGCGAAAGCTCTTGCAAAGATCAGATTGGTTATTTATCTTATCTAATCGATGTCTCCCACTGCTTTTATCAAATTTTCCTTCAAACCTTAAAAGGAAAAAATTAGCCAGGATTAATTACATTCTACAACTTCGCTAACCGTTCAGCCATGCCAGTGCCTGTACTTCTGAGGGAGGTTCCCCATGGACCTAATTAGAATAAACCTCATTTTTCCAGAGGCGTAGCCCCATTGACACCTTTCTAGACACCTAATGGGTTAGATAATTGTAAAGTACAAAACTTTCCCGGGAGCAACTATTGCTCACAGTGGGATTGGGATCCTACTATCACATAGAAGGTATGCAATCTCATTGCAAATTTCAACTCTTGAAACTCTCGTTAAAGTTTTTACCCCTAGCACTCATGACCTTGGCTACAGTCAATATATCATAAGCACCAGTCAAGTTCTACCCGTCATTTCATGATTAATTAGACCCACCCACATGACCTTGGCTAATTAATCGCATCATATGCTATGTAGGAAGACATCACTTAGCTACCGTACACTACGCCTTGGCTATAGTCAACATACGTAGCACGAATACTAAGTACTCTACTTCCTAAAATGACGGAGGGCCGCGAATAGTTTTTAAGAAAACCTTTAACTCTTTGAACTTGATATCGTTGTAGAATCCAATGGTTTTTAAGAGGAGTGGTTTAAGCTCCGCAATTTGAAAACTTACTTTTGCATAAAAAGCCGAGTAGGTTTCAAATCTGATTCTACAACATCTTTTTAGGTTCCTTTTTGTTTACATTAATCTTATTAATGTAGTCCCATCATTTAAGTCCTTAAGACATTACAGAAAAGAAACAAAAATAGAATGTACGCTTATGCCATCCCCATTAGCCACAATGTCCCGTTATGTACCGTTAGGTTACTTAACCAATGACATAGCGAGGTGGGGCTAGCGCGGATGCAAAACATAAGCAACGTTTATTATATATCATATATATAATATATCATTCGGCTCAGCATACAAAGTGATCACATCACAGAATATCAACAGCGGAAGCACATATATGAAAATACAGGATATACTAGGAGGTTCGTATTTTCTATTTAGCCAACAATAGAAAATACGGATTCCACGGCCGCGATGAATAACCAAGCCCACACCCCTAGACCCCTACGAGAGCGGCAAGTGACCCTACCAATTCTAGAGTTTAGGAGACCCGGTTTTGAATCCTCAAGATGGCCTCCCACTGACCCTAGAACCCGGTCACTTGTGCTCTCCACCTTGGGTCTATCCTAATACGGAAAAGTAAATAATATACAACAATGGTGACATCATACTCAACCCAGAAGTGCCCCAATAAAAGAATATTACATACAATTAATTTTACATGAATGAAAAGAAAAACTCTCATCTCACGTAAAACCCCCGGCCATTCATTCACGATGATCCTGCATATCATACCTCAGCAACATATAATATCACATATCATCAACGTAAGTAAGTATGCGTACCCCAATTGTCGTTGATGTATAGTAATGAAACCGGCGATACACCACATACTACACTTACGGTCGCAAAAAAGAAAATGAAAAACTACAACAATTGGAATCAACACTGCCTTTAGACATCATAAACCCGGAATATCACATATTCTGGATTTCATGCCTAACGATGCAAATCTTACATTTGGGTCACAACTATGAAAACACCTTTTCAAAAGAAGTCAGGTAATTCAACAAGATTCCCGATTCTACCGATGCCAAAATATTAGTTTTACACGCAACTGATTACTTTTCACAAAACTAATTAGTGTAGATTCCAATTATTGTATCACATTCACGAATACTAGGCGATGTCAAACCATTCGATTGATTAATCGATTACCGAAACATTCACAGAGAAGCTTAACACTTGAGTAGTATTAAAAATGCCCAGAAACATGCCCTGGTATCTATTGGCCAACCGTAGAAGGGCCGACCCGTGCCTCATAAATGGCGCCGCGGAACCGCCGCCAAAAGCGTGTTTTGGCCGCGGTTCCGCGGTCATTTGATCGAGTTAGGGTATCGTTCTTTTAGAGGGTCCATGTAACTGCATGATTTTTTGATTATTTTTAATGTGAAAAATTCCAACATTTAGAAAAAATTCCAGAGAACAATTTCTCGGAGCAATCGATGTTCGTTCGAAGTTTTTAACGTCGTCTAGGTTACTCTAAAATTCTAGCTTGGCTCTGATACCACTGTAGGGATTCTCTAGCACCATCCTAGGGTTTGGGTTGCATCACACATGCTATAATAAAAATTTACGGGGTGCTAAACAATACCAACCATGAATCGAACTAGAAAATTAGGGTAACAACATATAGTATCATATACAAAGTAGTGTCTAACACTAAGAGGTAAGTAATACAACCTTTGTAGACCTCCTCTTTGTGACTCCTTAGATCGAGTAGGGTTTGAACCGGTTCGCTTGAATCCTTCCGAGTCCATGATGATCCACCACGAAGTCCCTTTGCTCAAGCTCCTAGCTTCACTTGATCTATGAAGAAGTGGAGCAAACAACCTACACTAATGAGTTAGACTAGTATAGATTGGTGATGTGGGTTTGGATCTCACTCAAAAACCTTTTCTTTTTATTTTCTTCTCACTTTAGAAACCATAGAGAGCTTGGAGGAAGAAGAAGATGAGATGGCTAAACTTGACTCAAGTTAGAATGATAATAATAAGAAACATAATCCCAAGTGAATGAAATTATGCCATGCTTAACTATGGTTACAAAATATCTAGATATTTAGTGACTTGAGTTTAAGCAAAACCATAGGCTAAAACCATGGGTAATGAAACCATGGTATTTTTCCCATTTTTGCTTTTATCAAATTATCAAAATACACAAATATGTAACCATGTGAGTCTTGTATTTCCACCACCAATGTATCATCAACCATGACACATGTATGCTTGCATGTGTGCATCCATATCAACATATACATACACTCACGCATGCATCATAAAGAAATAGGTTTTAATAAATGAGCTTATGGACTTTATATTAAATCAACACTTGATTTAATAACCCGGACATATCACATACGACCTGTCCAATATTAAACGCCCGATTACAATACGGTATCCAATACACGTATTTAATCGAGCTCCCACGCATATCTCATATGCACCGCACATATTTTCGCCTGAGCTAGGAGACCCCTTTGTGGGACTCTAAGACTCGTCAATATGCTAGCAGTAGGCAGTGATCTCATCGCATGCCCACAAACCGTCAGTGGCACAAAATGTACGTAACGGCTCCCAGGTATTGAGCGATCAAAAGAAACACAAGCGAACCTGTCAAAACTCCCGTCGAGCCAACTGGCAACACTTACCGTACAGTCTGGTCTCTTCGTCAATAGTGCTGCATATCAAGTCTAGGGATGGTTTCGTCGACCCTATTAACCCAATAAGTTATGCCAGTATATGGCTCATAATAGATCGAGAAATTACTGATAACACCTATCAGTAAATCTCAGCAGCCCTAGCCAGGGACTTCCTGTTATAGCCAATCGTACATAGTGCAACATCAACCCCCAATACCGGGAGAGACGAAATCCCTCATATCGCTCATTGCCTCCATGTGCCTCGGGACTTTACCTAAAATCCACCTGTTTACACGACTCAGTAGAGTCGTGGTAGGGTGGAGATCAAAGTACAGTGGGAAGACACAAGACTCTGACGATCTCGGGTCTACAGACTAACTTGTACCAGTGTCACCTGAGAACTGCTATCTGACGATAGATATAATACTACATAGGAGTTCTCGGTGAGTCCGTTCAGAGTACCCAGTCTCATTGAGAACATGTATACGGTCTTTGGTGTCACCACATCAATGGATATGGGATCATCCATCGCCCATCATATGGGACAAGTAACGTATACGCTAGTCTACTCTGGAAATATCGATGCCCCTTCTCGATACACCAACGACTAGGAACATTTTAAGGATATGCTTATAAACTATACATGTCCCACTAGTATGATCCGCATCATAATCTCAGGAGTCAAGCAAATATCCTAAGGGTTTTATTAACATGTACTAAATGAATAAGAAGCATGATCAAATGAACATGTCAAGATAAAGTACAAGCAGATTGCACACTATCATGTCGAGCAAGAATGTTCCTTGAATATATATATACACATACCGTTACATACACTATCATATAATGGTCTCTAGGGCATACATATATCCAACAGTTCTTTATGTCAACTCTCCTGACCTCGATCTCCCGGCGATCAACTATCTCCCGGATTAGGTGATACCGCCTCAGAATATGCCGGGATCGCTGATGGGACCTGGGTTCTTTGGCCAAAGCTACCTCTCCTTTGTTATCACAATAGAAAGGTATTGGATGCTCGATGGACGGAACCACACCATGTTCGGTTATGAACTTCTCCATCCAGACAGCCTTTTTGGCAGCATCGTTGGCAGCGATGTATTCAGCCTCCATCTTCGAGTCTGCTACAGTTTCCGCTTGGAACTCTTTCAGCAAACTGCCCCTCCATTGAGGGTGAAGACAAATCCCGAGACCGACTTAGAGTCGTCCTTATCACTCTGGAAGCTTGAATCGGTAAAGGACTCCGCTTGGAGATCACCGTTACCATACACCTATAACATTTCTTTAGTCCTTCTCAAGTACTTGAGAATGTTCTTCACAGCTGTCCAGTGATTCTCTCTTGGATCTGCTTGATACCTACTCACTACACTTAGTGAGTTTGCTACATCGGGTCTGGTACATAGCACCACGTACATTATAGAGCCTACTGCCGAAGCATAGGGTATCCCTTGGTTGCGAGCTCTCTCCAAATCAGTCTTGGGAGACATCTCTCTGGAGAGAGTGAGTCCTGAGATCATGGGTAAATTCCCACACTTGGAATCTTCCATACTAAACCTCTTTAGTATGGTGTCAATGTACCTGGATTGGGACAATCCCAGAATCCGTTTAGATCTATCCTTATAGATCTTAATCCCCAAGATGTAGGAGGCATCACCTAGATCTTTCATTGAGAATCTTTGTGATAAGAAGGGCTTGACCGAGTGCAGCATAGGAATATCATTTCCTATCAAGAGTATGTCATCCACGTACAATACGAGGAAGACAACCATACTCTCTGCCACCTTCTTGTATATACAAGGTTCATCTACGTTTTTGATAAAGTCAAACTCCTTGACTACCACACCAAAATAGATGTTCTAACTCCGCGATGACTGCTTTAACCTGTAGATGGATTAAAGCAGCTTGGACACCTTTCCACTGCTCCCACTGTCCACGAAGCCCTCTGGCTGAGTCATGTACACGCTCTCTTCTAAATCACCATTTAGAAAGGCGGCCATAACATCCATTTGCCTGATTTCGTAGTCATGGTATGAAACAATGGCAAGTAGGATACGGATGGACTTAAGCATAGCTACTGGAGAAAAGATTTCATCATAATCCACACCTGGTCGTTGACAAAAACCTTTTGCAACAAGTCTAGCTTTCAAAGTCTCGACTTTTCCATCTACACCAAGTTTTTTTTTGAAGATCCACTTGCTCCCGATGGGTTTTACCCCTTCACGAGCATCTTCCAAAGTCCATACTTTGTTGGCGTACATGGATTCCATCTTAGATCGCATTGGATCCAGCTATTTCACAGAGTCCCCACTCGTGATGGCCTGCTGATTGCACGCTCTCGGCGTGTCGGAGTTCAAAATTCTAAAGTTATAACCGCGATCAAGACGGTGTCGCTTCGCAGCTAGCCGGTTGAGCATGGGTCTATCCAGGGAGATGGTTGTATGTCCGTTCGAATCTTAGACGAGTCAATAAAGAATGTGTATGTTGTGTTCAATTCTATCCTAAGTGTTTGTATTTTATGTTCAAATAAACTTATTAAGGTTAAGGTCGGTTAATAGAGTTAGGATTAGTCTTGTGCTTGTCTTTTGCCATTCTTAAAACGATGTTGGGATAATCGAAAGTAGTGGGGATTAGGAGGACATAGGAATGGGATTTACGAGTTTAAGCGAGCTTTCCAACGCTAAATCCATTCCTAGTGCCCCTTGCCCGTCCGCTAAATACGCTTATCCCAACCCTCGGCCAAACACCTGCAACCATGTATCAAATTAAGTCGCAACTACATGTCACGTTGTAGTGCGCTTAAAGGACTTCTCAACTTAGGTCGCGGCTACATGTCACATATAGCGCGCCTAAGTGAGGGAGTTGCGTTTGTTTGGCCGGGGTTCATTTCAAGATGTTTGGCGAAGAGAAGCATAAGGGATTTTTCCGTCCCTCATACCACCTTTCTTAGCCTTAACAAGTGTGGAATTATTCACTCATTATAAGATAAAATAAAACAAAACAAGAAGGCAGAAAAGAAGGAAAAGGAAAAAAATACAGTTTTACAAGCTAACTCTTGGGTCCTCACCTAAGCAAGGAACTCCATCGAGTATCATCGCTTGGAAATAATACGGAAAAGAAGAAAAGAAAAGAGCAAGAAATAACAACTAATTAACGACAAGAAATAAAATTACACTAGAATTAAAATAACAATGCAAGAATTAAAAGATACAAGCTAAATAAAAAACCCTCATCTTCATTTCATCATTCACTCATTGCTCTCACTACATTTTAATGGAAGAAGACATGAAGAAGAAGAAGAAGAACTAAAACTAAGCTAAATCCTAACAAAAAGAAGCCTTCTTGGCTTGGCACAAAACTAGGCTATTTATAGGCTGCGTGCTGAAACCCTAAGGCAAGATTCTCTGCCCAAATGAAGTTACCAAACTACCCCAAAAATACGAGTCGACACTGAGTCAACTCGGCCGTGGATCCGCCGCCGAGTTGCCATATTAGCCGCGGATCCACCGATCTTTTGAGGAGTTGGCATGCCGTTTTTTGTGGGTTTTCTTGTGTTGCTTTTCTCTGTTGTTCTACATGTTCCAAATTGCAAATTACTTCCACAATTTCTTCAGATCTGCAATAGTCCAAAATGGCTTCAAAAATAATTCTTTGGACCTTATCTCCGTCGAGCTCCGTGCACCCATTGATTCTTGTGCTGCCCCTCTTGTGCTCTATGCATGTCTAAGACACGAATGACCACTGTCATTTGTCTTGTCTCATGAACTGGTACGCGGTACTAGATGGATACGGATGACCGGAACCCGGCATTTATCTGTTGGCAATAGATGTTTTAGATTTTGGCGTAACAGTGGAGATTTTGTATCATTTGCGTTATTTTGGACTAGGAACCTGTAGCCTATAAATATGTAGCAAACACGGATTAAAAGCACCTATCTATAAACAAACGAACATAAGAATGGGCGGTAATTAATGCAATATTCTGGTATGAACAAATACCCCCAAACTTAACTTTTGCTCGTCCCGAGAAAAACCAATTATTTCCAAAAAGTCCTAACCTCACTTTCGCAGGGAACATGATTGTACTGAGCTCGTGCAACAAGCCGTTAAAGCTCTAGGTGTCCCTAGTAGGAGGAGTGTTGTCTCCTGAGGGTTTTCAGTGGATTACACCCACAAAATTCCTTCAAGCTAGTGTCATAAGTTAACATCGATTCTACTCCTACAGTTTAGTATCTAGGCTAGAAACTCTGTTATCCTAAGTTAGAAATATTCAACCCTTATGTTTCACACCTCCTATATATTTAACCTTAGATCCTATACGTTCTAAAAAAATTTAGAAAGATGTTGGTATCGCCTGAGTTTTCCTTCTAAAGTGCGGTCTTTAAATCAGGGATTTTTATTCACTTTACAGAAAACATAGGTCTTATTCTTTATTTTTATCTTTTATCCAAACATCGATTGTATACCCCTACGTGTGTGTATTATTTCACCCCTACACTTGAGAATTCAATTCAAGCTATGGTACTCTTGCCCTAATGCCTAATACTACTTCTTTTCATTTATGATGAACGGCGTTGCTCACATACTTTTCATGCGACTATTAATGCTTCTTGAGGCACTAACAGCCGATTACTGAATGTGTACGCTTAAAGCGTAAATAGCAGTTTCTAGGTCTTGATTTTATTTTTTTTCTTTTCTTTATTTTTCTTTTTCAAGACCGGATATATTTTTCAATATGCTCTTTTGGTGTTTAGCTTTAAATACCTTTTTTCTTTTATACTAGGTTTTCAGGCAAGAGTATTTCTAGGTATCCTCTACTATCCCAAGTTTCAAGGTGCGTGTAAGTGCAATTTGTAGGGTATATACTTTCTAAATTTGGATTCAAGAATAGAAACTATTTTTCAGACTTATCTTTCAGTAAAGCATCAATACTTTCCCTTCATTTCGACTTAACTCAAGAACTGAACTCAAGATTACCTATTTCTCAAAAAAAACTACAAGGACGTATAATTACCAAGTTTAAACAGAATGAGGGTTATTTTTAGGGTTTTCAATTCCTAAGCCTAAGATTTAGTTATTTCTAACGTATCAACTAAACTTTCGGAATAAAAAATCTAAGTTACCTTATCAGCTAACTTGACGACAAAGTTTTTATGTTTTTGTAAATTTTTTTGATTTTTGTGGGTTTTAATAAGTATGCAAATGCAAAATATACAAATGAATGCGAAGGAAGAAAGCTTACCGAGCACACCCCCAAACTTAAACTTGACAGTGCCCTCACTGTCAGGCTACACCAAGCGGCTCAAAATTGTCGGCGCTCCCTAAAAGAAAATTTTATACAAAACAAAAAGCAAGCCAAAAAAATATATACACAGAAAAGGTCCCCCCCAAACTTAAGTGAAACAGTGTTTCCACTGTTTAAGCATTAAAGTTCAGATTTATGGGGGAGAGAACAGTATCAAGCTATACAAGGCCTTACACAGGCTAAAAGTTAGCACCAACCATTCAAAAAATTTATCATTATAATGGTGTGGTTTGTGAAAGAATGGAGTGTAGAGAAAAGAAATGAAAAACACGCGAGACCGTGTGGGGATAGAAGCAGCGTCCGGTCTCGGTGGAGGAGAAGAATGGCGGAAGGGAGAAAGAAGTGGAATACGAACTTGAGGGTGAAAATGGAGAGAATAAATTAGCACAATTTGTAATGACCGATGTGTAAAAAGCGATTTTTTTAATCCATTAACCCGTCGAGAAATGAAGTCAAATCCCTCAAGATTCGTGAGAAAACATGGGTACGCCGAACTTGATAAACCAGACACTGAAAATGAAAGTGATACAGTTTCTTGCAAGGTCGAAACGATGAAGGGAAACGATCGAGGAAGGGTATCGGTTAAAGGCTCAGAAGGGTGTACACAGTTTGTGGAAGGGACATGATGAATTGGAAAATTCGACTCATCAAGTAAAACTAGTTCATCCTCAAAACTATCCTTAATATTCTCCTCAAAACACAGCTCATCCATGCAATTCTCATCAAAATCAAGATGCATATGAAGTTCGGGAAAAACATTTAATGACTCGGGATGATGAATTGGAGAGAAAAACTCAGCCAAATCTGTGGGTTCATCATCCAAAATATTCCCAGCGTCAATATCCTCAATCAAGTGAAAATCAATTTTCTCAGACACCTCATCAAAAGCATGGATATTAATCAATTCAGGTTCTAGAGTGGAGGTGTAGAGGTCAAAAGGGTTGGGTGCAGTTTCATTTGAAAGGGACCCTTCACAATCTGGTAAATCAAACACTACAAAGTCGCACAACTCATTAATCTTTCTATCTTCAATCGGTGAATCGTTTGGAACACTAGATAGATATTCAGAACCGGAGTTGTGGGATTCAATTGGGGACTGACAGGTTTTATTTAGAAGGGTGTACAGCTCACTCTCACTACTCAAATTCTCAGCCTGTCCTACCGCCTCATCATACATTGGAAAATGTGGAGCTAGTTGGAAACTAGCTACTGGGTTACTGGGTTGTATGAGGGCGGCCATTGACGCATTCAAATCCATCATCCGTTGGTACGACGCTACCCGAAAGTCTTCCAATGACTGTTCCAGACTAGACATGGGTTGTGAAGGGGTTTCAGTAAAAGATTCAAACTCGTTTGGAAACTGGAAACTCCCTAAAGGCTGTGGAGAAGCAATGTCAAGGGAATGTGCAAAAGTCGGGTAGGATTGACAGGAATTGAATGGTTGGACAGGGGTAGGATCAACAAACGGATAAGAAAGTGAATGGAATTGTTGATCCAAAGAATTCGCAGTGGTGAAAGGAGTGAAAGATCGGTTACGAGATTGTTCAATACGTTCGGCAAGAGACATAGGTCTTGGGGTTACAACTGGACTCTCAAAAGGGGTATCAACATGAGAAGGGGTGAATGTTTGAAACGGTTGATACGAAGTGGATTTCTGAGTCCAATTGTTTGTCCTAAACACGTCTATTCGATCTTTCAAAGAGATTTTTGGCATGAAGGGCTCGTTCGAAGTTCGACCAAAGCAAGAACCGTATAAAGAAATGTCTGGTTGTGAGTACCAAAGTTCAGCCAGAGTTTTGCTCGGTGGGGTACCCATGTTAGAAGAGTGAAAAGGTAGGGAGGGAGGGAAGATATATATATATATATATATATATATATATATATATATATATATATATTTAAAAAAATGTTTGTTTTTGGAGTTTTGAAATTGTTTGTTTTTAAAGAATACGGAATTATGGGACTAACATTTTACAAGCACAATCACAATCACATAATGCACAAACACACCAAGAGCTAGGGTCTTTAAAGTCCTACTAGACCGCTCTTAGACTTCCATGCGACAAGTTGCAAGATAACCCTCGAATCGCCTCTTCACTGCCAATTGTGGCCAGGTAAGCACAAGTGAGGTAAGGAGAGTTTCGCTCATGAATCACCGTGAGACGGGCCTTTTAAAATTACCTCCTCACTTGTCTAGCCTAGGCACCACAAAGTCAAGTTTAGATAAACGACCGATTCCCCGCAATCTTCACTTGTCCTAAATGAACACGACAGGTCCTTAAAGGTTTGGTCTAGATATTTTTTATTAGCTCATGGTAATGCGTCTGCAATTAGTGATTTGTGGGGTTTTAGGAAGGGTGATGAAATCCCCACCCAATCTGAATTGGTGTTCAATCCCCTTAAAGTCCGTATTATTATATGCAAAGCACGTAAACAAACAAAAATCTAAAATAACAAAAAAATTATTTGGCGGCAGCGCAATCTGTGCAAAAAAACCTGCAGAAAATACAATTCAGTGGAGTTCACAGAGAATATTAGAAGAAGGAGAAGGGGTGGGAAAAAATTGGGGCCAAGAACCCACAATAGAACATCGGAACCGCCACACAACCCACGCTTTGACCGCGGTTCCGTGGTCAAAATGTGGAATTGTGGTCTGAAACTTTGGTCCTGCACTCCTCTTACTCTGTAAGACAGAGTAAAAACCTCTATCTCTGGATTTGAATACTGTACTTGCTCCAGATAACCTGCACACTTGCACAAAAAAATAACAAATGTTTTTTTTTATGTTATATTTATAATTTTATATATATACAAAAAGAATATTAACCCGAATAACAAGAAAGAAAATACGTTACCGTCTCCTTGGCAACGGCGCCATTTGATCGCACGCTCTCGGCGTGTCGGAGTTCAAAATTCTAAAGTTATAACCGCGATCAAGACGGTGTCGCTTTGCAGCTAGCCGGTTGAGCACGGGTCGATCCGCAGGGAGATGGTTGTATGTCTGTTCGTGTCTTAGACGAGTCAATAAAGAATGTGTATGTTGTGTTCAATTCTATCCTAAGTGTTTGTATTTTATGTTCAAATAAACTTGTTAAGGTTAAGATCAGTTAGTAGAGTTAGGATTAGTCTTGTGCTTGTCTTTTGCCATTCTTAAAACGATATTGGGATAATCGAAAGTAGCGGGGATTAGGAGGACATAGGAATAGGATTTGCGAGTTTAAGCGAGGTTTCTAACGCTAAATCCATTCCTAGTGCCCCTTGTCCGTCTGCTAAATACGCTTATCCTAACGCTCGGCCAAATACCCGCAACCATGTATCAAATTAAGTCGCAACTATATGTCACGTTGTAGAGCGCTTAAAGGACTTCTCAACTTAGGTCGCGGCTACATGTCACGTATAGCGCGCCTAAGTGAGGGGGTTGTGTTAGTTTGGTCGGGATTCGTTTCAAGATGTTTGGCGAAGAGAAGCACAAGGGATTTTTCTGTCCCTGATACCACCTTCCTTAGCCTTAACAAGTGTGGAATTATTCACACATTATAAAAGAAAATAAAACAAAACAAAAAGGCAGAAAAGAAGGAAAAGGAAAAAAAATGAATTTACAAGTTAACTCTTGGGTCCTCACCTAAGTAAGGAACTCTGTCGAGTATCAACGCTAGAAATAATACGGAAGAGAAGAAAAGAAAAGAGCAAGAAATAACAACTAATTAACGAAAAAAAATAAAATTACAATAGAATTAAAATAACAATGCAAGAATTAAAAGATACAAGTTAAATGAAAACCCCCCTCTTCATTTCATCATCCACTCAATACTCTCACTACATTTTAATGGAAGAAGACATGAAGAAGAAGAAGAAGAAGAACTAAAGTTAAGCTAAATCCTAAAAATAAGAAGCCTTCTTGACTTGGCACAAAAACTGGGCTATTTATAGGCTGCGTGCTGAAACTGTAGGGCAAGATTCTTTGCCCAAATGAAGTTACCGAACTACCCCAAAAATACGAGTCGACACTGATTCAACTCGGCCGTGGATCCGCCGTCGAGTTTCCATATTGGCCGCGGATCCGCGGCTCTTTTGAGGAGTTGGCATGTCGTTTTTTGTGAGTTTTCTTGTGTTGCTTTCCTCTGTTGTTCTACATGTTCCAAATTGCAAATTGCTTTCACAATTTCTTCATATCTACAACAGTCCAAAATGGCTTCAAAAATAATTCTTTTTACTTTATCTCCCTCGAGCTCCGCGCACCCATTGATTCTTGTGTTGCCCCTCTCGTGCTCTGTGCATGTCCGAGACACGAATGACCACTGTCATTTTTCTTGTCTCATGAATTGGTACGCGGCACTGGACGAATATGGATGACCGGAACTCGGCTTTTATCTGTTGGCAACAGATATTCTGGATTTTGGCTTAACATTGGAGATTTTGTATCATTTGCATTATTTTGGACTAGGAACCTGTAGCCTGTAAATATGTAGCAAACACGAATTAAAAGCACCTACCTATAAATAAACGAGCATAAGAATGGGCTGTAATAAATGCAATATTCTGGTATGAACACCTGCTCAAAGCTAGTTGGGTCATCATCTTCCATGATGCAATCTTCACTCCCACCATCAATGAGAAAACCGTAGTATTTTTCAGGTGGATGAGGAACCCTGCTAGATCGGTAGAGAGGCAGAGGTTCGTTGGGAGCTATCGAATCCTCCGGTTCTACCAAATCTTCTTCTGTAATTTGTGCGGTTGGAATTTCTTCCAGCTCTACCTTTTCGCCACTAATTTCATTTACAAGAAATTCCTTTTCTAAAAAGGTGGCGTATTGAGAAACAAACACCTTTTGCTCCTCACCGTGGTAGAAGATATATCCATAGGAATCCTTTGGATATCCCACAAACTTGCACAAAGCAGATCTTTCCTCGATATTGTCCGGATTTTTCTTTTTAACATAGGCCGGACAACCCCATATCTTAACTCGTTTAAGAGATGGACTCTTCCCATTCCATATCTCATATAGAGTAGGAGGCACTGATTTGGTTGGAACTCTATTCAATAGGTATGCTGCTGTCTCAATCGCATAACCCCAAAAGGAAATAGGCAACTCAGCGGTTCTCGTCATAGAGCGCACCATATCCAATAGGGTGCGATTCCTTCACTCCGATACACCGTTGTGCTGTGGTGTATACCGAGGAGTAAGCTGAGAGAGAATCCTATTATCTTTTAGATAGTCACAGAATTCCATGCTCAAGTATTCTCCTCCCCGATCAGATCACAGGATTTTAATACTTTTCCCCGTCTGGTTCTCGACTTCATGCTTATATTCTTTGAATTTCTCAAAAACTTCAGACTTGTGTTTCAACAGGAACACATGTTCGTATCTAGAGAGATCGTCAGTGAATGCAATGAAGTACGAGGAACCATTCCTGGCATGTGTAGACATGGGACCGCATACATTACTATGTATCAGTCCTAAGAGTTCCGTAACTCTTTCTCCGTGTCCAGTAAACGGAGTTTTGGTCGTCTTTCCTTTGAGACATGACTGGCAAGTGTCATGAGATAAAAATTCGAACGGATTCAAATATCCATCCTTATGTAACTTAGCTAGTCGTGTCGCATTGATATGACATAGTCTACAATACCACAAGAAGGATTCGTTCATTTCTGAACTCTTCCTCTTGTGTGTGTTTTGAACGTTAAGAACTGTGGTTTGATTTAGAACGTATATGCCATTATTTAAGGAGCCTGATCCAATCAACTTTTGATTCAGAAAGATATTCATAACATTATCCTGTACTACAAAATTATATCCTTCTTTACTTAATAAAGAAACTGATATAAGATTGCATATCAGGTTCGGTATGTAATAGCATTCGTTCAGAATCAATGTATTACCATTTTGTAATACAAGGTGATAATCGCCAACTGCTTTGGCTGGAATATTTGCACCATTCCTTACTTTTACGGAATGATCACCCATTCCCAGTTCTCTATCTTCCCTTAGCCCATGCAACATATTACATATGTGGGATCCTGATCCGGTATCCAGTACCCACGACATAGAGTGTACTGAGAAACAGTTCTCGGTAACTAACACACTCGAAGAAGATACATCAACATGCTTATTCTTCGTTTGGGTGGCGTGGGAATCTGGATATACCCCTATTCCCTGCTCAGTCTTATAACAATTATAAGAAAGAACGGAACCAACATTCCCCAGCTCAGTATAACAAGTGGGTTCGGTCAATACATCCATATTATTATCTTGATTAAGGCCTGACATGGTCGCTACCTGGAGAGAGAGAGAGAAGAAAACACTTAGCGTATGCTCTTGCAAGATTAGATTGGTTATTATCTTATCTAATCAGGATGGCTCCCACTGTTTTTATCAAATCTTCCTTCAAACCCTAAAAGAGAAGACTAGCCGGGATTAATTACTCCTTACAAGTTCGCCAATCTTTCAGCCAGGCCAGTGTAGGTACATTGAGCGAGATTCCCCGTGCTTTCGCATGGACCTAATTAAAATAAACCCCGTTTTCCCAGAGGCATAACCCCGTTAACACCTTTCTAGACACCTACTTTATCGGCTAATTGTGATGTGTAAAACTTTTTCAGGAGTAAGTGGGTATCGGGATCCAACTATCTCATAGAAGGTATGCAATCTCATTGCAAATTTCAACTCTTGAAATTCCCGATGTGGTTTTTACCCCTGGTGACTTATGACCTTAACTATGGTCAAGAAATCATAAGCACTAGTCAAGTTCTACCCGTCATTTCGTGATTAATTAGACCCACCCACATGACCCTTAACTATGGTCAACAAAGTCATATAACTGTCCTAATTAATCGCATCATATGCTATATAGGAAGACATCACTTAGCTGCCGTACACTGCGCCTTAACTATGGTCAACAAATGCAGCACGAATACTAAGTACTCTACTTCCTAAAATGACGGAGGGTCGCGGATGGTTTTTTAAGAAAACCATTAACGCTTTGAACTTGATATAGTTGTAGAATCGAGTGATTTTGAAAAGGAGTGTTTTTGAGGATTTTACTAGCTTTGCTAAAGAGGTCACTCCCGGTGAAAGGATCTCGGCTCTTTCCTTATCGAATAAGGTGCAGGATATTTCACAAATACCACTATGCAAAGTAAGAACTAAAGAAGCAATCAAAAGATAAAACCGAGCGGGTTGTAGCATCTGCTAGTTTCGCTAAAGAGGCCACTACCTGTGAAGGGATCTCGGCTCTTTCCTCATCGAATGAGGTGTTGGATATTCTACAAGGAATACCGCTATGCAAAGCAAAAAACTAGAGCTACCCTTTTTAAAAATTTGATTCTACAATATCTTTAGGTTTATTTTCTTTCATTAATGTCATTAATGAAGTCCCATCATTTATGCTTCCTAAGCATCACAGAAGAAACGAAAATACAACGTACGCTTATACCATCCGCATTCGCCACACTGTCCCGTTATACACCGTTAGATTACTTAACTAACAGATAGCGGGGCGGGACTAGCGCGGGTGCAAAACATAAGCAACGTTTATTATATATCATATATATAATAATAAACTATTCTTCTAACGCATATAAAGTGATCACATCACAAAATATCAGCAGCAGAAGATAACATATGAAATATTGGATATTCTAGGAATTTCGTATTTTAAATTAAGCCAATATAAAACATGGATTCCACGGTCGCGATGAATAGCCACACCCACATCCTTAGACCCCTACGAGAGCGGCAAGCAATCCTACCAATTCTAGAGTTAGGAGACTCGGACTCGACTCCTCGAGATGGTCTCCCACTGGACCCAAGAACCCGGTTACTTGTGTTCCCCACCTTGGGTCTATCCT
Organism: Agapanthus africanus; assembly: GCA_030015575.1. NCBI lineage: Eukaryota > Viridiplantae > Streptophyta > Magnoliopsida > Asparagales > Amaryllidaceae > Agapanthus > Agapanthus africanus. Next base: position 504,827,197 of record CM057337.1, read on the forward strand.
AATGCGGAAAAGTAAATAATAAACAACAATGGTGACATCATTCTCAACCCGGAAGTTCCCCAATAAAAGAATATTACATACAAGTTTTTATATGAATGAAAATGAAAAACTCTCATCTCACATAAAAAACCCCGGCTATTCAAACATGACGATCCAATATAACATATCTCAGCAACACATAACATCACATGTCATCAATGTAAGTAAATATGCGTATCCCAATTGTCGTTGACATATAGCAATGAAACCGGCGATACACCACATATTACACTTACGTTCGCAGAAAAGAAAGTGAAAATTATAACAATTGGAATCCACAACCACCTTAGACATCATAAACCCAATGTATCACATACTTCGGATTTTATGCCTAACGAAATGAATTCTTTATACATCTCATGCCTAACAATTATAAAACCCCACATTTTAGTCTCATTATTGAAAACACCTTTCAATAACCAGTCAGGTAATTCAACAAGATTCCCGATAACCTGATCGAATGCTCGTCGGAAATTTTAGTAGATGGCCGCACCCCCGATGCCGTCGACGAAGTGCACTTAGGCAGAACACCGCGGCCCCGAGCACCCTAACGGATGCTTTTAGCGATGGGGTTCTCCTACAATCACTTGGTCGGGGCTATGGGGCGTGGCTATCTGTTAAGGTTACCCGGAGAGTATCCGCATACGCTACGTGATTGCGACGGACTTTTGATCAACATCAAAATCCCGTGGCAACCGATCAAATGAGACTAAATTGCTAGATTTTTAAAATTCAAATTAGTTTTCACAAAACTAAATATTGTGGATTCCAAGAATTGTATCACAATCACAGATAGCTAGACGATGTTAAACTTTTCGATTGAATCAACGAATTCTCAAAATTTCCCAGAGAGCTCAACACTTGAGCAGTGTTAAAAATACCCAAAACCATACCAGTACCCATGGACCAGCAGCTGAAAGCCAGTCCCAAGCCTCTCAAGTGGCGCCGCGAAACCGCCGCCAAAACCATGTTTTGGCCGCGGTTCCGCGGTCACTTAGACGAGTCAAGGACTCATTCTTTAGGTAGGTCCATGGATTTACCTGGATGATTTTTTTGAATATTTTTAACATGGAAAAATCCAACATTTTGAAAAATTTCCAGAGAATGGTGAAAATCGGGTATTCGAAGTTCATTTGAACTTCTAACTTCGCCTAGACAATGCCTAATTCTATAGCTTGGCTCTGATACCATTGTAGGAATGCCTAGCACGACAGCAAGGCATCGGGAGGCATCATCTATGCCGTTTTCAAAAATTTTCCATGCTAAACAACCCTAACCCTAGAATCTTAACTAGAGATTTAGACGAAACAACATGTAAACAACTTTACAACTAAGTGAAGAAGGAATACAACCTTTGTAGACCTATCCTTCACTTCAATAGTTCCGTGTAGTAGTCCCTTCGCTCCAAGTAGTGATCTTCCGGACTATATAATGGCTCCACAAGATAAAAGAAACAAGCTTGCACGAAGTCTTCGAGGCCGAAGATGATCAACGTCGAGGAGACACTAATCCAAGCTACCTCTTCACTAATTAGGGATTAGTGAAGCTAACACCCTAAACTAAATGGCTAATCTAGTAGAGGATGATGAAGTAGGAATTTTTCTCACATTAGAATTCTTTTTCTCGCTAATTTTCGTCATTTCTTCAAAACCTAGAGAGCTTTCTCTTGTTGAAGATGAAGAGAATAGAATGAGTGAATGAATGAGGCAACCATGGGTGAGATAATATCTCATATAACTCATGTAGAGACTTAACCATGGCTAATAAGAATGGTTGGGTTAATAAATATTTTAAGTAAAACAAAATTAATGGACTAAATCAATGGATCTACAAGCTTCTACAAGTTACATGCCATATGACAATTTCTAACTAATTTGGATTTACTTTAAATAAATAAACCTCATATTATCATGAGTATGGTGTGAGTCTCATACACCCATGTAGTGTGTATCATCAAGCATAACACAAAAAAGAAAACACAAATAATATATATCACATATATATTAAGTGTGTTAGTGTATATGCCCTAGAGGCCATTATTGTAGCATACTGGTTTGTATATTACTTAATGGAAGCTTGGGATATTCACAGTTGTATTAACTGTCTTGCTCAAAATGGTAGTATGCTACCTGGTTTGTTTCTACCTCAATATGTGCATGTGTTTCTTTTAGCATATCGCTTACACATATTGGTAGAGCCCTTAGGATATTTTGCTTGATTACCAGCGTTGTGATGGCAGTCACACTAGTGGGGGTTGGGTAGTCTATAAGCACATCCTTATACAGGTCCCTAGTCGTAGGATTATCGAGACAGGGCATCGATACTCCAGAGTAGACTAGTGTATACGCTTCTCATCCCAGCAGGGGAGATGGTCTGTCCCACGGCCACTAGTACATCGTACTGGACATAGTATACTGGTGCTCATTGGGTTATTAGTACACCGGACAGGACTCGTCGGGAACTGTTGGTTGGTATTATACCTATCGTCAGGTAGTAGTTCTCAGGTGACATGAGTACAACTTAGTCCATCGACTTGACACTGCTGCTTCGCCTCGAGTGTGTTCCCACTGTACATTGATTATTACCCTACAATGCTCAAATGAGTTGTGCAAACAGGTAATAGTTGGGTGCAGTCCCGAAGCACTTGGAGGCAGTAGCGGTTAGATAGGATTCGTCTCTCCTGGTATTGGGGGTTGATATCGCGCTGTGTTTCGAAAGCCATTACACAAAGTCCCTGGCCAGGGCAAGCGAGATTTACTGGTAGGTACTCTAGTAGTTTCTCGGGGTGTAATGGGCTACGCTTCGACACGACTTATTGTACTATTAGGGGTTTGACGCTTGCCGCCCCCTAGGACCGATATGCGATACTCTTAGACGAACAGTCCGGACTGTACGGAGATTGTCACAGATAGGCTCATTTGGAGTTCGAATGAGTTATTCTCATCGGCCTTCTCCTCGACATATACCTGGGGGCCGTTACGTACAGTTACTGCCGCTTGCGGCTGTAAGGTTCTTAGGCACTAGAACAAGGTTCTACAAGGCAGCAAACATGCCGTATTAAAAATTTTCAAGTGCCAAACAATCTAAGTAAGGATCTATACTAGAGAATTAGGGTTATAAACAACAAGTAAACAACTTTACTTCTAAGTGAATGAGGAATACAATCTTTGTAGACCGGTCCTTCACTTCTAAAACTCCGTGTAGTAGTCCCTTCACTGCGAGTATCGATCTCCCGAACTCTAGTATGGGTTCTCCCGGGGAAATGAACAAGCTTGCTCGAAGTCTTCGAGGCCAAAGATGATCTACATTGAGTACCTCTTCACTAATTGTAAAATTAGTGAAGCAAACACCCTAAACTAAATGGCAAGTAGTAGAGGATGATGAAATAGGAAGTGGGCTCTCTTTAGATTTATTTTTCTCACAATATTTTCTCACCTTGAGAAAGCTAGTAAGCTTTTCTCATGAGGAAGAAGAAGCTCAAGTGAAGAAGATGAGAGAATGAACTCATGAGGTGAGAATGTGAACCATGGGTGAGTTAGTGTCATACACTAACCCATGTAGAGAATAAACCGAGGCTAGTTAATAATGGTTAGGTTAATAAATATTTACAAGTAAAACAAACTTAGTTGACTTGGTCAATGGTTCCACAGGCTTCTCCAAGCTTTAACCATGTGACTAAACTCCACTAATTTTGATTAATTTAGATAAATATAAACCCATTACATTATTAAGCATGGTGCAAGTCTCATACACCTATGTCACATGCGGCATCTGTAGGGTTACTAGACACTCTCACAAGGGTCTACAAGGCATCAACCATACCCGATTTAAAATTTAGACGTGCCGAACAACCCTAACCAAGATTTTTAAACTAGAGATTAGGTGAAACAAAGCATGTTAAACAATTTAACACTAAGAGTTTGGGATTACAACCTTTGTAGTCCTGTCCTTCACTTCTAAAGCTCCGTGTTGAGGTCCCTTCGCCGCGATCATCATGTACCCGGACTCTAGAGAGGCTCCACGAAGAGAATGATGCAAACTTGCTTCCGATCTTCGATAACAAAGATGATCTACCTTGAAGTTTCTTTAACACAAGCTCTCACTCACAAATGAAGTGAACACCCTAATCTAAATGGCTAGGATAGATTAGGATGATGAAGTAGGATTTTAGCTCTCATTTGTTTTCTATTTATCACTCAAAATCATCACTAAGCAAAAAGCTAGAAAGCTTTCAAGGAAGAAGAAGAAGAATCAATTTTTACTTTGTGATGAATAATGAATTGTGTGAGACTTAACCATTGTAGAGAGTTTACTAGGGTTAAGGGTTTGGGTTGGGTTAAAGAATATCTTGCAAAATATCTAAACTAAATATCTTTGCAAGAAACAAAATAAAAGCTTCTAGAAGCTTCTAGAAAAGTTTAACCCAAATCAAACCCTAACCTCGTTTAATCTCCACTAAACATGTTGCATTAATAATCCTAACATGTTACAATATTATATATCACATATACAATATTTATTGTAACAAAATAAAATAATACAATTAACATATATCGCATATATATCAATGTATTAGCTGAGTAAGAAAAAGAATCTTTTAGTGAGCTTATACTTGTTAATGTAATTTAATATATCATATATATAATTATACATTAAATTATCGAATCAACACTTGATCCGATAATCCGGCTATTTCACAAATAACTGACTAATATAATCTGTATCAGTTCATCGAATCAACACTTGATCCGATGACCCGGCTATATCACATATACCCGGCCGATATCTCATATCGCGAGAATCTAAAACGGTATCACATACACGTATTGTTCTCGGTCCCGCACATATCATATATGTGCTCCTACTCCGTTTTGCCTGAGTCAAGAAACCTCTGTGTATGACTCTAAAGAATCGTCAATACGCCGGCAGTAGGTAATGATCATATCAAACACCCACGAGCTGCAAGCGGTCAGCTAAACGTAACAGCCACCCAGGTATTGAGCGATCAGAAGATCAACAAGCAAGCCTGTACTTTCTCCCGTGAATCCAATCAGTAACACTCCCGTACAGTCCGGTCTCTTCATTTGATATGTCGCATATCTCGCCTAGGGGTGGTAAACGTCAGACCCCAGTAGCTTGATAAGTCGTGTCGATATGAGGTCCATAACAGTTCGAGAAACTACTAATAACACTTACCAGTAAATCTCAGCAACCCTGGCCAGGGATTTCTAGTTATAGCCAATCGAACAGAGCGCAACATCAACTCCCTATACCGGGAGAGACGAAACCCCTTCAATCGCTCATTACCTCCATGTGATTCGGGACTGTACCCAAAAGCCACCTTTTTGCACGCCCTCTTGGACGTGGTATGATGGAAATCAAAGCACAGTGGGGAATCAATCAAGACTCTATGACGATCTTGGGTCTACAGACTAACCTGTACCAGTGTCACCAGAGAACTGCCATCTGACGTGAGGTATAATACCATCTGGGAGTTCTCGATGAGTCCATCCAGTGTACCCAGTCTCTACTAAGCACCCGTATACCATCCTTGATGTCAAACACCGATGGATATGGGATCATCCATCGCCCATCATATGGGTCAAGATGCGTATACGCTAGTCTACTGTGGTGTATCGATGCCCTGTCTCGATACACCCTCGACTAAGAACAGTTATAGAATGTACTCATCGACTGCCGTGGCCCCACTAGTATGATCTCATCATAGTCCCAGTAGTCGATTATATATCCTAAGGGCTTTATCAACATGTAACATAGAGACAATCAGAGTACATGTTAAGATAAAGTATAACCAGATAGCGTACTATCATGTCGAGCAAGAAAGTCCTCCCTATATATGTCCAAGCATCCACTACAATATACAACGCATGTACAGTAATGGCCTCTAGGGCATACATATAACTAACAATTAGCTGTTGTTGAATTACCTCATACTCAACCATCCCATAAAAATTCTCTACTGGGAAAAAGGCCTTTGTGAGTGGATCCGCGCTGTTGTCCTCTGTGTCTACTCTCCAAACCTCGATCTCCCTAGAGATCAACCATCTCCATGATCAGGTGATACTGCCTAAGAATTATATCTGGATTTCAGATGGGACGTGGGTTCTTTGGCATAAGCCACAACTCCATTGTCACACAATGGTAGGAACGAAGTTCATCTCATGAACTTATATATATCTAGACTGCCTCTTTGGTAGCATCCTTGGTAACGATGTATCTTGCCTTTAATCGTCTAGTAAGTCACGGTATCTAGCTTGGAATTCTTCCAACATACCGTCCCTCCACTGAGGGTAAAGACAATGCCTGCGACTGACATTCAGTCGTCCTTATCACCCTGGAACTTTTCCAGTGATTCTCCCCAGGATCGATTGATACTATCTCACTACAACTAGTGAGAATCCTAACATCCATTGAGATCTATCTCATAGATCCATAACCCAGGATTTAGGAGGTATCACCTTGATCCTATATGGAGAATCCTTGTGATAAGCGGAGATTGACCGAGCGTAGCATAGGAAACTCCTTCCCTATCAAGAGTATGTCATCCACGTACTCTACGATGAACACCACCATACTCCCTACCACCTTTTTGTATATACAAGCTTCATCTACCATTTTGATGAAGTCAAACTCTTTGACTACCACATCAAAACAGATGTTCCAACTCCGCGATGCCTGATTTATCACATAAAATATCTTGCACACGTTTCCGCTGCTCCCACTGTCTAAGAAGCCCTCTGGCTGTGTACTTATAAACGCTCTCTTCCAAATCAACATTTAGAAAAGCAGTCATGATACCCAACCGCCAGATATCGTAGTCATGGTATGTAGCCGTGGCAAGTAGGATCTGGATGGACTTAAGCATAGCTTTGAAAGTCTTAACTTTTCCATGTACACCAAGTAATCTTCTCAAGATATACTTGCTCCTGATGGGGATTTAACCCTTCAGATAAAGCAACCAAAGTCCATACTTTGTTGGTGTATAAGGATTCCATCTCAGATCATTAAGCATCCAGCCATTCTTACAGAGTCCCACTCCTGATGGCCAGCTCGAAATAAGTTGGGTCATCATCTCATGATGCAATCCTCGCACCCACTGTCATAGAGAAACCGAAGTATCTCTCAGGTGGGTGAGGAATCCTACTAGATCGGCGGAGAGGCTGAGCTCCGTTGGAAACTATTGAATCCTTTGGTTCTACCAAATCATTAGTTGCAGTTTGTATAGCTGGAACTCTTTCCAGTTCTATCTCATGACCACTAATTTCTTCACAAGAAATTCCCTTTCACAAAGTTGGCATGTTGAGAAACAAAGCATCTTCTGTTCCTCGGTTAGGTAGAAGATATTCCCTTGCGAATGCTTAGGATATCCAACAAACTTCCACAGAACTGACTTTGCCTCGAGCTTGTCCGGATTATGCTTTTAGACATAGGCTGGACAATCCCAAATCTTAACATACTTAAGATATGGGCTCTTTCCATTCCATATCACATCTGAAGTGGTATGCAACTGATTTGATTTGAACCCTATTCAATAGGTATGCAACTTCTCAAGTGCATAACCCCAAAAGAAAATAGGAAACTCAGTAGTACTCATCATAGAGCGCACCATATCACATAGGGTGTGTTTGCTCCGCCCCGATATACCATCGTGCTATGGTGTATACGGAGGAGTAATGCTGAGAGAGAATCTCATTCTCTTTTAGAATAGTCCAGGAATCCTGTGCTCAAGTATTCTCCTCCCTGATCACATCAAAGGACATAATACTTATACCCGTATTTGGTTCTCTACTTCTAATTTATATTCTGTGAATATCTCAAAAGGTTTGGACTTGTGTTTCAACAGGAACATATGTCTGAATCTTGAGAGATCATCAGAGAATGTAATGAAGTATAAAGAACCGGTCTTGGCATGTATAGACAGGGGACCTTACATACATCATCATGTATTAATCCTAAGAGTTCATCAACTCTTTCTCTGTTTCCAATAAACAGAGCTATGCTCATCTTATATTTGTGACATGACCGGCAAGTTTCACAAGATGTAAATTCAAACTAATTTGAATATGCATCTAAATGTAACTTCATCTAGTCGGGTCATATTGATATGACCTAGTCTATAATACCTCAAGAAGGATCCGTTCATTTCTGAACTCTTCCTCTTGTATGCGTTCTGTATACTAAGAACTATGGTTTGATTTAGAACGTCTATGCTTTTACATAACGTGCCTGAACCGATCAACTCTTGATATAGCAAATGTTCAAAACATTATCCAACAATACAAAATTATATTCTTCTTTACTAATAAAGAGACTGATATGATGTTGTATATCAGATTCGGTATCTAATAACATTCATTCAGAATCAATGTATTCTGGTAATACAGGGTGATAACTGCCAACAGACTTGGCTTGCAACAATTGCACTGTTTCCAACTCTTGAAACTTATCGCCCGTTCTCAGTTCTCTACCTCTCCGTAGCCCATGTAACAGATTACATATGCGGGATCCTGATCCGGTATCTCATACCCAGGACGTAAAGGATACTGAAAAACAGTTCTCTGTAATGAACACACCAGAAGAAGATGCATCAGCATTCACTTTCTTCGTTTGGGTGGCACGGGAATTCTGGTAATCCCCTATTTCCTGCTCTGTCTTATAACAATTATAAGTTGGAGCGGGACCAACGTTCCTTAGCGCAGTATAATAAGCGGGTTCGTTCAATACATCCGTATCATTATCTTGATTAAGGCGTGACATAGTCGCAACCAGGAGAGAGAGAGAAGAAAACACCCAGCGTGCGCTTTTACAAGATTAGATTAGTTATCAATTTATCTAATCAGGATGTCTCCCACTGTTTTAGACAAATCTTCCTTCAAACCCTAAAAGGAAAGACTATCTGGGATTAGTTACACTCTACAAGTTCGCCAATCTTTCAGCCAGGCCAGTGCCGGTACTTTGAGGGAGGTTCCCCGTGCTTTCGCACGGACCTAATTAAAATAAACCTCGTTTTCCCAGAGGGGCGTAACCCCGTTGACACCTTTCTAGACACCTACTTAATCGGCTAATTGTACTGTGTAAAACTTCACAGGAGTAACTCTTACTCGCAGCGGGTATCGGGATCCAACTATCTCATAGAAGATATGCAATCTCATTGCAAATTTCAACACTTGAAATTCCCAATAATATTTTACCCCTAGCGTCCTATTGTTAGTGTATATGCCCTAGGGGCCATTATTGTATCATACTAGTTTGTATATTACTTAATGGAAGCTTGGGATATTCACATGTATATAACAGTCTTGCTAAACATGGTAGTATGCTACTTGGTTTTTCTATCTTAATATGTGAGTATACGTATTGATAGAGCTCTTAGGATCTTGCTTGACTACCGGCGTTGTGATGGCAGTCACACTAGTGGGGGTTGGGTAGTCCACAAGCATATCCTTATTCAGGTCCCTAGTCGTTGGATTATCGAGACAGAGCATCGATACTCCGGAGTAGACTAGTGTGTGCGCTTCTCATCCCAGTTGGGGAGATGGTCTGTCCCACAGCCATCAGTACGTTGTACTGGAGATAGTATGCAGGTGCTCGTTGGGTTACGGGTACACCGGACAGGACTCACAGGGAACTGTTGGTTGGTTTTATACCAGTCGTCAGTGAACAGTTCCCAGGTGACATGAGTACAGCATAGTCCGCAGACTTGACACTGCTACTTAGCCTCGAGTGTGTCCCACTGTTCTTAGATTGCTACCCTACCACGGCTCGAAGGAGTCGTGCAAACAGGTAGCAGTTGGGTGCAGTCCCGAGCACTTGGAGGCAGTGGCGGTTAGAAAGGATTCGTCTCTCCCGGTATTGGGGGTTGATATCGCGCTGTGTCAGAGAGCCATTACGCAAAGTCCCTGGCCAGGGAAAGCGAGATTTGCTGGTAGGTTCCAGTAGTTTTTCAGGGTGTAATGGGCTTCGCTCCGACACGACTTATACCGCTATTAGGGGACTGACGCTTGCCGCCCCCTAGGCCCGATATGCGATAGTCTTAGATGAACGGACCGGACTGTACGGAGATTGTCACATCAGACTCAGTAGGAGTTCGGATGGGTTTCCTCATCGGCCTTCTTATCGACATCTACCTGGGGACCGTTACGTACAGCTAGTGCCGCTTGCGGTCTGTGGTTAAACCCACTGCCAGCGTAGTAGTCGAGTCTCTAGAGTCCCACACAGAGAGTTTCCCTACTCCAGGCGAAACGATATAGAGGTCGTATGGTTTTACGACAAGGGTTCGGACGCATACGTGTGTTTACGCACGTACGACTTTCGGACAGTTTTTACCAGTCGGCTTTGGTTTAAGCCAGTTACTGGTATCCGGTTATTGGATTTATACAGTCTAAAGTTTTTCCGTATTTTTGCGGAAAGGAGGGGCGTTCTCGTAATTACGCGAGAAGCTTCTAGAAGGTGGTGACTAAGGAGGTTTAGGTGGCATATACAATGAATGTGATTAGTGAGTCATATGGATGATTCATCCATATCATTAATGCATCATAAATGCTTAATGACTCATGGAGATGAATCATCACTAGATATTATCAAGCATGGTTGTTAAATTGATTTATTTTCTTTTCTTGATAAAAAGAAATGCTTGATATATATTATCATAACTCATTATTCTCACTTCATTATTATGTTCACCTTCTCTCTCCTCAAGCTCTCCCTCTTCAAACCCTAATCCTCCCCTCTCATGTGTTGAGTACAAGAATTAGTTAGACTTATTAAACCATAACCCTCACTCTATTTCACCTAGCTTCTTTGATTAGCACTTAAAGAAGTTTAGTTGCCTCAAGTTTAGAGGCTAAGCTTGGAGTAAAGCTCTCGGGTGGATCGTCTACTACTTCGAGAAGGCCGAGGAGGAGGTGGAGTTCGTAAAGACGAAGGACACGGTTCTTTAGGTATAATCCCTTTACATAGTAGTTGTTAACTTCTATGTTTGATGTTAGTTATCGTTTAGCTTCGATTCTTGCGGTTAGTCGATGTTTAAGCAAAGAACAAGATCGTTTTTCATATTTCCGCCTCCCCGCGAGTCGTGGGGTGTTGTACATCGACTTACAGTGGTATCAAAGCCTCGCTAAACAATAAATAACTTACTTGCAAATTTGTATGAATTTCGAACGGAAAAAACGAAACCGGAAAAGCCCGAAATCACAAGTTTCTGTCGATTTTTAAATGAAGTCCAAAAATTTTTCAGGGATGTTCAGAAAGCTTGAAAAGACAGTAGAAGAATACCCAAGAAAATTGGGCCCCTGAATCGCCTAAAGCGCCGCGGAACCGCGGCGGATACCACCGATCCGCCACGATTCCGCCGCCGAGTTGGCGATTCAGGAACCCAATTTTCCTGTGTTGCTTCTCTGTGATATTTGGTATTTTCTGGAAGTTTTTATTTTTGCTCAGGTTTCAGATTTACAGAGAAGTATTGGAGCAAAATTAAAAGTGTTTAATCGATCGAAATTATACAGTATTTGCTTGTTGGATTATATCTGTGTTTGTATAATGTGTTCGTAAACCTCCCCTAACTGCTAGTATGTCGGTTGGCAGGGGGTTGCACATTTCTGTAATGGATTTTATCTGTTTGTGTATATGAACTGTGTTGGACTGTTGTGATGTATAGCCGGGGTTATGTGATGGGTTTTTTATTTAATTCATTTGATGTAAATGTAATTTGTTGTAATATTATTTTGCGGGGCACATCCAGGTTGCGGTTGTAGCCACCGTTGTATTATTTCATTTTACTGTTTTTGCTCCTAGGACAGACCCAAGGTGGGGTGCACAAACTGCCGGGTGGGTAGTTTGCCGTACCCGTTGGGATCTTGGGTGGGGTAATGGCTATTCATCACAACTGTGTAATCCGTCTTTTATTGCAGGCTCAAAACAAACACGGATTGCTTGCAAATCCAATAAAGTTCATCTGTGATCTGGAATGCCTATTATTGCGTCTGACGAATGTACAATATCTATATATGATAGCTATTTAGACGTCACTTATGTTTTACACCCGCGCTAGCCCAGCCCCCGCTCTGTCGTTAGTTAAGTAACCTAACGGGTGATGACGGGACACCGTGGCGAATGCGGATGGTATAAGAGGACGTTGTATTTTCGTTGTTTTCTGCAATGATAGGTTAATGATGGGACGCATTATTTATAATGCAAAGAAAATAAACCAAAAGTTTAATCGTTGGAACAATTTAAAAGAAACCACTCGGTTAATTTTAAAAACAGATATTTTTAAATGCGGAGCTTTAACCACTCTTTTTAAAAGCTATCAGGTTCCTTCGGTTATATCAAGTTCACTACGTTCACGGTTTCGCCAAAACCATTCGTAGCCCTCCGTCATTTCATTTGGGTATTCAGTAGTATTCAAACTATGCATTTTGGCCAAAGTCAAGGCATAGTGTTTGGTAGCTGCTGGGTTTTCATTTGTTGCATTAGATAGATGAGTTGGTTTGGGACAGTCGTATTATCATTTGACCAAAGTCAGGGGTATATACGGATGGGTTCAAATTGACAAGATAATGACGGGTAGAACTTGACATGTGACTTATGACATTTTGACCAAAACCAAGGTCATAAGAGCATGGGGCAAAAACTAATATCGGGAATTTCTAAAGAAACTGAAATTTGCAAAGAGATGCATACCATTTGGAGTTTGATGAATGTTGGTAGCATTCCTTCAACATTATCATACGATGATATTTGGATCCCGATCCTACTGTGAGTATATGCTACTTATCAGGAGATTCGTCACTTAACGATCAATGCTATAAACCAAGTAGGTGTCAAGAAAGGTGTCAGCGGGGTTACGCCTCCAGAGAAAAGAGATTATTTAATTAAGGAACTTCGCGAAAGCGTTGGAAAACCTCCCTCGAAGTATCGACACTAACCTGGCTGAACGGTTAAGCAAGTATTGTATGGTGAGAATAGTCCTGGCTAATTCTTCTTTTATGGTTTGAGGAAGGATTCGAGAAACAGTGGGAGCCATCCAGTTTAGATAAACTAAAAACCACTCTAAACTTGCAAGAGTATCATGCTAAAGAGTTTTCTTCTCTCTCTCCTAATTGCAGCGACCCTGAAAATGACTGGACTTAAGTTACTTTTAGAGAAAAATATACTGACAGGGCCAAACTATAAAGATTGGCTGCGGAATGTCAAAATGGCTTTGACCTATGACAAATTGGGGTGCGTCCTCACCGCTACGGCACCTGCTGTCCCTGGTCCCAAATCCAGCAATGCGGATAAGGAAATCCGCAAAACCTGGGATTTAGATTGCGCGAAAGCCAAGTGCATCGTGCTTGCCTCGATGAACAATGAACATCAGAGGAGGCACGAGGATATGGACCTAGATGGCATATTTCTCCATACAAAGGAACTTTATGGAGAGCAATCTCGTATAGCAAGATACGAGACCTCTAAGAACTTGTTTCGAGCGAGGTTGGCTGTCGGATCATCGGTAGGAGAACATGTCCTAAAGATGATCGGCTATATTGAAGAGCTCGCAGACCTTGGGACGACTTTGGATAATGAGCTCTATACAGATCTTATTCTCCAGTCCCTTCCTTCCACCTACGCCCAGTTTATCCTGAACATCAACATTCAAAGAAAAGAAGTTGAACTTCCGGAACTCCTGAACATGTTAAGGAGTGCAGAGGGCACCTTGCAGAAAGCAAGGGAAACACCCGCTATGTTTGTTAGCGGTGCATCTTCTTCCGGGTCCAAGGCTAGGGCCAAAGGAAGGAAGAAGAAGGCCGCCACCAAACCTAGAGGAGGTGTTAGTAAGGTGGGAGGGAAGGGAAAGAAAAATTTTGCGGTACCGGTAGTAGGCCAGGATGAGTGCTTCCATTGTCACAGGAAAGGGCACTGGAAAAAGGATTGCAAGGCGTGGAACGCCAAGAACCAGGAACCGAAGCAAGCTGTGGCTTCGACTTCAGGTGTGTTTGTAATTGAGAATTGTCTGTCGATCAACTCTACTTCCTGGGTATTGGATACCGGATCAGGATCTCATATTTGCAATTCATTGCAGGCACTGAGAAACCGTAGAGTGCTGAAGGAAGGTGATATGACCCTAAAGGTTGCTAACGGAGCTAGTGTGGGAGCTGCGTCCGTCGGGGATTATCACCTAGGATTGACGAGTGGACACATTTTGGTTTTACATAACTGTTTTTTTGTACCAAGCTTAACGTGTAATATCATATCAGTTTCCTTGTTATCAAATAAAGGTTATGATTTCACGTTTGTAAGAGATGTTGTTAACATCCACCTTAATCATGGTTTGATTGGGTCCGGTACACTAAATAACGGTATATATGTTTTAAACCAACTCCAAATTTTCAATGTCCAGAACACACTTAAAAGAAAGTCTCCAGATTTAAATAAAGCTTTCTTATGGCATTGTAGACTGGGTCACATCAATGAGAGAAGGTTGACTAAGTTGCATAGAGAAGGATATTTAGACTCGTTCGAATATCAAACTTATGACACTTGTCAATCTTGTCTCCAAGGAAAGATGACAAAGACTCCATTCACTGGACAAGGAGTAAGAGCGAGCGTGCTCTTAGGACTCATACACAGCGATGTATGTGGTCCATTGTCTACACATGCAAGAGGTGGTTTTTCCTATTTCATTACTTTCACGGATGATTACTCAAGATACGGATTCATTTATCTGATGAAACATAAATCCGAGGCTTTTGAGAAATTCCAAGAGTATAAGAATGAAGTAGAAAACCAAACCGGCAAAAGTATCAAGACACTTAGATCTGATCGAGGTGGTGAATACTTGAGTGCCGAGTTCCTAGGTTACCTAAAAGAGAAAGGAATTCTCTCTCAGCTTACTCCTCCATACACTCCACAGCATAATGGTGTATCGGAGAGACGGAATCGAACCCTATTGGATATGGTACGATCCATGATGAGTAATGCTGAGTTACCGCGATCTTTCTGGGGTTATGCGCTAGAATCAGCGGCATATCTTTTGAACAGGGCTCCTACCAAGACTGTGCCTACCACTCCATATCAGATGTGGACTGGGAAGAAACCCCATCTTCAGCATATGAAGATTTGGGGATGTCCAGCTTTTGTTAAAAAGCAGCATGTAGACAAGCTCGAGGCACGATCAGTAAAATGTATGTTTGTGGGATATCCAAAGAACTCCAAGGGATATTATTTCTATTACGCAGAGGAACAAAAGGTTTTTGTTTCTCGTAATGCCCATTTTCTGGAACATCAGTTTTTAGAAAAGGAAATAAGTGGGAGCGAAATAGAACTGGAAGAAATTCCAGAACCACAAGCTGCTACTGAAAATTTGGTAGAACCGGAAGTTCAAGAAGAACAGGACATTCCCGCACCCCTCCGCAGGAGTAGTAGGCCGTCTCATCCGCCTGAGAGATACTACGGTTTTCTCATAGATGGGGATAGAGAGGATTGCATCATAGATGATGATGAACCTACTGACTTTCAGCAGGCCATCCAGAGCGGCGACTCGGTACGATGGCTGGATGCAATGCGGACCGAAATGGAGTCCATGTACACCAACAAAGTATGGACTTTGGACTTTGCTCCAGATGGGGTAAAACCCATAGGATGCAAATGGATCTTCAAGAAAAAGATTGGTGTAGATGGACAGGTAGAAACCTATAAGGCTAGACTTGTTGCAAAGGGTTTTCGTCAAAGACCTGGTTTGGACTATGACGAAACGTTTTCTCCAGTGGCTATGCTCAAATCCATTCGGGTCCTTCTTGCTATTGCTGCCTTCCATGATTATGAAATCTGGCAGATGGACGTAAAGACGGCTTTTCTGAATGGAAATTTAGAAGAGTGCGTCTATATGGATCAGCCAGAGGGATTCAATCAGAGTGGGAGCAGCGGGAAAGTATGCAAGCTGCTTAAATCCATTTATGGACTAAAGCAGGCATCGCGGAGTTGGAACATCTGTTTTGATGAAACAGTCAAAGAATATGACTTTATCAAAAATCCAGATGAACCGTGCATATATTGTAAAGTTGTAGCCAGAAGTGTCGTATTCCTCGTCTTGTACGTGGATGACATTCTATTGATAGGAAATGACATTCCTATGCTACAATCTGTCAAAGGATTCTTGTCACACAGGTTCTCCATGAAAGACCTGGGTGATGCCTCTTACATTCTGGGAATCCGGATCTATCGTGATAGATCCAAGAGAATGTTGGGACTTTCGCAGTCCAGGTATATCGACACTGTACTGAAAAGATTCAGTATGGAAGATTCTAAGCACGGTAATCTACCGGCTTGTCACGGAATCACCCTCTCCAAAGAGATGTCTCCCAAGACTGATTTGGAAAGGGAACGCGTGTCTATTATACCCTACGCTTCTACGGTAGGCTCTATAATGTATGCGATGTTGTGCACCAGACCAGATGTAGCTTACGCACTGAGCGTGGTAAGCCGGTATCAGTCAGACCCAGGGGAGAAGCACTGGATAGCAGTAAAGAATATTCTCAAGTACCTGAGAAGGACTAAGGAGATGTTCTTGCTTTACGGCGGAAAAGACCTCAGGGTGGAGGCCTTTGCTGATTCCGGTTTCCAGAGTGATAAGGACGATTCCAAGTCCATGTCGGGTTATGTCTTTACCCTCAATGGAGGGGCGGTGTGCTGGAAGAGCTCCAAGCAGGACACCGTTGCTGACTCGACGATGGAAGCGGAGTATATAGCTGCTTGCGATGCCGTAAAAGAAGCAGTCTGGATGAAGAAGTTCCTAACAGAACTTCAGGTGGTTCCTACCATAGTTGATCCAATACCTCTGTATTGCGACAACAACGGAGCTATAGCTTTAGCAAAGGAACCAAGGTCCCATCAGAAGTCCAGACACATCTTAAGGCGGTATCACCTGATCAGGGAGATCATTGATCGTCAGGAGATCGAGGTTCGGAGAGTTGCTTCTGAAGAGAACATTGCTGATCCATTCATAAAGGCCCTACCTCAGATTCAGTTCGAGAGGCTACTCGAGATCATCGGTCTTCGATATGCCAGTACATGGCCCTAGTGCAAGTGGGAGATTGTTAGTGTATATGCCCTAGGGGCCATTATTGTATCATACTAGTTTGTATATTACTTAATGGAAGCTTGGGATATTCACATGTATATAACAGTCTTGCTAAACATGGTAGTATGCTACTTGGTTTTTCTATCTTAATATGTGAGTATACGTATTGATAGAGCTCTTAGGATCTTCCTTGACTACCGACGTTGTGATGGCAGTCACACTAGTGGGGGCTGGGTAGTCCACAAGCACATCCTTATTCAGGTCCCTAGTCGTTGGATTATCGAGACAGAGCATCGATACTCCGCAGTAGACTAGTGTGTGCGCTTCTCATCCCAGTTGGGGAGATGGTCTGTCCCACAGCCATCAGTACGTTGTACTGGAGATAGTATGCAGGTGCTCGTTGGGTTACGGGTACACCGGACAGGACTCACAGGGAACTGTTGGTTGGTTTTATACCAGTCGTCAGTGAACAGTTCCCAAGTGACATGAGTACAGCATAGTCCGCAGACTTGACACTGCTACTTAGCCTCGAGTGTGTCCCACTGTTCTTAGATTGCTACCCTACCACGGCTCGAAGGAGTCGTGCAAACAGGTAGCAGTTGGGTGCAGTCCCAAGCACTTGGAGGCAGTGGCGGTTAGAAAGGATTCGTCTCTCCCGGTATTGGGGGTTGATATCGCGCTGTGTCAGAGAGCCATTACGCAAAGTCCCTGGCCAGGGCAAGCGAGATTTGCTGGTAGGTTCCAGTAGTTTCTCAGGGTGTAATGGGCTTCGCTCCGACACGACTTATACCGCTATTAGGGGACTGACGCTTGCCGCCCCCTAGGCCCGATATGCGATAGTCTTAGACGAACGGACCGGACTGTACGGAGATTGTCACATCAGACTCAGTAGGAGTTCGGATGGGTTTCCTCATCGGCCTTCTTATCGACATCTACCTGGGGACCGTTACATACAGCTAGTGCCGCTTGCGGTCTGTGGTTAAACCCACTGCCAGCGTAGTAGTCGAGTCTCTAGAGTCCCACACAGAGAGTTTCCCTACTCCAGGCGAAACGATATAGAGGTCGTATGGTTTTACGACAAGGGTTCGGACGCATACGTGTGTTTACGCACGTACGACTTTCGGACAGTTTTTACCAGTCGGCTTTGGTTTAAGCCAGTTACTGGTATCCGGTTATTGGATTTATACAGTCTAAAGTTTTTCCGTATTTTTGCGGAAAGGAGGGGCGTTCTCGTAATTGCGCGAGAAGCTTCTAGAAGGTGGTGACTAAGGAGGTTTAGGTGGCATATACAATGAATGTGATTAGTGAGTCATATGGATGATTCATCCATGTCATTAATGCATCATAAATGCTTAATGACTCATGGAGATGAATCATCACTAGATATTATCAAGCATGGTTGTTAAATTGATTTATTTTCTTTTCTTGATAAAAAGAAATGCTTGATATATATTATCATAACTCATTATTCTCACTTCATTATTATGTTCACCTTCTCTCTCCTCAAGCTCTCCCTCTTCAAACCCTAATCCTCCCCTCTCATGTGTTGAGTACAAGGATTAGTTAGACTTATTAAACCATAACCCTCACTCTATTTCACCTAGCTTCTTTGATTAGCACTTAAAGAAGTTTAGTTGCCTCAAGTTTAGAGGCTAAGCTTGGAGTAAAGCTCTCGGGTGGATCGTCTACTACTTCGAGAAGGCCGAGGAGGAGGTGGAGTTCGTAAAGACGAAGGACACGGTTCTTTAGGTATAATCCCTTTACATAGTAGTTGTTAACTTCTATGTTTGATGTTAGTTATCGTTTAGCTTCGATTCTTGCGGTTAGTCGATGTTTAAGCAAAGAACAAGATCGTTTTTCATATTTCCGCCTCCCCGCGAGTCGTGGGGTGTTGTACATCGACTTACACCTATGACCTTGACGGAGGTCAACAAAGCATAGGCTGCTAGTCAAGTTCTACCCGTCATTTCCTGATTGAATTAAACCCACCCGCACGACCCTTGATGGAGGTCAACAAGACCGCACGACTACCCTAAAAAAATCTGCATCATATGCATAAACAGATAAATACTAGTTAGCTACCGCACACTACGCCTTGACGGACGTCAACAAACGTAGCACGAATACTAAGTAGGACTTATCTGAAATGACTGAGGGCTACGACAGGTTTTTAAGAAAACCCTTTGCGTAATGAACTTGATATCGTTGTAGAATCGAGTGATTTTGAATGGAATGTTTTTTAGGCCTTTTCTAGTTTTGCTAAAGTGGTCACTCCCGGTGAAGGGATCGTCGGCTCTTTCCTCATCCAATAAGGTGCAGGATATTTCACAAATACCACTATGCAAAGCAAAAACTATAGAAACAATCAAAAAACAAACCGAGTTTGTAGCATCTGCTAGTTTCACTAAAGTGGTCACTCCCGGTGAAGGGATCTCGGCTCTTTTCTTATCGAATAAAGTGCTGGATGTTCTACAAGGAACACCGCTATGCAAAGCAAGAACTAGAGCTACCAGTTTTTAAACAAGTTTCTACAATATTTTTAGGTTTCTTTTATTTTCATTAATCTCATTAATGAAGTCCCATTTTATTATGCTTCACAAGCATCACATTTGAAACGAAATCAGCAATATAACATATATCTCATATATATAATGTAAACATTCGTCTCAGGCAGTAATATGATCTCATCACAGAACATTGCATCAGAAGAAACATATATGAAATATTGGATATACTAGAATTTCCGTGTTTTATGCGAGCCTATATAAAACGCGGATTCCACGGTCGCGATGAATAGCCAAACCCACACCCCTAGACCCCTATGAGAGCGGCAAGCAACACTGCCAATTCTAGGGTTAGGAGACCCGGTCTCGACTCCTTGAGATGGTCTCTCACTGGACCCCAGAACCCGGTTACTTGTGCTCCCCGCCTTGGGTCTACCTAATACGGAAAAGTAAATAATATACAATGGTGACATCATTCTCAGCCCGGAAGTGCCCCAATAAAAGAATATTACATACAAATGAATTTTACATGAATGAAAAAGAAAAACTCTCATCTCACATAAAACCCCCGACTATTCAAAACACGACGATCCAATACAACATATCACAGCAACACATAATATCTCATATCATCAACGTAAGCAAGTATGCGTATCCCGATTGTCGTTGATGTATAGCAACGAAACCGGCGATACACCACATATTACGCTTACGGTCACAGAAAAGAAAGTGTAAAACTACAACAGTTTGGAATCCGCAACCTCCTTAGACATCGCATGCCTAACCAAATGAATTCCTTAGACATCGCATGCCTAACAATTATAAACCTCGCATTTTAGTCTCGATCTCGAAAACACTTTTCAATATCTAGTCGGGCAATTCAACAAGATTCTTAATATACTGATCGAATGCTCATCGCAAACTTTAGTAGACGGTCGCACCCCCGGATGTCGTTGACGAAGTGCACTAAGGCGGAACACCGCTGCCGCGAGCACCCGAACGGATGCTTTTGGCGATGGGGTTCTCCTACAGTCACTTGGTCGGGCTATGGGGCGTGGCTATCTATTAAGTTTACCCGGCGAGTATCCGCGTACGCTATGTGATTGCGACGGACTTTTGATCACATCAAAATCCCGTGGCAACCGATCAAATGAGACTAGACCGCTAGATTTATAACATTCAAATTAGTTATCTCAAAACTACTTGTAGATTCCAAATATTGTATCACATTCCAGATAAATAGACAATGTTAAACTTTCCGATCGAATAATCAAACACACAAGTTTTCCCAAATAGCTCAACACTTAAGCGGAGTTCAAAATGTATACATCATATGCCACAGTACCAATGGTCCAGCCGTAGAAGGGTCAAACCAACGCCTCACATGTGGCAACGCCGTACTGCCCCAAACCCTAAGGTTTAGAGGCAGTTCAGACGGTCACATAATCGAGTTAAGCTTTGTGTTCTTCTAGAGGGTCCACCGCGTTACTTGCATGATTTTCCGGAAATTTCAAACTCGAGAAAAAAAATCCAACTTTTGAAAAAAATTTCGACAGGGGAAAAAGTGAGTTATTGATATCCGTTCGAACTTTTTAACACGTTCTAAAATTATCCGGAAAAAAACTTAAACGAAGTTAAATTATCCGATCGAATCAACGAGTCCCCAATACAACCCAGAAAACTCAACACTTGAGTATAATTAAAAATTCTCAGAAGCATCAGGAAGTGCCTACGGATGTTACTGTGCCAAAAGAAAACCGTACTCTTACTGTTTGGCCGCGGAACCGCCGCGCAAGCCATGGTACGGCCGCGGTTCCGCGGCCGTTTAATGGTGTCAGAGTCTCATTTTTCACAGTAATTCCTAAAATACCCTGCTGATTTTTCTGAGTATTTTTAATATGAAAAAATCAATATTTTTGAAAATTTTCCAGAAATTAGGGTTTTACGGGTATTCGGAGTTCGATCGGACTTTAAACTTCGCCTAGACTTCGCCTAAAGCTCTAGCTTGGCTCTGATACTACTGTAGGGTTACTAGGAACTCTCACAAGGGTCTACAAGGTATCAACCATGCCCGATTTAAAATTTAGACGTGCCGAACAACCCTAACCAAGATCTTTAAACTAGAGATTAGACGAAACAAAGCATGTTAAACACTTTAACACTAAGAGTTTGGGATTACAACCTTTGTAGTCCGTTCCTTCACTTCTAAAGCTCCGTGTTGAGGTCCCTTCGCTGCGATCATCATGTACCCGGACTCTAGAGAGGCTCCACGAAGAGAATGATGTAAACTTGCTTCCGATCTTCGATAACAAAGATGATCTACCTTGAAGTTTCTTTAACACAAGCTCTCACTCACAAATGAAGTGAACACCCTAATCTAAATAGCTAGGATAGATTAGGATGATGAAGTAGGATTTTAGCTATCATTTCTTTTCTATTTCTCACTCAAAATCATCATTAAGCAAAAAGCTAGAAAGCTTTCAAGGAAGAAGAAGAAGAAGAATCAATTATTACTTTGTGATGAATAATGAATTGTGTGAGGTTAGATATGCAACCATGGTTCAAGTGAGATGACTTAACCATTGTAGAGAGTTTACTAGGGTTAAGGGTTTGGGTTGGGTTAAAGAATATTAAATATCTTTGCAAGAAACAAAATAAAAGCTTCTAGAAGCTTCTAAAAAAGTTTAACCCAAATCAAACCCTAACCTCGTTTAATCTCCACTAAATATGTTGCATTAATAATCCTAAAATGTTACAATATTATATATCACATATACAATATTTATTGTAACAAAATAAAATAATACAATTAACATATATCGCATATATATCAATGTATTACCCGAGTGAGAAAAAGAATCTTTTAGTGAGCTTATACTAGTTAATGTAATTTAATATATCATATATATAATTATACATTAAATTATTGAATCAACACTTGATCCGATAATCCGGCTATTTCACAAATAACCGACTAATATAATCTGTATTAGTTCATCGGATCAACACTTGATCCGATGACCCGGCTATATCACATATACCCGGCCATATCTCATATCGCGAGAATCTAATACGGTATCACATACACGTATTGTTCTCGGTCCCGCACATTTCATATATGTGCTCCTACTCCGTTTTGCCTGAGTCAAGAAACCTCTGTGTAGGACTCTAAAGAATCGTCAATACGCCGGCAGTAGGTGATGATCATATCAAACACCCACAAGCTGCAAGCGGTCAGCTAAACGTAACAGCCACCCAGGTATTGAGCGATCAGAAGATCAACAAAAAAGCCTGTACTTTCTCCCGTGAATCCAATCAATAACACTCCCGTACAGTCCGGTCTCTTCGTCTGATATGTCGCATATCTCGCCTAGGGGTGGTAAATGTCAGACCTCGGTAGCTTGATAAGTCGTGTCGATATGAGGTCCAAAACAGTTCGAGAAACTACAGATAACACTTACCAGTAAATCTCAGCAACCCTGGCCAGGGATTTCTGTAAGTGCACGGCGGCGCCCCGGCCTCCATCCCGAGGCCAAATGCGGAAGCGATGGTTAACTTTAAATTTTCTTGAACCGGCACCACCGCGCACTAAAAACCCGGATCGTGCCATTAACTAGTCCTAGTTATCTAGAGAGGGAAGAGAGATATACCGAGTGATCCAAGTCCTCCGGTCTTCTCGTCGTCATCCCGATCTCCCCGCGGAATCTCCGGTCTCCACTTTTTTGCACCACGTCGCCGGCTTCTTTTACGGGCACCCGCCTCTATACCGAGGCAACTCGGGCACGAAGCTGGCGAGTCGAGTACCCAAGGTTTGCTGCAGAATGGTGTAGAACCATGTCTCATTTGGGGTTATGGAGTTGCCATATGGTGGAGGAAATGATACAAGCTTTTGGAGGAGGAGCTAATATGATTTTTGCCAAGTCAAATGAGTGTAAATCCCTGCACCAAAAATTGGGACAGCCTACCTAGAGCTTGGCCGGCCATGCTAATGGGGAGGAGAGAATGGAGTGAGTGAGTGAGTGAAAAAGGATAGCCACACGAATAATCAAGTGAAGGGAAAATGGTTATCATATTCAACCATCAACAAAAGCATGATGACTCCAAAGTCAAGCAATGATCACAAACAAATCCACACTCAACCACAACCATCATCAAACATGATGACTCCAAAAGTCAAGCAATGATGAAGTGAACAAGTCAAGGTCAACAAGAGCTATCATGAAGCAACAAAATGCAAAGAACCCCCTCCACTAATGCTTATTTGCACAAATGCAAATAAGCCCTCCTCCACCAATCTTCGGCCAATGAACGATACAAAGGAAATTGGTCGAAACGGAAAGCAAACTGGCAACTCCAGAAAACTGGTCCCGTAATAAATTACAGGAAAACCCCGATACTGTGTATACACAACCGCATTTGTATTCCGACCGAAATACAAATGCAATGAGACAAAATCTATACTGTACTATACTAGGATCCGGCTTAAACCAAAGCCGGCTAGTATTATCCGTCCGATCCTGATCCGTGCAATACCGCACGTATCTGATTGAACCCTGCCATATCTCCATACGGCCTCTACAGCGTTTCGCCCGAAAACTTGAGCAACTGAATGTGGGGGACTCTAAAGACTTGTCAACACCTTGGTTGTGGATTTAACCACTAGCACGTCAGAGATATAAGCCAATACGTAACGGGCTACCAGGTGTTGACCAAAAGGGACGTCGATGAGCGAACTCATCACCCTACCGAGCCTGTCAGTGACAATATCCGTACAGTCCGGTCCGTTCGTCTATGAGCATCGCATGGCGGGCCTAGGGGGTTGGTAAAAGTCAGACCCCCAAAAGCGGTACAAGTCGTGTCGGAGTGTAGCCCAGAACACCCTGAGATACTACTGGAATACCTACCAGTAAATCTCCTGCCTCGGCCGAGGGCTTCGTGTAATGGCTCTCCTAGACACAGCGCGACCTCACCCCCAATACCGGGAGAGACGAACCCCTGAAGATCCGCTCACTGCCTCCATGTGGCTCGGCACTGTACCCAACTAAAACCTGTTTGCACGTCTCCTTTGAGCGTGGTAGGGTAGTAATCAAAGTACAGTGGGAACTCACACGAGACAAATGACGATCCCCAGGTCGATGAACTAACCTGTACACATGTCACCAGGGAACTGCTATCTGACGTCAGGTATAAGACCAACTAGCATGTTCCCGGCGAGTCCTGTCCGGTGTACTCATAACCCAATGAGCACCTGTATACATCTTAGGTGAACCAACTGACACCAGTGGCTTATGAGACCGACCACCGCCCCTCGTCGGGGTCTCGACTGTATACACTAGTCTACTCTGGAGTATCGATGCCCTGTCTCGAAACTCCCACGACTAGGGACCTTTTAAGGATGTGCTTATAGACCCCAGCTCCCACTTATATGATCGCCCTCATACTGCTGGTGGTCAAGCAAGAATCCTAGGGGCTCTATCAACGTGTAATAGCGACATGTCAGGTCACCTAAAGCAGTACACGATGATAAAGATAAACCAGATAGCATACTATCATCTCGAGTAAGACTGTCCTGCCGGGATAGGTCCTCCCTCAATCATTGCAATCACGTGCCTGCGATCCAATAATTGACTCTGAGGTCACTATCTCCAACAATCTCCCACTTGCACTCAAGGCTAATTATTGCGATGTCGCATACTCACAGCCCGTGTGATACCGAACACCGAACTCCTCTACTAGTCAGTCTCACAAAGCTCGTTTGCGAAACTAATGCGTTCGAGGAATAGCTTCAGTGAGTGGATCCGCTTTGATGTCTATTTCTATGTCTCTCTATATCTCAAGTTCGCGGAGAAACCCATCTCCCGAAATGAGCAATACTTGTCTTAGAATGTATCTGGATGTTTGATGGGACCTAGCTCATAAATGAACTCCAAATCCAAACTTCTTAGACTGTATCGTCAACTGAACTCAATCAGTATCCTGCGCCATGCCTCCCTCAGTATTTCCTTGGACCACCTGTCCAAAATACTGCCCCTCGTCAGAAGGAAAAACTATAACTCTGACAACCTCCTTGTCGTCCAAGTCACCTTGGAAGCCTGGAATGATAACTGTCTCCTGAATGAGGCTGTCGTTATCATATCCCTAGAACATCCACTTATGTTCTAAAGCTGCTTCCGATTGTTTCTCCAGGATTGGATCAATATCAACTTATTGCATCTACTGCAAGAACAACATCTGGTGTGGTACTTGACATCTCATGATTGACTCAATTGCCTAAGCAAGTGATCTGCCAATCATGCGCATCCCTCTCCCCTTTAGTCTGTAAGACACCTTTAGAGAGGGTGACTCCATCACCTGCAGGTACACTACCATGCCAGGAGTCATCCATTCTAAATACTCTTAGAATGCTGTCTAAGTACCCAGATTGGGAAACCACCCAAATCTAGATCTAAAACCATAGATCTAGTAACCAGTATGTTTGA
Source organism: Agapanthus africanus (assembly GCA_030015575.1). Taxonomy (NCBI): domain Eukaryota; kingdom Viridiplantae; phylum Streptophyta; class Magnoliopsida; order Asparagales; family Amaryllidaceae; genus Agapanthus; species Agapanthus africanus. The sequence goes on from CM057337.1 coordinate 504,853,299, forward strand.
TATAATGTCCAAGTCCCATGTGGAGAAACCACTGTGTGACGACCAAAGTATAACCGATCGTAGTATAGGAATATCACTTCCTACTCTGTGCATGTCATCCAAATACTATGACATCACACCCTACTACCTTCTCAACAGATCCATCCCCAATTCTGATGAAGTCAAACCTATGACTGTCATGTCAGAAATAGATGATCTATCTCCGCTAGATCTGCTTTAGTCTATAAATAGACATAAGCCACCTGTCCACCAATGCTTCCGCTGCTCCCACTGACTACGACAACCCTCTGGCAGAGTCATATAGACGTGCGCTTCTATAGCTAGTTTAGAACGACGCTATACTCATCCTCCTGCCGGGTCTCACAGTCTGGAACAACAGCAATGGTAAGTCTGGGTAAACAAGAACCTCCCTGTCACCGTCCTTGAGGCTACCGGAGTACCTCTCGGGTGCCTGAGGTTACCCACCGTATCTGCGGAGTGGCCAATGGAATGTCAAACCAGATTGAATCTTTAGGTTCCTATCAAATCTTCAGTAATCGTTTGTGGTTCTAGAATCACTTCCAGTTCTACCATACTCCCACTACTGTTTTCTGAAAAAATCCATTTTTATTAAAACTGTGGCGAGTTTAGAACAATATCACTATTGATCTTCCAGATGGTAGAAAGTCAACCCTCGTCATAGCCTGGGTTAACCCACAAACAGCCATTACAGAAACGTGCCTTGAGTTGTCCAGTGTCTCGTTTTAATCATAACCCGGATAACTCTCCGTGCCTTAATATCGTTAAGATATGAACTGTTCTATATCCAATATAGAAGCAGAGGCACTGATTTAATTGAACCAGATTCAAATCATGCAGCTATCTCCAGTGCATGTCAACTAAATGGAAAAAGGCCGATCAGCGTTACTCAACTTAGGAATGCTTCCAATTATGAGTAACCCGAAAGAGAAGCAAGTTCTCTTAATCACTACTATCAACTGAATACCCTACACAAATATCTACATCTTCGATCACCTTGAAGAATCCCGATACTTGCAATATCTGGTTCTCTACTTTATTCAAATACCTATAACTTCTCAAAATTCGGACCCTGTGTTTCCACGAAACACCTGTCTAAAAACTAGAGAAGTCATAAGTAAACCGAATATAGTACGAGGACCAACCCCTCTGTCCTGATGGACCCTGGACAACATACAATACTCTGTATAAGTCCCTTGAGTCTGATAACTCATTCACTGTGCGTCGTAGGTTGAAAACTGTACTTATGGTTAAGAAGAATTACACCGCTGTTTAATACTCCTTACCTAACCATCCATTGATATAAGTAAATGTCACAGACATAATTTCAAAAAGATATGTCTCACTCTATAAAAATAGACGTACAGATATATCAATTTGAAATTGGTGCATAACAGCGGATATTCAAAACCAAGTATTTGCCGACCGGCAAACAACCCAGGTGACTTCCTCAAATATCACCGATTACAACGAATCCCGACATAATGAGGATGATCACCCAATTCCCAATAACTTACTCCCACTCAACATCTGTAAAACCATACAGATGTGAGAATCATACCTGGTAAATACATACCCTGGAGTAAGGACTAATTGGGAAATCAGTTTTCCTTTAACAGTACACAGTGAAACTGAAACATTGAAATGTTTCGACGGGATATCCCGGTATTCCTAGTAATGCCTCTTCCAGATTCACGACTGTAACCGTATAATTCTTTGCCACCTCTCCAAATCCCTTTATATGTCTTTAGTCATTACCTTCTGCACACCCCTTAGGCCAAATGGTTTTCTTCCTACCCTACCGTTCGGCACCAGCCTATGGTTTGGAAGAAGACTATCCAATAAGCATAATGGGTGTACTGTCCTAATCCTAGGAGCACTCGCAATGCGAGAGAAGGTGAAGATAAAAGACAACCGAATAAACCTTATTCCTATTTCTCCTGAACCAAAATCCATCCCCGAACTGGAACAAGTTCCTTTCGAGTTCGTATATAACCATACGATGGAGTATCCAGTAAACTGTGGATCTTCGTAGTGATACGGAGTGTCCTGGAGAAATAAAAAGGTGATGTGGGAGTGGTAACGAAAAACTTGGTATGGTCGTGAATATCAGTCGCAATTTACTTTGCCCTCTTACTAATCCCTTGCTTTGTCTTAACTTAATACCTTCTGTACATCGTATAGGCTAATTGGGTTTCTTCATTCCCTACCGGTCGGCACCTGCCTATGGTTTGGAAGAAGACTGTCCAATTTGCATAATAGGTATACTATCTCCTAAACCAAGGAGTACTCGCATCCTGAGAGAAGGTAAAAGGAAAAGACAACTGAATAATCCTATCCGTTTTCTCCAGAACCGGAAACCATCCTCGAATAAATCCCTTCGAGTTCGTATATAACCATACGATGGTTTTGTCCAATAGAAATGGACGTTCGTAGTAATACGGGGTTCCTGGAGAAAAGGGTAAAAGTAGGAGTGGCACAGAGGTCTGCAACTCTGACAATCCAAAAACCAGTGTTAAGAAGGTTCGGTTAATTTTGGTCTCTGAGTCATAGTCTTAGGGTCGGGTCAATGGTCGCTGCCGAAGAGAGAGAGAGAAAAGAAACACTCAGCGTGCACTCTAACCTAGATCAGAATGGTTACCGATTTATCTAATCTGGAAATCTCCCACTGTTCTCTCAAATTCTCCTCCAAACCTGAAAGAAGAATTAGTCGGGGTCACCCGGGGAGTAAACTAACTCATCAGTGGGAATCGGGATCCAACTATCATCGCATGATAACGTGACGGAATCCGCTCACGGTGTCACACTCCAGAAGGTATGCGCATATCTGGCAAGTTTCAGTTTCTTTAGAAACTCCCGATGTGATTTTTACCCCATGCTCTTATGACCTTGACTTTGGCCAACATATCATAAGTCACATGTCAAGTTCTACCCGTCATTCTCCAGGTTAATTTGAGCACACCCGTACATACCCTTGACTTTGGCCAAAATAGTAGTACGACTGCCCCAAACCAACGCATCTATCTATGCTGCATATGAATACCCAATAGCTACCAATCACTGTGCCTTGACTTTGGCCAACATACACAGCTTGAATACTATTGACCACCCATATGAAACGACGGAGGGCTACGAATGGTTTCTGGCGAAAACCTTTAACGTAATGAACTTGATATCGTTGAAGGAACAGATAGCTTTTTAGAAAAATATAGTAACGAAAACCTTTGCTAAAGAGGTCACTCCCGGTGAAGCGATCTCGGCTCTTTCCCCGTAGAATGAGGTGCAAGATATTCCAACTGAATACCACGGTGCAAAGCAAAAGTAATCGGCTATAGTGAAGTTATTGCCCTGACGCAAACTTTTTGTCCAAGGGGTCACTCCCGGTGAAGGGATCTCGGCCCTTGCCTCGTCGACTGAGGAGCAGGATATTCCAACTAAATACCACGATGCAAAACAAAAGTGAACGTCCTTGCAATAACAGATTTTTGAAAAATGTTCCAACAACATCAGAATAGGTTTGTTTTTAACTTGCATTGATCCGAATCAACGCAGTCCCATCAATTGATCACACCAATAAAGAACGAAAATATACTGATGTACGTATACATCTACTAATATATATACCAATATATTATATTTCACTCAAGGCGTGATAAAATGCAACATCACAGAAATGCAACATCACAGAACAATACAGATATCTGGGATCCCCGGGTTTCACAGAGCCACTACTGAAACCCGACGTTCCCCTGGTCGTGTGGATAGCCTGTTCAATGAAATCCTAGACCCCTACGGGCGCGGCAAGTTACCCGCCAAAACCTGAAGCGAGGCAGCCCCCTTCAGCAACGTGAATGGACCACCCAGCACTTCACGGAATCCGGTAACTTGGGCACCCCTCCTGGGTCAACCTGTACCCCCTACGAGTGCGGCGAATAGCCCGCCAATTCTAGAGTGAAGCCCCCTCCGTCTCAATGCCATGAGATGCGGGCCCGTTGCCCTCTAGAACCCGACTATCCGTGCACCCCTCCGCGGGGTGATCCTAGTACAGAAAGTAAAATATACATACAACGGGTACATCGACCGCAACCTGGTCGTGCCCCAAAATAATAATACAAACAGGCAGTGACGGCAGTCCACATGTCGGACGCTCGCCCCGCAATATCAAATGTACATAATACAACAAAAACTGTACTAGCATTGCATCCAGGCTATCCCCCACGACGAATCCGCAACATCACAGCAAAATCACAGAACATCAACGTGAAAGTCACGTTCGCAAATCCGTCATACCGGGCTATAGCAGTTAGACTGGATTTACCGATCAAGTGACATTCACGGTCGCAGATATAATGTAAATACTGTGAACTAATGTGTTTTAAATATCCGATCGATCAAATTTACCAAGTGGGCCCCCAAGTACTACTGTAGCACATCAAGAAATCTGGGACCAAAAAATAACATTCCAGAAAACCTATTTTCCACTCAGGAGCATTCTGTAGAATTTTGGGGGACTGAACAGTTCAAGTCGCGGCGGAACCGCGGCCCAAGCATGGGTTTGGCCGCGGTTCCGTGGTGGTTTGGACTGTTCACGAGCCCAAATTTTCACAAAACTCTTAGAATGTCCAACACATCATTCTGAAACAACCTGAAAAATTTTTGGACTTCAAAAAATTTCGACAGAAACTGATGTGAAGAAAAATACGGTTTTTGGAAAATTGTTCGATCGGAAATGTAAAACAGATTAGACAAAGCTAGACTATGTTAATGGCGAGGCTCTGATACCACTGTAAGTGCACGGCGGCGTCCCGGCCTCCATCCCGAGGCCAAATGCGGAAGCGATGGTTAACTTTAAATTTTCTTGAACCGGCACCACCGCGCACTAAAAACCCGGATCGTGCCATTAACTAGTCCTAGCTATCTAGAGAGGGAAGAGAGATATACCGAGTGATCCGAGTCCTCCGGTCTTCTCGTCGTCGTCCCGATCTCCCCGCGGAATCTCCGGTCTCCACTTTTTTGCACCACGTCGCCGGCTTCTTTTACGGGCTCCCGCCTCTATATCGAGGCAACTCGGGCACGAAGCTGGCGAGTCGACGTGCCCAAGGTTTGCTGCAGAATGGTGTAGAACCATGTCTCATTTGGGGTTATGGAGTTGCCATATGGTGGAGGAAATGATACAAGCTTTTGGAGGAGGAGCTAATATGATTTTTGCCAAGCCAAATGAATGCAAATCCCTACACCAAAAATTGGGACAGCCCACCTAGAGCTTGGCCGGCCATGCTAATGGGGAGGAGAGAATGAGAGTGAGTGAGTGAGTGAGTGAAAAAGGATAGCCACACGAATAATCAAGTGAAGGGAAAATGGTTATCATATTCAACCATCAACAAAAGCATGATGACTCCAAAGTCAAGCAATGATCACAAACAAATCCACACTCAACCACAACCATCATCAAACATGATGACTCCAAAGTCAAGCAATGATCACAAACAAATCCACACTCAACCACAACCATCATCAAACATGATGACTCCAAAATTCAAGCAATGATGAAGTGAACAAGTCAAGGTCAACAAGAGCTATCATGAAGCAACAAAATGCAAAGAACCCCCTCCACTAATGCTTATTTGCACAAATGCAAATAAGCCCTCCTCCACCAATCTTCGGCCAATGAACGATACAAAGGAAATTGGTCGAAACGGAAAGCAAACTGGCAACTCCAGAAAACTGGTCCCGTAATAAATTACAGGAAAACCCCGATACTGTGTATACACACCCGCATTTGTATTCCGACCGAAATACAAATGCAATGAGACAAAATCTACACTGTACTATACTAGGATCCGGCTTAAACCAAAGCCGGCTAGTATTATCCGTCCGATCCTGATCCGTGCAATAACGCACGTATCTGATCGAACCCTGCCATATCTCCATACGGCCTCTACAGCGTTTCGCCCGAAAACTTGAGCAACTGAATGTGGGGGACTCTAAAGACTCGTCAACACCTTGGTTGTAGATTTAACCACCAGCACGTCAGAGGTATAAGCCAATACGTAACGGGCTACCAGGTATTGACCAAAAGGGACGTCAATGAGCGAACTCATCCTGACACCCTACCGAGCCTGTCAGTGACAATATCTGTACAGTCCGGTCCGTTCGTCTATGAGCATCGCATGGCGGGCCTAGGGGGTTGGTAAAAGTCAGACCCCCAAAAGCGGTACAAGTCGTGTCGGAGTGTAGCCCAGAACACCCTGAGATACTACTGGAATACCTACCAGTAAATCTCCTGCCTCGGCCGAGGGCTTCGTGTAATGGCTCTCCTAGACACAGCGCGACCTCACCCCTAATACCGGAAGAGACGAACCCCTGAAGATCCGCTCACTGCCTCTATGTGGCTCAGGACTGTACCCAACTAAAACCTGTTTGCACGTCTCCTTTGAGCGTGGTAGGGTAGTAATCAAAGTACAGTGGGAACTCACACGAGACAAATGACGATCCCCAGGTCGATGAACTAACCTGTACACATATCACCAGGGAACTGCTATCTGACGTCAGGTATAAGACCAACTAGCATGTTCCCGGCGAGTCCTGTCCGGTGTACTCATAACCCAATGAGCACCTGTATACATCTTAGGTGAACCAACTGACACCAGTGGCTTGTGAGACCGACCACCGCCCCTCGTCGGGGTCTCGACTGTATACACTAGTCTACTCTGGAGTATCGATGCCCTGTCTCGAAACTCCCACGACTAGGGACCTTTCAAGGATGTGCTTATAGACCCCAGCTCCCACTTATATGATCGCCCTCATACTGCTGGTGGTCAAGCAAGAATCCTAGGGGCTCTATCAACGTGTAATAGCGACATGTCAGGTCACCTAAAGCAGTACACGATGATAAAGATAAACCAGATAGCATACTATCATCTCGAGTAAGACTGTCCTGCCGGGATAGGTCCTCCCTCAATCATTGCAATCACGTGCCTGCGATCCAATAATTGACTCTGAGGGCACTATCTCCAACAATTTCTAGTTATAGCCAATCGAACACAACGTAACATCAACTCCCTATACCGGGAGAGACGAAACCCCTCCTATCGCTCATTGCCTCCATGTGATTCGGGACTGTACCCAAAAGCCACCTTTTTGCACGCCCTCTTGGACGTGGTATGATGGAAATCAGAGCACAGTGGGAATTACACAAGACTCTATGACGATCTCGGGTCTACAGACTAACCTGTACCAGTGTCACCAGAGAACTGCCATCTGACGTGAGGTATAATACCATCTGAGAGTTCTCGGCGAGTCCATCCAGTGTACCCAGTCTCTCTTGAGCATCCGTATACCATCCTTGATGTCAAACACCGATGGATATGGGATCATCCATCGCCCATCATATAGGTCAAGATGCGTATACGCTAGTTTACTAACACCGCCCCTTGGTTTGGCGGGGGTTTTCTTCTTCTTTCCCTTGGCTTTCGCCTTGGACCTAGAAGAGGAAGATCCTCCTACAAACAAAGTGGATGTTTCCCTACCTTTCTGTAAGGTGCCCTCTGCGCTCCTCAGCATGTTGAGAAGTTCTGAAAGTTCAACTTCCTTTTCTTGTAAGTTGAAGTTCAGGATAAACTGGGCGTAAGTGGAAGGAAGGGACTGGAGAATCAAGTCCGTATAGAGCCCATTCTCCAACGTGGTCCCAAGGTCCGTGAGCTCCTCAATGTAGCCAATCATCTTAAGCACGTGTTCCGCTACCGATGATCCGACGGCCAATCTTGCCGAAAATAACTTCTTCGACACTTCGTATCTTGCGATACGAGATTGCTCTCCATACAGTTCTTTTGTGTGAAGAAATATGGATTTCCAGGTCCATATTCTCGTGCCTCCTCTGATGTTCATTGTCCATAGAGGCAAGCACGAGGCACTTGGCCTTCGCGCAGTCTAGTTCTCAGGTCTTACGGATTTCCTTATCCGCGACGCTGGTTTTGGGACCTGGGATAGGGGGAGCTTTGGTGGTAAGAAGATACCCCAGCTTGTCGTAAGTGATTGCCATCTTGACATTCCTGAGCCAATCTTTGTAGTTTGGCCCTGTCAGTATGTTTTTATCTAGAAGTAACTTAAGTCCAGTCATGTCGACTGGTCGCTGCAATTAGGAGAGAGAAGAAACACTCAGCATGATGCTCTTGCAAGTTTAGAGTGGTTTTTAATTTGTCTAAACAGGATGGCTCCCACTGTTTCTCGAATCCCTCCTCAAACCAAAAAGGAAGAATTAGTCAGGATCAATCTCACCGTACAATTCTTGCTTAACCGTTCAGCCAGGCCAGTGTCGGTACTTCGAGGGAGGTTTTCCAACGCTTTCGCGAAGTTCCTTAATTAAATAACCTCTTTTCCCTGGGGGCGTAGCCCCGCTAACACCTTTCTAGACACCTACTTGGTTTATAGCATTGATCGTTAAGTGAGAAATTTCCCGAGGAGTAGCATATACTCACAGTAGGATCGGGATCCAAATATCATCGTGTGACGAAACTGAAGGAATCCTACCAGAATCATCACACTCCAAATGGTATGCAACACTAGCAAGTTTCAGTTCTTTTGAAACTCCCGATGTGGATTTTTGCCCCATGCTCTTATGACCTTGACTTTGGCCAAAATATCATAAGTCACATGTCAAGTTCTACCCGTCAATCTCCAGGTTAATTTGGATCCACCCGTGCCTACCCTTGACTTTGGCCAAAATGGCAGTACGACTGTCCCAAACCAACGCATCTATCTATGCTACACATGAATACCCAATAGCTACCAATCACTATGCCTTGACTTTGGCCAACATACATAGCTTGAATACTATTGACTATTTATGTGAAACGACGGAGGGCTACGAATGGTTTTGGCGAAACCGTGAACGTAGTGAACTTGATATAATCGATGGAACGAGATAGCTTTTAAAGGGAGTGGCTCAAACTCCGCATTTAAAAGTTGGTTTTGAAAAGAACCGAGTGGTTTTTAGAAAGTGTTCCAACGACTTTTACTTGATTTATTTTCTTGCATTAGTTCTTTTAATGCGTGATATTCTTGCATTAGTTCTTTTAATGCGTCCCATCATTTAATCCTACCATTGCAGAAAACAACCAAAATATGACGTGATATCCATGCTACCTCTCCCGGTACTTTCGGGCATGCGGAATTTGATGAAAAACAATTTTCTAGAGGCGGTAACATGGACTCAAAACCGGATCTTTGTTAAATATCTAACTAACAACCTAACTAGGAGTTGTTAACTACTCGGTTAGGGGGTTATACCTTTCTTTCTTGAACTCCTCCGTCTTCAAACCTCGATGGTGTACGGATCGGCTTCACCTCGTCGTCTCCTTGCGCCGAAGATGGATCCACCCGAAAGCTTCTACCTTTGGCTTCTTCTTCGAACCTTGAAGAAACTAGATCACTTGGCTTGCCAGGCCTTATGAACTAGAATGAGTAGAGGAATGTTTTGGTGTCTTTTTATCTCTAAGGCAATGAGTCTCAACACATGAGAATGGTTTGCCTTGAGGTAGAGAGAGCAAGAGGAAGAGGGAGAGCTTGAGAATGAGAGAGCTCAAGAGAGAGAAAGCAAAATGATAGAATGAACCATACCCATCTCATTCTCACCTCTCATAATCCAAAAGCCATCATAACAAAAATAGTAATCAAGTATTGTGTAAATGGTTTAAGTCAAAATGGCTATATCATTTCATGCACTCATTTTGCACAAGAGATCAAGCAAGCAAAAGTCTTTGCCATGAAATGATAGCCATTGTAATCATGATGGTCAACCAGTCCAACCTAGTCAACCGGTCAACAAGTCAACAAAGTCAACCCCTCAACAACCATGTCATTATAATACTTAATTAATATTATTGTTAATTACATATCATATTCTCATTAGGGTTGAGCAAAAAGTCAATAGTCAACAGTCAACGGTCAACAACCCTAATGAGAATCCTCTGCCTCTGTCTCTCTGTCAACTGTGCATACACACCCGCATCCGCGTTCCGAGGAACACGGATACAAACGAGATAAAACCAATCCCAAAACGTACACTAGGATCTGTCTTAAACCAATGCCCGCTAGTGTTAACTGTCCGGACACTGTACGTGCACAAGTGCACGGATGTGACCGAACCCTGTCGCAAAACCATGCGACCTGTCGCAAAACCATGCGACATCTACTCTTTTGCCTAGAGGCGAATAGCTTTCTGTGTGGGACTCTAAAGACTCGACACTACGCTGGAAGTGGGTTTAACCACAGACCGCAAGCGGCACTAGCTGTGCGTAACGGTCCCCAGGTAGATGCCGACAAGAAGACTGACGAGGTGAAACCGATTTGAACTCCTACTGAGTCTGACTGTGACAGTCTCCGTACAGTCCGGTCTGTCCGTCTGATACATCGCATGGCGGGCCTAGGGGGCAGTAAACGTCAGTCCCCTAATAGCGGTACAAGTCGTGTCGGAGTGAAGCCCAATACACCCTGAGATAACACTGGAAGCCTACCAGTATATCTCGCTTGCCCTGGCCAGGGACTACTCGTGTAATGGCTCTCCTAGACACAGCGCGATGTCAACCCCCAATACCGGGAGAGACGAATCCTGTCTAACCGTCACTGGCTCCAAGTGCTTCGGGACTGCACCCAACTACTACCTGTTTGCACGACTCCTTTGAGCCGTGGTAGGGTAGTAATCAAAGTACAGTGAGAACACACTCGAGGCGAAGTGACAGTGTCAAGTCAGCGGACTAAGCTGTACTCATGTCACCTGGGAACTGATGACTGACGATAGGTATAATACCAACCGGTCAGTTCCCGACGAGTCCTGTCCAGTGTACTCGTAACCTAACGAGCACCCGCATACTATCTCCAGTACGACGTACTAACGGCTGTGGGACAGACCGTCTCCCACACTGGGACGAGAAGCGCATGCGCTAGTCTACTCTGGAGTATCGATGCCCTGTCTCGATAGTCCTGCGACTAGAGACCTGCAGAAGGATGTGCTTATAGATTACCCAGCCCCCATTAGTGTGACTGCCATCACAACGCTGGTAATCAAGCAAAGATCCTAAGGGCTCCACTAATGTGTATAGGTGATATGCTAAAATAAACACAAGTACATATTGAAGTAGAAACAAACCAAGTAGCATACTACTATTTTGAGCAAGATTGTATATACAAGGTGAATATCCCAAGCTTCCATTAAGTAATATACAAACTAGTATGATACAGTAATGGCCTCTAGGGCATATACACTAACAATCTCCCACTTGCACTAAGGCCATGTACTGGCGTATCGAAGACCTATCATCTCGATCAGCCGCTCGAACTGAGTCTGGGGCAAGGCCTTGGTGAATGGATCTGCAGTGTTATCTTCTGAAGCAACCCTCCGAACCTCGATCTCCTGGCGATCCACGATCTCCCTGATCAGGTGATACCGCCTCAAGATGTGTCTGGATCTCTGATGGGACCTGGGTTCCTTCGCTAAAGCTATAGCCCCGTTGTTGTCGCAATACAGAGGTATTGGATCAACAATGGACGGAACCACCTGAAGTTCTTTCAAGAACTTCCTCATCCAGACGGCTTCTTTTGCGGCATCAGATGCAGCGATGTATTCCGCTTCCATAGTCGAGTCAGCAACGGTTTCCTGTTTGGAACTCTTCCAACACACCACCCCTCCATTGAGGGTAAAGACAAAACCCGACATGGACTTGGAATCATCCTTGTCACTCTGGAAGCTGGAGTCAGCAAAGGCCTCGATCTGGAGTTCTTTTCCGCCATACACCAAGAACATCTCCTTAGTCCTTCTTAGGTACTTGAGAATGTTCTTTACCGCTATCCAGTGTTTCTCCCCAGGGTTTGACTGATACCGGCTTACCACACTCAGTGCATAAGCTACATCCGGTCTGGTACACAATATCGCATACATTATAGAGCCTACCGCAGAAGCGTAGGGTATAATAGACATGCGATCCCTCTCCAAATCAGTCTTGGGAGACATCTCTTTAGAGAGGGTGATCCCGTGACAAGACGGTAGGTTACCGCACTTGGAATCTTCCATACTGAATCTTTTCAGTATGGTGTCGATGTACCTGGACTGTGAAGGTCCTAATATCCTCTTGGATCTATCACGATGGATCCGGATCCCCAGGATGTATGAGGCATCACCCAGGTCTTTCATGGAGAACCTGTGTGACAAGAACCCCTTGACAGATTGTAGCATAGGAATGTCATTTCCTATTAAGAGAATGTCATCCACGTATAAAACGAGGAATACTACAGTTCTCGCTACAAATCTACTATAGATGCATGGTTCATCTGGATTTTTGATAAAGCCAAATTCCTTGACCGTCTCATCAAAACAGATGTTCCAACTCCGCGATGCCTGCTTTAGTCCATAGATGGACTTAGGCAACTTGCACACCTTTCCGCTGCTCCCACTCTGAATGAAACCCTCTGGTTGGTCCATATAGACACACTCCTCTAAATTTCCATTTAGAAAAGCGGTCTTTATGTCCATTTGCCAGATCTCATAATCGTGGAAGGCAGCAATGGCAAGCAGGATCCGAATGGATTTCAGCATAGCCACTGGAGAAAAGGTTTCGTCATAGTCCAAGCCAGGTCTTTGACGGAAACCCTTTGCAACAAGTCTAGCTTTATAGGTTTCAACCTGTCCATCTACACCAATCTTCCTTTTGAAGATCCACTTGCATCCTACGGGTTTTACCCTGTCTGGAGCAATGTCCAACGTCCATACTTTGTTGGTGTACATGGACTCCATTTCGGTCCACATTGCATCCAGCCATTTTACTGAGTCAACGCTCCGAACGGCCTGCTGGAAGCTAGTAGGCTCATCATAATCTATGATGCAATCCTCTCTATCCCCGTCTATGAGAAAACCGTAGTATCTCTCGGGCGGATGAGACTGCCTACTACTCCTGCGGAGTGGCGTAGGAATGTCCTGTTCTTTTGAACCCTCTGGTTCCACTAAGCTTTCAGTAATAGCTCGTGGTTCTGGAATTTCTTCCAGTTCTACTGCGCTCCCACTAATTTCCTTTTCTAAGAACTGGTGTTCTAGAAAGTGGGCATGACGAGAAACAAAAACTTTTGTTCCTCTTCTCAATAGAAGAAATATCCCTTGGAGTTCTTTGGATATCCCACGAACTTGCACTGTACTGAGCGTGCCTCGAGCTTGTCCGCATGCTGCATTTTGACAAAAGCTGGACTTCCCCATGTCTTAATGTGATTAAGATAGGATCTCTTCCCACACCACATCTCATATGGTGTAGTAGGCACAGTCTTAGTGGGAACTCGGTTCAAAAGGTATGCAGCTGATTCTAGCGCATACCCCCAGAATGATCGCGGTAACTCAGCGTTACTCATCATGGACCGTACCATATCCAATAGGGTTCGGTTCCGTCTCTCCGATACACCGTTATGTTGCGGAGTGTATGGAGGAGTAAGCTGAGAGAGAATTCCGTTCTCTTTTAAATAGTCCAGGAACTCGGCACTCAAGTATTCACCACCTCGATCCGATCTTAGAATCTTGATACTTTTGCCGGTTTGTTTTTCTACTTCATTCTTATATTCCTGGAACTTTCCAAAGGCTTCAGATTTATGTTTTATTAAGAAGACATGTCCGAACCTTGAAAAATCATCCGTAAAAGTAATGAACTTTGAGGGTCATGTCACCTGCCTTCAAAACCCTACGGTTTCTCAACGCCTGCAAAGAATTACAGATATGAGATCCTGATCCGGTATCCAATACCCAGGAAGTAGAGTTTATTGAAAGACAGTTTTCAATAACATACACACCTGAAGCTGAAGCCGCAACCTGCTTCAGATCCTATGTTCTGGCCTTCCAAGCCCTGCAATCATTTTTCCAGTGTCCCTTCTTATGACAATAGAAGCATTCTTCCTTATCCACAAGCTTTCCCACTTTCTTTGTTGCTTTTGCCTTTCCCTTCGTATCCACTTTACTAACACCGCCCCTTGGTTTGGCGGGGGCTTTATTCTTCTTTCCCTTGGCTTTCGCCTTGGACCTAGAAGAGGAAGATCCTCCTACAAACAAAGTGGATGTTTCCCTACCTTTCTGTAAGGTGCCCTCTGCGCTCCTCAGCATGTTGAGAAGTTCTGAAAGTTCAACTTCCTTTTCTTGTAAGTTGAAGTTCAGGATAAACTGGGCGTAAGTGGAAGGAAGGGACTGGAGAATCAAGTCCGTATAGAGCCCATTCTCCAACGTGGTCCCAAGGTCCGTGAGCTCCTCAATGTAGCCAATCATCTTAAGCACGTGTTCCGCTACCGATGATCCGACGGCCAATCTTGCCGAAAATAACTTCTTCGACACTTCGTATCTTGCGATACGAGATTGCTCTCCATACAGTTCTTTTGTGTGAAGAAATATGGATTTCCAGGTCCATATTCTCGTGCCTCCTCTGATGTTCATTGTCCATAGAGGCAAGCACGAGGCACTTGGCCTTCGCGCAGTCTAGTTCTCAGGTCTTACGGATTTCCTTATCCGCGACGCTGGTTTTGGGACCTGGGATAGGGGGAGCTTTGGTGGTAAGAAGATACCCCAGCTTGTCGTAAGTGATTGCCATCTTGACATTCCTGAGCCAATCTTTGTAGTTTGGCCCTGTCAGTATGTTTTTATCTAGAAGTAACTTAAGTCCAGTCATGTCGACTGGTCGCTGCAATTAGGAGAGAGAAGAAACACTCAGCATGATGCTCTTGCAAGTTTAGAGTGGTTTTTAATTTGTCTAAACAGGATGGCTCCCACTGTTTCTCGAATCCCTCCTCAAACCAAAAAGGAAGAATTAGTCAGGATCAATCTCACCGTACAATTCTTGCTTAACCGTTCAGCCAGGCCAGTGTCGGTACTTCGAGGGAGGTTTTCCAACGCTTTCGCGAAGTTCCTTAATTAAATAACCTCTTTTCCCTGGGGGCGTAGCCCCGCTAACACCTTTCTAGACACCTACTTGGTTTATAGCATTGATCGTTAAGTGAGAAATTTCCCGAGGAGTAGCATATACTCACAGTAGGATCGGGATCCAAATATCATCGTGTGACGAAACTGAAGGAATCCTACCAGAATCATCACACTCCAAATGGTATGCAACACTAGCAAGTTTCAGTTCTTTTGAAACTCCCGATGTGGATTTTTGCCCCATGCTCTTATGACCTTGACTTTGGCCAAAATATCATAAGTCACATGTCAAGTTCTACCCGTCAATCTCCAGGTTAATTTGGATCCACCCGTGCCTACCCTTGACTTTGGCCAAAATGGCAGTACGACTGTCCCAAACCAACGCATCTATCTATGCTACACATGAATACCCAATAGCTACCAATCACTATGCCTTGACTTTGGCCAACATACATAGCTTGAATACTATTGACTATTTATGTGAAACGACGGAGGGCTACGAATGGTTTTGGCGAAACCGTGAACGTAGTGAACTTGATATAATCGATGGAACGAGATAGCTTTTAAAGGGAGTGGCTCAAACTCCGCATTTAAAAGTTGGTTTTGAAAAGAACCGAGTGGTTTTTAGAAAGTGTTCCAACGACTTTTACTTGATTTATTTTCTTGCATTAGTTCTTTTAATGCGTGATATTCTTGCATTAGTTCTTTTAATGCGTCCCATCATTTAATCCTACCATTGCAGAAAACAACCAAAATATGACGTGATATCCATGCTACCTCTCCCGGTACTTTCGGGCATGCGGAATTTGATGAAAAACAATTTTCTAGAGGCGGTAACATGGACTCAAAACCGGATCTTTGTTAAATATCTAACTAACAACCTAACTAGGAGTTGTTAACTACTCGGTTAGGGGGTTATACCTTTCTTTCTTGAACTCCTCCGTCTTCAAATCTCGATGGTGTACGGATCGGCTTCACCTCGTCGTCTCCTTGCGCCGAAGATGGATCCACCCGAAAGCTTCTACCTTTGGCTTCTTCTTCGAACCTTGAAGAAACTAGATCACTTGGCTTGCTAGGCCTTATGAACTAGAATGAGTAGAGGAATGTTTTGGTGTCTTTTTATCTCTAAGGCAATGAGTCTCAACACATGAGAATGGTTTGCCTTGAGGTAGAGAGAGCAAGAGGAAGAGGGAGAGCTTGAGAATGAGAGAGCTCAAGAGAGAGAAAGCAAAATGATAGAATGAACCATACCCATCTCATTCTCACCTCTCATAATCCAAAAGCCATCATAACAAAAATAGTAATCAAGTATTGTGTAAATGGTTTAAGTCAAAATGGCTATATCATTTCATGCACTCATTTTGCACAAGAGATCAAGCAAGCAAAAGTCTTTGCCATGAAATGATAGCCATTGTCATCATGATGGTCAACTAGTCCAACCTAGTCAACCGGTCAACAAAGTCAACAAGTCAACAAAGTCAACCCCTCAACAACCATGTCATTATAATACTTAATTAATATTATTGTTAATTACATATCATATTCTCATTAGGGTTGAGCAAAAAGTCAATAGTCAACAGTCAACGGTCAACAACCCTAATGAGAATCCTCTGCCTCTGTCTCTCTGTCAACTGTGCATACACACCCGCATCCGCGTTCCGAGGAACACGAATACAAACGAGATAAAACCAATCCCAAAACGTACACTAGGATCTGTCTTAAACCAATGCCCGCTAGTGTTAACTGTCCGGACACTGTACGTGCACAAGTGCACGGATGTGACCGAACCCTGTCGCAAAACCATGCGACCTGTCGCAAAACCATGCGACATCTACTCTTTTGCCTAGAGGCGAATAGCTTTCTGTGTGGGACTCTAAAGACTCGACACTACGCTGGAAGTGGGTTTAACCACAGACCGCAAGCGGCACTAGCTGTGCGTAACGGTCCCCAGGTAGATGCCGACAAGAAGACTGACGAGATGAAACCGATTTGAACTCCTACTGAGTCTGACTGTGACAGTCTCCGTACAGTCCGGTCTGTCCGTCTGATACATCGCATGGCGGGCCTAGGGGGCAGTAAACGTCAGTCCCCTAATAGCGGTACAAGTCGTGTCGGAGTGAAGCCCAATACACCCTGAGATAACACTGGAAGCCTACCAGTATATCTCGCTTGCCCTGGCCAGGGACTACTCGTGTAATGGCTCTCCTAGACACAGCGCGATGTCAACCCCCAATACCGGGAGAGACGAATCCTGTCTAACCGTCACTGGCTCCAAGTGCTTCGGGACTGCACCCAACTACTACCTGTTTGCACGACTCCTTTGAGCCGTGGTAGGGTAGTAATCAAAGTACAGTGAGAACACACTCGAGGCGAAGTGACAGTGTCAAGTCAGCGGACTAAGTTGTACTCATGTCACCTGGGAACTGATGACTGACGATAGGTATAATACCAACCGGTCAGTTCCCGACGAGTCCTGTCCAGTGTACTCGTAACCTAACGAGCACCCGCATACTATCTCCAGTACGACGTACTAACGGCTGTGGGACAGACCGTCTCCCACACTGGGACGAGAAGCGCATGCGCTAGTCTACTCCGGAGTATCGATGCCCTGTCTCGATAGTCCTGCGACTAGAGACCTGCAGAAGGATGTGCTTATAGATTACCCAGCCCCCATTAGTGTGACTGCCATCACAACGCTGGTAATCAAGCAAAGATCCTAAGGGCTCCACTAATGTGTATAGGTGATATGCTAAAATAAACACAAGTACATATTGAAGTAGAAACAAACCAAGTAGCATACTACTATTTTGAGCAAGATTGTATATACAAGGTGAATATCCCAAGCTTCCATTAAGTAATATACAAACTAGTATGATACAGTAATGGCCTCTAGGGCATATACACTAACAATCTCCCACTTGCACTAAGGCCATGTACTGGCGTATCGAAGACCTATCATCTCGATCAGCCGCTCGAACTGAGTCTGGGGCAAGGCCTTGGTGAATGGATCTGCAGTGTTATCTTCTGAAGCAACCCTCCGAACCTCGATCTCCTGGCGATCCACGATCTCCCTGATCAGGTGATACCGCCTCAAGATGTGTCTGGATCTCTGATGGGACCTGGGTTCCTTCGCTAAAGCTATAGCCCCGTTGTTGTCGCAATACAGAGGTATTGGATCAACAATGGACGGAACCACCTGAAGTTCTTTCAAGAACTTCCTCATCCAGACGGCTTCTTTTGCGGCATCAGATGCAGCGATGTATTCCGCTTCCATAGTCGAGTCAGCAACGGTTTCCTGTTTGGAACTCTTCCAACACACCACCCCTCCATTGAGGGTAAAGACAAAACCCGACATGGACTTGGAATCATCCTTGTCACTCTGGAAGCTGGAGTCAGCAAAGGCCTCGATCTGGAGTTCTTTTCCGCCATACACCAAGAACATCTCCTTAGTCCTTCTTAGGTACTTGAGAATGTTCTTTACCGCTATCCAGTGTTTCTCCCCAGGGTTTGACTGATACCGGCTTACCACACTCAGTGCATAAGCTACATCCGGTCTGGTACACAATATCGCATACATTATAGAGCCTACCGCAGAAGCGTAGGGTATAATAGACATGCGATCCCTCTCCAAATCAGTCTTGGGAGACATCTCTTTAGAGAGGGTGATCCCGTGACAAGACGGTAGGTTACCGCACTTGGAATCTTCCATACTGAATCTTTTCAGTATGGTGTCGATGTACCTGGACTGTGAAGGTCCTAATATCCTCTTGGATCTATCACGATGGATCCGGATCCCCAGGATGTATGAGGCATCACCCAGGTCTTTCATGGAGAACCTGTGTGACAAGAACCCCTTGACAGATTGTAGCATAGGAATGTCATTTCCTATTAAGAGAATGTCATCCACGTATAAAACGAGGAATACTACAGTTCTCGCTACAAATCTACTATAGATGCATGGTTCATCTGGATTTTTGATAAAGCCAAATTCCTTGACCGTCTCATCAAAACAGATGTTCCAACTCCGCGATGCCTGCTTTAGTCCATAGATGGACTTAGGCAACTTGCACACCTTTCCGCTGCTCCCACTCTGAATGAAACCCTCTGGTTGGTCCATATAGACACACTCCTCTAAATTTCCATTTAGAAAAGCGGTCTTTATGTCCATTTGCCAGATCTCATAATCGTGGAAGGCAGCAATGGCAAGCAGGATCCGAATGGATTTCAGCATAGCCACTGGAGAAAAGGTTTCGTCATAGTCCAAGCCAGGTCTTTGACGGAAACCCTTTGCAACAAGTCTAGCTTTATAGGTTTCAACCTGTCCATCTACACCAATCTTCCTTTTGAAGATCCACTTGCATCCTACGGGTTTTACCCTGTCTGGAGCAATGTCCAACGTCCATACTTTGTTGGTGTACATGGACTCCATTTCGGTCCACATTGCATCCAGCCATTTTACTGAGTCAACGCTCCGAACGGCCTGCTGGAAGCTAGTAGGCTCATCATAATCTATGATGCAATCCTCTCTATCCCCGTCTATGAGAAAACCGTAGTATCTCTCGGGCGGATGAGACTGCCTACTACTCCTGCGGAGTGGCGTAGGAATGTCCTGTTCTTTTGAACCCTCTGGTTCCACTAAGCTTTCAGTAATAGCTCGTGGTTCTGGAATTTCTTCCAGTTCTACTGCGCTCCCACTAATTTCCTTTTCTAAGAACTGGTGTTCTAGAAAGTGGGCATGACGAGAAACAAAAACTTTTGTTCCTCTTCTCAATAGAAGAAATATCCCTTGGAGTTCTTTGGATATCCCACGAACTTGCACTGTACTGAGCGTGCCTCGAGCTTGTCCGCATGCTGCATTTTGACAAAAGCTGGACTTCCCCATGTCTTAATGTGATTAAGATAGGATCTCTTCCCACACCACATCTCATATGGTGTAGTAGGCACAGTCTTAGTGGGAACTCGGTTCAAAAGGTATGCAGCTGATTCTAGCGCATACCCCAGAATGATCGCGGTAACTCAGCGTTACTCATCATGGACCGTACCATATCCAATAGGGTTCGGTTCCGTCTCTCCGATACACCGTTATGTTGCGGAGTGTATGGAGGAGTAAGCTGAGAGAGAATTCCGTTCTCTTTTAAATAGTCCAGGAACTCGGCACTCAAGTATTCACCATCTCGATCCGATCTTAGAATCTTGATACTTTTGCCGGTTTGTTTTTCTACTTCATTCTTATATTCCTGGAACTTTCCAAAGGCTTCAGATTTATGTTTTATTAAGAAGACATGTCCGAACCTTGAAAAATCATCCGTAAAAGTAATGAACTTTGAGGGTCATGTCACCTGCCTTCAAAACCCTACGGTTTCTCAACGCCTGCAAAGAATTACAGATATGAGATCCTGATCCGGTATCCAATACCCAGGAAGTAGAGTTTATTGAAAGACAGTTTTCAATAACATACACACCTGAAGCTGAAGCCGCAACCTGCTTCAGATCCTGTGTTCTGGCCTTCCAAGCCCTGCAATCATTTTTCCAGTGTCCCTTCTTATGACAATAGAAGCATTCTTCCTTATCCACAAGCTTTCCCACTTTCTTTGTTGCTTTTGCCTTTCCCTTCGTATCCACTTTACTAACACCGCCCCTTGGTTTGGCGGGGGCTTTCTTCTTCTTTCCCTTGGCTTTCGCCTTGGACCTAGAAGAGGAAGATCCTCCTACAAACAAAGTGGATGTTTCCCTACCTTTCTGTAAGGTGCCCTCTGCGCTCCTCAGCATGTTGAGAAGTTCTGAAAGTTCAACTTCCTTTTCTTGTAAGTTGAAGTTCAGGATAAACTGGGCGTAAGTGGAAGGAAGGGACTGGAGAATCAAGTCCGTATAGAGCTCATTCTCCAACGTGGTCCCAAGGTCCGTGAGCTCCTCAATGTAGCCAATCATCTTAAGCACGTGTTCCGCTACCGATGATCCGACGGCCAATCTTGCCGAAAATAACTTCTTCGACACTTCGTATCTTGCGATACGAGATTGCTCTCCATACAGTTCTTTTGTGTGAAGAAATATGGATTTCCAGGTCCATATTCTCGTGCCTCCTCTGATGTTCATTGTCCATAGAGGCAAGCACGAGGCACTTGGCCTTCGCGCAGTCTAGTTCTCAGGTCTTACGGATTTCCTTATCCGCGACGCTGGTTTTGGGACCTGGGATAGGGGGAGCTTTGGTGGTAAGAAGATACCCCAACTTGTCGTAAGTGATTGCCATCTTGACATTCCTGAGCCAATCTTTGTAGTTTGGCCCTGTCAGTATGTTTTTATCTAGAAGTAACTTAAGTCCAGTCATGTCGACTGGTCGCTGCAATTAGGAGAGAGAAGAAACACTCAGCATGATGCTCTTGCAAGTTTAGAGTGGTTTTTAATTTGTCTAAACAGGATGGCTCCCACTGTTTCTCGAATCCCTCCTCAAACCAAAAAGGAAGAATTAGTCAGGATCAATCTCACCGTACAATTCTTGCTTAACCGTTCAGCCAGGCCAGTGTCGGTACTTCGAGGGAGGTTTTCCAACGCTTTCGCGAAGTTCCTTAATTAAATAACCTCTTTTCCCTGGGGGCGTAGCCCCGCTAACACCTTTCTAGACACCTACTTGGTTTATAACATTGATCGTTAAGTGAGAAATTTCCCGAGGAGTAGCATATACTCACAGTAGGATCGGGATCCAAATATCATCGTGTGACGAAACTGAAGGAATCCTACCAGAATCATCACACTCCAAATGGTATGCAACACTAGCAAGTTTCAGTTCTTTTGAAACTCCCGATGTGGATTTTTGCCCCATGCTCTTATGACCTTGACTTTGGCCAAAATATCATAAGTCACATGTCAAGTTCTACCCGTCATTCTCCAGGTTAATTTGGATCCACCCGTGCCTACCCTTGACTTTGGCCAAAATGGCAGTACGACTGTCCCAAACCAACGCATCTATCTATGCTACACATGAATACCCAATAGCTACCAATCACTATGCCTTGACTTTGGCCAACATACATAGCTTGAATACTATTGACTATTTATGTGAAACGACGGAGGGCTACGAATGGTTTTGGCGAAACCGTGAACGTAGTGAACTTGATATAATCGATGGAACGAGATAGCTTTTAAAGGGAGTGGCTCAAACTCCGCATTTAAAAGTTGGTTTTGAAAAGAACCGAGTGGTTTTTAGAAAGTGTTCCAACGACTTTTACTTGATTTATTTTCTTGCATTAGTTCTTTTAATGCGTGATATTCTTGCATTAGTTCTTTTAATGCGTCCCATCATTTAATCCTACCATTGCAGAAAACAACCAAAATAAGACGTGATATCCATGCTACCTCTCCCGGTACTTTCGGGCATGCGGAATTTGATGAAAAACAATTTTCTAGAGGCGGTAACATGGACTCAAAACTGGATCTTTGTTAAACATCTAACTAACAACCTAACTAGGAGTTGTTAACTACTCGGTTAGGGGGTTATACCTTTCTTTCTTGAACTCCTTCGCCTTCAAACCTCGATGGTGTACGGATCGGCTTCACCTCGTCGTCTCCTTGCGCCGAAGATGGATCCACCCGAAAGCTTCTACCTTTGGCTTCTTCTTCGAACTTTGAAGAAACTAGATCACTTGGCTTGCTAGGCCTTGTGAACTAGAATGAGTAGAGGAATGTTTTGGTGTCTTTTTATCTCTAAGGTAATGAGTCTCAACACATGAGAATGGTTTGCCTTGAGGTAGAGAGAGCAAGAGGAAGAGGGAGAGCTTGAGAATGAGAGAGCTCAAGAGAGAGAAAGCAAAATGATAGAATGAACCATACTCATCTCATTCTCACCTCTCATAATCCAAAAGCCATCATAACAAAAATAGTAATCAAGTATTGTGTAAATGGTTTAAGTCAAAATGGCTATATCATTTCATGCACTCATTTTGCACAAGAGATCAAGCAAGCAAAAGTCTTTGCCATGAAATGATAGCCATTGTCATCATGATGGTCAACTAGTCCAACCTAGTCAACCGGTCAACAAAGTCAACAAGTCAACAAAGTCAACCCCTCAACAACCATGTCATTATAATACTTAATTAATATTATTGTTAATTACATATCATATTCTCATTAGGGTTGAGCAAAAAGTCAATAGTCAACAGTCAATGGTCAACAACCCTAATGAGAATCCTCTGCCTCTGTCTCTCTGTCAACTGTGCATACACACCCGCATCCGCGTTCCGAGGAACACGAATACAAACGAGATAAAACCAATCCCAACAAAATGTACACTAGGATCTGGCTTAAACCAAAGCCCGCTAGTGTTAACTGTCCGGACACTGTACGTGCACAAGTGCACGGATGTGACCGAACCCTGTCGCAAAACCATGCGACCTGTCGCAAAACCATGCGACATCTACTCTTTTGCCTAGAGGCGAATAGCTTTCTGTGTGGGACTCTAAAGACTCGACACTACGCTGGCAGTGGGTTTAACCACAGACCGCAAGCGGCACTAGCTGTGCGTAACGGTCCCCAGGTAGATGCCGACAAGAAGACTGACGAGGTGAAACCCATCTGAACTCCTACTGAGTCTGACTGTGACAGTCTCCGTACAGTCCGGTCTGTTCGTCTGATACATCACATGGCGGGCCTAGGGGGCGGTAAACGTCAGTCCCCTAATAGCGGTACAAGTCGTGTCGGAGTGAAGCCCAAAACATCCTGAGATAACACTAGAAGCCTACCAGTATATCTCGCTTGCCCTGGCCAGGGACTACTCGTGTAATGGCTCTCCTAGACACAGCGCGATGCCAACCCCCAATACCGGGAGAGACGATTCCTGTCTAACCGTCACTGGCTCCAAGTGCTTCGGGACTGCACCCAACTACTACCTGTTTGCACGACTCCTTTGAGCCGTGGTAGGGTAGTAATCAAAGTACAGTGGGAACACACTCGAGGCGAAGTGACAGGGTCAAGTCAGCGGACTAAGCTGTACTCATGTCACCTGGGAACTGATGACTGACGATAGGTATAATACCAACCGGTCAGTTCCCGACGAGTCTTGTCCAGTGTACTCTTAACCTAACGAGCACCCGTATACTATCTCCAGTACGACATACTAACGGCTGTGGGACAGACCGTCTCCCACACTGGGACGAGAAGCGCATGCGTTAGTCTACTCCGGAGTATCGATGGCCTGTCTCGATAGTCCTGCGACTAGGGACCTGCATAAGGATGTGCTTATAGATTCTAAGGGCTCCACTAATGTGTATAGGTGATATACTAAAATAAATACACATTGAAGTAGAAACAAACCAAGTAGCATACTACTATTTTGAGCAAGATTGTATATACAAGGTGAATATCCCAAGCTTCCATTAAGTAATATACAAACTAGTATGATACAATAATGGCCTCTAGGGCATATACACTAACAACATCTAGCATGACACAAAAGTTGTACATTAATATATATCACATATACACTAATGCACACAAGTGAGAAAAGAAATCATAAGTGAGCTAATATTAGTTAATATAATCTAGTATATCTAATATACAATTATACATTAAATTATTAAATCAATACTTGATTTAATAATCCGACTATATCACATATAACCGACTAATATCAAATGCAACAACTTATCGAATCAACACTTGATCCGATAATCTGGCTTTATCTCATATAACCGACCGATGTCACAAATCGTGAGAATAGAATGCGGTATCACATACGCGCATCAATCTCGGTCCCGCACATATCACATATGTGCTCCTACTCCGTTTCGCATGAACCAGGAAACCTCTGTGTAGGACTCCAAAGACTCGTCAATACGCCGGCGGTAGGTGATGATCATATTTAACACCCACAAGCCGCAAGCGGTCTGCTAAACGTAACGGCCACCCGGGTATTGAGCAATCAGAAGATAGACAAGCAAGCTTGGTCATACTCCTGCGAATCCAATCAGTAACACTACCGTACAGTCCGGTCTCTTCGTCTGATATGTCGCATATCTCGTCTAGGGGTGGTAAACGTCAGACTCCAGGAACTCGATAAGTCGTGCTGATATGAGGCTTATAACGGGTTGAGAAACTACTGGTAACACTTACCAGTAAATCTCAGAATCAGCCCTGGCCAGGGACTTCCTGTTATAGCCAATCGAGCACAGCGCAACATTAACTCTCAATACCGGGAGAGACGAATCCCCTCCTATCGCTCATTGCCTCCATGTGACTCGGGACTGTACCCAAATACCACCGTTTTGCACGTTTTCTTCAACTTGGTAAGGTGGAAATCAAAGCACAGTAGGAATCACACAAGTCTCTATGACGATCTCGGGTCAACAGACTAACCTGTACCAGTGTCACCAGAGAAGTGCCATCTGACGTGAGGTATAATACCATCTGGGAGTTCTCGGCGAGTCCGTCGAGTGTACCCAGTCTCTACCGAGCACCCGTATATTATCTCTAATGTCAAACACCAATGGATATGGGATCATCCATCGCCCATTTACATGGGTCGAGAAGCTCTACGCTAGTCTACTCTGGTATATCGATGCCCCGTCTCGATACACCCACGATTAGGGACATTAAAGGATGTACTCGCAGACTACCTTTGTCCCACTAGTATGATCTCCATCATAATCTAGGTAGTCAAGTACGCATTCTAAGGGCTTTACCAACATGTAACAGAGAGACAATCGGTGTACATGTTAAGATAAAGAGTAACCAGATAGCATATATCATGTCGAGCAAGAAAGTCCTCCCTATATATGTCCAAGCATCCACTACAATGTACATCTCATGTACACTAATGGCCTTTAGGGCATACATATAACTAACAGCAGCCTGTGGCTAAACCCACTGCCAGCGTAGTGTCGAGTCTGTAAAGTCCCACACAGAGGGTTTCCCTGCATCGGGCAAAAGATGTAAAGGTCGTATGGTTTTACGACAGGGTTCGGTCACGTACATGTACTTGTATACGGATGATGATACGGACGGACAATACTAGTGGTCTTTGGTTTAAGCCGGATCCTAGTATTGTATTGATGGATAGCTTTTTCGTCTCTTATGTATTCATATTTTTCGGAATACGGATACGGGTATGTATATACGGACAAGGGGCGTTTTTGTACTTTATTCAAAGATGCTTCTAGAAGATGATATGTCATATTTGTATTTTTCATTTTAGATTAAATGATAAATTAAATATGACATGGAGGATATGATATGGTTCAGTTTGCAACAAAAGAGAACACAACTCCATTTCATGCTTGACTTCACTAGCTTTTCCAAAACCTATCATCTTCTTCCTCATACCCTAAAACACTCATGTGTTGAGTAACCTAGGATGAAAAGAGACATCCCAATCCATCTTCATACTCTACATCGTCTAAGACATCTTGTGTAGCGAACATAATGCCCTGGTAGCTTTGGTTGAGGTAGGAGCTTGATGCACATTCTCTCGGGTGGATCGTCTTCAATTTGAGAAGGCCGAAGAGGAGGCGGCGATCTGATACGATCCATGGAGTCGACGAAGAGATGGAGGACATGTTGGATATAGTGCCTTCAAAGTCAATTATTGGATGGCAGACACGTGATTGCAATGATTGAGGGAGGACCTATACCGGTAGGACAGTCTTACTCGATAGTATGCTATCTGGTTTGCATTTATCATCGTGTACATGCTTTAGGTGACATTACAGATTATTATTTCACGTTGATAGAGCCCTTAGGATGCTTTCTTGACTACCAGCAGTATGATGGTGATCATATACGTGAGAGTTGGGTAGTCTATAAGCACATCCTTAAAGTGTCCCTAGTCATGGGAGTTTCGAGACTGGGCATCGATACTCCATGAGTAGATTGGTGTATACGGATCAAGACCCCGACGAGGGGAGATTGCTGGTCTCACAAGCCATTGGTGTTAGTTGGTTCACCTAAGACGTATACATGTGCTCATTGGGTTATGAGTACACCGGACAAGACTCGCCAGGAACATGCTAGTTGGTATTATACCTGTCGTCAGATAGCAGTTCCATGGTGACATGTGTACAGGTTAGTCTATCGACCTGAGATCGTCATTTGTCTCGTGTGAGTTCCCACTATGCTTTGATTACTACCCTACCACGCCTCAAAGGAGTCGTGCGAACAGGTTTTAGTTGGGTACAATCCCGAGCCATATGGAGGCAGTGAGCGGATCGGCAGGGGATTCGTCTCTCCCGGTATTGGGGGTGAGATCGTGCTGTGTCTGGAGAGCCATTACACAAAGTCCCTAGCTAGGGCAAGCGAGATTTACTGGTAGGTTTAACAGTAGTATCTCAGGGTGTTCTGGGCTACACTCCGACACTACTTATACCGCTATTGGGGGTCTGACGTTTACCAGCCCCCTAGGCCCAATATGCGATACTCATAGACGAACGAACCGGACTGTATGGTTATTGTCACTGATAGGCTCAGTAGGGTTTCAGGATGAGTTCGCTCATCAGCCTCCCTTTTGCTCAGTATTTTGGCAGCCGTTACGTACAGCTAGTACCACTGACATGCTTGTGGTTAAACCCACTGCCAGCGTATTGACGAGTCTTTAGAGTCCCCCACAGAAAGTTTTCCCAAGTTCGGGTGAAACGTTGTAGAGGCCGTATGGTTTTATGACAGGGTTCGATCATATACGTGCACTCGTGCACGGATCATGATCGGACGGATCATACTAGTGGGCTTTGGTTTAAGCCGGATCTTAGTCTTAGATTTGTTGGATTACTTTCGTCTCGTAGTATTCGTATTCAGTCGGAATACGGATGCAGGTATGTATATACGGATGAGGGCTATTCTTGTGATCCGTTACGAGATTACTTTAGTATATGCCATTTCTTTTTTGGATAAAACATTTAGATTAATGTTTATTATGTGGAAATTGTGAGTGCAAGTTTTGTTCAAGTGCATTAAATATGTCATGTGCAACTTTGGTGACTCATGGTGTGATTTTTTGTGCCATGACCATTTTATTTATTTTTTTTGGGTGTGGGATATTTTGTGGAGAGAGAGGGGGCAGCCATATATGGCTATGGATTGATCTTGAGCAATGCCATTTTTCTTCACTAGCTTTTCTTGTGCTCACAACTCTTCACTCATGGCTTCATCTTTAACCTCCACTCTATCCCTTTCATGTGTTGAGAATCCTAGAGTGTATTGAGACAATGTAATCATACACTATCTCTACTTCACCTTGGACATGTCGGCTAGCAAACTTCATGTCCGAGTTGCTTCGGTTTGAAGCGGGAGCCCGTATAAAGAATCCTTGATGTGGAGCCACTTCGACGAGAAAGATCGGAGAGCGTACTTTATTGGAGTAGCCGTGAGGAGCTTGGGAAGAGGTTGAAGACCGAAGGAGACGGATCGATCGGTATAATCTCTCCAAACTCTTTTACAGTTTTCTAGTTTACGGTTAATGGAACGATCCGGGTTTTAAGGTTACGTTAGCGCCGTTTTGAAAAGTTTTATTCCGTATTTGGCCTCGGATTGACGGCCGAGGCGCTACCGTAGACTTACATGGTATCAGAGTCAAACTATTAACCGTATATTAGTTGGTTTAGACAATGTTTAAGTATCGAAATCGAAACAACTCAATTACACTGCCCTGCACATTCTAAGTTCTGTCGTTTTTTAAAGTGTCTTCAAAAGTTATTTAAACTATTGCAGAAGACTACTAACATGACCACAAGACCACAGACCAAATACTAGCGGATTCCTCCACTAAAAAACCGAGCACATTGCTCCCTGGGCCGGTGAACTCGGCCAGACTGGAGTGTTTGGGCTTCGTATTTGGGTGTTGGTCTGGTCTCTGGAATGTTGGTTAAGTGGAATTGTTTGTTTAGCCCAATTTTGATATGGTTTTATCTAGTTGTTTGGAGCTATTGGGGGGTTATTTCGAAATCAATATTTTCTAACATTGTTTAAATTTTGCAGTACATACATTTCTATCTGCAACCGTGAATGTCATTTGAGCGGTAAATCTTGTCTAATTGCAATAGCTCTTTTAGACAGGTTTGCGAACGTGACATTCACGTTGATGTTCTGTGTGGTGCTGTGATGTTGCGGATTTGTCGTGGTGGATAACTTGTGTGCAATAGTAGTGCAGTTTGGTTATATTTGTACATTTGATATCGCGGGGCAAGCGTCCGACATATAGACTGTCGTCACTGCCTGTTTGTATATTATTCTTTTGGGGTACGACCGGGTTGAGGTCGATGTACCCATTGTACATTTTTTTCTTTTCTGAACTAGGATTGCCACGCGGTGGAGTGCACGGATAGCCGGGTTCTAGAGGGCAACAGGCCCGCATCTCATGACTTTGAGATGGAGGGGGCTTCACCCTAGAATTGGTGGGCTATTCACCGCACACGTAGGGGGTACAGGTTGACCCAAGGAGGGGTGCTCAAGTTACCGGATTCCGTGAAGTGCTGGGTGGTCCATTCACTTTGCTGAAGGGGGCTGCCTCTGTTAGTTATATGTATGCCCTAGACTCCATTACAGTACATACGTTTAACATTTAAGAAAAATAAAATATTATTTTTGGGAATTTTTATAATTAAATAATATTATATTGAATATTTTAATAAAGCGGTACAATTAAATACCGATAAATTAGGGAAAATTTTTGAAAATTTTGGAAATTACTAAAAGCGGGTGTTTCATGTGAATTATGCAAATTTTAAGTTATTATGATCAAGTATATGCTAGTTTAGTGCTAATCGCGATTAAAAATCGTTAATCACGCTTTAAACTTGTTTTGTGCAAACATACACCATATCATTTTTTTTACACTTGTTACTTTTGTGCATGCCTTTTTGCTTTGGGGTTACTATTGATGAGAGAAGGAGAAAGGAAAAGAAAAGAAAAGATTATAATA
Source organism: Agapanthus africanus (assembly GCA_030015575.1). Taxonomy (NCBI): domain Eukaryota; kingdom Viridiplantae; phylum Streptophyta; class Magnoliopsida; order Asparagales; family Amaryllidaceae; genus Agapanthus; species Agapanthus africanus. The sequence goes on from CM057337.1 coordinate 504,883,145, forward strand.
TATAGGTATGGGTGAGAGAGAGAAAGGTGAGGGTTTACCTTTGACCTAGTCTTGAGCCATCCCCTTTATTATTCACACATCTCTCTCATCTCCCTCATCCCTTTGCTGCTGCTGCTGCACCCCTCTTCCTCCATCTTCAAACCCCCAAAACTCCTTGCTAAACACTTCAAAACCCAAACCCCATTTCATTAAAAAGATGCACAAGCTCAAGGGAAGCACATTGGACCAAGAAAGAAGAGGTTTTGGACACTTTGAGCAACTCAAGATTTTTCTTGAGTTGCCAAAGGAGGTAATTTCTGCACCATTAGTGTAGTGTTTTAATTCCTTATGCATCCATACATGTTTCATGTCGATATTGAGTGGTTTTGTGGACTTAGAAAATTCTAGTTAGGGTTTATGGAAATTGAGAGTGGTGATGTGTAATTGAGCTCAGTTGAGGCAACACGAACCCCCTAGTGCTAGAATTCAGACCTAAACCGGAGACTAGGACCCCAGAATACGGATTTAGAAAAGACGATATCGGAAAATTGTGGATTTTGTGAGGGCTAATTGAAATCTGCTATCACTCGGAGACTCAGAAAATTATTTTGCAAACATAGAGACATGTGCAGGCACCCAGGAAACTAACCCCAGAACCCCAGCCCCTATCTCCCAATTCTGGCCGCAGATTTATTCCCTCTGGCCGCAATTTGCAGCCAGACCTGGAGATTTGTGGCTCGTTCTTGTTCTGTAGCTCCTACATCTGTAAAATAGACCCTTGGCATATGCAAAATTGACCAATTTGACCTAGGGTGAAATCTCGGACCTTTTTCCTAAGTTGTTGTTTTGATTCGGAGTTTCGTTTTGCGTATTTTGAATTCTGGAATTTTAGTATTTTGTTTTACCTCGATCACTTAACGTTTGTACGACGATATCGAGAATTGTTTGATGGTTTTGACAGCGTAGTCCATAGGTTTTAACCTATAGGTCTTAGCACGTCGTTTGGTTTTCCCGATGTGATTTTAAGGTGCATTTGCGATTGTGTTATCTTGTAGGTACCTTCTCGAGGGCTTCATACGATGAAGAAGATGAAGGCGACATCGACACCGACACGCAGGATGCAAGGTGAGTAGATTATATCTACGGGGGAAGTCGGGTGGATTGCGTATAGCACCTCCCCAGTTCGATGTTTAGTATACTATATATATACTACATATATAAGTATGATAGCGTTTTGTGTGAAATGGATATTCAAGAAGTGATTAGTTGTACTATGGTTAGATTAGGGTTTTTAGAAGTAAACTAGCATAGCTTCTTAGTTGCGAACCCTAGAATAGGTTTACACCCACATGCACACACATGCTTACTTGCTATACTTATGCTTGGATGATGAGGATAGTGGATGATATTTGGAGATAAGTCGATGATATTGGTCATAGTGCTATGAGATCGGTGATGTGATATGGTCCGTATTTGAGACACGACATGATATTTTAGCGGGTTCTTTAGGCGTGGTGTTTTTCATACACGCGCATGTATTTCATAGATGGTATCAGTTTTGTACTAGACGTAGATCAGTACCCCGATCATGATATTTGATAAAGAGGATACCAGATGATTAATGTGATAGATGTGACATTTGACCCGTACCCAGATTTGGGAGGCAGTACGACGGATTTACCGTACGAGCTATATATTGACGATAGATCCGCACTCTTGATTCGAGGATGTCATATGATATGTTGTATCGTACGTGATATTATTGAGGCGGGATCACCGACTATCATACATGTATATATATATCGACTCAGATGTAGGTGGTTTCCGTACCCCTTTTGATTGGTTGTTAGTTAGACCTTTCGTTTACATAGTAGATGTCAGACTGGACCCGAGTTATACCTATTTCCAAAGCTGATGAATCGTGACACTTTTAAAGACATACCAAGGGATACTACGGATATTTTAAAAGACGTATCTTTTCTTAAAAAACACCGTAGTCCTTATTTTCAATCACCACGATTCGTACTATTTCAAACGGCAAAACAGTATAGCACATGTATAGTAAGGTAAATTCCTTGATGTTACATTATTATTCATTTACCATTTATTCTACTGCTCGCATTGCATTGCATGCTTATATGTTATTGATTCATATTTCCTTGTGCATATGACATATAGCATACCTGTATACTTATATACTTACACATATGTCTTTACATAGTTACATGCTCATATTACTGTTTCACGTTGCATATACAATAATTCATGGATTTCGCATTGCGATATGGTTTCATATGATGTTTTTTCTGGATTGTTTTATCCCTGCGTATATATATCAGTGGTATGGGACGCTGAAATATATATGTATACCCATCGTATATATATATTAGTGGTATGGGACGCTGATATATATATATATCATGATGATCTATGCAATTTACTTATTCATTATATACGAGTGGGGTCTATATGGTCGATGTGAGGGGCCTTTATGGTCGATATGAAGGGCCTTTATGGCCATGTGAGGGGCCTTTATGGTCGATGTGAGAGGCCTATGTGCCCGATGTATGGATGACATGTTATATCCTCTATCCCACATTTATTTTATATGCATTGCTTCATGTATTAGTAATACTTGATAGAGTACCTTTCATGACTATTGCATATACATATTACCATTTATTGCTTCATGTATTAGTAGTACTTGATAGAGTACTTTCATGAATGTTGCATATATATTGGATACATGATATATGAGATTTACTTGATATTGGGATATTGAGATATTTATTTTGTGTCGATGTTTGACACTGATTTTCTGATGATTTCATTGATGATATTTGAATGTTTATTCAAAAATCTCACTATATTAAGAAAACAGTTTTCTTATTCATGATGTCTTCCGTTTTCATTTTACCGCATTCATACCTCATATTTACGATATTTTGCTACCTGAGGCACTGACACGAGCACATGTGATTACACTTATGTTTAGATGTTTACCATTGCCTTTTTATTATACTTCAGACTTATTCATTTTGAGGATATATATTATTACTGATCCTTTGACCTAGGATGATTCATACATACGATTTCTGCTCTGCGATGTTTTCTATTCACGAGTTGGCAACTCAACCCCGTTGTGCCACAGTTCTTGCAGGTTTTGCCGTACAGGTTTCATTGCGGCTTTCCTGGCACACTGCTTCCTTTCTGGGTGATTGCTTTGGTAGGTGGGTTTACTTGCATCATGACCACCATTGTACTTATTTATTTTTCAGTTGTATCTAGTAAAATTCCATCAACCAAACTTGTATATTTATTCAGACTTAGAGACCAGTTGTTTATTATTTCGACCTTAGAGTCGCGCTTGTATTATTATGGTTTCTTGATGATTTTGAGTTTCTTTTTGAGTTTTGAACCTCGCCCTTCGGCGTTGTATATTATATTGCTTGCGTGGTTGTGACCGTCGATTGACGAAGAGCTAGCTCCCGCTTGGGGATGCCTTTTATCATTGTGCATATATTATTCTTGTTGTACCCCGTTCGGGGCCAGTATTTACAAAGAAAACTCTGCCGAAATTTTCAGAAAAGACTAGAGATTTTAAAAATGCATATTCGGCTTACTTATTTAAAAACCTTGCTTTTAAAATATGTTTTCTTTACTTCTTAAAAACTAGTTTTCTTTATTTTTTTTTTAAAATGGTTTTAGATTTCTGTGCTGTTGGCTTACTTGGATTAGATGGGGTCCTATAGACTTCATATGATTCAAGGGCCAGTCACGTGCTATTTCGGGTCGTGACAAAGTTGGTATCAAAGCGCTAGGTTAATCTTGGTTCGAGTCTAAGTTTGACTATGCGAAGCCTAGAGCGTTTATATATATACAGAACTTAGGCTTGACCTTATTAAACTTAGTCGAGAGGGTATTATACCCGAACTTTCGTCGCGTAGGATGACCCTTGGTTGATTAAGTAGCTAGCTTGAGTAGAGTGACGTACCGTACGTATGTTCCGCGGCATACTTACGATACGCTACTCCGCTTAAAGAGCCTTAGGATGTACATTTCCTTGCACAGTATTATATTCATTCCTATGATCTATCCTCATCGATATTGGATATGATTTTGCTGCCACGATTACACGGGCAGAGAGAGAGCTACGGCTAGAGTTGCATCAGCTTGAGCTCGTCACGGACGAGGATCGACCAGGGCATGATTCCAGAGACGTACGATTGCATAGAGAGGCGTCGTTTTAGTGTGTTTTCGCCCCATGAGCGTTTGACGGATCGCTTTTACGAGATTACTCGGACGTGCAGATCAGCACCAGAGGGTTGAGCCACTGATAGAGGTCAGCCAGAATGTAATGACCATTGATGTATCGCTTATTCACGGACGAATGAGCCAGTTGTTGCTGCAAATGACGAGATATCGCCCAGATGTTGGAGCTACTGCAGCATGAGTATATACTTAGAGATATGATGGAAGGTCGCTAGTCACCCGAGGAAGAACGACTAGGACACGTGGTTCGTTCGCTTACTCCGATGCGAAGTCATCAGATTGATTGATTTCAGCTAGAGACGACTTCACGTAGGATCGTAGAGAGTCGATAGAAACGATCGAATGTCAGGAAACCATTTCCAAGTTTAAAGTATTCGGAAAGACATGCAAGCGATTCTATGGACCCTCTAGAAGAATGAAACCCTAACTCGATATAATGACCGTGTGAAAGCCTTTGAACCTTAGGGTTTGCGGTAGTTCCGCGGCGCCATTAATGAGGCTTGGGTTTGCCCTTCTACGATTGGTCCACAGGTGTTGTGGTATGTACTGGAATACTATTAAACTGTACTCAAGATGTTGATCTTTTGGGGGAATATGAGGTTCTGACAAATCGATCGGATGGTTCGGCATCATTCGGATATCATGTGATGGGACACATTGCTTAGGAGACTCCAGATACGAGTATAGCCGTTAGAGTGCAGTCCATGCAGCCACGAGAAGACGAGTCTGAATCAGTCGATATTGGAACAGAGTGGAGTAAAGAGTTCGCACAAGATTTCGACGAGATGACATTCCACTCCGCTGACACCAGAGATGCGATACGCATGCAGAAGCGTTGATTATGGATATATCTTCTAGAAAGAGTCGCGATGAGTATGCAGCCATTCCGGAATAAGAAACAGATATAGTGAAGGATGGTAACTTCCGGGCAATTCGGCAGAAACGGGATTTGAGAGAGATCTCGACAGGACCTTTCTGGAATACTATACGAGAAGACTTGGACCCGGGAGTGGTCATATTGTGCACACCCAGCAGGCCAGAGTTCGGCATCGTCGACGAGATAGTTGGCCAGAGATTTGTAGAGGATGTGCCAGAGCGGGACTGTTTTCGTCGTCATTCCATATTGGGCCGTTGAGCCGAGTAGTTATATATCTAGCAATGCACAGTGGGAGACAAGAGCCTAAAAGTACCAGGCGCCAGACCATGAACAGGAGGCAAGTAGATATCTTGCTCTGCTAGCATTGGATGCACCGACACCTTCGCGACTTTGAAGGAGGACATATCGACGATAGTATTTATGATTTGTGATTTGGTGATTCGATTATCACGTATCCATCACCTTGGATTTCAATATTTCGGGCGATCTATTCGCATGATTTAGTTTTGACGACCGAGTTTCATGACATTTGTTTTTGTGCACCACGGTTGCACCAGACTTCGGTTTGATGTCATTCGATGTGTTGATTTTGATTTCATGCCTATGTTATGCATGTGATTTGACTTATGCTTTGGCATATTTTTCATGCACTTTTAGTGTTTTGATTTGATTTGTGCACGCTGATGCACATGGTTGTGAGATTATATACCGTGGTATACCTGATCTGGATTGAGCTGTATTGTATACCGTCGATTTCGATTCTGATTTTGATGTTGATTTCGTGATTTCGTGCATGATAGATGCACCGATTTGGATTGTCACGCATGTAGGGCGCATGTTATGAGATGCGATTTTGGTGCACACCAGATGCGCTAAATCGAGATTTTTCGTGCATATCAGATCCACCTGAGTTTGCTGTTAGGCACACCCGTTGCCTTTGACAGATGTTTCGTGCACACCCGATGCACTCAAATGTTGTTTCTGTGCACATGTATGGCATGTATATAAATTTTGATTTCCGTGCGCACCAGACGCATGCAGCATTCTTATGCACATTTTGGGATTGATTTCTTATGGAGCAGTACGTTTTTATGATATTTGCTATTTGTTTTCGTACTGAGCAGGACTAGTCAGAGGACAGTACCTGGATATATTTTGCATGCATTGATAGTTATCGAAGGGAGTTTCAAAAGCGAGCTATAGTCTCAGTATTTACCTACATGTCTGATATGACATGAAACGTTTAAAACAAGAAAACCCTTCTAAATTGTTTTCAAAATGGTGGGACGTACATATTAAACAAAAAATATATACATATATGGTTATTTTCTTACAATAAACGTCCGCCACTGTGTAGTGTTATGCGCATCGCACAGCGATTTAAAAAGGTTTGGCATGCATTTCCTTCAGTTATCTACATGTATAATTTTGATGTATATCATATTGGTTCGTATTGGATTTGACATTGTGACTTTACCATGACTCCGATGATTGCGGGATACTTGACGGAGTTTTGAATTTGAGTTATCTGTTCATTGTTCATGCACATACATTGCGCTATTATGCGTTTTATGTATTGATGATTTCGGAGCCCCGACGACTTGGACTTTTTACTGAAATGTTTTAGTATCTGAGGGGTTTAAATTTAAATTCGGGGACCGAATTTCTTTAAGGGGGGAAGATTGTAACATTTCAGAAAGATAGAATATTATTTTTGGGAATTTTTATAATTAAATAATATTATATTGAATATTTTAATAAGACGGTACAATTAAATACCGATAAATTGGGGGGAAATTTTGAAAATTTTGGAAATTACTAAAAGCGGGTGTTTCATGTGAATTATGTAAATTTTAAGTTGTTATGATTAAGTATATGCTAGTTTAGTGCTAATCGCGATTAAAAATCGCTAATCGCGCTTTAAACTTGTTTTGTGCAAACATGCACCATATCATTTTTTTTACACTTGTTACTTTTGTGCATGCCTTTTTGCTTTGGGGTTACTATTGATGAGAGAAGGAGAAAAGAAAAGAAAAGAAAAGATTATAATATATAGGTATGGGTGAGAGAGAGAAAGGTGAGGGTTTACCTTTGACCTAGTCTTGAGCCATCCCCTTCATTATTCACACGTCTCTCTCATCTCCCTCATCCCTTTGCTGCTGCTGCTGCACCCCTCCTCCTCCATCTTCAACCCCCCAAAACTCCTTGCTAGACACTTCAAAACCCAAACCCCATTTCATTAAAAAGGTGCACAAGCTCAAGGGAAGCACATTGGACCAAGAAAGAAGAAGTTTTGGACACTTTGAGCAACTCAAGATTTTTCTTGAGTTGCCAAAGGACGTAATTTCTGCACCATTAGTGTAGTGTTTTAATTGCTTATGCATCCATACATGTTTCATGTCGATATTGAGTGGTTTTGTGGACTTAGAAAATTCTAGTTAGGGTTTATGGAAATTGAGAGTGGTGATGTGTAATTGAGCTCAGTTGAGGCCACACAAACCCCCTAGTGCTAGAATTCAGACCTAAATCGGAGAATAGGACCCCGGAATACGGATTTAGAAAAGACGATATCGGAAAATTGTGGATTCTGTGAGGGCTAATTAAATCTGCTATCACTCGGAGACTCTGAAAATTATTTTGCAAACACAGAGAGATGTGCAGGCACCCAGGAAACTAACCCCAAAACCCCAGCCCCTATCTCCCAATTCTGGCCATAGATTTATTCCTTCTGGCCGCAATTTGCGGCCAGACCTGGAGCTTTGTGGCTCGTTCTTGTTCTGTAGCTCCTACATCTGTAAAATAGATCCTTGGCATATGCAAAATTGACCAATTTGACCTAGGGTGAAATCTGGGACCTTTTTCCTAAGTTGTTGTTTTGATTCGGAGTTTCGTTTTGCGTATTTTGAATTCTGGAATTCTAGTATTTTGTTTTATCTTGACCACTTGACATTTGTACGACGATATCGAGGATTGTTTGATGGTTTTGAAAGCGTAGTCCATAGGTTCTAACCTATAGGCCTTAGCACGTCGTTTGGTTTTCTCGATGTGATTTTAAGGTGCATTTGCGATTGTGTTATCTTATAGGTACCTTCTCGAAGGCTTCATACGATGAAGAAGATGAAGGCGACATCGACACTGACACGCAGGATGCAAGGTGAGTAGATTATATCTACGGGGGAAGTCGGGTGGATGGCGTATAGCACCCCAGTTCAATGTTTAGTATACTATATATATACTACATATATAAGTATGATAGCGTTTTGTGTGACATGGATATTCAAGATGTGATTAGGTGTACTATGGTTAGATTAGGGTTTTTAGAAGTAAACTAGCATAGCTTCTTAGTTGCGAACCATAGAATAGGTTTACACCCACACGAACACACATGTTTACTTGCTATACTTATGCTTGGATGATGAGGATAGTGGATGATATTTGGAGATGAGTCGATGATATTGGTCATAGTGCCATGAGATCGGTGATGTGATATGGTCCGTATTTGAGATACGACATGATATCTTAGCGGGTTCTTTAGGCATGGTGTTTTTCATACACGCGCATGTATTTCATAGATGGTATCAGTTTTGTACTAGACGTAGATCAGTACCCCGATCATGATATTTGATAAAGAGGATACCAGATGAATAATGTGATAGATGTGACATTTGACCCGTACCCAGATTTGGGAGGCCGTACGACGGATATACCGTACGAGCTATATATTGATGATAGATCCGCACTCTTGATTCGAGAATGTCATATGATATGTTGTATCGTACGTGATATTATTGAGGCGAGATCACTGACTATCATACATGTATATATATATCGACTCAGATGTAGGTGGTTTCCATACCCCTTTTAATTGGTTGTTAATTAGACCTGTAGTTTACATAGTAGATGTCAGACTGGACCCGAGTTATACTTATTTCCAAAACTGACGAATCATGACACTTTTAAAGACATACCAAGGGATACTACGGATATTTTAAAAGACGTATCTTTTCTTGAAAACACCGTAGTCCTTATTTTCAAACACTACGATTCGTACTATTTCAAACGGCAAAACAGTATAACACATGTATAGTAAGGTAAATTCCTTGTTGTTACATTATTATTCATTTACCATTTATTCTACTGCTCGTATTGCATTGCATGCTTATATCTTATTAATTCTTATTTCCTTGTGCATATGACATATAGCATAATTGTATATTTATATGCTTACACATATTTCTCTACATAGTTACATGCTCATATTACCGTTTCACGTTGCATATACTATAATTCATGGATTTCGCATTGCGATATGGTTTCATATGATGTTTTTTCTGGATTGTTTTATCCCTGCGTATATATATCAGAGGTATGGGATGCTGAAATATATATGTATACCCATCGTATATATATATTAGTGGTATGGGACGCTGATATATATATATATATATATATATATATATATATATATATATATATATATATATATATATATACATAATTTATCATCATCATGATCTATGCAATTTACTTATTCATTATATACGAGTGGGGCCTATATGGTCGATGTGAGGGGCCTTTATGGTCGATATGAGGGGCCTATATGGTCGATGTGAGGGGCCTTTATGGTCGATATGAGGGGCCTATATGGTCGAGATGAGTATGGTTGATATGAGGGGCCTATATGGTCGATGTGAGGGGCTTTTATGGTCGATGTGAGGGGCCTATGTGCCCGATGTATGGATGACATGTTATATCCCCTACCCCACATTTATTTTATATGCATTGCTTCATGTATTAGTTGTACCTGATAGAGTACCTTTCATGACTATTGCATATACACATTACCATTTATTGCTTCATGTATTAGTAGTACCTGATAGAGTACCTTTCATGACTATTGCATATACATATTACCATTTATTGCTTCATGTATTAGGTGTACCTGATAGAGTACTTTCATGAATGTTGCATACATATTGGATGCATGATATCTGAGATTTACTTGATATTGGGATATTGAGATATATTTTGTGTCGATGCTTGACACTGATTTTCTGATGATTTCATTGATGATATTTGAATGTTTATTCAAAAATCTCACTATTTTAAGAAAACGGTTTTCTCATTCATGATGTCTTCCGTTTTCATTTTACCGCATTCATACCTCATATTTACGATATTTTGCTACCTGAGGCACTGACACGAGCACATAGGATTGCACTTTTGTTTAGATATTTACCCTTGCCTTTTTATTATGCATCAGACTTATTCATTTTGAGGATATATATTATTACTGATCCTTTGACCTAGGATGAGTCATACATACGATTTCTGCTCTGCGATGTTTTCTATTCACGAGTTGACAACTCACCCCCGTTGTGCCACAGTTCTTGCAGGTTTTGCCGTACAGGTTTCATTGCGACTTTCCTGGCACACTGATTCCTTTCTGGGTGATTGCTTTGGTAGGTGTGTTCACTTGCATCGTGACCACCATTGTATTTATTTATTTTTCAGTTGTATCTAGTAAAATTCCATCAACCAAACTTGTATATTTATTCAGACTTAGAGACCAGTTGTTTATTATTTCGACCTTAGAGTCGCGCTTGTATTATTATGGTTTCTTGACGATTTTGAGTTTCTTTTTGAGTTTTGATCCTCGCCCTTCGGCGTTGTATATTATATTGCTTGGATGGTTGTGACCGTCGATTGACGAAGAGCTAGCTCCCGCTTGGGGATGCCTTTTATCATTGTGCATATATTATTCTTGTTGTACCCCGTTCGGGGCCAGTATTTACAAAGGAAACTCTGCCGAAATTTTCAGAAAAGACTAGAGATTTTGAAAATGCATATTCGTCTTACTTATTTAAAAACCTTGCTTTTAAAATATGTTTTCTTTACTTCTTAAAAACTAGTTTTCTTTATTTACTCCTTAAAATGGTTTTAGATTTCAAGGCTGTTGGCTTACTTGGATTAGATGGGGTCCTATAGACTTCATATGATTCGAGGGCCAGTCACGTGCTTTTTCGGGTTGTGACAATCCGATGTATATTGTAGTGGATGCTTGGACATATTTAGGGAAGACTTTCTTGCTCGACATGATAGTATGCTATCTGGTTGCACTTTATCTTAACATGTACTCTGATTGTCTCTATGTTACATGTTGATAAAGCCCTTAGGATGAGTACTTGACTATCAGCACTATGATGCAGATCACACTAGTGGGGACTGTGTAGTCGCTAAGTACATCCTTCAAACGTTCCTTGTCGTGGGTGTGTCGAGACAAGTCTACAAAGGTTGTATTCCTTGCTCACTTTTATTGCAAAGTGTTTGCATTTGATTTTTCCATCGATTTCTAGTTAACGATTCTTAGTTAGGGTTAGCTAAAACGGCAAATTTTTGAATTTGGCATGGACGATGCCTCCCGAAACCTTGCTGCTGTCCTAGGTAACCCTGCAGCCTCTCTTCTGGTTTTGGCGGGTAACTTTCCGCACTCGTAGGGGTCTAGGTTTTCATTGTACAGGCTATCCACACGACCAGGGGAACGTCTGGTTTCACTTGCGGCTCAAAGGAAACCTGGGGCTCCCAGATTATCCGTATTGTTCTGTGATGCTTATTACTTTTCTATGATGTTGCATTTATCACGCCTGGAACTATTATTATTTATTGATATATATACTAGTAGATGTTGTATATGTTTTACACCCGCACTAGTCCAGTCCCCGCTCTGTCGTTAGTTAAGTAACCTAACGGATGATGACGGGACCCAGTGGCGAATGCGGATGGCATATACGTACATTTTATTTTCGTTCTTTTATGGTGTGATTAATTGATGGGATTGCATTGATTCTGATCAATGCAAGGAAAACAAATCTATTCGATATTGTTGGAACAATTTTCAAAATGCTGTTATTACAAGGACGTTCTCTTTTGTTTTGCACAGTGGTATTCGGTTATGAATATCCAGCACCTCATTCGACGAGGCAAGGGCTGGAGATCCCTTCATCGGGAGTGACCCCTTAGGCAGAGGTTTGCATCAGGGTAATAACTTCACTATAGCTGATTACTTTTTTCTTTGCATTGCTGTATTCAGTTTAGAATATTCTGCACCTTATTCTACGAGGAAAGAGTCGAGATCCCTTCACCGGGAGTGACCTCTTTAGCAAAGGTTTTCGCCACTATATATTTGTAAAAAGCTATCTGGTTCCTTCAACGATATCAAGTTCAGTACGTTAAAGGTTTTTCGCTAAAAACCATTCGTAGCCCTGCGTCATTTCAAACGGGTAGCACTTAGTATTCATGCTATATTTGTTGGCCTTCGTCATGGTATAGTGTATGGTAGCTATTTATTACTTTTCTGTTGCATAGATAGATGCGTTGGTTTGGGACAGTCGTACTACTATTTCGGCCTTCGTCAAGGGTATGTACGGGTGGGTTCAAATTAACCTGGACAATGACGGGCAGAACTTGACAAGTGACTTATGATATGTTGCCTTCGTCAAGGTCATAAGAGCATGGGGTAGAAATCACATCGGGTGTTTCAAACATAAAGGAAACTTTCCAGGCATGCGCATACCTACTGGAGTGTGATAACGTGAGTGTATTCCATCACGTTATCGTGCGATGATAGTTGGATCTCGATTCCCACTGATGAGTTGGTTTACTTCTCGGATGATCCTGACTAAATCTTCTTTCAGGTTTGGAGGAGAATTTGAGGATACAGTGGGAGACATCCTGATTAGATAAAGTGATTAACCATTCTGATCTAGGTTAGAGTGCACGCAGAGTGTTTCTTTTTTCTCTCTCTCTTTGGCAGCGACCATGGCCCGACCCAAGACTGTGACTCAGTGACCAAGTTAACCGAACTTTCTTAAAACACTGGCTTTTGGATTATATTGTTAGTGTATATGCCCTAGAGGCCATTACTGTATCATACTAGTTTGTATATAACTTAATGGAAGCTTGGGATATTCACCTTGTATATACAATCTTGCTCAAAATAGTAGTATGCTACTTGGTTTGTTTCTACTTCAATGTGTACATGTGTTTATTTTATTATATCACCTATACGCATTAGTGGAGCCCTTAGGATTTTTGCTTGATTACCAGCGTTGTGATGGCAGTCACACTAGTGGGGGCTGGGTAATCTATAAGCACATCCTTATGCAGGTCCCTAGTCGTAGGACTATCGAGACAGGGTATCGATACTCTGGAGTAGACTAGCGTATGCGCTTCTCATCCCAGCAGGGGAGACGGTCTGTCCCACAGCCGTCAGTACGTCGTACTTGAGATAGTATGCGGGTGCTCGTTGGGTTACGAGTACACTAGACAGGACTCGTCGGGAACTGATTGGTTGGTATTGTACTTATCGTCAGTTATCAGTTCCCAGGTGACATGAGTACAGCTTAGTCCGCTGACTTGACACTGTCACTTCACCTCGAGTGTGTTCCCACTGTACTTTGATTACTACCCTACCACGGCTCAAAGGAGTCGTGCAAACAGGTAGTAGTTGGGTGCAGTCCGGAAGCACTTGGAGGCAGTGACGGTTAGACAGGATTCGTCTCTCCCGGTATTGGGGGTTGACATCGCGCTGTGTCTAGGAGAGCCATTACACAAGTAGTCCCTAGCCAGGGCAAGCGAGATATACTGGTAGGCTTCCAGTGTTATCTCAGGGTGTTTTGGGCTTCACTCCGACACGACTTGTACCGCTATTAGGGGACTAACGTTTACCGCCCCCTAGGCCCGCCATACGATGTATCAGACGAACAGACCGGACTGTACGGAGACTGTCACAGTCAGACTCAGTAGGAGTTCATATGGGTTTCACCTCGTCAGTCTTCTTGTCGGCATCTACCTGGGGACCGTTACGCACAGCTAGTGCCGCTTGCGGTCTGTGGTTAAACCCACTGCCAGCGTAGTGTCGAGTCTTTAGAGTCCCACACAGAAAGCTATTCTCCTTTAGGTAAAAGAGTAGAGGTCGCATGGTTTTGCGACAGGGTTCGGTCACATCCGTGCACTTGTGCACGTACAGTGTCCGGACAGTTAACACTAGCGGGCTTTGGTTTAAGCCAGATCCTAGTGTACGTTTTGGGATTGGTTTTATCTCGTTTGTATTCGTGTTCCTCGGAACGCGGATGCGGGTGTGTATGCACAGTTGACAGAGAGACAGAGGCAGAGTATTCTCATTGGGGTTATTGACTGTTGACTGTGTGACAGTTGACTGTTGACCATTGACTTTTGCTTAACCCTAATGAGAATAAGATATATGATTAACATTAATATTAATTAAGTATTATAGTGACATGGTTGTTAAGGGGTTGACTTTGTTGACTTGTTGACCGGTTGACTAGGTTGGACTAGTTGACCATCATCATGACAATGGCTATCATTCCATTTCAAAGACTTTTGCTTGCTTGTTTATTTATGCAAAATGAGTGCATGAAATGATATAGCCATTTTGACTTAAACCATTTACACAATACTTGATTACTATTTTTGTTATGATGGCTTTTGGATTATGAGAGGTGAGAATGAGAAGAGTATGGTTCATTCTATCATTTGCTTTCTCTCTCTTGAGCTCTCTCATTCTCAAGCTCTCCCTCTTCCTCTTGCTCTCTCTATCTCAAGGCAAACCATTCTCATGTGTTGAGACTCATTGCCTTAGAGATAAAAAGACACCAAAACATTCCTCTACTCATTCTAGTTCACAAGGCCTGGCAAGCCAAGTGATCTAGTTTCTTCAAAGTTCGAAGAAGAAGCCAAAGATAGAAGCTTTCGGGTGGATCCATCTTCGGCGCAAGGAGACGACGGGGTGAGGCCGATCCGTACACCGGGAGGAGTCAAAAACGAAGGAGTTCAAGAAAGGTATAGCCCCCTAACCGAGTAGGTAAACTCTTGTTAGGTTGTTAGTTAGTAGTTTAACAAAGATCCGTATTGGTAGTCCATGTTACCACCCTCTTGAAAATCGTTTTTCACCAATTCCGCAACCCCGTAAGTACCGGGGAAGGGTAGCATGGACTTACAGTGGTATCAGAGCCTAGTTAAACTCTGTCTAACATGTTAGCATAGTAGCTAGAAATTCGATCGGAGAAAAAGTCCCGAAATGAACCCGAAATTCATGTTTGCTGTCGATTTTTAAAGTTCTTTAAAAATTATAAATCATGCTTCAAAAATCGACTCAGGGTTTTTATAGTGTACTGTAGAAAAACGGTCCAGAGATCCCACCAAACCACCGCGGAAACGCGGCAATAGCTTGCTATTGCCGCGGTTCCGCGGCCGATTAAGCTCCTCTCTGGATCGTCTTCACTGCAGTTTGTTCTATGGGGTATTTTGGGATTTTTGGTATATGTTTTTTCAGCCCAGATTTTCCAGAAAGAAAAATTTATTTTTGGGGCTTTAAAAACCGTATTTTGATCGATTTTCTAAAGACTTAAGCTGACGGGTATTTCTGTGATGTGATATTTGTATTGAACGTCTGCTAATCGCTATATGTCAATTAGTGGGGGTTATACAAATCTGTGATCTGTAATGTTGCTGCAATGTGTATATGAATTCATTGGATTGTCGCGGGTGAATAGCCGGGGGTTGTGAGACGAGAGTTTTCTTTTCTTTCAATTCATGTAAATTTATAAATTGATGTAATAATTATTTATATGGCCGCACAACCGGGTCGGGGTTGTAGCCGTCATTGTATAATTTCTTTTTACTGTTTTTGCTCCTAGGATAGACCCATGGAGGGGGTGCACAAACTACCGGGTATCCCGAAGTGCCGAGTGGCCTACTCACGGAGTTGAGGGAGGTTGCTTCGCTTCGGGTACTTGGCGGGTAGTTTGCCGCACCCGTAGGGGTCTTGGGTGGGGTATTGGCTATTCACCGCGACCGTGTAATCTGCTTTTCGTTACAGGCTCGTACGAATTGCGGATTCCTAGTATATCCAATGTATTCATCTGTGATCTGAAATGGCTATCATTGCAATATATCTATATATGATATTATTTAGGCGTTGCTTATGTTTTACAGCCGCGCTAGCCCAGCCCCCGCTCTGTCGTTAGTTAAGTAACCTAACGGGTAATGACGGGGCCCCGTGGCGAATGCGAATGGCATAAGCGTACGTCATATTTTGGTTGTTTTCTGCAATGGTAGGATTAAATGATGGGACGCATTAAAAGAACTAATGCAAGAAAAATATGCATTAAAAGAACTAATGCAAGAAAATAAACCAAGTAAAATTCGTTGGAACACTTTCGAAAACCCACTCGGTTCTTTTCAAAACCAACTTTTAAATGCGGAGCTTGAGCCACTCCTTTTAAAAGCTATCTCGTTCCATCGATTATATCAAGTTCACTACGTTTACGGTTTCGCCAAAACCATCCGTAGCCCTCCATCATTTCAGTTAAATATTCGGTAGTATTCAAGCTATGTATTTTGACCTCACGCCAAGGCATAGTGATTGGTAGCTTCTAGATATTTATCTGTTGCATAGATAGAATGCGTTGGTTTGAGACAGTCGTACTGCCATTTTGGCCTACGTCAAGGGTAGGTACGGGTGGGTTCAAATTAACCTGGATAATGATGGGAAGAACTTGACATGTGACTTATGACATTTTGACCTCACGCCAAGGTCATAAGAGCATGGGGCAAAAATCCACATCGGGAGTTTCATAAGTACTGAAACTTGCTAGCACTGCATACCATTTGGAGTGTGATGATTCTGGTAGGATTCCTTCAGTTTTGTCACGCGATGATATTTGGGTCCCGATCCTACTGTGAGTATATGCTACTCCTCGGGAAATTTCTCACTTAACGATCAATGCTATAAACCAAGTAGGTGTCTAGAAAGGTGTTAGCGGGGCTACGTCCACAGGGAAAAGAGGTTATTTAATTAAGGAACTTCGCGAAAGCGTTGGAAAACCACCCTCGAAGTACCGACACCAGCCTGACCGAACGGTTAAGCAAGAATTGTACGGTGAGATTGATCCTGACTAATTCTTCCTTTTTGGTTTGAGGAGGGATTCGAGAGACAGTGGGAGCCATCCTGTTTAGATAAACTAAAAACCACTCTAAACTTGCAAGAGCATCATGCTGAGTGTTTCTTCTCTCTCTCCTAATTGCAGCGACCAATCGACATGACTGGACTTAAGTTACTTCTAGATAAAAACATACTGACATGGCCAAACTACAAAGATTGGCTCAGGAATGTCAAGATGGCAATCACTTACGACAAGCTGGGGTATCTTCTTACCACCAAATCTCCCCCTGCCCCAGGTCCCAGAACCAGCGTCGCGGATAAGGAAATCCGTAAGACCTGGGAACTAGACTGCGCGAAGGCCAAGTGCCTCGTGCTTGCCTCTATGGACAACGAACATCAGAGGAGGCACGAGAATATGGACCTCGAATCCATATTTCTCCATACAAAAGAACTGTATGGAGAGCAATCTCGTATCGCAAGATACGAAGTGTCGAAGAAGTTATTTTCGGCAAGATTGGCCGTCGGATCATCGGTAGCGGAACACGTGCTTAGGATGATTGGCTACATTGAGGAGCTCGGGGACCTTAGGACCACGTTGGAGAATGAGCTCTATACGGACTTGATTCTCCAGTCCCTTCCTTCCACTTACGCCCAGTTTATACTGAACTTCAACTTACAAGAAAAGGAAGTTGAACTTTCAGAACTCTTCAACATGCTGAGGAGCGCAGAGGGCACCCTACAGAAAGGTAGGGAAACATCCACTTTGTTTGTAGGAGGATCTTCTTCTTCTAGGTCCAAGGCGAAAGCCAAGGGAAAGAAGAAGAAAGCCCCCGCCAAACTAAGGGGCGGTGTTAGTAAAGTGGATACGAAGGGAAAGGCAAAAGCAACTAAGAAAGTGGGGAAGCTTGTGGATAAAGAAGAATGCTTCTATTGTCATAAGAGTGGACACTGGAAGAAAGATTGCAGGGCTTGGAAGGCCAGAACACAGGATCTGAAGCAGGTTGCGGCTTCAGCTTCAGGTGTGTATGTTATTGAAAACCGTCTTTCAATAAACTCTACTTCCTGGGTATTGGATACCGGATCAGGATCTCATATCTGTAATTCTTTGCAGGTGTTGAGAGACCGTAGGGTTTTGAAGGCAGGTGACATGACCCTCAAAGTTGCAAACGATGCTAGCATGGATGCTAAGGCCGTGGAGGACTATCACCTGGGGTTGTCAGATGGACACGTTTTGGTTTTGCGTAATTGCTATTTTGCACCCAACGCAACTTGTAATATCATTTCTGTATCTTTGACTTCTAAAGAAGGTTATGAATTTGCGTTTGTAAGTAATGTTGTAAACATTCATCTTAATCAAGTTCTGATTGGGTCAGGTACATTAAGCAATGGTATATACGTATTAAACCAACCACAGATTTTCAATGTCCAAAATACACACAAAAGAAAGTCTCCGGAAATAAATCAAACTTTCTTATGGTATTGTAGACTAGGTCACATCAATGAGAGAAGGTTGACGAAGTTACATACAGAAGGATATTTGAATTCGTTCGAATATCAATCATATGCCACTTGTCAATCCTGTCTCAAAGGAAAGATGACAAAGACTCCGTTCACTGGACACGGAGTAAGAGCGAGCGAGCTCTTGGGACTCGTACACAGCGACGTGTGCGGTCCAATGTCTACACATGCGCGAAGCGGTTTTTCTTACTTCATTACTTTTACGGATGATTTTTCAAGGTTCGGACATGTCTTCTTAATGAAACATAAATCTGAAGCCTTTGGAAAGTTCCAGGAATATAAGAATGAAGTAGAAAAACAAACCGGCAAAAGTATCAAGATTCTAAGATCGGATCGAGGTGGTGAATACTTGAGTGCCGAGTTCCTGGACTATTTAAAAGAGAACGGAATTCTCTCTCAGCTTACTCCTCCATACACTCCGCAACATAACAGTGTATCAGAGAGACGGAACCGAATCCTATTGGATATGGTACGGTCCATGATGAGTAACGCTGAGTTACCGCGATCATTCTGGGGATATGCGCTAGAATCAGCCGCATACCTTTTGAACCGAGTTCCCACTAAGACTGTGCCTACCACACTATATGAGTTATGGAGTGGGAAGAAACCCTATCTTCAATATCTGAAGATCTGGGGATGTCCATCTTTTGTCAAAAAGCAGCATGCGGACAAACTCGAGGCACGCTCAGTACTGTGCAAGTTTGTGAGATACCCAAAGAACACCAGAGGGTATCTTTTCTACCACGCAGAGGAACAAAAAGTCCTTGTTTCTCGTAATGCCCACTTTCTAGAACACCAGTTCTTGGAAAAGGAAATTAGTGGGAGCGCAGTAGAACTGGAAGAAATTCCAGAACCACAGACTATTACTGAAAGCTTAGTAGAACCAGAGGGTTCAAAAGAACAGGACATTCCTACGCCGCTCCGCAGGAGTAGTAGGCAGTCTCATCCGCCCGAGAGATACTACGGTTTTCTCATAGACGGGGATAGAGAGGATTGCATCATAGATTATGATGAGCCTAATAGCTTCCAGCAGGCCATTCAGAGCGTTGACTCGGTAAAATAGCTGGATGCAATGCGGACCGAAATGGAGTCCATGTACACCAACAAAGTATGGACGTTGGACATTGCTCCAGACGGGGTAAAATTCGTAGGATGCAAGTGGATCTTCAAAAGGAAGATTGGTTTAGATGGACAGGTTGAGACCTATAAAGCTAGACTTGTTGCAAAGGGTTTTCGTCAAAGACCTGGGTTGGACTATGACGAAACCTTTTCTCCAGTGGCTATGCTGAAATCCATTCGGATCCTTCTTGCCATTGCTGCCTTCCATGATTATGAGATTTGGCAGATGGACGTAAAGACCGCTTTTCTAAATGGAAATTTAGAGGAGTGTGTCTATATGGACCAGCCATAGGGTTTCATTCAGAGTGGGAGCAGCGGAAAGGTGTGCAAGTTGCTTAAGTCCATCTATGGACTAAAGCAGGCATCACGGAGTTGGAACATCTGCTTTGATGAGACGGTCAAAGAATTTGGTTTTATCAAAAATCCAGATGAACCATGCATCTATAGTAGATTTGTAGCCAGAACTGTAGTATTCCTCGTTTTATACGTGGATGACATTCTCTTAATAGGAAATGACATTCCTATGCTACAATCTGTCAAGGGGTTCTTGTCACACAGGTTCTCCATGAAAGACCTGGGTGATGCCTCATACATCCTGGGGATCCGGATCCATCGTGATAGATCCAAGAGGATATTAGGACTTTTCACAGTCCAGGTACATCGACACCATACTGAAAAGATTCAGTATGGAAGATTCCAAGCGCGGTAATCTACCGGCTTGTCACGGGATCATCCTTTCCAAAGAGATGTCTCCCAAGAATGATTTGGAGAGGGATCGCATGTCTATTATACCCTACGCTTCTGCGGTAGGCTCTATAATGTATGCGATATTGTGTACCAGACCGGATGTAGCTTATGCACTTAGTGTAGTAAGCCGGTATCAGTCAAACCCTGGGGAGAAACACTGGATAGCGGTAAAGAACATTCTCAAGTACCTGAGAAGGACTAAGGAGATGTTCTTGGTGTATGGCGGAAAAGACCTCCAGATCGAGGCCTTTGCTGACTCCAGCTTCCAGAGTGACAAGGATGATTCCAAGTCCATGTCGGGTTTTGTCTTTACCCTCAATGGATGGGCGGTGTGTTGGAAGAGTTCCAAATAGGAAACCGTTGCAGACTCGACGATGGAAGCGGAATACATCGCTGCATCTGATGTCGCAAAAGAAGCCGTCTGGATGAGGAAGTTCTTGAAAGAACTTTAGGTGGTTCCGTCCATTGTTGATCCAATACCTCTGTATTGCGACAACAACGGGGCTATAGCTTTAGCGAAGGAACCCAGGTCCCATCAGAAATCCTGACACATCTTGAGGCGGTATCACCTGATCAGGGAGATCGTGGATCGCCAGGAGATCGAGGTTCGGAGGGTTGCTTCAGAAGATAACACTGCAGATCCATTCACCAAGGCCTTGCCCCAGACTCAGTTCGAGCGGCTGATCGAGATGATAGGTCTTCGATACGCCAGTACATGGCCTTAGTGCAAGTGGGAGATTGTTAGTGTATATGCCCTAGAGGCCATTACTGTATCATACTAGTTTGTATATTACATAATGGAAGCTTGGGATATTCACCTTGTATATACAATCTTGCTCAAAATAGTAGTATGCTACTTGGTTTGTTTCTACTTCAATGTGTACATGTGTTTATTTTATTATATCACCTATACGCATTAGTGGAGCCCTTAGGATTTTTGCTTGATTACCAGCGTTGTGATGGCAGTCACACTAGTGGGGGCTGGGTAATCTATAAGCACATCCTTATGCAGGTCCCTAGTCGCAGGACTATCGAGACAGGGCATCGATACTCCGGAGTAGACTAGCGTATGCGCTTCTCATCCCAGCAGGGGAGACGGTCTGTCCCACAGCCGTCAGTACGTCGTACTCGAGATAGTATGCGGGTGCTCGTTGGGTTACGAGTACACTGGACAGGACTCGTCGGGAACTGATTGGTTGGTATTATACCTATCGTCAGTTATCAGTTCCCAGGTGACATGAGTACAGCTTAGTCCGCTGACTTGACACTGTCACTTCGCCTCGAGTGTGTTCCCACTGTACTTTGATTACTACCCTACCACGGCTCAAAGGAGTCGTGCAAACAGGTAGTAGTTGGGTGCAGTCCGGAAGCACTTGGAGGCAGTGACGGTTAGACAGGATTCGTCTCTCCCGGTATTGGGGGTTGACATCGCGCTGTGTCTAGGAGAGCCATTACACGAGTAGTCCCTGGCTAGGGCAAGCGAGATATACTGGTAGGCTTCCAGTGTTATCTCAGGGTGTTTTGGGCTTCACTCCGACACGACTTGTACCGCTATTTGGGGACTGACGTTTACCGCCCCCTAGGCCCGCCATGCGATGTATCAGACGAACAGACCGGACTGTACGGAGACTGTCACAGTCAGACTCAGTAGGAGTTCAGATGGGTTTCACCTCGTCAATCTTTCTGTCGGCATCTACCTGGGGACCGTTACGCACAGCTAATGCCGCTTGCGGTCTGTGGTTAAACCCACTGCTAGCGTAGTGTCGAGTCTTTAGAGTCCCACACAGAAAGCTATTCGCCTTTAGGCAAAAGAGTAGAGGTCGCATGGTTTTGCGACAGGGTTCGGTCACATCCGTGCACTTGTGCACGTACAGTGTCCGGACAGTTAACACTAGCGGGCTTTGGTTTAAGCCAGATCCTAGTGTACGTTTTGGGATTGGTTTTATCTCGTTTGTATTCGTGTTCCTCGGAACGCGGATGCGGGTGTGTATGCACAGTTGACAGAGAGACAGAGGCAGAGTATTCTCATTGGGGTTGTTGACTGTTGACTGTTGACAGTTGACTGTTGACCATTGACTTTTGCTTAACCCTAATGAGAATAAGATATTTGATTAACATTAATATTAATTAAGTATTATAGCGACATGGTTGTTGAGGGGTTGACTTTGTTGACTTGTTGACTTTGTTGACCGGTTGACTAGGTTGGACTAGTTAACCATCATCATGACAATGGCTATCATTCCATGGCAAAGACTTTTGCTTGCTTGTTTATTTATGCAAAATGAGTGCATGAAATGATATAGCCATTTTGACTTAAACCATTTACACAATACTTGATTACTATTTTTGTTATGATGGCTTTTGGATTATGAGAGGCGAGAATGAGAAGAGTATGGTTCATTCTATCATTTGCTTTCTCTCTCTTGAGCTCTCTCATTCTCAAGCTCTCCCTCTTCCTCTTGCTCTCTCTACCTCAAGGCAAACCATTCTCATGTGTTGAGACTCATTGCCTTAGAGATAAAAAGACACCAAAACATTCCTCTACTCATTCTAGTTCACAAGGCCTGGCAAGCCAAGTGATCTAGTTTCTTTAAAGTTCGAAGAAGAAGCCAAAGGTAGAAGCTTTCGGGTGGATCCATCTTCGGCGCAAGGAGACGACGGGGTGAGGCCGATCCGTACACCGGGAGGAGTCGAAAACTAAGGAGTTCAAGAAAGGCATAGCCCCCTAACCGAGTAGGTAAACTCGTGTTAGGTTGTTAATTAGTAGTTTAACAAAGATCCGTATTGGTAGTCCATGTTACCACCCTCTTGAAAATTGTTTTTCACCAATTCCGCAACCCCGTAAGTACCGGGGAAGGGTAGCATGGACTTACATATATGAGTTGCATACATCATTGCCACTCTTTCTTTTACCCTTTGTATTTATCCAGAACACCCCGTATCACTACGAACATCCACTTCCGTTGGATAAATCCATCGTATAGTTACATACGAACTCGAAGAAACTTGTTCCAGATTCGAGGATGGATTCTGGTTCTGGAGAGATTGAATAGGATTATTCGGTTGTCTTTTCCTTTTACCTTCTCTCAGGTTGCGAGTACTCCTAGGATTAGGAGAGTACACCTATTACGCTTATTGGATAGTCTTCATCCAAACCACCGGCAGGTGCCGAAAGGTAGGGAATGAAGAAAACCAATTATCCTAAGTGTGGTGTACAGAAGGTAATAAGTATAGACAAATAAAGGGATTAGAAAGAGGGCAAAGTAAATTGCGACTGCTATCATTCACGACCAAACCACGTATTTCATCGCCACTCCTACTTCACCTTTGTATTTGTTAAGAACACCCCATATCACTACGAACCTCCACTTCCATTGGATAAATCCATCGTATGGTTATATACGAACCCGAAGGAACTTGTTCCAGTTTGGTGATGGATTCTGGTTCAGGAGAAATAGAATACGGTTTATTCGGTTGTCTTTTATTTTTACCTTCTCTCAGGTTACGAGTGCTCCCAGGATTAGGACATTACACTTATTACGCTTTTTGGATAGTCTTCTTCCAAACCATAGGCTGGTGCCGAACGGTAGGGAAGGAAGAAAACCATTTAGCCTAATGATGGTGTACAGAAGGTAATGAGTAGAGACCAATAAAGTGATTTGAAGAGATGGAAAAAGAAATATACGGTTACAGTCATGAATCTGATAATAGAAGAGACATTACTGGGAATGCCCGGATACCCCTACGAAACATTTTAATATTTCACTTTCACTATGCGTTGTTAATGGAAAACTGATTTCCCAATTAGATCCTTACTCCAGGGTATGTATTTACCAGGTATGCTTCTCATATCTGTATGGTTTTTCTGATGATGAGTGGGAGTAAGTTATTGGGAATTAGGTGATCATCCTCATTATATCGGAACTCGTTGTAATTGTTGATATTTGAGGAAATCGCCTTGGTTTTTGCCGGACGGCAAATATTTGGTTTTGAATATTCGTTGTTATGCACCAATTTCAAACTGATATATCTGTACGTTAATTTTATAAAGTGAGATATAACTTTTTGAAATTATGTCCATGACATTTACCTATATCAGTTGATGGTTAGGTAAACAGCATTAAACAGCGGTGTAATTCTTCATAACCATAGTACAGTTTTCAACCTACGACGCACAGGGTTTGAGTTATTCAACTCAGGGGACTTATACAAAGTATTGTATGTTGTCCAGTGTTCATTAGGACAGAGGGGTTGGTTCCCGTACTATATTCTGTTTACTTGTGACTTCTCAAGTTTTAGACACGTGTTTCGTAGAAATGCAATGTCTATGTTTTGAGAAGTTATAGGTACGAGAATAAAGTAGAGAACCATGTGTTGCAAGTGTCGGCATTCTTCAAGGTAATCGAAGATGTAGATACTTGTGTGAGGTATTCAGATGATAGTAATGGTTTTGAGAAACTTGTTTCTCTTGCAGTTTACTCAGTTTTGGATGCACTCCTAAGTTGAGTAATGCTGATCGGCCTCTCTCCATTTAGTTAACATGCACTAGAGACAGCTGCATGATTTGAATCTGGTTCCAATTAAATTAGTGCATCTGTTTCTATATTGTATATAGAATGGATCATATCTTAACGATGTTAAGGTATATGGAGTTGTCCGGCTTATGCTTAAAACCAGACTCTGGATAACTCAATGCACGTTTTTGTAACTGCAGTTTGTGGGTTAACCCGGGCTATGACTGTTAGTTATATATATGCCCTAGAGGTCATTGTTGTACATATGATGTTTATTATAGTGGATACTTGGATATATATAGAGAGGACTTTCTTGCCCGATATGATAGTATGCTATCTAGTTTTACTTTGTCTTAACATGTTGACTTGTATTGATTTACTGTCTTGCTCTCACATGTTGATAAAGTCCTTAGGATTTGTACTTGACTACCTGGACTATGATGTAGATCATACTAATGGGACCAGGGTAGTCTAAGAGTACATCATATAACTGTTCCTAGTCGAGGGTGTATCGAGACAGGGCATCGATACTCCAGAGTAGACTAGCGTATACACATCTTGACCCATTTGATAGGCGATTGATGATCCCATATCCATTGGTGTTTGACATCAAAGATGGTATACGGGTGCTCAGTGGAGACTGGGTACACTGAACGGACTCGCCGAGAACTCCTAGATGGTATTATACCTAACGTCAGATAGTAGTTCTCTGGTGACACTGGTACCGGTTAGTCTGTAAACCCGAGATCGTCATAGAGTCTTGTGTGATTCCCACTATGCTTTGATTTCCACCTTACCACGTTTATGAGAACGTGCAAAACGGTGGCTTTTGGGTACAGTCCCGAATCACATAGAGGCAATGAGCGATATGAGGTGTTTCGTCTCTCCCGGTATTGGGAGTTGATGTTGCGCTGTGTTCGATTGGCTATAACTGGAAGTGTCCGGCATATGTGAAAACATAGAATCCGGACAAGCTCGACGCAAGGTCATTTCTGTGTATGTTTATTGGATATCCCAAATATTCGCGCGGGTATATCTTATACTACAGCGAGGAACAAAAAGGTGTTTGTTTTTCGACATGCCACCTTTTTAGAAACGGAATTTCTTCAAAAAGAAATTAGTGGCAATGAGGTAGAACTGGAAGAAGTTCCAGCTACATAAACTGCAACAGAAGATTTGGTGGAACCAGAGGATTCGATAGTTCCCGACGAACTCCAGCCTCTCCGCCGATATAGTAGGGTTCTCCATCCACCTGAGAGATACTACGGTTTTCTCATAGACGGTGGGAGCGAGGATTGCATCATGAAAGATGATGACCCGACTAGCTTCGAGCAGGCCATCACGAGTGGGGACTCTATGAAGTGGCTGGATGCAATGCGATCTGAGATAGAATCCATGTACACCAATAAAGTATGGACTTTGGAAGTTGCTCCTGAAGGGGTAAAACCTATTGGGAGCAAATGGATCTTTAAGAAGAAACTTAGTGTAGATGGAAAAATTGAGACTTTCAATGCTAGACTTGTTGCAAAGGGTTTTCGTCAACGACCAGGTATGGATTATAACGAAACCTTTTCTCCAGTGGCTATGCTTATGTCCAACCGGATCTTACTTGCCATTGCTGCATACCATGACTACGAAATCTGGCAGATGGATGTTAAGACCGCCTTTCTAAATGGTGATTTAGAGGAGTGCGTGTACATGACTCAGCCAGAGGGCTTCGTAGATAGTAGGAGCACCGGAAAGGTGTGCAAGCTGCTTAAATCCATCTACGGGTTAAAGCAAGTATCGCAGAGTTGGAACATCTGCTTTGATGTGGTAGTCAAAGAGTTTTACTTCTTCAAGAACGTAGATGAACCTTGTATTTACAAGAAGGTTGCAGAGAGTAAGGTTGTCTTCCTCGTATTGTATGTGGATGACATACTCTTGATAGGAAATGATGTTCATATGCTGCACTCGGTCAAGCTCTTCTTATCACACAGATTCTCAATGAGAGATCTAGGTGATGCCTCCTGCATTTTGGGGATTAGGATCTATAGAGATAGATCTAAGAGGATACTGGGATTGTTCCAATCTAGGTACATTGACACCATACTAAAGAGGTTTAGTATGGAAGAATCCAAGCGTAGGAACCAACCCACAATCTCTGGACTCACTCTCTCCAAAGAGATATCTCCCAAGACTGATTTGGAAAGAGCTCGCATGCAAGGGATACCCTATGCTTCGGCAGTAGGCTCTATCATGTACGTGATACTATGCACCAGACCCGATGTAGCATACTCACTAAGTGTAGTGAGTAGGTATCAAGCAGATCCAGGAGAGAGTCACTGGACAGCTGTGAAGAACATTCTCAAGTACTTGAGAAGGACTAAGGAGATGTTCTTGGTGTATGGTAACGGAGAACTCCAGATGGAGTCCTTTACTGATTCGAGCTTCCAAAGTGATAAGGACGACTCTAAGTCGCAATCGGGATTTGTCTTTACCCTCAATGAGGGGCGGCTTGTTGGAAGAGTTCCAAGCAAGAAACCGTGGCAGACTCGACGATTGAGGCTGAATACATCGCTGCCAACGATGGTGCCAAAGAAGCTGTCTGGATGAAGAAGATCATCACTGAACTTGGAGTGGTTCCATCCATTGAGCATCCAATACCTTTATATTGTGATAACAATGGAGCTATGGCTTTGTCTAAGGAACCCAGGTCCCATCAGCGATCCAGGCATATTCTGAGGCGGTATCACCTGATCCGGGAGATAGTTGATCGCCGTGAGATCGAGGTCAGGAGAGTTGACACGAAGGACAACACTGCGGATCCACTCATGAAGGACATACCCCAGATACATTTTGAGAGACTCTTCGGGTTGTTGGGTATGAGATACTACAACAGCTGGCCTTAGTGCAAGTAGGAGATTGTTAGTTATATATATGCCCTAGAGGCCATTGTTGTACATATGATGTATATTATAGTGGATGCTTGAATATATAGAGAGAGAACTTTCTTGCTCAATATGATAGTATGCTATCTGGTTTTACTTTGTCTTAACATGTTGACTTGTATTGATTTACTGTCTTGCTCTCACATGTTGATAAAGCCCTTAGGATTTATACTTGACTACTTGGACTATGATGCAGATCATACTAGTGGGGCCAGGGTAGTCTAAGAGTACATCCTATAACTGTTCCTAGTCGAAGGTGTATCGAGATAGGGCATCGATACTCCAGAGTAGACTAGCGTATACGCATCTTGACCCATTTGATGGGCGATGGATGATCCTATATCCATTGGTGTTTGACATCAAAGATGGTATACGGGTGCTCAGTGGAGATTGGGTACACTGAACGGACTCGCCGAGAACTCCTGGATGGTATTATACCTATCGTCCGACAGCAGTTCTCTAGTGACATTGGTACAGGTTAGTCTGTAGACCCGAGATCGTCATAGAGTCTTGTGTGATTCCCACTGTGCTTTGATTTCCACCTTACCATGTTCACGAGAACGTGCAAAACGGTGCCTTTTGGGTACAGTCCCGAATCACATGGAGGCAATGAGCAATAGGAGGGGTTTCGTCTCTCCCGGTATTGGGAGTTGATGTTGCATCGTGTTCGATTGGCTATAACTGGAAATCCCTGGCCAGGGCAGTTATGGAGATTTACTGGTAAGAGTTATCAGTAGTTTCTCGACCCGTTATTAGCCACACATCGACGCGACTTATCGGTTACTTGGGTCTGACGTTTAGCACCCCTAGACTGGATATGCGACATATCAGATGAACAGACTGGACTGTACGGGAGTGTTACTGATTGGATTCACAGGAGAAACTACAGGCTTGCTTGTTGATCTTCTGATCACTCAATACCTGGGTGGCTGTTACGTTTAGCTGACCGTTAGCAGCTTGTGGGTGTTTGATATGATCATTACCTACTGCCGGCGTATTGACGATTCTTTAGAGTCCTAAAAAGAGGTTTCCTGGCTCAGAAAAACGGAGTAGGAGCACATATGTGATATGTGCGGGACCGAGAATAATACATGTATGTGATACCGTATTCGATTCTCGTGATATGTGATATCGGCCGGGTATATGTGATATAGCCGGGTCAGCGGATCAAGTGTTGATTCGATAAACTGATAAAGATTATATTTGTAACGTTACTGAAATCGTTATGCGAAATTTTCCGTTTTAGGGTAAAATAGTCGGTATTTTCCGTTTTAACCCGATTGTGATCAAATTTCCGTATAAACTTACCGGCACCTAGTTTAGCTAGAATAAAGCTAGTGCGCGGACTTTCGGGGTCAACGGGAATTTTTGGTTCACATAGAATTTTTCCCTAATTAAATATTATTTTAATGTGTTAATTATTGCTTCTTGTGAGTGTATCTTTTTTTTTTGTCGCCATTTCCTTCATCAATTTCCTCATGGCCGAATTATTTTTGAGCTTGGACTTTTGCCTTGATGAGTCACTTGCTTTAGCTTTAATGAAGCATGGTTATGTTTGTGAGTCATTCTTTTTCATTTATTGCTTAAGGTCCCCACTTCTTGCTTTTGGCTCACCCCCTACCCTTCTCTGTGAGTGGCCGGCCCCCCCTTCCATTCATTGGAAATGAATTTTATATATTAATTGAGATGTGGCTTCGATTAATTATTCATTCTCTCCACTTGTTCATTCTCATTACACAGAGCACTAATTTTGGCAATTGATTTATGGCCGAGCCATTTTCTTTGGCAAGAAAGAGTGTGCTGAGATTAGCCAAGCACTTGTGTGCAAGTTCATTGAGTTTTTCATTAAAGCCCATTGCTCACTTCATCTCTCATCCAAGGCAACTTCATTTGCCTTGAGACAAAATATTCTACACTCTCTCTAGTTCAATCTTGTACATGTCGGTTAGCAAACTTCATATCCGAGTTGTTTCAATTTGAAGCGGGAGCCCGTATAAAGATTCGTTGAAGTGGTGCTATTTCGACAAGGAGATCGGAGAGGCCGCGAAGAGCGTGGAATGATAGCTAAAGACCGAAGGACACAGATCGATCTGTATAATTTCTTATACCATTTTACAGTTTACTAGTCAGGGTTGGTGATGGATAATGGTTAAAATGAGGACTTTGGAAACTTAATCTTGTGAATGAAAATTATTGATAATTCCTAGGTTAACTAATGAAGTTTTTGCTTACTAGGTTTTAATAAAACCTAATTGGGTGGGTTTAAAATCATGGAAACAGTCTGGATAACCTAGTTAAGCCGTTTTGCGAGGTTTGGAACCACTAGAATGGTTTTAGTTTTTGACTTGTGCAAATATTGCGATAAGCTGCTTACTAGATTTTCGGTAAAATTTGACGTGGGTTTTAAATGAAAATGAGGATGACGTAAATATTAATACCTACGATATTTATTGTGTTTGTAAATGCGTATTGGTATTATTGGGTTTTAATGTGGTAGTTTTCCATGTATAGCGACCCTATTTGGGTTTCGGCTATGTTTCAGATATTTGGATTATTGGTTTTGAGTTTTGGATGTTGTATTTAGTCGTTGGATGTTTGTACGTCAACGACAAGGGTTGTTGATTATTTTGCATGTGTAGGCTATAAGTTCTAACCTATGAGCGCACCGCGTGCCGTATTTGGATTTCGGAATTTGATATTAATAGCCTTGCAAATTCATATTGATTGTAGGTACCTTTGCGTGGATTCCGAGACGACGAAGCGCATCGACTACGGCTAAGCGAGGAGTTTAGAAGGTGAGTAGATTTATATCTACCGGGGAAGTTGGGTGGATGGCGTATAGCACCCCCGCAAATATTGGATTGAAAGATCGTTTGATTATTATATCCTGATAATGATAGGCGACTGATATGATTTTAGGACTTGCAAAAGATAATATGATAGAAGTGGACATTAGTGAACATACTGGTTTAGGAGAATATGAAATGATAAGTAAATTATGATGTGTAATATTTGAAAGAGAACAAGTGTGATGTTTATACTAATGTGTTGCGAGATATTAGTGTAATGAACGGGTATACGATATGATATGATGACTTAGTGTGATAGGTCGTTATTTGGTTTCGAGTCGATATGTGATGGTTGATACCTTTGTAGGTCCCCTGATATGAGATTGACATGGATGTGACCTGAGAGATAGGTATATAAATATTTATGGATAATGATTGCTTAATTAGTGATATGCCGTATGAGACTTAGATCCGTACCCCTATAGAATCCCTATTTGTTAATGCCGCTGTACGTTAGATTACCGTACGCGATGACTTTTACCTGTTGATTTATCCATACCCTTGATTAGAGGATGATGTAAGATGTATTGTACCGTACATGATGTTGTGAGGCTGGATGCTAATTGATATACTCACCGACTCGGTCTTGTTGATATGTATACCTTATGGCATTTGATTCATTATATGTATTGTGCTGCATTCATGCTATTCTCCTTGCATTTCTTATACCTGTGCTAGTACACCTACACTATTATCGATGATGCGTATGTTACACTTACTCAGATTGCCGGCGCACACAGTTCTTCATCGATAATTGCTATGTCACATACACAGTAGAATTGCTATATCACGCTATGATATACTGCCATGTTCATATCACTATGCTAGGTTGCATGATATATTGACATGTACACCCACATATTTCGCTACAGCTACATGTACATCATGCATACATACTGACATGTACACCCACATATCTTGCTACAGTTGCATATACCCCTAGGTGGTATTGCATTGACATGTGATATTGAGACGTTGACTATTGCGCCATTGCACTTATGAAATGCATCATACATACTTGATGACAGGTAGATACTTATACCTTGCTACAGTTACATGTACACTTCATATGATACAACACTTGTTTCGTAGGATTTGGGAACCACAAGATATATTTTTAAAGCTGGATTCATTTAAAAGAGTGGTTTTCCCTTTATATGCTCATATTGATGTTTTATGTTGCATATATCTGTTTTATATGGATTTTTCGCATTGAGATATGGATTTCATGTGAATTATGGATTTGAGAACCGTGGGGGATATTTTCAAGAAACTATGTATTGTTTGAAAACCCGATTTCTCTTGATATGATATTTTGATGCGTCCACCATGAGATTTCTCGGTTCTGAGATTTGTGATATATACCCGATGCGAGGAGTGAGTGGGCCGTGTGCAGGTACATGGTAGAGCCTGGTACGGTTCCCCTCGGCAAGATGTTTGTGGTACAGACGATGAGCCTGGAAGGTGGGCAAGTACCTACCGGTGATAGTATTTGGACTCGGCGGTTATCGTAGGGATACCGACCGGAGTGATGTACGGACATGACGTTAGGGCCAGTCGTGGTGACAGCGTCTGAGTTATGAGGATTTACGTGTCGATGCTAGACACGGGTATTCATGATGTTTCGGGTGTCGGTGATGGACACCCAGGTTTCTATGATTGTGATGTGGCATTGATGGACACACATTCCTTGATATCCTCATATTTACCTGCATATACTTTTATGATATTTACATGCAGGAGTTGTTGTGTCAGTGGTTGACACGTGGACGAGATCCACTGCATACATGCATTTATTTTATTGTTGGACGAGATCCACTGCATACATGCATTGATTTTATTGTTGGACGAGATCCACCTGCATACATGCATTGATTCATTGTTGGATGATATACACTTGCTGTTAGGCATTTATCTTGTGTTGGCATATATACAGATTTGGTCACCCTAGATATCATAATATTACCTTTATGATATAGTTGACATAGGAATAGTTGTTTATTTCAATTTCTACCTGTTGATATTTTCAACTCACGAGTTGGCAACTCACCCCCGTTGTGCCTCAGTTCTTGCAGGTTGTCCACTCGGATCAGTAGCGGCATTGCTGGCACACAGCTTGCTTTCGGATGGTTTTCTTTGGTAGGTGGTACATGTTGGATCGTGCCCCTTTTGTACTTGTTATTCATATTGTATCTAGTAACTCCATCAGATCAGAAACTAGTAAATGTATATGTTGCAGATTTAGATGACTTATAGTTGCGAGACTTGAGCGATGGGTTTTATGTTCGCTTTTGGGGTTGATGTCTTGCTTTACTTTTCCTTATGTGGATCTTCGTCGTTGGGCGTCGTATACTTGTTATTTATACTTGTGGTGGTTGTTTCCGCTGTTGGGCGTGATTTGCTCCCGTTTAGGATGCTTTATATATATTCTGTGTTGTACCCGTTTTCGGGGTTAGTTTTTACAAGGGAGGTGCTGCCCAAATTTTCAAAAGACAAAACATGATTTACTATACCTTTATTTCAAAGCATCACCTCTTTATTTCTTAATAAAGGTTTAGATTTCTGGGTTTGAATTACGTTACGCCTGTAGACGTCGCGTGATTTGAGTGCTGGTCGCGAGCTAATATTTTGGGTCGTGACAAAGTTGGTATCAGAGCGCTAGGTTTAACCTTGGTTCGAGTCTAGGTTTAACTATGTGGGGTCTAGGGCTTATACATTTTGGAACCTAGGCTTGACCTTACGGAACTTAGACTTGAACAAAGGGGATGTTAGACCCGAACTTTCGTTTCATAGGCTGACCCTGATTGATGGTATAGGTAGCTTGAGTAGAGTGACGTACCGTATGTATGTTCCGCGAAATATTTACGATACGATACTCCACTTAAGTGGCCTTAGGATGTACATATCTTGAGATTGTTGATTCTCTTCGTTCCTTTGATTTTACATCCTTTGAGATACTTGATTTTATTCGCTTCCATGATCATACTCTCAGTGATTTGACTCTTCCTTATGATCATGTATCCATTTCGGGATCTGTTGACTCTTTCAGCCCTTGGTCTTTTCATCGATACTTGATTGAGATTCCTGTCACCATGGTTTGAGCGCAGATTGAGCTGCTACGGGTGTTGCGGTCAGGGCGAGCTCGTCGTGGACGAGGACTAACCATCGTGTTTTCTGGTGACATGGGAATATCGATGGAGTGTTGTGTTGTGACCCCTCGTTTAAGACGAGTGTGCGGTTTTGTACCGGATGATCGGGCCATTGTTAGAGGCCACCTGTTGGGAGATGACTGTTGATGTACAGCATACCCCAGAGATTGTGATGTCATCTACCGTGCAGACAGATGACCCAGCTGTTGCTGAGTTGATGCGATGCCGCTTCCAGAGCATACGAGCTGAGATCGCTGGAGCTTTCAGGCACCGAGGCGACAGGTGAAAGCTAGTCTATCTTGAGTTATGAGACGAAGGTGATTCGTCTGATTGATGTGCCGACGCAGGCCCAGTTGAGTTGAAGATTGCCAGTGTGGAGAGTCTTACTCAGGTCTAGAGTAAACCGACCCAGAGATGACCGTTGATATATCATCTATCCTTGAGAATTGAGGCATTGTTTAGCATGCGGACGAAGGGTGTTCATATGTCGTCTGGGCGGAGTTGAAAAGTTCGAACGAATGTCAGAAAATCCATTTTTCTAAGTTTAAAGTATTCAGAAGGACATGCAAGTGCTTCTGTGGACCCTCTAGAAGAATGAAACCCTAACTCGATGTGATGACCATGGAACCGCTTTTGAACATTAGGGTTTGCGGCAGTTTAGCGGTGCCATCAGTGAGGCTTGGGTTTGCCCTTCTACGGCTGGTCCACAGGTACTGTGGCATATACCGAATATTATTAAACCGTGCTCTGGTGTTGAGCTCTCGGAAAGTTTTGGGACTTTTGATGACTCGATCGAAAAGTTTAACGCCGTCCGGATATCCTGTGATAGGAGATCAGCAACATGACCAGTTTCGGATAGAGGACCTCACCCAGATGCGTTGCGAGTTGATCGAGAACGGACGAGTATTGAGTATTCTTCCGATTGTTGGGATAGGTTCCCTAGGACGTGTTCGGCTAGATATCTTCGACAGAGTGATGAAGATACCGTGTTCGTAGTTCGAGCCCGTGTGAGAAACTCCGGATTGACTGTAGCCGAGAACATTTGCGGTACGCGGATAGCATGATACGACGTCAAGTGGATGATAATGAAGACGAGTGGAGCAAGAGGTCCGTGCGAGGCGTTAATGTTAGTTATATGTATGCCCTAGAGGCCATTACTATACATGCGTTGTATATTGTAGTGGATGCTTGGACATATATAGGGAGGACTTTCTTGCTCGACATGATAGTATGCTATCTGGTTACTCTTTATCTTAACATGTACACTGATTTTCTCTATGTCACATGTTGATAAAGCCCTTAGGATGAGTACTTGACTACCAGGACTATGATGCAGATCATACTAGTGGGGACAGTGTAGTCGCCAAGTACATCCTTCAAATGTTCCTAGTCGTGGGAGTACCGAGACAGGTCATCGATACTCCAGAGTAGACTAGCGTATGCGCTTCTTGACCCATATGATGGGCGATGGATGATCCCATATCCATTGGTGTTTGGATCAGAGATGGTATACGGGTGCTCAGTGGAGACTGGGTACACTGGACGGACTCGCCGAGAACTCCCAGATGGTATTATACCTCACGTCAGATGGCAGTTATCTGGTGACACTGGTACAGGTTAGTCTGTAGACCCGAGATCGTCATAGAGTCTTATGTGATTCCCACTGTGCTTTGATTTCTATCATACCACGTCCAAGAAGGCGTGCAAAACGGTGGCTTTTGGGTACAGTCCCGAATCACATGGAGGCAATGAGCGATAGGAGGGGTTTCGTCTCTCCCGGTATAGGGAGTTGATGTTGCGCTGTGTTCGATTGGCTACAACTGGAAATCCCTGGCCAGGGTTGCTGAGATTTACTGGTAAGTGTTATCA
This sequence comes from Agapanthus africanus, assembly GCA_030015575.1. Taxonomy (NCBI): domain Eukaryota; kingdom Viridiplantae; phylum Streptophyta; class Magnoliopsida; order Asparagales; family Amaryllidaceae; genus Agapanthus; species Agapanthus africanus. The sequence continues at coordinate 504,918,933 of CM057337.1, forward strand.
GTAGTTTCTCGAACTGTTATGTACCTCATATCGACACGACTTATCAAGCTACCAGGGTCTGACGTTTAGTACTCCTAGGCGAGATATGTGACATATCAGATGAAGAGACCGGACTGTACGGGAGTGTTACTGGTTGGATTCACGGGAGAATTATAGGCTTGCTTTTTGATTTTCTGATTGCTCAATACCTGGGTGGCTGTTACGTTTAGCTGACCGCTTGCAGCTTGTGGGTGTTTGATATGATCATCACCTACTGCCGGCGTATTGACGATTCTTTAGAGTCCTACACAGAGGTTTCCTGGCTCAGGCAAAACGGAGTAGGAGCACATATGTGATATGTGCGAGACAGGGAATAATATGTGTATGCGATACCGTATTAGATTCTCACGATATGAGATATCGGCCGGGTATATGTGATATAGCCGGGTCATCGGATCAAGTGTTGATTCGATGAACTGATACAGATTATATTAGTCGGTTATATGCGATATAACCGGATTATCGGATCAAGTGTTGATTCGATAATTTAATGTATAATTATATATGTGATATATTAAGTTACATTAACTAATATAAGCTCACTTAAAGATTCTCTCTCACTTGGATAATACATTGATATATATGTGATGTATGTTAATTATATTATTTTATTTTGTTACAAAATATGTTATAAATGTGATATATAATATTGTAACAAGTTATGATTACAAATGCAACATGATTTGTGGAGATTAAACATAGTTAGAGTTTGATTTGGGTTAGCTTTTTCATGAAGCTTCTAGAAGCTTTATTTTTGTTTCAAGCTAAGATATTTTTGTGTAGATATTTGCTTAACCCAACCCAAACCCTTTACCCTAGTTGATTCTCTACAAGGGTTAAGTCTTCTTGATTAACCCATGGTTAATTTGTAACCATCACAATTAATTCATTATTCATCACAAAGTAATTTCTTCTTCTTCTTCTTCCTTTGTGAAAAGCTTTCTAGCTTTTTCATATATGATGAAAATGAGTGAGAAATTGAAAACAAAAGAGAGCTAAATTCCTACTTTATCATTCTCATCTATTCTAGCCACTTAGATTAGGGTGTTTGCTTTGCTAATACTTGATTAGTGAAGCAAGAGCTTGGGTTTGAGTTTCTTCAAGGTTGATCATCTTAGTTATTGATGATCGGAAGAAAGATTGCATCTTTCTCTTCATGGAGCCTCTCTAGAGTCCGGGTACTCGATGATCGCAGCGAAAGGACCTCAACACGGAGCTTTAGAAGTGAAGGAACGGACTACAAAGGTTGTAATCCCTAACTCTTAGAAGTAAAGTTGTTTACTTGCTCTTTGTTTTGCCTAATCTCTAGTCTAAGATCTTGGTTAGTGTTGTTCGGCACATGAAAAATTTGTTTTTGGAATGGTTGATACCTTGTAGAACCTTGTTCTAGTGCCTAGCAACCTTACAGTGGTATCAGAGCCAAGCTAGAGCTTTTTGCTTTGTCTAGACGAAGTTTAAAGTCCGATCGAACCCCGAAACGTCGATATACACCTCCTCTCTGGAAATTTTTTAAAATGTTGATTTTTTCTGTATTAAAAATACTCAGAAAATTAAGCAGGGAATTTTAAGAATTACTGTGAAGTACGGACCCATGAACCCTTCAAGAGACCGCGGAAGCACGGCTAAACCATGCGTTTGGCGGCGGTTCCGCGGCCAACCTAGGGTGTAAGGGGATAATACTTTAGGGTATGATTATTGGGTACTTTTTCATGCTTCTGGGAATTTTTAATTCGACTCAAGTGTTGAGTTTTCTGGAGATCTTTTGTACTCGTTGATTCAATCGGAAAGTTTAACATCATTTAGTTTTTCGGGTAATTTAGAACGTGTTAAAAAGTTCGAACGGATATCAATAACTCACTTTTTCCCCTGACGGAAAATTTCCAAGTGTTGGATTTTTTCCTCAGTTAAAGAACGTTCAAAGTCGTGCGAGTAACGCGGTGGACCCTCTAGAAGAACACAAACCTTAACTCGATTATGTGACCGTCTGAACCGCCTCTAAACCTTAGGGTTTGGGGCAGTACGGCGTTGCCACATGTGAGGCATTGGTTTGACCCTTCTACGGCTGGACCATTGGTACAGTGGCATGTGATGGATATTTTTTAAACTCCGCTCAAGTGTTGAGCTATTTGGGAAATCTTGGGTGTTTGTTTATTCAATCGGAAAGTTTAACATTGTCTATTTATCTGGAATGTGATACAATATTTGGAATCCACAAGTAGTTTTGAGATAACTAATTTGAATGTTATAAATCTACCAGTTTAATCTCATTTGATCAGTTGCCACGGGATTTTGATGTGATCAAAAGTCCGTCGCAATCACGTAGCGTACGCGGATACTCGCCGGGTAAACTTAATAGACAGCCACGCCCCAAGGCCCCGACCAAGTGACTGTAGGAGAGCCTCGTTGCCAAAAGCATTCGTTCGGGTGCTCGCGGCAGCGGGGTTCCGCCTTAGTGCACTTCGTCGACGGCATCGGAGGTGCGGCAATCTACTAAAGTTTTCGACGAGCATTCGATCAGAATGTCGGAAATCTTGTTGAATTGCCCGACTAGATATTGAAAAGTGTTTTCGATATTGAGACTAAAATGCGGAGTTTATAATCGTTAGGCATGCGATGTCTAAGGAATTCATTTGGTTAGGCATGAGATGTCTAAAGAGGTTGCGGATTCCAACTGTTGTAATTTTACACTTTCTTTTCTGCGACCGTAAGCGTAGTATGTGGTGTATCGCCGGCTTCGTTGCTATACATTAACGACAATCGGGATATGCATACTTGCTTACGTTGATAATATGAGATATTATGTGTTGCTGTGATATGTTATATTGGATCGTCGCGTTCTGAATAGCCGGGGGTTTTATATGAGATGAGAGTTTTTATTTTTCATTCATGTAAAATTCATTGTATGTAATATTCTTTTATTGGGGCACTTCCGGGTTGATGATGATTTCACCATTGTATATTATTTCTTTTCCGCATTAGGTAGACCCAAGGAGGGGAGCACAAGTAACTGGGTTCTAGGGTCCAGTGGGAGGCCATCTCGAGGAGTCGAGACCGGGTCTCCTAACCCTAGAATTGGCAGAGTTGCTTGCCGCTCTCATAGCGGTCTAGGGATGTGGGTTTGGCTATTCATCACGACCGTGGAATCCGCGTTTTATACAGGCTCGCATAAAACACGGAAATCCTAGCATATCCAATATTTCATATGTTATCTTCTGCTGCAATGTTCTGTGATGAGATCATATTACTACCTGAGACGAATGTTTATATTATATATATGAGATATATGTTATATTGCTGATTTCGTTTCAAATGTGATGCTTGTGAAGCATAATAAAATGGGACTTCATTAATGAGATTAATGAAACTAAAAGAAATCTAAAGATGTTGTAGAAACTTGTCTCAAAAACTGGTAGCTCTAGTTCTTACTTTGCATAGCGGTATTCCTTGTAGAATATCCAACACCTTATTCGATAAGGAAAGAGCCGAGATCCCTTCACCGGGAGTGTCCTCTTTAGCGAAACAAGCAGATGCAACAAACTCGGTTTGTCTTTTGATTGTTTTTATAGTTTTTTCTTTGCATAGTGATATTTGTGAAATATCCTGCACTTTATTCGATGAGGAAAGAGCCGAGACCGGGAGTGACCTCTTTAGCAAAACTAGAAAAGGCCTCAAAAACTGTTGGAGATAGTGCCCTCAGAGTCAATTATTGAATCACAGGCACGTGATTACAATGATTGAGGGAGGACCTATCCCGGTAGGACAGTCTTACTCGAGATGATAGTATGCTATCTGGTTTACCTTTATCATCGTGTACTGCTTTAGGTAACCTGACAGGTCGCTATTACACGTTGATAGAGCCCCTAGGATTCTTGCTTGACTGCCAGCAGTATGAGGGCGATCATATACGTGAGAGCTGGTAGTCTATAAGCACATCCTTAAAAGATCCCTAATCGTGGGAGTTTCGAGACAGGGCATCAATACTCCATAGTAGACTAGTGTATACAGTCGAGATCCCGACGAGGGGCGGTGGCCGGTCTCACAAGCCACTGGTGTCAGTTGGTTCACCTAAGATGTATACAGGTGCTCATTGGGTTTTGAGTACACCGGACAGGACTCGCCGGGAACATGCTAGTTGGTCTTATACCTAACGTCAGATAGCAGTTCCCTGGTGACATGTGTACAGCTTAGTTCATCGACCTGAGGATCGTCATTTGTCTCGTGTGAGTTCCCACTGTACTTTGATTACTACCCTACCACGCTCAAAGAAGACATGCAAACAGGTTTTAGTTGGGTACAGTCCCGAGCCACATGGAGGCAGTGAGCGGATCTGCAGGGGTTCGTCTCTCCCGGTATTGGGGGTGAGATCGCGCTGTGTCTAGGAGAGCCAGTACATGAAAGTCCTTGGCCAAGGCAGGAGATTTACTGGTAGGTATTCCAGTAGTATCTTAGGGTGTTCTGGGCTACACTCCGACACGACTTGTACCGCTTTTGGGGGTCTGACTTTTACCAACCCCCTAGGCCCGCCATGCGATGCTCATAGACGAACGGACCGGACTGTACGGATATTGTCACTGACAGGCTCAGTAGGGTGTCAGGATGAGTTCGCTCATCGACATCCCTTTTGGTCAATACCTGGTAGCCCGTTACGTATAGGCTAATACCTCTGACGTGCTAGTGGTTAAATCCACAACCAAAGTATTGACGAGTCTTTAGAGTCCCCCACAGACCGTTTTCTCAAGTTTCGGGCGAAACGCTGTAGAGGCCGTATGGAGATATGGCAGGGTTCGATCAGATACGTACGGTATTGCACGGATCATGATCGGACGGGAAATACTAGCGGGCTTTGGTTTAAGCCGGATCCTAATATAGTACAGTGTGGATTTTGTCTCATTGCATTTGTATTTCGGTCGGAATACAAATGCGGGTATGTATATACAGTAGCGGGGTTTTTCCTGTAATTTATTACGGGGTCAGTTTTTGGAGTTGCCAGTTTGCTTTCCGTTTCGGCCATATTTCTTTGTATCTATCATTGACCGAAGATTGGTGGAGGAGGGCTTATTTGCATTTGTGCAAATAAGCATTTGTGGAGGGTGGTATTTGCATATTATTGTATCATGATGATTCCACCACCATTGACTTCTTCTTTCATGATGGCTTGACTTGTGAAGTGATGATGGTTGATGGTGTATTGGTTTTGTTTAGTGATCATTATATTTCATCATCATTCTTTTTCTCTTTCATGCATGATAGCCTTTTCTCTTCCTCTCCCTTGCATTATTGGGCTCTCCCTGATTCTCACTCCCTTGACCAAGCAAGGGCCGGCCACTCCCAAGAGAGGGCTGTCCAAAATTGTGGTGGGAATTTTTTGATCACTTTGGCTTTGTAAAATCCCCACATCTCCATCTCAAAAGTTCATTTCATTTCCTCCACCAAAGGCAACTTCCTCAAACCCCAAAATGAGACATAGAGCACTACACTCATTCTACAGCACTTCTTGGGCACGTCGGCTCGCCAACTTCGTGCTCGAGTTGCCTCAGTCCAGAGGTGGGAGCCCGTAAAAGAAGCCGGCGACGTGGTGCCCTTCCGGCGAGGAGGTGGAGACCGGACATTCCACGGGAGATCGAGACGACGACGAGAAGACCGGAGGACACGGATCGCTCGGTATATCTCTCTACCCCCTCTCTTGTTAGCTAGGACTAGATTAATGGCCCGATCCGGGTATTTAGTGCGCGGTGGTGCCGGTTTCAAAAGTTTAAAATAAAACATCGCTTCCGCATTTTGGCTTCGGAAAGACGGCCGGGGCGCCGCCGTGCACTTACACTGGTATCAGAGACAGGCCATTAAGCTAGTCTAGCTTGGTCTAATGTGTTTACATTTCCGATCGAACAAAATTCCAAAACCGCATTTTCAAAAGCATCAGGTTTCTGTCGAAATTTTTTTGGCTCCAAAATTTTTTCAGGTTGTTGCAGAATACTGTGCAGGGAATTCTAAGCACTCTGTGAAAATTTGGTCGCATGATCTCACTATACCACCGCGGAACCGCGGTCAAACCCATGATTCGGCAGCGGTTCCGTCGCCATTTAGCCTCCTCACTTGACTAATTTTTTACAGAGGGTCTTGGACAGGGAAATTGGGGTTTTGGCATATTCTTTTTGGGCCCAGAATTTCTTTAAGTGCTACAGTGGTGCTTGGGGGCCCACTTGGGTAAATTTGATCGATCGAAAATTTTAAACACATTAGTTCACAGTATTTACATTATATCTGCGACCGTGAATGTCACTTGATCGGTAAATCCTGTCTAACTGCTATAGCCCGGTTAGACGGATTTGCGAACGTGACATTCACGTTGATGTTCTGTGATTGTGCTGTGATGTTGCGGATTGGTCGTGGGGGATAGCCTGGATGCAATGCTAGTACAGTTTTGTTGTATAATGTACATTTGATATTGCGGGGCGAGCGTCCGACATGTGGACTGCCGTCACTGCCTGTTTGTATTATTCTTTTGGGGCACGACCGGGTCGAGGTCGATGTACCCGTTGTATGTATATTTTACTTTCTGTACTAGGATTACCCCAAAGTGGGGTGCACGGATAGCCGGATTCTAAAGGGCAACGGGCCCGCATCTCATGGCGTTGAGACGGAGGGGGCTTCACTCTAGAATTGGCGGGCTATTCGCCGCACTCGTAGGGGGTACAGGTTGACCCAGGAGGGGTGCCCAAGTTACCGGATTCTGTGAAGTGCTGGGTGGTCCATTCACGTTGCTGAAGGGGGCTGCCTCGCTTCAGGTTTTGGCGGGTAACTTGCCGCGCCCGTAGGGGTCTAGGATTTCATTGCACAGGCTATCCACACGACCAGGGGAACGTCGGGTTTCAGTAGCGGTTCTGTGAAACCCGGGGATTCCAGATATCTTTATTGTTCTGTGATGCTGTACATTTCTGTGATGTTGCATTTTATCACGCCTTGAGCGAAATATTATATATTGATATATATACTAGTAGATGTTGTATATGTTTTGCATCCGCGCTAGTCCAGTCCCCGCTCTGTCATTAGTTAACTAACCTAACGGGTAATGACGGGACCCAGTGGCGAATGCGGATGGTATATACGTACGTCATTATTTTCGTTCTTTATTGGTGTGATCAATTGATCGGACTGCGTTGATTCGGATCAATGCAAGTTAAAAACAAACCTAATCTGATGTTGTTGGAACATTTTTCAAAAAGCTGTTATTTGCAAGGACGTTCACTTTTGTTTTGCACAGTGGTATTCAGTTGGAATATTCTGCTCCTCGGTCGACGAGGCAAGGGCCGAGATCCCTTCACCGGGAGTGACCCCTTGGACAAAAGTTGCCGTCAGGGCAATAACTTCACTATAGCCGATTACTTTTGCTTTGCATCGTGGTATTCAGTTGGAATATCCTGCACCTCATTCTACGGGGAAAGAGCCGAGATCTCATCACCGGGAGTGACCTCTTTAGCAAAGGTTTTCGTTACTATATTTTTCTAAAAAGCTATCCGTTCCTTCAACGATATCAAGTTCATTACGTTAAAGGTTTTCGCCAGAAACCATTCGTAGCCCTCCGTCGTTTCATATGGGTGGTCAATAGTATTCAAGCTGTGTATGTTGGCCAAAGTCAAGGCACAGTGATTGGTAGCTATTGGGTATTCATATGCAGCATAGATAGATGCGTTGGTTTGGGGCAGTCGTACTACTATTTTGGCGAAAGTGAAGGGTATGTACGGGTGGGCTCAAATTAACCTGGAGAATGACGGGTAGAACTTGACATGTGACTTATGATATGTTGGCCAAAGTCAAGGTCATAAGAGCATGGGGTAAAAATCACATCGGGAGTTTCTAAAGAAACTGAAACCTGCCAGATATGTGCATACCTTCTGGAGTGTGATAACGTGAGCGGATTCCGTCACGTTATCATGCGATGATGGTTGGATCCCGATTCCCACTGATGAGTTGGTTTACTCCTCGGGTGATCCCGACTAATTCTTCTTTCAGGTTTGGAGAAGAATTTGACGGTACAGTGGGAGGTTTCCAGATTAGATAAATTGGTAACCATTCTGATCTAGGTTAGAGTGCACGCTGAGTGTTTCTTTTCTCTCTCTCTTTGGCAGCGACCATGACCCGACCTTAGATTATGACTCAATGACCAAGTTGACCGAACCTTCTTATAACACTGGCTTTTGGATTGTCAGAGTTGCAAACCTCATTGCCACTCCTACTTTTACCCTTTTCTCCAGGACACCCCGTATTACTACGAACGTCCACTTCCATTTGACAAAACCATCGTATGGTTATATACGAACTCGGAGGAATTTATTCGAGGATGGTTTCCGGTTCTGGAGAAAACGAATAGGACTATTCGGTTGTCTTTTCCTTTTTAGCTTCTCTCTAGTTGCGAGTACTCCTTGGTTTAGGAGATAGTACACTTATTACGCAAATTGGATAGTCTTCTTCCAAACCATAGGCAGGTGCCGAACGGTAGGGAATGAAGAAAACTAATTAGCCTGAACGGTGTACAGAAGGTATTATGTAAAGACAAAGAAAGGGATTAGAAGGAGGGCAAAGTAAATTGCGACTGCTATTCACGACCAAACCAAGTATTTCATTACCACTCCCACTTCACCTTTGTATTTCTCCAGAACACTCCGTATCACTACGAAGATCCACAGTTTATTGGATATTCCATCGTATGATTATATACGAACTCGAAAGGAACTTGTTCCAGTTCGGGGATGGATTCTGGTTCAGGAGAAATAGGAATAAGGTTTATTCAGTTGTCTTTTATCTTCACCTTCTCTCGCATTGCGAGTGCTCCTAGGATTAGGACAGTACACCCATTATGCTTATTGGATAGTCTTCTTCCAAACCGTAGGCTGATGCCGAACGGTAAGGAAGGAAGAAAACCATTTGGCTTAAAGGGGTGTACAGAAGGTAATGACTAAAGACATATGAAGGGATTTGGAGAGATAGTAAAGAATTATACGGTTACAGTTGAGAATCTGGATAATGGAAGAGGCATTACTAGGAATACCGGAATACCCCATCGAAACATTTCAATGTTTCAGTTTCACTGTGTACTGTTAAAGGAAAACTGATTTCCCAATTAGACACTTGCTCCAGGGTATATATTTACTAGGTTTGATTCTCACATCTGTGTGGTTTTACAGATGATGAGTGGGAGTAAGTTATTGGGAATTAGGTGATCATTCTCATTATATAGGAATTCGTTGTAATCGGTGATATTTGAGAAAGTCACCTGGGTTGTTTGCCGGACGGCGAATATTTGGTTTTGAATATCCGTTGTTATGCACCAATTTCAAATTGATATATTTGTACGTCTATTTTTATAGAGTGAGATATACTTTTTTGAAATTATGTTTATGACATTTACCTATATCAGTGGATGGTTGGGTAAGGAGCATTAAACAGCGGTGTAATTCTTCTTAACCATAAGTACAGTTTTCAACCTACGACACACAGTGAATGAGTTATTAGACTCAGGGGACTTATACAGAGTATTGTATGTTGTTCAGTGTCCATTAGGACAGAGGGGATGGTCCTCGTACTATATTCGCTTTACTTATGACTTCTCTAGTTTTTAGACAGGTGTTTCGTAGAAACACAAGATCCAAGTTTTGAGAAGTTATAGGTATATGAATAAAGTAGAGAACCAGGTGTTGCAAGTATCGGGATTCTTCAAGGTAATCGAAAATGTAGATACTTGTGTATGGTATTCAGTTGATTAGTAATGATTAAGAGAACTTGCTTCTCTTTCAGGTTACTCATAATTGGAAGCATTCCTAAGTTGAGTAACGCTGATCGGCCTCCTTCCATTTAGTTGACATGCACTGGAGACAGCTGCATGATTTGAATCTGGTTCAATTAAATCAGTGCCTCTGGTCCTATATTGGATATAGAACAGTTCGTATCTTAACGATGTTAAGGTACGGGGAGTTGTCCAGCTTATTCTTAAAACCAGACTCTGGATAACTCAAGGCACGTTTCTGTAATGGCTGTTTGTAGGTTGACCCAGGCTATGACGAGGGTTGGCTTTCTACCATCTGGAAGATCAATAGTGATATTGTTCTTGACTCGCCACAGTTTTAATAAAAATGGATTTTTTCAGAAAACAGAAGTGGGAGTATGGTAGAACTGGAAGTGATTCCAGAACCGCAGACGATTACTGAAGATTTGATAGGAACCTAAAAATTCAATCTGTATTGACATTCCATTGGCCACTCCGCAGATACGATGGGTAACCTCAGGCACCCGAGAGGTACTCCGGTAGCCTCAAGGACGGTGACAGGGAGGTTCTTGTTTACCCAGACTTGCCATTGCTGTTGTTCCAGGCTGCGAGACCCGGCAGGAGGATGAGTATAGCGTCGTTCTAAACCAGCTTTAGAAGTGTACGTGTATATGACTCTGCCAGAGGGTTGTCGTAGTCAGTGGGAGCAGCGGAAGCATGGTGGACATGTGGCTTATATCATTTATAGACTAAAGCAGATGTAGCGGAGATAGATCATCTATTTCTGATGCGACGGTCATAGATTTGACTTCATCAGAATAGGGGATGGATCTGTTAAGAAGGTAGTAGGGTGTGATGTCCTGGTATTTGGATGATATACACAGAGTAGGAAGTGAAGTTCCTATACTACGATCGGTTATACTTCAGTTGTCACACAGTGGTTTCTTCACAAAGGATATGGATATTATATCAGACATGCCGGTTACTAGATCTATGGTTTTAGATCTAGATTTGGGTAGTATCCCAATCTGGGTACTTAGACAGCATTCTAAAGGTGTTTTAGAATGGACGACTCCTGGCACGGTAGTGTACCTGCAGGTGATGGAGTCACCCTCTCTAAAGGTGTCTTATAAACTAAAGGGGAGAGGGATGCGCATGATTGGCAGATCACTTGCTTAGGCAATTGAGTCGATCATGAGATGTCAAGTACCACACCAGATGTTGTTTTTGCGGTAGATGCAATAAGTTGATATTGATCCTATCCTGGAGAAACAATCGGAAGCAGTTCTAGAACATGAGTGGATGTTCTATGGATATGATAACAATAGCCTCATTCGGGAGACAGTTATCATTCCAGGCTTCCAAGGTGACCTGGACGACAGGGAGGTTGTCAGAGTTATAGTTTTCCCTCTGACGAGGGGCAGTATTTTGGACAGGTGATCCAGGCGGATACTGAGGGAGGCATGGTGCAGGATACTGATTAAGTTCAGTTACAGTCTAAGAAGTTTGGATTTGGAGTTCATTTATGAGCTAGGTCCCATCAGACATCCAGACACATTCTAAGACAGGTATTGCTTATTTCGGGTGATGGCTTTCTCCGCGAACTTGAGATATAGAGAGACATAGAAAGAAACATCAGAGCGGATCCACTCACTGAGGCTATTCCTCGAACGCAATAGTTTCGCAAACGAGCTTTGTGAGACTGACAAGTAGAGGAGTTGGGTGTTCGGTATCACACGGGCTGTGAGTATGCGACATCGCAATAATTAGCCTTGAGTGCAAGTGGGAGATTGTTGGAGATAGTGCCCTCAGAGTCAATTATTGGATCACATGCACGTGATTGCAATGATTGAGGGAGGACCTATCCCGGTAGGACAGTCTTACTCGAGATGATAGTATGCTCTCTGGTTTACCTTTATCATCGTGTACTGCTTTAGGTGACCTGACAGGTCGCTATTACACGTTGATAGAGCCCCTAGGATTCTTGCTTGACTGCCAGCGGTATGAGGGCGATCATATACGTGAGAGCTGGTAGTCTATAAGCACATCCATAAAAGGTCCCTAGTCATGGGAGTTTCGAGACAGGGCATCGATACTCCATAGTAGACTAGTGTATACAGTCGAGACCCCGACGAGGGGCGATGGCCGGTCTCACAAGCCACTGGTGTCAGTTGGTTCACCTAAGATGTATACAGGTGCTTATTGGGTTATGAGTACACCGGACATGACTCGCCGGGAACATGCTAGTTGGTCTTATACCTGACGTCAGATAGCAGTTCCCTGGTGACATGTGTACAGCTTAGTTCATCGACCTGAGGATCGTCATTTGTCTCGTGAGAGTTCCCACTGTACTTTGATTACTACCCTACCACGCTCAAAGGAGACGTGCAAACAGGTTTTAGTTGGATACAGTCCCAAGCCACATGGAGGCAGTGAGCGGATCTGCAGGGGTTCGTCTCTCCCGGTATTGGGGGTGAGATCGCACTGTGTCTAGGAGAGCCAGTTCATGAAAGTCCTTGGCCAAGGCAGGAGATTTACTGGTAGGTATTCCAGTAGTATCTCAGGGTGTTCTGGGCTACACTCCGACACGACTTGTACCGCTTTTGGGGGTCTGACTTTTACCAACCCCCTAGGCCCGCCATGCGATGCTCATAGACGAACGGACCGGACTGTACAGATATTGTCACTGACAGGCTCAGTAGGGTGTCAGGATGAGTTCGCTCATCGACATCCCTTTTGGTCAATACCTGGTAGCCCGTTACGTATAGGCTAATACCTCTGACGTGCTAGTGGTTAAATCCACAACCAAAGTATTGACGAGTCTTTAGAGTCCCCCACAGACCGTTTTCTCAAGTTTCGGGCGAAACGCTGTAGAGGCCGTATGGAGATATGGCAGGGTTCGATCAGATACGTGCGGTATTGCACGGATCATGATCGGACGGGAAATACTAGCGGGCTTTGGTTTAAGCCGGATCCTAGTATAGTTCAGTGTGGATTTTGTCTCATTGCATTTGTGTTTCGGTCGGAATACAAATGCGGGTATGTATATACAGTAGCGGGGTTTTCCTGTAATTTATTACGGGATCAGTTTTTGGAGTTGCCAGTTTGCTTTCCGTTTCGGCCATATTTCTTTGTATCTATCATTTGTCGAAGATTGGTGGAGGAGGGCTTATTTGCATTTGTGCAAATAAGCATTTGTGGAGGGTGGTATTTGCATATTATTGTATCATGATGATTCCACCACCATTGACTTCTTCTTTCATGATGGCTTGACTTGTGAAGTGATGATGGTTGATGGTGTATTGGTTTTGTTTAGTGATATTTCATCATCATTCTTTTTCTCTTTCATGCATGATAGCCTTTTCTCTTCCTCTCCCTTGCATTATTGGGCTCTCCCTGATTCTCACTCCCTTGACCAAGCAAGGGCCGGCCACTCCTAAGAGAGGGCTGTCCAAAATTGTGGTGGGAATTTTTTGATCACTTTGGCTTTGTAAAATCCCCACATCTCCATCTCAAAAGTTCATTTCATTTCCTCCACCAAAGGCAACTTCCTCAAACCCCAAAATGAGACATAGAGCACTACACTCATTCTACAGCACTTCTTGGGCACGTCGGCTCGCCAAGTTCGTGCCCGAGTTGCCTCAGTCCAGAGGTGGGAGCCCGTAAAAGAAGCCGGCGACGTGGTGCCCTTCCGGCGATGAGGTGGAGACCGGACATTCCGCGGGAGATCGGGACGACGACGAGAAGACCGGAGGACACGGATCGCTCGGTATATCTCTCTACCCCCTCTCTTGTTAGCTAGGACTAGATTAATGGCCCGATCCGGGTATTTAGTGCGCGGTGGTGCCGGTTTCAAAATTTTAAAGTAAAACATCGCTTCCGCATTTTGGCCTCGGAAAGACGGCCGGGGCGCCGCCGTGCACTTACAAAAACATTCCATTTAAAATAACTCGATTCTACAACGATATCAAGTTCATTACGCAAAAGGTTTTCTTAAAAACCTATCGTTGCCCTCCGTCATTTCAGATAAGTCCTACTTAGTATTCATGCTATGTTTGTTGACCTCCATCAAGGCGTAGTGTGTGGTAGCTGACTAGTATTTATCTGCTGCATATGATGCAATTGTTTTAGGGTAGTCGTGCGGCCTTGTTGACCTCCGTCAAGGGTCGTACGGGTGGGTTTAATTCAATCAGGAAATGACGGGTAGAACTTGACTAGCAGCCTATGCTTTGTTGACCTCAGTCAAGGTCATAGGACGCTGGGGGTAAAATATTATTGGGTATTTCAAGTGTTAAAATTTGCAATGAGATTGCATACCTTCTATGAGATAGTTGGATCCCGATACCTACTGCGAGTAAGAGTTACTCCTGGGAGAGTTTTACACATTACAATTAGCCGATCAAGTAGGTGTCGACGGGGTTAAGCCTCTGGGAAAATGAGGTTTATTTTAATTAGGTCCGTGCGAAAGCACGGGGAACCTCCCTCAATGTACCGGCACTGGCCTGGCTGAAAGATTGGCGAACTTGTAAGAGTTTGGGATTACAACCTTTATAGTCCGGTCCTTCACTTCTAAAGCTCCATGTTGAGGTCCCTTCGCTGCGATCATCGAGTACCCAGACTCTAGAGAGGCTCCTCGAAGAGAAAGATGCAAGCTTGCTTCCGATCTTCGATAACAAAGATGATCTACCTTGAAGTTTCTTTAACACAAGCTCTCACTCACTAATGAAGTGAACACCCTAATCTAAATGGCTAGGATAGATTAGGATGATGAAATAGGATTTTAGCTCTCATTTGCTTTCTATTTCTCACTCAAAATCATCACTAATGAAAAAGCTAGTAAGCTTTTCCATGGAAGAAGAAGAAGGAAGAAGAAGATCTAATCCTTTTGTGATGAATAATGAAAGTCAAGTGTGAGATTAGAATGCAACCATGGTATATGTAACCCTTGTAGAGATTTAACTAAGGTTAAAGGGTTGGGTTGGGTTAAAACAAATATCTTGCAAAATATCAAAACAAATATCTTTGCACAAAACAAAACATTCTGGTTCTAGAAAAGATTAACCCAAATCAAACCCTAACCATGTTTAATCTCCACTAAACATGTTGCATTAATAATCCTAACATGTTACAATATTATATATCACATATACAATATTTATTGTAACAAAATAAAATAATACAATTAACATATATCGCATATATATCAATGTATTACTCGAGTGAGAAAAAGAATCTTTTAGTGAGCTTATATTAGTTAATGTAATTTTAATATATCAAATATATAATTATACATTAAATTATCGAATCAACACTTGATCCGATAATCCGGCTATTTCACAAATAACCGACTAATATAATCTGTATCAGTTCATTGAATCAACATTTGATCCGATGACCCGGCTATATCACATATACCCGGCCGATATCTCATATCACGAGAATCTAATACGGTATCACATACACGTATTGTTCTCGGTCCCGCACATATCATATATGTGCTCCTACTCCGTTTTGCCTGAGTCAGGAAACCTCTGTGTAGGACTCTAAAGAATCGTCAATACGCCGGCAGTAGGTGATGATCATATCAAACACCCACAAGCTGCAAGCGATCAGCTAAACGTAACAGCCACCCAGGTATTGAGCGATCAGAAGATCAACAAGCAAGCCTGTACTTTCTCCTGTGAATCCAATCAGTAACACTCCCGTACAGTCCGATCTCTT
Organism: Agapanthus africanus; assembly: GCA_030015575.1. Lineage (NCBI taxonomy): Eukaryota > Viridiplantae > Streptophyta > Magnoliopsida > Asparagales > Amaryllidaceae > Agapanthus > Agapanthus africanus. The sequence continues at coordinate 504,934,453 of CM057337.1, forward strand.
TGTCTGATAAGTCGCATATCTCGCATAGGGGTAAACGTCAGACCCCAGTAGCTTGATAAGTTGTGTCGATATGAGGTCTATAACAGTTTGAGAAACTACTGATAATACTTACCAGTAGATCTTAGCAACCGTGGCCAGGGATTTCCAGTTATAGCCAATCGAACCCAGCGCAACATCAACTCCCTATACCGGGAGAGACGAAACCCCTCCTATCGCTCATTGCCTCCATGTGATCCGGGACTGTACCCAAAAGCCACCTTTTTGCACGCCCTCTTGGACGTGGTATGACGGAAATCAAAGCACAGTGGGAATCACACAAGACTCTGTGACGTTCTCGGGTCTACAGACTAACCTGTACCAGTGTCACCAGAGAACTGCCATCTGACGTAGTGTATAATACCATCTGGGAGTTCTCGGCGAGTCCGTCAAGTGTACCCAGTCTCCACTGAGCACCCGTATACCATCCTTGATGTCAAACACCGATGGATATAGGATCATCCATCGCCCATCATATCGGTCAAGATGCGTATACTCTAGTCTACTCTGGTGTATCGATGCCCTGTCTCGATACACCCTCGACTAGGAACTGTTATAGAATGTACTCATCGACTATCGTGGCCCCACTAGTATGATCTCATCATAGTCCCAGTAGTCGAGTACATATCCTAAGGGCTTTATCAACATGTAACATAGAGACAATCAGAGTACATGTTAAGATAAACTACAACCAGATAGCATACTATCATGTCGAGCAAGAAAGTCCTCCCTATATATGTCCAAGCATCCATTACAATATACATCATATGTACAGTAATGGCCTCCAGGGCATACATGTAACTAATACATTACTATCAACTGAATACCTCATACAAGTTTTGAGAAGTGATAGGTACAAGAATAAAGAAGAGAACCAGTCCCAATACTTGCGAGGCCCGGTATGGTACCACAAGTGTACGTATGAGCAGGCAAAGCCTCATAAACAAAGGGCTGAGGTATGGCTTTGTATCGACAATTGCCCTATACACTGCTGGTCTGGGAGGACCTTTGAGGAGTTGGTGAAAGAATTCGGTATTCTCCTCGAGTTCGATCGTATGACTGAAGAAGCGTCGCTTGAAACAAATGAGACAACAAGGATTCATATCGGATGCAATGGAGTAACACCATTCCACGCTCGAGGAAGATAACGTTGGCGGGGAAAGTTCTTGAATTGCTTTTCGCGAACGAGGGAGTAGAGTCTATCAAAAAAGTGGCCATGGTGCATTTTCAGCCGTTATTGCCGGAGAAGGTCTAGAATCAACTGCGCGAATTTTGAGCTCTGTAGAATACGACAAAAAACTCGAGGAAGAAGAACTCCTTCATGCGGGAAAAGACAATGGCTCGGACTTTACATGTGCACCAACAAGAGTGACATGTCGCCAAAATTGGGCCCAAGTCAGGGTCTCCATGGGTCAGAGGCTGACGCATGTGTACGTAAGTGATCGCGGCCCTGCCGTAAAACTATACGGCCTCTACACCTTTTGCCCAGTGCAGGAAAACTCTCTGTGTGGGACTCTAAAGACTTGACAATACGGTAGCAGTGGGTTTAACCACAGGCCGCAAACGGTTCCCTGGTAGATGTCGATAAGAAGGCCGATGAGGTAACCATCCGAACTCCTACTGAGCCTGTATGTAACAATCTCCGTATAGTCCGGTCTGTTCGTCTAAGAGTATCACATATCGAGCCTAGGGGGATGGTGAACGTCAGACCCCTAATAGTGGTATAAGTCCTGTCGGAGTGTAGCCCAGAACACCATGAGAAACTACTGGAACACCTAGCAGTAAATCTCACTTGCCGTGGCCACGGACCTTTGTGTAATGGCTCTCCAACACAGTGCGATATCAACCCCGAATACCGGGAGAAACGAATCCTGTCTAACTGCCACCACTTCCAAGTGCTTCGGGACTGCACTCAACTACTACCTGTTTGCACGACTCCTTTGAGCCGTGGTAGGGTAGTGATCAAAGTACAGTAGGAACACACTCGAGACGAAGTAGCAGTGTCAAGCCGACGGACTAAGCTGTACTCATGTCACATAGGAACTGCTACCTGACAACAGGTATAATAACTATTAGCAGTTCCCGGCGAGTCTTGTCCAGTGTACCCGTAACCTAACGAGCACCTGTATACTATCTCCAGTACGACGTACTGATGGCTGTAGGACAAACCATCTCGCGACCTGGGATGAGAAACGTATACACCAGTCTACTCTGGAGTATCGATGCCCTGTCTCGATAATCTTACGTCCAGGGACCTTTGTAAGGATGTGCTTATAGACTACCCAGCCCCCACTAGTGTGACTGCTATCACAACGCTGGTAATCAAGCAAAGATCCTAAGGGCTCTACTAATATGTATAAGCGATATGCTAAAAAAACATACACACATATCTGAGTAGAAACAAACCAAGTAGCATACTATAATTTTTAGCAAGACTGTCAATACAACTGTGAATATCCCAAGCTTCCATTAGTAATATACAAGCCAGTATGATAGAATAATAGCCTCTAGGGCATATAAACTAACAATCTCCTATTTGCACTAGGGTCATGTACTGGCTTATTGCAGACCAATCATCTCGATTAGCCGCTCGAACTGTGTCTGAGGGATGCCTTCGTGAGTAGATCGGCAGTGTTACCCTCTGTATCTACTCTCCTCACCTCGATCTCCTGGCGATCTACGATCTCCCTGATCAGGTGATACCGCCTTAAGATATTTCTGGACTTCTGATAGGACCTGGGTTTCTTCGCTAAAGCTATAGCGCCATTGTTGTCGCAATACATCGGTATTGGATCAACAATGGTAGGAATCACCTGAAGTTCAGTTAAGAACTTCTTCACCTAGACAACTTCTTTTGCGGCATCGCAAGCAGCTATGTACTTCGCTTCCATCGTTGAGTCAGCAACGGTGTCCTGCTTGGAGCTCTTCCAACAGACCGTCCCTCTATTGAGGGTAAAGACATAACCCGACATGGACTTCGAGTCATCCTTGTCACTCTGGAAGCTAAAGTCAGCAAAAGCCTCGATCTGGAGGTCTTTTCCGCCATACACTAAGAACATCTCCTTAGTCCTTCTCAGGTACTTGAGAATGTTCTTTACTTCTATCCAGTGCTTCTCCCCTGGGTTCGACTGATACCGGCTTACAACGCTTAATGTGTAGGCTATATCTGGTCTGGTACATAACATCGCATACATTATAGAGCCTACCGCTGACGCGTAAGGTATGATGACATGCGAGCCCTTTCTAAATCAGTCTTTAGAGACATCTCTTTGGAAAGGGTGGTTCTGTGACAAGCCGGTAGATTACCGTGCTTAGAATCTTCCATACTGAATCTTTTCAGTATGGTGTCTATGTACCTTGACTGTGAGAGTCCAACTATCCGTTTAGATCTATCACGATAGATCTGGATCCCCAGAATGTAGGAGACATCACCCAGGTCCTTCATGGAGAACTTCTCTGATAAGAATCCTTTGACTGACTGTAGCTTAGGAATATCATTTCCTATTAAGAGAATGTCATCAACGTACAAAACGAATAATACTACAATTCTCCCTACAATCTTACTGTAAATGCATGGTTCATCTGGATTTTTGACAAAGTTGAATTTTTTAACAGTATCCTCAAAACATATGTTCCAACTCCGCGATGTCTGCTTTAGTCCATAAATGGACTTAAGCAACTTGCACACTTTCCCGCTGCTCCCACTCTTAATGAAACCCTCTGGCTGATCCATATAGACGCACTCTTCTAAATTACCATTTAGAAAAACCGTCTTTACGTCCATCTGCCAGATCTCATAATCGTGGAAGGCAGCAATGGCAAGAAGGATCTGAATGGACTTGAGCATAGCCACTGGAGAAAATGTTTCGTCATAGTCCAAACCAGGTCTTTGATGAAAACCCTTTGCAACAAGTCTAGCCTTATAGGTTTTAACCTTTCCATCCATACCAATCTTTTTTCTGAAGATCCATTTGCATCCTATGGGTTTTACCCCTTATGGAGCAATGTCCAAAGTCCATACTTTGTTGGTGTACATGGACTCCATCTCGGTCCGCATTGCATCCAACCATTTTACCGAGTCACCGCTCTGAATGGCTTGCTGGAAGCTAGTAGGCTCATCATTGTCGATGATGCAATCCCCTCGATCCCCGTCTATAAGAAAACCGTAGTATCTCTCGGGCGGATGAGACTGCCTATTACTTCTGTGGATTGGCGCTCGGATGTCCCTTTCTTCTGAAACTTCTGGTTCTACCAAGCTTTCAGTATTAGCTTGTGGTTCTGGAATTTCTTCCAATTCTATTGCGCTCCCACTCTTTTGATTTTCTAAAAATTCAGCTTCCAAGAAGTGAGCATGACGAGAAACAAATACCTTTTGCTGCTCTGCGTAATAGAAAAAATACCCCTTGGAGTTCTTTAGGTATCCCACAAACTTACACTGTACTGAACGTGCCTCGAGCTTGTCTGCATACTACTTTTTTTACAAAAGCTGGACACCCCCATGTCTTAAGGTACTTAAGACAGGGTTTCTTCCCACTCCATATCTGATATGGTGTGGTAGGCATAGTTTTAGACCCCAGAAGGATCTTGGTAACTCAGCCTTACTCATCATGGAACGAACCATATCCAATAGGGTTCGATTCCGCCTTTCCGATACACCATTGTGTTGTGGCGTGTATGGAGGAGTAAGCTGAGAGAGAATTCCATTCTCTTTTATGTAACCCAGGAACTCGGCACTTAAGTATTCACCACCTCGATCAGATCTTAGTGTCTTGATACTTTGCCTATTTGTTTTTCCACTTCATTCTTGTATTCTCGGAATTTCTCAAAGGCCTCAGATTTATGCTTCATCAAGAAGACATGTTCATACTGAGAGAAATCATCCGTAAAAGTAATGAAATAGGAATAACCACTTCGCGCATGTGTAGACATTGGACCGCATACATCGCTGTGTATGAGTCCTAAGAGCTCGCTCGCTCTTACTCCGTGTCCAGTGAATGGAGTCTTTGTCATTTTTCCCATGAGACAAGATTGACAAGTGGCATAAGACTGATATTCGAACGGATTCAAATATCCTTCTCTATGTAATTTCGTCAACCGTGTTTCATTGATGTGACCCAATCTACAATACCACAAGAAAGCATGATTGTTTTCCGGAGACTTTCTTTTAAGTGTGTTCTGGACACTGAAAACTTGAGCTTGATTCAATACGTATATACCGTCCTCTAATGTACCGGACCCAATCAGAATTTGATTTAGGTGGATGTGCATGACATCGCTTAAAAATGTAAAATCATATCCCTCTTTAGAAAGCAGGGACACTGATATGATATTACAAGCCAAACTAGGTACATACAAACAATTACGTAGAATCAATTTCTGCCCACTTGTCAGTCCTAGATGATATTCCCCCATGGATTCAGCATCCACGCTCATTCCGTTCGCAACTCTGAGAGACATATCACCTAACCTGATAACTCTACGGTTTCTCAAAGCCTGTAACGAATTAAAGATATGAGATCCTGATCCGGTATCTAGTACCCAAGAAGTAGAGTTAATTGACATATTGTTTTCAATCATAAACACACCCGAAGTCGATGCCACAACATGCTTCAGATCCTGGTTTCTGGCTTTCCAAGCCCTGCAATCCCTATGCCAATGCCCTTTCACACAACAACGGGAACAACCCTCCTTCTCTACTGCTAACCCCAAAACTTTTGCCCTTCCCTGTCCTTCTAACTTACTGACACCGCATATCAGCTTTGTGGAGGTCTTCTTCTTCTCACCCTTGGCATCCGCCTTGGATCCAGAAGAGGATGATTCTCCAATAAGCAGAGCAGGTGTCACCCTGGTTTCCTTCAGGGTGCCCTCAACTGGAAGTATAACTTTCTTCCCATGGGCGTAAGTAGGAGGTAGGGACTGTAGAATCAAGTCAGCATATGACTCATTTCTCAACGTGGTCTCCAGATCCATGAGCTCATCAATATAGCTAGTCATCATAAGGACGTCGTCCCCTACAGATGACCCGACATCCAACCTCGCTTGAAGCAATTCGTTCGAGGTCTTATATCTTGCGATATGAGATTGCTCTCCATATAAAACTTTGTTATGGAGGAAGATAGAAACTAAGTCCATCTTCTCGTGCTGCCTCTGGTTTACACCATCAACTGAGGCTATCATGAGGCACTTGGCATTCGCACATTCTTTTTCCCTTGTCTTACGGATATCCTTATCCGTGATGGTGGAAACTGGACCTGGGACGGCGGGGTTTTGAGTAATAATGATGTGGTCCAGCTTGTCATTGGCAATGGACATCTAGACAAAGCTTTGCGAGTCATTATAGTCAGATTCAGTCATTTTATTATTTAGATGTAACCTAGTCTCGGTCACAGGGTTGCTGCAATTAAAAGAGAGAGAGAGAAGAAAACACTTAGCACGATGCTCTTGCAAGTTTAGATTGGTTTTTAATTTATCTAAACAGGATGGCTCCCACTGTTTCTCGAATCCTTCCTCAAACCATAAAAGAAGAACTAGTTAGGACTATTCTCACTGTACAATACTTGCTTAACCTTTCAGCCAGGCCAGTGTTGGTACTTCGAGGGAGGTTTTACGACGCTTTCGCAAAATTCCTTAATTAAATAACCTCTTTTCCCTAGGGGCGTAGCCCCGCTAACACCTTTCTTGACACCTACTTGGTTTATAGCATTGATCGTTAAGTGAAAGAATCTCCCGATGGGTAGCATATACTCACAGTAGGATCGGGATCCAAATATCATCGTGTGATAAAGTTGAAGGAATCCTACCAACATTATCAAACTCCAAATGGTATGCAGCACTAACAAGTTTCAGTTTCTTTAGAAACTCCCGATGTAGATTTTTGCCCCATGCTCTTATGACCTTGACTAAGGCCAACAAATCATAAGTCACATGTCAAGTTCTACCCGTCATTGTCCATGTAAATTTGAACCCACCCGTATATACCCTTGACTAAGGCCAACAAAGTAATATGACTGTCCCAAACCAACGCATCTCTCTATGCTACATGTGAACACCCAGCAGCTACCAATCACTATGCCTTGATTAAGGCCAACAAACATAGCTTGAATACTACTGACAATTCATATGAAACGACGGAGGGCTACGAATGGTTTTAGCGAAACCGTGAACGTAGCGAACTTGATATGATCGAAGGAACTTGATCGCTTTTAAAAAGAGTGGTTTAAGCTCCGCAATTAAAAGTTTTTTTTTTTAAATAACCGAGTGGTTTTTAAAATTTGTTCCAACGATTTAGCTTTGGTTTGTTTTCTTTGCATTAATATAACGTGTCCCATCAATTATCATATCATTGCAGAAAACAACGAAAATACAACGTCCGCTTATGCCATCAGCATTTGCCACTGGGTCCCGTCATTCACACGTTAGGTTACTTAACTAACGACAGAGCGGGGGCTAGGCTAGCACGGATGCAAAACATAAGCAACGCCGACTAGATATCATATATAGATATGTACATTCGTTAGACGTAATAATAGGCATTTCAGATCACAAATGAACATATTGGATATACTAGCAATCCGCGTTTCGTTTGAGCCTGCAACGAAAGACAGATTACACGGTCGTGATGAATAGCCAACCCCACCCCAGACCCCTACGGGTGCGGCAAACTACCCGCCAAATACCTGAAGTGAAGCAGTCTCCCTCAACAATGTGAGTTGGCCACTTGGCACTTCAAAGTACCCGGTAGTTTGTGCACCTCACCTTGGGTCTATCCTAGGAGCAATAAACAGTAAATGAAATAATACAACGGTGGCAATAATCTCAACCCGGATGTGCCCCGCAAAAGAATATTACATCACTTTACAATTTACATTGAATGAAAGATAAAAAAACCCTCATCTCACATCCCCGACTATTCATCCACGACGATCCAACAGATCTATATACACAAACCAATCACAGAAATGTGCAACCCCCAACTAACCGACATATAGCAATTAGCGGAAGTTTACGAAAACATTAAACATCACAGATAAAACCCGATTAGCAAATAACTTAGAATTTCGATCGAAAACTATTTTCCGTGTCTACCCCAAATGCAAACCAGCACTCAAAATACCTAGGTAGAAACCAAATATACAAGAAAAAAGAACACCCAAAAATAAGACATACTGTGGAAAAACGAGCCAACTCGGAGTCGACTCGGCCGCGTATCGGCGACGAATTGCACCAATTCACCGCGCTTCCGCGGTCGTCTAACCGAGTTAGGGTCTCGTGTTTCTCCAGTATTCTTATAATTCCCTGCTGTGAATTTTCATGCCACTGAAATAATTTTTTCGACGGGTTTAAAAACGACAAAAGCTGAAGGGTAGCCGGGGTTTTATTTTCGTGTTTTCCGACGATCGAAGTTCTAATAAGTTGCTAACAAGCTAGTAAGGGTTTAGTAGGCTCTGATACCACTGTAAGTCCATATCACGCACCACCACGTGTTCGCGGGGAGGCGGAATATATGAAAAACAATTATCAAAGCTTCGTAACACGGACTTGAGCGCACGGATCGTGTCTAAACCATTACCAGCAAACTGTATGAGGTTTAACTACTCGGTCTCAAAGTTATACCTCACGTTACAAGTCCTTCGGGTCATCATCGTTGTCCTCCTCGTCATCGTAGGCTCCAAGGATCGTAACGGATCGCGGCTACCTCGACGGCTTCCTCGAGTCAAAGACGATCCAACCGAGAGTCTATAGTCCGAGCTCCTATCTCGAATCTGAGATAACTACGGCTTCTAGTTTGCTAAGCTAGAAGTCCTAGATGGTGTAGAGTATTTAGATGGATTACTTTGTCTCTCTAAAGCCTTGGATCCTTAACACATGAGAGATTTTAGGGTTTGAGGATGAAGATGAAGACTTTAGGAGAGAGAAGGTGTTTGTGATAATGTTAATGAATAATCACCTATGCTTGAATAATATGAAGCATACAAATATCTCTCGATAAATATCTAGAAATATCTTGTAAGCTTCATTCAATTCAAATGGTGAATCACCTCATGAGTCATGGTTCATTTAATGAAAACCTACACCTCATCTCCTCCACCTCATTTGTGTTTAATCCAAAAAGAAATGAACCCTAATGAGTCAACTTCTTCTAGAAGCTTCCCGACAAATTATGAGACTGCCCCTACCATCCGTATTCACAAAAAACACGGATAAACTGAGACTAAATAGATCCATCAGTATAATACTAGAATCTGGCTTAAACAAAGCCCACTAGTATTATCTGCCCCATCACAGTACGTGCACAAGTGTACGTAAGTGATCGCAGCCCTGCCGTAAAACCATACGGCCTCTACACCTTTTGCCCGGTGCAGCGACACTCTCTGTGTGGGACTCTAAAGACTCGACACTACGGTGGCAGTGGGTTTAACCACAGGCCGCAAGCGGTACCAGCTGTACGTAACAGTCCCCAGGTAGATGTCGATAAGAACGCCGATGAGGTAACTCATCCGAACTCGTACTGAGCCTGTATGTGACAATCTCCGTACAGTCCGGTCTGTTCGTCTATGAGTATCGCATATTAGGCCTAGGGGGATGCTGAACGTCAGACCCCTAATAGCGGTATAAGTCGTGACGGAGTGTAGCCCAGAACACCTTGAGAAACTACTGGAACACCTACAGTAAATCTCACTTGCCGTGGCTACAGACCTTTGTGTAATGGCTCTCCAACACAGCGCGATATCAACCCCCAATACCGGGAGAGACAAATCCTGTCTAACCGCCACTGCCTCCAAGTGCTTCGGGACTGCACCCAACTACTACCTGTTTGCACAACTCCTTTGAGACTTGGTAGGGTAGTTATCAAAGTATAGTGGGAACACACTCGAGGCGAAGTAGCAGTATCAAGTCGACGGATTAAGCCGTACTCATGTCACCTGGGAACTGCTACCTGACGACAGGTATAATAACCATCAGTCGTTCCCGGCGAGTCCTGTCCAGTGTAGCCGTAACCTAACGAGCACCTGTATACTATCTCCAGTACGACGTACTGATGGCTGTGGGACAAACCATCTCCCGACCTGGGATGAGAAACGTATACACCAGTATACTCCAGAGTATCGATGCCCCGTCTCGATAATCCTACGACCAGGGACCTGTGTAAGGGTGTGCTTATAGACTACCCAGCCCCCACTAGTGTGACTGCCATCACAACGCTGGTAATCAAGCTAAGATCCTAAGGGCTCTACTAATATGTATAAGCGATATGCTAAAAGAAACATACGCACATATCTGAGTAGAAACAAACCAAGTAGTATACTACCATTTTTAGCAAGACTGTCAATACAACTGTGAATATCCCAAGCTTCCATTAGAAATATACAAGCCAGTATGATACAATAATGGCCTCTAGGGCATATACACTAACAATCACAAGGATTCTCCATGGAAGATCTGGATGATACCTACTACATCTTGTGGATTATGATCTATGGTGATAGATCTAAGTGGATGTTGGGAGTGTCCCAAATCCAAGTGCATTAACACTATACTAAAGGGGTTTAGTATGGAGGATTCTAAGCTTGGTGGTTCGCCCACTTACTCAGGAATCACTCTCTCCAAAAAGATGTCTCCTAAGTCTGATTTGGAAATAGCTAACGTGCAAGAGATACCTTATGCTTCGGCAGTAGGCTCTATCATGTATGCGATGCTATGTACCAGAACAAATGTAGCTGACTCATTAGATGCAGTGATTAGGAATCAATCGGATCTTGGGAGAATCACTGGATAGCTGTGTAGGACATTTTTAAGTACTTGAGAAGCACTAAAGAAATGTTCTTGGTGATTTGTAACGGTGAACTAAAGTGGGAGTCCTTTACCAATTCGAGCCTCCAGAGTGATAAGGTCAACTGAAAGTCAGTCACAGGCTTTGCCTTTACCCTCAGTGGAGGGACGGTATGTTAGAAGAGTTCCAAGCTAGATACCGTGACAAACTAGACTATAAAGGCTGAATACATCGCTACCAACGATGCTACCAAAGTGGATGTCTGGATAATTCTTGTTCATGAGATGAACATGGTTCCTACCATTGAGCGTCCAATAATTGTTATTGTGACAACAATGAAGTTGTGGATTTGGCCTAGGAACCCCGGTCCCATCAGCTATCCAGACATATTCTGAGGCAAGTATCACCTGATCAGGGAGATGGTTGATCTTCAGGGGATCGAGGTAAGGAGAGTTGACGCAAAGGATAACACGGCGGATCCACTCACAGAGGCCTTTCCCTAGAGAAACTTTTATGGTGCGTTGAGTATGAGATACTACAACAAATGGCCTTAGTGCAAGTGTGAGATTGTTAGTTATATGTATGCCCTAGAGGCCATTATTATACATGTGATGTGTATTATAGTGGATGCTAGGACATATATAGGGAGGGCTTTCTTGCTTGACATGATAGTATGCTATCTGGTTGCTCTTTACTTAACATGTACCCTTATTGTCTCTTTATTACATGTTGATAAAGCCCTTAGGATGAGTACTTGACTATCAGGATTATGATGCAGATCATACTAGTGGGGCAGAGGTAGTCGGTAAGTACATCCTTCAATAGTTCCTAGTCGTGGGAGTATCGAGACGGGGCATCGATATTCTAGAGTAGACTAGCGTATACGCTTCTCGACCCATATGATGGACGATGGATGATCCTATATCCATTGGTGTTTGACATCAGAGATGGTATACGGGTGCTCAGTGGAGACTAGTTACACTGAACGGACTCGCCATAGAACTCCTAAATGGTATTATACCTGTTGTCAGATAGCAGTTCTCTGGTAACACTAGTACAGGTTAGTCTATCGACCCAAGATCGTCATAGAGTTTTGTGTGATTCCCACCGTGCTTTGATTTCCACCTTACCATGTTCAAGAGATCATGCAAAACGGTGGTTTTTGGGTATAGTCCCGAGTCATATGGAAGCAATGAGCGATAGGAGGGTATTTCATCTCTCCCGGTTTGGGGGTTGATGTTGCGCTATGCTCGATTGGCCATAACAGGAAATCCCTGGCCAGGGTTGCTGAGGTCTACTGGTAAGTGTTATCAGTAGTTTCTCGAACTGTTATGAGCCTCACATCGGCATGACTTATCAGGCTATTGGGGTCTAACGTTTACCATCCCCAGGCTGTGATGTGCGACATATCAGAAGAAGAGACCGGACTGTATAGTAATATTACTTATTAGATTCACAGGAGTATGAGGAGGCTTGCTTGTTGGTCTTCTGATCGCTCAATACCCGGGTGGCCGTTACGTTTAGCAGTCCGCTTGCGGCTTGTGGGTGACTGATATGATCACCACCTACTGCCGGCGTATTGACGAGTCTTTAGAGTCCTACACAGAGGTTTCCTGGCTCAAGCGAAACAAATTAGGAGCACATATGTGATATGTGCGGGACCGAGATTAATAAGTGTATGTGATACCGTATTCTATTCTCGCGATATGTGATATCGGTCGGTTATATGTGATATAGCCGGGTTATCGGATTATGTTTTGATTCGATAAGCCGAAACATATGATATTAGTCGGTTATATGTGATATGGCCGAATTATTGAATTAAGTATTGATTTAATAATTTAATGTATAATTATATATTTGATATATTAATTTACATTAACTAATATTAGCTCACTTAAGATTTCTTTTTCTCACTTAATATATATGTGATATATTATTGTGTCATGCATGTTGCAACATGCTACATGGGTGTATAAGACTCACACCATGCTAAACATAATGAAGGGTTTTATTTATTTAAAGTAAATCAAAATTAGTTGGAAATTAGTCACATGGTTGATGCTTAGTGGAAGCTTGTAGAACCCATTCACTTAGTCCACTAATTTTGTCTCACTCTAGATATTTATTAACCTAACCATTATTGTTAGCCATGGTTTAGTCTCTACATGAGTTAGTTTATGATAATAACTCATCCATGGTTGCTATTCTCACTCATTGTTCCATTCACACTTCATCTTCTTCCTCATCTTCAAGAGCTCTCTAGGTTTTTAGGAGGTGAGGAAAATTAGTGAGAAAAATATTTCTGATGTGAGCAAAATTCCTACTTCATCATCCTCTACTAGATTAGCCATTTAGTTTAGGGTGTTTGTTTCACTAATTCCATATTAGTGAAGAGGTAGTTTAGGTTAGTGTCTCCTCGAAGTAGATCATTTTCGGCCTCGAAGACTTCAAGCAAGCTTGTTCATTTCACCTTGCGGAGTCTTACTAGAGTTCGGGAGATCACTACTTGGAGCGAAGGGACTACTACAAGGAACTTATGAAGTGAAGGACCGGTCTACAAAGGTTGTATTCCTTGTTCACTTAGATGTAAAGATATTTACTTTCATGTTTCGTCTAATTCTCTAGTTAAGATTCTAGGTTAGGGTTTTTTAGTGCGCCAAATTTTTTAAAACATCATGGTCGATGCCTCCCGAAACCCAGCGGCGACCCTAGGGAACCCAGCAGAAAGAGCCGAGATCCCTTCACCGGGAGTGACCTCTTTAGCAAAAGTTTTCGCCACTATATATCTGTGAAAGCTATCCGGTTCCTTCAACGATATCAAGTTCATTACGTTAAAGGTTTTTCGCCAAAAACCATTCGTAGCCCTCTGTCGTTTCAGATGAGTGGTACTTAGTATTCATGCTATATTTGTTGGCCTTCGTCAAGGCATAGTGTATGGTAGCCATTTGTTACTTTTCTGTTTCATAGATAGATGCGTTGGTTTGGGATAGTCGTACAGCCTTGTTGGCTTTAGTCAAGTGCGAGTACAGGTGGGTTCAAATTAACCTGGACAATGATGGGTAGAACTTGACATGTGACTTATGATATGTTGGCCTTCGTCAAGGTTATAAGTGCATGGGGCAATAATCCACATCGGGAGTTTCTAAAGAAACCGAAACTTTCCAGGCATGCGCATACCTTCTGGAGTGTGATAACTTGAGTGGCTTTCATCAAGTTATCATACGATGATAGTTGGATCCCGATTCCCACTGATGAGTTGGTTTACACCTCGGATGATTTTAAATGATCCCAACTAATTCTTTTTTTCGGTTAGGAGGAGAATTTGAGGAAACAGTAGGAGCCATCCGGATTAGATAAAGTGATTAACCATTCTGATCTAGGTTAGAGTGCACGCCGAGTGTTTCTTTTCTCTCTCTCTTTGGCAGCGACCATGGCCCGACCCTAGACTATAACTCATAAACCAAGTTAACCGAACCTTCTTAAAACACACTGGCTTTTGGATTGTCAGAGTTGCATACTTCATTGCCACTCCTACTTTTACCCTTTGCTTTACTCCGGAACATTCCGTATCACTACAAAGATCCATATTTATTGGATATGACCATCGTATAGTTACATACGAACTCGAAGAAACTTGTTTCAGATTCGAGAATGGTTTTCGATTCTGGAGAAATTGAATAGAACTATTCAGTTGTCTTCTCCTTTTACCTTCTCTCAGGTTGCGAGGCTCCTAGGATTAGGAGAGGGTACACCTATTGCGCTTATTGGATAGTCTTCTTTTAAACCTTAGGCTTGTGCCGAAGGATGGGGAAGGAAGAAAACCAATTAGCCTAAGTGTGGTGTACAGAAGGTAATAAGTAAAGACAAATAAAGGGATTAGAAAGAGAGCAAAGTAAAATGCGACTGCTATCATTCACGACTAAACCGCGTATATCATCGCCACTCCTACTTCACCTTTGCATTTCTCCGGAACATTCCGTATCACTACGAAGATCCACATTTATTGGATACGCCATCGTATAGTTACATACGAACTCCAAGGAACTTGTTCCAGTTCGAGGATGGATTCTGGTTCAGGAGAAATAGAATAAGGATTATTCAGTTGTCTTTTTCCTTTTACCTTCTCTCAGGTTGCGAGGGCTCCTAGGATTAGGTAGGTACCCCTATTATGTTTATTGAATAGTCTTCTTCCAAACTTTTGGCTGGTGCCAAAAGGTAATGATGGAAGAAAACCATTTAGCCTAAGTACGGTGTACAAAAGGTAATAAGTAAAAACAAATGAAGGGATTTGAGAGATGGAAAGGAATATATGGTTACAGTCATGAATCTGGATAGTGGAAGAGGTATTACTAGGAATACCTGGATACCCCTTCGAAACATTTTCATATTTCAGTTTCACTGTGAGTTGTTAATTGAAACTGATTTCCCAATTAGATTCTTACTCCTGGATATGTATTTACCAGGTTTGATTCTCACATCTGTATGGTATTACAGATGATGAGTGGGAGTAAGATATTGGGAATTAGGTGATTATACCCTCATCGGAATTCGTTGTATTTGGTGATATTTGAGGAAATCACCTGGGTTTTTGCCGGACGGCAAATATTTGGTTTTTGAATATCCGTAGTTATGCACCAGTTTCAAACTGATATATCTATACGTTTATTTTATAAAGTGAGATATAACTTTTTGAAATTATGTCTGTGACATTTACCTATATCAGTTGATGGTTAGGTAAGGAGTATTCAACAACAATGTAATTCTTCTTAACCATAGTACAGTTTTCAACCTACGACGCACATAGTATGAATTATTAAACTCAGGGGACTTATATAAAGTATTGTATGTCGTCCAGTGTCCATTAGGACAAAAGGGTTGGTACTCGTACTATATTCTGTTTACTTGTGACTTATCTAGTTTTTAGATATGTGTTTCACTGAAATACAAGGTCCAAATTTTGAGAAGTTATAGATACAAGAATAAATTAGAGAACCATGTGTTGTAAGTATCAGGATTCTTCAAGGTGATCGAAGATGTAGATACTTGTGTTTGGTATTCAGTTGATAGTAATGGTTTTGAGAACTTACTTCTCTTTCAGGTTACTCATATCTGGATGCACTCGTAGTTGAGTAATGTCGATCGACCTCTCTCCATTTAGTTGACATGCACTGGAGACAGCTGCATGATTTGAATCTGGTTCCAATTAAATTAGTGACTCTTTTTCTATATTGTAAATAGAATGGTTCATATCTTAACGATGTTAAGGTATATGGAGTTTTCCGGCTTATGCTTAAAACTACACTCTGGGCATACTCAAGGCACGTTTCAGTAATGGCAGTTTGTGGGTTATCCCGGGCTATGACAAGGGGTAACTTTCTACCATCTAGAAAATCAATAGTGAAATTGTTCTTGACTCGCCACGGTTTTAGCAAAATGGACTTTTTCAGAAAATAGTAGTGGGAATATTGTAGAACTGGAAGTGATTCCAGAACCACAAACGATTACTGAAAATTTAATAGAACCTAAAGATTCAATCGAATTTGACATTCCACTAGCCACTCCGCAGATATGGTGGGTAATCTCAGGCGTCCGAGAGGTACTTCGGTATCCTCAAATACGGTGACAGGGAGGTTCTTGTTTACCCAGAGTTGCCATTACTATTGTTCGAGACTATAAGAGCCGGCAGGAGGATGAGTATAGCGTCGTTATAAACTAGCTTAAGAAGTACACGTGTATATGACTCTGCCAGAGGGTTGTTATAGTCTGTGGTGCAGAGGAAGCATAGTGGACAAGTAGCTTGTGTCTATTTATAGACTAAAGCAGGTATAGCCGAGATAGATCATCTATTTTTTATGTGACAGTCATAGGCTTTGACTTCATCAGAATAGGAGATGGATCTGTTAAGAAGGTAGTAGAGTGTGATGTCTTGGTATTTGGATGACATGCACTTTAGAGGAAGTGAAATTCCTATACTACGAGCGGTTATACTGTGGTTGTCACACAGTGGTTTCTCCACATTGGATATGAATTATATATCAGGCATTCCGGTACTAGATCTATGGTTTTAGATCTAGATTTGGGTAGTTTCCAAATCTGGGTACTTTGACACTATTCTAACGGTGTTTTAGAATGGACGACTCCAGGAATGGTGGTGTACCTGCAGGTGATGGAGTCACACTCTCTAAAGGTGTCTTATAGACTAAAAGGGAGAGGGATGTACATGATTGGCATATCACTTGCTTAGGCAATTGAGTCAATCATGAGATGTCATGTACCACACCAGATGTTGTTTTTGCACTAGCTGAAGTAAGTTCATATATTGATCCAATCCCGGAGAAATGTTCGGAAGCAGTTTATGAACATAAGTGGATGTTCTAGGAATTTGGAAACGGCAGCCCCTTTTGGGAGACGGTTATCATTCCAGGCTTCCAAGGTAACTTGGATGATAGAGTGACTGTCAGAGTTATAGTTTTTCCACTTTTGAGGGGCAGTTGTTTGGACAGGTGGTCCAAGTGGATACTGAGGAAGGCATGGCGCAGGAAACTGATTAAATTCATTGGATGATACAGTCTAAGAAGTTTGCTGGATTTAGAGTTCATTTATGAACTGGGTCCCATCAGATATCCAAACATATTCTAAGACAGGTTCATTTCGGGAGACAGCTTTCTCCGCAAACTTGAGATAAAGAGAGACATAGAAAGAAATATTGGAGCGGATCCACTCATTGAGGCTATTTCTCGAACGCAATAGTTTTACAAACGAGCTTTGTGAAACTGATTAGTAGAGAAATTGGGTGTTCGGTATCACACGAGCTGTGAGTATGCGACACCGCAATAATTAGCCTTAAGTGCAAGTGGGAGATTGTTTGCTATAGTGACCTCAAATCAATTATTGGATCGCAGGCACGTGATTACAATGATTGAGGGAGGACCTATACTGGTAGAACAGTCTTACTCGAGATGATAGTATGCTATCTGGTTTGTCTTTATTATCATATACATGCTTCAGGTGACATTACAGATCACTATTACATGCTGATAGAGCCCATAGAATTCTTGCTTGACTACCAGCAGTATGATGGTGATCATATACGCGGGAGTTGGGTGGTACATCCTTAAAATTTCACTAGTCATGGGAGTTTCGAGACTGGACATCGATACTCCAAGAGTAGACTAGTATATACTGATCGAGACCCCGACGAGGGGCTGTGGCCGGTCTCACAAGCCATTGGTGTTAGTTTGTTCATCTAAGATGTATACAGGTGCTCATTGGGTTATGAGTACACCGGACGGACTCGCCGGGAACATACTAGTTGGTATTATAGCAATTGTCAGATAGCAGTTCCCTGGTGACATGTATATAGGTTAGTCTATCGACCTGAGATCGTCATTTGTCTCGTGTGAGTTCCCACCGTGCTTTGATTACTACCCTAACACGGCTCAAAGGAGTCGTGCAAACAGGTTTTAGATGGGTACAGTCCCGAGCCACATGGAGGCAGTGAGCGGATCGTCGGGGGATTCGTCTCTCCCGGTATTGGGGGTTGATGTCGCAGTTGTGCACGAGTGGCCATCACCAGAAATCCTTGGCCAAGGTAGTCGAGAATTACTGATTTAGGATCGGTAGTTTCTTAGGTGGTGATGGGCTTCATGCCGACACTGAATGTCAAGTTATTAAGGGTCTGACTTTATCCACCCCTAAGACTCGATATGCGATACTCATAGACGAACGGACCAGACTGTATGGATATTGTCACTATCAGGCTCAGTAAGGGTTTCAGGATGAGTTTGCTCGTCGGCCTTCCTTTTGCTCAATACCTGGGTAACCATTACGTACAGCTAGTGCCGCTGACGTGTTTGTGGTTGAACCCACTGCCAGCGTATTGACGAATCTTTAGAGTCCCACACAGAGGGTTTCCTTGCTTCGGGCGAAACGATGTAGAGGTCGTATGCTTTTACGGCAGGGTTCGATCACATACATGTACTTGTGCACGGATGATGTTCGGACGGATAATACTAGCGGGTTTTAGTTTAAGCCGGATCCTAGTATTATATTGTTGGATTATTTTCGTCTCTTTGTATTCGTATTCTTCGAAATACGGATGCGGGTATGTATATACGGTTGAGGGGTATTCTTGTAATTTATTACAAGATTACTTTTAGAAGATTACACCTCATCATGTTTTAGACCTTTTAGGATTAAAAGGTTATTGAGATGTAGGATGAGGTGTGTAATGTTTTGAAAATCGTTCAGATGAAATTTCGGTTAATCGGTAAAATAACGGATGTTTTCCGTAAAAGTCAGGATATAAATATTTTTTTATATAAAATTAAATATACATATTCTAGCTATGTAATTGCTAGTATTTGGTATTTATTGAGCCACTTGTAAAATTTCTAATTTATTGAAAAAATTTCGGAAATTAATTATTTTAATATTATTTTAAGCCGTCACTAATACATTTAATTAGGGATAATTACAAATTGGAATGGGTTGATACAAATTTTATGCATCATGACACATTAAACTAACGTGTAAAATATTGTTTCTAAAATGAAATGAATTTGTCATATGGTTTTAGAAAATATTGAAGAAAAAGGCTTATTTTGTGAAAATAAATTAGGTATTTGAGGTATGGGGGTATTTCCTTCAATTGGAACTTCTTCACACACACCCACACACCCCTCACACTCTCCCCTTGGTGGCTGAAATCAGCAACCCCTCCCCAATTTCCCCACTTCTAAGGTTAAAAGAAAACAAAGGCTAAAAAAACTGATTAATTAATGAAGTATGGGTTAATATATTAGACATGGGCTTCTTTGACTTGACCACAACACAATTCTTACTCTCTCTCCTCACTCCACTCCCCATGCCGACCCCATCATGCAGCAGCAGCCCCTCCCTTTTCTCCCCTCATTTCTCTTGAAAAAATCCATCAAAATTACCTCAAAATCCATCAAAAAAATCCAAATCCAACTCTTACCCATTTTAGTTTAGCCTAACATGCATGGATTGTGGTGAAAAGAGAGCAATTTGGAGGCCAAGATTTTCTTGCTAGATCTCTAATTTTGTGAGGTATAATCTTAGCATTTTGTTTAAGTTATTGTTTAATTACTTAATTCTAGCTATTATATGTTTAATTAGGGTTCTAAATTTCAAGTTTGAAATTTAAAGAAAAGGGAATTGAGAGTAAGTTAGGGTTTGTATCATTTGTAAAGATTTCTGCAAGGTGTAGTTTAACATTTTTAGGCATGCTAAAGCCAAGCTACTTGCTATATTACTAATTGTTGCATGTAAATTGTAGTAATTAATATTTCTAGTAAACTAGGTTTTTAGAATTTAATTCAAAATTGAGAATTAAAATCTAATTATGGTTTCATCATATCATTAATATTATAAATTGTAGTTTAACACATCAAAGCATGTAAAAACTAATCTAATTGCTAGTTTGCAAATTGTTAATTTAAAATTGTAATAATTGTATAAATTGCAAACTAGGTTTTTAAAATGTATATATTTTGGCGAGATAAAATAGTAGTGAATAATTTTGTGACCTAATTATGATATTAAGTGAGAATTTTGGCCATTAGAATTGTTAAAATATTTAGATTGGTTAAAACATCAAGTTTTGAACCGAAATGGGAATTTGTGCTAACTAGGTTTTTGGGAAATAAAACGATTTCATTAGTTTTAATGTTTTGATGATTTAAACCCTATTTCATATACAATTAGTGATTTGTGAAAACACGATTGGTGTGTTTGGGTTTTTCTCGATGGTTTGACGTTTGTACATTGACATCGAGGGTTGGTTTGGCTATTCTCGCATGCGTAGGCGATAGGTTTTGACCTATGCATGATACGCGTGCCGATTTGGTTTTTGTATGCCGTTTCGATTTCGAATTGGGTTTTATGCGATACGATACGTGGTGACATGTAGGTACCCCCGGTGGACTTCGAGATGACAAGCAAGCGCGTGGCGACATCGGCACCGGCGAGCAAGCTCAGGTCAGTAGATTTATATCTATCGGTAGAAGTCAGGTGGATGGCGTATAGCACCCCCGCAGTTCGATGTATAGTATGTTATACATATATACTATATATTTATGATATCTATTTTGTGTGACATGGATGTTAATGATAGGGTTACATGTTCATGGATTAGTAGTGTTACTTGCGAAACCCTAGAGTAGTTGTTGCACCTATACACGCACACACACTTGCATACATTCATTCTTTTACCTGTGCGTATATGGGGATATGTATACACACACACACACACACATGGGTATGGGACTATGTGTGTGTGTATATATATATATGTATACATATACACGGATTATGAGGATAGTACTTGGGATTGGAGATGAGTCGATGAGAATAGGCTTGAGGCCGTGAGATCGGTGATGTGACAGGGTTCGTATTCGAGTTACGGCGTGATATGTTTAGTGGGTCCTTTAAGCGTGGTGTTTTCATACACACGCATGCATACATAGATGGTATCAGTTTTGTACTAGGCTGTAGGTCAGTACCCCTAATTCATGATGTGATGATAAAGATACCAGATAAATGATGAGATTGATGTGATAGTTGACCTGTACCCAGATCGGGATGTCGTACGATGGACTTACCGTACGAGCTATATATTGGCGATAGATCCGCACTCTTGACTCGAGGATGTCATATGATATGTTGTATCGTACGTGATATTATTGAGGCGGGATCACCGACTATATATATGTATATATATATCGACTCAGATTTAGGTGGTTTCCATACCCCTTTCGATTGGTTGTTAGTTAGACCTGTAGTTTACCTAGTAGATGTCAGATTGGACCCGAGTCATACCTATTTCCAAAACTAACGAATCGTGAGGATTTTAAAGACATGTCAAGGGATACTACGGATATTTCAAAAGACGTACCTTTTCATAAAAACACCGTAGCCTTTATTTTCAAAACACCCTGATTCGCAATATTTCAAACGGCAAAACAGTATAACATAGGTGTAGCGATGTAGATTCCTTATTGTTACGTTATCATTCATGTTCCGCATATTATTGTTGCAATTACTATTCATTACCATTTATCGGGTTGTTATCGTCTCATTGCATGTTTATTGTGTACTTAGTGATTATGAACCATGCTGTCAGGACACCAGCACTATTACCGATGATGCGTATGTTCCACATACACTTACTTGCCGGCTCACACACATCATCATCGGTAATTTCCATGTTACGTACACTTTAGAAAATACTATTTCAGTGACATAGCTTGCTAACTGATAGTTGCTATATGTTATAGCCTTCATATGCTAGTTTAATTATTGCATGATATCATATGCATCCATATATTCATTGGTTATGCGGTATTATGGAGATTTATGCCGGTTTTCATTGTTATTGACATGGTGACTTGATGATTTCGGATTCTTCTTGATATTTTCTGGATTTTGAAACCGCATGTGAAAGTTTTGTAAACTGATGAACCATTTTAAAGAGAAAAATGCGGTTTTCCTTGATATGCTGAGTATCGTCCACCATGATGTTTTCGAGACCCAATTCGAGGAGTTGGATGAACCGTCTCGGGTACATGGTAGACCCGGTATGGTACCCCGGGGCAAGAAGTTCGAGTAGTAGACGATGAGCTGGCAGGGGCAGACTGCCTACCGGTGATTTTACCTGGCGCGGCGGATATTCGGAGGATACCGTTCGTGGTCGTGAGTTTGATGATATGGGCCGATCCGGACTGACGGAGCCCGAGATTTTAGATATTGAGATATTGAGATTTGAGACACTGAGATATTGAGATTAGTGTTTTGTGTCGATACTTGACACGGATTCTATGTTGATTTCATTGATGATATCTCGATTTATATACATACAGAAATCTCATTGATTAAAGGAAAACAGTTTTTTGATTCATGATGTACTCTATTCTCATTATATGCATTGCACATCATTTTAGTGACATATTGTTACCTGACATTTGTACATCATATTCGTGGCATGTTGTTACCTGAGACACTGACACGAGTACTTGGTTTTACACTTATGGATAGATGTTTACCCTTACCATTATATTATACTTCAGGCCACATTATTATTTTGAGGATATTACTGATCGTATGACCTAGGATTGCGTTATACATGCGATTTCTGCTGGTAGATATTTTCTACTCATGAGTTGGCAACTCACCCCCGTTGTGCCACGGTTCCTTATAGGTTTTGCCGTACAGGTTCCATTATGGCTTTGCTGGCACACTGTTCCTTCCGGGTGATTGCTTTGGCAGGTGGGTTCTTTGCATCCACACGGTTCTTTGTATTTATTATTTTAGTTGTATCTAGAAACTCCATCAATCAGATTGTATATTTGATAGAGATAGAAGACCGGACTTGTTATTCTTTCGACCTTAGAGTCGTGCGTTGTATTATTATGGTTTTCATGCTGATTTTGGGTTTTCTTTGAGTTTTGATCCTCTCCCTTCGGCGTTGTATATTATATTGATTGCGTGGTTGTGACCGTCGATTGACGAAGAGCTAGCTCCCGCTTGGGGATGCCTTTTTACTTATTTCGTATACTATTCATGTTGTATCCCGTTTGGGGCCAGTATTTACAAAGGAGACTCTGCCGAAATTTTCAGAAAATACTTGAGATTTTAAAAATACATACTTCGGCCTATGTTGTTAAAACTACTTGCTTTAATTGGTTTTTCCTTCACTCTACTGCTTCTTGGTTTTGATTTCTGGGTTTTTGGCTTACTTAGATTACGTACGCCTCGAGACGTTTCGTAATTTAAGTGATGGTCATGTTCCGTACTTTTCGGGCCGTGACAAAGTGTTTATTGCATTTTTGTGGCATGGCTAATTAGTGACCCATGGTTACTATTCTAGCATGCTTAGGGTTTTTTTTTGTTGTGAGATTATGTTGACTTGAGATATTTTTTGTTGACTAGGATATTTTGGAGATATGGACATTTATGTGATGGCTCCATTATTTCTTATCACACTCACACAAAAAACAAAAACACAAGCAATTATTCATTTCTTTTTCTCTTCCTTGAGTTTCTCACATGTAACAACTTAGGATGTGTTTAGTGGCTAATTATATTTTAATATATGGTTTTTAATAAAAAAAAAGTTTACCAAATCGATTTTCAAATATTTTATCCTATTTAATGAATATTTTATTAGAATTTTCCTAGGCTTGCACACACTTGTGCATGTAAACTAGGGTTTAATTTGGGGTTAAACCATGATTAGCAACCATGGTGGACTAACCATTTTCTTAATCTAGTTTAATATTTGTATTAGGTGTTTTTGGGTTTTAAATTTTGTATGGTTGTTTTAAAAATGAAAAGGTTTTTCTTCTTTTGTTGTCAAAGAGAGAGAGAGAGAGAGAGAGTATGGGCTTCATGGCATGAGCCATGCTCATTAAATGAGAGAGAGAGAGGGGGGTTTGGACTTGTGCTCTCATTCTCACTCTCACTTCTCTCATTCTCTCACACTCACACACACACACACCAGCAGAAGACTCAGTAGCAGCAGCACCATCAGCAGCAAGCAGCAACAACAGCAACAGCATGGAGCAGCAGCAGCAACAGAACCAGTAGCAGCTCTAGCAGCATTACCAACAGCCCCAGCAACTGCAGCAGCTCTTCTCTTCCTCTTCTCCTTCTCCTTGTGCCTAGGGTCAAGTGAGGTATACTTCTTAGGCTTGAATTCCCAGCTTGATAAACTTATGTGTAGATAGCTTCGGTTAGTGTAAAAGTGAGTTTTTGTGCTAATTATGGTGAATTGTGTGGACTCTTGGTTATGTGATGATTTTATTGGTTAGCCTAGCCTAGTTAAGTGTTATTAGGGCCACTTTAACTGAGACTAACCCTATATTTCACTAAAATACCCTAGGTTTCCTTTTTGTGCAAAATTTATGGTTTTAAAGTGAAATTGTAGCTTTCTGTGATCTGCTTATGACCCGGCTCCTTCAGAGAAAAATTGAGGAAACTGGAGCATGTATACTAGGTCTAGACTACACACAACAAGCATGAGCCCCTAACCCCACACCCAGGCCGCAATTTTATTCTTTCTGGCCGCAAATTGAGGCCAGATGGGGGAGATAGGTGCTGGGATTTTGGCTAGAGTAGTCTGCTGTGTTTTCCAGTGTTTTGGCATGTGCAATTTTGTAAGATTTCACCTGTATCAAAATCTGGGACCATATATCGTTTTTCTAGTACGTTTTGTTTGCGCGATACGCGCGATACGTGAATGTGTCTTGTGATCCAGCGTGTCGCGACGTGTCGGGGTGGTTTTAGACGCGTATACACACGTTTCAGCGTACCGTACACACGCGCGTTTAGTCCGCAACGCGAGTTTCTCGTTTGGTTTCGATATCGCGTTTTGCGAGATATTTTGCTTATATATGGATTCCTTGTGTAATTTCCAGTTTCGCAGGCGGGTACATCGAACGCAGCAAAGAAAGGGAAGCAGGTGGTTGGCTACGTGTAGCACGCGACCAGGTGAGTAAATTTAACATCTACAGGGGAATCGCCCGCATGGCGTTATGCGTCTGGGCTAGAGATGTTACCTTTGTCGCATATTCTATGTCATATTTAGAATTGCGCATTTACCCTACTACTTAGATATTGTTGTGCTTGGACTAGTATCCTTAGGACACTGCACATATTATTGACGACTTATATTGCACGAGCACTGATTTTATGCTACACACACCGTCAATAATTGCCATGTCACGCATAAACCACTTATAGATATGATATTGCTTGGTTAGGGATATTGTGACATTGATTCATATTTCTTATCGCATATGACATTTAGACACCGTATACCTATAGAGTATTGTACCATTAGCAATAGGTACATACACACTTAATGACATAGCTACAGGTATACCTTGCTAATATACTTCACTTATACTTTGGAGGTATATTACATCATTTCTTATAGGTAGATACCTATACCTTACTATATATGTATGTTACACATATATCAGTTATAGCTACATATTTACCTTTACTTGATGTTATTTAGAATTGGATAAAATAGGAACCGCATGATATTTCATTTTAACTTATTGCAGTTAATTAGCGGTTTTCCTTTATATGCTTACATTTTAGTTATGTCGCATATATTATATTCATGGATTTTCGCATTTGAGTTATGAATTTTTCATGATGTTTTCTGGATTTGGGAACCATGGGAGTTCATGAAATTATGCATTATTTGAAAAACCCGGTTTCCCTTGATATGATATTTCAGCATCCACCATGAGTTTTATCGGTTCTGATATATATATATATACCCCTACGAGGAGGCGTAGAGGCCGTATAAGGATACATGGTGGGGCCCGAAGGTATCCCGGGGCAAGAAAGGGATGTCGATGCACAACGCCGATGAGCCCAACAGGGGAACCATACCGTCCGATGGCATTACCTATGACTTGGCGGTTATCATGGGGATACCGACGGGAGTCAAGTATGTATGGATATGTCGAAAGACGAGGGTCATAGCTAGGCACTCGAGCTTTCGATATAGCATATGATACATACCTATCAGGGTGCCAGTCTTGGTGACAGCACCTGATAGATCAGTATTTCTATGTTGATACTTGACACATTAGTTTCATGATATTTCTTTTTACTCATATGTATATATAACAGTGGGTTAGGACGCTGTTATATATGTCCTTACACCAATATTAATGGAATGGGACGCTAATATATGTGTATTGATATCAATTTAGATACTCATCATATTTATTCATGCAGATATACCTAGTTTATAAGAGAACCACTTGATATTGGATTTAGGACATATGATATTTACTTGAGATTTGATAAAGGATATACGAGACCCACTTGATTTTGTACATTCAGGATATAAGAGATTTATTCGATATTGTACATTGAGGAGTTGTGAGACTTATATGATATGAGCCCTAATTTGGGGGCTGATTTGAGGAATTGGGATTTTGATTGTCTTGATGGATTGCGATCCTACCACGATGTCAAGATTCCGTGGAAACGACATATTTCACTCCATACCTCACATTTATTGTTTATGCACTGCTTCATGTATTAGTAGTACCTGTTAGTGTACCTTTCATGATTGTTGCATATATATACATTTTCATATCATTATTGCACGATTATTGCATACTGATTGTCAAATTATTGCTTCATCTATTAGTTATACCTGCTAGTGCACTATTCATGATTATTGTAATATGACCTGTCATTGCTATTAATTGCATATCTTAGATTCACGCTGTACGTGCATACTTGCGATTACCTGCATATGTTATTTACTTTTCACGAGTTGGCAACTCACTCCCGTTGTGCCACAGTTATTTTGCAGGGTGTTTCCTAGAGTAGTCGAGGCTGGCTATTTATCTATCTGATCATCTTTTGCTATGGATACCGCTTCAGCTCATAGTGTGCAGTTTTGCTTAGGTGGGTTTTTGTGGTTATTCGTATTTTTGTATTGTATATTCGTTGTATCTTTGTACTCTCCATCTACTATATTTTCATGTTGACTTAGAGATTTGGTGAGGACGATATTGTATATTATTTGTGATTTGTTGCCTTTTATACAGCTTTCTTTCTACTGTCTTTTATTTCTTCGCTACGGCGTCGTATATTTGTTGTGGTGGTTGTTTTCCGCCTTTGGGCGCGTATTTGCTCCCGTTTGGGGATACTTTATTTATATTTATGTTGTACCCATCTTTGGGGCTAGTTTTTACAAAAGAGGCGCTGCCAAAATTTTAAAGAAAGAAAAGTTGGACTTTTAAAGAATTTGGGTTGTGATTTCAAATGTTTCAAAACTTCTATTATCTTTTCTTGTCTTTTTTTAATGGTTTAGATTTCTGGATTTTGGCTTTCTGTTACTGCGTTACGCCTTGAGACGTTGCGTAGTATTAGGGCCGTCACGTGCCAATTTCCGGTCGTGACAAAGTTGGTATCAGAGCGCTAGGTTTTTTCTTTCGGAGTGTAGGATGACCTTGGTATGATGGAGTAGGTAGCTTAAGCAGAGTAACGTAGTGTGTGTATGTCTGCAGCATACTCACGATGCGGTACTCCGCTAAAGTGACCTAAGTATATTGCTTGAAATTCCTTCTTTGATGATTCATATCCTTGTGATTCGATTTCCGTGTTCTTATCGAATCTTATGTCCATTTATAGCCTTACCGCCGATGACTATGGGGACTCAGGGTGATGTAGCAAGGGCCGAGGTCAGAGTTGGTTCGGGTGAGACGAGCACTGACCAGGATGGCACGCTAGTTGCACAGGTGCAGACGGATCCGCCTTCGACAGATCAGCTAGCTAGGCTTGTGGCAGAGATGCAGGACTTGCGCCAGACGATGAGCTCATTGGTTGAGGCCGTTAGAGCGCAGCGACAGGAGGTTGTCACCCCTGTTACTCAGTTGTTCCTTACAATCAGCATGCAGCAGTCTGTCACCTACATAGCACCAGCGGATGCAGTTCCAGTTGACGAGGCACGTATTCTAGAGACTTTGAGAGTTCCGGAACAGCGGAGGAATCGTACCGGTGTACCAGCCCAGAGACAGAGGCTTAGTCGTCGAGACAGATTTCGTGACCGTCGCGGGTGTAGTAGAGGTTTAGGACGAGGATAGTCGTTCAGCTCTCATCCCTAGGTGGGTCAGCAGTCAGCGCGTGGATGTTTTCGATGCGGAAGCCTTCAACACTTCGTCAGACATTGTTCCTTAGCACCACGTCAGGGTCATATTCTGAGACGTCATGGACGCGGAAGGTTCGCTCAGAGGGGTCAGTCTAGCAGAGGAGGAGTTCAGCCAGTTGCGGTAGGGGGCAGACATGAGAGTTTGCTTCTACTCATCGGGACGCGCGGGCATCCAATGCAGAGTTTTCAGGTAATTCTTAATTCGTATGTTCTTTTGATGTACTGTTTGTTTTTCACACTTTGTGCCGTGGTTGGGACGAGAGTCGTGTTAGGTAGATCAGTCGTTTGTTGTGTTAACTTCTGTCAGCGATTCTTTTGTTGAGCGACACGTATTTCGGTCGTGTGCCAATCGGATAGGAGATAAAGATTTGTCCGTCGTTTTGATCCTTCTAGAGAAGTTGGATTTGATGTTCTCCTGGGCACGGACTGGTTAGCTACGTGTTAGGCGTCTGTGGACTATCGTGAGGAAACAGTCAGGTTTTGTTTTCCCGGCAAGTCAGTTCTTGTTGTGCAGGTGGATAGTTGTGCAGCCTCTCACAGCTTGAATTCAGCCTTTTTCGCTAGTCGGCTTTTGAGGAGATGTCGTGGATTCTTGGCGTTCATTCGTGATACCGTAGCCACAGTTGGTTTGTTGGACCGGTTTTCTTTCGTGCGAGAGTTTTCCGACGTTGTTCCAGATGAGCCGGCAAAGCTTAGGGAGCTTAAGGATCAGCTGCAGAGTTGTTTGTTGGGAGACTTGTGCGTCTGAGTATTTCGCTTTGGGAAGCTCCTATTTCTGTTCGTCAAGGAGAAAGACGGCAGTTTGAGGTTGTGTATTGATTGATCGTCAATTGAACCAGCTTACGGTGCGGATAGGTATCCTTTACCTCGCATTGACGATTTCTTCGATCAGCTCCAGAGTGCGAGACATTTTCTAAGTTTGTTCGGGATCGGGTCATCATTGTTGCGGGTTCGGAGTGATGACATTCCGAAGACTGCCTTGTGTGCGCTATGGGCTTTGTGTGTTTTGGTGGTGTCATTGGATTCACCAATGCCCTAGCAGCATTCGTAGATGTGATAAACCAGATTTATTCAGGCCGTTCCTCGATCAGTTATTGTTGTGTTATTTATGACATTCTGGTCTACTTAATGTGTCTTGAGGGACAGGAGCAGCACTTAAGGATTTGTTTTGCAGGCATTGGGAGAGCCCCAGCGGTTTGCTAGATTCTCGGAGTGTTCCTTCAGGCTTGTTTGTGTTGACTCCTAGGTCTTGTAGTTACGGGAGACGTTTTTGTATGGTTCCGAGGAAGATCGAGGCCGTACAGCTTAGGCCCAGACTTGTGTGCAGGACGGAGGTCTGCAGATTTTGGGGCTTAGCAGGTTTTTACCGCCATTTCGTGCAGAATGGCTAGTGTAGTGCTGCACCGTTGACTGAATTGATCGGAATGGAGGTTTCTTTTCTTTGGACTGAGGCATGTATGCGGAGTTTCGGCAGTTGAAGACTCGATTAACAACTGCATCAGTTCTTTCTTTGCTTTCTGGTTCGAGTGACTTTGTTGTTTAACTGTAATGTTTGTTGAGTGGGGCTCGATTGTGTACTGAGGTGACACTATAGAGTTATCGCTTTTGCTTCCCTACATTTGGAGGAAGTACTAGCAGGATATTCCACTCATGATCTGGAGATGGCCGCAGTGGTTTTGCGTTGGAGACTTGGAGACATTACTTGTTCGAGAGTCGTGTCAGATTTTCACGGACCACCAGAGCTTAATGTACATCTTCCTGTAGCGGGTGTTGATTGTTGAGACAGTCTTCTGCAGATTTACAGTTCTTGTGCGATCGTTGAGTACAGCTTAAGTTCGCCTCTACGAGGGGACAGCTTGCTCATGTCCGCGCTCGACCAGTTTTTCCTTAATCGCTTTCGCGAGACACTGCCCGCCGATGCTCGTTTGTCAGTGATACTTGAGCTTACTTGGCTGGGTAATGATTCGGAGTTCTTGATTTGTGACAATAGTGTGCTAAGTTTAGGGACGCGTTTGTGTACCTGATATTATTGGATAGAGACGTGAAATCCTAGAGCAAACACATCAGTCAACTCTCTGTACTCATTCAAGTTCCACCAACATTTGACGTGACTTGTGAGATAGTTACGGGTGGGCAGGGATGTAAAGAGAAGTTTCGGATTTCGTTTCAAGGTGTTTGTCTTGTTGTGTGTTTTAGTTGAGTATCTGAGACCGGCTGGAGAGTTGCAACTTTTAACCGTTCCGAAGTGGGAATGGGAGCAGGTCTCCACAAATTTAGTTATGGTGCCTACCCGGTTTAGTCAGGGTGTGACTCCATTCGGATTCTTGTCGTCCGGTTATACTCAGTTTGCTCAGTTGTTCTTTGTTAAGTTTGTGCGTATGTATTAATTGTTTTCGGTAGTTGGGATCGTCACTTGCTATCGTTAGGATACTTCTTGATAGCAGTTATCGGGAAGTGTTCCAATTGGCAACCTTTAGGTTTAGGGGTTAGGTCGTGTCGATCACCAGTCTGTTGTTTTTCTGACTCTGCGTAAGTAGGATTTTTGGACCCCAGCTAGTCTAGAGACGTCGGAGATGATTCAGTTGATTCAGGTCAGGATTAGAGTAGCCCAGTGCAAACAGAGGTCATATGCCGACCGAGATGGTCGCCGACTTGAGTTCGCAGTGGCAGATCATGTAGTCCTACGGATTTTCCGATAAATGACATGTTGAGTTTTGGGAAGCTTATCCCAGGATTTTAGATCCTTTTGAGATCCTATAAGCGAGTTAGTTTCGTTGCCTTTAATTTGGCATTTTCACCCAGATTATTGAGTATTCACCCCGTATTTTTTGAGTCGATACTTTGCAATTACCTTCATGACCTTTCTCACTTGATTCAGCACCAGACCAATTAGCTCGAGCGCGATCTTTCGTTCACCGAGCGAACAGTCGTGATATTGGACCGGCAGGTGAAGAAACTTCGATCGAAGGTCTTGCTATCAGTGAAGATGCTTTGGCGTAGCCCGAATGGTGAAGAGATCACTTTGGAGGCCGAGGGCGAGGTGCGGAAGAAGTTCTCTCATCTCTTTGGAGGCCGAGGGCGAGGTGCGGAAGAAGTTCTCTCATAGCAGTATATTTTTAAATTCGGGGACGAATTTCTTTAATGGGGGAAGATTGTAACACCTTAGGATATGTTTAGTGGCTAATTATATTTTAATATATGGTTTTTAATAAAAATGTTTACCAAATCGATTTTCAAATATTTTATCCTATTTAATGAATATTTTATTAGAATTTTCCTAGGCTTACACACACTTATGCATGTAAACTAGGGTTTAATTTGGGGTTAAACCATGATTAGCAACCATGGTGGACTAACCATTTCCTTAATCTAGTTTAATATTTGTATTAGGTGTTTTTGGGTTTTAAATTTTTTATGGTTGTTTTAAAAATGAAAAGGTTTTTCTTCTTTTGTTGACAAAGAGAGAGAGAGAGAGAGAGAGAGAGTATGGGCTTCATGGCATGAGCCATGCTCATTAAATGAGAGAGAGGGGGGTTTGGACTTGTGCTCTCATTCTCACTCTCACTTCTCTCATTCTCTCACACTCACACACACGCACACCAGCAGAAGACTCAGCAGCAGCCGCAGAGGAAGCAGCAGCACCATCAGCAGCAAGTAGCAACAACAGCAAA
This sequence comes from Agapanthus africanus, assembly GCA_030015575.1. Lineage (NCBI taxonomy): Eukaryota > Viridiplantae > Streptophyta > Magnoliopsida > Asparagales > Amaryllidaceae > Agapanthus > Agapanthus africanus. Next base: position 504,966,644 of record CM057337.1, read on the forward strand.
AGCATGGATTAGCAGCAGCAACAGAACTAGTAACAGCTCCAGCAGCATTAGCAGCAGCCCCAGCAACTGCAGCAGCTTTTCTCTTCCTCTTCTCCTTCTCCTTGTGCCTAGGGTCAAGTGAGGTATACTTCTTAGGCTTGAATTCCTAGCTTGCTAAACTTATGTGTAGATAGCTTCGGTTAGTGTAAAAGTGAGTTTTTGTGCTAATTATGGTGAATTGTGTGGACTCTTGGTTATGTGATGATTTTATTGGTTAGTCTAGCCTAGTTAAATGTTATTAGGGCCACTTTAACTGAGACTAACCCCATATTTCACTAAAATACCCTAGGTTTCCTTTTTGTGCAAAATTTATGGTTTTAAAGTGAAATTGTAGCTTTCTGTGATCTGCTTGTGACCCGGCTCCTTCAGAGAAAAATTGAGGAAACTGGAGCTTGTATACTAGGTCTAGACTACAAACACCAAGCACGAGCCCTTAACCCCACACCCAGGCCGCAATTTTATTCTTTCTGGCCGCAAATTGCGGCCAGATGGGGGAGATAGGTGCTGGGATTTTGGCTAGAGTAGTCTGCTGTGTTTTCCAGTGTTTTGGCATGTGCAATTTTGTAAGATTTCACCTGTATCAAAATCTGGGACCATATATCGTTTTTCTAGTACGTTTTGTTTGCGCGATACGCGCGATACGTGAATGTGTCTTGTGATCCAGCGTGTCGCGACGTATCGGGGGGGTTTTAGACGCATATATACACGTTTCAGCGTATCGTACACACGCGCGTTTAGTCCGCGACACGAGTTTCTCGTTTGGTTTCGATATCGCGTTTTGCGAGATATTTTGCTTATATACGGATTCCTTGTGTAATTTTCAGGTTCGCAGGCGGGTACATTGAACGCAGCAAAGAAAGGGAAGTAGGTGGTCGGCTACGTGTAGCACGCGACCAGGTGAGTAGATTTAACATCTACAGGGGAATCGCCCGCATGGCGTTATGCGTCTGGGCTAGAGATGTGGCGTTATGCGTCTGGGCTAGAGATGTTACCTTTGTCGTATATTCTATGTCATATTTAGAATTGTGCATTTACTTTACTATTTAGATATTGTTGTGCTTGGACTAGTATCTTTAGGACATTGCACATATTATTGATGACTCATGTTGCACGAGCACTGATTTTATGATACACACACCGTCAATAATTGCCATGTCACGCACAAACCACTTATAGATATGATATTGCTTGGTTAGGGACATTATGACATTGATTCATATTTCTTATCGCATATGACATTTAGACACCGTATACCTATAGAGTATTGTACCATTAGCGATAGGTACATACACACTTAATGACATAGGTACAGGTATACCTTGCTCATATACTTCACTTATACTTAGGAGGTATATTACATCATTTCTTATAGGTAGATACCTATACCTTGCTATACATGTATGTTACACATATATCAGTTATAGCTACATATTTACCTTTACTTGATGTTATTCAGAATTGGATAAAATAGGAACCGCATGATATTTCATTTTAACTTATTGCAGTTAATTAGCGGTTTTCCTTTATATGCTTACATTTCAGTTATGTCGCATATATTATATTCATGGATTTTCGCATTTGAGTTATGGATTTTTCATGATGTTTTCTGGATTTGGGAACTGTGGGAGTTCATGAAATTATGCATTATTTGAAAAACCCGGTTTCCCTTGATATGATATTTCAGCATCCACCATGAGTTTTATCGGTTCTGATATATATATATACCCCTACGAGAAGGCGTAGAGGCCGTATGATGGTACATGGTGGGGCTCGGAGGTACCCGGGGGCAAGAAAGGGATGTCGATGCACCACGCCGATGAGCCCGGCAGGGGAACCATACCGTCCGGTGATATTACCTATGACTCGGCGGTTATCATGGGGATACTGACGGGAGTCATGCACGTATGGATACGTCGAAAGGCGAGGGTCAGAGCTGGGCACTCGAGCTTTCGATATAGCGTATGATACGTACCTATCAGGGTGCCAGTCTTGGTGACAGCACCTGATAGATAAGTATTTCTGTGTCGATGCTTGACACATTGGTTTCATGATATTTCTTTTTACTCATATGTATATATAACAGTGGGTTAGGACGCTGTTATATATGCCCTTAGACCAATATTAGTGGAATGGGACGCTAATATATGTGTATTGATATCAATTTAGATACTCATCATATTTATTCATGCAGATATACCTAGGTTATAAGAGAATCACTTGATATTGGATTTAGGACATATGATATTTACTTGAGATTTGATAAAGGATATACGAGACTCACTTGATTTTGTATATTCAGGATATAGGAGATTTATTCGTTATTGTACATTGAGGAGTTGTGAGACTTATATGATATGAGAGCGAATTTGGGGGCTGATTTGAGAAATTGGGATTTTGATTGTCTTGATGGATTGTGATCCTACCACGATGTCAGGATTCCATGGAAATGACATATTTCACTCCATACCTCACATCTATTGTTTATGCACTACTTCATGTATTAGTAGTACCTGTTAGTGTACCTTTCATAATTGTTGCATATATATACATTTTCATATCATTATTGCATGATTATTGCATACTAATTGTCATATTATTGCTTCATCTATTAGTTATACCTGCTAGTGTACTATTCATGATTATTGCATTCATATGACCTGTCATTGCTATTAATTGCATATCTTAGATTCATGATGTACGTGCATACTTGCGATTACCTGCATATGTTATTTACTATTCACGAGTTGGCAACTCACCCCCGTTGTGCCACAGTTGTTTTGCAGGGTGTTCCCCAGAGTAGTCGAGGCTGGCTATTCATCTATCTGATCATCTTTTGCTACGGATACCGTTTCAGCTCATAGTGTGCAGTTTTGCTTAGGTGGGTTTTTGTGGTTATCCGTATTTTTGTATTGTATATTCGTTGTATCCTTGTACTCTCCATCTACTATATTTTCATGTTGACTTAGAGACTTGGTAAGGACGATATTGTATATTATTTGTGATTTGTTGCCTTTTATACAGCTTTCTTTCTATTGTCTTTTATTTCTTCGCTATGGCGTCGTATATTTATTGTGGTGGTTGTTTTCCGTCTTTGGGCACGTATTTGCTCCCGTTTGGGGATGTTTTATTTATATTTATGTTGTACCCATTTTTGGGGCTAGTTTTTACAAATGAGGTGCTGCCAAAATTTTAAAGAAAGAAAAGTTGGACTTTTAAAGAATCTGGGTTGTGATTTCAAATGTTTCAAAACTTCTATTATCTTTTCTTGTCTTTTTTTAATGGTTTAGATTTCTGGGTTTTGGCTTTCTTTTACTGCGTTATGTCTTGAGACGTTGCGTAGTATTAGGGCCGTCACGTGCCAATTTCAGGTCGTGACATCTCAACACCTCATTCTCATGGCATCTTCTTCTTTCAGTCATGTCTCAAAGGCTTGGTGACCAAATCGTTGTTTATTGGAAATAGAGAAAGAGCTACTGAACTCTTGGATAGATACATAGTGATGTATGCGGTCCTATGTCTACACATGCCAGGAATGGTTCCGCATACTTTATTACATTCACAGATGTTCTCTCAAGATACGGACATGTGTTCTTGTTCAAACACAAATCTGAATCTTTTGAGAATTTCAAGGAATATAAGTACGAAGTTGAGAACCAGATGGGTAAAAGTATTCAAATCCTTCGATATGATCGGGGAGGAGAATACTTGACCACGGAATTCCGGGATTATTTAAAAAAGAATGAGATTCTCTTTCAGTTTACTCCTCCGTATACACCACAGCACAACGATATATCAGGATGCAGGAATCGCACCCTATTAGATTTGGTGTGGTGTATGATGAGTACTACTGAGTTACCTATTTCCTTTTGGGGACATGCACTTAAAATAGCTGCATACCTATTGAATAGAGTTCTGACCAAATCTGTTGCCTACCACTCCATATGAGATATGGAATGGGAAGAGACCATCTCTTAAACGAGTTAAGATATGGGGTTGTCTGGCCTATCTTGAAAATCATAATCCAGACAAGCTTGAGGCAAGGTCAGTTCTGTGCAAGTTAGTAGGATATCCCAAACATTCGCGAGGGTATATCTTCCACCACACTGAGGAACAAAAGGAGTTTTGTTTCTCGACATGCCACCTTTTTAGAAAAGGAATTTCTTGTGAAAGAAATTCGTGGCAATGAGGTAGAATTGGAAGAAGTTCCAGCAACGCAAACTATAACTGATGATTTGGTGGAACCAGAGGATTCAATAGTCCCCGACGAACCGCAGCCACTCCGCAGATCTAGTAGGGTTCCTCATCCACCAGAGAGATACTACGCTTTTCTCATAGACGGTGGGAGAGAGGATTTCATCATGGATGATGATGACCAAACTAGTTTCGTGCAGGCCATCATGAGTGGGGACTCTGTGAAATGGCTGGATGCTATGTGATTTGAGATGGAATCCTTGTACACCAACAAAGTAATGACTTTGTATGTTGCTCCTGAAGGGGTAAAACCCATCGGGAGCAAGAGGATCTTTGAGAAAGATAATTTGGTGTAGAAGGAAAAGTTGAGACTTTCAAAGCTGGAATTGTAGCAAAAGGTTTTCATCCACGACCTGGTGTCGACTATGATGAAACATTTTCTCCTGTCGCTATGCTTAAGTCCATCAGGATCCTACTTGCCATTGCTGTATACCACAACTACGAAATCTGGCAGACTACACGTCAAAACCGCTTTTCTAAACACTGCCAGAGGGCTTCATAGACAGTGGGAGCAGCGGAAGCATGTGCAAGCTGCTTGAATCCATCTACGGATTAAAGCAGGCATCGCGGAGATGGAACATCTGTTTTGATGAAACTGTCAAAGAGTTTGACTTCATAAAAAAGGTAGATGAACCATGTATATATAAGAAGGTTGTAGAGAGTATGGTTGTCTTCCTCGTATTGTACGTGGATGACATACTCTACACTCGGTCAAGCACCTCTTAACACAAATTCTCCATGAAAGATCTAACTGATGCCTCCTACATCCTGGGGATATAGATCTAAACGAATTTGGGATTGTCCCGATCCAGGTACATAGATACCATACTAAAGAGGTTTAGTATGGATGATTCTAAGCGTTGTAATGTACCCATTTGTTTAGGAATCACTCTCTCCAAAGAGAAGTCTCTCAAGACTGATTTGGAGAGGGCTCGCATACAACGTTAGTAATATGTATGCCCTAGAGGTCATTATTGTTGATATAGTGGATGCTTGGACATATATATAGAGGACTTTCTTGCTCGACATGATATTATGCTATCAGGTTACCTTTATTTAACATATAGACTGGTATTTATACTGTCTGTCTCTTACATGTTGATAAAGCCCTTAGGATATGTACTTGAGTAATAGGACTATGATGAGATCATACTAGTGGGGCCAGGGTGGTCCAAAAGTACATCTTTTAATAAGTTCCTAGTCGAGGGGATATTGAGACTAGGGCATCGATATTCCAGAGTAGACTAGTGTGTACGTTTCTTGTCCCTTGAAGGGCCAGGTTTCCGGTTCTGGAGAAAACGAATAGGACTATTCAGTTGTCTTTTCCGTTTACCTTCTCTCAGGTTGCGAGTGCTCCTTGGATTAGGGGATAGTACACCCGTTACGCCTATTGGATAGTCTTCTTCCAAACCTTAGGCTGGTGCCGAACGGTAGGGAATGAAGAAAGCCGATTAGCCTAAGTGTGGTGTACAGAAGGTATTAAGTTAAGACAAATAAAGGGATTAGTGAGAGGGCAAAGTAAATTGCGACTGCTATTCACGACCAAACCAAGTATTTCATTACCACTCCCACTCCACCTTTGTATTTCTCCAGGACACTCCGTATCACTACGAAGATCCACAGTTATTTGGATATTCCATCTTATGGTTATATACGAACTCGAAAGGAACTTGTTCCAGTTCGGGGATGGATTCTGGTTCAGGAGAAATAGGAATAAGGTTTATTCAGGTGTCTTTTATCTTTACCTTCTCTCGGGTTGCGAGTGCTCCTAGGATTAGGACAGTACACCCATTACGCTTATTGGATAGTCTTCTTCCAAACCATAGGCTGGTGCCGAACGGTAGGGAAGGAAGAAAACCATTTAGCCTAAGAGGGTGTACAGAAGGTAATGACTAAAGACATATGATGGGATTTGGAGAGATGGTAAAGATATATACGGTTACAGTTGTGAATCTGATAATGGAAGAGGCATTACTTGGAATACCCGGATACCCCATCGAAACATTTCAATATTTCAGTTTCACTGTGTACTGTTAAAAGAAAACTGATTTCCCAATTAGCCCTTGCTCCAGGGTATGTATTTACCAGGTATGATTCTCACATCTATATGGTTTTACAGATGATGAGTGGGAGTAAGTTATTAGGAATTAGGTGATCATCCTCATTTTATCGGAATTCGTTGTAATTGGTGATATTTGAGGAAATCGCCTGGGCTGTTTGCCAGACGGCAAACATTTGGTTCTGAATATCCGTTGTTATGCACCAATTTCATATTAATATATCTGTACGTCTATTTTTATAGAGTGGGATATACCCTTTTGAAATTATGTCGATGACATTTACCTATATCAGTTGATGGTTAGGTAAGGAGCATTAAACAGCGGTGTAATTCTTCTTAACCATAGTACAGTTTTCAACCTACGACACACAGGAAATAAGTTATTAGACTCAAGGGACTTATACAGAGTACTGTATGTTGTCCAGTGTCCATTAGGACAAAGGGGTTGGTCTTCGTACTATATTCGGTTTACTTATGACTTCTCCAGTTTTTAGACATGTGTTTCGTAGAAATGCAAGATCTAAGTTTTGAGAAGTTATAGGTATATGAATAAAGTAGAGAACCAGATGTTGCAAGTATCGGGATTCTTCAAGGCGATTGAAGATGTAGACACTTATGGTGTTCAGTAGATAGTAATGGTTAAAAGAACTTGCATCTCTTTCAGGTTACTCCTATCTGGATGTATTCCTAGGTTGAGTAATGCTGATCGGCCTCTCTCCATTTAGTTAACATGCACTGGAGACAGCTGCATGATTTGAATCTGGTTCAATTAAATCAGTGCCTCTGTTTCTGTATTGGATATAGAACAGTTCATATCTTGACATTGTTAAGGTACGGAGAGTTGTCCGGCTTATGCTTAAAACCAGACTATGGATAACTCAAGGCACGTTTCTGTAATGGCTGTTTGTGGGTTGACCCGGGCTATGACGAGGGTTGACTTTCTACCATCTGGAAGATCAATAGTGATATTGTTCTAAACTCGCCACAGTTTTAAAAGAAATGGATTTTTTCAGAAAACAGTAGTGGGAGTATGGTAGAACTGGGAGTGATTCCAGAACAACAAGCGATTACTGAAAATTTGATAAGAACCTAAAAATTCAATCTGGTTTCACATTCCATTGGCCACTCCGCAGATAAGGTGGGTAACCTCAGGCACCCGAGAGCTACTCCGGTAGCCTCTAGGACGGTGACAGGGAGGTTCTTGTTTACCCAGACTTGCCATTGCTGTTGTTCCAGAATATGAGACCCGGCAGGAGGATGAGTATAGCGTTGTTCTGAACTGGCTTTAGAAGCGTACGAGTATATGACTCTGCCAGAGGGTTGTCGTAGTCAGTGGGAGCAGCGGAAGCATAGTGGACAGGTAGCTTATGTCTATTTATGGACTAAAGCAGATATAGCGGAGATAGATCATCTATTTCTGATGTGACAGTCATAGGTTTGACTTCATCATAATAGGGGATGGATCTGTTAAGAAGGTAGTAGGGTGTGATGTCCTGGTATCTGGATGACATACACAGAGTAGGAAGTGATATTCCTATACTACGATCGGTTATACTTTGGTTGTCACACAGTGTTTTCTCCACATAGGATATGGATATTATATCAGACATTCTGGTTACTAGATCTATGGTTTTAGATCTAGATTTGGGTAGTATCCCAATCTGGGTACTTAGACAGCATTCTTAAGGTGTTTTAGAATGGACGACTCCTGGCACGGTAATGTACCTACAGGTAATGGAGTCATCCTCTCTAAAGGTGTCTTACAGACTGAAATGGAGAGGGATGTGCATGATTGGCAGATCACTTGCTTAGGCAATTGAGTCAATCGTGAGATGTCAGGTACCACACCAGATGTTGTTTTTGCACGAGATGCAATAAGATGATATTGATACAATCCTGGAGAAACATTCGAAAGCAGTTTTAGAACATAAGTGGATGTTCTAGGGATATGATAACAACAGCCTCTTTTAGGAGACAGTTATCATTCCAGGTTTCCAAGGTGACCCATGACAGAGTGACTGTCAGAGTTATAGTTTTCCATCTGACGAGGGGCAGTATTTTGGACAGGTGGTCCCAGCGGATACTGAGGGAGGCATGGCGCAGGATACTGATTAAGTTCAGTCGACAATACAGTCTAAGAAATTTGGATTTGGAGTTCATTTATGAACTAGGTCTCATCAGATATCCAGACATATTCTAAGACAGGTATTGCTCATTTCGAGAGATGGGTTTCTCCGCGAACTTGAGATTAAGAGAGACATAGAAAGAAACATCAGGGCGGATCCACTAGCTGAGGCTATTTCTCGAACGCAATAGTTTCGCAAACGGGCTTTGTGAGACTGATTAGTAGAGGAGTTGGGTGTTCGGTATCACACGGGCTGTGAGTATGCGACATCGCAATAATTAGCCTTGAGTGCAGGTAGGAGATTGTTGGATATAGTGCTCTCAGAGTCAATTATTGGATCGCAGGCACGTGATTACAATGATTGAGGGAGGACCTATACCGGTAGGACAGTCTTACTCGAGAGGTTTGTATACTATATGGTTTGTTTATATTATCGTGTACATGTTTTAGGTGACATTGTAGTTCGCTATTACACGTTGATAGAGAATAGTATGCTACCATGGTTTGTCTTTATCATCGTGTACTGCTTTAGGTGACCTTACAGGTCACTATTGCACGTTGATAGAGCCCTTAGGATTCTTGCTTGACGGCCAGCAGTATGATGGAGATCATATACGTGGGAGCTGGGGTCTATAAGCACATCCTTAAAAGGTCCCTAATCGTAGGAGTTTCGAGACAGGGCATCGATACTCCAGAGTAGACTAGTGTATACAGTCGAGACCCCGACGAGGGGCGGTGGCCGGTCTCACAAGCCACTGGTGTCAGTTGGTTCACCTAAGATGTATACCGGTGCTCATTGGGTTATGAGTACACCGGACAAGACTCGTCGGGAACATGCTCGTTGGGATTATACCAGACGTCAGATAGCAGTTCCCTGGTGACATGTGTACAAGTTAGTTCATCGACCTGAGATCGTCATTTGTCTCGTATGAGTTCTCACTGTACTTTGATTACTACCCTACCACGGCTCAAAGGAGTCGTGCAAACAGGTTTTAGTTAGGTACAGTCCCGATCCACATAGAGGCAGTGAGCGGATCGGCAGGGGTTCGTTTCTCTCGGTATTGGGGGTGAGGTCACGCTGTGTCTAGGAGAGCCATTACACGAAGCCCTTGGCCAAGGCGGGAGATTTATTGGAAGGTATTCCAGTAGTATCTTAGGGTGTTTTGGGCTACACTCCGACACGACTTGTACCGCTTTTGGGGGTCTGACTTTTACCAACACCCTAGGCCCGCCATGCGATGCTCATAGACGAACGGACCGGACTGTACGGATATTGTCACTGACAGGCTCAGTAGGGTGTCAGGATGAGTTCGCTCATCGACCTCCCTTTTGGTCAATACTTGGTAGCCCGTTACGTACGGCTAATACCTCTGACGTGCTAGTGGTTAAATCCACAGCCAAAGTATTGACGAGTTTTTAGAGTCCCCCACAGACAGTTTCTCAAATTTCGGGCAAAACGCTGTAGAGGCTGTATGGATATATGTCAGGGTTCGATCATATACGTGCGGTATTGCACGGATCATGATCGGACGGATAATACTAGCGGGCTTTGGTTTAAGCCGGGTCCTAGTATTATACAGTGTAGATTTTGTCTCATTGCATTTGTATTCGGTCGGAACACAAATGCGGGTATGTATATACAGTCACGGGGTTTTCCTGTAATTTATTACCGGATCACTTTTTGAAATTGCCAGTTTGCATTCCGTTTCGGCTATTTTCCTTTGTTTCTTTCCTTGGCCGAATTTTCCATGGAGGGGGTTATTTGCAAATGTGCAAATTAGCATAGTGGAGGGTGGTTTTTGTAAGTTGTTGCTTCATGATGGTTCAACCATCATTTGACTTCTTTGTTCATCATCACTTGACTTTTGAGATGAGATGGGTGATGGGTTTTGGACTTGGTTGTGATCATTATTTTCTCATCATCACTCATCATTCCTTCTTGCATTATTGATCCACTCCCTTTCTCCCCTTTCACATAAGCATGGCCGGCCATTCTAGTGGGGGGGCTGTCCAAAATTTTAGTGAGGGATTTTGTTCTCATTTGCTTGCAAAAGTTCCTTAGTTCATCACAAAAGTTCACCTCTCCTTCCCCATTTCCAAATGGCAACTTCAAATAACCCTTCGAGACAAAACCATTCTACATTCAGTCTACAGCAATCTTGGACACGTCGGCTTGCCAACTTCGTGTCGGAGTTGCCTCGGTTCAAGAGGTGGGAGCCCGTAAAAAGACTCGGTGGTGTGGTGCCCTTTCCGACGAGGAGATGAAGACCGGAGATTCCGCGAGGAGCTTGGGATGGAAGCCGAAGACCAAAGGACACGGATCACTCGGTATAGACCTCTACCCTTTCTCTTATCTGCTAGTATTAGGTTAATGGTCCGATCCGGGTTTATAGTCTGCGGTAGCGCCGGTTTCTGTTTAAAGAAAAGTTTATGTTTCCGCATTTTTGGCCTCGTTCAGACGGCCGGGGCGCTGCCATGCACTTATAGATTACCCAGCCCCCACTAATGTAACTGCCATCACAATGCTGGTAATCAAGCATAGATCCTAAGGGCTCTACTGATATGCATAGGCGATATGTTAGAAGAAACATATGTACATATTGAAGTAGAAATAAACCAAGTAGCATACTACTATTTTGTGCAAGAATGTTATTACAACTGTGAATATCCCAAGCTTCCATTAAGTAATATACAAACTAGTATGATACAGTAATGGCCTCTAGGGCATATACACCAACATGTATATGTGTTAGCTATATCTCATATGCACAATGGAAATAAGAATCAAGTCTCAATGTCCCTAACCAATACAATATCACATATGTATAGGTGTAAGCATATAGGCATTGCAAGGTATATGTGTATGCCGTCTTTCTTATACACAATGGAATTAAGGATCATGTCTCAATGTCCCTATCCATATAATATGACACAACCCGAAGGTACGGAACGTGACTGGCACTTAGATTACGAGACGTCTAAAGGCGTAACGTAACCTAAGTCAGCCAAAGCCCAGAAAATCTAAACCATAAACAATAAGAGTGAAGGAAAAACCTTTTATGAACACGATTTTAAACCGATTAAGTTATATTAATCCTTTTCTAAAACATCAAAAAATTTCGAAAATTTCGGCAGAGTCTCCTTTGTAAATACTAGCCCCCAAAATAGGTACAACAAGAGATATAAACCTGTAATGATATAATGGCATCTCCAAGCGGGAGGTAGCTCTTCGCCCAAGGCGGACCGCAACCATATGCAATATGTATATGATATCAAGCAAATAAGCAGAATGAAGCACAAAAATAAAGAAAAACACAACGTCGGCTCAAGTGAGCTCGACCCTAGAGAAACCACATATACACAAATCTCTCAATCTCATCACTAGGTCGCATATACAAATAAGAAGTGGTAGATGGAGAATACTAGATACAATAATAGCACAAAAGAGACAAAAGTGTCCTGGTAACCCACCTACGAGCAATGTCATAAGTCTGAGCAAAAGAAGCCAATGAAAAGATACACCCGCCGTTGCAAAGCTGACGGGTCCGACCTGCAACACACTGTGGCACAACGGGGATGAGTTGCCAGCTCGTGAGTAGCAAGTAACATCTAATAAGGCTATCGCAAGAATGCACGCAATGCGTCGCAATCTGCATATCTAAGTATAATACGATGCTACTAATATGTATGCACATGGATGCAAAATCAATGCGAAATCTTTAAGTGTTTAAATACGATGATCTTTGCATTCTTAACTTTTAAAAAAAATATCTGTACAATAGCCAAGGTACCATCAATGAAATCATCCAAAAACCGTGTCAAGTATCGACACCAAATATCGAAATATATCTGTCTCAATGTCTCACTATATCAACGTCTCAATACCTTGGGCTCCGTCAGTCCGGATCAGCCCATATCATCAATCTCACGACAACGGTCGGTATCCTCAGGATATCCGCCGCGCCAGACATCACCGGTAGGTAGTTTTCCCATGCCAGGCTCATCGTCTACAGCTCGATCTTCTTGCCTCGGGGTACCATACCGGGCCCACCATGTACCCGAGACTGTTCATCCACTCCTCGAATCGGGTCTCGAAATTCTACAGAAAACATGAAAACTCATGGTGGACGACACATACATCATGAGAAAACTGCAACTTTATTTTAAAAATGATGATAATAAGTTTTTGTTAAATTCTTGCGGTTTTCCCTAAAATCCAGAAATCTCATAAATACTGAAATCCTTAAGAAAATCATAATACCCAACATGTTGTATATGATAAATGCTTATGATATCAAAGGTATGCAATGTGATTTGTAGCTAGAAACCTATATAAGCATGATGATGATGTGAGATATATACATGCCATGCAATTCAATGTATCATGTATAATGCAAGTGATTGATACATAACTAAGCAGGTTCTACAGTGCTTGTGGCATGGCAATTACCAAAGGCGTATGTGTTCACATGAATAGTGCGCGTACAATATGAGCCAATGGTAATGGTGTAAGTGTCCTAAGAGGTGATATCCCACGTGTGTATATAGATAACCAGAAAGCTATGCATATGAATGAGATGGTTAACTAAATAACTATGCATATACTTTGCAAGTAATGAAGTGATCCTCATGCCATCCAGACGATTTCCCCATAGATGTATACATCTACTCACCCGGTCGCCTCGCTAATCTGATCCAACCACCGCTTTTCCTTTGCGCGCCGCATCCGATGTTTTCGCAACCGATCCTAAAATTGCATAAAACACAACATAAGATTACACCTCATGAAACGACGCAAGACACAATATGAAAAGATTGACGCTCATAAGTTAGGCACAACGTGCACTCGGTGCGCGGAAAACACACGAAAACCACTAAAACCTTAACTAAAATCGTCGTTTCGGGGCAACCGTCAAAACTAAAACCCGATCAAACCAAACTTCGCATTCGCACACCCTAAATGTCGTAGGAGATGCCAATAATATCATCAAGATATCACAATTAATTCACTTCCTAATTTTATGAAAAACCTAGTAAGCATTCACATATCAATTTCGATGCAAACATCGCGAATTAACGATATACCGATCACAAACTAACACAAACATCCAATTCAAACTACTAGATGGCCACAACAAAAATTTTAACCCAATTACAATGCTTCAAACCCTAATTAAAATTTCAAACCTTTTCTAGAATTTCCTAAACAAGAAATTATAACCAATTTCACACTTTAAATTTCTATTTTAGCATATTCAACTACAATTTAACAACTAGATTAGAATTATACCTTACAAGTTGTGAACCCTAGCATGCACTAGCCACCAAGACACCTCCTTTCTCCATGTTTTAAACAAATTAGGGTTTGAGAAGAGGTAGGATAGGGATTTGGTTTGAATTTTGTGAAGAAATTATGAATTTTTCTTGAATTTTGATGGAATTTGAAGCAAGATGAAATGGGGAAAAGAAAAGGGAGCTGCTGCTGTGGCTTGGCCTGGGGAGGGGAGTGGAGGAGAGTGAGGGAAATGTGTGGAAAGTTCTAAGAAAAAAAGTCTCTCTCAAATGCATTTAATGCTTTCACATCAATTTTCTAATTAAAATTCCTATTTAAATCATTTAAACCATGGAAATTACAAGTCTTGGAATGTCTTGCCAACATTTTTGTTACTACTAATTTTTAGTTTATAATGGTTCTTAAGTGTGTAATTTACCCATTTAAATTTGTATTTATCACTAATTTAATGTATATTTAAAAGTTTAAAATAATATTAAAAATTAATTAATTAAGGAGATTTTTTTAAATGACAAGAAATTTTTAAGTGACAATTTATTAACCAATTTCTAGCAATTTCTTGTCTAATTTTGTGTAATTAGGCCTATATTGAAAAATAATTATTTTGACATTTACGGAAAATTCTGATTATTTTACCGATTATCGAAAAACTACCTAAACGATATTCAAAGTGTTACAATCTTACCCCCTTAATAAATTAGGTCCCCGAATTTAAAATTTAACTACGCGTAGCTTCAACAAGATAGGGATATTTCTTCATCATCTCGTCCTCGGTCTCCCAGGTGACCTCCTCGCTGTTCGGGCCACGCCAAAGAACCTTGACGGACGGTATAACCTTCGACCTCAATTGCTTCACCTGCCGATCCAAAATGACCACCGGCTGCTCGGTGAATGAAAGATCGCGCTCTAGCTGGATCATCTGGTGCTGAATCGCATGGGAAGGGTCATGAAGGCACTTGCGGAGCATCGAAACATGAAACACGGGGTGAACATCTGGGAAGCTGGGCGGAAGAGCCAACTGATAAGCCACCGAACCAACACGCTCTAGGATCTCGAAGGGACCAACATATCTAGGACTAAGCTTTCCTTTCCGCCCAAATCTCATCACACCCTTCATCGGAGAGACCCTCAGGGAAACATGATCGCCAACAGCGAACTCGAGTCGGCGACGGCGTCTGTCAGCATATGATTTCTGCTTACTCTGTGCCGCTCTCATCCTGTCCCGAATCAGCTGTATCATTTCGGTCGTCTCCTGTACGATCTGCGGCTCCAAAATACTGCTCTCGCTGAGCTCTGTCCAACATACAGGCGATCGACATCTCCTCCCATATAAAGCTTTGAAAGGTGCCATCTGAATCGTCTCCTGGAAGCTATTATTGTAGGAGAACTCGATCAAGGGAAAATGACGATCCCAGCTACCACCGAAATCTAAAACACAAGCTCTGAGCATGTCCTCAAGAGTCTGAATAGTACGCTCTGACTGACCGTCAATCTGCAGATGAAAAGCTTTGCTAAAACTCAATCGGGTGCCCAAAGCCTCCTGAAGTTTCTGCCATAGTCGGCTGGTAAACTGGGTGCCCCGATTGGACACGATCCAAGTCGGGACGCCATGCAGTCGTACGATCTCATTAATATAAACCTGGGCGTATTAAGCAAATCCAAAAGTGGTCTTCACTGGCAGAAAGTGAATCGCTTGCGTCAGTCGATCTACAATCACCCAAATAGAGTCATACCCTCGACTGGTCCTGGATAGACCCACAATGAAGTACATGGAGACCTGTTCCCACTTCCACTCAGGAATGGGCAAAGGTTGTAACTCGCCGGCTGGCCTCTGGTGCTCGGCCTTAACTTGCTGACAAATCAGGCATCTCAATACGAAGTCTGTAACATCCTTCTTCATCCCGTCCCACCAATAAACCTCTCTCAAATCACGGTACATCTTGGTGGAACCTGGATGCACACTGTACACTGATCTATGTGCCTCCTCAAGAATATCACGCCTCAGTCCCTCAGAATCTGGTATGCACAGTCGAGTCCCAAATCGAAGTATCCCCTGATCATCAATCCCGAACTCAGAAACTCTGCCCTGCCGAATCTGCTCGATAATCTCTAAAATACGGGTATCGCCGGACTGCGCCTCGCGGATACGGTCAAGTAACTGTGGGCGTGCTCTAAAATGGGCTAGCTGTCCCCCTGTAGGAGTAAACTCGAACTGCACTCTGCTGTCACATAGAACCTACCAATCCACCGTCGACTGCATCTGTACTGCGCTCAAACAAGATAGGCTACCTCTGGGTCTCCTACTCAAAGCATCTGCCACCACATTCGCCTTGCCCGGATGGTATAGAATCTCGCAGTCGTGGTCTTTTACCAACTCCATCCAATGGCACTGTCTCAGATTCAGATCTCGCTGCTGAAAGATATACTTCAAGCTCTTGTGGTCAGTGAATATCTGGCACGACTCGCCGTATAGGTAATGTCTCCAGATCTTAAGTGCAAATACCACTGCAGCCATCTCTAAATCATGAGTGGGGTAGTTCTGTTCGTGTTTCCTCAACTGCCGAAAAGCATACACGTTAACTCTATCGTGCTGCATCAATACACAGCCCAGCCCCACTCGAGAAGCATCACAATATACCATGAAACCGCCTGATCCTGAAGGCAATGATAACACTGGTGCAATAGTCAAACGAGTCTTCAACTGCTGGAAGCTATCCTCACATGCCTTGGTCCAATTAAAAGGAACCCCCTTCCGGGTCAACCCGGTCAATGGTGCAGCAATACGGGAGAAATCCTGAACAAAACGTCGATAATAGCCGGCCAGACCTAAAAAGCTGCGAACCTCTATAACTGATACCGGTCTGGGCCAACGCTGAACTGCCTCGATCTTCTTTGGGTCTACACAAATACCATCTCTCGTCACCACATGACCTAAGAAGTCGACACTGTTTAGCCAGAATGCACACTTGGAAAATTTGGCGAACAATTGATGCTCCCTCAAAGTCTGCAATGTGATACGCAAGTGCTGCTCGTGCTCCTCCCGGCTCCGAGAATAAACCAAGATGTCGTCAATGAACACAATGATGAACTGATCAAGATACGGCCTGAATACACTGTTCATCAAGTCCATAAATGCTGCCGGGGCATTGGTGAGCCCGAACGACATTACCAAGAACTCATAATGACCATAACGTGTATGGAAAGTGGTCTTCAGAATATCCTCCTTCCGAACCCGCAACTGGTGATAACCTGACCGTAAATTAACCTTCGAGAAATACCCTGCACCCTAGAGCTGATCAAATAAGTCATCAATGCGGGGTAGGGGATATCTGTTCCATACAGTAACCCGGTTCAGCTGACGATAATCAATGCATAAGCGCATACTGCCGTCCTTCTTCTTAACGAAAAGGATGGGAGCACCCCAAGGTGACACACTCGGTCGGATAAGCCCCTTATCCAGCAAGTCCTGTAACTGATCCTTCAGCTCTCTAAGCTCCGCCAGGGCCATCCGATAAGGCGGTATAGAGATAGGCCCCGTGCCGGCGATCAAGTCAATGCAGAACTCAATCTCGCGCTCTGGTGGCAGACCAGGCAGCTCGTCAGGGAATACATCAGGAAACTCTCTCAGAACAGGGACCTGGTCCAATGGAACCTCTGTTGCGCTCGTATCACAAACATAGGCTAAGAATCCCTAACACCCTTTCCGTAAGAGCTGACCAGCGCGAAGAGAAGAAATCAAGCTGGGAAGGGCAGCGCTACGATCTCCGATAATAATAAGAACCGGCTCACCAGGAAAACTGAATCTGACCGCCTTCTCACGGCAGTCCACAGATGCATAACAGGTGGCTAGCCAGTCCAGACCAAGAAGAACGTCGAAGTCTAGCATATCGAGGAGAATCAAATCAACTGAAGAATCTCTCTCTCCGATACGAACGGGACACGATCGGTACACAAAACGAGCAACAAACGACTCGTCTACCGGAGTAATAACGACAAGCGGCTGATCTAACGAAGAAGACTCTCGGCCCAACCTCGGTGCAAAGTATGTGGATACATAAGAGTGTGTGGAGCCTGGATCAAATAATACTCGTGCATCAAAAGAACATACTGGCAGAGTAGCTGTCACAACGGCATTGGATGCCTGTGCATCCTGAGGAGTCAACGCGAACACTCGGGCCTGTCCACCACTAATAACTGGCTGTCCTCTGCCTCTACCTCTGCCTCTGCCTCTTCCTCTGTCGCCTCGTCCTCTCTGAACCGGACCGCCACGCCCACGACCTCTAGGAGCATTTGCCTGGCGTGGAGCCTCATCAGGGGTAGGAAGTAGAGCTCTCTAAGGAGGTGGTGAAGGTAGTAAGGTCACATGTGGCACTGTCGCCACGCCCTGGCGCTCCATGGTATAGTCTCTGATACGATGGTACTGACTCCCGCACCGAAAACATCCTGGCGACGACTGCTGGGTCTGTGGATATGAACCAAATAACTGACCCCGTCTCAATCCTCTGCCACCACCATCTCCCGGAAAGAACCTGTCACGGTGTCTAACCATCTGCCGCTGGGCTGGCATATCAGTACGAATCCTCTTCGGCCCAGAAACGGCCGGAGTCTCAGAAATGCGCTCCTCCAAAAGTAATGTTGCATCCATCGCGGCTGCGTATGTGTCAAAGTGCTGGGTGCCGATGGCAAGGAATAGTTGTGTATCAAATCCTCACACAAACCTCTTTATCCTTTTCTCTTCCGTGTCTACTAGGTACGGAGCATAATGGGACAACTGAGTAAACTGTATATCATACTCGGACACTGTCATCTCAGGAGTCTTGCGCAAAGACTCAAAACTACGGGCTCGAGCATCTCGGACACTCTCCGGAAGAAAACGGGCAAGAAATGCAGCGGGGAACTCATCCCAAGTGATAGAAAGTAGACCTGCAGCTCGGCCTCTCTCTACTGAATCGTACCACGTCTGGGCAAGGCCCTCCAAACGAAAACTCGTGAACTCTACCCATCTATCATCAGAACACCTCAACGAACGACAAATCCTAGCCATCCTATCAAGAAATGCTTGTGGGTCCTCTATCGCATCCGTGCCGGTAAAAGCTGGAGGTCTCAGCCTCATAAACTCCTGTAGTGAAACGGGGATAGTCGCAGTACTAGCAGGAGTAACCATCTGGGCAGCAGGTACAATCGTAGTCTGTGCGGTGGAAGGAACGTCCTCGGACCTCTGAGCTCGACTGGACTCAACTAAAGATCCCATCATCTATCGCAACTTCTGCATACCGGCCTCTAATCAGGCAATACAGTCGGGAGAAGGCGGATCAATCTGACCCTGAGGGGTAGGCATATCATCCCGCTGGATCCTCGCCTCAGACGAGCCCGCTCGAAGCTCATCCCTAGCGGCAGCCCGCTGAGCTCTCGTAGTCTTTGGCGGCATCGAAGCAGGAATAAGAAACAGGAGCGATAAGAACATTGCAATTGAATCAAGGAATGCATGGAATCAAGAGGGGTAATACAAGCAATTATGTCCTAAGGTCACTTAGGCGGAGTACCGTATCGCAAGTATGCCGCGGAACATACAC
The DNA here is from genome assembly GCA_030015575.1 of Agapanthus africanus. NCBI lineage: Eukaryota > Viridiplantae > Streptophyta > Magnoliopsida > Asparagales > Amaryllidaceae > Agapanthus > Agapanthus africanus. Next base: position 504,985,984 of record CM057337.1, read on the forward strand.
ACGCTACGCCACTCTGCTAAAGTCATCTACTCCATCTACCAAGGGCCGTCCTACACTCAGAAAGGTAAAACCTATGCTCTGATACCAATTTTGTCACGACCCGAAGGTACGGAACGTGACTGGCACTTAGATTACGAGATGTCTAAAGGCGTAACATAACCTAAGTCAGCCAAAGCCCAGAAAATCTAAACCATAAACAATAAGGGTGAAGGAAAAACCTTTTATGAAAACGATTTTAAACCAATTAAGTTATATTAATCCCTTTTTAAAACATCAAAATTTTCCGAAAATTTCGGCAGAGTCTCCATTGTAAAAACTAGCCCCCAAAATGGGTACAACAAGATATATAAACCTGTAATGATATAATGGCATTCCCAAGCGGGAGCTAGCTCTTCGCCCAAGGCGGATCACAACCACACGCAATATGTATATGATATCAAGCAAATAAGCAGAATGAAGCACAAAAATAAAGAAAAACGCAACGTCGGCTCGAGTGAGCTCGACCCCAGAGAAACCACATATGCACAAATCTCTCAGTCTCATCACAAGGTCGCATATACAAATAAGAAGTGGTAGATGGAGAATACTAGATACAATGATAGCATAAAAGAGACAAAAGTGTCCTCGCAACCCACCTACGAGCAATGTCGCGAGTCTAAGCAAAAGAAGCCAATGAAAAGATACGCCCGCTGCTGCAAAGCTGACGGGTCCGACCTGCAAGACACTGTGGCACAACGGGGGTGAGTTGCCAGATCGTGAGTAGCAAGTAACATCTAATAAGGCTATCGCAAGAATGCATGCAATACGTCGCAATCTGCATATCTAAGTATAATATGATGCTACTAACATGTATGCACATGGATGCAAAATCATTGCGAAATCTTTAAGTGTTTAAATACGATGATTTTTGCATTCTTAACTTAAAAAAAATATCTGTACAATAGCCAAGGTACCATCAATGAAATCATCCGAAAACCGTGTCAAGCATCAACACCAAATATGGAAATATATCTGTCTCAATGTCTCACTATATCAATGTCTCAATACCTCGGGCTCCGTCCGTCTGGATCGGCCCATATCATCAATCTCACAACAACGGTCGGTATCCTCCGGATATCTGCCGCGCCACACATCACCGGTAGGTAGTCTTCCCCTGCCAGGCTCATCGTCTACAACTCGATCTTCTTGCCCCGAGGTACCATACTGGGCCCACCATGTACCCGAGACGGTTCATCCACTCCTCGAATCGGGTCTCGAAATCCAACAGAATATATGAAAACTCATGGTGGACGACACATACATCACGAGAAAAGCTCAACTTTATTTTAAAAACTGATGAGAATAAGTTTTCGTTAATTCTTGCGGCTTTCCCCAAAATCCAGAAATCTCATCACTACTGAAATTCTCAAGAAAATCATAATACCCAACATGTTGTATATGATAAAAGCTTATGATATCAAAGGTATGCAATGTGATTTGTGGCTAGAAACCTATATAAGCATGATGATGATGTGAGGTATATACATGCTATGCAATTCAATGTATCATGTATGATGCAAGTGATTTATACAGAACTAAGCAGGTTCAACAGTGCTCGTGGCATGGCAATTACCAAAGACGTGTGTGTTCACATGAATAGTGCGCGTGCAACATGAGCCAATGGTAATGGTGTAAGTGTCCTAAGAGGTGATATCCCACGTGTGTATATAGATAACCAGAAAGCTATGCATATGAATGAGATGGTTAACTAAATAACTATGCGTATTGTTTGCAACTAATAAAGTGATCCTAAGTTTGGGACGCCTCGCGCCATCTAGACGATTTCCGCATAGATATATACATCTACTCACCCGGTCACCTCGCTAATCTGATCCAACCACCGCTTTTCCTTTGCGCGCCGCGTCCGATATTTCCGCAACCGATCCTAAAATTGCATAACACACAACATAAGATTACACCTCATGAAACGACGCAAGTCACAATATGAAAAGATCGACGCTCACAAGTTAGGCACAACGTGCACTCGGTGTGCGGAAAACACACGAAAACCACTAAAACCATAACTAAAATCATCGTTTCGGGGCAACCGTCAAAACTAAAACCCGATTAAACCAAACTCCGCATTCGCACACCCTAAATGTCGTGGGAGATGCCAATAATATCGTCAAAATATTGCAATTAATTTACTTCCTAATTTTATGCAAAAGCTAGTAAGCATTCACATATCAATTTCGATGCAAACATCGCGAATTAACGATATAGCGATCACAAACTAGCACAAACATCCAATTCAAACTACTAGATGGCCACAACTTAAATTTTAACCCAATTACAATGCTTCAAACCCTAATTAAAATTTCAAACCATTTCTAGAATTTCCTAAACAAGAAATTATAACCAATTTCACACTTTAAATTTCTATTTTAGCATATTCAACTATAATTTAACAACTAGATTTGAATTATACCTTACAAGTTGTGAACCCTAGCATGCACTAGCCTCCAAGACACCTCCTTTCTCCATGTTTTAAACAAATTAGGGTTTGAGAAGAGGTAGGATAGGGATTTGGTTTGAATTTTGTGAAGAAATTGTGAATTTTTCTTGAATTTTGATGGAATTTGTAGCAAGATGAAATGGGGAAAAGAAAGGGGAGCTGCTGCTTTGGCTCGGCCTGGGGAAGGGAGTGGGGGAGAGTGAGGGAAATGTGTGGAAAGTTCTAAGAAAAAAAGTCTCTCTCAAATGCATTTAATGCATTCACATCAATTTTCTAATTAAAATTCCTTTTTAAATCATTTTAAACCATGGAAATTACAAGTGTTGGAAAGTCTTGCCAACATTTTTGTTACTACTAATTTTTAGTTTAATGCATTTAATGGTTCTTAAGTGTGTAATTTATGTTGGATATAGTGCCCTCAAAGTCAATTATTGGATCGCAGGCACGTGAATGCAATGATTGAGGGAGGACCTATGCCGGCAGGACAGTCTTACTCAAGATGATAGTATGCTATCTGGTTTATCTGTATCATCGTGTACATGCTTTAGGTGACCTTATAGATCACTATTGCACGTTGATAGAACCCTTAGGATTCTTGCTTGATTACCAGCAGTATGATGGCGATTATATACGTGAGTGTTGGGTAGTCTATAAGGACATCCTTAAATTGGTCCCTAGTCGTGGGAGTTTCGAGACAGGGCATCGATACTCCAGAGTAGACTAGTGTATACAGTTGAGACCCCGACGAGGGGTGGTGGCCGGTCTCATAAGCCATTGGTGTCAGTTGGATCACCTAAGACGTATACAGGTGCTCATTGGGTTATGAGTACACCGGACAGGATTCACCGGGAACATGCTAGTTGGTACTATACCTGACGTTAGATAGCAGTTCCCTGGTGACATGTGTACAGGTTAGTTCATCGACCTAAGATCGTCATTTGTCTCGTGTGACTTCCCACTGTGCTTTGATTACTACCCTACCATGGCTCAAAGGAGTCATGCAAACAGGTTTTAGTTCGGTACAGTCCCGAGCCACATGGAGACAGTGAGCGGATCGGCAGGGGTTTCGTCTCTCCTGGTATTGGGGGTGAGATCGCGCTGTGTCTAGGAGAGCCATTACACGAAGTCCTTGGCCAAGGCACGAGATTTACTGGTTGGTATTCCAGTAGTATCTCAGGGTGTTCTGGGCTACACTCCGACACGACTTGTACCGCTTTTGGGGGTCTGACTTTTACGAACCCCCTAGGCCCTACATGCGATGCTCATAGACGAACGGACCGGACTGTACGGATATTGTCACTGACAGGCTCGGTAGGTTGTCAGGATGAGTTCGCTCATCGACCTCCCTTTCGGTCAATACCTGGTGGCCCGTTACGTACAGCTAGTACCACTGACGTGTTAGTGGTTAAATCCACAGCCAGTGTATTGACGAGTCTTTAGAGTCCCCCACAGACAGTTTCTAAAGTTTCGGGCGAAACGTTGTAGAGGCCGTATGGTATTATGGAAGGGTTCGATCATATACGTGCAGTAGTGCACGGATCATGATCGGACGGATCATACTAGTGGGCTTTGGTTTAAGCCGGATCCTAGTATTAGATTTGTTGGATTACTTTAGTCTCATCGCATTCACATTCAGTCGGAATGCGGATGCAGCTATGTATATACAGGTGAGGGGTATCCTTGTGATCCGTTACAAGTTTACTTTAGATATTGCCGTATCTTTTTGTTGGACTAAACATTTGGGTTAATGTTTATTTTGGTGGAAATTATGAGCTTAGTTCATGATGAGGTGCATTTAATGTGACAAGGACATATTTAGTGACTCATGGTCTCTTTATTTGTGCTAATGTCACATTAGGATTTGTTCATTGTGTTGAATTGATGGATGGAGAGAGAGGGGGAAGCCATAGGCTTGGGGTTTGCTCTTGTATTATTATTCTTGCTCTCTTTTTATCCACACAACACACAAGAAAAAAAAAAACCTCTTCTTCTTCTTCTTCCTCTAGCTCATCATTTCCACCAATGGCATCATCTTCAACCTCCATCCATACACTCTCATGTGTTGAGAATCAATGGATGCTTGAGACAAAGTTATCACATACATTCTCTACATCGCCTTGGACACGTCGGCTAGCAAACTTCGTGTCCGAGTTGCTTCGGATGAAGCGGGAGCCCGTAAAAAGACTCATTGATGTTGTGCCCATCCGACGAGGAAACCGGAGATCGGAGATGCCACGAGGAGCTAGGGATGGTGGCTAAAGACCGAAGGACACGGATCGATCGGTATAGACATTCTAACCCTTCTCTAGTTAGCTAGTTATAGGTTAATGGTTCGTTCCGGGAGAAAGTATACGTTAGCGTCGGTTTCCTAAAAAGTTTTTGTTTCCGCATTTTGGCCTCGGATCGCCGGCCGGGGCGCTACTGTAGACTTACGTGGTATCAGAGCCAGGCTATTAACGTTTACTAGCTTGTTCTAACTTGTTTAAAACATCGATCGGCCGAATTTTCCAAAACCGCGATTCCATTTTAGCAGTTTCTGCCGAATTTTAAAAGTCGTCGAAAAATTATTTTCAGTATGTCAGAAAATCATGCAGGCGTTTTTAAGACACTGGAAGAAATTTGGAAGCACGATCCTACCATGAGACCGTGGAACCGCGGCGAAACTGGCATGTTTGCCGCCGTTGCGCGGTGGAATGGTGGGAACAATGCACCATTTTTCTTCCTGGGGTTTTTCACATGGAATTGTGGTTTCTGGATATTTTTGTTTGGACCCAAATTTTGTTTGCGTACTGGGATTTGTACTTGGGGCCCACTTCGGGAAATTTTGTCGATCGAAAATTTTAAATAAGTTAGTTCACAGTGCTTACATTATATCTGTGACCGTGAATGTCATTCGAGCGGTAAATCTTATCTAATTGCTATAGTCCTTTTAGACGGATTTGCGAACGTGACATTCACGTTGATGTTCTGTGTTGTGCTGTGATGTTGCGGATTTGTCGTGGTGGATAGCCTGGAGCAATGGTAGTACATTTTAGTTTCATTTATACATTTGATATTGCGGGGCGAGCGTCCGACATGTAGACTGCCGTCACTGCCTGTTTGTATATTATTCTTTTGGGGCACGGCCGGGTTGAGGTCGATGTACCCGTTGTACATATTTTATTTTCTGTACTAGGATTACCCCGCGGTGGGGTGCACGGATAGCCGGGTTCTAGAGGGCAACGGGCCCGCATCTCATGGCTTTGAGACGGACGGGGCTTCACTCTAGAATTGGCGGGCTATTCGCCGCCCTCGTAGGGGGTATAGGTTGACCCAAGGAAGGGTGCTCAAGTTACCGGATTCCGTGAAGTGCTGGGTGGTCCATTCACTTTGTTGTAGGGGGCTGCCTCGCTTCAGGTTTTGGCGGGTAACTTGCCGCGCCCGTAGGGGTCTAGGATTTCATTGCACAGGCTATCCACACGACTAGGGGAACGTCGGGTTTCAGTAGCGGCTCTATGAAACCCGGGGATCCCAGATTATCTGTATTGTTTTGTGATGCTTATTACATTTCTGTGATGTTGCATTTTTATCACGACTTGAGCGATTATTATATATTGATATATATACCAGTAGATGTTGTATATGTTTTACACCCACGCTAGTCCAATCCCCGCTCTGTCGTTAGTTAAGTAACCTAACTGGTGATGACGGGACCCAGTGGCGAATGCGGATGGCATATACATACATCATATTTTCGTTCTTTTGTGGTGTGATTAATTGATGGGACTGCATTGATTCGGATCAATGCAAGCTAAACAAACCTATTCGATGTTGTTGGAACAATTTTCAAAAAGGCTGTTATTGCAAGGACGTTCTCTTTTGTTTTTCACAGTGGTATTCAGCTATGAATATCTAGCACCTCATTCTACAAGGCAAGGGCCGAGATCCCTTCATCGGGAGTGACCCCTTAGATAGAAGTTTGCGTCAGGGTAATAACTTCACTATAGTCGATTACCTTTTGCTTTGCATCGCGGTATTCAGTTGGAATATCCTGCACCTCATTCTACGGGGAAATAGCCGAGATCCCTTCCCCGGGAGTGACCTCTTTAGCAAAGGTTTTCGCCACTATATTTTTGTAAAAAGCTATCAGGTTCCTTCAACGATATCAAGTTCATTACGTTAAAGGTTTTTCGTCAGAAACCAGCCGTAGCCCTCCGTCATTTCTTACGAGTATTATTTAGTATTCGTGTTGCGTTTGTTGACCTAGTCAAGATGTAGTGTTCGGTAGCTAAGTGGTGCTTGTTTGTTGCATAAATGGGATTGGTTAGGACAGTCGTGCGGCCTTGTTGACCTAGTCAAGGGCACGTAGGGAGGGGTTAATGCATTCAAGAATAATGACGGGTTGAACTTGACTAGAGGTTTATGGTTTGTTGACCTAGTCAAGGTCATAAGCGCTTGGGGTAAAAATCACATCGGGAGTTTCTAAAGAAACTGAAACTTGCCAGGCATGCGCATACCTTCTGGAGTGTGGTGACTTGAGTGGATTCCATCAAGTTATCATGCGATGATAGTTGGATCCCGATTCTTACTGATGAGTTGGTTTACTCCTTGGGTGATCCCAACTAATTCTTATTTCAGGTTTGGAGGAGAATTTGAGGATACAGTGGGAGGTTTCCTGATTAGATAAATTTGTAACCATTCTGATCTAGTTTAGAGTGCACGCAGAGTGTTTCCTTTCTCTCTCTTTGGCAGCGACCATGGCCCGACCCTAGACTATGACTCAGTGGCCAAATTAACCAAACCTTGTTAAAAACACTGGCTTTTGGATTGTCAGAGTTGCATACCTCATTGCCACTCCTACTTTTACCCTTTTTCTCCGGAACATTTCATGTCACTACTAACGTCCACTTCCATTGGATAAAACCATCGTATGGTTATATACGAACTCGAAGGAACTTGTTCCAGATTCGAGGATTGTTTCCGGTTCTAGAGAAAATGAATAGGACTATTCAGTTGTCTTTTCCTTTTACCTTCTCTCAGGTTGCGAGTATTCCTTGGATTAGGACAGTACACCTATTATGCTTATTGGATAGTCTTCTTCCAAACCATAGGCTGGTGCCGAAAGGTAGGAAAGGAAGAAAACCAATCAGCCTAAGTGAGATGTACAAAAGGTAATAAGTAAAGAAAAAATAAAGGGATTAGAAAGAGGGCAAAGTAAATTACGACTGCTATTCACGACCAAACCAAGTATTTCATCGCCACTCCTACTTCACCTTTGTATTTCTCCAGAGCACTCCGTATCACTACGAAGATCCACAGTTATTGGATATTCCATCGTATAGTTATATACGAACTCAAAGGAACTTGTTCCAGTTCGGGGATGGATTCTGGTTCAGGAGAAATAGGAATAAGGTTTATTCAGTTGTCTTTTATCTTTACTTTCTCTCGCGTTGCGAGTGCTCCTAGGATTAGGAGAGTACACCTATTACGCTTATTGAATAGTCTTCTTCCAAACCATAGGCTGGTGCCAAACGGTAGGGAAGGAAGAAAACCATTTAGCCTAAGGGGGTGTACAGAAGGTAATGACTAAAGACATATAAAGGGATTTGGAGAGATGGTAAAGAAATATACGGTTACAGTTGTGAATCTGATAATGGAAGAGGCATTACTAGAAATACCCGGATAGCCCTTCGAAACATTTACATGTTTCAGTTTCACTATGCGTTGTTAAAAGAAAACCGATTTCCCAATTAGCCCTTACTCCAGGGTATGTATTTACTAGGTATGATTCTCACATCTGTATAGTTTTGCAGATGATGAGTGGGAGTAAGTTATTGGGAATTAGGTGATCATCCTCATTATATCGGGATTCGTTGTAATTGGTGATATTTGAGAAAATCGCCTGGGTTTTTGTCGGATGGCAAATATTTGGTTTTGAATATTCGTTGTTATGCACCAATTTCAAACTGATATATCTGTACGTTTATTTTTATAAAGTGAGATATAACTTTTTGAAATTATGTCCATGACATTTACCTATATCCGTTGATGGCTAGGTAAGGAGCATTAAACAACGGTGTAATTCTTCTTAACCATAAGTATAGTTTTCAACCTACGACACACAGGGAATGAGTTATTAGACTCAGAGAACTTATACAGAGTATTGTATGTTGTTCAGCGTCCATTAGGACAGAGGGGTTGGTACTCGTACTATATTCTGTTTACTTATGACTTCTCTAGTTCTTAGATATGTGTTTCGTAGAAATACAAGATCCAAGTTTTGAGAAGTTATAGGTATAAGAATAAAGTAGAGAACCAGGTGTTGCAAGTATCAGTATTCTTCAAGATGATCGAAGATGTAGATACTTGTATCCGGTATTCAGTTGATAGTAATGGTTTTTGAGAACTTGCTTCTCTTTCAGGTTACTCATATCTGGATGTATTCCTAAGTTGAGTAACGCTGATCGGTCTCTCTCCATTTAGTTGAAATGCACTGAAGACAGCTGCATGATTTGAATCTGGTTCCAATTAAATCAGTGCCTCTGTTTCTATATTGGATATAGAATAGTTCATATCTTAACAATGTTAAGGTACGGGGAGTTGTCCGGCTTATGCTTAAAACCAGACTCTGGATAACTCAAGGCGCGTTTCTGTAATGGTTGTTTGTTGGTTAACCCGGGCTATGACGAGGGTTGACTTTCTACCATCTGGAAGATCAATAGTGATATTGTTCTTGACTCGCCACAGTTTTAATAAAAATGGATTTTTTTCAGAAAACGGTAGTGGGAGTATGGTAGAACTGGAAGTGATTCCAAAACCGCAAACGATTACTGAAAATTTGATAAGAACCTAAAGATTCAATCTGGTTTGACATTCGATTGGCCACTCCGCAGATAAGGTGGGTAACCTCAGGCACTCGAGAGGTACTCCGGTAGCCTCAAGGACGGTGACAGGGAGGTTCTTGTTTACCCAGACTTGCCATTACTGCTGTTCCAGACTATGAGACCCGGCAGGAGGATGAGTATAGCGTCGCTCTGAACTGGTTTTAGAAGTGCACGTGTATATGATTCTGCCAGAGGGTTGTCGTAGTCAGTGGGAGCAGCGGAAGCATAGTGGACAAGTAGCTTATGTCTATTTATAGACTAAAGCGGATATAGCGGAAATAGATCATCTATTTTTTGATGTGACAGTCATGGGTTTTGACTTCATCAGAATAGGGGATGGATCTGTTAAGAAGGTAGTAGGGTGTGTTGTCCTGGTATTTGGATGACATACACAGAGTAGGAAGTGAAATTCCTATACTACGATCGGTTATACTTTGGTTGTCACACAATGGTTTCTCCACATAGGATATAGATATAATATCAGACATTCTGGTTACTAGATCTATGGTTTTAGATCTAGATTTGGGTAGTTTCCCAATCAGGGTACTTAGACAGCATTCTACATGTGTTTTAGAATGACGACTCCTGGCACGGTAGTATACCTGCAGGTGATGGAGTCACCCTCTTTAAAGGTGTCTTACAGACTAAAGGGGAGAGGGATGTGTAAGTCCACGGTGGCGCCCCGGCCGTCTAACAGAAGCCAAATGCGGAACAAAAACTTTTTACAAACTGGCGCTATCGTGTACCGTAACCCGGATATGCCATTAAAGCTAAACTAACAAATTACAAATGGGTAGAAACGTTATACCGAATGATCCGAGTCCTTCGGTCTTCAACCATCATCCCATGCTTGTTGCGGCTGCTCCGATCTCCTGAATCTCCAGTCTCGTCGTCCAGGTGGCACCACGTCGACGGATCTTTAAACGGGCTCCCGCCTCTGAATCGAGGCAACTCGGTCGTCAAGTTTGGTAAAAGAGACGACCAAGATGAAGTAGAGAATGAGTAGAACACTTTGTCTCGTTACGTCCAAGGCTATGGACGAACGGTTAATGAAATTGCCTTTTGGAATCGGGTGAAAAGAGAAACCAATCACATCTAATTTCTATGCATCAAAACTTTTATCTTTTCAAAGCAACAACCATGAACCTCCACCAAGGGGTGGCCGGCCACTTTATAGGAAGAAGGAGGTGAGGGTAGGAGCAAAGTGGTGACAATAAGAATGAAGCTTATCATGACACATAGTATGAACACAATTAAAGCAAGTGATGAATCATTAAGCTTAGTCATCAAGCATTAAATGAACAATTAATGCTAACAATGAATCATCAAGCCTTGTCACCATATCTAAAACCTTCTAGAACCATGACTCACCCTCATCAAGAAAAGATAAATCCGCATTTAACCGAATGTTAAATACGGCTGATAGAAAACTGGAAACTGGCAACTTCCAAAAGTGATCCTGAAACGAATTTCAGGATAACCCCGTATTAGTATAAACATACCCGCATTTGTATTACGACCGAATACAAATGCAACTGAGACAAAGTTATTATATCTACACAGTATAATACTCGGATCCGGCTTAAACCAAAGCCGACCAGTATTATCTGCCCGAAAAATGACACGTGCGAAAACGCACGTGCATTTTCCGAACCTTGCCATAAAACCATACGGCCTCTACAACGTTTCGCCCGAACTTGGGAAAGTGTCTGTGGGGGACTCTAATTACTCATCAACACACTGGCACTGGGTATAACCTCTAGCACGTCAGAGGTATAAGCTGTACGCAACGGTTTGCCTATGTATTGATTGGAAGGGAAGCTGACGAGCGAACTCATCTATAGACCCTACTGAGCCTGACAGTGACAATGTATATACAGTCCAGTCCGTTCGTCTAAAGAGTATCACATATCGAGTCTAGGGGGGTGGATAAAGTCAGACCCCTAATAACGCGATAATTCGTGTCGGTATGAAGCCCATCACCACCTGAGAAACTACCGATCCAAATCAGTAATTCTCCACTACCTTGGCCAAGGATTTCTAGTGATGGCCACCCGTGCACTGCGCGACATCAACCCCCAATACCGGGAGAGACGAACCCCCGACGATCCGCTCACTTGCCTCTAATGTGGCTCGGGACTGTACCCAACTAAAACCTGTTTGCACAACTCCTTTGAGCATGGTAGGGTAGTAATCTAAGCACAGTGGGAACTCACATGAGACAAATGACGATCTCAGGTCGATGAACTAACCTGTACACATGTTACCAGGGAATTGCTATCTGACGATATGTATAATACCAACTAACATGTTCCCGGCGAGTCCTGTCCGGTGTACTCATAACCTAATGAGCACCTGTATACATCTTAGGTGAACCAACTGACACCAGTGGCTTGTGAGACCGGCCACCGCCCCTCGTCGGGGTCTTGACTGTATACACTAGTCTACTCTGGAGTATCGATGCCCTGTCTCGAAACTCCCACGACTAGGGACACTTTTAAGGATGTGCTTATAGACCCCAGCTCCCACATATATGATCGCCATCATACTGCTGGTAGTCAAGCATGAATCCTATGGGCTCTATCATCATGCAATTGTGAACTAAAGCATATATACGATGATAAATACAAACCAGATAGCATACTATCATCTCGAGCAAGACTGTCATATCGGTATAGGTCCTACCTCAATCATTGCAATCACCAACCTGCGATCCAATAATTGACTTTGAGGGCACTATCTCCAACAATCTCCTGCTTGCACTCAAGGCTAATTATTGCGATATCGCATACTCACAGCCCGTGTGATATCGAACATCCAACTCCTCTACTAATCAGTTTCACAAAGCTAGTTTGTAAAACTCTTGTGTTCGAGAAATAGCCTCAGTGAGTGGATCCGCCCTGATGTTTCTTTCTATGTCTCTCTTAATCTCAAGTTCGCGGAGAAAACCATCTCCCGAAACGAGTAATACCTGTCTTAGAATATGTCTGAATATCTGATGGGACCTAGTTCATAAATGAACTCCAAATCCAGACTTCTTAGACTTTATTGATAACTGAACCTAATCAGTATCGCGCACCATGCCTCCCACGGTATCCTCTTGGACCACCTATCCATAATACTGTCCCTCATCATAGGGAAAACTATAACTCTGACAATCACTCTGTCATCCATGTCACCTTGGAAGCCTGGAATGATAACCGTCTCCCGAAGGAGGCTGCCGTCATCAAATCCGTAGAACATGCACCTTATGTTCTAATACTACTTCCTTGTGTTTCTTCAGGATTGGATTAATATAAACTTATCACATCAAGTGCAAAAACTACATCTGGTGTGGTACTTGACATCTCATGATTGACTCAATTGCCTAAGCAAGTGATTTGCCAATCATGCACATCCCTCTCTTCTTTAGTCTCTAAGACACCTTTAGAGAGGGTGACTCCATCACCTGCAGGTACACCACCATGCCAGGAGTCATCTATTCTAAAATACTATTAGAATACTGTCAAAATACCCACATTGGGAAACTACCCATATCTAGATCTAAAACTATAGATCTAGTAACCAGAATGTCTGTTATTATATCCATATCCTGTCTGGAGAAACAACTGTGTGACGACCACAGTACAACCGATCGTAGTATAGGAATTTTACTTCCTACTCTGTGTATGTCATCCAAATACCAGGACATCACACTCTACTACCTTCTTAACAGATCCATCCCCTATTCTGATGAAGTCAAAGTTATGACTGTCTCATCAAAATTAGATGATCTAATCTCCGCTATATTTGCTCAAGCCTATAAATAGACATAAGCTACTTGCCCACTACGCTTCCGCTGCTCCCACTGACTACGACAACCCTCTGGCAGAATCATATACACGTGCACTTCTAAAACCAGTTCAGAGCGACGCTATACTCATCCTCCTGCCGGGTTTCATAGTCTGGAACAACAGTAGTGTCAAGTCTGGGTAAACAAGAACCTCCATGTCACCGTCCTTGAGCCTACCGGAGTACTTCTCGGGTGTCTGAGGTTACCCACCATGTCTGCGGAGTGGCTATTGGAATGTCTAAGCTGATTGAATATATAGGTCCTATTAAATTTTCCGTAATCGTTTGCGGTTCTGGAATCACTTCCAGTTCTACCATACTCCCACTACTGTTTTCTAAAAAAATCCATTTTAATAAAACTGTGGCGAGTCAAGAACAATATCACTATTGATCTTCCAGATGGTAGAAATGTCAACCCTCGTCAAAGCCAGGGTCAACCCACAAACTGCCATTACAGAAACGTGCCTTGAGTTATCCAGTGTCTGGTTTTAAGCATAAGCTGGACAACTCCCAGTATCTTAACATCGTTAAGATATGAACCATTCTATATACAATATAGAAATAGAGGCACTAATTTAATTGGAAACAGATTCAAATCATGCAGCTGTCTCCAGTGCATAACAACTTAATGGAAAAAGGTTAATCAGTATTACTCAACTTAGGAATCCATCCAATTATGAGTAACCTGAAAGAGAAACAAGTTTCTCAAAACCATTACTATCATCTGAATACCAATCACAAGAATCTACATCTTCGATCTCTTCGAAGAATCCCGATACTTGCGACAACTGGTTCTCTACACAACTTCTCAAAACTTAGACATTGTATTTCTACGAAACACTTGTCTAAAAACTAGAGAAGTCACAAGTAAACAGAACATAATACGAGGACCTACCCCTCTGTCCTGACGGACACTGGACAACATACAATACTCTGTATAAGTCCGCTGAGTTGAATAACTCAAAACCTGTGCATCGTAGGTTGAAAACTGTACCCAGGCGACTTCCTCAAATATCACCAATTACAACGAATTCGATATAATGAGGATGATCACCTAATTCCCAATAACTTACTCCCACTCATCATCTATAAAAACCATACAGATATGAGAATGAAACCTGGTAAATACATACCCTGGAGTAAGTATCTAATCGGGAAAACAATTTTCTTTTAACAATGCGCAGTGAAACTGAAACATGAAAATGTTTCACAGGGGTATCCTGGTATTCCTAGTAATGCCTCTTCCATAATCCAATTCATGACTATAACCGTATATTTTATTGCCATCTCTCCAAATCCCTTTATTTGTCTTTAGTCGTTACCTTCTGTACACCATCGTTAGGCTAAATGGTTTTCTTTCTTCCCTACCGTTCGGCACCAGCCTATGGTTTGGAAGAAGACTATCCAGTAAGCATAATAGGTGTACCCTCCTAAACCTGAGAGAAGGTGATGATAAAAGACAACTGAATAATACCTTATTCTATTTCTCCCGAACTGGGAAAAAAAGCAAAAGTGAAATAGAAGTGGTGATGAAGTACGCGGTTTGGTCGTGAATGATAACAGTCGCAATTTACTTTGCTCTCTTTCCAATCCCTTTATTTTGTCTTTACATATTACCTTCTGCACACCCAACTTAGGCTAATTGGTTTTCTTCATTCCCTACCTTTCGGCACCAGCCTATGGTTTGGAATAAGACTATCCAATAAGCGTAATAGGTGTACTCTCCTAAACTAAGGAGCCCTCGCAACCTGAGAGAAGGTGATAATAAAAGACAACTGAATAAACCAATTCTATTTCTTCTGAACCTGGATCCATCCTCGAAGTAGTACCTTCGAGTTCGTATATAACCATACGATGGATCTATCCAATGGAAGTGGATGTCCGTAGTAATACGGGGTGTTCTGAGAAATACAAAGGGTAAAAGAAGGAGCGGTGATGACTTATGCAACTCGGACAATCCAAAAGTCAGTATTTTAAGAAGGTTCGGTCAACTTGGTCACTGAGTCATAGTCTAGGGTCGGTCAAAGGTCGCTGCCAAAAAGAGAGAGAGAAAAGAAACACTCTGCGTGCACTCTAACCTAGATCAGAATGGTTATCATTTTATCTAATCAGGAAACCTCCCACTGTAATCTCAAATTCTCCTCCAAACCTAAAGAAGAATCAGTCGGGATCACCCGAAGAGTAAACCAACTCATCAGTGGGAATCAGGATCCAACTATCATCGCATGATAACTTGATGGAAGCCACTCAAGTTATCACACTCCAGAAGGTATGCGCATGCCTGACAAGTTTCCTGTATGTTTGAAACTCCCGATATGATTTTTGCCCCATGCTCTTATGACCTTGGCTAAGGGCCAAGTATGTCATAAGTCACATGCCAAGTTCTACCCGTCACTATCCAGGTCAATTTGAACCCACCCGCACATGCCCTTGACTAAGGGCCAAGTATGACAGAACGACTGTCCCAAACCAACTCATTTATCTATGCAACAAATGAATACTCAGCAGCTACCAAACACTATGCCTTGACTAAGGGCCAAGCATGCATAGCTTGAATACTACTGAATACCCAAAAGAAATGACGGAGGGTTATGGCTGGTTTTTGGCGAAAAACCTTTAACGTAATGAACTTGATCTCGTTGAAGGAAACTGATAGCTTTTTATAAAATATAGTGGCGAAAACGTTTTGCTAAAGAGGTCACTCCCGGTGAAGGGATCTCGGCTCTTTCCTCGTGGAATAAGGTGCAGGATATTCCAACTGAATACCGCGATGCAAAGCAACTTGTAATCGACTATATTGAAGTTATTACCCTGACGTAAACTTATGCCCAAGGGGTCATTCCCGGTGAAGGGATCTCGGCCCTTGCCTCGTCGAATGAGGTGCGGGATATTCTGACTGAATATCGCTATGCAAAGCAAAAGGAAACATCTTTGTAATAGCACCTTTTAAAATTTGTTCCAACAACATCAAATATAGGTTTGTTTTATCCTTGCATTGATAAGAATCAATGCAGTCCCATCAATCAATCACACCAGAAAAGAACGAAAATAAAATGTACGTATATGACATCCGCATCGCCACTGGGTCCCGTCATCACCCGTTAGGTTACTTAACTAACGACAGAGCTGGGGCTAGACTAGCGCGAGTGTAAAACATATACAACATCTAATAGTATATATACCAATATACAATAATCGCTCCAAGCGTGATAATATGCAACATTACAGAAAAGTAATAAGCATCACAGAACAATACAGATAATCTGGGATCCCCGGGTTTCACAGAGCCGCTACTGAAACCTGACATTCCCCTGGTCGTGTGGATAGCCTGTGCAATGAAAGCTAGACCCCTACGGGTGCGGCAAGTTACCCGCCAAAACCTGAAGCGAGGTAGTCCCCCACAACATAGTGAATGGAACACCCGGCACTTCACGGAATCCGGTAAATTGAGCACCCCTCCTTGGGTCAACCTGTACCCCCTACTAGTGCGGCGAATAGTCTGCCAATTCTAGAGTGAGGTCTCTCTGCCTCTCAAAGCCATGAGATACGGACCCGTTGCCCTCCAGAACCCGGCTATCCGTGCACTCCTTCGTGGGATAAAGCTAGTACAGAAATAAAAATATATACAACGGGTACATCGACCTCTACCCGGTCGTGTCCCACAAAGAATATTATACAAACAGGCAGTAACGGCAGTCCACATGTTGGACGCTCGCCCCGCAATATCAAATGTATAAATAAATCCAAACTGCACTATCATTGCACCCCGCTATCCACCACGACATATCCGCAACATCACAGCACAACACAGAACATCAACGCGAATGTCACGTTCGCAAATCCGTCTAAAAGAACTATAGCAATCAGACACGGTTTACCGATCAAATGACATTCCCGGTCGGAGATATAATGTAAATATTGTAAACTAACAAGTTTAAAATTTCGATCGACTAAATTTCCCGAAGTGGGCCCCACAAACATCTGCCGTACAGTAACAAAATCTGGGCCTAAAAGAACAGTACCAGAAACCATAAATTATCATGTAGAAACAACAGAAAAAAGATGGTCCACTAAGTCACCAATACGGCCGCGGTTCCGCGGCGGTTAGGTCAATTTAGTGGGTCGTTTTTCTTCTGGTTCCTTATAAAAGCCTGCTTAATTTTCTGCAATGTGTAAAATAATTTTTAGACACTGTTTAAAATCGACAGAAACTTTAACCATGAAATTTGCGGTTTTCGAAAATCCGTTCGATCGATATTTTAAACGCGTTAGCACAAGTTAGTATAGCTTAATGGTGAGGCTTTGATACCAATGTAAGTCCACGGTAGCACCCCGGCCGTCTAACAGACGCCAAATGCGGAACAAAAACTTTTTACAAACTGGCGCTATCGTGTACCGTAACCCGAATCTGCCATTAAAGCTAAACTAACAAATTACAAATGGGTAGAAACGTTATACTGAATGATCCGAGTCCTTCGTTCTTCAACCATCATCTCACGCTTGTTGCGGCTGCTCCGATCTCCTGAATCTCCAGTCTCTTCGTCCAGGTGGCACCACGTCGACGGATCTTTAAACGAGCTCCCGCCTCTGAACCGAGGCAACTCGGTCGTCAAGTTTGCTAAAAGAGACGACCAAGATGAAGTAGAGAATGAGTAGAACACTTTGTCTCGTTACGTTCAAGGCTATGGACGAATGGTTAATGAAGTTGTTTTTAGGAATCGGGTGAAAAGAGAAACCAATCACATCTAATTTCTATGCATCAAAACTTATATCTTTTCAAAGCAACAACCATGAACCTCCACCAAGGGGTGGCCGGCCACTTTATAGGAAGAGGAAGGTGAGGGTAGGAGCAAAATGGTGACAATAAGAATGAAGCTTATCATGACACATAGTATGAACACAATTAAAGCAAGTGATGAATCATTAAGCTTAGTCATCAAGCATTAAATGAACAATTAATGCTAACAATGAATCATCAAGCCTTGTCACCATATCTAGAACCTTCTAGAACCATGACTCACCCTCATCAAGAAAAGATAAATCCGCATTTAACCGAATGTTAAATACGGCTGATAGAAAACTGGAAACTGGCAATTTCCAAAAGTGATCCTGAAACGAATTTCAGGATAACCCCGTATTAGTATAAACATACCCGCATTTGTATTACGACCGAATACAAATGAAACTGAGACAAAGTTATTATATCTACACAGTATAATACTCGGATCTGGCTTAAACCAAAGCCGACCAGTATTATCTGCCCGAAAAATGACACGTGCGAAAACACACGTGCATTTTCCGAACCTTGCCATAAAACCATACGGCCTCTACAACGTTTCGCCCGAACTTGGGAAAGTGTCTGTAGGGGACTCTAATGACTCACCAACACACTGGCACTGGGTATAACCTCTACCACGTCAGAGGTACAAGCTGTACGTAACGGTTTGCCTATGTATTGATTGGAAGGGAAGCTGACGAGCGAACTCATCTATAAACCCTACTGAGCCTGACAGTGACAATGTATATACAGTCCGGTCCGTTCTTCTAAAGAGTATCGCATATCGAGTCTAGGGGGGTGGATAAAGTCAGACCCCTAATAACGCGATAATTCGTGTCGGTATGAAGCCCATCACCACCTGAGAAACTACTGATCTAAATCAGTAATTCTCCACTACCTTGGCCAAGGATTTCTAGTGATGGCCACCCGTGCACTGCGCGACATCAACCCCCAATACCGGGAGAGACGAACCCCCGACAATCCGCTCACTTGCCTCCAATGTGGCTCGGGACTGTACCCAACTAAAACCTGTTTGCACAACTCCTTTGAGCGTGGTAGGGTAGTAATCTAAGCACAGTGGGAACTCACATGAGACAAATGACGATCTCAGGTCGATGAACTAACCTGTACACATGTCACCAGGGAACTGCTATCTGACGATATGTATAATACCAACTAGCATGTTCTCGGCGAGTCCTGTCCGGTGTACTAATAACCTAATGAGCACCTGTATACATCTTAGGTGAACCAACTGACACCAGTGGCTTATGAGACCGGCCACCGCCCCTCGTCGGGGTCTCGACTGTATACACTAGTCTACTCTGGAGTATCGATGCCCTGTCTCGAAACTCCCACGACTAGGGACACTTTTAAGGATGTGCTTATAGACCCCAGCTCCCACATATATGATCGCCATCATACTGCTGGTAGTCAAGCACGAATCCTATGGGCTCTATCATCATGCAATTGTGAACTAAAGTATATATACGATGATAAATACAAACCAGATAGCATACTATCATCTCGAGCAAGACTGTCATATCGGTATAGGTCATGTCTCAGTCATTGCAATCACCTACCTGCGATCCAATAATTGACTTTGAGGGCACTATCTCCAACAGGATGTGCATGATTGACATATCACTTGCTTAGGCCATTGAATCAATCATGAGATGTTAAGTACCATACTAGATGTTGTTTTTGCACTAGATGCAATAAGTTGATATTAATCCAATCCTGGAGAAGCGTTCGGAAGCAGTTTATGAAAACAAGCGGATGTGCTAGGGATATGATAACAACAGCCTCTTTTGGGAGACGGTTATCATTCCAGGCTTCTAAGGTGACCTGGATGACAGAGTGACTGTCAGAGTTATAGTTTTCCCTCTGACGAGGGGCAGTAGTTTGGACAGGTGGTCCAAGCGGATACTGAGGGAGGCATGGCGCACGATACTGATTAAGTTCAGTTGACGATACGTCTAAGAAGTTTGGATTTGGAGTTCATTTATAAACTAGGTCCCATCAGATATCCAGACATATTCTAGGACAGGTATTGCTCATTTCGGGAGATGGCTTTCTCCGCGAACTTAAGATAAAGAGAGACATAGAAAGAAACATCAGGGCGGATCCACTCACTGAGGCTATTCCTCGAACGCAATAGTTTCGCAAACGCGCTTTGTAAGACTGATCAGTAGAAGAGTTGGGTGTTTGGTATCACACGGGCTGTGAGTATGCGACATCGCAATAATTAGTCTTGAGTGCAAGTGGGAGATTGTTGGATATAGTGCCCTCAAAGTCAATTATTGGATCGCAGGCACGTGATTGCAATGATTGAGGGAGGACCTATGCCGGCAGGATAATCTTACTTAAGATGATAGTATGCTGTCTGGTTTATCTGTATCATCGTGTACATGTTTTAGGTGACCTTACAGATCACTATTGCACGCTGATAGAACCCTTAGGATTCTTGCTTGACTATCAGCAGTATGATGGTGATCATATACGTGAGAGTTGGGTAGTCTATAAGCACATCCTTAAATTGGTCCATAGTCGTGGGAGTTTCGAGACAGGGCATCGATACTCCAGAGTAGACTAGTGTATACAGTCAAGACCCCGACGAGGGGCGGTGGCCGGTCTCACAAGCCATTGGTGTCAGTTGGATCACCTAAGATGTATACAGGTGCTCATTGGGTTATGAGTACACTGGACAGGACTCGCCGGGAACATGCTAGTTGGTACTATACCTGACGTCAGATAGCAGTTCCCTGGTGACATGTGTACAGGTTAGTTCATCGACCTGAGATCGTCATTTGTCTCGTGTGAGTTCCCGCTGTGCTTTGATTACTGCCCTACCACGGCTCAAAGGAGTCGTGCAAACAGGTTTTAGTTGGGTACAGTCCCGAGCCACATGGAGACAGTGAGCGGGTCGGCAGGGGTTTCGTCTCTCCCGGTATTGGGGGTGAGATCGCGCTGTGTCTAGGAGAGCCATTATACGAAGTCCTTGGCCAAGACATGAGATTTACTGGTAGGTATTCCAGTAGTATCTCAGGGTGTTCTGGGCTACACTCCGACACGACTTGTACCGCTTTTGGGGGTCTGACTTTTACCAACCCCCTAGGCCCGACATGCGATGCTCATAGACGAACGGACCGGACTGTATGGATATTGTCACTGACAGGCTCAGTAGGGTGTCAGGATGAGTTCGCTCATCGACCTCCCTCTTGGTCAATACCTGGTGGCCCGTTACGTACAGCTAGTACTACTGACGTGCTAGTGGTTAAATCCACAGCCAGTGTATTGACGAGTCTTTAAAGTCCCCCAAAGACAATTTCTCAAGTTTCGGGCGAAACGTTATAGAGGCCGTATGGTATTATGGCAGGGTTCGATCATATACGTGCAGTAGTGTACGGATCATGGTCGGACGGATCATACTGGTGGGCTTTGGTTTAAGCCGGATCCTAGTATTAGATTTGTTGGATTACTTTAGTCTCATCGCATTCGCATTCAGTCGGAATGCGGATGCAGGTATGTATATACAGGTGAGGGGTATCCTTATGATCCGTCACGAGTTTACTTTAGATGTTGCCGTATCTTTTTGTTGGACTAAACATTTGGGTTAATGTTTATTTTGGTGGAAATTATGAGCTTAGTTCATGATGAGGTGCATTTAATGTGACATGGACATGTTTAGTGACTCATGGTCTCTTTATTTGTGCTAATGTCACATTAGGATTTGTTTATTGTGTTGAATTGATGGATGGAGAGAGAGAAGGCAGCCATAGGCTTGGGGTTTGCTCATTTATTATTATTCTTGCTCTCTTTTTATCAATACAACACACAAGAAAAAAACCTCTTCTCATTCTTCTTCCTCTAGCTCACCATTTCCACCAATGGCATCATCTTCAATCTCCATCCATACACTCTCATGCGTTGAGAATCAATGGATGCTTGAGACAAAGTTATCACACACATTCTCTGCATCGCCTTAGACACGTCGGCTAGCAAACTTCGTGTCCGAGTTGCTTCGGATGAAACGGGAGCCCGTAAAAAGACTCATTGATGTGGTGCCCTTCCGACGAGGAGACAGGAGATCGGAGATGCCGCGAGGAGCTAGTGATGGTGGCTAAAGACCGAAGGACACGGATCGATCGGTATAGCCTTTCTAACCCTTCTCTAGTTAGCTAGTTATAGGTTAATGTTCGATCCGGGAGAAAGTATACGTTAGCGCCGGTTTCCTAAAAAGCTTTTGTTTCCGCATTTTGGCCTCGGATCGCCGGCCGGGGCGCTACCATAGACTTACAATTTACCCATTTAAATTTGTATTTATCACTAATTTAATGTATATTTAAAAGCTTAAAATAATATTAAAAATTAATTAATTAAGGAATTTTTTTTAAATGACTAGAAATTTTTAGGTGACAATTTATTAACCAATTTATAGCAATTTCTTATCTAATTTTGTATAATTAGGCCTATATTGAAAAATAATTATTTTGACATTTTACGGAAAATTCTGATTATTTTCCGATTATCGAAAAACTACCTAAACGATATTCAAAGTGTTACATAATATCACATATGTATATGAGTTGTGCGTGTCATGACAATTATCGATGGAGTGTGTGGCATACAATTAGTGCTCATGCAACATGAACCGTCAATAATAATGCAGTGTCCAATGGGTACAAGTCCCAGCACAACAAGTAATAATATGAAATGAAGTTCATGCACAATCTCTATATGTGCAATACTTGTAACTAATAATCTTGTCATATAGTCCAACCCAGACACATAACTCCATGCGGGCGATTCCCTGTAGATGTTAAATCTACTCACCGATGACCTCGAGCTAAGTAAATCCGACCACCTGCTTCCCTTTCTTCGCAGCGTCCGAAGTCCCTACTCGCGATCCTAAATTTCACAAACACAACACATAAGACTAAATATCCTGCGCCGACACAAAGACAACGAAACGCAAGAATAACGTTCACAAGATAAATACACTATGCACTTAGTGCACAAAACGCGTACAATATCGGCACAACCTCAGCTAGGATCGCTAAACTACGCAACCACCAAGCCTAGACCCCGATCGTACTGATCGCGTATTCACAACATAATAAATATCGTGGAATCTAATATATATAACATCGCAACGTCAATAGAAACCCACGCCTAGTTTTTACCAAAAACCTAGTAAGTACTTATTAAACATCTTAGCTCATATCTAGTAGTTTAAACCATTCTAGCGATCACAATTATCACATAATAGCTTGATTAAACCACACAAACCATTACTAGAATTTTAATCTCACCATAAGATTTAGTAAAAGCTAGTTTGCATTTAAACTTAATTAGACAAATAGGAAGAATAACAAATAGCATTCTCACAACTAGGTTAAGTTTTCCAAGTCTAAACAACTCACTTAACCATTACAAATAATCAAAATCCTAACTTGATCTTCAAAACCTTTTCTTGAATTTCTAAACATGCAAATTAAAGCTTTATTTAAACATCTAATAAGCTAGATTAATGTATTGAA
The DNA here is from genome assembly GCA_030015575.1 of Agapanthus africanus. NCBI lineage: Eukaryota > Viridiplantae > Streptophyta > Magnoliopsida > Asparagales > Amaryllidaceae > Agapanthus > Agapanthus africanus. The sequence continues at coordinate 505,009,489 of CM057337.1, forward strand.
ACAACAACTAAGCTTAGGCTTAGGATTTTATACCTCAAAACTTGATTCTAAACTTGCAAAAGAATTCCAAGATAGCCTCCAAAATTCTAACTTTCATGAAGATCAAAGCTTGTTTAGGGTTGAAGAATAATGGGTATGGATTTGTATTTGAGTTTGTAGGATTATTTGATGATTTATTTGAGCTTTTAGAAGTGCAAATGGGGTGAAGGAAATGATGGGGCAGCAAGGTGGGGCTCGGCCAAGGTAGGTTGAAAAGGAGGTTTGTGGAATTGTGTGGAAATTTCTAGTCTAAAACACCAATTAATGCTCATTAAAGCACCTCCCATCCATGCCACCTCTTAAACATTCTATTAAAACTTTCCTTTAATTTACAAAAATATCTAGATATTTTGGAGAGAAGGTTTAATACTTAATCTTGTGATTAAATTAGCATAGATTCACTTTAGCATAATTAACCCAACCAAAATGTAATTACCACTAATTAAGTTCATAATTAAAAGCTTATAATAATATTTTAATTAAGGAAAAATATTAAAGTGAACTAAAATTTTCAAGTGATTACTAAAACCCGCAGCTAGCAATTTCCTAGTTAAACTAGGTGCAGTTAAGTCTATACTGAAAAAAGAACACTTCTAGGTTTTACGGAAAAACACAGTTTATTTTACCTAATATCGGAAAATTAACCTAAACGATTTCTAAAACGTTACAACTGGCCTGGCCGAAAGATTGGCGAAATTGTAGGGTGTAATTAATCCCGTCTAGTCTTTCCTTTTAGGGTTTGAAGGAAGATTTGATAAAAACAGTGGGAGCCATCATGATTAGATAAAATAATAAGCAATCTGATCTTGCAAGAGCATACGCTAAAATGTTTTCTTCTCTCTCTCTCCAGGTAGCGACCATATCAGGCCTTAATCAAGATAATAATATGGATGTATTGACTGAACCCGCTTGTTATACTGTCCCGGGGAACGTTGGTCCCGCTCCAACTTATAATTGTTATAAGACTGGGCAGGAAATAGGGGAATACCAGGATTCCCATGCCGCCCAAACGAAGAAAGTGCATGTTGATGCATCTTCTTCGGGTGTGTTCATTACAGAGCATTGAGAATGGGTGATAAAGTTTTAAGAGTTAGAAACGGTGCAATTGGTTGCAGCCAAGATGTTGCCAGTTATCACCCTGTATTATCAAATACATTGATTCTGAACGAATGTTATTAGATACCGAACCTGATATGCAACATTATATCAGAATGATTATCCATATAGGATCAAGGTAATACCTCCTAAATCCTGGGTTTTGGATCTATGAGATAGATCTAAATGGATCTTAGGATTCTCACTAGGTGTAGTGAGATGGTATCAATAGATCCTGGGAAGAATCACTGGATAGCTTCCAGGGTGGTAAGGTCGACTGAATGTCAGTCACAGGCATTTTCTTTACCCTCAGAGGAGAGATGGTGTGTTGGAAGAGTTCCAAGCTAGATACCGTGACAAACTAGACAATAAAGGCTCGATAGATCGCTACCAACGATACTACCAAAGAGGCAGTCTAGGTATATATAAGTTCATAAGATGAACTTCGTTCCTACCATTGTGTGATAATGGAGTTGTGGCTTATGCCTAAGAACCCCTGTCCCATCAGTGACCCAGACATATTCTAAGGTAGTGTCACCTGATCATGGAGATGGTTGATCTCCAGGGAAATCGAGGTCAAGAGAGTTGACACGAAGAACAACACAGCGGATCCACTCACGATGGCCATTCCCCAGATACAGTTCGAGAGACTCTTCGGAATGTTGGGTATGCGATACTACAGCAGCTGGCCCTAGTACAAGTGGGAGATTGTTAGTTGTATGTATGCCCTAGAGGCCATTATTGTACATATGATGTATATTATAGTGGATGCTTAGACATATATAGAGAGGACTTTCTTGCTCGACATGATAGTATGCTATCTGGTTGCTCTTTATCTTAACATGTACACTTGTCTGGTAAAGCCCTTAGGATGTGTACTTGACTACCAGGATTACGATGCAGATCATACTAGTGGGGCCATGGTAGTCCATAAGTTCATCCTTTAATATTCTTAGTCGTGGGTGTATCGAGACGGGGCATCGATATACCAGAGTAGACTAGCGTATAAGCTTCTCAACCCATGTGATGGGCGATGGATGATCCCATATCTATTGGTGTTTGACATCAGAGATGGTATACGGGTGCTCAGTGGAGACTGGGTAATCTGGACGGACTCGTCGAGAACTCCTATATGGTATTATACAGTCTCGGGTCACATGGAGGCAATGAGCGATAGGAGGGGTTTCGTCTCTCCCGGTGTTAGGGGTTGATGTTGCGCTGTGCTCGATTGGCTATAGCAGGGAAGTCCTTGGCCAGGGCTGATTTAGATATTTACTGGTAAATGTTATCAGTAGTTTCTCGACCCGTTATGAGCCTGATATCGGCATGACTTATCGGTTATTAGGGTCTGACATTTACCATCCTTAGACTGGATATGCGACATATCAGACGAAGAGACCGAACTGTACGGTAGTGTTACTGACAGGATTTACAGGAGCTAGAGCGGGCTTGCTTGTTGATCTTCTGATCGTTCTATACCCGGGTAGCCGTTATGTCCAGCTAGTATCGCTGACGGCTTGTAGGTGTTTGATATGATCATCACCTATTGCCGGCATATTGACGAGTCTTTAGAGTACTACAAAGAGGTTTTACTAGCTCAGGAAAAACGAAGTAGGAGCACATATGAGATATGTGCGGGACCGAGAATAATACGAGTATGTGATACCGTATTCTATTCTCGCGATTTATCCGTATCGGTCGGTTATATATGATATAGCCGGGTTATCGAATCAAGTGTTGATTCGATAAGTTGATACAGATTATATTAGTCGGTTGTATGTGATATAGCCGGATTCTTAAATCAAGTGTTGATTTGATAATTTAATGTATAATTGTATATGTGATATACTAGATTACGTTAACTAATATTAGCTCACTTAAACATTTCTTTTTCTCACTTGTGTGTGCATGTAATATATATGTGATATATATTAATGTACATTTTTTTATGTGTCATGGTTGATGATACACACTATATGGGTGTATGAGATTTAAACCATACTAATTATAATGTAGGGTTTAGATATTTAAAGTAAATCCAAATTAGTTTGGAAATTAGTCAAGTGCATGAAGCTTGTAGAAGCTTGTGGATGCATTGACTTAGTCCACTAATTTTGGTTTACATGAGATATTTATTAATCTAACCATTATAATTTAGCCATGGTTATGTCTCTACATGAGTTAGTATATGATACAAACTCACCCATGGTTGATTCTCTCACCTCATTAGTTCATTCTCATCACTTGACTTCATCATCTTCATCCTTGAGAAAAAGCTTGCTACTTTTTCCCAAAGTGAGAAAATATTGTGAGAAAAGTAAAACTAAAGTGAGCCCACTTTCTACTTCATCATTCTCTACTAGATTAGCACATTAGTATAGGGTGTTAGCTTCACTAATCTCTCATTAGTGAAGTAGTAGCTTGAGTAAGTGTCTCCTCGACGTAGATCATTTTCGGCCTCGAAGACTTCAAGCAAGATCGTTCCTTTCACCTTGAGAAGCCATGCAAGAGTCCGGGAGTTCCATGATCGCAGCGAAGGGACCACTATAAGGAGCTATTGAAGTGAAGGACCGGTCTACAAAGGTTGTATTCAGTTATCACTTAGATATAAAGTAGTTTACATTTCGTTTCGTATGATTCTCTAGTTAACAATTCTAGTTTAGGGTTCTTTAATGTTAGTTATATGTATGCTCTAGAGGCTATTACTGTACATACGATGTATATTGTAGTGGATGCTTGGACATATATTGGGAGGACTTTCTTGCTCGACATGATAGTATGCTATCTGGTTACTCTTTATCTTAATATGTACTATGATTGTCTCTATGTTACATGTTGATAAAGCCCTTAGGATGAGTACTTGACTACTAGGACTATGATGCGGATCATACCAGTGAGGACAGTGTAGTCGCCAAGTACATCCTTCAAATGTTCCTAGTTGTGGGAGTACCGAGACAGGGCATCGATGCTACAGAGTAGACTAGAGTATGCGCTTCTTGACCCATATGATAGGCGATGGATGATCTCATATCCATTGGTGTTTGACATCAGAGAAGGTATACGGGTGCTCAGTGGAGACTGGGTACACTGGACGGACTCGCTGAGAACTCCCAGATGGTATTATACCTCACGTCAGATGGCGGTTCTCTGGTGACACTGGTATAGAGTAGTCTGTAGACCCGAGATTGTCATAGAGTCTTGTGTGATTCCTACTGTGCTTTGATTTCCATCATACCACGTCCAAGTGGGCGTGCAAAAAGGTGGCTTTTGGGTACAGTCCCGAATCACATGGAGGCAATGAGCGATAGGAGGGGATTCGTTTCTCCCGGTATAGGGAGTTGATGTTGCGCTGTGTTCGATTGGCTATAACTGGAAATCCCTGGCCAGGGTTACTAAGATTTACTGGTAAGTGTTATCAGTAGTTTCTCGAACTGTTATAGACCTCATATCGACACGACTTATCAAACTACCGGGGTCTGACGTTTACCACCCCTAGGCGAGATATGCGACATATCAGACGAAGAGACCGGACTGTACGGGAGTGTTACTGACTGGATTCACAGGAGAATGTACAGGCTTGCTTGTTGATCTTCTGAGCGCTCAATATCTAGGTGGCTGTTACGTTTAGCTGACCGTTTGCAGCTTGTGGGTGTTTTATATGATCATCACCTACTGCCGGCGTACTGACGATTCTTTAGAGTCCTACACAGAGGTTTCTTGGCTCAGGTAAAACGGAGTAGGAGCACAAATGTGATATGTGCGGGACCGAGAACAATACGTGTATATGATACCGTATTAGATTCTCGCGATATGAGATATCGGCCGGGTATATGTGATATAGCCAGGTCATCGGATCAAGTGTTGATTCGATGAACTGATACAGATTATATTAGTCGGTTATTTGTGAAATAGCCGGATTATCGGATCAAGTATTGATTCGATAATTTAATGTATAATTATATATTTGATATATTAAATTACATTAACTGATATAAGCTCACTAAAAGATTCTTTTTCTCACTCGGGTAATACATATATATATGCGATATATGTTAATTGTATTATTTTATTCTGTTACAATAAATATTGTATATGTGATATATAATATTGTAACATCTTAGGGTTATTAATGCAACATGTTTAGTGGAGATTAAACATGGTTAGAGTTTGATTTGGGTTAATCTTTTATAGAACCTTCTAGAAGGTTTTATTTTGTTTTGTGCAAAGATATTTGTGTTGATATTTTGCATGGATATTTGTTTAACCCAACCAAACCTTTAACCATGATTCAATCTCTACAAGGGTTAGTTCTTCTCACATAAACCATGGTTGCATTTCTAACCTTAGACTTGAGTTATTCATTATTCATCACAAAAGGATTCTTCTTCTTCTTCCCTGAGTTCTTTCATGGAAAAGCTTTCTAGCTTTTTCAAAGGTGATGAAAATGAGTGAGAAATAGAAAACAAATGAGAGCTAAAATCCTACTTCATCATCCTAATCTATCCTAGCCATTTAGATTAGGGTGTTCACTTCATTTAGTGAGTGAGAGCTTGTGTTAATGAAACTTCAAGGTAGATCATCTTTGTTATCGAAGATCGAAAGCAAGCTTGCATCTTTCTCTTAATGGAGCCTCTCGAGAGTCTGGAACTTGATGATCGCAATGAAGGGACCACAACACGGAGCTTATGAAGTGAAGGACCGGACTACAAAGGTTGTAATCCCAAACTCTTAGATGTTAAAGTGTTAAACATGCTTTGTTTCGCCTAATCTCTAGCCTAAGATCTTGGTTTAGGGTTGTTCGGCACGGCTAAATTTTAAATCGGGCATGGTTGATGCCTTATAGACCCTTGTGCGTGTGCCTAGTAACCCTACAGTGGTATCAGAGCCAAGCTAGAGCTTTAGGCGAAGTCTGAGCAAAGTTTAAAGTCCGATCGAACTCTGAATACCCGGTTTATACCCTTTTCTGGAAATTTTTCAAAAAGTTGATTTTTTCGTATTAAAAATATTCAGAAAATCATGCAGGGAAATATAGGAATTACTGTGAAGTACGGTCCTCTAAGCCCCTCATGTGACCGCGGAACCGCGGCTGAACCACGCACGTGGCGGCGGTTCCGCAGCCGAACAGTGTCGTTGGGGCCCACTGGTTCACAGTATTATTCCTGGGTTCTTTTGCATTATTCTGGGAATTTTTAATTCCACTCAAGTGTTGAGTTTTCTGGGTTGTATTGGGGACTCGTTGATTCGATCGGATAATTTAACTTCGTTTAATTTTTTCCGGGTAATTTTAGAACATGTTAAAAAGTTCGAACGGATATTAATAACTCACTTTTTCCCCTGTCGGAAATTTTTTCAAAAGTTGGATTTTTTCTCGAGTTTGAAACTTCCGGAAAATCATGCAAGTAACGCGGTGGACCCTCTAGAAGAACACAAACCTTAACTCGATTATGTGACCGTCTGAACCGCCTCTGAACCTTAGGGTTTGGGGCAGTACAGCGTTGCCACATGTGAGGAGTTGGCTTGACCCTTCTACGGCTGGACCATTGGTACTGTGGCATGTGATGGATACTTTTTGAAATCCGCTCATGTGTTGAGCTATTTGAGAAATCTTGGGTGTTTGATTATTCGATCGGAAAGTTTAACACTGTCTTTTTATCTGGAATGTGATACAATATTTGGAATCCACATGTCGTTATGAGATAACTAATTTGAATGTTATAAATCTAGCAGTTTAGTCTCAGATGATCGGTGTCACGAGATTTTGATGCGATCAAAAGTCCGTCGCAATCACGTAGCGTACGCGGATACTCGCCGGGTAAACTTAATAGACAGCCACGCCCCAAAGCCCCGACCAAGTGACTGTAGGAGAACCCCGTCGTCAAAAGCATCCGTTCGGGTGCTCGCGGCAGCGGTGTTCCTCCTTAGTGCACTTCGTCGACGGTATCTGGGGTGCGACCGTCTACTAAAGTTTGCGACGAGCATTCGATTAGGATGTCGGGAATCTTGTTAAATTGCCCGACTAAATATTGAAAAGTTTTTTTTATATTGAGACTAAAATGCGGGGTTTGTAATTGTTAGGCATGCGATGTCTAAGGAATTCATTTGGTTAGGCATGCGATGTCTAAAGAGATTGCGGGTTCCAACTGTTGTAGTTTTACACTTTCTTTTCTGTGACCGTAGCGTAGTATGTGGTGTATCGCCGACTTCGTTGCTATACATCAACGACAATCGGGATATGCATACTTGCTTACGTTGATGATATGAGATATTATGTGTTGCTGTGATATGTTATATTGGATCGTTGCGTTTTGAATAGCCGGGGTGTTTTATGTGAGATGAGAGTTTTTCTTTTTCATTCATGTAAAATTCATTTGTATGTAATATTCTTTTATTGGGGCACTTCCGGGCTGAGGATGATATCACCATTGTATATTATTTACTTTTCCGCATTAGGTAGACCCAAGACGGGGAGCACAAGTAACCGGGTTCTAGGGTCCAGTGGGAGACCATCTCGAGGAGTCGAGACTGGGTCTCCTAACCCTGGAATTGGCAGAGTTTCTTGCCGCTCTCGTAGGGGTCTAGGGCTGTGGGTTTGGCTACTCATCACGACCGTGGAATCCGTGTTTTATACAGGATCATATTAAAACACGGACATCCTAGTATATCTAATATTTCATATATGTTTTTCTGCTGCAATGTTCTGTGATGAGATCATATTACTGCCTGAGACGAATGTTTATATTATATATATGAGATATATGTTATATTGCAGATTTCGTTTCAAAAATGATGCTTGTGAAGCATAATAAAATGGGACTTCATTAATGAGATTAATAAAACTAAAAGAAACCTAAAGATGTTGTAGAAACTTGTTTAAAAACTGGTAGCTCTAGTTCTTGCTTTGCATAGCGGTGTTCCTTGTAGAACATCCAGCACCTTATTCGATAAGGAAAGAACCGAGATCCCTTCACCGGGAGTGACCTCTTTAGCGAAACTAGCAGATGCTACAAACTCGGTTTGTCTTTTGATTGTTTTTATAGTTTTTGCTTTGCATAGTGGTATTTGTGAAATATCCTGCACCTTATTCGATAAGGAAAGAGCCGACGATCCCTTCACCGGCACCTTATTCGATAAGGAAAGAACCGAGATCCCTTCACCGGGAGTGACCTCTTTAGCGAAACTAGCAGATGCTACAAACTCAGTTTGTCTTTTGATTGTTTTTATAGTTTTTACTTTGCATAGTGGTATTTGTGAAATATCCTGCACCTTATTCGATAAGGAAAGAGCCGACGATCCCTTCACCGGGAGTGACCTCTTTAGCGAAACTAGAAAAGCCTCAAAAACACTCCATTTAAAATCACTCGGTTCTACGACGATATCAAGTTCATTACGCAAAAGGGTTTTCTTCAAAACCTGTCGTAGCCCTCCGTCATTTCAGATAAGTACTAGTTAGTATTCGTGCTACGTTTGTTGACCATGTTAAGGCGTAGTGTGTGGTAGCTGATTAGTGCTTATCTGTATAAGCATATGAGGCGATTGGATTAGGGTAGTCGTGCGACTTTGTTGACCATGTTAAGGGTCGTGCGGGTGGGTTTAATTCAATCGGGAAATGACGGGTTGAACTTGACTAGCACTTATGATTTGTTGACCATGTTAAGGTCATATAGCTGCTAGGGTAAAATATTATTGGGAATTTCAAGTGTTGAAATTTGCAATGAGATTGCATACCTTCTATGAGATAGTTGGATCCCGATATCCGCTGCGAGTAAGAGTTACTCCTGGGAGAGTTTTACACATTACAATTAGCCGATCAAGTAGGTGTCAAGAAAGGTGTTAACGGGGTTACGCCCCTGCGAAAATGAGGTTTATTTTAATTAGGTCCGTGCGAAAGCACGGGGAATCTCTCTCAAAGTATCGGCACTGGCCTGGCCGAAAGATTGGCGAACTTGTAGGATGTAATTAATCCGAGCTAGTCTTTCCTTTTAGGGTTTGAAGGAAGATTTGACAAAAATAGTGGAAGACATCCGATTAGATAAATTGATAACCAATCTAATCTTGTAAAAGCGCACGCTGAGTGTTTTCTTCTCTCTCTCTCTTGGTTACGACCATGTCACGCCTTAATCAAGATAATAATATGGATGTATTGACCGAACCCGCTTGTTATACTGCGCTAAAGGAACGTTGGTCCCGCTCTAACTTATAATTGTTATAAGACAGAGCAGGAAATAGGGGATTACCAGAATTCCCGTGCCGCCCAAACGAAGAAAGTGCATGTTGATGCATCTTCTTCGGGTGTGTTAATTACACAGAACTGTTTCTCAATATCCTTTACGTCCTGAGTATTTGATACCGGATCAGGATCCCACATATATAATTTGTTACATGGGCTACAGATAGGTAGAGAACTGAGAACGGGTGATAAATTTCATGAGATAGAAACGGTGCAAGTGTTGCAGCCATGTCTGTTAGTAGTTATCACCCTGTATTATCAGAATACATTGATTCTGAACGAATGTTATTAGATACCGAACCTGATATACAACATCATATCAATCTCTTTATTAGTAAAGAAATGATATAATTTTGTATTGTTGGATAATGTTTTGAACATTTCCTATATCAAGTGTTGATCGGTTCAGGCACGTTATCTAAAAGCATAGACGTTCTAAATCAAACCACAGTTCTTAACGTATAGAACACACACAAGAGAAAGAGTTCAGAAATAAACGAATCCTTCTTGTGCCATTGTAGACTAGGTCATATCAATGCGACCCGACTAGCTGAAGTTACATAAAGATGCATATTTAAATTAGTTTGAATTTACATCTTGTGAAATTTGCCGGTCATGTCACAAAGATAAGATGACCACAGCTCTGTTTATTAGAAACAGACAAAGAGTTAGTGAACACTTGGGATTGATACATGCTGATGTATGAAGGTCCTCTGTCTACACATGCCAGGACCGGTTCTTTGTACTTTATTACATTCTATGATAATCTCGTAAGATTCAGACATGTGTTCCTGTTGAAACACAAGTCCGAACCTTTTGAGATATTCACAGAATTTGAGTTAGAAGTAGAGAACCAAAAACGGGTATAAGTATTATGTCCTTTGATGAGATCAAGGAGGAGAATACTTGAGCATTGAATTCTTGGACTATTCTAAAGGAGAATGAGATTCTCTCTCAGCATTACTCCTTCGTATACACCATAGCACGATGGTGTATCGGGGCGGAGCAATCACACCCTATATGATATGCTGTGCTCTATGATGAGTACTGCTGAGTTTCCTATTTCCTTTTGGCAGTTATGCACTTGAGAAGCTGCATACCTATTGAATAGGGTTCCAATCAAATCAGTTGCCTACCACTTCATATGTGATATAGAATGGGAAGAGCCCATATCTTCAGCATGTTAAGATTTGGGGTTGTCCAGCCTATGTCTAAAAGCATAATCCGGACAAGCTCGAGGCAAAGTCAGTTCTGTAGAAGTTTGTTGGATATCCCAAGCATTCGCAAGGGAATATCTTCTACCAAACCGAGAAACAAAAGATGAGCATGCCACCTTTGTGAAGAAGAAATTATTGGTCATGAGGTAGAACTGGAATGAGTTCCAGCTATACAAACTGCAGCTGATGATTTGGTAGAACCAAAGGATTCAATAGTTTCCAATGAACCTCAGCCTCTTCGCCGATCTAGTAAGGTTCCTCACCCACCTGAGAGATACTTCGGTTTCTCTATGACAGTGGGAGTGAGGATTGCATCATGAGATGATGATCCAACTTATTTCGAGCAGGCCATCAGGAGTGGGACTCTGTAAGAATGGCTGGATGCTTAGTGATCTGAGATGGAATCCTTATACACCAACAAAGTATGGACTTTGGTTGCTTTATCTGAAGGGTTAAATCCCCATCAGGAGCAAGTATATCTTGAGAAGATTACTTGGTGTACATGAAAAAGTTGAGACTTTCAAAGCTATGCTTAAAGTCCATCCAGATCCTACTTGCCACAGCTACATACCATGACTACGATATCTGGCGGTTGGCTGTCATGACTGCTTTTCTAAATGTTGATTTAGAAGAGAGCGTCTATAAGTACACAGCCAGAGGGCTTCGTAGACAATGGGAGCAGCGGAAACGTGTGCAAGATATTTTATGTGATAAATCAGGTATCGCGGAGTTGGAACATCTGTTTTGATGTGGTAGTCAAAGAGTTTGACTTCATCAAAATGGTAGATGAACCTTGTATATAAAAAAAGTAGTAGGGAGTATGGTGGTGATCCTCGTAGAGTACGTGGATGACATACTCTTCATAGGGAAAGAGTTTCCTATGCTACGCTCGGTCAATCTCCGCTTATCACAAGGATTCTCTATATAGGATCAAAGTGATACCTCCTAAATCCTGGGTTTTGGATCTATGAGATAGATCTAATTGGATGTTAGGATTCTCACTAGTTGTAGTGAGATGGTATCAATCGATCCTGGGGAGAATCACTGGAAAGGTTCCATGGTGATAAGGACGACTGAATGTCAGTCGCAGGCATTGTCTTTACCCTCAGTGGAGGGATGGTATGTTGGAAGAGTTCCAAGCTAGATACCGTGACTTACTAGACGATTAAAGGAAAGATACATCACTACCAAGGATGCTACCAAAAAGGCAGTCTGGATATATATAAGTTCATGAGATGAACTTCGTTTCTACCATTGTGTGACAATGGAGTTGTGGCTTATGCCAAGGAACCCCCGTCCCATCAGAAATTCAGATATAATTCTTAGGCAGTATCACCTGATCATGGAGATGGTTGATCTCAGGAAGATCGAGGTTAGGAGAGTAGACACAGATGACAACAGCGCGGATCCACTCACAAAGGCCTTTTTCCCAGTAGGGAATTTTATGAGATGGTTGAGTATGCGATACATCAACCACAGCTAATTGTTGGGTATGCGATACCACAACAGATGGCCCTAGTGCAAGTGGGAGATTGTTAGTTATATGTATGCCCTAGAGGCCATTACTGTACATACGATGTGTATTGTAGTGGATGCTTGGACATATATAGGGAGGACTTTCTTGCTCGACATGATAGTACGCTATTTGGTTACTCTTTATCTTAACATGTACTTTGATTGTTTCTAAGTTACATGTTGATAAAGCCCTTAGGATGAGTACTTGACTACCAGGACTATGATGCGGATCATACTAGTGAGGACAGTGTACTCGCCAAGTACATCCTTCAAATGTTCCTAGTCGTGGGAGTACCGAGACAGGGCATCGATGCTACAGAGTAGACTAGCGTATGCGTTTCTTGACCCATATGATGGGCGATGGATGATCTCATATCCATTGGTGTTTGACATCAGAGAAGGTATACGGGTGCTCAGTGGAGACTGGGTACACTGGACGGACTCGCCGAAAACTCCCAGATGGTATTATACCTCACGTCAGATGGCAGTTCTCTGGTGACACTGGTACAGAGTAGTCTGTAGACCCGAGATCGTCATAGAGTCTTATGTGATTCCCACTGTGCTTTGATTTCCATCATACCACATCCAAGAGGGCGTGCAAAATGGTGGCTTTTGGGTTCAGTCCCGAATCATATGGAGGCAATGAGCGATAGGAGGGGATTCGTCTCTCCCGGTATAGGGAGTTGATGTTGCGCTGTGTTCGATTGGCTATAACTGGCAATCCCTGGCCAGGGTTGCTACGATTTACTGGTAAGTATTATCAGTAGTTTCTCGAACTGTTATAGACCTCATATCGACACCACTTATCAAGCTACTGGGGTCTGACGTTTACCACCCCTAGACGAGATATGCGACATATCAGACGAAGAGACCGGACTGTACGGGAGTGTTACTGACTGGATTCACAGGAGAATGTACAGGCTTTCTTGTTGATCTTCTGAGCGCTCAATACCTAGGTGGCTGTTACGTTTAGCTGACCGCTTGCAGCTTGTGGGTGTTTGATATGATCATCACCTACTGCCGGCGTACTGACGATTCTTTAGAGTCCTACACAGAGGTTTCTTGGCTCAGGAAAAGCGGAGTAGGAGCACATATGTGATATGTGCGGGACCGAGAACAATACGTGTATATGATACCGTATTAGATTCTCGCGATATGAGATATCGGCCGGGTATATGTGATATAGCCGGGTCATCGGATCAAGTGTTGATTCGATGAACTGATACAGATTATATTAGTCGGTTATTTGTGAAATAGCCGGATTATCGGATCAAGTATTGATTCGATAATTTAATGTATAATTATATATTTGATATATTAAATTACATTAACTGATATAAGCTCACTAAAAGATTCTTTTTCTCACTCGGGTAATACATTGATATATATGCGATATATGTTAATTGTTTTATTTTATTTTGTTACAATAAATATTGTATATGTGATATATAATATTGTAACATCTTAGGGTTATTAATGCAATATGTTTAGTGGTGATTAAACATGGTTAGGGTTTGATTTGGGTTAATCTTTTCTAGAACCTTCTAGAAGGTTTTATTTTGTTTTGTGCAAAGATATTTGTGTTGATATTTTGCATAAATATTTATTTAACCCAACCAAACCTTTAACCATGATTCAATCTCTATAAGGGTTAGTTCTTCTCACATAAACCATGGTTGCATTTCTAACCTTAGACTTGAATTATTCATTATTCATCACAAAAGGATTCTTCTTCTTCTTCCTTGAGTTCTTTCATGGAAAAGCTTTCTAGCTTTTTCAAAGGTGATGAAAATGAGTGGGAAATAGAAAACAAATGAGAGCTAAAATCCTACTTCATCATCCTAATCTATCCTAGCCATTTAGATTAGGATGTTCACTTCATTTAGTGAGTGAGAGCTTGTGTTAATGAAACTTCAAGGTAGATCATCTTTGTTATCGAAGATCGGAAGCAAGCTTGCATCTTTCTCTTCGTGGAGCCTCTCGAGAGTCCGGAACTTGATGATCGCAGTGAAGGGACCACAACAGGAGCTTATGAAGTGAAGGACCGGACTACAAAGGTTGTAATCCTAAACTCTTAGATGTTAAAGTGTTTAACATGCTTTGTTTCGCCTAATCTCTAGTCTAAGACCTTGGTTTAGGGTTGTTCGGCACGGCTAAATTTTAAATCCGGCATGATTGATGCCTTATAGACCCTTGTGCGTATGCCTAGTAACCCTACATTTAAAACGGCAAAATTTTGAAAATGGCATAGACGATGCCTCCCGAAACCTTGCTGTCGTCCTAGGTAAGCCTACAGGAATATCCTGCACCTTATTCTACGCGGATTGAGCCGAGATCTCTTCACCAGGAATGACCTCTTTAGCAAAAGTTTTCGCCACTATATTTCTGTAAAATGCTATTAGGTTCCTTCAACGATATCAAGTTCATTACGTTAAAGGTTTTTCGCCAAAAACCATTCGTAGCCCTCCGTCATTTCAGACAGGTAGCACTTAGTATTTATGCTATGTTTGTTGACCTACGTCAAGGTATAGTGTTTGGTAGCTGCTTGTTACCTTTCTGTTGCATAGATAGATGCATTGCTTTGGGACAGTCGTACAGCCTTGTTGACCTTCGTCAAGGACGAGTACGGGTGGGTTCAAATTAACCTGGACAATGACGGGTAGAACTTAGCATGTGACTTATGATTTGTTGACCTTCGTCAAGGTCATAAGAGCATGGGGTAAAAATCATATCGGGTGTTTCAAACATACAGGAAACTTGCCAGGCATGTGCATATACCTTCTGGAATGTGATAACGTGAGTGGATTCCATCACGTTATAATGCGATGATAGTTGGATCCCGATTCCCACTGATAAGTTGGTTTACTCCTCGGGTGATCTCGACTAATTCTTCTTTCAGATTTGGAGGAGAATTTAAGGATACAGTGGGAGACATCCTGATTAGATAAAGTGATTAACCATTCTGATCTAGGTTAGAGTGCACGCAGGGTGTTTCTTTTCTCTCTCTTTGGCAGCGACCATGGCCCGACCCTAGACTATGACTCAGTGACCAAGTTAACCGAACTTTCTTATTACACTGGCTTTTGGATTGTCTGAGTTGCATACATCATTGACACTCCTTCTTTTACCCTTTGCATTTCTACAGAACACCCCGTATCACTACGAACATCCACTTCCTTGGGTAAATCCGTCGTATAGTAATATACGAACTCGAAGGAACTTGTTCCAGATTCGAGGATGGATTCTGGTTTTAGAGAGATTGAATAGGATTATTCGGTTGTCTTTTCCTTTTACCTTCTCTCAGGTTGTTAGGACTCCTAGGATTAGGAGAGGGTACACCTGTTGCGCTCATTGAATAGTCTTCTTCCAAACCATAGGCAGGTGCCAAAAGGTAGGGAAAGAAGAAAACCAATTAGCCTAAGTGTAGTGTACAGAAGGTAATGAGTAAAGACAAATAAAGGAATTAGAAAGAGGGCAAAGTAAATTGCAACTGCTATCATTCATGACCAAACCAAGTATTTCATCGCCACTCCTATTTCACATTTGTATTTCTCCAGAACACCCCTTATCACTACGAACATCCACTTCCATTGGATAAATCAATCGTATGGTTATATACGAACTCGAAAGAACTTGTTCCAGTTCGAGGATGGATTCTGGTTCAGGAGAAATAGGAATAAGGTTTATTCAGTTGTCTTTTATCTTTATCTTCTCTCAGGATGCGAGGGCTCCTAGGATTAGGAGAGTATACCTGTTACGCTTATTGGATAGTCTTCTTCCAAACCATAGGCTGGTGTCGAACGGTAGGAAAGGAAGAAAACCATTTAACCTAAGGGGGTGTACAGAAGGTAATGGGTAAAGACAAATAAAGGGATTTGGAGAGATGGCAATGAAATATACGATTATAGTCATGAATCTGATAATGGAAGAGGCATTACTAGGAATACCCGGATACCCCTTCAAAACATTTTCATGTTTCAGATTCACTATGTGTTGTTAAAGGAAAATTGATTTCCCAATTAGATCCTTACTCCAGGGTATGTATTTACCAGGTTTGATTCTCACATCTGTATGGTTTTACAGATAATGAGTGAGAGTAAGTTATTGGGAATTAGGTGATCATCTTCATTATATCGGAATTCGTTGTAATTGGTGATATTTGGGGAAATCACCTGGGTTTTTGCCGGACGGCAAATATTTGGTTTTGAATATCCGTTGTTATGCACCAATTTCAAACTAATATATCTGTACGTTTAGTTTATAAAGTGAGATATAACCTTTTGAAATTATGTCCACGATATTTACCTATATCAGTTGATGGTTAGGTAAGGAGCATTCAACAGCGGTGTAATTCTTCATAACCATAGTACAGTTTTCAACCTATGACACACATGGTATGAGTTATTAAACTCAGAAGACTTATACAAAGTATTGTATGTTGTCCAGTTTCCATTAGGACAGAGGGGTTGGTCCTCGTACTATATTCTGTTTACTTGCGTCTTCTCAAGTTTTAGACATGTGTTTCGTAGAAATACAAAGTCTAAGTTTTGATAAGTTATAGGTACAAGAATAAAGTAGAGAACCAGGTGTCGGAAGTATCGGGATTTTTCAAGGTAATCAAAGATATAGATACTTGTGTTTGGTATTCAGTTGATAGTAATGGTTTTTGAGAAACTTGTTTCTCTTTCAGGTTACTCATGTTTGGATGCACTCCTAAGTTGAGTAATGCTAATCGGCCTCTCTCCATTTAGTTGACATGCACTGGAAACAGCTGCATGATTTGAATCTGGTTCCAATTAAATCAGCGCCTCTGGTTCTATATTGTATATAGAATGGATCATATCTTAATGATGTTAGGGTATATGGAGTTGTCCGGCTTATGCTTAAAACCAGACTCTGGATAACTCAAGGCACGTTTCTGTAATGACAGTTTGTGGGTTAACCCAGACTATAACGAGGGTTAATTTTCTACCATCTGGAAGATCAATAGTGATATTGTTCTTGACTCGCCACAGTTTTAGTAAAATGGACTTTTTCAGAAAACAGTAGTGGGAGTATGGTAGAACTGGAAGTGATTCCAGAACCGCAAGCGATTACTTAAAATTTAATAGGACCTAAAGATTCAATCGGGTTTGACATTCCATTAACCACTCCGGAGATTTGGTGGGTAACCTCAGGCGCCCGAGAGGTACTTCGGTATCCTCAAAGATGGTGACAGGGAGGTTCTTGTTTACCCAGACTTGCCATTACTGCTGTTGTCACGACCCGAAATAGCACGTGACTGGCACTTGAATCATATGAAGCCTATAGGACCTCATCTAACTCAAGTAAGCCAAAAGCCCAGAAATCTAAAACCATTTTAAGGAGTAAATAAGGAAAACTAGTTTTTTAAGAAGTAAAGAAAACATGTTTTAAAAGCGAGGTTTTTGAATAAGTCAGCCAAATATGCATTTTTAAAATGTCTCGTCTTTTCTGAAAATTTCGGCAGAGTTTCCTTTGTAAATACTGGCCCCGAATGGGGTACAACATGAATAATATATATATACAATGATAAAAGGCATCCCCAAGCGGGAGCTAGCTCTTCGTCAATCGACGGTCACAACCACGCAAACAATATAATATACAACGCCAAAGGGCGAGGATCAAAACTCAAAAAGGAAACTCAAATCAGCATGAAAAGCATACTACAACGCGCGACTCTAAGGTCGAAATAATACATAACTGGTTTTCTAAGTCTGAAACAATATACAAGTTTGGTTGATGGAATTTCTAGATACAACTGAATAATACATGTACAAACAATGGTGGTTCTGATGCAAAAGAACCTACCTACCAAAGCAAATCACCCGTAAAGGAAGCAGTGTGCCAGAAGCCGCAATGGAACCTATACGGCAAAACCGGCAAGAACTGTGGCACAACGGGGGTGAGTTGCCAACTCGTGAATAGAAAACATCACAGAGCAGAAATCGTATGTATGACACAATCCTAGGTCAATACGATCAGATATATATATAACCTCAAATGAATAAGTCTGAAGCAAGATAAGGTGGCAATGTAAGATCTATACATGAGTGTAGTGCCAAGTGCTCGTGCCAGTGCCTCAGGTAATAGCATATCATAAATATGAGGTATGATCAATGTCGACTATATCATGAAGTCTATGAATATGTGGATATCATCCAACTGTTTTATTAATATCATCAATGTCAATATATGTAGGTGGAAATCGTCCACGTGTCACCCAATGACAATAAGCATCATGCATGTAAATAACATAAACATATGCATGGAAGTATGAGTATGTAAATCAACATGTGTCGCTCGCGATATATCAAAATCATGGAACCTGAGTGTCAAGCATCGACACTCGAAAACATCATGAAACCTGTGCCTAGCATCGGCACGTAAATCCTCATATACATAGGGCTCCGTCAGTCCGAATCGGCCCGTCTCATCTCTCAATTCCGGTCGGTATCCCCCAGATATCCGCCGAGCTCAACACAATCACCGGTGGGTAGTACTCACCTGCCAGGCTCACCGTCTAACATATACGAGTCTTCTTGCCCCGGGGTACCTCACCGGGTCTACCATGTACCCGCAGACGGTGCTTACCGCTCCTCGAATCGGGTTTCACATGACACTCTCAAAACCGAGAAAACACATGGTGGACGCACTGAAATATCATATCAAGGGTAACCGGGTTTTTAAAACAATACATACTCTCTTTTAAAATACCCACGGTTCCCAAATCCAGAAATATCATGGAAACAACATATCTCAATGCGTATAATCAGAAAGCATGATGTATGCGACATATAAAAGAATGTAAGCATATCAGTATATCATGCAATATGGAATAGTAATATGCACATATTGGGGGAAACCGCTCTTTTAAAATGAATCGGTTTTAAAGAGTATCTTGCGGTTCCCAAATCTCCAAATCAAGCGAGAATCATCTATGTACGTGCAAATGAGTATGTGCACAAGTAGGAGTGTCCTAAGAGCATGGATTTGATACAACAACACATATTTAACATGCAATGAGATGCAAACAGTAAGAATCTACGGCAAATGAATAATAAACACCATAATGTAG
Source organism: Agapanthus africanus (assembly GCA_030015575.1). Lineage (NCBI taxonomy): Eukaryota > Viridiplantae > Streptophyta > Magnoliopsida > Asparagales > Amaryllidaceae > Agapanthus > Agapanthus africanus. The sequence continues at coordinate 505,028,678 of CM057337.1, forward strand.
AATCTACATCAATGTATCTATGTCATACTGTTTTTGCCATTTGAAATAATACGAATCGGGGTTTTTAGGAAAATAAGGGCTACGGTGTTTTTAAGAAAGATGCGTCTTTTGAAAATATCCGTAGAATCCCTTGCCTGTCTTTAAAATACTTCCGATTTGTTAGTTTTTGAAATAGGTATGACATCGGCCTAGCCTAACATCTACTAGCAAAACTACAGCTCTAACTAACAAGTCAATCAGGAGGGGTAATGGAAACAACCTAAATTTGAGTCGATATATATATATATATATATATATATATATATATATATATATATAATAGTCGGCGATCCCGCCTCAAAGGTACCGTGTACGATACAATATCATATGACATCCTCGAGTCATGAGTGCGGATCTATCATCAATATAAAGCTCGTACGGTAAATCATCGTACGGCATCCCAAAAGCTGGGTACGGGTCAATATCACATTCATCTAATCAATTATCTGATATCCTTATCATCATATCTCATGATCTAGGGTACTGATCTAAGTCTAGTACAAATCGATACCATCTATATAAATATAATGCGTGTGTGAAACACACGTCTAAAGGCCCGCTAAAATCTTATGTCGTATCCCAAATACAAATCACATCATATCACCGATCTCATGGCACTATGCCCAGTCTCATCGACTCATCTCCAAATATCATCTACTATCCTCATCATCCAGGTCATAGTATAACAAGCAAGTATGTGTGTGCGTGTGGGTGTAAATCTATTCTAGGGTTCACAACTAGAAATTATACTAGTCTACTTCTAAACCCTAATCTAACCATAGTACACCTAAACACATCTAGAATATCCATGTCACGCATAAAGCTATCATATATAGTATAAGGTATAAATAGCATCCTATACATCGAACTGCGGGGGGGCTATACGCCATCCACCCGACTTCCTCCGTAGATATAATCTACTCACCTTGCATCCTGCGTGTCGGTGTCGATGTCGTCTTCATCCTCTTCATCGTATGAAGCCCTCGAGAAGGTATCTACAAGATAACACAATCGCAAATGCACCTTAAAATCATATCGAGAAAACCAAACGACGCGCTAAGGCCTATAGGTTAGAACCTATGGACTACACTTTCAAAACCATCAAACAACTCTCGATGTCGTCGTGCAAACGTCAAGTGATCGAGGTAAAACACAAATACGAAAATTCAGAATTCAAAATACGAGAAACGAGACTCCGAATCAAAACAACAACTCAGGAAAAAGGCTCCAGATTCTACCCTAGGCCAAATTGGTCAATTTTGCATATGCCAAGGGTCTATTTTACATGAAATAAAGCTACAGAACCAACACGAACCAAATTGGTGGGACCCAGGCCGCAGATTAAATCTGCGGCCATACAGATTAAATCTGCGGCCAAAAGAGGATTCAGGGGCTGGGGTTTTAGTGGCAGCTTCCTAGGTGCCTGCATGTATCACTGTCCTTACAAAATAATTTTCAGAGTCTCGGGGTGATAGCAGACTCCATTTTACATCCACAGAATTCACAATTTTCCAATATCGGCTTTTCTAAATCCGTATTCCGGGGTTCTAGTCTCTGGTTTAGGCCTGAATTCTAGCACTAGGTGGTTTGTGTGGTCTCTACTGAGCTCAATTGCCCATCACAACTCTCAATTTCCAATAACCCTAACTAGAATTCTTCTAAGTCCACAAAACCACTCGATATCGGTTCTAATCTAACATGGGGGTAAAGGTAATGGAAACACTAAGCTTATGGTTCAGAAAATACCTCATTTGGCAACTCAAGAAAATTCTTGAGTTGCCCCAAGTGGCCAAAATCCTTGCTTTCTTGGTCCAATGTGCTTCCCTTGAGCTTGTGCATCTTTTTAAAGAAAAGGGTAATGGGTTTTGAGTTGATTTTCATGGTGTTTTGGGGGATTTTGTGATGAAGGAGAGGAGGTCCAGCAGCAGCAGCAGAAATAGGGAAGACAGGGGAGAGGAATGAGTGAGAATAATGATGGGGGATGGCTCAAGACTAGGTCAACATAAACCCTCACCTTTCTCTCTCTTACCCATATCTATTTCTTTATTCTTTTTTTTTTCTTTTCTATATTCCTTCTCTCTTCAATAGTAACCCCAAAATAACAAGCCATGAACCCAAAACATGTAGGAAAATGCAACAAGTGTTAAAGAAAAGATATGGTGTATGTTTTGCACATAGCAAGCTTAAACGCGATTAGCGATTTTTAATCGCGATTAGCACTAAATTAGCATATAATTAGTCATAAAAACTTAAAATTTGCATAATTCACATAAAACACCCTCTTTTAAGTAATTTCTATAATTTTCAAAAAATTTCCCAATTTATCGGTATTTAATTATACCGCCTTATTAAAATATTCAATATTTTATTATTAAATTATAAAAATTCCCAAAAATAATATTTTATTTTTTTGAAATGTTACAATCTTCCCCCTTAAAGAAATTCGGTCCCCGAATTTAAATTTAAACCCCCAAATTCTAAAACATTTCACTAATTGTCTAAGTCGTCGGGGCTCCGAAATCATCAATACATAAACGTATCATAGCGCAATGCATGCGCATGAACAGTGAGCAGATAACTCAAAATCAGATCTCCGTCAAGCATCCCGCAATCATCGGAGTCATGGTAAAGACACAAATGTCAAATTCAAAATAAAACCAATAAGATATAAATCAGAACTATACATGTAGACCTCAAATCTATACATGTAAATATCTAAAAGAAATGCATGCCAAACCTTTCATGTTGCTGTGCGATGCACATAACACTGCACAGTGGCGGACGTCTACGAAAATAACCATATGTGTATATATCTTTTGTTTAACATGTACATTCCGCCGTTTTGAAAACAATTTAGAAGGGTTCCCTTGTTTTAAATGCGTCGTGTCATATCAGACACGTAGATAAATACTGAGGCTATAGCTCGATTTTTGGAAATCCTTTCGATAACTCTCAATGCATGCAAAATATATCCAGGTACTGTCCTCTGACTAGTCCTGCTCAGTACGAAGACAAATAGCAATATCATAAAAACGTACCGCTCCATAATGAATCAAAATCCAAAATATATATAAGAATACCCTGTGCGTCTGGTGTGCACGGAAATCAAAATCCATATGTGCCATACATGTGCACAGAAACAACATCTGGGTGCAACGGGTGTGCACGAAACATCTGTCATAGGCAACGTATGTGCCTGACAGCAAATCAGGTGCATCTGTCATGCACGAAGAATCCCGATTTAGTGCATCCGGTGTGCACCAAAATCGTATCTCAAGACATGCGCTCAACACGCGCGAAAATCCAATATCAAGCGTCGAACATACGCAAAATCCAAATCAAATGCACGGAGTGCAAGAAATCAACATCAATAGTAGAATCAAAATCGACGGTATACAATACGGCTCAATCAAAAACAGGTATACCGCAGTATATAGACTCACAACCATGTGCATCAGCGTGCACAAATCAAATCAAAACACTAAACGTGCATGTAAACGATGACGAAGGCATAAGTCAAGTCACATGCATAACGGAGGCATGAAATCAAAATCAACATATCGAATGACATCAAATCGAAGTCAGGTGCAACCGTAGTGCACAAAATATAAGTCCGGTGCAACAAAGGCACGAAATATAAATCTGGTGCGATAAACGCACGAACTATAAAACTGGTGCATCCTGTGCAAGAAATACAAATACAGTGCATCCTGTGCACAAAACCCAAACAATAACTCAAATGCATAAATAGCAACACCGAGTGTACCAAGGTGTAAAAATCATAAACATGTGCAACCGCAGCACAAAACATATATCAATACACTACAAGCACATATAAGTTGTACCGAGTGCAAAATCAAATCGTGTGCGTAACATATGCACAAAATCAACTCAACCGTATGAAATCCATGAAGTCATAAGCATGTGCAGCCAAGGCACGAAAACGATATCAGGTGCAATAACTGTGCACAAATCATAAATCAACACAACGGTGTATAAAGCATATCTCAAGTGTAATAACTTGCGCAAAATATAAATACCCAGTAGGTGCAACCATGGTGCACGAAAGCAAATATCATGGAACTCAGCCATCAAGACTAAATCATGCGAATAGATCGCTCAAAATACCGAAATCTAAGGTGACGGATATGTGATAATCAAATCACCAAATCACAAATCATAAGTACCATCGTCGATATTTCCTCCTTCGAAATCGAGAAGGTGTCGGTGCATCCAATGCTAACAACGCAAGATATCTACTTGCCTCCTACTCACGGTTTGGCGTCCTCTGTCTTTGGGCCCTTATCTTCTCTGTGGATTACCAGTCTTGCAATCCATCGGCTTATCGGCCCTGTCAGGTGTGCTAACGGGGACGATTCCATTCTGGCACTTCTCTGGTCATCTCTCGGTCAATCCTCACTGGCGCCGACCTCTGGTCCTCTGAATACACATCACACATCTGATCCTAGGTGCAAATCTTATCGCATCAGTGTCCTGGAAGTAATCCTGCTCAAGGTCTCTTCCGATCTCGCTTATGCCGAACTGTATGGAGGCTGGTACTCTTGCACAATCTTTTCTCGCTCTCTGGACATCTGCGTCCTCAGCACAGCCTTTCCTCGGAAACTAGTCGCATCCCAACGCCTCTGTAGACATATCCGACCTTTTAATCTTAACGAGGAGTGACAACAGCTCGTCAGCATTTCGCACGAACTTCTTGTCCTACTTGTCTGTACCATCGTTCACTTCGACGTCACGTCTCTATCTGCGCACTGCAATTGTTCTCGGCTACGGTCAATCCGAAGTCTCTCACACGGACTCGAAATTACGAACTCGGTATCTTCATCACTCTGTGGAAGATATCTGGCCGAACAAGTCCTCAGGAACTCGTTCTAACCTGCGGAGATATACTCTATACTCTTCCTCCCTTGATCGACTCACAACGCATCTGGTTGAGGTCCTTCATCCGAACCTGGTCAACTATCTTGTCAACGATGCCGAACTCTGGCCTGTTGGGTGTGCGCAATATGACCACTGCTGGGTCCAAGTCTTCTCGTATAGTATTTCAGAAAGGTCCTGTCGAGGTCTCTCTCAATTCTCGTTTCTGTCGAATTGCCCGGAAGTTACCATCCCTTACTATATCTGTTCCTTGTTCCGGAACGGCTGCATACTCATCGCGACTTCTTCTGGAAGGTATATCAACATATAACGCCTCTGCATGCGTATCGCATCTCTGATGTCAGCAGAGTGGAACGTCATCTCGTCGAAATCTCGTGCGAACTCTTTACTTCACTCTGCTCCAATGTCGACTGATTCAGACTCATCTTCTCGTGGCTGCATGGACTACGCTCCAACGACTATACTCGTATCTGGAGTCTCTCAAGCAATGTGTCCCATCACATGATATCCGAATGATGTCGAACCATCCGATCAACTCGTCAGAACCTCATAATCCCCCAAGAGATCAACATCTTGAGTACAGTTTAATAGTATTCCGGTACATACCACAACACCTGTAGACCAACCGTAGAAGGGCAAACCCAAGCCTCACAAATGGCACCACTAAACTGCCGTAAACCCTAAGGTTCGAAGGCGTTCCATGGTCATTACGTCGAGTTAGGGTTTCATTCTTCTAGAGGGTCCATAGCATTACTTGCATTGTCTTCCGAATACTTTAAACTTGGAAATAGGTTCTTGACATTCGATCGTCTCTATCGACTCTCAACGAATTTACGCGAAGTCGTTTCTAGCTGGAATCAATCTATCTGATGACCTCGCATCGGGGTAAGCAAACGAACCACATGTCCTAGTCGTTCCTCCTCGGGTGACTAGCGACCTTCCATCATATCTCTGAGTATATATTCATGCTGCAGTAGCTCCAACATCTGGGCGATATCTCGTCATTGCAGCAGCAACTGGCTCATTCGTCTGTACGCTAAACAACGCCTCAATCATCATGAAAAAGCGATATATCAATGGTCATCATATCCTAGCTGGCCTCTAGCAGTAGCCTGATCCTCTGGTGCTGATCTGCACGTCCGAGAAATCTTGTAAAGCGACCTGTCAAACGCTCATGGCGCGAAAACACACTAAAACGACGCCTCTCTATGCAATCGTACGTTTTTGGAATCACGCCCTGGTCAGTCCTCGTCCGTGACGAGCTCAAGCTGACGCAACTCTAGCCGTAGCTCTCTCTCTCTGCCCGTGTAATCGTGGCAGCAAAATCATAACGAACATCGATGAGGATAGATCATAAAAATGAATATAATACTGTGCAAGGAAATGTACATCCTAAGGTTTCTTAAGCGGAGTAGTGTATTGTAAGTATGCCGCAGAACATACGTACGGTACGTCACTCTACTCAAGTCACCTATTCCATCAACCAGGGGTCATCCTATGCGACGAAAGTTCGGGTATAATACACCCTCGACTAAGTCTAAGTTCCGTAAGGTCAAGCCAAAGTTCCGTATATATATAATACTCTAGGCTCCGCATAGTCAAACTTAGACTCAACCCAAGGTTAATCTAGCGCTCTGATACCAACTTTGTCACGACCCGAAATAGCACGTGACTGGCACTTGAATCATATGAAGCCTATAGGACCTCATCTAACTCAAGTAAGCCAAAAGCCCAGAAATCTAAAACCATTTTAAGGAGTAAATAAGGAAAACTAGTTTTTTAAGAAGTAAGGAAAACATGTTTTACAAGCGAGGTTTTTGAATAAGTCAGCCGAATATGCATTTTTAAAATGTCTCATCTTTTCTGAAAATTTCGGTAGAGTTTCCTTTGTAAATACTGGCCTCGAACGGGGTATAACATGAATAATATATATATACAATGATAAAAGGCATCCCCAAGCGGGAGCTAGCTCTTCGTCAATCGACGGTCACAACCACGCAAACAATATAATATACAACGCCAAAGGGCGAGGATCAAAACTCAAAAAGGAAACTCAAATCAGCATGAAAACCATACTACAACGCACGACTCTAAGGTCGAAATAATACATAACTGGTTTTCTAAGTCTGAAACAATATACAAGTTTGGTTGATAGAATTTCTAGATACAACTGAATAATACATGTACAATGGTGGTTCTGATGCAAAAGAACCTACCTACCAAAGCAAATCACCCGTAAAGGAAGCAGTGTGCCAGAAGCCGCAATGGAACCTGTACGGCAAAACCTGCAAGAACTGTGACACAACGGGGGTGACTTGCCAACTCGTGAATAGAAAACATCACAGAGCAGAAATCGTATGTATGACACAATCCTAGGTCAATATGATCAGATATATATAACCTTAAATGAATAAGTCTGAAGCAAGATAAGGTGGCAATGTAAGATCTATACATGAGTGTAGTGCCAAGTGCTCGTGCTAGTGCCTCAGGTAATAGCATATCATAAATATAAGGTATGATCAATGTCGACTATATCATGAAGTCTATGAATATGTGGATACATCCAACTGTGTGATCAATATCATCAATATCAATATATGTAGGTGGAAATCGTCCACGTGTCACCCAATGACAATAAGCATCATGCATGTAAATAACATAAACATGTGCATGGAAGTATGAGGATGTAAATCAACATGTGTCGCTCGCGACATATCAAAATCATGGAACCTGAGTGTCAAGCATCGACACTCGAAAACATCATGAAACCTATGCCTAGTATCGGCACGTAAATCCTCATATACATAGGGCTCCGTCAGTCCGGATCGGCCCGTCTCATCTCTCAACTCCGGTTGGTATCCCCCAGATATCCTCCGAGCTCAACACAATCACCGGTGGGTAGTACTCCCCTGCCAGGCTCACCGTCTAACATATACGAGTCTTCTTGCCCCGGGGTACCTCACCGGGTCCACCATGTACCCGCAGACGGTGCCTACCGCTCCTCGAATCGGGTTTCACATGCCGCTCTCAGAACAAAGAAAACACATGGTGGACGCACTGAAATATCATATCAAGGGTAACCGGGTTTTTAAAACAATACATACTCTCTTTTAAAATACCCACGGTTTCCAAATCCAGAAATATCATGGAAACAACATATCTCAATGCGTATAATCAGAAAGCATGATGTATGCGACATATAAAAGAATGTAAGCATATCAGTATATCATGCAACATGGAATAGTAATATGCACATATTGAGGGAAACCGCTCTTTTAAAATGAATCAGTTTTAAAGAGTATCTTGCGGTTCCCAAATCTCCAAATCAAGCGAGAATCATCTATGTATGTGCAAATGAGTATGTGTACAAGTATGGGTGTACAATATGTAAGTACACGAATATGAATATACAATAGGTATGTGCACAAGTAGGAGTGTACAATATGTAAGTACATGAATATGAATGTACAATAGGTATGGGCAAAAGTAGGATTGTACAATATGTAAGTACACGAATATGAATGTACAATAGGTATGTGCACAAGTAGGCCATGCAAGGGTCATATCCTGAATGCAACAGTACTACAGTGTAGTGACATGGCAATTATCGATGATGAAATGTGTGAGCCGGTAAGCAGGTGTACGTGAAACATATGCATCATCGATAATGGTGCTGGTGTCCTAAGAGCATGGATTTGATACAACAACACATATTTAACATGCAATGCGATGCAAACAGTAAGAATCTGCGGCAAATGAATAATAAACACCACAGTGTAGAATCTACATCAATGTATCTATGTCATACAGTTTTTGCCATTTGAAATAATACGAATCCGTGTTTTTAGGAAAATAAGGGCTACGGTGTTTTAAAGAAAAGATGCGTCTTTTGAAAATATCCGTAGAATCCCTTGCCTGTCTTTAAAATACTCCCGATTCGTATGTTTTTGAAATAGGTTTGACATCGGCCTAGTCTAACATCTACAAGCAAAACTACAGCTCTAACTAACAAGTCAATCAGGAGCGGTAATGGAAACCACCTAAATCTGAGTCGATATATATATATATATATAATAGTCGGTGATCCCGCCTCAAAGGTACCGCGTACGATACAATATCATATGACATCCTCGAGTCATGAGTGCGGATCTATCATCAATATAAAGCTCGTACGGTAAATCATCGTACGGCATCCCAAAAACTGGGTACGGGTCAATATCACATTCATCTCATCAATTATCTGGTATCCTTATCATCATATCACATGATCTGGGGTACTGATCTAAGTCTAGTATAAATCGATACCATCTATATAAATATAATGCGTGTGTGAAACACACGTCCAAAGGCCTGCTAAAATCTCATGTCGTATCGCAAATACGAATCACATCATATCACCGATCTCATGTCACTATGCCCAATCTCATCGACTCATCTCCAAATATCATCCACTATCCTCATCATTCAGGTCATAGTATAACAAGCAAGCATGTGTGTGCGTGTGGGTGCAAATCTATTCTAGGGTTCACAACTAGGAACTATACTAGTCTACTTCTAAACCCTAACTAACCATAGTACACCTAAACACATCTAGAATATCCATGTCACGCATAAAGCTATCATATATAGTATAAGGTATAAATAGCATCCTATACATCGAACTGCGGGGGTGCTATACGCCATCCACCCGACTTCCCCCGTAGATATAATCTGCTCACCTTGCATCCTGCGTGTCGGTATCGATGTCGTCTTCATCCTCTTCATCGTATGAAGCCCTCGAGAAGGTACCTACAAGATAACACAATCGCAAATGCACCTTAAAATCATATCGAGAAAACCAAACGACGCGCTAAGACCTATAGGTTAGAACCTATGGACTACACTTTCAAAACCATCAAACAACCCTCGATGTCGTCGTGCAAACGTCAAGTGATCGAGGTAAAACACAAATACGAAAATCCAGAATTCAAAATACGAGAAACGAGACTCCAAATCAAAACAGCAACTCAGGAAAAAGGCTCCAGATTCTACCCTAGGCCGAATTGGTCAATTTTGCATATACCAAGGGTCTATTTTACATGAAATAAAGCTACAGAACCAACACGAACCAAATTGGTGGGACCCAGGCCGCAATTTGCGGCCATACAGATTAAATCTGCGGCCAGAAAGAGGATTCAGGGGCTGGGGTTTTGGTGGTAGCTTCCTAGGTGCCTGCATGTATCACTGTCCTTACAAAATAATTTTCAGAGTCTCGGGGTGATAGCAGACTCCATTTTACATCCATAGAATTCATAATTTTCGATATCGGCTTTTCTAAATCCGTATTCTGGGGTTCTAGTATCTGGTTTAGGCCTGAATTCTAGCACTAGGGGGTTTGTGTGGTCTCTACTGAGCTCAATTGCCCATCACAACTCTCAATTTCCAAAAACCCTAACTATAATTCTTCTAAGTCCACAAAACCACTCGATATCGGTTCTAATCTAACATGGGGGTAAAAGTAATGGAAACACTAAGCTTATGGTTCAGAAAATACCTCATTTGGCAACTCAAGAAAATTCTTGAGTTGCCCCAAGTGGCCAAAATCCTTGCTTTCTTGGTCCAATGTGCTTCCTTTGAGCTTGTGCATCTTTTTAAAGAAAAGGGTAATGGGTTTTGAGTTGATTTTCATGGTGTTTTGGGGGATTTTGTGATGAAGGAGAGGAGGTCCAGCAGCAGCAGCAGAAATAGGGAAGACAGGGGAGAGGAATAAGTGAGAATAATGATGGGGGATGGCTCAAGACTAGGTCAACATAAACCCTCACCTTTCTCTCTCTTACCCATACCTATTTCTTTATTCTTTTTTTTTCTTTTCTATATTCCTTCTCTCTTCAATAGTAACCCCAAAATAACAAGCCATGCACCCAAAACATGTAGGAAAATGCAACAAGTGTTAAAGAAAAGATATGGTGTATGTTTTGCACATAGCAAGCTTAAACGCGATTAGCGATTTTTAATCGCGATTAGCACTAAATTAGCATATAATTAGTCATAAAAACTTAAAATTTGCATAATTCACATAAAACACCCTCTTTTAAGTAATTTCTATAATTTTCAAAAATTTTCCCAATTTATCGGTATTTAATTATACCGCCTTATTAAAATATTCAATATTTTATTATTAAATTATAAAAATTCCTAAAAATAATATTTTATTTTTTTGAAATGTTACAGCTGTTCTAAACTATGAGACCCGGCAGGAGGATAAGTATAGCATCATTCTAAACTAGCTTTAGAAGTGTACGTATATATGACTCTGGCAGAGGGTTGTTGTGGTCAGTGGGAGCAGCGGAAGCATAGTGGACATGTAACTTGTGTCTATTTATAGACTAAAGCAGATATACTGGAGATAGATCATCTATTTTTGATATGACAGTCATGGGCTTTGACTTCATCAGAATAGGGGATGGATCTGTCAAGAAGGTAGTAGGGTGTGATGTCCTGGTATTTGGATGACATACACATAGTAGGAAGTAAAATTCCTATTCTACAATCGGTTATACTGTGGTTGTCACACAGTGGTTTCTCCACATAAGATATGGATATGATATTAGGAATTATGGTTACTAGATCTATGGTTTTAGATCTAGATTTGGGTAGTTTCCCAATCTGGGTACTTAAACAGCATTCTAAAGGTATTTTAGAATGGACGACTCCTGGCATGGTAGTGTACCTGCAGGTGATGGAGTCACCCTCTCTAAAGGTGTCTTACAGACTGAAGGGGAGAGGGATGCGCATGATTGGCATATCACTTGCTTAGGCAATTGAGTCAATCATGAGATGTCAAGTACCACACCAAATGTTGTTTTTGCACCAGCTGCAATAAGTTGATATTGATCCAATCCTGGAGAAACGTTCGGAAGCAGTTTTAGAACATATGTGATTGTTCTAGGGATTTGATAACGGCAGCCTCCTTCGGGAGACAGTTATCATTCAAGGCTTCAAAGGTGACCTGGATGACAGAGTGACTGTCAGAGTTATAGTTTTCCCTCTGACGAGGAGCAGTAGTTTGGACAGATGGTCCAAGAGGATACCGAGGGAGGCATGACACAGGAAACTGATTAAATTCAGTTGACGATACAGTCTAAGAAGTTTGCTGGATTTGGAGTTCATTTGTGAACTAGGTCCCATCAGATATCCAGACATATTCTAAGACAGGTATTGCTCATTTCGCGAACTTGAGAGTAAGAGAGACATAGAAAGAAACATCAGAGCGGATCCACTCACTGAGGCTATTTCTCGAACGCAAGAGTCTCACGAACAGGCTTTGTGAGACTGATCAGTAGAGAAGTTGGGTGTTCGGTATCACACGGGCTGTGAATATGAGACATCGCAATAATTAGCCTTAAGTGCAAGTGGGAGATTGTTGGATATAGTGTCCTCAAAGTCAATTATTGGATCGCAGGAATGTGATTGCAATGATTGAGGGAGGACCTATACCGGTAGGACAGTCTTTCTAGAGATGATAGTATGCTATCTGGTTTGCCTTTATCATCGTGTACATGTTTTAGGTGACATTACAGATCACTATTACATGTTGAAAGAGCCCATAGGATTCTTGCTTGACTACCATCAGTATGATGGCGATCATATACGTGAGAGTTGGATAGTCTATAAGCACATCCTTAAAGTATCTCTAGTCGTGGGAGTTTCGAGAGTGGGCATCGATACTCCGAGAGTAGACTAGTGTATACGGATCGTGACCCCGACGAGGGGCGGTGGCTGGTCTCACAACCCATTGGTGTCAGTTGGTTCACCTAAGATGTATACAGGTGCTCATTGAATTATGAGTACACCGGACGGACTCGCCGGGAACATGCTAGTTGGTATTATACCTGTCGTCAGATAGCAGTTCCCTGGTGACTTGTGTACAAGTTAGTCTATCGACCTGAGATCGTCATTTGTCTCGTGTGAGTTCCCACTGTGCTTTGATTACTACCCTACCACGGCTCAAAGGAGTCGTGCAAACAGGTTTTAGTTGGATACAGTCCCGAGCCATATGGAGGCAGTGAGCGGATCGGCAGGGGTTTCATCTTTCCCGGTATTGGGGTGAGATTGCGCTATGTCTGGAGAGCGATTACACAAAGTCCCTGGCAAGGGAAAGTGAGATTTACTGGTAGGTATTCCAGTAGTTTCTCAGGGTGTTCTTGGCTACAGTCCGACACGACTTATACCGCTTGTGGGGGTGTGACGTTTATCACCCCCTAGGCCCGATATGCGATACTCATAGATGAACGGACCGGACTGTACGTATATTGTCACAGACAAGCTCAGTAGGGTTTCAGGATGATTTCGCTCGTCGGCCTCCCTTTTGCTTAATACCTGGGCAGCCGTTACGTACAGCTAGTGCCACTGATGTGCTTGTGGTTAAACCCACTGCCAGCGTATTGACGAGTCTTTAGAGTCCCCCACAAAGAGTTTCCCAAGTTTGGGCGAAACGTTGTAGAGGCCATATGGTTTTATGGCAGGGTTCGATCATATACGTGTACTTGTGCACGGATCATGATCGGGCGGATCATACTAGTAGGCTTTGGTTTAAGCTGGATCCTAGTATTAGATTGTTGGATTACTTTCGTCTCGTTGTATTCGTATTAAGTCAGAATACGGATGCAGGTATGTATATACAGATGAGGGGTATTCTTGTAATCCGTTACGAGTTTGCTTGAGAAGATGCCATTTTATTTCTTTGTGATTAAACATTTAGGTTAATGTTTAATATGTGTAAAGTGTGAGTGCTAGTCTTGTTTTGAAGCATTGATCATGGCACGTGCACTTGGTGACTCATGGTATTGGGTCATGGGGCCATTTTGTTTTGGCTAGGATATTTTTGAGTGTGTTATGAGATATTTGGGGAGCAAGGGTAGCCATCTCTATTATTATGGGGCTAAGAAAATTCTTTAGTTGAAAAACTCACAAATAACTCACAACACTCAAAAATAGCTAGCCACTACTTTTCTTCACTTGAGCTCACACTCTTCACTTGGCTTCTTCTTCAACCTCCATCCACACCCTCTCATGTGTTGAGAATCCATGGATGTTTTGAGACAAAGTGATCACACACATTCTTACTTCACCTTGGTCATCTCAGCTAGCAAACTTGATGTCCGAGTTGCTTCGGTTTAGAAGCGGGAGCCCGTATAAAGAATCCTCGACGTGGATCCTCTTCGATGAGCGAGACCGGAGAGCGAACTTCGTCGAGGCAGCCGCTACAAGTCAAGGACAGATTAAAGACCGAAGGACACGGATCGATCGGTATAATCTCTAAAACTCCTTTTACAGTTTACTAGTTTACGGTTAATGGCACGATCCGGGTTTTAGGGTTACGTTAGCGCCATTTTGAAAAAAATTTATTCCGCATTTGGCCTTGGATTAACGGCCGGGGCGCTGCCGTAGCCTTACAGAGACAAATCCAAGGTTGAGAAGTCAGAAAAAGGAGAATGTTTTCACTGCAAGTAGACGGGGCACTGGAAGCGGAACTATACTGAATACCTTGATCTCAAGAAAAGAAGCATGGTGATGCTTCTGCTTCAGATGTGTTCGTGACTGAAAACTGTTTTTCTATAAACTCTGCTTCCTGGGTATTGGATATCGGTTCGGATTCTTATATCTGCAATTCTGTGCAGGGCTTGAGAAATAGCAGAGTTTTGAAGACCGGTGATCATACTCTCCGAGTTGGAAATGGTTCCATTGTACATGCAGTTTCAGTGGGAGAGTATCACCTAGGGTTGCCGTCGGGTTGTATATTGGTTTTGAACCCATGTTATTTTGTACCCAGCATGCTTTGTAATATAATATCTGTTTCTTTGTTAGACAATGAAAGATATCATTTTGTATTGCAGTACAATGTTATGAACATTAAACTAAATCAAGAGTTGATTGGTTATGGTACACTTAATAACGGGATATACGTCCTGAATCAACACACAGTTTTCAAAATACAACACACAAATAAAAGAAAATTTTCAGATATAAATGAAGATTTTCTTTGGCATTGTAAACTTGGTCATATTAATGAAACAAGACTAAACAAGCTTCATAAAGATGGATATTTAAATCCTTTTGAATATAAATCTACTGCGACTTGTCAGTTTTCAATCAAAGGGAAAATGACCAAAACTCCGTTTACTGGACACGGAGAAAGAGCTACAGAGCTCTTCGGCCTCATACATAGTGATGTATGTGGGCCAATGTCTACACATGCGAGAGGCGGTTTTTCTTACTTCATAACTTTTACTGATGATTTCTCGAGATTCGGTCATGTGTTTTTATTAAAGCATAAGTCTGAAGCTTTCGAGAAATTCAAGGAGTACAAACTTGAAGTAGAAAACAAATTGAAATGAGCATCAAAATACTTCAATCAGATCGAGGTGGAGAGTATCTTAGTACAGAGTTTTCGAACTTCCTAAAAGAGAATGGGATTCTCTCTCAGCTCACTCCCCTTTACACACCACAGCACAACGGTGTGTCAGAGCGGCGGAATCGTACCCCATTAGATATGGTATGATCCATGATGAGTGATGCTGAGTTATCTCTCTCCTTTTGGGGGCATGAATTAGAGACTACAGCTTTTCTGTTGAACAAAGTTGCAACAAGACCGTGTCTACCACTCCATATGAGATATGGTATGGGAGGAGACCATCTCTTAAACGAGTTAAGATTTGGGGTTGTCCGGCTTTTGTCAAAAAGCAGAATCCAGACAAACTCGAGACACGATCGGTTAAGTGTATATTTGTGGGATATCCAAAACATTCGTTTGGATATCTTTTCTACCACAGGAAGGGACAAAAGGTGTTTGTTTCTCAGTATGCCACATTTCTAGAAAATGAAATTTTTCCAAATGATACTGATGGTAATGTGGTAGATCTAGAAGAGGTTCTAGAGACACAAGTTACAAATGACAACTTGGTTGAACATGATGTTACAACAGAAACTTATGAACCTCAGCCACTCCATAGATCTGGTAGGACTTCTCGCCCACCGGAGAGATACCACGGTTTTCTTATTGATGATGATGGAGAAGATTGCATCATGGATGATGATGACCCTACAAGTTTTCAGCAAGCTATCACGAGTGGTGACTCTATGAAGTGGCTGGACGCCATGAGATCCGAAATGGAGTCTATGTACACTAACAAAGTATGGACTTTGGAAGTTGTACCCTCTAGGGAAAAACCCGTAGGGTGCAAATGGATCTTTAAGAGAAAGATTGGTGTAGATGGGAAGGTGGAGACCTATAAGGCAAGGCTTGTGGCAAAAGGATTTCGTCAAAAACCAGGACTGGACTATGACGAAACCTTTTCTCCTGTAGCCATACTTAAATCCATTCGGATCCTACTTGCTATTGCTGCTCACTACGACTATGAAATATGGCAGATGGATGTTAAAACCACTTTTCTAAATGGTGATTTAGAAGAATGCGTTATCAGCCAGCCTGTTAGTTATATGTATGCCTTATAGGCCATTACTGTACATACGATGTATATTGTAATGGATGCTTGGACATATATAGGGAGGACTTTCTTGCTCGACATGATAGTATGCTATCTGGTTGTACTTTATCTTAACGTGTACTCTGATTGTCTCTATGTTACATGTTGATAAAGCCCTTAGGATATGTACTCGACTACTGGGACTATAATGAGATCATACTAGTGGGGCCACGGTAGTCGGCGTGTACATCCTATAACAGTTCCTAGTCGAGAGTGTATCGAGACAGGATATCGATACACCAGAGTAGACTAGCGTATACGCATCTTGACCCATATGATGGGCGATGGATGATCCCATATCCATTGGTGTTTGACATCAACTATGGTATACGGGTGCTCAGTGGAGACTGGGTACACTGGACGGACTCGCCAAGAACTCCCAGATGGTATTATACCTCACGTCAGATGGCAGTTCTCCGGTGACATTGGTACAGAGTAGTCTGTTGACCCGAGATCGTCATAGAGTCTTGTGTGATTCCCACTGTGCTTTGATTTCCATCATACCACGTCCAAGAGGGCATGTAAAAAGGTGGCTTTTGGGTATAGTCCTGAATCACATGGAGGCAATAAGCGATAGGAGGGGATTCGTCTCTCCCGGTATAGGGAGTTGATGTTGTGCTGTGTTCGATTGGCTATAACCGGAAATCTCTGGCCAGGGTTGCTGAGATTTACTGGTAAGTGTTATCAGTAGTTTCTCGAACTGTTATAGACCTCATATCGACAAGACTTATCAAGCTACTGGGGTCTGACGTTTACCACCCCTAGGCGAGATATGCGACATATCAGACGACGAGACCGGACTGTACAGGAGTGTTACTGTTTGGATTCACAGGAGAATGTACAGGCTTGCTTGTTGATCTTCTGAGCGCTCAATACCTGGGTGGCTGTTACGTTTAGCTGACCGCTTACAGCTTGTGGGTGTTTGATATGATCATCACCTACTGCCGGCGTATTGACGATTCTTTAGAGTCCTACACAGAGGTTTCTTGGTTCAGGCGAAACGGAGTAGGGGCACATATGTGATATGTGCGGGACCGAGGATAATGCGATATGAGATACCGTATTCTATTCTCGCGATATATGATATCAGCCGGGTCATCGGATCAAGTGTTGATTCGATGAATCGGTACGGATAAATATTAGTCGGTTATATGCGATATAGCCGGATTGTCGGATCAAGTGTTGATTCGATAATTTAATGTATAATAATATATATGATATATTAAATTACATTAACTAATATTAGCTCACTAAAAGATTCTTTTTCTCACTCGGGTAATACATTGATATATATGCGATATATGTTAAATGTATTATTTTATTTTGTTACGATAAATATTATATATGTGATATATAATATTGTAACATGATATGATAACTAATGCAACATATTTAGTGGAGTTTAAACATGATTAGGGTTTGGATTAGGGTTAAGACTTCTAGTAGATTCTAGAAGGTTTCTTTTTGTCATGATAAAGATATTTGTGTTGATATTTATCTATGACTCATACTTAACCCAACCCAAACCCTAGCCCTTGGTTAATTCTCTACAATGGTTTGGTCAACCATGGTTGCATTATTCATCATATTAATCCTTTCATTATTCATCACAAATAAAATGGATCACTATTCTTCTTCTTCTTCCTCCTTTTGCAAAGCTTTCTTGCTTTTTATTTGTGATGAAAAATGAGTGAGTAAATGAAAATAAAAAAGAGCAATAATCCTACTTCATCATCCTCATCTATCCTTGCCATTTAGATGAGAGTGTTCACTTCATATTATGAGTGTTAGCTTGTGTTAACGAAACTTCAAGGTAGATCATCTTTGTATCGAAGATCGGAAGCAAGACTGCATCTTTCTCTTCGTGGAACATCTCGAGAGTCCGGAACACGATGATCGCAGCGAAGGGACTTCAACACGGAGCTTTAGAAGTGAAGGACCGGATCTACAAATGTTGTAATCTCTCTCACTTAGTGTTAAAATGTTTAACATGTTTGTTTTCGCCTAAACCCTAGTTTAAAGATCCGGCTTTGGGTTGTTCGGCACGGCTAAAATTTTAATCGGGCATGGTTGATGCCTCGTAGACCCTTGTACGCGTGCATAGCAACCCTACACAGCCAGAGGGCTTCATTGATAGTGGGAGCAGTGGGAAAACATGTAGGTTGCTTAAATCCATTTATGGATTAAAGCAGGCATCACGGAGTTGGAACATCTGTTTTGATGATGTTATCAAAGAGTTTGATTTCGTCAAAAATCCAGATGAACCTTGTGTTTATAAGAAGATTGTAGGACGTACTGTCACATTCCTCGTATTATACGTGGATGACATTCTTCTGATAGGAAACGATGTTCTTATGCTACAATTGGTCAAACTGTTCTTATCACAAAGGTTCTCCATGAAGGACCTGGGTGATGCCCCGTACATATTGGGCATGAAGATCTATAGGGATAGATCTAAAAGGTTGTTGGGATTGTCCCAGACCAGGTACATTAACACCATCCTAAAGAGGTTTAGTATGGAAGACTCTAAGCGGGGTGCCTTACCCGCTACTCATGGAGTCACTCTCTTCAAGGACATTTGCCCAAATACTGATGAAGAGAGAGCTCGTATGAGCATTATACCCTACGCTTCAGCCGTAGGATCTATAATGTATGCGATGTTATGTGCATGCCCTGATGTAGCTTATGCACTTGGTGTAGTAAGCAGGTATTAATCCAACCCAGGGGAGAATCATTGGACAGCTGTGAAGAACATTCTTAAGTACTTGCGAAGGACTAAAGAAATGTTCTTGGTGTATGGTAATGGGGATCTCCAAATGGAGGCATTTATCGATTCGAGCTTCCAGAGTGATAAGGATGACAGCAAATCTGTCCAGAGTTTGTATTTACCCTCAATGGAGGGACGGTATGTTGGAAGAGTTCCAAACAGGATATCGTTGCAGACTCTCGATGGAAGCTGAGTACATTGATGCACATGATGCTGTTAAGGAAGCCGTCTAGATGAGGAAGTTTATCGAGGAGCTAGGAGTAGTTCCAACCATTATTGATCTAATACCATTGTATTGTGATAATAATGGGGCTATGGCGTTGGCCAAGGAGCCTAGGTCCCACCAGCGATCCAGACACATCCTAAGGCGATATCATTTGATCCGGGAGATAGTTGATCGCCGCGAGATCGAGATTCGGAAAGTAGATACAAAGAATAACACCGCGGATCCACTCACAAAGGCCCTCCTTCTGCAGCAGCATGAGCGACTTTTTGAGATCTTGGGTATGAGATACGCCAATAATTGGCCTTAGTGCAAGTGGGAGATTGTTGGATATATGTATGCCCTAGAGACCATTATATGATAGTGGATGTATCGGTATGTGTTTATATATATTTAGAGGACATTCTTACTCGACATGATAGTATACTATCTAGTTGTACTTTATCCTGACAGGTTCATTTGATCATGCATATTACTCATTTGGTACATGTTGATAAAGCCTTTAGGATATTTGCTTGACTACTAGGATTATGATGAAGATCATATTAGTGGGACATATGTAGTTTATAAGCATATCCTTGAAATGTTCCTAGTCGTGGGTGTACCAAGACGGGATATCGATATTCCATAGTAGACTAGCGTATATGGTTCTTGACCCATTTGATGGGCGATGGAAGATCCCATATCCATTGGTGTGGTGACACCAAAGACTGTATACGGGTGCTCAGTGGAGACTGGGTACACTGAACGGACTTGCCGAGAACTCCTATGTGGTATTATATTCATTGTCGAATAGCAGTTCTCAGGTGACACTGGTACAGGTTAGTCTGTAGACCCGAGGTCGTCATAGAGTCTTGTGTGTTCTCCCACTGTACTTTGATCTCCACCCTACCATGGCTCTACTGAGTCGTGCAAACAGGTGGATTTTAGGTACAGTCCCGAGGCACACAGAGGCAATGAGCAATAAGAGGGTTTCTTCTCTCCCGGTATTGGGGGTTGATGTTGCGCTATGCTCGATTGGCTATAACAGGAAGTCCCTGCCCAGGGCTAATGAGATTTATTTATAAGTGTTATCAGTAGTTTCTCGATCTATTAAAGGCCATATACCGGTATGACTTATTGAGTTATTGGGGTTGACGATACCATCCCTAGACTCGATATGCAGCATATCTGACGAAGAGACCGGACTATACGGTAAGTGTTGCGAGTTGGCTCGACGGGAGTTTTGACAGGTTCACTTATTTTTCGTCTGATCGCTCAATACCTAGGAGCCGTTACGTACAGCTAGTGCCGCTGACGGTTTTTGGGTATTTGATATGATCACTGCCTACTGCTAGCGTATTGACGAGTCTTAGAGTCCCACAGAGGGGTTTCTTAGCTCAGGCGAAAAGATGTGGGGTGCATATGAGATATGCGCGGGAGTTCGATTAAATGCGAATATATGATAGCGTATTTTAATCAGGCGTTTTCTATTGGTCGGGTGGTATGTGATATGACCGGGTTATTAAATCAAGTGTTGGTTTAATATTGACTTTTAGGTCATTTATTTAAAACCTTTTCTTATATGATGTATGCATGAATGTGTGTATGTATATATGTTGATATGAATGCACACATGCATGCATACATGTGTCATGGTTGATGATACAAAGGAGATAGCAATGCAAGACTCACATGGTATAAATATTTATATATTATTGATATTGAGAAAAGGAAAATGAAATTAAATCATGGTTATATTTCTTCTACACTCTTCTTCACTTGACCTAAGTTTGACCATGGCTTGATTTTTCATTTGTTCTTTAACTCAATAAAAAATATCTAGATATTTATTAACCATGGTTCTATGTGAGTGTGACTCTCATTTATATATTTTCTTTTCTCATTTTTAATTGAGAATTATCACAAAAGAGCTCAAGCTTAGCCATCTCCTTCTTCTTCCTCCTTCTTGCTCTCTACCCTTTTTCAAGTGAGTGATGGAAACAAAAAGGAAAGGTTTTTAAGTGAGATCCAAACCCACATCACCAATCTATATTAGTCTAGCCCACTTGTGTGGATTGTTTGCTCTACTTCTTCAAAGATCAAGTGAAGTTAGGAGCTTGAGCAAAGGGACTCCGTGGTGGATCGTCATGGACTTGGAAGGACTTAAGCAAACCGTTTCATACCCTAGTTGATCCAAGGAGTCAAGGAGGGAGGTCTACAAAGGTTGTGTTTCTTACCTCTTTGTGTTAAACATTTCTAGTATGTGATACTAGTTCTTTGTTACCCAAAATTTCTAGTTAGATTCATGGTTGGTATTGTTTAGCACCCCCTAAATTTTTATTATAGCATGTGTGATGCAACCCAAATCCTAGGCATGGTGCTAAGGAATCCTTACACTTGTGGACTACCTTGGCCCTAATAGTATGGTCTGCATTATAGTCATGGTAGTCAAGTACACATCTTAAGGGCTTTATCAGCATGTGAGAGAAAGATAGTATCACAATACCAGTCTACATGTTAAGATAAAGAGCAACTAGATAGTATACTATCATGTCGAGCAAGAATGTCCTCTCCATATATGTCCAAGCATCCATTATAAAATACAATCATGTACAATAATGGCCTCTAGGGCATACATACAACTAATAGTTACGACATTAGAATTCGCGTTTTTTTGGACATCGAAAACTGTCGAAAAAACAGTCCCGAATTTTTGAATTTTGAGATGTTTGCGCACCCCGCGGGCTCTCAGTTTGAACCGAGAAGCCATAGGGTGGTATGTAGGCACTTCAGGGAGACCCCGGGGGGACCGAACGGCTGGGCCCACTCCCCAAGACCACCACAAGGTGGTCTTGGCGGTGGGACCCGAAACTCCCCCCATGGGCAGTTTCGGGTCTTCCTCACCCTCTGGCCACCTCGTGGTAGCCTCGGGGGTAGGGTACCCCCTTTAGGCCCCCTGACTCGAAGTTAATTTCGTGCTCTAACTCCCCGCGAAGTTTCGGGCCCATTTCATTTTGATTTTGACTTCCGAATTAACTCAAAACTCAATTTTTTTGGGGATGCTTAGTGCACTTGGTTTTTGATCCTTGGTAACTTTGGGATGTGAGCTAATTGTGTTTTGAAATTCTAATGTCGTGAATTCGTTTGTGTCCGTGGATGTGTTGTTAACGTTGTCTAATTGCTATATGCTCAATTAGACGGGGTTACACACTTGTTTCGGTTACTTGTTTCTTTATATATATATATATATATATATATATATATATATATAGTTATGGTTTGTGCGGATTGTCGTGATGGATAGCTTTGTGTGCAATGTTAGATGTACGGTTTAGATTCATTTGTATATTCATTATTGCGGGGCGAGTGTCCGACATGTGGACCGCCGTTTCTGTCAGTTTGTATATTCTTTTATTAGGGCATGATCGGGTTGAAGTCGATGTCTCCGTTGTATATATATTTTCTTTTCTGTACTAGGATTACCCCGTGGAGGATTGCACAAATAACCGGGCTCTAGAGGGCAGCAGGCTCACATCTCATGGAGTTGAGACCGGGGGGCCTTACTTTAAAATTGGCGGGCTATTCGTCGCACTCGTAGGGGGTATAGGTTGACCCACGGAGGGTTGCTCAAGTTACCGGATTCCATGAAGTGCTGGGTGGCCCACTCACTTTGGTGATTGGGGTTGCTTCGGTTTGGGGATTGGCGGGTAACTTGCCACACTCGTAGGGGTCTAGGATCATCATTGCACTGCCTATCCATACGACCGGGGAACGTCGTGTCACATTTATGGCTCAAATGAAACGCAGAGCTCCTAGATTATCCGCTATTCCATATTGTTGTTCGCATGCATGTGATGACTATTATCTGTCTGCGATGTTGACATATATATGATATATATTTAGTAGATACTTCTATTTGTTTTGCATCCGCGCTAGTCCAGCCCCCGCTCTGCCGTTAGTTAAGTAATCTAACGGTGCATGACGGGGCCCCGCGGCGAATGCAGATGGCATATAAAAAGTATGTTATTTTGGTTGTTTCTTTTGTGGCTTGAAAACATAAAATGATGGGAACACGTTATCTGAATAATGCAAGGAAAAACAAACCTAAATGATGTTGTCAGAACCAATTTTAAAACTACTCGGTTTTCTTCAAAACTCATAGTCATATTCTTTTGCTTTGCATAGAGGTATTCGGTAAGGAATATCCCGTACCTCATTCTATGAGGGAAGAGTCTTGATCCCTTCATTGGGAGTTTGCTCTTAAGCAAAAGTTTATATTACTAGTTTTAAAATGCGGAGCTTAAACCACTCCATTTAAAAGCCACTCGAGTTCCTTCAACGATATCAAGTTCATTACGTTAAAAGTTTTCGCCAAAAACCAGCCGTAGCCCTCCATCATTTCAGATGAGTATTGCTTAGTATTCGTGCTACGTATGTTGATCTAGTCAAGGCGTAGTGTTCGGTAGACCTAGTCAAGATGTAGTGTTCGGTAGCTCTGTAGTATTTTTCTACTGCATGGTTATGGGATTGGTTAGGACAGTCGTACGGTCATATTGACCTAGTGAAGGGCTCGTACGGATGGGTCTAATTAATCCAGAATAATGACGGGTTGAACTTGACTTGCGACTTATGAAATGTTGACCTAGTCAAGGTCATAAGTCGTTACGGTCAAAAACCATATCGGGAGTTTCAAACATACGGGAAACTTGCCAGGCTTGCGTATACCTTCTGGAGTGTGCTGAATTGAGTGGATTCCATCAGGTTATCACATGATGATAGTTAGGTCCTGATTCCCACTGATGAGTACGTATTACTCCTCGGGAGATTTTTCACTTAAATGATCCCGACTAGTTCTCCTTTTAGGATTTGAGGAGAATTCGAGAAAACAGTGGGAGCCAACCTGATCAGATAAAGTGATAACCAATCTGATCTTGATAGAGTGCATGCTGAATGTTTCTTTTCTCTCTCTCTGGTACAGCGACCCTTGACTTACCTTAAAAACTCATGAACCAATTTGACCGAACCTTTTTACACCCTTGGCTTTGGTTTGTCTTGATTCACGACAAAGTCGTATATATCACTGCAACTCCTACTTTACCCTTTGCATTTCTTCAGAACACATCGTATCACTACGATGATCCATATTGCTTGGGACGGCTATCGTATAGTTACATACGAACTCGAAGAAGTTACTTCATTCGAGGATGGCCACAGGTTCTGAAAAAATTGAATAGGATTTTTCGGTTGTCTCTTAACTTTACCTTCTCTCAGGTTGCCTGAGCTCCTTGTATTGGGAGAGTAATCCTGTTACGCTTATTGGATAGTCTTCTTCCAAACCTCAGGCTGGTGCCGAAAGGTAGGGAAGGAAGAAAACCAATTAGCGCAGGGACGGTGTGCAGAAGGTAAGATGTAAATACATATAAAGGGATTGAAAAGAGGGCAAAGGAAATTGTGACTGCTGTCATGATTCTAGATAATGGAAAAGGCACTACTAGGAATACCTGACCATCCCCTATGAAACATTTTCATGTTTAAGTATTTCTGTGTACATGTAATAGAGAACTGTTTTCCCAGTCAATTCTGACTCCACGGTATGTATTTAACAGTTTTGGATCTCACATCTATACGGTGATGAGTAGGAGTAGAATATTGGTAAATGGGCGATTTGATCCTTAATATTGAAATTCATTGCAATTGGTGATATTGGATTAAATCGTCTGGATTTTGCTTGACGGCTAACATTTGGTTTTGAATAACCGTTGTTATGCACCAGATTTTAAAATGAAATATCGGTAGCTTTATTTTTATAAAGTGAGATATACATTTTGAAAATTGTGTTGTAAACATTTACCTTTATCAGTTCAGGATAAGGTAAGGTGCATTGAATAATGGTGTAAGACATTCTTAACCAAGTGTAACATTTCAGAAGATATAAAATATTATTTTTGGAATTTAATATTAAAATAATATATTTCGTGAAAACTGCCCGATTTGTGAAATTGGGGTTTTCGTAAAACGGTATAAATATAAACCAATAATTGTGAAATGATTGGAGATTAAAATGATTTATTCATTTAAAAATATATTTATTGGATTTGGCATTTTTATATTTAATTATATGCAGTTTGGATAAAAACCCGATTAGTGCACTGCTAATCGCGATTAGGCCAAATCCGTGTTTCTACCGTTTTTCATAACTAGTGCACCATGTCATGTTGCATTTTGGTTACATGTTGTTTCTTGTGTTGTTTTGGGGTATTATGTGGTTTGGTTTCAAAAAGAAAAGAAAAAGAGAAAAGGGTAAAAGAGAAAATGATTGGAGAGAGAGAAAGAGGGTGAGAATAAGAGAGAGTGAGGGTAGGAGAGAGAGAGAGGGCGGCCATTCATTTCCCCTCCCCATTATTTCCTTTATCTTCTACCTCAACTCATCTCCCTCCACCTCCATCCCCAAATATCATCCCCATTTATTCACCAAAACCCCACACTCTCTTCATTAAAAATGATCCCCATCTCACCCTCATCACATTGGACCCATCAAAGTTGGATTTTTGAGACTTTGGACTTCTAGGGTTTTGTTTGGTTGCATCCATGTAACATTTCAAAAAAATTAAAAATAAAATAAAATATCATTTTTGGGATTTAATATTAAAATAATATATTTCGCGAAAGCTATCCGATTTGCGAAATTACAGTTTTCGAAAAATGATATAAATATATACCAATATTTGTGAAAACATGAAAATTTTAGTTTGCATGGGAATATTAGAGCTTGCCAAATTCGTGGCCAATTTTTGTGCATGGGCATTTATATTTTGGGCTAAGAATTTTCTTTGTGTTGGGTGGTGAGTCTTCAGTGCAAGTGATTAAGCATTGATTGGCTTTTTTTCCATGAGTTGTTTTTTTTTGTGGGTTGCCCATTTCGTGGGCATTTATAGTGTGGGCTGTTGTGTAAGTGTGGGTGGGGAATACATTAATTGTTTTGTTTATGTAGAGATATTTGTGCGGAGTGGATAGGATATTTTGGTGAGTGGGTGTGGCTGTGGCTTTTGTTGTGAAAGGGTTTTGATATTTCCTGTGGGCATATTGTGAGTGGGCTGCTGGTTTTCTTTGATTGGAGAGTGAAATTGTTATGTTGCATTTTTTCCTACACTCACCACAAAAGCTTAGACTCACTACCTCTTCTTAGAAAAATCCCCAGAGCACCATTTCATGAACTGGTCGAGCTCATTGTTTCTCACTTCACTTGCAAAATTTCATGTACTCACATTTTCTATTTTGAAGACTTCAATTTACCTCCATCCAAATGCTTGGGTGCCTTGAGACAATGTATCCTACACTCTCTCTACCTCTTTCTTGGACATCTAGGCTAGCAAACTGGATGCCCAAGTTGCCTCGTTTTTTAGGCGGGAGCCCGTGTAAAGAATCCTCGGCGTGCGTCCTCTTTGACGAGCTTGACCGGAAGCGAACTTCGTCGAGGCAGCCATAACATGCTAAGGACTGAGATTGAAGACCGAAGGACAAGGATCGATTGGTATAATTTCTTAAACCACTTTACAGTTTACTAATATAGGGTTATTAGTACGATTGGGGTTTTAGGCTTGGTGGTTTTCACGAATAACGACCCTAGTTAGGATTTTCGCTATGTTTTCCCATATTGGGGTTCTTGGTTTTGTGATTTGATATTGTATTTGGTCGTTGGATGTTTGTACGTCAACAACAAGGGTTGTTGATTGTTTTGCATGTGTAGACTATAGGTTCTAACTTATGAGTGCACCGCGTGCCGTATTGGATTTCGGAACTTGATTTTAATGGTATTGCGATACGTGTTGATATTGTAGGTATCTTCGCGTGGATTCCGAGACGACGGAACACATCGACTACGGCTAAACGAGGAGTTTAGCAAGTGAGTATATTTATATCTATAGGGGAAGTCGGGTGGATGGCGTATAGCACCCCCGCAAACATTGATATGGAATATCGTTTGATTATTTTATCCTGATAAATGATATACGGCGGTCATGATTGTAGGATTTACAAACGATAATATGATAGAAGTTGATACTAATGGACATATTGACCTATGAAAATATAAATGATAAGTGAATCATGATAGGTACGAATTGAAAGAGAACAAGTGTGACGTTTATTAATGTGATGAATGAGTATACGATGTGATATGATGACTTAGTGTGATATGTCATTTTATGGAATCGAGTCGATATGAGATTGTTGATACTTTTGTCGGTCCCCTGATACGAGATAGACATGGATGTGACCTGAGAGATAGGTACTTATATGGATAATGTTTTGCATATTGAGTGATATGCCATACGAGACTTAGATCCGTACCCCGATGTTATATAGGTTGATAGAATCCCTATTTGTGTAATGCTGCCGTACGATAGATTTCCATACGCGATGAGTTTTACCTGTTGATTTATACATACCCTTGTTTAGAGGATGTCGTACGATGGATTGTACCGTACGTGATGTTGTGAGGCTGGATGCCAATTGCTAGATTCACCGACTCGGATACATATTGTAGACACGTATACTTTATAGCTTTTAGCTGATGATGCACTTTATGCTACGATCATGTTATTCTCATTGCATTAAATATACATGTGCTAGTACACCTACACCATTATTGATTATGCGTATGTTACACTTACACAGATTTGCCGGTTGACACACCTTCATCATCGATAATTACCATGTCACTACACAGTAGAATTGCTATATCATGTCATGATATATTTGCTATGTTCATATCACTGTTCCATGTTGCATGAGATATACGGACATGCTTGCATCCTGTTAAATGTTGCATACATACTGACATGTACACCCACATACTTTGTTACAGCTACATGTACTTCATGCATACATACTGACATGTACACCCACATATCTTGCTATAGCTGCATATATCCCTAAGTGATACTGTATTTACATGTGATTTTGAGACGTTGATTATTGTGCTATTGCGCTTATGAAATGCATCATACATACTTGCTTACATGTATATACTTATACCTTGCTACAGTTACATGTACACCTCATATGATGCTGCACTTGATTTCGAAGGATTTAGGAACCACATGATATATTTTAAAGGTGGATTCATTTAAAAGAGCGGTTTTCCCTTAATATGCTCATATTGTTGTTTTATGTTGCATATATCATATTTACATGGATTTACGCATTGAGTTATGGTTTTCATGTGATTTCTGGATTTGAGAAACGCGGGATGTTTCAAGAAATTTATATATTGTTTGAAAACCCAGTTTCTCTTGATATGATATTTCAGTGTGTCCACCATGTGATTTCTCGATTCTGAGATTAGCATGTGATACCCGATTTGAGGAGTGAGAGGCACCGTCGTGGGTACATAGTGGACCCGGTATGGTACCCCGGGGCAAGAGGTGATTTCGTGGTGTAAACGATGAGCCTGGCCGGACTCATATTCAGACATGCTACATGAGATTTCGGGTGTCGATGTGGACACTCAGGTTCCATGAGATGTACTGACATCAGGGCCGGTCATGGTGACGGCGCCTCACAAATGAGCATTTACGTGTCGATACTAGACACGGGTTTCATGATATTTCGAGTGTCGATGTGGACACTCCGGTTCCATGATTTTGTTGTGTCGCGAGGGACACCCGTGATATTTATCCTCATGTTTACATGCATATACTTTTATGATATTTACATGCAGGAGTTGTTGTGTCAGTGGTTGACACGTGGACGAGATCCACTACATACATGCATTGATTATATTGTTGGACGAGATCCACTGCATACATGCATTGATTATATTGTTGGATGATATCCACTTGCTGATAGGCATATGTGTTGGCATATATGCAGTTACGGTCATCCTAGATATCATAGTATTACTTTTATGATATAGTTGACCTAGGAATTGTTGTTTATTTCGATTTCTACCTGATGATGTTTTCTACTCACGGGTTGGCAACTCACCCCCGTTGTGCCACAGTTCTTGCAGGTTGACCGCATGGATCAGTAGCGGCATCGCTGGCATACAGCTGCTTTCGGGTGATTTGCTTTAGGTATGTGGTACATGTTGGATCGTGCCACTCTCGTATTATTATTCTTGTTGTATCTAGTCAACTCAATCAATTCAGAAAATAGTTATTGTATATGTTGCAGACTTAGAAGACTTGTAGTTGCGAGACTTGAGCGATGGGTTTTATGTTCGCTTTTGGGGTTGATGTCTTGCTTTACTTTATTTCCTTGTGTGGATCTTCGCCGTTGGGCATAGTATACTTGTTATTTATGCTTGTGGTGGTTGTTTCCGCCGTTGGGTGTGATTTGCTCCCGTTTGGGGATGCTTTATTATATTCTGTGTTGTACCCGTTTTCGGGGTTAGTTTTTACAAGGGAGGTGCTGCCCAAATATTCAAAAGACAAAACATGATTTACAATACCTTTATTTCAAAGCTTCATCTCTTTATTTTTCAAAAAGGTTTAGATTTCTGGGTTTCAGCTTACTTGAATTACGTTACGCCTGTAGACGTCGCGTGATTTAAGTGCTGATCGCGAGCTAATATTTTAGGTCATGACAAAGTTGGTATTAAAGCGCTAGGTTTAACCTTGGTTCAAGTTTAGGTTTGACTATGTGGAGTCTGGGGCATAATATATTTTGGAACCTAGGCTTGACCTTATGGAACTTAGACTTGAACAGGGAGGTATTTGACCCGAACTTTCGTTATATAGGCTGACCCTGATTGATGGAGTAGGTAGCTTGAGTAGAGTGACGTACCGTACGTATGTTCCGCGGCATATTTACGATACGATACTCCACTTAAGTGTTGGGTTTCCCTTGCACATAGTCTAGGGTTTGGTAGCATCACTCATGCCACTTTAAAATTTAGAGAGGTGCAAAGCGAACAAAACTATGAATCTTTACTAGAATTATTAGGGTAACAAAGCTTGTATCACATACAAAGAACTATCTATCACATAGAGTTTAGGATTACAACCTTTGTAGTCCGTTCCTTCGCTTTATAAGCTCTGTATTGAGATCCCTTCACTGCAATCATCAAGAACTCCGACTCTAGAAAGGCTCCATGAGGTGAATGAGGAATCTTGCTTGAAGTCTTCTTGATCTAAGATGATCTACCTTGAAGAATCTCTAACTCAAGCTTACACTTCACTAATGAAGTTATTAAAGAAGTGAACACCCTAATCTAAGTGGCTAGAATATATGAGGATGATGAAGTAGGAATTTTACTCTCTTTTGTTTTCCTTATCTCACTTTTATTCACCACACACAAAAAGCTAGTGAAGCTTTTTCAAGAGGAAGAAGAAGAAGAAAACCTTTTTTTTTGTGATGAATAATGAATTATTGTTATGGTTACAATTGCAACCATAGTTAGATATCTATCATGTCTAACTCATGTAGAGAATAAACCATATGCTAGGGTTAAAGTATAGTTAACAAATATCAAGGATAAAACAAAGAGGGTGGACTTTGTCAAAGTGTCACGACCCAAAATTTGGCCCGTAACCGACACTTAAACTACGTAACGTCAACAGGCGTATGCAACTTAAGTAAGCTGAAACCCAGAAATCTAAACCACCCAAAACTGGATAAGTGGAGAAAAACATAGTTTAAAACAATCGGAAAATCTCAAGTAAAATCTTTAACTCTAGTTTTCTTTCTTGAAAATTTCGGCAGCACCTTCTTTGTAAAAACCAGCCCCGAAAATGGGTACAACATAGAATAAATATAAAGCATCCCAAACGGGAGCAAATCACGCCCAACGATGGAGACAACCACCACAAGCATATATACGACGCCGAAGCGAAGAAATATAAAGGAAAACTGCATAAAGAAGTAAAACTTTACAACAAGACCGGCTCCAACGAGCACGGCACCCAAAGTCACCAAAATTTAAACAACACCAAATCCTCACAACTCGTCTCTAAGTCAAATACAAGAAGTTGTAGATGGAGAATACTAGATCCAACAAAAGGTTATAAAATGGATAACCGCGAACCCACCTAATAACAAAGGACTCACAGCCAACCGTAGCGGTATCCGCAAAAGTAGAGATGATAAGACGCCCTGCCGCGACTACTCTAAGGGTAAGCCCTGCAAAACACTGTGGCACAACGGGGGTGAGTTGCCAACTCGTGAATAGTACATAACATCATACTTTAATCGCAAGTTTGCACGAACATCGATAAACCTATCACATGTAATCTGATAGCATGAGTATGGTAATATGAATATGCAACAATCATGTAAAGGTACATCATCAGGGTATTACATCTACATGAAGCAATGCATATCAACATAATCCTAAGTGTGGGATGATATAATATAAAACCTCATACAAAATCATCAGCATGGAAAACCCCCAGTGTCCCTCACTGACACATCAAATCCCAATATCCTCAGGCACCGGATCCTCAGATCGGCCCTCACATCCTATAAGTCACATGGAACCTGGGTGTCAAACATCGACACCCAAAACATCATGAAAACATATACTTGTATGTATTTATGTGTGTGTGTGTGTGTGTGTGTGTGTGTATGTATGTATGTATGTATGTATGAGGATATCAACCATGTATGTCCACCGACGATACGTAAAAATCATGGAAACCTGAGTGTCAAACACCGACACTCGAAACATCATGAAACCCGTGTCTAGCATCAACACGCAAATCCTAATCGCAAGTATGCACGAACATCGATAAACCTATCACATGTAATCTGATAGCATGAGTATGGTAATATGAATATGCAACAATCATGTAAAGGTACATCATCAGGGTACTACATCTACATGAAGCAATGCATATCAACATAATCCTGAGTGTGGGATGATATAATATAAAACCTCATGCAAAATCATCAGCATGGAAAACCCCCAGTGTCCCTCACTGACACATTAAATCCCAACATCCTCAGGCACCGCATCCTCAAATCGGCCCTCACATCCTATAAGTATCATAGAACCTGGGTGTCAAACATCGACACCCAAAACATCATGAAAACATATAACTGTATGTATATATATATATGTGTGTGTGTGTGTGTGTGTGTGTGTGTGTGTATGTATGAGGATATCAACCACGTATGTCTACCGACAATACATAAAAATCATGGAAACCTGAGTGTCAAACACCGACACTCGAAACATCATGAAACCCGTGTCTAGCATCAACACGCAAATCCTCATAACTCAGGCGCTGTCACCACGATTGGCCCTGACGATGTCGTACAACACTCCGGTCGGTATCCCTACGATAACCACCGAGTCCAAATACAATCACCGGTAGGTAGTGGTCCCTCTGTCAGGCTTATCGTCTACACCACGAAATCACCACTCGCCCTGGGATACTATACCGGGTCCACTATACACCCGCAGATGGTGCCTCCCGCTCTTCGAATCGGGTATCACAAGCCAAATCTCAGAACTGAGAAATCATATGGTGGACGCACTGAAATACCATATCAAGAGAAACCGGGTTTTCAAACAATACATAGTTTTCTTGAAATACTCCCACGGTTCCCAAATCCATAAATCACATGAAATCTATATCTCAATGCGTAAATCCATGAAAACTGCTATATGCAACATAAAACAACAATATGAGCATATTAAGGGAAAGCCGCTCTTTTAAATGAATCCAGCTTTAAAATATATCATGCGGTTCCCAAATCCTCCGAAAACAAGTGCAGCATCATATGAGGTGTACATGTAATTGTAGCAAGGTTTAAGTATCTACATGTAAGCAAGTATGTATGATGCATTTCATAAGCGCAATAGTCAACGTCTCAATACCACATGTCAAAACAATACCACTTAAGGTATATGCAACTATAGCAAAATATGTTGGTGTACATGTCAGTATGTATGCATGATGTACATGTAGCTGTAACCGAGTATGTGGGTGTACATGTCAATATGTATGCATGATGTACAAGTAGCTATAGCAAGGTATACGTGAAATGGAATAAGAGCTACTATCTCAACTATCCCTGTCTAATACAATATCACGTATGTATGTATCAACAGTATTTCATATGCACAATGGAATAAGAGTCACTACCTCAATTATCCCTATCCACTAGAATATCACGTATGTATGTAGGTTGCGCGTATCATGGCAGTTACTAACGGTGTGGGTGTAGTATACAAATTAGTGCTCGTGCAACATGAACCGTCAGTAATGTGTTATGTCCAATAGGTACAAGTCAAGGTACAACAGGTAATACTATGCAATGACGTTCATATGAAATCAACTAATATGCAATAACATGCAGCTATCATATCATATCAGCCCCGACGCATAACGCCATACGGGCGATTTCCCCGTAGATGTTAAATCTACTAACCGATGGTCTCGAGCTATGAAAATCCGACCACCTGCTTCCCCTTGTTCGCAGCGTCCGAAGTCCCCGCTTGCGATCCTAAAATTTCACAAACACATCACATAAGCTAAATATTCTACGCCGACGCAAAGATAACGAAACGCAAGGATAACGCCCAGAAAATTACACTGCGCACCTAGCGCACTAAACGTGCACGACATCGGCAAAAACCCTAACTAGGGTCGCTAATCTACGCAACACCAAGTGTAGACTCCAATCGTCCCGATCGCGCAAACACAACACAATTAAATACGAGGAATATAATAGATATAATCTCGTAACGACCAATTGAACCCACGTCCAAAATACACCGAAACCTAGAAGCAACTTATCGCATAATTTGCAGAAGTCTAAAATTAACACAATTCTAGCGATTCCAAACATCTTAAAACAGCTTAACTAAGTTATCGAAACCACCTCCATATTTTAAACTTGCTTAATTAAGCTTTAGTAAAATTCTAGTAAGCTAAAACTTTTAATTAGACAAAATAGGAATTAACAACAATTAACATATTCCACCACTAGGATAAGTTTTCTTAAACTTCAATTAACATTCAACACTTCAACAAGTTTAAACCCTAACTTGAATTTCCTAAAAATTATAATGAATGAATTAATCAAGAGTTTAAAGCTATAATAACCATTTAATTAGCTAACTTAATGATTTAATACAACAAAATTAAAGATTTGGATTAGATATTATACCTCTCAAGAACACAAAAGATCAACTTGATCCATCACCTTATCCACCAAAAACCATGTTTTTAATGATGATCCAAGCTAGATTAGTGAAGGGAAATTGATGGTTTAATTTTATTTAGGAATTTGTGGATTTATTTTGGGATTTTTGAAGGATTTTGTGAACTTGAAGAAGATGAAATGAGCTTAGAAAAAGTTTTGGGCAGAAATGGGGAGGGCTCGGCCAAAAAGGTGAAGGGGTAGTTTTGTGAATTTTTTGTGGAATTTTCTAGCAAGAATTGATAATAAATGCTCATTTAATGAAAAGTGCCACCTTTTCTTCTTCTCTTTTCTTTTTAAAATTAAATCATTTTGCTCACAAAATATCTAGATTTTAGGAGAGAAGGTTCTAAACTAATTCTAGTGATTATATTAGCAATGATCCCAATTAGAACTAATTAACCCACGCAAAAATATAATTTCCACCAATTAAGTGCATAAATAACACATTAAAATAATATTTAATCAGGAAAAAATTCTATCTGAACCAAAACTTCCCATTGACCCCTAAAACCCGCGCACTAGCTTTATTCTAACTAAACTAGGTGCCGGTAAGTTTATACGGAAGTTTGATCACAATCGGGTTAAAACGGAAAATACCGACTATTTTACCCTAAAACGGAAAAATTTGCATAACGATTTCTAAAACGTTACACAAAGCTTCATGAAGCATCTTCAAAGCTCATCCAATAGAAAATCCAACCAAAAAGAATTAACCATAAAGAAAATGTTAACCCAAGTTTTAAACCCTAGCATGGTTTTAACCCTAGTTGCATTTGTAACCCTAACATGTTACAATATTATATATCACATATACAATATTTTGTAACAAAAGAAAATAATACAATTAACATATATCGTATATACATCAATGTATTATCCAAGTGAGAAAAAGAATCAATAAAGCGAGCTTATATTAGTTAATGTAACTTAATATATCACATATATAATTATACATTAAATTATCGAATCAACTCTTGATCCGATAATCCGGCTACATTACATATAACCGACTAATATAACATGTACCATTTCATAGAATCAACACTTGATCCGATGACCCGGCTATATCATATATACCCGGCCGATATCACATATCGCGAGAATAGAATACGGTATCTCATATCGTATTATTCTCGGTCCCGCACATATCACATATGTGCTCCTACTCCGTTTTGCCTGAGCCAGGAAAGCTCTGTGTAGGACTCTAAAGAATCATCAATACGCCGGCAGTACGTGATGATCATATCAAACACCCACAAGCTGCAAGCGGTCAGCTAAACGTAACAGCCACCCGAGTATTGATCGATCAGAAGATCAACAAGCAAGCCTGTACATTCTACTGTAAATCCAATCAGTAACAGTACCGTACAGTCCGGTCTCTTCATCTCATATGCCGCATATCAAGTCTAGGGGTGGTAAACGTCAGACCCCAGTAACCGATAAGTCGTATCGATGTGAGGCTCATAACAGGTCGAGAAACTACTGATAACTCTTACCAGTAGCATTCCATATCAGCCCTGGACAGGGACTTCCAGTTATAGCCAATCGAACACAGCACAACATCAACTCCCTATACCGGGAGAGACGAAACCCCTCCTATCGCTCATTGCCTCCATGTGATTCGGGACTGTACCCAAAAGCCACCATTTTGCATGCCCTTTTGGACGTGGTAAGGTGGAAATCAAAGCACAGTGGGAATCACACAAGACTCTATGACAATCTCGGGTCTACAGACTAACCTGTACCAGTGTCACCGGAGAACTGCTATCTGACGATAGGTATAATACCATCTAGGAGTTCTCGGCGAGTCCGTTCAGTGTACCCAGTCTCCACTGAGCACCCGTATACCATCTTTGATGTCAAACACCGATGGATATGGGATCATCCATCACCCATCATATGGGTCAAGATGCGTATACACTAGTTTACTCTGGTGTATCGATGCCCTGTCTCGATACACCCTCGACTAGAAACAGTTATAGGATGTACTCGTTGACTACCCTGGCCCTACTAGTATGATCTCATCATAGTCCTAGTAGTCAAGTACATATCCTAAGGGCTTTATCAACATGTGAGAGCAAGACAGTAAACCAATACAAGTCAACATGTTAAGACAAAGTGAAACCAGATAGCATACTATCATATCGAGCAAGAAAGTCCTCTCTATATATATCCAAGCATCCACTATAATATACATCATATGTACAACAACGACCTCTAGGGCATATATATAACTGACATTAAATGACCTTAGGATGTACATATTTTGAGACTGGTGATTCTCCTTGTTTTCCTTGATTATACATCCATTTGAGATCCTTGATTTTATTCGCTTCCATGATCATACTCTAAGTGATTTGACTCCTCTTTTTGATCATGTATCAATTTTGGGATCTGTTGACTATTTTCATCCCTTTGATCTTTTCATTGATACTTGATTGAGGTTCTTGTCACCATGGTTTGAGCGCAGATTGAGCTGCTGCTAGTGATGCGGTCAGGACGAGCTCGTCGTGGACGAGGACTGACCATCGTGTTTTCTGGTGATATGGGAACGTATCGATTTAGTGGTTGTGTTGTGATCTCTCGTTTGAGACGAGTGTACGGTTTTATACCGGATGATCAGGCTATTGTTAGAGGCTGCCTGCTGTGAGATGACTGTTGATGTACTGCATACCTAAGAGATTGTGATGTCATCGACCGTGCAGACAGATGACCCAGCTGTTGCTGAGATTGATGTGATGCCGCTTCCTGAGCTTACGAGCTTAGATCGCTGGAGCTTTTAGGCAGAGAGGCGGCAGGTGATAGCTAGTCTATCTTGAGTTGAGAGACGAAGGTGATTCGTCTGATTGATGCGCCGATGCAGGCCCAATTGAGTTAAAGATTTCCATTATGGAGAGTCTTACTCAGATTTAGAGTAGATCGATCCAGAGATGACATTGTTCGTCGGATGTCCCGATGAGAGATCGGTAAGCTGACCAGTTTCAGATAGAGGACCTCACCCAGATATGTTGTGAGTTGATCGAGAAACGAACGAGTATTGAGTATTCCTCCGATGGTTGGGAGGAGTTCCCGAGGACGCGTTCGACTGGATATCTTCTACAGAGTGATGAAGATACCAAGTTCATGATTTCGAGTCCGTGCGAGAGATTCCGGATTGATTGTCACCGAGAACATTTGCAGTACGCAGATAACATGACATGATGTCAAAGTGGACGATAATAAGGACGAGTGGAACAAGAGGTTCGTGCGTGATGCTGACGAGCTGTTGTTACTCCCCGTCGAGATTTGAGATCTGATATGTATGCAGAGGCGTTGGGATACGGCCAGTTCATGAGAAAATGCTGTGCTGAGAACGCAGATGTCCAGAGAACGAGAAAAGATTTTGTAAGAGTACCAGCCTCCGTATAGTTCGGTGTAGGAGAGATCGGAGGAGACCCTGAGCAGGCTCCTTCCAGTACACTGCTGCAATAAGATTTACACCGAGGATTAGATGTGTCACGTGTATTCAAAGGACCTGAGGTCGTAGCCAGTGACATACTGCCTTATGAGTGATCATACTATTTGACCTGAGGAGTGCCAGAGCGGAATCGTTTCCGTTAGCACACCTGACCGAGCCGATGAGCCGATGGATTGCGAGATTGGTAATCCGCAGAGAAATGAGGACCCAGAGACAGAGGACGCCGGACCGTGAGCAGGAGGCAAGCAGATGTTCTTGCTCTGCCAGTTTTGGGCGCACCGACTTTTTTTCAACATTGTAGGAAGTGTACCTCAATGTCATTTGTTGCGATTTGCGTTGTGATCCGAGTTTCATGCTTATATCGCTTGGATTTGAGTTTTGATGATTGAGTTCAGGATATGGTTTTCGTGCACCATGGCTGTACCTACTGGGTTTTTACATTTTGTGCATAGTTATTGCACTTGATATATTTTATACACCGTGATGTTGATGTCGATTTTGTGCCTTAGCTGCACATGTTTTTGATTTCCTGGATTTCTATAGAGGATTTGATATTTCATGCAGTGGATGCACAGGATTTGATATTTCATGCAGTGGATGCATATGATTCGATATTTCGTGCAGTGGATGCACAGGATTTGATATTTCGTGCAGTAGATGCACAAGATTTGATATTTCGTGCACTAGATGCTTTTTATGAACCCGACGCGCTTGGGTTGGATTTTTGCGCATATTAGGCGCTTGGTATGGGATTTTGTGCGCATCGGATACACTTGAGTGAGATTTTACTCGTGCATGTTGGATGCCCTTGATTTAGATTTTTATCCCTGCATATTAGATGCGATTTTATCCGTGCATATGGGATGCACTTGATTTCGATTTCGTTCGTGCATGACGGATGCACTTGATTTGGACTTTCGCGCACGTTGGGCGCGTGATATGATTTTTGTGCACACCTGATGCACCCGAGTGGGGTTTTCATTTGTGCATGTTAGTTGCACTGGATTGAGATTTTCGTGCACTTTAGATGCACTAGTTGTTGTTGTCGTGCACGCCAGTTGCATTGGACAGATACTTTCGTGCACACCCGTTGCACTTAGTCTTACTTTTGTGCATATTGTGGCACCTGTATATGGATTTGATTTTCGCGCGCACCAGACGCACCTAATTATTGGACACGCCTTGTGAGGCTGATTTTGCACTTGAGCCCTTTATTTTCATGATGGGCACTATATTATGTAGTAGCCGAACAGGACTGATCGGAGGACAGTTTCTGAGTATTTTTTCATGCATTAAAGTTTATCAAGAGGTTTTCAAAAAAGAGCCATAGTCTCGCTATTTTTTACGTGTCCATGAGCAACACGAACGTTTACAAAGGAAAACCTTTTGGGATATTTTAGAAAGGACGGAACGTATATTTTGACAAACATATATGAACATACATTTATTACTTCATAAATGAGGGTCCGTCACTTGTGCCGTGTGTAAGTCCATGCTACCCTTCCCCGGTACTTACGGAGTGGCGGAATTGGTGAAAAACGATTTTCAAGATGGTGGTAACATGGACTACCAATACGGATCTTTGTTAAACTACTAACTAACAACCTAACAAGAGTTTACCTACTCGGTTAGGGGGCTATACCTTTCTTGAACTCCCTCGTCTTCGACTCCTCCCGGTGTACGGATCGGCCTCACCTCGTCGTCTCCTTGCGCCGAAAATGGATCCACCCGAAAGCTTCTACCTTTGGCTTCTTCTTCGAACTTTGAAGAAACTAGATCACTTGGCTTGCTAGGCCTTGTGAACTAGAATGAGTAGAGGAATGTTTTGGTGTCTTTTTATCTCTAAGGCAATGAGTCTCAACACATGAGAATGGTTTGCCTTGAGGTAGAGAGAGCAAGAGGAAGAGGGAGAGCTTGAGAATGAGAGAGCTCAAGAAAGAGAAAGCAAATGATAGAATGAACCATACTCTTCTCATTCTCACCTCTTATAATCCAAAAGCCATCATAACAAAAATAGTAATCAAGTATTGTGTAAATGGTTTAAGTCAAAACGACTATATCATTTCATGCACTCATTTTGCATAAATAAACAAGCAAGCAAAAGTCTATGGTCAACAGTCAACTGTCAACAGTCAACAGTCAACAACCCCAATGAGAATACTCTGCCTCTGTCTCTCTGTCAACTGTGCATACACACCCGCATCCGCGTTCCGAGGAACATGAATACAAACGAGATAAAACCAATCCCAAAACGTACACTAGGATCTGGCTTAAACCAAAGCCCGCTAGTGTTAACTGTCCGGACACTGTACGTGCACAAGTGCACGGATGTGACCGAACCCTATCGCAAAACCATGCGACCTCTACTCTTTTGCCTAAAGGCGAATAGCTTTCTGTGTGGGACTCTAAAGACTCGACACTACGCTGGCAGTGGGTTTAACCACAGACCGCAAGCGGCACTAGCTGTGTGTAACGGTCCCCAGGTAGATGCCGACAAGAAGACTGACGAGGTGAAACCCATCTGAACTCCTACTGAGTCTGACTGTGACAGTCTCCGTACAGTCCGGTCTGTTCGTCGGATACATCGCATGGCGGGCCTAGGGGGCGGTAAACGTCAGTCCCCTAATTGCGGTACAAGTCGTGTCGGAGTGACGCCCAAAACACCCTGAGATAACACTGGAAGCCTACCAGTATATCTCGCTTGCCCTGGCCAGGGACTACTCGTGTAATGGCTCTCCTAGACACAGCGCGATGTCAACCCCCAATACCGGGAGAGACGAATCCTGTCTAACCGTCACTGCCTCCAAGTGCTTCGGGACTGCACCCAACTACTACCTGTTTGCACGACTCCTTTGAGCCGTGGTAGGGTAGTAATCAAAGTACAGTGGGAACACACTCGAGGCGAAGTGACAGTGTCAAGTCAGCGGACTAAGATGTACTCATGTCACTTGGGAACTGATAACCGACGATAGGTATAATACCAACCAATCAGTTCCCGACGAGTCTTGTCCAGTGTACTCGTAACCCAACGAGCACCCGCATACTATTTCAAGTACGACGTACTGACGGCTGTGGGACAGACCGTCTCCCCTGCTGGGATGAGAAGCGCATACGCTAGTCTACTCCGGAGTATCGATGCCCTATCTCGATAGTCCTGTGACTAGGGACCTGCATAAGGATGTGCTTATAGATTACCCAGCCCCCACTAGTGTGACTGCCATCACAACGCTGGTAATCAAGCAAAAATCCTAAGGGCTCCACTAATGCATATAGATGATATAATAAAATAAACATATGTACACATTGAAGTAGAAACAAACCAAGTAGCATACTACTATTTTGAGCAAGATTGTATATACAAGGTGAATATCCCAAGCTTCCATTAAGTAATATACAAACTAGTATGATACAGTAATGGCCTCTAGGGCATATACACTAACAATCTCCCACTTGCACTAAGGCCATGTACTGGCGTATCGAAGACCTATCATCTCGATGAGCCGCTCGAAGTGAGTCTGGGGCAAGGCCTTGGTGAATGGATCTGCAGTGTTATCTTCTGAAGCAACCCTCCGAACCTCGATCTCCTGGCGATCCACGATCTCCCTGATCAGGTGATACCGCCTCAAGATGTGTCTGGATTTCTGATGGGACCTGGGTTCCTTCGCTAAAGCTATAGCCCCGTTGTTGTCGCAATACAGAGGTATTGGATCAACAATGGACGGAACCACCTGAAGTTCTTTCAAGAACTTCCTCATCCAGACGGCTTCTTTTGCGGCATCAGATGCAGCGATGTATTCCGCTTCCATCGTCGAGTCTGCAACGGTTTCCTGTTTGGAACTCTTCCAACACACCGCCCCTCCATTGAGGGTAAAGACAAAACCCGACATGGACTTGGAATCATCCTTGTCACTCTGGAAGCTGGAGTCAGCAAAGGCCTCGATCTAGAGGTCTTTTCCGCCATACACCAAGAACATCTCCTTAGTCCTTCTCAGGTACTTGAGAATGTTCTTTACCGCTATCCAGTGTTTCTCCCCACGGTTTGACTGATACCGGCTTACTACACTAAGTGCATAAGCTACATCCAGTCTAGTACACAACATCGCATACATTATAGAGCTACCGCAGAAGCGTAGGGTATAATAGACATGCGATCCCTCTCCAAATCATTCTTGGGAGACATCTCTTTGGAAAGGGTGATCCCGTGACAAGCCGGTAGATTACCGCGCTTGGAATCTTCCATACTGAATCTTTTCAGTATGGTGTCGATGTACCTGGACTGTGAAAGTCCTAATATCCTCTTGGATCTATCACGATGGATCCGGATCCCCAGGATGTATGAGGCATCACCCAGGTCTTTCATGGAGAACCTGTGTGACAAGAACCCCTTGACAGATTGTAGCATAGGAATGTCATTTCCTATTAAGAGAATGTCATCCACATATAAAACGAGGAATACTACAGTTCTCGCTACAAATCTACTATAGATGCATGGTTCATCTGGATTTTTGATAAAGCCAAATTCTTTGACCGTCTCATCAAAGCAGATGTTCCAACTCCGTGATGCCTGCTTTAGTCCATAGATGGACTTAAGCAACTTGCACACCTTTCCGCTGCTCCCACTCTGAATGAAACCCTCTGGCTGGTCCATATAGACACACTCCTCTAAATTTCCATTTAGAAAAGCGGTCTTTACGTCCATCTGCCAAATCTCATAATCGTGGAAGGCAGCAATGGCAAGAAGGATCCGAATGGATTTCAGCATAGCCACTGGAGAAAAGGTTTCGTCATAGTCCAAACCAGGTCTTTGACGAAAACCCTTTGCAACAAGTCTAGCTTTATAGGTCTCAACCTGTCCATCTACACCAATCTTCCTTTTGAAGATCCACTTGCATCCTACGGGTTTTACCCCGTCTGGAGCAATGTCCAACGTCCATACTTTGTTGGTGTACATGGACTCCATTTCGGTCCGCATTGCATCCAGCCATTTTACCGAGTCAACGCTCTGAACGGCCTGCTGGAAGCTAGTAGGCTCATCATAATCTATGATGCAATCCTCTCTATCCCCGTCTATGAGAAAACCGTAGTATCTCTCGGGCGGATGAGACTGCCTACTACTCCTGCGGAGCGGCGTAGGAATGTCCTGTTCTTTTGAACCCTCTAGTTCTACTAAGCTTTCAGTAATAGTCTGTGGTTCTGGAATTTCTTCCAGTTCTACTGCGCTCCCACTAATTTCCTTTTCCAAGGACTGGTGTTCTAGAAAGTGGGCATTACGAGAAACAAGGACTTTTTGTTCCTCTGCGTGGTAGAAAAGATACCCCCTGGTGTTCTTTAGGTATCCCACAAACTTGCACAGTACTGAGCGTGCCTCGAGTTTGTCCGTATGCTGCTTTTTGACAAAAGCTGGAGATCCCCAGATCTTCAGATATTGAAGATAGGGTTTCTTCCCACTCCATAACTCATATGGTGTGGTAGGCACAGTCTTAGTGGGAACTCGGTTCAAAAGGTATGCGGCTGATTCTAGCGCATATCCCTAGAATGATCGCGGTAACTCAGCGTTACTCATCATGGACCGTACCATATCCAATAGGGTTCGGTTCCGTCTCTCCGATACACCGTTATGTTGCGGAGTGTATGGAGGAGTAAGCTGAGAGAGAATTCCGTTCTCTTTTAAATAGTCCAGGAACTCGGCACTCAAGTATTCACCACCTCGATCCGATCTTAGAATCTTGATACTTTTGCCGGTTTGTTTTTCTACTTCATTCTTATATTCCTGGAACTTTCCAAAGGTTTCGGATTTATGTTTCATTAAGAAGACATGTCCGAACCTTGAAAAATCATCCGTAAAAGTAATGAAGTAAGAAAAACCGCTTCGCGCATGTGTAGACATTGGATCGCACACGTCGCTGTGTACGAGTCCTAAGAGCTCGCTCGCTCTTACTCCGTGTCCAGTGAACGGAGTCTTTGTCATCTTTCCTTTGAGACAGGATTGACAAGTGGCATATGATTGATATTCGAACGAATTCAAATATCCTTCTGTATGTAACTTCGTCAACCTTCTCTCATTGATGTGACCCAGTCTACAATGCCATAAGAAAGTCTGATTTATTTCCGGAGACTTTCTTTTGTGTGTATTCTGGACATTGAAAATCTGTGGTTGGTTTAATACGTATATATCATTGCTTAATGTACCTGACCCAATCAGAACTTGATTAAGGTGAATGTTTACAACATTACTTACAAACGCAAATTCATA
Organism: Agapanthus africanus; assembly: GCA_030015575.1. Taxonomy (NCBI): domain Eukaryota; kingdom Viridiplantae; phylum Streptophyta; class Magnoliopsida; order Asparagales; family Amaryllidaceae; genus Agapanthus; species Agapanthus africanus. The sequence goes on from CM057337.1 coordinate 505,072,976, forward strand.
ACTTTCTTTAGAAGTCAAAGATACAGAAATGATATTACAAGTTGCGTTGGGTACAAAATAGCAATTACGCAAAACCAAAACGTGTCCATCTGACAACCCCAGGTGATAGACCCCCACGGCCTTAGCATCCATGCTAGCTCCGTTTGCAACTTTGAGGGTCATGTCACCTGCCTTCAAAACCCTACGGTTTCTCAACGCCTGCAAAGAATTACAGATATGAGATCCTGATCCGGTATCCAATACCCAGGAAGTAGAGTTTATTGAAAGACAGTTTTCAATAACGTACACACCTGAAGCTGAAGCTGCAACCCGCTTCAGATCCTGTGTTCTGGCCTTCCAAGCCCTGCAATCTTTCTTCCAGTGTCCACTCTTATGACAATAGAAGCATTCTTCTTTATCCACAAGCTTCCCCACTTTCTTAGTTGCTTTTGCCTTTCCTTTCGTATCCACTTTACTAACACCGCCCCTTGGTTTGGCGGGGGCTTTCTTCTTCTTTCCCTTGGCTTTCGCCTTGGACCTAGAAGAAGAAGATCCTCCTACAAACAAAGTGGATGTTTCCCTACCTTTCTGTAGGGTGCCCTCTGCGCTCCTCAACATGTTGAGGAGTTCTGAAAGTTCAACTTCCTTTTCTTGTAAGTTGAAGTTCAGTATAAACTGGGCGTAAGTGGAAGGAAGGGACTGGAGAATCAAGTCCGTATAGAGCTCATTCTCCAACGTGGTCCCAAGGTCCGCGAGCTCCTAAATGTAGCCAATCATCCTAAGCACGTGTTCCGCTACCGATGATCCGACGGCCAATCTTGTCGAAAATAACTTCTTCGACACTTCGTATCTTGCGATACGAGATTGCTCTCCATACAGTTCTTTTGTATGGAGAAATATGGATTCGAGGTCCATATTCTCGTGCCTCCTCTGATGTTCGTTGTCCATAGAGGCAAGCACGAGGCACTTGGCCTTCGCGCAGTCTAGTTCCCAGGTCTTACGGATTTCCTTATCCGCGACGCTGGTTTTGGGACCTGGGACAGGGGGAGCTTTGGTGGTAAGAAGATACCCCAGCTTGTCGTAAGTGATTGCCATCTTGACATTCCTGAGCCAATCTTTGTAGTTTGGCCCTGTCAGTATGTTTTTATCTAGAAGTAACTTAAGTCCAGTCATGTCGATTGGTCGCTGCAATTAGGAGAGAGAGAAGAAACACTCAGCATGATACTCTTGCAAGTTTAGAGTGGTTTTTACTTTATCGAAACAGGATGGCTCCCACTGTCTCTCGAATCTCTCCTCAAACCAAAAAGGAAGAATTAGTCAGGATCAATCTCACCGTACAATTCTTGCTTAACCGTTCGGCCAGGCTGGTGTCGGTACTTCGAGGGAGGTTTTCCAACGCTTTCGCGAAGTTCCTTAATTAAATAACCTCTTTTCCCTGTGGGCGTAGCCCTGCTAACACCTTTCTAGACACCTACTTGGTTTATAGCATTGATCGTTAAGTGAGATATTTCCCGAGGAGTAGCATATACTCACAGTAGGATCGGGACCCAAATATCATCGCGTGACAAAACTGAAGGAATCCTACCAGAATCATCACACTCCAAATGGTATGCAGTGCTAGCAAGTTTCAGTACTTATGAAACTCCCGATGTGGATTTTTACCCCATGCTCTTATGACCTTGGCGTGAGGTCAAAATGTCATAAGTCACATGTCAAGTTCTTCCCATCATTATCCAGGTTAATTTGAACCCACCCGTATCTACCCTTGACGTAGGCCAAAATGGCAGTACGACTGTCTCAAACCAACGCATTCTATCTATGCAACAGATAAATATCCGGCAACTACCAATCACTATGCCTTGGCGTAAAGTCAAAATACATAGCTTGAATACTACCGAATATTTAACTGAAATGATGGAGGGCTACGGATGGTTTTGGCAAAACCGTGAACGTAGTGAACTTGATATAATCGATGGAACGAGATAGCTTTTAAAAGGAGTGGCTCAAGCTCCGCATTTAAAAGTTGGTTTTGAAAAGAACCGAGTGGGTTTTCGAAAGTGTTCCAACGACTTTTACTTGGTTTATTTTCTTGCATTAGTTCTTTTAATGCATATTTTTCTTGCATTAGTTCTTTTAATGCGTCCCATCATTTAATCCTACCATTGCAGAAAACAACCAAAATATGACGTACGCTTATGCCATTCGCATTCGCCACGGGGCCCCGTCATTACCCGTTAGGTTACTTAACTAATGACAGAGCGGGGGCTGGGCTAGCGCGGCTGTAAAACATAAGCAACGCCTAAATAATATCATATATAGATATATTGCAATGATAGCCATTTCAGATCACAGATGAATACATTGGATATACTAGGAATTCGCAATTCGTACGAGCCTGTAACGAAAAGCAGATTACACGGTCGCGGTGAATAGCCAATACCCCACCCAAGACCCCTACGGGTGCGGCAAACTACCCGCCAAGTACCCGAAGCGAAGCAACCTTTCTCAACTCCGTGAGTAGGCCACTCGGCACTTCGGGATACCCGGTAGTTTGTGCACCCCCTCCATGGGTCTATCCTAGGAGCAAAAACAGTAAAAAGAAATTATACAATGACGGCTACAATCCCAACCCGGTTGTGCGGCCATATAAATAATTATTACATCAATTTACAAATTTACATGAATTGAAAGAAAAGAAAACTCTCGTCTCACAACCCCCGGCTATTCACCCGCGACAATCCAATGAATTCATATACACATTCCAGCAACATTACAGATCACAGATTTGTATAACCCCCACTAATCGACATATAGCGATTAGCAGACGTTCAATACAAATATCACATCACAGAAATACCCGTCAACTTAAGTCTTTAGAAACTCGATCAAAGTACGGTTTTTAAAGCCCCAAAAATAAAATTTTCTTTCTGAAAAATCTGGGCTGAAAAAACATATACCAAAAATCCCAAAATACCCCCATAGAACAAACTGCAGTGAAGACGATCTAGAGAGGAGCTTAATCGGCCGCGGAACCGCGGCAATAGCAAGCTATTGCCGCGTTTCCGCGGTGGTTTGGTGGGATCTCTGGACCGTTTTTCTACAGTAGACTATAAAAACCCTGAGTTGATTTTTGAAGCATGATTTATAATTTTTACAGAACTTTAAAAATCGACAGCAAACATGAATTTCGGGTTCATTTCGGGACTTTTTCTCCGATCGAATTTCTAGCTACTATGCTAACATGTTAGATAGAGTTTAACTAGGCTCTGATACCACTGTAAGTCCATGCTACCCTTCCCTGGTACTTACGGGGTTGCGGAATTGGTGAAAAACGATTTTCAAGAGGGAAGTAACATGGACTACCAATACGGATCTTTGTTAAACTATTAACTAACAACCTAACAAGAGTTTACCTACTCGGTTAGGGGGCTATACCTTTCTTGAACTCCTTCGTCTTCGACTCCTCCCGGTGTACGGATCGGCCTCACCTCGTCGTCTCCTTGCGCCGAAGATGGATCCACCCGAAAGCTTATACCTTTGGCTTCTTCTTCGAACTTTGAAGAAACTAGATCACTTGGCTTGCTAGGCCTTGTGAACTAGAATGAGTAGAGGAATGTTTTGGTGTCTTTTTATCTCTAAGGCAATGAGTCTCAACACATGAGAATGGTTTGCCTTGAGGTAGAGAGAGCAAGAGGAAGAGGGAGAGCTTGAGAATGAGAGAGCTCAAGAGAGAGAAAACAAATGATAGAATGAACCATACTCTTTTCATTCTCACCTCTTATAATCTAAAAGCCATCATAACAAAAATAGTAATCAAGTATTGTGTAAATGGTTTAAGTCAAAACAGCTATATCATTTCATGCACTCATTTTGCATAAATAAACAAGCAAGCAAAAGTCTATGGTCAACAGTCAACAACCCCAATGAGAATACTCTGCCTCTGTCTCTCTGTCAACTGTGCATACACACCCGCATCCGCGTTCCGAGGAACACGAATAAAAACGAGATAAAACCAATCCCAAAACGTACACTAGGATCTGGCTTAAACCAAAACCCGCTAGTGTTAACTGTCCGGACACTGTACGTGCACAAGTGCACGGATGTGACCGAACCCTGTCGCAAAACCATGCGACCTCTACTCATTTGCCTAAAGGCGAATAGCTTTCTGTGTGGGACTCTAAAGATTCGACACTACGCTGGTAGTGGGTTTAACCACAGTCCGCAAGCGGCACTAGCTGTACGTAACGGTCCCCAGGTAGATGCCGACAAGAAGACTGACGAGGTGAAACCCATCTGAACTTCTACTGAGTCTGACTGTGACAGTCTCCGTACAGTCCGGTCTGTTCGTCTGATACATCGCATGGCGGGCCTAGGGGGCGGTAAACGTCAGTCCCCTAATAGCGGTACAAGTCGTGTCGGAGTGAAGCCCAAAACACCCTGAGATAACACTGGAAGCCTACCAGTATATCTCGCTTGCCCTGGCCAGGGACTACTCGTGTAATGGCTCTCCTAGACACAGCGCGATGTCAACCCCCAATACCGGGAGAGACGAATCCTGTCTAACCGTCACTGCCTCCAAGTGCTTCGGGACTGCACCCAACTACTACCTGTTTGCATGACTCTTTTGAGCCGTGGTAGGGTAGTAATCAAAGTACAGTGGGAACACACTCGAGGCGAAGTGACAGTGTCAAGTCAGCGGACTAAGCTGTATTCATGTCACCTAGGAACTGATAACTGACGATAGGTATAATACCAACCAATCAGTTCCCGACGAGTCCTGTCCAGTGTACTCGTAACCCAACGAGCACCCGCATACTATCTCAAGTACGACGTACTAACGGCTGTGGGACAGACCGTCTCCCCTGCTGGGATGAGAAGCGCATACGCTAGTCTACTCCGGAGTATCGATGCCCTGTCTCGATAGTCCTGCGACTAGGGACCTGCATAAGGATGTGCTTATAGATTACCCAGTCCCCACTAGTGTGACTGCCATCACAACGCTGGTAATTAAGCAAAAATCCTAAGGGCTCCACTAATGCGTATAGGTGATATAATAAAATAAACACATGTACACATTGAAGTAGAAACAAACCAAGTAGCATACTACTATTTTGAGCAAGATTGTATATACAAGGTGAATATCCCAAGCTTCCATTAAATAATATACAAACTAGTATGATACAGTAATGGCCTCTAGGGCATATACACTAACACCGTGAGTTACACATCACACGGCAATTCAGGAAAGATTCTGCATATGTTTTATTCAGTTTTTGGAGATTTTTCAAAAAGGATGTGTATTATATACATATTATAGTATTTACTAGGTGTATATTGGATTTCAGTAGTGGTTTTCGAGGTCTGTATTTCCATTGTAACTCCGATGATATGCGTGCAAGTATGATGATTTGCGTAACGCTTGACGGAGTTCGGTTTTGAGTTTCGTACTTATTTTCCGGCGCACAGGATGCGCTGTGATATTTCTGTTTCTTCCGTGATTTTGGAGCCCCGTTGATTTGAGCTGATTATTGAAATGTTTTAGCATTTAGGGATTTAAATTTAAATTCGGGGACCGAATTTATTTAAGGGGGGAAGATTGTAACATTTCAAAAAAAAATAAAATAAAGTAAAATATCATTTTTGGAATTTAATATTAAAATAATATATTTCGCGAAAACTATCCGATTTGTGAAATTGCGGTTTTCGTAAAATGGTATAAATTTATACCAATATTTGTGAAAAAATGGAAATTTTAGTTTGCATGGGAATATTAGAGCTTGCCAAATTCGTGGCTAATTTTTGTGCATGGGCATTTATATGCTGGCATTTTTTTGGGGGCTAAGAATTTTCTTTGTGATGGGTAGTGAGTCCTGAGTGCAAGTGATTGAGCATTGTTTGGCTTTTTTTCCCATGAGTTATTTTTTTTGTGGGCTGCCCATTTCGTGGGCGTTTATAGTGTGGGCTGTTGTGTAAGTGTGGGCGGCTAATACATTAATTGGTTTTGTTTATGTAGAGATATTTGTGAGGAGTGGGTAGGATATTTTGGTGAGACGGTGTGGCTGTGGTTTTTGTTGTGAAGGGGTTTTGATTTTTCCTGTGGGCATATTGTGAGTGGGCTGCTGGTTTTCTTTGAGTGGAGAGTGAAATTGTTGTGTTGCATTTTTTCCTACACTCACCACAAAAGCTTAGACTCACCACCTCTTCTTAGAAAAATCCCCAGAGCACCATTTCATGAACTGGCCGAGCCCATTGTTTCTCACTTCACTTGCAAAATTTCATGTGCTCACATTTTCTATTTTGGCAACTTCAATTTACCTCCATCCAAATGCTTGGATGCCTCGAGACAATATATCCTACACTCTCTCTACCTCTTTCTTAGACATCTATGCTAGCAAACTGGATGTCCGAGTTATCTCGGTTTTGAGGCGGGAGCCCGTATAAAGAATACTTGGTGTGCGTCCTCTTTGACGAGCTTGACCGGAGAGTGAACTTCGTCGAGGCAGCCATAACATGCTAAGGACTGAGATTGAAGACCGAAGGACACGGATCGATCGGTATAATTTCTTAAACCACTTTACAGTTTACTAATATAGGGTTATTGGTACGATTGGGGTTTTAGGCTTGGTAGTTTTCATGAATAGCGACCCTAGTTTGGATTTTGGTTATGTTTTCCGGTATTGGGGTTTTTGGTTTTGAGATTTGATATTGTATTTGGTCGTTGGCACGTACATCAACGACAAGGGTTGTTGATTGTTTTGCATATGTAGGCTATAAGTTCTAACCTATGAGCGCACCGCGTGCCGTATTGGATATCGGAACTTGATTTATTGGTATTGCGATACGTGTTGATATTGTAGGTACCTTCGCGTGGATTCCGAGACGACGGAATACATCGACTACGGCTAAGCGAGGAGTTTAGCAGGTGAGTAGATTTATATCTACGAGGAAGTCGGATGGATGGCGTATAGCACCCCCGCAAACATTGATATGGAATATCGTTTGATTATTTTATCCTGATAAATGATATGCGACGGACATGATTGTAGGATTTACAAACGATAATATGATAGAAATTGATGCTAATGGATATATTGACCTATGAGAATATAAATGATAAGTGAATCATGATAGGTACGAATTGAAAGAGAACAAGTGTGACGTTTATTAATGTGATGAACGAGTATACGATGTGATATGATGACTTAGTGTGATATGTCATTTTATGGAATCGAGTCGATATGAGATTGTTGATACTTTTGTCGGTCCCCTGATACGAGATGGACATGGATGTGACCTGAGAGATAGGTACTTATATGGATAATGTTTTGCATATTGAGTGATATGACGTACGAGACTTAGATCCGTACCCTGATATTGTATAAGTTGATAGAATCCCTATTTGTGTAATGCTGCCGTACGATAGATTTTCGTACGCGATGAGTTTTACCTGTTGATTTATCCATACCCTTGTTTAGAGGATGTCGTACGATGGATTGTACCGTACGTGATGTTGTGAGGCTGGATGCTGATTGCTAGATTTACCGACTCGGATACATATTGTCGACACGTATACCTTATAGCTTTTAGCTGATGATGTACTTTATGCTACGATCATGTTATTCTCATTGCATTAAATATACCTGTGCTAGTACACCTACACCATTATCGATGATGCGTATGTTACACTTACACAGATTTGCCGGTTCACACACCTTCATCATCGATAATTGCCATATCACTACACAATAGAATTGCAACATCATGCCATGATATATTTGCTATGTTCATATCACTGTTCCATATTGCATGAGATATACGGACATGCTCGCATCCTGTTAAATGTTGCATACATACTGACATGTACACCCACATACTTGGTTACAGCTACATGTACTTCATACATACATACTGACATGTACACCCACATATCTTGCTGTTGGATATAGTGCCCTCAGAGTCAATTATTGGATCGCAGGCATGTGATTGCAATGATTGAGGGAGGACCTATACCGGTAGGACAATCTTACTCAGGATGATTGTATACTATCTGGTTTGTCTTTATCATCGTGTACATATTTTAGGTGACATTGTGGTTTACTATTACATGTTGATAGAGAATAGTATGCTACCATGGTTTGTCTTTATCATCGTGTACTGCTTTAGGTGACCTTACAGGTCGCTATTATACGTTGATAAAGCCCTTAAGATTCTTGCTTGACTACCAGCAGTTTGATGGCGATCATATACGTGGGAGCTGGGTCAACAAGCACATCCTTAAAGTGGTCCCTAGTCGTGGGAGTTTCGAGACTGGGCATCGATACTCCATTAGTAGACTAGTGTATACAGTCGAGACCCCGACGAGGGGCGGTGGCCGGTCTCACAAGCCATTGGTGTCAGTTGGATCACCTAAGATGTATACAGGTGCTTATTGGGCTATGAGTACACCGGACAGGACTCGCCGGGAACATGCTAGTTGGTATTATACCTGACGTCAGATAGCAGTTCCCTGGTGACATGTGTACAGGTTAGTTCATCGACCTGAGAATGTCATTTGTCTCGTGTGAGTTCCCACTGTGCTTTGATTACTACCCTACCACGGCTCAAAAGAGTCGTGCAAACAGGTTTTAGTTGGGTACAGTCCCGAGCCACATAGAGGCAGTGAGCGGATCGGCAGGGGTTTCGTCTCTCTCGGTATTAGGGGTGAGATCGCGCTGTGTCTAGGAGAGCCATTACACGAAGTCCTTGGCCAAGGCAGGAGATTTACTGGTAGGTATTCCAGTAGTATCTCAAGGTGTTCTGGGCTACACTCCGACGCGACTTGTACCGCTTTTTGGGGTCTGACTTTTACCAACCCCTAGGCCCGACATGCGATTCTCATAGACGAACGGACCGGACTGTACGGATATTGTCACTGACAGGCTCAGGAGGGTGTCAGAATGAGTTCGCTCATCGACCTCCCTTTTGGTCAATACCTGGTAGCCCGTTACGTACGGCTAATACCTCTGACGTACTAGTGGTTAAATCCACAGCCAAAGTATTGACGAGTCTTTAGAGTCCCCCACAAACAGTTTCTCAAGTTTCGGGCGAAACGTTGTAGAGGCCGTATGATATATGGCAGGGTCCGATCATATACGTGCAGTAGTGCACGGATCATGATCGGGCGGATCAAACTAGTGGGCTTTGGTTTAAACCGGATCCTAGTATTAGATTTGTTAGATTATTTTAGTCTCATCGCATTCGCATTCAGTCGGAATACGGGTGCAGGTATGTATATACAGGTGAGGGGTATCCTTGTGATCCGTCACGAGTTTACTTTAGATGTTGCCGTATCTTTTTATTGTTGCAAACATTTGGATTAATGTTTGTAAATGGAAATTGTGAGCTAGAATTCATCATGAGATGCATTAAATGTGACATGGACATATATGGTGACTCATGGTCTCTTTTAGTGTGTAAATGTCACATTATGAGATTGATTTGTGTTAATATGATGAGAAGAGAGAGAGGGGCTGCCATGATCTAGAGTTTGGTTTTGTATTTTTAAAACTCACACTCTCTCATTTTATCATTCTAACACAAGAAAAGAAAAGAAGAGAAAGCTTCTCCTCCTCCTTCGTCTTCCTCTAGCTCATAATCTCCATCAATGGCTTCATCTCTAACCTCCATCGAAATTAATAGATACAAGAGACAAAGTGATCATAAACATTCTCTACATAACTTTGGACACGTCGGCTAGCACACTTCTGTCACGACCCTCAGGGTACGAAACGTGACTGACACTTAAGTTACGAAACGTCTCAAGGCGTCCGTAAAATAAGTAAGCCAAAGCCCAGAAATCAAAACCAAATAAGCAGAAGAGTGAAGGAAAACCAATCAATTGAAAGCGAGTTTATCAAATAAGTCATATCAAGCCTTTTTAAAAACAATATCAATTTTTCCGAAAATTTCGGCAGAGTCTCCTTTGTAAATACTGGCCCCCAAAATGGGTACAACAAGAATATATATAAATACAACAAAAAAAAAGGCATCCCCAAGCGGGAGCTAGCTCTTCGCCACAATGCGGTCACAAATCCCACGCAATATAAATCAGCAATATGCAAAATAAGCATAAAAAGGAATAAGTAAGAAGCAACATGTCGGCTCAAGTGAGCTCGACCCCAAAATAAAGCATAAAAATCCCACAAATCTCACAGTCTAGTCTCTAGGTCAATATACAACAATACTGGTAGATACAGTAGATGGAGTACTTTAGATACAAAGAATATACAAGGTGGTACAAAATAATAATACAACCCACCTATGAGCAAAAGCCTCGAGTCCAGGCAAAAGAAGCGGTGCACCCGCCGCTACTGTGCTGACGGAGCGGACCTGCAAAAGACTGTGGCACAACGGGGGTGAGTTGCCAACTCGTGAGTAATAAATAACATCTATAGAGGCTATCGCAAGCATGCACACAAGTATCTTAGCATCTATAATACATGTATGGCAGGATATACCAGCAGGTATGTATGCAACATGAATATACTATCAGGTATGTATGCGACATGAATATACTAGCAGGTATGTATGCAATATGAATCACCTCGTGATCTGCATGTGTAAGTAAAGAAATCATATTTTTCCTTTAGGAATCTCTTTTGAAATATCAGCACAATACCAATAGAATCAACAACAAGAATCTGTGTCCAGCAACGACACCTCAAAACTGTCTCAAATCTCATATATCCATATCGTAGTATCTCTGGCCTCAGCCGTCCGGCTGACCCATCTCAAATATCAATATCTCATCATCTCGTGGCCACGGTCGGTATCTTCTGGATATCCTCCTTACCAAAACAGTCATCGGTAGGTAATCCATCCCCTGCCAGGCTCAACGCCATCATCTGCGATCTTCTTGCCCCGGGGTACCTCACCGGGCCCACCATGTACCCGAGACGGTTCATCCAACTCCTCGAAACGGGTCTCGAAAACAACAACAAACTCATGGTGGACGACACTTATATCACTAGAAAACCGCAACTTTTCATATTTTAAAAGATAATAAGTTTGTAAATCTTACGGCTTTCCCCCGAAATCCAGAAATATCATAAAATCTCAAGAAACCATCATGGGTGCATATGTCAATGATAATGAATGCATATGGTATAAATGTTCAGGTTGCAATGTATGATTAATAACTAGGCATGAACAAATGATATAATGATATACATACACATGAGTAGCAATTCTAGAATTTTATTTTAAAGATTTATTGCAATAGTACAGGTTTAAGTATCAAATATGGTGACAATATTCTAGATTATAAGTTATCTAGTGTCGTGGCATGGCAATTACCAGGGCGTGTGTATACGCATAAATAGTGCTCGTGCTGCATATAAAAACCCTGGCAATGGTGCAGGTGTCCTATAGAATGGGTTCGCATATGTATGACAATATAAAGCATGGATGTAGCAAGATGTTATGCAAGCATTTACTCCTAATTACTAATATCACTAGAAATCTTTAAACAACTTAAACTATCGGGCGACTTGCGCCATCCAAACGATAGTCCCCCGTAGATGTTACATCTACTCACCGGAATCCCCAGCTAGCTATGTCCAATCACCGCCTTTCCTTTTCGTGCCGCGTCTGAAGTCTCCGCGACCGAACCTGGAATTTGCACCAATACAAAACATAAGGTTACATATCATGAAAGGACGCAAATCCCAAACGAAAATATCAATGTTCACGAGTTAGGCACAACATACACAAGGTGCGCGGAACACACACGAAAATCGCAAAACCAACTAGAATCGTCGTTTTGGGCGCCCGGCAAAGCTGAAACCCGATAAAACCAAAAATCCGCATTCACACACCCTAAAAGTCGTAGGAGATGCCAATACAATCATCAAGATATCACAAATAATTCATCACATAATTTTATAAAAAAACTAGTAAGCATTTGCATTCCAAAATCGGTGCAAATATCGCCGATTTGCGGCAAAAAAGACTACAATCTAGCATAATCACCCAAGTCACACCATTAGATAGCCATTACACAAAATTTCAACACATTAACCATGCTTCAAAACCTATATTCCATAAATAACCCTTTCTTGATTTTATAAACTAGCACTTCCAATCAAAATCCATACTAGAAAAACTTAAACTAACACTACTTTGAAACCCAATAGCAAGTTAACCTCTTAGATTTAGGTTAGCAAAACACTAGACAGCAAAATAAATTAATTAACCTAATAATGGTTTTCTAAACCCTAGTTAAAATTCAAGCCATGAACTTAAAAAAAACTAGATTAGAAATTAACACTAATATTTACACTAAAACAACTCAATTAAAGAAATCTAACTAAAAGAATTTAAATGGGTAAGGATTATACCTCTAGATCTAGAGATCTAGTAAGAAAAGTTGCCTCCCAAGATGCCTCCTAGCATCCAAGATCCAAGATCCAAGCAAGAAATGTTTAGAAGAATGGATGAAGGATGGGCTTGAAATTTTGAGGTTTGATTTGGATTTTTTTTTTTGGAGAAATTTTTGATGAAATTTGATGGAAGAAGTGGGGAGATTTGGGACTGTTTTTTTCTGCAGAATTTCAGCAGTGAGGGAGTGGGGAGAGGTGTGGGGAAGTTGGGGAAAAAAGTCCAAGTCCGCCCTCTCATATTACCATAATACCCTTATCTTATAAATATATATCTATAACCCTTTTTAACCCATTCCTCACATGATTTAAGGTCAAAAAGACGGAAAGAAAATTCTTGGGCTGCTACAACAGTGTGGGGTCGGCCATGGGGAGTGAGGGTGAGTGTGAGAGACTTTACAAAAAAATTCGACGCAAAAAGACCCCCCACAATACCATATTTGCATGTTTTAGTTCAAAATGATTATATTTTTGTTTTCCATAATAAAAACCAATTAAAACTTGAAATAAAATACTAAAAAATTATATTACAACTAGTTTTTAATTAACATGATTTTAAATATTAAAATTAGCTCATTTAAATTTGTATTTATCGCTAATTTAATGTATTTTTTTTACTGGCTTAAAATAATATTAAAAATTGAAAAATTAAGGAAAATTTTTAAATGACCAGAAATTTATAAGTAACTCATTAGTTACTAAAAACTAGCAATTACCTATCCAAATTAAGTATAATTAGGCCTAAACTGCAAAATAACAAAAAAGACGATTTACGGAAAAATACCAAATTTTCACTGATTTTCGGGAAAACACCAAAATGAATTTTCAAGGCGCTACAATCTTCCCCCCTTAAAGAAATTCGGTCCCCGAATTTAAAAATATAACTACGCGTACCTTCAAAGAGATGGGAATATTTCTTCCTCATCTCGTCCTCGGTCTCCCAGGTGACCTCCTCGCTGCTCGGGCCACGCCAAAGGACCTTGACGGTCGGTATAACTTTCGATCTCAATTTCTTCACCTGCCGATTCAAGATGGCCATCGGTTGCTCTGCAAAAGAAAGGTCGCGCTCTAGCTGGACTGTCGGGTGCTGAATCGCATGCGAAGGGTCGTGAAGGTACTTGCGGAATATCGAAACATGGAAGACGGGGTGAACATCGGGAAAGCTGGGTGGAAGAGCCAAACGATATGTAACTGCGCCGACACGCTCGAGAATCTCGAAGGGACCTACAAATCTGGGACTAAGCTTTCCTTTTCGCCCAAATCGCATCACGCCCTTCATCGGAGAGACCCTCAGAAAAACATGATCGCCAACAGCGAACTCTAGCCTGCGACGGCGCCTGTCTGCATACGATTTCTGCTTACTCTGAGCCGCTCTCATCCGGTCTCGGATCAACTGTATCTTCGCTGTCGTCTCCTCAATAAGCTGCGGCCCCAATATACTGCTCTCACTGAGCTCTGTCCAACAGACGGGCGATCTGCATCTTCTCCCATACAATGCCTCGAAAGGTGCCATCTGAATAGTATCCTGGAAGCTGTTGTTGTAGGAGAACTCCACTAAGGGTAAATGATGATCCCAGCTACCTCCGAAGTCTAAAACGCACGCTCGGAGCATGTCCTCAAGAGTCTGAATAGTCCGCTCTGACTGGCCGTCGGTCTGCGGAAGAAATGCCGTGCTGAAACTCAAACGGGTGCCCAATGCCTCCTGAAGTCGCTGCCATAGTCGGCTGGTAAACTGGGTGCCTCTGTCGGACACAATACACGTCGGGACTCCATGCAGTTGTACAATCTCGTCGATGTATATCTGGGCATACTGAGCAAAACCGAAAGTCGTCTTCACTGGCAAGAAGTGAGCCGCTTTCATCAATCGATCTACGATCACCCAAATGGAGTCGTACCCACTCCTGGTCCTGGGTAGACCCACAACGAAGTCCGTAGAAATCTGCTCCCATTTCCACTCCGGAATGGGCAAAGGCTGCAACTCTCCTGCTGGCCTCTGGTGCTCGGCCTTGAGTTGCTGACAAGTCAGGCATCTCGATACGAAGTCTGTGATGTCCCTCTTCATCCCGTCCCATCAAAAGACATCTCTCAAATCGCGGTACATCTTGGTGGAACCCGGATGAACGCTGTATGTGGATCTATGCGCCTCCTCAAGAATCTCACGCCGCAGTCCCTCAGAATCTGGTACGCACAGTCGAGTCCCAAATCGCAGTACTCCCTGATCATCGATCATGAACTCGGAATCTCTGCCCTGCCTAATCTGCTCTATGATCTCTGAAAGACGGTCATCGCTGGGCTGTGCCTCTCGAATACGGTCAAGAAACTGAGGACGTGTACGAACATGCGCAAGCTGTCCCCCTGTCGGAGTGAACTCGAACTCAACTCGGCTGTTACATAAAATCTGCCAATCTGCTGACGACTGCCTCTGTACGGTGCGCAAACAAGATAGACTACCCCTGGGCCTCCTACTCAAAGCATCCACCACTACATTAGCCTTGCCTGGGTGGTACAAGATCTCGCAATCGTAGTCCTTCACCAGCTCCATCCAACGGCGCTGTCGAGATTCAGGTCTCGCTGCTGAAATATATACTTTAAGCTCTTGTGATCAGTGAATATCTGGCATGACTCACCGTATAGGTAATGTCGCCAGATCTTAAGTGCAAAGACCACTGCAGCCATCTCCAAATCGTGAGTGAGGTAATTCTGTTCATGTTTCTTCAACTGCCGTGAAGCATACGCGATCATCCTGTCATGCTGCATCAATACGCACCCTAACCCCACTCGTGAAGCGTCACAATAAACCACGAATCCGCCTGATCCTGAAGGCAAAGATAATACCGGCGCTGTAGTCAAACAAGTCCGTAGCTGCTGAAAACTGTGCTCGCACTCCTCCGTCCAAACGAAAGGAACTCCCTTCCGGGTCAATCCAGTCAAAGGTGCAGCAATACGGGAGAAATCCTGAACGAATCGCCTGTAGTAGCCAGCCAGGCCTAAGAAACTGCGGATCTCCGTAACTGATGTCGGTCTGGGCCACTGCTGAATAGCCTCGATCTTCTTCGGGTCCACACATATGCCATCTCTCGTAATCACGTGGCCCAAGAAACCAACGCTGTCCAGCAAGAATGCACACTTGGAGAACTTTGCGAACAGCTGGTGCTCCCTCAAAGTCTGCAACGTAATCCGCAAGTGCTGCTCGTGCTCTTCTCGGCTCCGGGAATACACCAAAATATCGTCGATGAACACGATGATGAACAAGTCGAGATACGGCCTGAATATACGGTTCATCAAATCCATGAATGCTGCTGGGGCGTTGGTGAGTCCGAACGACATCACCAAAAACTCATAGTGGCCGTAGCGCGTGCGGAAAGCTGTCCTCGGTATATCCTCCTGTCGAACTTGCAGCTGATGGTATCCTGATCGCAAGTCAATCCTCGAAAAATATCCCGCACCCTGAAGCTGGTCGAACAAATCATCAATTCGTGGTAAGGGATACCTGTTCCGCACGGTAACTTTGTTCAGCTGGCGGTAGTCGATACACAAACGCAAACTGTCGTCCTTCTTCTTGACAAACAGGACCGGAGCACCCCACGGAGAAACGCTAGGTCGAATAAGCCCTTTATCTAACAAATCCTGCAACTGATCCTTCAACTCTCTAAGCTCTGCCGGGGCCATCCGATAAGGCAGTATAGAAATAGGCCCCGAGCCGGGAATCAAGTCAATGCAGAACTCAATATCGCGCTCAGGCGGTAACCCAGGCAGCTCCTCAGGGAAAACATCAGGGAACTCACTAACAATCGGGACCGGTCCAAAGGAACCTCTACAGCTCGAGTATCACAAATATACGCTAAGAATCCCTGACATCCCTTCCGCAAGAGCCGACCGGCGCGAAGAGACGAAATCAAGCTGGGAAGGGTGACGTTGCGGTCTCCTTGAATAACAAGGACTGGCTCTCCCGGAAAGCTAAATCTGACTGCCTTCTCACGGCAGTCCACAGAAGCATAACAAGTGGCTAGCCAATCCATGCCCAGAAGCACATCAAAGTCCAACATATCGAGGAGAATCAAATCTACCAATGAATCCCTCTCCCCGATACGAACGGAACACAAACGAAACACAAAACGAGCGGTAAACGACTCGCCTACCGGAGTAATAACCACAAGCGGCTGATCTGACGACGACGACTCACGACCCAACATCGGTGCAAAGTGTGTAGATACGTACGAATGTGTGGAACCTGGGTCGAATAATACTCGCGCGTCGAAAGAACATACTGGCAAGGTACCTGTCACAACGGCATTGGATGCCTGCGCATCCTTCGGTGTCAAGGCGAAAACTCGAGCCTGTCCCCCACCAATAGCTGGCTGTCCTCGGCCTCGGCCTCAGCCTCCTCGTCCTCTCTGAATAGGACCGCCGCGTCCACGGCCTTTGAGTGCACCTAACTGGCGTGGAGTATCGCCTGTGGTAGGAAGTAGAGCTCTCTGAGGAGGAGGTGGTGATGGTGGTAGGGTCACATGTGGAACTGTCGCTGCTCCCTGTCGTTTCACCGGACAGTATCTGATATGATGGTGCGGACTCCCGCACCCAAAACATCCTGGCGACGCCTGCTGTCCCTGTGGATATGAACCATATAGCTGACCTCGCCCAACCCCTCTACCGGCACCATCTCTCGGAAAGGATCTGGCATGATACCTCTGATCTGGCATACCGGTACGAATCTTCTTCGGCCCGGGAATGGCCGAAGTCGCTGAAATGCGTGCCTCCATCCGCAACGCTGTATCCATAGCAGCTGAATAAGTGTCGAAGTGCTGGGCGCCGATAGTAAGAAATAGCTTGGTGTCAAGTCCCTGTACGAACCTCTTCACTCTCTTTTCTTCGGTATCCACCAAATACGGAGCATATCTGTACAACTGCGTGAACTGGACAGCGTACGCAGACACCGTCATCCCTGGGGTCTTGATCAAAGCTTCAAAACTGTGAGCCCTAGCGTCACGAACGCTATCTGGGAAGAAACGAGCTAGAAATACCGCTGTGAACTCGGCCCAAATCATAGGAGGTAAACCTGCAGCTCGACCTCTCAAGACTGACTCCCACCATGTCTGCGCGAGACCCTCTAGACGGAAACTCGCAAGCTCCACCCATCGATCGTCAGAACATCTGAGCGAACGGCAGATCCTGGCTAAACTGTCAAGGAATGTCTGCGGATCCTCTGCTGCATCGGTGCTCGTAAAGACTGGAGGTCTCAGCCTCATGAAATCCTGTAGTGATACTGGGATGGCCACGGTAGTAGTAGTAGCAACTGTCTGGGTAGCAGGTACCATGGTAGTCTGTGATGTGGTAGCTACATCCTCCGATCTCGGTGCACGACTGGCCGCTACTAAGGATCCCACCATCTGTCGTAGCTCCTGCATACCTCCCATCATCTGTCGTAGCTCCTCCATACTAAACTCTAGCCTGTCCATGCAGCCTGGGGAATGCGGATCAGCCTGTCCCTGAGGCGTAGGTACGCCACCTTGATCGGTCCTCGTCTCGGATGAGCCTGCTCGGACCTCATCTCGGGCGGCAGCCCTCTGCGCTCTCGTAGCCTTCGACGGCATAGTGGCTGTTACAAGAACAGGATGATAAGAACAGTGCAATAGAATCATAGGATACACGGAATTGAAGAAGGAATTTCAAGCAAGTATATCCTAAACTCACCTAGGCGGAGTACCGTATCGCAAGTATGCCGCGGACATACGCACGCTACGTTACCCTGCTTAAGTCACTTACTCCATCTACCAAGGGTCATCCTACACTCAAAAAGGTAAAACCTATCGCTCTGATACCAACTTTGTCACGACCTGCAGGGTACGGAACGTGACTGGCACTTAAGTTACGAAACGTCTCAAGTCGTCCGTAAAATAAGTAAGCCAAAGTCCAGAAATCAAAACCAAATAAGCAGAAGAGTGAAGGAAAACCAATCAATTGAAAGCGAGTTTATCAAATAAGTCATATCAAGCCTTTTTAAAAACAATATCAATTTTTCCGAAAATTTCGGCAGAGTCTCCTTTGTAAATACTGGACCCCAAAATGGGTACAACAAGAATATATATAAATACAACAAAAAAAGGCATCCCCAAGCGGGAGCTAGCTCTTCGCCACAAGGCGGTCACAAATCTCACGCAATATAAATCAGCAATATTCAAAATAAGCATAAAAAGGAATAAGTAAGAAGCAACATGTCGGCTCAAGTGAGCTCGACCCCAAAATACAGCATAAAAAGCCCACAAATCTCACAGTCTAGTCTCTAGGTCAATATACAACAATACTGGTAGATACAGTAGATGGAGTACTTTAGATACAAAGAATATACAAGGTGGTATAAACTAATAATACAACCCACCTACGAGCAAAAGGCTCGAGTCCAGGCAAAAGAAGCAAAAGAAGCGGTGCGCCCGCCGCTACTGTACAGACGGAGCGGACCTGCAAAAGACTGTGGCACAACGGGGGGGAGTTGCCAACTCGTGAGTAATAAAAAATATCTATAGAGGCTATCACAAGCATCCTAGCATCTATAATACATGTATGGCAGGATATAATAGCAAGTATGTATGCAACATGAATATACTAGCAGGTATGTATGCAACATGAATATACTAGCAGGTATGTATGCAACATGAATATACTAGCAGATATGTATGCGACATGAATATACTAGCAGGTATGTATGCAATATGAATCACCTCATGATCTGCATGTGTAAGTATAAGAAATCATATTTTTCCTTTAGGAATCTCTTTTGAAATATCAGCACAATACCAATAGAATCAACAACAAGAATCTGTGTCCAGCAACGACACCTCAAAACTGTCTCAAATCTCATATATCCATATCGTAGTATCTCTGGCCTCAGCCGTCCGGCTAACCCATCTCAAATATCAATATCTCATCATCTCGCGGCCACGGTCGGTATCCTCTGGATATCCGCGATGCCAAAACTGTCACCGGTAGGTAATCCATCCCCTGCCAGGCTCAACGCCATCATCTGCGATCTTCTTGCCCCGGGGTACCTCACCGGGCCCACCATGTACCCGAGACAGTTCATCCAACTTCTCGAAACGGGTCTCGAAAACCACATCAAACTCCTGGTGGACGACACTTATATCACTAGAAAACCGCAACTTTTCATATTTTAAAAGATAATAAGTTTGTAAATCTTGCGGCTTTCCCCCGAAATCCAGAAATATCATAAAATCTCAAGAAACCATCATGGGTGCATATGTCAATGATAATGAATGCATATGGTATAAATGTTCAGGTTGCAATGTATGATTAATAACTAGGCATGAACAAATGATATAATGATATACATGCACATGAGTAGCAATTCTACAATTTTATTTTAAAGATTTATTGCAATAGTACAGGTTTAAGAATCAAATATGGTGACAATATTCTAGATTATAAGTTATCTAGTGTCGTGGCATGGCAATTACCAGGGCGTGTGTATACGCATAAATAGTGCTCGTGCTGCATATAAAAACCCTGGCAATGGTGCAGGTGTCCTATAGAATGGGTTCGCATATATATGACAATATAAAGCATGGATGTAGCAAGATGTTACACAAGCATTTACTCCTAATTACTAATATCACTAGAAATCTTTAAACAACGTAAACTATCGGGCGACTTGCGCCATCCAAACGATAGTCCCCCGAAGATGTTACATCTACTCACCGGAATCCCCAGCTAGCTAGGTCCAATCACCGCCTTTCCTTTTCGTGCCGCGTCCGAAGTCTCCGCGACCGAACCTGGAATTTGCACCAATACAAAACATAAGGTTACATATCATGAAACGACGCAAATCCCAAACGAAAATATCAATGTTCACGAGTTAGGCACAACGTGCACAAGGTGCGCGGAACACACACGAAAATCGCAAAACTAACTAGAATCGTCGTTTTGGGCGCCCAGCAAAGCTAAAACCCGATAAAACCAAAAATCCGCATTCACACACCCTAAAAGTCGTAGGAGATGCCATACAATCATCAAGATATCACAAATAATTCATCACATAATTTTATAAAAAAACTAGTAAGCATTTGCATTCCAAAATCGGTGCAAACATCGCCGATTTGTGACAAAAAAGACTACAATCTAGCTTAATCACCCAAGTCACACCATTAAATAGCCATTACACAAAATTTCAACACATTAACCATGCTTCAAAACCTATATTCCATAAATAACCCTTTCTTGATTTTATAAACTAGCACTTCCAATCAAAATCCATACTAGAAAAACTTAAACTAACACTACTTTGAAATCCAATAGCAAGTTAACCTCTTAGATTTAGGTTAGCAAAACACTAGACAGAAAAATAAATTAATTAACCTAATAATGGTTTTCTAAACCCTCGTTAAAATTCAAGCCATGAACTTAAAAAAAACTAGATTAGAAATTAACACTAATATTTACACTAAAACAACTCAATTAAAGAAATCTAACCAAAAGAATTTAAATGGGTAAGGATTATACCTCTAGATCTAGAGATCTAGCAAGAAAAGTTGCCTCCTAAGATGCCTCCTAGCATCCAAGATCCAAGCAAGAAATGTTAAGAAGAATGGATGAAGGATGGGCTTGAAATTTTGAGATTTGATTTGGATTTTTTTTTTTTGAGAAATTTTTGATGAAATTTGATGAAAGAAGAGGGGAGATTTGGGGCTGTTTTTTCTGCAGAATTTCAGCAGTGAGGGAGTGGGGAGAGGAGTGGGGAAGTTGGGGAAAAAAGTCCAAGTCAACCCTCTCATATTACCATAATACCCTTACCTTATAAATATATATCTATAACCCTTTTTAACCCATTCCTCACATGATTTAAGGTCAAAAGGAGGGAAAGAAAATTCTTGGGCTGCTTCAAAAGTGTGGGGTCGGCCATGGGAAGTGAGGGTGAGTGTGAGAGACTTTACAAAAAAATTCTATGCAAAAAGACCCCCCCACAATACCATATTTGCAAGTTTTAGTTCAAAATAATTATATTTTTGTTTTCCATAATAAAAACCAATTAAAACTAGAAATAAAATACTAAAAAATTATATTACAACTAGTTTTTAATTAACATGATTTTAAAGATTAAAATTAGCTCATTTAAATTTGTATTTATCGCTAATTTAATGTATTTTTTTACCGGCTTAAAATAATATTAAAAATTGAAAAATTAGGGGAAAATTTTAAATGACCAGAAATTTATAAGTAACTCATTAGCTACTAAAAACTAGCAATTACCTATCCAAATTAGGTATAATTAGGCCTAAACTGCAAAATAACAAAAAAGACGATTTACGGAAAAATACCAAATTTTCACTGATTTTCGGGAAAACACCAAAACGAATTTTCAAGGCGCTACAACTTCATGCCCGAGTTTCTTCGGATGAAGCGGGAGCCCGTAAAAAGACTCGTAGATGTGGTGCCCTTTCCGACAAAGAGATCAAGACCGAAGATGCCGCGAGGAGTTTGGGATGGTGGCCAAAGACCGAAGGACACGGATCGATCGGTATAGCTTTCCAACCCTCTCTCTAGATGCTAGTTGTTGGTTAATGGTTCGATCCGGGATTTAAACATACGATAGCGCCGGTTTCTAGTTTGAAAAAGTTTTCGTTTCCGCATTTTGGCCTCGTACAGACGGCCGGGGCGCTACCGTAGACTTACATGGTATCAGAGCCACGCCATTAACCTAATCTAGCTTGCTCTAACGTGTTTAAAATATCGATCGAACGAATTTTCTAAAAACTGCATTTCCAAGTCACAGTTTCTGTCGAATTTTTCCTATGGTCAAAAAATTATTTAGTGTGCTGCAGAAAAACAGGCAGGGTTTTTTAAGAGATTTGTGAAAATTTGGTTCTCTGTTGTTACTGTTGCACCGTGGAACCGCGGCCTTACCCATGTTTTGGCCGCGGTTCCGCCGCCATTCTATCTCTTTACTGCACCAAATTTTGTAAAGTGTTCTCTGACATGGAATTGGGGTTTCTGGAATGTTTATTTTTGGCCCAGATTATTTTGAGTACTGGGTATTGTACTTGGGGCCCACTTCGGGGAATTTTGTCGATCGAAAATTTTAAACATGTTAGTTCACAGTATTTACATTATATCTGCGACCGTGAATGTCATTCGAGCGGTAAATTCTGTCTAATTGCTATAGCCATTTTAGACGGATTTGCGAACGTGACATTCACGTTGATGTTCTGTGTTGTGCTGTGATGTTGCAGATTTGTCGTGGTGGATAGCCTGGATTCAATATAGTACAGTTTGGTTGTATTTGTACATTTGATATTGCGGGGAGAGCGTCCGACATGTGGACTGCCGTCACTGCATGTTTGTATATTATTCTTTTGGGGCACGACCGGGCTGAGGTCGATGTACCCGTTGTATATTTTTTACTTTCTGTATTAGGATTACCCCGCGATGGGGTGCACGGATAGCCGGGTTCTAGAGGGCAACGGGCCTGCATCTCATGGCTTTAAGATGGAGGGGGCTTCACTCTAGAATTGGCGAGCTATTCACCGCACTCGTAGGGGGTACAGGTTGACCCAAGGAGGGGTGCTCAAGTTACCGGATTCCGTGAAGTGCTGGGTGGTCCATTCACGTTGTTGAAGGGGGCTGCCTCGCTTCAGGTTTTGGCGGATAACTTGCCGCGCCCGTAGGGGCCTAGGATTTCATTGCACAGGCTATCCATACGACCAGAGGAACGTCGGGTTTCAGTAGCGGCTCTATGAAACCCGGGGATCCCAGATTATCTGTATTGTTCTGTGATACTTATTACAGTTCTGTGATGTTGCATTTTATCACGCCATGAACGAATATTATATATTGTTATATATACTAGTAGATGTTGTATATGTTTTACACCCGCGCTAGTCCAGTCCCCGCTCTGTCGTTAGTTAAGTAACCTAACGGGTGATGACGGGACCCAGTGGCGAATGCGGATGGTATATACGTACATCGTATTTTCGTTCTTTGTGGTGTGATTAATTAATGGGACTGCATTGATTCGGATCCATGCAAGCTAAACAAACCTATTCTGATGTTGTTGGAACATTTTTCAAAAAAAGCTGTTATTGCAAGGACGTTCTCTTTTATTTTGCACAGTGGTATTCGGTTATGAATATCCAGCACCTCAGTCGACGAGGCAAGGGCCGAGATCCCTTCACCGGAGTGACCCCTTGGACAGAAGTTTGCGTCAGGGTAATAACTTCACTATAGTCGATTACATTTTGCTTTGCATCGTGGTATTCAGTTGGAATATCCTGCAACTCATTCTACGGGGAAAGAGCCGAGATCCCTTCACCGGGAGTGATCTCTTTAGCAAAGGTTTTCGCCACTATATTTTCATAAAAAGCTATCCGGTTCCTTCAACG
This sequence comes from Agapanthus africanus, assembly GCA_030015575.1. Lineage (NCBI taxonomy): Eukaryota > Viridiplantae > Streptophyta > Magnoliopsida > Asparagales > Amaryllidaceae > Agapanthus > Agapanthus africanus. Next base: position 505,096,758 of record CM057337.1, read on the forward strand.
ATATCACGTTCATTACGTTAAAGGTTTTTCGCCAAAAACCATTTGTAGCCCTCCGTCATTTCAGGCGGGTAGCATTTAGTATTCATGCTATGTTTGTTGACCTTCGTCAAGGCATAGTGAATGGTAGCTGCTTGTTACCTTTCTGCTGTATAGATAGATGTGTTGGTTTGGGACAGTCGTATAGCCTTGTTGACCTTCATCAAGGACTTCTAGGGTGGGTTCAAATTAATCTGGACAATGACGGGTAGAACTTGACATGTGACTTATGATTTGTTGACCTTCGTCAAGGTCATAAGAGCATGGGGTAAAAATCACATCGGGAGTTTCTAAAGAAACTGAAACTTGCTAGATATGCGCATACCTTCTGGAGTGTGATAATGTGAGTGGATTCCATCACATTATCATGCGATGGTAGTTGGATCCCGATTCCCACTGATGAGTTGGTTTACTCCTCGGGTGATCCCGACTAATTCTTCTTTCAGGTTTGGAGGAGAATTTGACGTTACGGTGGGAGGTTTCCTGATTGGATAAAGTGATAACCATTCTGATCTAGGTAAGAGTGCACGCTGAGTGTTTCTTTTCTCTCTCTCTTTGGCAGCGACCATGACCCGACCCTAGACGATAACTCAATGACCAAATTAACCGAACCTTCTTAAAACATTGGCTTTTGGATTGTCTGAGTTGCAAACCTCATTGCCACTCCTACTTTTATCCTTTTCTCCAGAACACCCCGTATTACTACGAACATCCACTTCCATTGGATAAAACCATCGTATGATTATAAATGAACTCGAAGGAACTTGTTCCAGATTCGAGGATGGTTTCTGATTCTGGAGAAAACGAATAGGACTATTCAGTTGTCTTTTCCTTTTACCTTCTCTCAGGTTGCGAGTGCTTCTTGGATTAGGACAGTACACCTATTACGCTAATTGGATAGTCTTCATTCAAACCATAGGCAGGTGCCGAACTGTAGGGAATGAAGAAAACCATTTAGCCTAAAAGGTGTGTAGAAAGTATTAAGTAAAGACAAATAAAGGGATTAGTAAGAGGGCAAAGTAAATTGCGACTACTATCATTCACGACCAAACCAAGTATTTCATCGCCACTCCTACTTCACCTTTGTATTTCTCCAGGACACTCCGTATCACTACGAAGATCCACAGTTAATTGGATACTCTATCGTATGGTTATATACGAACTCGAAGGAACTTGTTCCAGTTCCGGAATGGATTCTGGTTCAGGAGAAATAGGAATAAGGTTTATTCAGTTGTCTTTTATATTTACCTTCTCTCAGGTTACGAGTACTCCTAGGGTTAGGAGAGTACACCCATTATGCTTATTGGATAGTTTTCTTCCAAACCATAGGCTGGTGCCGAACGGTAGGGAAGGAAGAAAACCATTTGGCCTAAAGGGGTGTACAGAAGGTAATGACTAAAGACATATAAAGGGATTTAGAGAGATGGCAAAGAAATATACGGTTACAGTTGTGAATCTGATAATGGAAGAGGCATTACTAGGAATACCCGGATACCTCTTCGAAATATTTATATGTTTCAGTTTCACTGTGTATTGTTAAAAGAAAACCGATTTCCCAATTGGCCCTTGCTCCAGGGTATGTATTTACCTGGTTTGATTCTCACATCTGTATGGTTTTACAGATGATGAGTGGGAGTAAGTTATTGGGAATTGGATGATCATCCTCATTATATCGGGATTCGTTGTAATTGGTGATATTTGTGGAAATCGCCTGGGTTGTTTGCCGGACAGCAAATATTTGGTTTTGAATCTCCATTGTTATGCACCAATTTCAAATTGATATATCTGTACGTTTATTTTTATAAAGTGAGATATAACTTTTTGAAATTATGTCTATGACATTTACCTATATAAGTGGATGGTTAGGTAAGGAGCATTAAACAACGGTGTAATTCTTCTTAACCATAAGTACAGTTTTCAACCTACGACACACAGGGAACGAGTTATTAGACTCAGGGGACTTATACAGAGTATTGTATGTTGTCCAGTGTCCATGAGGACAGAGGGGTTGGTACTCGTACTGTTGGAGATAGTGCCCTCAGAGTCAATTATTGGATCACAGGCACGTGATTGCAATGATTGAGGGGAGGACCTGTCCCAGTAGGACAGTCTTACTCGAGATGATAGTATGCTATCTGGTTTACCTTTATCATCGTGTACTGCTTTAGGTGACCTAACACGTCGCTATTACACGTTGATAGAGCCCCTAGGATTCTTGCTTGACCACCAGCAGTATGAGGGCGATCATATAAGTGGGAGCTGGGGGTCTACAAGCACATCCTTAAATGGTCCCTAGTCGTTGGAGTTTCGAGACAGGGCATCGATACTCCATTAGTAGACTAGTGTATACAGTCGAGACCCCGACGAGGGGCGGTGGCCGGTCTCACAAGCCACTGGTGTCAGTTGGTTCACCTAAGATGTATACAGGTGCTCATTGGGTTATGAGTACACCGGACAGGACTCGCCGGGAACCTGCTAGTTGGGATATACCAGACGTCAGATAGCAGTTCCCAGGTGACATGTGTACAGGTTAGTTCATCGACCTGGGATCGTCATTTGTCTCGTGTGAGTTCCCACTGTACTTTGATTACTACCCTACCACGGCTCAAAGGAGTCGTGCAAACAGGTTTTAGTTGGGTACAGTCCCGAGCCACATGGAGGCAGTGAGCGGATCTGCAGGGGTTCGTCTCTCCCGGTATTGGGGGTGAGGTCGTGCTGTGTCTAGGAGAGCCAGAACATGAAAAGTCCTTGGCCAAGGCAGGAGATTTGCTGGTAGGTATTCCAGTAGTATCTCAGGGTGTTCTGGGCTGCACTCCGACACGACTTGTACCGCTTTTGGGGGTCTGACTTTTACCAACCCCCTAGGCCCGCCATGCGATGCTCATAGACGAACGGACCGGACTGTACGGATATTGTCACTGACAGGCTCAGTAGGGTGTCAGGATGAGTTCGCTCATCGACGTCCCTTTTGGTCAATAGCTGGTGGCCCGTCACGTATGGCTAATACCTCTGACGTGCTAGTGGTTAAATCCACAGCCATAGTATTGACGAGTCTTTAGAGTCCACCACACAGACAGTTACTCAAGTTTCGGGCGAAACGCTGTAGAGGCCGTATGGAGATATGGCAGGGTTCGATCAGATACGTGCGGTATTGCACGGATCATGATCGGACGGTTTTTACTAGCCGGCTTTGGCTTAAGCCGGATACTAGTATTAGATAGTGTAGTTTTGTCTCTTTGCATTTGTGTTCAGTGCGAATACAAATGCGGGCATGTATTTGCAGTAGTGGGGTTTTCCTGTAATTTATTACGGGATCGGTTTTCTGAAGTTGCCAGTTTGCATTCCGTTCCGACCGGTTTTCCTTCATTCCTTCTCGGTCGGACTTTCTTGATGGAAGGTGTTAATTGCAAGTTTGCAATTAACACTTAGTGGAGGGGCTTTCTTGCTTATTTGTGGCATGATGAGACTTGCTTCATGATGAGATTCTTTTTTTTTAATCTCATCACTTGCTTTTCTTGTGATAGGTTGTGAAGGGATTGAAATGAGAAATGAGTTTGACCATTTTCCATATTGTTGATATATTCTTTCTTTCTTGCATTTTTTCTCTCTCCCATCTCATTCTTGAGATGGGGGCCGGCCACTTCATGAGAGAGAGAGAGGAGGGGATTTCTTTTGGTGTGAGGAAAAAGTTTCATATCATTTTATGCTACCAAAATTCCAAAGCACCATTTTCTTTAGTTGCTTTCTTCTCCTCCTCACACCCTTCCATCAAGGCAACTTCCATAAACCCTAAAGAGACAACTCACTACACTATTCTATAGCAAGCCTTGGACGCGTCGGCTAGCCAACTTCGCGCCCGAGTTGCCTCGGTCAAGAGGTGGGAGCCCGTAAAAGATTCCGGCTACGTGGTGCCCTTTCCGACGAGCGAGGAGGAGACGGAGATTCCGCGGGAGATCGGAGTGGAGACGAAGACCGAAGGACACGGATCGCTTGGTATAGCATCTCTACTCTTTTCTATTTTGCTAGCTAGCTAGGTTAATGGCCCGATCCGGGTAAAAAGTCCGCGGTGGTGCCGTTTTGCAAAGTTCGCAAAGTTTTTGTTTTCCGCGTTTCCGGCGTCGGATCGACGGCCGGGGCGCCCCCGCGGGCTTACAATACTATATTCTATTTACTTATGACTTCTCTAGTTCTTAGACATGTGTTTCGTAGAAATGCAAGGTCCAAGTTTTGAGAAGGTATAGGTATAAGAATAAAGTAGAGAACCAGGTATTGCAAGTATCAGGATTCTTCAAGGTGATCAAAGATGTAAATACTTGTGTATGGTATTCAGTTGATAGTAATGATTAAGAGAACTTGCTTCTCTTTCAGGTTACTCATAATTGGAAGCACTCCTAAGTTGAGTAATGCTGATCGGCCTCTCTCCATTTAGTTGACATGCACTGGAGACAGCTGCATGATTTGAATTTGGTTCCAATTAAATCAGTGTCTCTGTTTCTATATTGGATATAGAATAGTTCATATCTTAACAATTTTAAGGTACGGTGAGTTGTCCAGCTTATGCTTAAAACCAGACTCTGGATAACTCAAGGCACGTTTCTGTAATGGCTATTTGTGGGTTGACCCGGGCTATGACGAGGGTTGACTATCTACCATCTGAAAGATCAATAGTGATATTGTTCTTGACTCGCCACAGTTTTAGTAAAATGGATTTTTTCAGAAAACAGTAGTGGGAGTATGGTAGAACTGGAAGTGATTCCAGAACCGCAAACGATTACTGAAAGTTTGATAAGAACCTAAAGATTCAATCAGATTTGACATTCCATTGGCCACTCCGCAGATATGGTGGGTAACCTCAGGCACCCGAGAGGTACTCTGGTAGCCTCAAGGTCGGTGACAGGGAGGTTCTTGTTTACCCAGATTGACACTACTGTTGTTCTTGTTAGTGTATATGCCCTAGGGGCCATTATTGTATCATACTTGTTTGTATATTACTTAATAGAAGCTTGGGATATTCACAGTTATATAACAGTCTTGCTAAACATGGTAGTATGCTACTTGGTTTTATCTATCTTAATATGTATGTTCGTATTGATAGAGCCCTTAGGATCTTTCTTGACTACCGGCGTTGTGATGACAGTCACACTAGTGGGGGCTGGGTAGTCTACAAGGACATCCTTTTCCAGGTCCCTAGTCGTAGGATTATCGAGACAGGGCATCGATACTCCGGAGTAGACTAGTGTATACGCTTCTCATCCCAGTTCTGTCCCACAGCCATCAGTACGTCGTACTGGAGATAGTATACAGGTGCTCGTTGGGTTACGGGTACACCGGACAGGACTCGCAGGGAACTGTTGGTTGGTATTATACCCGTCGTCAGTTAACAGTTCCCAGGTGACATGAGTACAGCATAGTCCGCAGACTTGACACTGCTACTTCGCCTCGAGTGTGTCCCACTGTTCTTAGATTGCTATCCTACCACGGCTCAAAGGAGTCATGCAAACAGGTAGCAGTTGGGTGCAGTCCCGAGCACTTGGAGGCAGTGGCGGTTAGACAGGATTCGTCTCTCCCGGTATTGGGAGTAGATATCGCGCTGTGTCAGAGAGCCATTACGCAAAGTCCCTGGCCAGGGCAACCGAGATTTACTGGTAGGTTCCAGTAGTTTCTCAAGGTGTAATAGGCTACGCTCCGACACGACTTATACCGCACCGCTATTAGGGGACTGACGCTTGCCGCCCCCAAGGCCCGATATGCGATAGTCTTAGACGAACAGACCGGACTGTACGGAGATTGTCACATCAGGCTCAGTAGGAGTTCGGATGGGTTTCCTCATCGGCCTTCTTATCGACATTTACCTGGGGACCGTTACGTACAGCTAGTGCCGCTTACGGTCTGTAGTTAAACCCACTGCCAGCGTAGTAGTCGAGTCTTTAGAGTCCCACACAGAGAGTTTCCCTGCTCCAGGCGAAACGTTATAGAGGTCGTATAGTTTTACGACAAGGGTTCGAACGCATACGTGTGTTCACGCACGTACGACATTCGGACAGTTTTTACTAGCCGGCTTTGGTTTAAGCCAGATTCTAGTATCGGATTATTGGATTTATACAGTCTAAAGTTTTTTCGTGTTTTCACGAATAGGAGGGGCGTTCTCGTAATTTCGCGAGAAGCTTCTAGAAGGATGGTGACTTGGGGGTTTAGGTGGCATTTGTATTTATTGATTTAGTGACTCATTTGTGTGATTCATCCATGGAGTTAATGCATCATTTAATGATCTAATGACTCATGAGATGAATCACTCATTTGAATCAATGAAGCATGGTTGTTAAATGATTTATTTTATATATTTCATAAAACATTATGCTTCATATATTCAAATGAGTTCATTATTTCTTCTCATTCTCATGCTCACCTTCTCTCTCCTCAAGCTCACTCTCTCTTCAAACCCTAATCCTACCACTCATGTGTTGAGAGCAAGGATTAGAATAGACTAATTAATCCATAACCCTTCTCTATATCATCCAGGTACTTTGATTAGCAACTAAAGAAACCTAGTTACCTCAAGTTTAGAGATGAAGTTTGGAGTAAAGCCCTCGGGTGGATCATCTACTACATAGAGAAGGCCGGAGAGGAGGTGGAGAACGAAAAGACGAAGGACTAGGTTCACTAGGTATAATCTCTTTTCATAGTTAAGAACTCCTATGCATGTGTTAGTTATAGTTTAGCAAAGATTCTTCGGTTAGTTGATGTTAACTCAAAGAACAAGATCGTTTTTCATATTTCCGCCTCCCCGCAACTCGTGGGGTGTTGTACATCGACTTACAGTGGTATCAGAGCCTCGCTAAACAATAATTAACTCATTAGCAAAGTCGTTACAATTTCGAACGCGAAACGAACCGGAAAAAACATCGATATCACATAGTTTCTGTCGATTTTAAAATGAGGTCTAAAAATTTTTCAGGGACCTGCAGTATAACCTACAGAGAAATATAAGAACACTGAAAAAAATTGAGTTCATGAATCGGCCAAACAGCCGCGGAACCGCGGCCGATCCTACCGATCCGCCGCGGATCCACGGCCAAGTTGGAGCCGATTCAGCCCAAGTTTTTCCAGTGGCTCTACTGTGATGTTTTTGTCTTTTCTGGAATGTTTATTTTCTGCTCAAGTCCCAGGTGCACAGAGAAGTTTTGGAGTAGAATCTGATATGTTTGGTCGATCGAAATTATACGATATTTGCTAATTAGATTATATCTGTGAACTGTATAATGTGTTCGTAAACCTCCCCTAACTGCTAGTATGTCGGTTGGCAGGGGGTTGCACATTTCTGTGATGGATTTTACTGTTTGTGGTTATGAACTGTATTGGATTGTTGTGATGATTAGCCGGGGTTTGTGATGGGTTGTTATATTCATTCATTCAATGTAATTGTAATATGTTATAATATTATTTTGCGGGGCACATCCAGGTTGCGGTTGTAGCCACCGTTGTATTATTTCATTTTACTGTTTTTGCTCCTAGGATAGACCCAAGGTGGGGTGCACAAACTAACGGGTACTTTGAAGTGTTTAGTGGCCTACTCACGTTGTTGAGGGTGACCGCTTCACTTCGGGTAACTACCCGTAGGGGTCTAGGGTGGGGTAATGGCTATTCATCACAACTGTGCAATCCGTCTTTCGTTGCAGGCTCAAAAGAAACGCGGATTGCTTGCATATCTAATAATGTTCATCTGTGATCTGGAATGCCTATTATTGCGTCTGACGAATGTACAATATCTATATATGATAGCTATTTAGACGTCATTTATGTTTTACACCCGCGCTAGCCCAGCCCCCGCTCTGCCGTTAGTTAAGTAACCTAACGGGCGATGACGGGACCCAGTGGCGAATGCGGATGGCATAAGAGGACGTATTTTCGTTGTTTTCTGCAATGATAGGTTAATGATGGGACGCATTATTATTAATGCAAAGAAAATAAACCAAAGTTTAATCGTTGGAACAATTTAAAAGAAATCACTCGGTTATTTTTAAAACAGAAGATATTTTTAAATTGCGGAGCTTTAACCACTCCTTTTAAAAAGCTATCAGGTTCCTTCGGTTATATCAAGTTCACTACGTTCACGGTTTTGCCAAAACCATTCGTAGCCCTTCTTCATTTCATTTGGGTATTCAGTAGTATTCAAGCTATGTATTTTGGCCAAAGTCAAGGCATAGTGTTTGGTAGCTGCTGGGTATTCATTTGTTGCATAGATAGATGAGTTAGTTTGGGACAGTCGTATTATCATTTGACCAAAATCAGGGGTATGTACGGATGGGTTCAAATTGACAAGATAATGACGGGTAGAACTTGACATGTGACTTATGACATTTTGACCAAAGCCAAGGTCATAAGAGCATGGGGCAAAAATATATATCGGGAATTTCTAAGGAAACTGAAATTTGCAAAGAGATGCTTACCATTTGGAGTTTGATGAGTGCTGGTAGGATTCCTTCAGCATTATCATATGATGATATTTGGATCCCGATCCTACTGTGAGTATATTCTACTCATCAGGAGATTCGTCACTTAACGTTCAATGCTATAAACCATGTAAGTGCCGAGAAAGGCGTCAGCGGGGCTACGCCCCCAGAGAAAAGAGGTTATTTAATTAAGGAACTTCGCGAAAGCGTTGGAAAACCTCCCTCAAAGTATCGACACTAGCCTGGCTGAACGGTTACGCAAGTATTGTACGGTGAGAATAGTCCTGGCTAATTCTTCTTTTATGGTTTGAGGAAGGATTCGAGAAACAGTGGGAGCCATCCAATTTAGATAAATTAAAAACCACTCTAAACTTGCAAGAGCATCATGCTAAAGTGTTTCTTCTCTCTCTCTCCTAATTGCAGCGACCCTGAAAATGACTGGACTTAAGTTACTTTTAGAGAAAAATATACTGACAGGGCCAAACTATAAAGATTGGCTGCGGAATGTCAAAATGGCTTTGACCTATGACAGATTGGGGTATGTCCTCACCACTAACGCACTTGCAGTCCCAGGTCCTAAATCCAGTAATGCGGATAAGGAAATCCGCAAAACCTTGGATTTAGATTGCGTGAAGGCCAAGTGCATCATGCTTGCCTCGATGAACAATGAACATCAGAGGAGGCATGAGGATATGGATCTAGATGCCATATTTCTCCATACAAAGGAACTTTATGGAGAGCAATCTCGTATAGCAAGATACGAGACCTCAAAGAACTTGTTTCGAGCGAGGTTGGCCGTCGGATCATCGGTAGGAGAATATGTCCTAAACATGATTGGCTATATAGAAGAGCTCGTAGACCTTGGGACGACTTTGGATAATGAGCTCTATACAGACTTAATTCTCCAGTCCCTTCCTTCCACCTACGCCCAGTTTATTCTGAATTTCAACATTCAAAGAAAAGAAGTTGAACTTCCAGAACTCCTTAATATGTTGAGGAGTGCAGAGGACACCTTGCAGAAGGCAAGGGAAACACCCGCTATGTTTGTTAGCGGTGCTTCTTCTTCCAGGTCCAAGGCTAGGGCCAAAGGAAAGAAGAAGAAGGCCGCCACCAAACCTAGAGGAGGTGTTAGTAAGGTGGGAGCGAAGGGAAAGAAAAAGATTACGGTGCCAGTAGTGGCCCAGGATGAGTGCTTCCATTGTCATAGGAAAGGGCACTAGAAGAAAGACTGCAAGGCGTGGAACACCAAGAACCAGGAACCGAAGCAAGCTGTGGCTTCGACTTCAGGTGTGTTTGTAATTGAGAATTGTCTGTCAATCAACTCTAGTTCCTGGGTATTGGATACCGGATCAGGATCTCATATATGCAATTTATTGCAGGCACTGAGAAACCGTAGGGTGCTGAAGGAAGGTGATATGACCCTAAAGGTTGCTAACGGAGCTAGCGTGGGAGCTGTGTCCGTCGGGGATTATCACCTGGGATTGACAAGTGGACACATTTTGGTTTTACATAACTGTTTTTGTGTACCTAGCTTAACGTGTAATATCATATCAGTTTCCTTGTTATCAAATAAAGGTTATGATTGTACGTTTGTAAATGATGTTGTTAACATCCACCTTAATCATAGTTTGATTGGGTCCGGTACACTGGATAACGGTATATATGTCTTAAACCAACTGCAAATTTTCAATGTCCAGAACACACTAAAAAGAAAGTCTCCAGATTTAAATAAGGCTTTCTTATGGCATTGTAGACTGGGTCACATCAATGAGATAAGGTTAACTAAGTTACATAGAGAAGAATATTTGGATCCGTTCGAATATCAATCTTATGACACTTGTCAATCATGTCTCAAAGGAAAGATAACAAAGACTCCATTCACTGGATATGGAGTAAGAATGAGCGACTCTTAGGACTCATACACAGCGATGTATGTGGTCCAATATCTACACATGCAAGAGGTGGTTTTTCCTATTTCATTACTTTTACGGATGATTACTCTAGGTACAGATTCATTTATCTGATGAAACATAAATCCGAGGCTTTTGAGAAATTCCAGGAGTAAAAGAATGAAGTAGAAAACCAAACCGACAAAAGTATCAAGACACTAAGATCTGATCGAGGTGGTGAATACTTAAGTGCCGAGTTCCTAGGTTACCTAAAAGAGAAAGGAATTCTCTCTCAGCTTACTCCTCCATACACTCCACAGCATAACGGTGTATCGGAGAGATGGAATCGAACCCTATTGGATATGGTATGTTCCATGATGAGTAATGCTGAGTTATCGCGATCTTTCTGGGACTATGCGCTAGAATCAGCGGTATATCTTCTGAACAGGGCTCCTACCAAGACTGTTCCTACCACACCATATTAGATGTGGAGTGGGAAGAAACCCCATCTTCAGCATCTGAAGATATGGGGATGTCCAGCTTTTGTTAAAAAGCAGCATGCGGACAAGCTCGAGGCACGATCAGTACAGTGTAAGTTTGTGGGATATCTAAAGAACTCCAAGGGATATTATTTCTATTACGCAGAGGAACAAAAGGTTTTTGTTTCTCGTAATGCCCATTTTCTAGAACATCAGTTTTTAGAAAAGGAAATAAGTGGGAGCGAAATAGAACTGGAAGAAATTCCAGAACCACAAACTACTACTGAAAGTTTGGTAGAACCAGTAGTTCAAGAAGAACAGGACATTCCCACACCCCTCTGCAGGAATAGTAGGCCGTCTCATCCGCCTGAGAGATACTACGGTTTTCTCATAGATGGGGATAGAGATGATTGCCTCATTGATGATGATGAACCTACTAGCTTCCAGCAGGCCATCCAGAGCGGCGACTCGGTACGATGGCTAGATGCAATGCGGACCGACATGGAGTCCATGTACACCAACAAAGTATGGACTTTGGACTTTGCTCCAGATGGGGTAAAACCCATAGGATGCAAATGGATCTTCAAGAAAAAGATTGGTGTAGATGGACAGGTGGACACCTATAAGGCTAGACTTGTTGCAAAGGGTTTTCGTCAAAGACCTGATTTGGACTATGACGAAACTTTTTCTCCAGTGGCTATGCTCAAATCCATTTGGGTCCTTCTTGCTATTGCTGCCTTCCATGATTATGAAATCTGGCAGATGGATGTAAAGACGGCCTTTCTGAATGGTAATTTAGAAGAGTGCATCTATATGGATCAGCCAGAAGGTTTCAATCAGAGTGGGAGCAGCGGGAAAGTATGCAAGTTGCTTAAGTCCATTTATGGACTAAAGCAGGCATCGCGGAGTTGGAACATCTGTTTTGATGAAACAATCAAAGAATATGACTTTATCAAAAATCCAGATGAACCATGTATATATAGTAAAGTTGTAGCACGAAGTGTCGTGTTCCTCGTCTTGTACGTGGATGACATTTTATTGATAGGAAATGACATTCCTATGCTACAATCTGTCAAGGGATTCTTGTCACACAGGTTCTCCATTAAAGACCTGGGTGATGCCTCTTACATTCTGGGGATCCGGATCTATCGTGATAGATCCAAGAGGATGTTGGGACTTTCGCAGTCCAGGTATATCAACACTATACTGAAAAGATTCAGTATGGAAGATTCTAAGCACGGTAATCTACCGGCTTGTCACGGAATCACCCTATCCAAAAAGATGTCTCCCAAGGCTGATTTGGAAAGGGATCGCATGTCCATTATACCCTACGCTTCTGCGGTAGGCTCTATAATGTATGCGATGTTGTGCACCAGACCAGATGTAGCTTACGCACTCAGCGTGGTAAGCCGGTATCAGTCAGACCCAGGGGAGAATCACTGGATAGCGGTAAAGAACATTCTTAAGTACCTGAGAAGGACTAAGGAGATGTTATTGGTTTACGGCGGAAAATACCTCAAGATGGAGGCCTTTGCTGATTTCGGCTTCCAGAGTGATAAGGACGATTCCAAGTCCATGTCTGGTTATGTCTTTACCCTCAATGGAGGGGCGGTGTGCTGGAAGTGTTCTAAGAAGGACACCGTTGCTGACTCGACTATGGAAGCGGAGTATATTGCTGCTTGTGATGCCGCAAAAGAAGCGGTCTGGATGAAGAAGTTCCTAACAGAACTTCAGGTGGTTCCTACCATAGTTGATCCAATACCTCTGTATTGCGACAACAACGGAGCTATAGCTTTAGCGAAGGAACCAAGGTCCCATCAGAAGTCCAGACACATCTTAAGGCGGTATCACCTGATCAGGGAGATCATAGATCGCCGGGAGATCGAGGTCCGGAGAGTTGCTACTGAAGAGAACATTGCTGATCCATTCACAAAGGCCCTACCTCAGATTCAGTTCGAGAGGCTGCTCGAGATCATCGGTCTTCGATATGCCAGTATATGGCCCTAGTGCAAGTGGGAGATTGTTAGTGTATATTCCCCAGGGGCCATTATTGTATCATACTAGTTTGTATATTACTTAATGGAAGCTTGGGATATTCACAGTTATATAACAGTCTTGCTAAACATGGTAGTATGCTACTTGGTTTTATCTATCTTAATATGTATGTTCGTATTGATAGAGCCCTTAGGATCTTGCTTGACTACCAGCGTTGTGATGGCAGTCACACTAGTGGGGGCTGGGTAGTCTACAAGCACATCCTTTTCCAGGTCCCTAGTCGTAGGATTATCGAGACAGGGCATCGATACTCCGGAGTAGACTAGTGTGTACGCTTCTCATCCCAGTTGGGGAGATGGTCTGTCCCACAGCCATCAGTACGTCGTACTGGAGATAGTATACAGGTGCTCGTTGGGTTACGGGTACACCGAACAGGACTTGCAGGGAACTGTTGGTTGGTATTATACCCGTCGTCAGTTAACAGTTCCCAGGTGACATGAGTACAGCATAGTCCGCAGACTTGACACTGCTACTTCGCCTCGAGTGTGTCCCACTGTTCTTAGATTGCTACCTTACCACGGCTCAAAGGAGTCGTGCAAACAGGTAGCAGTTGGGTGCAGTCCCGAGCACTTGGAGGCAGTGGCGGTTAGAAAGGATTCGTCTCTCCCGGTATTGGGAGTAGATATCGCGCTGTGTCAGAGAGCCATTACGCAAAGTCCCTGGCCAGGGCAACCGAGATTTACTGGTAGGTTCCAGTAGTTTCTCAAGGTGTAATGGGCTACGCTCCGACACGACTTATACCGCACCGCTATTAGGGGACTGACGCTTGCCGCCGCCCTAGGCCCGATATGCGATAGTCTTAGACGAACAGACTGGACTGTACGGAGATTGTCACATCAGGCTCAGTAGGAGTTCGGATGGGTTTCCTCATCGGCCTTCTTATCGACATCTACCTGGGGACCGTTACGTACAGCTAGTGCCGCTTGCGGTCTGTGGTTAAACCCACTGCCAGCGTAGTAGTCGAGTCTTTAGAGTCCCATACAGAGAGTTTCCCTGCTCCAGGCGAAACGATATAGAGGTCATATGGTTTTACGACAAGGGTTCGAACGCATACGTGTGTTTACGCACGTACGACATTCGGACAGTTTTTACTAGCCGGCTTTGGTTTAAGCCAGATTCTAGTATCGGATTATTGGATTTATACAGACTAAAGTTTTTCCGTGTTTTCACGGATAGGAGGGGCGTTCTCGTAATTTCGCGAGAAGCTTCTAGAAGGATGGTGACTTGGGGGTTTAGGTGGCATTTGTATTTATTGATTTAGTGACTCATTTGTGTGATTCATCCATGGAGTTAATGCATCATTTAATTATCTAATGACTCATGAGATGAATCACTCATTTGAATCAATGAAGCATGGTTGTTAAATGATTTATTTTATATATTTCATAAAACATTATGCTTCATATATTCAAATGAGTTCATTATTTCTTCTCATTCTCATGCTCACCTTCTCTCTCCTCAAGCTCACTCTCTCTTCAAACCCTAATCCCACCACTCATGTGTTGAGACCAAGGATTAGAATAGACTAATTAATCCATAACTCTTCTCTATATCATCTAGGTACTTTGATTAGCAACTAAAGAAACCTAGTTACCTCAAGTTTAGAGGTGAAGCTTGGAGTAAAGCTCTCGGGTGGATCATCTACTATATAGAGAAGGCCGGAGAGGAGGTGGAGAACGAAAAGACGAAGGACTAGGTTCATTAGGTATAATCTCTTTTCATAGTAGTTAAGAACTCCTATGCATGTGTTAGTTATAGTTTAGCAAAGATTCTTCGGTTAGTCGATGTTAACTCAAAGAACAAGATCGTTTTTCATATTTCCGCCTCCCCGCAACTCGTGGGGTGTTGTACATCGACTTACAGTTCTAGGCTATGAGACCCGGCAGGAGGATGAGTATAGCGTCGTTCTGAACTAGCTTTAGAAGTGCACGTGTATATGACTCTGCCAGAGGGTTGTCGTAGTCAGTTGGAGCAGCGGAAGCATAGTGGACAAGTAGCTTATGTCTATTTATAGACTAAAGCAGATATAGCGGAGATAGATCATCTATTTCTGATGTGACAGTCATAGGTTTGACTTCATCAGAATAGGGGATGGATCTGTTAAGAAGGTAGTAGGGTGTGATGTCCTGATATTTGGATGACATACACAGAGTAAGAAGTGATATTCCTATACTACGATCGGATATACTTTGGTTGTCACACAGTGGTTTCTCCACATAGGACTTGGATATTATATCAGATATTCTGGTTACTAGATCTATGGTTTTAGATCTAGATTTGGGTAGTTTCCCAATCTGGGTACTTAGACAGTATTCTAAAAGCTTTTAGAATAGACGACTCCTGGCACGGTAGTGTACCTGCAGGTGATGGAGTCACCCTCTCTAAAGGTGTCTTATAGGCTAAAGGGGAGAGGGATGTGCATGATTGGCAGATCACTCGCTTAGGCAATTGAGTCAATCATGAGATATCAAGTACCACACCAAATATTGTTTTTGCACGAGATATAGTAAGTTGATATTAACCCTATCCTTGAGAGACATTCGGAAGCAGTTTTAGAACATAAGTGGATGTTCTAGGGATATGATGACGACAGCCTCTTTCCGGGGACGGTTATCATTTCAGGCTTCCAAGGTGACCTGGATGACAGAGTGGCTGTCAGAGTTATAGTTTTCCCTCTGACGAGGGGCAGTATTTTGGACAGGTGGTCCAAGCGGATACTGAGGGAGGCATGGCGCAGGATACTGATTGGTTTCAGTTGACGATACAGTCTAAGAAGTTTGGATTTGGAGTTCATTTATGAACTAGGTCCCATCAGATATCTAGACATATTCTAAGACAGGTATTGCTCATTTCGGGAGATGGCTTTCTCCACGAACTTGAGATAAAGAGAGACATAGAAAGAAACATCAGGGCGGATCCACTAGCTGAGGCTATTCCTCGAACGCAATAGTTTCGCAAACGGGCTTTGTGAGACTGATTAATAGAGGAGTTGGGTGTTCGGTATCACACGGGCTATGAGTATGCGACATCACAATAATTAGCCTTGAGTGCAAGTGGGAGATTGTTGGATATAGTGCCCTCAGAGTCAATTATTGGATCGCAGGCACGTGATTGCAATGATTGAGTGAGGACCTATGCCGGTAGGACAATCTTACTCAGGATGATTGTATACTATCTGGTTTGTCTTTATCATCGTGTACATGTTTTAGGTGACATTGTGGTTTACTATTACACGTTGATAGAGAATAGTATGCTACCATGGTTTGTCTTTATCATCGTGTACTGTTTTAGGTGACCTTACAGGTCACTATTACATGTTGATAGAGCCCTTAGGATTCTTGTTTGACTACCAGCAGTTTGATGGCGGTCATATACGTGGGAGCTGGGGTCTACAACCACATCCTTAAAGTGGTCCCTAGTCGTGGGAGTTTCGAGACTCGGCATCCATACTCCATTAGTAGACTAGTGTATACAGTCAAGACCCCGACGAGGGGCGGTGGCCGGTCTCACAAGCCATTGGTGTCAGTTGGATCATCTAAAATGTATACAGGTGCTCATTGGGTTATGAGTACACCGGACAGGACTCGCCGGGAACATGCTAGTTGGTATTATACCTGACGTCAGATAGCAGTTCCCTGGTGACATGTGTACAGGTTAGTTCATCGACCTGAGATCGTCATTTGTCTCGTGTGAGTTCCCACTGTGCTTTGATTACTACCCTACCACGGCTCAAAGGAGTCGTGCAAACAGGTTTTAGTTGGGTACAGTCCCGAGTGACATAGAGGTAGTGAACGGATCGGCAGGGGTTTCGTTTCTCCCGGTGTTGGGGGTGAGATCGCGCTGTGTCTAGGAGAGCCATTACACGAAGTCCTTAGCCAAGGCAGGAGATTTACTGGTAGGTATTCCAGTAGTATCTCAGGATGTTCTGGGCTACACTCCGACACGACTTGTACCGCTTTTGGGGGTCTGATTTTTACCAACCCCTAGGCCCGACATGCGATACTCATAGACGAACGGATCGGACTGTACGGATATTGTCACTGACAGGCTCAGTAGGGTGTCAGGATGAGTTCGCTCATCGACCTCCCTTTTGGTCAATACCTGGTAGCCCGTTACGTACGGCTAATACCTCTGACGTGCTAGTGGTTAAATCCACAGCCAAAGTATTGACGAGTCTTTAGAGTCCCCCACAGACAGTTTCTCAAGTTTCGGGCGAAACGTTGTAGAGGCCGTATGATATATGGTAGGGTCCGATCATATACGTGCAGTAGTACACGGATCATGATCGGGCGGATCATACTAGTGGACTTTGGTTTAAGCTGGATCCTAGTATTAGATTTGTTGGATTATTTTAGTCTCATCGCATTCGTATTCTGTCGGAATGCGGGTGTAGATATGTATATACAGGTGAGGGGTATCCTTGTGATCCGTCACGAGTTTACTTTAGATGTTGCCGTATCTTTTTATTGTTGCAAACATTTGGATTAATATTTGTAAATGGAAATTGTGAGCTAGAATTCATCATGAGATGCATTAAATGTGACATGGACATATATGGTGATTCATGGTCTCTTTTAGTGTGTAAATGTCATATTATGAGATTGATTTGTGTTAATATGATGAGAAGAGAGAGAGGGGGGCTGCCATGATCTAGAGTTTGGTTTTGTATTTTTAAAACTCACACTCTCTCATTTTATCATTCTAACACAAGAAAAGAAAAGAAGAGAAAGCTTCTCCTCCTCCTTCTCTAACCTCCATCCAAAGAGACAAAGTGATCACAAACATTCTCTACATCATCTTGGACACGTCGGCTAGTACACTTCATGCCCGAGTTGCTTCGGATGAAGCGGCAGCCCGTAAAAAGACTCATAGATGTAGTGCCCTTTCCGACGAGGAGAACAAGACCGGAGATACCGCGAGGAGTTTGGGATGGTGGCCAAAGACCAAAGGATACGGATCGATCGGTATAACTTTCCAACCCTCTCTCTAGATAGCTAGTTGTAGGTTAATGGTTCGATCCAGGATTTAAGCATACGATAGCGCTGGTTTCTAGTTTGAAAAAGTTTTCGTTTTCGCATTTTGACCTCGTACAGACGGCCGGGGCGCTATCGTAGACTTATACCCCTAAGTGGTATTATATTGACATGTGATTTTGAGACGTTGATTATTGTGCTATTGCACTTATGAAATGCATCATACATACTTGCTTACATGTAGATACTTATACCTTACTATAGTTACATGTACACCTCATATGATGCTGCACTTGATTTCGGAGGATTTGGGAACCGCATGATATATTTTAAAGCTGGATTCATTTAAAAGAGCGGTTTTCCCTTAATATGCTCATATTGCTGTTTTATGTTGCATATATCATATTTACATGGATCTACGCATTAAGATATGTTTTTCTTATGATTTCTGGATTTGAGAAACGCGGGATGTTTCAAGAAATTTATGTATTGTTTGAAAACCCGGTTTCTCTTGATATGATATTTTAGTGCGTTCACCATGTGATTTCTCGGTTTTGAGATTGGCATGTGATACCTGATTCGAGGAGGGGGGCACCGTCTGTAGGTACATGGTGGACCCGGTATGGTACCCCGGGGCGAGAGGTGATTTCGTGGTGTAGACGATGAGCCTGGCAGAGGGACCACTACCTACCGGTGATATTATTTGGACTCGGCGGATATCTGGGGGATTCTGACCGGAGTCATGTTCAGACATGCTACATGGATTTCAGGTGTCGATGTAGACACTCAGGTTCCATGAGATGTACTGACAACAGGGCCGGTCAGGGTGACGGGGCCTGACAAATGAGGATTCACGTATCGATGCTAGACACGGGTTTCATGATATTTCGAGTGTCGATGTGGACACTCCTCCATGATTTTGTTGTGTCGCGAGGGACACCCGATGATTTATATCCTCATTTTTACCTGCATATGCTTTTATGATATTTACATGTAGGAGTTGTTGTGTTAGTGGTTGACACGTGGACGAGATCCACTGCATACATGCATTAATTATATTGTTGGACGAGATCCACTGCATACATGCATTGATTATATTGTTGGATGATATCCACTTGCTGATAGGCATTTATTATGTGTGGACACATATGCAGTTACGGTCACCCTAAATATCATAGTATTACCTTTATGATATAGGTTACCTAGGAATCGTTGTTTATTTCGATTTCTACCTGATGATGTTTTCTACTCACGAGTTGGCAACTCACCTCCGTTGTTCCACAATTCTTGCAGGTTGATCGCATGGATCAGTAGCGGCATCGCTGGCACACAGCTGCTTTCGGGTGGTTTGCTTTTGTTAGCTGGTACATCTTGGATCGTGCCACTCTCGAATTATTATTCCTGTTGTATCTAGTCAACTCCATCAATTCGGAAACTAGTTATTGTATATGTTGCAGACTTAGAAGGCTTGTAGTTGCGAGACTTGAGCAATGGGTTCTATGTTCGCTTTTGGGGTTGATGTCTTGCTTTACTTTATTTTCTTGTGTGGATCTTCGCCATTGGGCATAGTATACTTGTTATTTATGCTTGTGGTGGTTGTTTCCGCCGTTGGGCGTGATTTGCTCCCGTTTGGGGATGCTTTATTATATTCTATCTTGTACCCGTTTTGGGGGTTAGTTTTTATAAGGAAGGTGCTGCCCAAATTTTCAAAAGACAAAACATGATTTACTATACCTTTATTTCAAAGCTTCACCTCTTTATTTTTCAAAAAGGTTTAGATTTCTGGGTTTCGCTTACTTGAATTACGTTACGCCTGTAGACGTCGCGTGATTTAAGTGCTGGTCGCGAGCTAATATTTTGGGTCGTGACAATCCATAAGGTATATTCCCTTTCAATTAGTTTAGTTTTTAAGTTTAGTAGCTTCCTAGCTTAGTTTAGAGTCATACAAGTGTGGATTTTGATGTTGGATTTTCTCAAGTTGCTGTTGAGGGACAAGTAGAGGTGTAGTGAGTGTTTTAAGACCTTGGGGATTTATTTCAAGACCTGGGTATGAGATTAGAAATCGATACGTGAACTTAGGAATTGTTCTGTGTCGGTTTTGTGACATTTAGCGTGCCTACAGGGAATCTGGGATGACTCGGGAAATTTCTGAGAAAAACAAACAATACCAGGGACCTAGTGGGACCAATAGGAAGCCATCCTGCAAGTCAGAGGTGGCCGGATTTTATGGCATTGTGGCCAGACACTTTGTGGTTTTTGGGGCTGGAATTGGTACAGTTGCTCACTCACTCCATATACAACACCCTATACTCGCTAGTTTTGCTCCAATTGACCCGAGTCAAAATCTGGGAGCACATTGGTGTGATTTTTGGATATGTTTTCCGTATTTTGAATGCTTGGTTTTGATGTTTGGATTTGTATTTGGTCGTTGGATGTTTGTATGTCAACGACGAGGGTTGTTTGGTCGTTTTTTGCATGCGTAGGCTATAGGTTCTAACCTATGAGCGCACCGTATGCCGTATCGGATTTCGGAACTTGATGTTTGATAGCATTTACGAACGTGTTGACTTGTAGGTACTTTCGTGTGGATTCTGAGATGACGGAGCATGGCGTCATTGCCTTCGGCAAGTAAGGATCAAGGTGAGTAGATCTATATCTACGGGGGAAGTTGGGTGGATGGCGTATAGCACCCCTGCAAGTTTTGATGGAAACCGATATATAGAATATGGTCAAGGAAACCTAGATTAGAAAACTATGGATAGGGTTAGAAGATAGTTAGAGATGATATGAATGATTGAGTATATATCGAAATATAAGATGAAAGCTATAGGGATATGACTCTTTGACATGATATGATAGGAATAATGTCTCGAGTAGATATATATAAGGATATGAAAGGTGAATGTAAATCACGATATATAGATGTGTAGTTGTACTAGTTTAAGTATGAGATTTTAGTGGCTTGTAATGAGATAAGATAATACGAGCGGATATGATTGATATGTTGGATATATGTATGCCCTACAGGCCATTATATGATAGTGGATGTATTTGTACATGTGTGTGTATATATATATATATATATATATATATATATATATATATATATAGAGAGAGAGAGAGAGAGAGGACATTCTTGCTCGACATGATAGTATGCTATCTGCTTACTCTTTATTTGACTGTTCACCCAATCATACTTTTATTCATTTTTACATGTTGATAAAGCCCTGAGGATATTTGCTTGACTACTGTGATTATGATGTAGATCATACTAGTGGGACATGTGTAGTTTATAAGCATATTCTGAAATGTCCCTAGTCGTGGGTGTATCGAGACGGGGTATCGATATTCCAGAGTAGACTAGCGTATATGATACTGGACCCATATGATGGGCGATGGATGTTCCCATATCCATTGATGTTTGACATCGAGATCGTATGCGGGTGCTCAGTGGAGACTGGGTAAACTGGACGGACTCACCGAGAACTCCTATATGGTATTATATCTATCGTCGGATAGCAGTTCTCAGGTGGCACTGGTACAGGTTAGTCTGTAGAGCCGAGATCGTCATAGAGTCTCATGTGTTCTCCCACCGTACTTTGATTTCCACCATACCACGGCTCTACTAAGTCGTGCAAACAGGTGGCTTTTGGGTACAGTACCGAGACATGTGGAGGCAATGAGCGATAGGAGGGGTTTCGTCTCTCCCGGTATTGGGGGTTGATGTTGCGCTGTGCTCGATTGGCTATATTAGTAAGTCCCTGGGTAGGGCTGTTGAGATTTACTGATAAGTGTTATCAGTAGTTTCTCGATTTGTTATAGACCACTCATCAGCACGACTTATTGAGTTATTGGGGTCGACGTTACCATCCCTAGACTCGATATGCAACATATCTGACGAAGAGACCGGACTGTACGGTAAGTGTTACCGGTTGGCTCGACAAGAGTTTTTACAGGTTTGTTTGTTTTTCTTCTGATCGCTCAATACCTAGGAGTCATTACGCACTGCTAGTGCCACTGACGGTTTGTGGGTATGTGATATGATCACTGCCTATTGCTAGCGTATTGACGAGTCTTAGAGTCCCACAATGGGGTTACCTAGCTCAGGCGAAATGATGTGGGGTGCATATGAGGATATGCGCGGATGCTTGATTAAATGCGTGTATGTAATACCGCATTGTAATCTGGCGTTTTCTATTGGTCGGGTCGTATGTGATATGACCGGGTTATTAAATCAAGTGTTGGTTTAATAATGACCATTATATTTTTCATTTAAAACCTTTTCTATTTGCATGCATGCATGAATGGGTGTATGTGCACATGTTGATGTGTATGCACACATACATGCATACATACTTATCATGGTTGTTGGTACATTGGAGATGGGAATGCAAGACTCACATGGTATAAAATATCCATATATTTTATTATTTGAGAAAAGAAAAATGGATTAATTCATGTTGATATTTGTTTAGACTTGACCACACTTCACCTTATTATTAACAATGGATCAATTCTCATTTGGCTTCTTAACTCAATGATAAAATATCTAGATATTTGTGTAAGTCCATGTTGCTCACCCCGGTTTTTACGGGGAGGCGGAAACGGCGAAAAACAATTTTTTGGCGCAAGGCAACATGGACTTAAAGCACGGATCTTTGCTAAACTAGAAACTAGTACACTACTAGAGGTTTTAACTACTATGCTGTAGAAAGTATACCTCACGAAACCGGTCCTTCGGGTCTTCATTCCGCTATCCCGCTCGTCCATCCAAGCTCCAAGCGTCGATCCGGACCTTGGGCACCTCCGCGGCCTTCTTAAGTCGAAGACGATCCACCCGAGAGATGTACACCGAGCTCCACCTCGAGCCGAGGCAACTAGGGCAAAGATATTGCTAGTCAGGAAGCCCTAGGATGTGTAGATGAGATGTATGGATGTGTTTGTCTTTGTGCGATCTTTTTCTCTCAACACATGAGATCAAAAGATGAGATCAAGAGGAGGAAGATGAAGGAGAAAACCTAGCAACCATGGAGCTTTTCTTTTTCTTCTCACTTCAAGAGAGAGAATGAGAAGAGAATGATGAAAAGATTAACCCAAATGAAATGAACCATGGTTGCAATAATACACCCAAAACCATCATTACTAATCCTATCATGATAAAGTTGATGCTACATTGAATTGACCATTATCATAATTCAAGAATTAAAAAGAAAAGAAAAGAAGAGTGTAGATCTCTCTTTGTAACGTTTTGAAAATCGTTTCGGTGAAATTTCGAAAAAACGGTAAAATAAGGAGGTTTTCTGTAAAAAGTCAAAATGCAAATATCTTTATTATAAAATTAAATATACATATTCTAGCTATGTAATTGCTAGTATTTGGTGTTTATTGAGCCACTGCTGAAATTTCAAATTTTCCGAAATTTTTTCCGAAATTAATTATTTTAATATTATTTTAAGCCGGTAAGAAAATACATTAAATTAGCGATAAATACAAATTTAAATGGGCTAATTTTAATCTTTAAAATCATGTTAATTAAAATCTAGTTGTAATATAATTTTTTAGTATTTTATTTCAAGTTTTAATTGATTTATTTTATGGAAAATAAAAATATAGTTATTTTGAACTAAAACTTGCAAATATGGTATTGTGGGGGGTCTTTTTGCATAGAATTTTTTGTAAAGTCTCTCACACTCACCCTCACTCTCCTTGGCCGGCCCCACACTATTGTAGCAGCCCAAGAATTTTATTTCCCTCTTTTTGACCTTAAATCATGTGAGAAATGGGTTAAAATAAGGTTTTTAGATATAGTAAAGTAGGTGGGGGTATTATGGTAATTGGGAGGGGCATTGACCTTAGAATTTCCACCCCAATTTCCTCACCTCATTCCAGCCCCTCTACTGGCCGAAATTCTGCTACAACAGCCACCATCTTTTCCCCCCATTTTCCATCTCTTTTGCTTCAAAAATTGCCTCAAAATCCATCAAATAAATCCCAAAATCCAATTCCAACTCCTACCCATTTCTCATTAGCCAAACTTACATGGATCTAGGGAACAAGTTGGCATTTTAAAGGCTTTGATTTCCATAATTGATCTCTTGATCATGAGGTATAATTCTAACCTTTTTCTTAAATTGTTGTTAATTGCTTTAGGTTAGCTTAATTATATGTTTAAATAGGTTTTTATTTTAGTTCTAAGTGCATGATTTGAAATTCAAGAGTGGGATTTGAATTCAAATTGGGGTTTTGTGTTGTGAGTTTAGGGTTGTGTGATGTATTTGACATATTAGGATATGCTAAATCCAATTTAAGTTGCTAGTTTGCATATTTGTTGATTTAAATTGTGATAATTATATAAATTGTAAACTAGGTTTTTGGAATTTGATTAAATAATGGAGATAAAAATCTAATTAGGGTATTCATGGCATTATTAACATTTTTAAGTGTAGTTTAATACTTTAGTTCATGAAAATCCAAGCTAGATTGTAGTTTGTGCATTTTGCTATAAAATTGTTAAAATTTAGGTATTTTGTAACTAGAATTTTGGGGTTAATGAAATTTATTGGGAATAAATTATAGAAATGGTTTAGATGATTTAATTAAGATGTTTAATAAGTATTATGGCCGCTAGATTTATTTAAACATCGAGTTTTGTACTAAAACGGTTAATTATGCTTGCTAGATTTTCGGAAAAATAGCTTTTAAAGTGAGTTGGAGGTTTTTGTGAATTGCAACCTATTTCATATTATAATTAGTGTTTGTGAATGTGTAAATGAGTGTGTTTGGGCTTTTTCTCGATGGTTTGGCGTTTGTACGCCGACGTCGAGGGTTTTTGAGTTGATTTGTGAAAGAAACCATAGGTTTTGACCTATGTGGGATTCGCGTGTCGTTTTGGGTCATGAGTCGGATTTTAATACGACACGGTACATTATGATATGTAGGTAACCCATGTGGACTTCGAGACGACAAGCAAGCGCGTGGCGACGTCGGCACCGGCGAGCGAGGACCAGGTGAGTAGATTTATATCTACGGGGAGAAGTTGGGTGGATGGCGTATAGCACCCCCGTAGTTCGTGTTGATGTATACGAATACGTATACACACATATATATATATTGTTTATTTTGTTAAGTTATTGATGATAAATATGGATATTTGGTGTTCTTGGATGTTATAGTGTCGCGAAACCCTAGAGTAGCGGTCGCACCACACTTGCACACACCCACCCATACTTGCATACTTTCTTCTTTCAGTTGTGCTTACGGGAATATATTGTTATGTGTTCACATGGGTATGGGACTATGTGTTCGCATACGGATTGAGATGAGTCGATGAGATTTGTGTTGAGATTGTGATATCAGTGATATGGCAGGATTCGTACTTGAGGTACGTCCTGGTGTTATAGCGGATCTTGGGGCGACGATACGGGTGAATAGTGTTATAAATAAAGTGGTCGATATGTGATCGTGATATGAGATATGATATGCTAGGATATTGATCCTAGGTTGTATTGGGCGATGTATACCCCTTGATGATGATATGTGCTGATGATATCAGTTTGTACGAGACTGTCGATCAGTAGCCAAATCATGTCTATATTGATGATATCAGTATTGTACTAGACATAGGTCAGTACCCTAGACTATGATCTTGGATAAAGAGGATACCAGAGGAATAGTGTGAGGAATATGATATTGACCCGTACCCAGATTTGGGGATGCCGTACGACGGATTTACGTACGAGCTATATCTTGATGATTGATCCGCACTCTTGACTTGGGATGTCTGATTATAGATATGGTATCGGATATGATATTATTGAGGCGGGATCACCGACTAATATATATACAGGTATGTATATGGATCGACTCAGATGTTAGGCGGTTTCCTTACCTGTAGTCCAGCTTGTTAGCTTAGCCCTTTAGTTTAGTTTAGTTGTTAGATTAGATTCGATTCTTACCTATTTCAAAACTAACGAATCGTGGGTATTTTAAAAGACAGCCCAAGAGATCCTACGGATATTTCAAAAGACGTATCTTTTCATAAAAATACCGTAGCCCCTATTTTCAAAACCCCATGATTCGTGTTATTTCAAAAGGCACCATTTGTGGGACTTATATTAGATTAATGCAGATTAGTTATAGTTGCGTCTAGTATTCAGCTCCCGCTCATTTTGGTTGCTCGCTCCGCATCGCATATTTACATTGTTATTTCATATTGCATTGTTGACATTATGCTGTTAGGACACCAGCACTATTACCGATGATGCGTATGTACCACATACACTTACTTGCCGGCTCACACACATCTTCATCGGTAATTGCCATATCACGTACACCTTAGAAAATATTATTGCTTAACTTAGCTTGATAGCCAGTAGTTTGACATAATATTAGTGTACATACTTTATATGCCAGCTTAGATATTGTAGTTATTACTTGTCGCTTCATGCATACTGTTATTCATTCTCATGCTTATATTCATGGTTTTACATGCTATTGATGATTCGGATTTCCATGATATTTTCTGGATTTGGAGGAAAACCGCAAAACATATATAAACTGCTTTCTCTCTTTTTAAATAAAAATGCGGTTTTCCCATGATGTATGAGTCGTCCACCATGAGTTTGCTGATGGATTTCGAGACCCGATTTGAGGAGTTGGATGAACCGTTTCGGGTACATGGTGGGCCCGGTGCGGTACCCCGGGGCGAGAAGGCCGTGTTGTTGACGTTGAGCCTGGCAGGGGAGCACTACCGACCGGTGATATTACCCGACGCGTCGGATATTCGGAGGATACCGTCGTGGTCTTGAGATAGATGGTAGGGGCCGGTCTGGATTGACGGCGCCCTAGATATTGTGATTGAGATTTTGAGATTTTGAGGTACAGAGATTGTGATACAGAGATATCGAGATATTTGGACACTTGTTTTTTGTCGATGCTGGGCACTGTTTTATGCTAATTTTATTTATGGTACCTCACTTTTAAAATACAGAAATCTCACTGGTTTATGAAAGCAGTTTTCTTCAGTACATGCATTCTGTTCCATGCATTCACACTTCATCCATATGATACATTGCTACCTGAGGCACTGACACGGGCACATGGAATTACACTTGGGTTAGATATTTGCCCTAACCATTGTTATGGGTTGCTGGTTATATATTTGAGGATATATTATGATCATTGACTTAGGATTGCGTTATTTATGCGATTTCTTTTCGTAGATATTTTTCTATTCACGAGTTGGCAACTCACCCCCGTTGTGCCCCAGTTTCTTGCAGGTTTGCCGTGCAGGTTTCATTACGGCTTTGCGGGCATAGTTTCGTTCGGGTGATTTGCTAGTTGGTGGGTTTACTTGTATCGTACCCCCATTATATAACTTTATAATATTACTCTGTTGTATCTAGAAGTTCCATCAACCAAACATGTATTTATCTTTGAGATAGAGACCAGTGATGTTATTTCTTCGACCTTAGAGTCGCGCGTTTTATTTCTGTGGTTTTCTTGTGGTTTTGAGTTTTTGATCCTCGCCGTTGGCGTTGTATATTATATTGCTTGTGTGGTTGTGACCGTCGATTAACGAAGAGCTAGCTCCCGCTTGGGGATGCCTTTTATTGATTTCGTATACTATTCATGTTGTATCCCGTTTGGGAGCCAGTATTTACAAAGGAGACTCTGCCGAAATTTTCGGGAAATATTGATGTTTTTTTAAACCGCATAATTCGGCTTATGCTATTAAAACTTCTTGTTTTAAATTGGTTTTCCTTCACTCTACTACTTTTCTTGGTTTGGATTTCTGGGTTTTCGGTTTACTTAAATTACGTACACCTCGAGACGTTCGTAGTTTAAGTGCCGGTCTTGTTCCGTACTTTCGGGACGTGACACTCTTGAAGGTCAACGGTCAACTCGGTCAATGGGTCAACAAAGTCAAGAGAGGTCTAAGTGGTCAAATGGTCAATGCAATTAGCCATCACTAATCTATCACTAAAAGGATTAGTAAACAATGTCTCCGGCTCATAATGGTTTCGACCAAACGAATTGTCAAAACCCTAATGAGTGTGCCACATTACGGTTTTGGCCGAACCAACTGCCAAAACCCTAATGGGGCACATCCTCCTTTATCGCTCCTCAAAACTGTGCATACACACCCGCATCCGCATTCCGTAGAATGCGAATGCACAGAAGACAAAACAAATCCATCTGTGCAATACTAGGATCTGGCTTAAACCAAAGCTCACTAGTATTGCCTGCCCGAACAGCATACGTACACAAGTGCACGTAAGTGATCGTAGCCCTTCCGTAAAACCATACGGCCTCTACACGTTTCGCTCAGTGCAGGGAAACTCTCTGGGTGGGACTCTAAAGACTCGACACTACGCTGGCAGTGGGTTTAACCACAGACCGCAAGCGGCACTAGTTGTACGTAACGGTCCCCAGGTAGATGTCAATAAGAAGGCCGATGAGGTAAACCCATCCGAACTCCTACTGAGCCTGTATGTGACAATCTCCGTACAGTCCGGTCTGTTCGTCTGATACATCGCATGGTGGGCCTAGGAGGGCGGTGAACGTCAGTCCCCTAATAGCGGTACAAGTCGTGTCGGAGTGTAGCCCAAAACACCCTGAGATAACACTGGAAACCTACCAGTATATCTCGCTTGGCCTGGCCAGGGACTACTCGTGTAATGGCTCTCCTAGACACAGCGCGATGTCAACCCCCAATACCGGGAGAGACGAATCCTGTCTAACCGTCACTGCCTCCAAGTGCTTCGGGACTGCATCCAACTACTACCTGTTTGCACGACTCCTTTGAGCCGTGATAGGGTAGTAATCTAAGTACAGTGGGAACACACTCGAGGCGAAGTGACAGTGTCAAGTCGGCGGACTAAGCTGTACTCATGTCACCTGGGAACTGATAACTGACGATAGGTATAATACCAACCAACAGTCCCCGACGAGTCCTGTCCAGTGTACTCGTAACCTAACGAGCACCCGCATACTATCTCCAGTACGACGTACTGATGGCTGTGGGACAGACCATCTCCCCTGCTGGGATGAGAAGCGCATACGCTAGTCTACTCCGGAGTATCGATGCCCTGTCTCGATAGTCCAACGACTAGGGACCTGAATAAGGATGTGCTTATAGATTACCCAGCCCCCACAAGTGTGACTGCCATCACAACGCTGGTAATCAAGCAAAGATCCTAAGGGCTCCACTAATATGTATATAAGCGATATGCTAAAAGAAACACATGCACATATTGAAGTAGAGACAAACCAAGTAGCATACTACCATTTTGAGCAAGATTGTCTATACAACTGTGAATATCCCAAGCTTCCATTAAGTAATATACATGCTAGTATGATACAGTAATGGCCTCTAGGGCATATATACTAACAATCTCCTACTTGCACTAAGGCCATGTACTGGCGTATCGAAGACCTATCATCTCGATCAGCCGCTCGAACTGAGTCTGGGGTAGGGCCTTCATGAGTGGATCTGCAGTGTTATTCTCCGAATTTACTCTCTTCAACTCGATCTCCCGGCGATCTACGATCTCCCTGATCAGGTGATACCGCCTCAAAATGTGCCTGGACTTCTGATGGGACCTGGGTTCCTTCGCTAAAGCTATAGCTCCGTTGTTGTCGCAATACAGCGGTATTGGATCAACAATGGTAGGAACCACCTGAAGCTCCGTGAGGAACTTCTTCATCCAGACAGCTTCCTTTGCGGCATCGCAAGCAACTATGTACTCCGCTTCCATAGTTGAGTCAGCAACGCTCTCCTGCTTGGAACTCTTCCAGCAAACCGCCCCTCCATTGAGGGTAAAGACATAACCCGACATGGACTTGGAGTCATCCTTGTCACTCTGGAAGCTGGAGTCAGCAAAGGCCTCGATCTGAAGGTCTTTTCCGCCATACACCAAGAACATCTCCTTAGTCCTTCTCAGGTACTTGAGAATGTTCTTTACCGCTATCCAGTGTTTCTCCCTTGGGTTCGACTGATACCGGCTTACAACGCTCAATGCGTATGCTACATCTGGTCTGGTACATAACATCGCATACATTATAGAGCCTACCGCAGAAGCGTAGGGTATAATAGACATGCGATCCCTTTCTAAATCAGTCTTGGGAGACATCTCTTTGGAGAGGGTGATTCCGTGACAAGCCGGTAAATTACCGCGCTTTGAATCTTCCATACTGAATCTTTTCAGTATGGTGTCGATGTACCTTGACTGTGAAAGTCCCAACATCCTCTTAGATCTATCACGATAGATCTGGATCCCCAGAATGTAGTTGGCATCGCCCAGGTCCTTCATGGAGAACCTCTGCGACAAGAATCCTTTGACTGACTGTAGCATAGGAATATCATTTCCTATTAGGAGAATGTCATCCACGTACAAGACGAGGAATACCACAGTTCTCCCTACAATCTTACTGTAAATGCATGGTTCATCTGGGTTTTTGATAAAGTCGAATTCTTTGACAGTATCATCGAAGCAGATGTTCCAACTCCGCGATGCCTGCTTCAGTCCATAGATGGACTTTAGCAACTTGCACACTCTACCGCTGCTCCCACTCTGAATGAATCCCTCCGGCTGATCCATATAGACGCACTCTTCTAAATTTCCATTTAGGAAAGCCGTCTTTACGTCCATCTGCCAGATTTCATAATCGTGGAAGGCAGCAATGACAAGAAGGATCCGAATGGATTTCAGCATAGCCACTGGAGAAAAGGTCTCGTCATAGTCCAAACCAGGTCTTTGACGAAAACTCTTTGCAACAAGTCTAGCTTTATAGGTCTCAACCTGCCCATCTACACCAATCTTCTTTCTGAAGATCCATTTGCATCCTACGGGTTTTACCCCATCTGGAGCAAAGTCCAAAGTCCAAACTTTGTTGGTGTACATGGACTCCATCTCGGTCCGCATTGCATCCAGCCATTTTACCGAGTCACCGCTCTGAATGGCTTGCTGGAAGCTAGTAGGCTCACCATAATCCATAGTGCAATCCTCTCTATCCCCGTCAATGAGAAAACCGTAGTATCTCTCGGGCGGATGAGACTGCCTACTACTCCTGCGGAGTGGCGTAGGAATGTCCTGTTCTTTCGAACCTTCTGGTTCTACTAAGCTTTCAGTAATAGCTCGTGGTTCTGGAATTTCTTCCAGTTCTATTGCGCTCCCACTTATCTGATTTTCCAAAAACTCAGTTTCCAAGAAGCGGGCATGACGAGAAACAAAAAGCTTTTGTTCCTCTGCGTAATAGAAAAGATACCCCTTGGAGTTCTTTGGGTATCCCATATACTTACACTGTACTGAACGTGCCTCAAGCTTGTCCGCATGCTGCTTTTTTACAAAAGCTGGACATCCCCATGTCTTAAAGTGTTTAAGACTGGGTTTCTTCCCACTCCACATCTGATATGGTGTGGTAGGCACTGACTTAGTAGGAACTTGGTTCAAAAGATATGCAGCTGTTTCTAGTGCATAACTCCAGAAGGATCGCGGCAACTCAGCCTTACTCATCATGGAACGAACCATATCCAATAGGGTTCGATTCCGCCTTTCAGATACACCGTTGTGTTGTGGTGTGTATGGAGGAGTAAGCTGAGAGAGAATTCCATTCTCTTTTAGGAAGTCCAGAAACTCGGCACTTAAGTATTCACCACCTCGATCAGATCTTAATGTCTTGATACTTTTGCCTGTTT
Source organism: Agapanthus africanus (assembly GCA_030015575.1). Taxonomy (NCBI): domain Eukaryota; kingdom Viridiplantae; phylum Streptophyta; class Magnoliopsida; order Asparagales; family Amaryllidaceae; genus Agapanthus; species Agapanthus africanus. The sequence continues at coordinate 505,128,339 of CM057337.1, forward strand.
GTTTTTCAACTTCATTCTTGTACTCCCGAAATTTCTCAAAGGCCTCGGATTTGTGCTTCATCAAGAAGACATGCCCATACCTAGAGAAATCATCTGTGAAAGTAATGAAGTATGAATAACTACTTCGTGCATGTGTAGACATTGGACCACACACATCACTGTGTATGAGTTCCAAGAGCTCGCTCGCTCTTTCTCCGTGTCCAGTGAACGGAGTCTTTGTCATCTTTCCCATGAGACAAGATTCACAAGTGGCATAAGACTGGTACTCGAACGGATCCAAGTATCCTTCTTTATGTAACTTTGTCAACCGTGTCTCATTGATGTGACCCAGTCTACAATGCCATAAGAAAGCCTGATTTAATTTCGGAGACTTTCTTTTAAGTGTGTTCTGGACACTGAAGACATGAGCTTGATTCAAAACGTATATACCGTTTTTCAATGTACCTGACCCAATCAGAACTTGATTTAGGTGGATGTTTACTATATCGCTTACAAAAGTAAAATCATATCCTTCCTTAGAAAGTAAGGATACAGATATGATATTACAAGTTGCACCTGGTACATAAAATCAGTTACGCAGAATCAATATCTGCCCAGTTGTCAGTCCTAGATGATATTCCCCTACGGATTCAGCATACATGCTCATTCCGTTAGCAACCCTGAGAGTCATATCACCTTTCTTGATAACCCTACGGTTTCTCAGAGCCTGTAACGAATTACAGATATGAGATCCTGATCCGGTATCCAATACCCAGGAAGTAGGGTTAACTGACATACAGTTCTCTATTCCAAACACACCCGAAGCCGAAGCCACAACATGCTTCGAATTCTGGCTACTGGCTATACTAGCCCTGCAATCCTTCTGCCCATGTTCATTCCCGTAACAATAGGGACATTCCTCTTTTACTACATCCATTCCCGAAACTTCTGCCCTTCCCTTTCTTTCTACTTCCCTGGTTTCCTTCAGGGTAGTAGGTAGAGACTGTTGAACTAAGTCAGCATCTAACCCGTTCTTCAACGTGGTCTTCAGCTCCGAGAGCTCAAAAGAGCTGGTCTCTGTAAGGACGTTGCCCCCAACAGATGCCCCGATAGCCAACCTCGCTGGAAGCAATTATTCGAGGTCTCATATCTTGCGATACGAGATTGCTCTCCATATAAATCTTTGTTATGGAGGAAGATAGAAACTAAGTCCATCTTCTCGTGCTGCCCCTGGTATGCACCATCAACCGAGGCTAACACGAGGCACTTGGCTTTCGTACATTCCTTTTCCGATGTCCTACGGATATGAATATCCGTGACAGGGGAAGCTGGTCCTGAGACGGCAGGGGCTGGATTAGTTAAGGGGTGTCCCAGCTTGTCATGAGCAATGGACATCTTGACAGACCTTTGCCAGTCATAACAGTCAGATTCAGTCATTTTATTATCTAGATGTAACCTAGGTGCGGTCACTTGGTCGCTGCAATTAAGAGAGAGAGAAGAAAACACTCAGCATGATGCTCTTGCAAGTTTAGAGTGGTTTTTAATTTGTCTAAACAGGATGGCTCCCACTGTCTCTCGAATCCCTCCTCAAACCAAAAAGGAAGGATTAGTCAGGATCAATCTCACCGCACAATACTTGCTTAACCGTTCAGCCAGGCCAGTGTCGGTACTTCGAGGGAGGTTTTCCAACGCTTTCGCGAAGTTCCTTAATTTAAGAACCTCTTTTCCCTGGGGGCGTAGCCCCGCTAACACCTTTCTAGGCACCTACTTGGTTTATAGCATTGATCGTTAAGTGAGAAATTTCCCGAGAAGTAGCATATACTCACAGTAGGATCGGGATCCAAATATCATCGTGTGACGAAACTGAAGGAATTCTACCAGAATCATCACACTCCAAATGGTATGCAACACTAGCAAGTTTCAGTTCTTTTGAAACTCCCGATGTGGATTTTTGCCCCATGCTCTTATGACCTTGACTAAGGCCAACAAATCATAAGTCACATGTCAAGTTCTACCCGTCGTTGTCCAGGTTGATTTGAACCCACCCGTATATACCCTTGACTATGGCCAACAAAGCAATACGACTGTCCCAAACCAACGCATTCTATCTATGCAACATATGAATACCCACCAGCTACCAAACACTGTGCCTTGACTAAGGCCAACAAATACAGCTTGAATACTGTTGAATATTCATATGAAACGACGGAGGGCTACGAATGGTTTTGGCGAAACCGTGAACGTAGTGAACTTGATATAATCGATGGAACGAGATAGCTTTTTAAAAGGAGTGGTTCAAGCTCCGCGTTTAAAAGCTGGTTTTTGAAAAGAACCGAGTGGTTTTGAAAATGTTCCAGCGGCTTTTACTTGGTTTATTTTCTTGCATTAATTCCAATGCGTCCCATCATTTAAATCCTACCATTGCAGAAAACAACCAAAATATGGTGTACGCTTATGTCATCCGCATTCGCCATGGGGTCCCGTCATCACCCGTTAGGTTACTTAACTAACGACAGAGCGGGGCTGGACTAGCGCGGATGCAAAACATAAGCAACACCTAAATAGATATCATATATAGATATATAGCAATGATAGCCATTCCAGATCACAGATGAACACTTTGGATATACTAGGAATCCACGATTCGTTTGAGCCTGCAACGAAAAGCGGATTACACGGTCTCGATGAATAGCCAATACCCCACCCAAGACCCCTACGGGTGCGGCAAACTACCCGCCAAGTACCCGAAGCGAAGCAACCTCCCTCAACGATGTGAGTAGGCCACTCGGCACTTCGAGATACCCGGTAGTTTGTGCACCCCACCATGGGTCTATCCTAGGAGCAAAAACAGTAAAAAGAAATTATACAATGACGGCTACAACCTCGACCCGGTTGTGCGGCCATACAAATAATATTACATCAATTTACAAATTTTACATGAATGAAAGAAAAAGAAACTCTCATCTCACATCCATTCCCGGCTATTCATCCGCGACAATCCAACGAGTTCATATACACAAACCAACAAGCATTACAGATCACAGATATGTATAACCCCCACTAATCGACGTATAGCGATTAGCGGACGTTCAATACATATATCACATCACAGATAATATCCATTAGCCAAAATCTACGGAATATCGATCAAAATACGGATTTTTAACCACCCAAAAAGTCAATTTGCTCTCTGGAAAATATGGGTAGAAAAAACATGTCTTAAAAATCCCAAAACAGCCAAACTAAAACACTGCACGAAACCCGATCCACTGCCGAGTTAAATCGGCCGCGGAACCGCGGCAATAAGCATGTCATTGCCGCGGAACCGCGGTGGTTTAATCGAATCACTGGATCGTTTTTCTGCAGTGTTTTTACAAAACCCTGAGACGATTTTTCACATATTTTAAATCACTTTTTGAGCAGTATAAAAATCGACAGAAACTTGAGGTTTTGCGGACGTGTTTTGCGACTTTTTTCCGATCGATATTCTAAACACTTTGCTAACTTACTAGTTTATGTTTAGCTAGGCTCTAATACCACTGCAAGTCCACGTTGCTCACCCCGGTTCTAACGGGGAGGCGGAAACGGCGAAAAACAATTTTTTTGGCGCAAGGCAACATGGACTTAAAGCACGGATCTTTGCTAAACTAGAAACTAGTAAACTACTAGAGATTTTAACTACTATGCTGTAGAAAGTATACCTCACGAAACCGGTCCTTCGGGTCTTCATTCCGCTGTCCCGCTCGTCCATCCAAGCTCCAAGCGTCGATCCGGACCTTGGGCACCTCCGCGGCCTTCTTGAGTCGAAGACGATCCACCCGAGAGATGTACACCGAGCTCCACCTCGAGCCGAGGCAACTAGGGCAAAGAGATTGCTAGTCAAGAAGCCCTAGGATGTGTAGATGAGATGTATGGATGTGTTTGTCTTTGTGGGATCTTTTTCTCTCAACACATGAGATCAAAAGATGAGATCAAGAGGAGGAAGATGAAAGAGAAAACCTAGCAACCATGGAGCTTTTCTTTTTCTTCTCACTTCAAGAGAGAGAATGAGAAGAGAATGATGAAAAGATTAACCCAAATGAAATGAACCATGGTTGCAATAATACACCCAAAACCATCATTACTAATCCTATCATGATAAAGTTGATGCTACATTGAATTGACCATTATCATAACTCAAGAATTAAAAAGAAAAGAAAAGAAGAGTGTAGATCTCTCTTGAAGGTCAACGGTCAACTCGGTCAACGGGTCAACAAAATCAAGAGAGGTCTAAGTGGTCAAATGGTCAATGCAATTAGCCATCACTAATCTATCACTAAAAGGATTAGTAAACAATGTCTCCGGCTCATAATGGTTTCGACCAAACGAATTGTCAAAACCCTAATGAGTGTGCCACATTACGGTTTTGGCCGAACCAACTGCCAAAACCCTAATGGGGCACATCCTCCTTTATCGCTCCTCAAAACTGTGCATACACACCCGCATCCGCATTCCGTAGAATGCGAATGCACAGAAGACAAAACAAATCCATATGTGCAATACTAGGATCTGGCTTAAACCAAAGCCCACTAGTATTGCCTGCCCGAACAGCATACGTACACAAGTGCACGTAAGTGATCGTAGCCCTTCCGTAAAACCATACGGCCTCTACAGGTTTCGCTCAGTGCAGGGAAACTCTCTGTGTGGGACTCTAAAGACTCGACACTACGCTGGCAGTGGGTTTAACCACAGACCGCAAGCGGCACTAGCTGTGCGTAACGGTCCCCAGGTAGATGTCGATAAGAAGGCCGATGACGTAAACCATCCGAACTCCTACTGAGCCTGTATATGACAATCTCCGTACAGTCCGGTCTGTTCGTCTGATACATAGCATGGCGGGCCTAGGGGGGCGGTGAACGTCAGTCCCCTAATAGCGGTACAAGTCGTGTCGGAGTGTAGCCCAAAACACCCTGAGATAACACTGGAAACCTACCAGTATATCTCGCTTGGCCTGGCCAGAGACTACTCATGTAATGGCTCTCCTAGACACAGCGCGATGTCAACCCCCAATACCGGGAGAGACGAATCCTGTCTAACCGTCACTGCCTCCAAGTGCTTCGGGACTGCATCCAACTACTACCTGTTTGCACGACTCCTTTGAGCCGTGATAGGGTAGTAATCTAAGTACAGTGGGAACACACTCGAGGCGAAGTGACAGTGTCAAGTCGGCGGACTAAGCTGTACTCATGTCACCTGGGAACTGATAACTGACGATAGGTATAATACCAACCAACAGTCCCCGACGAGTCCTGTCCAGTGTACTCGTAACCTAACGAGCACCCGCATACTATCTCCAGTACGACGTACTGATGGCTGTGGGACAGACCATCTCCCCTGCTGGGATGAGAAGCGCATACGCTAGTCTACTCCGGAGTATCGATGCCCTGTCTCGATAGTCCAACGACTAAGGACCTGTATAAGGATGTGCTTATAGATTACCCAGCCCCCACAAGTGTGACTGCCATCACAACGCTGGTAATCAAGCAAAGATCCTAAGGGCTCCACTAATATGTATATAAGCGATATGCTAAAAGAAACACATGCACATATTGAAGTAGAGACAAACCAAGTAGCATACTACCATTTTGAGCAAGATTGTCTATACAACTGTGAATATCCCAAGCTTCCATTAAGTAATATACATGCTAGTATGATACAGTAATGGCCTCTAGGGCATATACACTAACAATTTGTTTACTATGGTTGGATGAGAGAGAGACTCCCATATATATTATCTCTTCTCATTTTCATTTAGTTTTTTATCAAAAAGAAAAAGAGCTTCAGCATTTCCATTTCCTCCTTCTTCTTCCTCAAAGCTTACTATCTTTTCTAAAGTGAGTGAAGGGGATAAAAAGGAATGGTTTTTAAGTGAGATCCAAACCCACATCACCATTCTATTTTAGTATAGCCCAATAGATTGGAGTGTTTTCTTCATCTTCATCCTAGATTAAGTGAAGCTTGTAGCTTGAGAAAAGTGACCCTGGGTGGATCATCGTGGACTTGGAAGAGTGGATCATCGTTGTAAGTCTACGCTAGCGCCCCGGCAGTCTACAGACGCCAAAATGCGGAACAAAACTTTTAAACTGGCGCTATCGTATACTTTAACCCGGATCTGCCATTATTGCTAAACTAACAAACTGTAAAGAGTGTAGAATGGTTATACCGAACGATCCGAGTCCTTCGTTCTTCAACCATCATCCCACGCTCCGTTGCGGCTGCTCCGATCTCGTCGATCTCCAAGTCCATCGTCGAAGTGGCACCACATGATCGGTTCTTTAAACGGGCTCCTGCCTCTGACTCGAGGCAACTCGGTCGTCAAGTTTGCTAAAAGAGACGACCAAGAATGATGTAGAGATTGAGTAGATGACTTTGTCTCGTCCCGTCCAAAGCTATGGACGGACGGTTAATGAAGTTGCCGTGGAAATTGGGTGATGGAATGAAATGATCTGTGAATTCCATACACCCCAAATATCTATCATAATCTTTTCTCTCTTGAATCAAGTGTGTGAATGAGAAAGAGAGAGGAGGCAATATATATATCAAAGGAGGAAGGTGAGTGTAGGAGCAAAGGGTGAGTATAAGAAAGCTTCTCACTCAAAAGATCAAGAAGAAATATCCTTAGCTAAACAAAACTCATTAATGAAAACCATGAGTCACTTAAACACCTCATCATGCCTTTAATGAAACCATTAATGCACTAATGAGTCATATGCCTTATCATCACTTCTAGAAGCTTCTAGAATGATGACTCACTCATATCAGAAGAAAAGATAAATCCGTCTTTAACAGAATGTTAAAAGACGGCTGATAGAAAACTGGAATCTGGCAACTTCCAAAAGTGATCCTGAAACAACTTTCAGGAAAACCCCGAAACTGTATAAATATACCCGCATTTGTATTACGACCGAATACAAATGCAACTGAGACAAAGATATTATACCTACTCAATATAATACTCGGATCCGGCTTAAACCAAAGCCGACCAGTATTATCTGCCCGAAAAATAACACGTGCGTAAACGCACGTGCATTTTCCGAACCCTGCCATAAAACCATACGGCCTCTACAACGTTTCGCCCGAACTTGGGAAACTGCCTGTGGGGGACTCTAATGACTCGTCAGCACCCTGGCAGTGGGTTTAACCACAAACCGTCAGCGGCACTAGCAATGCGTAACGGCTGCCAACGGACTGACCTCAAGGGTGGCCGAGGAGCGAACTCAAGGGAGACCGATGAGCGAACTCCTCCGAAAACCCTACTGAGCCTAACAGTGACAATGTATATACAGTCCGGTCCGTTCGTCAATGAGTATCGCATATCCGCCTAGGGGGCTAGTAACGTCAGACCCCCAGAAGCAGTATAAGTCGTGTCGGAGTGTAGCCTCAATACACCCTGAGATACTACTGGAGTACCTACCAGTAAATCTCCTACCATGGCCATGGATTTGTGTAATGGCTCTCCTAGACACAGCACGACCTCGCCCCCAATACCGGGAGAGACGAATCCCCTGCCGATCCGCTCACGTGCCTCCATATGGCTCGGGACTGTACCCAAAAGCTACCTGTTTGCACGACTCCTTTGAGCCGTGGTAGGGTAGAAATCAAAGCACAGTGGGAACTCACACGAGACAAATGACGACCTCAGGTCGATGAACTAACCTGTACACATGTCACCAGGGAACTGCTATCTGACGGTAGATATAATACTAACTAGCAGATTCCCGGCGAGTCCTGTCCGGTGTACTCATAACCCAATGAGCACCTGTATACATCTTAGGTGATCCAACTGTCACCAGTGGCTTGTGAGACCGGCCACCGCCCCTTGTCGGGGTCTCGACTGTATACACTAGTCTACTCCGGAGTATCGATGCCCTGTCTCGAAACTCCCACGACTAGGGACCACAATTAAGGATATGCATATAAACTACCCAACTCTCACGTATATGATCGCCCTCATACAGTTGGTAGTAAAGCAAGATCCTAAGGGCTCTATCAAAGTGTAACATGCAATCAGTCACCTGAACATGTACACAACTGATAAAGGCAAACCAGATAGCATACTATCATTTCGAGTAAGACTGTCCTACCGGGATAGGTCCTCCGCAATCATTGCAATCACGTACCTGCGATCCAATAATTGACTATGAGGGCACTATCTCCAACAATCTCCCACTTGCACTCAAGGCTAATATTGCGATGTCGACTACTCACAGCCCGTGTGAAACCGAACATCCAACTCCTCTACTAATCAGTTTCACAAAGCCCGTTTGTAAAACTATTGTGTTCGAGAAATAGCCTCGGTGAGTGGATCCGCCTAGAAGTTTCTTTCTGTATCTCTCATAATCTCAAGTTCGCGGAGAAAGCCATCTCCCGAATTGAGTAGTACCTGTCTTAGAATATGTCTGGATATCTGATGGGACCTTAGTTCATAAATGAACTCCATATCCAAACTTCTTAGACTGTATGGATCACTGAACCTAATCAGTATCCGGCACCATGCCACCCACAGTATCCTCTGGAACCACCTGTCCATAACACTGTCCCTCGTCAGAGGGAAAACTAAAACTCTGACAATCACTCTGTCATCCATGTTACCTTTGAAGCCTGGAATGATAACCGTCTCCCGAAAGAGGCTGCCGTTATCAAATCCGTAGAACATGTACCAATGTTCTAAAACTGCTTCCTTATGTTTCTCCAGGATTGGATTAATACAAACTTATTGCATCTAGTGCAAAAACAACATCTGGTGTGGTACTTGACATCTCATGATTGACTCAATTGCCTAAGCAAGTGATCTGCCAATCATGCACATCCCTCTCCCCTTTAGTCTATACGACACCTTTAGAGAGGGTGACTCCATCACCTGCAGGTACACTACCATGCTAGGAGTCAACTATTCTAAAAACCATTAGAATATCTGTCAAAGTACCCACATTGGGAAACCACCCAAATCTAGATCTAAAACCATAGATCCAGAAACCAAAATGTCAAATATTATATCCATGTCCTGTCTGGAGAAACAACTGTGTGACGACCACGGTACAACCGATCGTAGTAAAGGAATTTTACTTCCCACTCTGTGTATGTCATCCAGATACCATGACATCACATCCTACTACCTTCTTAACTGATCCATCCCCTATTCTGATTGAAGTCAAACCCATGACTGTCACATCAAAATTAGACGATCTATCTCCGCTATAACTGCTCAAGTCTATAAATAGATATAAGCATCTTGCCCACTATGCTTCCGCTGCTCCCACTGACTACGACAACCCTCCTACCGGGTCTCATATCCTGGAACAACAGTAGTGTCAAGTCTGGGTAGATAAGAACCTCCCTGTCACCGTCCTTGAGGCTACCGAAGTACCTCTCGGGTGTCTGAGGTTACCTACCAAATCTGCGGAGTGGCTATTGGAATGTCAAACCTGATTGAATGTATAGGTCCTATTAAATTTTCCGTAATCGTTCGCGGTTCTGGAATCACTTCCAGTTCTACCATACTCCCACTACTGTTTTCTGAAAAAGATCCATTTTACTAAAACTGTGGCGAGTCAAGAACAATATCACTATTGATCTTCCAAATGGTAGAATATCAACCCTCGTCATAGCCAGGGTCAACCCACAAAACAGCCATTACAGAAACGTGCCCTGAGTTATCCAGAGTCTGGTTTTAAGCATAAGCTGGACAACTCCCCATACCTTAATTTCTTTTAAGGTACGATCCATTCTATATCCAATACAGAAACTTTGGCACTTATTTAATTGGAACCATATTCAAACCATGCAGCTATTCAGCATTACTCAACTTAGGAAACCATCCAATTATGAGTAACCTGAAAAAGAAACACGTTTCTCAAAACCATCACTATCATCTGAATACCAATCACAAGAATCTACATCTTCGATCTCTTTGAAGAATCCCGATACTTGTGACACCTGGTTCTCCACTTTATTCTTATACCCACAACTTCTCAAAACTTAGACCTTGTATTTCTACGAAACACTCGTCTAAATACTAGAGAAGTTATAAGTAAACAGAGCAAAGTACGAGGACCTACCCCTTTGTCCTGAAGGACACTTGGACAACATACAATACTCTGTATAAGTCCGCTGAGTTAAACAACTCAAAACCTGTGCGTCGTAGGTAGAAAACTGTACCCTGGCGATTTCCTCAAATATCACCAATTACAACGAATTCCGATATAATGAGGATGATCACCTAATTCCCAATATCTTACTCCCACTCATCATCTGTAAAACCATACAGATATGAGAATGAGACCTGGTAAATACATACCCTTGGAGCAAGTGTCTAATCGGGAAAACAGTTTTTCTTTAACAATGCACTGAAACATGAAAATGTTTCGTAGGGGTATCCTGGTATTCATAGCAATGCCTCTTCCATAATCCAATTCATGACTTCAACCGTATATTTTATTGCCGTCTCTCCAAATCCCCTTTATTTGTCTTTAGTCGTTACCTTCTGTACACCATCGTTAGGCTAAATGGTTTTCTTCCTTCCCTACCGTTCGGCACCAGCCTATGGTTTGGAAGAAGACTATCCAGTAAGCATAATAGGTGTACCCTCCTAAACCAAGGAGTACTTGCAACTGAGAGAAGGTGATGATAAAAGACAACTGAATAATACCTTATTCTTTTAAAGGTGAAATAGGAGTGGCGATGAAATACGCGGTTTTGGTCGTGAATGATATCAGTCGCAATTTACTTTGCCCTCTTTCTAATCCCTTTATTTTGTCTTTACATATTACCTTCTGCACACCCTACTTAGGCTAATTGGTTTTCTTCATTCCCTACCTTTCGGCACCAGCCTATGGTTTGGAATAAGACTATCCAATAAGCGTAATAGGTGTACTCTCCTAAACCAAGGAGCTCTCGCAACCTGAGAGAAGGTGATAATAAAAGACAACTGAATAAACCAATTCTATTTCTCCTGAACCTGGATCCATCCCCGAAGAAGTCCCTTCGAGTTCGTATATAACCATACGATGGATCTATCCAATGGAAGTGGATATCCGTAGTAATACGGGTGTTCTGAGAAATTCAAAGGGTAAAAGAAGGAGTGGCAATGACTTATGCAACTCAGACAATCCAAAAGCCAGTATTTTAAGAAGGTTCGGTCAACCTGGTTACTGAGTCATAGTCTAGGGTCGGTCAAAGGTCGCTGCCAAAGAGAGAGAGAGAAAAGAAACACTCTGCGTGCACTCTCACCTAGATCAGAATGGTCATCAATTTATCTAATCCGGAAACCTCCCACTGTCCTGTCAAATTCTCCTCCAAACCTAAAGAAGAATCAATCGGGATCACCCGAAGAGTAAACCAACTCATCAGTGGGAATCGGGATCCAACTCTCATCGCATGATAACGTGATGGAATGCATCCACGTTACTCATACTCCAGATGGTATGCGCATACTTGGCAAGTTTCAGTTTCTTTAGAAACTCCCGATATTGTTTTCTTGCCCCATGCTCTTATAACCTTGGCTTTGGTCAAAATGTCATAAGTCACATGCCAAGTTCTACCCGTCACTATCTTGTCAATTTGAACCCACCCGCACATGCCCCTGACTTTGGCCAATCGGCAGAACGACTGTCCCAAACTAACTCATCTATCTATGCAACAATTGAATACCCAGCAGCTACCAAACACTATGCCTTAACTTTGGCTAAAATGCATAGCTTGAATACTACTAAATACCCAAAAGAAGTGACGGAGGGCTACGGCTGGTTTTTGGCGAAAAACCTTTAGCGTAGTGAACTTGATATCGCTGAAGGAACCTGATAGCTTTTTAAAATATAGCGGCGAAAAACTTTTGCTAAAGAGGTCACTCCCGGTAAAGGGATCTCGGCTCTTTCCTCGTGGAATGAGGTGCAGGATATTCCACTGAATACCGCTATGCAAAGCAACTTGTAATCGACTATAGTAAAGTTATTACCCTGACGCAAACTTCTGTCCAAGGGGTCTTTCCCGGTGAAGGGATATCAGCCCTTGCCTCGTCGAATGAGGTGCTGGATATTCCACTGAATACCTCTATGCATAACAAAAGAAAATGTCTTTGCAATAACACTTTTTAAAATTGTTCCAACAACTCAAACAGGTTTGTTTTACATTGCATTGATCAGAATCAACGCAGTCCCATCAATCAATCACACCAGAAAAGAACGAAAATAAAATGTACGTATATGCCATCCGCATTCGTCACTGGGTCCCGTCATCACCCGTTAGGTTACTTAACTAACGACAGAGCGGGGACTGGACTAGCGCGGGTGTAAAACATATACAACATCTAATAGTATATAAGCCAATATACATAATCGCTCCAGGCGTGATAATATGCAACATTACAGAAAAGTAATAAGCATCACAGAACAATACAGATATCTGGGATCCCCGAGTTTCACAGAGCCGCTGCTGAAACTCGACGTTCCCCTGTCGTGTGGATAGCCTGTGCAATGAAACCTAGACCCCTACGGGTGCGGCAAGTTACCCGCCAAAACCTGAAGCGAGGCAGTCCCCACAGCACAGTGAATGGAACACCCGGCACTTCACGGAATCCGGTAATCTTGGGCACCCCTCCTTGGGTCAACCTGTACCCCCTACGAGTGCGGCGAATAGTCTGCCAATTCTGAAGTGGGGCCCCTCTGCCTCTCAAAGCCATGAGATGCGGACCCGTTGCTTTCCCGAACCCGGCTATCCGTGCACTCCGTCGCGGGGTAAAACCTAGTACAGTAATGAAAAATAGTACAATAGGTACATCGACCGCAACCTGGTCGTGCCCCAAAAGAATATTATACAACAGGCAGTGACGGCAGTCCACATGTTGGACGCTCGCCCCACAATATCAAATGTACAAATAAACACAAACTGTACTACCATTGCACACTGCTATCCACCACGACAAATCCGCAACATCACAGCACAACACAGAACATCAACGCGAATGTCACGTTCGCAAACCCGTCTAAAAGAACTATAGCAATCAGACGCGGTTTACCGATCAAATGACATTCCCGGTCGGAGATATAACGTAAGCACTGTAAACTAACGTGTTTAAATTTCGATCGACCAAAGACGAAATATTAAAAAATGGGCCCCACAGCTTACTGGTGAACAGTAACAAAACCTGGGCCAAAACTGTACATACCAAAAACCCTAAAATACTTCACAGAACCCACTGAAAACTTTTGGAGGCACGTGCTCCCCAAGTGGCCGCGGAAGGGCGGCCAAACCATGGGTTTGGCCGCGCTTCCGCGCCTCTATGGAAAGATCATGACTCCAAATTTCTTCGTGGTTCTTAGAATCGCCTGCTGTGATTTTTGAGATGTACAGAAATCAATTTTGACACTGTTTAAAATTAACAGAACTGTCAAGTGAAGAAAAATGCGATTTTGGCAGTTTTCGATTTTCGGTCGGATCGATGTTTTAAACGCGTTAGCACAAGTTAGTATAGCAAAATGGTGAGGCTCTGATACCACTGTAAGTCTACGCTAGCGCCCCGGCAGTCTACAGACGCCAAAATGCGGAACAAAACTTTTAAACTGGCGCTATCGTATACTTTAACCCGGATCTGCCATTATTGCTAAACTAACAAACTGTAAAGAGTGTAGAATGGTTATACCGAACGATCCGAGTCCTTCGTTCTTCAACCATCATCCCACGCTCCGTTGCGGCTGCTCCGATCTCGTCGATCTCCAAGTCCATCGTCGAAGTGGCACCACATGATCGGTTCTTTAAACGGGCTCCCGCCTCTGACTCGAGGCAACTCGGTCGTCAAGTTTGCTAAAAGAGACGACCAAGAATGATGTAGAGATTGAGTAGATGACTTTGTCTCGTCCCGTCCAAAGCTATGGACGGACGGTTAATGAAGTTGCCGTGGAAATTGGGTGATGGAATGAAATGATCTGTGAATTCCATACACCCCAAATATCTATCATAATCTTTTCTCTCTTGAATCAAGTGTGTGAATGAGAAAGAGAGAGGAGGCAATATATATATCAAAGGAGGAAGGTGAGTGTAGGAGCAAAGGGTGAGTATAAGAAAGCTTCTCACTCAAAAGATCAAGAAGAAATATCCTTAGCTAAACAAAACTCATTAATGAAAACCATGAGTCACTTAAACACCTCATCATGCCTTTAATGAAACCATTAATGCACTAATGAGTCATATGCCTTATCATCACTTCTAGAAGCTTCTAGAATGATGACTCACTCATATCAGAAGAAAAGATAAATCCGTCTTTAACAGAATGTTAAAAGACGGCTGATAGAAAACTGGAATCTGGCAACTTCCAAAAGTGATCCTGAAACAACTTTCAGGAAAACCCCGAAACTGTATAAATATACCCGCATTTGTATTACGACCGAATACAAATGCAACTGAGACAAAGATATTATACCTACTCAATATAATACTCGGATCCGGCTTAAACCAAAGCCGACCAGTATTATCTGCCCGAAAAATAACACGTGCGTAAACGCACGTGCATTTTCCGAACCCTGCCATAAAACCATACGGCCTCTACAACGTTTCGCCCGAACTTGGGAAACTGCCTGTGGGGGACTCTAATGACTCGTCAGCACCCTGGCAGTGGGTTTAACCACAAACCGTCAGCGGCACTAGCAATGCGTAACGGCTGCCAACGGACTGACCTCAAGGGTGGCCGAGGAGCGAACTCAAGGGAGACCGATGAGCGAACTCCTCCGAAAACCCTACTGAGCCTAACAGTGACAATGTATATACAGTCCGGTCCGTTCGTCAATGAGTATCGCATATCCGCCTAGGGGGCTAGTAACGTCAGACCCCCAGAAGCAGTATAAGTCGTGTCGGAGTGTAGCCTCAATACACCCTGAGATACTACTGGAGTACCTACCAGTAAATCTCCTACCATGGCCATGGATTTGTGTAATGGCTCTCCTAGACACAGCACGACCTCGCCCCCAATACCGGGAGAGACGAATCCCCTGCCGATCCGCTCACGTGCCTCCATATGGCTCGGGACTGTACCCAAAAGCTACCTGTTTGCACGACTCCTTTGAGCCGTGGTAGGGTAGAAATCAAAGCACAGTGGGAACTCACACGAGACAAATGACGACCTCAGGTCGATGAACTAACCTGTACACATGTCACCAGGGAACTGCTATCTGACGGTAGATATAATACTAACTAGCAGATTCCCGGCGAGTCCTGTCCGGTGTACTCATAACCCAATGAGCACCTGTATACATCTTAGGTGATCCAACTGTCACCAGTGGCTTGTGAGACCGGCCACCGCCCCTTGTCGGGGTCTCGACTGTATACACTAGTCTACTCCGGAGTATCGATGCCCTGTCTCGAAACTCCCACGACTAGGGACCACAATTAAGGATATGCATATAAACTACCCAACTCTCACGTATATGATCGCCCTCATACAGTTGGTAGTAAAGCAAGATCCTAAGGGCTCTATCAAAGTGTAACATGCAATCAGTCACCTGAACATGTACACAACTGATAAAGGCAAACCAGATAGCATACTATCATTTCGAGTAAGACTGTCCTACCGGGATAGGTCCTCCGCAATCATTGCAATCACGTACCTGCGATCCAATAATTGACTATGAGGGCACTATCTCCAACAATCGTGGACTTGGAAGATCTCAAGCAAGCCGATGCAAACTCAAGTTGATCCAAGGATTCTAGCAAGGAGGACTACAAAGGTTGTATATACTTTCACTTAGTGTCAGACACTTGATTTAGTATGTGATACTATATTGTTACCCTAAACTTCTAGGTTGATCCTAGGTTAAAGATTACTTAGCACCCTAAAAATTTTATTGTGGCATGTGTGTTGCTAGCAAACCCTAGTTAAGGTGCTAATGAATCCCAACATGGTATCAGAGCCAAGCTAGAATTTTAGTGACGATATTAAAACAATTAAGAAAACGAAATCAACTATGAAAAAAATACGATATTATGAAACCTTAATTTGCTCTCTGTAAATTTTTTAAAACGCCATTTAAATATTATTTAAACAACTGCAGAAGCTTGCATTTGATGTAACTTGAACGCAGTGTGAACACGGGCCCCCAGCTCGGATCTGACCCGAGCACATGTGCTCTTTGGCCGGCCTGCCCAGCCAAGTGGCCTCCTTTCTGCCTCGTTTTCACACTGTGCTCTACTCTGTAGATTTTAGGGTTTCAGGTATTGTTTGTTTAGTCCATAAATTTCATGAGATGTTAATTTGCTGTGGGACTAATTCGGAGTTCTTCGTAGTCATAATTTTAACATTGTACTGGTAACTTGACGACGTTTAACTGTTCGAACGAATTTCACACACCGCCTCATTACTCTCGCTGAAATTTTCCAAGTGTTGGAATTTTCCTAGTTAAAAATATTCAAATAGATGTGCAAGTATTCCTATGGATCCTCTAGACGAACAAAACCCTAGCTCGATTTTATGACCATGGAACCGCGGCTGAACCTTAGGGTTTGCCGCAGTCCTGTGGTGCCATAAGTGAGGCAAATGTTGACCCTTCTACGGCTGGTCCATAGACACCGTGGCACACTTTTGGATACTTTTAACTTTACTCAAGTGTTGAGCTCTTTCGGGGTAATTTGTGGGTGTTTGTTGATTCGATCGAAACGTTTAACATCGTCTTATTATATGATACTTATTCTACGACCGTAAGTGTAGTATGTGATATTGCTGGTTTCGTTGCTATATGTCAACGACAATTGGGGTACGCATACTTGCTTACGTGGATGACATGTGATGTTATGTGTTGCTGTGACATGATGTATTGGATTGTCATGAATGAATGGCCGGGGGTTTTATGTGAGATGAGAGTTTTTCTTTTCATTCATGTAAAATTCATTTGTATGTAATATTCTTTCATTTGGGGCACATCCGGGTTGAGGATGATGTTACCTTGATATATATTATTTACTTTTCCGCATTAGGATAGACCCAAGGTGGGGAGCATAAGTGACCGGGTTCTAGAGTCCAGTGGGAGGCCATCTCGAGGAGTCGGGACCGGGTCTCCTAACTCTAGAATTGATAGGGTCACCTACCTCTCTCATAAGGGTCTAGGGTGTGGGATTGGCTATTCATCACGACCGTGGAACCCGTATTTTCTATCGTTGGCTAAATACAAAATACGGAGTATATCCTATATTTTCATATATGTGCTTCTGCTGTTCATATTCTGTGATGAGATCGCTTTATATGTTGAGACGAATGGTATTATTATATATATGATATATAATAAGCGTTACTTATATTTTACATCTGCGCTAGTCCCGTCCCGCTATGCCGTTAGTTAAGTAACCTAACGGTGCATAACGAGACATCGTGGTGAATGCGAATGGCATAAGTCTACGTTCGATTTTCGTTTTTTTCTGTGATGGCTTAAGGACTTAACTGATGGGACTACATTAATATGATTAATGTAAGGAAAAATAAACCTAAAAAGATGTTGTAGAATCGAATTTGAAACCCACTCGGCTTTTTACGAAAAAGCTACATTTCAAAATTGCGGAGCTTAAGCCACTCCTTTTGAAAAACCATTTGATTCTACAACGATATCAAGTTCAAATCGTTAAAGGTTTTCTTAAAAACCATCCGCAGCCCTCCGTCATTTAGGAAGTAGAGTACTTAGTACTCGTGCTGCGTTTGTTGACCTTAGCCAAGGCGTAGTGTATGGTATCTAAGTGATGTTGGATATGTATGCCCTAGAGGACATTATTGTATAGTACTAGTTTGTATAATACATTTTGGAAGCTTGGGATATATACACGGATTTACGACAGTCTTGCTCGATATAGTAGTATGTTACTTGGTTTGTTTCTATCTTAATATGTGTATATATTTCTTTTAACATATCGCTAATACATATTGATGGAGCCCTTAGGATCTTTGCTTGACTACCGGCGTTGTGATGGCGATCACACTAGTGGGGGCTGGATAGTCTATAAGCACATCCTTATTTTGGTCCCTAGGCGTAGGATTATCGAGACAAGGCATCGATACTCCAGAGTAGACTGGTGCATACGCTTCTTATCCCAGAGGGGGAGATGGTCTGTCCCACAGCCATCAGTACGTCGTACTGGAGATAGTATGCAGGTGCTCGTTAGGTTACGAGTACACTGGACAGGACTCGTCGGGAACTGTTGGTTGGTATTATACCTATCGTCAGTTAACAGTTCCTAGGTGACATGAGTACAGCTTAGTCCGTTGACTTGACACTGTCACTTCGCCTCGAGTGTATTCCCACTGTTCTTTGATTGCTACCCTACCACGGCTCTATTGAGTCGTGCAAACAGCTAGTAGTTGGGTGCAGTCCCAAAGCACTTGGAGGAAGTGACGGTTAGACAGGATTCGTCTCTCCCGGTATTGGGAGTTGATATCGCGCTGTGTCTAGGAGAGCCATTACACATAGTCGTCCCTGGCCAGGGAAAGCGAGATTTACTGGTAGTGTTTCCAGTAGTTTCTTAGGGTGTTCTGGGCTACACTCCGACACGACTTGTACCGCTATTAGGGGACTGACGTTTACCGCCCCCTTGTTAGTTATATATATGCCCTAGAGGCCATTGTTGTAGATATGATGTATATTAGGATGCTTGGATATATATAGAGAGGACTTTCTTGCTCGTCATGATAGTATGCTATTTGGTTTCTCTTTATCTTAACATGTTGACTTATATTTGTTTACTGTCTTACTCTCACATGTTGATAAAGCCCTTAGGATATGTACTCGACTACTGGGATTATGATGAGATCATACTAGTGGGGCCACGGTAGTCGACGAGTACATCCTATAACTGTTCCTAGTCGAGGGTGTGTTGAGACAAGGCATCGATACACCAGAGTAGACCAGCGTATACGCATCTTGACCCATATGATGGGCGATGGATGATCCTATATCCATCGGTGTTTGACATCAAGGATGGTGTACGGGTGCTCAGTGGAGACTGGATACACTGGACGGACTCGCCGAGAACTCCCAGATGGTATTATACCTCACGTCAGATGGCAGTTCTCCGGTGACACTGGTACAGGTTAGTCTGTAGACCCGAGATCGTCATAGAGTCTTGTGTGATTCCCACTGTGCTTTGATTTCCACCTTACCACGTCCAAGAGGGCGTGCAAAACGGTGGCTTTTGGGTACAGTCCCGAATCACATGGAGGCAATGAGCGATAGGAGGGGATTCGTCTCTCCCGGTATAGGGAGTTGATGTTGTGCTGTGTTCGATTGGCTATAACTGGAAGTCCCTGGCCAGGGCTGATATAGAGATTTACTGGTAAGTGTTTGTAGGGTTCGTAGGCACACTCAAGAGGTTCCACAAGGCATCAACCATGCCAAATTCAAATTTTAGGTGCCGAGAAACCCTAAGCAAAGATCGTTAACTAGAGTTTAGGCGAAACTAAATGAAAGTAAATCACATTTACACTAAGTGAACGGAACTACAACCTTTGTAGATCTGGTCCTCCACCTCCATAGCTCCGTGACGTCCCTTCGCTGCGATCATCGGATCCTAGACTCTCGCGGTGGTTTCATCGGAGAAAAGATCGGACTAAGTCGATGACTTCGATGCCGAAGATGATCTACGTCGAGGCAACTCAAGATCAAGCTCCAACTTCACCAAGTCATGAAACTTGTGAAGAAAACACCCTATACTACATGGTAAGTGGTAGAGGATGAAGAAATAGAAAGTGGGTTCACTTTGGATTTGGATTTCTCACTTGGATTCATCACTTGTAAATTTCTAGCAAAGGTTTTCTTTTCTTCATCAAGAAGAAGAAGAAGAAAGAAAATAAAATGAATGAATTAATTAAAATAGAAAAACAAGTGATGCCTTATCATAATGCAACCATGGGTGAGGCTAACACATGTAGAGAATAAACTAGGGTTTAGGTTTAATGGTTAGGTTAAGGCAAAAGACAAAAATGGCTAGACTTATGAAAGCTTCATGAAGCTTCAAGAGAAAAACAAAGAAAGCCACCATATTTGTTTTTGCCAAAATGAATAAAGAAAATGAATAAAGATAACAAAACCCTAACCATTAACCTAAACTTGGATTAAATCAAACATACACCCAAGTTTGCATGTATCATTAAACATGATACAATCAAGTGCACAAAAATATATCACATATACTACTTGTGCACATCAAGTGAGAAAATCAATCTTAAGTGAACAAATACTAGTTAATGTAAAGTAATATATCAAATATATAATTATACATCAAATCATTAAATCAACACTTGATTTAATGATCCGGTCATATCGCATATAACCGACTAATATCAAATGTATCAATGTATCGAATCAACACTTGATCTGGTAACCCGGCTATATCATATATAACCGTCCAATGATACAAATCGCGAGAATAGAATACAGTATCATATACTGGTATTATTTTCGGTCCCGCACATATCTCATATGCGCTCCTATTTCGTTTCGCTTGAGCCAGGAAACCTCTGTGTAGGAGTCTAAAGACTCGTCAATACGCCGGCAGCAGGTGATGATCATATCAAACACCCACAAGCCGCAAGCGGTCTGCTAAACGTAACGGCCACCCGGGTATTGAGCGATCAGAAGATCAACGAGCAAGCCCGCTCACACTCCTGTGAATCCAACCAGTAACACTTACCGTACAGTCCGGTCTGTTCGTCTGATATGTCGCATATCTTGCCTAGGGGTGGTAAACGTCAGACCCCAGTAGCTCGATAAGTCGTGTCGATATGAGGTCTATAACAGTTCGAGAAACTACTGGTAACACTTACCAGTAAATCTCAGCAACCCTAGCCAGGGATTTCCGGTTATAGCCAATCGAATACAGCGCAACATCAACTCCCTATACCGGGAGAGACGAATCCCCTCCTATCGCTCATTGCCTCCATGTGATTCGGGACTGTACCCAAAAACCACCGTTTTGCACGCCCTCTTGGACGTGGTAAGGTGGAAATCAAAGCACAGTGGGAATCACACAAGACTCTATGACAATCTCGGGTCTACAGACTAACCTGTACCAGTGTCACCAGAGAACTGCCATCTGACGTAAGGTATAATACCATCTGGGAGTTCTCGGCGAGTCCGTCCAGTGTATCCAGTCTCCACTGAGCACCCGTATATCATCTCTGATGTCAAACACCAATGGATATGGGATCATCCATCGCCCATCTGTATGGGTCGAGAAGGTATACGCTAGTCTACTCTGGTATATCGATGCCCCGTCTCGATACACCCACGACTAGGGACCTTGAAGGATGTACTTATGGACTACCATGCCCCCACTAGTATGATCCGCATCAGAGTCCAGGTAGTCAAGTACACATCCTAAGGGCTTTACCAACATGTAGCAGAGAGACAATCAGTGTACACGTTAAGGTAAAGAGCAACCAGATAGCATACTATCATGTCGAGCAAGAAAGTCCTCCCTATATATGTCCAAGCATCCACTACAATATACATCCTATGTATAGTAATGGCCTCTAGGGCATACATATAACTAACAGTGTTATCAGTAGTTTCTCGACCCGTTATGAGCCTCACATCGACACGACTTATCGGTTACTGGGGTCTGACGTATACCACCCCTAGACTAGATATGCAATATATCAGACGAAGAGACCGGACTGTACGGGAGTGTTACTGTTTGGATTCACAGGAGAATGTACATTGCTTGTTGATCTTCTGATCGCTCAATACCTGGGTGGATGTTACGTTTAGCTGACCGCTTGCAGCTTGTGGGTGTTTGATATGATCATCACCTGCTACCGGCGTATTGATGATTCTTTAGAGTCCTATACAGAGGTTTCTTGACTCAGGCAAAACAGAGTAGGGGCACATATGTGATATGTACATAACCGAGGATAATGCGATATGAGATACCGTATTATATTCTCGCGATATTTTGATATGAGCCGAGTCATCGGATCAAGTATTGATTCGATGAATCGGTACATGATATATTAGTCGGTAATATTCGATATAGCCGGATTGTCGAATCAAGTGTTGATTAGATAATTTAATGTATAATTATATATATGATATATTACTTTACATTATCTAATATTGGCTCACTTTATTGATTCATTTTCTCACCGGATAATACATTGATATATATGCGATATATGTTAATTGTATTATTTTTCTTTTGTTACAAATATATATTATATATGTGATATATAATATTGTAACATGATATGATTACTAATGCAACATATTTAGTGGAGATTAAACAAAGTTAGGGTTTGATTTGGGTTAGTTCTTTCATGAACCTTCTAGAAGGTTTCCTTTTGTTTCTTACAAAGATATTATGATAGATGTTTTATAAGATATTTTCCTTACCCAAACCACACCCTTAACCCTAGTTAAATCTCTACATGAGTTAGCCTTGTCATAGTTGATCATGGTTGCATTTGTAATCATATATCCTTTCATTATTCATCACAAAAGGTTTTTTAATACATTATTCTCCTTCTTCTTCTTCCTTGAGCTTTGAGAAAGCTTTCTAGCTTTTGATTTTGTGATGATTAAGAGTGAGAATTTGATAATAAAAGAGAGCACAAATACTACTTCATCATCCTCATCTACTAATCTAGCCAATTAGATTAGGGTGTTCACCTCATTAGAGAGAGAGAGCTTGAGTTATAGAAATTTCGAGGTAGATCATCGGAGAGAAGGAAGACTACAAGCTAGCATGGATCGATCGAGTTGTGGAGCCTCTCTTGAGTCTGGGAGATCATGGATCGCGGCGAAGGGACTTCTACTCGGAGCTTATGAAGCAATGGAGCAGACTACAAAGGTTGTAATCCCTCACTCTTTACTTGCATGTTAAACCCTAATAATTTAGCAAAGATCCCGGCTTTGGGTTGTTTCGGCACGTCTAAATTTTAAATCGGGCATGGTTGTGTTAGTTATATGTATGCCCTAGAGGCCATTACTATACATACGATGTATATTGTAGTGGATGCTGGGACATATATAGGAAGGACTTTCTTGCTCGACATGATAGTATGCTATCTGGTTACGCTTTATCTTAACATGTATTCTGATTGTCTCTATATTACATGTTGATAAAGCCCTTAGGATGAGTACTTGACTACCGGGACTATGATGCGGATCATACTAGTGAGGACAGTGTAGTCGCCAAGTACATCCTTCAAATGTTCCTAGTCGTGGGAGTACCGAGACAGGGCATCGATACACCAGAGTAGACTAGCGTATTCGCATCTTGACCCATATGATAGGCAATGGATGATCCCATATCCATTGGTGTTTGACATCAAGGATGGTGTACGGGTGCTCTGTAGAGACTGGGTACACTGGACGGACTCGCCGAGAACTCCCAGATGGTATTATATCTCATGTCAGATGGCAGTTCTCTGGTGACACTGGTACAGAGTAGTCTGTAGACCCGAGATCGTCATAGAGTCTTGTGTGATTCCCACAGTGCTTTGATTTCCATCATACCACGTCCAAGAGGGGTGCAAAAAGGTGGCTTTTGGGTACAGTCCCGAATCACATGGAGGCAATAAGCGATAGGAGGGGATTCATCTCTCTCGGTATAGGGAGTTGATGTTGCGCTGTGTTCGATTGGCTATAACTGGAAATCCCTGACCAGGGTTGCTGAGATTTACTGGTAAGTGTTATCAGTAGTTTCTCGAACTGTTATAGACCTCAAATCGACACGACTTATCAAGCTACTGGGGTCTGACGTTTACCACCTCTAGGCGAGATATGCGACATATCAGACGACGAGACCGGACTGTACGGGAGTGTGACTGACTGGATTCACAGGAGAATGTACATGCTTGCTTGTTGATCTTCTGAGCGCTCAATACCTGGGTGGCTGTTACGTTTAGCTGACCGCTTGCAGCTTGTGGGTGTTTGATATGATCATCACCTACTGCCGGCGTATTGACGATTCTTTAGAGTCCTACACAGAGGTTTCTTGACTCTGGCAAAACGGAGTAGGGGCACATATGTGATATATGCAGGACCGAGGATAATGCGATATGAGATACTGTATTATATTCTCGCGTTATTTTGATATGAGCCGGATCATCGGATCAAGTGTTGATTCGATGAATCGGTACATGAGATATTAGTCGGTTATATGCGATATAGCCGGATTGTCGGATCAAGTGTTGATTCGATAATTTAATGTATAATAATATATATGATATATTAAATTTCATTAACTAATATTAGCTCACTAAAAGATTCTTTTTCTCACTCGGGTAATATATTGATATATATACGATATATGTTAATTGTATTATTTTATTTTGTTACAATAAATATTATATATGTGATATATAATATTGAAACATGATATGATTACTAATGCAACATGTTTAGTGGAGATTAAACAAGGTTACGGTTTGAATTGGGTTATTTCTTTCATGAACATTCAACAAGGTTTCTTTTTGTTTTGAGTTAAGATATTATGCTTGATATTTTGTAGTGACTCATTCTTAACCCAACCCAAACCCTAGCCCTAGTTAAATCTCTACAAAGGTTTAGTTGACCATGGTTACATTATTAATCATATATTATTTCTTTATTCATCATAAAAGGATTTTAATTGATTATTCATCTTCTTCTTCGTTCTTTTTCTTTCATGAAAAAGTTTTCTAGCTTTTTTAAAAGGTGATGAAAGTGAGTGAGAATAAGAAAACAAATGAGAGCAAAAATCCTACTTCATCATCCTCATCTATCCTTGCCATTTAGATGAGGGTGTTCACTTCATTTTGTGAGTGAGAGCTTGTGTTAATGAAACTTTAAGGTAGATCATCTTTGTTATCGAAGATCGGAAGCAAGCTTGCATCTTTCTCTTCGTGGAGCCTCTCTAGAGTCTGGATGCACGATGATCGCAGCGAAGGGACCTCAACACGGAGCTTTAGAAGTGAAGGACAGAATCTACAAAGGTTGTAATCCCTCTCACTTAGAGTTAAAGTGTTTAACATGCTTTGTTTCGCCTAATCTCTAGTCTAAGATCTTGGTTTAGGGTTGTTCGGCAAGGCTAAATTTTAAATCGGGCATGGTTGATGCCTTATAGACCCTTGTGCGTGTGCCTAGTAACCCTACAGTGGTATCAGAGCCAAGCTAGAGCTTTAGGCGAAGTCTGGGCGAAATTTAAAGTCCGATCGAACTCCGAATACCCGATTTATACCCTTTTCTGGAAATTTTTTCAAAAGTTGATATTTTTCATATTAAAAATACTCAAAAAATCAGCCGGGAATTCTATGGAGACCTGTGAAAATCGACACCCTAAGTCCACTATAGCGCGGCGGAATCGCGGCCAAACTGGGGTATTGGCGGCGGTTCCGCGGCAAGAATTGAGAGTTAGGGTTTCAATTTTCTACAGTAACGTCCGTATGTGTTTCCTGATGCTTCTGGGAATTTTTAATTCTTACTCAAGTGTTGAGTTTTCTGGGTTGTATTGGGAGCTCGTTGACACGATTGGATATTTTAACTTTGTTTATGTTTTTCCGGATAATTTTTAGAAACTGTTAAAAAGTTCGAACGGATATCAATAACTTACTTTTTCCCCTGTCGGAAAATTTTTCAAAAGTTGGATTTTTTCTCGAGTTTGAAACTTCCGGAAAATCTTGCAAGTAACGCGGTGGACCCTCTAGAAGAACACAAACCTTAACTCGATTATGTGACCGTCTGAACCGCCTCTGAACCTTAGGGTTTGGGGCAGTACGGCGTTGCCACATGTGAGGCGTTGGCTTGACCCTTCTACGGCTGGACCATCGGTACTGTGGCATGTGATGGATACTTTTTTAACTCCGCTCAAGTGTTGATCTATTTGGGAAATTTTGGGTGTTTGATTATTCGATCGGAAAGTTTAACACTGTCTATTTATCTGGAATGTGATACAATATTTGAAATCCACATGTAGTTATAAGATAACTAATTTGAATATTATAAATCTACCAGTTCAGTCTCAGTTGATCGGTTGCCACGGGATTTTGATGTGGTCAAAAGTCCGTCGCAATCACGTAGCGTACGCGGATACTTGCCGGGTAAACTTAACAGACAGCCACGCCCCATAGCCCCGACCAAGTGACTGTAGGAGAACCCCATCGCCAAAAGCATCCGTTCGGGTGCTCGCGGCAGCGGTGTTCCGCCTTAGTGCACTTCGTCGACGGCATCCGGGGGTGCGGCCGTTTACTGAAGTTTGCGACGAGCATTCGATCAGGATGTCGGGAATCTTGTTGAATTGCCCGACTTGATATTGAAAAGAGTTTTCGATAATGAGACTAAAATGCGGGGTTTATAATTGTTAGGCATGCAATGTCTAAGGAATTCATTTGGTTAGGCATGCGATGCCTAAAGAGGTTGCGGATTCCAACTGTTGTAGTTTTACACTTTCTTTTCTGTGACCGTAAGCGTAGTATGTGGTGTATCGCCAGCTTCGTTGCTATACATCAACGACAATCGGGATACGCATACTTGCTTACGTTGATGATATGAGATATTATGTGTTGCTGTGATATGTTATATTGGATCGTCGTGTTTGAATAGCCGGGGTTTTTTGTGAGATGAGAGTTTTTCTTTTTCATTCCTGTAAAATTCATTTGTATGTAATATTCTTTTATTGGGGCACTTCTGGGCTGAGGATGATGTCACCATTGTATATTAATTACTTTTCCACATTAGGTAGACCCAAGGCGGGAAGCACAAGTAACCGGGTTCTAGGGTACAGTGGGAGACCATCTCGAGGAGTCGAGACCGAGTCTCCTAACCCTAGAATTGGCAGTGTTGCTTGTCGCTCTCGTAGGGGTCTAGGGATGTGGGTTTGGCTATTCATCACGACCGTGGAATCCGTGTTTTATACAGGCTCGTATTAGAAACACGGACCTCCTAGTATATCCAATATTTTATATATGTTCTTCTGCCGCAATGTTCTGTGATGAGATCTTATTACTGCCTGAGACGAATGTTTATATTAAATATATGAGATATATGTTATATTGCAGATTTCGTTTCAAATGTGATGCTTGTGAAGCATAATAAAATGGGACTTCATTAATGAGATTAATGAAACTAAAAAGAAAGCTAAAGATGTTGTAGAAACTTATCTCAAATACAGGTAGCTCTAGTTCTTGCTTTGCATAGCGGTGTTCCTTGTAGAACATCCAGCACCTTATTCGATAAGGAGAGAGCCGAGATCCCTTCACCGGGAGTGACCTCTTTAGTGAAACTAGCAGATGCTACAAACTCGGTTTGTCTTTTGATTGCTTCTATAGTTCTTGCTTTGTATAGTGATATTTTTGAAATATCCTGCACCTTATTCGATGAGGAAAGAGCCGACGATCCCTTTACCGGGTGTGACCTCTTTAGCAAAACTAGAAAAGGCCTCAAAAACATTCCTTTTAAAAAATCATTCGATTCTACAACGATATCAAGTTCATTATGCAAAGGGTTTTCTTAAAAACCTGTCGTAACCCTCCGACATTTTAGGAAGTAGGGTGCTTAGTATTCGTGCTATGTTTGTTGACCTTAGTTAAGGCACAGCGTACGGTAGCTAAGTGATGTCTTCCTATATAGCATATGATGCGTTTAGTTAGGAAAGTCATGTGACTTTGTTGACCTTAGTTAAGGGTCATATGGGTGGGTCTATTTAATCAAGAAATGACGGGTAGAACTTGATTAGTGCTTATGATTTGTTGACCATAGTTAAGGTCATAAGTCACTAGGGGTAAAATATTATTGGGAATTTCAAGTGTTGAAATTTGCAATGAGATTGCATACCTTCTATGAGATAGTTGGATCCCGATATCCACTGCGAGTAAGAGTTACTACTGGGAAAGTTTTACACATTACAATTAGTCGATCAAGTAGGTGTCTAGAAAGGTGTTAACGGGGTTATGCCCTTGGGAAAACGAGGTTTATTTTAATTAGGTCTGTGCGACACGGGGAACCTCCCTCAAAGTACCGGCACTGGCCTGGCTGAAAAATTGACGAACTTGTACGGTGTAATTAATCCCGGCTAGTCTTTCCTTTTAGGGTTTGAAGGAAGATTTGACTAAAACAGTGGGAGACATCCTGATTAAATAAATTGATAACCAATCTAATCTTATAAAAACGCACGCTGAGTGTTTTCTTCTCTCTCTCTCCTAGTTACGACTATGTCACGCCTTAATCAAGATAATAATACGGATGTATTGACCGAATCCGTTTGTTATACTGCGCTAAGGAACGTTGGTCCTGCTGGATTACCAGAATTCCCGTGCCACCCAAACGAAGAAAGTACATGTTGATGCATCTTCTTCGGGTGTGTTCATTACACAGAACTGTTTCTCAGTATCCTTTACGTCCTGGGTATGAGATACCGGATTAGGATCCCGCATATGTAATCTGTTACATGGGCTACAGATAGGTAGAGAAGTAAGAACGGGTGATAAATTTCATGGGATAGAAACGGTGCAAGTGTTGCAGCCAAGTCTGTTGGTAGTTATCACCCTGTATTACCAGAATACATTGATTCTGAACGAATGTTATTAGAAACCGAACCTGATATACAACATCATATCAGTCTCTTTATAAGTAAAGAAGGATATAATTTTGTATTGTTGGATAATGTTTTGAACATTTCCTATATCAAGTGTTGATCGGTTCAGGCACGTTATCTAAAAGCATAGACGTTCTAAATCAAACCACAGTTCTTAACGTACAGAACACACACAAGAGGAAGAGTTCAGAAATGAACGAATCCTTCTTGAGGCATTGTAGACTAGGTCATATCTATGCGACCCGACTTAGCTGAACTTACATATAGATGCATATTTAAATTAGTTTAAATTTACATCTTGTGAAACTTGCCGGTCATGTCACAGAGATAAGATGACCACAGCTCCATTTATTGGAAACGAGAAAGAGTTAGTGAACTCTTGGGATTGATACATGCTGATAAATGAAGGTCCCCTGTCTACACATGCCAAGACCGGTTCTTTGTACTTCATTACATTCACTGATGATCTCTCAAGATTCAAACATATGTTCCTGTTGAAACACAAGTCCGAAACTTTTGAGATAATCACTGAATATAAGTTAGAAGTAGAGAACCAAAATGGGTATAAGTATTATGTCCTTTGATGTGATCAAGGAGGAGAATACTTGAGCACGGAATTCCTGGACTATTCTAAAGGAGAATGAGATTCTCTCTCAGCATTACTCCTCCGTATACACCATAGCACAATGGTATATCGGGATGGAGCAATAGCACCCTATGTGATATGGTGTGCTCTATGATGAGTACTACTGAGATTCCTATTTCCTTTTGGGAGTTATGCACTTGAGAAGTTGCATACCTATTGAATAGGGTTCAAATCAAAATAGATGCCTACCACTTCATATGTGATATGGAATGGGAAGAGCTCATATCTTAAGTATGTTAAGATTTGGGTTGTCTGGCCTATGTTTAAAAGCAAAATTCGGACAAGCTCGAAGCAAAGTCAGTTCTGTAGAAGTTTGTTAGATATCCCAAGCATTCGCAAGGGAATATCTTCTACCTAACCGAGGAACAAAAGTGTTTTGTTTCTCGGCATGCCACCTTTGTGAAAGGGAATTTCTTGTGAAGAAATTAATGGTCATGAGGTAGAACTGGAAGGAGTTCCAGCTATACAAACTGCAACTGATGATTTGGTAGAACCGAAGGATTCAATAGTAACCAACGAATCTCAACCTCTTTGCCGATCTAGTAGGGTTCCTCACCCACCTGAGAGATACTTCGGTTTCTCTAAGACAGTGGGAGCGAGGATTACATCATGAGATGATGACCCAACTAGTTTCGAGCTGGCCATCAGGAGTGGGACTCTGTAAGAATGGCTGGATGCTTAGCGATCTGAGATGGAATCCTTATACACCAACAAGGTATGGACTTTGGTTGCTTTATCTGAAGGGTTAAATCCCCATCAGGAGCAAGTATATCTTGAGAAGAATACTTGGTGTACATGGAAAAGTTGAGACTTTCAAAGCTATACTTAAGTCCATCCAGATCCTACTTGCCACGGCTACATACCATGACTACGATATCTGGCGGTTGGGTGTCATGATTGCTTTTCTAAATGATGATTTAGAAGAGAGGGCCTATAAGTATACAGCCAGAGGGCTTCGTAGACAGTGGAGCAGCGGAAACGTGAGCAAGATGTTTTATGTGATAAAGCAGGCATCGCGGAGTTGGAACTTCTGTTTTGATGTGGTAGTCAAAGAGTTTAACTTCATCAAAATGGTAGATGAACCTTGTATATACAAAAAGGTAGTAGGGAGTATGGTGGTGATACTCGTAGAGTACGTGGATGACATACTCTTGATAGGGAAGGAGTTTCCTATGCTACGATCGGTCAATCTCCGCTTATCACAAAGATTCTCCATATAGGATCAAGTGATACCTCCTAAATCCTGGGTTTTGGATCTATGAGATAGATCTAATTGGATGTTAGGATACTCACTAGCTGTAGTGAGATGGTATCAATCGATCCTGGAGAGAATCACTGGAAAGGTTCCTGGATGATAAGGACGACTGAATGTCAGTCGCATGCATTGTCTTTACCCTAAGTGGAGGGATGGTATGTTAGAAGAGTTCCAAGCTAGATACCGTGACATACTAGACGATTAAAGGCAAGATACATCGTTACCAAGGATGCTACCAAAGAAGCAGTCTGGATATAGATACAAGTTCATGAGATGAACTTCGTTCCTACCATTGTATGACAATGGAGTTGCGGCTTTAGCCAAGGAATTACCGTCCCATCAGAAATCCAGATATAATTCTTAGGCAGTATCACCTGATCATGGAAATGGTTGATCTCCAGGGAGATCGAGGTTAGGAGAGTAGACACAGAGGACAACAGCGCGGATCCACTCACGAAGGCCTTTTTCCCAGTAGAGACTTTTATAGGATGGTTGAGTATGAGATACATCAACCACAACTAATTGTTGGGTATGCGATACCACAACAGATAGCCCTAGTGCAAGTGGGAGATTGTTAGTTATATGTATGCCATAGAGGCCATTACTATACATACGATATATATTGTAGTGGATGCTTGGACATATATAGGGAGGATTTTCTTGCTCGACATGATAGTATGCTATCTGGTTACACTTTATCTTAACATGTACTCTGATTGTCTCTATGTTACATGTTGATAAAGCCCTTAGGATGAGTACTTGACTACCAGGACTATGATGCGGATCATACTAGTGAGGACAGTGTAGTCGCCAAGTACATCCTTCAAATGTTCCTAGTCGTGGGAGTACCGAGACAGGGCATCGATACTCCAGAGTAGACTAGCGTATGCGCATCTTGACCCATATGATGGGCGATGGATGATCCCATATCCATCGGTGTTTGACATCACGGATGGTGTACGGGTGCTCAGTATAGACTGGGTACACTGGACGGACCGCCGAGAACTCCCAGATGGTATTATACCTCACGTCAAATTGCAGTTCTCTGGTGACACTAGTACAGAGTAGTCTGTAGACCCGAGATCGTCATAGAGTCTTGTGTGATTCCCACTGTGCTTTGATTTCCATCATACCATGTGCAAGAGGGCGTGCAAAAAGGTGGCTTTTGGGTACAGTCCCGAATCACATGGAAGCAATGAGCGATAGGAGGGGATTCGTCTCTCCCGGTATAGGGAGTTGATGTTGCGCTGTGTTCGATTGGCTATAACTGGAAATCCCTGGCCAGGGTTGCTGAGATGTACTGGTAAGTGTTATCAGTAGTTTCTCGAACTGTTATAGACCTCAAATCGACACGACTTATCAAGCTACTGGGGTCTGACGTTTACCACCCCTAGGCGAGATATGCGACATATCAGACGATGAGACCGGACTGTACGGGAGTGTTACTGACTGGATTCACAAGAGATTGTTAGTGTATATGCCCTAGAGGCCATTACTGTATCATACTAGTTTGTATATTACTTAATGGAAGCTTGGGATATCCACCTTGTATAGACAATCTTGCTTAAAATAGTAGTATGCTACTTGGTTTGTTTCTATTTTAATATGTACATGTGTTTATTTTAGTATATCACCTATACACATTAGTGGAGCCCTTAGGATCTTTGCTTGATTACCAGCGTTGTGATGGCAGTCACACTCGTGGGGGCTGGGTAATCCACAAGCACATCCTTATGCAGGTCCCTAGTCGTAGGACTATCGAAACAGGGCATCGATACTCCAGAGTCGACTAGCGTATGCGCTTTTCATCCCAGCAGGGGAGACGGTCTGTCCCACAGCCGTCAGTACGTCGTACTTGAGATAGTATGCGGGTGCTCGTTAGGTTACGAGTACACTGAACATGACTCGTCGGGAACTGTTGGTTGGTACTATACCCATCGTTAGTTATCAGTTCTCAGGTGACATGAGTACAGCTTAGTCCGCTGACTTGACACTATCACTTCGCCTCGAGTGTGTTCCCACTGTACGTAGATTACTACCCTACCACGGCTCAAAGGAGTCGTGCAAATAGGTAGGTGTATTCCCGAAGCACTTAGAGGCAATGATGGTTAGACAGGATTCGTCTCTGCCGGTATTGGGGGTTGATATCGCGCTGTGTCTAGGAGAGCCATTACACAAAGTCCCTGGCCAGGGCAAGCGAGATATGCTGGTAGGTTTCCAGTGTTATCTCAGGGTGTTCTGGGCTACACTCCGACACGACTTGTACCGCTATTAGGGGACTGACGTTTACCGCCCCAAGGCCCGCCATGCGATATTCTCAGACGAACAGACCGAACTGTACGGAGACTATCACATTCAGGCTCAGTAGGAGTTCAGATGGGTTTCACCTCGTCCGTCTTCTTATCGGCATCTACCTGGGGGCCGTTACGCACAGCTAGTGCCGCTTGCGGTCTGTGGTTAAACCCACTGCCAGCGTAGTGTCGAGTCTTTAGAGTTCCACACAGAGAGCTATTCTCCTTTAGGCAAAAGAGTAGAGGTCGCATGGTTTTGCGACAGGGTTCGGTCACATCCGTGCACTTGTGCACGTTTAATGTCCGACCAGTTATTACTAGCGGGCTTTGGGTTAAGCCAGATCCTAGTATACGTTTTGGGATTGATTTTATCTCGTTTGCATTCGTGTTCCTCGGAACGCGGATGCGGGTGTGTATGCACGGTTGACAGAGACAGAGGCAGAGGATTCTCATTAGGGTTGTTGACTGTTGACGTTTGCTAAACCCTAATGAGAATAAGAATTATGATTAACAATAATATTAATTAAGTATTAATGTGACATGGTTGGGTTGAAGGGTTGACTTTGTTGACTTGTTGACTTTGTTGACCGGTTGACTAGGTTGGACTTGTTGACCACCATCATGACAATGGCTATCATTTCTTGGCATTGACTTTAGCTTGCTTGTTTTGTTCACAAATTGCATTTAATGCAAGAAATGATATTGCCATTTGATATGATGATAACCATCACATAATACTCAATTATTATTATGTGTTATCATGATTTTGGATTATGAGAGTTTGGATGGCAAAAGGCTTGCTCATTATTCTTTCATTTTCCTTTCTCTCTCATGCTTGAGCTCTCCCTCTTCCTCTTGCTCTCTCTCTAGTTCATGGTTCACTTGTCTCATGTGTTGAGAAGCAAGAACCATAGAGATAAAACCCAACACACTCCTCTACTCATCCTAGTTCACAAGGTCTAGCAAGCCAAGTATTCTAGTTTCTTCTAGTTTGAAGTGAAGCCAAAGGTAGAAGCTTTCGGGTGGATCCATCTTCGGCGCGAGGAGACGACGAGGTGAGGCCGATCCGACCACCGCAAGGAGTTGAAGACGAAGGAGTTCAAGTTAAGGTATAATCCCCTAACCGAGTAGGTAAAACTCTTGTTAGGATTGTTAGATAGTTGTTTAACAAAGATCCGTATTTTGAGTCCATGTTACCACCAAAAGAAAAATCGTTTTTTCATCATTTCCGCAAGCCCGTAAGTACCGGGAGAGGTAACGTGGACTTACAGTGGTATCAGAGCCTAGTTAAACACTATCTAACATGTTAGCAAAGTAACTAGAAGTTCGATCGGAGAAAAAGTCACGAAATACGCCCGAAAAGTATAGTTTCTGCCGATTTTTTTTCTTGTTCAAAAAATAATAAATCTTACACTAAAAATCGGCTCAGGCTTTTTATTACACACTGTAGAAAATTGGTCCAGGGACTTGGTCAAACCGCCGCGGAACCGCGGCAGGAGCATGCTCCCGCCGCGGATCCGCGGCCGAGTTGACTCGGCCGTGGGCGAATTTTCTTGCAGTGTGTTCAGTGGGGTGTTTTGGGATTTTTACAATATGTTTTTTCTGCCCAGATTTTCCAGAAAGCAAAATTTGTTTTTGGGGTCTAAAAATCCGTATTTTGATCGAACTTCTAAAGACTTAAGCTAACGGGTTATATCTGTGTTGTGATATATGTATTGAACGTCTGCTAATCGCTATACGTCGATTAATGGGGGTTATACATATCTTTGATCTGTAATGTTGATGGTATGTGTATATGAATTCATTGGATTATCGCGGATGAATAGCCGGGGGGTTGTGAGATGAGAGTTTTCTTTTTCTTTCAATTCATGTAATTTGTAATTGATGTAATATTATTTATATGGCCGCACAACCGGGATGGGGTTGTAGCCATCATTGTATAATTTCTTTTACTGTTTTTGCTCCTAGGATAGACCCAAGGTGGGGTGCACAAACTACCGGGTATCTCGAAGTGCCGAGTGGCCTACTCATGGTGTTGAGGGAGGTTGCTTCGCTTCGGGTACTTGGCGGGTAGTTTGCCGCACCCGTAGGGGTCTAGGTGGGGTCTTGGCTATTCATCGCAACCGTGTAATCCGCTCTTCGTTATAGGCTCGTACGGATTGCGGATTCCTAGTATATCCAATGTGTTCATCTGTGATCTGGAATGGCTATCATTGCATGTGACGAATGTGTATATCTATATATGATATCTATTTAGGCGTTGCTTATGTTTTGCATCCGCGCTAGTCCAGCCCCCGCTCTATCGTTAGTTAAGTAACCTAACGGGTAATGACGGGATCCCGTGGCGAATGCGGATGGCATAAGCGTACGTCATATTTTCGTTGTTTTCTGCAATGGTAGGATTAAATGATGGGACGCGTTAAATTAATGCAAGAAAATAAACCAAAGTTGAGTCGTTGGAACACTTTCAAAACCACTCGGTTTCTTTTCAAAAACAACTTTTAAAACGCGGATCTTAAGCCACTCCTTTTAAAAGCTATCCCGTTCCATCAATTATATCAAGTTCACTACGTTCACGGTTTCGCCAAAACCATCCGTAGCCCTCCATCATTTCAGTTAAATATTTGGTAGTATTCAAGCTATGTATTTTGACCTCACGCCAAGACATAGTGATTGGTAGCTGCCGGATATTTATCTGTTGCATAGATAGAATGCGTTGGTTTGAGACAGTCGTACAGCCATTTTGGCCTACGTCAAGGGTAGGTACGGGTGGGTTCAAATTAACCTGGATAATGATGGGAAGAACTTGACATGTGACTTATGACATTTTGATCTCACGCCAAGGTCATAAGAGCATGGGGCAAAAATCCACATCGGGAGTTTCAAAAGAAACTGAAACTTGCTAGCGCTGCATACCATTTGGAGTGTGATGATTCTGGTAGGATTCCTTCATTTTTGTTACGCGATGATATTTGGATCCCGATCCTACTGTGAGTATATGCTACTCCTCGGGAAATTTCTCACGTAACGATCAATGCTATAAACCAAGTAGGTGTCTAGAAAGGTGTTAGCGGGGCTACACCCCCAGGGAAAAGAGGTTATTTAATTAAGGAACTTCGCGAAAGCGTTGGAAAACCTCCCTCGAAATACCGACACTAGCATGGCTGAACGGTTAAGCAAGTATTGTACGGTGAGATTGATCCTGCCTAATTCTTCCTTTTTTGTTTGAGGAGGGATTCGAGAGACAGTGGGAGCCATCCTGTTTAGACAAATTAAAAACCCCTCTAAACTTGCAAGAGCATCATGCTAAAGTGTTTCTTCTCTCTCTCCTAATTGCAGCGACCAAACATCATGACTGGACTTAAGTTACTACTAGATAAAAACATACTGACAGGGCCAAACTACAAAGATTGGCTCAGGAATGTCAAAATGGCAATCACTTATGACAAGTTGGGGTATCTCCTTACCACCAAAGCTCCCCCTGTCCCAGGTCCCAAAACCAGCGTCGCGGATAGGGAAATCCGTAAGACCTGGGAAATCGATTGCGCGAAGGCCAAGTGCCTCGTGCTTGCCTCTATGGACAATGAACATCAAAGGAGGCAAGAGAATATGGACCTTGAATCTATATTTCTCCATACAAAAGAATTGTATGGAGAGCAATCACGTATCGCCAGATACGAAGTCTCGAAAAAGCTGTTTTCAGCAAGATTGGCCGTCGGATCATCGATAGTAGAACACGTGCTTAAGATGATTGGCTTCATTAAGGAGCTCGCGGACCTAGGGACCACGTTAGAGAATGAGCTCTACACGGACTTAATTCTCCAGTCCCTTCCTTCCACTTACGCCCAGTTTATCCTGAACTTCAACTTGCAAGAAAAAGAAGTTGAACTTTCAGAACTCCTCAACATGCTGAGGAGTGCAGAGGGCACCCTACAGAAAGGTAAGGAAACATCCACTTTGTTTGTAGGAGGATCTTCCTCTTCTAGGTCCAAGGCGAAAGCCAAGGGAAAGAAGAAGAAAGCCCCCGCCAAACCAAGGGGCGGTGTTAGTAAAGTGGAGACGAAGGGAAAGACAAAAGCAACAAAGGTAGCGGGAAACCTTGTGGGAAAGGAAGAATGCTTTTACTGTCACAAGAGTGGACACTGGAAAAAGGATTGCAGGGCTTGGAAGGCCAGAACCCAGGATCTGAAGCAAGTTGCGGCTTCACCTTCAGGTGTGTATGTTATTGAAAACTGTCTATCAATAAACTCTACATCCTGGGTATTGGATACCGGATCAGGATCTCATATCTGTAATTCTTTACAGGCACTGAGAAGGCGTAGAGTTTTGAAGG
The DNA here is from genome assembly GCA_030015575.1 of Agapanthus africanus. Classification (NCBI taxonomy): domain Eukaryota; kingdom Viridiplantae; phylum Streptophyta; class Magnoliopsida; order Asparagales; family Amaryllidaceae; genus Agapanthus; species Agapanthus africanus. Next base: position 505,165,415 of record CM057337.1, read on the forward strand.
CAGGTGATATGACCCTCAAAGTTGTAAACGGAGCTGGCATGGACGCTGAGTCCGTGGGGGACTATCACCTGGGGTTGTCAGATGGACACGTTTTGGTTTTGCATAATTGTTATTTTGTACCCAATGCAACCTGTAATATCATATCTGTATCTTTATCATCTAAAGAAGGTTATGAATTTGCATTTGTAAGTAATGTTGTGAACACTCACCTTAATCAAGTTTTGATTGGGTCAGGTACATTAAGCAATGGTATATACGTATTAAACCAACCACAGATTTTCAATGTCCAGAATACACACAAAAGAAAGTCTCCGGAAACAAATCAGGCTTTCTTATGGCATTGTAGACTGGGTCACATCAATGAGAGAAGGTTGACGAAGTTACATACAGAAGGATATTTGGATCCGTTCGAATATCAATCATATGCAACTTGTCAATCCTGTCTCAAAGGAAAGATGACAAAGACTCCGTTCACTGGACACGGAGTTAGAGCGAGCGGGCTCTTGGGACTCGTACACAGCGACGTGTACGGTCCAATGTCTACACATGCGCGAAGCGGTTATTCTTACTTCATTACTTTTAAGGATGACTTTTCAAGGTACGGATATGTCTTCTTAATGAAACATAAATCCGAAGCCTTTGGGAAATTCCAGGAATATAAGAATGAAGTAGAAAAACAAACAGGCAAAAGTATCAAGACACTGAGATCTGATCGAGGTGGTGAATACTTAAGTGCCGAGTTCCTGGATTACTTAAAAGAGAATGGAATTCTCTCTCAGCTTACTCCTCCATACACTCCGCAACATAACGGTGTATCGGAGAGACGGAACCGAACCCTATTGGATATGGTACGGTCCATGATGAGTAACGCTGAGTTACCGCGATCATTCTGGGGATATGCGCTAGAATCAGCTGCATACCTTTTGAACCGAGTTCCAACTAAGACTGTGCCTACCACACCATATGAGATATGGAGTGGAAAGAAACCCTATCTTCAATATCTGAAGATCTGGGGATGTCCAGCTTTTGTCAAAAAGCAGCATGCGGACAAACTCGAGGCACGCTCAGTACTGTGCAAGTTTGTGGGATACCCAAAGAACTCTAGGGGTACCTCTTCTATTACGCAGAGGAACAAAAGATCTTTGTTTCTCGTAATGCCCATTTTCTGGAACACCGGTTCTTAGAAAAGGAAATTAGTGGGAGCGAAATAGAACTGGAAGAAATTCCAGAACCACAGACTATTACTGAAAGCTTAGTAGAACCAGAGGGTTCAAAAGAACAGGACATTCCTACGCCGCTCCGCAGGAGTAGTAGGCAGTCTCATCCGCCCGAGAGATACTACGGTTTTCTCATAGACGGGGATAGAGAAGATTGCATCATTGATTATGATGAGCCGACTAGCTTCCAGCAGGCCATTCAGAGCGTTGACTCGGTAAAATGGCTGGATGCAATGCGGACCGAAATGGAGTCCATGTACACCAACAAAGTATGGACGTTGGACGTTGCTCTAGATGGGGTAAAACCCGTAGGATGCAAGTGGATCTTCAAAAGGAAGATTGGTGTAGATGGACAGGTTGAGACCTATAAGGCTAGACTTGTTGCAAAGGGTTTTCGTCAAAGACCTGGTTTGGACTATGACGAGACCTTTTCTCCAGTGGCTATGCTGAAATCCATTCGGATCCTTCTTGCCATTGTTGCCTTCCACGATTATGAGATTTGGCAGATGGACGTAAAGACCGCTTTTCTAAATGGAAATTTAGAGGAGTGTGTTTATATGGACCAGCCAGAGGGTTTCATTCAGAGTGGGAGCAGCGGAAAGGTGTGCAAATTGCTTAAGTCCATCTATGGACTAAAGAAGGCATCGCGGAGTTGGAACATCTGTTTTGATGAGACGGTCAAAGAATTTGGCTTTATCAAAAATCCAGATGAACCATGCATCTATAGTAGATTTGTAGCAAGAACTGTCGTATTCCTCGTATTGTACGTGGATGGCATTCTTTTGATTGGAAATGACATTCCTATGCTGCAATCTGTCAAAGGGTTCTTGTCACACAGGTTCTCCATGAAAGACCTGGGTGATGCCTCGTACATTCTGGGGATCCGGATCTTTCGTGACAGATCCAAGAGGATATTAGGACTTTCACAGTCCAGGTACATCGACACCATACTGAAAAGATTCAGTATGGAAGATTCCAAGCGCAGTAATCTACCGGCTTGTCACGGGATCACCCTCTCCAAAGAGGTGTCTTCCAAGACTGATTTGGAAAGGGATCGCGTGTCTATTATACCCTACGCTTTGCGGTAGGCTCTATTATGTATGCGATGTTGTGTACTAGACCAGATGTAGCTTATGCACTGAGTGTGGTAAGCCGGTATCAGTCAAACCCTGGGGAGAAGCACTGGATAGCGGTAAAGAACATTCTTAAGTACCTGAGAAGGACTAAGGAGATGTTCTTGGTGTATGGCGGAAAAGACCTCCAGATCGAGGCCTTTGCTGACTCCAGCTTCCAGAGTGACAAGGATGATTCCAAGTCCACGTCGGGTTATGTCTTTACCCTCAATGGAGGGGCGGTGTGTTGCAAAAGTAGAGATAATAAGACGCCCTGCCGCGACTACTCGGAGGATCAGACCTGCAAAACACTGCGGCACAACGGGGGTGAGTTGCCAACTCTTGAATAGAAAATAACATCATACTGAAATCGCAAGAATGCGCTAACATCGATAAATTTATCACATGTAATCTGATAGCATAAGTATGGCAATATGAATAGGCAACTATCATGATCAAGATACACCACCAGGGTACTATATCTACATGAATCAAATGCATATCAAATAAATCCTGAATGTGGGATAAATAATAAACCTCATGCACAAATCATCAGCATGGAAAAACCTGGTATCTATCAACAACACCCTAAATCCCAAAATCCTCAGACGCCGTCACCAGGACTGGCCCTCATATCCTGTAAATCTCATGGAACCTGAGTGTCCAACATCGACACCCGAAAACATCATGAAATACTCGTGTCCAACATCGACACGTAAATCCCCATATCACATATGTACATCTCACGGAACCTGAGTGTCAAATATCGACACTCGCAATCAACAGAATACGAGCTCGCAATCCCCATATCCATACGTCTCACGGAACCTAAGTGTCCAACTCCGACACTCGCAATCCAACGTATCTATACGTCTCACGGAACCTAAGTGTCCAACTCCAACACTCGCAATCCAGCGTATCATATCGAGAAAAAAACCGGGTTTCCAAAACAGTACACATTTCTTGAAATATCCCCGCTGTTCTCAAATCCAGAATATCACATGAAATCCATATCTCAATACGTAAATCCATGTAATATGATGTATGCTACATAGAACAACCATATGAGCATATCAAGGAAAAATCCGCTATTTAAATGCATCAAGTCATTAAATATATCACGCGGTTCCCAATTATCCAAAATCCAACGCAACATCATGTGAAGTGAACATGTAGCTATAGCATGTATATGAGTAAGCATATAGGTATGCATGTATGCTATATTTCCTATGCGCCATCGCACAAGAATCAATGCCTCAATGTCGCTAACCTATAGCAAGGTATATCATATGAATATTTGTGTTGTGCGTATCATGGCAATTACCGATAGTGTGTGTGTAGCATACAATTAGTGCTCGTGCAACATGAACTGTTAATAATAGTGCAGTGTCCAATGGGTACAAGTCTAGGCACAACAAGTAATAATATGCAATGATGTCCATGCACAATCTCTATATGTGCATATAAGCATGCAACTAATATCATATCATATCATAGCTATCTAGCCCTGACGCTTAACGCCATACGGGCGATTTCCCCGTAGATGTTAATCTACTCACCGACTATCACAAGCTAGGTAGATCCAATCACCCGCTTCCCTTTCTTCGCAGCATCCGAAGTCCCCGCTCGCAATCCTATTAACACAAACATAGCAAGTGCAAATCTCAGAAATCGACCAATATCACGTACAAACTACGTTTGACCGACGCACCAACTCAAATCAAATTCTCAAGTGTTCGTCTAGTGGTTAGCGTGTGTGGAGACACCCCAAAACCAACCCAGGTGCAAAAGCTACACAAGATCACGAACCGTGTCGGATAACATGACACGCGTAATCAAAAACTAGATTATAGCAAAGTGATCCCAGATTTTGTATACTGTCAAAACTCAAAAATCAAACAGTACCAAACACCTCTAAACAACTGCAGACAACTACCCTAGAAAAACCAATCCCCTACTCCCTCAAAGGGCCGAGGTCGCCGGATTTCCCAAGGTCGTCGTCGGCCAAATCCGAGCCTATAGGGTTCGTGCTTCAGGTGTAAACTCAGGGCCACTAGTACAACACTACTACACTACTAGATTTTTCAGTAAAAATCCCAGGTCAAAGCAAATCACAGAGACTCTAATATGACACTAAAAATACGATATGTGCACGAAACGATAGTTTAAGTGTTCTAAACAACAACCAACAAGTTACACAACATTATAACACCTATGTAACAGTTTAGAGATTATACCCATCCACACATGCTCAAAAGATCCTAGCTTTCCAAGCTCCAAGTGATCTTAGAGGCAAAAATAAGACTTGGGATGTGATTTGGTGAGGTTTAATGAAGTTTTTGCAAGGATTAGTTAATGGATAGAGAGGGTTCAGTTGAGAGTTTGAGAGGATGAGTAATAATTGAGAGTGAGAGAGAATAAGAGAGTGAGAGATGATAATGAATGAGAGGTGGGTGTAGGGTGAACCAAAGCCTTATTCTTACTCTCTCTCCCTCACCTCCATTAATGCAGCCATTAATGCATCATTAAGTCTTCATGACTCACCTAGCCACCTCTCTCTCTCTCTCAATCCAAACTAGATATTTTCTCACACAAAATATCTAAGGCAAGGTTAATTAGGACATGGATTAAATCAAGGCATGAATTAGCTTGAGGTGTTATGGTTATTTAACAAGATTAACACTAACTAACCTTCACATTAACATGCACATGTGTGTGCAAGCTATAAAAAAATAATAAAATATTAATTAATTGTTATAAAATGTGAGGAAACCGATTTGGTAAACATTTCCTTAAAAACCCGCATTATCGCTTAATTAACACTAATCGCATTCTATGGTGTTACAATCTCCCCCTATAGAAATTCGTCCCCGGATTTAAAATTCTTACTAAGCGTACCTTCAAAGAGATGAGGGAATTTCTTTTGCATCTTGCTCTCGGCCTCCTAAGTGATCTTCTCACTATTCGGGCTGTAAGTGCATGGCGGCGCCCCGGCCGTCTGAACGAGGCCAAAATGCGAAAACGATACTTTTACAAAACTAGTAAACCGGCGCCACCGCGCACTAAAATCCCGGATCGGGCCATTAACCTACTCCTAGCTAACTAGAGAAGGGGTAGAGAGATATACCGAGCGATCCGTGTCCTTCGGTCTTATCGTCGTCGTCCCGATCTCCCCGAGGAATCTCCGGTCTTCATCTCCTCGTCGGAAGGGCACCACATCGCTGGGTTCTTTTACGGGCTCCCGCCTCTGGACCGAGGCAACTCGGGCACGAAGTTGGCGAGCTGACGTGCCCAAGAATACTGTAAGCTAAGTGTAATAGGCTATGTCTCAAAGGGGTATGAAGTTGCCATGAGGAAGTGAAGGTGGAAATGAAGTAGTGAGCTTTTGAGATGAACCAAAACCATTTTTTTTTTGAGCAAGCAAATGAGACCAAATCTCTTCACAAAAATTGGGACAGCCCCTCTAGAGAAGTGGCCGGCCTCAAGCTCTAGAGAAAATGAGAGAGGGAGTGGGCAATCATGCAAGAGAGAGAAAAGGGTTATCATAAAGAACAATGATCACAATCAAAACTCCACTCCATCACTCTTCTCATCATATAAAGTAAGCAATCATGTCTCAAAAGTCAAGCAATGATGAAGAAATAGAAGTCAAGGGATGGTAGAACCATCATGACACTACAACTTGCAAATAACACCCTCCACTAATCAAATTTGCATGCTTGCAAATACCCCCCTCTCCACCAATTTCCAGCCGAAGAAAGAAACAAAGGAAAATGGCCGAAACGGAAAGAAAACTGGAAACTTCAAAAAACTGATCCTATAATAAATTACAGGAAAACCCCGCGACTGTATATACATACCCGCATTTGTATTCCGAACGAATGCAAATGCAATGAGACAAAATCTACACTGTACAATACTAGGATCCGGCTTAAACCAAAGCCCACTAGTATTATCCGTCCGATCATGATCCGTGCAATACCGTGCGTATATGATCGAACCCTGCCATATCTCCATACGGCCTCTACAGCGTTTCGCCCGAAACTTGAGAAACGGTCTGTGGGGGACTCTAAAGACTCGTCAATACTTTGGCTGTGGATTTAACCACTAGCACGTCAGAGGTATTAGCCATACGTAACGGGCTACCAGGTATTGACCAAAAGGGACGTCGATGAGCGAACTCATCCTGACACCCTACTGAGCCTGTCAGTGACAATATCCGTACAGTCCGGTCCGTTCGTCTATGAGCATCGCATGGCAGGCCTAGGGGGTTGGTAAAAGTCAGACCCCCAAAAGCAGTACAAGTCGTGTCGGAGTGTAGCCCAGAACACCCTGAGATATTACTGGAATACCTACCAGTAAATCTCCTGCCTTGGCCAAGGACTTCGTGTAAGGGCTCTCCTAGACACAACGCGACCTCACCCCCAATACAGGGAGAGACGAACCCCTGAAGATCCGCTCACTGCCTCCATGTGGCTCGGGACTGTACCCAACTAAAACCTGTTTGCACGTCTCTTTTGAACGTGGTAGGGTAGTAATCAAAGTACAGTGGGAACTCACACGAGACAAATGACGATCTCAGGTCGATGAACTAACCTGTACACATGTCACCAGGGAACTGCTATCTGACGTCTGGTATAAGACCAACTAGCATGTTCCCGGCGAGTCCTGTCCGGTGTACTCATAACCCAATGAGCACCTGTATACATATTAGGTGAACCAACTGACACCAGTGGCTTGTGAGACCGGCCACCGCCCCTCGTCGGGGTCTCGACTGTATACACTAGTCTACTCTGGAGTATCGATGCCCTGTCTCGAAAACTCCCACGACTAGGGACCTTTTAAGGATGTGCTTATAGACCCCAGCTCCTACGTATATAATCGCCATCATACTGCTGGCCGTCAAGCAAGAATCCTAAGGGCTCTATCAACGTGCAGTAGTAACCTGTAAGGTCACCTGAAACAGTACACGATGATAAAGATAAACCAGATAGCATACTATCATCTTAAGTAAGACTGTCCTACCGGCATAGGCCCTCTCTCAATCATTGCAATCACGTGCCTGTGATCCAATAATTGACTCTGAGGGCACTATCTCCAACAATCTCCCACTTGCACTCAAGGCTAATTATTGCGATGTCGCATACTCACAGCCCGAATGATACCGAACACCCAACTCCTCTACTAATCAGTCTCACAAAACCCGTTTGCGAAACTAATGCGTTCGAGGAATAGCCTCGGTGAGTGGATCCGCCCTAATGTTTCTTTCTATGTCTCTCTTTATCTCAAGTTCACGGAGAAAGCCATCTCCCGAAATGAGCAATACCTGTCTTAGAGTATGTCTGGATATCTGATGGGACCTAATTCATAAATGAACTCCAAATCCAAACTTCTTAGACCGTATCGTCAACTGAACTTAATCAGTATCCTGCGCCATGCCTCCCTTAGTATCCACCTGGACCACCTGTCCAAAATACTGCCCCTTGTCAGAGGGAAAACTATAACTCTGACAGTCACTCTGTCATCCATGTCACCCTGGAAGCCTGGAATGATAACCGTCTCCTAAAGGAGGCTGCCGTCATCAAATCCCTAGAACATCCACTTATGTTCTAAAACTGCTTCCGATCGTTTCTCCAGAATTGGATCAATATCAACTTATTGCATCTACTGCAAAAACAACATCTGGTGTGGTACTTGACATCTCGTGATTGACTCAATTGTCTAAGCAAGTGATCTGCCAATCATGCACATCCCTCGCCCCTTTAGTCTGTAAGACACCTTTAGAGAGGGTGACTCCATCACCTGCAGACACAACCCTGCCAGGAGTCGTCCATTCTAAAGCACATCTAGAATGCTGTCTAAGTACCCTGATTGGGAAACTATCCAAATCTAGATCTAAAACCATAGATCCAGTAACCAGAATGTCTGATATGAAATCCATTTCCTTTGTGGAGAAACCACTGTGTGACGACCAAAGTATAACCGACCGTAGTAAAGGAATTTCACTTCCTACTCTGTGTATGTCATCCAAATACCAGGACATCACACGCTACTACCTTCTTAACAGATCCATCCCCTATTCTGATGAAGTCAAACCTATGACTGTCACATCAGAAATAGATGATCTATCTCCGCTATATCTGCTTTAGTCCATAAATAGACATAAGCTACCTATCCACTATGCTTCCGTTGCTCCCACTGACTACGACAACCCTCTGGCAGAATCATATACGCGTGCACTTCTGAAGCCAGTTCAGAACGACGCTATACACATCCTCCTTCCGGGTCTCACAGTCTGGAACAACAGTAATGACAAGTCTGGGTAAACAAGAACCTCCCTGTCACCGTCCTTGAGGCTACCGGAGTACCTCTCGGGTGCCTGAGGTTACCCACCATATCTGCGGAGTGGCCAATGGAATGTCAAGTCAGATTGAATCTTTAGGTTCTTATCAAATTTTCAGTAATCGTTTGCGGTTCTGGAATCACTTCCAGTTCTACCATACTCCCACTACTGTTTTCTGAAAAAAAATCCATTTTTATTAAAACTGTGGCAGTCAAGAACAATATCACTATTGATCATCCAGATGGTAGAAAGTCAACCTTCGTCATAGCCCGGGTCGACCCACAAACAGCCATAACAGAAACGTTCCTTGAGTAGTCCGGAGTCTGGTTTTAAGCATAAGCCGGACGACTCCACGTACCTTAACATTGTTAAGATATGAACTGTTCTATATCCAATATAGAAACAGAGGCACTGATTTAATTGAACCAGATTCAAATCATGCAGCTGTCTCCAGTGCATCTTAACAAAATGGAGAGAGGCCGATCAACATTCCTCAACTTAGAAGTACTTTCAATTATGAGTAACCTGAAAGAGAAGCAAGTTCTCTTAATCATTACTATTAACTGAATACCATACACAAGTATCTACATCTTCGATCACCTTGAAGAATCCCGATACTTGCATCACCTGGGTCTCTACTTTATTCATATACCTATAACTTCTCAAAATTCGGACCTTGCGTTTCTACGAAACACTTGTCTAAAAACTAGAAAAGTCATAAGTAAACCGAATATAGTACGAGGACCAACCCCACTGTCCTAATGGACACTGGCAAACATACAATACTCTGTATAAGTCCCCTGAGTCCAATAACTCATTTGTTGTGTGTCGTAAGTTGAAAACTGTACTTATGGTTAAGAAGAATTACACCGCCGTTTAATGCTTCTTACCTAATCATCCACTGATATAGGTAAATGTCATGGACATAATTTCAAAAAGGTATATCTCACTCTATAAAAATAGACGTACAGATATATCAATTTGAAATTGGTGCATAACAGCGGATATTCAAAACCAAATATTTGCCGTCCGGCAAACAACCCAGGTGACTTCCTCAAATATCACCGATTACAACGAATCCCGATATAATGAGGATGATCACCCAATTCCCAATAACTTACTCCCACTCATCATCTGTAAAACCATACAGATGTGAGAATCAAACCTGGTAAATACATACCCTGGAGCAAGTGTCTAATTGGGAAATCAGTTTTCTTTTAACAGTACACAGCGAAACTGAAACATGTAAATGTTTCGAAGGGGTATCCGGGTATTCCTAGTAATGCCTCTTCCATTATCAGATTCACAACTGTAACCGTATATTTCTTTGCCATCTCTCCAAATCCCTTCATATGTCTTTAGTCATTACCTTCTGTACACCCTCTTAGGCTAAATGGTTTTCTTCCTTCCCTACCGTTCCGCACCAGCCTATGGTTTGGAAGAAGACTATCCAATAAGCATAATGGGTGTACTGTCCTAATCCTAGGAGCACTCGCAATGCGAGAGAAGGTGAAGATAAAAGACAACCGAATAAACCTTATTCCTATTTCTCTTGAACCAGAATTCATCCCTGAACTGGAACAAGTTCCTTTCGAGTTCGTATATAACCATACGATGGAGTATCCAAATAACTTTGGATCTTCGTAGTGATACGGAGTGTTTTGGAGAAATATAAAGGTGAAGTGGGAGTGGTAATGAAATACTTGGTTTGGTCGTGAATAGCAGTCGCAATTTACTTTGCCCTCCTTCTAATCCCTTTATTTGTCTTAACTTATTACCTTCTGTACACCATCGTTAGGCTAATTGGTTTCCTTCATTTCCTACCGGTCAGCACCTGCCTATGGTTTGGAAGGAGACTATCCAATTTGCGTAATAGGTGTACTGTCCCCTAATCCAAGAAGCACTCGCAACCTGAGAGAAGGTAAAAGGAAAAGACAACTGAATAGTCCTATTCGTTTTCTCCAGAACCAGAAACCATCCTCGAATAAATTCTTTCGAGTTCGTATATAACCATACGTTGGTTTTATCCAATGGAAGTGGACGTTCGTAGTAATACGGGGTGTCCTGGAGAAAAGGATAAAAGTAGGAGTGGCAATGAGGTCTGCAACTCTGACAATCCAAAAGCCAGTGTTTAAGAAGGTTCGGTTAATTTGGTCACTGAGTCATGGTCTAGGTCGGGTCATGGTCGCTGCCAAAGAGAGAGAGAAAAGAAACACTCAGCGTGCACTCTAACCTAGATCAGAATGGTTACCAATTTATCTAATCAGGAAACTTCCCACTGTATTGTCAAATTCTCCTCCAAACCTGAAAGAAGAATTAGTCGGGATCACCCGAGGAGTAAACCAACTCATCAGTGGGAATCGGGATCCAACTATCATCGCATGATAACGTGACGGAATCCGCTCACGTTATCACACTCCAGAAGGTATGCGCATATCTGGCAAGTTTCAGTTTCTTTTGAAACTCCCGATGTGATTTTTGCCCCATGCTCTTATGACCTTGACTAAGACCAACAAATCATAAGTCACATGTCAAGTTCCACCCGTCATTGGCCAGGTTAATTTGAACCCACCCGTACATACCCTTGACGTAGGCCAAAATAGTAGTACGACTGTCCCAAACTAACGCATCTATCTATGCAACAGATAAATATCCGGTAGCTACCAATCACTATGCCTTGGCGTAGGTCAAAATACATAGCTTGAATACTACCGAACATTTAACTGAAACGACGGAGGGCTACAAATGGTTTTTGGCGAAAAACCTTTAACGTAATGAACTTGATATCGTTGAAGGAACATGATAGCTTTATAAAAATATAGTGACGAAAACCTTTGCTAAAGAGGTCACTCCCAGTGAAAGGATCTCGGCTCTTTCCCCGTAGAATGAGGCGCAGGATATTCCAACATAATACCACGATGCAAAGCAAAAGGCAATCAACTATAGTGAAGTTATTGCCCTGACGCAAACTTCTGTCCAAGGGGTCACTCCCGGTGAAGGGATCTCGGCCCTTGCCTCGTCGACTGAGGTGCTGGATATTCATAACCGAATACCACTGTGCAAAACAAAAGAGAACGCCCTTGCAATAACAGCTTTTTGAAAAATGTTCCAACAACATCAGAATAGGTTTGTTTAGCTTGCATTGATCCGAATCAATGCAGTCCCATCAATTGATCACACCAATAAAGAACGAAAATAATGATGTACGTATATGCCACCCGCATTCGCCACTGGGTCCCGTCATTACCCGTTAGGTTACTTAACTAACGACAGAGCGGGGACTGGACTAGCGCGGATGCAAAACATATACAACATCTACTAGTATATATATCAATATATAATATTCGCTCAAGGTGTGATAAAATGCAACATCACAGAAATGTAATAAGTATCACAGAACAATACAGATATCTGGGATCCCCGGGTTTCATAGAGCCGCTACTGAAACCTGACGTTCCTCTGGTCGTGTGGATAGCCTGTGCAATAAAATCCTAGACCCCTACGGGCGCGGCAAGTTACCCGCCAAAACCTGAAGCGAGGCAGCCCCCTTCAGTACCGTGAATGGACCACACAGCACTTCACGGAATCCGGTAACTTGGGCACCCTTCCTGGGTCAACCTATACCCCCTACGAGTGCGGCGAATAGCCCGCCAATTCTAGAGTGAAGCCCCCTCCGTCTCAACGCCATGAGATGCGGGCCCGTTGCCCTCTAGAATCCGGCTACCCGTGCACCCCTCCGCGGGGTAATCTTAGTACAGAAAGTAAAATATACATACAACGGGTATATTGACCTCAGCCCGGTCGTGCCCCAAAAGAATAATGTACAAACAGGCAGTAACGGCAGTCCACATGTCGGACGCTCGTCCCGCAATATCAAATGTACATAATAAACCAAACTGTACTACCATTGCATCCAGGTTATCCACCACAACAATCCGCAACATCACAGCACAACACAGAACAACAACGTGAATGTCACGTTCGCAAATCCGTCTAAAAGGGCTATAGCAGTTAGACCGGATTTACCGATCAAGTGACATTCACGGTCACAGATATAATGTAAATACTGTGAACTAACATGTTTAAAATATTCGATCGACTAAATTTTCCCAAGTGGGCCCCAAGCACAACTGTAGTACTCAAAAAATAATCTGGGCCCAAACAGAATATACCAAAACCCCCATTTCCCTGTCTAAGACCCACTGCAGAAATCTGATACAGTAATGAGATGAGATGGCCGCAGAACCGTGGCCAGAGCATGGGTGTGGCCGCGGTTCCGCGGTGGAACAGTGCAATCATGTGACCAGATTCCTCCAGAATTCTTAGAATTCCCTGCACGTATTTCTGCAATGTACTGAAAAAAATTTTGAGCTAAAAAAAATTCGACAGAAACTGATGCAATAGAAATTGTGGTTTTTGGAAATTTGTTCGATCGAACTTATAAACACGTTAGAGCAAGCTAGACTAGGTTAATGGCGTGGCTCTGATACCAGTGTAAGTGCACGGCGGCGCCCCGGCCGTCTGAACGAGGCCAAAATGCGGAAACGTTACTTTTACAAAACTAGTAAACCGGCGCCACCGCGCACTAAAATCCCGGATCGGGCCATTAACCTACTCCTAGCTAACTAGAGAAGGGGTAGAGAGATATACCGAGCGATCCGTGTCCTTCGGTCTTCTCATCGTCGTCCCGATCTCCCCGCGGAATCTCCGGTCTTCATCTCCTCGTCGGAAGGGCACCACATCGCTAGGTTCTTTTACGAGCTCCCACCTCTGGACCGAGGAAACTCGGGCACGAAGTTGGGGAGCCGACGTGCCCAAGAATACTGTAAGCTAAGTGTAGTAGGCTATGTCTCAAAGGGGTATGAAGTTGCCATGAGGAAGTGAAGGTGGAAATGAAGTAGTGAGCTTTTGAGATGAACCAAAACCATTTTTTTTTTAGCAAGCAAATGAGACCAAATCTCTTCACAAAAATTGGGACAGCCCCTCTAGAGAAGTGGCCGGCCTCATGCTCTAGAGAAAATGAGAGAGGGAGTGGGCAATCATGCAAGAGAGAGAAAAGGGTTATCATGAAGAACAATGATCACAATCAAAACTCCACTCGATCACCCTTCTCATCATATAAAGTAAGCAATCATGTCTCAAAAGTCAAGCAATGATGAAGAAATAGAAGTCAAGGGATGGTAGAACCATCATGACATTACAACTTGCAAATAACCCCCTCTACTAATCAAATTTGCATGCTTGCAAATACCCCCCTCTCCACCAATTTCCAGCTAAAGAAAGAAACAAAGGAAAATGGCCGAAACGGAAAGCAAACTGGCAACTTCAAAAAACTGATCCCGTAATAAATTACAGGAAAACCCCGCGACTGTATATACATACCCGCATTTGTATTCCGACCGAATACAAATGCAATGAGACAAAATCTACACTGTACAATGCTAGGATCTGGCTTAAACCAAAGCCCGCTAGTATTATCCGTCCGATCATGATCCGTGCAATACCGCACGTATATGATCGAACCCTGCCATATCTCCATACGGCCTCTACAGCGTTTCGCCCGAAACTTGAGAAACGGTCTGTGGGGGACTCTAAAGACTCGTCAATACTTTGGCTGTGGATTTAACCACTAGCACGTCAGAGGTATTAGCCATACGTAACGGGCTACCGGTGTAAGTCTACGGTAGCGCCCCGGCCGTCTACAGACGCCAAATGCGGAACAAAAACTTTTTAACTGGCGCTATCGTATACTATAACCCGGACCTGCCATTATTGCTAAACTAACAAACTGTAAAGAGAGTAGAAAGGTTATACCGAACGATCCGAGTCCTTCGTTCTTTAACCATCATCCCACGCTCCGTTGCGGCTGCTCCGATCTCGTCGATCTCCGATCTGCTCGTCCAGGTGGCACCACGTCAACGATTCTTTAAACGGGCTCCTGCCTCTGACTCGAGGCAACTCGGTCGTCAAGTTTGCTAAAAGAGACGACCAAGAATGATGTAGAGAATGAGTAGATTACTTTGTCTCACTTCGTCCAAAGCCGTGGACGATCGGTTAATGAAGTTGCCAATCGAAATGAAATGGAATGAGAAATGAACTATGAAATTTCCATGTATCCAAAACTTTAATCTTTTCTTTCAACAACCATAATCTTTTCTCTCAAGTGAAGTGAGGATGAGGAGAGGGGGCCGTCCACATATAAGGAGGTGGGGGGTGAGTGTAGGAGGAGGGAGGTGACCACAAGAACAAATATCATGTGTGAACACAATTAATGAAAAAGATGAATCACTAACCTAGTCACCTTGCATTAATTGAACCATTAAATGCAACCAATGAAACAATAACACCACTCTAAACTAGTCACCACCTTCTAGATGCTTCTAGAAACTTCCACACTCATCCAAGAAAAGATAAATCCGTATTTAACCAAATGATAAATACGGCTGACAGAAAACTGGAAACTGGCAACTTCCAAAAGTGATCCTGAAACGAATTTCAGGATAACCCCGTAACTGTATAAAAATACCCGCATTTGTATTACGACCGAATACAAATGCAACTGAGACAAAGATATTATATCCGCTCAATATAATACTCGGATCCGGCTTAAACCAAAGCCGACCAGTATCATCTGCCCGAAATCTGACACGTACGTAAACACACGTGCATTTTCCGAACCCTGCCATAAAATCATACGGCCTCTACAACGTTTCGCCCGAACTTGGGAAACTGTCTGTGGGGGAATATAATGACTCGTCAGTACCCTGGCAGTGGGTTTAACCGCAAACCGTCAGCGGCACTAGCTATGCGTAACGGCTGCCCATGGACTGATCTCAAGGGAGGCCGATGAGCGAACTCATCCGGAAACCCTACTGAGCCTAACAGTGACAATGTATATACAGTCCGGTCCGTTCGTCTATGAGTATCGCATATCTGCCTAGGGGGCTAGTAACGTCAGACCCCCAATAGCAGTATAAGTCGTGTCGGAGTGTAGTCCAATAACACCCTGAGATACTACTGGAGTACCTACCAGTAAATCTCCTGCCACGGCCGTAGGCTTTGTGTAATGGCTCTCCTAGACACAGCACGATCTCGCCCCCAATACCGGGAGAGACTAATCCCCTGCCGATCCGCTCATGTGCCTCCATATGGCTCGGGACTGTACCCAAAAGCTACCTGTTTGCACAACTCCTTTGAGCCGTGGTAGGGTAGAAATCAAAGCACAGTGGGAACTCACACGAGACAAATGACGACCTCAGGTCGATGAACTAACCTGTACACATGTCACCAGGGAACTGCTCTCTGACGATATGTATAATACCAACTAGCAGATTCCCGACGAGTCCTGTCCGGTGTACTCATAACCCAATGAGCACCTGTATACATCTTAGGTGATTCAACTAACACCAGTGGCTTGTGAGACCGGCCACCCCCCTCGTCGGGGTCTCGACTGTATACACTAGTCTACTCCGGAGTATCAATGCCCTGTCTCGAAACTCCCACGACTAGGGACCACAATTAAGGATATGCATATAAACTACCCAACTCTCACGTATATGATCGCCCTCATACTATTGGTAGTAAAGCAAGATCCTAAGGGCTCTATCAAAGTGTAACATGTAATCAGTCACCTGAACATGTACACGACTGATAAAGGCAAACCAGATAGCATACTATCATCTCGAGTAAGACTGTCCTACCGGTATAGGTCCTCCGCAATCATTGCAATCACGTACCTGCGATCCAATAATTGACTCTGAGGGCACTATCTCCAACAACCAGGTATTGACCAAAAGGGACGTCGATGAGCGAACTCATCCTGACACCCTACCGAGCCTGTCAGTGACAATATCCGTACAGTCCGGTCCGTTCGTCTATGAGCATCGCATGGTGGGCCTAGGGGGTTGGTAAAAGTCAGACCCCCAAAAGCGGTACAAGTCGTGTCGGAGTGTAGCCTAGAACACCCTGAGATATTACTGGAATACCTACCAGTAAATCTTCTGCCTTAGCCAAGGACTTCGTGTAAGGGCTCTCCTAGACACAGCGCGACCTCACCCCCAATACCGGGAGAGACGAACCCCTGAAGATCCGCTCACTGTCTCCATGTGGCTCGGGACTGTACCCAACTAAAACCTGTTTGCACGTCTCCTTTGAGCGTGGTAGGGTAGTAATCAAAGTACAGTAGGAACTCACACGAGACAAATGACGATCTCAGGTCGATGAACTAACCTGTACACATGTCACCAGGGAACTGCTATCTGACGTCTGGTATAAGACCAACTAGCATGTTTCCGGCGAGTCCTGTCCGGTGTACTCATAACCCAATGAGCACCTGTATACATCTTAGGTGAACCAACTGACACCAGTGGCTTGTGAGACCGGCCACCGCCCCTCGTCGGGGTCTCGACTGTATACACTAGTCTACTCTTGAGTATCGATGCCCTGTCTCGAAAACTCCCACGACTAGGGACCTTTTAAGGATGTGCTTATAGACCCCAGCTCCCACGTATATGATCGTCATCATACTGCTGGCCGTCAAGCAAGAATCCTATGGGCTCTATCAACGTGCAATAGTGACCTGTAAGGTCACCTGAAATAGTACACGATGATAAAGATAAACCAGATAGCATACTATCATCTTGAGTAAGACTGTCCTACCGGCATAGGTCCTCTCTCAATCATTGCAATCACGTGCCTGTGATCCAACAATTGACTCTGAGGGCACTATCTCCAAAACGGGCTATGCCAAAGAACCTTCACAGATGGCAAGACCTTTGATGGAAGTTTCTTTACCTGCCGATCCAATATAACTACCGGCTGCTCGGTGAACGAAAGATCGCGCTCAAACTGAACGGTCTGGTGCTGAATCATGTGAGAAGGATCATGAAGGTATCTACGAAGCATCGACACATGGAACACAGGGTGAACATCTGGAAAACTGGGCGGGAGCGCCAAACGATAACCAACAGTACCAACTCGCTCAAGGATCTCGAAATGACCTACAAATCTGGGACTGAGCTTCCCCTTTTTCCCAAATCTCATAACGTCCTTCATCGGTGAAATCCGCAGGAATACATGATCCCCCACTGCGAACTCAAGTCTGCGACGACGACGGTCGGCATAAGACTTCTGTCTGCACTGGGTTGCTCTCATCCTGTCTTGAATCAGCTGGATCTTCTCCGTAGTATCCTGAACTAGCTGGGGTCCCAAAACCCTACTCTCACAGAGTTCGGTCCAACAGACTGGCGATCGACACTTCCTACCATACAAAGTCTCAAAAGATGCCATCTGAATAGTCTCCTGAAAACTGTTGTTGTAGGAGAACTCAATCAACGGCAAGTGACGATCCCAACTGCCACCAAGATCAAGCACGCACGCTCGAAGCATATCCTCTAGAGTCTATATCGTCCGCTCTGACTGACCACCGGTCTGCGGATGAAAAGCGGTGCTAAAACTCAACCGAGTACCTGAAGCTTCCTGAAGCTTCTGCCAAAGACGGCTAGTAAACTGGGTGCCCCTGTCGGATACAATGCAAGTGGGGACGCCGTGCAAACGTACAATCTCATCTATATACAACTGAGCATACTGAGCATAACCGAAAGTGGTCTTCACTGGAAGGAAGTGAGCCGCTTTCGTCAACCTATCAACAATCACCCAAATGGAGTTATACCCTCGACCGGTCCTGGGTAGACCTACAACAAAGTCCATGAAAATCTGCTCCCATTTCCACTCAGAAATGGGTAAAGGCTGCAACTCTCCAGCCGGTCTCTGATACTCAGCCTTGACTTGCAGGAACCTCGAAACGAAGTCCGAAACATCACGCTTCATCCCTTCCTACAAGTAAATGTCTCTCAAGTCACGGTACATTTTGGTGGAACCTGGATGAACGCTAAAAGCTGACTGATGTGCCTGCTCTAGGATCTCGCGTCTCAACCCTTTAATATCTGGTACACATAAGCGAGTCCCGTGACGTAGCATACCCTGGTCATCAATCAAGAACTCCGAATCTGTACCCTTCCGAACAAGCTCAAGAATCTCAGACAAACGGGCATCACTAGGCTGTGCCTCACGGATACGATCAAGTAATAGTGGACGGGCGCGGAGATGAGCAAGCTGTCCCCCAGTGGAAGTGAACTCAAACTGAACTCTACCATCGCACAAGATCTGCTAATCTGCAGAAGATTGCCTCTGAACTGCGCTCAACTGGGACAAGCTACCCCTGGGCCTACGACTCAAAGCATCAGCTACCAAATTCGTCTTGCCCGAGTGATAAAGGATCTCACAATCATAATCCTTCACAAGCTCCATCCACCGGAGCTGTCTTAGATTCGGATCCTGCTGCTAGAAGATGTACTTCAAGCTCTTGTGGTCCGTGAAAATCTGACACGACTCCCCGTACAAGTCTTGTCTATAAATCTTCAACGCAAAGACCACCGCGGCCATTTCAAGATCATGAGTGGGGTAATTCTGCTCGTGCTTTTTCAGCTGCCTAGAAGCATAAGCAATCACTCTTGTAAGTCTACGGTAGCGCCCCGGCCGTCAATCCGAGGCCAAAATGCGGAAACAAAAACTTTTCATAAACTTGAAACTGGCGCTATCGTATACTTTCACCCGGATCGAACCATTAAAACAAACTAGCTAACTAGAGTAGGTTAGAAAGGCTATATCGATCGATCCGTATCCCTCGGTCTTTGGCCACCATCCCAAGCTCCTCGCAGCATCTCCGAGCTCCGGTCTCCTCGTCGTAAGGGCACCACATCATTGAGTCTTTTTACGGGCTCCCGCTTCATCTGAAGCAACTCGGACACGAAGTTTGCTAGCCGACGTGTCCAAGGTGAAGTAGAGAATGTGTGTGATCACTTTGTCTCAAGCATCCATTGATTCTCAACGCATGAGAGTGTATGGATGGAGGTTTAAGTGGATGCCACTAATGGAGATAGTGGGCTCAAGAAGAAAGAGGAAGAAGAAGAAGAAGAGCCTTTCTTTTTCTTATGTGTTAGAATGATAAAAATGAGAGCAAGAATAAACACAAGAGCAAACCTCAAGCCATATGGCTGCCCTCTCTCTCTCTCCTCATATCATTTCAACACATAAATCAATCCAAATTGTGACATATGCACAAATAAAGAGCCATGAGTCATCACTTGTGCATGTGTCACAATTAATGCTCACAATATTTCCATTTGTAAACATTAATCTAAATGTTAACCACAATAGAAAGAGAATGGCATCTACCAAAGTAAACTCGTGACGGATCACAAGGATACCCCTCACCTGTATATACATACCTGCATTCATATTCCGACTGAATGCAAATGCGATGAGACGAAAGTAATCCAACAAATGTAATACTGGGATCCGGCTTAAACCAAAGCCCATTAGTATGATCCATCCGATCATGATCCGTACACGACAGCACGTATATGATCGAACCCTGCCATAATACCATACGGCCTCTATAACGTTTCGCCCGAAACTTGAGAAACTGTTTGTGGGGGACTCTAAAGACTCGTCAACACTTTGGCTGTGGATTTAACCACTAGCACGTCAGTAGTTTTAGCTGTACGTAACGGGCTACCAGGTATTGACCAAAAGGGAGGTCGATGAGCGAACTCATCCTGACACCCTACCGAGCTTGTCAGTGACAATATCCGTACAGTCCGGTCCGTTCATCTATGAGTATCGCATGTCAGTCCTAGGGGGTTGGTAAAAGTCAGACCCCCAAATGCGGTACAAGTCGTGTCGAAGTGTAGCCCAGAACACCCTGAGATGCTACTGGAATACCTACCAGTAAATCTCCTGCTTTGGCCAAGGACTTCGTGTAATGGCTCTCCTAGACACAGCGCTATCTCACCCCCAATACCGGGAGAGATGAAACCCCTGCCGATCCGCTCACAGCCTCCATATGGCTCGGACTGTACCCAACTAAAACCTGTTTGCATGACTCCTTTGAGCCGTGGTAGGGTAGTAATCAAAGCACAGTGGGAACTCACATAAGACAAATGACGATCTCAGGTTGATGAACTAACCTGTACACATGTCACCAGGGAACTGCTATCTGACGTCAGGTATAATACCAACTAGCGTGCTCCCGGCGAGTCCTGTCCGGTGTACTCATAACCTAATGAGCACCTGTATACATCTTAGGTGAACCAACTGACACCAATGGCTTATGAGACCGGCCACCACCCCTTGTCGGGGTCTCGACTGTATACACTAGTCTACTAATGGAGTGTCGATGCCCATTCTCGAAACTCCCACGACTAGGGACCATCTTAAGGATGCGCTTGTAGACTACCCAACTCTCACTTATATGATCGCCATCATACTGCTGGTAGTCAAACAAGAATCCTAAGGGTTCTATCAATGTGTAATAGTGATCTGTAAGGTCACCTACAGCTGTACACGATGATAAAGATAAACCAGATAGCATACTATCATCTCGAGTAAGACTGTCCTACCGGCATAGGTCCTCCCTCAATCATTGCAATCATGTGCCTGCGATCCAATAATTGACTTTGAGGGCACTATATCCAACAATCTCCCACTTGCACTCAATGCTAATTATTGCAATATCGCATACACACAGCCCGTGTGATACCGAACACCCAACTCTTCTACTGATCAGTTTCACAAAGCCCGTTTGTGAAACTAATGTGTTCGAGGAATAGCCTCGGTGAGTGGATCCGCCCTGATGTTTCTTTCTATGTCTCTCTTTATCTCAAGTTCGCGGAGAAAGCCATCTCCCGAAATGAGCAATACCAGTCTTAGAATATATCCGGATATCTGATGGGACCTAGTTCACAAATGAACTCCAAATCCAAACTTCTTAGACTGTATCGTCAACTGAACCTAATCAATATCCTGCGCCACACCTTCCTCAGTATCCGCTTGGACCACCTGTCCAAAATACTTCCCCTCGTCAGAGGGAAAACTATAACTCTGACAGACACTCTGTCACTCAGGTCACCTTGGAAGCCTGGAATGATAACTGTCTCCCGAAGGAGGCTGCCGTTATCAGATCCCTAGAACATCCACTTATGTTCTAAAACTGCTTCCGAACGTTTCTCCAGGATTGGATTAATATCAACTTATTGCATTTCGTACAAAAACAACATCTGGTGTAGTACTTGACATCTTATGATTGACTCAATTGCCTAAGCAAGTGATCTGCCAATCATGCACATCCCTCTCCCCTTTAGTCTGTAAGACACCTTTAGAGAGGGTGACTCCATCACCTGCAGGTACACCACCATGCCAGGAGTCATCCATTCTAAAGCACCTTTAGAATGCTGTCTAAGTACCCATATTGGGAAACTATCCAAATCTAGATCTAAAACCATAGATCTAGTAACCAGAATGTCTGATATTATATCTATATCCTATGTAGAGAAACCACTATGTGACAACCAAAGTATAACTGATCGTAGTATAGGAATTTCACTTCCCACTCTGTGTATGTCATCCAAATACCAGGACATCATACCCTACTACCTTCTTAACAGATCCATCCCTTATTCTGGTGAAGTCAAACTCATGACTGTCACATAAAAAATAGATGATCTTTCTCCGCTATATCTGCTTTAGTCCATAAATAGACATAAACTACTTGTTCACTATGCTTTCGCTGCTCCCACTGACTACGACAACCCTCTGGCAGAGTCATATACACGTGCACTTCTGAAGCCAGTTCAGAACGACGCTATACTCATCCTCCTGCCGGGTCTCATAGCCCGGGACAACAGTAGTGTCAAGTCTGGGTAAACAAGAACCTCCCTGTCACCGTCTTTGAGCATACCGAAGTACCTCTCGAGTGCCTGAGGTTACCCACCTTATCTACGGAGTGGCCAATGGAATGTCAAACCAGATTGAATCTTTAGGTTCTTATCAAATTTTCAGTTAATCGTTTACAGTTCTGGAATCACTTCCAGTTCTACCATACTCCCACTACTGTTTCTGAAAAAATCCATTTTTATTAAAAATGTGGCGAGTCAAGAACAATATCACTATTGATCTTCCAGATGGTAGAAAGTCAACCCTCGTCATAGCCCGGGTCAACCCACAAACAACCATTACAGAAACGTGCCTTGAGTTATCCAGAGTCTGGTTTTAAGCATAAGCCGGACAACTCTCCGTACCTTAACATCGTTAAGATATGAACTATTCTATATCCAATATAGAAACAGAAGCACTGATTTAATTGGAACCAGATTAAAATCATGCAGCTGTCTCCATTGCATGTCAACTAAATGGAGAGAGGCCGATCAGCATTACTCAACTTAGGAGTACATCCAGATATGAGTAACTTGAAAGAGAAGCAAGTTCTCCTAATCATTACTATTAACTGAATACCATACACAAGTATCTACATCTTCGATCACCTTGAAGAATCCTGATACTTGCAATACCCAGTTCTCTACTTTATTCATATACCTATAACTTCTCAAAACTTAGACCTTGTATTTGTACGAAATACTTGTCTAAAAACTAGAGAAGTCATAAGCAAACAGAATATAGTACGAGGACCAACCCATTATCCAGATTCATGACTGTAACCGTACATTTCTTTGCCATCACTTGTTAGGCTAAATGGTTTTCTTCCTTCCTTACCGTTCGGCACCAGCTTATGGTTTGGAAGAAGACTATCCAATAAGCGTAATAGGTGTACTGTCCTTATCCTAGGAGTACTCGCAATCTGAGAGAAGGTAATGATAAAGGACAACTGAATAAACCTTATTCCTATTTCTCCTGAACCAGAATCCATCACCAAACTGGAACAAGTTCCTTCGAGTTCGTATATGACCATACGATGGAGTATCCAAATAACTGTGGATCTTCGTAGTGATACGGGGTGTTCTGGAAAAATACAAAGGTGAAGTAGGAGTGGCGATGAAATACTTGGTTTGGTCGTGAATGATAGCAGTCGCAATTTACTTTGCCCTCTTTTTGATCCCTTTATTTGTCTTTACTTAATACCTTCTGTACACCTTTTTAGGCTAAATGGTTTTCTTCATTCCCTACTGTTCGGCACCTGCCTATGGTTTGGGTGAAGACTATCCAATTAGCGTTATAGGTGTACCGTCCTAATCCAAGGAGCACTCGCAACCTGAGAGAAGGTAAAAAGAAAAGACAACTGAATAGTCCTATTCATTTTCTCCAGAACCGGAAACCATCCTCGAATCTGGAACAAGTTCCTTCGAGTTCGTCTATAACCATACGATGGTTTTATCCAATGGAAGTGGATGTCCGTAGTAATACGGGGTGTTCTGCAGAAAAGGGTAAAAGTAGGAGTGGCAATGAGGTATGCAACTCTGACAATCCAAAAGCCAGTGTTTTAAGAAGGTTCGATCAACTTGGTCACTGAGTCATAGTCTAGGGTCGGGCCATGGTCGCTGCCAAGAGAGAGAGAAAAGAAACACTCTGCGTGCACTCTAACCTAGATCAGAATGGTTATTAATTTATCTAATCAGGAAACCTCCCACTGTAACCTCAAATTCTCCTCCAAACCTGAAAGAAGAATTAGTCGGGATCACCTGAGGAGTAAACCAATTCATCAGTGGGAATCGGGATCCAACTATCATCGCATGATAACGTGATGGAATCCACTCACGTTATCACACTCCAGAAGGTATGCGCATGCCTGGCAAGTTTCAGTTTCTTTAGAAACTCTCGATATGATTTTTACCCCATGCTCTTATGACCTTGACTTTGGCCAATAAATCATAAGTCACATGTCAAGTTCTACCCGTCATTTTCCATGTTAATTTGAACCCACCCGTACCTACCCTTGACTTTGGCCAACAAAACAGTACGACTGTCCCAAATCAACGCATCTATCTATGCAACAGAAAGGTAACAAATAGCTACCATACACTATGCCTTGACTTTGGCCAACAAACATAGCATGAATACTAAGTGCTACCCGTCTGAAATGACGGAGGGCTACGAATGGTTTTTGGCGAAAAACCTTTAACATAATGAACTTGATATCGTTGAAGGAACCGGATAGGTTTTTATAAAATTATAGTGTCGAAAACCTTTGATAAAGAGGTCACTCCCGGTGAAGGGATCTCGGCTCTTTCCCCGTAGAATAAGGTGCAGAATATTCCAACTGAATACCGCGATGCAAAGCAAAAATTAATCGACTATAGTGAAGTTATTATCCTGAAGCAAACTTTTGCCTAAAGGGTCACTCCCGGTGAAGGGATCTCGGCCCTTGCCTCGTCGACTGAGATGCTGGATATTCATAACCGAATACCACTGTGCAAAACAAAAGAAAATGTCCTTGCAATAACAGCCTTTTGAAAAACGTTCCAACAACATCAGAGTAGTTTTATTTAGCTTGCATTGATCCGAATCAATGCAGTCCTGTAACACCTTAGGATGTGTTTAGTGGCTAATTATATTTTAATATATGGTTTTTAATAAAAAGTTTACCAAATTGATTTTCAAATATTTTATCAAATTTAATGAATATTTTATTAGATTTTTCCTAGGCTTGCACACACTTGTGCATGTAAACTAGGGTTAAAATGGGGTTACACCATGATTAGCAACCATGATGAACTAACCATTTTTCCTTAAGCTAATTTTAAATTGAATTAAGTTATTGGGTTTTAATTAAGTGTGTGTTTTTATTTAAATGACAATGGAAAATGATTTGAATTAATTAGGTGTTGACTTGAGTAGGGAGAGAGAGTGGGTATGATGGCCTTGCCATGCTTGCATTAAATAAAGAGAGAGAGGAGGGGGTTTGACTAGTGTGCTATCATTTCTTTGCCTCTCATTTTTCTTCTCACTTCTCTCATTCTCTCACTCACTCACACACACACACACACACACACAAACCAGCAGAAGAAGCAGCAGCAGCAAGGGCATCAGCAGCAGCACCAGAGGCAACAGCAGCAGCACAAGCAGCAACAACAGCAAGCATCAGCAGCAGCAGCACCCCAGCAACAGCAGCAGCAGCACTTCTTCTTCTCCTCCTCCTTTTCCTGCATCGTAGGGTCGAGTGGGGTATATTTCTTAAACCTACTTCCTTGTTTGCTAAGTTTGTGTAGAATTAGCTTCGGTTAGAGATAAAATTGAGTTTTGTGCTAAATAGGGTGTTTATTGTGGACTTTTGGTTAAGTGATGTTAGTGGTGGTTAGACTAACTTAGTTAAGTGTTGTTAGAGCCACATAAACTGATATTAACCCCAGATTTCACCAAAATACCCTAGGTTTTCATTTAGTGCAAAATATAACGTTTTTAAGTGAATTTTTAGCTTTTTGTGATCTGCTATAGACCCGAGTATTTCAGAGAAAATCTGAGTTAACTGTAGCCTACATTTTAGACCCTGATCACACCACCAGAGCACTTACCCCAGACACCCAACCCAGGCCGCCGGTTTATTCTTTCTGGCCGCAAATTGCTGCCAGATGAGGGAGCTAGGTGTTAGGGTTTTGGCTATAGGAGTCTGCTATATTTTTAGGGCCAGTGGTATGTGCAATTTTGTATGTTTTCATCTGTGTCAAAATCTGGGACGACATATCGTTTTTCTAGTACGTTTGGTTTGCGCGATATACGCGATACGTGAGTGGGTTCTGTGATCCAGCGTATCGCGACGTGTCGGGATAGTTTTAGACGCGTATACACACGTTTCAGCGTATCGTACACACGCGTATTTAGTTCGCGACGCGAGTTTCTCGTTTGATTTCGATATCGCGTTTTGTAGAATTTTGCTTATATATATGGATTCCTTGTGTAATTCCAGGTTCGCAGGCGGGTACGTCGGACGCTGCAAAGAAGGGGAAGCAGGTGGTTGGCTACACTTAGCACGTGACCAGGTGAGAAGATTTAACATCTACGGGGAAATCGCCCGTATGGCGTTAAGCGTCAGGGCGTAATAGGATATTTTAGTTGTATGTGTTCATATAGATATACTATAGTAGCATAACTTCTTGTTGCATATAGAACTGGTAGTATAGAACTCTGCACTGTCACTAACGGTTCAAGCTGCACGAGCACTATTGGTATGTTACACTCACACCGTTAGTGATTGCCATTACACTCACATTATAGGATTGCTACGAATTATATATCGTCTTGATTTCCACTTCATCGATGATTGTCATTGTAAGTCTACGGTAGCGCCCCGGCCATCTGTCCGAGGCCAAAATGCGGAAACGAAACTTTTTCTTTAATTTTAAACCGGCGGTACCGCATACTAAAAACCCAGATCGGACCATTAACCTACTACTAGCTAACTAGAGAAAGGGTAGAGAGCTATACCGAGCGATCCGTGTCCTTCGGTCTTCGACCACCATCCCGATCTCCCCGCGGCAACTCCGATCTTCATCTCCTCGTCGGAAAGGGCACCACATCGAGAAGTCTTTTTACGGGCTCCCGCTTCATCCGAAGCAACTCGGGCACGAAGTGTGCTAACCGACGTGTCCAAGGTGTTGTAGAGAATGTTTGTGATCACTTTTTCTCTTGCATCCATGGCTTTGGATGGAGGTTGAAGGTGTTGCCATTAATGGAGTTATGAGCTAGAGGAAGAAGAAGAAGAAGAGAAGGCTTTCTATTCTTTTTCTTTTCTTGAGTTGTATGATAATGAGAGTGAGAGAGAGTAAGAATAAAACAAGACCAAAAATAACAACCATGGCAGCCCCTCTCTCTCTCTTCCTCTCATATCATCACAAATCAATCCATTAATGTGACATATTTTCTAAAAAAGAGACCATGACTCATAGTATATGTCTATGTCGCATTAATGCACCTAATGATGATTTCTAGCTCACTAATTCCATTATCCAAATATTAATCCAAATGTTTGGTCCAACAAAAAGATCCGGCAATATCTAAAGTAAACTCGTGACGGATCACAAGGATACCCTTCACCTGTATATACATACCTGCATCCGCATTCCGACTGAATGCGAATGCGATGAGACTAAAGTAATCCAACAAATCTAATACTAGGATCCGGCTTAAACCAAAGCCCACTAATATGATCCGTCCGATTATGATCCGTGCAATACCGCACGTATAAGATCGAATCCTGTCATATATCATACGGCCTCTACAACGTTTCGCCCGAAAATTGAGAAACTGTCTGTGGGGGACTCTAAAGACTCGTCAATAGTTTGGCTGTGGATTTAAACACTAGCACGTCAGAGGTATTAGGCGTACGTAACGGGCTACCAAGTATTGACCAAAAGGGAGGTCAATGAGCGAACTCATCCTGACACCCTACTAAGCTTGTCAGTGACAATATCTATACAGTCCGGTCCGTTCGTCTATAAGCATCGCATGGTGGGCCTAGGTGGTTGGTAAAAGTCAGATCCCCAAAAGCGGTACAAGTCGTGTCGGAGTGTAGCCCAGAACACCCTGAGATACTACTGGAATACCTACCAGTAAATCTCCTGCCTTGGCCAAGGACTTCGTGTAATAGCTCTCCTAGACACAACGTGACCTCACCCCCAATACCGGGAGAGACGAACCCCTGCCGATCCGCTCACTGCCTCCATGTGGCTCGGGACTGTACCCAACTAAAACCTGTTTGCACGACTCCTTTGAGCCGTAGTAGGGTAGTAATCAAAGTACAGTGGGAACTCACACGAGACAAATGACGATCTCAGGTCGATGAACTAACCTGTACACATGTCACCAGGGAACTGCTATCTGACGTCAAATATAATACCAACTAGCATGTTCTCGGCGAGTCCTGTCCGGTGTACTCATAACCCAATGAGCACCTGTATACATCTTAAGTGAACCAACTGACACCAATGGCTTATGAGACCGGCCACCGCCCCTCGTCGGGGTCTCGAGTGTATACACTAGTCTACTCCGGAGTATCGATGCCCTGTCTCGAAACTCCCACGACTAGGGACCTTTTAAGGATGTGCTTATAGACCTCAGCTCCTATGTATATGATCGCCATCATACTGCTGGTCGTCAAGCAAGAATCTTAAGGGCTCTATCAACGTTCAATAGCGACCTGTAAGGTCACCTGAAGCAGTACACGATGATAAAGATAAACCAGATAGCATACTATCATCTTAAGTAAGACTGTCCTACCGGTATAGGTCCTCCCTCAATCATTGCAATCACGTGCCTGCGATCCAATAATTGACTCTGAGGGCACTATATCCAACAATCTTCCACTTGCACTCAAGGCTAATTATTGCGATGTCGCATACTCACAGCCCGTATGATACCGAACACCCAACTCCTCTACTAATCAGTCTCACAAAGCTTGTTTGCGAAACTATTACGTTCGAGGAATAGCCTCAGTGAGTGGATCCGCCCTGATGTTTGTTTCTATGTCTCTCTTTATCTCAAGTTCGCGGAGAAAGCCATCTCCTGAAATGAGCAATACCTATCTTAGAATATGTCTGGATATCTGATGGGACCTAGCTCATAAATGAACTCCAAATCCAAACTTCTTAGACTGTATCGTCAACTGAAATTAATCAGTATCCTGCGTCATGCCTCCCTCGGTATCCTCTTGGACCACCTGTCCAAAATACTGCTCCTCGTCAGAGGGAAAACTATAACTCTGATAGCCACTCTGTCATCCAGGTCATCTTGGAAGCCTGGAATGATAACTGTCTCCCGAAGGAGAATGCCGTTATCATATCCCTAGAACATCCACTTATGTTCTAAAACTGCTTCCTAATGTTTCTCCAGGATTGGATTAATATCAACTTACTGCATCTCGTGCAAAAACAACGTCTGGTGTGGTACTTGACATCTCATGATTGACTCAATTGCCTAAGCAAGTGATCTGCCAATCATGCACGTTCCTCTCCCCTTTAGTCTGTAAGACACCTTTAGAGAGAGTGACTCCATCACCTGCAGGTACACTACCGTGCCAGGAGTCGTCCATTCTAAAACACCTTTAGAATGCTGTCTAAGTACCCAGATTGGGAAACTACCCAAATCTAGATCTAAAACTATAGATCTAGTAACCAGAATGTCTGATATTATATCTATATCCTATGTGGAGAATCCACTGTGTGACGACCAAAGTATAACCGATCGTAGTATAGGAACTTCACTTCCTACTCTGTGTATGTCACCCAAATACCAGGACATCACACCCTACTACCTTCTTAACAGATCTATCCCCTATTCTGATGAAGTCAAACCTATGACTGTCACATCAGAAATAGATGATCTATCTCCGCTATATCTTCTTTAGTCTATAAATAGACATAAGCCACTTGTCCATTATGCTTCCGCTGCTCCCACTGACTACGACAACCCTCTGGCAGAGTCATATACACGTACGCTTCTAAAACCAGTTCAGAATGACGCTATACTCATCCTCCTGCCGGGTCTCATAGTCTGGAACAACAGCAATGGCAAGTCTGGGTAAACAAGAACCTCCCTGTCACCGTCCTTGAGGCTACCGGAGTACCTCTCGGGTGCCTGAGGTTACCCACCAAATCTGCGGAGTGGCCAATGGAATGTCAAACCAGATTGAATCTTTAGGTTCTTATCAAATTTTCAGTAATCGTTTGCGGTTCTGGAATCACTTCTAGTTCTACCATACTCCCACTACTGTTTTCTGAAAAAATCTATTTCTTTTAAAACTGTGGCGAGTTAAGAACAATATCACTATTGATCTTCCAGATGGTAGAAAGTCAACCCTCGTCATAGCCCAGGTCAACCCACAAACAGCCATTACAGAAACGTGCCTTGAGTTATCCAGAGTCTGGTTTTAAGCATAAGCTGGACAACTCTCCGTACCTTAACATCGTTAAGATATGAACCGTTCTATATCCACTATAGAAACAGAGGCACTAATTTAATTGGAACCAGATTCAAATCATGCAGCTGTCTTCAGTGCATGTCAACTAAATGGAGAGAGGCCGATCAGCATTACTCAACTTAGGAGTGCTTCCAGATATGAGTAACCTGAAAGAGAAACAAGTTTCTCAAAACCTTTACTATCAACTGAATACCGAACACAAGTATCTACATCTTCGACCACCTTGAAGAATCCCGATACTTGCAACACCTGGTTCTCTACTTTACTCTTATACCTACAACTTCTCAAAACTTGGACCTTGTATCTCTAGGAAACACATGTCTAAGAACTAGAGAAGTCACAAGTAAACATAATATAGTACGAGGACCAACCCCTCTGTCCTAATGGACACTGGACAACATACAATACTCTGTATAAGTCCCTTGTGTCCAATAACTCATTCGCTGTGTGTCGTAAATTGAAAACTGCACTTATGGTTAAGAAGAATTACACCGCTGTTTAATGCTCCTTACCTAACCATCAACTGATATAGGTAAATGTCATCGAAATAATTTCAAAAGTTATATCTCACTCTATAAAAAAATAGACGTACAGATATATCAATTTGAAATTGGTGCATTACAATGGATATTCAAAACCAAATATTTGCCGTCCGGCAAACAGCCCAGGTGATTTCCTCAAATGTCACCAATTACAACGAATCTCGATATAATGAGGATGATCACCCAATTCCCAATAAGTTACTCCCACTCATCATCTGTAAAACCATACAAATGTGAGAATCATACCTGGTAAATACATACCCTGGAGCAAATGTCTAATTGGGAAATCAGTTTTCTTTTAACAGTACACAGGGAAACTGAAACATGTAAATGTTTCGAAGGGGTATCGGGGTATTCCTAGTAATGCCTCTTCCATTATCCAGATTCACAACTGTAACCGTATATTTCTTTGCCATCTCTCCAAATCCCTTCATATGTCTCTAGTCATTACCTTCTGTACATCCTTTTAGGCTAAATGGTTTTCTTCCTTCCTTACCGTTCGGCACCAGCCTATGGTTTGGAAGAAGACTATCCAATAAGCATAATGGGTGTACTGTCCTAATCGTAGGAGCACTCGCAACCCGAGAGAAGGTAAAGATAAAAGACAACGGAATAAACCTTATTCCTATTTCTCCTGAACTAGAATGCATCCCCGAACTGGAACAAGTTCCTTTCGAGTTCGTATATAACTATACGATGGAGTATCCAAATAACTGTGGATCTTCGTAGTGATACGGAGTGTTCTGGAGAAATACAAAGGTGAAGTAGGAGTGGTAATGAAATACTTGGTTTGGTCGTGAATAGTAGTCGTAATTTACTTTGCCCTCCTTCTAATCCCTTTATTTTATCTTTAATTAATACCTTCTGTACACCACACTTAGGCTAATTGGCTTTCTTCATTCCCTACAGTTCGGCACCAGCCTAAGGTTTGGAAGAAGACTATCCAATAGGCGTAACGGGTGTACTATCCCCTAATCCAAGGAGCACTCGCAACCTGAGAGAAGGTAAAAGGAAAAGACAACTGAATAGTCCTATTCGTTTTCTCCAGAATCAGAAACCATCCTCGAATCTGGAACAAGTTCCTTCGAGTTCATATATAACCATACGATAGTTTTATCCAATGGAAGTGGATGTTCGTAGTAATACGGGGTGTTCTGGAGGAAAGGGTAAAAGTAGGAGTGGCAATGAGGTATGCAACTCTGACAATCCAAAAGCCAGTGTATAAGAAGGTTCGGTTAATCTTGGTCACTGAGTCATAGTCAAGGGTCGGGCCATGGTCGCTACCAAAGAGAGAGAGAAAAGAAACACTAAGCGTGCACTCTAACCTAGATCAGAATGGTTATCACTTTATCTAATCAGGAAACTTCCCACTGTAACCTCAAATTCTCCTCCAAACTTGAAAGAAGAATTAGTCGGGATCACCCGAGGAGTAAACCAACTCATCAGTGGGAATCGGGATCCAACTATCATCGCATGATAACGTGATGGAATCCACTCACGTTATCACACTCTAGAAGGTATGCGTATATCTGGCAAGTTTCAGTTTCTTTAGAAACTCCCGATGTGATTTTTACCCCATGCTCTAATGACCTTGACGAACGTCAACAAATCATAAGTCACATGTCAAATTCTACCCGTCATTGTCCAGGTTAATTTGAACCCACCCGTACAAGCCCTTGACGAAGGTCAACAAGGCTATACGACTGTCCCAAACCAACGCATCTATCTATGCAGCAGAAAGATAACAAGAAGCTACCATTCACTATGCCTTGACGAAGGTCAACAAACATAGCATGAATACTACGTGCTACCCGTTTGAAATGATGGAAGGCTACGGATGGTTTTTGGCGAAAAACCTTTAACGTAATGAACTTGATATCGTTGAAGGAACCGGATAGCTTTTTAATAAAAATATAGTGACGAAAATCTTTGCTAAAGAGGTCATTCCCGGTGAAGGGATCTCGGCTCTTTCCCCGTAGAATGAGGTGCAGGATATTCCAACTGAATACCATGATGCAAAGCAAAAGGCAATCGGCTATAGTGAAGTTATTATCCTGACGCAAACTTCTGTCAAAGGGGTCACTCCCGGTGAAGGGATCTCGGCCCTTGCCTCGTCGACTGAGGTGCTGGATATTCATAACCGAATACCACTGTGCAAAACAAAAGAGAACGTCCTTGCAATAACAGCTTTTTGAAAAATGTTCCAACAACATAAGAATAGGTTTGTTTAGCTTGCATTGATCCGAATCAACGCAATCCCATCAATTGATCACACCAATAAAGAACGAAAATAATGATGTACGTATATGCCATCCGCATTCGCCACTGGGTCCCGTCATCACCCGTTAGGTTACTTAACTAACGACAGAGCGGGGACTGGACTAGCGCGGATGCAAAACATATACAACATCTACTAGTATATATATATCAATATATAATAATCGCTCAAGGCGTGATAAAATGCAATATCACAGAAATGTAATAAGCATCACAGAACAATACAGATATTTGGGATCCCCGGGTTTCATAGAGCCGCTACTGAAACCCGACGTTGCCCTGGTCATGTGGATAGCCTGTGTAATGAAATCCTAGACCCCTACGGGCACGGCAAGTTACCCGCCAAAAGCTGAAGCGAGGCAACCCCCTTCAACAACGTGAATGGACCACCCGGCACTTCACGGAATCCGGTAACTTGAGCACCCCTCCTTGGGTCAACCTATACCCCCTACGAGTGCGGCGAATAGCCCGCCAATTCTAGAGTAAAGCCCCCTCCGTCTCAAAGACATGAGATGCGGGCCCGTTGCCCTCTAGAACCCGGCGTTCCGTGTACCCCACCGCGGGGTAATCCTAGTACAGAAAGTAAAAATATACAACGGGTAATCCTAGTACAAACAGGCAGTGACGGCAATCCACATGTCGGACGCTCGCCCCGCAATATCAAATGTACAAATATAACCAAACTATACTACCATTGCATCCAGGCTATCCACCACGACAAATCCGCAACATCACAGCACAACACAGAACATCAACGTGAATGTCACGTTCGCAAATCCGTCTAAAAGGGCTATAGCAGTTAGACAGGATTTATCGATCAAGTGACATTCACGGTCGCAGATATAATGTAAATACTGTGAACTAACATGTTTAAAATTTTCGATCGACTAAATTTCCCGAAGTGGGCCCCAAGCACAACTCTAGCAATCAAAATAAATCTGGGCCCAAACAGAATATTCCATAAACCCCATTTCCAACACAGAGACCTACTGAAGAAATTTGGTGCACTGTGACTACAGTACGGCGGCGGATCCGCGGCCTAAACGTGGTTACGGCCGCGGATCCGCCGCGCTACAGTGAAATCAGCCGACCAAATTTCTTCAGTTCTCTTGAAAAAGCCTGCACATATTTCTGCAATAAACCAAATAATTTTTCGAGCACAACTGAAAATCGACAGAAACTGCACTTTTGAAATCGGGTTTTCGGAATTTTTGTTTGATCGAAATTCTAAACACGTTAGAGCAAGC
Source organism: Agapanthus africanus (assembly GCA_030015575.1). Lineage (NCBI taxonomy): Eukaryota > Viridiplantae > Streptophyta > Magnoliopsida > Asparagales > Amaryllidaceae > Agapanthus > Agapanthus africanus. Next base: position 505,199,916 of record CM057337.1, read on the forward strand.
TAGAAAAGGTTAATGGCGTGGCTCTGATACCATGTAAGTCTATGGTAGCGCCCTGGCCGTCTGTCCGAGGCTAAAATGCGGAAATGAAACTTTTTCTTTAACTTTAAACCGGCGCTACCGCATACTAAAAACCCGGATCGGACCATTAACCTACTACTAGCTAACTAGAGAAAGGATAGAGAGCTATACCGAGAGATCTGTGTTCTTTGGTCTTCGGCCACCATCCCGATCTCCCCGCGGCAACTCCGGTCTTCATCTCCTCGTCGGAAAGGGCACCACCTCGAGAAGTCTTTTTACGGGCTCCCGCTTCATCCGGAGCAACTCGGGCACGAAGTGTGCTAACCGATGTGTCCAAGGTGTTGTAGAGAATGTTTGTGATCATTTTGTCTCTTGCATCCATGGCTTTGAATGGAGGTTGAAGGTGTTGCCATTAATGGAGTTATGAGCTAGAGAAAGAAGAAGAAGAAGAGAAGGCTTTCTATTCTTTTTTTATTCTTTTTCTTTTCTTGAGTTGTATGATAATGAGAGTGAGAGAGAGTAAGAATAATACAAGACCAAAAATAACAACCATGGCAGCCCCCCCCTCTCTCTTCCTCTCATATCATCACAAATCAATCCATTAATGTGACATATTTTCTAAAAAAGAGACCATGACTCATAGTATATGTCTATGTCACATTAATGCACCTAATGATGATTTCTAGCTCACTAATTCCATTATCCAAACATTAATCCAAATGTTTGGTCCAACAAAAAGATCCGGCAACATCTAAAGTAAACTCGTGACGGATCACAAGGATACCCTTCACCTGTATATACATACCTGCATCCGCATTCCGACTGAGTGCGAATGCGATGAGACTAAAGTAATCCAACAAATCTAATACTAGGATCCGGCTTAAACCAAAGCCCACTAGTATGATCCGCCCGATCATGATTCGTGCAATATCGCACGTATAAGATCGAACCCTGCCATATATCATATGGTCTCTACAACGTTTCGCCCGAAACTTGAGAAACTGTCTTTGGGGGACTCTAAAGACTCATCAATACTTTGGCTGTGGATTTAACCACTACCACATCAGAGGTATTAGGCGTACGTAACAGGCTACCAAGTATTGACCAAAAAGGAGGTCGATGAGCGAACTCATCCTGACACCCTACTCAGCCTGTCAGTGACAATATCCGTACAGTCCGGTCCGTTCGTCTATGAGCATCGCATGGCGGGTCTAGGGGGTTGGTAAAAGTCAGACCCCCAAAAGCGGTACAAGTCGTGTCGGAGTGTAGCCCAGAACACCCTGAGATACTACTGGAATACCTACCAGTAAATCTCCTGCCTTGGCCAAGGATTTCGTGTAATGGTTCTCCTAGACACAGCGCGACCTCACACCCAATACCGGGAGAGACGAACCCCTGCCGATCCGCTCACTGCCTCCATGTGGCTCGGGACTGTACCCAACTAAAACCTGTTTGCACGACTCCTTTGAGCCGTGGTAGGGTAGTAATCAAGATACTGTCGGAACTCACACGAGACAAATGACGATATCAGGTCGATGAACTAACCTGTACACATGTCACCAGGGAACTGCTATCTGACGTTAGGTATAATACCAACTAGCATGTTCCCGGCGAGTCCTGTCCGGTGTACTCATAACCCAATGAGCACCTGTATACATCATAGGTGAACCAACTGACACCAATGGCTTGTGAGACCGGCCACCGCCCCTCGTCGGGGTCTCGACTGTATACACTAGTCTACTCCGGAATATCGATGCCCTGTCTCGAAACTCCCACGACTAGGGACCTTTTAAGGATGTGCTTATAGACCTCAGCTCACACGTATATGATCGCCATCATACTGCTGGTCGTCAAGCAAGAATCCTAAGGGCTCTATCAACGTCCAATAGCGACCTGTAAGGTCACCTGAAGCAGTACACGATGATAAAGATAAACCAGATAGCATAATATCATCTTGAGTAAGACTGTCCTACCGGTATAGGTCCTCCCTCAATCATTGCAATCACGTGCCTGCGATCCAATAATTGACTCTGAGGGCACTATATCCAACAGTCATCACTTGCCTCATATTGGTATATATATTTATATTCATACCATGCACATTGTATATTCGCTTTTGTGCATACCTTCATTGATATATCACTACCTGCGCACATGCACCCTTTATATTCATCTTAGTGCATACATACCTTGATATATCTACACTTATGCACCTATACATCGTATATCCATATTAGTGCACATGTACATTGCTACACTCACATTGCGTATATATCCATTTGCACATCCATACCTATACACATACATATGTTACATACATGGAGGATATTGACATGATTTAAAACTAAGGGACCGCATGGGATATTTTCAAAACTGGATCTTTTAAAAGAGCGGTTTTTCCTTTCTTTTACTCTTAGTGTCATACGACACATTGCATGGATTTACGCATTGAGTTTGGATTTTTGTGATTTCTGGATTTGGGAACCGGGGTATTATTTTAAGAAAATACGCACTGTTTTAAAAACCCGGTTTCCCTTGATATGATATTTCAGTGCGTCCACCATGCGTTTTCTCGGTTCTGAGACGTGTGACATGTGAACCCAAATCGAGGAGCTGGATGAGGCCGATTGTGGGTACATGGTGGACCCGGTATGGTACCCCGAGGCGAGAACGGATCGCTGTGCAGTAGACGGTGAGCCTGGCAGAGGGACCACTACCTACCGGTGATTGGTTGGACCTGGCGGTTATCCGGAGGATACCGACCAGAGTCGATAGATGGATACGGGACGACACGTACTGCCGGGGCCGAGGGCCGATTCCGCATACGGAGCCCGTGGGCCGATCCCACTGACGGAGCCTGATACTTGAGGATTTGCGTGTCGATGCTGGACACGATTACTGTAACGTCTTCAAAATAATAAAATATGATTTTTGGGAAATTTTATAATTTAATATTATTTTAATGAATATTTTAATATTCTGGTATAATTAAATACAGATAAATGGGGAAAAATTATGGAAAATTCTAAAATAAGGTATTTTAAGGAATTGCCTCGTTTTCTGTGCATGCCCCCATTTCCTCTAGTTTTGACCCTGAGTATGTCTAGTTTTGACTGATTCCATCTAGGGTGAAATCTGGGTTGATTTTCCTATGTTGGTGTATAATTTGGGACTTGTTTTAGCATGGATTTTGGTATTTGGTGATTCATTCCTGTCGGGTGGCGTTTGGACGTCAACGACAAGTGGATTTTGATTGTGTTTACATGCGAGTCGATGGGTTTTTACCTATGCGGGTAGCGTGTGCTATTTTGGTTTCCGATGTGATTTTCATGTGCTTTAGCATTGTGATATACTTGTAGGTACCCCGCGTGATGTTGAGGCAAAGGAGGTGAAGATAGCGACATCGGCTTTGGCACACGAGAAGCAAGGTGAGTAGATTTATATCTACGGGGAGAAGTCGGGTGGATGGCGTATAGCACCCCCGCAGTCCGTGGTGATGTATACGAATACGTATACACACGAATATTTATTATGTGTTGTTTAGGGTTATTGATGGTAATAATGATATTTTGATGATAAGAATATATTGGTTTAGTATAGTGCGAACCCTAGAGTAGTGGTTGCACTCACACATACATTTACACACATACTTGCATTCATTCTTTCATTTATTAGAGTGCATATGATGGTGCGTATATCTACACATGGGTATGGGACTATGTGTTTATATACGGGATTTGAGGATGATACGTGGTTTGAGATGATACTTGATGTGAGGCCGTGAGATCGGCGATGTGACATAGCTTGTCTTCGAGGTGCGATATGATAGCTTTAGCGGGCCTTTGGACATGTGCTTTACCCGCATTCATATTTTTATAGATGGTATCGATTTGTACTAGACTTAGAGTAGTACCCCAGATTATGCGATCTGATGATAGTGATACCTGATATGTGATGAGGTATTGTGATATTGACCCCTACCCAGCTATTGGGCTGCCGTACGACGATCTACCGTACGAACCGATATTGATGATAGATCCGCACTCATGACTCGAGGATATCTTACGATATGTTATTGAGGCGGGATCACCGACTATCATATCTATATATTTTGACTCAGATTAGGTGGTTTCTTACCCCTCCTGTCTAGATTACTTAGTAGACATTAGACTGGACCGAGTCATACCTATTTCAAACTAACGAATCGGGGATATTTTAAAGATAGGCAGAAGGGTCATACGGATATTTTCAAATGATGTATCTTTTCTTAAAACACCGTAGCCCTTGTTTTTCCAAAAGCCCTGATTCGTCTTATTTCAAATGGCACCCCTGCATGACTTGTACAGATTGGTGTAGATTCTTTACTTTTGCGTTGATTATTCGATTCCGCATATTCATGCTATTTGCATTGCATCGCTTGTACTGTGGTTATATTTCAGTCATGCTGCTAGGACACCAGCACCATTATCGATGATGCATATGTTCCACGTACACTTGTTGCCGGCTCATACACTCATCATCGATAATTGCCATGTCACTACACTATAGTACTATTGCATTCATGATATGATTCTGGCATGGCATATTGTACACTTATACCTGTACACATATATAGATGATTCTAGCTTGATTGGGGATTTGGGAACCGCAAGATACTCTTTAAAAACAGATTCCTTTTAAAAGAGCGGTCTCCCTCGACATGTGCACATTATTATTCCATGTTGCATGACTTACTGATATGCTTGCATTACTGTTACATGCCGCATTCATCATGCTTTGACTGTACGCATTGAGATATGTTGTTTCTATGATATTTCTGGATTTGGGAACCGAGGGTATTTCAAAAGAGAATATGTCATTTCTTTAAAAACCCGGTTACCCTTGATATGATATTTCAGTGCGTCCACCATGTGTTTTCTCGGTGCTGAGAGCGACATGTGTAACCCGAATCGAGGCGTGGATGAGCCGATTGCGGGTACATGGTGGACCCGGTATGGTTCCCCTCGGCAAGATGATCGATGAGCTTTGCCGATTGAGCCTGGAGGCGGGCGAGTACCTACCGGTGATTGGTTGGACCTGACGGTTATCCGGAGGATACCGACCAGAGTCGATAGACGTTTTGGGCATACTGCCGAGGCCGAGGGCCGATACCGCAGACAGAGCCCGCGGGCCGATCCGGACTGACGGAGCCCGATATATGAGGATTTACGTGCCGATGCTGGGCACAGTTTTCATGATGTTTTCGGGTATCGATGCTGGGCACCCTGGTTCCATGATTTTGATGTGTCGCGAGGGACACGGGTGGTTATATCCTCATATTATTTCCCATGCACATGATTCATGATATTTACATGCATGGTGGTTATTGTCAGTGGGTGACGAGTGGACGAGATCCACGAGTGTGCAGATTTGATTACATTGGTTATACCTCATATTCATGACATGCGATTACCTGAGGCACTAGCACGAGCACTTGGCACTACACTCATGTATAGAGATTACATTGCCAGTTTAGCATGCTTCAGCTTTATTCATATTGAGGTTTATGTATATCTGATCGTTTTGACCTAGGATGGGTCATGCATTTGATTTCTGCTTGTAGATATCTTTCTATTCACGAGTTGGCAACTCACCCCCGTTGTGCCCCAGTCCTTGCAGGTTTTTGCCGTACAGATTCCATAGCGGCATTTCTGGCACACTGCTTCCTTATGGGTGACTTGCTTGGATAGGTGGGTTCTTTTGTATCAGAACCGCCATTGTTCATGTATCATTTATTGTATCTAGAATTTCCATCAACCAAAACTTGTAGTTTGTTTCAGACTTAGAAATCAGTGTTGTATTATTTCGACCTTAGAGTCGCGCTTGTAGTATTGCGGTTTTCTGGCTGTTTTTGAGTTTCTTTTCAGTTTTGATCCTCGCCCCTTGGCGTTGTATATTATTATTGCTTGCGTGGTTGTGACCGTCGATTGACGAAGAGCTAGCTCCCGCTTGGGGATGCCTTTTATCATTTCATATATATTATTCTTGTTGTACCCCGTTCGGGGCCAGTTTTTACAAAGGAAACTCTGCCGAAATTTTCAGGAAAGGTTACACATTTTAAAAAAATGCATATTCGGCTTAGTTATTTAAAAACGTTGATTTCCAAACATGATTTCCTTACTTTTCAAAAACAGTTTTCCTTATTTACTCTAAAATGGTTTTAGATTGCTGGGCTTTTGGCTTACTTGGATCAGATGGGGTCCTATAGACTTCATATGGTTCAAGGGCCAGTCACGTGCTCTTTCGGGTCGTGACAAAGTTGGTATCAGAGCGCTAGGTTGACCTTGGTTCGAGTCTAAGTTTGACTATGTAGAGCCTAGGGCGTTATCTATATAAGGAACTTAGGCTTGACCTTACGGAACTTAGACTTGGTCGAGGGGGTATTAGACCCGAACTTTCGTCGTGTAGGATGACCCTTGGTTGATGGAATAGGTGACTAAAGTAGAGTGACGTACCGTGGGTATGTTCCGCGGCATACTTACAACACGCCACTCCGCTTAAGAAACCTTAGGTTGTACATTTCCTTGCATTGTGTCATATTCCTTCCTATGATCTATCTTCATCGATACTGGTTATGGTTTTGCTGCCGAGATTGCACGGGCAGAGTGAGCTACGGCTCGAGTTGTCAGCATGAGCTCGTCGTGGACGAGGACTAACCAGGGCGTGATTCCCGAGGAATACGATTGCATATTGAGGCGTCGTCTTATTGTGTTTCCGCACGTTGGGCGTTTGACAGATCGCTGTTGCGAGATTTCTAGGATGTACCGGTCGGTACCAGAGGATTGAGCCACTGATAGAGGCCAGCCAGGATGTGATGACCGTTGATGTATCGCTTATTCATGATGGTTGAGGCGCTGCTTAGCGTACCGACGAATGAGCCAGTTGTTGCTGCGAGTGATGAGATATCGCCTAGATGATTGGAGCTACTGCAACATGAGCATATTCTTAGAGATGTGATAGTGAGTCGCTAGTCACCGAGGATTAATGACTAGGACATGTGGTTCGTTCGCTTACCCCGATGCGAGGTCATCAGATAGATTGATTCCAGCTAGAGGCGACTTCACGCAGATTCGTTGAGAGTCGATTGAGACGATCGAAGGTCAGGAACCCATTTTCCAAGTTTAAGTATACGGAAAGACATGCAGGTGATTCTATGGACCCTCTAGAAGAATGAAACCCTAACTCGACTTAATGACCGTGTGAAAGCCTTTGAACCTTAGGGTTTGCGGCAGTTCCTCGGCGCCATTAGTGAGGCTTGGGTTTGCCCTTCTACGGCTGGACCACCGACGCTGTGGCATGTACTCGATACTATTAAACTGTACCCGAGATGTTGAGCTCTTGGGGGATTGTGAGGTTCTGACGAGTCGATCGGATGATTCGACGTCATTCGGATATCATGTGATGGGACACTGCTTGGGAGACTCCAGATACGAGCATAGCCGTCGGAGCGCAGTCTGTGTAGCCATGATGAGATGAGTCCGAATCAGTCGATAGTGGAGCAAGGTGGAGTAAAGAGTTTGCACGAGATTTCGACGAGATGACGTTCTACTCCGCTGACATCAGAGATGCGATATGCACGCTGAGGACGTGTTCGGCTAGATATCTTCTACTGAGTGATGAAGATACTGAGTTCGTGATTTCGAGTCCGTGTTAGAGACTTCGGGTGGACCGTAGCCGAGGACATTGCAGTGTGCAGATAAAGACGCGACGTCGAATGGTCGATGATACAGACAAGCGAGACGAGAAGTTCGTGCGAGAGGCAGGAGAGCTGTCACTACACCCCGTTAAGATTAAAGGCCGGACATGCATACAGAGGCGCAGAGATGCGACCAGCTTCCGAGGAGATGTTGTACTAAGGACGCAGAGGTCCAGAGAGCGAGAAAAGATTTCGCCAGAGTACCAGCCTCCTTACAGTTTGGCTTAGGCAAGATCAGAAGAGACCTTGAGTAGGATTCCTTCCAGTACACTGCTGCAATAAGAGTTGCACCCAGGATCGGATGTGTGATATGCATTCAGAGGACCCGAGGTCGGCGCCAGAGATGTGCTGCTTTACGAGCGGTCGTGAGGATTGACCGAGAGATGACCAGGGAAGTGCAAGAACGGAATCGTTCCTGTCAGCACACCTGACCGGGCCGATGAGCCGATGGATTGCGAGTTGGTAATCTACAGGAAAGATCAGGAACCAGAGGCAGAGGACGCCAGCCGCGAGCAAGAGGCAAGTGGATATCTTGCGCCGCTAGCATCGGATGTACCGGTACCTTCTCGACCCTGAAGGAGGGTATACCGACGACGGTAATTATGATTTGTGATTTTGTGATTTGATTATTACGTATCCGTTGCTTTGGATTTCGGTATTTTGGGCGATCTATTCGCATGATTTAGTCTTGATGACTGAGTTTCATGATATTTGATTTTGTGCACCATGGTTGCACCTACTGGGTATTTATACCTTGTACATAGTTATTACTCTTGAGCTGTTGATTGCGATTTCATGCCTATTTTATGCTGGTGATTTGATTTACGCTTCCAGCAGAGTTTCATGTAATTTTAGTGTTTTGATTTTGCACTCGGTATAGCTTATATGTGCTTGTAGTGCATCGATATGTGTTTTGTGCCCGCAGCTGCACACGTTTATGATTTTCTTCATATCTGGATACACTTGGTGTTGCTGCTTACGTATTTGAGTTATTGCTTGGTATTTGTGCATAGGATGCACCAGTTCTATACTTCGTGCATTTGTCGCACCAGTTTTATGTTTCTTGCGTTTATCGCATCAGATTTATATTTCGTGCCTTTGTTGCACCGGATTTATATTTTGTGCATTACGATTGCACCTGACTTCGATTTGATGCCTTTCGGTATGTCGATTTTGATTGTGATATTGATGTGGATTCTTGCACTCCGTGCTTTTGACTGGACTTACGCATATTCGACGTTGCTATTGGATTTTGTGATTCCGTGCATATTGAGTGCGCAGGGTCTAGATTTTCATTCGTGCATGATGGATGCACCGATTTGGATTTTCGCGCATGTTGGGCGCATGTTTTGAGATACGATTTTGGGGCACACCAGATGCACTAAATCGAGATTCTTCGTGCATGTCAGATGCACCTGTTTTGGCTGTCAGGCACACATGTTGCCTATGACAGATGCTTCGTGCACACCCGTTGCACCTAGATGTTGTTTTGTGCACATGTTTAGCGCATATATGGATTTTGATTTCCGTGCGCGTCAGACGCACAGGGTGGTGTTATGTGCATTTTTGGAATTTATTCCTTTTGGAGCAGTACATTTTTATGATGTGGGATATTTGCTTTCATACTGAGCAGGACTAGTCAGTGGACAGTGCCTGGATATATTTTGCATGCATCGATAGTTATCGAAGGGATTTCCGAAAAGCGAGCTATAGTCTCAGTATATATCTACGTGTCCGATATGACACAAACGTTTTAAAAACAAGGAAACCCTTCTGATTATTTTCAAAATGGTGGAACGTGCTTATTAAACAAAGGATATATATATACATATATAGTTATTTTCTTATGAGAAACGTCCGCCACTGTGCAGTGTTACGCGCATCGCACAGCGACTTAAAAAGATTTGGCATACAGTTGCATCAGCTAATTACATGTATAGATTGGGTGTCTACATGTATAGTCTTGGTCCATATCATATTGATTTTGTATTGGATTTGACATTGTGTCGTTACCATGACTCCGATGATTGCGGATGCTTGATGGAGTGTTGCTTTTGAGTTATCTGCTCAGTACTCATGCGCATGCATTGCGCTATGATGTTTTATTTATAGATGATTTCGGAGCCCCGATGACTTGGAATTTGTATTGAAATATTTTAGTATTTGGGGGTTTAAATTTAAATTCGGGGGCCGAATTTCTTTAAGGGGGGTAGATTGTAACGTCTTCAAAATAATAAAATATGATTTTTGGGAAATTTTATAATTTAATATTATTTTAATGAATATTTTAATATTCTGGTATAATTAAATACAGATAAATGGGGAAAAATTATGGAAAATTCTAAAATAAAGTATTTTAAGGAATTGCCCCGTTTTCTGTGCATGCCCCCATTTCCTCTAGTTTTGACCCTGAGTATGTCTAGTTTTGACTGATTCCATCTAGGGTGAAATCTGGGTTGATTTTCCTATGTTGGTGTATAATTTGGGACTTGTTTTAGCATGGATTTTGGTATTTGGTGATTCATTCCTGTCGGGTGGCGTTTGGACGTCAACGACAAGTGGATTTTGATTGTGTTTACATGCGAGTCGATGGGTTTTTACCTATGCGGGTAGCGTGTGCTATTTTGGTTTCCGATGTGATTTTCATGTGCTTTAGCATTGTGATATACTTGTAGGTACCCCGAGTGATGTTGAGGCAAAGGAGGTGAAGATAGCGACATCGGCTTTGGCACACGAGAAGTAAGGTGAGTAGATTTATATCTACGGGGAGAAGTCGGGTGGATGACGTATAGCACCCCCGCAGTCCGTGGTGATGTATACGAATACGTATACACACGAATATTTATTATGTGTTGTTTAGGGTTATTGATGGTAATAATGATATTTTGATGATAAGAATATATTGGTTTAGTATAGTGCGAACCCTAGAGTAGTGGTTGCACTCACACATACATTTACACACATACTTGCATTCATTCTTTCATTTATTAGACTGCATATGATGGTGCGTATATCTACACATGGGTATGGGACTATGTGTTTATATACGGGATTTGAGGATGATACGTGGTTTGAGATGATACTTGATGTGAGGCCGTGAGATCGGCGATGTGACATAGCTTGTCTTCGAGGTGCGATATGATAGCTTTAGCGGGCCTTTGGACATGTGCTTTACCCGCATTCATATTTTTATAGATGGTATCGATTTGTACTAGACTTAGAGTAGTACCCCAGATTATGCGATCTGATGATAGTGATACCTGATATGTGATGAGGTATTGTGATATTGACCCCTACCCAGCTATTGGGATGCCGTACGACGATCTACCGTACGAGCCGATATTGATGATAGATCCGCACTCATGACTCGAGGATATCTTACGATATGTTATTGAGGCGGGATCACCGACTATCATATCTATATATTTTGACTCAGATTAGGTGGTTTCTTACCCCTCCTGTCTAGATTACTTAGTAGACATTAGACTCGACCGAGTCATACCTATTTCAAACTAACGAATCGGGGATATTTTAAAGATAGGCAGAAGGGTCATACGGATATTTTCAAATGATGTATCTTTTCTTAAAACACCGTAGCCCTTGTTTTTCCAAAAGCCCTGATTCGTCTTATTTCAAATGGCACCCCTGCATGACTTGTACAGATTGGTGTAGATTCTTTACTTTTGCGTTGATTATTCGATTCCGCATATTCATGCTATTTGCATTGCATCGCTTGTACTGTGGTTATATTTCAGTCATGCTGCTAGGACACCAGCACCATTATTGATGATGCATATGTTCCACGTACACTTGTTGCCGGCTCACACACTCATCATCGATAATTGCCATGTCACTACACTATAGTACTATTGCATTCATGATATGATTCTGGCATGGCATATTGTACACTTATACCTGTACACATATATAGATGATTCTAGCTTGATTGGGGATTTGGGAACCGCAAGATACTCTTTAAAAACAGATTCCTTTTAAAAGAGCGGTCTCCCTCGACATGTGCACATTATTATTCCATGTTGCATGACTTACTGATATGCTTGCATTACTGTTACATGCCGCATTCATCATGCTTTGACTGTACGCATTGAGATATGTTGTTTCTATGATATTTCTGGATTTGGGAACCGAGGGTATTTCAAAAGAGAATATGTCATTTCTTTAAAAACCCGGTTACCCTTGATATGATATTTCAGTGCGTCCACCATGTGTTTTCTCGGTGCTGAGAGCGACATGTGTAACCCGAATCGAGGCGTGGATGAGCCGATTGCTGGTACATGGTGGACCCGGTATGGTTCCCCTCGGCAAGATGATCGATGAGCTTTGCCGATTGAGCCTGGAGGCGGGCGAGTACCTACCGGTGATTGGTTGGACCTGACGGTTATCCGGAGGATACCGACCAGAGTCGATAGATGTTTTGGGCATACTGCCGGGGCCGAGGGCCGATACCGCAGACAGAGCCCGCGGGCCGATCCGGACTGACGGAGCCCGATATATGAGGATTTACGTGCCGATGCTGGGCACAGTTTTCATGATGTTTTCGGGTGTCGATGCTGGGCACCCTGGTTCCATGATTTTGATGTGTCGCGAGGGACACGGGTGGTTATATCCTCATATTATTTCCCATGCACATGATTCATGATATTTACATGCATGGTGGTTATTGTCAGTGGGTGACGAGTGGACGGGATCCACGAGTGTGCAGATTTGATTACATTGGTTATACCTCATATTCATGACATGCGATTACCTGAGGCACTAGCACGAGCACTTGGCACTACACTCATGTATAGAGATTACATTGCCAGTTTAGCATGCTTCAGCTTTATTCATATTGAGGTTTATGTATATCTGATCGTTTTGACCTAGGATGGGTCATGCATTTGATTTCTGCTTGTAGATATCTTTCTATTCACGAGTTGGCAACTCACCCCCGTTGTGCCCCAGTCCTTGCAGGTTTTTGCCGTACAGATTCCATAGCGGCATTTCTGGCACACTGCTTCCTTATGGGTGACTTGCTTGGATAGGTGGGTTCTTTTGTATCAGAACCGCCATTGTTCATGTATCATTTATTGTATCTAGAATTTCCATCAACCAAAACTTGTAGTTTGTTTCAGACTTAGAAATCAGTGTTGTATTATTTCGACCTTAGAGTCGCGCTTGTAGTATTGCGGTTTTCTGGCTGTTTTTGAGTTTCTTTTCAGTTTTGATCCTCGCCCCTTGGCGTTGTATATTATTATTGCTTGCGTGGTTGTGACCGTCGATTGACGAAGAGCTAGCTCCCGCTTGGGGATGCCTTTTATCATTTCATATATATTATTCTTGTTGTACCCCGTTCGGGGCCAGTTTTTACAAAGGAAACTCTGCCGAAATTTTCAGGAAAGGTTACACATTTTAAAAAAATGCATATTCGGCTTAGTTATTTAAAAACTTTGATTTCCAAACTTGATTTCCTTACTTTTCAAAAACAGTTTTCCTTATTTACTCTTAAAATGGTTTTAGATTGCTGGGCTTTTGGCTTACTTGGATCAGATGGGGTCCTATAGACTTCATATGGTTCAAGGGCCAGTCACGTGCTCTTTCGGGTCGTGACAATTACTTTATGATATTTCGAGTGCCGATGTTGGGCACTCACGATTCTATAAGATTTACAGGATTTGAGGGCCGATTAGAGTGTCGGCGCCTGAGTTTTACTGGGATTTGGGTTCATTGATGGACACCAGTTATTTTTCCACGGTGACGTTCCGTGTAGATGATATTTTATCCCATGCTTAGCATCCATTATTTTACATCTCATCCTGTAGTTTTAGTACCTGATAGAGTACCTTTGCTTGATTATTGCATACCCTACTCATCATATATATATTGATGTTATTAAATTGCACCTGTTAGGCATGATTATTGCATATCCAGTTCATCATATAGACATTATCTGCAGGCATATGTTAGAGTATCGCAGCACGTGCATACTTGCGATTACCTTTATATGTTATCTACTATTCACGAGTTGGCAACTCACCCCCGTTGTGCCACAGTGTTGCAGGTTTCCCCTCGGAGTAGTCGCGGCATGCTGTTTTATTGCATCTTTTGATACGGATATCATTGCAGTTGGCATGCGAGCCCTTTGCTGATAGGTGGGTTTTTGTGCGGTATCTGTTTATTTTCCAGTTGTATACACTGTTGTATCTAGTATTCTCCATCTACTTTTCATGTATTGACTTAGAGACCAGTTGTGAGGACGATGTATATTATTTGTACTCTGGTGTCGAGCTCGTTGTGAGCCGACTTTATTTATGCAGCTTTATCTTTCATGATATTTGTTTTCACTTATTTTGCTCATTCTTCGCTACGGCGTCATATACTATCATGGTGGTGATTGTTTCCGCCGTTGGGCATGATTGCTCCCGTTTGGGATGCTTTATTCTTATTGTATATCATTTTACTCATTTATTGTCTTGTACCCGATTTCGGGGCTAGTTTTTTTACAAAGGAAATACTGCCAAAATTTTTAAGATTATAACTTGAACTTTAAAGAATTTTACTAAATTTCTTAAGGTTTTCTAAACGTTTTAACAATTGTTTCTATTTAATGTTTTAAACACTCGCTACTTCAAATGGTTTTGATTTCTGGGTTCGGCTTACTTAGTCGCGTTACGCCTGTAGACGTTACGTGGTTAAGTGTCGGTCACGGGCCGAACTTTGGGTCGTGACAAAGTTGGTATCAGAGCGTAGGTTTTACCTTTCGGAGTGTAGGATGACCCTGGTATGATGGAGTAGGTAGCGGAAGCAGAGTGGCGTAGCGTGTGTATGTTCCGCGGCATACTCACGACACGGTACTCCGCCTAAGCGACCCTAAGACTTATTGATTGAAATTCCTCCACGATTGTATACATTCTTGTGGTTCGATTTCTGTATCCTTATCGAATCCTACTTTCTTTTCTGCCATTATGCCGCCAAAGACTACGAGGGCGCAGGGAGCGGCCGCGAGAGCCGAGATTCGAGTTGACTCGTCCGAGACGAGGACTGATCCGGGTAGTACACCGGTTGTACCCAACAGACTGTTCCTCCTACGACAGATCAGATCGCTACGCTAGGGGCCAGTATGCAGGAGATGCGCAAGATGATAGGATCGCTAGTTGAGACGCTTCGAGCGCAGCGACCAGAGGTAGCTCCACCCGTTACGGGGACCGCGATGGTACCTACAGTACAGACAGTTGCCCCTGCAGCTACGGAGGTTATTACGGTATCGCTATCAGAGTTCATGAGGCTGAAGCCTCCGGTCTTCACAGGCACCGATGTAGCCGAGGACCTACAGTCTTTCATTGATAGGATGGACCGGATATGTCTTTCACTTAGATGCTCAGATGCGAGATGGGTTGAGTTCGTGAGCTTTTGCCTGGAAGGTCTTGCGCAGAAATGGTGTGAATCGATCGAGAAGGGCAGAGCAGCAGGTCTTCCTCATATGACCTGGACCGAGTTTATGACGGTATTTCTAGCCCGATTCCTTCCCCGGAGTGTCAGGGATGCCCGAGCGCGCAGGTTCGAGTCTTTGCGCCAGACGCCAGAGATGACAGTGGCAGAGTACGATGTGCTATTTACCGAGCTATCAGTTTACGCTCCATACCTAGTGGCTACTGAGGAGATGCGAGTCAAGAGATTTGTCCGAGGCATGCTTACACCACTGTTCCTTGCGATCAGCGCCTAGCATTGCGAGACTTATACAGCAGCTGTAGACGCAGCCTTATCGGTCGAGGAGCACCTTGCTGAGACTTCGGTAGTTCCAGAGCCGAAGAGAGTTCATACTAATACTTCGGCACAGAGACGGCCAATTAGGCACTGTGACAGACACCTTGCAGGTGGCAGAGACTCGGGGCGAGGCCGGTTGTTCATCACTTATCCCCAGAAGGGTCAGCCGACACCATCTAGATGTTTCCGATGTGGGAGTACTTATCATCGTGTTCGAGATTGCTTGGAGCCACGTGAGAGCGAGACTGCCGTACCGCATGTCACACTTCCACCTTCTCCACCCCAGAGGGCGTTGCCTATTGTACCTACTGTTGCTCCGCGTCAGACTCATGCACAGAGAGACCGTGGTCGCGGAGGGTTTGTTCCTAGAGGACGAGGTGGCCGAGGCAGAGGACAGCCAGCTACCGGCAGAGTGCAGCCAGTTGCTAGTAGGGGACCGCCAGTCGCAGGTGGAGGACAGGCACGGGTTTTCGTGTTGACGCATCATGACGCGCAGGCGTCCAATGCTGTGGTCTTAGGTACCCTATCGGTATGTTCTGTTGACGCACACGTGTTTTTTGATCCCGGATCCACGCACTCGTACGTTTCCACACACTTCATGCCGAGTTTGGGTAGAGTGTTCGGGTTGCTTGATCAGCCACTTGTTGTGACCACTCCTGTGGGAGAGTCGTTTGTTGCTAGACACGTGTTCCGATCCTGTGTTGTCCGTATTGGCGAGAGAGAGTTGCCTGTCGACTTGATCTTTCTTGAGATGTTGGACTTCGAAGTTCTTTTAGGCATGGATTGGTTAGCCACGTGCTATGCGTCTGTGGACTGCCACGAGAAGACAATTAGATTTTGTTTTCCCGGCGAGTCGGCTTTTGTTGTGCAGGGGGACCGTGGTGCCGCCCCTCACATTTTGATTTCTTCTCTTCGTGCTGGAAAGCTGTTGAGGAAGGGATGTCAGGGATTTCTAGCCTATATTTGTGATACTAGAGCTACAGATGTTCCATTGGACCAGGTTCTGATTGTATGTGAGTTCCCTGATGTTTTCCCTGACGAGCTTCCTGGGCTACCGCCTGAGCATGATATTGCTTTCTGTATTGATTTGATTCCCGGCACGGGGCCTATTTCTATACCGCCTTATCTGATGGCCCTGGCGGAGCTCAGTGAATTGAAGGGTCAGTTGCAAGATTTGCTGGATAAGGGACTTATTCGACCTAGTGTTTCTCCTTGGGGTGCACCGGTCCTGTTTTTCAAGAAGAAGGACGACAGTTTGCGTTTGTGTATCGACTACTGCCAGCTGAACAGGGTTACCGTGCAGAACAGATATCCTTTGCCACGCATCAACGACTTGTTCGACCAGCTTCAGGGGGCAGGATATTTTTCGAGGATCGACTTGCGATAAGGATACCATCCGCTGCGGGTTCGACAGGAGGATATACCGAGGATAGCTTTCCACACGCGCTACGGCCATTATGAGTTTTTGGTGATGTCGTTCGGACTCACCAATGCCCCAGCAGCATTCATGAACTTGATGAACCGTATTTTCCGGCCGTATCTCGATTTGTTCATCATCGTATTCATTGACGATATCTTGGTGTATTCCCGGAGCCGAGAGGAGCACGAGCAGCACCTGCGGATCACACTGCAGACTTTGAGGGAGCACCAGCTTTTCGCAAAATTCTCCAAGTGTGCATTCTGGTTGGACAGCGTAGACTTCTTGGGTCACGTGATTACACAAGACGGTATATGTGTAGACCCGAGGAAGATCGAGGCCGTTCAACGTTGGCCCAGACCCACATCAGTTACGGAGATTCACAGCTTTTTAGGATTGGCCGTGTTAGTGTATATGCCCTAGGGGCCATTATTGTATCATACTAGTTTGTATATTACTTAATGGAAGCTTGGGATATTCACATGTATATAACAGTCTTGCTAAACATGGTAGTATGCTACTTGGTTTTTCTATCTTAATATGTGAGTATACGTATTGATAGAGCTCTTAGGATCTTGCTTGACTACCAGCGTTGTGATGGCAGTCACACTAGTGGGGGCTGGGTAGTCTACAAGCACATCCTTTTTCAGGTCCCTAGTCGTAAGATTATCGAGACAGGGCATCGATACTCCGGAGTAGACTAGTGTGTACGCTTCTCATCCCAGTTGGGGAGATGGTCTGTCCCACAGCCGTCAGTACGTCGTACTGGAGATAGTATACAGGTGCTTGTTGGGTTACGGGTACACCGGACAGGACTCGCAGGGAACTGTTAGTTGGTTTTATACCAGTCGTCAGTTAACAGTTCCCAGGTGACATGAATACAGCATAGTCCGCAGACTTGACACTGCTACTTCGCCTCGAGTGTGTCCCACTGTTCTTAGATTGCTACCCTACCACGGCTCAAAGGAGTCGTGCAAACAGGTAGCAGTTGGGTGCAGTCCCGAGCACTTGGAGGCAGTGGCGGTTAGACAGGATTCATCTCTCCCGGTATTGGGAGTTGATATCACGCTGTGCCAGAGAGCCATTACGCAAAGTCCCTGGCCAGGGCAAGCGAGATTTACTGGTAGGTTCCAGTAGTTTCTCAGGGTGTAATGGGCTTCACTCCGACACGACTTATACCGCTATTAGGGGACTGACGCTTGCCGCCCCCTAGGCCCGATATGCGATAGTCTTAGACGAACAGACCGGACTGTACGGAGATTGTCACATCAGGCTCAGTAGGAGTTCGGATGGGTTTCCTCATCGGCCTTCTTATTGACATATACCTGGGGACCGTTACGTACAGCTAGTGCCGCTTGCGGTCTGTGGTTAAACCCACTGCCAGCGTAGTAGTCGAGTCATTAGAGTCCCACACAGAGAGTTTCCCTGCTCCAGGCGAAACGATATAGATGTCGTATGGTTTTACGACAAGGGTTCGGACGCATACGTGTGTTTACGCACGTACGACATTCGGATAGTTTTTACTAGCCGGCTTTGGTTTAAGCCATATTCTAGTATCGGGTTATTGGATTTATACAGTCTAAAGTTTTTCCGTGTTTTCACGGATAGGAGGGGCGTTCTCGTAATTTCGTGAGAAGCTTCTAGAAGGATGGTGACTTGGGAGTGTAGGTGGCATAAGCATTAAATGAGATTAGTGACTCATTTGTGTGATTCATCCTTGTCATTAATGCATCATAAATGGTTAATGACTCATGTAGATGAATCACCCATATGTATTTATGAAGCATGGTTGTTAAATCATTTATTTTATTTATTTGATAAATAATAATGCTTCATATATATCATGAGAGATCATTATCTCATTCCCATTCTCATGCTCACCTTCTCTCTCCTCAAGCTCTCTCTCTTCAAACCCTAATCCTCCCCTCTCATGTGTTGAGATCAAGGATTAGATAGACTAATCAATCCATAATCCAACTCTATATCATCTAGGTTACTTAGATTAGCACTTTAAGAAACCTAGTTACCTCAAGTTAGAGGTGAAGCTTGGAATATAGCTCTCGGGTGGATCATCTACTACATAGAGAAGGCCGGACAGGAGGTGGAGAACGAAAAGACGAAGGACACGGTTCATTAGGTATAATCACTTCACATAGTAGTTAACAACTTCTATGTTTCTTGTTAGTTATAGTTTAGCAAAGATTCTTTGGTTAGTCGATGTTTACGTAAAGAACAAGATCGTTTTTCATATTTCCGCCTCCCCGCAAGTCGTGGGGTGTAGTACATCGACTTACAGTGGTATCAGAGCCTCGCTAAACAATAATTAACTCATTAGCAAAGTCGTATGAATTTCGAACGCAAATCGAACCGGAAAAAACATCGATATCACTAAGTTTCTGTCGTTTTTAAAATGAGGTCTAAAATTTTTTCAGGCATCTGCAGTATAACCTACAGAGAAATATAAGAACGCTGGAGAAAATGGGTTCCTGAATCGGCCATACAGCCGCGGAACCGCGGCAGATCCCACCGATCCGTCGCGGATCCGCGGCCGAGTTGGAGCCGATTCAACCCAGTTTGCTCCAGTAACTCTTCTGTGATATTTTTGTATTTTCTGGAATGTTTATTTTCTGCTCAAGTTTCAGGTGCACAGAGAAGTTTTGGGAGTAGAATCTGATATGTTTGCTCGATCGAAATTATACGATGTTTGCTAATTTGATTATATCTGTGATTGTATAATGTGTTCGTGAACCTCCCCTAACTGCTAGTATGTCGGTTGGCAGGGGGTTGCACATTTCTGTAATGGATTTTAACTGTTTGTGATTATGAACTGTATTGGATTGTTGTGATGATTAGCCGGGGTTTTGAGATGGGTTATTATTTTAATTCATTCAGTGTAATTGTAATATTTTGTAATATTATTTTGCGGGGCACATCCAGGTTGCGGTTGTTGCCACCGTTGTATTATTTCATTTTACTGTTTTTGCTCCTAAGATAGACCCAAGGTTGGGTGCACAAACTACCGGGTACTTTGAAGTGTTTAGTGCCCTACTCACTTTGTTGAGGGAGACCGCTTCACTTCGGGTACTTGGCGGGTAGTTTGCCGTACCCGTAGGGGTCTAGGGTGGGGTAATGGCTATTCATCACAACTGTGTAATCCGTCTTTCGTTGCAGGCTCAAAAGAAACGCGGATTACTTGCATATCCAATAATGTTCATCTGTGATCTGGAATGCCTATTATTGCGTCTGACGAATGTACAATATCTATATATGATAGCTATTTAGACGTCACTTATGTTTTACACCCGCGCTAGCCCAGCCCCCGCTCTGCCGTTAGTTAAGTAACCTAACAGGTGATGACGAGACCCAGAGGCGAATGCGGATGGCATAAGAGGACGTTGTATTTTCGTTGTTTTCTGCAATGATAGGTTAATGATGGGACGCATTATTATTAATGCAAAGAAAATAAACCAAAGTTTAATCGTTGGAACAATTTAAAAGAAACCACTCGGTTATTTTTAAAACAGAAGATATTTTTTAATTGCGGAGCTTTTACCACTCCTTTTAAAAGCTATCAGGTTCCTTCGGTTATATCAAGTTCACTACGTTCACGGTTTCGCCAAAACCATTCGTAGCCCTCCGTCATTTCATTTGAGTATTCAGTAGTATTCAAGCTATGTATTTTGGCCAATGTCAAGGCATAGTGTTTGGTAGCTACTGGGTATTCATTTGTTGTATAGATAGATGAGTTGGTTTGGGACAGTCGTATTATCATTTGACCAAAGTCAGGGGTATGTACGGATGGGTTCAAATTGACAAGATAATGATGGGAAGAACTCGACATGTGACTTATGACATTTTGACCAAAGCCAAGATCATAAGAGCATGGGGCAAAAATTTATATCGGGAATTTCTAAAGAAACTGAAATTTGCAAAGAGATGCATACCATTTGGAGTTTGATGAATGTTGGTAGGATTCCTTCAGCATTATCAGACGATGATATATGGATCCCGATCCTACTGTGAGTATATGCTACTCATCAGGAGATTCGTCACTTAACGATCAATGCTATAAACCAAGTAGGTGTCGAGAAAGGTGTCAGCGGGGTTACGCCCTCAGAGAAAAGAGGTTATTTAATTAAGGAACTTCGTGAAAACGTTGGAAAACCTTGCTCGAAGTACCGACACCGGCCTGGCTGAACGGTTAAGCAAGTATTGTACAGTGAGAATGGTCCTGGCTAATTCTTCTTTTATGGTTTGAGGAAGGATTCGAGAAACAGTGGGAGCCATCCAGTTTAGATAAATTAAAAACCACTCTAAACTTGCAAGAGTATCATGCTAAAGTGTTTCTTCTCTCTCTCCTACTTGCAGCGACCCTGAAAATGACTGGACTTAAGTTACTTTTAGAGAAAAATATACTGACAGGGCCAAACTATAAAGATTGGCTGCAGAATGTCAAAATGGCTTTGACCTATGACAAATTGGGGTACGTCCTCACCGCTAAGGCATCTCCAGTCCCAGGTCCCAAATCCAGTAATGCGGATAAGGAAATCCGCAAAACCTGGGAGTATGATTGCGCGAAGGCCAAGTGCATCGTGCTTGCCTCGATGAACAATGAACATCAGAGGAGGCACGAGGATATGGAACTAGATGCCATATTTCTCCATACAAAGGAACTTTATGGAGAGCAATCTCGTATAGCAAGATACGAGACCTCAAAGAACTTGTTTCGAGCGAGGTTGGCCGTCGGATCATCGGTAGGAGAACATGTCCTAAAGATGATTGGCTATATAGAAGAGCTCGCAGACCTTGGGACTACTTTGGATAATGAGCTCTATACAGACCTTATTCTCCAGTCCCTTCCTTCCACCTACGCCCAGTTTATTCTGAATTTCAACATTCAAAAAAAAGAAGTTGAACTTCCAGAACTCCTTAACATGTTGAGGAGTGCAGAGGGCACCTTGCAGAAGGCAAGGGAAACACCCGCTATATTTGTTAGCTGTGCTTCTTCTTCCGGGTCCAAGGCTAGGGCCAAAGGAAGAAAGAAGAAGGCCGCCACCAGACCTAGAGGAGGTGTTAGTAAGGTAGAAGCGAAGGGAAAGAAAAAGATTGCAGTGCCAGTAGTGGCCCAGGATGAGTGCTTCCATTGTCATAAGAAAGGGCACTGGAAGAAAGATTGCAAGGCGTGGAACGCCAAGAACCAGGGACCGAAGCAAGCTGTGGCTTCGACTTCAGGTGTGTTTGTAATTGAGAATTGTCTGTCAATCAACTCTACTTCCTGGGTATTGGATACCGGATCAGGATCTCATATATGCAATTCATTGCAGGCACTGAGAAACCGTAGAGTGCTGAAGGATGGTGATATGACCCTAAAGGTTGCTAACGGAGCTAGCGTAGGAGCTGTGTCCGTCGGGGATTATCACCTGGGATTGACGAGTGGACATATTTTGGTTTTACATAACTGTTTTTGTGTACCTAGTTTAACGTGTAATATCATATCAGTTTCCTTATTATCAAATAAAGGTTATGATTTCACGTTTGTAAGCGATGTTGTTAACATCCACCTTAATCATAGTTTGATTAGGTCCAGTACACTGGATAACGGTATATATGTCTTAAACCAACTCCAGATTTTCAATGTCCAGAACACACTAAAAAGAAAGTCTCCGGATTTAAATAAGGCTTTCTTATGGCATTGTAGACTAGGACAGATCAATGAGACAAGGTTAACTAAGTTACATAAAGAAGGATATTTGGATTCGTTCGAATATCAAACTTATGCCACTTATGAATCATGTCTCAAAGGAAAGATGACAAAGACTCCATTCACTGGACATGGAGTAAGAGCGAGCGAGCTCTTAGGACTCATACACAGCGATATATGTGGTCCAATATCTACACATACAAGAGGTGGTTTTTCCTATTTCATTACTTTTACGGATGATTACTCAAGGTACGGATTCATTTATCTGATGAAACATAAATCCGAGGCTTTTGAGAAATTCCAGGAGTATAAGAATGAAGTAGAAAAACAAACCGGCAAAAGTATCAAGACACTGAGATCTGATCGAGGTGGTGAATACTTAAGTGCCGAGTTCCTAGGTTACCTAAAAGAGAAAGGAATTCTCTCTCAGCTTACTCCCCCATACACTCCACAGCATAACGGTGTATCGGAGAGACGGAATCGAACCCTATTGGATATGGTACGTTGCTTGATGAGTAATGCTGAGTTACCGCGATCTTTCTGGGGTTATGCGCTAGAATCAGCGGCATATCTTCTGAACAGGGCTCCTACCAAGACTGTGCCTACCACACCATATCAGATGTGGAGTGGGAAGAAACCCCATCTTCAACATCTGAAGATATGGGGGTGTTCAGCTTTTGTTAAAAAGTAGCATGTGGACAAACTCGAGGCACGATCAGTACAGTGTAAGTTTGTGGGATATCCAAAGAACTCTAAGGGATATTATTTCTATTACGCAGAGGAACAAAAGATTTTTGTTTCTCGTAATGCCCATTTTCTAGAATAGCGGTTTTTAGAAAAGGAAATAAGTGGGAGCGAAATAGAACTGGAAGAAATTCCAGAACCACAAACTACTACTGAAAGTTTGGTAGAACCAGTAGTTCAAGAAGAACAGGACATTCCCGCACCCCTCCGCAGGAGTAGTAGGCCGTCTCATCCGCCTGAGAGATACTACGGTTTTCTCATAGATGGGGATAGAGAAGACTGCATCATCGATGATGATGAACCTACTAGCTTCTAGCAAGCCATCCAGAGCGGCGACTCGGTACGATGGCTAGATGCAATGCGGACCGAAATGGAGTCCATGTACACCAACAAAGTATAGACTTTGGACTTTGCTCTAGATGGGGTAAAACCCATAGTATGCAAATGGATCTTCAAGAAAAAGATTGGTGTAGATGGACAGATGGAAACCTATAAGGCTAGACTTGTTGCAAAGGGTTTTCGTCAAAGACCTGGTTTGGACTATGACGAAACTTTTTCTCCAGTGGCTATGCTCAAATCCATTCGGGTCCTTCTTGCTATTGCTGCCTTCCATGATTATGAAATCTGGCAGATGGACGTAAAGACGGCTTTTCTGAATGGTAATTTAGAAGAGTGCGTCTATATGGATCAGCCAGAAGGTTTCAATCAGAGTGGGAGCAGCGGGAAAGTATGCAAGTTGCTTAAGTCCATTTATGGACTAAAACAGGCATCGCGGAGTTGGAACATCTGTTTTGATGAAACGGTCAAAGAATATGACTTTATCAAAAATCCAGATGAACCATGTATACATAGTAAAGTTGTAGCACGAAGTGTCGTGTTCCTCGTCTTGTACGTGGATGACATTTTATTGATAGGAAATGACATTCCTATGCTACAATCTGTCAAGGGATTCTTGTCACTCAGGTTCTCCATGAAAGACCTGGGTGATGCCTCTTACATTCTGGGGATCCGGATCTATCGTGATAGATCCAAGAGGATGTTGGAACTTTCACAGTCCAGATATATCAACACTATACTGAAAAGATTCAGTATGGAAGATTCTAAGCGCGGTAATCTACCGGGCTTGTCACGGAATCACCTTATCCAAAAAGATGTCTCCCAAGACTGATTTGGAAAGGGATCGCATGTCTATTATACCCTACGTTTCTGCGGTAGGCTCTATAATGTATGCGATGTTGTGCACCAGACCAGATGTAGCTTACGCACTCAGCGTGGTAAGCCGGTATCGGTCAGACCCAGGGGAGAATCACTGGATAGCAGTAAAGAACATTCTCAATTACTTGAGAAGGACTAAGGAGATGTTCTTGGTTTACGGCGGAAAGGGCCTCAAGTTAGAGGCCTTTGCTGATTCCGGCTTCCAGAGTGATAAGGACGATTCCAAGTCCATGTCGGGTTATGTCTTTACCCTCAATGGAGGGGCGGTGTGCTGGAAGAGTTCTAAGAAGGACACCGTTGCTGACTCGATGATGGAAGCAGAGTATATTGCTGCTTGCGATGCCGCAAAAGAAGCAGCCTGGATGAAGAAGTTCCTAACAGAACTTCAGGTGGTTCCTACCATTGTTGATCCAAAACCTTTTTATTACGACAACAACGGAGCTATAGCTTTAGCGAAGGAACCAAGGTCCCATCAGAAGTCCAGACATATCTTAAGGTGGTATCACCTGATCAGGGAGATCATTGATCATCGGGAGATCGAGGTTCGGAGAGTTCCTACTGAAGAGAACATTGCTGATCCATTCATAAAGGCCCTACCTCAGATTCAGTTCGAGAGGCTACTCGAGATCATCGGTCTTCGATATGCCAGTACATGGCCCTAGTGCAAGTGGGAGATTGTTAGTGTATATGCCCTAGGGGCCATTATTGTATCATACTAGTTTGTATATTACTTAATGGAAGCTTGGGATATTCACATGTATATAACAGTCTTGCTAAACATGGTAGTATGCTACTTGGTTTTTCTATCTTAATATGTGAGTATACGTATTGATAGAGCTCTTAGGATCTTGCTTGACTACCAGCGTTGTGATGGCAGTCACACTAGTGGGGGCTGGGTAGTTTACAAGCACATCCTTTTTCAGGTCCTTAGTCGTAGGATTATCGAGACAGGGCATCGATACTCCAGAGTAGACTAGTGTGTACGCTTCTCATCCCAGTTGGGGAGATGGTCTGTCCCACTGCCGTCAGTACGTCGTACTGGAGATAGTATACAGGTGCTCGTTGGGTTACGGGTACATCGGACAGGACTCGCAGGGAACTGTTGGTTGGTTTTATACCAGTCGTCAGTTAACAGTTCCCAGGTGACATGAGTACAGCATAGTTCGCAGACTTGACACTGCTACTTCGCCTCGAGTGTATCCCACTGTTCTTAGATTGCTACCCTACCACGGCTCAAAGGAGTCATGCAAACAGGTAGCAGTTGGGTGCAGTCCCGAGCACTTTGAGGCAGTGGCGG
Organism: Agapanthus africanus; assembly: GCA_030015575.1. Lineage (NCBI taxonomy): Eukaryota > Viridiplantae > Streptophyta > Magnoliopsida > Asparagales > Amaryllidaceae > Agapanthus > Agapanthus africanus. The sequence goes on from CM057337.1 coordinate 505,225,807, forward strand.
TTAGACAGGATTTGTCTCTCCCGATATTGGGAGTTGATATCGCGCTGTGTCAGAGAGCCATTACGCAAAGTCCCTGGCCAGGGCAAGCGAGATTTACTGGTAGGTTCCAGTAGTTTCTCAGGGTGTAATGGGCTTCACTCCGACACGATTTATACCGCTATTAGGGGACTGACGCTTGCCGCCCCCCTAAGCCCGATATGCGATAGTCTTAGACGAACAGATCGGACTGTATGGAGATTGTCACATCAGGCTCAGTAGGAGTTCGGATGGGTTTCCTCATCGGCCTTCTTATCGACATCTACCTGGGGACCGTTACGTACAGCTAGTGCCGCTTGCGGTCTGTGGTTAAACCCACTGCCAACGTATTAGTCGAGTCATTAGAGTCCCACACAGAGAGTTTTCCTGCTCCAGGCGAAATGATATAGAGGTCGTATGGTTTTACGACAAGGGTTCGGACGCATACGTGTGTTTACGCACGTACGACATTCGGACAGTTTTTACTAGCCGGTTTTGGTTTAAGCCAGATTCTAGTATCGGGTTATTGGATTTATACAGTCTAAAGTTTTTCCGTGTTTTCACGGATAGGAGGGGTGTTCTCGTAATTTCGTGAGAAGCTTCTAGAAGGATGGTGACTTGGTGGTGTAAGTGGCATAAGCATTAAATGAGATTAGTGACTCATTTGTGTGATTCACCCTTGTCATTAATGCATCATAAATGGTTAATGACTCATGTAGATGAATCACTCATATGTATTTATGAAGCATGGTTGTTAAATCATTTATTTTATTTATTTGATAAATCATAATGCTTCATATATATCATGAGAGATCATTATTTCATTCTCATTCTCATGCTCACCTTCTCTCTCCTCAAGCTCTCTCTCTTCAAACCCTAATCCTCCCCTCTCATGTGTTGAGATCAAGGATTAGATAGACTAATCAATCCATAATCCAACTCTATATCACCTAGGTTACTTAGATTAGCACTTTAAGAAACCTAGTTATCTCAAGTTAGAGGTGAAGCTTGGAGTATAGCTCTCGGGTGGATCATCTACTACATAGAGAAGGCCGGACAGGAGGTGGAGAACGAAAAGACGAAGGACACGGTTCATTAGGTATAATCACTTCACATAGTAGTTAACAACTTCTATGTTTTTTGTTAGTTATAGTTTAGCAAAGATTCTTCGGTTAGTCGATGTTTACGCAAAGAACAAGATCGCTTTTCATATTTCCGCCTCCCCGCAAGTCGTGGGGTGTAGTACATCGACTTACAGGCCGGCTACTACCGACGATTTTTGCAGGACTTCTCCCGTATTGCAGCACCGTTGACCGGGTTGACCCGGAAGGGAGTTCTTTTCGATTGGACGGAGGAGTGCGAGCACAGTTTCCAGCAGCTACGGTCTCGACTGACTACGGCGCCGGTGTTATCATTACCTTCAGGATCAGGCGGATTTGTGGTCTATTGTGACGCTTCACGAGTGGGGCTAGGGTGCGTATTAATACAGCATGACAGGGTGATCGCGTATGCTTCACGACAGCTGAAGAAACATGAACAGAACTACCTCACCCACGATTTGGAGATGGTTGCAGTGGTCTTTGCACTCAAGATTTGGCGACATTACTTATACGGCGAGTCGTTCCAGATATTCACTGATCACAAGAGCTTAAAGTATATATTTCAGCAGTGAGACTTGAATCTCCGACAGCGCCGTTGGATGGAACTAGTAAAGAACTACGATTGCGAGATCTTGTATCACCCGGGCAAGGAAAATGTAGTGGCGGATGCTTTGAGCAGGAGGCCCGGGGGTAGTCTATCTTGTTTGAGCGCAGTGCAGAGGCAATCGTCGGCAGATTGGCAGATATTATGCAACAGCCGAGTGCAGTTCGAGTTCACGCCGATCGGGGGACAGCTCGCGCACGTTCGTACACGCCTATAGTTGCTTGACCGTATACATGAGGCACAATACAGCGATGACCGTTGTTCAGAGATCATGGCACAGATTGGACAGGGCAGATTTTCCGAGTTCATGATCGATGATCAGGGGATACTGCGATTTGGGACTAGACTATGCGTACCAGATGCTGAGGGATTGCGGCGTGAGATTCTTGAGGAGGCACATCGATCGGTGTATAGTGTTCATTCGGGTTCCACCACGATGTACCATGATATGAGGGATGTTTACTGGTGGGACGGAATGAAGAGAGACATCGCAGACTTCATGTCGAAATGCCTGACTTGTCAGCAAGTCAAGGCCGAGCATCAGAGGCCAGCGGGAGAGCTACAGCCGTCACCCATTCCGGAGTGGAAATGGGAGCAGGTTTCGATGGATTTCGTCGTGGGTCTACCCAGGACTAGGCGGGGGTATGACTCCATTTGGGTGATCGTGGATCGTTTGACGAAAGCGGCTCACTTACTGCCAGTGAAGACGACTTTCGGATTTGCTCAGTATGCCCAGATATACATCGACGAGATAGTACGACTGCATGGAGTCCTGACGTGTATCGTGTCCGATCGAGGCACCCAGTTTACCAGCCGACTATGGCAGAGGCTTCAGGAGGCTTTGGGCACATGCTTGAGTTTCAGCACAGCATTTCATCCGCAGACCGACGGCCGGTCAGAGCGGACTATTCAGACTCTCGAGGACATGCTCCGAGCATGCGTTTTAGACTTTGGTGGTAGCTGGGATCATCATTTACCCTTGGTGGAGTTCTCTTACTACAATAGTTTCCAGGATACTATTCAGATGACACCTTTCGAGGCTTTGTATGGGAGGAGATGTAGATCGCCCGTCTGTTGGACAGGGCTCAGCGAGAGCAGTATTTTGGGGCCACGGATCATACAGGAGACGATCGAGAAGATACAGCTGATTTGAGATAGGATGAGGACAGCTCAGAGCAGGCAGAAATCGTATGCTGACAGACGTCGCCGCAGATTAGAGTTCGCAGTTGGCGATCACGTTTTTCTGAGGGTCTCTCCGATGAAGGGAGGGATGAGGTTTGGACGGAAGGGGAGGCTTAGCCCCAGGTTCATAGGTCCCTTCGAGATTCTCGAGCGTGTGGGCACAGTAGCATATCGTTTGGCTGTTCCATCCGACTTCCCAGGTGTTCACCCCGTATTCCACGTGTCGATGCTTCGCAGATACCTACATGACCCCTCGCACATGATTCAGCATCAGACCGTTCAGCTCGAGCGCGATCTTTCGTTCACTGAGCAACCAGTCGTGATATTGGACCGGCAGGTGAAGAAACTTCGATCGAAGGTCTTGCCATCAGTGAAGGTGTTTTAGCGCAGCCCGAATGGTAAAGAGATCACTTGGGAGGCCGAGGGCGAGATGCGGAAGAAATTCCCTCATCTTTTTGAAGGTATGCGTAGCTTTATATTTTTAAATTCGGGGACGAATTTCTTTAAGGGGGGAAGATTGTAACACCTTAGGATGTGCTTAGTGGCTAAATATATTTTAATATATGGTTTTTAATAAAAATTTTACCAAATTGATTTTCAAATATTTTATCAAATTTAATGAATATTTTATAAGATTTTTCCTAGGCTTGCACACACTTGTGCATGTAAACTTGGGTTAAAATGGGGTTAGACCATGATTAGCAACCATGGTGAACTAACCATTTTTCCTTAAGCTAATTTTAAATTGAATTAAGTTATTGGGTTTTAATTAAGTGTGTGTGTTTTTTTAAATGACAATGGAAAATGATTTGAATTAGTTAGGTGTTGACTTGAGTAGGGAGAGAGAGTGGGCATGATGGACTTGCCATGCTTGCATTAAATGAAGAGAGAGAGAGGAGGAGGTTTGACTAGTGTGCTATCATTTCTTTGCCTCTCATTTTTCTTCTCACTGCTCTCAATCTCTCACTCACTCACACACACACACACACACACCAGCAGAAGAAGCAGCAGCAGCAAGGGCATCAGCAGCAGCACCAGAGGCAACAGCAGCAGCACAAGCAGCAACAGCAGCAGCACAAGCAGCAGCAGCAAGCATCAGCAGCAGCAGCACCCCAGCAACAGCAGCAGCAGCACTTCTTCTTCTCCTCCTCCTTCTCCTGTATCGTAGGGTCGAGTGGGGTATATTTCTTAAACCTACTTCCTAGTTTGCTAAGTTTTTGTAGAATTAGCTTCGGTTAGAGATAAAAGTGAGTTTTGTGCTAAATATGGTGTTTATTATGGACTTTTGGTTAAGTGATGTTAGTGGTGGTTAGACTAACTTAGTTAAGTGTTGTTAGAGCCACATAAACTGAGATTAACCCCAGATTTCACCAAAATACCCTAGGTTTTCATTTAGAGCAAAATATAACGTTTTTAAGTGAATTTTTATCTTTTTGTGATCTGCTATAGACCCGGGTATTTCAGAGAAAATCTGAGTTAACTGTAGCCTACTTTTTAGACCCTGATCACACCACAAGAGCACGAACCCAAGACACCCAACCCAGGACGCCGGTTTATTCTTTCTGGACGCAAATTGCGGCCAGATGAGGGAGCTAGGTGTTAGGGTTTTGGCTATAGGAGTCTGCTATATTTTTAGGGCCAGTGGTATGTTCAATTTTGTATGTTTTCACCTGTGTCAAAATCTGGGACGACATATCGTTTTTCTAGTACGTTTGGTTTGCGCGATACGCGTGATATGTGAGTGGGTTCTGTGATTCAGCGTATCGCGACGTGTCGGGATAGTTTTAGACGCGTATACACAAGTTTCAGCGTATCGTACACACACGCGTTTAGTTCGCGACGCGAGTTTCTCGTTTGATTTCGATATCGCGTTTTGTAGAATTTTGCTTATATGTATGGATTCCTTGTGTAATTCCAGGTTCGCAGGCGGGTACGTCGGACGCCGTAAAGAAGGGGAAGCAGGTGGTTGGCTACACTTAGCACGCGACCAGGTGAGTAGATTTAACATCTACGGGGAAATCGCCCGTATGGCGTTAAGCGTCAGGGCGTAATAGGATATTTTAGTTGTATGTGTTCATATAGATATACTATAGTAGCATACCTTCTTGTTGCATATAGAACTGGTAGTATAGAACACTGCACTGTCACTAACGGTTCAAGCTGCACGAGCACTATTGGTATGTTACACTCACACCGTTAGTGATTGCCATGACACTCACATTATAGGATTGCTACGAATTATATATCGTCTTGATTTCTGCTTCATCGATGATTGTCATGACTTGCCGCATATTGGTATATATATTTATATTCATACCATGCACACTGTATATTTGCTTTTGTGCATACCTTCATTGATATATCACTACCTGCACACATGCACCCTTTATATTCATCTTAGTGCATACATACCTTGATATATCTACACTTGGGCACATATACATCGTATATCCATATTAGTGCACACATTGCTACACTCACATTGTGTATATATCCATTTGCACATCCATACCTATACACATACATATGTTACATACATGGAGGATATTGACATGATTTAAAAACTAAGGGACCGCATTGGATATTTTAAAAACTGGATCTTTTAAAAGAGCGGTTTTTCCTTTCTTTTACTATTAGTGTCATACGACACATTGCATGGATTTACGCATTGAGTTTGGATTTATGTGATTTGTGGATTTGAGAACCGGGGTATTATTTTAAGAAAATACGCACTGTTTTAAAAACCCGGTTTCCCTTGATATGATATTTCAGTGCGTCCACCATGCGTTTTCTCGATTTTGAGACGTGTGACTTGTGAACCCGAATCGAGGAGCTGGACGAGGCCGATTGCGGGTATATGGTGGACCCGGTATGGTACCCCGGGGCGAGAACGGATCGCTGTGCAGTAGACGGTGAGCCTGGTAGAGGGACCACTACTTACCGGTGATTGGTTGGACCTGGCGGTTATCCGGAGGATACCTACCAGAGTCGATAGATGGATACGGGATGACATGTACTGCCGGGGCCGAGGGCCGATTCCGCAGACGGAGTCCGTGGGCCGATCCGACTGACGGAGCCCGATACTTGAGGATTTGCGTGTCGATGCTGGACACGATTACTTTATGATATTTCGAGTGCCGATGTTTGGCACTCACGATTCTATGAGATTTACAGGATTTGAGGGCCGATTAGAGTGACAGCGCCTGACTTTTACTGGGATTTGGGTGCATTGATGGACACCGGTTATTTTTCCACGGTGATATTCCGTGTAGATGATATTTTATCCCATGCTCAGCATCCATTATTTTACATCTCATTCTGTAGTTCTAGTACCTGATAGAGTACTTTTGCATGATTATTGCATACCCTGCTCATCATATATATATATTGATGTTATTAAATTGCACCTGTTAGGCATGATTATTGCGTATCCGGTTCATCATATAGACATTATCTGCTGGCATATGTTAGAGTATCGCAGCACGTGCATACTTGCGATTACCTTTATATGTTATCTACTATTCACGAGTTCGCAACTCACCCCCGTTGTGCCACAGTGTTGCAGGTTTCCCCTCGGAGTAGTCGCAGCAGGCTGTTTTATTGCATCTTTTGATACGGATACCATTGCAGTTGGCGTGCGAGCCCTTTGCTGATAGGTGGGTTTTTGTGCGGTATCTGTTTATTTTCCAGTTGTATACACTGTTGTATCTAGTATTCTCCATCTACTTTTCATGTATTGACTTAGAGACCAGTTGTGAGGACGATATATATTATTTGTACTCTGGTGTCGAGCTCGTTGTGAGCCGACTTTATTTATGCAGCTTTATCTTTCATGATATTTGTTTTCACTTATTTTGCTCATTCTTCGCTACGGCGTCGTATACTATCATGGTGGTGATTGTTTCCGCCGTTGGGCGTGATTGCTCCCGTTTGGGATGCTTTATTCTTATTGTATATCATTTTACTCATTTATTGTCTTTTACCCGATTTCGGGGCTAGTTTTTACAAAGGAAATGCTGCCAAAATTTTTAAGATTATAACTTGAACTTTAAAGAATTTTACTAAATTACTTAAGGTTTTCTAAACGTTTTAACAAATGTTTCTATTAAATGTTTTAAACACTCGCTACTTCAAACGGTTTTGATTTCTGGGTTCAGCTTACTTAGTCGCGTTACGCCTGTAGACGTTACGTCGTTAAGTGCCGGTCATGGGCCGAACTTTGGGGGCACTATATCCAACAACTCTATCATGCTGCATCAGAACACAACCGAGCCCCACTCGAGATGCATCGCAGTAAACTACAAAGCCACCCGATCCAGAAGGCAAAGATAGAACTGGTGCCGTCATCAACCGAGTTTTCAACTGCTGAAAACTCTGCTCGCACGCATTAGTCCAAAGAAAAGGAACCCCCTTTCGGGTCAGTCTAGTCAGCGGTGCAGCGATACTCGAGAAATCCTACAAGAATCGGCGGTAATAACCAGCTAAGCCCAAAAAGCTGCGGACCTCTGCCACGGATACAGGTCTGGGCCAAAGCTGTACAAGCTGGATCTTCCTCGGGTCCACCAGAATACCGTCTCCCGTCACCACATGGCCGAGGAAGTCAACTTTATCAAGCCAAAATGCGCACTTTGAGAATTTAGCATACAGCTGGTGCTCTCTCAATGTCTGCAAAGCAATCCTCAAGTGCTGCTCATGCTCCTCTCGACTCCTAGAGTAGACCAGAATATCATCAATAAACACAATAATAAACTGGTCAAGGAACGGCCTGAAAATTCGGTTCATTAGATCCATGAACGCTGCTGGGGCATTGGTGAGTCCGAACGACATCACCATATACTCATAATGCCCGTAGCGTGTACGAAAAGCAGTCTTCGGAATGTCATCATTCCGAACCCGCAACTGATGATAACCTGAACGCAAATCAATCTTAGAAAAATGTTTCACACCCTGGAGCTGATCAAACAAATTGTTAATGCGAGGTAAAGGATACCTATTCCGCACTGTAACTCGGTTCAATTGATGATAATCCATACACAACCACAAACTTCAGTCCTTCTTCTTGACGAGCAGAACAGGAGCTCCCCAAGGAGAAACACTCGGACGCACAAGTCCCTTATCAAGCAACTCTTGCAATTGATCTTTAAGCTCTCTATGCTCTGCCGGAGTCATCCGGTAAGGCGGTATAGAAATAAGCCCTGTCCTAGGAATCGGATCAATGCAAAACTCAATATCGCGCTCTGGCGGCAAACCAGGTAACTCATCGGGAAAAACGTCGGGAAACTCTCGTACGATAGGAACCTGGTCCAACGACTCTACTGTGGCTCAAGTATCACAAATGAACGCCAAGAACCCCCGACATCCCCTCCTCAAAAGCCGACTAGCGCAAAGGGCTGAAATCAAACTGTGAGGGGTGGCACCCCGATCCCCCTGTATAACCCGAACAAACTCGCCCGGAAAACTAAAACTGACTATCTTCTCACGGCAGTCCATAGACGCATAACAAGCTGCTAACCAGTCCATGCTAAGGAGAATGTCAAAATCCAACATATCTAGAAGGATCAAATCGACGGACGAATCTCTATCTCCAATCTGAACGGCACACGACCGAAACACATGTCGCGCGACGAAAGAATCGCCAACAGGAGTAATCACAATAAGCAGCTGATCTAGAAAACACGACTCTCGGCCCAACCTCAGCACGAAGTGCATAGAAACATACGAATGCGTAGATCCCGGATCAAACAAAATATGTGCATCAAAAGAACATACAGAAAGAGTACCGGAAACCACTGCATTAGATGCCTGTGCGTCCTGGTGAGTCAAGGCAAACACCCGAGCCTGCCCTCTATCGGCGACTGGCTGACCTCCACCTCTACCACCCCGCCCTCTCGGCAAAAAACCACTGCGACCACGACCTCCCTGAACATGAGTCTAACGCGGAGCAACAACAGGCATAAGAGGCAACACCCTCTGAAGTGGAGAAGGTGGTAGGGTAACATGGGGTACAGCTGTCCCGCCCTCACGTGGCTTAGTACAATCTCAAACGCGATGACACAAACTCCCGCACCGGAAACATCCAGATGAAAACTGCAGACTCTCCTGGGGATAAGAGCTAAAAAGCTGGCCTCTTCTCGAGCCTCCACTACTCCCAGTATCTGAACAGAAACTGTCACGGCATCTAAACACCTGCCTTCGTGCTGATACACAAGTACGAACCCTCTTCGGTTCCGGAACAACCGACGTCTCAGAAAGACGCTCCTCGACCAATAGGACTGCATCCACCACTGCTGCATACATGTCACAATGCTGTACGCTGATAGCGAGGAACAACTGGGTAAGCAGGCCTCGAACAAACCTCCTGACACACATCTCTTCAGTGGCTACCAAATACGGAGCATACAAAGCCAGCTCGGTAAACAGCACATCGTACTCGGCCACCGTCATACCCTGAGTCTGGCGTAACGACTCGAAACTGCACGCTCGAGCATCCCTGATGCTCTGTGGAGGAAAACGCGCAAGAAACACGGTCACGAACTCAACCTAGGTCATACGAGAAAGACCTGCGGCTCTGCCCTTCTCTAAGGACTCGCACCACTTCTAGGCCAAACCCTCCAGATGAAAGCTCGCAAACTCCACCCATCTTATGTCGGAGCATCTCAGCGAACGACATATCCTGGCCATCCGATCGATAAACGACTGCGGATCCTCAGCTGCATTGGTGCCAGTGAAAACCGGAGGCCTCAGCCTCATGAACTCCGATAACAATACGGTAATCACCCCTGTAGCTGCAGGTACGACTGTCGAAACAGTAAGCACCAACACGGTCCCCGTAACGGGTGGAACAACCTCCAACCTCTGTGCTCGAATGGCCTCAACTAACGACCCCACCATCTGGCGCAAATCCTGCATACCAGCCCCTAGCATAGCAATATGATCTGTCGAAGGAGGATCAATCTGCTCCTGCATAATGGGCGTACTGCCTGGGTCAGTCCTCGTCTCAGACGAGTCAACTCTGACCTCGGCCCTCATGGCCACTCTCTGCACCCTCGTAGTCTTCGGCGGCATAAAGGCTGGAAATGGAAATAGGATTCGATAAGAACACAGAAATCTAATCTCAAGGATGTATACAATCACGGAAGGAATTTCAATCAATTAGTCCTAAGGTCACTTAGGCGGAGTACCGTGTCGTAAGTATGCCGCGGAACATACACACCCTACGTTAATCTTCTTAAGCCACCTACTCCATCATACCAAGGTCATGCTACACTACGAAAGGTAAAACGTAGCGCTCTAATACCAATTTTGTCACGACCCAAATTAGGCACATGACCGGCACTTAGACTACGTAACGTACACAGGCGTAATGCAATTTAAGTAAGCCGAAAACCCAGCAATCTAAACCATTACAAGAAGTAAAGGATAGAAACACTTTAAAAATCTCAAGTATAAACTTAAAGCTTAAGTTTGTTTTTCATAAAAATTTTGATAGCACCGCCTTTGTAAAAGCCACCCCCGAAATGGGTACAAACATAAGATATAAGTAGAGCATCCCCAAACGGGAGCAAATCTCGCCCAAAGGCGGAAACAACCACCACAACAGATATACGACGCCGTAGCGAAGAAATGAGAAAATCTACAAAAATAAAGGCCGGCTCACACGAGCACGACAACCAGAGTCATAAGAATATACAACATCGATCCTCACAACTCGTCTCTAAGTCAAAAAATGAAGGTGGTAGATGGAGAGTACTAGATATAAAAGATATACAATGTACATCATCGGATTACCACAACCCACTTATAGCAAAAGGCCTCACAGCCAACTGTGGCGGTATCCGCAAAAGTAGATATACTAAGGCACCCTGCCGCGACTACTCGGAGGATCAGACCTGCAAAACACTGCGGCACAACGGGGGTGAGTTGCCAACTCATGAATAGAAAATAACATCATACTGAAATCACAAGTATGCGCTAACAGCGATAAATCTATCATATATAATCTGATAGCATAAGTATGGCAATATGAATATGCAACTATAATGATCAAGGCACACCACCAGGGTACTATATCTACATGAATCAAATGCATATCAAATAAATCCTAAATGTGGGATAAATAATAAACCTCATGCATAAGTCATCAGCATGGAAAAACCTGGTGTCTATCAACAACACCCCAAATCCCAAAATCCTCAGACGCCGTCACCAGGAGTGGCCCTCATATCCTGTAAATCTCATGGAACCTGAGTGTCCAACATTGACACCCAAAAACATCATGAAATACTCATGTCCAACATCGACACGTAAATCCCCATATCACATATGTACATCTCACGGAACCTGAGTGTCCAATATCGACGCTCGCAATCCATGGAACATGAGCTCGCAAACCACGGAACCTGAGCTCGCAATCCCCATATCCATACGTCTCACGGAACCTAAGTGTCCAACTCCGACACTCGCAATCCAATGTATCTATACGTCTCACGGAACCTAAGTGTCCAACTCCGACACTCGCAATCCAACATATCTATACGTCTCACGGAACCTAAGTGTCCAACTCCGACACTCGCAATCCAACGTATCATATCGAGAAAAAAACCGGGTTTCCAAAACAATACACATTTCTTGAAATATCCCCACGGTTCTCAAATCCAGAATATCACATGAAATCCATATCTCAATGCGTAAATCCATGTAATATGATGTTTGCAACATAGAACAACAATATGAGCATATCAAGGAAAAATCCGCTATTTAAATGCATCAAGTCATTAAATATATCACGCGGTTCCCAATTATCTAAAATCCAACGCAACATCATGTGAAGTGAACATGTAGCTATAGCAAGTATATGAGTAAGCATATAGGTATGCATGTATGCTATATTTCCTATGCGCCATCGCACAAGAATCAATGCCTCAATATCTCTAACCAATAGCAAGGTATATCATATGAATATTTGTGTTGTGCGTCTCATGGCAATTACCGACAGTGTGTGTAGCATACAATAGGTGCTCGTACAACATGAACTATCAATAATAGTGCAGTGTCCAATGGGTTCAAGTCTAGGCACAACAAGTAATAATATGCAATGATGTCCATGCACAATCTCTATATGTCCATATAAGCATGCAGCTAATATCATATCATATCATATCTATCTAGCCCTGACGCTTAACGCCATACGGATGATTTCTCCATAGATGTTAAATCTACTCACCAACTATCATAAGCTAGGTAGATCCAATCACCCGCTTCCCTTTCTTCGCAGCGTCTGAAGTCCCCGCCTGCGATCCTATTAACACAAACATAGCAAGTGCAAATCTCAGAAATCGACCAATATCACGTACAAACTACGTTTGACCGATGCACCAACTCCAATCCAATTCTCAAGTGTCCGTCTAGTGGTTAACGTGTCTGGCGACACCCCAAAACCAACCCAGGTGCAACAGCTACACAAGATCACGAACCGTGTCGGATAACGTGACACGCGTAATCAAAACACTAGATTATAGCAAAGTGATCCCAGATTTTGTATACTGTCAAAACTCAAAAATCAAACAGTACCAAACACCTCTAAACAACTGCAGATAGCTACCCTACAAAAACCAATCCCTAACTCCCTCAAAGGGCCGAGGTTGCCAGATTTCCCTAGGTCGTCGCCGGCCAAATCTGAGCCTATGGGGTTCGTGCTTCAGGTGTAAACTCAGGGTCACTAGTACAACACTACTACACTGCAAGATTTTTCAGAAAATCCCAGGTCAAAGCAGATCACGGAGACTTTAATGTGACACTAAAAATACGATATGTGCAAGAAACGATACTTTAAGTGTTCTAAACAACAATCAACAAGTTACACAACACTATAACACCTATTAACAGTTTAGAGATTATAGCTATCTACACTTGCTCAAAAGATCCTAGCTTTCCAAGCTCCAAGTGATCTTAGAGGCAAAAACAAGACTTGGGATGTGATTTGGTGAGGTTTAATGAAGTTTTTGCAAGGATTAGTGAATGGATAGAGAGGGTTCAGTTTAGAGTTTGAGAGGATGAGTAATAATTGAGAGTGAGAGAGAATGAGAGAGTGAGAGATGATAATGAATGAGAGGTGGGTGTAGGGTGAACCAAAGCCTTATTCTTACTCTCTCTCCCTCACCTCCATTAATGCAACCATTAATGCATCATTAAGTTTTCATGACTCACCTAGCCAACTCTCTCTCTCAATCCAAACTAGATATTTTCTCACACAAAATATCTAGGGCAAGGTAATTAGGACATGGATTAAATCAAGGCATGGATTAGCTTGAGGTGTTATGTTTACTTAACAAGATTAACACTAACTAACCTTCACATTAACATGCACATGTGTGTGCAAGCCTTAATAAATAATAATAAAATATTAATTAATTGTTATAAAATGTGAGAAAACCGATTTGGTAAACTTTTCCTTAAAAACCCGCATTATCGCTTAATTAACACTAATCGCATTCTAAGGTGTTACATCTGTTGACCTGAGATCGTCATTTGTCTCGTGTGAGTTCCCACTGTGCTTTGATTACTACCCTACCATGGCTCAAAGGAGTCGCGCTATCAGGTTTTAGTTAAGTACAGTCCTGAGCCATATGGAGGCAGTGATCGGATCGTCGTGGATTCGTCTCTCCCGATATTGGAGGATGATATCACGTAGTGCACGGGTGGCCATCACCAGAAATCCATGGCCATGGTGGACGAGAATTACCAATCCAGGATCGATAGTTTCTCAAGTGGTGATGGGTTTCATGCCGATACTAAATGTCGCGTTGTTAGGGGTCTAACTTTATCCACCCCCTAGACTCGATATGCGATACTCTTAGAAGAACATACCGGACTGTACGGATATTGTCACTGTCAGGCTCAGTAGGGGTTGAGGATGAGTTTGCTCGTCGGCCTCTCTTTCGTTCAATACCTAGGTCGCCGTTACGTACAGCTAGTGTCGCTGATGTGCTTGTGGTTAAACCCACTGCCAGCGTATTGACGAGTCTTTAGAGTCCCACACAGAGGGTTTTCACAGTTCAGGCGATATGGTGTAGATGATGTATGTTGGTACATATAGGTGTCCGATTAAATATGTGCACATGCTGCACAGACTTTTAATCGGACAGTTGATAATACTAGCGGCTTAGGATTAAGCCCGATTATTAAATCAGGTTTTGATTTAATAATTTATATATATGTATTTATATATATGTATTATAGTATTATTGTTCATTATTCATTTTCTCTCTTGGCTATTCGTATTTTTGTACGAATAAGCGTATATGTATTTCGATACGTATACCGGGAAGTATTCCGTATTTATACGGAATAGCTTCTAGAAGATGGCCATCTCATTATTGATTTTCTTTTTAGAAAAATAATTATGGAAATGAGGTGGAGGGGTGAGTTGGCATGAGCATGGACTTGGGCATGTAGAAAGGTATGGTTCACATTTGTTTATTTGGAAAATGGATGAGATATTTTTTCCATTGCATGATGAGAGAGAGAAGGGGGCAGCCACTAGTTTTGGGTGAGTGGGCTTGCTCATTTGAGTTTTTACACACTTTCTCACTCTCTCATTCTCTACTCACTTCATCACTTAGCCATTTCTTGAGTTGCACATGCCACATGTTTCCTCACCTCCTTCATCTTCTTGAGTCGCTGTATTGAGCATTGTGATGAGAGAAAAGGATAGTGACACATTCCTACACCTCCACTCTCCATTGCTAGCAACCTTGGAGCGTCGGTTGCCTCGCTCGACGAGGCTGAAGCTTGCGCCGTTTCCCTCAGGTGGATCATCGTAGATGGACGAAGACCAGCAACCAAACTCGATCAAGGAGCTACTAGGAGCTTGGGGATGAGGATTGAAGACCGAAGAACACGGATCAACTCAGTATTACCATTCCTATCTCTTTTATTAGCTTGCTAGTTTAGGGTTTAGGGTAGATACGGGCATCGGGTAATGGTAGCGCTAGTTTAGAAAATTTTGTTCCGCATTTGGCCACGGTTTGATGGCCGGGGCACTGCCGTATCCCAACAAAGGTTAAACCTAGCGCTCTGATACTAATTTTGTCACGACCCGAAGGTATGAAACGTCACTGGCACTTAAATTACGAAACTTCTGGAGGCGTAACGTAATCTAAGTAAGCCAAAGCCCAGAAATCTAAACCGTTTAAGAAATAGAGTGAAGGAAAAATTGTTTTAAAGAAAGTGATTTTCACAAACAAAAGTCATAGTAAGCATTTTAAAATCATCAAGTTTTTTCAAAAATTTCGGTAGAGTTTCCATTGTAAAAATGGCGCCAAACGGGTACAAAATAAGAATAATCATAAGCAATAATAAAAAGGCGTCCCCAAGCGGGAGCTAGCTCTTCGCCAATTGGTGGAAACACCCACTCAAGCAATACAAATATACAACACCGAAGGCGAGGATCAAAACTCAAAAAGAAAACCAACATCCTCAAGAAAACCAGAGAAGAACCATAATAATAAAAGCGCGTGACTCTAAGGTCGAAAGAATAGCAACTGGTTTTCTAAGTCTATCAAATATACAAGGTCTGGTTGATGGAGCTTACTAGATACAACCGAAATAAATAAAAATACAACGGTGGTCACGATACAAGTGAACCCACCTACCAAAGCAATCACCCGGAAGGAAGCAGTGTGCCAACAAGCCGCAACGAAACTTGTACGGCCAAATCTGTAAGAAACTGTGGCACAACGGGGGTGAATTGCCAACTCATGAGTAGAAGACATCACCTTTTTTGTTTTAAACAAAAACCTTAGTAGAACCAATATGAGCCATGGTTCTTGAAACAAAAGAATAACAAGTGGTTGCAACATGATTTGTTGTATGACATGCACAAAACACAATCAATGCATAATTAAGGAAGTACTAATCGAGTTTAGTAATACTAACTTATATACAATTAATTGTATACTAAATTGTAAAATTCTCAATCTTCATAAATTATTTCAAAATCAATAATTAATATAAATTTTCAAATATTTCCAATTTATCGGTATATAATTATACCATATCATTTAAAACTAGTCTCGATACTTTAAAATATTCATAATATTCATTATTTAATTTATTTAAATTCCCAAATATAATATTTTATTTTCCTGAACTGTTACTATCAGCCATACATCGGCATGACTTATCAAGTTACTGGGGTCTGACGATTCCACCCCTAGACTTGATATGTGACATATCAGACGAAGAGACCGGACTGCACGGTAAGTGTTACTTATATGCTTCATGGAGTTTTGGATAAGCTTACTTGTTGATCTTCTATTCGCTCAATACCTGGGTAGCCATTACGTCCAGCTAGTACCGCTGACGGCTTGTGGGTGACTGATGTGGTCATCACCTACTGCTGGCGTATTGACGAGTCTTTAGAGTTCCACATAGAGGTTTTCTAGTTCAAGCGAAACGAAGTGGGGCACATATGCTGATATGTGCGGGGGGCCTGATTAAATACGACTATGTGATACCGTATTCTAATCTGGCGGTTATTTGATATCCATCAGGATATATGTGATATAACCGGATAATTGAATTAAGTGTTGATTTGATAATATGATATACATGTTGGCTATAGTGCCCTCAAGTCAATTATTGAATCGCTGGCACGCGATTGTGATGATTGAGGGAGGACCTATACGGATAGAGCAGTCTTACTCGAGATGAAAGTATGCTATCTGGTTTGCCTTTATTATCATGAAAGTAAGCACATCCTTAAATGTCCCTAGTCATGGGAGTATCGACACCGGGCATCGATAATCCAGAGTAGACTAGTATATACTTATCGAGACCCTGACGAGGGGCGGTGGCCGGTCTCACAAGCCATTGGTGTCGGTTAGTCACCTAAGACAGTATACAGATGCTCATTGGGTTATGAGTACATTGGACGGACTGGAACATGCTAGTTGGTATTATATCTATTGTCAGATAGCAGTTCTCAGGTGACATGAGTACAGGTTAGTCTGTCGACTTGAGATCGTCATTTGTCTCGTGTGAGTTCCTACTGTGCTTTGATTAATACCCTACCATGGCTTAAAGGAGTCGTGCAAACAGGTTTTAGTTGGGTACAGTCCCGAGCCACATGGAGGCAGTGAGCGGATCGTCGGGGATTCGTCTCTCCCAGTATTGGGGGTTGATGTCGCGTTGTGCACGGGTGGCCATCGCCAGAAATCCTCGGCCGAGGTGGACAAGAATTACTGATTTGGATCAATAGTTTCTCAGTTGGTGATGGGCTTCATATCGGCACGAAATGTCGTGTTATTAGGAGTCTGACTTTATCCATCCTCCTAGACTTGATATGCAATACTCTTAAATGAACAGACCGGACTGTATGGAGATTGTCACGGACATGCTTAGTAGGGGTTTGGATGAGTTTTCTCGTCGGCCTTCCTTTCGCTCAATATCTGGGTAGCTGTTACGTACAGCTAGTACCGTTGACGTGCTTGTGGTTAAACCCACTGCCAATGTATTGACGAGTCTTTAGAGTCCCACACAGAGGATTTCCCTGGTTCTGGAGAAACGATGTAGTAGTTGTATTGGATACGTGCAGGGTTCCAATCGATTGATTGTACTATGTACCGAGACTTTTGATCGGACAGTTGATAATACTAACCGGCTTGGGTTTGAGCCGAATTATTAAATCAGGTATTGATTTAATAAGTTACATATATGTATTTCGATACGTATATTCTAGTATTATGTTCTTTGTGTTATTCTATCTCTTTGGGTATTCGTATTTCGGTACGAATACATATATGTATATACTTTACAATGTAATCCGTATTTATCCAGATAACATTCTAAAAGGTGGACGTCTCATTTTTTGGTTTGACCATTCATTTGAAAATGGTAAATGAGGTAGATATTGGAAAATGGGGAGTTTGGTTAGGACCATGCTTGCATAGTGTGGACAAATGAATTATTAATTCATTTGTGCATACTATTCAAGTATGGGTTGCATTTTAAATGGAAAATATTGTTTTGTAAAACCATTCTTCCCTTGGTTTTTTCCTCACTTGGAGACTTGTTGGAAAATGAAGAGAGATGGTTCTTCTTTGATAGCTCTCTTCCCCTCATCATTTAGCTTCACTCTCACATTGAGTTTCTTGAGTTCCTTCACCTTCATCTTCTACCTCCTCTCAACCCTCTCATGTATTGAGAATCATGAGAGGAGGTGAGATGGGATAGATAGACATTAAAAACACTCACTACATCCTACGCATTCCAGACTAGCATCCTAGAATTCCTAGTTGCTTCGCTTGCTTTCGATGTGGAGCTAGAGCCATGAGCTACATCCTACGGGTGGATCATCTTCGATGGAGGAAGACCGGCGATCATGTTCACTCGAGCATGCCTCAAAGAGCTAAGGAGGAGGATGGAAGACTGAAGGACTCGGTTCTTTCAGTATAAACATTCTAACCTTGTAACCTAGACTCTTTATTAGTTGCTAGTATAGGTTTATAGTTTAGATCTTGGGCGGGTTTTGTTTGCGCCAAAATTTTTAAACGCCTGTTTTTGTTCCGCATCGGCCACGGTAGATGGCCAGGGAGCCGGCGAAACCCAACATGGTATTAGAGCCATCCGTAAACCAAAACTAGCTTGTTTGCACAAACTTAAAATCTCAATCGACAAATTTTTCCGAATCGTATTTCCATATTAGCATGCTTGCTGTCGAATTTCAAAGTTGTTAAATGGCACTTAAAATCTCAATCGAATTTTCTGGGTATCTTAAAAATATGTGCAGGAAAAACTAGAGCAGAGAAAAAAAATTTAGGCATGTATCTCTAAAATTCCACTGCGGAACCCAAGCCAAATGGCACGTTTTCCCAAGGAACCGTGGCGCTTTTTATGCTACAGTGCCCCAATTTTTTTGGGGGGCTTTATTTCATGGAAATATGATTTTTGGGATTTTTTTGTTTTTGGCCCAGATTTGTTTGAGTGTTGGTTTGCATTTGGTGCCAATGTGGAAATGTTTAGTCAATTGAAATTTTAAATGTGTGTTTATTAGTGCATATGATGATATCTGTGACCGTGAATATTATTGAGCGGTACAACCCGACTAGTTGCTATATGTTCAACTAGACGGGTTTGTGAACATAATATTCACGTTGATTTTCTGTGTTGTGCTGATATTGTGGTTGGATTATGATGGTGGATAGCCTGTAGTGCAATGGTAGTATTACAATTTAGATTCATTTGTATATTCAGTATTGCGGGGCGAGCGTACGACATGTGGACTTCCGTCTCTGTCATATTGTATATTCTTTTATTGGGGCACAACAGGATTGAGGTCGATGTCACCGTTGTATATACTTTTCTTTTCTGTACTAGGATTACCCTACGGTGGAGTGCACAAATAGCCGGGTTCTAGAGGGCATTAAGCCCTTTCACTTTGTTGATTGGGGTTGCCTCACTTTTGGGATTGGCGGGTAACTTGCCGTGCACTTAAGGGTCCAGGTTTTCATTGCACGGGCTATCCACACGAACGGGAACGTCGGGTCTCATTTGCGGCTCAAATGAAACCCGAGGCTCCAAGATTATCCACCATTCTGTGTTGCTTGTTGTGCTTCTATGATGTTGCTTATATCATGCATGGGATGAATGTTATACATATATTTATGTATACTAGTAGATGTTGTATATGTTTTGCACCGGCGCTAGTCCAGCCCTCGCTCTGACCTTAGTTATGTAACCTAACGGTGCATGACGGGGCATAGTGGCGAATGCGGATGGCATATACGTACATTTTATTTTCGTTCCATTTCTGTGATGTGATATGTTTTAATTGATGGGACTGCATTAATTCTGATTAATGCAAGGAAAACAAACCTATATGATGTTGTTGGAACCAACTTTTTTAAAAACTGACATTACAGATGTTTTCTTTTTGCTTTGCATAGTGGTATTCGATTATGAATATCCGAGATCCATTCATCGGGAGTGATCTCTTGAGCAAAAGTTTGCATCATCGTAATAACTTCATTATAGTCGATTCTTCTGCTTTGTATCGTGATATTCAGTTTGGAATATCCTGCACCTCATTCGATGAGGAAAGAGCCAAGATCCTTTCACAAGGAGTGACCTCTTTGGCAAAAGTTTTCGCCACTATATATTTGTAAAACCACTTGGATTCTTTCAACGATATCAAGTTCATTACGTTAAAGGTTTTTCGCCAAAAACTAGTCATAGCCCTCCGTCGTTTCGAATAAGTAGCACATAGTATTCATGCGGTGTTTGTTGGTCAAAGTCAAGGCATCGTGTATGGTAGCTGTGTGTTGCTTATCCGTCGCATGGATACGCATTGGTTTAAGACAGTCGTACCACTTTGTTGTACAAAGTCAAGGGTGTGTGCGGGTAGGTCTAAATCAATCAGGATAATTACGGGTAGAACTTGACTTGCGTGTTATGATTTGTTGGTTAAAGTCACGGTCATAAGCTCTTGGGGTAAAAACCACATCAGGAGTTTCAAATATACAGGAAACTTGCTAGGCATGTGCATACCTTCTGGAGTGTGGTGACTTGAGCGACTTCCATCAAGTTATCATGCAATGATATTTGGATGTCGATTCCCACTGATCAGTAGGTGCTACTCTTCAAGTGATTTTTGATGATCCCGACTAATTCTCCTTTTGGGTTTGGAGGAGAATTCGAGGAAACAGTGGGAGACATCCTGATTAGATAAAGTGATTAACCAATCTAATCTAGGTTAGAGTGCATGCTAAGTGTTTCTTTTCTCTCTCTCTCTCTCTCTCTTTGGCAGCAACCATGACCCGACCCTAAACTAAAACTTATGAACCAAGTTAATCGAACCTTCTTAAAACACTTTGGATTTTTGGATTGTCATAGTCGCATAACTCATTACCGCTCCTACTTTTCCTTTTGCATTTCTCTGGAACATTCTATATCACTATGAAGATCCACATTTCTTGGATATTCCATCGTATAGTTACATACGAACTCGAAGGAACTTGCTCCAGTTCGAGGATGGATTTTGGTTCTAGAGAAAATGAATAGGATTATTCAGCTGTCTTTTCCTTTTACCTTCTCTTAGGTTGTGAGGGCTCCTGGTATTAGGAGAGTACACCTATTACGCTTATTGGATAGCCTTCTTCCAAACTATAGGCTGGTGCCGAAGGGTAGGGAAGGAATAAAACCAATTAGCCTAAATGTGGTGTATAGAAGGTAACAAGTAAAGACATATAAAGTGATTAGAGTGAGGGCAAAGGAAATTGTGACTACTATCATTCACGACGAAACCGTGTATACCCCTGCCACTCCTACTTCCCCTTTGCATTTCTTCAGAACGCCCCGTATCTCTACGAAGATCCATATTTATTGGATATGTCATCGTATAGTTACATATGAACTCAAAGAAACTTGTTTCTGATCAAGGATGGATTATGGTTCTGGAGAAATAGAATAAGGATTATTCAGTTGTCTTTTCTCTTTACCTTCTCTCAGGTTGCGAGGGCTCCTGGTATTAAGAGTGTACACCTATTAAGCTTATTGGATAATTTTCTTCCAAATCTTAGGCTGATGCCGAAAAATAGGGAAGGAAGAAAACCAATTAGCCTAAGTGAGGTATACAGAAGGTAATAAGTAAAGACATATAAAGGGATTGGAGTGAGGGCAAGGTAGTATACGGTTACAGACATGAATCTGGATAGTGGAATAGGCATTACTAGGAATACCTAGATACCCCTTCGAAACATTTTCATGTTTCAGTTTGACTGTGCGATGTTAATTGAAAATTGTTTTCCCAATTAGATTCTGACTCCAGGGTATGTATTTACCAGACTTGATTCTCATATCTGTATGGTATTACAGATGCTGAGTGGGAGAAAGACATTAGGAATTAGGTAATTGTATCCTCAACATATCGAAATTATTTGTAATTGGTGATATTTGAGGAAATCACCTGGGTTTTGCATGAAGGCAAATATTTGGTTTTGAATATCCGTTGTTATGCACCAATTTCAAACTGATATATCTGTACGTTTATTTTATAAAGTTATATATAACTTTTTGAAATTATGTCTATGAAATTTACCTTTATCAGTTGATGGTTAGGTAAGGTGCATTTAACAGCAGTGTAATTCTTCTTAACCAAAGCACAGTTTTCAACCTAATGTTGTCCAGTGTCCATTAGGACAAAGGGGTTGGTACTCGTACTATATTCTGTTTACTTTTGACTTCTCTAGTTTTGAATAAGTATTTCGTTGAAATATAAGGTCCAAATTTTGAGAAGTTATATGTATAAGAATAAAGTAGAGAATCATATGTTGAAAAGTATCAGGATTCTTCAAGGTGATCGAAAATATAGATACTTGTGCTATGTATTCCATTGTACGTAATAGTTTTGAGAACTTGCTTCTCATTCAGGTTACTCATACGTAGGTGCATTCGTTGATGCGTAATGCTGCTTAGCCTCCTTCCATTTCGTTGATATGCACCGGAAATGGCTGCATGTATTTTGAATCTGGTTTCAATTAAATTAATTTCTTTATTTCTATATGGTATATAGAATGGTTTCATATCTTAACGATGTTAAGGTATATAGAGTTGTCCGGCTTATACTTAAAACCAGAATCTGGATAAACTCAAGGCACATTTTAGTAATGGCAGTTTGTGGGTTATCTTGGGCTTTGACGAGGATTAACATTCTACCATTAGGAAGATCAATAGTTATATTGTTCTTGACTTGCCACCAGTTTTAGTAAAATGGATTCTTTTCAGAAAACACAAGTGGGACTATGGTAGAACTGGAAGATATTCCAGATCCACAAACGATTACTGAAAATTTAGTAGAACCTAAACATTCAATTGGATTCGACAATCCATTAGCCACTCCGCAGATTTAGTAGGTAATCTCAGCCACCCGAGAGGTACTTCGGTCTCCTCAAAGACGGTGACAAGGAGATTTTTGATTACCCAAACTTGACACTATTGTTGTTCTAGACTATGAAATCTGGCAGAATGATGAGTATAATGTCTTTCTAAATTAGCTTTAGAAGTGCACGTGTATATGACTCTGCCAGAGGGTTGTTGTAATCAGTGGGAGTAGCAGAAACATGGTGGGCAAGTAGCTTATGTCTATTTATAGACTAAAGCGGATATAGCGGAGATAGATCGTCTATTTTTGATGTGACAGTCATAGAGTTTGACTTCATCAGAATAACGGATGGATCTGGTAAGAAGATAGTAAGGAGTGATGTCTTGGTATTTGGATGACATGCTCTTGATAGGAAGTGATATTCATATACTGCGATCGGTTACACCGTGGTTGTCACAAGGTGTTCCTCTACACAGGATCCGGATAAAATATCAAGGATTCTGGAGTGTCCTAATTTGGGTATTTTGACACTATTCTAAAGTGTTTTAGAATGGACGACTCCTGACATGATGGTGTGCCCGCAGGTGATAGAGTCACCCTCTCTAAAGAGATGTCTTATAGACTGACGAGGAGGGATTTGCATGATTGACATATCTTTTGCTTAGGAAATTGAGTCGATCATGAAATGTCAAGTACCACACCAGATATTGCTTTTGCACTAGCTGTAATAAGCATATAAATTAATCCAATCCTGGACAAACGTTGGAAAGCAGTTATGAACATAAGTAGATGTTCTTGGTATATGGTAACGGCAGCCTCCTTCAGGAGGAGGTTATCATTTTAGGCTTCCAAGGTGACCTGGATGATATAGTGGCTGTCAGAGTTATAGTTTTCCCTCTTTTGAGGGACAGTATGTTGGACAATGGTCCAAGAGGATACTGAGGAGGACATGGAGCAGGTTACTGATTAAATTCAGTAGAAGATACAGTCTAAGAAGTTTGTTGGATTTGGAGTTCATTTGTGAACTGGGTCTCATCACATATCTAGACAAATTCTAAAACAAGTATCGCTCATTTCGGGAGATATTTTTCTCCGTGAAGTTGAGATATAGAGAGATAAAGAAAGAAACATTGGAGCGGATCCACTCAATGAGGCTATTTCTCGAACGCAATAGTTTCGCAAACGGGCTTTGCGAGACTGATTAATAGAGAAGTTAGGTGTTCGGTATCACGCATGCTGTGATTATGCGACACCGCAATAATTAGCCTTAAGTGCAAGTGGGAGATTGTTGGCTATAGTGCTCTCAAGTCAATTATTGAATCGCAGGCACACGATTATGATGATTGAGGGAGGACCTATACGGGTAGAACAATCTTACTCGAGATGAAAGTATGCTATCTGGTTTGTCTTTATCATCATGTGCATGCATTAGGTGGATTACAGATCACATTATATATTGATAGAGCCCATAGGATTCTTTCTTGACTACCAGTATTATGATGGCGATCATATAAGTTGGAGCTGGGTGGTCTATAAGCACATCCTTAAATGTCCCTAGTCGTAGGAGTATCGACACTGGGCATCGATACGCCAGAGTAGACTAGTGTATATTTATCGAGACCCTGACGAGGGGCGGTGGCCGGTTTCACAAGCCATTGGTGTCAGTTAGTCACCTAAGATAGTATACAGGTGCTCATTGGATTATGAGTACACTGGACGGACTCGCCGGGAATATGCTAGTTGGTATTATACCTATTGTCAGATAGCAGTTCCCAGGTGACATGAGTACAGGTTAGTATGTTGACCTGAGATCAACATTTGTCTCATGTGAGTTCCCACTGTGATTTGATTACTACCCTACCACAGCTCAAAGGAGTCGTGCAAACAGTTTTTAGTTGGGTATAGTCCCGAGCCACATAGAGGTGGTGAGCGGATCGTCGGGGATTCCTCTCTCCGAGTATTGGGGGTTGATGTCGTGTTGTGCACGGGTGGCCATCACCAGAAATCCTTGGCCGAGGTGGACGAGAATTAATGATTTGGATCAGTAGTTTCTCAGTGGGTGATGGGCTTCATACCGACACGAAATGTCGCGTTATTAGGGGTCAGACTTTATCCACCCCCTTAGAATCAATATGCGATACTCTTAGACGAACAGACCGGACTGTATGGAGATTGTCACGGACAAGCTCAGTAGAGGTTTCGATGAGTTTGCTCGTCGGCCTTCTTTTCGCTCAATACCTGAGTAGCCGTTACATACAGCTAGTGCCGCTGACGTACTTGTGGTTAACCCACTTCCAGCGTATTGATGAGTCTTTAAAGTCCCACACAGAGGGTTTCCCTGGTTCTGATGAAACGAGGTAGTAGCCGTATTGGATACGTGCCAGGTTCCGATCAATTGAATGTACTATGTACCCGGACTTTCGATCGGACAGTTGATAATACTAGCCGGCTCGGCTTTGAGCTGGATTAATAAATTAGGTATTGATTTAATAATTTACGTATATGTATTTCGATACGTATATTCTAGTATTATGTTCTTTGTGTTATTCTATCTCTTTGGGTATTCGTATTTCGGTAGGAATACAGGTATGTATATACTGTAGAATGTAATCCGTATTTATCCGGATAACATTCTAAATGGTGGACACCTCATTTTTGGGTTTGACCATTCATTTGAAAATGGTAAATGAAGTAGATATTGGAAAATGGGGAGTATGGTGAGGACCATGCTTGCATAGTATGCACAAATGAATTATTAATTCATTTGTGCATACTATTCAAGTATGGGTTTCATTTTAAATGGAAAATATTGTTTTGTAAAACCATTCTTCACTTGGTTTTTTCCTCACTTGGTGACTTGTTGGAAAATGAAGAGAGATGGTTCTTCTTTGATAGCTCTCTTCCCCTCACCATTTAGCTTCACTTTCCCATTGAGTTTCTTGAGTTCCTCCACCTTCTCTCAACCCTCTCATGTGTTGAGAATCATGAAAGGAGCTTAGATGAGATTGATAGACATTTAGAGCACTCACTACATCCTAGGCATTCTAGACTAGCATCCTAGAATCCCTAGATGCTTCACTTGCTTTTGATGTGGAGCTAGAGCCATGAGCTAAATCCCACGGGTGAATCATCTTCGACGGAGGAAGACCAGCGACCATGGTCACTGGAGCATTCCTCAAGGAGCTAAGGAGGAGGATGGAAGACTGAAGGACTTGGTTCTTTCAGTATAATAGTTCTAACCTTGTAAGCAAGACACTTTATTAGTTGCTAGTATAGCTTTATGGTTTAGATCTTGGGCGGGTTTTATTTGTGCTAAAATTTTTAAACTCCGATTTTTATTCCGCATCGGTCACAGTAGATGGCCAGCGCGCCGGCGAAACCCAACAATACAGATAAATGATATTAGTCGGATATATGTGATATAACCGGATTATTGAATCAAGTGTTGATTTAATAATATGATATATATTTATATTTGATATAATTAAATATTAACTAATATTATCGCTCACTGATTATTTTCTACTCTTAATATATATATATATATATATATATATATATATATATATATATTATGTAGCATGGATGGATTTTCTATTTTTTGGAAAATAGAAAATGAGGAGATATTTATAGCGTGGGAGAAGCATGGCTTTGCTTATTATTTTATTAGTCTTGACTCACTATTGTAGCATTCTTCTATTTTATATTGATGTTTATTCCATACTTCAATAAGTGTGGGATTTGTATGAGCCATTCTTGACTTGATCATTTTCTTGCTATCTCATTTTTCCTCTAGCTCTCACCATCTCCTTCTTCCTCCACCTCAAAGTCCTAACCGTCACATGTGATGTTAGTGTATATGCCCTAGAGGCCATTACTGTATCATACTAGTTTGTATATTACTTAATGGAAGCTTAGGATATTCACAGTTGTATAGACAATCTTGCTCAAAATGTTAGTATGCTACTTGGTTTGTTTCTACTTTAATGTGTACTTGTGTTTCTTTTAGTATATCACCTATACACATTAGTGGAGCCCTTAGGATCTTTGCTTGATTACCAGCGTTGTGATGGCAGTCACACTCGTGGGGGCTGGGTAATCCACAAGCACATCCTTATACAGGTCCCTAGTCGTAGGACTATCGAGACAGGGCATCGATACTCCGGAGTAGACTGGCGTATGCGCTTCTTATCCCAGCAGGGGAGACGGTCTGTCCCACAGCCGTCAGTACGTCGTACTTGAGATAGTATGTGGGTGCTCGTTAGGTTACGAGTACACTGGACAGGACTCGTCGGGAACTGATGGTTGGTACTATACCTATCGTCAGTTATCAGTTCCCTGGTGACATGAGTACAGCTTAGTCCGCTGACTTGACACTGTCACTTCGTCTCGAGTGTGTTCCCACTGTACTTTGATTACTACCCTACCATGGCTCAAAAGAGTCGTGCAAACAGGTAGTAGTTGGGTGCAGTCCCGAAGCACTTGGAGGCAGTGACGGTTAGACAGGATTCGTCTCTCCCGGTATTGGGAGTTGATATCGCGCTGTGTCAAGGAGAGCCATTACACATAGTCGTCCCTGGCCAGGGCAAGCGAGATATACTGGTAGGTTTCCAGTGTTATCTCAGGGTGTTTTGGGCTACACTCCGACATGACTTGTACCGCTATTAGGGGACTGACGTTTACCGCCCCCTAGGCCCGTCATGTGATATTCTCAGACGAACAGACCAGACTGTATGGAGATTGTCACATCCAGGCTCAGTAGGAGTTCAGATGGGTTTCACCTCGTCCGTCTTCTTATCGGCATCTACCTGGGGGCCGTTACGCACAGCTAGTGCCGCTTGCGGTCTGTGGTTAAACCCACTGCCAGCGTAGTGTCGAGTCTTTAGAGTCCCACACAGAGAGCTATTCGCCTTTAGGCAAAAGAGTAGAGGTCGCATGGTTTTGCGACAGGGTTCGGTCACGTCCGTGCACTTGTGCACGTTTAATGTCCGGGCAGTTATCACTAGCGGGCTTTGGTTTAAGCCAGATCCTGGTGTACGTTTTGGGATTGGTTTTATCTCGTTTGAATTCGTGTTCCTTGGAATGCGGATGCGGGTGTGTATGCACGGTTGACAGAGAGACAGGGGCAGAGGATTCTCATTAGGGTTGTTGACTGTTGACTTTTGCTAAACCCTAATGAGAATAAGAAATATGATTAATGATAATATTAATTAAGTATTATTGTGCCATGGTTGGGTTGAAAGGATGACTTTGTTGACTTGTTGACTTTGTTGACCGGTTGACTAGGTTGGACTTGTTGACCATAATCATGACAATGGCTATCATTTCATGGCATTGACCTTTGTTTGCTTATTTGTTCACACATTGCATTTAATGCATGAAATGATATTGCCATTTGATATGATAACAACCATCACATAATACTCAATTATTATTATGTGTTATGATGATTTTGGATTATGAGAGCAAGAGTGAGAAAGGTCTTGCTCATTCTTTTCATTTGCTTTCTCTCTCATGAAAACTCTCTCATCCTCAAGCTCTCCCTCTTCCTCTTGCTCTCTCTCTAGTTCAAGGCAAAAACCTCTCATGTGTTGAGAATCATTTGCCTTGGAGATAAAAACCCAAAACACTTCTCTACTCATCCTAGTACACAAAGTCTAGCAAGCCAAGTGTTCTAGTTTCCTCTAGTTTAAGGTTGAAGCCAAAGGTAGAAGCTTTCGGGTGGATCCATCTTCGGCACAAGAAGACGACGAGGTGAGGCCGATCCAACTACCGCAAGGAGTTGAAGAGAAGGAGTTCAAGTTAAGGTATAACCCCCTAACCGAGCAAGCAACACTCCTAGTTAGGTTGTTAGATAGTTGTTTAACAAAGATCCGTATTTTGAGTCCATGTTTATCACAAAGAAAAAATTGTTTTTCACCATTTCCGCAACCCCAAAGAACCGGGGACGGGTAACGTGGACTTACAGTGGTATCAGAGCCTAGTTAAACACTATCTAACATGTTAGCAAAGTAACTAGAAGTTCGATCAGAGAAAAAGTCACGAAACACGCCCGAAATGTATAGTTTCTGCCGATTTTTTTTCCTGTTCAAAAAATAATTAATCTTACACTAAAAATCGGCTCAGGCTTTTTAAAACACACCCAAGAAAAATAGTCCATCGACTCGGTCAAAGCGCCGCGGAAACGCGGCTGGAGCATGCTCCCGCCGCGGATCCGCGGCCGAGTTGACTCTGTCGAGGGCAATTTTTCCTGCAGTGTGTTCAGTGGGGTGTTTTGGGATTTTTGGAATATGATTTTTCTGCCCAGATTTTCCAGAGAGCAAAATTTGTTTTGGGGTTTAAAAATCCGTATTTTGATCGAACTTCTAAAGACTTAAGCTAACGGGTTATATCTGTGATGTGATATATGTATTGAACGTCTGCTGATCGCTATACGTTGATTAGTGGGGGTTATACATATCTGTGATCTGTAATGTTGATGGTATGTGTATATGAATCATTGGATTGTCGCGGATGAATAGCCGGGTGGTTGTGAGATGAGAGTTTTCTTTATCTTTCAATTCGTGTAAATTTGTAATTGATGTAATATTATTTATTTGGCCGCACAACCGGGATGAGGTTGTAGCCGTCATTGTATAATTTCTTTTACTGTTTTTGCTCCTAGGATAGACCCAAGGTGGGGTGCACAAACTACCGGGTACCTCGAAGTGCCGAGTGGCCTACTCACGGTGTTGAGGGAGGTTGCTTCGCTTCGGGTACTTGGCGGGTAGTTTGCCGTACCCGTCGGGGTCTAGGGTGGGGTCTTGGCTATTCATCGCGACCGTATAATCCGCTCTTTGTTACAGGCTCGTACGGAATGCGGATTCCTAGTATATCCAATGTGTTCATCTGTGATCTGGAATGGCTATCATTGCATGTGACAAATGTATATATCTATATATGATATCTATTTAGGCGTTGCTTATGTTTTGCATCGCGCTAGTCCAGCCCCCGCTCTGTCGTTAGTTAAGTAACCTAATGGGTAATGACGGGGCCCGTGGCGAATGCGGATGGCATAAGCGTACGTCATATTTTCGTTGTTTTCTGCAATGGTAGGATTAAATGATGGGACGCATTAAAATTAATGCAAGAAAATAAACCAAAGTAAAGTCGTTGGAACAATTTCAAAAACCACTCGGTTTCTTTTCAAAAGCCAACTTTTAAACGCGGAGCTTAAGCCACTCCTTTTAAAAGCTATCTCGTTCTATCGATTATATCAAGTTCACTACGTTCACGGTTTTGCCAAAACCATTCGTAGCCCTCCGTCATTTCACATGGATAGTCGTATTCAAGCTATGTTTGTTGGCCAAAGTCAAGGCATAGTGATTCGTAGCTATTGGGTATTCATGTGCAGCATAGATAGATGCGTTGGTTTGGGACAGTCGTACTGCCTTGTTGGCTAAAGTCAAGGGTAGGTGATCAGTCGAAAATACTGCATTTTTAACACGGCAATTTCCCTATCATTTGCACTCATCTAGAAGTGTTCGGTATTCATATTGCACATATTAGCAAAACAGTCCTGAAATACCAGATTACATGTGTTATACACTTAAACCGACATTTATTAGGGAAATTGACTGTTTATCATGGCATCACATCATCCCTATATTGCGCAACACTTGTTTCAAAGTCTGTGCAGGATATTCCAGAAACCGAGCTAAAATTGTAAAACAGTGCTAATAAAATACGCCAACTCAAAGGCTAGAGATCTGGCAGTGATCAGGGACTCATTTGGAAAATCAACATATCAGAAAAAGCCCACAAAGTCAACCCTAAATCATCACAGAAAGACCAAGCCCCAAGGCTTCACAAGCGCCGCGGTTCCGCGGCGGGCGCCCGCTTGAGCCGCGGAACCGCGGCGGCTCTATGGCTTCAGCTCCTCAATTTTTGTCCACGTGTCTCCAATAACGGTACAAGCTTCCAGAACACTGTAGAAACTCCACGTGGCTCATCTAGAAGGCTCGGCTTAACAAACTTTTGGAGGGAAATTCAAATTTGAAATCCTAGATCTAGGGTTTTGGATGGTCTATAAAAAGGAGCCTAGATCTAGGGTTAAAAGTTGTTCTTCATCTCCCCCATTTCCACCCACAAGTTGAGTGACACGACTTGTGCCAAACCCTAACCCTAATCTAAGGCCAAATTCAAGATCCCGAGTACCAAATCAAGCAAGAAGCCTTCAACCTTTTAGGAGCGGAGCCGATCTTCAATCGAGCAAGTGATCCAAGCCGATCCCGACTCAAGGAGACGATCGAAGCCAAATCGACGATCGAGTTCTTCCTCTTGTAGTTCTTGAGCGAATTGTAACGAAATTGTTGATAAATAAAAGGTGAAATTCTTTAATCTTGCCTTCTTTAAATTCTTGCATCATGATTCGATCTCAATTTGTGATTGTGGTTCTTGTTGTGATGTTTGAGTAAAACTCCGCTCGTAAAGGAGTCGAGACGATCAATAGAATGATGATGTAACAAATCTTGAAACGATTCTTAAGTCCTACGAGTTTTGTAAACCCTAGCAAATTGAAGAATCGACGACCTAGTTTCGTTGCGATACTTTCTTGATTGTGTTCGCTCGAAATTAGGGATCCACGATTGATTCTTGAATTTACTAGAGGCTAGAATGTGAATGATATCGACGAAGGAACAAGGGATAGATGATGAAACCCTAGTTTCACACGAAATCCCTAATTCTCGTTGATCATCATCGATCTAGTATCAATTCATCGATGGATAAGAATACGTAATCGCTAGATTTCATCACATCTATAGATCCGATCGATTCCTACGAGCCTCACTTCGATTCTTGATATTTGGATTGGAAATCATCACATCTCAATTCTTGATTTTAATGATTTCTTGTTATTAGATCTAGATTTTTCTAATTCTTGAACTTCATTTCACAAATCATGAATTGTTCTTTCTTTTCTTTTCTTTAAAGTTTCAACTCATCTAAATCGAAACACGAACGATTACACTTTCCCTGTGGACGATCCGCACTTACTAACGTGCTACATTCGACACCGTTATTGATTGCGGTCAAAATATTTTTGGTTGTGATTTCTATACATTTTCCAACTACACACCGAGAATTCATTCAATCAAATGGCGCCGTTGCCGGGGAGTGTGCGCTAATTGTTCGTATTTTTAAATTTGAGTTGAAAAGTTTATTCCATATATATTTTTAGATCAAAATTCGCGCAAACTCTAAACGTGTTGTTGTGATTTGTTGCGAGGAAATCTGGAACTTGTGGAGCTGTGGAATTTTTTTTCAGAATATACCAGAGAGCTGAGGGAGTGAACAGAAGCTCGCTGGAAAATTTTGGAGCAGTGATCAACTCACCTCACTGCGTTTCTGCGGCATTAGGCGACTCCCGCGGCGGAACCGCGGTGCTACAGTAGAATCACTGTTCCAAAATTTTTGGTAACTCTCTTGACTTTCTTATCTCCTACCTCATCTGCTCTAATTAACAATTTTCTGCAGGTTTCTTTGCAAATAAATCGCAGCGCCGCAAAAAGCAATAAAAATTTGTGCGTGTTTTTGGTTTTTGGTTGTTTGCATATTAATACGGAAATTAAGGGGCAAAGACCAAATCCAGATTAGGTGGGGAGTTCATTACCCTTCCTAAGCCCCAAAAATTACAAACTTGCATCCGCATTTACCCTCATTAACTAAAAAAAGATCTAGAGATGACTCTAAGGACCGTCGCGCTCACTTAGGACAAGAGAAGGCCATGGGTAATTCATTGCTTATCCGCGTATCTTTTGTGGTGTTTAAGGCAAGTGTGTCTAAGGCTAGTGGTTATTAATTAGGCCCACTACTCACGTAGTGGAGTACCTTCCCACTTACCTGGCCACAGGAGAGACAAAGATGCAGTGGAGGATTTATCCTGCGACTTGTCTTTTGGCAGTTAGGAGCGGTCTAGAGCTTTGACCTAGGTGACCACTAGAATTAGGGTTTTGCTTGTTGCATTTGTTGTGATCGCATCATATTTTCAAAAATCCGTATCAAATTTTCAAAACAAACACCAACACATTCATCATTTCCCCAAATTATAAGTCACGCTGCCACTTGTACTAACCCTTTTAGTGCAAGATTGGCTGGACACGGGATTCTAGTGCCCGTTTAGTCCGCATCCCCCCGATCGACCCTAAAGTCGGTATTTCTACATTTACCTTTTCTTTACCCACCACCACACCCACATCGATGGATCCGTCTCCATCGAACTTCTTTACCACTACTCTGCCGCCGTCCGTTGGTGCGCAGAATCCACCCCGCATCTCTCTCCAAGAGAGGTGCTATCCTACACGAGGTCCTCTTTCGACCTGTCTCTCCATTCCACCAGCCAACGGGGAAAATTTTCAAATAAAACCCCAATACATCAACCTTCTACCCAAATACTACGGTCTCGAGTCTGAAGATGCATATGCCTTTATCACCAAATTTGAAAATGTATGCGCAATGATGGGTGCCTCACAGCTTTCTATGGATGCTATGCGTCTTCGTCTTCTCCCATTCACCTTGTGCGATATAGCCGAGAAGTGGCTGTATAACACAACCGCACATTCCATTTCAAATTGGGAAGAATTCGTTAAAGCATTCCTTAAGAAATTCTATCCACATCATAAAACAGCTCGAGTCCGTAGCGAAATAAATCAATTTACCCAGCTTCCAAATGAACCATTTTCAAAATGTCTTGAACCCTTCAAGGATCTGTTAGTCCAATGTCCACATCACGGAATCCCCAGATGGGAACTATGCCGAATCATATATGAGGGCATTAATCCTAACACAAGACAGACCCTTGAATCCATGTGTCAAGGCAACTTCATGACCAAAGATGATGGGGAAGCCTGGAAATTCCTAGAAGATTTCGCTGAAAAATCTTTACAGTGGGAAGGTGTGAGTCCATCATTTAGGGGTGGCAATAATCAATCGGATGTTTCCATAGGAGTTAGAGCTGAAATTTCAGCTATACAAAAGAAACTCGAGACTGGAAAATAAATTTTTAGCTGCCGCCCTAAATCAAATGTCACTCTCCAAAACTGTATGTGGATGCTGTTCCGATCCATCACATCTCACGGAAGAATGTCCACGAAATTCTCCGTTTCAAGGTCATGAGCATACCAATACCGCATTTCAAAGACCTAGGAACGATCCATTTTCTTCCACTTATAATCAGGGTGGGAGGAATCACCCTAACTTTGCTTGGAACCAATCACAATCTCAAAACACGGTTCCAACCCAACACAATTTCCAAAGGGTTCCTCCACCACAACAGCCAGCACTTCAATTGAGTCAGCACCCCTAGCAATCACAAAACTTCCAAAATCCGGCCAACACTTTTGCACCACATGAAAACTCTTTGCAATTGACCGGTACAGATAACACCTCTGCACTAGCACAAACCTTGGATACTTTCATGAAACAATCCATCTAAGGGACGACAAGTTTGCAATCTTCCGTCGAGAATGTGATGAAGATCATTGTCTCCCAAAATGAGAATATCAAATCGATGGAAGAACAAATTGCACAACTAAAAGCCAAAATGCGTGCAAGAGAGAAAGGGAAACTTCCAGCTCAACCTTTACCCAATCCTGGCTATTCACATCATGTGGATGCAATCACGTTGAGATCTGGAAGACTGCTTGACAATCACCTTGGGGAAGAGATTAATGACACAGAAAAATCTATCAATGATACCCCGGCTGAGACCTTTCCTTCTACTTCTACTTCTAATTCTGACCCCAGTTCTTCTACCCCACCGCCTTCTTGCGAGCCTATTCTTCGTTTCCAACAAGGTTCGCCACCTCAGCAAACCTCTTCTAGTCTACCACCGACGATCCCCACTTCTATTCTGGGATCAGGTCTACACACACTTCCTTCTCCTATGATGGACCCAGCGCTTATTGCTAAAGCACCTTATCCTAATCGGTTAAGGGCTAACAAATCGAGTCCACATATGGAGAAGATTATGGACATGTTTAAGCAAGTAAACATCAACATCCCTCTCCTAGATGCTATCCAACAAGTTCCGTCCTATGCCAAAACTCTTAAGAACTTGTGCACTAGGAAGAGGAAGACTCAAGTGCCCAAGAAGATATTCATGGCAAAGACTGTAGACACGGCTTTCCCCCAACAAGTACCGAGGAAACGTAAGGACCCTGGATGTCCTACTATTTCTATTTCTATTGGGGAAAAACACATCAACCGTGCTCTACTAGACCTTGGCGCTAGTGTTAACTTGCTTCCTTTCTCGGTCTATGAGCAGTTAGGGATCGGAGTGTTAAAGCCCTCGAGCATAACTCTTCAGATGGCTGATCGATCAATCACCAAACCTAGGGGTGAACTGGAGGATGTGTTAATAAAAATCGGGGAATTCGTATTCCCTGTGGATTTTATTGTACTTGATACACAGCCTGTAGCGAACCCACGGAATCAAATTCCGGTGATTTTAGCTCGCCCCTTTTTGGCCACTTCCAACGCTATAATCAACTGTCGTAATGGCTCTATGACCCTATCTTTCGGGAATAGGTCAATAGAGCTGAACATTTACAAGTTGGAAAGTGTACCCTCCGAACCTACTGCTCAGGTATGTTCTGTCGAATTAATGGATGTCGACAGCAGCGAATTTGACGATCCTCATGATACCGATCTAGACTCTTTTCATACGTTGTTGTTTGACCCAACTATGTATTATACACATACAGACTCTTCCACCGAGTTGTCCGGGTCAACAACTAACACCGATTATGAACCGTTTTTAGAGTCTGGAGATCACCCCGCGCTTTGTGATGACATTATTCTTCGGGGTATTGATGGAACTTTTGAGGAGATCTTCGCTGATGAACTCGCATTTTTGAATGACACGGGTGTTGAGATGAATCATCTCCCAATCAATGAAATTGAACCTCTACCCTTTCTTCTGAACTGTAAAAAGAATGCGAGTAATCCATCACATTCACTGCATCGTCTCTCCAAAATGAGACGCACACACATTCTATTCCACCACTTACCTTTTCCCCACTTCTTCTTCCACCAACCAGAGCACTGCATTGATAAAAATTTTGAATGGTTGGTGTTAACTTTCGATCTTTGCAAAGCTTGGCATTGACCACTGATTTTTGACCCCCTCATATGATTTTCAAAAGATTAACATTGCTTAATTCAAGTTTGGGGGGGGTATTTTCTGGCTCTTGAAAAGAAAATTTTTACAAAATTTTGAGCCAAAAATAAGTTTGGGGGAGGTTCTTCACTTAAATATTTTGCCCCCATTAATAAATTTCCTCCCAAACTTACAGGTTTTTGATGATCAAGCAGATGGCAACAGTGAGGACACTGTTGAAAACAAGTTTGGGGGAGGTTTGTGCTTATTTTTGCATCATTTGCATATCACTTTGCATAAGCACAAAACATTTTCAAAACCTATAAAAATTTAAAAATTTTCAAAAATATAAAAAAAAATTTGTACATAAATAAGATAATGAAAGAGTAGATAATGAAAAATTACATCCATGAGATTAGAAAAATTTAAGAAAACCAAGAAAATTAGAAGTTTTCTTATACGAACTAGTAATAAGTAGTTATGAGCCGTTGTCCCAAGGGTTAGTAAGATGAAGGAAGTCACTAATTTGAGGATAAAAATAAGTCTGAAAAATAGTTCCTATTCTGAAAGCCAAACATTTTAAACGTTGATACCCTGCTATTCGCACTTACACACGTCTTGAAACTCGGGATAGTAGAGGATACCTTGAAATGCTCTTGTCTAAAAGCCGATGTATGAAGGAAATAAAAAAAATGAAGAAAATATAAAATGGTGAGAAAAATGGACACTGGTTTTGTTATCACCAAGGGCAATAAAAAATATATAGCGAGGGTGCCTCTTCACCTAGTGCCCTAAGGCCAACTGGTCTGGGAGTCACTGCTATGCCTTAGGTGGTGCAAGACGAGGAAAATACACCAAATAAGCAAGCACATGAGTAATCGGTCGGTTAGTACCTCAAGAAGTATTAACGGTCGCATGAAAGTGTGTGAGCAAATTCATCTAAATATTCATTAATTAAAAAGTACTGAGGTGGATGGACAAGAGTATGATAGCTTGAATTGAATTCTCCGGGTGTAGGGATGTTCTTTACACACACGTAGGGTTATATGATCGATGTTTGGAAGAAAGATATGAATGAAGAATAAGACGATGTTTTATTGAGGGAGGACGTGATTTTTGACATCTTTTCATGACTATTAAGATAAGGCTCATGACAACCGAAAAGCTAGCTTAGTTGGAAACCCTAATTTTCAAGGATTTTCTTTTACAATTCTTATCTTTAAATGTAATATTCATGATCTTCCTTTTATTATTGGATTTTGTGGGTGCAATCCGCTGAAAATCCTCAGGAGACAACACTCCTCCTACTAGGGACACCTAGAGGTTAAAAGGCTTGTTGCACGTGCTCAGTGCAATCGTGTTGCCTACGAAAGTGTGCTAGTTAGTTTTTCTCTTTCTTTATTTTCTCCTTCTCTTTTTAATAAAACCGTTCGCTCGAGACGATCGAAAATAAGTTTGGGGGAATTTGATCAGTCGAAAATACTGCATTTTTAACACGGCAATTTCCCTATCATTTGCACTCATCTAGAAGTGTTCGGTATTCATATTGCACATATTAGCAAAACAGTCCTGAAATACCAGATTACATGTGTTATACACTTAAACCGACATTTATTAGGGAAATTGACTGTTTATCATGGCATCGCATCATCCCTATATTGCGCAACACTTGTTTCGAAGTCTGTGCAGGATATTCCAGAAACCGAGCCAAAATTGTGAAACAGTGCTGATAAAATACGCCAACTCAAAGGCTAGAGATCTGGCAGTGATCAGGGACTCATTTGGAAAATCAACATATCAGAAAAAGCCCACAAAGTCAGCCCTAAATCATCACAGAAAGACCAAGCCCCAAGGCTTCACAAGCGCCGCGGTTTCGCGGCAGGAGCCCGCTTGCGCCGCGGAACCGCGGCGGCTCTATGGCTTCAGCTCCTCAATTTTTGTCCACGTGTCTCCAATAACGGTACAAGCTTCCAGAACACTGTAGAAACTCTACGTGGCTCATCTAGAAGGCTTGGCTTAACAAACTATTTCTAGAAGGCTCTCCTTAACAAACTTTTGGAGGGAAATTCAAATTTGAAATCCTAGATCTAGGGTTTTGGATGGTCTATAAAAAGGAGCCTAGATCTAGGGTTAAAAGTTGTTCTTCATCTCCCCCATTTCCACCCACAAGTTGAGTGACACGACTTGTGCCAAACCCTAACCCTAATCCAAAACCAAATTCAAGATCCCGAGTACCAAATCAAGCAAGAAGCCTTCAACCTTTTAGGAACGGAGCCGATCTTCAATCGAGCAAGTGATCCAAGCCGATCCCGACTCAAGGAGACGAGCGAAGCCAAATCGACGATCGAGTTCTTCCTCTTGTAGTTCTTGAGCGAATTGTAACGAAATTGTTGATAAATAAAAGGTGAAATTCTTTAATCTTGCCTTCTTTAAATTCTTGCATCATGATTCGATCTCAATTTGTGATTGTGGTTCTTGTTGTGATGTTTGAGTAAAACTCCGCTCGTAAAGGAGTCGAGACGATCAATAGAATGATGATATAACAAATCTTGAAACGATTCTTAAATCCTACGAGTTTTGTAAACCCTAGCAAATTGAAGAATCGACGACCAAGTTTCGTTGCGATACTTTCTTGATTGTGTTCGCTCGAAATTAGGGATCCATGATCGATTCTTGAATTTACTAGAGGCTAGAATGTGAATGATATCGACGAAGGAACAAGGGATAGATGATGAAACCCTAGTTTCACACGAAATCCTTAATTCTCGTTGATCATTATCGATCTAGTATCAATTCATCGATGGATAAGAATACGTAATCGCTAGATTTCATCACATCTATAAATCCGATCGATTCCTACGAGCCTCACTTCGATTCTTGATATTTGGATTGGAAATCATCACATCTCAATTCTTGATTTTAATGATTTCTTGTTATTAGATCTAGATTTTTCTAATTCTTGAACTTCATTTCACAAATCATGAATTGTTCTTTCTTTTCTTTTCTTTAAAGTTTCAACTCATCTAAATCGAAACACGAACAATTACACTTTCCCTGTGGACGATCCGCACTTACTAACGCGCTACATTCGACACCGTTATTGATTGCGGTCAAAATATTTT
The DNA here is from genome assembly GCA_030015575.1 of Agapanthus africanus. Taxonomy (NCBI): domain Eukaryota; kingdom Viridiplantae; phylum Streptophyta; class Magnoliopsida; order Asparagales; family Amaryllidaceae; genus Agapanthus; species Agapanthus africanus. Next base: position 505,264,847 of record CM057337.1, read on the forward strand.
TGGTTGTGATTTCTATACATTTTCCAACTACACACCGAGAATTCATTCAATCAGTAGGTACGGGTGGGTTCAAATTAACCTGGAGAATGACGGGTAGAACTTGACATGTGACTTATGATTTGTTGGTCAAAGTCAAGGTCATAAGAGCATGGGGCAAAAATCCACATCGGGAGTTTCTAAAGAACCAGAAACTTGCTAGCGCTGCATACCATTTGGAGTGTGATGATTCTGGTAGGATTCCTTCAGTTTTGTCATGCGATGATATTTGGATCCCGATCCTACTGTGAGTATATGCTACTCCTCGGGAAATTTCTCACTTAACGATCAATGCTATAAACCTAGTAGGTGTCTAGAAAGGTGTTAGCGGGGCTACGCCCCCAGGAAAAAGAGGTTATTTAATTAAGGAACTTCGCGAAAGCGTTGGAAAACCTCCCTCAAAGTACCAACACTGGCCTGGCTGAACGGTTAAGCAAGTATTGTACGGTGAGATTGATCCCGGCTAATTCTTCCTTTTTGGTTTTAGGAGGAATTCGAGAAACAGTAGGAGCCATCCTGTTTAGACAAACTAAAAACCACTCTAAACTTGCAAGAGCATCTTGCTAAAGTGTTTCTTCTCTCTCTCCTAATTGCAGCGACCAATAGTCATGACCGGACTTAAGTTATTACTAGATAAAAACATACTGACAGGGCCAAACTACAAAGATTGGCTCAGGAATGTCAAAATGGCAATCACTTACGACAAACTGGGGTATCTTCTTACCACCAAAGCTCCCTCTGTCCCAGGTCCCACCTCCAGCGTCGCGGATAAGGAAATCCGTAAGACCTGGGAGATCGACTGCGCGAAGGCCAAGTGCCTCGTGCTTGCCTCTATGGACAATAAACATCAGAGGAGGCACGAGAATATGGACCTTGAATCCATATTTCTCCATACAAAAGAACTGTATGGAGAGCAATCCCGTATCGCCAGATACGAAGTCTCGAAAAAGCTGTTTTCGGCGAGATTGGCCGTCGGATCATCGGTAGCGGAACACGTGCTTAAGATGATTGGCTTCATTGAGGAGCTCGCGGACCTAGGACCACGTTAGAGAACGAGCTCTACACGGGCTTGATTCTCCAGTCCCTTCCTTCCAGTTACGCCCAGTTTATCCTGAACTTCAACTTGCAAGAAAAAGAAGTTGAACTTTCAGAACTCCTCAACATGCTGAGGAGTGCAGAGGGCACCCTACAGAAAGATAGGGAAACATCCACTTTGTTTGTAGGAGGATCTTTCTCTTCTAGGTCCAAGGCGAAAGCCAAGGGAAAGAAGAAGAAAGCCCCCGCCAAACCAAGGGGCGGTGTTAGTAAAGTGGATACGAAGGGAAAAGCAAAGGCAACAAAGATAGCGGGGCAGCTTGTGGGAAAGGAAGAGTGCTTCTATTGTCATAAGAAAGGACACTGGAAAAAGGATTGCAGGGCTTGGAAGGCCAAGAACCAGGACCCGAAGCAAGTTGCGGCTTCGGCTTCAGGTGTGTATGTCATTGAAAACTGTTTATCAATAAACTCTACTTCCTGGGTATTGGATACCGGATCAGGATCTCATATATGTAATTCCATGCAGGCACTGAGAAAGCGTAGGGTTTTGAAGGCAGGTGATATGAGCCTCAGAGTTGCAAACGGAGCTGGCATGGATGCTGAGTCCGTGGGGGACTATCACCTGGGATTGTCAGATGGACACGTTTTGGTTTTGCGTAATTGTTATTTTGTACCTAATGCAACTTGTAATATCATTTCTGTATCTTTATTATCTAAAGAAGGTTATGAATTTGCATTTGTAAGTAATGTTGTGAACATTCACCTTAATCAAGTTTTGATTGGGTCAGGTACATTAAGCAATGGTATATATGTATTAAACCAACCACAGATTTTCAATGTCCAGAATACACACAAAAGAAACTCTCCGGAAACAAATCAGGCTTTCTTATGGCATTGTAGACTGGGTCACATCAATGAGAGAAGGTTGACGAAGTTACATACAGAAGGATATTTGGATCCGTTCGAATATCAATCATATGCAACTTGCCAATCCTGTCTCAAAGGAAAGATGACAAAGACTCCGTTCACTGGACACGGAGTAAGAGCGAGCGAGCTCTTGGGACACATACACAGTGACGTGTGCGGTCCAATGTCTACACATGCGCGAAGCGGTTATTCTTACTTCATTACTTTTACGGATGACTTTTCAAGATACGGATATGTCTTCTTAATGAAACATAAATCCGAAGCCTTTGGAAAATTCCAGGAATATAAGAATGAAATAGAAAAACAAACCGACAAAAGTATCAAGACACTGAGATCTGATCAAGGTGGTGAATACTTGAGTGCCGAGTTCCTGGATTAATTAAAAGAGAATGGTATTCTCTCTCAGCTTACTCCTCCATACACTCCGCAACATAACGGTGTATCGGAGAGACGGAACCGGACCCTATTGGATATAGTACGTTCCATGATGAGTAACGCTGAGTTACCGCGATCATTCTGGGGATATGCACTAGAATCAGCTGCATACCTTTTGAACCGAGTTCCAACTAAGACTGTGCCTACCACACCATATCAGATGTGGTATGTGAAGAAACCCTGTCTTAAGCACATTAAGACATGGGTATGTCCAGCTTTTGTCAAAAAGCAGCATGCGGACAAACTCGAGGCACGCTCAGTACAGTGCAAGTTTGTGGGATATCCAAAGAACTCCAAGGGATATTTCTTCTATTGCGAAGAGGAACAAAAGGTTTTTGTTTCTCGTCATGCCCACTTCTTGGAAACTGAGTTTTTGGAAAATCAGATAAGTGGGAGCGCAATAGAACTGGAAGAAATTCCAGAACCATGAGCTATTACTGAAAGCTTAGTAGAACCAGAGGGTTCGAAAGATCAGGACATTCCTGCGCCGCTCCGCAGGAGTAGTAGGCAGTCTCATCCGCCCGAGAGATACTACGGTTTTATCATAGACGGGGATAGAGAGGATTGCATCATTGATAGTGATGAGCCGACTAGCTTCCAGCAGGCCATTAAGAGCGTTGACTCGGTAAAATGGCTGGATGCAATGTGGACCGAAATGGAGTCCATGTACACCAACAAAGTATGGACGTTGCTCCAGATGGGGTAAAACCCATAGGATGCAAGTGGATCTTCAAAAGGAAGATTGGTGTAGATGGACAGGTTGAGACCTATAAGGCTAGACTTGTTGCAAAGGGTTTTTGTCAAAGACCTGGTTTAGACTATGACGAAACCTTTTCTTCAATGGCTATGCTGAAATCCATTCGGATCCTTCTTGCCATTGCTGCCTTCCACGATTATGAAATTTGGCAGATGGACGTAAAGACTGCTTTTCTAAATGGAAATTTAGAGGAGTGTGTCTATATGGACCAGCCAGAGGGTTTCATTCAGAGTGGGAGCAGCGGAAAGGTATGCAAGTTGCTTAAGTCCATCTATGGACTAAAGCAGGCATCACGGAGTTGGAACATCTGTTTTGATGAAACAGTCAAAGATTTTGGCTTTATCAAAAATCCAGATAAACCATGCATCTATAGTAGATTTGTAGCAAGAACTGTCGTATTCCTCGTTTTATACGTGGATGACATTCTTTTGATAGGAAATGACATTCCTATGCTACAATCTGTCAAAGGGTTCTTGTCACATAGGTTCTCTATGAAAGACCTGGGTGATGCCACTTACATTCTGGGGATCCGGATCCATCGTGATAGATCCAAGAGGATGTTAGGACTTTCGCAGTCCAGGTACATCGACACCATACTGAGAAGATTCAGTATGGAAGATTCCAACCGCGGTAATCTACCGGCTTGTCACGGGATCGCCCTCTCTAAAGAGATGTCTCCCAAGACTGATTTGGAAAGGGATCGCATGTCTATTATACCCTACGCTTCTGCGGTAGGCTCTATAATGTATGCGATGTTGTGTACCAGACCAGATGTAGCTTATGCACTGAGTGTGGTAAGCCGGTATCAGTCAAACCCTGGGGAGAAACACTGGATAGCGGTAAAGAACATTCTCAAGTACCTGAGAAGGACTAAGGAGATGGTCTTGGTGTATGGCGGAAAAGACCTCCAGATCGAGGCCTTTGCTGACTCCAGCTTCCAGAGTGACAAGGATGATTCCAAGTCCATGTCGGGTTATGTCTTTACCCTCAATGGAGGGGCGGTGTGTTGGAAGAGTTCCAAACAGGAAACCGTTGCTGACTCGACGATGTAAGCGGAATATATCGCTGCTGCTGATGCCGCAAAAGAAGCCGTCTGGATAAGGAAGTTCTTGACAGAACTTCAGGTGGTTCCGTCCATTGTTGATCCAATACCTCTGTATTGCGACAACAACTGGGCTATAGCTTTAGCGAAGGAACCCAGGTCCCATCAGAAGTCCAGACACATCTTGAGGCGGTATCACCTGATCAGGGAGATCGTGGGTCGCCAGGAGATCGAGGTTCGGAGAGTTGCTATGGAAGATAACACTGCTGATCCACTTATGAAGGCCTTACCCCAGACTCAGTTCAAGCGGCTGATCGAGATGATAGGTCTTCGATACGCCAGTACATGGCCTTAGTGCAAGTGGGAGATTGTTAGTGTATATGCCCTAGAGGCCATTACTGTATCATACTAGTTTGTATATTACTTAATGGAAACTTGGGATATTCACAGTTGTATAGACAATCTTGCTCAAAATGGTAGTATGCTACTTTGTTTGTTTCTACTTTAATGTGTACATGTGTTTCTTTTAGTATATCACCTATACACATTAGTGGAGCCCTTAGGATCTTTGCTTGATTACCAGCGTTGTGATGGCAGTCACACTCATGGGAGCTGGGTAATCCACAAGCACATCCTTATACAGGTCCCTAGTCGTAGGACTATCGAGACAGGGCATCGATACTCCGGAGTAGACTAGCGTATGCGCTTCTCATCCCAGCAGGGGAGACGGTCTGTCCCACAGTCGTCAGTACGTCGTACTTGAGATAGTATGCGGGTGCTCGTTAGGTTACGAGTACACTGGACAGGACTCGTCGGGAACTGATGGTTGGTACTATACCTATCGTCAGTTATCAGTTCCCAGGTGACATGAGTATAGCTTAGTCCGCTTACTTGACACTGTCACTTCGCCTCGAGTGTGTTCCCACTGTACTTTGATTACTACCCTACCACGGCTCAAAGGAGTCGTGCAAACAGGTAGTAGTTGGGTGCAGTCCCGAAGCACTTGGAGGCAGTGACGGTTAGACAGGATTCGTCTCTCCCGGTATTGGGAGTTGATATCGCGCTGTGTCAAGGAGAGCCATTACACACAGTCGTCCCTGGCCAGGGCAAGCGAGATATACTGGTAGGTTTCCAGTGTTATCTCAGGGTGTTCTGGGCTACACTCCGACACGACTTGTACCGCTATTAGGAGACTGACGTTTACCGCCCCCTAGGCCCGCCATGCGATATTCTCAGACGAACAGACCAGACTGTACGGATATTGTCACATCCAGGCTCAGTAGGAGTTCAGATGGGTTTCACCTCGTCCGTCTTCTTATCGGCATCTACCTGGCGGCCGTTACGCACAGCTAGTGCCGCTTGCGGTCTGTGGTTAAACCCACTGCCAGCGTAGTGTCGAGTCTTTAGAGTCCCACACAGAGAGCTATTCGCCTTTAGGCAAAAGAGTAGAGGTCGCATGGTTTTGCGACAGGGTTCGGTCACGTCCGTACACTTGTGCACGTTTAGTGTCCGGGCAGTTATCACTAGCGGGCTTTGGTTTAAGCCAGATCCTAGTGTACGTTTTGGGATTGGTTTTATCTCGTTTGTATTCGTGTTCCTCGGAATGCGGATGCAGGTGTGTATGCACGGTTGACAGAGAGACAGAGGCAGAGGATTCTCATTAGGGTTGTTGACTGTTGACTTTTGCTAAACCCTAATGAGAATAAGAAATATGATTAATGATAATATTAATTAAGTATTATTGTGCCATGGTTGGGTTGAAAGGTTGACTTTGTTGACTTGTGGATTTTGTTGACCGGTTGACTAGGTTGGACTTGTTGACCATCATCATGACAATGGCTATCATTTCATGGCATTGACCTTTGCTTGCTTATTTGTTCACACATTGCATTTAATGCATGAAATGATATTGCCATTTGATATGATAACAACCATAACATAATACTCAATTATTATTATGTGTTATGATGATTTTGGATTATGAGAGCAAGGGTGAGAAAGGTCTTACTCATTCTTTTCATTTGCTTTCTCTCTCATGAAAGCTCTCTCATCCTCAAGCTCTCCCTCTTCCTCTTGCTCTCTCTCTAGTTCAAGGCAAAAACCTCTCATGTGTTGAGAATCATTTGCCTTGGAGATAAAAACCCAAAACACTTCTCTACTCATCCTAGTACACAAAGTCTAGCAAGCCAAGTATTCTAGTTTCCTCTCGTTTGAGGTTGAAGCCAAAGGTAGAAGCTTTCGGGTGTATCCATCTTCGGCACAAGGAGACGACGAGGTGAGGCCGATCCGACTACCTCAAGGAGTTGAAGAGAAGGAGTTCAGGTTAAGGTATAACCCCCTAACCGAGTAGGCAACACTCCTAGTTAGGTTGTTAGATAGTTGTTTAACAAAGATCCGTATTTTGAGTCCATGTTTACCCCAAAGAAATTTTTCACCATTTCCGCAACCCCAAAGAACCGGGGACGGGTAATGTGGACTTACATGTGATGTGAACCATAGGGCTTTGGATAAATTCTAAGTGAGCTTAGAATCCCTACTTCACCATTCTACACTTGATTAGCACTTGAGTTTAGGGTGTTTCCTTCACTAAAGATAGTTTAGTGAAGAAGTAGCTTGTAAATGTCTACCCTAGAACCATAACAAGGTTTTAGTAGCAGCAAGTATGCAAAATTTTAAATTTTTTTAGGTGCTAAGTTAGACTAACCAAGATCTTAACTAGAATATTAGGGTTTAACCTATGATGATATGATAAACTAAAGAAGAGAAGATGGCTATACCTTCATAGACCGAGTCCTTCACTTCTTATGCTCTGTGTAGTAGTCCACACGACTCCACTAGGCTCCACTTGAGACTTCGATCGAGCTTTCTCCGATGACCTTCATGCCGAAGATGATCCACGCGAAGCGCACTAGCTCAAGCTATATCTTCACTAATCTCCTATTAGTGAAGGTAACACGCCACACCAAAGTGCTAGTTTGGTGTGGGATGGTGAAGTAGGTGATTTGAAGCTCACTAGTTTGTTCAAAACTCCATGGTTCACATCACATGTGAAGGGTTGGAGTTTCGAAGCATAATGAGGAGGAAGAAGAAGAGGTAGAGAGCTCAAGAGAGCAACACTAGAAAATAGTTAAGTGTTGTGAATGAAGTGAAGAATGGAAACACCCTTGACCCTCACTCATGTTAGTGTATATGCCCTAGAGGCCATTACTGTATCATACTAGCTTGTATATTACTTGATGGAAGCTTGGGATATTCACAGTTGTACAGACGGTCTTGCTCAAAATGGTAGTATGCTACTTGGTTTGTTTCTACTTTAATATGTGCATGTGTTTCTCTTAGCATATCGCTTATACATATTAGTAGAGCCCTTAAGATCTTTGCTTGATTACCAGCGTTGTGATGGCAGTCACACTTGTGGGGGCTGGGTAATCTATAAGCACATCCTTATACAGGTCCATAGTCGTAGGACTATCGAGACAAGGCATCGATACTCCGGAGTAGACTAGTGTATGCGCTTCTCATCCCAGTAGGGGAGATGGTCTGTCCTACAGCCATCAGTACGTCGTACTTGCGATAGTATGCGGGTGCTCGTTAGGTTACGAGTACACTGGACAGGACTCGTCGGGAACTGTTGGTTGGTATTATACCTATCGTCAGTTATCAGTTCCCAGGTGACATGAGTACAGCTTAGTCCGCTGACTTGACACTGTCACTTCGCCTCGAGTGTGTTCCCACTGTTCTTTGATTACTACCCTACCACGGCTCAAAGGAGTCTGCAAACAGGTAGTAGTTGGGTGCAGTCCCGAAGCACTTGGAGGCAGTGACGGTTAGACAGGATTCGTCTCTTCCGGTATTAGGGGTTGATATCGCGCTGTGTCTAGGAGAGCCATTACACATAGTAGTCCCTGGCCAGGGCAAGCGAGATATACTGGTAGGTTTCCAGTGTTATCTCAGGGTGTTCTGGGTTACACTCCGACACGACTTGTACCGCTATTAGGGGACTGACGTTTACCACCCCCTAGGCCCGCCATGCGATGTTCTCAGACAAACGGACCAGACTGTACGGAGATTGTCACATTCAGGCTCAGTAGGAGTTTGGATGGGTTTACCCCATCGGCCTTCTTATCAACATCTACCTGGGGACCGTTATGTACAGCTAGTGCCGCTTGCGGTCTGTGGTTAAACCCACTGCCACCGTAGTGTCGAGTCTTTAGAGTCCCACACAGAGAGTTTCCCTGCACTGAGCGAAATGTGTAGAGACCGTATGGTTTTATGGCAAGGCTACGATCACTTACGTGCACTTGTGTGCGTATGCTGTTAGGGCAGGCAATACTAGTGGGCTTTGGTTTAAACCGGATCCTAGTATTGTACGGATGGATTTGTTTTGTCTTCTGTGCATTCGCATTCTACGGAATGCGGGTGCGGGTGTGTATGCACAGTTGTGAGGAGCGAAGAAGAAGGAGGTGCCTCATTAGGGTTTTGACAGTTGATTCGGTCAAAACCATTATGAGGCGGACTCATTAGGGTTTTGGCAGTTGGTTCGGTCAAAACCATTATGAGCTGGAGACATTATTTACTAATCTTTTTAGTGATAATTATGTTATGGCTAATTGCTTTGACCATTTGACCATACTTGACTTTGTTGACCGTTTGACCAAAGTTGACTTGGACCTTCATGAGAGGTCTAGAGTATTCTTTGTTTTTCTTTTTATTTTTTGATATGAAAATGGTCAATTCAAATGTAGCCATCAACTTTATCATGAAAGGATTAGTAATGATGATGTTTTATGCATTATTGTAACCATGGTTCTTTTTCTTTGCTCATAATTCATTTCTCATTCTCTCTCTTGATATGAGAAAGCTCCATGGTTCTCCTTCTTCTTCTTCCTCTTGAAATTTCCTTTGATCTCATGTGTTGAGAGAAAAAGGATCCAAGTTGACAAAAACATCCATCTACTACTTCTACACAACCTAGGACATCAAGCCTAGCGATCTTGTTGCCCTAGTTGCCTTGGCTCGAGGTGGAGCTCGGAACACAAACTCTCGGGTGGATCGTCTTCGACTCAAGGAGGCCGCGGAGGTGATCAAGATCCGGATCGATCCTCGGAGCTTGGATGGACGAGTAGGACAGCGGAGAGAAGACCCGAAGGACCGGTATCGTGAGGTATAATCTCTATGACATAGTAGATAGAACCTCAAGTAGTTTGCTAGGTTTTTGTTTAGCAAAGATCTTCTTTTTAGTCCATGTTGCTTTGTGTCAAAAAATCGTTTTTTACCGTTTCCGCTTCCCCGTAAGAACCGGGGTGAGCAACGTGGACTTACAGTGGTATCAGAGCCTAGCTAAACACAAACTAGCATGTTAGCAAAGTATTTAGAATTTCGATCGGAAAAAAATTGCAAAACACGTCCGGAAAAACCAACTTTCTGCCGATTTTTTAAACTGCTCTAAAAATAATTTGACATATATGAAAAATCAGCTCAGGATTTTCTAAAAACACTCACCAAAACCGATCCAATGACTCGGTCAAAGCGCCGCGGAACCGCGGCAAGAACTTGCTTCTTGCCGTGGATCCGCGGCCGAGTTGACTCGGCCGTGGACCGTTTTTGGTGCAGTGTTCTTAGTTAGATGTTTTGGGATTTTTAGTATATTTTGTTTCTGCCCAGAATTTCCAGAAAACAAATTTGTGTTTGGGGTGGTTATAAATCCGTACTTTGATCGAAATTCCGTAGACTTTGCCTAATGGATTTTATCTGTGATGTGATATATGTATTGAACATCTGCTAATCGCTATACGTCGATTAGTGGGGGTTATACATATCTGTGATCTGTAATGTTGATGGCTTGTGTATATGAACTCATTGGATTGTCGCGGATGAATAGCCGGGAATGTGAGATGAGAGTTTCTTCTTCTTTCATTCAATGTAAAATTTGTAATTGATGTAATATTATTTTATGGCCGCACATCCGGGATGAGGTTGTAGCCGCCATTGTATAATTTCTTTTACTGTTTTTGCTCCTAGGATAGACCCAAGGTGGTGTGCACAAACTACCGGGTATCTCGAAGTGCCGAGTGGCCTACTCACGTTGTTGAGGGAGGTTGCTTCGCTTCGGGTACTTGGCGCACCCGTAGGGGTCTAGGGTGGGGTTTGGCTATTCATCGCGACCGTGTAATCCGTCTTTCGTTGTAGGCTCGAACGAAACGCGGATTCCTAGTATATCCAAAGTGTTCATCTGTGATCTGGAATGGCTATCGTTGCATCTGACGAATGTATATATCTATATATGATATCTATTTAGGCGTTGCTTATGTTTTGCATCCGCGCTAGTCCAGCCCCCGCTCTGTCGTTAGTTAAGTAACCTAACGGGTGATGACGGGGCCCCGTGGCGAATGCGGATGGCATAAGCGTACGTCATATTTTCGTTGTTTTCTGCAATGGTAGGATTAAATGATGGGACGCATTAAATTAATGCATGAAAATAAACCAAAGTAAAGTCGTGGAACAATTTCAAAACCACTCGGTTCTTTTCAAAAACTTTTAAACGCGGAGCTTGAACCAATCCTTTTAAAAGCTATCTCGTTCCTTCGATTATATCAAGTTCACTACGTTCACGGTTTCGCCAAAACCATTCGTAGCCCTCCGTCATTTCAGTTAAATATTCAGTAGTATTCAAGCTATGTATTTTGACCTTCGCCAAGGCATAGTGATTGGTAGCTGCTGAATATTTATCTGTAGCATAGATAGATGCGTTGGTTTGCGACAGTCGTACTACTATTTTGGCCTTCATCAAGGGTATGTACGGGTGGGTTCAAATTAACCTGGATAATGACGGGTAGAACTTGACATGTGACTTATGATATATTGGCCTTCGTCAAGGTCATAAGAGCATGGGGCAAAAATCCACATCGGGAGTTTCTAAAGAAACTGAAACTTGCTAGTGCTGCATACCATTTGGAGTGTGATGATTCTGGTAGGATTCCTTCAGTTTTATCACACGATGATATTTGGATCCCGATCCTACTGTGAGTATATGCTACTTCTCGGGAACTTTCTCACTTAATGATCAATGCTATAAACCAAGTAGGTGTCTAGAAAGGTGTTAGCGGGGCTACGCCCCCAGGGAAAAGAGGTTCTTTAATTAAGGAATTTCGCGAAAGCGTTGGAAAACCTCTCTCGAAGTACCGACACTGGCCTGGCTGAATGTTTAAGCAAGTATTGTACGGTGAGATTGATCCCGACTAATTCTTTCTTTTTGGTTTGAGGAGGGATTCGAGAGACAGTGGGAGCCATCCTGTTTAGATAAATTAAAAACCAATCTAAACTTGCAAGAGCATCATGCTGAGTGTTTTCTTCTCTCTCTCTTAATTGCAGCGACCCAGTGACCACACATAGGTTACATCTAGATAATAAAATGACCGAATCTGACTGTTATGACTGGCAAAGGTCTGTCCAGATGTCCATTGCCCATGACAAGCTGGGATACCTCTTAACTAATCCAAACCCTGCCGTCTCAGGACCAGTTTCCCCTGTCACGGATATTTATATCCGTAAGACATCGGAAAAAGACTGTGCGAAAGCCAAGTGCCTCGTGTTAGCCTCAGTTGATGGTGCATACCAGAGGCAGCACGAGAAGATGGACTTAGTTTCTATCTTCCTCCATAACAAAGATTTATATGGAGAGCAATCTCGTATCGCAAGATATGAGACCTCGAACGAATTGCTTCAAGCGAGGTTGGCTATCGGGTCATCTGTAGGGGGCAACGTCCTTACAGAGACCAGCTATTTTGAGCTCACGGACCTGAAGACCACGTTGAAGAACGGGTCAGATGCTGACTTGATTCTACAGTCTCTACCTTCTACCCTGAAGGAAACCAGGGAAGTAGAAGGAAAGGGAAGGGCAAAAGTTTCGGGATTGGATGTAGTAAAAGAGGGATGTTCCTATTGTTACGGGAATGAACATTGGCAGAAGGATTGCAGGGCTAGCAAAGCCAGTAGCCAGGATTCGAAGCATGTTGCGGCTTCGGCTTCGGGTGTGTTTGTAATAGAGAACTGTATGTCAGTTAACCCTACTTCCTGGGTATTGGTTACCGGATCAAGATCTCACATCTGTAATTCATTATAGGCTCTGAGAAACCGTAGGGTTATCAGGATAGGTGATATGACTCTCAGGGTTGCTAACGGAATGAGCATGAACGCTGAATCCGTAGGGGAATATCATCTTGGACTGAGCACGGCTGCTCTCTAAATTAAATTGACTAAGCACGGCTGCTCTCTAAATCAATTTACCTCCGGTTCGAGGGTACATCTCCAAACTCCTCTGACGCCTATCGTTGTAATCCTTCAGCGACGTCAGAGAAGTGACGGGTCCCGACGACCACACATTAATATGGACTGCGGGGTCCTTAAACTCGTGGACCGCAATGTCCTTAAACTACCTATAGACCACCATGTCCCTAAACTGGCAACGGACCACTACGTCCCTAAACTGGAACAATAGAGCCCCTAAATGCTCTTTTGTCGGATCTAAACGATCCCGTTTAAGTTGATCTTAGCCTCAAAAATGGCTAACGTATCCTTAAACCTTCAAACAGACTTTAGTCCCAAATTGGACTATAAGACCCCCAATCAACTTTGGTTCAAGGGTACATCTCCGAACTCCTCTAACACATGACGTTGTAATCCTTCAACGTCGTCAGAGGGGTGACGGGTCCCGACGACCATATATTAAATGGACCACCATGTCCCTAAACTGGCAACGGACCACTATGTCCCTAAACTGGAACAATAGAGCCCCCAAATGCTCTTTTGTCGAATCTAAACGATCCCGTTAAGTTGATCTTAGTTTCAAATCAGACTAACGTATCCTTAACAAACGTTTAAGTCGATCTTAGCCTAAATATGGCTAACGTATCCTTAAACTAAAACACCAAACCCAAATCTAAGAAAATACGGATTTGGACTAATCCACGTCCTACGAACGACGGCTTAACTTAGTCTCCGTATACAATCCACGGGCAACCACAAACAAAACAAACACCCACGACACGAAGTGAAATTCTGGAGAAGGAGAAAGTTGTTGCCGCGATGCGGTAGCGTAATTAACTGCAGGGGCTTGCGCCTGCATGGAAGAGCATCCCCACAATCAAAGACCCCTCAAGTGAGGGGGAATCTGACGAAGTCTGCTACATCGGCCGCATCCGTCCAAACCTCCGATACACGGTGCCATAAATCAACTTGGCATCTTCGGAGAGGTGGACGGATAAAACCAATTAGCATCTGCCCCGAATCTCAGGCAAGACGTCCTCACGTCGTCGCCGCCGCCATTCGGAGGGGAACAGTATCGAAGACCTATCATCTCGATTAGTCGCTCGAACTGAGTCTAGGGTAAGGCCTTCGTGAGTGGATCTGTTGTGTTATTCTCCGAATTTACTCTCTTCACCTCGATCTCCCGGCGATCTACGATCTCCCTGATCAGGTGGTACCGCCTTAAAATGTGCCTGGACTTCTGATGGGACCTGGGTTCCTTCGCTAAAGCTATAGTGCCGTTGTTGTCACAATACAGCGGTATTGGATCAACAATGGTAGGAACCACCTGAAGCTCCGTGAGGAACTTCTTCATCCAGACAGCTTCCTTTGCGGCATCGCAAGCAGCTATGTACTCCGCTTCCATAGTTGAGTCAGCAACGGTTTCCTGCTTGGAACTCTTCCAGCAAACCGCCCCTCCATTGAGGGTAAAGACATAACCCGACATGGACTTGGAGTCATCCTTGTCACTGTGGAAGCTGGAGTCAGCAAAGGCCTCGATCTGGAGGTCTTTTCCGCCATACACCAAGAACATCTCCTTAGTCCTTCTCAGGTACTTGAGAATGTTTTTTACTGCTATCCAGTGTTTCTCTCCTGGGTCCGACCGATACCGGCTTACAACGCTTAATGCGTATGCTACATCTGGTCTGGTACATAACATCGCATACATTATAGAGCCTACCGCAGATGCGTAGGGTATAGATGACATGCGAGCCTTTTCCAAATCAGTCTTGGGAGACATCTCTTTGGAGAGGGTGATTTCGTGACAAGCCGGTAGATTACCACGCTTGGAATCTTCCATACCGAATCGTTTCAGTATGGTGTCGATGTACCTGGACTACGAAAGTCCCAACATTCTCTTAGATCTATCACGATAGATCTGGATCCCCAGAATATAGTTGGCATCGCCCAGGCCCTTCATGGAGAACCTCTGTGACAAGAATCCTTTGACTGACTGTAGTATAGGAATATCATTTCCTATTAGGAGAATGTCATCCACGTACAAGACGAGGAATACCACAGTTCTCCCTAAAATCTTACTGTAAATGCATGGTTCATCTGGGTTTTTGATAAAGTCGAATTCCTTGACAGTATCATCAAAGCAGATGTTCCAACTCCGCGATACCTGCTTTAGTCCATAGATAGACTTGAGCAACTTGCACACTTTACCGCTGCTCCCACTCTGAATGAATCCCTCCGGCTGATCCATATAGACGCACTCTTCTAAATATCCATTTAGGAAAGCCGTCTTTACGTCCATTTGCCAGATTTCATAATCGTGGAAGGCAGCAATGGCATGAAGGATCCGAATGGATTTGAGCATAGCCACTGGAGAAAAGGTCTCGTCATAGTCCAAACCAGGTCTTTGACGAAAACCTTTTGCAACAGGTCTAGCTTTATAGGTTTCAACCTGCCCATCTACACCAATCTTCTTTCTGAAGATCCATTTACAGCCTACGGGTTTTACCCCTTCTGGAGCAAAGTCCAAAGTCCAAACTTTGTTAGTGTATATGGACTCCATCTCGGTCCGCATTGCATCCAGCCATTTTACTGAGTCACCGCTCTGAATGGCTTGCTGGAAGCTAGTAGGCTCACCATAGTCAATAGTGCAATCCTCTCTATCCCCGTCTATGAGAAAACCGTAGTATCTCTCGGGCGGATGAGACTGCCTACTACTCCTGCGGAGTGGCGCTGAGATGTCCGGTTCTCCTGAAACTTCTGGTTCTTCCAAGCTTTCAGTAATAGCTTTTGGTTCTGGAATTTCTTCCAGTTCTACTACGCTCCCACTTATTCCTTTTTCTAAAAACTGATGTTCCATAAAGTGGGCATGACGAGAAACAAAAACCTTTTGTTCCTCTGCATAATAGAAAAGATACCCCCTGGAGTTCTTTGGGTATCCCACAAACTTACACAGTACTGAGCGTGCCTCGAGTTTGTCCGCATGCTGCTTTTTAACAAAAGTTGGACATCCCCATATCTTCAGATATTGAAGATGGGGTTTCTTCCCACACCACATCTGATATGGTGTGGTAGGCACAGTCTTGGAGGGAACCTTGTTCAAAAGATATGCAGCTGATTCTAGTGCATAACCCCAGAAGGATCGTGGTAACTCAGCCTTACTCATCATGGAACGAACCATATCCAATAGGGTTCGATTCCGCCTTTCCGATACACCGTTGTGCTATGGTGTGTATGGAGGAGTAAGCTGAGAGGGAATTCCATTCTCTTTTAAGTAGTCCAGAAACTCGGCTCTCAAGTATTCACCACCTCGATCAGATCTCAGTGTCTTGATACTTTTGCCTGTTTGTTTTTCAACTTCATTCTTGTATTCCCGAAATTTCTCAAAGGCTTCGGATTTATACTCCTTCAGGAAAACATGTCCATACCTAGAGAAATCATCTGTGAAAGTAATGAAATATGAATAACTACTTCGCACATGTGTAGACATTGGACCACACACGTCACTTTGTATGAGTCCCAAGAGCTCGCTTGCTCTTTCTCCGTGTCCAGTGAACGGAGTTTTTGTCATCTTTCCCATGAGACAAGATTCACAAATGGCATAAGAATGATACTCGAACGGATTCAAGTATCCTTCTTTATGTAACTTTGTTAACCGTGTCTCATTAATGTGACCCAGTCTACAATGCCATAAGAAAGCCTGATTTAATTCCGGAGACTTTCTTTTAAGTGTGTTCTGGACACTGAAAATCTGACCTTGATTCAATACGTATATCCCGTTTTTTAATGTACCTGACCCAATCAGAACTTGATTTAGGTGGATGTGGACCACATCGCTTATAAAGGTAAAATCATATCCTTCCTTAGAAAGTAAGGATACAGATATGATATTACAAGTCGCACCTGGTACATAAAAACAGTTACGCAGAATCAATATCTGCCCAGTTGAGGACTTACGGCCACGATTGGGCTAAGTCCAGTTTCAATATTCTTTTGTCTTTGGCCTATTAGACCTGTGCTAGGGCTTTGCCCCTTTTAAGTAATGCACTGCATTATTTTCTTTGTTTTGGTTGGGCTCTGCCCCTTTTATAAATGATGCAGAGCATCTACTTTGTTTGGGCTCTGCCCTTTTTATTGTATTGCAATTTAATTAGGCCTACTAGGTCTTTTTGATTTGGGCCTGGCCCTTTAGGAAATGCATTGCATTTGTCAGGCGCTTTGCGCCAATCAAAGAGCGCAAATGCTTGTGGTGACGACACTTGTCACGCAAGCGCAGTGCGCTGCGCCAATGCGCTGCGCTTGCACTGCTGACACGTGGCGCGCTCTAGTGAGTTGCGCCAATTCCAGAGAACAAGGCTTTATTTCAAAAGCGCATAGCGCAGATGGTTCAGATGCTGACACGTGGCGCTCTCCGGTGGCTTGCGCCAATCCAGGAGCGCAACAGCGCAGTTTGCAAGTGCAAGGCACTATAATTTAAGAATCTTTTAGAACCAATGGTTCATGACAAAGTGCAAAGCACTGTTTGTTTTCTTTGATCTAATTAGAATCAAAGAAAACAAGTATTTCTTGTTTTTCTTGTTTTAAAGAACCAGTGGTTCATAAGAAGTGCAAAGCACTGTTTATTATGTGAAGATCATTGATCTTGTTCTTAGATCAATGATCTATTAGAAGAAATTTCTTCTATTTTATGAAGGTTTTTTTTTACCTTTTTCTTGAAATTTCTTCAGAGTTTTCTCTGTTTGAAGTTCTTAATTTCTCACCAATGTTCATTCCTTTGAATTGAGGTCTAGGGTCCTTTTTATAGTGCCCATAAATTAGTTAAATTTGTTAAAGAGATCTTTCTGAGTGATTTGGGGAATTTTCCCCACCGTTGGATCTTTGATCCAAGCGTTTCTGTTTTACAGAAGAAAATCTTCTTGTTTTAACAAGAACAGAAAGATTTCTTTAAAATCTTCATTCTGTTTGGCGCAAATGCCCCAGCGCGTGACACGTGTCAAGCAGCGCACAGCGCAGCGCAACTGCGCAGCCACGTGTCGCGCAGCGCACAGCGCAGCGCAACTGCGCTTGCACAACTGCGCTGCCACGTGTCGCGCAGCGCAGAGCGCTGCCACGTGTCGCGCAGCGCAGAGCGCTGCCACGTGTCGCGCAGCGCAGAGCGCAAGTCGTCTGAAGCGTTGCTTCTTTAGTTTTTGTTTTAGATAGAGCCTTGCTCTGATTGGGCGCGCTGCCTTGGGCGCTGCGCTCCTTGCACTAGCGTGTCTGATTTTGACACATAGCGCGCTGCACGCAGCGCAAGGAATCTGAAGCTTTGCTTCATTTATTTTAACTTTTAATTTTTACTTTAATTTTCAAAGCAGAGTTTTGCTCTGATTGGGGAAAACAGAAGCGTTGCTTCGTTTCCCGCCTTGGAATTTGAACAGAGCTTTGCTCTGATTGGGGTAAACAAATGCCCCCCCACCGTTGCGCTTATGTGGCGCTCCAAATGTGAGCGCAGCGGTGGCAGAATTCCTACCGTCGCGGCAACTTTTGGAAGTTGAAAGGGCACTTGACGCCTATAAATAGGATCTTTGGCCCTCCACAGATGGTCATCATCTCCAAGAATTTTATTTTCAGAATCTCAGGGCCTTGCTCTCTTGTTTAACACTTTTAAAAGTTCAAACTTTAGAGAATTTTAGGTAAAAAATTAATTTGGATTAAATTAAATCAATTTAAAGAGCCTTGCTCTCAATAGATCCCTGATCTAAAGAAGACCCATTTAGGGTTTCATTTAGCAGAGCTTTGCTCTAAAGGGGTCTAAAGAGGACTAAGGAGAACCCTATTATGGTTCTATTAATAGAGCTCTGCTCTCCTAAGAGGATTTTATTTGCAACTTCTTGACTCATCGATGGAGCTTTGCTCCTTTTTAAATCATATAGCAAAACTCTTACGAGTTGTTAATTTTGTCGATCTTCTTTTATAGGAGTGATGGACGCCCACATGTACGATCTCGACAAGATTATCTCCTACGGGAACATCCGCCGACTCGGCCGTTCCCAAAATCGAGAATTTACCAATGTCGAATGTGCAGAGATCATGAGTCGCTTTGACGCGTATAACGGTCAACTGCTTCCTCGGTGCTCCCCTCTGTTGAAGCTTATTGTGGGAGCCATCTGGGAAGCGCTTCCCCTATTCTTTACCGGCGTGCCGCTTAGAGCATTGGACGCCACCGAGGACAAGGTGCACTCAGTGTATCTGATGAATTTAATCTCGAAGAGACGGCGGGACAATCTTATCGATCTCTTGCACGATACCTTTCAACAGTCCGCTATTCTTGCTGCCTATCGGAGGGTGGAGGACATCAGTGGGGATCCCGACGCCCGTGCTCGCGAAAGGAAGCACACCAGGATGGTTCATCAAGCTTGGGAAGTTTTGGACAGGGTCACTTTCGAGTTCCTCAATCCCTGTCCAGGATCTGAGGTTTTGCCGTTGTAATTATTTGAATAATGTCTTTGTTTATTGTCTTTATGCTTGTAAGAACCCTTTTGTACTATGAATGGAAAAGTTTTTATTTCAGCTTGTCTCATTTCTCGTTCTGAGTCTTTTGCACACACATGAATGGATGTGTTTCAAACGCTTGATCAAATGCAAATCGAATGTCCTTTCTGTCGCTTCCCACTTTCTTTTATTATCCGCATGTTACATGGTTGACAGACAATAGAGTAAGCATCTCGATTTCTTCAAGAGATGGTGATGGCTTAGGTCTCAGGTTCAGGTCTGCTGTCTAAGACTTTTCAACTCTATAAGCCGTGAGGGTCTCATAGAGACTTTTCTCCCTACGGATCGAGAGGATCTCGTAGGTGGATTTTCTCCTTCGGAATCGTGAGGATTCCTAAGTGTGTTTTCTCTTATAAGTCGTAAGGATCTTATAAAAGAATTTTCCCTCTTACGAGTCGAGAGGACTTGTAAGCGGTTGTTTCCCTCCTTGTCGAAATTCGACGTTGGAGAGTGAGACCCGTGGATAGTATGCAAGAGACCGTTTTGGGCCGACTTGCAGGGTCCCAGTGCTTAGGAAACAGGCTTCTTTTATGCCCACTACCTAAGGCTTTATCTCACGAGTCGAGTCGCCTCAACAATTTCTTGCAAAGACATCAATTTCTTCACAAGTCGAGACGAATCGAGCGTTTCTCGCAAGAACATCCTAACGTCGCATTTAACCTCTGCTCTTTACGACAGAAGTCCGTTAGGGTCTGTGGTACTTAGGGTTTTGGCCATCGTACCGTCGCATAAGCTGATATATTCCTCGATAGGCAATTGTGCTGTTCGAGTAGCCCTGCGACTGCCGTGTCTCTGATCCCTTCGGGGGCTGGACAAGACGTCTTCAAGCAATCTTCCTAGGCAGTTTGACCGTCGGAAGAGCAAGCGTTAGGAATTTGCCATGCCGCTTTTTACTTGAGGTTAGGCTCATTTTGGCGAACCCCGATGAGTCATAACCACTCCGCGCTGGTGTGGGATGATCTCCGATAGTCTTTCAGGTTTTATGTGAGTTGCCGTCAAGACCCTGAAGCTAGGAATTTGGCCTTTGCTTCGTTTTGCTGGCATCGCGTCTGCTGTATCGAGACGAATGTCGCAGTTGTATCTAGGTTGCTGGTGAACCATTAAGGTTTGGAACTAGGGATTTTGCCGTGGCTCCGTTTGTTTGATTGTCGCGTCTGATCCTGGCCGGAGGAAGAACGCTGGGTTGACATCTCGTCTGTTGTATCGAGACGAAATGCTGAGGTGGAGCTGGGATTTTGCCGTGGCTCCGTTTGTTTGATTGTCGCGTCTGATCCTTGCTGGAAGAAGAACGCTGGGTTGACATCTCGTCTACTGTATCGAGACGAACGTCAGGGTGGAGCTGGGATTTTGCCGTGGCTCCGTTTGTTTTGATTGTTGCGTCTGATCCTTGCTGGAAGAAGAACGCTGGGGTGACATCTTGTCTACTGTATCGAGACGAACATCGGGGTGGAGCTGGGATTTTGCCGTGGCTCCGTTTGTTTTGATTGTTGCGTCTGATCCTTGCTGGAAGAAGAACGCTGGGGTGACATCTTGTCTGCTGTATCGAGACGAACGTCGGGGTGGAGCTGGGATTTTGCCGTGGCTCCGTTTGTTTTGATTGTTGCGTCTGATCCTTGCTGGAAGAAGAACGCTGGGGTGACATCTTGTCTACTGTATCGAGACGATTGTTGAAATGAAGCTGGGATTCTGCCGTCGCTTCGTTTTGTGTTGACCGCGAGGTCTTTTGTTGGCGTTGTATCCGCATCTTGATGGACTGTGAAGGAACGCCTTTGTTAACATCTCGTCCGCTGTATCGAGACGATTGTTGAAATGAAGCTGGGATTTTGCCGTCGCTTCGCTTTGTTTCGACCGCGGGGTCTTTTGTTGGCGTTGTATCCGCATCTTGAGAGGCTGAGGAGAAACGCCGTTGGTGATTGTCGACGTTGAAACCCTGAAGCCAGGGATCTTCTTTTGCTTCGTTTGTTGACATTGTGTCTGCAACATCGCGACAAATGTCTAGATTGTCTCTAGGTTGTCTATGAACCGTCAAGATTTGGCTTCGCTTTCTGGTGGAGCCTGTTGGGAAGATATGGTTCTCTCTTTGTTTGCGCCCTTGAATCATACAGGGATCAATATGATCTCACTTGTAGGGCATAAGTTTCATTCATCATCATTTTTTTTTTCCGCGATGCTCTATCATTTCAGCTTTATATCGCGAAGGTCGCGATTGCCCAATCATTTCGGCTATTTTTCGTGGTGCCCAATCATTTCGACTGTTTATTTTATTTTTACTCGCTGCTTTCTATTGCGAGCTGCCCAATCATTTCGGCTATTTTGTGTACATACGTTTTTACTTGCTGCTTTTTATTGCAAGTTACCCAATCATTTCGACTATTTCGTATGCATGTATGGTTCGCTGATTTTTTTTTTTATATCGCGAGAGTGGAACTTGGATTCTAACGCCAATCTCAGCATCAGCATCGCTACAACTGGAATATTGCCAGGAGCGAATCATCATTTACCATGAAGGGGCTTGGAATTTGATACCGGTTTAGGCATCAGCATCGCTACAACTGGGATATTGCCAGGAGCGAATCATCATTTGCCTCTGTCGATGTCAAACAAAGGTGGCTTAGTGAACAGGGTTAAGGTCCTGTCGACTAAGGCTTTTGGCTTCATGAGCCGTAAGGGTCTCATAAAGGTATTTCTCCCTACAAGTCGTGAGGATCTCATAGGTGTGTTTTCTCCTTAGGAGTCGTGAGGATTCCTAAGTGCATGGTCTCTTATAAGTCGTAAGGATCTTACAAGAGTGCTTTCTCCTTATAAGTCGAGAGGACTTACAAGGGTTGTTCACCGTGTAAACATATCCCTAGTCACGGATGGGACTTTATTAGGGAAATGTTTATTCGTGCCCGTGGATTGTATACAAGGGTCAATACTGAACCGCTTATAGGGCATTATCGGAGGGTTGTGGGGGTTGCTTAAGAACAGGTTCAGGTCTCTGTAGCTTAAGACTTTCAAATCTTATGAGCCGTGAGGGTCCCATAAGAGGGTTCTCCTTACGAGTCATGAGGATCTTGCAAGTGTAATTTCTCCTTAGGAATCGTGAAGATCTCTAAGTGTGTTGCTCCCTTGTGAGTCGTAAGGATCTCACGCGGGTGGTTTCTCCTTACAAGGTCGAGAGGACCTTGTAAGTGTCTTTCAAGGAGGTTGCGCCCTTTCGGGTTTTCACAAACACTCCCCGGTAGCACTACTGTTTTTACTCACGGAGCCCTTTCGGGTTTTCATCCGTGCCCATTTTGCTTGTGGACATACCGTTTTTTTCCCCTAACGAGATTGCGCCCTTTCAGGTTTTCACAAACACTCGCCGGTAGCCCTGCTGTTTTTATTCACGGAGCCCTTTCGGGTTTTCATCCGTGCCCATTTTTCTTGTGGACATACCGCTTTTTTTTTTATCACGTCAGCCTGAAGATACTGCGGTAGTAGTTTAAAGACATTTCGGTCATTTGCAAGTTTTAGGACATTGCGGTCCAGTGTCGCCGTATTGGAGGCGAATATCTAGTTTATTGACATTTCGGTCTATGGGGCTTTCTCTATGACTGAACATGATGCCCCCGGCGTATCCATCTTTCTCGGAGCGTGCGGTTGTGGCGGGTTCATCTTCCAGTTTTCGGACAACGCGAACTTGCCCTGTTGGTATTGGTCTTCAACCCAGTCCTTGAAGACGTAGCAATCCTCGATCAAATGACCTACCATTTGGTGGTAAGAGCAATAATTGAGAGCGTTAACATCTCCTGGCCGTAACGGACGTTTTGGACTCGGCAGATTGATGAGTCTGTCACGTACTGCTAGCTCGAATAGTCCCCTAGTTTTATCTTGCGGAAACGAGTAAGGACGTTTTAACTTTTGCTGGAGAGGTTGTCGCTTGTTGTTTCGGCAAGCAACCGGTCTAGGGCTACTCGATTGCTGTTGAGTATTGGCTACGAGGGCTGTTTTCCCCTTCCCTTTATCCTTTTTGCTCGATCCCTTGTTTGCGGGGCCGAGATTTTTTCCGAGCAGCGTGCGATTACACGGCTGAGCGTTCTCGCAGCTCCTCAATTCCTTCATTTTTGAAATAGACTCCCCGAGGTAGGGGTTGGGGGTAGCTTCTTCGTCAGAGTCGCTTCCAAAGGTGATAATTTATGATCCCTTGGAGTCGGCTATATGACAATCGTCGGCGGCTCTTTTGCGCTCATCTACCGAATCTTTTCGACATCTACGAGCTTCACATTTTGTCCTGTCAAAGTGTTGCTTTTGAGCGACATACCCTTGCCACCAACAGTTAAAGGATTCACAGTCTTCGGTAGGATGTATGATCTTCTGATGATATAAACAGAAGTTAGGGTGCATCTCTACCTCAGCGAGAGTATTTTCTTCAGAGGGCGGTAGCTTCATTCCTACCGATAGAGCTTTGGCGAACCTTTTCTTCGTCTTGAATTTGTTTTTATCCGCATTGGATGGCTTTTGATTTGACGGGAATGCCTTGGCTTTTTCCAGTATGGCCATCTCACGCTTTTGATTGGCTTTTGCTTTCAGACGAATTTCATTTAGGAAGACATCGATCAACTCGTCTGATGGCTGTAGAATCTCCGGCTCAGGGTTCGCTATTGGTTTCTCAGCGCAAGGAGCCTCCTCATCCTCTGTCAATGAATGAGAAATCACATGACAAGGCGCTACGTAGTCTTTGGATTCCTCTGATGAATTTTCTCCATCGTTTTCGTCCTCGACAAAAGAACAAGTTGCCCCCGGCGTGTCCGTCTTCTTTGGAGAGTGCGGCTGTGGTGGGTTTACCTTCCAGCCTTCAGACAGCACGAACTTGTCTCGTAGGTACTGATCCTCGATCCATCCCTTAAAGACGAAACAATCCTCGATCGGGTGACTTACCGTTTGGTGGTAAGGGCAATAATTGGGATTATTAAGATCGCCTGGCTGCGACAGACGCTTTGAACTCGGTAAATTGATGAGTCTGTTGCGCACTGCCAGCTCGAACAGTCTTCTCGTTTTATTTTGAGGAAACGAGTAAGGACGTCCTAGTCTCTCTTCGAGCGATGGGCGTGGACGCACGTTGTTTTGGCGAACGACCGGTTTTGAGTTGCTCGGCTGTTGTTGAGCATTGGAGATGACGATCGCTTTTCCCTTTCCTTTCTCATTTCGAGAATCGGATTTTGGAGGAGATGGTCCATGGCCCATCTGGTCCATTTGGGCTAATTTGTCATCAAGGCCTGGAAGGTGGTCGGCCTGAAGAACATCATGAATTGCGAGATGGTCGCCTGCGGATCGAGAGTGCCCACGAACATGCTTACCGCAGGTGCCTCTTCTATGCGTTGTTCGCATTTTGACCATAGGTTCCGCCATCGTGTTGCGTATTGGACCCAAGTTTCGCCTGGCCTTACCCCGGCGTTGATCAATGCCGTGATCGGGGTGCGTCCGCTAGCACTTGCGAATCTTTGTGTAAACAGTTGCTCCATCTCCGTAAATGTCTTGACAGAGTCATTTGATAGCTCCAAATACTATTCAAAGGCTGTTTCTGCTAAGCTGTCGACGAATTGGCGAAGCAGCAGTTTGTCGTCGCCTCCAGTGTTGCCGCATAAGGCCTTGAATTGAGCGACATGCTGGTGTGGGTTTCCCGTCCCTTTATACACATGGAATTTAGGGATCGTATATCCCGGCAGGTAACTGATCTGGTCATACCAGCTTGGATAGGGTCGTCCGGTTCTAACAATTCGCTCAGCCGCTTCATTCAACTGATGAACCCGGATTTGCTGAGCTATATATTCGTCCAGTGCGGCCTTGGAAATGGTTTCTTCCTTGGCTGCTGAAAGAGCCGGAGGAGGATTCGATGTCTCTCCTTTGTTATCTTCAACAATGATTGGATGCCATCGGCTGGAGAATCCGGCTGTAACATCATCCCTACCATATCTTGGAAGAAGAGCGCCATTTGTTTTATATTAGCTGCTTGTTCTGCTGCTTCTCTGTCCTTCTCTTTGGGGACTCTGCGTAGGAAGTCAGCGTCAGTTTCTTGCTCCCGGCGTTGATCCGAGGATGCCTCCGAGCTTTCTTTTGGCCCGATAAGTGCGGCCATTGCAGTCATCATTTCCTGAAGCTTCTGTTGTTGCTCCTGGGCTTTTGTCACGGATCGGGTGAGCGGTCGGTGACTCGTCGAAGCGCGGCTATCCTTCTTTCCGGCAGCCATATAGACAGTGCGCACCACCATGCCTCCAGACTTGGGGCGTTTGTGTTCAGCGCTTTTATGGTTCACCATGTTCACAGGGGCTTTTTGCGCCTCCTTTTCTTTTGAGTGATTGGAGTTGAGGGGGTCGTTGTAGTGGGCACCCTAGTAACTGTTGCTTTTTGTGGCTTGACGGAGTAATCCTTCTCCTGCTGAACCTTCATCTTTTTCTGTCGGCGGAGATAGTTTTCATCAATCACCGACTCTTGGACCTGTCGCCAGACTTTGTAAATTTTAGAGGACAGCCGTCGAGGGGGCTGCTCTAGCTTCTTCTCTGGAGTATTCTCCATAGGTGAAGGAGTTCGTTTCAACACCGCAGTAGGAGAGTTTCTGCGCACCGTGTTCAGCAATTCAAACCTTTTCCCGGTTAGAACAGCAGCATCGATCCCCACCGTTGGAGCTGGCGGAGTTATCCCAGAGGGGGAGTTGCCCCCAGCGTTCCTCACTCGGCGCCAGTGGCGACGACGAGCGTGTCTCACGGATGGAGTTGTTTCAGCTATAAGGGTGACTTCGTCATGCCCCCTGTGTTGGCCAGAATTTGCTGGTATCAGCCTCTTAAAGACCGACGTCCGTTGGATGGGGACGGCCAACCTATCAAAAGCGGACTTCCGAGTAGAGGAAGCAATTTTTGTGATTTCGCCTGGAGCAGCAACCGGAATGGCCAGTCCTGTAAAAGCTGACTTCTTGGAAGGAGGAGCCTTTCCAATGATTTCGTTCGCCTGAGCCGGGATGGCTATCCGCTCTGGGATGGCAGCTTCGGGTATCGCCGGCTTGTAGACGTTCTGGCCCAGTCTGTTGAAAACTGAGGTATTGAAGTTGGGCGACCCGTTGAGAGGGGTCGCGGCAGTGGTAAGTCGATCAAAGACTGACTTCTTTGGGGCTTCTTGCAACGTCATTAGGGCATTGAAGCTCATCGGTGGGAGCATGGTCCCGAAGAATAATCCAGTGGTGGCTTGAGTTACCTGCTCCACTGGTATCTTGAAAAGGGAGGCCGCTTGGGGCCCATAAGTCACTCCTCCAGCAGGGACGGAGCGAGAGTTGCAGTTGCAAGTAGTGCAGTTTGAAGCCATTGATCTTCTGTTTTCTGCACGGAGCAAGACACCAAATCTAAGTTCCTCGAATCCACAGGCAACCACAGCAAACCGTGATTCGTTCGCGAACACGACACACGAAGTGTGGAGTGGAAAGAGGAAAAGGTCCCACCGGGCATGCCAGAATCTGTTCCCCTCCGAATAGCGGCGGCGACGACGTGAGGACGTCTTGCCTGAGATTCGGGGTAGATGCTAATTGGTTTTATCCGTCCACCTCTCCGAAGATGCCAGGTTGATTTATGGCACCGTGTATCGGAGGTTTGGACGGATGCGGCCGATGTAGCAGACTTCGTCAGATTCCCCCTCACTTGTGGGGTTTTTGATTGTGGGGACACTCTACCCTGCAGGCGCAAGCCCCTGCAGTTAATTACGCTACCGCATCGCTGTAACAACTTTCTCCTTCTCCAGAATTTCACTTCGTGTCGTGGGTGTTTGTTTTGTTTGTGGTTGCCCGTGGATTGTATACGGAGACTAAGTTAAGCCGTCGTCCGTAGGACGTGGATTAGTCCAAATCCGTATTTTCTTAGATTTGGGTTTGGTGTTTTAATTTAAGGATACGTTAGCCATATTTAGGCTAAGATCGACTTAAACGTTTGTTAAGAATACGTTAGTCTGATTTGAAACTAAGATCAACTTAACGGGATCGTTTGGATCCGACAAAAGAGCATTTGGGGGCTCTATTGTTCCAGTTTAGGGACATAGTGGTCCGTTGCCAGTTTAGGGACATAGTGGTCCATTTAATATATGGCCGTCGGGACCCGTCACCTCTCTGACGAAGTTGAAGGATTACAACGTCATGTGTTAGAGGAGTTCGGAGATGTACCCTTGAACCAAAGTTGATTGGGGGTCTTAGGGGGTCTTATAGTCCAATTTGGGACTAAAGTCTGTTTGAAGGTTTAAGGATACGTTAGCCATTTTTGAGGCTAAGATCAACTTAAACGGGATCGTTTAGATCCGACAAAAGAGCATTTAGGGGCTCTATTGTTCCAGTTTAGGGACGTAGTGGTCCGTTGCCAGTTTAGGGACATGGTGGTCCATAGGTAGTTTAAGGACATTGCGGTCCACGAGTTTAAGGACCCCGCAGTCCATATTAATGTGTGGTCGTCGGGACCCGTCACCTCTCTGACGTCGCTGAAGGATTACAACAATAGGTGTCAGAGGAGTTCGGAGATGTACCTTCGAACCGGTGGTAAATTGATTTAGAGAGTAGCCGTGCTTAGTCAATTTAATTTGAGGACTTACGGCCACGATTGGGCTAAGTCCAGTTTCAATATTCTTTTGTCTTTGGCCTATTAGACCTGTGCTAGGGCTTTGCCCCTTTTAAGTAATGCACTGCATTATTTTCTTTGTTTTGGTTGGGCTCTGCCCCTTTTATAAATGATGCAGAGCATCTACTTTGTTTGGGCTCTGCCCTTTTTATTGCATTGCAATTTAATTAGGCCTACTAGGTCTTTTTGATTTGGGCCTGGCCCTTTAGGAAATGCATTGCATTTGTCAAGCGCTTTGCGCCAATCAGAGAGCGCAAATGCTTGTGGTGACGACACGTGCCACGCAAGCGCAGTGCGCTGCGCCAATGCGCTGCGCTTGCACTGCTGACACGTGGCGCGCTCTGGTGAGTTGCGCCAATTCCAGAGAGTAAGGCTCTATTTCAAAAGCGCATAGCGCAAATGGTTCTGATGCTGACACGTGGCGCTCTCCGGTGGTTTGCGCCAATCCAGGAGCGCAACAGCGCAGTTTGCAAGTGCAAGGCACTATAATTTAAGAATCTTTTAGAACCAATGGTTCATGACAAAGTGCAAAGCACCGTTTGTTTTCTTTGATCTAATTAGAATCAAAGAAAACAAGTATTTCTTTTTTTTCTTGTTTTAAAGAACCAGTGGTTCATAAGAAGTGCAAAGCACTGCTTATTATGTGAAGATCATTGATCTTGTTCTTAGATCAATGATCTATTAGAAGAAATTTCTTCTATTTTATGAAGGTTTTTTTTACCTTTTTCTTGAAATTTCTTCAGAGTTTTCTCTGTTTGAAGTTCTTGATTTCTCACCAATGTTCATTCCTTTGAATTGAGGTCTAGGGTCCTTTTTATAGTGCCCGTAAATTAGTTAAATTTGTTAAAGAGATCTTTCTGAGTGATTTGGGGAATTTTCCCCACCGTTGGATTTTTGATCCAAGGGTTTCTGTTTTACAGAAGAAAATCTTCTTGTTTTAACAAGTACAGAAAGATTTCTTTAAAATCTTCATTCTGTTTGGCGCAAATGCCCCAGCGCGTGACACGTGTCAAGCAGCGCACAACGCAGCGCACCTGCGCTGACACGTGTCGCGCAGCGCACAGCGCAGCGTAGCTGCTCTTGCGCAACTGCGCTGACACATGGCGCGCAGCGTAACTGCACTAGCCCAACTGCTGCGCTGCCACGCAGAGCGCAGCGCAGAGTGCAGCGCAACTGCGCTAGCGCAACTGCGCTACCACGTGTAGCGCAGCACAGAGCGCAAGTCGTCTGAAGCGTTGCTTCTTTAGTTTTTGTTTTAAATAGAGCCTTGCTCTGATTGGGCGCGCTGCCTTGGGCGCTGCGCTCCTTGCACTGGCGTGTCTGATTTTGACACGTGGCGCGCTGCGCGCAGCGCAAGAAATCTGAAGCGTTGCTTCATTTATTTTAACTTTTAATTTTTACTTTAATTTTCAAAGCAGAGCTTTGCTCTGAATGGGGGAAACAGAAGCGTTGCTTCGTTTCCCGCCTTGGAATTTGAACAGAGCTTTGCTCTGATTGGGGTAAACAGATACGCCAGTACATGGCCTTAATGCAGGTGGGAGATTGTTAGTGTATATGCCCTAGAGGCCATTACTGTATCATACTAGCTTGTATATTACTTGATGGAAGCTTGGGATATTCACAGTTGTATAGACAATCTTGCTCAAAATGGTGGTATGCTACTTGGTTTGTTTCTACTTTAATATGTGTAAGTGCACGGCGGCGCCCCGGCCGTCAATCCGACGGCCAAATGCGGAAGCGGTGATAAACTTTAATTTCTACTTGAACTGGAAAACCGCCGCGCACTAATACCCGGATCGAACCATTAATTAGTCCTAGCTAACTACAAGATGGGGAAGAGAGATATACCGACTGATCCAAGTCCTCCGGTCTTCTCGTCGTCGTCCCGATCTCCTGCGGAAGCTCCGGTCTCCACCTCGTCGCCGGAAGTGCACCACATCGCCTACTTCTTTTACGGGCTCCCACCTCAATGCCGAGGCAACTCGGGCACGAAGCTGGCTAGTCGACGTGTCCAAGATTTGCTGTAGAATGTAATGTGGATTACATGTCTCACTTTGGGGTTGTAGGAATTGCCTTTTGGTGGAGGGATGATACAAACTCATGGAGGTGGAACTTGTGGGATTTTTCCTAAAGCAAAAGAGCAAAAATCCCACATGAACAAATTTGGACAGCCCCTTTAGGGAAGTGGCCGGCCATGCATGTGAGGGAGAGTGAGAAATGAGGAGGTTGTATCAAAAATGGGAGAGGCCAAACTCATGTCATGCAAGAAAGAGAGGAATGGCTATCATAAACAACCATGATCACAAAACTATGCCAACACTCCACACTACCATCATCTCATGCATGATGGCTCCAAAAAGGTCAAGCCATAATGAGCATAGAAAGTCAAGTGATGGTGCACATCATGAAAACCATCATGATACAAATAATATGCAAAGGACCCCCTTCCAAATACTTATTTGCAACAATGCAAATAACCCCTCCTACACCAATCTTCGGCCAATGAACGATACAAAGGAAATTGGCCGAAACGGAAAGCAAACTGGCAACTCCAGAAAACTGGTCCCGTAATAATTACAGGAAAACCCCGATACTGTGCATACACACCCGCATTTGTATTCCGACCGAAATACAAATGCAATGACACAAAATCTACACTGTACTATACTAGGATCCGGCTTAAACCAAAGCCGGCCAGTAATATCCGTTCGATCCTGATCCGTGCAATACCGCACGTATCTGATCGAACCCTGCCATATATCCATACGGCCTATAGTACAAACTGTCCGATCCTGATCCGTGCAATACCGCACGTATCTGATCGGACCTTGCCATATCTCCATACGGCCTCTACAACTTTTCGCCCGAAAGCTGAGTAACAGAATGTGGGGGACTCTAAAGACTCGTCAATACCTTGGTTGTGGATTTAACCACTAGCACGTTAAAGGTATAAACCAATACATAACGGGCTACCAGGTATTGACCAAAAGGGACGTCTGTGAGCGAACTCAGCCTGACTCCCTATTGAGCCTGTCAGTGACAATATCCGTACAGTCCGGTCCGTTCGTCTATGAGCATCGCATGGCGGGCCTAGGGGGTTGGTAAAAGTCAGACCCCCAAAAGCGGTACAAGTCGTGTCGGAGTGTAGCCCAGAACACCCTGAGATACTACTGGAATACCTACCAGTAAATCTCCTTGCCTCGGCCGAGGGCTTCGTGTAATGGCTCTCCTAGACACAGCGCGACCTCACCCCCAATACCGGGAGAGACGAACCCCTGAAGATACGCTCACTGCCTCCATGTGGCTCGGGACTGTACCCAACTAAAACCTGTTTGCACGACTCCTTTGAGCCGTGGTAGGGTAGTAATCAAAGTACAGTGGGAACTCACACAAGACAAATGACGATCCCCAGGTCGATGAACTAACCTGTACACATGTCACCAGGGAACTGCCATCTGACGTCTGGTATATGACCAACTAGCATGTTCCCGGCGAGTTCTGTCCGGTGTACTCATAACCCAATGAGCACCTGTATACATCTTAGGTGATCCAACTGACACCAGTGGCTTGTGAGACCGGCCACCGCCTCTCGTCAGGGTCTCGACTGTATACACTAGTCTACTCTGGAGTATCGATGCCCTGTCTCGAAACTCACACGACTAGGGACCATTTAAGGATATGCTTATAGACCCCAGCTCCCACTTATATGATCGCCCTCATACTGCCGGTGGTCAAGCAAAAATCCTAGGGGCTCTATCAACGTGTAATAGCGATTTGTCAGGTCACTTAAAGCAGTACACGATGATAAAGGTAAACCAGATAGCATACTATCATCTCGAGTAAGACTGTCCTACCGGGATAGGTCCTCCATCAATCATTGCAATCACGTACCTGTGACCTAATAATTGACTCTGAGGGCACTATCTCCAACAATCTCCCACTTGCACTCAAGGCTAATTATTGCGATGTCGCATACTCACAGCCCGTGTGATACCGAACACCCAACTCCTGTACTAGTCAGTCTCACAAAGCTCGTTTGCGAAACTATTGCGTTCGAGGAATAGCCTTAGTGAGTGGATCCGCTTTGTTGTATCTTTCTATGTCTCTCTATATCTCAAGTTCGCGGAGAAAGCCATCTCCCGAAAAGAGTAATACCTGTCTTAGAATGTCTGGATGTCTGATGGGACCTAGCTCATAAATGAACTCCAAATCATAAATGAACTCCAAATCCAAACTTCTTAGACTGTATCGTCAACTGAACTTAATCAGTATCCTGCGCCATGCCTCCCTCAGTATTGCCTTGGACCACCTGTCCAAAATACTGCCCCTCATCAGAAGAAAAAACTATAACTCTGACAACCTCCTTGTTGTCCAGGTCACCTTGGAAGCCTGGAATGATAACTGTCTCCGGAATGAGGCTGTCGTTATCATATCCCTAGAACATCCAATTGTGTTCTAGAACTGCTTCCGACTGTTTCTCCAGGATTGGATTAATGTCAACTTATCGCATCTAGTGCAAGAACAACATCTGGTGTGGTACTTGACATTTCACGATTGACTCAATTGCCTGAGCAAGTGATCTGTCAATCATGCGCATCCCTCTCCGCTTTAGTCTGTAAGACACCTTTGGAGAGGGTGACTCCATCTTCTGCAGGTACACTACCGTGCCAGGAGTCGTCCATCCTAAATACTCTTAGAATGCTGTCTAAGTACCCAGATTGGGAAACCACCCAAATCTGGATCTAAAACCATAGATCTAGTAGCCAGTATGTCTGATATAAAATCCATTTCCTTTGTGGAGAAACCACTGTGTGACGACCAAAGTATAACCGATCGTAGTATAGGAATTTCTTTTCCTACTCTGTGTATGTCATCCAAATACCAGGATATCACACCCTACTACCTTCTCAACAGATCCATCCCCTATTCTGATGAAGTCAAACCCATGACTGTCACGTCAGAAATAGATGATCTATCTCCGCTACATCTGCTTTAGTCTATAAATAGACATAAGCTACCTGTCCACCAATGCTTCTGTTGCTCCCACTGACTACGACAACCCTCTGGCAGAGTCATATACACGTACACTTGTAAAGGTAGTTTAGAACGACGCTATACTCATCCTCCCGCCGGGTCTCGCATTCTGGAACAACAGCAATGGCAATTGTGGGTAAACAAGAACTTCCCTGTCACCGTCCTTGAGGCTACCGGAGTACCTCTCGGGTGGCTGAAGTTACCCACCTTATCTGCGGAGTGGCCAAAGGAATGTCAATCCAGATTGAATCTTTAGGTTCCTTTTAAAATCTTCAGTAATCGTTTGTGGTTCTGGAATCACTTCCAGTTCTACCATACTCCCACTACTGTTTTCTGAAAAAATCCATTTTTATTAAAACTGTGGCGAGTCTAGAACAATATTGCTATTGTTCATCCAGATGGCAGAAAGTCAACCCTCGTCATAGCCTGGGTCAACCCACAAACAGCCATTACAGAAACGTGCCTTGAGTTATCCAGAGTCTGGTTTTAATCATAAGCCGGACAACTCCCCGTACCTTAACATCGTTAAGATATGAACTGTTCTATATCCAATATAGAAACAGAGGCACTGATTTAATTGAACCAAGTCCAAATCATGCAGCTGTCTCCAGTGCATGTCAACTTAATGGAAGGAGGCCGATCAGCGTTACTCAACTTAGGAATGCTTCCAATTATGAGTAACCTGAAAGAGAAGCAAGTTCTCTTTATCATTACTATCAACTGAATACCATACACAAGTATCTACATCTTCGATCACTTTGAAGAATCCCGATACTTGCTATACCTGGTTCTCTACTCTATTCAAATACCTATAACTTCTCAAAATTCGGACCCTGTGTTTCCACGAAAACACCTGTCTAAAAACTAGAGAAGTCATAAGTAAACCGAATATAGTACGAGGACCATCCCCTCTGTCCTGATGGACCCTGGACAACATACAATACTCTGTATAAGTCCCTTGAGTCTGATAACTCATTCACTGTGTGTCGTAGTTTGAAAACTGTACTTATGGTTAAGAAGAATTACACCGCTGTTTAATGCTCCTTACCTAACCATCCACTGATATAGGTAAACGTCGTAGACATAATTTCAAAAAGGTATATCTCACTCTATGAAAATAGACGTACAGATATATCAATTTGAAATTGGTGCATGACAGCGGATATTCAAAACCAAATATTTGCCGACCGGCAAACTGCCCAGGTGATTTCCTCAAATATCACCGATTACAACGAATCCCGATATAATGAGGATGATCACCCAATTCCCAATAACCTACTCCCACTCATCATCTGTAAAACCATACAGATGTGAGAATCATACCTGGTAAATACATACCCTGGAGCAAGTGTCTAATCGGGAAATCAGTTTTCCTTTAACAGTACACAGTGAGACTGAAACATCGAAATGTTTCGATGGGGTATCCTGGTATTCCTAGTAATGCCTCTTCCAGATTCACGACTGTAACCGTATAATTCTTTGCCACCTCTCCAAATCCCTTCATATGTCTTTAGTCTTTACCTTCTGCACACCCATTAGGCCAAATGGTTTTCTTCCTTCCCTACCGTTCGGCACCAGCCTATGGTTTGGAAGAAGATTATCCAATAAGCATAATGGGTGTACTGTCCTGATCCTAGGAGCACTCGCAATGCGAGAGAAGGTGAAGATAAAAGACACCTGAATAAACCTTATTCCTATTTCTCTTGGACCAGAATCCATCCCCGAACTGGAACAAGTTCCTTTCGAGTTCGTATATAACCATACGATGGAGTATCCAATAAACTGTGGATCTTCGTAGTGATACGGAGTGTCCTGGAGAAATACAAAGGTGATTTTAGGATTGGCGAAGGAATACTTGGTTTGGTCGTGAATATCTATTGCAATTTACTTTGCCCTCTTACTAATCCCTTGCTTTGTCTGAACTTAATACCTTCTGTACACCATCGTTAGGCTAATTGGTTTTCTTCATTCCCTACCGGTCGGCACCAGCCTAAGGTTTGGAAGAAGACTATCCAATTTGCGTAATAGGTGTACTATCTCCTAAACCAAGGAGTACTCGCAACCTGAGAGAAGGTAAAAGGAAAAGACAACTGAATAATCCTATCCGTTTCCTCCAGAACCTGAAACCATCCTCGAATAAATTCCTTCGAGTTCGTATCTAACCATACGATGGTTTTGTCCAATGGAAGTGGACGTTCGTAGTAATACGGGGTGTCCTGGAGAAAAGGGTAAAAGTGGGAGTGGCAATGAGGTTTGCAACTCTGACAATCCAAAAGCCAGTGTTAAAGAAGGTTCGGTCAACTTGGTCACTGAGTCATAGTCTTAGGGTCGGGTCAATGGTCGCTGCCAAAGAGAGAGAGAAAAGAAACACTCAGCGTGCACTCTAACCTAGATCAGAATGGTTACCAATTTATCTAATCTGGAAACCTCCCACTGTACCTCAAATTCTCCTCCAAACCTGAAAGAAGAATTAGTCGGGATCACCCGAGGAGTATACCAACTCATCAGTGGGAATCGGGATCCAACTATCATCGCATGATAACATGACGGAATCCGCTCACGTCATCACACTCCAGAAGGTATGCGCATATCTGGCAAGTTTCAGTTCTTTTGAAACTCCCGATGTGATTTTTTTGCCCCATGCTCTTATGACCTTGACTTTGGCCAACATATCATAAGTCACATGTCAAGTTCTACCCGTCATTCTCCAGGTTAATTTGAATCCACCCGTACCTACCCTTGACTTTGGCCAAAATGGCAGTACGACTGTCCCAAACCAACGCATCTATCTATACTGCATATGAATACCCAATAGCTACCAATCACTGTGCCTTGACTTTGGCCAACATACACAGCTTGAATACTATTGACCATCCATATGAAACGACGGAGGGCTACGAATGGTTTCTGGCGAAAACCTTTAACGTAGTGAACTTGATATCGTTGAAGGAACGGATAGCTTTTTAGAAATATAGTGACGACAACCTTCGCTAAAGAGGTCACTCCCGGTGAAGGGATCTCGGCTCTTTCCCCATAGAATGAGGTGCAGGATATTCCAACTGAATACCACGGTGCAAAGCAAAAGTAATCGGCTATAGTGAAGTTAATGCCCTGACGCAAACTTCTGTCCAAGGGGTCACTCCCGGTGAAGGGATCTCGGCCCTTGCCTCGTCGACTGAGGAGCAGGATATTCTAACTGAATACCACAATGCAAAACAAAAGTGAACGTCCTTGCAATAACAGCTTTTTGAAAAGTGTTCCAACAACATCAGATAAGGTTTGTTTTTAACTTGCATTGATCCGAATCAATGCAGTCCCATCAATTGATCACACCACAAAGAACGAAAATATACTGATGTACGTATATGCCATCCGCATTCGCCACTGGGTCCCGTCATTACCCGTTAGGTTAGCTAACTAACGACAGAGCGGGGACTGGACTAGCGCGGATGCAAAACATATACAACATCTACTAATATATATACCAATATATTATATTCGCTCAAGGCATGATAAAAAATGCAACATCACAGAAATGTACAGCATCACAGAAACAATACAGATATCTGGGATCCCCGGGTTTCACAGAGCCGCTGAAACCCGACGTTCCCCTGGTCGTGTGGATAGCCTGTGCAATGAAATCCTAGACCCCTACGGGCGCGGCAAGTTACCCGCCAAAACCTGAAGCGAGGCAGCCCCCTTCAGCGACGTGAATGGACCACCCGGCACTTCACGGAATCCGGCAACTTGGGCACCCCTCCTGGGTCAACCTGTACCCCCTACGAGTGCGGCGAATAGCCCGCCAATCCTAGAAGAAGCCCCCTCCGTCTCAATGCCATGAGATGCGGGCTTGTTGCCCTCTAGAACCCGGCTATCCGTGCACCCCTCCGCGGGGCAATCCTAGTACAGAAAGTAAAATATACATACAACGGGTACATCGACCGCAACCTGGTCGTGCCCCAAAATAATAATACAAACAGGCAGTGACGGCAGTCCACATGTCGGACGCTCGCCCCGCAATATCAAATGTACATAATACAACCACAACTGTACTAGCATTGCATCCAGGCTATCCCCCACGACCGATCCGCAACATCACAGCAAAAACAGAACATCAACGTGAAAGTCACGTTCGCAAATCCGTCTAACCGGGCTATAGCAGTTAGACTGGATTTACCGATCAAGTGACATTCACGGTCGCAGATATAATGTAAATACTGTGAAATAATATGTTTAAAATATCCGATCGATCAAATTTTAATAAGTGGGCCCCAAAGCATTACTGTAGCAGATCAGAAAATTCTGGGCCCAATATTAATATTCCAAAACCCCTAAAATAACCCATAAAGCCTACTGGAAAAATTGTACACACTGATCCATCAATACTGCGGCGGAACCGCGGCAACAAGTAGGGTTTTGCCGCGGTTCCGCGTTCCCCTGAAGAGATCAGTGTCTCGAATTTCTACAGTAGTCTTAGGTCTTCCAGCACAGTACTTTTATACAACCTGAAAAATTTTTGGAGACCAAAAAATTTCAACAGAAAACTGTCGTGAACAAAAATGTAGATTTTGGAATTTTGGTCGATCGGAAATGCAAAACACATTAAACAAAGCTAGACTAAGTTAATGGCGAGGCTCTGATACCACTGTAAGTGCACGGCGGCGCCCCGGCCGTCAATCCGACGGCCAAATGCGGAAGCGGTTATAAACTTTAATTTCTAGTTGAACTGGCAAACCGCCGTGCACTAATACCCGGATCGAACCATTAATTAGTCCTAGCTAACTACAAGATGGGGAAGAGAGATATACCGACTGATCCAAGTCCTCCGGTCTTCTCGTCGTCGTCCCGATCTCCTGCGGAAGCTCCGGTCTCCACCTCGTCGCCGGAAGTGCACCACATCGCCTACTTCTTTTACGGGCTCCCACCTCAATGCCGAGGCAACTCGGGCACGAAGCTGGCTAGTCGACGTGCCCAAGATTTGCTGTAGAATGTAATGTGGATTACATGTCTCACTTTGTGGTTGTAGGAATTGCCTTTTGGTGGAGGGATGATACAAACTCATGGAGGTGGAACTTGTGGGATTTTTCCTAAAGCAAAAGAGCAAAAATCCCACATGAACAAATTTGGACAGCCCCTTTAGGGAAGTGGCCGGCCATGCATGTGAGGGAGAGTGAGAAATGAGGAGGTTGTATCAAAAATGGGAGAGGCCAAACTCATGTCATGCAAGAGAGAGAGGAATGGCTATCATAAACAACCATGATCACAAAACTATGCCAACAGTCCACACTACCATCATCTCATGCATGATGGCTCCAAAAAGGTCAAGCCATCATGAGCATAGAAAGTCAAGTGATGGTGCACATCATGAAAACCATCATGATACAAATAATATGCAAAGGACCCCCTTCCAAATACTTATTTGCAACAATGCAAATAACCCCTCCTCCACCAATCTTCGGCCAATGAACGATACAAAGGAAATTGGCCGAAACGGAAAGCAAACTGGCAACTCCAGAAAACTGGTCCCGTAATAAATTACAGGAAAACCCCGATACTGTGCATACACACCCGCATTTGTATTCCGACCGAAATACAAATGCAATGACACAAAATCTACACTGTACTATACTAGGATCCGGCTTAAACCAAAGCCGGCCAGTAATATCCGTTCGATCCTGATCCGTGCAATACCGCACGTATCTGATCGAACCCTGTCATATATCCATACGGCCTATAGTACAAACTGTCCGATCCTGATCCGTGCAATACCGCACGTATCTGATCGGACCTTGCCATATCTCCATACGGCCTCTACAACTTTTCGCCCGAAAGCTGAGTAACAGAATGTGGGGGACTCTAAAGACTCGTCAACACCTTGGTTGTGGATTTAACCACTAGCACGTTAGAGGTATAAGCCAATACATAACGGGCTACCAGGTATTGACCAAAAGGGACGTCTGTGAGCGAACTCAGCCTGACTCCCTACTGAGCCTGTCAGTGACAATATCCGTACAGTCCGGTCCGTTCGTCTATGAGCATCGCATGGCGGGCCTAGGGGGTTGGTAAAAGTCAGACCCCCAAAAGCGGTACAAGTCGTGTCGGAGTGTAGCCCAGAACACCCTGAGATACTACTGGAATACCTACCAGTAAATCTCCTTGCCTCGGCCGAGGGCTTCGTGTAATGGCTCTCCTAGACACAGCGCGACCTCACCCCCAATACCGGGAGAGACGAACCCCTGAAGATACGCTCACTGCCTCCATGTGGCTCGGGACTGTACCCAACTAAAACCTGTTTGCACGACTCCTTTGAGCCGTGGTAAGGTAGTAATCAAAGTACAGTGGGAACTCACACAAGACAAATGACGATCCCCAGGTCGATGAACTAACCTGTACACATGTCACCAAGGAACTGCCATCTGACGTCTGGTATATGACCAACTAGCATGTTCCCGGCGAGTCCTGTCCGGTGTACTCATAACCCAATGAGCACCTGTATACATCTTAGGTGATCCAACTGACACCAGTGGCTTGTGAGACCGGCCACCGCCCCTCGTCGGGGTCTCGACTGTATACACTAGTCTACTCTGGAGTATCGATGCCCTGTCTCGAAACTCACACGACTAGGGACCATTTAAGGATATGCTTATAGACCCCAGCTCCCACTTATATGATCGCCCTCATACTGCCGGTGGTCAAGCAAGAATCCTAGGGGCTCTATCAACGTGTAATAGCGACTTGTCAGGTCACTTAAAGCAGTACACGATGATAAAGGTAAACCAGATAGCATACTATCATCTCGAGTAAGACTGTCCTACCGGGATAGGTCCTCCATCAATCATTGCAATCACCTATCGGGATAGGTCCTCCATCAATAATTGACTCTGAGGGCACTATCTCCAACAATATGTGCATGTGTTCTTTTAGCATATCGTTTATACATATTAGTAGAGCCTTTAGGATCTTTGCTTGATTACCAGCGTTGTGATGGCAGTCACACTTGTGAGGGCTGGGTAATCTATAAGCACATCCTTATACAGGTCGCTAGTCGTAGGACTATCGAGACAGGGCTTCGATACTTCAGAGTAGACTAGCGTATGCGCTTCTCATCCCAGTAGGGGAGATGGTCTGTCCCACAGCCATCAGTACGTCGTATTTGAGATAGTATGCGGGTGCTCGTTAGGTTACGAGTACACTGGACAGGACTCGTCGGGAACTGTTGGTTGGTATTATACCTATCGTCAGTTATCAGTTCCCAGATGACATGAGTACAGCTTAGTTCGCTGACTTGACACTGTCACTTCGCCTCGAGTGTGTTCCCACTGTTCTTTGATTTCTACCCTACCACGGCTCAAAGGAGTCGTGCAAACAGGTAGTAGTTGGGTGCAGTCCCGAAGCACTTGGAGGTAGTGACGGTTAGACAGGATTCGTCTCTCCCGGTATTGGGAGTTGATATCGCGCTGTGTCTAGGAGAGCCATTACACATAGTAGTCCCTGGCCAGGGCAAGCGAGATATACTGGTAGGTTTCCAGTGTTACCTCTGTGTGTTCTGGGCTACACTCCGACACGACTTGTACTGCTATAGGGGACTGACATTTACCACTCCCCTAGGCCCGCCATGCGATGTTCTCCGATGAACGGACCGGACTGTACGGAGATTGTCACATTCAGGCTCAGTAGGAGTTCGGATGGGTTTACCTCATCGGCCTTCTTATCGACATCTACCTGGGGACCGTTACGTACAGCTAGTGCCGCTTGCGGTCTGTGGTTAAACCCACTACCAGCGTAGTGTCGAGTCTTTAGAGTCCCACACAGAGAGTTTCCCTGCACTGAGCGAAACGTGTAGAGGCCGTATGTTTTACGGCAAGGCTACGATCACTTACGTGCACTTGTGTGCGTATGCTGTTCGGGCAGGCAAAACTAGTGGGCTTTGGTTTAAGCCGGATCCTAATATTGTACGGATGGATTTGTTTTGTCTTCTGTGCATTCGCATTCTACGGAATGCGGATGCGGGTGTGTATGCACAGTTGTGAGGAGCGAAGAAGAAGGAGGTGCCTCATTAGGATTTTGACAGTTGATTCGGTCAAAACCATTATGAGGCGGACTCATTAGGGTTTTGGCAGTTGGTTCGGTCAAAACCATTATGAGCCGGGGACATTATTTACTAATCTTTTTAGTGATAATTATGTTATGGCTAATTGCTTTGACCATTTGACCATACTTGACTTTGTTGACCGTTTGACCAAAGTTGACTTGGACCTTCATGAGAGGTCTAGAGTATTCTTTGGTTTTCTTTTTATTTTTTGATATGAAAATGGTCAATTCAAATGTAGCCATCAACTTTATCATGAAAGGATTAGTAATGATGATGTTTTATGCATTATTGTAACCATGGTTCTTTTTCTTTGTTCATAATTCATTTCTCATTCTCTCTCTTGATATGAGAAAGCTCCATGGTTCTCCTTCTTCTTCTTCCTCTTGAAATTTCCTTTAATCTCATGTGTTGAGAGAAAAAGGATCCAAGTTGACAAAAACATCCATCTACTACTTCTACACAACCTAGGACATCAAGCCTAGCGATCTTGTTGCCTTAGTTGCCTCGGCTCGAGTTAGAGCTCGAAACACAAACTCTCGGGTGGATCGTCTTCGACTCAAGGAGGCCGCGGAGGTGATCAAGATCCGGATCGATCCTCGGAGCTTGGATGGACGAGCAGGACAGCGGAGAGAAGACCCGAAGGACCGGTATCGTGAGGTATAATCTCTATGACATAGTAGATAGAACCTCAAGTAGTTTGCTAGGTTTTTGTTTAGCAAAGATCCTCTTTTTAGTCCATGTTGCTTTGTGTCAAAAAATCGTTTTTTACCGTTTCCGCCTCCCCGTAAGAACCGGGGTGAGCAACGTGGACTTACAACTCATTCAAGCATGGAGTAAATTGCAATATAAAATTGCAACCATGTTTGAATAGTGAGTCAAGAGAAATAAATAAATGAAAAATGCTATGCCTCACCATACCTCCTTATTTTCCACCTCTTTTTCTATTTTCCACAAATAGAAAAATATGCCATGCTTCATAAAACATATATATATATATATATATATATATATATATATATATTATGAAGAATAATTAGTGAGCTAATGATATTATTTATGATATAATTATATCAAATATAATATCATATTATTAAATCAACACTTGATTTAATAATCCGGTTATATCATAAATGACCAACTAATATCATTTATCTGTGTATCACATTATCAAATCAACACTTGATTCGATAATCTGGTTATATCACATATAACCTAACTGATAACAGATAAATGCCAGATTACAATACGGTATCACATACATGTATTTAATTAGGCCCACGCACATATCACATATGTGCCCTACTTCGTTTCGCTTGAACCGGGAAACTTCTGTGTGGGAATCTAAAGACTCATCAATACGCCAGCAGTAGGTGATGATCCAATCAGTCACCTACAAGCTGTCAGCGGTACTAGCTGGACGTAACGGCTTCCCGGGTATTGAGTGATATGAATATCAACAAGCAAGCTTGTCAATACTCTCAATGAAGTCTATCAGTAACACTACCATACAGTCCGGTCTCTACATCTGATATGTCGCATATCGAGTCTAGGGATGGTAAATATCAAACCCCAATAACTTGATAAGTCATGATGATATGTGGCCTATAACGGTTCGAGAAACTACTGATAACTCTTATCAGTAAATCTCAGTAGCAGCCTTGGCCAGGGACTTCCAGTTATAGCTGTTGGGTTACGGCAGCGCCCCGGCCATCAAACCGTGACCAAATGCAGAACAAAACATTACAAAACTGGGGCTACCACAACCTGATGCCCGGATCTACCATGAACCCTATACTAGCAAGCATATAAAGAGGAGTTAGATGGTTATACCGAATGAACCAAGTCCTTCGGGTCTTCAACCATCATCCTAAGCTCCTAGTTGTTGCGGATCGAATTTGGTTGCCGGCCTTCCTCCATCTACGATGATCCACCCGAGGGAAATGGCGCAAGCTCCATCCTCGCCTAGCGAGGCAACCGACGCTCCAAAGTTGCTAGCAATGGAGAGTGGAGGTGTAGGATTATCTCACTAATGTTTTTCTCTTATCAAAATGCTCAAGGAGCAACTCAAGAAGATGAAAGAGGTGAGGAAACAATGGCATGAGCAACTCAAGAATGGCTTGTAGGGTTCTTAGGCACAACCACAAGGTTCCACAAGGCATCAAAAATGCCGTAACTAAAAATTTAGTGTGCCAAACAACCCTAACCTAGGATCTAACCAAAGAATTAGGGTAAGAAACAACAATTAAACAACTTTACATCTAAGTGAATGAGGAATACAACCTTTGTAGACCGGTCCTTCACTTCTAAAGCTCCGTGTAATAGTCCCTTCGCTGCGAGTTGTGATCTCCCAAACTCTAGAAAGGGTTCTCCTGGAGAAATGAACAAGCTTGCTCGAATTCTTCGAGGCCGAAGATGATCTACGTCGAGGAGACTCAAGCTCATGCTACCTCTTCACTAATTGTGAAATTAGTGAAGCAAACACCCTAAACTAAATGACAAGTAGTAGAAGATGATGAAGTAAGAAGTGGGCTCTCTTTAGATTTATTTTTCAAACAATATTTTCTCACCTTGAGAAAAGCTAGTGAGCTTTTTTCATGAGGAAGAAGAAGCTCAAAGTGAAGAAGATGAGAGGATGAACTCATGAGGTGAGAATAGCAACCATGGGTGAGTTAGTGTCATACACTAACTCATGTAGAGAGTTTACCATGGTTAACTATAATGGTTAAGTTAATAAATATCTACAAGTAAAACAAATGAGTGGACTTAGTCAATGGTTCCACAAGCTCCTACAAGCTTGAACCATGTCATTAATTTCCACTAATTTGGTTTGCTATAGATAAATAAAAACCTTACATTATAATTAGTATGGTGTAACTCTCATACACCCATGTAGCATGTGGCATCTAGCATGACACAAAAGTTGTACATTAATATATATCATATATACACTAATGCACACAAGTGAGAAAAGAAATCATAAGTGAGCTAATATTAGTTAATGTAATCTAATATATCTAATATAAAATTATATATTAAATTATTAAATCAACACTTGATTTAATAATCCGGTTATATCACATATAACCGACTAATATCAAATTCAATAACTTATCGAATCAACACTTGATCCGATAATAGGCTATATCTCATATAACCGGCTGATGTCACAAATCGCGAGAATAGAATGCGGTATCACATACGCGCATCATTCTCGGTCCCGCACATATCACATATGTGCTCCTACTCCGTTTCGCATGAACCAGGAAACCTCTGTGTAGGACTCTAAAGACTCGTCAATACGCCGGCAGCAGGTGATGATCATATCAAACACCCACAAGCCGCAAGCTGTCTGCTAAACGTAACGGCCACCCGGGTATTGAGCGATCAGAATATCAACAAGCAAGCATGCTCATACTCTTGCGAATCCAATCAGTAACACTACCGTATAGTCCGGTCTCTTCGTCTGATATGTCGCATATCTCGTCTAGGGGTGGTAAACGTCAGACCCCAGTAACTCGATAAGTCGTGCCGATATGAGGCTCATAACGGGTC
This sequence comes from Agapanthus africanus, assembly GCA_030015575.1. NCBI lineage: Eukaryota > Viridiplantae > Streptophyta > Magnoliopsida > Asparagales > Amaryllidaceae > Agapanthus > Agapanthus africanus. The sequence goes on from CM057337.1 coordinate 505,309,159, forward strand.
GAGAAACTACTAGTAACACTTACCGGTAAATCTCTGAAACAGCCCTGGCCAAGGACTTCCTGTTATAACCAATCGAGCACAGCGCAATATCAATCCCCAATACCGGGAGAGACAAATCCCCTCCTATCGCTCATTACCACCATGTGACTCGGGACTGTACCCAAAACCACCATTTTGCACATCCTCTTGAACGTGGTAAGGTGGAAATCAAAGCACAGTGGGAATCACACAAGACTCTATGATGATCTCGGGTCGACAGACTAACCTGTACCAGTGTCACCAGAGAACTGCCATCTGACGTGAGGTATAATACCATATAAGAGTTCTCGGCGAGTCTGTCCAGTGTACCCAGTCTCCACTGAGCACCCGTATACCATCTCTGATGTCAAACACCAATGGATATGGGATCATCCATCGCCCATCTACATGGGTCGAGAAGCTACACGCTAGTCTACTCTTGTATATCGATGCCCCGTCTCGATACACCGACGACAAGGGACATTAAAGGATGTACTTACAGACTATCTTTGTCCCACTAGTATGATCTCCATCATAATCTAGGTAGTCAAGTACGCATCCTAAGGGCTTTACCAACATGTAATAGAGAGGCAATCAGTGTACATGTCGAGCAAGAAAGTCCTCCCTATATATGTCCAACATCCACTACAATATACATCTTATGTATAGTAATGGCCTCTAGGGCATACATATAACTAACAATCTCCCACTTGAACTAGGGCCATCATATAGCAGTGGTTGAAGTATCTCATACTCAACCATCCCATAAAAATCTCTCTCTAGGAAAAGGCCTTTGTAAGTGGATCCGTCGTGTTGTCGTCTGAGTCTACTCTCCTAACCTCGATCTCCCTGGAGAACAACCATCTCCATGATCAGGTGATACTGCCTTAGAATATGTCTGGATCACTGATGGGACAGGGGTTCTTAGGAATAAGCCACAACTCCATTGTCACACAATGGTAGGAACTAGGTTCATCTCATGAACTAATATACACCCAGACTTCCTCTTTCGTAGCATCTTTGGTAGCGATGTATCTAGACTTTATCGTCTAGTTTGCCACGGTATCTAGCTTGGAACTCTTCCAACATACCGTCCCTCCACTGAGGGTAAAGACAATACCTGTGACCGACATTCAGTCGACCTTACCACCCTGGAATCTGTCCAGTGATTCTCCCCAGGATCGATTGATACCATCTCACTACACCTAGTGAGAATCCTAACATCCATTTAGATCTATCTCATAGATCCAAAACCCAGGATTTAGGAGGTATCACCTTGATCCTATATGGAGAATCCTTGTGATAAGAGGAGATTGACAGAGTGTAGCATAGGAAACTCCTTTCCTATCAAGAGTATATTATCAACGTGCAATACGAGGAAGACCACCTTACTCTCTACTACCTTTTCGTATATACAAGGTTCATCTACCATTTTGATGAAGTCAAACTCTTTGACTATCACATCAAAACAGATGTTCCAACTCCGCGATGCCTGCTTTAACCTGTAAAGCAACTTGCACACGTTTCCGCTGCTCCCACTGTCTACGAAGCCCTCTTGCTGTGTACTTATAGACGCTTTCTTCTAAATCAGTATTTAGAAAAGCAGTCATGACATCCAACCTTCAGATATCATAGTCATAGTATGTAGCAATGGCAAGTAGGATCCGGATGGACTTAAGCATAGCTACTACAGAAAAGGTTTCATCATAAACCACACCTGGTCGATGACGAGAATCTTTTATAACAAGTCTAGCTTTGAAAGTCTCAACTTTTCCATCTACACCAGGTAATCTTCTCAAGATATACTTACTCCTGATGGGGATTTAACCCTTCAGACATAGCAACCAAAGTCCATACTTTGTTGCTGTACATAGATTCCATCTCAGATTACATAGCATCCAGCCATTCTCACAGAGTCCCCACTCCTGATGGCCTGCTCGAAACTAGTTGGGTCATCATCTCATGATGCAATTCTCGCTCCCACTATCATAGAGAAAAACGAAGTATCTCTCAGGCGGATGAGGAAACCTACCAGATCGGCGGAGAGGCTGGGGTTCGTTGGGAACTATTGAGTCCTCCGGTTCTACCAAATCATCAGCTGTAGTTTGTATAGCTGGAACTCCTTCCGGTTCTACCTTATGACCACAAATTTGTTTCCAAAATAAATTCCTTTTATAAATAGATGGTATGCCGAGAAATAAAACATCTTTTGTTCCTCGGTATGGTAGAAGATATTCCCTTGCGAATGCTTGGGATATCCAACAAACTTCCACAGAACTGACCTTGCCTCGAGCTTGTCCAGATTTTGCTTTTGACATAGGCCGGACAACCCTAAATCTTAATTTACTTAAGATATGGGCTCTTCCCATACCATATCTCATATGGAGTAGTAGGCACCTAATTTGGTTTGAACGCTATTCAATAGGTATGCAGCTTCACAAGTGCATAACCCCCAAAAGGAAATAGGTAACTCAGTAGTACTCATCATAGAGCGCACCATATCTAATAGGGTGCGATTTCTCTGCCCCGATACACTGACGTGCTGTGGTGTATACGGAGGAGTAATGCTGAGAGAGAATCTCATTCTCCTTTAGAATAATTCAGGATCTCCGTGCTCAAGTATTCTCCTCCTGTTAGTTATGTATATGCCCTATAGGCCATTGTTGTACATATGATGTATATTATAATGGATGCTTGGATATATATAGAGAGGACTTTCTTGCTCGACATGATAGTATGCTATTTGGTTTCACTTTATCTTAACATGTTGACTTATACATTGTTTACTGTCTTACTCTCACATGTTGATAAAGCCCTTAGGATATGTACTCGACTACTGGGACTATGATGAGATCATACTAGTGGGGCCACGGTAGTCGATGAGTACATCCTATAACTGTTCCTAGTCGAGGGTGTGTCGAGATAGGGCATCGATACACCAGAGTAGACTAGCGTATACGCATCTTGACCCATATGATGGGCGATGGATGATCCCATATCCATCGGTGTTTGAAATCAAGGATGGTGTACGGGTGCTCAGTGGAGACTGGGTACACTGAACGGACTCACCAAGAACTCCTAGATGGTGATATACCATACGTCAGATGGCAGTTCTCCGGTGACACTGGTACAGGGTAGTCTGTAGACCCGAGATCGCCATAGAGTCTTGTGTGATTCCCACTGTGCTTTGATTTCCACCTTACCACGTCCAAGAGGGCGTGCAAAACGGTGGCTTTTGGGTGCAGTCCCGAATCATATGGAGGCAATGAGCGATAGGAGGGGATTCGTCTCTCCCGGTATAGGGAGTTGATGTTGTGCTGTGTTCGATTGGCTATAACTGGAAGTCCCTAACCATGGCTGATATAGAGATTTACTGGTAAGTGTTATCAGTAGTTTCCCGACCCGTTATGAGCCGCACATCGACACGACTTATCGGTTACTGGGGTCTGACGAATACCACCCCTAGACTTGATATGCGATATATCAGACGAAGAGACCGGACTGTACAGGAGTGTTATTGATTGGATTCACAGGAGAACGCACAGGCTAGCTTGTTGATCTTCTAATCGCTCAATACCTGGGTGGCTGTTACGTTTAGCTGACCGTTTGCAGCTTGTGGGTGTTTGATATGATCATCACCTGCTACCGGCGTATTGACGATTCTTTAGAGTCCTACACAGAGATTTCTTGACTCAGGCAAAACGGAGTAGGGGCACATATATGATATGTGCAGGACCGAGGATAATGCGATATGAGATACCGTATTATATTCTCGCGATATTTAGATATGAGCCGGGTCATCGGATCAAGTATTGATTCGATGAATCGGTATATGATATATTAGTCGGTTATATTCGATATAGCCGGATTGTCGGATCAAGTGTTGATTCGATGATTTAATGTATAATAATATATATGATATATTGTATTACATTATCTAATATTGGCTCGCTTTATTATTTCATTTTCTCACCGGGTAATACATTAATATATATGCGATATATGTTAATTGGATTATTTTCTTTTGTTACAAATATATAATATATATGTGACATATATTATTGTAACATGATATGATTAATGATGAAACATGTTTAGTGGAGATTAAACAAGGTTAGGGTTTGATTTGAGTTAGTTTCTTCTTGCACCTTCTAGAAGGAATTTCTTTTTTCATGGTTAAAATATTATTGTTGATATTTTCTCATGACTCATCTTTAACCCAACCAAACCCTAGCCCTAGTTAATTCTCTACAAAGGTTATCCTTATCATCCTTGACCATGGTTCCATGATTAATTATATATTCATTTCATTATTCATCACAAAAGGATTATGCATTATTTCTTCTTCATCTTAAACCTTGAGCTTTGGAAAAGATTACTAGGTTTTCCTTTTGTGATATTTTCATGTGAGAATTTGATATAAAAAGAAAGCATAAATACTACTCCATCATCCTCATCTAATCTAGCCGATTAGATTAGGGTGTTCACCTCATTAGAGTGAGAGAGCTTGAGTTATAGCAACTTCGACGTAGATCATCGGAGAAAAGGAACACAACAAGCTAGCATGGATCGTTCGAGTTGTGGAGCCTCTCTTGAGTCCGGGAGATCGTGGATCGCGGTATAGGGACTTCTACTCGGAGCTTATGAAGCGAAGGAGCGGACTACAAAGGTTGTAATCCCTCACACTTAGTTGTAAAGATATTTACTTGCATGTTAAACCCTAATAATATAGCAAAGATCCCGGTTTTGGGTTGTTCGGCACGTCTAAAATTTTATTCGAGCATGGTTGATGCCTTATGAACCCTCACAAGAGTGCCTAAGAACCCTACAGTGGTATTAAAACCTAGCTAGAGCATTAGGCGACGTGTATACGAAGTTAAAACTCCGATCGAACCCCGAAACGACGATTTGAACCCCTCTCTGGACTTTTTCTAAAAATGTGATTTTTTCTGAATTAAAAATACTTAAAAATACCAGCAGGGAAATATAAGCAATACTGTGAAAAACGTGGCAATAAGCCGTACAAACCGCCGCGGAACCGCAGCAATACCTTGCTACTGCCGCGGATCCGCGGCCGTACAGAAGACTTATTGACTCGTTTTGCCACAGTTATATCCGTAGGTGATTATGTATATTTCTGGGTATTTTTAATCTGACTCAAGTGTTGAGTGTTCTGGGGATTATTTTGTATTCGTTGATTCGATCGGAAAATTTAATTTCGTTATGTTTTCCGGATATTTAGAAATTGTTAAAATGTTCGAACGGATATCATTAACTCATTTTTTCCCGGTACGAAAAACTTTCAAGTGTTGAATTTTTCTTGGGTTTAAATCTTTCGGAAAAACGTGCATGTAACGCGATGGACCCTCTAGAAGAACACAAACCTTAACTCAATTATGTGACCATCTGAACCGCCTCTAAACCTTAGGGTTTGGAGCAGTACGGCGTGCCACATGTGAGGCGTTGGCTTGACCCTTCTACGGCTGGACCATTGGTACTGTGACAGATTCTGGGATTGTTTGAACTCCGCTCAAGTGTTGAGCTATTTAGGAAATCTTGGATATTTGATATCCGATCGGAAAGTTTAATACTGTCTATTTATCTGGAATGTGATACAATATGTGGAATTCATATAGTTAGGCATGAAATGCGAAGTATGTGATATTTCGGATTTACGATGTCTAAAGTGATTGTGGATTCCAAATGTTGTAGTTTTACAATTTCTTTTCTGTGACCGTAAGTGTAGTATGTAGTTGTATTGCCGGTCTTCGTTGCTATACATCAACGACGATCGGTGTATGCATACTTACTTACGTTGATGATATGAGATATTATGTGTTGCTGTGATATGTTATATTGGATCGTCGTATTCTGAATAGCCGGGGGTTTTATGTGAGATAAGGGTTTTTATTTTCATTCATGTAAAATTCATTTGTATGTAATATTCTTTTATTGGGGCACTTCCGAGCTGAGGATGATGTCACCATTGTATATTATTTACTTTTCCGCATTAGGTAGACCTAAGGAGGGGAGCACAAGTAACCGGGTTCTAGGGTCCAGTGGGAGGCCATCTCGAGGAGTCGAGACCGGGTCTCCTAACCCTAGAATTGGCAGTGTTACTTGCCGCTCTCGTAGGGGTCTAGGGATGTGGGTTTGGCTATTCATCGTGACCGTGGAATCCGTGTTTTATACCGGCTTGTATTGGAAACACGGACATCCTAGTATATCCAATATTTCATATATATTCTTCTGCTGCAATGTTCTGTGATGAGATCGTATTACTGCCTGAGACGAATGCTTATACTATATATATATATATGCTGATATATAAATATTACTGCTTTCGTTTCTTCTGTGATTCTTAGGAAGCAGAAGCTGATGGGATTTATTAATGAGATTAATAAAAAGAAAAGAAACCTAAAAGATATTGTAGAATCAAAACTTTATAAAAAGGGTAGCTATAGTTTTGCTTTGCATAGCGGTATATACGATGTATCCTGCAGCTTATTCGATGTGGAAAGAGCCGAGATCCCTTCACCGGGAGTGACCTCTTTAGCGAAATTGGCAGATGCTACAAACTCACGGTTTAGTTTTTGACAGCTTATATAGTTCTTGCTTTGCACAGCGGTATATATGATATATCCTGCACCTTATTCGATGGGAAAATAGCCGAGATCCCTTCACTGGGAGTGACCTCTTTAGCGAAACTAGAAAAGCCTCAAAAACACTCCTTTTCAAAATTCACTTGATTCTACGACGATATCAAGTTCATTACGCTCATGGTTTTCTGAAAAACCTGCATAGCCCTCCGTCATTTCAGATAGATACTAGTTAGTATTCGTCCTGCGTTTGTTGGCCTTAGCTAAGGCGTGGTGTACGGTAGCTAATTAGTATTTATCTGCTAAAACATGAGATGTGATTGAGTTAGGGTAGTCGTACGACTTTGTTGACCTTAGCCAAGGGTCGTACGGGTGGGTTTAATTCAATCGGGAAATGACGGGTTGAACTTGGTTAGCACTTATGATTTGTTGACCTTAGCCAAGGTCATAAGCTGCTAGGGGCAAAAGCATTATCGGGAATTTCAAGTGTTGAAATTTGCAATGAGATTGCATATCTCCTATGAGATAGTTGGATCCCGATACCCACTGCGAGTAAGAGTTACTCCTGGGAGAGTTTTACACAAGACAATTAGTCGATCAAGTAGGTGTCTAGAAAGGTGTTAACGGGGTTATGCCTCTGGGAAAACGAGGTTTATTTTAATTAGGTCTGTGCGAAAGCACGGGGAACCTCCCTCAAGTACTGACACTGATCTGGCTGAAAGATTGACGAAATTGTAGGGTGTAATTAATCCCAGCTAATCTTACCTTTTAGGGTTTGAAGGAAGATTTGATAAAAACAGTAGGAGACATCCTGATTAGATAAGATAATAACCAATCTAATCTTGCAAGAGCATACGCTAAAGTGTTTCCTTCTCTCTCTCTCCAGGTAGGGACCATGTCAGGACTTAATCGAGATAATAAAATGGATGTATTGACTGAACCCGATTATTATACTGAGCAAGGGAACGTTGGTCCCGTTCTTTCTTATAAGAATTATAAGACTGAACAGGGAATAGGAGAATATCTGGATTCTCACACCGCCCAAACGAAGAACATGCATGTTGATGCACCTTCTTCGGGTGTGTTAGTTATTGAGAACTATTTCTCAGTTCACCCTACGTCCTGGGTATTAGATACCGGATCAGGATCCCACATATGTAAATTGTTACATGGGCTACATAAAGGTAGAGAACTGTGAAAATGTGATCATTCCGTTCAAGTAGGGAATGGTGCAAGTATTGCAGCCAAAGCAGTTGGCGAATATCACCTAGTATTACCAAGTCGTAATACACTGATTCTGAATGAGTGCTATTATATACCGAACATGATGTGCAACATTATATCAGTTTCTTTATTAAGTAAAGAAGGATATAATTTTGTACTAAAGGATAATGTTATGAACATATTCCTAGATCAAAAGTTGATTGGATCAGGCTCATTACATAATGACATATTCATTCTCAATCAAAATACAGTCCTTAATATACAAAACACACACAAGAGGAAGAGATCAGAAATGAACGAATCATTCTTGTGGCATTGTAGACTTGGTCATATCAATGTGACACGACTGGCTAAGTTACATAAGGATGGATATTTGAATCCATTCGAATTATCATCTTATGATACTTGCCATTCATGTCTCAAAGGAAAAATGACCAAAACTCCGTTTAGTGGACACGGAGAACGAGTTACCGAACTCTTAGGGCTGGTACATAGTGATGTATGCGGTCCCATGTCTACACATGCCAGGAACGGTTCTTCCTACTTTATTACATTCACTGACGATCTCTCAAGATTCGGATATGTGTTCCTGATGAAACACAAGTCTGAAACTTTTGAGAAATTCAGAGAATATAAGCACGAAGTAGAGAACCAAACGGGCAAAAGCATTAAGATTCTTCGATCTGATCGAGGAGGTGAATACTTAAGCAATGAGTTCCTAGATTATCTAAAAGAGAATGGGATTCTCTCTCAGCTTACTCCTCCTTATACACCACAGCACAATGGTGTATCGGAGCGGAGGAATCGTACCCTATTAGATATGGTACGCTCTATGATGAGCACAGCTGAGTTACCTATTTCCTTATGGGGGTATGCACTGGAGACAGCCATATACCTATTGAATAGAGCTCCAACTAAATCTGCGCCTACCACTCCATATGAGATATGGAATGGGAAGAGACCATCTCTTAAAAGAGTTAAGATATGGGGTTGTCCGTCCTATGTTAAAAAGAAAAATCCGGACAAGCTCGAGGCACGATCAGTTCTTTGTAAGTTTGTAAGATATCCAAGCAATTCGTATGGATATCTATTTTATCACAGTGAACAACAAAAGGTGTTTGTTGCTCAACATGCCACCTTTTTAGAAAAGGAATTTCTTGCAAAAGAAATTAGTGGCGAAGAGGTAGAGCTGGAAGAGGTTCCAGCACCACAATCTACAACTGATGATTTATTAGAGCCAGAGGATTCAGTAGTACCTGACGAACCCCAGCCTCTCCGCCGATCTAGCAGGGTTTCTCATCCACCTGAGAGATACTACGGTTTTCTCATTGATGGTGGAAGCGAGAATAGCATCATGGAAGATGATGACCCGACTAGTTTCGAGCAGGCCATCACGAGTAGTGACTCTGTAAAATAGCTGGATGCAATGCGATCTGAGATGGAATCCATGTACACCAACAAAGTATGGACTTTGGAAATTGCTCCTGAAGGGGTAAAACCCATTGGGAGCTAGTGGATCTTTAAAAAGAAAATTGGTGTAGATGGAAAAGTTGAGACTTTCAAAGCTAGACTTGTTGCAAAGGGTTTTCGTCAACGACCAGGTGTGGATTATGACGAAACATTTTCTCCAGTGGCTATGCTTAAGTCCATCCGGATCTTACTTGCCATTGCTGCATACTATGACTACGAAATCTGGCAAATGGATGTTAAGACCGCCTTCTAAACGGTGATTTTGAAGAGTGCGTGTACATGACTCAGCCAGAGGGCTTCGTAGATAGTGGGAGCAGCGGAAAGGTATGCAAACTGCTTAAATCCATCTATGGGTTAAAGCAAGCATCGCGGAGTTGGAACATCTTCTTTGATGTTGTAGTCAAAGAGTTTGACTTCATCAAAAACGTAGATGAACCTTGTATTTACAAGAAGGTTGCAGAGAGTAAGGTTGTATTCCTCGTATTGCACGTGGATGACATACTCTTGATAGGAAATGATATTCCTATGCTGCAATCAGTCAAGCTCTTCTTATCACAAAGATTCTCAATGAAAGATCTAGGTGATGCCTCCTGCATATTGGGAATTATAATCTATAGAGATAGATCTAAATGGATACTGGGATTGTCCCAATCCAGGTACATTGACACCATACTAAAGAGGTTTAGTATGGAAGAATCCAAGCGTGGGAACTAACCCACGATCTCTGGACTCACTCTCTCCAAAGAGATGTCTCCCAAGACTGATTTGGAGAGAGCTCGCATGCAAGGCATACCCTATGCTTCGGCAGTAGGCTCTATCATGTATGCGATGCTGTGTACGAGACCCGATGTAGCATTCTCACTAAGTGTAGTGAGTCGGTATCAAGCAGATCCTAGAGAGAGTCACTGGACAGCTTGAAGAACATTCTCAAGTACTTACGAAGGACTAAAGAGATGTTCTTGGTCTATGGTAACGGAGAACTCCGGGTGGAGTCCTTTACCGATTCCAGCTTCCAAAGTGATAAGGACGACTCTAAGTCGCACTCGGGATTTGTCTTTATCCTCAATGGAGGGGCGGTATGTTGGAAGAGTTCCAAACAGGATACCGTTGCAGACTCGACGATGGAGGCTGAATACATCGCTGCCAACGATGCTGCCAAAGAGGCTGTCTGGATAAAGAAGTTCATTAGTGAGCTTGGTGTGGTTCCATCCATTGAGCATCCAATACCTCTGTATTGCGATAACAATGGAGCTGTGGCTTTGGCCAAGGAACCCAGGTCCCATCAAAAGTCCAGACATATTCTGAGGCGGTATCACCTGATCAGGGAGATAGTTGATCGCCGGGAGATCGAGGTCAGGAGAGTAGATACGAAGGACAATACTGCGGATCCATTCACGAAGGCCATTCCCCAGATACAGTTTGAGAGATTATTCGGGATGCTAGGTATGAGATACTACAGCAGCTGGCCTTAGTGCAAGTGGGAGATTGTTAGTTATGTATATGCCCTAGAGGCCATTGTTGTACATATGATGTATATTATAATGGATGCTTGGATATATATAGAGCGGACTTTCTTGCTCGATATGATAGTATGCTATTTGGTTTCACTTTATCTTAACATGTTGACTTATACATTGTTTACTGTCTTACTCTCACATGTTGATAAAGCCCTTAGGATATGTACTCGACTACTGGGACTATGATGAGATCATACTAGTGGGGCCACGGTAGTCGATGAGTACATCATATAACTGTTCCTAGTCGAGGGTGTGTCGAGACAGGGCATCGATACACCAGAGTAGACTAGCGTATATGCATCTTGACCCATATGATGGGCGATGGATGATCCCATATCCATCGGTGTTTGACATCAAGGATGGTGTACGGGTGCTCAGTGGAAACTGGGTACACTGAACGGACTCGCCGAGATCTCCCAGATGGTGATATACCACACGTCAGATGGCAGTTCTCCGGTGACACTGGTACAGGGTAGTCTGTAGACCCGAGATCGTCATAGAGTCTTGTGTGATTCCCACTGTGCTTTGATTTCCACCTTACCACGTCCAAGAGGGCGTGCAAAACGGTGGATTTTGGGTGCAGTCCCGAATCACATGGAGGCAATAAGCGATAGGAGGGGATTCGACTCTCCCGGTATAGGGAGTTGATGTTGTGCTGTGTTCGATTGGCTATAACTGGAAGTCCCTGGCCAGGGCTGATATAGAGATTTACTGGTAAGTGTTATCAGTAGTTTCTCGACCCGTTATGAGCCGCACATCGACACGACTTATCGGTTTCTGGGGTCTGACGTATACCACCCCTAGACTTGATGTGCGACATATCAGACGAAGAGACCGGACTGTACGGGAGTGTTACTGATTGGATTCACAGGAGAACGCACAGGCTAGCTTGTTGATCTTCTGATCGCTCAATGCCTGGGTGGCTGTTACGTTTAGATGACCGCTTGCAGCTTGTGGGTGTTTGATATGATCATCACCTGCTACCGGCGTATTGACGATTCTTTAGAGTCCTACACCGAGGTTTCTTGACTCAGGAAAAACGGAGTAGGGGCTCATATGTGATATGTGCAGAACCGAGGATAATGCGATATGAGATACCGTATTATATTCTCGCGATATTTAGATATGAGCCGGGTCATCGGATCAAGTGTTGATTCGATGAATCGGTACATGATATATTAGTCGGTTATATTCGATATAGCCGGATTGTCGGATCAAGTGTTGATTCGATGATTTAATCTATAATAATATATATGATATATTGTATTACATTATCTAATATTGGCTCGCTTTATTATCATTTTCTCACTGGGTAATACATTAATATATATGCGATATATGTTAATTGTATTATTTTCTTTTGTTACAAATATATAATATATATGTGATATATATTCTTGTAACATGATATGATTAATGATGAAAAATGTTTAGTGGAGATTAAACAAGCTTAGGGTTTGATTTGGGTTAGTTTCTTCTTGCACCTTCTAGAAGGAATTTCTTTTGTCATGGTTAAGATACTATTGTTGATATTTTCTCATGACTCATTCTTTAACCCAACCAAACCCTAGCCCTAGTTAATTCTCTACAAAGGTTATCCTTGTCATCCTTGACCATGGTTCCATAATTAATTATATATTCATTTCATTATTCATCACAAAAGGATTATGCATTATTTCTTCTTCATCTTCAACCTTGAGCTTTGAGAAAGCTTACTAAGTTTTCCTTTTGTGATGTTTTCATGTGAGAATTTGATATAAAAAGAAAGCATAAATACTACTCTATCATCCTCATCTAATCTAGCCGATTAGATTAGGGTGTTCACCCCATTAGAGTGAGAGAGCTTGAGTTATAGCAATTTCGACGTAGATCATCGGAGAAAAGGAACACTACAAGCTAGCATGGATCGTTCGAGTCGTGGAGCCTCTCTTGAGTCCAGGAGATCGTGGATCGCGGCGAAGGGACTTCTACTCGGAGCTTATGAAGCGAAGGAGCGGACTACAAAGGTTGTAATCCCTCACACTTAGTTGTAAAGATATTTACTTGCATGTTAAACCCTAATAATCTAGCAAAGATCCCGGGTTTGGATTGTTCGGCACGTCTAAAATTTAATTCGGGCATGGTTGATGCCTTATGAACCCTCACAAGAGTGCCTAGGAACCCTACACCTCCCTTATCTCATCATATGACGTAATACTTATACTCGTTTTGGTTCTTTACTTCTAACTTATATTCTTTGAATTTCTCAAAAGTTTCAGATTTGTGTTTCAACAGGAACATATGTCCGAATCTTGAGAGATCATCAGTGAATGCAATGAAGTACAAAGAACCGGTCCTGGCATGTGTAGATAGGGGACTTTCATACATCATCATGTAGCAATCCCAAGAGTTCACTAACTCTTTCTCTGTTTCCAGTAAATGGAGCTGTTGTCATCTTATCTTTGTGACATGACTGGCTAGTTTTACAAGATGTAAATTCAAACTAATTTAAATATGCATCTTAATGTAATTTAGCTAGTCGGGTTGCATTGATATGACCTAGTCTACAATGCCTCAAGAAGTATTCGTTCATTTCTGAACACTTCCTCTTGTTTGTGTTTTGTACGATAAGAACTGTAGTTTGATTTAGAACGTATATGCTTTTAGATAACGTGTCTGAACCGATCAATTCTTGATATAGGAAATGTTCAAAACATTAGCCAACAATACAAAATTATATCCTTCTTTAGTAAATAAAGAAACTGATATGATGTTGTATATCAGGTTCGGTATCTAATAACATTCGTTCAGAATCAATGTATTTTGTAATACAGGGTGATAACCGCCAACATCTTGGCTGCAACTATTGCACCGTTTCCAACTCTTGAAACTTTATCACCCGTTCTCAGTTCTCTACCTATCTGTAGCCCATGTAACAGATTACATATGTGGGATCCTGATCCGGTATCTCATACCCAGGATGTAGAGGATACTGAGAATCAGTTCTCGGTAATGAACACACCCGAAGAAAATGCATCATCATGCACTTTCTTCGTTTGGGCGACACGGGAATCTTGGTACTCCCCTATTTCCTGCTCGGTCTTATAACAATTATAAATTGGAGCGGGACCAACGTTCCCCGGCATAGTATAACAAGCGGGTTCGGTCAATACATCCATATTATTATCTTGATTAAGGCGTGACATGGTCGCTACTTGGAGAGAGAGAGAAGAAAACACTCAGCGTATGCTATTGCAAGATTAGATTGGTTATTATTTTATCTAATCAGGACGGCTCCCACTGTTTTTATCAAATCTTCCTTCAAACCCTAAAAGGAAAGACTAGCCGGGATTAATCACACCGTATAAGTTCGCCAATCTTTCAGCCAGGCCAGTGCCGGTACTTTGAGGGAGATTCCCCATGCTTTCGCACGGACCTAATTAAAATAAACCTTGTTTTCCCAGGGGCGTAACTCCGTTGACACCTTTCTAGACACCTACTTGATCGGCTAATTGTAAAGTGCAAAAGTCTCCCAGGAGTAACTATTATTCGCAATGGGTATCGGGATCCATCTATCTCAGAGAAGGTATGCAATCTCATTGCCAATTTCAACACTTGAAATTCCCGATAATATTTTGCCCCTAACCTCCTATGACCTTGACAAAGGCCAACAAACCATAGGATGCTAGTCAAGTTCAACCCGTCATTTCTTGATTGAATTAAACCCACCCGCACGACCCTTGAAAAAGGCCAACAAGATCGCACGACTATCCTAACTCAATCGCATCATATGGTTATGCAGATAAGCAGTAATCAGCTACCGCACACTACGCCTTGACAAAGGCCAACAAACGCAGCACGAATACTAACTATTACTTATCTGAAATGACGGAGGGCTACGACAGGTTTTTAAGAAAACCTTTTGCGTAATGAACTTGATATCTTTGTAGAATCAAATGATTTTAAATGGAGTGTTTTTGAGGTTTTTACTAGTTTCGCTAAAGGGGTCACTCCCGGTGAAGGGATCTCGGCCCTTTCTTCGTCGAATGAGGTGCAGGATATTCACAATACGACTATGCAAAGAAAGAACTCGAAAAACAATCAAAAGACGAAGCCGAGGGTTGTAGCATCTGCCAGTTATTGCTAAAGAGGTCACTCCCGGTGAAGGATCTCGGCTCTTTCCTTATCGAATAAGGTTTTGGATATTCTGCAAGGAATACCACTATGCAAAGCAAAAACTAGAGCTACCTGTTTTTTTTTTAAATTCAATTCCACAACATCTTTAGATTTATTTTCTTTCATTAATCTCATTAATAAAGTCACATCATTTTAAGTTACCTAAATGTAACACCTGAGTTGGTGCTTTGTGGTAATTATGTTTAATGTGGGGGTTTTTGGTAAAAAGTTTACCAAAACGGCTTTTAAATATTTTATCTGGTTTTATGAATATTTTATTGGAATTTTATCTCGATTGCACACACATGTCCATGTTAGCTAAGGGTTAAGCCTAGGGTTAAACCATGCTTAGATGACCATGATGGTTTAAACCATTTGGTTAAGTTAATTGGGTTAATTAAGGGTGTAGTTTTGTTTAAACTTGATTAGGGTAGGGGTTGACTTGTGTAAAGGGGAGAGAGAGGGCATGATGGATGTGCCATGTCTAGCATTTAATGAAGAGTGAGGATGATGGGGGGTTAACTCCATTTCACTTCAAAACTTTTGCTTGATCACTCATATCTTTCCCCTCTCACTCACACTTCACCACACCAATACAAAAACAACCCCAAATACTGCAGTAGCTGCTGCAACACCAAAACAACAGCAACCCAACACAATAGCAACAGCAACAGCAACAAACCACAACAGCCACCAAAAACAGCATCAGCATCAGCTGCAACAGCAACACCAGCAGCTGTAGAAGTAGCTTAGCTGCAGCAACAGCCCTTCCTCCTTCTTCTTCCTCTCTTCTCCTACATCCTAGGATCCCTTGAGGTATAATCTTGCAACCTAACTTCTTTCTTGAATGGTTATGATTATGTAGCTGAAATTTAGTGTATTATGTAGATTAGTGCTAGTTTTAGGTAAATTTGAGTGAGATTTGACCAAGAGATGGTTTTGATTGTTAGTGTAGCCTTATTAGGTGTGTTTGAGACCAGTTAACCCAAGATTTGTTCCAAATTTCACCAAAATACCATATTTGTTCGACTTGGCGTAATTTAGCGATTTTGTCGACTTTGTGACCTTTCTAGAATCTGCTTTCACCACGGGAGCCCTAAAATAATTTTGAGTTGGCAGTGAGATGTGCAGGCAAATAGAAACCAACACCCAAAACCTTAGCCCCAACCTCCATATTCTGGCCGCAGATATACCCTTCTGGCCGCAATTTACGGCCAGACCAGGATGAAACCCCCTCGTTTTTGGTGCATGGCCCTATTTCCAGTAAACTTGACCCTTGGCATGTGCAGTTTTGTCTGATTCCAATCAGGGTAAAATCTGGGTTGATTTTCCTACGTTGGCGCATGATTTACGACTTGTTTTAGCATGGATTTTGGTATTTGATGATTCGTTTCTGTCGGGTGGCGTTTGGACGTCAACGACAAGTGGATATTGGCTGTGTTTGCACACGAGGCTATAGGTTTTTACCTATGGGCGTAGCGTGTACCGTTTTGGTTTCCGACATGGTTTTCATGTGCTTTAGCGTTTGTGACATCCTTGTAGGTACCCCATGTGACGTCGAGGCGTTGGAGATGCAAATGGCGATTGTTCCCCTCCGAAAAACGGCGCACAAAACTGCGATGTCCTGACGCTGAGATTCTGGGCAGATGCTATTTGGTTTTATCCGTCTACCTCTCCGAAGATGCCAAGTTGATTTATGGCACCGTGTATCGGAGGTTTAGACGGATGCGGCCGATGTAGCAGACTTCGTCAGATTCCCCCTCGCTTGAGGGGTTTTTGATTGTGGGGACACTCTTCCCTGCAGGCGCAAGCCCTTGCAGTTAATTACGCTACCGCGTCGCGGCAGCTACTTTCTCCTTCTCCATAATTTCACTTCATGTCGTGGGTGTTTGTTTTGTTTGTGGTTGCCCGTGGATTGTATACGGAGACTGAGTAATACCGTCGCCCGTAGGACGTGGATTAGTCCAAATCCGTATTTACTTAGATTTGGGTTTGGTGTTTTTAGTTTAAGGACACGTTAGCCGTATTGAGGCTAAGATCTACTTAAACGTTCGTCAAGGATACGTTAGTCTGATTTGAGACTAAGATCAACTTAACGTGGTGATCCATTTAATATATGGCCGTCGGGACTCATCACCTCTCTGACGTCGTTGAAGGATTACAACGATAGATGTCAGAGGAGTTCAGAGATGTACCCTTGAACCAAAGTCGATTTGGAGTTTTATAGTTCATTCGAATGTTTAAGGATACATTAGCCGTGTTTGGGGCTAAGATCAACTTAAACGGGACCGTTTAGATCCGGTAAAAGAGCATTTGGAGGCTCTACTGCTCCAGTTTAGGGACGTAGTGGTCCATAGGTAGTTTAGGGACGTTGCGGTCCATGCTCCAGTTTAGGGACGTGGTGGTCCATATTCCAGTTTAGGGACGTGGTGGTCCTACATTAGTTTAAGGACGTTTCGGTCCAACATTAGTTTAAGGACGTTTCGGTCCATCGCCAGTTTAAGGACGTAGTGGTCCATCATTAGTTTAAGGACGTTTCGGTCCAATGTTTTAAGGACGTTTCGGTCCACGAGTTTAAGGACCCCGCAGTCCGTATTCATGTGTGGTCGTTAGGACCCGTCACCTCTCTGACGTCGTTGAAGGATTACAACGAGAACTGTCAGAGGAGTTCGGAGATGTACCCCCGAACCGGATGTAAATTGATTTAGGGAGCAGCCGTGCTCAGTCAATTTAATTTGAGGACTTATGGCCACGACTGGGCTAAGTCCAGTTTCAATATTCTTTTGTCTTTGGCCTATTGGACCTGTGCTAGGGCCTTGCCCCTTCACTGCATTATCTTTCTTTGTTTTGGTTGGGCTCTGCCCTTTTATAAATGATGCAGAGCATCTATTTAATTAGGCCTGCTTGGTCTTTTAATTTGGGCCTGGCCCTTTAGGAAATGCCTTGAATTTATCAGGCACTTTGCGCCAATCAGAGAGCGCAAGCGCTTGTAGTATTGACACGTGTCGCGCAAGCGCAGTGCGCTGCGCTCGTGCTGCTGACACGTGGCGCACTCTGGTGAGTTGCGCCAATTACAGAGAGCAAAGCTCTATCTCAAAGCGCATAGCGCAAATGGTTCAGATGCTGACACGTGGCGCTCTCAGGTGGCTTGTGCCAACCCAGGAGCGCAACAGTGCAGATCTCCAAGTGCAAGGCACTATAAATTTGAGAATCCTTCAGATTCTAGAACCAATGGTTCATAATCAGAAGTGCAAAGCACTGTGTGCTTTCTTGATCTAATTTAGATCAAAGAAAACAAGTCTCTCTTGTTTTTCTTATCTCAGAGAACCAAAGGTTCATAAAAAGTGCAAAGCACTGTTTTTATTTGTTTTTTATTTAAGGTCATTGATCTTGTTTTTAGATCGATGATCTGTTCACAAGAGAATTTTCTCTTTTTCTAAAGGCTTTTTACCTTTTTTGTTCTTGAGGATTTCTCTCCAATTCTTCAGAGCTCTTTCTCTGTTTAATTTCTCACAAAATGTTGATGCCTTTGAATTGAGGTCTAGGGCCCTTTTTATAGTGCCCATAAATTAGTTAAATTTGTTAAAGAGATCTTTCTCTGAGTGATTTGGGGAATTTTCCCCACCGTTGGATCTTTGATCCAAAGGCTTTTGTTTTACAGAAGGCAATCTTCTAGTTTTTGACAAGAACAGAAAGATCTTTTTTAGAATTTTAATTCTGTTTGGCGCAAGCGCCCCAGCGCGTGATACGTGTCGCGCAGCGCACAGTGCAGCGCAACTGCGCCTGCGCGACTACGCTGACACGTGTCGTGCAGCGCACAGTGCAGCGCAGCTGCGCTTGCGCTACTGCGCTGACACGTGTCGTGCAGCGCTCAGCGCAGCGCTGCTGCGATTGCGCAACTGCGCTGACACGTGTCGCACAGCGCAGCGCTTGCGTAAAAGCGACTGCGCTGACACGTGTCGCACAGTGCAGCGCTTGCGCAACTGAAGCTTTGCTTCTATTTTGTTTTTTTAATAGAGCTTTACTCTTGATGGTGTGTGCTACCTTGGGCGCTGCGCTCCCTGCACTGGTGTGTCTGATTTTGACACGTGGCGCTCTGTGCGCAGCACAAGGGATTTGAAGCATTGCTTCATTTATTTTTATTTTAATTTTCAATACAGAGCTTTGCTCTGATTGGGGAAACAGAAGCGTTGCTTCGTTTCCCGCCTTGGAATTTGAACAGAGCTTTGCTCTGATTGGGCGCGCCCTCTTGGGCGCTGTGCTGATGCATCTGCGCCTGACACGTGGCGTGTTGCGCGCAGCGCAAAGAATCTGAGGCGTTGCTTCATTTATTAAAATTTAGATTTTCAAGGTAGAGCTTTGCTCCGATTGGGGGAAGATGAAGCGTTGCTTCATCTCCCGCCTCAGAATTTGAACAGAGCTTTGCTCTGATTGGGATAAACAAATGCCCCCCACCGTTGCGCTTACGTGGCGCCAAACGTGAGCGCAACGGTGGCGGAATTCCAACCGTTGCGGCAACTTTGGAAGCTGAAAGGGCACTTGATGCCTATAAATAGGACCTTTGGTCCTCAGCAGATGATTATCATCCTTAAGACTTTTACTTTCAAAACTCCAGAGCTTTGCTCTTGCCTTTAGGAACTCTCAGAGTTAAATTTTCCTCAAAAGAAACTTTATAGGTAAAAAAATTAACCTTGAATTAAATTAGTTTCAATTAATAGAGCTTTGCTCTCATAGATCTTTGATCTAAAAAAAACCCTTCTGGGGTTTCACCAATAGAGCCTTGCTCTCAAGAATCTGTTTCAGGGTTTCTTGATCCATGAACAGAACCTTGCATCTTTGTCAAGACATAGATCTCTTTGATCTAAAAATGAGATGAACTCTTAAGAGTTTGAGTATGGATAATGAAAATTAAAAATGGAGTTTTGGGGGGACTTCTTCAAATTTCCATTATTATCATCTTTTAATAATAATGATCTCAGAGTTCTTGGGGGACTTCTTCAAATTTCCATTATTATGGCATCTGATAGGCGTCACGCCTGTTCGTAGAGCATTGCTCTCGAGGAGTTTAACTCTCTGTGCTCATTTTTTAACAAGAATTCACCTAATCAGTCGGTCTGCTAATTTTGCTGATCTTCTTTCACAGGAACAATGGACGCCCATATGTATGCTCTTAACGAGATCATCTCTTATGGGGACATTCGCCGACTTGGTCGCTCTCAAAATCGAGAGTTCACAAACGCGGAGTGTGCTGAAATCATGAGCCGCTTCGACGCGTACAACGGTCCTCTGCTTCCTCGGCGTTCCTCCCTTCTTAAGCTTATCGTGGGAGCCATCTGGGAAGCGCTTCCCCTGTTCTGTTCCGGTGTGCCGCTTAGGGCGCTGGATGCCACTGAGGATAAGGTGCACTCGGTGTACCTGTTGAACTTTATCTCAAAGAGACGGCGAGACAGTCTTATCGATCTCTTGCACGAGGTCTTTCAACAGTCTGCCATACTCGCTGCTTATCGGAGGGTGGAAGACATCAGGGGGGACCCTGACGCTTGTGCTCGCGAAAGAAAGCACACTAGGATGGTCCGCGAGGCTTGGAAAGTCATAGATAGGGTCGCTTTCGAGTTCCTCAATCCATGTCCTGGGTTCGAGGTTATTCCCTTGTAATAATGTTTTTCGTTTATTGCTTTTATGATTGTAAGAACCTTCTTGAAATATTAATGAAAGAATTTATTTTAGCCTGTCTTATTTCTCGTCCTGAGTCTTTTGCACATGCATGAATGAGTGTCTCGAATGCTTGATCCAACGCCAGTCAAGTGTTCTTTCTGTCGCTTTCTTCTTCCTTTTATTATCCGCATGTTACCTTAGTGAACATGGTTGACAGATGATAGAGCGAGCAGTCTGTCTTGGCTTCTTCAAGAGGTAGCGATGGCTTAGGCCGCAGGTTCAGATCTGCTGCCTAAAATTTTTCCACTCTATGAGCCGTGAGGGTCTCATAGAGACTTTTCTCCCTACGGATCGAGAGGATCTCGTAGGTGTACTTTCTCCTTAGGAATCGTGAGGATTCCTAAGCGCGTTCTCTTGAAAGTTGTAAGGATCTCACAAGAGAATTTATTCCCTTACGAGTCGTGAGGACCCGCAAGTGATGGGTAAAGTTGTCCTTCTTTGCATTTCACGGAGTCAGGAGTTGCTCTGGATGCTTCGCACGGGTTCACTGCCGTGCTCTGCGAGGACCAGGATCCGCTCTGGACGTTTTCCACGGGGTCAGGATTGACATAAGCCGCTTTCCACGTAGCCAGGAATTTTCGCTCTAGATGCTTCCCACGGGTTCACTGCCGTGTTCGGCGAGGACTAGGCTCCGCTCTGGATGCTTCGCACGGGTTCACTGCCGTGCTCTGCGGGGACCAGGATCCGCTCTGGACGTTTTCCACGGGGTCAGGATTGACATAAGCCGCTTTCCACGTAGCCATAACTTTTTGCTCTGGATGTTTCACACGGGGTCAGGATTGACATAAGCCGCGTTCCACATAGCCAGGAATTTTTGCTCTAGATGCTTCCCACGGGTTCACTACCGTGTCGGCGAGGACTAGGTTCCGCTCTGGATACTTCGCACGGGTTCACTGCCGTGCTCTGCGAGGACCAGGATCCGCTCTGGACGTTTTCCACGGGGTCAGGATTGACATAAGCCGCTTTCCACGTACCAGGAATTTTTGCTTTGGATGTTTCACACGGGGTCAGGATTGACATAAGCCGCGTTCCACGTAGCCAGGAATTTTTGCTCTGGATGTTTCATACGGGGTCAGGATTGACATAAGCCGCGTTCCACGTAGCCAGGAATTTTTGCTCTAGATGCTTCCCACGGGTTCACTGCCGTGGTCGGCGAGAACTAGGTTCCGCTCTGGATGCTTCGCACGGGTTCACTGCCGTGCTCTGCGAGGACCAGGATCCGCTCTGGACGTTTTCCACGGGGTCAGGATAAACATAAGCCGCTTTCCACGTACCAGGAATTTTTGCTCTGGATGTTTCACACGGGGTCAGGATTGACATAAGCCGCGTTCCACGTAGCCAGGAATTTTTGCTCTGGATGTTTCACACGGGATCAGGATTGACATAAGCCGCGTTCTACGTAACCAGGAATTTTTGCTCTAGATGCTTCCCACGGGTTCACTGCCGTGTTCGACGAGGACTGGGTTCCGCTCTGGATGCTTCACACGGGTTCATTGCCGTGCTCTGCGAGGACCAGGATCCGCTCTGGACGTTTTCCACGGGGTCAGGATTGACATGAGCCGCTTTCCACGTACCAGGAATTTTTTTCTCTGGATGTTTCACACGGGGTCTGGATTGACATAAGCTGCGTTCCACGTAGTCAGGAATTTTTGCTCTGGATGTTTCACACGGGGTCAGGATTGACATAAGCCGCGTTCCACGTAGCCAGGAATTTTTGCTCTGGATGTTTCACACGGGGTCAGGATTGACATAAGCCGCGTTCTACGGAGCCAGGAATTTTTTGCTCAAGATGCTTCCCATGGGTTCACTGCCGTGTTCGGCGAGGACTAGGTTCCGCTCTGGATGCTTCACACGGGTTCATTGCCGTGCTCTGCGAGGACCAGGATCCGCTCTGGACGTTTTCCACGGGGTCAGGATTGACTTGAGCCGCTTTCCACGTACCAGGAATTTTTTGCTCTGGATGTTTCACACGGGGTCTGGATTGACATAAGCCGCGTTCCACGTAGCCAGGAATTTTAGCTCTGGATGTTTCACACGGGGTCAGGATTGACATAAGCCGCGTTCCACGTAGCCAGGAATTTTTGCTCTAGATGTTTCACACGGGGTTTGGATTGACATAAGCCGCGTTCAACGTAGCCAGGAATTTTTGCTCTGGATGTTTCACACGGGGTCAGGATTGACATAAGCCGCGTTCCACGTAGCCAGGAATTTTTGCTCTAGATGCTTCCCACGGGTTCACTGCCGTGTTCGGGGAGGACTAGGTTCCGCTCTGGATGCTTCACACGGGTTCATTGCCGTGCTCTGCGAGGACCAGGATCCGCTCTGGACGTTTTCCACGGGGTCAGGATTGACATAAGCCGCTTTCCACGTACCAGGAATTTTTGCTCTGGATGTTTCACACGGGGTCAGGATTGACATAAGCCGCGTTCCACGTAGCCAGGAATTTTTGCTCTAGATGCTTCCCACGGGTTCACTGCCGTGTTCGGCGAGGACTAGGTTCCGCTCTGGATGCTTCGCACGGGTTCACTGCCGTGCTCTGCGAGGACCAGGATCCGCTCTGGACGTTTTCCACGGGGTCAGGATTGACATAAGCCGCTTTCCATGTACCAGGAATTTTTGCTCTGGATGTTTCACACGGGGTCAGGATTGACATAAGCCGCGTTCCACGTAGCCAGGAATTTTTGCTCTAGATGCTTCCCACGGGTTCACTGCCGTGTTCGGCGAGGACTAGGTTCCGCTCTGGATGCTTCGCACGGGTTCACTGCCGTGCTCTGCGAGGACCAGGATCCGCTCTGGACGTTTTCCACGGGGTCAGGATTGACATAAGCCCTTTCCACGTACCAGGAATTTTTGCTCTGGATGTTTCACACGGGGTCAGGATTGACATAAGCCGTGTTCCACGTAGCCAGGAATTTTTGTTGATTGTATCCGTATTTCATGGAATGAGGGTTTGACTCTTGGTGATTTGTGTATCGCCGAGCCACGGAACTGGGAGTTGCCGCTGTTCCGCTTCGCTTGAAATTTTATCCGTTGTTACGAGACGAGTGTTGAGATGACCTCTAGGTCATTTGCGGTCCGTCGAGATTTGGCTTCTTCTTATGATGAAACTTGGGAGAGGAGTATGATCCCTTCTTTGTTTACGCCCTTGGATTGTATACAGGGTTTGATGTACCATGACCTGTAGGGCATAAATTTCATTTTTTTATTTTGTTTCTTTTTCCGCGATGCTCTATCATTTCAGCTTTTATATCGCAAAGGTCGCGATTGCCTTATCATTTCGGCTATTTTTTTCGCGGTGCCCCATCATTTCGGCTGTTTATTTTATTTTTACTCGCTGCTTTTTATTGCGAGTCGCCCAATCATTTCGGCTATTTTGCATGCATACATTTTTACTTACTGCTTTTTATTGCAAGTTGCCCCATCATTTCGGCTATTTCGTATGCATGTGTGGCTCGCTGATTTTTTATCGCGAGTGTAGAACTTGGAATCTGACACCAATCTCAGTATCAGCATCGCTACAACTGGAATATTGCCAGGAGCGAATCATCATTTGCCATGAAGGGGTTTGGAATTTGATACCGTTTTAGGCATCAGCATCGCTACAACTGGGATATTGCCAGGAGCGAATCATCATTTGCCTTTGTCGATGTCGAACAAAGGTGGCTTAGCGACCGGGGTTAGGGTCCTGTTGGCTAAGGCTTTTGACTTCATGAGCCGTAAGGGTCTCACAAAGGTATTTCTCCCTACAAGTCGTGAGGATCTTGTAGGTGTATTTTCTCCTTAGGGATCGTGAGGATTCCTAAGTGTTTTGTTCTTCTGTAGGTCGTAAGGATCCTACAGGAGGGTTTTCTCCTCATAAATTGAGAGGATTTACAAGGGTTGTTCACCAGACGAACATATCCCCAATCACGGATGAAACTTGATTGGGGAATGTTTATTCGCGATCGTGGATTGTATACAAGAGCCAGTATTGAACCACTTGTAGGGCAATATCGAAGGTTGTGGGGGGTTTGCTTAAGAACAGGTTCAGGTCTCTGTAACTTAAGACTTTCAAATCTTATGAGCCGTGAGGGTCTCATAAGAGAGTTCTCCTTACGAGTCGTGAGGATCTCGCAAGTGTATTTTCTCTTTAAGAATCGTGGGGATCCCTAAGTGTGTTGCTCCCTTGTGAGTCGTAAGGATCTCACGCGGATGGTTTCTCCTTACAAGGTCGAGAGGACCCTATAAGTGTCTTTTAACGAGGTTGCGCCCTTTCGGGTTTTCACAAACACTCGCCGGTAGTCCTGTTGTTTTTACTCACGGAGCCCTTTCGGGTTTTCATCCGTGCCCATTTTACCGTTTTTTTTTCTTCCCTCTTACGAGGTCGCGCCCTTTCGGGTTTTCACGAACACTCGCCGGTAGCCCTGCTGTTTTTACTCACGGAGCCCTTTCGAGTTTTCATCCGTGCCCATTTTGCTTATGGACATACCGTTTTTTTTTGTTTTGTTTTTTTTACGAGGTCGCGCCCTTTCGGGTTTTCACGAACACTCGCCGGTAGCCCTGCTGTTTTTACTCACGGAGCCCTTTCGGGTTTCCATCCGTGCCCATTTTGCTTATGGACATACCGTTCTTATAATTTTTTTATCTCGTCAGCCTAAGGACGCTGCGGTAGTAGTTTAAAGACGTTTCGGTCGTTCATTAGTTTAAGGACGTTTCGGTCCGTCATTAGTTTAAGGACATTACGGTCCGCTGTTAGTTTAAGGACGTTTCGGTCCGTTGTCGCCGTATTCGAGGCGAATCTCTAGTTTACTGACTTTTCGGTTTATGGGGCTTTCTCTATGACCGAGCATGATGCCCCCGATGTATCTATCTTTTTAGGAGCATGAGGCTGGGGTGGGCTCACCTTACAGTCTTCAAACAGCGCGGAGTTTCCCTGCTGGTGTTGGTCTTCAACCCAGTTTTTGAAGGTGTAGCAGTTTTCGATCAGATGACCCAATACTTGGTGGTAAGGGCAGTAATTAGGATCGTTGACGTCATTTAGTTGTAGCTGGTGTTTCGGTTCCGGTAGAGTGATAAGCCTGTTATGCACTGCCACTTCGAACAGCCTCCTTGTTTCACCCTGGGGAAATGAGTAAGGACGTTTCAACCTCTCTTCGAGGGACGGGCGTGGTTGCGGATTGTTTTGGCGAACAACCAGTCTAGGGCCACTCGATTGCTGTTGAATGTTGGCCTCGAGGGCTGTTTTTTCCTTTCCTTTATCTTTTGTGCTCGATCCTTTATTTGCGGGGTCGAGATTTTTTCCGAGCAGCGTGCGTTTGCACGGCTGAACGTTCTCGCAACTCCTCAATTCTTTCATTTTTGAAATAGATTCCTTGAGGAGAGGGTTGAGGGCAGCTTCTTCCTCAGAGTCGCTTCCAAAGGTGATAATTTGCGATCCCTTGGAGTCGGCTATATGACAGTCGGCGGCGGTTCTCTTGCGCTCATCTATCGCATTTTTCTGATGTCTTCGAGCTCCACACTTTGTCCTGTCGAAGTGTTGCTTTTGAGCGACAAACCCTTGCCACCAACAGTTAAAGGATTCGCAGTCTTCAGTAGGATGCATGATCTTCTGATGATAAAAGCAGAAGTTAGGATGCATCTCTACTCCACCGAAAGTATTTTCTTCAGAGGGCGGTAGCTTCATTCCCGCTGATAGGGCTTTGGCGAACCTTTTCCTCGTCTTGAATTTGTTTTTATCTGCAGTGGATGGCTTTTGATTTGACGGGAGTGTCTTGGCTCTTCCAGTATGGCCATCTCACGCTCTTGATTGGCTTTTGCTTTCAGACGAATTTCATTTAAGAAGATATCGATCAACTCGTCTCACGGCCGTAGAATTTCCGGCTCAGGGTTCGCCCTTGGTTTCTCGGCGCGAGGAGCCTCTTCATCATCCGCCAGTGAATGAGAGATCACATGACAAGTCGCTACGTAGTCTTCGGATTCGTCTGATGAGTTTTCCCCATCGTTTTCGTCCTTGACAAAAGAACAAGCTGCTCCCATCGTGTCCGTCTTCTTTGGAGTGTGCGGCTGGGGTGGATTTACCTTCCACTTTTCAGATAGGGCAAACTTGCCTTGTAGGTATTGATCTTCAATCCATCTCTTGAAGACGAAGCAATCCTCAATCGGATGGCTTGCCGTTTGATGATAAGGGCAATAATTGGGGTTATTCGCCTCGTTGGGTTGTGGCGGTTGCCTTGGATTCGGCAAGTTGATAAGCCTGTTGCGCACAGCCAGCTCGAACAGCTTCTTCGTCTTATCCCGCGGGAATGAGTAGGGGCGCCTCATTTTCTCAATATAGAACCACCGTCTCTCTCCCGATTGATCTGCTAGCTTTGGGGTGCTGGGTTGTTGATGAGCATTCGCAACGAAGGTTGTCTTCCCTTTACCCTTGTCGTTCCGCGGTTCTGGCTTTGGGGGAGAAGGTCTGTGACCCATTTGATCCATCTGGGCCAGCTTGTCGATCAAAGCCTGGAATGTGGTCGGCTTAAAGAACATCATGAACTGTGAGATAGTGGCACGAGGGTCTAGGGTACCCACGAACATGCCCACCGCAGGCGCTTCTTCAATACGTTGTTCGCATTTCGACCATAAGTTTCGCCAGCGTATAGCGTACTGGACCCACGTCTCACCCGGCCTTACCCTGGCGTTAATCAACGCTGTTATCGGGGCCCGTTCGCTGGCGCTCGCGAATCGCTGAGTGAATAGCAACTCCATTTCAGCGAACGTCTTGACAGAATCGTTCGGGAGTTCGGAATACCATTCGAACGCTGTTTCTGACAAGCTGCCGACGAATTGGCGTAGCATCAATTTGTCATCGCCTCCAGTATTTCCGCATAAGGCCCTGAATTGAGCGACATGCTGATGCGGATTCCCTGTCCCATTATATACGTGGAACTTAGAGATCGTATATCCCGGCGGGTAACTGATTTGGTCGTACCAGCTCGGATACGGTCGACCGGTTCTAACAATTTGCCCAGCCGCTTCACTCGCCTGATGAACCCGGATCTGCTGAGTTATATAATCGTCTAGCGCGGCCTTGGAAATGGTTTCATCTTTGGCTGCTGAAAGAGCCGGCGGAGGATTAGATGTCTCCCCTCCGTTATCTTCAACAATGATTGGAGGGTCTTCAGCGGGAGGGTCTGGCTGTAACATCATCCCTACCATATCTTGGAAGAGGAGGGCCATTTTCTTTATGCCGGCCGCTTGTTCCGCAGCCTCTTTATCCTTCTTTTCCAATATCCGGCGAAGAAACTCAGCGTCAGTTTCTTGTTCCTGACGCTCATCCGAGGACGTTTCAGAGCTCTCTTTTGGCCCAGTGAGTGCAGCCATTGCAGTCATTATTTCCTGAAGCTTTTGTTGTTGCTCCTGGGCTTTCGTCACAGATCGGGTGAGCGGTCGGTGGCCCGTAGAAGTGCGACTTTCCTCCTTTCCAGAAGCCATATAAACAGTGTGCACCACCATGCCCCCAGATTTGGGGCGTTTGTGTTCAGCGCTTTTAGGCTTCGCCATGTTCACAGGGGCTTTTTGCGGCCTCCTTTTCTTTTGAGTGATTGGAGTTAAGGGGGCCGTTGTAGTGGGCACCCGAGTAGTTATTGGTTTTTGTAGCTTGACGGAGTAATCCTTCTCTTGCCGAACCTTCATCTTTTTCTGTTGGCGGAGATAGTTTTCATCAATCACTGACTACTGGACCTGTCGCCAGACCCCGTAAATTTTAGAGGACAGCCGCTGAGGGGGCTGCTCTAACTTTTTCTCTGGAGTGCTCTTCGCAGCTGAAGGAGTTCTTTTCAACATTGCAGTAGAAGAGTTTCTGTGCACCGTGTTCAGCAATTCAAAGCTGTTCCCTGTTGGAACAGCAGCATCGATCCCCACCATCGGAGCTGGTGAAGTAAATCCAGAGGAGGAGTTGCCCCCAGCCTTCCTTACTCGGCGCCAGTGGCGCCGTCGAGCATGTCGTGCTGACGGAGTTGTTTCAGCTATAGGGGTGACCTCCTCATGCCCCCTGTGTTGGTAAGAATCTGCTGGTACCAGCCTTTTAAAGACTGACGTCCGTTGAACAGGGACGGCCAACCTGTCAAAAGCGGACTTCCGAGCAGGGGAAGCAACCTTGGTGATTTCACCTGAAACTGGAGTAGGGAAAGCTATGCGCTTCGGGATAACGCCTTCTGGTATTGTAGGCTTCTTCATGGGCCCGTTAGAGCTCTGGCCCAGTCCGTTAAAAACTGAAGCAGTGGAGTTGGGCGACCCATTGAGAGGGGTCGCGGCAGTGGTAAGTCGATCAAAAACCGACTTCTTTGAAGCTTCCGGGACGGGTATTGGCAAGGTGAAGCTTGCAGGAGGGATCATGGTCCCGAAAAACAGGCCGGTGGTGGCCTGAGTCACTTTCTCCACAGGCATAGTAAGGACGGAGGCCGCTTGAGGCCCATATGCTACACCTCCAGGTGAAGTGGAGTGTCGGTTGCATTGGCACTTCGAGCAGTTCGAGGAATTTGAGGCCATTGATGCTTGATTTCTGCGCCAGGCAAAAGACCAAATCTTAGTAACTTGAAATCCAAAGGCAACCATTAACAAACCGCGATTGGTTCGCGAAGACGACACACGAAGTGTGGAGTGGAAAGAAGAAAAGGTCCCACCGGGCGTGCCAGAATCTGGTACCCTCCAAAAGACGGCGCACAAAACTGCGATGTCCTGACGCTGAGATTCGGGGCAGATGCTATTTGGTTTTATCTGTCTACCTCTCCGAAGATGCCAAGTTGATTTATGGCACCGTGTATCGGAGGTTTAGACGGATGCGGCCGATGTAGCAGACTTCGTCAGATTCCCCCTCGCTTGAGGGGTTTTTGATTGTGGGGACGCTCTTCCCTGCAGGCGCAAGCCCCTGCAGTTAATTACGCTACCGCGTCGCGGCAACCACTTTCTCCTTCTCCAGAATTTCACTTCGTGTCGTGGGTGTTTGTTTTGTTTGTGGTTGCCCGTGGATTGTATACGGAGACTGAGTAATGCCGTCGCCCGTAGGACGTGGATTAGTCCAAATCCGTATTTACTTAGATTTGGGTTTGGTGTTTTTAGTTTAAGGACACGTTAGCCGTATTGAGGCTAAGATCAACTTAAACGTTCGTCAAGGATACGTTAGTCTGATTTGAGACTAAGATCAACTTAACGTGGTGATCCATTTAATATATGGCCGTCGGGACTCATCACCTCTCTGACGTCGTTGAAGGATTACAACGATAGATGTCAGAGTAGTTCAGAGATGTACCCTTGAACCAAAGTCGATTTGGAGTTTTATAGTTCATTTGAATGTTTAAGGATACGTTAGCCGTGTTTGGGGCTAAGATCAACTTAAACGGGACCGTTTAGATCCAGCAAAAGAGCATTTGGAGGCTTTACTGCTCCAGTTTAGGGACGTAGTGGTCCATAGGTAGTTTAGGGACGTTGCGGTCCATACTCCAGTTTAGGGACGTGGTGGTCCATATTCCAGTTTAGGGACGTGGTGGTCCGACATTAATTTAAGGACGTTTCGGTCCAACATTAGTTTAAGGACGTTTCGGTCCATCGCCAGTTTAAGGACGTAATGGTCCATCATTAGTTTGGAAGTTTCGGTCCAATGTTTTAAGGACGTTACGGTCGACGTGTTTAAGGACCCCGCAGTCCGTATTCATGTGTGGTCGTTGGGACCCGTCACCTCTCTGACGTCGTTGAAGGATTACAACGAGAACTGTCAGAGGAGTTCGGAGATGTACCCCCGAACCGGATGTAAATTGATTTAGGGAGCAGCCGTGCTCAGTCAATTTAATTTGAGGACTTATGGCCACGACTGGGCTAAGTCCAGTTTCAATATTCTTTTGTCTTTGGCCTGTTGGACCTGTGCTAGGGCCTTGCCCCTTCACTGCATTATCTTTCTTTGTTTTGGTTGGGCTCTGCCCTTTTATAAATGATGCAGAGCATCTATTTAATTAGGCCTGCTTGGTCTTTTAATTTGGGTCTGGCCCTTTAGGAAATGCCTTGCATTTATCAGGCACTTTGCGCCAATCAGAGAGCGCAAGCGCTTGTAGTATTGACACGTGTCGCGCAAGCGCAGTGCGCTGCGCTTGTGCTGCAGACACGTGGCGCACTCTGGTGAGTTGCGCCAATTACAGAGAGCAAAGCTCTATCTCAAAGCGCATAGCGTAAATGGTTCAGATGCTGACACGTGGCGCTCTCAGGTGGCTTGCGCCAACCCAGGAGCGCAACAGTGCAGAGGCAAAGCACTATAAATTTGAGAATCCTTTAGATTCTAGAACCAATGGTTCATAATCAGAAGTGCAAAGCACTGTTTGCTTTCTTGATCTAATTTAGATCAAAGAAAACAAGTCTCTCTTGTTTTTCTTATCTCAGAGAACCAAAGGTTCATAAAAAGTGCAAAGCACTGTTTTTATTTGTTTTTTATTTAAGGTCATTGATCTTGTTTTTAGATCGATGATCTGTTCACAAGAGAATTTTCTCTTTTTCTAAAGGCTTTTTACCTTTTTTGTTCTTGAGGATTTCTCTCCAATTCTTCAGAGCTCTTTCTCTGTTTAATTTCTCACAAAATGTTGATGCCTTTGAATTGAGGTCTAGGGCCCCTTTTATAGTGGCCATAAATTAGTTAAATTTGTTAAAGAGATCTTTCTCTGAGTGATTTGGGGAATTTTCCCCACCGTTGGATCTTTGATCCAAGAGCTTCTGTTTTACAGAAGGCAATCTTCTTGTTTTTGACAAGAACAGAAAGATCTTTTTTAGAATTTTAATTCTGTTTGGCGCAAACGTCCCAGCGCGTGACACGTGTCGCGCAGCGCAGCGCTTGCGCAAAAGCGACTGCGCTGACACGTGTCGCACAGCGCA
Source organism: Agapanthus africanus (assembly GCA_030015575.1). Lineage (NCBI taxonomy): Eukaryota > Viridiplantae > Streptophyta > Magnoliopsida > Asparagales > Amaryllidaceae > Agapanthus > Agapanthus africanus. Next base: position 505,340,732 of record CM057337.1, read on the forward strand.
GCGCTTGCGCAACTGAAACTTTGCTTCTATTTTGTTTTTTTAATAGAGCTTTGCTCTTGATGGGGTGCGCTACCTTGGGCGCTGTGCTCCCTATACTGGTGTGTCTGATTTTGACACGTGGCGCTCTGTGCGTAGCGCAGGGGATCTGAAGCGTTGCTTCATTTATTTTTATTTTAATTTTCAATACAGAGCTTTGCTCTTATTGGGGAAACAGAAGCGTTGCTTCGTTTCCCGCCTTGGAATTTGAACAGAGCTTTGCTCTGATTGGGCGCGCCTTCTTGGGCGCTGCGCTGATGCATCTGCGCCTGACACGGGGCGTGTTGCGCGCAGCGCAAAGAATCTGAAGCGTTGCTTCATTTATTAAAATTTAGATTTTCAAGGTAGAGCTTTGCTCCGATTGGGGGAAGATGAAGCGTTGCTTCATCTCCCGCCTCAGAATTTGAACAGAGCTTTGCTCTGATTGGGGTAAACAGTGATGTCGGCACCGGCACACATAAAGCAAGGTGGGTAGATTTATATCTACGGGAAGAAGTCGGGTAGATGGCGTATAGTACCCCCGCAGTTCGTGGTGATGTATACGGATGCGTATACACACCAACAATTATTATATGTTTGGAAATTATTAATGTTAAAGATGGATATTTGGTGTGCTTGGATGATTTAGTGTCGCGAAATCCTAGAGTAGTGGTCGCACCACACATGCATACACACCCATACTTGCATACATTCTTATTTCATATGTGCTTATGGGATTCTATATAGTTATTGTGTTCACATGGGTATGGGACCACGTGTTCACATACGGATTTGAGGATGATACTTGGGATTGAGATGAGTCGATGATATTTGAGCCGAGATTATGATATCGGTGATATGGCAGGATTCGTACTTGAGTACGTCCTAATGTTATAGTGGATCTTGGATGACGATACCATATGAATAGTTATATATATAAAATGATCGACATGTGATTGTGTTACGAGATATGATATGATATGATATGACAAGATCTTTATGATAGGCCGCATTGGGCGATGTATACTCCTTTGTGATGATATGTGCTGATGATATCGATTTATACGAGACTATCGATCAGTAGTCAGATCATGATTATAGTGATGATATTAGCATTGTACTAGATGTAGATCAGTACCCGGATTGTGATCTTTGATAAAGAGGATACCAGATGAATGATATGATGAATGTGATATTGACCCGTACCCGGATTCGGGATGCTGTACGACGGATTTACGTACGTGCTATATATTGATGTTTGATCCGCACTCTTGACTTGGGAATAACTGATTATAGAGATATGGTATCGGATGTGATATTATCGAGGCGGGATCACCGACTAATATATATATATATATATATATATATATATATATATATATATATATATATATATCGACTCAGAGGTTAGGCGGTTTCCCTTACCTTCAGTTAGCCTATTAGCTCAGCCCTATAGTTGGTGTAGCTGTATGACTCTTATGACATTAAATGCAGTTTAGCTATCATTGTGTTTCGTATTCAGCTCTCACACGTTATTGTTGTTGCTCTGCATCGCATACTTATATTTTGATTTATATTCCATTATTGATATCATGTTGTTAGGACACCAGCACCATTACCGATGATGCGTATGTTCCACGTACACTTACTTGCCGGCTCACACACATCTTCATCGGTAATTGCCATGTCACTACACAGTAGTATTATTGCATCAGGATATGACTCTTGTATGTGCATACTATAAGTCCATGTTGCATGATATACTGTTATACTTGTACTTTATTTATATGTCACATACATCATGCTTTCTGATTATGCGCATTGAGATATGTTGTTTCTATGATATTTCTGGATTTGGGAACCGTGGGTATTTCAAAGAGATTATGCAATTGTTTTAAAAACCCGGTTACCCTTGATATGATATTTCAGTGCGTCCACCATGTGTTTTCACGGTGCTGAGAGTGACATGGGAGACCCGAGTTCGAGGAGTGGAGGAACCGTTTTGGGTACATGGTGGGCCCGGTGCGGTACCCCGGGGCAAGAAGATCGCTGATGATGGCGTTGAGCCTGGCAGGGGAGCACTACCGACCGATGATTTTACCCGACGCGTCAGATATCCGGAGGATACCGTCGTGGTCTTGAGATTGATGGTAGGGTCCGGTCTGGATTGACGGCGCCCTAGATAGTGAGATTTATCTGAGACTTTGAGATATTGAGGTACAGAGACATTGAGATATTGAGATTGAGGCTATGTTTTGTGCCGATACTGGGCACAGGTTTCATGATGTTTTTCCATGATTTTGACTATATCCTCATATTTACATGCACGATTACATTGATCATACTTCATATGTATATATAACAGGGGATGAGGACGCTGTTATATATCCCCTTACACCAATATTAGTGGAATGGGACGCTAATATATGTGTATTGACATCAATTTAAATACTTCATCATACTTTTCATGCATTCATACCTCATCCATATGATATATTGCTACCTGAGGCACTGACACGAGCACTTGGTATTACCGTTGTTTAGAGGTATACCCTAGCCATTGTCATAGGCTGCTGGTTATATATTTTAGGATTATATATTATGATCGTATGACCTAGAATTGCGTCATACATGCGATTTCTGTTCGTAGATGTTTTTCTATTCACGAGTTGGCAACTCACCCCCGTTGTGCCCCAGTTTCTTGCAGGTTTTGTAGTACACGTTTCATTACGGCTTGCTGGCACTGCTTCTTTCGGGTGACTTGCTAATAGGTGGGTTTATTGCATCATACCCATCATTACATTTTGTATATTATTATTCAGTTGTATCTAGAAGTTCCACCAACCAAACATGTACTTATTTCAGATAGAGACCAGTGATGTTATTCTTTTGACCGTAGAGTCGCGCGTTACATTTCTCTGGGTTTCTGGCTGTTGAGATTCCTTTTCTGTTGTGATCCTCGCCTTTAGGCGTTGTATATTATTGCTTGCGTGGTTGTGACCGTCGATTGACGAAGAGCTAGCTCCCGCTTGGGGATGCATTTTTCATTATATGCTTTATCAGGTTTTGTACCCGTTTGAGGTCAGTTTTTACAAAGGAAACTCTGTCGAAATTTTTAGAAAAGACTTATGATTTTAAAATATGTATTTCGGTGCATGTTGCAAACTATTTGATTTAAAATGGTTTTTCCTACACTCTATTACTTTCCTTGGTTTGGATTTCTGGGTTTGCGGCTTACTTAGATTACGTACGCCTTGAGACGTTCGTAGTTTAAGTGCCGGTCATATTCCGTACTTTCGGGACGTGACACTAAACATCACAGATAAATACAACATACGCTTATGCAATCCGCATTCGCCTCAATATCCCGTCATGCACCGTTAGGTTAGGTAACTAACGGCAGAGCGGGGCAGGGCTAGCACAGGTGTAAAACATAAGCATCGTCTATATAATATATTATATATACTATATACAGTATCTATCTCAACATATCAAATGATCACATCACAGATATCGCAGCAGAAAACAACATATGAAATATTGGATATACTAGGATTTTCGAGTTTTATATTAAGCCTGTATAAAACACGAATTCCACGGTCATGATGAATAGCCAAACCCACATCCCTAGACCCCTACGACAGCGGCAAGCAACCCTACCAATTCTACAGTTAGGAGACCTGGTCTCGACTCCTCGAGATGGTCTCCCACTGGACCCTAGTGTTAGTTATATGTATGCCCTGAAGGCCATTACTGTACATATGATGCATATTATAGTGGATGCTTGGACATATATAGGGAGGACTTTCTTGCTCGACATGATAGTATGCTATCTGGTTGCACTTTATCTTAACATGTACTCTGATTTTCTCTATGTTACATGTTGATAAAGCCCTTAGGATGCGTACTTGACTAACAGGACTATGATGTAGATCATACTAGTGGGGACAATGTAGTCGCCAAGTACATCCTTCAAATGTTCCTAGTCGTAGGAGTACCGAGACAGGGCATCGATACTCCAGAGTAAACTAGCGTATACGCATCTTGACCCATATGATGGGCGATGGACGATCCCATATCCATCGGTGTTTAACATCAAGGATGGTGTACGGGTGCTCAGTAGAGACTGGGTACACTGGACGGACTCGCCGAGAACTCCCAGATGGTATTATACACCACGTCAGATGGCAGTTCTCTGGTGACACTGGTACAGAGTAGTCTGTAGACCCGAAATCATCATAGAGTCTTGTGTGATTCCTATTGTGCTTTGATTTCCATCATACCACGTCCAAGAGGGCGTGCAAAAAGGTGGCTTTTGGGTACAGTCCCGAATCACATAGAGGCAATGAGCGATAGGAGGGGATTCGTCTCTCCCGGTATAGGGAGTTGATGTTGCGCTGTGTTCGATTGGCTATAACTAGAAATCCCTGGCCAGGATTGCTGAGATTTACTGGTAAGTGTTATCAGTAGTTTTTCGAACTGTTATGGACCTCATATCGACATGACTTATCAAGCTACTGGGGTCTGACGTTTACCACCCCTAAGCGAGATATGCGACATATCAGACGAAGAGACCGGACTGTACGGGAGTGTTACTGATTGGATTCGCAGGAGAAAGTACCGGCTTGCTTGTTGATCTTCTGATCGCTCAATACCTGGGTGGCTGTTACGTTTAGCTGACCACTTGCAGCTTGTGGGTGTTTGATATGATCATCACGTACTGCCGGCGTATTGACGATTCTTTAGAGTCCTACACAGAGGTTTCTTGACTCAGGCAAAACGGAGTAGGAGCATATATATGATATGTGCGGGACCGAGAACAATACGTGTATGTGATACCGTAATAGATTCTCGCGATATGAGATATCGGCCGGGTATATGTGATATAGCCGGGTCATCGGATCAAGTGTTAATTCGATGAACTGATACAGATTATATTAGTCGGTTATTTGTGAAATAGCCGGATTATCGGATCAAGTGTTGATTCGATAATTTAATGTATAATTATATATTTGATATATTAAATTACATTAACTGATATAAGCTCACTAAAAGATTCTTTTTCTCACTCGGTTAATACATTGATATATATGCGATATAAGTTAATTGTATTATTTTATTTTGTTACAATAAATATTGTATATGTGATATATAATATTGTAACATGTTAGGGTTATTAATGCAACATGTTTAGTGGAGATTAAACATGGTTAGGGTTTGATTTGGGTTAAGCTTTTTTAGAAGTTTCTAGAAGTTTTGCTTTTGTTTTAAGCAAAGATATTTGTTAAAGATATTTTGTTGATATTTCCTTAAACCAACCCAAACCCTTGACCATGGTAAACTCTCTACAATGGTTAAGTCTTCTCACTTGAACCATGGTTGCATTTCTAACCTCACATGACTTTCATTATTCATCACAAAAGAAATAGATCATCTTCTTTCTTCTTCTTCTTTGCTTGAAAAGCTTTCTAGCTTTTTGAGTGGTGATGAAAATGAGTGAGATTAAGAAAATAAAAGAGAGCTAAATTCCTACTTCATCATCCTAATCTATCCTAGCCATTTAGATTAGGGTGTTCACTTCATTTAGTCAGGGAGAGCTTGTGTTAAAGAAACTTCAAGGTAGATCATCTTTGTTATCGAAGATTGGAAGCAAGTTTGCATCATTCTCTTCGTGGAGCCTCTCTAGAGTCTGGGTACATAATGATCGCAGCGAAGGGACCTCAACACGGAGCTTTAGAAGTTAAGGACCGGACTACAAATGTTGTAATCCCAAACTCTTAGTGTTAAAGTGTTTAACATGCTTTGTTTCGCCTAATCTCTAGTTTAAAGATCTTGGTTAGGGTTGTTCGGCACGTTTAAATTTTAAATCGGGTATGGTTGATGCCTTATAGACCCTTGTGAGAGTGCCTAGTAACCCTGCAGTGGTATTAGAGACAAGCTAGAGCTTTAGGCGAAGTCTAGGAGAAATTTAAAATCCGATCGAACTCCGAATACCCGTAAAACCCTAGTTTCTGGAAAATTTTTCAAAAGTTGACATTTTTCATATTAAAAATGTTCAAAAAAATCAGCAGGGAATTATATGGACTACTGTAAAAAACGACATAGTAATTCGCATAAAGCGCCGCGGAACCGCGGCAGGACCATGCGTCGCGCGGCGGTTCCGCTGCTGTACAGGCGAATTATTGTTAGTTTTTCCTACAGTAATATCCGTAGGTATTTCTGCATTTTTCTGGGTATTTTTAATCTTACTCAAGTGTTGAGTTTTCTGGGTTGTATTGGGGACTAGTTGATTCGATCGGATAATTTAACTTCGTTTAAATTTTTTCCGGGTAATTTTAGAACGTGTTAAAAAGTTCGAACGGATATCAATAACTCACTTTTTGCCCAGTCGGAAAATTTTTCAAAAGTTGGATTTTTTCTCGAGTTTGAAACTTTCGGAAAATCATGCAAGTAACGCGGTGGACCCTCTGGAAGAACACAAACCTTAACTCGATTATGTGACCGTCTGAACCGCCTCTAAACTTTAGGGTTTGGGACAGTACGGCATTGCCACATGTGAGGCGTTGGCTTGACCCTTCTACGGCTGGACCATTGGTACTGTGGCATGTGATGGATACTTTTTGAACTCCGCTCAAGTGTTGAGCTATTTGGGAAATTTTGGGTGTTTGATTATTCGATCGGAAAGTTTAACACTGTCTTTTTATCTGGAATGTGATACAATATTTGGAATCCATAGGTAGTTATGAGATAACTAATTTGAATGTTATAAATCTAGTAGTTTAGTCTCAGATGATCGGTTGCCATGGGATTTTGATGCGATCAAAAGTCCGTCGCAATCACGTAGCGTACGTGGATACTCGCCGGGTAAACTTAATAGATAGCCATGCCCCATAGCCCCGACCAAGTGACTGTAGGAGAACCCCGTCGCCAAAAGCATCCGTTCGGGTGTTCGCGGCAGCGGTGTTCTGCCTTAGTGTACTTCGTCGACGGCATCCAGGGGTGCGGCCGTCTACTAAAGTTTGCGACGAGCATTCGATCAGGATGTCGGGAATTTTGTTGAATTGCCCGACTAGATATTGAAAAGAGTTTTCGATAATGAGACTAAAATGCGGGGTTTATAATTGTTAGGCATGAGATGTCTAAGGAATTCGTTTGGTTAGGCATGCGATGTCTAAGGAGGTTGCGGATTCCAACTGTTGTAGTTTTACACTTTCTTTTCTGTGACCGTAAGCGTAGTATGTGGTGTATCGCCGGCTTCGTTGCTATACATCAACGACAATCGGGATATGCATACTTGCTTACGTTGATGATATGAGATATTATGTGTTGCTGTGATATGTTATATTGGATCGTCGTGTTCTGAATAGCCGGGGTTTTTATGTGAGATGAGAGTTTTTCTTTTTCATTCATGTAAAATTCACTTGTATGTAATATTCTTTTATTGGGGCACTTCCGGGCTGAGGATGATGTCACCATTGTATATTATTTACTTTTCCGCATTAGGTATACCCAAGGCGGGGAGCACAAGTAACCGGGTTCTAGGGTCTAGTGGGAGACCATATCGAGGAGTCGAGACTGGGTCTCCTAACCCTAGAATTGGTAGTGTTGCTTGCCGCTCTCGTAAGGGTCTAGGGATGTGGGTTTGGCTATTCATCGCGACCGTGGAATCCGTGTTTTATACAGGCTCGTATTAAAACACGAACGTCCTAATATATCCAATATTTCATATATGTTCTTCTGCTGCAATGTTCTGTGATGAGATCATATTACTGCCTGACACGAATGTTTATATTATATATATGAGATATATGTTATATTGCAGATTTCGTTTCAAAAGTGATGCTTGTGAAGCATAATAAAATGGGACTTCATTAATGAGATTAATGAAAATAAAAGAAACCTAAAGATGTTGTAGAAACTTGTTTAAAAACTGGTAGCTCTAGTTCTTGCTTTGCATAGCGGTGTTCCTTGTAGGACATCCAGCACCTTATTCGATAAGGAAAGAGCCGAGATCCCTTCACCAGGAGTGACCTCTTTAGCGAAACTAGCAGATGCTACAAACTCGGTTTGTCTTTTGATTGTTTCTATAGTTTTTGCTTTGTATAGCGGTATTTGTGAAATATCCTGCACCTTATTCGATAAAGAAAGAACCGACGATCCCTTTACCGGGAGTGACCTCTTTGGCAAAACTAGAAAAGCCTCAAAAACACTCCATTTAAAATCACTCGATTCTACAACGATATTAAGTTCATTACGCAAAAGGTTTTCTTAAAAACCTGTCGTAGCCCTCCGTCATTTCAGATAAGTATTTCATAGTATTCGTGCTACGTTTGTTGGACTGCGTCAAGGCGTAGTGTTCGGTAGCTATTTATGCTTATCTGTAAAAGCATATGATGCGATTGAGTTAGGGTAGTCGTGCGACTTTGTTGGCCTGCGTCAAGGGTCACGTGGGTGGGTTTAATTCAATCGGGAAATGACGGGTTGAACTTGACTAGCGGACTATGGTTTGTTGGCCTGCATCAAGGTCATAGGACGCTAGGGGCAAAATATTATTTGGAATTTCAAGTGTTGAAATTTGCAATGAGATTGCATACCTTCTATGAGATAGTTGGATCTCGATACCCGCTGCGAGTAAGAGTTACACCTAGAAGAGTTTTACAAATTACAATTAGCTGATCAAGTAGGTGTCTAGAAAGGTGTTAACGGGGTTACGCCCCTGGGAAAACGAGGTATATTTTAATTAGGTCCGTGCGAAAGTACGGGGAACCTCCCTCAAAGTACCAGCACTGGCCTGGCTGAAAGATTGGCGAACTTGTAGAGTGTAATTAATCCCGGCTAGTCTTTCCTTTTAGGGTTTGAAGGAAGATTTGACTAAAACAGTGGGAGACATCCTGATTAGATAAATTGATAACCAATCTAATCTTGTAAAAGCGCACGCTGAGTGTTTTCTTCTCTCTCTCTCCAGGTAGCGACTATGTCATGCCTTAATCAAGATAATAATATGGATGTATTGACCGAACCCGCTTGTTATACTACGCTAGGGAACGTTGGGCCCGCTCCAACTTATAATTGTTATAAGTCAGAGCAGGAAATAGGGGATTACCAGAATTCCCGTGCCGCCCAAACGAAGAAAGTACATGTTGATGTATCTTCTTCGGGTGTGTTCATTACACAGAACTGTTTCTCAATATCCTTTACGTCCTGGGTATTTGATACCGGATCAGGATCCCACATATGTAATATGTTACATGGGCTACAGATAGGTAGAGAACTGAGAACGAGTGATAAATTTCATGAGATAGAAATGGTGCAAGTGTTGCAGCCAAGTCTGTTGGTAGTTATCACCCTGTATTAACAAATACATTGATTCTGAACGAATATTATTAGATACCGAATCTGATATACAACATCATATCAGTCTCTTTATTAGTAAAGAAGGATATAATTTTGTATTGTTGGATAATGTTTTGAACATTTCCTATATCAAGAGTTGATCGGTTCAGGCACGTTATCTAAAAGCATTGACGTTCTAAATCAAACCACAGTTCTTAACGTACAGAACACACACAAGAGGAAGAGTTCAGAAATGAACGAATCCTACTTGAGGCATTGTAGACTAGGTCATATTAATGCGATCTGACTAGTTGAAGTTACATAAAGATGCATATTTAAATTAGTTTGAATTTACATCTTGTAAAAACTTGCCAGTCATGTCACAAAGATAAGATGACCACAGCTCTGTTTATTGGAAACATAGAAAAAGTTAGTGAACTCTTGGGATTGATACATGTTGATGTATGAAGGTCCCCTGTCTACACATGCCAAGACCGGTTCTTTGTACTTCATTACATTCACTGATTATCTCTCAAGATCCGGACATATGTTCCTATTGAAACACAAGTCGGGAACTTTTGAGAAATTCAATGAATATAAGTTAGAAGTAGAGAACCAAAAACCGGGTATAAGTATTATGTCCTTTGATGAGATCAGGGAGGAGAATACTTGAGCACGGGATTCCTGAACTATTCTAAAGGAGAATGAGATTCTCTCTCAGCATTACTCCTCCGTATACACCACAGCACGTCGGTGAATCGGGACGGAGCAATTGCACCCTATATGATATGGTGTGCTCTATGATGAGTACTACTGAGTTTCCTATTTTCTTGTAATGCCTTGAAAAGTCGTTTTGGTATTTTCCCGAAAATCGGTGAAAATTTGGTATTTTTCCGTAAATCGTCTTTTTGTTATTTTGCAGTTTAGGCCTAATTATACCTAATTTGGATAGGTAATTGCTAGTTTTTAGTAGCTAATGAGTTACTTATAAAATTCTGGTCATTTAAAATTTTTCCCTAATTTTTCAATTTTTAAATATTATTTTAAGCCGGTAAAAATACATTAAATTAGCGATAAATACAAATTTCTTTGGGCTAATTTTAATCTATAGAACCATGACAACTAAAATCTAGTTTGTAATATAAATTTTTAGTATTTTATTTTAAGTTCTATTTAGTTATAATCGATGGAAAATTAAAATTTTAATTATTTGAACTAAAACTTGCAAATATGATATTGTGGGGGGTCTTTTTGCATGGAATTCTTTTTGTAATCACTCACACACACCCTCACCCCTCCATGGCCGAGCCCACCATCAACATCCCACTTCCCCCCTCAAAAATTTTCTCCATCTCATTTGTATGTGTGAAATAGAGTTTAAAGGTATATGTTAAGATGTATTATTTTGGAGGCTTAGTGTACCTTGATTTGAGGGGGGTTGACTTGGAAAATTTTGCACAAACACCCACACCATCCCCCCCATCACCCCCTGGCCGAAATTCTGCAGCCCCTCGCCCTTCACTTTCCTCTTTTCATTTCCTTCAATTTTAATCAAAAAATTGCTCCAAAATCCAATTTAAATCTCATAAATTAATTTCCATTCTTCATCCCATTCTCCTTAGCTTTTATCACTTGAATCATGGTGTTATGAAGCCATCATTGGAGGCAAATTCTTCTTGCTAGATCACTAGATTTTTAAGGTATAATTTCTACCCATTTAAATTCTTATTGTTAGATTTCTTTAATTGAGTTGTATTAGTGTTAATTTAGTGTTTTCATGTATAGTTTGGATTGGAATTGCTCATTTTGAAAAATTCAAGAGAGTGGGTTGTGATCAAGTTAGGGTTTGTAGTGTTTGATCATGGTTTTAATGGGTAGATTAGCTTGTTAATTGAATGCAAAACCCAAATTGGTTACTAGTTGCTATTTGTTAGTCTAAAATTTTGCTAATTGTGTTAATTTGGTTAACTAGGTTTTGGGAATTTAATTAATCAATTGGGATAAAAATCTAATTAGGGTATCCATGGTATTATTAACATTTTAAATTGTATTTTAATATTTTAGATCATGCAAATCCAAACTAAATTGTTGTTTATGCATTTTTGCTAAAATGGTTGAAATTTGGGTAAAATTTCAAACTAGTTTTTTTGAATGTATATAGTTTGATGAGATTAAATTGTGGTTAAGGGTTATATGACTTATTTAAGTTATTTAATAAGTATTATGGCCGCTAGAATTGTTTAAACGTCGAGTTTTGTACTAAAACGGGAAATTTTGCTTGCTAGTTTTTCGGAAAAACGGCTTTTAAAGTGAATTTGGGGTTTTTGTGAGTTTTAACCTATTTTATATTAAAATTAGTGTTCGTGAATGTGCAAATGAGTGTATTTGGGTTTTTCTCGATGGTCTGGCGTTTGTACGCCGATGTCGAGGGTTTTTGGGTTGATTTGTGGAAGCAACCATAGGTTTTGACCTATGTGGGATTCGTGTGTCGTTTTGGTCATGAGTCGGATTTTAATGCGGTGCGGTGCGTTATGATATGTAGGTACCCCCATGTGGACTTCGAGACGGCAAGAAAGCGCATGGCGACGTCGGCACCGGCGAGCGAGGACCAGGTGAGTAGATTTATATCTACGGGGAGAAGTCGGGTGGATGGCGTATAGCACCCCCGCAGTCCGTGGTGGTGTATACGGATGCGTATACACACCAACAATTATTATATGTTATTTGGGATTAATAACGATGTTAGGATGGATATTGGTGTGTTGGATTACTTTAGTGTTGCGAACCCTAGGGTAGTGTTGCACTACACATACACACATACATACACACATACATACTTGCATACTTTCCTATTTATATGTGCTCATGGGATTCTTTATAGTTATGTGTTCACATGGGTATGGGACTATGTGTTCACATACGGATATGAGGAAGATACTTGGGATTGAGCTGAGTCGATGAGTTTTGTTTTGTGGTTGTGATATCGGTTTGTACGAGACTGTCGATCAGTAGTCAGATCATGACTATATTGATGATATTAGTATTGTACTAGACATAGGTCAGTACCCTGGACTATGATCTTGGATAAAGAGGATACCAGATGAATAGTGTGATGAATATGATATTAACCCGTACCCAGATTTGGGGATGCCGTACGACGGATTTACGTACGAGCTAGATTTTGATGGTTGATCCGCACTCTTGACTTGGGATGTCTGATTATAGATATGGTATCGGATATGATATTATTGAGGCGGGATCACCGACTAATATATATACAGGTATGTATATGTATCGACTCAGATGTTAGGCGGTTTCCTTACCTGTAGTCCAGCTGGTTAGTTTAGCCCTTTAGTTTAGTTTAGTTGTTAGATTAGATTCGATTCTTACCTATTTCAAAAACTAACGAATCGTGGGTATTTTAAAAGACAGCCCAAGGGATCCTACGGATATTTCAAAGGACGTATCTTTTCATAAAAACACCGTAGCCCCTATTTTCAAAACCCCATGATTCGTGTTATTTCAAAAAGGCACCATTTGTAGGACTTATATTAGATTAATGCAGATTAGTTATAGTTGCGTCTAGTATTCAGCTCCCGCTCTTTATTATGGTTCGCTTCGCATCGCATACTTATGTTATAATTTCTTATTGCAATGTTGATATCATATTGTTAGGACACCAGCACCATTACCGATGTTGCGTATGTACCACGTACACTTACTTACCGGCTCACACACATCTTCATCGGTAATTGCCATGTCACGTACACCTTAGAAAATATTATTGCTTGACTTAGCTTGTTAGTTAGTAATTTGACATGATATTAGTGTACCTGCCTTATATGCCAGCTTAACATTGTAGTTATTACTTGTCACTTCATGCATACTGTTATTCATTGTTATGCCTATATTCATGGTTTTACATGCTATTGATGATTTGGATTCGGATTTCCATGAAATTTTCTGGATTTGGGGGGAAAACCGCAAAACTTATATAAACTGATTTCGCTCTTTTTAAATAAAAAAAGTGCGGTTTTTCCCATGATGTATGAGTCGTCCACCATGAGTTTGCTGATGGATTTCGAGACCCGATTCGAGGAGGCGGATGAACCGTTTCGGGTACATGGTGGACCCAGTAAGGTACCCCGGGGAAAGAAGCGCGTGATGATGACGATGTGAGCCTGGCAGGGGAGCACTACCTACCGGTGATTTTACCCGACGCGTCGGATATCCGGAGGATACCGTCGTGGTCTTGAGATGGATGGTAGGGGCCGGTCTGGACTGACGGCGCCCTAGATATTGAGACTATGATATTGAGATTTCGAGATATTGAGGTACAGAGACTGTGATACAGAGATATCGAGATATTGGGATTACGTTTTGTGCCGATGCTAGGCACTGTTTTATGCCGATTTCATTATGATACCTCATTTTAAAAATACAAAGGAAATCTCACTAAATTATGAAAACAGTTCTTCATTTACATGTATTCTGTTTTCATGCATTCATACCTCATTCATATGATATATTGCTACCTGAGGCACTGACACGGGCACATGTGATTACACTCGGGTTAGATATCTACCCTAGCCTTGTTATAGGTTGCATGTTATTCTTATATTTGAGGATATATTATGATCATTGACCTAGGATTGCGTTATTTATGCGATTTCTTTTCGTAGATGTTTTTCTATTCACGAGTTGGCAACTCACCCCCGTTGTGCCCCAGTTTCTTGCAGGTTTGCCGTACAGGTTTCATTACGGCTTGCGGGCATAGTTTCCTTCGGGTGATTTGCTAGTAGGTGGGTTTATTTGTATCGTACCCTCATTATATAACTTGTATATTATTACTCTGTTGTATCTAGAAGTTCCATCAACCAAACATGTAATTATTTTGAGATAGACACCAGTGATGTTATTCCTTCGACCTTAGAGTCGCGCGTTATATTTCTGTGGTTTTCTTGTGGTTTTGAGTTTCCTTTTGAATTTTGATCCTCGCCGTTGGCGTTGTATATTATATTGCTTATGTGGTTGTGACCGTCGATTGACGAAGAGCTAGCTCCCGCTTGGGGATGCCTTTTTATTGATTTCGTATACTATTCATGTTGTATCCCGTTTGGGGGCCAGTATTTACAAAGAAGACTCTGCCGAAATTTTCAGGAAATTTTTGATGTTTTTAGAAACCCGCATAATTCGGCTTATGCTATCAAACTACTTGATTTAAATTGGTTTTTCCTTCACTCTACTACTTTTCTTGGTTTGGATTTCTGGGTTTTCGGCTTACTTAGATTACGTACGCCTCGAGACGTTTCGTAGTTTAAGTGCCGGTCATGTTCCGTACTTTCGGGGCGTGACATTTCTTTTGGGAGTTATGCACTTGAGAAGCTTCATACCTATTGAATAGGGTTCCAATCAAATCAGTTGCCTACCACTTCATATGTGATATGGAATGGGAAGAGCCCATATCTTAAGTTTGTTAAGATTTGGGGTTGTCCGGCCTATGTCTAAAAAGCAAAATTCGGACAAGCTCAAGGCAAAGTCAGTTCTGTGTAAGTTTGTTGGATATCCCAAGCATTCGCAAGGGAATATCTTCTACCAAACCGAGAAACAAAAGTTGTTTTGTTTCTCAGCATGCCACCTTTATGAAAAGGAATTTCTTGTGAAGAAATTATTGGTCATGAGGTAGAACTGGAAAGAGTTCCAGCTATACAAAACTGCAGCTGATGATTTGGTAGAACCATAGCATTCAATAGTAACCAACGAACCTCAGCCTCTCCGCCGATCTAGTAGGGTTCCTCACCCACCTGAGAGATACTTCAGTTTTCTCTATGACAGTGGGAGCGAGGATTGCATCATGAGATGATGACCGAACTAGTTTCGAGCTGGCCATCAGGAGTGGGACTCTGTAAGAATGGCTGGATGCTTAGCGATCTGAGATGGAATCCTTATACACCAACAAAGTATGGACTTTGGTTGCTTTATCTGAAGGGTTAAATCCCCATCAGGAGCAGGTATATATTGAGAAGATTACTTGGTGTACATGGAAAAGTTGAGACTTTCAAAGCTATGCTTAAGTCCATCCAGATCCTACTTGCCACGGCTACATACCATGACTACGATATCTGACGATTGGGTGTCATGACTGCTTTTCTAAATGTTGATTTGGAATAGTGCGTCTATCAGTACACAGCCAGAGGGCTTCGTAGACAGTGGGAGCAGCGGAAATGTATGCAAGATGTTTTATATGATAAAGCATGCATCGCGGAGTTGGAACGTCTGTTTTGATGTGGTAGTCAAAGAGTTTGACTTCATCAAAATGGTAGATGAACCTTGTATATACAAAAAGGTAGTAGGGAGTATGGTGGTGATCCTCATAGAGTACGTGGATGACATACTCTTGATAGGAAAGGAGTTTCCTATGCTATGCTCGGTCAATCTCCGCTTATCACAAGAATTCTCCATATAGGATCAAAGCGATACCTCCTAAATCCTGGGTTTTGGATCTATGAGATAGATCTAATTGGATGTTAGGATTCTCACTAGTTATAGTGAGATGGTATCAATCGATCCTGGGGAGAATCACTGGAAAGGTTCCAGGGTGATAAGGACGACTGAATGTCAGTCGCAGGCATTGTCTTTACCCTCAGTGGAGGGACGGTATGTTGGAAGAGTTCCAAGCTAGCTACCGTGACTTACTAGATGATTGAAGACAAGATACATCGTTACCAAGGATGCTACCAAAGAGGCAGTCTGGATATAGATAATAGTTTATGAGATGAACTCAGTTCCTGCCATTGTGTGACAATGGAGTTGTGGCTTTAGCCAAGAAACCCCCGTCCCATCAGAAATCCAGATTTAATTCTTAGGCAGTATCACCTGATCATGGAGATGGTTGATCTTCAGGGAGATCGAGGTTAGGAAAGTAGACACAGAGGACAACAGCGCGGATCCACTCATAAAGGCCTTTTTCCCAGTAGAGACTTTTATGGGATGGTTGAGTATGAGATAGTTCAACCACAGCTAATTGTTGGGTATGCGATACCACAACAGATGGCCCTAGTGCAAGTGGGAGATTGTTAGTTATATGTATGCCCTAGAGGCCATTACTGTACATATGATGTATATTGTAGTAGATACTTGGACATATATAGGGAGGACTTTCTTGCTCGACATGATAGTATGCTATCGGTTGCACTTTATCTTAACATGTACTCTGATTGTCTCTATGTTACATGTTGATAAAACCCTTAGGATGTGTACTTGACTACCAGGACTATGATGTAGATTATACTAGTGGGGACAGTGTAGTCGCCAAGTACATCCTTCAAATGTTCCTAGTCGTGGGAGTACCGAGACAGGGCATCGATACTCTAGAGTAGACTAGCTTATACGCATCTTGACCCATATGATGGGCGATGGATGGACTCATATGTGGATTCTTTTTCTCTCAACACATAAGATCAAAAGAAGAAATCAAGAGGAGGAAGAAGGAGGAGCACTAGCAACCATGGAGCTCATTTTCTTTCTTCTCATAAGCAAGATAGAGAGTGAGAAAAGAGAAATGAAAAAGATAACTCTAGAAAAAATGAACCATGGTTGCAATAATACTAAACATCATCATTACTAATCTTATCATGATAAAGTTGATGGCTACATTGACATGACCATTTTCATAATCCAAAATGAAAAAGAAAACCAAAGAAGAGTGTAGACCTCTCATGAAGGTCAAGGTCAACTTTGGTCAACTGGTCAACAAAGTCAAGAGTGGTCAAGGTGGTCAAATGGTCAAAGCAATTAGCCATCATATAATTATCACTAAAAGGATTAATAAATAATGTCCGTGGCTCATAATGGTTTTGACCGAACGAATTGCCAAAACTCTAACGAGTCCGCCTCAAAATGGTTTTGACCGAATCAACTGTCAAAACCCTAATGAGGCACCTCCTCCTTCATCGCTCCTCAAAACTGTGCATACACACCCGCATCCGCATTCCGTAGAATGCGAATGCACAGAAGACAAAACTAATCCATCCGTGCAATACTAGGATCCGGCTTAAACCAAAGCCCACTAGTATTGCCTGCCCGAACAGCATACGCACACAAGTGCACGTAAGTGATCGCAGCCCTGCCGTGAAAACCATACGGCCTCTACACGTTTCGCTCAGTGCAGGGAAACTCTCTGTGTGGGACTCTAAAGACTCGACACTACGCTGGCAGTGGGTTTAACCACAAACCGCAAGCGGCACTAGCTGTACGTAACGGTCCCCATGTAGATGTCGATAAGAAGGCCGATGAGATAAACCCATTCGAACTCCTACTGAGCCTGTATGTGACAATCTCCGTACAGTCCGGTCTGTTCGTCTGATACATCGCATGGCGGGCCTAGGGGGTGGTGAACGTCAGTCCCCTAATAGCGGTACAAGTCGTGTCGGAGTGTAGCCCATAACACCCTGAGATAACACTGGAAACCTACCAGTATATCTCGCTTGCCCTGGCCAGGGACTACCCGTGTAATGGCTCTCCTACACACAGCGCGATGTCAACCCCCAATACCGGGAGAGACGAATCCTATCTAACCGTCACTGCCTCCAAATGCTTCGGGAATGCACCCAACTACTACCTGTTTGCACGACTCCTTTGAGCCGTGGTAGGGTAGTAATCTAAGTACAGTGGGAACACACTCGAGGCGAAGTGACAGTGTCAATTCAGCGGACTAAGCTGCACTCATGTCACCTGGGAACTGATAACCGACGATAGGTATAATACCAACCGACAGTTCCCGACGAGTCCTGTCCAGTGTACTCGTAACCCAACGAGCACCCGCATACTATCTCCAGTACGACGTACTGATGGCTGTGGGACAGACCACCTCCCCTGCTGGGATAAGAAGCGCATACGCTAGTCTACTCCGGAGTATCGATGCCCTGTCTCGATAGTCCTACGACTAGGGACCAGTATAAGGATGTGCTTATAGATTACCCAGCCCCCACAAGTGTGACTGCCATCACAACGCTGGTAATCAAGCAAAGATCCTAAGGGCTCCACTAATATGTATATAAGAGATATGCTAAAAGAAACACATGCACAAATTGAAGTAGAGACAAACCAAGTAGCATACTACCATTTTGAGCAAGATTGTCTATACAACTGTGAATATCCCAAGCTTCCATTAAGTAATATACAAGCTAGTATGATACAGTAATGGCCTCTAGGGCATATACACTAACAATCCCCCACTTGCACTAAGGCCATGTACTGGCATATCGAAGACCTATCATCTCGATCAGCCGCTCGAACTGAGTCTGGGGTAGGGCCTTCATGAGTGGATCTGCAGTGTTATTCTCCGAATTTACTCTCTTCATCTCGATCTCCCGGCGATCTACGATCTCTCTGATCAGGTGGTACCGGCTCAAAATGTGCCTGGACTTCTGATGGGACCTGGGTTCCTTCGCTAAAGCTATAGCGCCGTTGTTGTCGCAATACAGCGGTATTGGATCAACAATGGTAGCAACCACCTGAAGCTCCGTGAGGAACTTCTTCATCCAGACAGCTTCCTTTGCGGCATCGCAAGCAGCTATGTACTCCGCTTCCATGGTTGAGTCAGCAACGGTTTCCTGCTTGGAACTCTTCCAGCAAACCGTCCCTTCATTGAGGGTGAAGACATAACCCGACATGGACTTGGAGTCATCCTTGTCACTCTGGAAGCTGGAGTCAGCAAAGGCCTCGATCTGGAGGTCTTTTCCGCCATACACCAAGAACATCTCCTTAGTCATTCTCAGGTACTTGAGAATGTTCTTTACCGCTATCCAGTGTTTCTCCCCTGGGTCCGACAGATACCGGCTTACAACGCTCAATGCGTATGCTACATCTGGTCTGGTACATAACATCGCATACATTATAGAACCTACCGCAGAACCGTAGGGTATAATAGACATGCGATCCTTTTCCAAATCAGTCTTGGGAGACATCTCTTTGGAGAGGGTGATCCCGTGACAAGCCGGTAAATTACCGCGCTTGGAATCTTCCATACTGAATCTTTTCAGTATGGTGTCAATGTACCTGGACTGTGAGAGTCCCAGCATCCTCTTAGATCTATCACGATAGATCTGGATCCCCAGAATGTAGTTGGCATCGCCCAGGTCCTTCATGGAAAACTTCTGCGACAAGAATCCTTTGACTGACTGTAACATAGGAATATCATTTCCTATTAGAAGAATGTCATCCACGTACAAGACGAGGAATACCACAGTTCTCCTTACAATCTTACTGTAAATGCATGGTTCATCTGGGTTTTTGATAAAGTCGAATTCTTTGACAGTATCATCGAAGCAGATGTTCCAACTCCGCGATGGCTGCTTCAGTCCATAGATGGACTTGAGCAACTTGCACACTTTACCGCTGCTCCCACTCTGAATGAATCCCTCCGGCTGATCTATATAGACGCACTCTTCTAAATTTCCATTTAGGAAAGTCGTCTTTACGTCCATCTGCCAGATTTCATAATCGTGGAAAGCAGCAATGGCAAGAAGGATCCGAATAGATTTGAGCATAGCCACTGGAGAAAAGGTCTCGTCATAGTCCAAACCAGGTCTTTGACGAAAACCCTTTGCAACAAGTCTAGCTTTATAGGTTTCAACCTGCCCATCTACACCAATCTTCTTTCTGAAGATCCATTTGCATCCTACGGGTTTACCCCTTCTGGAGCAAAGTCCAAAGTCCAAACTTTGTTGGTGTACATGGACTCCATCTCGGTCCGCATTGCATCCAGCCATTTTACCGAGTCACCACTCTGAATGGCTTGCTGGAAGCTAGTAGGCTCACCATAATCCATAGTGCAATCCTCTCTATCCCCGTCTATGAGAAAACCGTAGTATCTCTCGGGCGGATGAGACTGCCTACTACTCCTGCGGAGCGGCGTAGGAATGTCCTGTTCTCTTGAACCTTCTGGTTCTTCCAAGCTTTCAGTAATAGCTTGTGGTTCTGGAATTTCTTCCAGTTCTACTACGCTCCCACTTGTTTCTTTTTCTAAAAACTGATGTTCCAGAAAGTGGGCATGACGAGAAACAAAAACCTTTTGTTCCTCTGCGTAATAGAAAAAATAACCCTTGGAGTTCTTTGGGTATCCCACAAACTTACACAGTACTGAGCGTGCCTCGAGCTTGTCCGCATGCTGCTTTTTAACAAAAGCTGGACATCCCCATATCTTCAGATATTGAAGATGGGGTTTCTTCCCACACCACATCTGATATGGTGTGGTAGGCACAGTCTTGGAGGGAACCTTGTTCAAAAGATATGCAGCTGATTCTAGTGCATAACCCCAGAAGGACCGCGGTAACTCAGCCTTACTCATCATGGATCGAACCATATCCAATAGGGTTCGATTCCGTCTTTCCGATACACCGTTGTGTTGTGGTGTGTATGGAGGAGTAAGCTGAGAGAGAATTCCATTCTCTTTTAAGAAGTCCAGAAACTCGGCACTCAAGTATTCACCACCTTGATCAGATCTCAGTGTCTTGATACTTTTGCCTGTTTGTTTTTCAACTTCATTCTTGTATTCCCGAAATTTCTCAAAGGCCTCGGATTTGTGCTTCATCAAGAAGACATGTCCATACCTAGAGAAATCATCTGTGAAAGTAATGAAGTATGAATAACCACTTCGCGCATGTGTAGACATTGGACCACACACGTCACTGTGTATGAGTCCAAAGACCTCGCTTGCTCTTTCTCCGTGTCCAGTGAACGGGGTCTTTGTCATCTTTCCCATGAGACAAGATTCACAAGTGGCATAAGACTGGTACTCGAACGGATCCAAGTATCCTTCTTTATATAACTTTGTCAACCGTGTCTCATTAATGTGACCCAGTCTACAATGCCATAAGAAAGCCTGATTTAATTCCGGAGACTTTCTTTTAAGTGTGTTCTGGACACTGAAAACCTGAGCTTGATTCAGTACGTATATTCCGTTTTTTAATGTACCTGAGCCAATCAGAACTTGATTTAGGTGGATGTTGACCACATCGCTTACAAAAGTAAAATCATACCCTTCCTTAGAAAGTAAGGATACAGATATGATATTACAAGTCGCACTTGGTACATAAAAACAGTCACGCAGAATCAATATCTGCCCAGTTGTCAGTCCAAGATGATATTCCCCTACGGATTCAGCGTACATGCTCATTCCGTTAGCAACCCTGAGAGTCATATCACCTATCTTGATAACCCTACGGTTTCTCAGAGCCTGTAACGAATTACAGATGTGAGATCCTGATCCGGTATCCAATACCCAGGAAGTAGGGTTAACTGACATACAGTTCTCTATTACAAACACACCCGAAGCCGAAGCCACAACATGCTTCGAATTCTGGCTACTGGCTTTGCTAGCCCTGCAATCCTTCTGCCAATGTTCATTCCCGTAACAATAGGAATGTCCCTCTTTTACTATATCCAGTCCCGAAACTTCTGCCCTTTCCTTACCTTTTACATCCCTGGTTTCTTTCAGGGTAGAAGGTAGAGACTGTAGAATCAAGTCAGCATCTGACCCGTTCTTCAACATGGTCTTCAGGTCCGTGAGCTCAGAATAGCTGGTCTCTGTAAGGACGTTGCCCCCTACAGATAACCTGATAGACAACCTCGCTGGAAGCAATTCGTTCGAGGTCTCATATCTTGCGATACGAGATTACTCTCCATATAAATCTTTGTTATGGAGGAAGATAGAAACTAAGTCCATCTTCTCGTGTTGCCTCTGGTATGCACCATCAACTGAGGCTAACACGACGTACTTGGCTTTCGCACAGTCTTTTTCCGATGTCTTGCGGATATGAATATCCGTGACAGGGGAAACTGGACCTGAGACGGCAGGGGTTGGATCAGTTAAGAGGTGTCCCAGCTTGTCATTGGCAATGGACATCTGGACAGACCTTTGCCAGTAATAACAGTCAGATTCAGTCATTTTATTATCTAGATGTAACCTATGTCTGGTCACTGGGTCGCTGCAATTAAGAGAGAGAGAAGAAAACACTTAGCATGATGCTCTTGCAAGTTTAGATTGGTTTTTAATTTATCTAAACAGGATGGCTCCCACTGTCTCTCGAATCCCTCCTCAAACCATAAAGGAAGAATTAGTCGGGATCAATCTCACCGTACAATACTTGCTTAACCGTTCAGCCAGGCCAGTGTCGGTATTTCGAGGGAGGTTTTCCAACGCTTTCGCGAAGTTCCTTAATTAAGTAACCTCTTTTCCCTGTGGGCGTAGCCCCGCTAACACCTTTCTAGACACCTATTTGGTTTATAGCATTGATCGTTAAGTGAGAAAGTTCCTGAGGAGTAGCATATACTCACAGTAGGATCGGGATCCAAATATCATCGCGTGACAAAACTGAAAGAATCCTACCAGAATCATCACACTCCAAATGGTATGCAGCGCTAGCAAGTTTCAGTTCTTTTGAAACTCCCGATGTGGATTTTTGCCTTATGCTCTTATGACCTTGACGAAGGCCAACATATCATAAGTCACATGTCAAGTTCTACCCGTCATTGTCCAGGTTAATTTGAACCCACCCGTACATACCCTTGACGAAGGCCAAAATAGTAGTACGACTGTCCCAAACCAACACATCTATCTATGCTACAGATAAATATGCAGCAGCTACCAATCACTATGCCTTGGCGAAGGTCAAAATACATAGCTTGAATACTACTGAATATTTAACTGAAATGACGGAGGGCTACGAATGGTTTTGGCGAAACCGTGAACGTAGTGAACTTGATATAATCGATGGAACGAGATAGCTTTTAAAAGGAGTGGTTCAAGCTCCGCATTTAAAACTTGGTTTTTGAAAAGAACCGAGTGGTTTTGAAAGTGTTCCAACGACTTTTACTTGGTTTATTTTCTTGCATTAATTTTAATGCGACCCATCATTTAATCCTACCATTGCAGAAAACAACAAAAATATGACGTACGCTTATGCCATCCGCATTCGCCACGGGGTCCCGTCATCACCCGTTAGGTTACTTAACTAACGACAGAGCGGGGGCTGGACTAGCGCGGATGCAAAACATAAGCAACGCCTAAATAGATATTATATATAGATAAATAGCAATGATAGCCATTCCAGATCACAGATGAACACTTTGGATATACTAGGAATCCGCATTCCGTACGAGCCTGTAACGAAAAGCGGATTACACGGTCGCGATGAATAGCCAATACCCCACCCTAGACCCCTACGGGTGCGGCAAACTACCCGCCAAGTACCCGAAGCGAAGCAACCTCACTCAACAACGTGAGTAGGCCACTCGGCACTTCGAGATACCCGGTAGTTTGTGCACCCCACCTTGGCTCCATCCTAGGAGCAAAAACAGTAAAAAGAAATTATACAATGGCGGCTACAACCTCATCCCGGATGTGTGGCCAAACAAATAATATTACATCAATTTACAAATTTTACATGAATGAAAGAAAAAGAAACTCTCATCTCACATCCACCCGGCTATTCATCCGCGACAATCCAACGAGTTCATATACACAAACCATCAACATTACAGATCACAGATATGTATAACCCCCACTAATCGATGTATAGCGATTAGCAGACATTCAATACATATATCACATCATTGAAAATATCCATTAGCCAAAGTCTACGGAATATCGATCAAAATACGGATTTGTAACCACTCCAAAAAATCAATTTGTTCTCTGGAAATTCTGAGCAGAAACAATATGTACTAAAAATCCCAAAACCACCAACTAAAAACACTGCACCAAACCCGGTCCACGACCGAGTCAACTCGGCCGCGGATCCGCGGCAAGAAGCATGTTCTTGCCGCGGAACCGCGGCGCATTGACCGATTCAGTGGACCGTTTTTGTTCTGTGTTTTTACAAAACCCTGAGCCGATTTTTCATGTATGTTAAATTATTTTTAGAGCAGTATAAAAAATCAGCAGAAACATGGTTTTTCCGGACGTGTTTTGCGACTTTTTCCGATCGATATTCTAAATACTTTGCTAACTTGCTAGTTTATGTTTAGCTAGTCTCTGATACCACTGTAAGTCCACGTTGCTCACCCCGGTTCTTACGGGGAGGCGGAAACGGCGAAAAAAGATTTTTGGCGCAAAGACAACACGGATCTTTGCTAAACTATGAACTAGCAAACTACAATAGGTGTTATCTACTATGCCATAGAAATTATACCTCACGATACCGGTCCTTCGGGTCTTCTCTCCGTTGTCCCGCTCGTCCATCCAAGCTCCGAGGATCGATCCGGATCTTGGTCACCTCCACGGCCTCCTTGAGTCGAAAACGATCCACCCGAGAGTTGTACACCGAGCTCCACCTCGAGCCGAGGCAACTAGGGCAACAAGATCGCTAGTCTTGATGTCTTAGGTTGTGTAGAAGAGGTTGATGGAAGTGTTTGTCTATGTGGATTCTTTTTCTCTCAACACATGAGATCAAAATAAGAAATCAAGAGGAGGAAGAAGGAGGAGCACTAGCAACCATGGGGCTCATTTTCTTTCTTCTCATAAGCAAAAGAGAGAGTGAGAAAAGAGAAATGAAAAAGATAACTCTAGAAAAAATGAACCATGGCAGCAATAATATTAAACATCATCATTACTAATCCTATCATGATAAAGTTGATGGCTACATTGACATGACCATTTTCATAATCCAAAATGAAAAAGAAAACCAAAGAAGAGTGTAGACCTCTCATGAAGGTCAAGGTCAACTTTGGTCAACTGGTCAACAAAGTCAAGAGTGGTCAAGGTGGTCAAATGGTCAAAGCAATTAACCATCA
Source organism: Agapanthus africanus (assembly GCA_030015575.1). NCBI lineage: Eukaryota > Viridiplantae > Streptophyta > Magnoliopsida > Asparagales > Amaryllidaceae > Agapanthus > Agapanthus africanus. The sequence continues at coordinate 505,365,875 of CM057337.1, forward strand.
TATAATTATCACTAAAAGGATTAGTAAATAATGTCCGCGGCTCATAATGGTTTTGACCGAACGAATTGCCAAAACCCTAATGAGTCCGCCTCAAAATGGTTTTGACCGAATCAACTGTCAAAACCCTAATGAGGCACCTCCTCTTCATCGCTCCTCAAAACTGTGCATACACACCCGCATCCGCATTCCGTAGAATGCGAATGCACAGAAGACAAAACTAATCCATCCGTGCAATACTAGGATCCGGCTTAAACCAAAGCCCACTAGTATTGCCTGCCCGAACAGCATACGCACACAAGTGTACGTAAGTGATCGCAGCCCTGCCGTAAAAACCATACGGCCTCTACACGTTTCGCTCAGTGCAGGGAAACTCTCTGTGTGGGACTCTAAAGACTCGACACTACGGTGGCAGTGGGTTTAACCACAGATCGCAAGCGGCACTAGCTGTACGTAACGGTCCCCAGGTAGATGTCGATAAGAAGGCCGATGAGATAAACCCATCCGAACTCCTACTGAGCCTGTATGTGACAATCTCCGTACAGTCCGGTCTGTTCGTCTGATACATCGCATGGCGGGCCTAGGGGGTGGTGAACGTCAGTCCCCTATTAGCGGTATAAGTCATGTCGGAGTGTAGCCCATAACACCCTGAGATAACACTGGAAACCTACAAGTATATCTCGCTTGCCCTGGCTAGGGACTACTCGTATAATGGCTCTCCTAGAAACAGCGCGATGTCAACCCCCAATACCAGGAGAGACAAATCCTGTATAACCGTCACTGCCTCCAAGTGCTTCGGGACTGCACCCAACTACTAGCTGTTTGCACGACTCCTTTGAGCCGTGGTAGGGTAGTAATCTAAGTACAGTGGGAACACACTCGAGGCGAGTGACAGTGTCAAGTCAGCGGACTAAGCTGTACTCATGTCACCTGGGAACTGATAACTGACGATAGGTATAATACCAACCGACAGTTCCCGACGAGTCCTGTCCAGTGTACTCGTAACCCAACGAGCACCCGCATACTATCTCCAGTACGACGCACTGCTGGCTGTGGGACAGACCACCTCCCCTGCTGGGATGAGAAGCGCATACGCTAGTCTACTCCGGAGTATCGAGGCCCTGTCTCGATAGTCCTACGACTAGGGACCAGTATAAGGATGTGCTTATAGATTACCCAGCCCCCACAAGTGTGACTGCCATCACAACGCTGGTAATCAAGCAAAGATCCTAAGGGCTCCACTAATATGTATATAAGTGATATGTTAAAAGAAACACCTGCACATATTGAAGTAGAGACAAACCAAGTAGCATACTACCATTTTGAGCAAGATTGTCTATACAACTGTGAATATCCCAAGCTTCCATTAAGTAATATACAAGCTAGTATGAGACAGTAATGGCCTCTAGGGCATATACACTAACAATCTCCCACTTGCACTAAGGCCATGTACTGGCATATCGAAGACCTATCATCTCGATCAGCCGCTCGAACTGAGTCTGGGGTAGGGCCTTCATGAGTGGATCTGCAGTGTTATTCTCCGAATTTACTCTCTTCACCTCGATCTCCCGGCGATCTATGATCTCTCTGATCAGGTGGTACCGCCTCAAAATGTGCCTGGACTTCTGATGGGACCTGGGTTCCTTCGCTAAAGCTATAGCGCCATTGTTGTCGCAATACAGCGGTATTGGATCAACAATGGTAGAAACCACCTGATGCTCCGTGAGGAACTTCTTCATCCAGACAGCTTCCTTTGTGGCATCGCAAGCAGCTATGTACTCCGCTTCCATAGTTGAGTCAGCAACGGTTTCCTGCTTGGAACTCTTCCAGCAAACCGCCCCTCCATTGAGGGTGAAGACATAACCCGACATGGACTTGGAGTCATCCTTGTCACTCTGGAAGCTGGAGTCAGCAAAGGCCTCGATCTGAAGGTCTTTTCCGCCATACACCAAGAACATCTCCTTAGTCCTTCTCAGGTACTTGAGAATATTCTTTACCGCTATCCAGTGTTTCTCCCCTGGGTCCGACTGATACCGGCTTACAACGCTCAATGCGTATGCTACATCTGGTCTGGTACATAACATCACATACATTATAGAGCCTACCGCAGAAGCGTAGGGTATAATAGACATGCGATCCCTTTCCAAATCAGTCTTGGAAGACATCTCTTTGGAGAGGGTGATCCCGTGACAAGCCGGTAAAATTTCCAGAGAGGGGGTCCGTTTTGGGTTTTCGGGATTCGATCGGAATTCTAACTTCGTCTAGACAACGCCTAATGCTCTAGCTTGGCTCTGATACCACTGTAGGGTTCTTAGGCATAACCACAAGGTTCCACAAAGCAACAAACATGCCGCAATTAAAAATTTAGTGTGCCAAACAACCCTAACCCAGGATCTAACTAGAGAATTAGGGTTAGGAACAACAAGTAAACAATTATACTTCTAAGTGAATGATGAATACAACCTTTGTAGATCGGTCCTTCACTTCTAAAGCTCCGTGTAGTAGTCCCTTCGCTGCGAGTTGTGATCTCCCAAACTCTAGAAAGGGTTCTCCCGGAGAAATGAACATGCTTGCTCGAAATCTTCGAGGCCGAAGATGATCTACGTCAAGGAGACTCAAGCTCATGCTATCTCTTCACTAATTGTGAAATTAGTGAAGCAAGCACCCTAAACTAAATGGAAAGTAGTAGAGGATGATGAAGTAGGAAGTGACCTCTCTTTAGATTTATTTTTCTCACAATATTTTCTCACCTTGAGAAAAGCTAGTGAGCTTTTTTCATGAGGAAGAAGAAGCTCAAAGTGAAGAAGATGAGAGAATGAACTCATGAGGCGAGAATAGCAACCATGGGTGAGTTAGTGTCATACACTAACTCATGTAGAGAGTTTACCATAGCTAACTATAATGGTTAAGTTAATAAATATCTACAAGTAAAACTAATGAGTGGACTTAGTCAATAGTTCCACAAGATTCTACAAGCTTGAACCATGTGATTAATTTCCACTAATTTGGTTTTCTTTAGATAAATAAAAACCTTACATTATAATTAGTATGGTGTAACTCTCATACACCCATATAGCATGTGGCATCTAGCATGACACAAAAGTTGTACATTAATATATATCATATATATACTAATGCACACAAGTGAGAAAATAAATCATAAGTGAGGTAATATTAGTTAATATAATCTAGTATATCTAATATACAATTATACATTAAATTATTAAATCAACAGTTGATTTAATAATCCGGTTATATCACATATAACCGACTAATATCAAATGCAACAACTTATCGAATCAACACTTTATCCGATAATCCGGCTATATCTCAGATAACCGGCCGATGTCACAAATTGCGAGAATAGAATGCGGTATCACATATGCGCATCAATCTCGGTCCCGCACATATCACATATGTGCTCCTACTCCGTTTTGCATGAACCAGGAAAGCTCTGTCTAGGACTCTAAAGACTCGTCAATATGCCGGCAGCAGGTGATGATCATATCAAACACCCACAAGCCGCAAGCGGTCTGCTAAATGTAACGGCCACCCGGGTATTGAGCGATCAGAATATCAACAAGCAATCCTGCTCATACTCCTGCGAATCCAATCAGTAACACTACCGTACAGTCCGGTCTCTTCGTCTGATATGTCGCATATCTCGTCTAGGGGTGGTAAACGTCAGACCCCAGTAACTCGATAAGTCGTGCCAATATGAGGCTCTTAACGGGTCGAGAAACTACTAGTAACACTTACCAGTAAATCTCTGAAACAGCCCTGGCCAGAGACTTCCTGTTATAGCCAATCGAGCACAGCACAACATCAACCCCCAATACCGGGAGAGACGAATCCCTTCTTGTCGCTCATTGCCTCCATGTGACTCGGGACTGTACCCAAAAACCACCGTTTTGCATGTCCTCTTGAACGTGGTAAGGTGGAAATCAAAGCACGGTGGGAATCACATAAGACTCTATGACGATCTCGGGTCGACAGACTAACCTGTACCAGTGTCACCAGAGAACTGCCATCTGACATGAGGTATAATACCATCTAGGAGTTCTCGGCGAGTCCGTCCAGTGTACCCAGTCTCTACTGAGCACTCGTATACCATCTCTGATGTCAAACACCAATGGATATGGGATCATCCATCGCCCATCGACATGGGCGAGAAGCTACATGCTAGTCTACTCTTATATATCGATGCCCCGTCTCGATACATCCACGACTAGGGACATTAAAGGATGTACTCACAGACTACATTTGTCCCACTAGTATGATCTCCATCATAATCTAGGTAGTCAAGTACGCATTCTAAGGGCTTTACCAACATGTAATAGAGAGATAATCAGTGTACATGTTAAAATAAAGAGTAACCAGATAGCATACTATCATGTCGACCAAGAAAGTCCTCTCTATATATGTCCAAGCATCCACTACAATATACATCTCATGTATAGTAATGGCCTCTAAGGCATACATATAACTAACTTGGCTAAGTCTTTTTCCAAGTGAGAATGAATATCAAGTTAAGAAAGCAAGTCAAGAAAATCAAGAGCACAGCCTCACCTAAAAGAAAGTGGCTGCCCCCCTTCTCTCAATCATGCTCACAAAAAATATCTCATTTCATTTTTCCAATAAATAAGTCCATGCCATACCTCTCTACATGCTAAACAATGTTCATGCCACCTCACCCCCTCCACCTCATTTCCCAAAATGATTTTCTAAAAAGAAAATCAATTAATAAGGTGGCCATCTTCTTGAAACTATTCCGTATAAATACGGAATACTACCCGGTATACGTATCGAAATACATATACACGTATTCGTACAAAAATACGAATAGCCAAGAGAGAAAATGAATAGTGAACAATAATACTAGAATAAATATATATAAATACATATATAAATTATTAAATCAAAACATGATTTAATAATCCGGCTTAATCCTAAGCCGTTAGTATTATCAACCGTCTGATTAAAGTCTGTGCAGTATGTACACATATTTAATCGGACACCTGTATGTACTAACATACATCATCTACACCATATCACCTGAATGGTGAAAACCCTCTGTGTGGGACTCTAAAGACTCGTCAATACGCTGGCAGTGGGATTAACCACAAGCACGTCAGCGGCACTAGCTGTACGTATCGGCTACCCAGCTATTGAGCGAAAGGAAGGCCGACGAGCAAACTCATCAAAACCCCAAATAACGCGATAATTAGTGTCGGTATGTAACCCATCACCACCTGAGAAACTATCGATCCTGGATCGGTAATTATCGTCTACCCCGGCCGAGGATTTATGGTGATGGCCACCCATGTACAATGCGACATCAACCCCCAATACCGGGAGAGCCGAATCCCCGACGATCCCCTCACTGCCTCCATGTGGCTCGGGACTGCACCCAACTAATACCTGTTTACACAACTCCTTTGAGCCATGGCAGGGTAGTAATCAAAGCACAGTGGGAACTCACACGAGACAAATGACGATCTCAGGTAGACAAACTAACCTGTACACATGTCACCAGGGAACTGCCATCTGACAATAGGTATAATACCAACTAGCAGGTTCCCGGCGACCGTCCAGTGTACTCATAACCTAATGAGCACCTGTATACTATCTTAGGTGAACAAACTGACACCAAAGGCTTGTGAGACCGGCCACCGCCCCTCGTCGGGGTCTCGATAAGCATACACTAGTCTACTCTGGAGTACTGATGTCCAGTCTTGATACTCCCACGACTAGGGACATTTAAGGATGTGCTTATAGACCACCTAGCTCCCACGTATATGATCGCCATCATAATGCTAGTAGTCAAGCATAAATCCTATGGGCTCTATCAACATGTAATAGTAATCTGTAATACCACATAAAGCATGTACATGATGATAAAGACAAACCAGATAGCATACTATCATCTCGTGTAATACTGTTCCACCGGTATAGGTCCTCCCTCAATCATCATAATCACCTGCCTGCGACTATGATAATTGCCTTGAGGGCACTATAGCCAACAATCTCTCACTTGCACTTAAGGCTAATTATTGCAGTGTCGTATACTCATAGCCCATGTGATACCGAACACCCAACTTCTTTACTAATCAGTCTCGCAAAGCTCATTTGCGAAACTATTGTGTTCGAGAAATATCTTCAGTGAGTGGATCCGCTCCAATATTTCTTCCTGTATCTCTCTATATCTCAACTTCGTGGAGAAAGACTATCTCCCGAAATGAGCAATACCTGTCTTAGAATTTGTCTGGATATCTGATGGGACCCAATTCATAAATGAACTCCAAATCCAACAAAATTCATGGACTGTATCATCCACTGAATTTAATCAGTATCCTGTGCCATGCCTTCCTCAGTATCCGCTTGGACCACCTATCCAACATATTGTCCCTCTAAAGAGGGAAAACTATAACTTCGACAGCCACTTTGTCATCTAGGCCACCTTGGAAGCCTGAAATGATAACCGTCTTCCAAAGGATGCTGCCGTTACAATATACTAAGAACATTCACTTATGTTCATAACTGCTTCCCAACATTTCTCCAGGATTGGATTAATATATATGCTTATTGCAGCTAGTGCAAAAGAAATATCTGGTGTGGTACTTGACATTTCATGATTAACTCAATTGCCTAAGCAAGTGATATGCCAATCATTCAAATCCTTCTCCCCTTTAGTCTGTAAGACATCCTTTAGAGAGGGTGACTCCATCACCTGCAGGTACACCACTATGCCAGGAGTCGTCCATTCTAAAACACGTTTAGAATAGAGTCAAAGCACCCAAATTGGGACACTTTTCAAATCTAGATCTAAAACCATAAATCTAGTAACCAGAAACCCTGATATTTATCCAGATCCTATATGGAGAAACACTTTGTGACAACCACAGTAAAACCGATCGTAGTATAGGAAGATCTTTCCCTGTCTAGTGCATGTCATCCATATACCTGGACATCACTCTCTACTACCTTCTTACTATATCCATCTCCTATTCTGATGAAGTCAAAGCCTATGACTGTCACATCAAAATTGGATGATCTATTTCCTCTATACCTACTTTAGTCTATAGATAGACATAAGCTACTTACCTATTATGCTTCTGCTACTCCCACTGACTACAACAACCCTCTGGCAGGGTCATATACACGTGAACTTCTAAAGCTAGCTTAGAACGACGCTATACTCATCCTCCTGCCGGGTCTTATAGTCTAGAACAATAGTAATGGCAAGTCTGGGTAAACAAGAATCTCCCTGTCACTGTCTCTGAGAAGACCGAAGTCCTTCTCGGGTGCCTGAGGTTACCTACCAAATCTGCGGTGTGGCTAATGGAATATCGAATCCAATTGAATCTTTAGGTTCTATTAAATTTTCAGTAATCGTTTGTGGTTCTGGAATCACTTCTAGTTCTACTATACTCCCACTTCTGTTTTCTTAAAAAATCCATTTTACTAAAATTGTTGTGAGTCAAGAACAATATCACTATTGATCTTCCTGATGGTAGAAAGTTAACCCTCGTCAAAGCCCGGGATAACCCACAAACTGCCATTACTGAAATGTGCTTCGAGTTTGTCCAGATTCTAGTTTTAAGCATCAGCCGGACAACTCCTTATATCTTAACATCGTTAAGATACAAATTGATTCTATATACCATATAGAAACAAAGGTACTAATTTAATTGGAACCAGATTCAAATTATGCAGCTGTCTCCAGTTCATGTCAACTAAATGGAGAGAACCCGATCAGCATTACTCAACTAGGAGTGCATCCAGATATGAGTAACCTGAAAAAGAAGCAAGTTCTCAAAACCATTACTATAAACTGAATACTAAACACAAGTATCTATATCTTCGATCACCTTAAAGAATCCCGATACTTGCAACACATGGTTCTCTACTTTATTCTTGTACCTATAACTTCTCAAAACTTGGACCTTGTATTTCTACGAAATACTTTTCTAAAAACTAAAGAAGTCACAAGTAAACAGAATATAGTACGAGTACCAACCCCTTTGTCCTAATGGACACTGGACAACATACAATACTTTGTATAAGTCCCCTGAGTTCAATAACTCAAACCCTGTGCGTCGTAGGTTGAAAACTGTACTATGGTTAAGAACATTACACCGCTGTTGAATGCTCCTTACCCAATCACCAACTGATATAAGTAAATGTCATGGACATAATCTCAAAAGGTTATATCTCACTTTATAAAATAAACGTACAGATATATCATTTTGAAACTGGTGCATAACTACGGATATTCAAAACCAAAAATTTGCCGTCAGGCAAAAATCAGATGATTTCCTCAAATATCGCCAATTACAACGAATTCCGATATAATGAGGATCTAATCACCCAATTCCCAATATCTTACACCCACTCACCATCTGTAATAACATACAGATGTGAGAAACTGATCTGGTAAATACATACCCTGGAGTTAGATTCCAATAGGGAAATCAGTTTTCAATTAATATCGCACAGTGAAACTGAAACATGAAAATGTTTCAAAGGGGTTAACTGGTATTCCTAGTAACGCCACTTCCACTATCCTGATTCATGACAGTAACCATATACTTACCTGCCCTCGCTGCAATCCCTTTATTATGTCTTTATTTATTACCTTCTGTACACCTTCTTTAGGCTAATTGGTTTTCTTCCTTCCCTACCCTTCGGCACCAGCCTAAGGTTTGGAAGAAGACTATCCAATAAGCGTACTAGGTGTACACTCCTTATGCCAGGAGCCCTCACAACCTGAGAGAAGGTAATGGGAAAAGACATCTGAATAATCCTATTCTATTTCTCATGAACCGGAAACCATCCTCAAATATGGAATGAATTCCTTCGAGTTCGTATGTAGCTATACAATGGCGTATCCAATAAATGTGGATCTTCATAGTAATACGGAATGTTTCGGAGAAATGCAAAGGTGAAGTAGGAGTGGCGATGATATACGCGATTTCGTCGTGAATGATAGCAGTCACATTTTACTTCGCCCTCTTTCTAATCCATTTATTTGTCTTTACTTATTACCTTATGTACACCACACTTAGGGTAATTGGTTTTCTTCCTTCCCCATCCTTCGGCACTAGCCTAAGGTTTGGAAGAAAACTATCCAATAAGTGCAATAGGTTTACCCTCTCCTATTCCTAAGAGCCCTCACAACCTGAGAGAATGTAAAAGGAAAAGACAGCTGAATAGTCCTATTCAATTTCTTCAGAACCGGAAACCATTCTCGAATCTGAAACAAGTTTCTTCGAGTTCGTATGTAACTATACGATGGTCATATCCAATAAATGTGGATCTTTGTAGTGATACGGAATGTTCCGGAGAAAAGTAAAGGGTAAAAGTAGGAGTGGCAATGATGTATGCAACTCTGACAATCCAAAAGCCAGTGTGTGTTAAGAAGGTTCGGTTAACTTGGTTCATGAGTTTTAGTCTAGGGTCGGGCCATGGTAGCTGTCAAAGAGAGAGAGAAAAGAAACACTCAACGTGCACTCTTACCTAGATCAGAATGGTTAATCACTTTATCTAATCAGGATGTCTCCCACTGTTTCCTCGAATTCTCCTCCAAACCGAAAAGAAGAATTAGTCGGGATCATCTAAAATCACCTGAGGAGTAAACCAACTCATCAGTGGGAATCGGGATCCAACTATCATCGCATGATAACTTGATGGAAGCCACTCAAGTCAACACACTCCAGAAGGTATGCGCATGCCAGGCAAGTTTCCTGTATGTTTGAAACCCTCGATGTGATTTTTAACACAAGCGGCTTATAACCTTGACAGAGGTCAACATATCATAAGTCGCAAGTCAAGTTCAACCCGTCATTATCCTGGATTAACTTAGACCCACCTGCACGAGCCCTTGACAGAGGTCAACATGACGGTGCGACTGTCCTAAATAATCGCATATCTATGCAACAAACAAGCATTACCCAGCTACCAAGCACTGTGCCTTGACAGAGGTCAACATACACAGCATGAATACTAAGTAATACCCGTAAGAAATGACTGAGGGCTACGACTGGTTTTTGGAGAAAAACCTTTAACGTAATGAACTTGTTATCGTTGAAGGAATCCAAGTGGTTTTACAAATATATAATGGCGAAAACTTTTGCTAAAGAGGTCACTCCCTGTGAAGGGATCTCGACTCTTTCCTCGTAGAATGAGGTGCAGGATATTCCAAACTGAATACCACGATGCAAAGCAAAAAAATCGACTATAGTGAAGTTATTACGTTGACGCCATCTTTTACTCAAGGGGCCACTCCCGATGAAGGGATCTCGGCCCTTGCCTTGTGGAATGAGGTGCTGGATATTCATAACCGAATACCATTGTGCAAAGCAAAAGAAAGCGTCTGTAATGTCTTTTTTTTTTAAAAACTTGGTTCCAACAACATCATATATAGTTTTGCTTTCCTTGCATTGATCAAAATCAACGCAGTCCCATCAATTAAACATATCACACCAAAAAAGAACGAAAATATATGATGTACGTATATGCTATCCGCATTCTCCACTGGGTCCCATCATCACTCGTTAGGTTACTTAACTAACGACAGAGCGGGGACTGGACTAGCACGGGTCCAAAACATATACAACATCTACTAATATATATAAAAATATATATAACAATCGTCCCAGGCATGATATAAAGCAACATCAAAGAAGCATCACAGAAGCAACACAGAATGGTGGATAATCTTGGAGCCCCGGATTTACTTGAGCCTCAAATGAGACCCGACGTTCCCTATCATGTGGATAGCCTATGCAATGAAAACCTAGACCCCTACGAGTGCGGCAAGTTATCCGCCAATCCCAGAAGTGAGGCAACCCCAATCAACAACGTGAATGGGCCACCCAGTACTTCACGGAATCCGGTAACTTGGGCACCCCTCTGTGGGTCAACCAATACCCCCTACGAGTGCGGCGAATAGCCTGCCAATTCTAGAGTAAGGTCCCCCTCCGTCTCAACGCCATGAGATGCGGACCTGTTGCCCTCTAGAACCCGGTTATTCGTGCACTCCACCACGGGGTAATCCTAGTACAGAAAAGAAAATAATATGTACAAGGGTGACATCGACCTCAACCCGGTCGTGCCCCAAACAAATAATATACAAACTGGCAGTGACGGCAGTCCACATGTCGGACGCTCGCCCAGCAATATCAAATATACAAATGAGACTAAACTGTACTATCATTGCACCCAAGCTATCCACCACGACGATCCAACCACAATCACAGAACATCAATGTGAATGTCACATTCGCAAACTCATCTAAAAGAAAATATAGCAGTTAGACGGGTTATACCGCTCTAATGACATTCACGGTAGCAGATAGTAATGTATGCACTGCAAATATTTAAACAGTGCTAAATTATCGATTTCTAAACACCCCGAATTGCCCCTGAAGAAAAGATAACATAATATCCAAACTGGGCTAATCTAGTAATACCACTGAACCAATATTTTAGAGACTAGACCAAACCCAAAATTTCAAACCCAGAAGCCTCCACAAAACCGGCCACCTCAGATTTTTAGGGCATTTGGCCGGCCCAAATTTGGAATCTGGGGTTCGTGTTTGGGGTGTGTTCTAGTGGTCATCTAAGTAGTCTTCTGCAGTTGCTAAAATATTTTTTTGAAGACTGAAAAATCGACAGAAACTGGAATACATCGGGGTGTTCTATCGGAGTTGTTTCAGTTTTGATACTTTAACATTGTCAAAAACAGCTAGCTAAGGGTTTAAGGGCTGGCTCTAATACCATGTTGGGTTACGGCAGCGCCCCGGCCATCAAACCGTGACCAAATGCGGAACAAAAATTTACAAAACCGGCGCTACCACAACCCGATGCCCGGATCTACCCTAAACCCTATACCAGAAAGCATATAAAGAGGAGTTAGATTGTTATACCGAATGAACCAAGTCCTTTGGGTATTCAACCATCATCCCAAGCTTCTAGTGGTCACGGATCGAATTTTGTTGCCGGTCTTCCTACATCTACAATGATCCACCCGAGGGAAACGGCGCAAGCTCCAGCCTCACCTAGCAAGGCAACCGACGCTCCAAGGTTGCTAGCAATGGAGAGTGGAGGTATAGGATTATCTCACTAATGTTTTTCTCTCATCAAAATGCTCAAGGAGCAAATCAAGAAGATGAAGGAGGTGAGGAAACAATAGCATGAGCAACTCAAGAATGGCTAAGTCTTTTTCCAAGTGAGAATGAATGTCAAGTGAAGAGAGTAAGTCAAGAAAATTAAGAGCATAGCCTCACCCAAAAGAAAGTGGCTGCCCCCTTTCTCTCAATCATGCACACAAGAAAATATCTCATTTCATTTTTCTAATAAACAAGTCCATGCCATATCTCTCTACACGCTAAACAATGTTCATGCCACCTCACCCCCTCCACCTCATTTCCTAAAATGATTTTCTAAAAATAAAATCAATTAATGAGATGGCCATCTTCTAAAAACTATTCCGTATTAATACGGAATACTACCCGGTATACTTATCGAAATACATATATGCGTATTCGTATAAAAATACGAATAGCCAAGAAAGAAAATGAATAGTGAACAATAATACTAGAATACATATATATAAATACATATATAAATTATTAAATCAAAACCTGATTTAATAATCTGGCTTAATCCTAAGCCTCTAGTATTATCAACCATCCGATTAAAGTCTGTGCAGCCTGTACACATATTTAATCGGACACTTTATGTACCAACATACGTCATCTACACCATATTGCCTGAACCGTAAAATCCCTCTGTGTGGGACTCTAAAGACTCGTCAATACGCTGGCAGTGGGTTTAACCACAAGCACGTCAACGGCACTAGCTGTACGTAACGGCTACCCAGGTATTGAGCGAAAGGATGGCCGACGAGCAAACTCATCCAAACCCCTACTGAGACTGACAGTGACAATCTCTGTACAGTCCGGTCTGTTCGTCTAAGAGTATCGCATATCGAGTCTAGGGGGTAGATAAAGTCAGACCCCTAATAACGCGATAATTAGTATCGGAATGTAACCCATCATCACCTGAGAAACTATCGATCCTGGATTGGTAATTCTCGTGTACCCTAGCCGAGGATTTTCGGTGATTGCCACCTATGCACAACGCGACATCAACCCCCAATACCGGGAGAGGCGAATCCCCGACGATCCGCTCACTGCCTCCATGTGGTTCGGGACTGTACCCAACTAAAACCTGTTTGCACGGCTCCTTTGAGCCGTGGTAGGGTAGTAATCAAAGCACAGTGGGAACTCCCACGAGAAAAATAACGATCTCAGGTCGACAGACTAACCTGTACGCATGTCACCAGGGAACTACTATCTGACAATAGGTATAATACCAACTAGCAGGTTCCCGACGAGTCCGTCCAGTATACTCAAAACCCAATGAGCACCTGTATACTATCTTAGGTGAACAACCTGACACCAATGGCTTGTAAGACCGGCCACCGCCCCTCGTCGAGGTCTCGATAAGCATACACTAGTCTATTCTGGAGTACTGATGCCCAGTCTCGATACTCCCACGACTAGGGACATTTAAGGATGTGCTTATAGACCACCCAGCTCCCACGTATATGATCGCCATCATAATGCTGGTAGTCAAGCATAAATCCTATGGGCTCTATCAACATGTAATAGTGATCTATAATACCACATAAAGCTTGTACATGATGATAAAGACAAACCAGATAGCATACTATCATCTCGAGTAAGACTGTTACGCCCCGCTTCCTGGTGTACGGCGAAGGGAGCGCGACGAGGCCGCTACGTATTAACTCTGAAGTAAATATGCTAAGCGTAACTAAGCAATATAAAAGAAATATACACAAGTGACAAATGTAATGAATATCAACTTTATTTATTAACATTCTTTTATACAATGCATGGAAAAGTAAATACATCTGAATGAAAGCAATGCCTAAACAGTGGCATAACAGAAATGGAAAGTACTGAAATGAAATGTGTACAAGTGTCACTACAGCTCGGGATTTTCAATAAACTGGTCCAAATCTTCAGTGTTAGGCTCGATCTCTGGAAGGTCCGAATCACCTGACGACATTCAAAGAAGAAGAAAGAGAATGTCGTCAGCGAACAAATCGCTCGCTAAGTCCCAAAGATAAGGGAGAAGTAAAATAGGCACACACACAGAGAGTGTAACTTTTAAAGTTGTATTATATTGTTATAATGTTGTATTTATTAACGCTGTTGTTTGTAGCTTGGTACAGAAGGATGCCAGTGTATACGAGAGGAGTCTCTATATGCCAGAGACTAAAGGCAAATAGAAGTACAAGGCTCCGTTATACAACCCGAAACAACAGCAATTGAATATAGGTTAGGTGTCTTAAGTCTTGCAGTCTCGTGCCACTTCTAACACTTTCCGTACCAATCTACCCCTTAAACCCCGTGATGTCTTGATTGTATTGTTGTATTGTTTAAATTGTATTGCAACTTGTATTATCTTGTAATATAGATTGTATAATTGGATGACTTGCCGAAACTATGATATCAGTAAATGGATGTAACTGGAGAATCATGGATGTAACTAGAGAATCATGTAAATGGAAGTATATCCATGGTTCGGTTCGGTCATAATAGATTAAATAAATTGAGCAGATTGATTATATGGATTCATGTTGAATTATAGTTTATACTTGAATAATATTAAAGTCAGTTTATTATAATGAGACTCAGTCTGAGTCAGACAATTAGAAAAGAAATTGAATCCTGAATTAGGTTTTGATGTTATCGGTAACCGCTGCACATGGGCGGCAGGATTTGTGTCTTTTTCAAAGACGATTACCGTTGATAACACCGTTTGTTAAGTTGTCTACCTTAAATAGGCAAGCACCCACTTCTCCGGCCCCTTGAGGCTCAAGAGATTGGTCCGGCTTAAACCTATGTTTACTAGGGTCCTTAGGGTAATTTATAGAACTTGAGGGGGTTTTATGTAAAAATACTATTTTACGATTTTCAAAATACACCCAAAGTATTTAATTATTGTTTTTAGAGTTTTCATAGATGTATATTTTATATTTATGACATTTCTAGTGAAAATAAGCTAATTTCATAATATAGGGTATTTAATTGTAAAGTGTTGGACTTGTATGGAATTTCATGGTATTTTCATGTAAAGTGATTCTTGTGATTTAGAAAAGTTGGAATATTTATAATATGTAAAAAATAGATATTTTGATGATACATATATTTATATAGATATTTATAAAATTAATTTTAATTTATTATTTTCTAGAAATCTCATTTTCTTAAGATATTTGTATTTTAAATCACTCGAGGCCGAATGCTCCTTGCGGAGGTCTGCATCTCGCACTACTAAGCCCGAGGATGTGCGATAATCCGCACCATCCCGATCGGGTTTCCCAAAATGGGTTGTAGCGGCGCTTTGCAAAGATTTGTGTAAAATACATAATCTTATAGGGAACGGTTTTAATAGTAAATGGTATTTATATGTAAAGTTTCGTTTTCCCGTATTCTATGTTCCTGAAAGGTATTGTGCCATGTTTCATATGAGTGTTGTGAGGAGGTAGGTCATTACCTCGTGATCTAACTAAAGGTGTAGCAAGATTAATGATGTTTTAAAGTCGAAACTAAACTATATGGTATTTTACTGAAAAAGAGCGGTAAAAGTTACAAAATGAAATATTTCGCTATGAAAATTGTTCAACATGTTTTGTTAATGATTAATAGTCAAGATGTAAGAGTTTAATATGGTTGTGTTAATGGAAATTAAACTTTATAAAGAAAACCGAATTGGAAGTCGGATTTAACTCCGCTTCCGTCGGGTTTTATTAAAAGAAATTTTAAGAATAGAGAATAGAAGAGGGAGGATGGACTTACGGGTTTAAAGACAAGAGATGAAGGAGAGGAAGCGGTAGGTGGCGCCGGTGCGTCATTTCGTCGCTGGGAGCTTCTAGGGTTTCGTCGGAATTTCGCTGGAGCCTTGCCCTTTACTAACTCCAAATGCACACTAAAATTCTATAGAGTTTTCTTGAGAGTTTGGACAGAATTGTGAGTGAGGGGTGTGTGTTTAAGTGTGGTATTTATTGGGAGAGATTAGGGTTAGGGTTTGATAGAAAATGTATTAAAATAAATTGCATTAAAATGTTTTAAATTGATTTTATGACTCTCTGTTATTGTGCAGGTGATTTAAAGTGTGCAGGGGTTATAAGAAGCTCAAAAGACACAAGTTCCATGTTGACGACTCGGCGATCTGACTCAGCTCGGCCAGCGGCGGCGGGCCGAGTCGTCGGCTGAGTCACGGCGAGTCAGGCCGGGGCTCGCTGCCGTGGATCCATCGTCGTTTGGTCTTCTCCCTGGGACAGTTTGTTTTATATGTGAAGTGGGGTTTTTACGAGTTATGCACGTGTAGACCGTTGGACTTCTAAAAATTTAAAAGAAAACAATATTAAAAAATAATATGGGTGATGGGATTTGATCTCTGGTGTTTTAGTTCAACAGTGTAAGGTCTTACCAATGAACTACAAGCTCTTTCTTGTTATTAAAAAGCAAAACAATCTCATAACTTGTGCTCAGGCAAAAGTACCCCTTTCTGTATTTTTGAAAAAATTGTACAGAAAGTTGTACAGAAAGTTAGGGTTGTTACATTCTACCCTCCTTATAAAAATTTCGTTCTCGAAATTTGTAAAAGGAAAGTGTAACAGATTCAAGAAAAGTTTGGTGACTGAAATACTGATAGTGTATGAAAAATATGTGAAGGAGCTAAAGAATGCAAAGGTTTTGGTAAGATTGTAAAAGAGGTAAGGGAATTTTGGGTTAGGACAGATTCAAAGTATATGAAATGATAAGATTCAAGGAATATGAATTGTAAAGAATGTTTTAGTTCCTGGTTCTTGTGTTATATTGATTAGGTTGTTCACGCAGAACAGAACTGCATGGTAGTGTTCCATACAGCTCTGACCTGCATGGGCCGCCAACAAAACCTGTCACGCCCCGCTTCCTAGTGTACGGCGAAGGGGGCGCGACGAGGCCGCTACGTATTTACTCTAAAATAAATACGCTAATCGTAACTAAGCAATATAAATGAAATGTACACAAGTGACAAATGTAATGAACATCAACTTTATTTATTAACATTCTTTTGTACAATGCATGGAAAAGTAAATACATCTGAATGAAAGCAATGCCTAAACAGTGGCATAACAGAAATGGAAAGTACTGAAATGAAATGTGTATAAGTGTCACTACAGCTCGGGATCTTCAATAAACTGGTCCAAGTCTTCAGTGTTAGGCTCGATCTCTGGAAGGTCCGAATTACCCGATGACATTCAAAGAAGAAGAAAGAGAATGTCTTCAGCGAACAAATCGCTCAGTAAGTCCCAAAGATAAGGGAGAAGTAGAATAGACAGGGAGAGAGAGAGTGTGTGTAACTTTTAAAGTTGTATTATATTGTTATAATGTTGTATGTATTAACGCTGTTGTTTGTAGCTTGGTACAGAAGGATGCCAGTGTATACGAGAGGAGTTTCTATATGCCAGAGACTAAAGGCAAATGGAAGTTCAAGGCTCCGTTATACAACCCGGAACAACGGCAATTGAATACAGGTTATGTGTCTTAAGTCTTGCAGTCTCGTGCTACTTCTAACACCTTCCGTACCAATCTACCCCTTAAACCCCGCGATGTCTTGATTGTATTGTTGTATTGTTTAAATTGTATTGCAACTTGTATTGTCTTGTAATATAGATTGTATAATTGGATGACTTGCCGAAACCATGATATCAGTAAATAGTTGTAACTGGAAAATCATGAATGTAACTGGAGAATTATGTAAATGGAAGTATATCCATGGTTCGGTTCAGTCAATATAGATTGAATAAATTGAGCAAATTGATTACATGGATGCATGGATTCATGTTGAATTATAGTTTGTACTTGAATCATATTCAAGTCAGTTTATTATAATGAGACTCGGTCTGAGTCAGACAATTAGAAAAGAAATTGAATCCTGAATTAGGTTTTGATGTTATTGGTAATCGCTGCACATGGGCAGCATGATTTGTGTCTTTTTCAAAGACGATTACCGTGTTGATAACACCGTTTGCTAAGTTGTCTACCTTAAATAGGCAAGCACCGACTTCTCCGGCTCCTTGAGGCTCAAGAGATTGGACCCGCTTAAACCTATGTTTACTAGGGTCCTTAGGGTAATTTATAGAACTTGAGGGGGATTTATGTAAAAATACTTTTGTACGATTTTCAAAATACACTCCAAGTATTTAATTATCTTCTTTAGAGTTGTCATAGATGTAGATTTTATATTTGTGACATTTCTAGTGAAAATAAGCTAATTTCATAATATAGGGTATTTAATTGTAAAGTGTTGGACTTGTATGAAATTTCATGGTATTTTCATGTAAAGTGATTCTTGTGATTTAGAAAAGTTGGAATATTTATAATATGTCAAAAATAGATATTTTGATGATACATATATTTATTTATATATATATATATATATTTATAAAAATAATTTTAATTTATTATTTTCTAGAAATCTCATTTTCTTAAGATATTTGTATTTTAAATCTCTCGAGACCGAATGCTCCATGTGGAGGTCTGCATCTCGCACTACTAAGCCCGATGATGTGCGATAATCCACACCATTCCGATCGGGTTCCCCAAAATGGGTTGTAGCGGCGCTTTGCAAAGATTTGTGTAAAATACATAATCTTGTAGGAAACGGTTTTAATAGTAAATGGTATTTATATGTAATGTTTCGTTTTCCCGTATTCTATGTTCCCGAAAGGTATTGTGCCTTGTTGCATATGAGCGTTGTGAGGAGGTAGGTCATTACCTCGTGATCTAACTAAAGGTATGGCAAGATTAATGATGTTTTAAAGTCGAAACTAAACTACATGCTATTTTACTGAAAAAGAGCGGTAAAAATTACAAAATGAAATATTTTGCTATAAAATTTGTTCAACATGTTTTGTTAATGATTAATAGTCAAGATGTAAGAGTTTAGCATGGTTGTGTTAAGGGAAATTGAACTTTATAAAGAAAACCGAATAGGAAGTCGGATTTAACTCCGCTTCCGTCGGGTTTTATTAAAAGAAGTTTTAAGAATAGAGAATAGAAGAGGGAGGAAGGACTTACGGGTTTAAAGTCAAGAGAAGAGGGAGAGGAACCAGTAGGAGGGGCCGGTGCGTCGTTTCGTCGCCGGGAGCTCCTAGGGTTGTCGTCGAAATTTCGCCGGAGCTTCGCCCTTTGCTAAACTCCAAATGCACACTAAAATTCTATTGAGTTTTCTTGAGAGTTTGGAAATAATTGTGAGTGAGGGGTGTGTGTTTAGGTGTGGTATTTATAGGGGGAGATTAGGGTTAGGGTTTGATAGAAAATGTATTAAAATAAATTGCATTAAAATGTTTTAAATTGATCTTATGACTCTCTGTTATTGTGCAGGTAATTTAAAGTGTGCAGGGGTTATAAGAAGCTCAAAAGACACAAGTTCCATGTTGAAAACTCGGCGATCCGACTCAGCTCGGCCGGGGGCGACGGGCCTAGTCGGCCGAGTCACGGCGAGTCAGGCCGGGGCTCGCTGCCGTGGGTCCGTCGTCGTTTGGTCTTCTCCCTGGGACAATTTGTTTTAATGTGAAGTGGGGGTTTTACGAGTTATACACGTGTAGACCGTTGGACTTCTAAAAATTTAAAAGAAAACAATATTAAAAAATAATGTGGGTGATGGGATTTGATCTCTGGTGTTTTGGTTCAGCAGTGCAAGGTCTTACCAATGAGCTACAAGCTCTTTCTTGCTATTAAAAAGCAAAACAATTTTATAACTTGTGCTAAGGCAAAAGTACCCCTCTCTGTATTTTTAAAAAAATTGTACAGAAAGTTAGGGTTGTTACAAAGACTGTTGTACCGGTATAGATCTTCCCTCAATCATCATAATCACCTACCTACGAATATGATAATTGCCTTGAGGGCATTATAGCCAACAATAACCAATCGAGAATAGCGCAACATCAACCCCCAATACTGGGAGAGACGAAACCCCTCCTATCGCTCATTGCCTCCATGTGACTCGGGTTTATACCCAAAATCCACCTGTTTGGACAACTCCTTATGAGTGTGGTAGGGACGAAATCAAGCACAGTAGGAGCCACACAAGAGATGATCTTGGGTCTACAGACTAACCCGTACCAGTGTCACCAGAGGACTGCTATCTGACGATAGGTATACTACCAACTAGGAGTCCTCGGCGAGTCCGTTCGGTATACCCATTCTCTAATGAGCACCTGTGTAAAATCTTTAATGTTACACACCAATGGCTGTGGGATCAACCATCGCCCTATAAGGGACGAGAAACGTACACAATAGTCTACTCTTGAATATCGATGCCCTGTCTCGATATCCCCTCGACTAGCAACAGTTCAAGGATGTACTTTTGGACCACCCTGGCCCCACTAGTATGATCTTATCATAATCCTGGAAGTCAAGTACATATCCTAAGCGCTTTATCTGTTAGTGTATATGCCCTAGGAGCCATTATTGTATCATACTAGCTTGTATATTACTTAATGGAAGATTGAGATATTCACAGTTATATTAACAGTCTTGCTAAACATGATAGTATGCTACTTGGTTTATTTCTATCTTAATATGTGTATATGTTAGCATATTGAGAATACATATTGATAGAGCCCTTAGGATCTTGCTTGACTACCAGTGTTGTGATGGCAGTCACACTACTGGGGGCTGGGTAGTCTACAAGCACATCTTTTTTCAGGTCACTAGTCGTAAGATTATCGAGACAGGGCATCGATACTCCGGAGTAGACTAGTGTGTGCGCTCCTTATCCCGGTTGGGGAGATGGTCTGTCCTACAGCCATCAGTACGTTGTACTGGAGATAGTATACAGGTGCTCGTTGGGTTACGGGTACACCAGACAGGACTCGTAGGGAACTGTTGGTTGGTATTATACCCGTCGTTAGTTAACAGTTCCCAGGTGACATGAGTATAGCATAGTCCGCAGACTTGACACTGCTGCTTTGTCTCGAGTGTGTTCCCACTGTTCTTAGATTGCTACCCTACCACGGCTCAAAGGAGTCGTGCAAACAGGTAGCAGTTGGGAGCAGTCCCGAAGCACTTGGAGGCAGTGGTGGTTAGATAGGATTCGTCTCTCCCGGTATTGGGAGTTGATATCGCGCTGTGTTTGGAAAGCCATTACGCAAAGTCCCTGGCCAGGGCAAGCGAGATTTACTGGTAGGATTTCCAGTAGCTTCTCAAGGTGTAATGGGCTTCGCTCCGACATGACTTATACCGCTTTTAGGGGACTGACGCTTGCCGCCCCCTAGGCCCGATATGCTATAGTCTTAGATGAACAGACCGGACTGTACAGAGATTGTCACATCAGGCTCAGTAGGAGTTCGGATGGGTTTCCTCATCGGCCTTCTTATCGACATCTACCTGGGGACCGTTATGTACAGCTAGTGCCGCTTGCGGTCTGTGGTTAAATCCACTGCCAGCGTAGTGTCGAGTCTTTAGAGTCCCACACAGAGAGTTTCCCTGCTTCGGGCGAAACGATATAGAGGTCGTATGGTTTTACGACAGGGTTCGGACACGCACTTGCATTTATGCACGTACGATGTTCGGACAGTTTATACTAGCAGGCTTTGGTTTAAGCCAGATTCTAGGATTGGATTATTGGATTTATACAGTCTCAGTATTTCCGTGTTTTCATGGATAGGAGGGGCGTTCTCGTAATTACTCGAGAAGCTTCTAGAAGTTTGATGAGGTGGAGAGCTTAGGTGTTATATGCATTAAATGGTTTTGTGACTCATGGAGATGATTCATCAAGTGAGTTAATGAAGCTTTAATGGTTTTAATGACTCATTAAATGATTCATTTGTATTAAATGAAGCATGAAGATATTTGTGCAAAGATATTTTGTGCAAGATATTTTATGTTTCATGATATATATACACATATGAGTTAATTTCCATTTGATAATTACTTTCACATTCTCTCTCCTCAAGCTCTCTCTTTTCAACCCTAACCCTAACCTCTCATGTGTTAAGATCCAAGGGTTAGCAAGACTAATAGATCCCTAATACTCTTCTATATCCTCTACGTTGCTTTGATTAGCACTCATAGTCACCTAGTTATCTCAAGTGCGAGGTTAAAGGTTGGAGAAGTAGCTCTCGGGTGGATCTTCTTTCACAACGAGGAGGCTGAGGAGGAGATGGTCTACGAGAACAAGAAGGCTTGATTCATTAGGTATAATCTTCTTTCATAGTAGCTAATCACTTCTATGTTGTTGTTAGTTAGGGTTTAGCAAAGATCCGTAAAGTTAGTCGATGTTAGTTTAAACAAAATGATTGTTTTACCTATTTCGCCTCCCCGTATCATGTGGGGTGTCTAATGTCGACTTACAGTGGTATCAGAGCCTCGCTAAACCATAACTAACTTGTTAGCAAAGTCGTTAGAAATTCGATCGCAAAACGAACCCGAAAAAACATCATTTTTACCAAGTTTCTGCCGATTTTAAAACGGGGTCTAAAATTTTTTCAGGGACCCTTAAAAATACAAGCAGGGAATTATAAGATTACTGGAGAAATTTGGGATTGTAACTCGGCCAAACCGCCGCGGAACCGCGGCCGATCCAAGCGATCCGCCGTGGATCCGCGGCCGAGTTGAAGCCGAGTCAGCCCAAATTTTCCCAGTAACTCTTCTGTGTTGATTTTGTTTTTTCTGGAATGTTTTGTTTCTGCTCACGTTTCAGGTGCACAGAGAATTATTTGGAGTAGAATCATTTGTGTTTGCTTGATCGAAATTCTAAGATGTTTGGATAATTTGATTATATCTGTGATGTGTTTAATGTGTTCGTAAACCTCCCCTAACTGCTAGTATGTCGGTTAGCAGGGGGTTGCACATTTCTGTAATGGTTTTTACTGGTTTGTGTTTGTGGACTTGTTGGATTGTCGTGAATGGATGGCCGAGGATGTGAGACGAGTGTTTCTTTCATTCAAATGTAATTTGTAAATTTTTGTAATATTCTTTTGCGGGGTACATCCGGGCTGAGGTTGTAACCACCGTTGTATTATTTCATTTACTGTTTTCTGCTCCTAGGATAGACCCAAGATGGGTGCACAAACTACTGGGTACTTTGAAATGTTTAGTGGCCTACTCATGTTGTTGAGGGAGACCATTTCACTTCGGGTACTTGGCGGGTAGTTTGCCATACCCGTAGGGGTCTAGGGTGGGGTTTTGGCTATTCATCGCGACTGTGTAATCCGTCTTTCTTTGCAGGCTCAAAAGGAATGCGAATTCGTAGAAAATCCAATATGTTCATCTGTGATCTGGAATGCCTATTATTGCATCTGACAAATGTACAATATCTATATAGGATAGCTATTAGGTATCACTTATGTTTTACACCCGCGCTAGCCCAGCCCCCGCTCTGTCGTTAGTTAAGTAACCTAACGGGTCAATGACGGGACCCAGTGGCGAATGCGGATGGCATAAGAGGACGTTGTATTTTAGTTGTTTTCTGCAATGATAGGTTAATTGATGGGACGCTTTATATTAATGCAAAGAAAATAAACCAAAGTTGAATCGTTGGAACAGTTAAAAGAAACCCTTCGGTTATTTTAAAACAGAAGATATTTTTAAATTGCGGAGCTTAAGCCACTCCTTTTAAAAGCTATCAGGTTCCTTCGATCATATCAAGTTCACAACGTTCACGGTTTCGCCAAAACCATTCATAGCCCTCCGTCATTTCATTTGGGTATTCAGTAGTATTCAAGCTATGTATTTTGACCAACGCCAAGGCATAGTGTTTGGTAGCTGCTGGGTATTCATTTGTTGCATAGATAGATGAGTTAGTTTGGGACAGTCGTATTATCATTTGGCCAACGTCAGGGGTATGTACGGATGGGTCCAAATTAACAAGATAATGATGGGTAGAACTTGACATGTGACTTATGACATTTTGACCAACGCTAAGGTCATAAGAGCATGGGGCATAAATTTATATCGGGAATTTCTAAAGAAACTGAAATTTGCAAAGAGTTGCATACCATTTAGAGTGTGATAATTTTGGTAGGATTCCTTCAGCTTTATCACACGATAATATTTGGATCCCGATCCTACTGTGAGTATCCGCTACTCATCAGGAGATTCGTCACTTAACGATCAATGCTATAAACCAAGTAGGTGTCGAGAAAGGTGTCAGCGGGGCTACGCCCCCAGAGAAAAGAGGTTATTTAATTAAGGAACTTCGCGAAAGCGTCGTAAAACCTCCCTCGAAGTACCGACACCGGCTTGGCTAAACGGTTAACCAAGTATTGTACGGTGAGAATAGTCCTGACTAGTTCTTCCTTTTTGGTTTGAGGAGGGATTCGAAAAATAGTGGGAGCCATCCAGTTTAGATAAACTAAAAACCACTCTAAACTTGCAAGAGCATCATGCTAAAGTGTTTGCTCTCTCTCTCATTGCAGCGACCCAGAACATGACAGGCCTTAAGTTACTATTAGAAAAAAATATATTGACAGGGCCAAACTATAAAGATTGGTTCCGGAATGTTAAAATGGCTTTGACTTATGACAAATTGGGGTATGTCCTTACTGCTAAGGCACTTGCTGTCCCTGGTCCAGATTCCAATATTGCGGATAAGGAAATCCAAAAGACCTGGGAGTTAGATTGCGCGAAGGCCAAATGCATCGTGCTTGCCTCTATGAATAATGAACATCAGAGGAGGCACGAGGATATGGATCTTGAATCCATATTTCTCCACACAAAAGATCTGTATGGAGAGAAATCTCGTATAGCAAGATACGAGACCTCGAAGAACTTGTTTCAGTCAAGGCTGGCCGTCGGATCATCTGTAGGAGAACATGTCCTAAAGATGATTGGCTATATAGAAGAGCTCGCGGACCTCGGGACGACTTTAGAGAACGAGCTCTATGCAGACTTGGTTCTTCAGTCCCTTCCTTCCACCTACGCCCAGTTTATTCTGAATTTCAACATTCAAGGAAAAGAAGTTGAACTTCCAGAACTCCTTAACATGTTGAGGAGTGCAGAGGGCACCTTGCAGAAAGTAAGGGAAACACCCACTATATTTGTTCGCGGTGCTTCCTCTTCCGGGTCCAAGGCAAGGGCCAAAGGAAGGAAGTAGAAGGCCGCTACCAAACCGAGAGGTGGTGTTGATAAGGTGGGAGTTAAGGGAAAGACAAAGGTTGCGGTGCCAGTAATGGAAAAGGACGAGTGCTTCCACTGTCGTATGAAAGGCCATTGGAAGAAAGATTGCGAAGCTTGGATTGCCAAGAACCAGGACCCGAAGCAAGCTGTGGCTTCGACTTCAGGTGTGTTTGTAACTGAAAATTGTCTGTCAATCAACTCTACTTCCTGGGTATTGGATACCGGATCAGGATCTCATATATGCAATTCATTGCAGGCACTGAGAGACCGTAGAGTGCTGAAGGTTGGTGATATGACCCTCCAGGTTGCTAACGGAGCTAGCGTGGGTGCTGTGTCCGTAGGGGATTATCACCTAGGATTGACGAGTGGACATATTTTTGCTTTGCGCAACTGTTTTTGTGTACCTAGTTTAACGTGTAATATCATATCAGTATCGTTGTTATCAAAAGATGGTTATGATTTCACGTTTGTAAGCGATGTTGTTAACATCCACCTTAATCATGGTTTGATTGGGTCCGGTACACTAGATAACGGTATATACGTGCTAAACCAATTACAGATTTTCAATGTCCAGAACACACTAAAAAGAAAGTCTCCAGATATAAATCAGGCTTTCTTATGGCATTGTAGACTCGGTCACATCAATGAGACCAGGTTAACTAAGTTACATAGAGAAGGATTTTTGGATCTGTTCGAATATCAATCTTATGCAACTTGTCAATCATGTCTCAAAGGAAAGATGACAAAGACTCCATTCACTGGACATGGAGTAAGAGCGAGCGAGCTCTTAGGACTCATACACAGCGATGTATGTGGTCCAATGTCCACACATGCAAGAGGTGGTTTTTCATATTTCATTACTTTTACGGACGATTACTCTAGGTATGGATTCATTTTCTTAATGATACATAAATCCGAGGCCTTTGAGAAATTCCAAGAATATAAGAATGAAGTTGAAAACCAAAACGGCAAAAGCATCAAGACACTGAGATCTGATCGAGGTGGTGAATACTTAAGTGCCGAGTTCCTAGGTTACCTAAAAGAGAAAGGAATTCTCTCTCAGCTTACTCCTACATACACTCCACAGTATAATGGTGTATCGGAGAGACGGAACCAAACCCTATTAGATATGGTACGTTCCATGATGAGTAATGCTGAGTTACCGCGATCTTTCTGGGGTTATGCGCTAGAATCAGCAGCATATCATTTGAATAGGGCTCCTACCAAGACTGTGCCTACCACGCCATATCAGATGTGGAGTGGGAAGAAACCCTATCTTCAGTATCTGAAGATCTGGGGATGTCCAGCTTTTGTTAAAAAGCAGCATGCGGACAAACTCGAGGCACGATCAGTACCGTGTAAGTTTGTGGGATATCCAAAGAACTTCAAGGGGTATTTCTTCTATTACGCAGAGGAACAAAAGGTTTTTGTTTCTCGTAATGCCCATTTTTTAGAACATCAGTTTTTAGAAAAGGAAACAAGTGGGAGCGCAATAGAACTGGAAGAAATTCCAGAACCACAAACTACTACTGAAAGTTTGGTAGAACCAGTAGTTCAAGAAGAACAGGACATTCCCGCACCCCTCCGCAGGAGTAGTAAGCTGTCTCATCCGCCTGAGAGATACTACGGTTTTCTCATAGATGGGGATAGAGTGGATTGCGTCATTGATAATAATGAACCTACTAGCTTCCAGCAGGCCATCCAGAGCGATGACTCGGTAAGATGGCTGGATGCAATGCAGACCGAGATGGAGTCCATGTACACCAACAAAGTATGGACTTTGGACTTTGCTCCAGATGGGGTACAACCCATAGGATGCAAATGGATCTTCAAGAAAAAGATTGGTGTAGATGGACAGGTGGAAACCTATGAGGCTAGACTTGTTGCAAAGGGTTTTCGTCAAAGACCTGGTTTGGACTATGTCGAAACTTTTTCTCCAGTGGCTATGCTCAAATCCATTCGGATCCTTCTTGCCATTGCCGCCTTCCATGATTATGAGATCTGGCAGATGGACGTAAAGACGGCTTTTCTAAATGGTTATTTAGAAGAGTGTGTCTATATGGATCAGCCAGAAGGTTTCAATCAGAGTGGGAGCAGCGGGAAAGCATGCAAGTTGCTTAAGTCCATTTATGGACTAAAGCAGGTATCGCGGAGTTGGAACATCTGTTTTGATGAAATGGTCAAAGAATATGACTTTATCAAAAATCCAGATGAACCATATATATATAGTAAAATTGTAGCACGGACTGTCGTATTCCTCGTCTTGTACGTGGATGACATTCTATTAATAGGAAATGACATTCCTATGCTACAATCTGTCAAAGGATTATTGTCACACAGGTTCTCCATGAAAGACCTGGGTGATGCCTTACATTCTGGGGATCCAGATCTATCGTGATGATCTAAGAGGATGTTGGGACTTTCGCAGTCCAGGTATATCAACACTGTACTGAAAAGATTCAGTATGGAAGATTCTAAGCGCGGTAATTCAACGGCTTGTCACGGAATCACCCTATCCAAAGAGATATCTCCCAAGACTGATTTGGAAAGGGATCGCATGTCAGTTATACCCTACGCTTATGCGGTAGGCTCTATAATGTATGCGATATTGTGCACCAGACCAGATATAGCTTACGCACTGAGCGTGGTAAGAAGGTATCTGTCAGACCCAGGGGAGAAGCACTGGATAGCAGTAAAGAACATTCTCAAGTACCTGAGAAGGACTAAGGATATGTTCTTGGTTTACGGCGGAAAAGACCTCCAGATCGAGGCTTTTGCCGACTCCAGCTTCCAGAGTGACAAGAATGACTCCAAGTCCATGTCAGGTTATGTCTTTACCCTCAATGGAAGGGCGGTGTGCTGGAAGAGTTCCAAGCAGGACACCGTTGCTGACTCGACGATGGAAGCGGAGTATATCGCTACTTGCGATGCCGCAAAAGAAGCAGTCTGGATAAAGAAGTTCCTAACAGAACTTCAGGTGGTTCCTACCATTGTTGATCCAATACCGCTGTATTGTGACAACAACGGAGCTATAGCTTTAGCGAAGGAACCCAGGTCCCATCAGAAGTCCAGACACATCTTAAGGCGGTATCACCTGATCAAGGAGATCATAGATCGACAGGAGATCGAGGTCCGGAGAGTTCCTACAGAGGAGAACACTGCAGATCCATTCACGAAGGCCTTACCACAGATTCAGTTCGAGAGGCTACTCGAGATGATAGGCCTTCGATATGCCAGTACATGGCCCTAGTGCAAGTGGGAGATTGTTAGTGTATATGCCCTAGGGGCCATTATCGTATCATACTAGCTTGTATATTACTTAATGGAAGCTTGGGATATTCACAGTTATATTAACAGTCTTGCTAAACATGGTAGTATGCTACTTTGTTTATTTCTATCTTAATATGTGTATATGTTAGCATATCGAGAATACATATTGATAGAGCCCTTAGGATCTTGCTTGACTACCAGCGTTGTGATGGCAGTCACACTAGTGGAGGCTGGGTAGTCTACAAGCACATCCTTTTTCAGGTCCCTAGTCGTAGGATTATCGAGACAGGGCATCGATACTCCGGAGTAGACTAGCGTGTGCGCTTTTCATCCCAGTTGGGGAGATGGCCTGTCACACAGCCATCAGTACGTTGTACTGGAGATAGTATACAGGTGCTCGTTGGGTTACGGGTACACCGGACAGCACTCGCAGGGAACTGTTGGTTGGTATTATACCCGTCGTCAGTTAACAGTTCCCAGGTGACATGAGTACAGCATAGTCCGTAGACTTGACACTGCTGCTTCGGCTCGAGTGTGTTCCCACTGTTCTTAGATTGCTACCCTACCACGGCTTAAAGGAGTCGTGCAAACAGGTAGCAGTTGGGTGCAGTCCCGAAGCACTTGGAGGCAGTGGCGGTTAGATAGGATTCGTCTCTCCCGGTATTGGGAGTTGATATCGCGCTGTGTTTGGAAAGACATTACGCAAAGTCCATGGCCAGGGCAAGCGAGATTTACTGGTAGGATTTCCAGTAGCTTCTCAAGGTGTAATGGGCTTCGCTCCGACATGACTTATACCGCTTTTAGGGGACTGACGCTTGCCGCCCCCTAAGCCCGATATGCGATAGTCTTAGACGAACAGACCGGACTGTACGGAGATTGTCACATCAGGCTTAGTAGGAGTTCGGATGGATTTCCTCATCGGCCTTCTTATCGACATCTACCTAGGGACCGTTACGTACAGCTAGTGCCGCTTGCGGTCTGTGGTTAAACCCACTACCAGCGTAGTGTCGAGTCTTTAGAGTCCCACACAGAGAGTTTCCCTGTTTCAGGAGAAACGATATAGAGGTCGTATGGTTTTACGACAGGGTTCGGACACGCACTTGCATTTATGCACGTACGATGTTCGGACAGTTTATACTAGCAGGTTTTGGTTTAAGCCAGATTCTAGTATTGGATTATTGGATTTATACAGTCTCAGTATTTCCATGTTTTCATGGATAGGAGGGGTGTTCTCGTAATTACTCGAGAAGCTTCTAGAAGTTTGATGAGGTGGAGAGCTTAGGTGTTATATGCATTAAATGGTTTTGTGACTCATGGAGATGATTCATCAAGTGAGTTAATGAAGCATTAATGGTTTTAATGACTCATTAGATGATTCATTTGTATTAAATGAGCATGAAAATATTTGTGCAAAGATATTTTGTGCAAGATATTTTATGCTTCATGATATATATACACATATGAGTTAATTTCCATTTGATAATTACTTTCACATTCTCTCTCCTCAAGCTCTCTCTCTTCAACCCTAACCCTAACCTCTCATGTGTTGAGATCCAAGGGTTAGCAAGACTAATAGATCCCTAATCCTCTTCTATATCCTCTAAGTTGCTTTGATTAGCATTCATAGTCACCTAGTTATCTCAAGTGAGTGGTTAAAACTTGGAGAAGTAGCTCTCGGGTGGATCTTTTATCACAACAAGGAGGCCGACGAGGAGGTGGTCTACGAGAACAAGAATGACTTGATTCATTAGGTATAATATTCTTTCATAGTAGCTAATCACTTCTATGTTGTTGTTAGTTAGGGTTTAGCAAAGATCCGTAAAGTTAGTCGATATTAGTTTAAACAAAATGATTGTTTTACCTATTCCGCCTCTCCGCATCATGTGGGGTGTCTAACGTCGACTTACTTTATCAACATGTAAGAGACAGACAGTATAATAATACTAGTCTACATGTTAAGATAAAGGTAACCAGATAACATACTATCATGTCGAGCATGAAAGTCCTCTATATATATGTCGAAGCATCCACCATATCAACAATAATGGCCTCTAGGGCATACATATTCCTAACAATCTCCCACATGCACTAAGGCCAGTTGTTGTAGTATCTCATACCTAACATCCTAAAAATCTCACAAATCTTATTTGGGGGGTAGGCCTTTGTGAGTGGATCCACTGTGTTATCCTCTGTGTCAAATCTCCTGACCTCGATCTCCCGACGATCAACTATCTCCCTGATCAGGTGATACTGCGTAAGAATATGTCTGGATCGTTGATGGGACCGGTGTAGGGCTACGCCAGCGCCCCAGCCACCAATCCATGGCCAAACGCGGAACAAAAACTTTTAAAAACCGGCGCTAACAAAACCCTAATCGACGAATCGTACCATTAACCCTATACTAGTTCTATATAAAGGAGTTTAAGAGATTATACCAATCGATCCGTGTCCTTCGGTCTTCAATCTCTATCCTTAGCTCATCATGGCTGCCTCGAACAAGTTCGTTCTCCGGTCTCCCTCGTCGAAAACGATCCACGTCGAGAATTAGTAATACGGGCTCCCGCCTCAAAACTGAAGCAACTCGGACATCTAGTTTGCTAGCCTAGATACCCAAGATGAGGTATAGATAGTGTGTGAATACTTTGTCTCAAAACATCCATGGATTCTCAACTCATGAGAGGGTATGGATGGAGGTGAAGAAGAAACCAAGTGAGGAAATGAGTGAGCTCAAGTTTTGGCAAAAGAAAAAGAGATGAAGAAAATGTTCTCTGTTCTTTTTCTTGAGTTGCTTTTGCTTGATCTTTTGTGTGTGATATTATTAGCACTTAAAGAAAATCCCATGGAAAAAAAATGAACAGCCACTTGCATAAATATCTCACACAAAATATCCTAACCAAAACAAAAAACATTCATGTCACAATGAATGCCAAAACCAAGACTTTCACTCTCCATTTCCACACAATTAAACATTTAATCTAAATGTTTAAATCCAAATGAAATGGCAACCCTAAAGTAATCTCGTAACGAATTACAAGAATACCCATCATCCGTATATACATACCTGCATCCGTATTCCGACTGAATATCAATACAACGAGACAAAAATAATCGAACAATATAATACTAGCATCCGGCTAAAACCAAAGTCCACTAGTATTATCCGTCCAATCATGATCTGTGCACAAGTGCACGTATATGATCGAACCCCGCCATAAAACCATACGGCCACTACAATGTTTTGCCTGAACCAGGGAAACCCTCTGTGTGGGACTCTAAAGACTCGTCAATACGCTCGCAGTGTGTTTAACCACAAGCACGTCAGTGGCACTACGTACGTAACGGCTACCCAGGTATTGAGCGAAAGGGAGGCTGATAAGCAAACTCATCCTGAAAACCCACTGAGCCTGACAGTGACAATATCTGTACAGTCCGTTCGTCTATGAGTATCGCACATCAAGTCTAGTGGGGTGGATAAAGTCAGACCCCTAATAACGCGACATTTAGTGTCGGTATGAAGCCTATCCCCAACTGAGAAACTACTGATCCGAATCAGTAATTCTCGTCTACCCGGCAGAGGATTTCTGGTGATGGCCACCCGTGCACTCCGCGATATCAACCCCCAATATACCAGGAGAGACGAATCCCCTGACGATCCGCTCACTGCCTCCATATGGCTCGGGACTGTACCCAACTAAAACCTGTTAGCACGACTCCTTTGAGCCGTAATCAAAGCACAATAGGAACTCACACGAGAAAAATGATGATCTCAGGTCGATAAACTAACATGTACACATGTCACCAGGGAACTACTATCTGACAATAGGTATGATACCAACTTAGCATGTTCCCGGCGAGTCCGTCCGGTGTACTCATAACCCAATGAGCACCTGTATACATCTTAAGTGAACCAACTGACACTAATGGCTTGTAAGACCAGCCACAGCCCCTCGTCGGGGTCTCGATCAGTATACACTAGTCTACTCTTGGAGTATTGATTCCCAGTATCGAAAATCCCACGACTAGGGACACTTTAAGGATGTGCTTATATAGACCACCCAACTCTCACGTATATGATCGCTATCATACTGCTGGTAGTTAAGCATGAATCCTATGGGCTCTATCAACATGTAATAGTGATCTGTAATGTCACCCGAAGCATGTACACGATGATAAAGACAAACCAAATAGCATACTATCATCTCGAATAAGACTAGCCTACCGGTATATGTCCTCCCTCAACCATTGCAATCATGTCCCTGCGATCCAATAATTGACTTGAGGGCACTGTAGCCAACAATCTCCCACTTGCACTTAAGGCTAATTATTGCGGTGTCGAATACTCATAGCCCGTGTGATACCGAACACCCAACTTCTCTACTAATCAGTTTCACAAAACTCGTTCGTAAAACTATTGCGTTCGAGAAATAGCCTCAGTGAGTGGATCCGCTCCAATGTTTCTTTCTATGTCTCTTTTTATATCAAGTTCACGGAGAAAGCCATCTCCCGAAATGAGCAATATCTGTCTTAGAATATGTCTGGATATCTGATGGGGCCCAGTTCACAAATGAACTCCAAATCCAGCAAACTTCTTAGACTGTATCGTTAATTGAATTTAATCAGTATCCTGCGCCATGCCTCTCTCAGTATTCGCTTGGACCACCTATCCAAACAACTGCCCCTCAAAAGAGGGAAAACTATAACTCTGACAGTCACTCTGTCATTCAGGTCACCTTGGAAGCCTGGAATGATAACCGTCTCCCGAAGGAGGCTGCTGTTACCAAATCCCTAGAACATCTACTTATGTTCATAAACTGCTTCCGAACATTTCTCCAGGATTGGATTAATATATAAACTTATTGCAGCTAGTGCAAAAACAATATCTTGTGTGGTACTTGACATCTTATGATTGACTCAATTGCCGAAGTAAGTGATATGCCAATCATGCACATCCCTCTCCCCTTTAGTCTGTAAGACACCTTTAGAGAGGGTGACTCCATCACCTGCAGGTACACTACCATGCCAGGAGTCGTCTATTCTAAAACGCCTTTAGAATACTATCTAAGTACCCGGATTGGGAAACTGCCCAAATCTAGATCTAAAACCATAGATCTAGTTACCAGAATGCCTTACATAATATCCACATCTTATATGGAGAAACCACTGTATGACAACCACAGTATAACCGATCGTAGTATAGGAATTTCATTTCCTACAATGTGCATGTCATCCAAATACCAGGATATCATACCCTACTACCTTCTTAACATATCCATCCCCTATTCTGATGAAGTCAAAACTTATGACTGTCACTTCAAAAATAGATGATCTATCCCCGCTATATCTGCTTTAGTCTATAAATAGACATAAGCTACTTTTCCACTATACTTCCGCTGCTCCCAATGACCACAACAACCCTCTGACAGAGTCATATATACGTGCACTTCTAATGCTAGTTTAGAACGACGCTATACTCATCCTCCTGCCGGGTCTCATAGTCTAGAACAGCAGTAATGGCAAGTCTGGGTAAACAAGAACCTCCATTTCACCGTCTTTGAGAATATAGAAGTATCTCCCGGGTGCCTGAGGTTACCCACCATATCCGCGGACTGGCTAATAGAATGTCAAATCCGATTGAATCTTTAGGTTCTATTAAATTTTAAGTAATCGTTTGCAGTTCTGGAATCACTTCCAGTTCAATCATACTCCAACTACTGTTTTATGAAAAAATCCATTTTACTAAAACTGTGGCGAGTCAAGAACAATATCACTATTGATCTTCCAGATGGTAGAAAGTTAACCCTCGTCATAGCCTAGGATAACCCACAAAATGCCATTACAGAAACGTGCCTTGAGTTATCCACAGTCTAGTTTTAAGCATAAGCCGGACAACTCCATAAACCTTAACATCGTTAAGATATGAACCATTTTATATACAATATAGAAACAGAGGCACTGATTTAATTGGAACCAGATTCAAATCATGCAGCTGTCTTCAGTGCATATCAACTAAATGGAAGGAGGCCGATCAGCATTACTCAACTAGGATTGCATCCAGATATGAGTAACCTGAAAAAGAAGAAAGTTCTCAAAACCATTACTATCAACTGAATACCGAACACAAGTATCTGCATCTTCAATCACCTTGAAGAATCCTGATACTTGTCACGACCCGAAGGTACGGAATGCGACTGGAACTTAAATTACGAAACGTCTAGAGGCGTAACGTAATCTAAGTAAGCCAAAGCCCAGAAATCTAAACCATTTTTAATGAAAAGAGTGAAGGAAAACTTGTTTTAAAGAAAGTGGTTTTAACAAAACAAGTGGAATTAAACATTTAAAAGTAACATCATATTTTCCCGAAAATTTTGGCAGAGTCTCCTTTGTAAATACTGGCCCCCAAACGGGTACAAACAGGAATATACAAGTAATGAATAAAGGCATCCCCAAACGGGAGCTAGCTCTTCGCCAAATGGCGGAAACCACCACGCAAGCAATATAATACACAACTCCGAAAGGCGAGGATCAAAACTCAGAAGAAAACCAACATCCTCAAGAAAACCAGTGAAGAATCATAATAATACAAGCGCACGACTCTAAGGTCGAAAGAATATACAACTGGTTTTCTAAGTCTATCATGTTGGGTTACGGCAGCGCCCTGACCGTCAATCCGAGGCCAAATGCGGAACAAAAACTTTTGAAACTTGGCGCTACCGCGACCATTCACCCGGATCGAACCATTAACCGTTAACTAGCAATCTGTAAAAGAGTTCAGAGATTATACCGATCGATCCGTGTCTTTCGGTCTTCATTCTCTGCGCCTAGCTCCTCGCCGGCTGCCCCGACGAAGTTCGCTCTCCGATCTCGCTCGTCGAAGTGGCACCACGTCGAGTAATCTTTATACGGGCTCCCGCTTCTAAACTGAAGCAACTCGGACATGAAGTTTGCTAGCCGACATGTCCAGGGTGAAGTAGAGATAGTGTGTGATTAGTTTGTCTCAATACACTCTATGATTCCAAACACATGAGAGGGATAGAGTGGAGGTTGAAGATGATGCCATGGATGGAACTTGTGAGCTCAAGGAAAAACTAGTGAGCAAAAACAAGCACAAGAAAAATGAGAGCCCCGCAAAATGGTGATGGCTGCCCACTTATGTTTTTTGGTATTTTTTTGTTGTTTTCAATTAAATAAAAAGAAAAACTCCACAAAAATATCTCACATAAAAATAAATGTCAAGCATGGCTCAATAGTGTCTCCATGAGTCACCACTTAAGCCATGCCTTCATTAAATGCCTCATGCTCACATTTTCTACCAAAAAACATTTAAACTAAAATGTTTTAATCCAAGAAAATAATATGGCATCAACTAAAGTAAACTTGTAACGAATTAAAAGAATACCCCTCATCCGTATATACATACCCGCATCCGTATTCCGACTGAATACGAATACCACGAGACGAAAGTAATCCAACCAATCTAATACTAGGATCCGGCTTAAACCAAAGCCCACTAGTATGATCCGTCCGATCATGATCCATGCACGAGTGCACGTATATGATCGAACCCTGCCATAAAACCATACGGCCTCTACAACGTTTTGCCCGAACTTGGGAAACTTTCTGTGGGAGACTCAAAAGACTCGTCAATATGCTGGCAGTGGGTTTAACCACAAGCACGTCAGTGGTACTAGCTGTACGTAATGGCAGCCCATGTATTGAGCGAAAGGGAATCTGACGAGCGAACTCATCCTGAAACTCTACTGAGCCTATCTGTGACAATCTCCGTACAGTCCGGTCTGTTCGTCTATGAGTATCGCATATCGGGCCTAGGGGATGGTAAACGTCAGACCCCCAATAGCGGTATAAGTCGTGTCGGATTGTAGCCCAGAACACCTTGAGAAACTACTGGAATACCTACCAATAAATCTCACTTGCCTTGGCCAAGGACATTGTGTAATAGCTCTTCAGACACAGTGCGATATCAACCCCAATACCGGGAGAGACGAATACTGTCTAACCGCCACTGCCTCCAAGTACTTCGGGACTGCACCCAACTACTACCTGTTTGCACGACTCCTTTGAGCCGTGGTAGGGTAGAAATCAAAGAACGGTGGGAACAGACTTAAGGCAATGTAGCAGTGTCAAGTCAACGGACTAAGCTGTACTCATGTCACCAGGGAACTTCTCCTGACGATAGGTATAGTACCAATAAGTAGTGCCCTTGCGGGTCCGCCCGGTGTACTCATAACCCAATGAGAACCCGTGTACATCTTAGGTGAACTAACTAACACCAATGGCTTGTGAGACCGGCCATCGCCCCTCATCGGGGTCTCGATCTGTATACACTAGTCTACTCTGGAGTTTCGATGCCCTGTCTCGAAACTCCCTCGACTAGGGACACTTTAAGGATGTGCTTATAGACTACCCAACTCTCACGTATATGATCGCTATCATACTGCTGGTAGTCAAGCAAGAATCCTATTGGCTCTATCAATGTGTAATAGTGATCTGTAATGTCACCTGAAGCATGTACACGATGATAAAGACAAACCAGATAGCATACTCTCATCTCGAGTAAGACTGTTCTACTGGTATAGGTCCTCCCTCAATCATTGCAATCACGTGCCTGTGATCCAATAATTGACTTGAGGGCACTATAGCCAACAATCTCCCACTTGCACTTAAGGCTAATTATTGCGATGTCGCATACTCACAGCCCGTGTGATACCGAACATCCAACTCCTCTACTAATCAGTTTTACAAAGCTCGTTTGTAAAACTATTGCTTTCAAGAAATAGCCACAGTGAGTGGATCCGCCCTGATGTTTCTTTCTATGTCTCTCTTTATCTCAAGTTCGCGGAGAAAGCGATTTCCCGAAATGAGCAATACCTATCTTAGAATATGTCTGGATATCTGATGGGACCCAGTTCAAAAATGAACTCCAAATCCAGTAAACTTCTTAGACTGTATCGTCAACTGAATTTAACCAGTATCCTGCGCCACGCCTCGCTCAGTATCCGCTTGGACCACCTGTCCAAAATACTGCCCCTCATCAAAGGGAAAACTATAACTCTGGCAGTCACTCTGTCAACCAGGTCACCTTGGATGCCTGGAATGATAACCGTCTCCCGAAGGAGGCTGCCGTTATCAAATCCCTAGAACATACACTTTTGTTCTAAAACTGCTTCCGAACGTTTCTCCAGGATTGGATCAATATCAATTTATTGCAGCTAGTGCAAAAACAACATCTGGTGTGGTACTTGACATCTTATGATTGACTCAATTGCTTAAGTAAGTAATATGCCAATCATGCACATCCCTCTCCCCTTTAGTCTGTAAGACACCTTCAGAGAGGGTGACTCCATCACCTTCAGGTACACTACCGTGCCAGGAGTCGTCCATTCTAAAATATCTTTAGAATACTGTTTAAGTACCCAGATTGGGAAACTTCCCAAATCTAGATCTAAAACCATAGATCTAGTAACCAGAATGCCTGATATAATATTCATATCCTATGTGGAGAAAACACTGTGTGACAACCACAGTATAACCGATCATAGTATAGGAATTTCACTTTCTACAACGTGCATGTCACCCAAATACCAGGATATCACACCCTACTACCTTCTTAACAGATCCATCTCCTATTCTGATGAAGTCAAAGCTCATGGCTTTCACATCAAAAATAGATGATCTGTCTCCGCTATATCTGCTTTTGTCTATAAATAGATACAAGCTACTTGTCCACTATGCTTCCGCTGCTCCCACTGACTACGACAACCCTCTGGTAGAGTCATATACACGTACACTTCTAAACCTAGTTTAGAACGACGCTATACTCATCCTCCTGCCGGGTCTCATAGTCTGGAACAACAGTAGTGTCAAGTTTGGGTAAACAAGAACCTCTCTGTCACCGTCCTTGAGGCTACCGGAGTACCTCTCGAGTTCCTGAGGTTACCCACCATATCTGCGGAGTGGCTAATGGAATGTCAAAACCGATTGAATCTTTAGGTTCTATTAAATTTTCAGTAATCGTTTGTGGTTCTGGAATCACTTCCAGTTCTACCATACTCCCACTACCGTTTTCTGAAAAGTCCATTTTACTAAAACTGTGGCGAGTCAAGAACAATATCACTATTGATCTTCCAGATGGTAGAAAGTCACCCCTCGTCATAGCCTGGGATAACCCACAAACTGCCATTACAGAAATGTGCCTTGAGTTATCCAGAGTCTGGTTTTAAGCATAAGCCGGAAAACTCCAAATACCTTAACATCTTTAAGATATGAACTGTTCTATATATAATATAGAAACAGAGGCACTGATTTAATTGGAACCAGATTCAAATCATGCAGCTGTCTCCAGTGCATGTCAACCAAATGGAGAGAGGCCGATCAGCATTACTCAACTTAGGAGTGCATCCATATATGAGTAACCTGAATGAGAAGCAAGTTCTCAAAACCATTACTATCAACTGAATACCAAACACAAGTATCTACATGTTCGATCACCTTGAAGAATCCTGATACTTTCAACACGTGGTTCTCTACTTTATTCTTGTACCTATAACTTCTCAAAACTTAGATCTTGTATTTCTACGAAACAGTTGTCTAAAAACTAGAGAAGTCATAAGTAAACAGAATATAGTACGAGCACCAATCCCTCTATCCTAATGGATACTGGACAACATACAATACTTTGTATAAGTCCCCTGAGTTAATAACTCAAACCCTGTGCGTCGTAGGTTGAAAACTGTACTATGGTTATGAAGAATTACACCGCTGTTGAATGCTCCTTACCTAACATCAACTGATATAGGTAAATGTCATGGACATAATTTCAAAAAGTTATATCTCACTTTATAAAATAAACGTACAAATATATCAGTTTGAAATTGGTGCATAACAACGGATATTCAAAACCAAATATTTGCCGTCCTGCAAAAACCCAGACGATTTCTTCAAATATCACCAATTACAACGAATCCCGATATAATGAGGATGGTCACCTAATTCCCAATAACTTACTCCCACTCATCATCTATAAAACCATATAGATGTGAGAAGCATACCTGGTAAATACATACCCTGGAGTAAGGATCTAATTAGGAAATCAGTTTTCTATTAACAACGCACAGTGAAACTGAAACATTAAAATGTTTTGTCGGGGTATCCAGGTATTCCTAGTAATGCCTCTTCCATTATCAGATTCATGACTGTAACCGTATATTTTCTTGTCATCTCTCCAAATCACTTTATTTGTTTTTACTCATTACCTTCTGTACACCACACTTAGGTTAATTGGTTTTCTTCCTTCCCAACTGTTCGGCACCAGCCTATGGTTTGGAAGAAGACTATCTAATAAGCGTAATAGGTGTACACACCTAATCCTAGGAGTACTCGCAACCTGAGAGAAGGTGATGATAAAAGAAAACTGAATAAACCTTATTCCTATTTCTCCTGAACCAGAATCCATCCTCGAAAAAGTTCCATCTACGTAGTGATACGGAATGTTCTAGAGAAATCCCAAGGTGAAGTAGGAGTGGCGATGAAATACGTGGTTTGGTCGTGAATGATAGCAGTCGCAATTAAATTTTCCCTCTTTCTAATCCCTTTATTTTGTCTTTACTTATTACCTTCTGTACACCCAACTTAGGCTAATTGGTTTTCTTCATTCCCTACCTTTCGGCACCTGCCTATGGTTTGGAAGAAGACTATCCAATGAGCGCAATAGGTGTGCCCTCTCCTAATCCTAGGAGCCCTCACAACCTGAGAGAAGGTAAAAAGAAAAGACAACTGAATAGTCCTATTCATTCTCTCCAGAACCAGAATCCATCCTCGAAAAAGTTCCTTTGAGTTTGTATGTAACTATACGATGGATTTATTCAATGGAAGTGGATGTTCGTAATGATACGGGGTGTTCTGGAGAAAAGCAAAGGGTAAAAGTAGGAGTGGTAATGTAGTATGCAACTCAGACAATCCAAAAGCCAATATGTTTTTAAGAAGGTTCGGTTAACTTGGTCACTGAATTATAGTCTAGGGTCGGGCCATGATCGCTGCCAAGAGAGAGAGAAAAGAAACACTCTGCATCAATCTAACCTAGATCAGAATGGTTAATCAGGATGTCTCCCACTGTATCCTCAAATTCTCCTCCAAACCTGAAAGAAGAATTAGTCGGGATCACCCGAGGAGTAAACCAACTCATCAGTGAGAATCGGGATCCAACTATCATCGCATGATAACGTGATGGAATCCACTCACGTTATCACACTTCAGAAGGTATGCGCATGCCTGGCAAGTTTCAGTTTTTTAGAAACTTCCGATGTGATTTTTACCCCTAGGACCCAAGTGACCTTGACTGAGCCAACATATCAAAGGATCCTAATCAAGTTCAACCCGTCATTATCTTGATTGCATTAGACCCACCCGCACGTGTCCTTGACTGAGCCAAAATGACCGTACGACTGTCCTAACCAATCACATATCCATGAGACAGAAAAGCATTACAGAGCTACCGCACACTACGCTTCGGTTGAGCACGACATACGTAGTACGAATAATAAGCAATACTAATCTGAAATGACGGAGGGCTACGGCTAGTTTTTGGCGAAAAACCTTTAACGTAATGAGCTTGATATCGTTGAAGGAACCGGATAGATTTTTACAAAAATATAGTGGCGAAAACCTTTGCTAAATAGGTCACTCCCGGTGAAGAGATCTCGGCTCTTTCCTCATAGAATGAGGTGCGGGATATTCCAAACTGAATACATCGATGCAAACCAAAAAGTAATCGACTATAGTGAAGTTATTACACTGACGCAAACTTCTGCCGAAGGGGTCACTCCCGATGAAGGGATCTCGGCCCTTGCCTCGTCGAATGAGGTGCTGGATATTCATAACCGAATACCACTGTGCAAAACAAAAAAGAACGTCCTTATAATAACAGCTTTTTTAAAAATTGTTCCAACAACATCGAATAGGTCTGTTTTCCTTGTATTGATCCGAATCAATGTAGTCCCATCAATTAATCACACCACAAAGAACGAAAATATGATGTACGTATATGCCATCCGCATTCGCCACTGGGTGCTGTCATCACCCGTTAGGTTACTTAACTAACAACAGAGCGGGGACTGGACTAGCGCGGGTGTAAAACATATACAAATCTACTAGTATAATCCCTCCAGGCGTGATAAATGCAACATCACAGAAAAGTAATAAGCATCACAGAACAATACAAATAATCTGGGAGCCTGGGGTTTCCTTTGAGCCGCAACCGAAACCCGACGTTCCCCTGGTCGTGTGGATAGCCTGTGCAATGAAAACCTAGACACTTACAGGTGCGGCAAGTTACCTGCCAAAACCAGAAGCGAGGCAGCCCCTTTCAGCAAAGTGAATGGACCACCCAGCACTTCAGGGAATCCAGTAACTTGAGCACCCCTCCTTGGGTCAACCTGTACCCCCTACGAGTGCGGCGAATAGCCCGCTAATTCTACAGTGAAGCCCCCTCCGTCTCAAATCCATGAGATGCGGGCCCGTTGCCCTCTAGAACCCGGCTATCCATACACTCCATCATGGGGTAATCCTAGTACAGAAAGAAAATATGTACAACGGGTACATCGACCTCAACCCGGTCATGCCCCAAAAGAATAATATACAAGCAGGCAGTGACGGCAGTCCACATGTCGGACGCTTGCCCCGCGATATCAAATGTACAAATAAAACTGAACAGTACTAACATTGCACGCAAGCTATCCACCACGACAATCCGCAACATCACAGCACAACACAGAACATCAACTTGAATGTCACGTTCGCAAAACCCGTCTAAAGGAACTATAGCGATTAGATAAGTTGTACCGATCAAATGACATTCACGGTCGCAGATAGTAATGTATGTACTGTAAACTTTAAACAATGTTAGAAAATATCGACTTCGAAATAAC
This sequence comes from Agapanthus africanus, assembly GCA_030015575.1. NCBI lineage: Eukaryota > Viridiplantae > Streptophyta > Magnoliopsida > Asparagales > Amaryllidaceae > Agapanthus > Agapanthus africanus. Next base: position 505,408,292 of record CM057337.1, read on the forward strand.
CCCCGAATAGCCCAAAACAACTAGGTAAAACCATATCTAAACTGGGCTAAACAAACAATGCCACTGAACCAACATTCCAGAGACCAGACCAACAACCAAATACGAAGACCAAATTCCATGAAATGGCCGAGCAGGCCGGTTCTTGGAGCAATGTGCTCGGTTTTTTTGTGAGGGAATTAGTTCGTATTTGGTCTGTGGTCTTGTGGTCATGTCAGTAGTCTTCTGCAGTTGTTTAAGTATTTTTAGAAGACACTTTCAAAATCGACAGAGAATGGAATGTTCAGTGCAATGTGTTAGTTATATGTATGCCCTAGAGGCCATAACTGTACATACGATGTATATTGTAGTGGATACTTGGACATATATAGGTAGAACATTCTTGCTCGACATGATAGTATGCTATTTGGTTGCTCTTTATCTTAACATGTACTCTGATTGTCTCTATGTTATATGTTGATAAAGCCCTAAGGATGAGTACTTGACTACCAGGACTATGATGCAGATCATACTAGTGGGGACAGTGTAGTCGTCAAGTACATCCTTCAAATGTTCCTAGTCGTAGGAGTACCGAGACAGGGCATCGATACTCCAGAGTAGACTAGCGTATGCGCTTCTTGACCCATATGATGGATGATGGATGATCCCATATCCATTGGTGTTTGACATCAGAGAAGGTATACGGGTGCTCAGTGCAGACTGGGTACACTGGACGGACTCGCCGAGAACTCCCAGATGGTATTATACCTCATGTCAGATGGCAGTTCTCTGGTGACACTGGTACAGGTTAGTCTGTAGACCCGAGATCGTCATAGAGTCTTGTATGATTCCCACTGTGCTTTGATTTCCACCTTACCACGTCCATTAGGGCGTGCAAAACGGTGGCTTTTGGGTACAGTCCCGAATCACATGGAGGCAATGAGTGATAGGAGGGGTTTCGTCTCTCCCGGTATAGGGAGTTGATGTTGCCCTGTGTTCTATTGGCTATAACTGGAAATCCCTGGCCAGGGTTGCTCAGATTTACTGGTAAGTGTTATCAGTAGTTTCTCGAACTGTTATGGATCTCATATCGACATGACTTATTAAGCTACTGGGGTCTGACGTTTACCACCCCTAGGCGAGATATGCGGTATATCAGACAAAGAGACCGGACCGTACGGGAGTGTTACTGATTGGATTCGCAGGAGAATGTACAGGCTTGCTTGTTTATTCTTTGATCGTTCAATACCTGGGTGGCTGTTATGTTTAGCTGACTGCTTGCAGCATGTGGGTGTTTGATATGATCATCACCTACTGCCGGTGTATTGACGATTCCTTAGAGTCCTACACAGAGCTTTCCTGGCTCAGGCAAAACGGAGTAGGAGCACATATGTGATATGTGCGGGACCGAGAATAATATGTGTATGCGATACCGTATTAGATTCTCGCGATATGTGATATCGGGCCGGGTATATGTGATATAGCCGGGTCATCGGATCAAGTGTTGATTCGATGAACTGATACAGATAATATTAGTCGTTTATTTGTGAAATAGCCGGATTATCGGATCAAGTGTTGATTCGATAATTTAATGTATAATTATATATTTGATATATTAAATTACATTAACTAATATAAGCTCACTTAAAGATTCTTTTTCTCACTCGGGTAATACATTGATATATATGTAATATATGTTAATTGTATTATTTTATTTTGTTACAATAAATATTGTATATGTGATATATAATATTATAACATGTTATAGTTATAATGCAACATGATTTTTGGAGTTTAAATATGGTTAGGGTTTGGATTAGGGTTAAGCTTTCATGAAGCTTTCAAGAAGCTTCTTGAAGCTTTGACTTTAACTTGGATATTTTGCATAGATATTTCCTTAACCCAACCGAACCCTTTACCCTAGTTAAATCTTTACAAGGGTTAAATTTTCTTTCTTAACCCATGGTTGCATTTCTAACCTCACACTTGATTTCATTATTCATCACAAATGGTTTTTGTCATGTCCCGAAAGTACGGAACATGACCGGCACTTAAACTACGAAACGTCTCGAGGCGTACGTAATCTAAGTAAACCGAAAACCCAGAAATCCGAACCAAGAAAAGTAGTAGAGTGAAGGAAAAACCAACTTAAAACAAGTAGTTTCAATAGCATAAGCCGAATCATGCGTTTTAAAACATCAAGTATTTTCTGAAAATTTCGGTAGAGTCTCCTTTGTAAATACTGGCCCCCAAACGGGATACAACATGAATAGTATACGAAATCAATAAAAAAGGCACCCCCAAGCGGGAGCTAGCTCTTCGTCAATCGACGGTCACAACCACACAAGCAATATAATATACAACGCCAAGGGCGAGGATCAACACTCAAAAGGAAACTCAAACAGCAAGAAATCCATAGGAATACAACGCGCGACTCTAAGGTCGAAAGAATAAACATCACTGGTCTCTATTTCTGAAATAAATACATGTTTGGTTGATGGAACTTCTAGATACAACAGAATAATAATATACAAGGTATAATGATGGGTACGATACAAATAAACCCAGCTACTAGCAAATCACCTGTAATGAAAATAGTGCCAGCAAGCCGTAATGAAACCTGTACGGCAAAACCTGCAAGAAACTGTGGCACAACGGGGGTGAGTTGCCAACTCATGAGTAGAAAAACATCTACGAACAGAAATCGCATGAACAACGCAATCCTGGGTCAACGATCATAATATATCCTCAAATATATAACCAGCAGCCTATAACAATGGCTAGGGTAAATGTCTAACCCAAGTGTAATCCCATATGCCCGTGTCAGTGTCTCAGGTAGCAATATATCATATGAATGCATGAAAACAGAATACATGTACTAAAGAAACTGCTGTCATAATTTAGTGATATTTCCTTTGTATTTTTAAAATGAGGTATCATAAATGAAATCAGCATAAACAGTGTCTAGCATCGACACAAAACATAAATCTCGATGTCTCAAAATCTCAGGCTCCGGCTATCCGGACTGGCCTGTATCATCAAATCTCAGTACCTCAATATCTCGAAATCTCAATGTCTCAATCTCAATATCTAGGGCGCCGTCAGTCCAGACCGGACCCTACCATCCATCTCAAGACCACGACGGTATCCTTCGGATATCCGACGCGTCGGGTAAAATCACCGGTAGGTAGTCTCCCCCTGCCAGGCTCACATCGTCATCACCACGCGCTTCTTGCCCCGGGGTACCTTATCGGGTCCACCATGTGCCCAAAACGGTTCCTCTACTCCTGGAACTCGGGTCTCACATGTCGCTCTCAGCACCGAGAAAACACATGGTGGACGCACTGAAATATCATATCAAGGGTAACCGGGTTTTTAAAACAATTACATATTCTCTTCTGAAATACCCGCGGTTCCCAAATCCAGAAATATCATGGAAATCCGAATCCAAAACCTCAATAGCACATAAACTAGTGAATATAGGCATGAGAATCCATGAATGCGGCATAACAATGAATAACAGTATGCATGAAGTGACAAGTAATAACTACAATGTCTAAACTGGCATATAAGGCAAGTACACTAATATCATGTCAAACTACTAACTAACAAGCTAAGTCTAGCAATAGTATTTTCTAAGTGTACGTGACATGGCAATTACCGATGAAGATGTGTGTGAGCCGGCAAGTAAGTGTACGTGGTACATACGCATCATCGGTAATGGTGCTGGTGTCCTAACAACATGATATCAATAATGAAATATGAATTACAATAAGTATGCGATGCGGAGCAACAGCAATAATGTGCGGGAGCTGAATACTAAACACAATGATAACTAATCTGCATTTAATATAAATCTAGTCTAACAACTACACTAAACTATAGGGCTGAGCTAACAGGCTAACTGAAGGTAAGGAAGCCGCCTAACATCTGAGTCGATACATATATATATATATATAAGAGTCGGTGATCACGCCTCAATAATATCACATCCGATACCATATCTATAATCAGATATTCCCAAGTCAAGAGTGCGGATCAAACATCAATATATAGCCCGTACGTAAATCCGTCGTACGGCATCTCAAATCTGGGTACGGGTCAATATCACATTCATCATATTATTCATCTGGTATCCTCTTTATCAAAGATCATAATCCGGGTACTGATCTATGCCTAGTACAATACTAATATCATCAATATAATCATGATCTGACTACTGATCGACAGTCTCGTACGAACCGATATCATCAGCACATATCATCATGAAGGAGTATACATCGCCCAATACGGCCTATCATCAACATCCTAGCATATCATATCTCATATCACGATCACATGTCGACCATTTTATTTATATCACTATTCACACGGTATCATCGTCCGAAGATCCGCTATAACATCATGACGTATCTCAAATACGAATTTTGCCATATCACCGATCTCACGGTCTCAACTCAAATCTCATCGACTCATCTCAATCCCAAGTATCATCCTCAAATCCGTATGTGAACACATAGTCCCATACCCATGTGGACACATAACTATATAATCCCATATACGCACATATGAAAGATGAATGTATGCAAGTATGGGTGTGTGTGTATGTGTGGTGCAACCACTACTATAGGGTTTCGCAACACTAAATCATTCCAAACACACCAAATATCCATATTTATCATCAATAATCTCAAGCAATATATATAATAATTATATATGTGTATACGTATTCGTATACATCACCACGAACTGCGAGGGTGCTATACGCCATCCACCCGACTTCTCCCCGTAGATATAAATCTACTCACCTGGTCCTCGCTCGCCGGTGCCGACGTCGCCACGCGTTTTCTTGTCGTCTCGAAGTCCACACGGAGTACCTACATATAATAACGCACCGTATCGCATTAAAATCCGACTCATGACCAAAACGACACACGAATCCCATATTGGTCAAAACCTATGGTTGCTTTCACAAATCAACCCAAAAACCCTCGACGTCGGCGTACAAACGCCCAACCATCGAGAAAAACCCAAGCACACTCATTTGCATATTCACAAACACTAATTATAATATGAAATAGGTTAAAATTCACAAAAACCTCAAACTCACTTTAAAAGCTATTTTTCCGAAAATCTAGCAAGCAAAATTAACCGTTTAGTACAAAACTCGATGTTTAAACAAATCTAGCGGCCACAATATCCACTAAATATCATAACTAAGTCATATAAACCATTTCTATAATTTATTCTCATCAATTTGCATAAATTCCAAAATCTTAGTTTGCAAAAATATCAATTTTTAACACTTTTTAAAGCAAAATTCACAATTCATGAATTAAGCTTGGTTTTGCATGATCTAAGTTGCTAAACAACAAATTAAAATGTTAATAAAGTCATCAAAACCTTAATTAGATTTTAAATCACCCATTTGCAACTAAAAGCTAAAACCTAGTTTGCTTCAATAAAACTAAATTGGATATTTTAATGTTACAATTAGCACTAAGCAACAAGATTACATTTTGCATGCCCTACGATACAAAAATATATCGCATAACCATGCACAATTGATCACCATTCAACCCCAAAATAAAACCACCACTTCAATTTCACAAACCCTAATCTTGAATTTGGACTTGAAATTTAAAACCTAAACTAAACCCTTCATTAACATAATTTGAAGTGATAACAAACAACTCAAAAAAGAACAAGATTTATACCTCACAACCATCTTGAGATCAACATGAAACTTGTCCCCAAAATGCAAACCTTTCACCATGATCCATGCTTGATAGGTTAAGGAGAAATGGGTAGGAGTCGGATTTGAGTTTTAGCTTGATTTTGATGGAATTTTAAGCATTTTGTGGAATTTTTTTGAGGTGAAATGAGAAGAATAAGAGGGGGAGAGGGCTGCTGCAGTAGGAGGGAGTGCTCGACTGAAAATGGGGAGGGGGAGAGAGAGAGAGAGTGGTGTGGGTGTAAGGAATGGTCAAAGTCAACAAAGTCAAGCTTCTTTCTTTATTAAACCCCTTTTTCTTTACTTTTCTCTTGATTTTTCTTTTAACAATTCAAGTGGGGAAAATGAAGGGGCACTTGGGCTGCTGATTTGGAGAGGGGAGAGAGGGTGTGGGTGAGTGTGGGTGAGGGAAAAATAATAAATGTTATACCCCAATATCTATTTGCGCTAATTTCACTATTTAAGCCTTTTTCTTCGATATTTCTAAAACCGTTTGGCAGCTTCATTTCATTTCAAAAACAACATATTAAAATTTTGTTTAATGTGTTATGATGCACAAAATTTGTTTCAACCCATTCCAATTTGTAATTTTCCCTAATTAAATGTATTAGTGACGACTTAAAATAATATTAAAATAATTAATTTCGGAAAATTTTTCAGAAAATTAGAAATTTTACCAGTGGCTCAATAAACACCAAATACTAGCAATTACATAGCTAGAATATGTATATTTAATTTTATTATAAAGATATTTGTATTTTGACTTTTTACAGAAAACCCCCTTATTTTACCGATTTTCCGAAATTTCACCGAAACGATTTTCAAAACGTTAAAATCTTTCCCCCTTAAAGAAATTCGGTCCCCGAATTTAAATTAAAACTCCCCCCAAATACCAAAACATCTAAGCAAAACCATCAAGTCGTCGGGGCTCCGAAATCATAAATATATAAAACAAATCGTAGCGCAGCGCATGCGCATGAAAAATGAGCATATAACTCAAAATAAAAACTCCGTCAAGCATCCCGCAATCATCGGAGTCATGGAGAAGACATCAATGTCAATATCCAATACGAAAACCAACATGATATACATCATTAAAACATCTAGAAGCAATGCATGCCAAACCTTTTCCAAATCGCCATGCGATATTCACAACACTGCACAGTGGCGGACGTCTATTGTAATAAAATAACTATATATATATATATATGTATGTATATATCCTTTGTTTAATATGCACATCCCGCCGTTTTGAAAGCAATTTCAGAAGGGTTTCCTTTATAAAATGTTTCGTGTCATCTCGGACACGTAGGTAAATACTGAGACTATATCTCTTCTTTGGAAATCCCTTCGATAACTATCAATGCATGCAAAAATATACTCAGGTACTGTCCTGTGACTAGTCCTGCTCAGTACTAAACCAAATAGCAAACATCATAAAATATACCGCTCCAACATAATCAGTCCCAAATATATATATGAATGCCATGTGCGTCTGGTGCGCACGGAAATCGAAATCCATAAATGTGCCATACATGTGCACAGAAACAACATCCAGGTACAACGGGTGTGTACCCAACATCTGTCATAGGCAACGTGTGTGCCTAACAGCAAAATCAAGTGCATCTGACATGCACGAAGAATCTCGATTTAGTGCATCTGGTGTGCACCCAAATCGTACCTCATAACATGCGCCCAACATGCGCGAAAATCCAAATCAGGTGCATCCATCATGCACGAAACCATGAAATCTAATATCTAGCGTCGAACATGCGCAAAATCCAATCAAGTGCACAAAGTGCACACACGTTGCCTATGACAGATGTTGGGTCGAACATGCGCAAAATCCAATCAAGTGCACAAAGTACAACGGGTGTGTACCCAACATCTGTCATAGGCAACGTGTGTGCCTAACAGCAAAATCAAGTGCATCTGACATGCACGAAGAATCTCGATTTAGTGCATCTGGTGTGCACCAAAATCGTACCTCATAACATGCGCCCAACATGCGCGAAAATCCAAATCAGGTGCATCCATCATGCATGAAACCATGAAATCTAATATCTAGCGTCGAACATGCGCAAAATCCAATCAAGTGCACAAAGTGCACAAAACCAATATCGAGCATCACAATCGAAATCGAAGTCCAATGCATCTAAGTGCACAAAATGCGTATCACTGCACTGCAAGCATATGTGAACCATACCGAGTGCAAAAACCAAATCGTGTGCGTACATATACACCAAAATCAACTCAACTGTATGAAACCCCCAACATCATAAACATGAGAAACCAAGGCACAAAAACGATAACAAGTGCAACAACTGTGCAAAAATCGTAAATACTCGGTGCATGAAAGCAAATGTCATGAAACCCAATCATCAAATCAATCATGCGAATAGATCGCCCAAAATACCGAAATCAAGTATGGCGGAATAGTCCCGCTCGAGCGCATCCTCCAAGAACCTCTGGCCAACTGTCGTGGTCACTCATAGCATGTCTCGTCGACGATCCTGAACTCTGGCCTGCTGGTGTGCATAACTTGACCACTCCTGGGTCCAAGCCTTCTTGTAATTTATCCCAGAAAGGTCCTGTCGAGGTCTCTCCCAAATCTCGTCTCTGCCGAACTGTCCGGAAGTCATCGTCCCTTACTATATCTGTTTCTTGTTCCGGAACGACCCTATACTCATCGCGACTCCTGCTGGAAGGTATATCCAAGTACAATGCCTCGGCATGCGTATCGCATCTCTGATGTCGGCGGAGTGGAACGTCATCTCATCCAGATCTGGTACGAACCTCTTACTCCACTTTTCTCTAATGTCGACTGTTTCGGACTCGTCTCGTCGTGGCTGCATGGACTGAGCTCCATGTCACGACCCGAAAGTACGGAACATGACCGGCACTTAGATTACGAAGCGTCTAGAGGCGCAACGTAACCTAAGTAAGCCGAAGCCCAGAAATCTAAACAATAAAAGAAGAAGAAGAAGGAAAACATGTAGAAAACAAGTTAAAAAAAACAAGATCAAATTTTCTCAAAAATTTCGGCAGTCTCCTTTATAAAAACTGGCCCTAAACGGGTACAACAAGTATAATATACACAAACAATAAAAAGCATCCCCAAACGGGGGCTAGCTCTACGCCAAAAGGCGGAAACAACCACACCAATGCACAATAGTATACAACGCCAAAGGGCGAGGCTCAAAACTTAAAAGGAAACAAAACCAACAGATATCATAATAATACAAGCGCGACTCTAAGGTCGAAACAAATAAATGGTCCAGTAAACTATTAAGTAATACAAGTTTGGTTGATGGAGCTTTCTAGATACAAATGAAATAATAAAAGTACAATGGCGGTCCAGATACAAATGAACCAACCTACCGTGCAAATCACCCTGAATGGATAGATGTGCCAGCAAGTTGCCAGGGAAACCTGTACATCGAACCTGTAATAAAATTTGGCACAACGGGGGTGAGTTGCCAACTCGTGAGTAGAAGATATCTGCGAAAAGAAATCGAAATGCACGACGCTATCCTAGGTCATAATAATATAATAATATACTACTAGTTATCAAGTAAAGGCAGGATAATAAGCTACGTGTAAGTGCAAATGCTCCGTGCTCGTGTCAGTGCCTCATATAGTACTAAGCCATGTGAATGAGTATGCATGCACCATGAATGTAAAATAACCAATCCTGAAATCTAGATATATCTGTATAAGAAATCTTTAGCTTTTATCATAGTAAAATGTGTATAGAATCTGAAATATCAACGATGAAATCCATGAAAATCCGTGTCAAGCATCGACACAAAACATGTAAATCTCGAGTCTCAATACCTCATAATCTCAATGTCTCATAGTCTCAATATCTCGGGCTCCGTCAGTCCGGATCGGCCCATATCATCAAATCTCACGACAACGGTCGGTATCCTCCGGATATCCGCCGCGCCAGACATCACCGGTAGGTAGTCCTTCCCTGCCAGGCTCATCGTCTACAACTCGATCTTCTTTCCCCGGGGTACCATACCGGGCCCACCATGTACTCGAGACGGTTCATCCACTCCTCGAATCGGGTCTCGAAATTCAACAGAAAACATGAAATCTCATGGTGGACGACACATACATCACGAGAAAACCGCATCTGATGTTTTAAAAAGAGAGGAGGAGAGAGAGAGAGAAGTTTTTATATATTCTTACGGTTTTCCCCAAAAATCCAGAAATCTCATAGAAATCCAAAATCCCAAAATCATGAGTAAGTATATGATAAGTGTCGGCATATGCCCCATAATACTGCATGATAACATGAAAATGCGAATGCATGAAATGTCTAAGTAATACATACCATGTCTATACTAACACCAGAGAGTAATCACAATATTATATCGATCTAGCTGTTAGCTGAATGTATCAATAAAAGATAATATGATCTAAGTGTACGTGACATAGCAATTATCGATGATGATGTGTGTGAGCCGGCAAATAAGTGTGTGTGGAATATGCGCATCATCGGTAATGGTGCTGGTGTCCTAACAGGCAGAGTTTTATACTGATTACAGAAATATATGTATGAACATGCAACATTATGATTACGGTATGAATGTAAAGACGGATGTGTAATAACCACTCATCTGTTATATACCAGTCTAACTACAAATATAAGACCCGAGCCTAAACTAGTGTTCATCTAACCCCCTAAGGAACTAAACCTAAGAAACTAGTCGGTAAGAAAATAAGAGTCCACCTAAAGTCTGAATCCATATCTCTAATAGTCGGCGATCCAGCCTCAATAGCGTCACGTACGTAGTACGGCTTCCTCGAATCAAGAGTGCGGATCAATCATCATATCTACGCCTCGTACGGTAAAATCCATCGTACGGCACCCCAATATCGGGGTACGGGTCAAGTATCTCCTACGTGTCTCATTATTCGTATAATATCATCATCAACACATGTCAATATCAAGGTGCTATACTGTAATCGCATACATCATATATCATTGCCAGTATAAATATACATCGTTAATTTATCCTCAGAAATATCATGTATATGTATCATATTGTGATCAAGTCACACCTATATGATATCGTAATCAAGTTACACATATATCATGTCGCAATCAAGTCACACCTATATGATGTCGTAATCAAGTCACACCTTTATGATATCATATCAGAATTTCAGGCACAGGTTACGGTCCGGGTTCTATTTTAGAGTCCCATGTACTTCAATATCATCACCACCCTTTATTATTGTTCATGTATACAAATCCATTATCTCATTTTCTAATGATCCGCTAACATCAAAACACGACTGTATAGCCAAGAATCACGGCATCAGCCCAGTTATATTGTTTCATCCCCGTGTATCATGTCACATCCTTGTATCACATATACGTATTGTGTATATATATACCTACACCTAGTCCTATATACACGTATACACCACGTTGAGTCTCATGTGTGCGTGTGCGTGTATCTACCTGAAACCTACGAATCTCCTCCAAGATATTCATCCTCGGGTAAGGTCTTTCTAAATCAATCTAATCCAACCTAAGGTCACTACTAGGGTCCTACTCATCAAGAATCTAAGGTCATGTCTGGTTTCCTAATGACAATAAGTATTTATTCCTATTCTACGCTTGCGGGGGTGCTAAACGCCATCCACCCGACTTCCTCCCGTAGATATACATCTACTCACCTGGTCCTTGTCTGTCGAAGACGGTGTCGCCATCCTCTTCTTTATCGCCCGCAGTCCACGAGAGGGGTACCTATACGCAAACATATGTAGTATCGTAAACTGAATCACGGACAACATCAAAACGACGCACGAAACGCGCATAGGTTAAAACCTATGTCCCGCTCATGCAAAAGAACCAAATATCGCTCGATATCGGCGTACGCCGATTGATCGAGATAAACATCAACAAACAACTCATAGTTTTAAAACCCATTATTTATAATATAAAATATGATTTAAATCATCGAAACCCTAAAAATCGATCAAATCGTCCGATTCCGTAAAATCCGAAAACGCCAATTTACCGTTTTACTTCAAAACTTGATGTTTAAAAGAAACTAATGGTCATAATATTTATTAATTAGAATAACTAGACTATATAAACCATCACTATATTTTTAACACCCTAATTTGCATTAAATTGAAATTCTAGTTTGTAAACTTGCCCGATTTCGGTATTTTTAAGCAAAACTACACAATTTCACTTCCAAACTTGATTTTGCATAACTTAAATCGTTAAAACACTCCTTGAAACCGTAAGGATGTTCTAAAAGCCTAACTTTATTTTTAAATTCCTCATTTTAAACTAATCTTCAAAACCTAGTTTAATAACATAGCAATTTTGTGAAAGCTTTCAAGTGAAAGCTAGAAATTGACAACTAGTTATGTTAAACCCTCACTTAACAAGTTAATCAACACACTAACACCACATTCTAATAATAAAAACCCTAATTCTAATTTTATCTAACTTATTTACATGATTTGCAAAAATCTAATTTACAAAAATAACCTAATTAAACAATTAAATGCCATAACTAGCAAATTTGCTACTAGACTAAGTTTAACATATTCTAATATGTTAAGCTACAATTTTAGATCACTACCCACAAATGAAAACCCTAATTAGATCACAACCCAAATTCTAGAATTTCATAAACTAGTATTTACAACCGAATTAACACTTCAAAAAGAAAAGATTAGCACAACTAACAACAAATTAGCCATTAGGTTAAGAAAATTTTACCTCAAAATTTTCTTGAAATCTAACTTGAAACCTCCATCCAAAACGGTTTCATACACCAAGATCCATTCATGAATAGGCTAAGGAAAAATTGGAGAAGAATTGGTTTTGAAATTGTAAGATTTAGCTTGGATTTTGGGATGAATTTGTGATAATTTAGAGTAGAAAAAAAGAGATGGAAACATGAAAGATTCCTTGCTGCAGAATTCGGCCAGCAAGGGAGTGGCTTGATGTGTGTGTGTGTGTGTGGAATGTTCTAGGCTAATGTAAACATATATGTGTCTTTTGCAAATAAACCCCTTTCTATTCCCATTTTTCTTTATTTTAATTTTCCATGGTTGCAACCCTAGAACCCACTAGAACTTGGAGTTAACTTGTTAAAAAAAATTATGTTACAATTAAATTTTAGTGATCATGGCTCATATGTGTGTAATTGACCCATTCAAATTTGTATTTACACTAAATTTACCAAATAAGCCTCTTTTCTTCGATATTTTCTAATACCGTTTAACAACTTCATTTTAATTCAAAAACCACTTGTTAAAATTTTGCTTAATGTGATATGATGCACAAAATTTGTTTCAACTCATTTCAGTTTGTAATTTTCCCTAATAAAATGTATTAGTGACGGCTTAAAATAATATTAAAATAAATAATTTCGGAAAATTTTTCAGAAAATTTGAAATTTCACCAGTGGCTCAATAAACACCAAATACTAGCACTTACATAGCTAAAATATGTATATTTAATTTTAAAATAAAGATATTTGTATTTTGACTTTTTGCAGAAAACCCCCTTATCTTACCGATTTTCCGAAATTTCACCAAAACGATTTTCAAAACGTTACACTCCAACAGCTATCCTCGTATCTGGAGTCTCCCAAGAAATGCATCTCACCACCTAGCATCCGAAAGAAGTCGAACCATCCGATCTATTTGTCAAAACCTCATAATCCCCCAAGAGCTCAACATCTTGGGTACAGTTTAATAGTATCGAGTACATACCACAGCATCGGTGGTCCAGCCGTAGAAGGGCAAGCTCAAGCCTCACTAATGGCACCGCGGAACTGCCGCAAACCCTAAGGTTCAAAGGCTTTCACACGGTCATTATGTCGAGTTAGGGTTTCATTCTTCTAGAGGGTCCATAGAATTGCCTGCATGTCTTTCCGAATACTTTAAACTTGGAATAATAGGTTTCTGACAATCGATCGTCTCTGTCGACTCTCAACGTCTCCGCGTGAAGTCGTCTCTAGCTGGAATCAATCTATCTGATGACCTCGCATCGGGGTAAGCGAACGAACCACATGTCCTAGTCATTCATTCTTGGTGACTAGCGACCTTCTATCATCTCTTAGTACAACTCGTACAGCAATAGCTCCAACATATGGGGCGATATCTCGTCGTTCGCAGCAATAACTGGCTCACTCGTCTGCACGCTGAACAGTGCCTCGATTATCATGAATAAGCCATACACCAACGGTCATCAAAATCTGGCTGGCCTCTATCAGTGGCTCAATCCTCTGGTGCCGCTCTGCACGTCCGAGAAATCTCATACAGCGATCCATCAGACGCTCGTGGCGTGAAAACACAATAAAAAGACACATCTCTGCAATCATGTGTCGCCGGAATCACGCCCTGGTCAGTCCTCGTTCGTGACGAGCTCGTGCTGACCGCAACTCTAGCCGTAGCTCTCCTTGCCCGTAATCGTGGCAGCAAACCATAACTGGTACCGATGAGGCTAGATCAGGAATGAATATAACACTGAACAAAGAAATATACATCCTAAGGCTTCTTAAATGGAGTAGCGTATCGTAAGTATGCCGCGGAACATACCCACAGTACGTCACTCTACTTTAGTCACCTACTCCATCAACCAAGGATCATCCTACACTCCGAAGGTAAAACCTAACGCTTTGATACCAACTTTGTCACGTCCCGAAAGTACGGAACATGACCGGCACTTAAACTACGAAACGTCTCGAGGCGTACGTAATCTAAGTAAGCCGAAAATCCAGAAATCCAAACCAAGAAAAGTAGTAGAGTGAAGGAAAAACCAACTTAAAACAAGTAGTTTCAATGGCATAAGCCAAATTATGCGTTTTAAAACATCAAGTATTTTCTGAAAATTTCGGCAGAGTCTCCTTTGTAAATACTGGCCCCCAAACGGGATACAACATGAATAGTATACGAAATCAATAAAAAAGGCATCCCCAAGCGGGAGCTAGCTCTTCGTCAATCGACGGTCACAACCACACAAGCAATATAATATACAACGCCAAGGGCGAGGATCAACACTTAAAAGGAAACTCAAAACAGCAAGAAATCCATAGGAATACAACGCGCGACTCTAAGGTCGAAAGAATAAACATCACTGGTCTCGATCGGGGGTTCCGCAGCAATACCATGCCTTGTGCGGCGGTTCCGCGGCCGTACAGGGGTATTAGGGTCAGGTTTTTCACAGTAACATCCGTAGGTACTTTTGCATGTTTGTGGGAATTTTTAATTCTACTCAAGTGTTGAGTTTTCTGGAGATCTTTTGTATTCGTTGATTCGATCGGAAAGTTTAACTTCGTTTAAGTTTTTTCCGGGTAATTTTAGAACGTGTTAAAAAGTTCGAACGGATATCAATAACTCATTTTTCCCCCTGAAGGAAAATTTTCAAGTGTTGGATTTTTCCTCGATTTTGAAACTTTCGGAATCATGCAAGCGTATCTGTGGACCCTCTAGAAGAACGTAACCTTAACTCGATTATGTGACCGTCAAAACTGCCACTTGAACCCTAGAGTTTGTGGTAGTTTAGCGTTGCCACATGTGAGGCGTTGGTTTGACCCTTCTACGGCTGGTTCATTGGGGCTGTGACATGTTCAGGGTTTTTTTTGAACTCCGCTCAAGTGTTGAGCTATTTGGGAATCTTGGGTGTTTGTTTATTCGATCGGAAAGTTTAACATTGTCTATTTATCTGGATTGTGATACAATATTTGGAATCCACAAGTAGTTATGAGATAACTAATTTGAATGTTATAAATCTAGCAGTTTAGTCTCAGATGATCGGTTGCCACGGGATTTTGATGCGATCAAAAGTCCGTCGCAATCACGTAGCGTACGCGGATACTTGCCGGATAAACTTAATAGACAACCACGCCCCATAGCCCCAACCAAGTGACTGTAGGAGAACCCCGTTGCCAAAAGCATCCGTTCGGATGCTTACGGCAGCGATGTTCCGCCTAAGTGCACTTCGTCGACGGCATCGGGGGTGCAGCCGTCTACTAAAGTTTTCGACGAGCACTCGATCAGGATGTCGGGAATCTTGTTGAATTGCCCGACTAGATATTGAAAAGTGTTTTCGATATTAGGACTAAAATGCGGGGTTTATAATTGTTAGGCATGCGATGTCTAAGGAATTCATTTGGTTAGGCATGCGATGTCTATGGAGGTTGCAGATTCCAACTGTTGTAGTTTTACACATTCTTTTCTGCGACCATAAGTGTAATATGTGGTGTATCGCCGGTTTCGTTGCTATACATCAACGACAATTGGGTTACGCATATTTACTTACGTTGATGATGTGTGATATTATGTTTTACTATGATATGTTATATTGGATCGTCGTGTTTTGAATAGCCGGGGGTTTTATGTGAGATGAGAGTTTTTCTTTTTCATTCATGTAAAATTCATTGTATGTAATATTCTTTTATTGGGGCACTTCCGGGCTGAGGATGATGTCACCTTTGTATATTATTTACTTTTCCGCATTAGGTTAGACCCAAGGCGGGGAGCACAAGTAACCGGGTTCTAGGGTACAGTGGGAGACCATCTCGAGGAGTCGAGACCGGGTCTCCTAACTCTAGAACTGGCAGGGTTACTTGCCGCTCTCGTAGGGGTCTAGGGATGTGGGTTTGGCTATTCATCACGACCGTGGAATCCGTGTTTTAAACAGGCTCGTAATAAAACACGGACGTCCTAGTATATCTAATATTTCATATATGTTCTTCTGCTGCAATGTTCTGTGATGAGATCATATTACTGTCTGAGACGAATGTTTATATTGTATATATGAGATATATATTATATATTGTTGATTTCGTTTCATATCTGATGCTTGTGAAGCATAATTAAATGGGACTTCATTAATGAGATTAATGAAATAAAAGAAACCTAAAGATATTGTAGAAACTTGTTTAAAAACTAGTAGCTGTAGTTTTTGCTTTGCATAGCGGTATTCCTTGTAGAATATCCAGCACCTTATTCGATAAGGAAAGAGCCGAGATCTCTTCACCAGGAGTGACCTCTTTAGCGAAACTAGCAAATGCTACACACTCGGTTTGTCTTTTAATTACTTTTATAGTTCTTGCTTTGCATAGTGGTATTTGTGAAATATCCTGCATCTTATTCGATAAGGAAAGAGCCGAGATCCCGTCACCGGGAGTGACCTCTTTAGCGAAACTAGAAAAGCCTCAAAAACACTCTATTCAAATTCACTCGATTCTACAACGATATCAAGTTCATTACGCTCAAGTTTTTTTTTTTAAAACCTGTCGTAGCTCTCCGTCATTTTAGGAAGTAGAGTACTTAGTATTCGTGCTGCGTATGTCGAGTTTAGTTGAGGCGTAGTGAACGGTAGCTAAGTAATGTCTTCCTACACAGCATATTATGCGATTAATTAGGACAGTCATGTGATTATGTCGACCATAGTTGAGGGTCATGTGGGTGGGTCTAATAAATCATGAAATGACGGATAGAACTTGACTAGTGCTTATGATATGTTGACCATAGTTAAGGTCATAAGTACTAGGGGAAAAATATTATCGGGAATTTCAAGTGTTGAAATTTGCAATGAGATTGCATACCTTCTATAAGATAGTTGGATCCCGATACCCGCTGCGAGTAAGAGTTACTCCTGAGAGAATTTTACACATTACAATTTGCCGATCAAGTAGGTATCTAGAAAGGTCTTAACGGGGTTACGCCCCTGGGAAAATGAGGTTTATTTTAATTAGGTCCGTGCGAAAGCACGGAGAACCTCCCTCAAAATACCGACACTGGCTTGGCTGAAAGATTGGCGAACTTGTACGGTGTAATTAATCCCGGCTAGTCTTTCCTTTTAGGGTTTGAAGGAAGATTTGACTAAAACAATAGGAGACATCCTGATTAGATATATTAATAACCAATCTAATCTTGCAAGAGCATACGCTGAGTGTTTTCTTCTCTCTCTCTCCAGGTAGCGACCATTTCACGCCTTAATTAAGATAATAATACGGATGTATTGACCAAACCCGCTTGTTATACTGCGCTAGGGAACGTTGGTCCCGCTCCAACTTATAACTGTTATAAGACCGAGCAGGAAATAGGGGATTACCAGAATTCCCGTGCCGCCCAAACAAAGAAAGTGCATGTTGATGCATTTTCTTCGGGTGTGTTCATTACAGAGAGCTGTTTCTCAGTATCCTTTACGACCTGGGTATGAGATACCGGATCAGGATCCCGCAAATGTAATCTGTTACATGGACTACAGATAGGTAGAGTACTGAGAACGGGTGATAAGTTTCAAGAGTTGGAAATGATGCAAGTGTTGCAGCCAAGTCTGTTGGCAGTCATCACCCTGTATTACAAGAATATATTGATTCTGAACGAATGTTATTAGATACCGAACCTGATATACAACATCATATCAGTCTCTTTATTAGTAAAGAAGGATATAATTTTGTAATGTTGGATAATGTTTTGAACATTTCCTATATCAAGAGTTGATCGGTTCAGGCACGTTATCTAAAAGCATATACGTTCTAAATCAAATTACAGTTCTTAGTATACAGAACACACACAAGAGGAAGAGTTCAGAAATGAACGAATCTTTCTTGAGGCAATGTAGACTATGTCATATCAATACGACCGGACTAGCTAAGTTACATTTAGATGCATATTTAAATAAGTTTGAATTTACATCTTGTGAAACTTGCCGGTCATGTCACAAAGATAATATGACCATAGCTCTGTTTAATGGAAACAGAGAAAGAGTTAGTGAACTCTTGGGATTGATACATGATGATGTATGTAAGTCCCCTGTCTATAGATGCCAGTACTGGTTCTTTGTACTTCATTACATTCACTGATTATCTCTCAAGATTCAGACTTATGTTCCTGTTGAAACACAAGTCTGAACCTTTTGAGAAATTCAATGAATATAAGAGAGAAGTAGAGAACCAAAACAGGTATAAGTATTATGTCCTTTGAAGTGATCAGGGAGGAGAATACTTGAGCACGGAGATTCCTGGACTATCCTAAAAGAGAATGAGATTCTCTCTCAGCATTACTCCTCCGTATACACCACTGCACATCGGTGTATCGGGGCGGAGCAATCACACCCTATTGGATATGGTGCGCTCTATGATGAGTACTACTGATTTTCCTATTTCCTTTTGGGAGTTATGCACTTGAGAAGCTGCATACCTATTGAATATGATTCCAATCAAATCAGATGCCTACCACTTCATATGTGATATGGAATGGGAAGAGCCCATATCTTAAGTAAGTTAAGATTTGGGGATGTCCGGTCTATGTCTAAAAGCAAAATCCGGACAAACTCAAGGCAAAGTCAATTCTGTGGAAGTTTGTTGGATATCCCAAGCATTCGCAAGGGAATATCATCTACCAAACTGGGGAACAAAAGGTGTTTTTGTTTCTCAGCATACTACCTTTGTGAAAGGGAATTTCTTATGATGAAATTAGTGGTCATGAGGTAGAACTGGAAAAAGTTCCGGCTATACAAAACTGCAGCTGATGATTTGGTAGAACCAAAAGATTCAATAGTTTCCAATGAACCTCAGCCTCTCCGCCGATCTAGTAGGGTCTCTCACCCACCTGAATGATACTTAGGTTTTCTCTATGACAGTGGGAACGAGGATTGCATCATGAGATGATGACCCAACTTGTTTCGCGCACGCCATCAAGAGTGGGGACTCTGTAAGAATGGCTGGATGCTAAGCGATCTGACATGGAATCCTTATACACCAACAAAGTATGGACTTTGGTTGCTTTATCTGAAGGGTTAAATCCCCATCAGGAGCAAGTATATCTTGAGAAGATTACTTGGTGTACATTGAAAAGTTGAGACTTTCAAAGCTATGCTTAAGTCCATCCAGATCCTACTTGCCACTGCTACATACCATGATTACGATATCTGGCGGTTGGGTGTCATGACAGCTCTTCTAAATGATGATTTAGAAGAGAGCGTCTATAAGTACACAGCCAGAGGGCTTCGTAGATAATGGGAGCAGTGGAAATATGTGCAAGGTGTTTTATGGGATAAAGCAGGCATCGCGGAGTTGGAACGTCTGTTTTGATGTGGTAGTCAAAGAGTTTGACTTCACCAAAATGGTAGATGAACCTTGTATATACAAAAAGGTAGTAGAGAGTATGGTGATGATCCTCGTATTGTACGTGGATGACATACTCTTGATAGGGAAGGAGTTTCCTATGCTACGCTCGGTCAATCTTCTCTTATCACATGGATTCTCCATATAGGATCAAAATGATACCTCCTAAATCCTAGGTTTTATATCTATGAGATAGATCTAATTGGATGTTAAGATTCTCACTAGTTGTAGTGAGATGGTATCAATCGATCGTGGGGAGAATCACTGGAATGGTTCCAGGGTGGTAAGGTCGACTGAATGTCAGTCACAGGCATTGTCTTTACCCTCAGTAGAGAGACGGTATGTTGGAAGAGTTCCAAGCTAGATACCGTGACATACTAGACGATTAAAGGCTAGATACATCGTTACCAAGGATGCTACCAAAGAAATAGTCTGGATATACACTAGTTCATGAGATGAACTTTGTTCCTGCCATTGTGTGACAATGGAGTTGTGGCTTAGGCCTAGGAACCCCCATCCCATCTGAGATCCAGACATATTCTTAAGCAGTATCGCCTGATCATGGAGATGGTTGATCTTCAGGGAGATCGAGGTTAGGAGAGTAGACACAGAGGACAACAACGTGGATCTACTCACAAAGGCCTATTTCTCAGTAGAGACTTTTATGGGATGGTTGAGTATGAGATACTTCAACCACAGCTGATTGTTGGGTATACGATACCATAACAGATGGCCCTAGTGCAAGTGGGAGATTGTTAGTTATATGTATGCCCTAGAGGCCATTACTGTACATACGATGTATATTGTAGTGGGTGCTTGGACATATATAGGTAGGACTTTCTTGCTCGACATGATAGTATGCTATCTGGTTGCTCTTTATCTTAACATGTACTCTGATTGTCTCTATGTTACATGTTGAGAAAGCCCTTAGGATGAGTACTTGACTACCAGGACTATGATGCAGATCATACTAGTGGGGACAGTCAAGTACATCCTTCAAATGTTCCTAGTCGTAGGAGTACCGAGACAGGGTATCGATACTCCAGAGTAGACTAGCGTATGCGCTTCTTGACCCATATGATGGACGATGGATGATCCCATATCCATTGGTGTTTGACATCAGAAAAGGTATATGGGTGCTCAGTGAAGACTGGGTATACTGGACGGACTCGCCGTGAACTCCCAGATGGTATTATACCTTACGTCAGATAGCAGTTCTCTGGTGACACTGGTACAGGTTAGTCTGTAGACCTGAGATCGTCATAGAGTCTTGTGTGATTCCCACTATGCTTTGATTTCCACCTTTCCACGTCCATTAGGGCATGCAAAACGGTGGCTTTTGGGTACAGTCCCGAATCACATGGAGGCAATGAGCGATATGAAGGGTTTCATCTCTCCCGGTATAAGGAGTTGATGTTGCGCTGTTTTCGATTTGCTATAACTGGAAATCCCTGGCCAGGGTTGCTAAGATTTACTGGTAAGTGTTATCAGTAGTTTCTCGAACTGTTATGGACCTCATATCGACACGACTTATCAAGCTACCGGGGTCTGACATTTACCATCCCTAGGCGAGATATGCGACATATCAGACGAAGAGACCGGACTGTACGGGAGTGTTACTGATTGGATTCGTAGGAGAATGTATAGGCTTGCTTGTTGATCTTCTGATCGCTCAATACCTGGGTGGCTGTTACGTTTAGCTGACCGCTTGCAGCATGTGGGTGTTTGATATGATCAGCACCTACTGCCGACGTATTGACGATTCTTTAGAGTCCTACACAGAGGTTTCCTGGCTCAGGAAAAACGGAGTAGGAGCATATATGTGATATGTGCGGGACCGAGAATAATACGTGTATGCGATACCATATTAGATTCTCACGATATGTGATATCGGCCGGGTATATGTGATATAGCCGGGTCATCGGATCAAGTGTTGATTCGATGAACTGATACAGATAATATTAGTCGGTTTTTTGTGAAATAGCCGGATTATCATATCAAGTGTTGATTCGATAATTTAATGTATAATTATATATTTGATATATTAAATTACATTAACTAATATAAGCTCACTTAAAAATTCTTTTTTTCACTCGGGTAATACATTGATATATATGTGATATATGTTAATTGTATTATTTTATTTTCTTATAATAAATATTGTATATGTAATATATAATATTGAAACATGTCATGGTTATAAATGCAACATGATTTGTGGAGTTTAAATATGGTTAGGGTTTGGATTAGGGTTAAGCTTTCATGAAGCTTTCAAGAAGCTTCTTGAAGCTTTGACTTTGACTTGGATATTTTGCATAGATATTTCCTTAACCCAACCCAACCCTTTACCCTAGTTAAATCTCTACAAGGGTTAAGTTTTCTTTCTTAACCCATGGTTGCATTTCTAACCTCACACTTGATTTCATTATTCATCACAAATGGTTTTGTTCTTCTTCTTCCTTCTTCTCTCTTGAAAAAGCTTTCTAGCTTTTTATGAAGTGATGAAAATGAGTGAGAAATCGAAAACAAATGAGAGCTAAATTCCTACTTCATCATCCTCATCTATTCTAGCCGCTTAGATTAGGGTGTTTGCTTTGCTAATACTTGATTAGCAAAGCAAGAGCTTGGGTTTGAGTTTCTTCAAGGTAGATCATCTTAGTTATCGAAGATCGGAAGCAAGCTTGCATCTTTCTCTTCATGGAGCCTCTCTAGAGTCCGGGTACATGATGATCGCGGCGAAGGGACCTCAACACGGAGCTTATGAAGTGAAGGAAAGGACTACAAAGGTTGTAATCCCAAACTCTTAGAAGTAAAGTTGTTTACTTGCTTATTGTTTCGCCTAATCTCTAGTCTAAGATCTTTGTTAGGGTTGTTCGGCACTTCTAAATTTTAAATCGGGCATGGTTGATGCCTTATAGACCCTTGTGACAGTGCCTAGTAACCTGACACAGTGTAACGGTTTATTTCGGCTTCGATAGTTTAACATTGTCTAAACAAGCTAGCTAAGGGTTAATGGTTTGGCTCTGATACCATATTGGGTTACGGCAGCGTCCCGGCCGTCAATCTGAGGCCAAATGCGGAACAAAAACTTTTGAAACTTGGCGCTACCGCAACCATTCACCCGGATTGAACCATTAACCGTTAACTAGCAATCTATAAAAAAGTTCAGAGATTATACCGATCGATCCGTGTCCTTCGGTCTTCAATCTCTGCACCTAGCTCCTCGCCGGCTGCCTAGACGAAGTTCGCTCTCCAGTCTCGTTTGTCGAAGTGGCACCACGTCGAGTAATCTTTATACGGGCTCCCGCTTCTAAACCGAAGCAACTTGGACATGAATTTTGCTAGCCGACATGTCCAAGATGAAGTAGAGATAGTGTGTGATTACTTTGTCTCAATACACTCTAGGATTCTCAACACATGAGAAGGATAGAGTGGAGATTGAAGATGATTCCATGGATGGAACTTGTGAGCTCAAGGAAAAACTAGTGAGCAAAAACAAGCACAAGAAAAATGAGAGCCCCTCAAAATGGTGATGGCTGCCCACTTATGTTTTTTGGTATTTTATTGTTGTTTTTCAATTAAAGAAAAATAAAAACTCCACAAAAATATCTCACATACAAATAAATGTCAAGCATGACTCAATAGTGTCTCCATGAGTCACTACTTGAGCCATGCCTTCATTAAATGCCTCATGGTCACATTTTCCACCAAAAAACATTTAAACTAAAATGTTTTAATCCAAGAAATTAATATGGCATCAACTAAAGTAAACCTGTAATGAATTACAAGAATACCTCTCATCCGTATATACATACCCGTATCCGTATTCCGACTGAATACGAATACTACGAGACGAAAGTAATCCAACCAATCTAATATTAGGATCCGGTTTAAACCAAAACCCACTAGTATGATCCGTCCGATCATGATCCATGCACGAGTGCATGTATATGATCGAACCCTGCTATAAAACCATACGGCCTCTACAACGTTTCGCCAGAACTTGGGAAACTTTCTGTAGAAGACTCTAAAGACTCGTCAATACGCTGGCAGTGGGTTTAACCACAAGTACGTCAGTGGTACTAGCTGTACGTAACGGCTGCCCATGTATTGAGCGAAAGGGAATCTGACGAGCGAACTCATCCTGAAACCCTACTGAGCCTATCCATGACAATCTCCATACATTCCGGTCTGTTCTTCTATAAGTATCGCATATCGGGCTAAGGGGATGGTAAACGTTAGACCCCCAATAGCGGTATAAGTTGTGTCGGAGTGTAGCCCAGAACACCTTGAGAAACTACTAGAATACCTACCAGTAAATCTCACTTGTCTTGGCCAAGGACTTTGTGTAATGGCTCTCCAGACACAGCGCGATATCAACCCCCAATACCGGGAGAGACGAATCCTTTCTAACCGCCGCTGCCTCCAAGTGCTTCGGGATTGCACCCAACTACTACCTGTTTGCATGACTCCTTTGAGCCGTGGTAGGGTAGCAATCAAAGAACAGTGGGAACACACTTGAGGCAATGTAGCAGTGTCAAGTCAACTGACTAAGTTGTAATCATGTCACCTGGGAACTGTGTTAGGTCCACGTTACCTCTCCCGGTACTTTCGGGGTTGCGGAAACGGTAAAACGAAAATTTTTCTTGACTATAGGTAACATGGACCGTACAATACGGATCTTGGCTAAACTACACACTAGCAACCTAACTAGAGAATTATCTACTCGGTTAGGGGTTATATCTCAACTTGAACTCCTTCTCTTGGACTCCTTGTAGTGGTCGGATGGTTCTTCTCCTCGTCGCCTTCACTTGTCGAAGATGGATCCACCTGAGGGTCTCTACCTTGAGCTTCTTTCTCGAACTTGAGAAAACTAAAGTATCCGGCTTGCTAGACCTTCTACCTTAGAGTGAGTAGTGAGTGGCTTTGGGTGTTTTTTATCTCTAAGGAGATGTTTCTCAACTCATGAGAATGTTTCTCCTTGAACTAGAGGAGGAGGAAGAAGAAGAGATGAGAGAGAATGGATATGAGAGAATGAGATAGCTTTTTACAACCATAACAATATATGTGAATTAATCAAATTAATAATTTTAATCAAATGAAAAAGTTGATGGTTGGTTTGATGAGACCATTATCATTTCACATTAAATGGTTTTTACAAAGATCAAAGAGCATCTTTAAAATGTAATGATGATGGTCAATGTTTCAACCATGACCAACAAGTCAACCAAGGTCAACAAGTCAACAACCCTAACCATGACATAATTTCATTTAATTAATATTATTAATCGATATTTCACATATTCATTAGGGTTTGGAAAAAGACAACTGTCAACTGTGCATACACACCCGTTCCGAAACCCTAATGAAAATTCTCTTTCTCCGCATCAATCAACTGTGCATACACACCCGCATTCGTGTTCCGAGGAACACGAATACAACGAGATAAAACTAACCCCAAAACATGTACTAGGATCCGGCTCAAACCAGAGCCCGCTAGTAATGACTGCCCGGACACCAAACGTGCACAAGTGCGCGGATGTGAACGAACCCCGTCGCAAAACCATGCGACTTCTACTCTATTTTGCCCAAAGGCGAATAACCCTCTGTGTGGGACTCTAAAGACTCGACACTACGCTGGCAGTGGGTCCAACCACAAACCGCAAGCGGCACTAGTTGTGCGTAACGGCCCCCAGGTAGATGCCGATAAGAAGACGGACGAGGTGAAACCCATCAGAACTCCTACTGAGCCTGTATGTGACAATCTCCGTACAATCCGGTTTGTTCGTCTAAGAGTATCGCATGGCGGGCCTAGGGGGTGGCAAACATCAATCCCCTAATAGCGGTACAAGTCGTGTCGGAGTATAGCCCAAAACACCCTGAGAAACTACTGGTAACACCACCAGCAAGTCTCGCTTGCCCTGGCCAGGGACGACTATGTGTAATGGCTCTCCTAGACACAGCGCGATATCAACCCCCAATACCGGGAGAGACGAATCCTGTCTAACCGTCACTGCCTCCAAGTGTTTCGGGACTGCACCCAACTACTACCTGTTTGCACGACTCAGTAAAGCCGTGGTAGGGTAGTAATCAAAGAACAATGGGAACACACTCGAGGCGAAGTGACAGTGTCAAGTCAGCGGACTAAGCTGTACTCATGTCACCTGGGAACTGTTAACTGACGATAGGTATAATACCAACCAACAGTTCCCGACGAGTCCTGTCCAGTGTACTCGTAACCCAACGAGCACCTGCATACTATCTCCAGTACAATGTACTGATGGCTGTGGGATATACCATCTCCCCTGCTGGGAAGAGAAGTGTATGCACCAGTCTACTCTGGAGTATCGATGCCCTGTCTCGATAATCCTATGACTAGGGACCATAATAAGGATGTGCTTATAGCACATCCTTATTATGGTCCCTAGTCATAGGATTATCGAGACAGGGCATCGATACTCCAGAGTAGACTGGTGCATACACTTCTCTTCCCAGCAGGGGAGATGGTATATCCCACAGCCATCAGTACATTGTACTGGAGATAGTATGCAGGTGCTCGTTGGGTTACCCAGCCCCCACTCGTGTGATCGCCATCACAATACCGGTAGTCAAGCAAAGATCCTAAGGGCTCCATCAATATGTTTTGGCGATATGTTAAAAGAAACATATATACATATTAAGATAGAAACAAACCAAGTAGCATACTACTATATCGAGCAAGACTGTCGTAAAACCATATATATATCCCAAGCTTCCAAAATGTATTATACAAACTAGTACTATACAATAATGGCCTCTAAGGCATACATATCTAACAATCTCCCACTTGCACTAAAGACCAGTAATTGGTGTACCGCATACCCAACGTCTGCACTAGGGCCAGCTGCTGGCGTACCGCATACCCAATAGCTCAAAAAGTCGCTCGAACTGTATTTGAGGGAGGGCCTTTGTGAATGGATCCGCCGTGTTGTCTTTTGTGTCCACTCTCCGTACCTTGATCTCCTGGCGATCAATGATCTCCCTGATCAGGTGATACCGTCTTAAGATGTGTCTGGATTTCTGATAGGACCTTGGTTCCTTCGCTAAAGCTATAGCCCCATTGTTATCGCAATACAAAGGTATTGGGTCAACAATGGATGGAACCACCTGAAGTTCACTGATGAACTTCTTCATCCAGACCGCCTCTTTTGCGGCATCGCTTGCAGCAATGTATTCAGCCTCCATCGTCGAGTCTGCGACGGTATCCTGTTTGGAATTCCTCCAACATACCGTCCCTTCGTTGAGGGTAAACACAAAACCCGAGACAGACTTGCTGTCATCTTTGTCACTCTGGAAGCTTGAATCGGTAAAGGACTCGACCCTGAGGTCTCCATTACCGTAAACCAGGAACATCTCCTTAGTCCTTCTCAGGTACTTGAGAATGTTCTTCACTGCCGTCCAGTGGTCCTCACTTGGGTCTGACTGATACCGGCTCACCACGCTCAGCGCGTAAGCTACATCTGGTCTTGTACATAGCATCGCATACATTATAGATCCTACCGCCGAAGCGTAGGGTATAGTGCTCATGCGAACCCTCTCCTCGTCAGTCTTAGGAGACATCTTCTTGGAGAGGGTAATTCCGTGTAATGTGGGTATGTTACCGTGCTTGGAATCCTCCATACTAAATCTCTTTAGTACGGTCTCTATGTACCTGGACTGCAAAAGTCCCAGTAGTCTCTTAGATCTATCTCTATAGATCTTGATCTCCAGAATGTACGAGGCATCACCCAGGTCCTTCATGGAGAACCGTTGTGACAAAAATAGCTTGACCGATTGTAGCATAGGAATGTCATTTCCTATCAAAAGAATGTCGTCCACGTACAAGACTAGGAACACGACAGTTCGTCCTACAATCTTCTTATAGACATAAGGTTCATCTTCGTTCTTGATGAAATCAAATTCCTTGATTGCCTCATCAAAACAGATGTTCCAGCTCCGCGATGCCTGCTTTAATCCATAAATGGATTTAAGCAACTTGCACACCTTTCCGCTGCTCCCACTGTCTACGAAACCTTTTGGCTGATCCATGTAAACGCACTCTTCCAAATAGCCGTTTAGAAAAGCCGTTCTAACGTCCATCTGCCAGATTTCATAGTCATGGAAGACAGCAATGGCAAGTAGGATCCGAATGGATTTGAGCATAGCCACCGGAGAAAAAGTTTCGTCATAGTCCACACCAGGTCTTTGACGAAAACCTTTTGCAACGAGTCTAGCCTTATAGGTTTCCACCTGCCCATCTACACCAAGTTTCCTTTTGTAGATCCATTTGCATCCAACGGGTTTTACCCCAGGTGGAGCAATATCCAAGGTCCACACTTTATTGGCGTACATGGACTCCATTTCAGATTGCATTGCTTCCTGCCATTTATCAGAGTCCCTACTGATAATGGCCTGCCTGAAACTGGTAGGGTCATCTTCTTCCAAGATGCAATCCTCTCGATCCCCGTCTAAGAGAAAACCGTAGTATCTCTCGGGCGGATGAGAAATACTACCAGATCTGCGGAGTGGCTGAGGTTCGTCTGGGGTTATTGAATTCTGAGGTTCTGTCAAATCTTCAGTTTCATTTTGTGGTCGCTGAATTTCTTCCAGTTCTACCGAACTCCCACTTGTTTCTTTTGCAAGAAATTGCCACTCTAAAAAGGTGGCATGGCAAGATACAAACGCCTTCTGTTCCTCAGTGTGGTAGAACAGATATCCTGTGGAGTTTTTAGGATATCCCACAAATTTACATAGAACTGAATGTGCCTGAAGTTTGTCCGGATTTTGTACTTTTACATAGGCCGGACAACCCCATATCTTAATACGTTTAAGATACGGCCTTTTACCATTCCATATCTCGAACGGTGTCTTAGGCACAGATTTAGACGGAACATCGTTTAATAGATATGTCGCTGTCAATAGCGCATGTCCCCAAAATGAAAGAGGCAACTCGGCATTACTCATCATGGAGCGAACCATATCCAGTAGGGTACGATTCCTCCGCTCCGATACACCGTTGTGCTGTGGTGTATAAGGGGGAGTAAGCTGAGAGAGAATACCATTCTCTTTTAAGTAATCTAGGAATTCTGTGCTTAAGTACTCCCCTCTTCTATCAGACCGGAGGATCTTGATACTTTTGCCAGTCTGGTTCTCTACTTCGTTTCTGAATTCCTTGAATTTCTCAAAAGCTTCAGATTTGTGTTTCATAAGATACACATATCCGAATCTAGAGAGATCGTCAGTGAATGTGATGAAGTACGAGAACCCACCCCTTGCATGTATAGACATCGGACCACATACATCACTATGTATGAGTCCCAAGAGCTCTGTTGCTCTTTCTCCATGTCCA
Source organism: Agapanthus africanus (assembly GCA_030015575.1). Taxonomy (NCBI): domain Eukaryota; kingdom Viridiplantae; phylum Streptophyta; class Magnoliopsida; order Asparagales; family Amaryllidaceae; genus Agapanthus; species Agapanthus africanus. The sequence continues at coordinate 505,437,498 of CM057337.1, forward strand.
GTGAACGGAGATTTGGTCATCTTCCCTTTGAGACAAGACTGACAAGTTTCATAAGATGAAAACTCGAACGCATTCAAGAGTCCATCTTTATGCAACTTACTTAGTCTTTTCTCTCCGATATGACCAAGTCTACAATGCCACAAGTAGGATTCATTCGTATCTGAATTCTTCCTCTTGCGTGTGTTTTGTATATTGAGAACTGTATTCTGATTTAAAACGTAGATACCATTACACAGTGTACCTTCTGCAACCAGTACCTTATGAAGGTAAAATGCTCATGATATTTCTATGAAGAACAAAGTTATATCCATCTTTATTGAGTAAAGAAACTGATATGATGTTGCAAACCATGGAAGGTACATAGTAGCAATCGTTCAAAATCATAGTATTGCCATTTGGCAACACTAGGTGATATTCACCGACGGCTGCAGCATTAACTTGTGCTCCGTTCGCTACTCTGAGCGACATATCACTAGGTGCAACTTTCCTACTTTTTCTCAGTCTCTGCAATAAATTACAGATATGAGATCCTGATCCGGTATCAAGTACCCAGGAGGTAGGGCTGACCGTAAAGCAGTTCTCAATTACAAGAACACCTGAAGTAGATGCAAAAGCATGCTTCTTCTTCAACTGGGTATCCTTGGAATCCATACAATCCTCTTTCCCTTGCTCAAACTTATGACTGTTATCACAAGTTAGAGCCGAACCAACGTTCCCCAGCCCTGAATAAGAATTCGGATCGGTCAAGCGATACATTTTATTATCTTGATTAGGGCGTGAAATGGTTGCTACCTGGAGAGAGAGAAAAGAAACACTCAGCGTGCGCTCTTGCAAGATTAGATTGGTTTATTGATTTATCTAACCAGGATGGCTCCCACTGTTTCCTCAAATTCTTCTTCAAACTCTAAAAGAAGAACTAGTCAGGATTAATCGCACGTCACAATACTTGCTTAACTTTTCAGCCAAGCTGGTGTTGGTACTCCGAGGGAGGTTTTCCAACGCTTTCGTGAAGATCCTTAATTAAATAACCTCTTTTCCCTGGAGGCGTAGTCCCGCTAACACCGTTCTAGACACCTACTTGGTTTATAGCATTGATTGTTAAGTGAAAAAAATCTCCCGAGAGTAATCCAACTCGTCAGTGGGATCGGGATCCAATTATCATTGTGCGATACCTAGATGGAATCCACTCTAGTCACCATACTCCAGAAGGTATGCTAAATCTGCAAGTTTCAGTTTCTTTAGAAACTCCCGATGTGGTTTTTGCCCCTAGGATCCAAGTGACCTTGACTGAGCCAACATATCAAAGGATCCTAGTCAAGTTCAACCCGTCATTATCTTGATTGCATTAGACCCACCCGTACGAGTCCTTGACTGAGCCAAAATGACCGCACGACTGTCCCAACCAATCACATTGTATCCTATGGAAAAATATTACATAGCTACCGTACACTACGCCTCGGCTGAGCATGAAATACGTAGCACGAATACTAAGCAATACCAATCCGAAACGACGGAGGGCTACGGCTGGGTTTTGGCGAAAAACCCGTTAACGTAATGAACTTGATATCGTTGAAGGAACGTGATACCCTTTTTTTGAAAATATAGTGGCAAAAACTTTTGCTAAAGAGGTCACTCCCTGTGAAGGGATCTCGGCTCTTTTCTCGTCGAATGAGGTGCAGGATATTCCAAACTGAATACCTCGATGCAAAGCAAGAATAATCGACTATAGTGAAGTTATTACCCTGACGCAAACTTTTTGTCCAAGGGGTCACTCCCGACAAAGGGATCTCGGCCCTTGCCTCGTCGACTGAGGTGCTGGGCATTCATAACCGAATACCTCTGTGCAAAACAAAAGTGAACGTCCTTGCAATAACAGCTTTTTGAAAATTGTTCCAACAACGTCTTTTAGGTTTATTTTCTTGCATTAATTTAATGCGTCCCATCAATTAATCCTACCATTGCAGAAAACAACGAAAATATGACGTACGCTTATGCCATCCGCATTCGCCACGGGGTCCCGTCATCACCCGTTAGGTTACTTAACTAACGACAGAGCGGGGGCTGGACTAGCGCGGATGCAAAACATAAGCGACGCCTAAATAGATATCATATATAGATATATACACATTCGTCAGATGCAATGATAGCCATTCCAGATCACAGATGAATACTTTGGATATACTAGGAATCTGCATTTCGTTCGAGCCTGCAACGATAGACAGATTACACGGTCGCGATGAATAGCCAAATACCCCACCCTAGACCCCTACGGGTGCGGCAAACTACCCGCCAAGTACCCGAAGCAAAGCAACCTCTCTCAACGACGTGAGTAGGCCACTCGGCACTTCGAGATACCCGGTAGTTTGTGCACCCCATCTTGGGTCTATCCTAGGAGCAAAAACAGTAAAAAGAAATTATACAATGACGGCTACAACCTCACCCCGGTTGTGCGGCCAAATAAATAATATTACATCAAATTTACATATTACATGAATTGAAAGATAAAGAAAAAAACTCTCATCTCACAACCCCCGGCTATTCATCCGCGACAATCCAACGAGTTCATATACACATACCATCAACATCACAGATATGTATAACCCCCACTAATCGATGTATAGCGATTAGCAGACGTTCAATACATATATAACATTACAGATACAACCATTAGCCAGAGTCTACAGAAAATCGACCAAAATACGGATTTGTAACCACCCTAAACATAAATTTTGTTCTCTGGAAATTCTGGACAGAAACAAACCATCTCAAAAATCACAAAACACCACCAGAAGTAAACTGCAGGAGAAACGATCCACGGCCGAGTCAACTCGGCCGCAGAACCGCGGTGAGTTGGTCGGTTCGATGGATCGTTTTTCTTGCCTGTTCATTAAAAAGCCTGAGCCGATTTTTAAGACATGATTTATTATTTTTAGAGCAGAAATAAAAATCGGCAGAAACTAGGATTTTCCGGGGTGTTTCGCGGTTTTTAGTCCGGTCGAAATTCTAGATACTTTGCTAACATGCTTGGGTGTATTTAGTTAGGCTCTGATACTGTAAGTGCACGGCGGCGCCTCGGCCGTCAATCCGACGCCAGAAAGTGGAAACGAAACTTTTCTAAAAACTAGAAACCGGCACCACCGCGTACTAAAAACCCGGATTGGGCCATTAACCTAACTCTAGCAAACTAGAAAATGGGTAGGAAGCTATACCGAGCGATCCGTGTCCTTCGGTCTTCGGCCTCCACTCCGATCTCCTCGCGGAACCTCGGTCTTCATCTCCTCGTCGGAACGGGCACCACATCGCCGGGTTCTTTTACGGGCTCCCACCTCTGGACCGAGGCAACTCGGGCACGAAGTTGGCGAGCCGACGTGCCCAAAGGGTGCTGTAGATGAAGTGTAGAATAGTTTGTCTCTTTGGGGTAATGAAGTTGCCATTTGATGTGGAGAAATGAACTTTTGGAGAGGTGAGGAATTTTGTAGCAAGCTAGAAAGCCAAAAATGAAGTGATATGAATCAATTTCCCTCACCAAAATGAAAACCTCTCTCTCCTCACCCCTCAAAGTGGCCGGCCCCTCTAACAATGGTGGAGGGAAAAAGAATGGAATAATCAAGAGGAGAAAATGAGTGATAAAAAGATAAATAAGTCACAACCAAATCAACTCCACATCCTTTCCATAACCATCACCATAAATGCAAGGGAAGAGATGGAAAAAGAATCTAATGATGATAGTCATATCATAAAGCCACATATACAAATAACTCCCTCCACAAAGGTAATTTGCACAACTGCAAATAACCCCCTCCATCAAAAAGTCCAGCCGTGAAGGAACAAATGAAAACTGGCCGAAACGGAATGCAAACTGGCAACTTCAGAAAGCTGGTCCCATAATAAATTACAGGAAAACCACGCGACTGCATATACATGCCCGCATTTGTATTCCCACTGAACACAAATGCAAAGAGACAAAATCTACACTGTACAATACTAGGATCCGGCTTAAACCAAAGCCCGCTAGTAAAATTCGTCCGATCATGATCCGTGCAATACCGCACATATCTGATCGAACCCTGCCATATCTCCATACGGCCTCTACAGCGTTTCGCCCAAAACTTGAGAAAACGGTCTGTGGGGGACTCTAAAGACTCGTCAATACTTTGGTTATGGATTTAACTACTAGCACGTCAGAGGTATTAGCCAATACGTAACGGGCTACCAGGTATTGACCAAAAGGGACGTCGATGAGCGAACTCATCCTGACACCCTACTGAGCCTGTCAGTGACAATATCCGAACAGTCCGGTCCGTTCGTCTATGAGCATCGCATGGCGGGCCTAGGGGGTTGGTAAAAGTCAGACCCCCAAAAGCGGTACAAGCCGTGTCGGGGTCTCGACTGTATACACTAGTCTACTCTAGAGTATCGATGCCCTGTCTCGAAACTCCCACGACTAGGGACCATTTAAGGATTTGCTTATAGACACCAGCTCCCACGTATATGATCGCCCTCATACTGCTGGTAGTCAAGCAAGAATCCTAGGAGCTCTATCAACGTGCAATAGTGACCTGTAAGGTCACCTAAAGCAGTACACGATGATAAAGATAAACCAGATAGCATACTATCATCTTGAGTAAGACTGTCCTACTGGGATAGGTCCTCCCTCAATCATTGCAATCACGTGCCTGTGATCCAATAATTGACTCTGAGGGCACTATCTCCAACAATCTCTCACTTGCACTCAAGGCTAATTATTGCGATGTCGCATACTCACAGCCCGTGTGATATCGAACACCCAACTCCTCTACTAGTCAGTCTCACAAATCTCGTTTGCGAAACTATTGCGTTCGAGAAATAGCCTCAGTTAGTGGATCCGCTGTGATGTTTCTTTCTATGTCTCTCTTTATCTCAAGTTCGTGGAGAAACCCATCTCCCGAAATGAGCAATACCTGTCTTAGAATATGTCTGGATGTCTGATGGGACCTAGTTCATAAATGAACTCCAAATCCAAACTTTTTAGACTGTATCGTCAACTGAACTTAATCATTATCCTGCACCATGCCTCCCTCAGTGTCCGCCTGGACCACCTGTCCAAAATACTGCCCCTCTTCAGAGGGAGAACTATAACTCTGACAGTCACTCGGTCATCCAGGTCACCTTGGAAGCCTGGAATGATAACTGTCTCCCAAAGGAGGCTGCCGTTATCATTTCCCTAGAACATCAACTTATGTTCTAAAACTGCTTCCGATTGTTTCTCCAGGATTGGATCAATATCAACTTATTGCACCTACTGCAAAAACAATATCTGGTGTGGTACTTGACATCTCATGATTGACTCAATTGCCTAAGCAAGTGATCTGCCAATCATGCACATCCCTTCCCCTTTAGTCTGTAAGACACCTTTAGAGAGGGTGACTTCATCACCTGCAGGTACACTACCGTGCCAGGAGTCGTCCATTCTAAATACTCATAGAATGTTGTCAAAGTACCCTGATTGGGAAACCACCCAAATCTAGATCTATAGATCTAGTAACCAGAATGTCTTGATATTATATCCAAGTCCCATGTGGAGAAACCACTGTGTGACAACCAAAGTATAACCGATCGTAGTATAGGAATTTCACTTCCTACTCTGTATATGTCATCCAAATACCAGGACATCACACCCTACTACCTCCTTAACAGATCCATCCCCTATTCTGATGAAGTCAAACCTATGACTGTCACATCAGAAATAGATGATCTATCTCCGCTATATCTGCTTAAGTCTATAAATAGACATAAGCCACTTATCCACTATGCTTCCGCTGCTCCCACTGACTACGACAGCCCTCTGGCAGGGTCATATAGACGTACACTTCTAAAACTAGTTTAGAACGACGCTATATTCATCCTCCCGACGGGTCTCACAGTCTGGAACAACAGCAATGGCAAGTCTGGGCAAACAAGAACCTCCCTGTCACCGTCCTTGAGGCTACCGGAGTACCTCTCGGGTGCCTGAGGTTACCCACCATATCTGCGGAGTGGCCAACGGAATGTCAAACCAGATTGAATATTTAGGTTCTTATCAAATTTTCAGTAATCGTTTGCGGTTCTGGAATCATTTCCAGTTCTACCATACTCCCACTACTGTTTTCTGAAAAAATCCATTTTTATTAAAATTGTGGCGAGTCTAGAACAATATCACTATTGATCTTCCAGATGGTAGAAAGTCAACCCTCGTCATAACCTGGGTCAACCCACAAACAGCCATTACAGAAACGTGACTTGAGTTATCCAGAGTCTGGTTTTAAGCATAAGCCGGACAACTCCCCGTACCTTAACATCATTAAGATATGAACTGTCCTATAACCAATATAGAACCAGAGGCACTGATTTAATTGAACCAGATTCAAATCATGCATCTATCTCCAGTGCATGTCAACTAAATGGAGAGAGGCTGATCAGCATTACTCAACTTAGGAGTACTTCCAATTATGAGTAACCTGAATGAGAAGCAAGTCTCTTAATCATTACTATCAACTGAATACCATACACAAGTGTCTACATCTTCGATCACTTTGAAGAATCCTGATACTTGCAACATTTGGTTCTCCACTTTACTCTTATACCTATAACTTCTCAAAACTTGGACCTTGTATTTCTACGAAACACATGTCTAAGAACTAGAGAAGTCATAAGTAAACAGAATATAGTACGAGGACCAACCCCTCTGTCCTAATGGACACTAGACAATATACAATACTTTGTATAAGTCCCCTAAGTCTAATAACTCATTCCCTGTGTACCGTAGATTGAAAATTGTACTTATGGTTATGAAGAATTACACCGCTGTTTAATGCTCTTTACCTAACCATCCACTGATATAGGTAAATGTCATAGACATGATTTCAAAAAGGTATATCTCACTCTATAAAAATAGACGTACAGATATATCAATTTGAAATTGGTGCATAACAACGGATATTCAAAACCAAATATTTGCCGTCCGGTAAACAACCCAGGTGACTTCCTCAAATATCACCAATTACAACGAATCCCGATGTAATGAGGATGATCACCTAATTCCCAATAACTTACTCCCACTCATCATCTGTAAAACCATATAGATGTGAGAATCAAACCTGGTAAATACATACCCTGGAGTAAGGACTAATTTAGAAATCAGTTTTCTATTAACAGTACACGGTGAAACTGAAACATTGAAATGTTTCGTAGGGGTATCCTGTATTCCTAGTAATGCCTCTTCCATTATCCAGATTCACAACTGTAACCGTATATCTCTTTGCCATTTCTCCAAATCCCTTCATATGTCTTTAGTCATTACCTTCTGCACACCCCTTTAGGCTAAATGGTTTTCTTCCTTCCCTACCTTTCGGCACCAGGTTATGGTTTGGAAGAAGACTATCCAATAAGCATAATGGGTGTACTGTCCTAATCCTAAGAGCACTCGCAATGCGAGAGAAGGTGAAGATAAAAGACAACCGAATAAACCTTATTCCTATTTCTCCTGAACCAGAATCCATCTCCGAACTGGAACAAGTTCCTTTCGAGTTCGTATATAACCATACGATGGAGTATCCAATAAATTGTGGATCTTCATAGTGATACGGAGTGTCCTGGAGAAATACAAAGGTGATTTAGGATTGGCGAAGAAATACTTGGTTTGGTCGTGAATAGCAGTCGCAATTTACTTTGCCCTCTTACTAATCCCTTGATATGTCTTTACTTAATACCTTCTGTACACCATTGTTATGCTAATTGGTTTTCTTCATTCCCCACCGTTCGGCACCAGCCTAAGGTTTGGAAGAAGACTATCCAATTTGCGTAATAGGTGTACTATCTCCTAAACCAAGGAGTACTCGCAACCTAAGAGAAGGTAAAAGGAAAAGACAACTGAATAGTCCTATTCGTTTTCTCCAGAACCAGAAACCATCCTCGAATAAATTCCTTCGAGTTCGTATATAACCATACGATGGTTTTATCCAATGGAAGTGGACGTTCGTAGTAATACGGGGTGTCTTGGAGAAAAGGGTAAAAGTACAATCCAAAAGTCAGTGTTTAAGAAGGTTCGGTTAATCGTGGTCACTGAGTCATAGTCAAAGGTCGGGTCATGGTCGCTGCCAAAGAGAGAGAAAAGAAACACTCAGCGTGCACTCTAGCCTTGATCAGAATGGTTATCACTTTATCTAATCAGGAAACCTCCCACTGTACCGTCAAATTCTCCTCCAAACCTGAAAGAAGAATTAGTCGGGATCACCCGAGGAGTAAACCAACTCATCAGTGGGAATCGGGATCCAACTATCATCGCATGATAACGTGACGGAATCCGCTCACGTTATCACACTCCAGAAGGTATGCGCATATCTGGCAAGTTTCAGTTTCTTTAGAAACTCCCGATGTGATTTTTGCCCCATGCTCTTATGACCTTGACGAAGGCCAACATATCATAAGTCACATGTCAAGTTCTACCCGTCATTATCCAGGTTAATTTGAACCCACCCGTATATACTCTTGACGAAGGCCAAAATAGTAGTACGACTACCCCAAACCAACGCATATATCTATGCTGCAGAAAGGTAACAAGCAGCTACCATACACTATGCCTTGACGAAGGTCAACAAACATAGCATGAATACTACGTGCTACCCGTCTGAAATGACGGAGGGCTACGAATGGTTTCTGGCGAAAAACTTTTAACGTAATGAACTTGATATCGTTGAAGGAAACGGATAGCTTTTTATAAATTATTGTTACGAAAACCTTTGCTAAAGAGGTCACTCCCGGTGAAGGGATCTCGGCTCTTTCCCCGTAGAATGAGGTGCAGGATATTCCAACTGAATACCACGATGCAAAGCAAAAGTAAACGACTATAGTGAAGTTATTGCCCTGACGCAAACTCCTGTCCAAGGGGTCACTCCCGGTGAAGGGATCTCGGCCCTTGCCTCGTCGACTGAGGTGCTGGATATTCATAACCGAATACCACTGTGCAAAACAAAAGAGAACGCCCTTGCAATAACAGCTTTTTGAAAATTGTTCCAACAACATCAGAATAGGTTTGTTTACCTTGCATTGATCCAAATCAACGCAGTCCCATCAATTGATCACACCACAAAAGAACGAAAATAATGATGTACGTATATGCCATCCGCATTCGCCACTGGGTCCCGTCATCACCCGTTAGGTTACTTAACTAACGACAGAGTGGGGACCGGACTAACGCGGATGCAAAACATATACAACATCTACTAGTATATATATCAATATATAATATTCGCACAAGGCGTGATAAAATGCAACATCACAGAAATGTAATAAGCATCACAGAACAATACAGATATCTGGGATCCCCGGGTTTCATAGAGCCGCTACTGAAACCCGACATTCCCCTGGTCGTGTGGATAGCCTGTGCAATGAAATCCTAGACCCCTACGGGCGCGGCAAGTTACCTGCCAAAACCTGAAGCGAGGCAGCCCCCCTTCAGCAACTTGAATGGACCACCCAGCACTTCACGGAATCCGGTAACTTGGGCACCCCTCCTGGGTCAACCTGTACCCCCTACGAGTGCGACGAATAGCCCGCCAATTCTAGAGTAAAGCCCCCTCCGTCTCAACTCCATGAGATGCGGGCCCGTTGCCCTCTAGAACCCGGCTACCCGTGCACCCCTCCATGGGGTAATCCTAGTACAGAAAGTAAAATATATATACAACGGGTAGATCGACCTCAGCCCGGTCGTGCCCCAAAAGAATAATATACAAACAGGCAGTGACGGCAGTCCACATGTCGGACGCTCGCCCCGTAATATCAAATGTACATATAAAACAAAACTGTACTACCACTGCAACCAGGCTATCCCCCATGACCAATCCACAACATCACAGCACAATACAGAACATCAACATGAATGTCACGTTCGCAAATCCGTCTAAAAGGGCTATAGCAGTTAGACAGGATTTACCGATCAAATGACATTCACGGTCACAGATATAATGTAAATACTGTGAACTAACATGTTTAAAATTTTCGATCGATCAAATTTATCGAAGTGGGCCCCAAGCACTACTGTAGCTCTTACAGAAAATCTGGGCCCAAAAAGAATATCCCAAAACCCCCATTTCCTAACCAGAAGCCCACTGGAAAAATTCTGTACGGCGTTGACCATTTCCCACCGCGGAACCGTGGCCAAAACAGGGTTTTGGCCTCGTTTCCGCGGTCATACTGTAGCAACTCCTAACAAAATTTTTGCAGTATGCTTAAAATTCCCTGCACGTGTTTCTGCAATGTACTGAAAAAATTTTAGAGCCAAAACAAATTTTGACAGAAACATATGCAATGAAAATGCGGTTTTGGGATAAATGTTCGATCGAAGTTTTAAACTCGCTAGAGCAAGCTAGACTAGGTTAATGGCGTGGCTCTGATACCAATGTAAGTGCACGGCGGCGCCCCGGCCGTCAATCCGACGCCGGAATGCGGAAACGAAACTTTTCTAAAATCCGGCACCACCGCGCACTAAAAACCCGGATCGGGCCATTAACCTAACTCTAGCAAACTAGAAAATGGGTAGGAAGCTATACCGAGAGATCCGAATCAATTTCCCTCACCAAAATGAAAACCTCTCTCTCCTCACCCCTCAAAGTGGCCGGCCCCTCTAACAATGGTGGAGGGAAAAAGAATGGAATAATCAAGAGGAGAAAATGAGTGATAAAAAGATAAATAAGTCACAACCAAATCAACTCCACATCCTTTCCATAACCATCACCATAAATGCAAGGGAAGAGATGGAAAAAGAATCTAATGATGATAGTCATATCATAAAGCCACATATACAAATAACTCCCTCCACAAAGGTAATTTGTACAACTGCAAATAACCCCCTCCATCAAAAAGCTCGGCCGTGAAGGAACAAATGAAAACTGGCCAAAACGGAATGCAAACTAGCAACTTCAGAAAACTGATCCCGTAATAAATTACAGGAAAACCACGCGACTGCATATACATGCCCGCATTTGTATTCCCGTTGAACACAAATGCAAAGAGACAAAATCTATACTGTAAAATACTAGGATTCGGCATAAACCAAAGCCCGCTAGTAAAATCTGTCCGATCATGATCCGTGCAATACCGTACGTATCTGATCGAACCCTGCCATATCTCCATACGGCCTCTACAGCGTTTCGCCCGAAACTTGAGAAAACGGACTGTGGGGGACTCTAAAGACTCGTCAATACTTTGGCTGTGGATTTAACCACTAGCACGTCAGAGGTATTAGCCAATACGTAATCGGCTACCAGGTATTGACCAAAAGGGACGTCGATGGGTGAACTCATCCTGACACCCTACTGAGCCTGTCAGTGACAATATTCGTACAGTCCGGTCCGTTCGTCTATGAGCATCGCATGGCGGGCCTAGGGGGTTGGTAAAATTCAGACCCCCAAAAGCGGTACAAGTCGTGTCGGAGTGTAGCCCAGAACACCCTGAGATACTACTGGAATACCTACTAGTAAATCTCCTGCCTTGGCCAAGGACTTTCTTGTACTGGCTCTCCTAGACACAGCGTGACCTCAACCCTAATACCGGGAGAGACGAACCCCTGCAGATCCGCTCACTGCCTCCATGTGGCTCGGGACTGTACCCAACTAAAACTTGTTTGCACGTCTCCTTTGAGCGTGGTAGGGTAGTAATCAAAGCACAGTGGGAACTCACACGAAACAAACGACGATCTCAGGTCGATGAACTAACCTGTACACATGTCACCAGGGAACTGCTATCTGACATCAGGTATAAGACCAACTAGCATGTTCCCGGCGAGTCCTGTCCGGTGTACAATGAGCACCTGTATACATCTTAGGTGAACCAACTGACACCAGTGGCTTGTGAGACCGGTCACCGCCCCTCGTTGGGGTCTCGACTGTATACAGTAGTCTACTCTGGAGTATCGATGCCCTGTCTCGAAACTCCCACGACTAGGGACCATTTAAGGATTTGCTTATAGACCCCTGCTCCCACGTATATGATCGCCCTCATACTGCTAGTAGTCAAGCAAGAATCCTAGGGGCTCTATCAACGTGCAATAGTGACCTGTAAGGTCACCTAAAGCAGTACACGATGATAAAGATAAACCAGATAGCATACTATCATCTTGAGTAAGACTGTCCTACTGGGACAGGTCCTCCCTCAATCATTGCAATCACGTTCCTGTGATCCAATAATTGACTCTGAGGGCACTATCTCCAACAGATACCACTGTTAGGTCCACGTTACCTCTCCCGGTACTTTCGGGGTTGCGGAAACGGTAAAACGAAATTTTTTCTTCACTAGGTAACATAGACCGTACAATACGGATCTTGTCTAAACTACACACTAGCAACCTAACTAGAGAATTATCTACTCGGTTAGGGGTTATACCTCAACCTTAACTCCTTCTCTTGGACTCCTTGTAGTGGTCGGATGGTTCTTCTCCTCGTTGCCTTCACTTGTCGAAGATGGATCCACCTGAGGGTCTCTACCTTGAGCTTCTTTCTCAAACTTGAGAAAACTAAAGTATCCGGCTTGCTAGACCTTCTACCTTAGAGTGAGTAGTGAGTGGCTTTGTGTGTTTTTTTTATCTCTAAGGAGATGTTTCTCAACTCATGAGAATGTTTCTCCTTGAACTAGAGGAGGAGGAGGAAGAAGAGATGAGAGAGAATGGATATGAGAGAATGAGATAGCTTTTTACAACCATAACAATATATGTGAATTAATCATATTAATAATTTTAATCAAATGAAAAAGTTGATGGTTGGTTTGATGAGACCATTATCATTTCACATTAAATGGTTTTTGCAAAGATCAAAGAGCATCTTTGAAATGTAATGATGATGGTCAATGTTTCAACCATGGTCAACAAGTCAACCAAGGTCAACAACTCTAACCATGACACAATTTCATTTAATTAATATTATTAATCGATATTCCACATATTCATTAGGGTTTGGAAAATGACAACTGTCAACTGTGCATACACACCCGTTCCGAAACCCTAATGAAAATCCTCTTCCTCCGCCTCAATCAACTGTGCATACACACCCGCATTCGTGTTCCGAGGAACACGAATACAACGAGATAAAACTAACCCCAAAACATGTACTAGGATCCGGCTCAAACCAGAGCCCGCTAGTAATGACTGCCCGGACACCAAATGTGCACAAGTGCGTGGATGTGAACGAACCACGTCGCAAAACCATGCGACCTCTACTCTGTTTTGCCCAACGGCGAATAACCCTATGTGTGGGACTCTAAAGACTCGACACTACGCTGGCAGTGGGCCCAACCACAGACCGCAAGCGGCACTAGCTGTGCGTAACGGCCCCCAGGTAGATGCCGATAAGAAGACGGACGAGGAGAAACCCATCAGAACTCCTACTGAGCTTGTATGTGACAATCTCCGTACAGTCCGGTCTGTTCGTCTAAGAGTATCGCATGGCGGGCCTAGGGGGTGGCAAACGTCAGTCCCCTAATAGCGGTATAAGTCGTGTCGGAGTATAGCCTAAAACTCCCTGAGAAACTACTGGTAACACTACCAGCAAATCTCGCTTGCCCTGGCCGGGGACGACTATGTGTAATGGCTCTCCTAGACACAGCGCGATATCAACCCCCAATACCGGGAGAGACGAATCCTGTCTAACCGTCACTGTCTCCAAGTGTTTCGGGACTGCACCCAACTACTACCTGTTTGCACGACTCAGTAGAGCCGTGGTAGGGTAGTAATCAAAGAACAGTGGGAACACACTCGAGGCAAAGTGACAGTGTCAAGTCAGCGGACTAAGCTGTACTCATATCACCTGGGAACTGTTAACTGACGATAGGTATAATACCAACCAACAGTTCCCGACGAGTCCTGTCCAGTGTACTCGTAACCCAACGAGCACCTGCATACTATCTCCAATACGACGTACTGATGGCTGTGGGACAGACCATCTCCCCTGCTAGGAAGAGAAGCGTATGCACCAGTCTACTCTTGAGTATCGATGCCCTGTCTCGATAATCCTATGACTAGGGACCATAATAAGGATGTGCTTATAAACTACCTAGCCCCCACTAGTGTGATCGCCATCACAACGCCGGTAGTCAAGCAAAGATTCTAAGGGCTCCATCAATATGTTTTGGCAATATGTTAAAAGAAACATATACACATATTAAGATAGAAACAAACCAAGTAGCATACTACTATATCGAGCAAGACTGTCGTAAAACCATATATATATCCCAAGCTTCCAAAATGTATTATACAAACTAGTACTATACAATAATGGCCTCTAGGGCATACATATCTAACAAACTGCTCCCGACGATAGGTATAATACCAATTAGCAGTGCCCCTGCGAGTCCGTCCAGTGCACTCATTGTTGGGATTCCTCAGCACCTAGCTTAGGGTTTGCAAGCATCTCACATGCCACAACAAAAATAAAGGGGGTGCTAAGCAATCAACCTCAAGATCGAACTAGAAAACTAGGGTAATAAAACTAGTAATCTAACATTACAAAAGGAAGTGAATGATAATACAACCTTTGTAGATCAGGTCCTTCACTTCTAAAGCTCCGTGTTGAAGTCCCTTCGCTGCGATCATCGAGATCCCGAACTCTAGAAAGGATTTCCTAGGAGAAATGATCAAGCTAGCTCATTGACTTCGAGGCCGAAGATGATCTACGTCGAGGAGACTTAAACTCAAGCTCCATCTTCACTAGGTCATAACTTTGTGAAGAGAACACCCTAAACTAAATGGCAAGTAGTAGAGGATGATGAAATAGGAAATGGGTTCACTTTAGATTTTGATTTCTCACTTTATTTCTTCACTTGAAAATTTCTAGCAAGGTTTTTCTTCTTGAAGAAGAAGAAGAAGAAAGAATAATGAATGAATATTATGATAAAAGAAAAACAAGTGAAGTTTATCATGATGCAACCATGGGTAAGTTAACCTTTGTAGAGACTAAACCATAGTTAATTATAATGATTTGGTTCATAAATATCTTAATCAAGACAAAGTGAGTGGACTTTGTCAAAGATTCTTTAAGCTTCATGAAGTTTTGAGCCATGACAAAAGAAGCCACCATTTTTGAATGATTAAGATAAATAAAAACCTAAATTTTAATTAGCACGGTGTATGTCACACATCCACCCATGTTTGCATGTATCATCAAGCATGATACAATCTAGTGCACAAACATATATCACATATACAACATGTGCACATCAAGTGAGAAAATCAATCTTAAGTGAACCAATACTAGTTAATGTAAATTAATATATCAAATATATAATTATACATTAAATCATTAAATCAACACTCGATTTAATGATCCGGTCATATCGCATATAACCGACTAATATCTAGTGTATCAATATATCGAATCAACACTTGATTCGGTAACCCGGCTATATCACATATAACCGACCGATGATACAAATCACGAGAATAGAATCCAGTATCACATACTGGTATTATTTTCGGTCCCGCACATATCTCATATGCGCTCCTATTTCGTTTCGCTTGAGCAAGGAAATCTCTGTGTAGGACTCTAAAGACTCGTCAATACGCCGGCAGTAGGTGGTGATCATATCAGTTACCCACAAGCCGCAAGCGGTCTGCTAAACGTAACGGCCACCCGGGTATTGAGCGATCAGAAGATTAACGAGCAAGCCTTCTTACACTCCTGCGAATCCAATCAGTAACACTTACCGCACAGTCCGGTCTGTTCGTCTGATATGTCGCATATCTCGCCTAGGGTTGGTAAACGTCAGACCCCAGTAGCTTGATAAGTCATGCCGATGTAAGGTCCATAACCATCGTGAAACTACTGATAACACTTACCAGTAAATCACTACAACCCTGGCCAGGGATTTCCAGTTATGGCCAATCGAACATAGCGCAACATCAACCCCCAATACCGGGAGAGACGAATCTCCTCCTATCACTCATTGCCTCAATGTGACTCGGGACTGTACCCAAAAACAACCTATTTGCACGACTTAGTAGAGCCATGGTAGGGTGGAAATTAAAGCACAGTGGGAGACACACAAGACTCTATGACGATCTCGGGTCGACAGACTAAGCTGTACCAGTGTCACCAGAGAACTGCCATCTGACGTAAGGTATAATACCATCTAGGAGTTCTCGGCGAGTCCGTTCAGTGTACCCAGTCTCCACTGAGCACCCGTATACCATCTCCGATGTCAAACACCAATAGATATGGGATCGTCCATCGCCCATCACATGGGTCGAGAAGATATACACTAGTCTACTCTGGAATATCGATGCCCCGTCTCGATATTCCCACGACTAGGAACATTGAAGGATATACTCATGGACTACCCAGGCCCCACTAGTACGATCTGCATCATAATCCTGGAAGTCGAGTAGACATCCTAATGGCTTTATCAACATGTAACAGAGAGACAGTAAGTATACATGTTAAGATAAAGAGCAACCAGATAGCGTACTATCATGTCGAGCAAGAAAGTCCTCCCTATATATGTCCCAGCATCCACTATAATATATATCTCATGTACAATAATGGCCTCTAAGGCATACATACAACTAACAATCTCCCACTTGTACTAGGGCCATCATATAGCAGTGGTTGTAGTATCTCATACTCAACCATCCCATAAAAGTCTCTCTCTAGGAAAAGGCCTTTGTGAGTGGATCCGCCGTGTTGTCCTCTGAGTCTGCTCTCCTAACCTCGATCTCCCTGGAGATCAACTATCTCCATGATCTGGTGATACTGCCTTGGAATATGTCTGGGTCACTGATGGGACCGGGGTTCTTAGGCCAAAGCCACACCTCCATTGTCACACAATGGTAGGAAGCTAGTTCATTTCATGAACTAATATACACCCAAACTGCCTCTTTGGTAGTATCTTTGATAGCGATGTCACCAGCCTTTATCGTCTAGTTTGCCACGGTATCTAGCTTGGAACTCTTCCAACATACCGTCCCTCCACTGAGGGTAAAGACAATGCCTGCGACTGACATTCAGTCGTCCTTACCACCCTGGAAGTTATCCAGTGATTCTCCCTAGGATCGATTGATACCATCTCACTACACCTAGTGAGAATCCTAACATCCATTTAGATCTATCTCATAGATCCAAAATCCAGGATTTAGGAGGTATCACCAAGATCCTATATAGAGAATGCTTATGATAAGAGGAGATTGACCGTGCGTAGCATAGGAAACTCCTTTCCTATCAAGAGTATGTCGTCTGCGTACAATACGAGGAATACCAGCATACTCTCTACTACCTTTTTGTATATACAAGGTTCATCTACCATTTTGATGAAGTCAAACATTTTGACTACCACATCAAAACAGATGTTCCAACTCCGCGATACCTGCTTCAACTTTTAAAGCAACTTGCACACGTTTCCGCTGCTCCCACTGTCTACGAAGCCCTCTAGCTGTGTACTTATAGACGTTCTCTCCTAAATCAGTATTCAGGAAAGCAGTCATGACACCCAACCACCAGATATCGTAGTCATGGTATGTAGCATAGGCAAGTAGGATCCGGATGGACTTAAGCACAGCCACTGGAAAAGGCTTCATCATTATCCATGCCTGGTCGATGACGAGAACCTTTAACAAGTCTAGCTTTGAAAGTCTCAACTTTTCCATTTACACCAAGTAATCTTCTCAAGATATACTTGCTCCTGATGGGGATTTAACCCTTCAGATATAGCATCCAAAGTCTATACTTTGTTGGTGTACATAAATTCCATCTCAGATCGCTAAGTATCCAGCCATTCTTACAGAGTCCCCACTCTTGATGGCCTGCTCGAAACTAGTTGGGTCATCATCTCATGATGCAATCCTCGCTCCCACTGTCATCGAGAAACCGAAGTATCTCTCAGGCAGATGAGGAACCCTGCTAGATTGGCTGAGAGGCTGAGGTTCGTCGACGACTATTGAATCCTTTTGTTCTATCAAATCATCAGCTGTAGTTTGTATAGCTGGAACTCCTTCCAGTTCTATAGAACTGACCTTGCCTCGATCTTGTCTGGATTTTTCTTTTAGACATAGGCCGGACAATCCCAAATCTTAACTTGCTTAAGACATGGGCTCTTCCCATACCATATCTCATATGGAGTGGTAGGCACTGATTTGAACCCTATTCAATAGGTATGCAGCTTCTCAAGTGAATAACCCTCAAAAGGAAACAGGTAACTCGGTAATACTCATCATAGAGCGCACCATATCTCATAGGGTGCGATTGCTCCGCCCCGATACACTGTTGTGCTGTGGTGTATTTGGAGGAGTAATGCTGAGAAAGAATCTCATTCTCCTTTAGAATAGTCCGGGATCTCAATGCCTAAGTATTCTCTTCCCTGATCACATCATAGGACATAATACTTATTCCTGTATTGGTTCTCTACTTCTATCTTATATTCTTTGAAGTTCTAAAAAGCTTCAGACATGTGTTTCAACATGAACATGTGTCCGAATCTTGAGAGATCGTCCGTGAATGTAAGAAAGTACAAAGAACCAGTCCTGGCATATATAGACTGGGGCCCTTCATACATCACTATGTATCAGTCCCAAGGGTTCACTAACCCTTTCTCTGTTTCCAGTAAACGGAGCTATGGTCATCGTATCTTTGTGACTGACTGGCAAGTTTCACAAGATGTAAATTCAAACTGATTTAAATATGTATCTAAATGTAACTTAGCTAGCCGGGTCGCATTGATATGACCTAGTCTACAATGCCTCAAGAAGGATTGGTTCATATCTGAACTCTCCCTCTTGTGTGTGTTCTGTACGTTAGGTACTTTGGTTTTATTTAGAATGTATATGCTTTTAGATAACGTGCCTGAGCCGATCAACTCTTGATATAGGAAATGTTCAAAACATTATCCAACAATACAAAATTATATCCTTTTTTAATAAATAAAGAGACTGACATGATGTTGTATATCAGGTTCGGTATCTAATAACATTCGTTCAGAATCAATGTATTTGGTAATACTGGGTGATAACTGCCAACACCTTGGCTGTAACATTTGCACCGTTTTCAACTCTTGAAACTTATCACCCGTTCTCAGTTCTCTACCTTTCTGTAGCCCATGTAACAGTTTACATATCTGGGATCCTGTTCCGGTATCTAATACCCAGGACATAGAGGATACTGAGAAACAGTTCTATGTAATGAACACACCCGAAGAAGATGCATCATCATGCACTCTCTTCGTGGCATGGGAATCCTAGTATTCCCCTATTTTCTGCTCGGTCTTATAACAATTAGAAGTTGGAGCGGGACCAACGTTCCCCAGCTCAGTATAACAATCGGGTTCGGTCAATACATCTATATTATTATCTTGATTAAGGCGTGACATGGTCGCTACCTGGAGAGAGAGAGAAGAAAACACTCTGCGTGCGCTCTTGAAAGATTAGATTGGTTATATATTTTATCTAATCAGGATGGCTCCCACTGTTTTTATCAAATCTTCCTTCAAACCTTAAAAGGAAAGACTAGCCGGGATTAATTACACCCTACAAGTTCGCTAATCTTTCAGCCAGGCCAGTGCCGGTACTTTGAGGGAGGTTCCCCTTGTTTTCGCACGGACCTAATTAAAATAAACCTCGTTTTCCCAGGGGAGTAATTCCGTTGACACCTTTCTAGACACCTACTTGATCGGCTAATTGTAAAGTGCAAAACTCTCCCAGGAGTAACAATTACTCGCAGTGGGTATCAGGATCCAACTATCATATAGAAGGTATGCAATCTCATTGCAAATTTCAACGCTTGAAACTCCCGATAATGGTTTTTACCCCTAGTACTTATGACCTTAACTATGGTCAACAAATCATAAGCACTAGTCAAGCTCTACCCGTCATTTCGTGATTAATTAGACCCACCCACATGACCCTTAACTAAGATCAACAAAGTCACATGACTGTCCTAACTAATCACATCATATGCTATGTAGGAAGACATCACTTAGCTACCGGACACTGTGCCTTAACTAAGGTCAACAAACACAGCACGAATACTAAGTACTCTACTTCCTAAAATGACGGAGGGTTGCGGATGGTTTTTAAGAAAACCTTTAACGCTTTGAACTTGATCTCGTTGCGGAATCAAATGGTTTAAAAAGGAGTGTTTCTGAGGCTTTTGCTAGTTTCGCTAAAGAGATCACTCCCGGTGAAGGGATCTCAGCTCTTTCCTCGTCGAATGAGGTGCAGGATATTCACAATACCACTATGCAAAGAAAGAACTAGAAAAGCAGTCAAAAGACAAACCGAAGGTTGTAGCATCTGCTAATTATTGCTAAAGAGGTCACTCCCGGTGAAGCGATCTCGGCTCTTTCCTCATCGAATAAGGTGTTGAATGTTCTACAAGGAACACCGCTATGCAAAGCAACAACTAGAGCTACCTGATTTTTGAAATTCGATTCCACAACATCATTTAGGTTTATTTTCTTTCATTAATCTCATTAATGAATGTCCAATTATTTAAATCACCTAAACATCACAGATAAATACAACGTACACTTATGCCATCCGCATTCGCCTCGATGTCCCGTCATGCACCGTTAGGTTAGGTAACTAACGGCATAGCGGGGCAGGGCTAGCGCGGGTGTAAAACATAAGCAACGTCTATATAATATAGCATATATACTATATACAGTATCTATCTGAACATATCACATGATCACATCACAGATAACGCAGCAGAAAACAACATATGAAATATTGGATATACTAGGATGTCCGTGTTTTATTTTGAGCCTGTATAGAACACGGATTCCACGGTCGTGATGAATAGCCAAACCCACATCCCTAGACTCCTACGAGAGCGGCAAGTAACCCTACCAATTCTAGAGTTAGGAGACCCGGACTCGACTCCTCGAGATGGTCTCCCACTGGACCCTAGAACCCGGTTACTTGTGCTCTCCTCCTTGGGTCTATCCTAATGCGGAAAAGTAAATAATATACACCAACGGTGACATCTTCCTCATCCCGGAAGTGCCCCAATAAAAGAATATTACATACAAGTTTTTACATGAATGAAAATGAAAAACACTCATCTCACATAAAAACCCCCGGCTATTCAAACACGACGATCCAATATAACATATCCAGTAACACATAACATCACATGTCATCAACGTAAGTAAATATACGTATCCCAATTGTCGTTGACGTATAGCAACGAAACCGGCGATACCCCACATATTACACTTACGGTCGCAGAAAAAAAAATGAAAACTACAACAGTTGGAATCCGCAACTACCTTAGACATCATAAACCCATAATATCTCATATTGCGGATTTCATGCCTAACAATATGAATTCCTTAGACATCGCATGCCTAATAATTATAAACCCCGCATTTTTGTCTCAATATTGAAAACACTTTCCAATATTCAGTCGGGCAATTCAACAAGATTCCCGACATTCCGATCGAATGCTCGTCGGAAACTTTAGCAGACGGCCGCACCCCCCGATACTGACGACGAAGTGCACTTAGGCGGAACACCACGGCCGCGAGCACCCGGACGAATGCTTTTTGGCTAAGAAGTTCTCCTACAGTCACTTGGTTGAGGTTATGGGGCGTGGCTATCTAGTAATGTTACATGGCAAGTATCCGAATACACAAAGTGATTGCGACGGACTTTTGATCGCATCAAAATCCCGTGGCAACCGATCAAATGAGACTAAAATGCTAGACTTATAAAATTCAAATGTTGTTGATTCCAAGTATTGTATCACAATATACTAGACGATGTTTAACGTTTCGATCGAATCAACAAATCCCAACAACTCCTAATGAGCTCAACACTTGAGCGAAGTTAAAGTATCCAAAACGTGCCACGGTACCTATGATCCAGCCGTAGAAGGGGTAAACCAACGCCTCACCTATGACACCGTGGAACCACGGCAAACCCTGAGGTTCAAACCGCGGTTCCGAGGGCACATAATCGAGTTAAGGTTTATATGTTCTTCTAGAGGGTCCATAGAGTTACTTGCACGAACATCGAATATAATTAACTTAGAAAAGTTCCAACACTTGGAAATTTCAGATGGGGTCATGGGGCTCTGTTTGAAATTCTTTCGAAGTGTTAAACAAGGTCTAGGTTTCCAATACAATGCTAAAAATACGAATACGAAATACTCCGCAAAGTGTCCATAACACAATTATCATCACATGAAAATCTGGACCAAACAAACAATACCAGAAACCCCAAAATAGGAGTAAAAGATCACAGGTGCAATACGAGGGAGAGGGGAGCCAATGGGGTCGGCGACGCCGGAAATTTGGCTTCTGTCGCCGGCAAGGAACCGAGCCCACCCCCCATATTCTGCCTGTGTTCTTAAAATCTCCAGTACATCACTCTGCAGTTGTTTAAATAATTTTCAGGCCACTTTTCAAAAAATTTCCTGAGAGCAATATCATGGGGTCTCCAAAATCGTATTTTGCGAGGTTTTTCGTTTTCATGTTAACTTAGCATCGTCTAAGTTTCTAGTTAGGCTCTGATACCATGTTGGGATTCCTCAGCACTTAGCCTAGGGTTTGCAAGCATCTCACATGCCACAACAAAAATAAAGGGGGTGCTAAGCAATCAACCTCAAGATCGAACTAGAAAACTAGGGTAACAAAACTAGTAATCTAACATTACAAAAGGAAGTGAATGAAAATACAACCTTTGTAGATCCGGTCCTTCACTTCTAAAGCTCCGTGTTGACGTCCCTTCACTTCGATCATCGAGGTCCCGAACTCTAGAAAGGATTTCCTCGGAGAAATGATCAAGCTAGCTCGTTGACTTCGAGGCCGAAGATGATCTACGTCGAGGAGACTCAAACTCAAGCTCCATCTTCACTAGGTCATAAACTTTGTAAAGAGAACACCCTAAACTAAATGGCAAGTAGTAGAGGATGATGAAAAGGAAATGGGTTCACTTTAGATTTCGATTTCTCACTTTATTTCTTCACTTGAAAATTTCTAGCAAGCTTTTTCTTCTTGATGAAGAAGAAGAAAAAAGAATAATGAATGAATATTATGATAAAAGAAAAACAAGTGAAGTTTATCATGATGCAACCATGGGTAAGTTAACCTTTGTAGAGACTAAACCATAGTTAATTATAATGGTTTGGTTTATAAATATCTTAATCAAGACAAAGTGAGTGGACTTTGTCAAACATGCTTTAAGCTTCATGAAACTTTGAGCCATGACAAAAGAAGCCACTATTTTTGAATGATTAAGATAAATAGAAACCTAAATTATAATTAGCATGGTGTATGTCACCCACCCACCCATGTTTGCATGCATCATCAAGCATGATACAATCTAGTGCACAAACATATATCACATATACAACATGTGCACATCAAGTGAGAAAATCAATCTTAAGTGAACCAATACTAGTTAATGTAAATTAATATATCAAATATATAATTATACATTAAATCATTAAATCAACACTCGATTTAATGATCCGGTCATATCACATATAACCGACTAATATCTAGTGTATCAATATATCGAATCAACACTTGATTCAGTAACCCGGCTATATCACATATAACCGACCGATGATACAAATCGCGAGAATAGAATACAGTATCACATACTGGTATTATTCTCAGTCCCGCACAAATCTCATATGCGCTCCTATTTCGTTTCGCTTGAGCAAGGAAACCTCTGTGTAAGACTCTAAAGACTCGTCAATACGCCGGCAGTAGGTGGTGATCATATCAGTCCCCCACAAGCCGTAAGCGATCTGCTAAACGTAACGGCCACCCGGGTATTGAGCGATCAGAAGATCAACGAGCAAGCCTTCTCACACTCCTGCGAATCCAATCAGTAACACTTACCGCACAGTCCGGTCTGTTCGTCTGATATGTCGCATATCTCGCTTAGGGGTGGTAAACGTCAGACCCCAGTAGCTTGATAAGTCATGCCTATGTAAGGTCCATAACCATCATGAAACTACTGATAACACTTACCAGTAAATCACTACAACCCTGGCCAGGGATTTCCAGTTATGGCCAATCGAACATAGCATAACATCAACCCCCAATACCGGGAGAGACGAATCCCCTCCTATCGCTAATTGCCTCCATGTGACTCGGGACTGTACCCAAAAACCACCAGTATGCACGACTCAGTAGAGCCGTGGTAGGATGGAAATCAAAGCATAATGGGAGACACACAAGACTCTATGACGATCTCGGGTCGACAGACTAAGCTGTACCAGTGTCACCAGAGAACTGCCATCTGACGTGAGGTATAATACCATCTAGGAGTTCTCAGCGAGTCCGTTCAGTGTACCCAGTCTCCACTGAGCACCCGTATACCATCTCCGATGTCAAACACCAATGGATATGGGATCGTCCATCGCCCATCACATGGGTCGAGAAGATATACGCTAGTCTACTCTGGAATATCGATGCCCCGTCTCGATATTAGGAACATTGAAGGATGTACTCGTGGACTACCCAGGCCCCACTAGTACGATCTGCATCTTAATCCTGGAAGTCGAGTACACATCCTAAGGGCTTTATCAACATGTAACAGAGAGACAATAAGTATACATGTTAAGATAAAGAGCAACCAGATAGCGTACTATCATGTCGAGCAAGAAAGTCCTCCCTATATATATCCCAGCATCCACTATAATATACATCTCATGTACAATAATGGCCTCTAGGGCATACATACAACTAACACTTATAACCCAATGAACACCTGTATACATCTTTGGTGAACCAACTAACACCAATGGCTTGTGAGACCGGCCATCGCCCCTCGTCGGGGTCTCGATCTGTATACACTAGTCTACTCTGGAGTATCGATGCCCTGTCTCGAAACTCCCTCGACTAGGGACACTTTAAGGATGTGCTTATAGACTACTCAACACTCACGTATGTGATCGCCATCATACTGCTGGTAGTCAAGCAAGAATCCTATGGGCTCTATCAACATGTAATTGTAATCTGTAATGTCACCTGAAGCATGTAGACGATGATAAAGACAAACCAGATAGCATACTATCATCTCGAGTAAGACTGTTTTACCGGTATAGGTCCTCCCTCAATCATTGCAATCACGTGCCTATGATCCAATAATTGACTTGAGGGCACTATACCCAACATATCAGATATACAAGTCTGGTTGATGGAGTTTACTAGATACAACTGAAATTGATAAAGTACATCGGTGGTCTCGATGGAAGTGAACCTACCTACCAAAGCAATCACCCGGAAAGAAAGCAGTGTGCCAGCAAGCTGCAACGAAACCAGTACGGCCAAACCTGCAAGAAACTGTAGCACAATGGGGGTGAGTTGCCAACTCGTGAGTTGAAAATATCACCAAGAAGAAATCGCATGTATGACTCTCACCTAAGTCATACAATAAAATACACAATACTATAACAAGGGTGACAACAAATCATAAGTGCGATATCAGGTACTCGTGTCTGTGTCAAGAATAATAATATACCGATGCGTATCATGTATGAATGCATCATCCAACGTGTGTCCAGCAACGACACACAAAATCATGATAAAACCTGAGTGTCCATCACCGACACTCGAAACATCATGAAACTCGTGTCCGGCATCGACACGTAAATCCTCATATCTCAGGCGCTGCATCCTCAGATTGGCCCTTATATCCATCTTTCTCATAACTCCGAACGGTATCCTCTGGATATCCGTTGAGTTTCCATACAATTACTGGTAGGTAGTGCTCCCCAGCCACGCTCATCGTCATCCCCACAAAACCACTCTCGCCCCGGGGAACCTCACTGGTCCACCATGTACCCGCAGACGGTTCCTCCACTCCTCAAATCGGGTCTCGAAAACCAACTCAGAACCGAGAAAACATCATGGTGGACGCTACTCATCATATCAAGGAAAACCATATCTTTCTCTTTTAAAATAATCATAGGTTTATAAAAATTCATGAGTCGGTGAACAGTTTGCATATCAGAATGAATGTATAAATGCATGAAATATCTAAATAAGAAATGCAATATCTAAACTAGCATATGAAAGCAAGCATACTAGTACTTTGTTGAAACCACCAACTAGTAAATTATACCAATGAAGTATCTAATGTGTATGAGACATGGAGATTACTGATGATGTGTGTGTGAGCCGACAAGCAAGTATACGTGGAGCATACGCATCATCGGTAATGGTGCTGGTGTCCTGACAACAGGGATTTATAACAACTGAAGAAAGCACAGGTATATGCATGCCATGCGATGAGAACAATGTGAATATACGGAAAATGATGTAGTAATAGCAACATTGAAGAAGATATCTGTCACGACCCGAATGTACGAAACGTGACCGGCACTTAAATTACGAAACGTCTAGAGGCGTAATGTAATCTAAGTAAGCCGAAGCCGAGAAATCTAAACCATTAAAAGAAGAAGTAAAGAAAAACATGTTTAAAAGCAACATCAAATTTTCTCAAAAAATTTCGGCAGAGTCTCCTTTGTAAAAACTGGCCCCCAAACTGGTACAAATAAGAATATATACATAAGCAATGATAAAAAGGTATCCCCAAGCGGGAGCTAGCTCTTCGCCAATTGGCGGTCACAACCACACAAGCAATATAATATACAACGCCGAAGGACGAGGAACAAAACTCAAAGAAAACCAAATCCACCAAAAACTATAATAATACAAGCGCGACTCTAAGGTCGAAATAAAAACAACGGGTCTTCTAAATCTATCAAGTAATACAAGTCTGGTTGATGGAGCTTACTAGATACAAATGAAATAATAAAAGTACAATGGCGGTCCCGATAGAATGAACCAACCTACCAAGCAAATCACCCTGAATGAAATAATATGCCAGCAAGACGCCAAGGAAACCTGTGCATCGAAACCTGTAAGAAAATTTGGCACAACGGGGGTGAGTTGCCAACTCGTGAGTAGAAGACATTTGCGAGTAAAAATCGCATGCACGACGCTTTCCTATATTATAATAATATACTTAATATAACCCTAGTTATCTAGTAGTGGCAGGGTAATAATCTATGCGAAGTGAAATGCTCAGTGCTCGTGTCAGTGCCTCAAGTAGTAACATGTCATGTGTATGAGTATGCATGCATCATGAATGTAAAACAGTCAACCATAAAATCTGGATATATCTGTATAAGAAATCTTTAACTTTTATCATAGTAAAATTTGTTTGGTAATCTGAAAAATCATCAATGAAATCCATGGAAATCCGTGTCAAGTATCGACACAAAACAAGTAAATCTCAAAGTCTCAATACCTCATAGTCTCAATATCTCATAGTCTCAATATCTCGGGCTCCGTCAGTCCGTATCGGCCCATATCAACAAATCTCATGACAACAGTCGGTATCCTCCGGAAATCTGCCACGCCAGACATCACCGGTAGGTAGTCTTCCCCTGCCAGGCTCATCGTCTGCAACTCGAGCTTCTTTCCCCGGGATACCTTACCGAGCCCACCATGTACCTGAGACGGTTCATCCACTCCTCGAATCGGGTCTCGAAATCCAACAGAAAACATGAAATCTCATGGTGGACGACACATACATCATGAGAAAATCGCAACTTGTATTTTAAAATGAGAGGGAGAGAGAAGTTTTTTATATATATTCTTGCGGTTTTCCCCAAAATCCAGAAATCTCATAGAAATCCAAAATCCCAAAATCATGAGTAAGTAAATAATGAGTATCGGCATAAGCCCCACAATACTGCATGATAATATGAAATTGTGAATGCATGAAGTGTCTAAGTAATATATGCAATGTCTAAACTAGCACATAAGAGTAATCACACAATATTATATTGGACTAGCATTTAGCTGATTATATCAATAAAAGATAATATGTTCTAAAGTGTACGTGACATGGCAATTACCGATGATGATGTGTGTGAGCCGGCAAATAAGTGTACGTGGAACATGCGCATCATCGGTAATGGTGCTGGTGTCCTAACAGGCAGAGTTTCATATTAGCTAAAGAACATATGTATGAATATGCGATGCGATGAATACAACATGAATATAACGATGAATATGTAGTAACGCACAACTAGAAAATACATACTGATTACGAGTCATAAGGTTTGTTATTTGAAAAAGCACAATTCATCAGTTTGAAAATAAGTATGACTCGAGCCTAAACTAAGACTACTTAACCAACTAAGGAACTAACTAAATACACTAGTCGAAAGGTAAGAAGAATCCTCCTAAAGTCTGAGTCGATATCTCTAGTAGTCGATGATCCAGCCTCAATAGCATCACATACGTAGTACGACTTTCTCGAGTCACGAGTGCGGATCAATCATCACATCTATACCTCGTACGGTAAAATCCATCGTACGGCTTCCCAAAATCGGGGTACGGGTCAACTATCACATATATATATCATCGCTCGTATAGTATCATCCTCAAACAATATCATGATCAAGCGTATTGTATTATAATCGCATACATCCCAATATCATCAAACATATATCATTGTCTGTGTAAATATACATCGTCAAATGATCCACTAAAATATCATGTCATATATCATATCGAGATAAAGTCACATATTACAATCAGGGTTCTATTCTAGAGTCTCGTACATTTCAATATCATCATCACCTGTTATCGTTTATGTATAAATATACATTTTCTCATTTCCCAACGATCCGCTAATATCATAACACATCTCATGTCATAACTCGATCGTATATCTAATATCTCACGGCATCATGCCGAGTCATACCGACTCAACCCCATGTATCATATAACCTCCTCATATCACGTGTATATGTTATATATATATATACATATAGAAACCTATACACATTCATATATATATATATATACACACACACACACACACCAAGTCAAGTGTATGTGTGTGTGCGTGTGTGTATGTGTCTACATGAAACCTACGAATTCCCTCCAAGGCAGTCATCCTCTGGTTAAGTCTTTCTAAATAAGTCTAGTCCAACCTAAAGTCTTCAACAGGGCCCTACTCGCCAAGAATCTAAGGTCACGTCCAACTTCCTAATAACAGTACGTAATATCCTTATTCTAAGTTTGCGGGGGTGCTATACGCCATCCACCCGACTTCCCCCGTAGATATACATCTACTCACTTTGTCCTTATTTGCCGAAGTCGATGCCACCATCCTCTTCCTCTGTTGGAGATAGTGCCCTCAGAGTCAATTATTGGATCACAGGCACGTGATTGCAATGATTGAGGGAGGACCTATACCGGTAGGACAGTCTTACTCAAGATGATAGTATGCTATCTGGTTTATCTTTATCATCGTGTAATGTTTTAGGTGACCTTTACGGGTTGCTATTACACGTTGATAGAGCCCCTAGGATTCTTGCTTGACTGCCAGCAGTATGAGGGCGATCATATATGTGGGAGCTGGGGTCTATAAGCACATCCTTAAAAGGTCCCTAGTCGTGGGAGTTTCGAGACAGGGCATCGATACTCCAGAGTAGACTAGTGTATACAGTCGAGACCCCGACGAGGGGCGGTGGCCGGTCTCACAAGCCACTGGTGTCAGTTGGATCACCTAAGATGTATACAGGTGCTCATTGGGTTATGAGTACACCGGACAGGACTCGCCAGGAATATGCTAGTTGGTATTATACCTGACGTCAGATAGCAGTTCCCTGGTGACATGTGTAAAGGTTAGTTCATTGACCTGGGATCGTCATTTGTCTCGTGTGAGTTCCCACTGTACTTTGATTACTACCCAACCACGGCTCAAAGGAGTCGTGCAAACAGGTTTTAGTTGGGTACAGTCCCGAGCCACATGGAGGCAGTGAGCGGATTTGCAGGGGTTCGTCTCTCCCGGTATTGGGGGTGAGGTCGCGCTGTGTCTAGGAGAGCCATTACACAAAGCCCTCGGCCGAGGCAAGAGATTTACTGGTAGGCATTCCAGTAGTATCTCAGGGTGTTCTGGGCTACACTCCGACACGACTTGTACCGCTTTTGGGGGTCTGACTTTTACCAACCCCCTAGGCCCGCCATGCGATACTCATAGACGAACGGACCGGACTGTACGGATATTGTCACTGACAGGCTCAGTAGGGTGTCAGGATGGGTTCGCTCATCGACGTCCCTTTTGGTCAATACCTGATATCCCGTTATGTATAGGCTAATACCTCTGACGTGCTAGTGGTTAAATCCACAACCAAAGTATTGATGAATCTTTAGAGTCCCCCACAGACCATTTTCTCAAGTTTCGGGCGAAACGCTGTAGAGGCCGTATGGAGATATGGCAGGGTTCGATCAGATACGTGCGGTATTGCACGGATCATAATCGGACGGATAATACTAGCGGGCTTTGGTTTAAGCCGGATCCTAGTATTGTACAGTGTAGATTTTGTCTCTTTGCATTGTATTCAGTGGGAATACAAATGCGGGTATGTATATACAGTCGCGGGGTTTTCCTGTAATTTATTACGGGATCAGTTTTTTGAAGTTGCCAGTTTGCATTCCGTTCCGGCCAGTTTTCCTTTGTTCCTTCACGGCCGGATTTTTCTGATGGAGGGGCTAATTTGCAAGTTTGCAAATTAGCTAAGTGGAGGGTTGTATGTGGCATTTGGCTTATCATGATAATTCAAAGCATCTTTGCTTTTTCTTTAATCATAGTTTTGCATTTAATGTGATGAGATTGTGATGAGAGTTGATTTGGATCTTTGAAGTGAGACTTGCTTTTAGACTTATAGTCACCATTTTCTTTACTACTACACTCACCTCCCTTCTTGTTGATTCTTGGACTCTCCCATTTCTAGTGAGGCCGGCCATAATTGTGAGAGGAGGAGGTTTCATTATTTGTGAGGGAAATTGATTCATCTCATTTGCTTGCTTGCAAAATTCCTAACACCTCTAAAAAGTTCTTTCTCCTCTCCACCATCAATGGCAACTTCATAAACCCCAATAGAGAGAATTGATTCTACACTTCATCTACAGTATTCTTGGACACGTCGACTCGTCAACTTCGTGCCCGAGTTTCCTCGGTCTAGAGGTGGGAGCCCGTAAAAGAACCCGGCGATGTGGTGCCCATTCTGACGAGGAGATGAAGACCGGAGATTCCGCGAGGAGATTGGAGTGGAGGCCGAAGACCGAAGGCCACGGATCGCTCGGTATAGCTTCTATCCCGTCTCTTGATTGCTAGTTATAGGTTAATGGTTCGATCCGGGATTTTAGGATGCGGTAGTGCCGGATTTCAAGTCAAGAAAATTTTTCGTTTATGCGTTTTGGCCGAGGAAAGACGGCCGGGGCGCTACCGTAGTCCTACATGGTATCTGAGCCACGCCATTAACCTAGTCTAGCTTGCTCTAACATGTTTACAAGTTCGATCGATCGGATTTGCCAAAAACCGTATTTTCTAGCATCAGTTTCTGTCGAATTTTTGCAGTGGTCAAAAAATTATTTGGTACATTGTAAAAATACGTGCAGGTAATTCTAAGCAATCTGAGAAAATTTGGTCGAGTGAAGTCACCTTTCCACCGCGGAACCGCGGCCAAACCCACGCATTGGACGCGGTTCGGCCGCATGGTTGACTGTTCATTGCACCAAATTTTCACAGTAGGCTTCTGAGTTGAAAATGGGGTTTTCGGAATATTCTTTTTGGGCCCAGATTTTCTTTCAGTGCTACAGTAGTGCTTGAGGCCCACTTCGGTAAATTTGATCGATCAAAAATTTTAAACATGTTAGTTCACAGTATTTACATTATATCTGCGACCGTGAATGTCATTTGATCGGTAAATCCTGTTTAACTGCTATAGCCCTTTTAGACGGATTTGCAAACGTGACATTCACGTTGATGTTCTGTGTTGTGCTGTGATGTTGCGGATTGGTCGTGGGGGATAGCCTGGATGCAATGGTAGTACAGTTTGGTTTATTATGTACATTTGATATTGCGGGGCGAGCGTCTGACATGTGGACTGCCGTTACTGCCTGTTTGTATATTATTCTTTTGGGGCACGACCGGGCTGAGGTCGATGTACCCGTTGTATGTATATTTTACTTTCTGTACTAGGATTACCCCGCGGATGGGTGCACGGATAGCCGGGTTCTAGAGGGAAACGGGCCCGCATCTCATGGCTTTGAGACGGAGGGGGCTTTACTCTAGAATTGGCGGGCTCTTCGCCGCACTCGTAGGGGGTACAGGTTGATCCAAGGAGGGGTGCACAAGTTACCGGATTCCGTGAAGTGCTGGGTGGTCCATTCACGTTGTTGAAGGGGGCTGCCTTGCTTCAGGTTTTGGCGGGTAACTTACCGCGCCCGTAGGGGTCTAGGATTTCATTGCACAGGTTATCCACACGACCAGGGGAACGTCGGGTTTCAGTAGCGGCTCTATGAAACCCGGGGATCCAGATATCTGTATTGTTCTGTGATGCTGGTTACATTTCTGTGATGTTGCATTTTATCACGCCTTGAGTTAATATTATATATTGATATATATACTAGTAGATGTTGTATATGTTTTACATCCGCGTTAGTCCAGTCCCCGCTCAGTCGTTAGTTAAGTAACCTAACGGGTGATGACGGGACCCAGTGGCGAATGCGGATGGTATATACGTACATCGTATTTTCGTTCTTTTGTGGTGTGATCAATTGATGGGACTGCGTTGATTCGGATCAATGCAAGCTAAACAAACCTAATCTGATGTTGTTGGAACAATTTTTCAAAAAGCTGTTATTGCAAGGACGTTCTCTTTTGTTTTGCACAGTGGTATTCGGTTATGAATATCCAGCACCTCAGTCGACGAGGCAAGGGTCGAGATCCCTTCACCGGGAGTGACCCCTTGGGCAGAAGTTTGCGTCAGGGCAATAACTTCACTATAGCCGATTACTTTTTGCTTTGCATCGTGGTATTCAGTTCGAATATCCTGCACCTCATTCTACGGGGAAAGAGCCGAGATCCCTTCACCGGGAGTGACCTCTTTAGCAAAGGTTTTCGTCACTATATTTTTATAAAAAGCTATCCGGTTCCTTCAACAATATCAAGTTCATTACGTTAAAGGTTTTTCGCCAAAAACCAGCCGTAGCCCTCCGTCATTTCATATTAGTATTGCTTAGTATTCGTGCTACGCATGTCGTGCTCAGCCGAGGCGTAGTGTGCGGTAGCTCTGTAATGCTTTTCTGTCTTATGGATATGTGATTGGTTAGGACAGTCGTACGGTCATTTTGGCTCAGTCAAGGACTCGTACGGGTGGGTCTAATGCAGTTAAGATAATGACGGGTTGAACTTGACTAGGATCCTTTGATATGTTGGCTCAGTCAAGGTCACTTGGGTCCTAGGGGTAAAAACACACATCGGGAGTTTCTAAAGAAACTGAAACTTGCCAGGCATGCGCATACCTTCTGAAGTGTGGTGATGTGAGTGGATTCCGTCACGTTATCATGCGATGATAGTTGGATCCCGATTCCCACTGATGAGTTGGTTTACTCCTCGGGTGATCCCAACTAATTCTTCTTTCAGGTTTGGAGGAGAATTTGACGTTACAGTGGGAGGTTTCCTGATTAGATAAATTGGTAACCATTTTGATCTAGGTTAGAGTGCACGCTGAGTGTTTCTTTTCTCTTTCTCTTTGGCAGCGACCATGACCCGACCCTTGACTATGACTCAGTGACCAAAATTAACCGAACCTTCTTAAAACACTGGCTTTTGGATTGTCAGAGTTGCATACCTCATTGCCACTCCTACTTTTACCCTTTTCTCCAGAACACCCCGTATTACTACGAACATCAACTTCCATTGGATAAAACCATCGTATGGTTATATACGAACTCGAAGGAATTTATTCGAGGATGGTTTCCGGTTCTGGAGAAAACGAATAGGACTATTCAGTTGTCTTTTCCTTTTACCTT
This sequence comes from Agapanthus africanus, assembly GCA_030015575.1. Classification (NCBI taxonomy): domain Eukaryota; kingdom Viridiplantae; phylum Streptophyta; class Magnoliopsida; order Asparagales; family Amaryllidaceae; genus Agapanthus; species Agapanthus africanus. Next base: position 505,471,350 of record CM057337.1, read on the forward strand.
CTCTCAGGTTGCGAGTGCTCCTTGGTTTAGGACGGTACACCTATTACGCTAATTGGATAGTTTTCTTCCAAACCATAGGCAGGTGCCGACCGGTAGGGAATGAAGAAAACCATTTAGCCTAAAAGGTGTACAGAAGGTATTAAGTAAAGACATATCAAGGGACTATTAAGAGGGTAAAGTAAATTGCGACTGCTATTCACGACCAAACCAAGTATTTCTTCGCCAATCCTAAATCACCTTTGTATTTCTCCAGGACACTCCGTATCACTACGAAGATCCACAGTTTATTGGATACTCCATCGTATGGTTATATACGAACTCGAAAGGAACTTGTTCCAGTTCGGGGATGGATTCTGGTTCAGGAGAAATAGGAATAAGGTTTATTCAGATGTCTTTTATCTTTACCTTCTCTCGTGTTGCGAGTGATCCTAGGATTAGGACAGTACACCCATTATACTTATTGGATAGTCTTCTTCCAAACCATAGGCTGGTGCCGAACGGTAGGGAAGGAAGAAAACCATTTAGCCTAAAGGGGTGTGCAGAAGGTAACGACTAAAGGCATATAAAGAGATTTGGAGAGGTGGCAAAGAAATATACGGTTACAGTTGTGAATCTGGAAAATGGAAGAGGCATTACTAGGAATACCTGGATACCCCTACGAAACATTTCAATGTTTTAGTTCTACTGTGTATTGTTAAAAGAAAACTGATTTCCCAATTAGATCCTTACTCCAGGGTATGTATTTACCGGGTATGATTCTCACATCTGTATGGTTTTACAGATGATGAGTGGGAGTAAGTCATTGGCAATTAGGTGATCATCCTCATTATATCGGAATTCGTTGTAATTGGTGATATTTGAGGAAATCGCCTGGGCAGTTTGCCGGACGGCAGATATTTGGTTTTGAATATCCGTTGTTATGCACCAATTTCAAATTGATATATCTGTACGTCTATTTTTATAGAGTGAGATATAACTTTTTGAAATTATGTCTATGACATTTACCTATATCAGTGGATGGTTAGGTAAGGAGCATTGAACAGCGGTGTAATTCTTCTTAATCATAAGTACAGTTTTCAACCTACGACGCACAGGGTATGAGTTATTAGACTCAGGGGACTTATACAGAGTATTGTGTATTGTCCAGTGTCTATTAGGACAGAGGGGTTGGTCCTCGTACTATATTCTGTTTACTTATGACTTCTCTAGTTTATAGACATGTGTTTCGTAGAAATACAAAATCTAAGTTTTGAGAAGTTATAGGTATATGAATAAAGTAGAGAACCAGGTATTGCAAGTATCAGGATTCTTAAAGGTGATCGAAGATGTAGATACTTGTGTATGGTATTCAGTTGATAGTAATGATTAAGAGACTTGCTTCTCATTCAGGTTACTCATAATTGAAAGCACTCCTAAGTTGAGTAATGCTGATTGGCCTCTCTCCATTTAGTTGACATGCACTGGAGACAGCTGCATGATTTGAATCGGTTCCAATTAAATCAGTGCCTCTGTTTCTATATTGGATATAGAATAGTTCGTATCTTAACAATGTTAAGGTACGGGGAGTTGTCCAGCTTATGCTTAAAATCAGACACTGGACAACTCAAGGCACGTTTCTGTAATGGCTGTTTGTGGGTTGACCCGGGCTATGACGAGGGTTGATTTTCTACCATCTGGAAGATCAATAGTGATATTGTTCTAGACTCGCCACAGTTTTAATAAAAATGGATTTTTTCAGAAAACAGTAGTGGGAGTATGGTAGAACTGGAAGTGATTCCAGAACCGCAAACGATTACCGAAAATTTAATAGGACCTAAAGATTCAATCTGGTTTGACATTCCATTGGCCACTCCGCAGATATGGTGGGTAACCTCAGGCACTTGAGAGGTACTTTGGTATGCTCAAGGACGGTGACAGGGAGGTTCTTGTTTACCCAGACTTGCCATTGCTGTTGTTCCAGACTGTGAAACCCGGCAGGAGGATGAGTATAGCGTCGTTCTAAACTAGCTTTAGAAGTGTACGTCTATATGTCTTTGTCAGAGGGTTGTCGTAATCAGTGGGAGCAGCGGAAGCATAGTGGACAAGTGGGTTATGTCTATTTATAGACTAAAAGCAGATATAGCAGAGATAGATCATCTATTTCTGATATGACAGTCATAGGTTTGACTTCATCAGAATAGGGGATGGATCTGTTAAGAAGGTAGTAGGGTGTGATGTCCTGGTATTAGGATGACATACACAGAGTAGGAAGTGAAATTCCTATACTACGATCGGTTATACTTTGGATGTCACACAGTGGTTTCTCCACATAGGGATATGATGACGGCATCCTCCTTCGGGAGACAGTTATCATTCCAGGCTTCCAAGGTGACCTAGATGACAGAGTGACTATCAGAGTTATAGTTTTCTCTCTGACGAGGGGCAGTAGTTTGGACAGGTGGTCCAAGCGGATATTGAGGGAGGCATGGCGCAAGATACTGATTATTTTCAGTTGACGATACAGTCTAAGAAGTTTGGATTTGGAGTTCATTTATGAACTAGGTCCCATCAGACATCCAAACATATTCTAAGACAGGTATTGCTCATTTCGGGAGATGGGTTTCTCCGCGAACTTGAAGTAAAGAGAGACATAGAAAGAAACATCACAGCGGATCCACTCACTGAGGCTATTCCTCGAACGCAATAGTTTCGCAAACGAGCTTTGTGAGACTGACTAGTAGAGGAGTTGGGTGTTCGGTATCACAGGGGCTGTGAGTATGCGACATCGCAATAATTAGCCTTGAGTGCAAGTGGGAGATTGTTGGAGATAGTGCCCTCAGAGTCAATTATTGGATCACAGGCACATGATTGCAATGATTGAGGGGGGACCTATACCGGTAGGACAGTCTTACTCAAGATGATAGTATGCTATCTGGTTTATCTTTATCATCGTGTACTGTTTTAGGTGATCTTTACGGGTTGCTATTACACGTTGATAGAGCCCCTAGGATTCTTGCTTGACTGCCAGCAGTATGAGGGCGATCATATACGTGGGAGCTGGGGTCTATAAACACATCCTTAAAAGGTCCCTAGTCGTGGGAGTTTCGAGATAGGGCATCGATACTCCAGAGTAGACTAGTGTATACAGTCGAGACCACGATGAGGGGCGGTGGCCGGTCTCACAAGCCACTGGTGTCAGTTGGATCACCTAAGATGTATACAGGTGCTCATTGGGTTATGAGTACACCGGACAGGACTCGCCGGGAATATACTAGTTGGTATTATACCTGACGTCAGATAGCTGTTCCCTGGTGACATATGTACAGGTTAGTTCATCGACCTGGGATCGTCATTTTTCTCGTGTGAGTTCCCACTGTACTTTGATTACTACCCTACCACGACTCAAAGGAGTCGTGCAAACAGGTTTTAGTTGGGTACAGTCCCGAGCCACATGGAGGCAGTGAGCGGATTTGCAGGGGTTCGTCTCTCCCGGTATTGGGGGTGAGGTCACGCTGTGTCTAGGAGAGCCATTACACAAAGCCCTCGGCCGAGGCAGGAGATTTACTGGTAGGCATTCCAGTAGTATCTCAGGGTGTTCTGGGCTACACTCCGACACGACTTGTACCGCTTTTGGGGGTCTGACTTTTACCAACCCCCTAGGCCCGCCATGCGATACTCATAGACGAACGGACCGGACTGTACGGATATTGTCACTGACAGGCTCAGTAGGGTTTCAGGATGGGTTCGCTCATCGACGTCCTTTTTGGTCAATACCTGATAGCCAGTTACGTATAGGCTAATACCTCTGACGTGCTAGTGGTTAAATCCACAACCAACGTATTGACGAGTCTTTAGAGTCCCCCACAGACCGTTTTCTCAAGTTTCGGGCGAAACGCTGTAGAGGCCGTATGGAGATATGGCAGGGTTCGATCAGATACGTGCGGTATTGCACGGATCATAATCGGACGGATAATACTAGTGGGCTTTGGTTTAAGCCGGATCCTAGTATTGTACAGTGTAGATTTTATCTCTTTGCATTTGTATTCAGTGGGAATACAAATGCGGGTATGTATATACAGTCGCGGGGTTTTCCTGTAATTTATTACGGGATCAGTTTTTTGAAGTTGCCAGTTTGCATTCCGTTCCGGCCAGTTTTCCTTTGTTCCTTCACGGCCGGATTTTTCTGATGGAGGGGCTAATTTGCAAGTTTGCAAATTAGCTAAGTGGAGGGTTGTATGTGGCATTTGGCTTATCATGATAATTCAAAGCATCTTTGCTTTTTCTTTAATCATGGTTTTGCATTTAATGTGATGAGATTGTGATGAGAGTTGATTTGGATCTTTGAAGTGAGACTTGCTTTTAGACTTATAGTCACCATTTTCTTTACTACTACACTCACCTCCCTTCTTGTTGATTCTTGGACTCTCCCATTTCTAGTGAGGCCGGCCACAATTGTGAGAGGAGGAGGTTTCATTATTTGTGAGGGAAATTGATTCATCTCATTTGCTTGCTTGCAAAATTCCTAACACCTCTAAAAAGTTCTTTCTCCTCTCTACCATCAATGGTAACTTCATAAACCCCAATAGAGACAATCGATTCTACACTTCTTCTACAGTATTCTTGGACACGTCAACTCGTCAACTTCGTGCCCGAGTTGCCTCGGTCCAGAGGCCCGTAAAAGAACCCGGTGATGTGGTGCCCATTCCGACGAGGAGATGAAGACCGGAGATTCCGCGAGGAGATTGGAGTGGAGGCCGAAGACCGAAGGACACGAATCGCTCGGTATAGCTTCTATCCCGTCTCTTGATTGCTAGTTATAGGTTAATGGTTCGATCCAGGGTTTTAGGATGCGGTAGTGCCGGATTTCAAGTCAAGAAAATTTTTCGTTTCCGCGTTTTGGCCAAGGAAAGACGGCCGGGGCGCTACCGTAGTCCTACATCCTCATCGTCCGAAGTCCACGTGAGGGGTACCTATACGCAAACATATATAATATCGTAAACCGAAATCGCGGACAGAACCAAAACAGCGGACGAAACGCGCATAGGTTAAAACCTATGACCCGCTCATGCAACATAACCAAATAACTCTCGACATCGGCGTACAAACGATGATTAATCGAGAAAAACCCAAACACCAATCATAGTTTCAAAAATCACTAATTATAATATAAAATAGATTGCAACTCATCAAAACCTCAAAATAAATCAAATCGATTTATTTCCGAAAACGTAGAAAGCACCAAATTTTTGTTTTAATTCGAAACTTGATGTTTTAACCCTACTAATGGTCATAATAATCACTAAATATCATAGCTAAGTTATACAAATCATTACTATATTTTTATCACACTAATTTGTATAAATTGAAAATTCTAGTTTGCAAAAATATCAATTTTTAATACTTTTTAAAGCAAAATTCACAATTCAACAACTAAGCTAGATTTTGCATGAACTAAAATGTTAAACTACAATTTAAATTGTTAATAATGTCATAAAAACTCTAATTGGATTTTAATCTCAATTATTTAGTCAATTTCCAAAAATCAAGTTTGCAAAAACTAGCATAATTAGCATAATTTCCATCTAACAATTTGAAACTAGTAAGTAGATTAACTTTTGCATTCAATTAACATATTAATCTACCCATTAAAACCATAACCTAATGATAAAAACCCTAATTAGAATTTTATCTCACCAATATATATATATATATATATATTATAAAAACCTAGTTTGCAAAAAAACCCTATTTAGGACAATTTAAATGCAACAATTAACAAATTTGTTACTAGATTAGGTTTTGCATTATTTAACATGTTAAACTACACCATGTAATTATAAAGAATTTATAAAAACCCTAACTTGATTTACAAACCCCTTTTCTTGAATTTTAAATCTACAATTTAAAACCATATTAAATACCAAATTAAGCTAGATTAAAGTAATTATCCAAATATTAAACTTTAGGTTTAGGATTTTTATACCTCACAATCTTAAGAGATCAAACTTGAGTTTTTGGTCTTCTAAATTGCTCTCTAGCTCCAAGATCCATACTTGCTTGGAAAAAGAATGAAGGGTAGAGATTTAATTAGGAATTAGTGGTGTAGAATTTTGGATTTTTGTTGAATTTTTGATGAAATTTGATGTGAGAATGAGTTTTGAAAAAAAAAATGTGGTGGCTTTATGAGGAGGTTCGGCCAAAAATGGAGAAGAGGGAGAGAGAGTGAGGTTGTGAATGGGTGGAATTGTGTAGAAACTTCTTTAATTATTACATCATTTAAGTCTTTTCTTAATTACTTTATTTTATTTATTTTTCTAATTTGTTTCAACCTAGAATTCTCTAGAATCTTAAAGACAAAACAAGAAGTGAAGAGAATGCAAAAATCTTAATTCTAATATGTCATGGTTCACTTTGTAAAATTAACCCATTTCTAATTTATAATTTGCACTAATTTAATGTATAATTTAAGCTTATGTTAATATTTTAATTTAATTAATTTAGGAAAAATATTTGAGTAAACTAGAAATTTACAAGTGACCAAATAAATACCAAATTCTAGCAATTACATAGTTAAAATGGGCGTATTTAATTCTATATTGAAAAATAATTATAGTTGAGTTTTATGGAAAATACGGTTTATTTTACCGATTATCCGAAAATTCACCTAAAGGATTTTATTTATTTAATTATTTATTTATTTATTTTTAAAACGTTACAATCTTCCCCCTAAAAGAAATTCGGTCCCCGAATTTAAATCAAACCCCCCTTCCCAAATACTAAAACATTTAGCAAAACACTCAAATCGTCGGGCTCCGAAATCATCAATACATAAAACACATCTTAGCGCAATGCATACGCATGAAAAACAAGTACATAACTCAAAAGCAAAACTCCGTCATGCATAACGCAATCATCGGAGTTATGGTGAGAATACAATGTCAAAATCCAATACGAAAACCAACATGATATGCATCAAAACTATAACTTATATATAGTACGTATCGTAGTAAAATCGTCCAAACATCTGAATAGAGAAGTATGCAAAAACATCTAGGTACTGGTCTCAGAACAATCCTTCTCAATTATTAAACCAAATAGTAAATATCATAAAAACGTACTGCTCCAAATGAAATTAATCCCAATCACAACATAAAAAAATATCATGTGCGTCCGGTGCGCACTGAAATCGAAACCAAATACAGAAGCCATGAATATGCACAGAAACAAAACCGAGTGCAACGGGTGTGCACCAAAAACATCTGTCAAGTGCAACGGGCGTGTACGACAACAATATCAGGTGCATCTAATCTGCACAAATCCCGATTTAGTGCATCTGGTGTGCACAAAATCGCATCAAGTGCGCCAAGTGTGCGCAAGAATCTCAATCAAGTGCACATGGTGCACGAAAACATATACCGAATATCAAAATTGAAATTACAGTACGAAAAGTGCATGAAAACTATGTCGAAGCATACGTCAAAATCATGTGCAACCCATATGCACGAAATCAATCAATATCTAAAAATGTATAAAACCAAATCGAGTGCACTGGGTATGCACAAAACAACATTAATACAACTGATATATGAAACACGAATAGTGTGTAATGAATGTACACATAGGAATTACCAATCATAGAACAAAATCCTCAAAATACCAAAATCCAAATAACGGAAATATGAAATTCAAATCACCAAAACGCAATCGTAAACACTATTGTCAATGTGCGCCTTTTCTAATATTGACTGATTCGGACTCGTCTCCTCGTAGTTGTATGAACGGCGCTACAAACGACTATACTCATATCTAGAGTTTTCCGAGTAATGCATTCCATCACATGATATCCGGACTATGTAAAACTTTTTAATCGATTCATCAAAATCCCATAATTCCCGAGAGCTCGACACTTAAGTACAGTTTAAAAATATCTAGTACATGCCACAGCATCTGCGGACCAGCCATAGAAGGGCAAACCCAAGCCTCACTAATGGCACCGCGGAACTGCCGTAAACCCTAAGGTTCAAAGGCATTCTCATGGTCATTATGTCGAGTTAGGGTTTCATTCTTCTAGAGGGTCCATAGAAATACCTGCATGTTCTTCCGAACACCTTAAACTTGGGGAAATAGGTTTCTGATATTCGTTCGAACCTTTTAACTTCGTCTTGACGACATGTGAATACCCTTCGTCCGCACGCTAAACAATGCTTCAACCCTCCAGAATAGACAATACCCTAACGGTCATCGCATTCTAACCGCAGCTCTCTCTGCCCGTGCGACCGTGGTAACAGAAACCACCATCCGATATCGATGAAGATAGATCAAAAGAACGAATAGAATACGGTGCAAAGAAATGTACATCCTAAGGCTTCTTAAGCAGAGTAGCGTATCGTAAGTATGCCGCGGATCATACCCACGGTACATCACTCAACCTAAGTCACCTACTCCATCAACCAAGGTCAACCTAGACTTAGACAAGGGTTAAACCTAGCGCTCTGATACCAACTTTGTCATGACCCGAATGTACGGAATGTGACCGGCACTTAGATTACGAAACGTCTAAAGGCGTAACATAATCTAAGTAAGCCGAAGCCCATAAATCTAAACCATTAAAAGAAGAAGTAAAGAAAAACATGTTTAAAAGCAACATCAAATTTTCTCAAAAATTTCGGCAGAGTCTCTTTTGAAAAACTGGCCCCCAAACGGGTACAAATAAGAATATATATATAAGCAATGATAAAAAGGCATCCCCAAGCGGGAGCTAGCTCTTCGCCAATTGGCGGTCACAACCACGCAAACAATATAATATGCAACGCCGAAGGACGAGGAACAAAACTCAAAGAAAACCAAATCCACCAAAAACCATAATAATACAAACGCGACTCTAAGGTCGAAATAAAAACAACTGGTCTTCTAAATCTATCAAGTAATACAAGTCTGGTTGATGGAGCTTACTAGATACAAATGAAATAATAAAAGTACAATGGCGGTCTCGATACAATGAACCAACCTACCAAGCAAATCACCCTGAATGAAATGATGTGCCAGCAAGTCGCCAAGGAAACCTGTACATCGAAACCTGTAAGAAAATTTGGTACAACGGGGGTGAGTTGCCAACTCGTGAGTAGAAAACATCCGCGAGTGGAAATCGCATGCACGACGCATTCCTAGGTCATAATAATATACTTAATATAACCCTAGTCATCTAGTAGTGGCAGGGTAATAATCTATGCGAAGTGAAATGCTAAGTGCTTGTGTCAGTACCTCAAGTAAGAACATGTCATGTGTATGAGTATGCATGCACCATGAATGTAAAACAGTCAACCATGAAATCTGGATATATCTATATAAGAAATTTTTAACTTTTATCATAGTAAAATTTGTATGGTAATCTGAAACATCATCAATGAAATCCATGGAAATCCGTGTCAAGTATCGACACAAAAAAGGTAAATCTCAAATTCTCAATACCTCATAGTCTCAATATCTCATAGTCTCAATATCTTGGGCTCCGTCAGTCCGGATCCGCCCATATCATCAAATCTCAAGACAACGGTCGGTATCCTCAGGATATCCGCCGTGCCAGACATCAACGGTAGGTAGTCTTTCCCTGCCAGGCTCATTGTCTACAATTCGAGCTTCTTGCCCCGGGGTACCTTACCGGGCCCACCATGTACCCGAGACGGTTCATCCATTCCTCGAATCGGATCTCGAAATCCAACAGAAAACATGAAATCTCATGGTGGATGACACATACATCACGAGAAAACCGCAACTTGTATTTTAAAATGAGAGGGAGAGAGAGAGAAGTTTTTTTATATATATTCTTGCGGTTTTCCCCAAAATCCAGAAATCTCATAGAAATCCAAAATCCCAAAATCATGAGTAAGTAAATAATGAGTATCGGCATAAGCCCCATAATACTGCATGATAATATGAAAATGTGAATGCATGAAGTGTCTAGTAATAAATGCAATGTCTAAATTAGAACATGAGAGTAACCACACAATATTATATTGGACTAGCATATAGCTGATTATATCAATAAAAGATAATATGTTCCAAACTGTACGTGACATGGCAATTACCGATGATGATGTGTGTGAGCCGACAAATAAGTGTACATGGAACATGCGCATCATCGGTAATGGTGCTGGTGTCCTAACAGGCAGAGCTTCATATTAGCTAAAGAACATATGTTTGAATATGCGATGGGATGAACACAACATGAATATAACGGTGAATATGTAGTAACGCACAACTAGAAAATACATACTGATTACGAGTCATACGGTTTGTTGTTTGAAAAAGCACGATTCATCAGTTTGAAAATAAGTATGACTCGAGCCTAAACTAAGATCTACCTAACCAACTAAGGAACTAACTAAAGACACTAGTCGAAAGGTAAGAAGAATCCTCCTAAAGTCTGAGTCGATATCTCTAGTAGTCGGCGATCCAGGCTCAATAGCGTCACGTACGTAGTACGACTTCCTTGAGTCACGAGTGCGGATCAATCATCACATCTATGCCTCATATGGTAAAGTCCATCGTACGGCTTCCCAAAATCGGGATACGGGTCAACTATCATATATATACATCATCGTTCGTATAGTATCAACCTCAAACAATATCATTATCAAGGGTACTGTACTATAATCGCATACATCTCAATATCATTAAACATATATCATTGTCTGTGTAAATATACATCGTCAAACGATCCACTAAAATATCATGTCATATATCATATCGTGATTAAGTCACATATTACAATCCGGGTTCTATTCTAGAGTCTCGTGAATTTCAAAGTCATCATCACCTATTATTGTTTATGTATAAATAAACATTTTCTCATTCCCAACGATTCGCTAATATCATAACACATCTCATGTCATAACTCGATCGTATATCTAATATCTCACGGCATCATGCCCAGTCATACCGATTCAACCCTATGTATCATATATCCTCCTCATACCACGTGTGTGTATATATATATATATATATATATATATATATATATATAGATAGATAGAAAGCTACACACATTCATACACACACACACACACCCCCCAAGTCAAGTGTATGTGTGTGCGTGTGTGTATGTGTCTACATGAAACCTACGAATTCCCTCCAAGGCAGTCATCCTCTGGTTAAGTCTTTCTAAATCAGTCTAGTCCAACCTAAAGTCTTTAATAGGGCCCTACTCGACAAGAATCTAAGGTCACATCCAACTTCCTAATAACAGTACGTAATATCCTTATTCTACGTTTGCGGGGATGCTATACGCCATCCATCCGACTTCCCCCGTAGATATACATCTACTTACCTGGTTCTCGTCTGCCGAAGTCGATGCCGTCATCCTCTTCCTCATCGTCTGAAGTCCACGTGAGGGGTATCTATATGCAAACATATATAATATCGTAAACCGAAATCGCGGACAGAACCAAAACAGCGCACGAAACGCGCATAGGTTAAAACCTATGACCCGCTCATGCAACATAACCAAATAACTCTCGACATCGGCGTACAAACGCCGATTGATCGAGAAAAATACAAACACCAATCATGGTTTCATAAATCACTAATTATAATATAAAATAGATGCAACTCATCAAAACCTCAAAATAAATCAAATCGATTTATTTCCGAAAACCTAGAAAGCACTAAATTTTCACTTTAATTCGAAACTTGATGTTTTAACTCTACTAATGGATATAAAAGTCACTAAATATCATAACTAAGTCATACAAATCCATTACTATATTTTTATCACACTAATTTGTATAAATTGAAAGTTCTAGTTGCAAAAATATCAATTTTTAATACTTTTTTAAAGCAAAATTCACAATTCAATAACTAAGCTAGATTTTGCATGAATTAAAGTGTTAAACTATAATTTAAAATGTTAATAATGTCATAGAAACCCTAATTGGATTTTAATCTCAATTATTTAGTCAATTTCCAAAAACCTAGTTTGCAAAAACAAGCATAATTAGCATAATTTCCATCTAACAATTTGAAACTAGTAACTAGATTAACTTTTGCATTTAATTAACATGTTAATCTACCATTAAAACCATAACCTAACGATAAAAAATCCTAATTAGAATTTTATCTCACCAATATATATATATATATATATATATATATATTATATATTATATATATATATATATATATATATATATATATATATTATAAAAACCTAGTTTGCAAAAAAAACCTAATTAGGACAATTTAAATGCAACAATTAACAAATTTGTTACTAGATTAGGTTTGCATTATTTAACATGTTAAACTACACCATGTAAATTATAACAATTTATAAAAACCCTAACTTGATTTACAAACCCCTTTTCTTGATTTTAAATCTACAATTTAAAACCATATTAACACCAAATTAAGCTAGATTAAAGTAATTATCCAAATATTAAACTTTAGGGTTAGGATTTTTATACCTCACGAATCTTAAGAGATCAAAGTTGAGTTCTTGGTCTTCTAAATTGCTCTCTAGCTCCAAGATCCATACTTGCCTGGAAAAGAATGAAGGTAGAGATTAATTAGGAATTAGTGGTGTAGAATTTTGGATTTTTGTTGAATTTTTAATGAAATTTGATGTGAGAATGAGTTTTGAAAAAAAAATGGGGTGGCTTTATGAGGAGGTTCGGCCAAAAATGGAGAAGAGGGAGAGAGAGTGAGGTTGTGAATGGGTGGAATTGTGTAGAAACTTCCTTAATTATTACATCATTTAAGTCTTTTCTTAATTACTTTATTTTATTCATTTTTCTAATTTGTTTCAACCTAGAATTCTCTAGAATCTAAAGACAAAACAAGAAGTGAAGAGAATGCAAAAATATTAATTCTAATATGCCATGGTTCACTTTGTAAAATTAACCCATTTCTAATTTATAATTTGCACTAATTTAATGTATAATTAAAGCTTATGTTAATATTCTAATTTAATTAATTTAGGAAAAATATTTTAGTAAACTAGAAATTTACAAGTGACCAAATAAATACCAAATACTAGCAATTACATAATTAAAATAGGCGTATTTAATTCTATATTGAAAAATAATTATAGTTGAGTTTTATGGAAAATACGGTTTATTTTACCGATTATCCGAAAATTCACCTAAAAGTTTTTATTTTTTTAATTATTTATTTATTTATTTTTAAAATGTTACAATATCTATCCATATACTAGTCATACAGTTTTTGGTGTTTGAAATAGCATGAATCGTGGTTTTAGAAAAATTGGGGCTGCGGGGTCCTTGAGAAAGGATACATCTTTTGAAAAATCCGTAGTATCTCTTGGCCTGTATTTAAAAATACTCACGATTCGTTAGTTTTGAAAATAAGTACGACTCGAGCCCAGTCAAAAAGGTAAGGAAATCCACCTAAAGTCCGAGTTGATAGATCTAGTAGTCGGCGATCCCGCCCAAATAGCGTCACGTACGGTAAAATACATAGTACGACATCCTCAAGTCAAGAATGCGGATCAATCATTATATTTATATCTCGTACGGTAAAATCCATCATACGGCATCCCAAAATTGGGGTATGGGTCAATTATCACATATACCTCATTATTCATATAGTATCATTATCGTAAAATCATGAATTAAGGGTACCGTTATAAAATCTAGTACATTCTAATATCATCAAACATAAATCCTCGTATGTATGAATACACATCGCTTATCAATCCACTATAATATCATGTCGTATCGTATCACGACCCAATCACATATCACAATCTCACGGCATCATGCCCGATCAAATCGGCTCATCTCCAAGTATCATATACTGGGCTCACCATCCGTGTGTGTGTGTGTGTGTGTATCTATATCTATATCTATATCTATATATATATATCTATATATATCAACGCATCCACACACACACTCACACACACACACATATATATACATACATACATACACATATAAACATATACACCCGAACATATCACGTGAGTGCATGTGTGTGTGTGTGTCAACCTTTACTCTAGGGTTTCGCGACTAAGAAACTAACTAAAAGTACATTCGTCCAATTACACTAAATCCAACCCATGGTCTCCTAAAGCCTTTCTTGCAAAATATTCACATCTCATAATAACATGTGTGTGTGTGTGTATAAACGCATCATATCCTGCGAAATTGCGGGGGTGCTATACGTCATCCACACGATTTCCCCCGTAGATATACATATACTCACCTTGATCCTTGCTTTCCGAAGTCAATGTCGCCATGCTCTTCCTTGTTATCCGAAGTCCACGTGAAGGTGCCTACATATATAACCACATAGTATTGTAAACAGAAATCGCGTACGAAAACCAAAATGGCACACGAATCACACATAGGTTAAAACCTATGGTCTATGCATGCAAAAGAACCAAACAACTCCCGATATCGACGTACAAACATCAAGTGACCGAGAAAAAACACAATATCCAAAGTTTCAAGTCATTAAAAGTCACACAACAAAACAACAACTCAAGAAAATGGTTCCAGATTTAGTCTCACGTGAATTGGGGATAAACAAGCAGTACAGTGGGGTAGTATAAGGGGTATGTGAGCTACAGAACCAACCCTAACACCAATACCCTCAATTGACCCGGCGACATCAGCAGAATTTTCGGCCTGGCCGGTCTGGGGTGCTTTGATTGGGTTCGTATTTTCAGGGTCGTCTTTTAGTGCTCAATCAAGGTCAATAGAGTTGCTAGTGTTTCCAGTAAAGATTCCAGGTCATTCCAGATTCTTTGTAGGCACACAATATTCACAAACCGACACGAAAAGTCTCTAAAGTCCAAGTCTTGGGGTTTTAATCTCAGTTTTAGTCTATAATATTAACACTACCGGGGTTTAAGGTCACTACTAAATCTCAATTGCACCACCTCAATTTAAATCAAACCCTAACCTCAACTTGGAATTTTCAAAGGTCACTAAACCCCGCTTAATCACTTCTAAACTAAAATAGAAGTTAAAGTAAATCAATTACTACACAAATGGAGAAAGAAATATCTCATTTGGCAACTCAAGAAAATTCTTGAGTTGCCCCAAGTGCTCAAAATCCTAACTTGCTTGGTCCACCATGCTTGTAGTGAGCTTGTGCATAAATTTAATGAAGGGAATGCAAGGTTTTGATGTGGATTTGGGGGTGTAGTGAGGAGGTAGAGAAGGTGGAGGGAGAGGGCAGCCATGGAGAAAGAGAAGAAGAATGATGAAGATGAAGATAATGAGCCAAGGTCAAAGAACCCCTAACCCTCTCTCTCATTGCCCATTCCCTTTTGTCCCCATATACAAATATCTCCAATTTTAATACACTTTTTCTTCTTTTTTTCATCTTACAATTAAAACCAAAACCCATATACATATAAAAGAAAAACAACATGCCATGGTTCATTTAAAAAGGTAACAAGTATTTTTACAATATGACATGGTGCATGTCATGTGCATAATCATGCTTAATGCATAATTAGTAATTATTAATTAAGTTTAGCCGTAAACTTGTATGTAATTAATTCTAAAATATCCAAATCAACTTAATACACTCAATATCAATAATCATGTAGAATTTTCAAATATCTTCTGAATTATCGGTATATAGTTATACCATATCATTAAAACTAATCTCCATACTTTAAAATATTCATAATATTTATTACTTAACTTGTTTAACTTCTCAAAAATAATATTTTATTTTTCTGAAATGTTACAGTCTTCCCCCTTAAATAAATTCGGTCCCCGAATTTAAATTAAAACAACCCCAAACACTAAAACATTTCAGCAAAGCAATCAAGTCGTCGGGGCTCCGAAATCATCAATACTTAAAACACATGTTAGCGCAAAGCATGTGCATAAAAACTAGTATATAACTGAAAATCAAAACTCCGTCAAGTATCACGCAATCATCAGAGTTATGGTGAAGATACCAATGTCCAAGTCCAATACGAAAACCAACATGATATACTCAAAGTTATAACATGTACTTAGTACGCATCGTTGTAAACTTGTCAAAGCATCTAAAAGAAAGGTATGCTAAACCTTTTCAAATCGTTGTGCGATGCGCGTATCATAGTACAAATAGCGGACTTTTATTGTAAGAAAATAACTATATATATATATATATATATATATATATATATATATATATATATATATATATATGTATGTATGTATGTATATATCCTTTGTTTAACATACACGTCCCACCGTTTGAAAATAATTTAGAAAGGTTTCCTTTGTAAAACATTTCGTGTCATCTCGGACACCTAGGAACAATATTGAGACTGTAGCTCATTTTTAGAAATCCCTTCGGTAACCATTGATGCATGCAAAAACACCTAAGTACTGTTCTCAGAACAGTCCTGCTCGGTTACTAAACCAAATAGTAAATATCATAAAAACGTACTGCTCAAAGGAAATCATACTCAATGGTATATGTAATAATGCCATGTGTGTTTGGTGTGCACAGAAATCGAAATCAATGAATGTGCCATACATGTGCGCAGAAACCAAAATCTAAAGTGCAATAGGTGTGCACGAAAATACCTGTCAAGGGCAATGGGTGTGCCTGACAACAATATCTGGTGCTTCTGATATGCACGAAAAATCCCGATTTAGTGCAACTGGTGTGCACCAAAATCGCATCAAGCTCGCCAAGTATGCGCAAGAATCCAAATCAAGTGCACAAGGTGCATGAAAATACATATCGAACATCACAATCGAAATCGACAGTATACAAAATACCTCAATCCAAATCAGGTATACCGTGGTATATAATCTCACAACCACGTGCATCAGCGTGCACAAAATCGAATCAAAGTACTAAAAATGCATGAAAACTACTCCGAAGGCACAAGTCAAATCACATACATACCATAGGCATGAAATCAAAATCAAACATCTCTAACGACTTCAAATCGAAATCGAGTGCAACTGTGGTGCACGAAAACTCAATCATGCAAATAAAACGCCCAAAATACCAAAATCCAAAATGACGGCCATATGATATTCGAATCACTAAATCACAAATCGTAAATACTGACGTTAATATGTCCTTCCTTCAAAGTCGAGAAGGTGTCGGTGCATCCAAATCTAGTAGAGCAAGATATCTACTTGCCTCCTGTTCATAGTCTGGCGCCTTGTGCCCTTAGGCTCTCGTCTCTCACTGCGGATTTCCAGTTACATAGCTCCTCGGCTCAACGGCTCAATATGGAATGATGACGGAAACGGTTCCGCTCTGGCACATCCTCTAAAGATCTCTGGCCAGCTATCATGGTCACTCATAACATGTCACGCCGATGATGCCGCACTCTGTCCTACTGGGTGTGCGTGGTATGAACGATCCTGGGTCCAAGTCTTCTCGTGTTGTATTCCAGAAAGATTCTGTTGGGGTCTTTCCCAAATCTCGTTCCTGCCGAACTAGCCGGAAGGTATCATCCTTTACTAAATCCATTTCTTCTTCCGAAACAGCTGCATACTCATCACGAATTTTTTTAAATGATATATCCATATTCAACGCCTCTGCATGTGTATGGCACCTCTGGTGTCAACGGAGTGGAATGTCATCTCGTCAAAATCTCTTTTGAACCTCTTACTCCACTTTTCTCTAATGTGGACTGATTCGAACTCGTCTCTTCATAGCTGCATGGACTGCACTACAAACGGCTATACTCATATCTAGAGTCTCTCTTCCGAAACTACAAACTCGACAGCTCAATATCTTGTGGTAGGTATCTGGCCAATTATGCCCTCGGAAACTCTTCCAAATCGTCGGAGGAATACTCTTCATTCGTCCATTTTCTATCGACTCTCAACGTGCCTGTGTGAAGTCCTCTCTAGCTGAAATTAATCAATCTGATGACCTCGCATCGGGGTATGCAAACAAACCCCATGTCCTAGTCATTCATCCATGGGTGACTAGTGATCTTCAATCATATCCCTAAGTACAAACTCGTGCTGCAAAATCTTCAAGCATCTGGGGTGATATCTTATCAGCTGCAGCAACAGCTGGCTCATTCGTCCGCATCCTAAACAATACCTCAATCCTCAAGAATAGACGATACATTAACGGTCATCACATTCTAGCCGGCCTCTAGCAGTGGCCCAATCCTCTGGTGCTGATCTAAACGTTCGAGAAATCTTAGTAAAAACAATCCATCAAAACGCTCGTGTCATGAAAAACACAATAAAACAATACATCTATGCAATCATGTCACCGGAATTACATCCTGGTTAGTCCTCGTCCAAGACAAGCTTATGATGACCGCAATACTAGCCGCAGCTCTCTCTGCCTGTGTAACCGTGGTAACAGAAACCACCATCCGACATCAATGAGGATAGATCAAAGGAACGAATAGAATACGGTGCAAAGAAATGTACATTCTAAGGCTTCTTAAGCGGAGTAGCATATCGTAAGTATGCCGTGGAACATACACATGGTACGTCACTCTACTTAAGTCACCTACTCCATCAACCACGGTCAACCTACACGGCGAAAGTTCGGATCTAACTCCCCCTCGACCAAGTCTAAGTTCCGTAAGGTCAAGCCTAGGTTCCGAATATATATATACGCCCTAAACTCCGCATAGTCAAACTAGACTCGAACCAAGATTAAACCTTGCACTCTGATACTAACTTTGTCATGACCCGAAGGTACGGAACGCGACTGACACTTAAATTACGAAACTTTTAGAGGCGTAACGTAATCTAAGTAAGCCAAAGCCCAGAAATCTAAACCATTTTTAATGAAAAGAGTGAAGGAAAACTTGTTTTAAAGCAAGTGGTTTTAACAAAACAAGTGGCATTAAACATCTAAAAGCAACATCATATTTTCCCGAAAATTTCGGCAGAGCCTCCTATGTAAATACTGGCCCCAAACGGGTACAAACAGGAATATACAAGTAATGAATAAAGGCATCACCAAGAGGGAGCTAGCTCTTCGCCAAATGGCGGAAACCACCACGCAAGCAATATAATATACAACGCCGAAAGACGAGAATCAAAACTCAGAAGAAAACCAACATCCTCAAGAAAACCAGAGAAGAATCATAATAATACAAGCGTGCGACTCTAAGGTCGAAAGAATATAAAACTGGTCTTCTAAGTCTATCAAATATACAAGTCTGGTTGATGGAGTTTACTAGATACAACTGAAATAAATAAAGTACATCGGTGGTCACGATGCAAGTGAACCTACCTACCAAAGCAATCCCCCGGAAAGAAAGCAGTGTGCCAGCAAGCCGCAACGAAACCTGTACGACCAAACCTGCAAGAAACTGTGGCACAACGGGGGTGAGTTGCCAACTCGTGAGTAGAAAATATCACCGAGAAGAAATCGCATGTATGACTCTCTCCTAAGTCATACAATAAAATACACAATACTATAACAAGGGTGACAACATATCATAAGTGCGATATCAGGTACTCGTGTCTGTGTCAAGAATAATAATATACCGATGCGTATCATGTATGAATGCATCATCCAACGTGTGTCCAGCAACGACACAGAAAATCACGATAAAACCCGAGTGTCTATCACCGACATCGAAACATCATGAAACTCGTGTCCAGCATCGACACGTAAATCCTCATATCCTAGGCCCCGCATCCTAAGATCAGCCCTCATATCCATCTCTCTCATAACTCCGAACGGTATCCTCTGGATATCCGTCAAGTTTCCATACAATCACCGGTAGGTAGTGCTCTCCATCCAGGCTCATCGTCATCCCCACAAAACCACTCTCGCCCCGGGGTACCTCACCGGGTCCACCATGTACCCACAGATGGTTCCTCCACTCCTCGAATCGGGTCTCGAAAACCAAGTCAAAACCGAGAAAATATATAGTGGACACTACTCATCATATCAAGGAAATCCGCAGCTTTCTCTTTTAAAATAATCATAGGTTTATGAAAATTCATATGTGGTTTCCTGAATCCAGAAATCTCATAAAAGATCCGAAATCTCAAAATCACGAGTCGGTGAACAGTGAATATCGGCATAAGCCCCACGATATTGCATATCATAATGAATGTATAAATGCATGAAATAACTAAGTAAGAAATGCAATATCTAAATTAGCATATGAAAGCAAACATACTAGTACTATGTTGAAACCACCAACTAGTAAATTATACCAATGAAGTAATGTTTTCTAATGTGTACGTGACATGGAGATTACCGATGATGATGTGTGTAAGCCGGCAAGCAAGTGTACGTGGAGCATACGCATCATCGGTAATGGTGCTGGTGTCTTGACAACAGGGGTTCATAATAACTAAAGAAAGCACAGGTATAAGAATTCCATGCGATGAGAACAACGTGAATATACAGAAAATGATGTAGTAATCGCAACATTGAAGAATATATCTATCCATATATAAGTCATACAGTTTTTGGTGTTTGAAATAGCATGAATCGTGGTTTTAGAAAAATAGGGGTTATGGGGTCCTTGAGAAAAGATACATCTTTTGAAAAATCCGTAGTATCTCTCGGCCTGTCTTTAAAAATACTCATGATTCGCTAGTTTTGGAAATAAGTAGGACTCGAGCCCAGTCGAAAGGGTAAGGAAATCCACCTAAAGTCTGAGTCGATAGATCTAGTAGTCGGCGATCCCGCCTCAATAGCCTCACGTACGGTAAAATACAAAGTACGACATCCTCAAGTCAAGAGTGCGGATCAATCATTATATCTATACCTCGTATGGTAAAATCCATCGTACGGCATCCCAAAATCGGGGTACGGGTCAATTATAACATATACCTCATCATATAGTATCATTATCATAAAATCATGAATTAGGGGTACCGTTCTAAAATCTAGTACATTCTAATATCATCAAACATAAATCCTCGTATGTATGAATACACATCGCCTATCAATCCACTATAATATCATGTCGTATCGTATCACAACCCAATCACATATCATCACAATCTTACGGCATCATGCCCGGTCATATTGGCTCATCTCCAAGTATCATATACTGGGCTCACCATCCGTGTATACGTGTATATATATCAACGCATCCACATATACATATACACACACACACACACACACACACATATAAACATATACACCCGAACATATCACATGTGTGCATGTGTGTGTGCGCGCGCCAAACTTTACTCTAGGGTTTCGCGACTAAGAAACTAACTAAAAGTACATTCGTCTAATTACACTAAATCCAATCCATGGTCTCCTAAAACCTTTCTTGCTAAGTATTCACATCTCACAATAACATATATGTATTTATATATAAACACATCATATCCTACAAAATTACGGGAGTAATATACGCCATCCACCCGACTTCCCCCGTAGATATACATCTACTCACCTTGATCTTTGCTTGCCGAAGTCAATGTCGCTATGCTCTTCCTTTTTATCTGAAGTCCACATGAAGGTGCCTACATATATAACCACATAGTATTGTAAACAGAAATCGCGTACGAAAACCAAAACGACACACGAATCACACATAGGTTAAAACCTATGGTCTACGCATGAAAAAGAACAAAAAAACTCCCGATATTGACGTACAAACATCAAGTGACCGAGACAAAATGCAATATCCAAAGTTTCAAGTCATTAAAAGTGTCACGCCCCGCTTCCCAGAGTAGGCTAAGATGGGCACGTGACATAGCCAACCATGCTACCTATGGGTAGGAAGTATCCATCCACAGTCACATTATGGTTGTAGAGATATCAAGAACAAAATAAAACTATCTAATACATGTCCATAAGCCAAAATAAAATGAGTCAAGAATAATAATGCGGAAGCAAAAGATCCAATACAAAATATAACTGGAATGTATGTCCCATAATGCGGACTCACATCAGGAAATAAAATGCTGAAAAGTAAAGAACTAACTACTACTGAATTCTCACTGCTCAGCCTGCTGTCTGCAGTACTCCTGCTCGGATAGCAGCAAGGGTACGGGATCTGGGCCATGCAAAACCCAGACGTCAGCGCGTCATGTCATCAAGCAATAAATATAAAGAGGGTAACAAGACATGCAAGTATAATCATAAAGGGTAAAGCAGGTGTAACAGCAAAATAAAACAGTGCAGTGAAGGGTAGTGTGCTGTGAGTAAGCGGAACTGGTCTATTGGGTTATCTACTCTGAAGTCTTTAAAATCAATTTGATGAATCATCGATGTAACTCAATAGTATCCCGTGCATGCCCGGGACCATGGGCAAGATTCTCGGGCTGAATCCGAGACGTGCCGCTTGGCAGTAAAAGGTAGCATGTACAGATGAGTGATGTCAGCGTCATCACCCCGGGGCTGGCCTAGCCCGTAAGACTGATCAGAACAGGTATCGAACTGTCGAGTTACAAGTCAGGTTTCATCATTGATTTCCCCATACCCCCAAGTTATATGTGTTCGAGTCAAGTATTTAAGTAATCAAGAACCAATTCCAACACAGGAGCAGGTAGGTGCAGGTTTGTCTGGGTAGACAACAGGAACGGTCCGTAAGGACTACATGTCAGGTTTGTTGGCATTAGACATAAAATCAGGTAACAGGTCAAGCCATGGTACATTAGGTCAGGTCAAGTAGTGTACGGTACCATGTCGGGTCAAGTAATATGTATAGCAAGTCACGTCAGGGTGTACAAGATATCATGTGGATGCTCATAATCAACTAACTTAATCATGGTTATAAATAAACAAGCATGGGTATCAACAACACAATAAATTGGCACATGTAATAGGTTAAGCAGTATGTACAGATTAAACTACTCAGCTGTACGGTTCTCAGTTTGTGTTTAAGAGATGGTTTCAACATTATATGAATACAGTATGACAATTATGGATGTTAAAATTAGGTTAATAAGTATTAAGTAATCTAGGGATGCAATGACATGTATAATATGTTCAATGGATGCAATTATAACTAAAACCGGTTAAAGATGCGCACGGATGTCCGATAGAGTAAAACTAGAGAAAAGGGTATCATAGGCTATGTACAATAGTTATTATGAGATCTAACATATAAATGTAGTTATTAGATTTAGTAAACTAAATGCAACAGTTAGGTTTCAAGTTCTAGATCTGAAATATGTAAACGGAACATCATATTGTTAACTTGGAACTCATGGTTTTAGGTTCTGTCTATAGATTTAATACGACAAATAGATAAATTTGTATAGGAATAGTATGAATAGCATGTAGCAAGTTTCACTTGCCTCGACGGATCGCGATACGGGAAACGGAACGTTACGCGTCGGCGGAAAAAGTCGCGACACGCGCACGGTACACGGAATGGGTCCAAACGACGAACAGTGGAATCACACGGGTCAGAGGTCCTCGTTGGGTCGTCGGGAATCGTCGCCGGCACGGTCGGATTCCGGCGAACCAGAAAACAGCAAACGTCAAGAGTTTCAAGAATTGTATGAAAGAAAGAAGAGGAGAAGAGAAGGAGTATGGAGGAGAGGAGGCTTACATTGATCTGCAGAGGGGTCGTGAACGTCGACAACGTCGACGGAGCTCCGGTGAACGACCTGCAGAGAAACCGGCGATCAACATAAGAGATTTAACAGAAGGGAGAAGAAAGAAAGAAGAAGGAAAGAAGGAAGAAGAGGGAGAGGCAATGCTCATTGGGGGTGTGCACAAGGCCAGGGACACGGGGACGAGTCACCGGCGGCGACAGGAAGTGGAGGTGGCGGAAACGAGTGGGTGTGCAGGTTCGGCTGCTCGGATGCGCGCACAGGGAATGAAGAAGGAGAGGTGAGAATGGAGATGAGGGTGACGAGCGGCGACAGACGGCGGTGGTGGCGCTAGCGCTAGGGCAATGACGAGAGGAGGAACGGCGGCTAGGGTTTGCAGGAGGTGGGTTCTGCTTTCTTTTAAGCGAATGAAGAAGAAAGAAATATAATAGAGGGGAGAGAGAGAGAGAGAGAGAGAGAGAGAGATGCGCGCGAGAGGAGAGAGAAACAGATCGAGAGGAGAGAGAGAGAGATAGAGGAACAGTAAGGAGAGATAGATTTGGCCTTTAGCGCAGGGAATAGGGAGGAGAGAGAGAGATAGAGAAAGGTGAGAGAGAACGAGGAAGAGAGAGAAGGAGAGAAGCGGGAGAGAGAGAAGGTGTGGGGCCCGGCGATGGTGAGTTTTGATTGGCTCGTGGATAAGAAAAATTTGATTAGGGAAATATAAAAGATTTTTAGAAAAGATTTTATGGCTTAGAAAGAGACTTCGTTATAAGAAAAGATTTTGTAAGCTGTATAATATTTTTAAACGGATAAATAGATTTTAAAAAAATAAATAGAATTTGGCGGGATACAAAATAATTCAGAAATGCGCCCGGGTCGGGTCCAAAATTTGGATTTGAAATATGAAAAATATTAGCAAGTTCCAAAATTTGAAATGAAGGATTTTGTAATGAAAAAGCATACCCCCAAGAATAGACGCACGTACGTGCGCGTAGCCGTCCAAACACGTCCGTTTCACTGAACGGGACGAGAACACGATGCAAGGACGCTACCACAGGGTTAGGGGTATCAAGCAGGCCATGGCAATTATATTTTAAATTATTTTAAGTAACTTGAATGGTTATAGGCAAAAAATAAGAAATGTTGGTGTAGTCTATAATTAGGAAACAACGAGCTCAGTAAATGGGTCGAATATAAAGTAACCTATCATTTGCAACCAACAGGGTAAATGAAATAAATACTACATACGGTAACTGAAATTGGTATAACTGAACTCGGTTGTTACATTATACCCAACAACAAAAAGAATTTCGTCCTCGAAATTCCAAGAACATAAAAAGGATAAACGACCAATAACTACAAGAAAAGATGAGGAAACTTCTGTCAGATTTCATCTTCTCGCTCCCAAGTTGACTCTCCATGTGAGCGACTACCCCAAGAAACAAGTACAAGAGGGATAACCTTGTTCTTAAGAACTTTTTCCCTTCGATCCACAATCGCAACTGGTCGCTCCTCAAAAGTCAAGTCTTCTCGTACCGTCAGCTCCGAATGATCCAACACATGCGTTTCATCTCGAACATACTTACGGAGTTGAGATACGTGGAACACATCATGAACATTTGCTAAGGACTGCGGTAACGCCAAACGGTATGCTACCTCACCAACACGCTCCAAGATCTCGAAAGGCCCGACGAACCGAGGACTGAGCTTTCCTCGACTTCCGAAACGAATCATCCCTCTAGTCGGTGATATCTTTAAGAATACCAAATCACCCACGGCAAACTCTAGAGGTCTTCTCGACGTATCTGCCCAACTCTTCTGTCGGTCTTGTGCTGCTTTCATATGGTTCCGGATAGCGTTAACTTTCTCAACTGTCTGCACAACCAAATCTGGTCCCAACAATCTTCGTTCACCGACATCGTCCCAACAAACCGGTGAACGGCACTTGCGACCATACAAGCTTCGAATGGAGCCATCTGAATAGTTGCCTAGAAACTGTTGTTGTAAGAAAACTTCACCAAATGTATATGATCCTCCCATGAACCCTTGAAGTCCAACATGCAAGCTCTCAACATATCTTCAAGAGTTTGGATCGTTCTCTTCGACTGGCCATCTGTTTGAGGATGATAAGCTGTACTAAACTTCAATCGAGTCACCAAACTTTCCTGTAAGCTCCTCTAAAAGTGTGATAAGAATCGAGTGTCACGGTCGGACACGATGCTCACCGGTACTCCATGCAATCTTACAATCTCCTGCATGTACCGTTCTGCCAAAGTTTCCATGGATTGACCAACCCGAAAAGGAATGAAATGAGCTGCCTTGGTTAAACGATCAACGATCACCCATACTGCATTGTTGCCTTTTGGACTCAACGGTAGGGCTGTCACGAAATCCATGGTTATATGTTCCCACTTCCACTGAGGAATCAGAAGTGGTTGCAATAAACCAGCAACCCTTTGATGTTCAGCCTTAACTTGCTAACACACCAAGCATTTGGCCACAAAGCGAGAAATCTCCCGTTTCATGCCTTCCCACCAGAAATGCTGTTGTATGTCTCGGTACATCTTCGTGCCTCCTGGATGTACGGAATAAGCTGAACTGTGCGCCTCCTTCATAAGTTCTTCACGAATATCTCCCTTTGGCACACACAAACGGCTACCATATCTCAACGAACCATCTTCATGGATTAGTAAGTCAGTTCGAAGTCCAGCTTCAACCTGTTCTCGAAACTTTTGAAATCTAGGGTCCTGCGGTTGCGCTGCTTTAATAATCTCGATCAACAATGAATGTACCTGCGGCTGCATCATATGTCCCGAAGAATGCGGTAGCACAACCTCCAAATCAAATCTTCTAAAGTCTTCAATGAGTTCCTTCCGTGCAGTCAACATCTAAATTGCTGGTAACCGACTGAGCGCATCCGGCACATCATTCACTTTCCCCGGATGGTACTTAAGATCAAGATCATAGTCAGCCATCAGCTCCAACCATCTACGTTGCCTCATATTAAGCAACTTCAAGCTCTTATGATCGGTAAAAACTTCGACCCTTTCGTCCAAAAGGTAGTGTCTCCAAATCTTCAAAGCGAATATCACAGCCGCAAGCTCTAAGTCATGAGTTGGGTAGTTCTTCTCATGGGTCTTCAACTGTCTCGATGCGTACGCTACAACCTTCCCATGTTGCATCAAGATACATCCTAATCCCTTCCCAGATGCGTCGTTGTGAATCACCAAGCCTCCGGAATTGTCTGGCACGGTCAGAATAGAAGCGGTTATCAATTTCTGCTTCAACGCCTCAAAAGCTGACGCACAACTATCCGTCAACACAAAAGGTACCTCCTTGCGCGTAAGCTTGGTCAACGGCTCTGCCAGACGAGCAAAGTTTTCCACAAATCTTCTGTAATACCCGGCGAGTCCAAGGAAGTTTCTTATCTCCGCAACATTCTTCGGAATCAGCCAATCACGAACTGCTGCAATCTTTTCAGGGTCGACGGCGATTCCATCGCCAGACATAACATGTCCCAAAAACTTTACTTCTTCCAGCCAAAACTCGCACTTGCTCATCTTCGCAAATAATTTCTCTTGTCTCAACGTCTGCAGTGCGATCTTCAAATGTTCTGCATGCTTTTCAATACTCTTCGAGTAAACCAGAATATCGTCAATGAACACCACAATAAACTGGTCTAAGAATGGTGAAAAGATTCGGTTCATCAAGTCCATGAATATAGCTGGTGCATTCGTAACTCCGAAGGGCATCACTAAGTACTCGTAATGTCCATACCGAGTTCGGAACGCCATCTTGCAAATATCCTCTACTTTCACTCGGACCTGATGATATCCGGATCGCAAATCCAGCTTTGAGAATACCCTCGCGCCACTAAGCTGCTCAAATTGTTCGCCAATGCGAGCGATCGGGTACTTGTTCTTAATAGTCACCCGGTTTAATTCTCGATAGTCGATGCATATCCTTCTTGTGCCATCTTTCTTCTTAACTAGAAAAACTGGAGCTCCCCATGGAGAGTTACTGCTTCGAATCCAACCCTTCTCAAGCAATTCAGTAACCTGCTTCTTGACTTCTTCCAACTCCACTGGTGCCATTGGATAATACGCTTTAGAAACTGGCGCTGCACCAGGAACAAGATCAATCGCGAACTCCATGTCTCGCTTCGGCGGTAATCCTGATATATCTTCAAACACGTCCATAAAATCTCGAACAACAGTTGGCTCTTCACTTTTATCAACCTCCATTGATGCAAGAATATTAGTTGTCGGCCTAGCCCTAACTCGACTGGCCCGACAGAACTGCTTCCTCCAGTAAAGATAAACTCGGTGTGCCCGGAAATCTGGAAAATCACTTTCTTTGTCCAACAATCAATTTGAGCATGGAAAGTGCCGAGAAAATCCATTCCCAAGACGACTTCATAGCTGCCCGTATCAATCACCAAGAAATCTGCAAAAAAACTCCCGTCCGCAAACAACAACTGCACAATCTTTACATTCTCTACTAGCTATGATTTTCCCATTCCCAGTGTGTATGTCCCAGAAACTAGACAGGGTCGTGCAGGTAATCGAGTGTGTAGCTATAAACTTGGACGACATAAAACAATGGGATGCACCGGAATCAAATAACACTAATGCGGGAAAACCATGAACGAGTAGAATACCTGAAACAACTTCTCCTGAAGCTTTAGCTTCCTCAGCCGTCAAGGTAAAAGCTCGAGCCTGATTGGGTCCTTGAGTCAGCTGCTTCTGTCCCGGAAACAGTTTCTGCGGAGGCTTCTGAATATCATCCCTCGTGCGAAGCTTCGACGGACAAGCGTTGACAGTGTGATCTGCCGCTCCACAAACCAAACAGAGTCCCTGCCTCCTTCGACAATCTTTTTGCACGTGTCCAGGTAAATGGCAGTAGTCACAAATCACGCTCCTTCTTCGATCAACGACAACAGGCTTCTTCATCGGTGTTACGCCACGATGGTTCACTGGAATACCCCTGTGTCCATGTGCTCGGTTCGGTGCAAAAGTCGGCTTCCGCACTGTAATTGCCGTCTGCTGTGAACTCCCAGTCTTCCCAGATAAGCTCTGCTGTTCTCGGGCTGCCGTAAGTATCTGTGAGAAAGTGGTCAAACCCAGAGAGACAATCTGCCTCTGGATGTCCACATCCAAGCTGCGCATGAACCTCCTTGCCCTGTCTGCATCGTTGGCAACTAAAGGTCCAGCGAACCTACTGAGCCGCGTCCATTCCGCTGCATGTACATCTACAGGTGCACCGTTCTGCTTTAAACTAATGAACTTCTCTTCCATTTCCTCCCGTGCGGTCCGCGGGAAGAACTTCTCCAAGAAACTCTTTGAAAAATCCGCCCACTTGATCGGCTTGGGCAAGCGGGTCTCCTCCACAAGCCACCATTCACGGGCGTAATCCACCAACTGGATGCGTACCACATCCACCCTCTTATCATCCGGGATCTTTGTTGCAATGAGTAGATTCTCCGTGTCAACCAGCCACTGCTCCGCTGGTAACGGCTCCTCCAGGCCAGTAAAGACAGACGGACCCAGTCTTCTGAAATCTGCTACGGTCCCCACACGATCTACTGGTCTGGCCCCAACATTGTTCACGGACTGCTGAACGGTCCGCAAACCTTCCTGAAAAGATTCAGCTTGCTGCTGAATCAGCTCGGTCTGCCGCTTTTGGTTCTCTAACATCTCACGTATTACTCCAAGCATAGCGGCTTCGTCAACACGCCTTTGGTACGTCTTCAGATTCTTGTCTGCCATATTCCTGAAATCAAAACACCCAAGGTTTAGAATGATAACAGATTCAAAATGTAGATTAAGGCTAGAACTCCGAGTTATTTAAATAGAGTATCGCATTATAACCATGCCGCGGTATCATAGCTACAATCACATAACTCCACCCAAGTCGCCTAAGTTCTAGAGATAACAAGGAATCAGGTTTCGAGTCATATGCAAAAGAAGTTTGCACACCGTAAAAGTATAATCAGGAGGAGGTTAAGATTCAAGAATGGTAAAACGGCAAGGTGGCAGGACATGTTTCCTAATCACGAGTATTCTGATTCGTGTATTGGATACAATACCCAACTACAAAAGAATCAACCCGATTAACCTATGGCTCTAATACCAAAAGAACCATGTCACGCCCCGCTTCCCAGAGTACGCTAAGATGGGCAGGTGACATAGCCAACCATGCTACCTGTGGGTAGGAAGTATCCATCCACAGTCACATTACGGCTGTAGAGATATCAAGAACAAAATAAAACTATCTAATACATGTCCATAAGCCAAAATAAAATGAGTCAAGAATAATAATGCGGAAGCAAAAGATCCAATACAAAATATAACTGGAATGTATGTCCCATAATGCGGGATCACATCAGGAAATAAAATGCTGAAAAGTAAAGAACTAACTACTACTGAATCCTCACTGCTCAGCCTGCCGTCTGAAGTACTCCTGCTCGGACTGCAGCATGGGTACGGGATCTGGGCCATGCAAAACCCAGACGTCAGCGCGTCATGTCATCAAGCAACAAATATAAACAGGGTAGCAAGACATGCAAGTATAATCATAAAGGGTAATGCAGGTGTAACAGCAAAATAAAACAGTGCAGTGAAGGGTAGTGTGCAGTGAGTAAGTGGAACTGGTCTATTGGGTTATCTACTCTCAAGTCTTTGAAATCAATTTGATGAATCATCAATGTAACTCAATAGTATCCCGTGCGTGCCCGGGACCACGGTCAAGATTCTCGGGCTGAATCCGAGATGTGCCGCTAGGCAGTAAAGGTAGCATGTACAGATGAGTGATGTCAGCGTCATCACCCCGGGGCTGGCCTAGCCCGTAAGACTGATCAGAACAGGTATCGAACTGTCGAGTTACAAGTCAGGTTTCATTACTGATTTCCCCATACCCCCAAGTTATATGTGTTCGAGTCAGGTATTTAAGTAATCAAGAACTAATGCCAACGCAGGAGCAGGTAGGTGCAGGTTTGTCTGGGTAGACAACAGGAACGGTCCGTAAGGACTACATGTCAGATTTGTTGGCATTAGACACAAAATCAGGTAACAGGTCAAGCCATGGTACATCAGGTCAAGTCAAATATGTACGGTACCATGTCGGGTCAAGTAATATGTGTAGCAAGTCACATCAGGGTGTACAAGATATCATGTGGGTGCTCATAATCAACTAACTTAATCATAGTTATAAATAAACAAGCATGGGTATCAACAACACAATAAATTGGCACATGTAATAGGTTAAGCAGTATGTGCAGATTAAACTACTCAGCTGTACGGTTATCAGTTTGTGTTTAAGAGATGGTTTCAACATTATATGAATACAGTATGACAATTATGGATGTTAAAATCAGGTTAATAAGCATTAAGTAATCTAGGGATGCAATGACATGTATAATATGTTCAATGGATGCAATTATAACTAAAACCGGTTAAAGATGCGCACGGATGTCCGATAGAGTAAAACTAGAGAAAAGGGTATCATAGGCTATGTACAATAGTTATTATGAGATCTAACATATAAATGTAGTTATTAGATTTAGTAAACTAAATGTAACAGTTAGGTTTCAAGTTCTAGATCTGAAATATGTAAACGGAACATCATATTGTTAACTTGGAACAAATGGCTTTAGGTTCTGTCTATAGATTTAATACGACAAATAGATAAATTTGTATAGGAATAGTATGAATAGCATGTAGCAAGTTTCACTTGCCTCGACGGATCGCGATACGGGAAACGGAACGTTACGCGTCGGCGAAAAAAGTCGCGACGCGCGCACGGTACACGGAATGGGTCCAAACGACAAACAGTGGAATCACACGGGTCAGAGGTCCTCGCTGGGTCGTCGGGAATCGTCTCCGGCATGGTCGGATTCCGGCAAACCAAAAAACAGTAAATGTCAAGAGTTTCAAGAATTGTATGAAGGAAAGAAGAGGAGAAGAGAAGGAGTATGGAGGAGAGGAGGCTTACATTGATCTGCAGAGGGGTCGTGAACGTCGACGACGTTGACGGAGCTCCGGTGAACGACCTGCAGAGAAACCGGCGATCAACAGAAGAAATTTAACACAAGGGAGAAGAAAGAAAGAAGAACGAAAGAAGGAAGAAGAGGGAGAGGCAATGCTCACTTGGGGTGTGCACAAGGCCAGGGACACGGGGACGAGTCACCGGCGGCGACTGGAAGTGGATGTGGCAGAAACGAGTGGGTGTGCAGGTTCGGCTGCTCGGATGCGCGTACAGGGAATGAAGAAGGAGAGGTGAGAATGGAAATGAGGGTGACGAGCGGTGACGGACGGCGATGGTGGCGCTGGCGCTAGGGCAATGACGAGAGGAGGAACGGCGGCTAGGGTTTGCAGGAGGTGGGTTCTGCTTTCTTTTTAAGCGAACGAAGGAGAAAGAAATATATTAGAAGGGGGAGAGAGAAAGAGATTCGAGCGAGAGGAGAGAGAAACATATCGAGAGGAGAGAGAGAGAGATAGAGGAACAGTAAGGAGAGATAGATTTGGCCTTTAGCGCAGGGAATAGGGAGGAGAGAGAGAGAGATAGAGAAAGGTGAGAGAGAAGGAGGTAGAGAGAGAAGGAGAGAAGCGGGAGAGAGAGAGGGTGTGGGGCCCGGCGATGGGGAGTTTTGATTGGCTCGTGGATAAGAAAATTTTGATTAGGGAAATATAAAAGATTTTTAGAAAAGATTTTATGGCTTAGAAAGAGACTTCGTTATAAGAAAAGATTTTGTAAGCTGTATAATATTTTTAAACGGATAAATAGATTTTTAAAAAATAAATAGAATTTGGCGGGATACAAAATAATTCAGAAATGCGCCCGGGTCGGGTCCAAAATTTGGATTTGAAATATGAAAAATATTAGCAAGTTATTTGAAATGAAGGATTTTGTAATGAAAAAGCATACCCCCAAGAACGGACGCACGTACGTGCGCGTAGCCGTCCAAACACGTCCGTTTCACTGAACGGGACGAGAACACGATGCAAGGACGCTACCACAGGGTTAGGGGTATCAAGCAGGCCTTGACAAGTATATTTTAAATTATTTTAAGTAACTTGAATGGTTATAGGCAAAAAATAAGAAATGTTGGTGTAGTTTATAATTAGGAAACAACGAGCTCAGTAAACGGGTCGAATATAAGGTAACCTATCATTTGCAACCAACAGGGTAAATGAAATAAATACTACATACGGTAACTGAAATTGGTATAACTGGACTCGGTTGTTACAAAAAGTCACACAAAAAAACAACAACTCAAGAAAATGGTTCCAGATTTAGTTTCACGTGAATTGGGGATAAACAAGCAGTACAGTGGGGTAGTATATGGGGTATGTGAGCTACAGAACCAACCCTAACACCAATACCCTCAATTGACTTGGCGACATAAGCAGAATTTCTGGCCTAGCCGGTCTGGGGTGCTTTGATTGGGTTCGTATTTTCAGGGCGGTCTACTAGTGCTCAATCTAGGTCAATAGAGTTGCTAGTTTTTTCTGTAAAGATTCCAGGTCATTCCAGATTCCCTGTAGGCACACAATATTCACAAACCGACACGAAAAGTCTCTAAAGTCCAAGTCTTGGGGTTTTATACTCAGTTTTAGTCTATAAGATTTACACTACCGCGGTTTAAGGTTACTAGTAAACCTTAATTGCACCACCTCAATTCAAATCAAACCCTAAGCTCAACTTGGAATTTTCAAAGGTCACTAAACCTCAGTTAATCACTTCTAAACTAAAATAGAAGTTAAAGTAAATCAATTACTACACAAATGGAGAAAGAAATACCTCATTTGGCAACTCAAGAAAATTCTTGAGTTTCTCCAAGTGCTCAAAATCCTAACTTTCTTGGTCCACCATGCTTGTAGTGAGCTTGTGCACAAATTTAATAAAGAGAATGTAAGGTTTTGATGTGGATTTGGGGGTGTAGTGAGAAGGTAGAGGAGGTGGAGGGAGAGAGCATCCATGGAAAAGGAGAAGAAGAATGATAAAGATGAAGATAATGAGCCAAGGTCAAAGAACCCCTCACCCTCTCTCTCTCATTGTCCATTCCCTTTTGTCCCCATATACAAATATCTCCAATTTAAATACCCTTTTTCTTTTCTTTTTCATCTTAAAATTAAAACCAAAACCCATATACATATAAAAGAAAAACAAGATGCCATGGTTCATTTAAAAAGGTAACAAGTATTTTTACAATATGACAAGGTGCATTTCATGTGCATAATCAAGTTTAATGCATAATTAGTAATTATTAATTAAGTTTAGCCGTAAACTTGTATGTAATTAATTCTAAAATATCTAAATCGACTTAATACACTCAATATCAATAATCATGTAGAATTTTCAAATATCTCCTGAATTATCGGTATATAGTTATACCATATCATTAAAACTAGTCTCCATACTTTAAAATATTCATAATATTTATTACTTAAATTGTTTAACTTCTCAAAAATAATATTTTATTTTTCTGAAATGTTACATTGCAACACCTGGTTCTCTACTTTATTCTTGTACCTATAACTTCTCAAAACATGGACCTTGTATTTCTTCGAAACACTTGTCTAAAATTTGAGAAGTCACAAGTAAACAGAATATAGTACGAGTACCAACCCCTCTGTCCTAATGGACACCGGACAACATACAATACTTTGTATAAGTCCCCTGAGTTGAATAACTCAAACCCTGTGCGTCGTAGGTTGAAAACTGTACTATGATTAAGAAGAATTACACCGCTGTTTAATGCTCCTTACCTAACCATCAACTGATATAGGTAAATGTCATGGACATAATTTCAAAAACTTATATCTCACTTTATAAAATACATGTATAGATATATCAGTTTGAAATTGGTGCATAACAACGGATATTCAAAACCAAATATTTACCGTCAGGCAAAACCCTAGGTGATTTCCTCAAATATCAACAAATACAACGAATTCTGATATAATGAGGTTATAATCACCTAATTTCCAATAACTTACTCCCACTCATCATCTGTAAAACCATACAGATGTGAGAATCAAACCTGGTGAATACATACCCTGTAGTAAGGATCTAAATGGGAAATTAGTTTTCAATTAACAACGCATAGTGAAACTGAAACATGAAAATGTTTTGAAGGGGTAGCCGGGTATTCCTAGTAATTCCTCTTCCAATATCCCGATTCATGATTGTAACCGTATATTTCATTTGCCGTCTCTCTAAATCCCTTTATTTGTCTTTGCTCATAACCTTCTGTACACCACCTTTAGGCTAAATGGTTATGTTCCTTCCCTACCGTTCGGCACCAGCCTATGGTTTGAAAGAAAACTATCCAATAAGCGTAATAAATGTACCCTCCTTATCCAAGGAGCCCTCGCAACCTGAGAGAAGGTAATGATAAAAGACAACCTGAATAATCCTATTCAATTTCTCCTGAACCGGAGAAATGCAAAGGTGATGTAGGAGTGGCGATGAGCTACGCGGTTTAGTCGTGAATGATAGCAGTCGCATTTTATTTTGCCTTCTTTCTAATCCCTTTATTTTTCTTTACTTATTACCTTCTGTACAGCACACTTAGGCTAATTGGTTTTCTTCATTCCTTACCTTTCGGTACCTGCCTATGGTTTGGAAGAAGACTATCCAATATGCGCAATAGGTGTACTCTCTTCTAACTTAGGAGCCCTCATAACCTGAGATAAGGTAAAAGGAAAAGACAACTAAATAGTCCTATTCAATTTCTCCTAAACCGGAAACCATCCTTGAACCTGAAACAAGTTTCTTCGAGTTCGTATGTAACTATACGATGGTCATATCCAATAAAAGGGGATCTTCGTAGTAATACGAAGTGTTCCAGAGAAATTCAAAAGGTAAAAGTAAGAGTGGCAATGAAGTATGCAATTTTGACAATCCAAAAGTCAACGTGTTTTAAGAAGGTTTGGTTAACTAAGTTTATGAGTTCTAGTCTAGGGTCGGGACATGATCGCTGCAAAAGAGAGAGAGAAAAGAAACACTCAGCGTGCACTCTAACCTAGATCAGAATGGTTAATCATTTTATCTAATCAAGATTTCTTCTACTGTATCCTCAAATTCTCCTCCAAACTCAAAAGAAGAATTAGTCGGGATTATCTAAAATCAACCAAGGAGTAAACCAACTCATCAGTGGGAATCGGGATCCAATTATCACCGCATGATAACTTGATGGAATCCACTCAAGTTATCACACTCCAAAAGGTATGCGCATGCCTGGCAAGTTTCCTGTATGTTTGAAACTCCCGATGTGATTTCTACCCCATGCTCTTATGACCTTGACGAAGGCCAACATATCATAAGTCACATGTCAAGTTCTACCCGTCATTGTCTAGGTTAATTTGAACCCGCCCGTACATACCCTTGACGAAGGACAAAATAGTAGTACGACTGTCCCAAACCAACGTATCTATCTATGCAACAGAAAAGTAACAAATAGCTACCATACACTATGCCTTGACGAAGGCCAACATACATAGCATGAATACTAAGTGCTACCCGTCTGAAATGACGGAGGGCTACGAATGGTTTTTGGCGGAAAACCTTTAACGTAATGAACTTGATATCATTGAACGAATCAGATAGCTTTACAAATATATAGTGGTGAAAACCTTTGCTAAAGAGGTCACTCCCGGTAAAGGGATCTCGGCCCTTTCCTCGTGGAATGAGGTGCAGGATATTCTAACTGAATACCGCGATACAAAGCAAAAAGTAATCGACTATAGTTAAGTTATTACCTTGATGCAAACTTCTGCCCAAGAGGTCACTACCGATGAAGGGATCTCGGCCCTTGCCTCGTCGAATGAGGTGCTGGATATTCATAACCGAATAGCACTGTGCAAAACAAAAGAAAACGACCTTGTAATAACAGCTTTTGAAAATTTGTTCCAACAACATCGAATAGGTCTGTTTTTTGTGCATTGATCAGAATCAACGCAGTCACATCAATTGATCACACCAGAAAAGAACGAAAATATAATGTACATATATGCCATCCGCATTCGCTACTGAGTCCCGTCATCACACGTTAGGTTACTTAGCTAACGACAGAGCGGGGACTGGACTAGCGCGGGTGGAAAACATATACAGCATCTACTAGTATATACATAACAATACATAATAATCGCTCCAGGTGTGATAAACGCAACATCACAGAAAAGCGATAAGCATCACAGAACAATACAGATAATCTGGGAGCCCCGGGTTACCTTTGAGCCGCAAGTGAAACCCGACGTTCCCCTGGTTGTGTGGATAGCCTGTGCAATGAAAACCTAGACCCTTACGAGCGCGGAAAGTTAACCGCCAAAACCAGAAGCGAGGCAGCCCCTTCATCAAAGTGAATGGGCCATCCGGTACTTCACGGAATCTGGTAACTTCAGCACCCCTCCTTGGGTCAACCTGTACCCCCTACGATTACGGTGAATAGCCCGCCAATTCTAGAGTGAGATCCCCTCCTTCTCAACGCCATGAGATACGAACCCGTTACCTTCCAGAACCTGGCTATCCGTGCACTCCATCGCGGGCTAATCCTAGTACAGAAAAGAGAATATGTACAAAGGTGACATCGACCTCAACCCGTTCGTGCCCCAATCAAATAATATACAAAGAGGCAGTGATGGAAATCCACATGTCGGACGCTCGCCCCGCGATATCAAATGTATAAATAAAACTAAAATGTACTATCATTGCATCCAAGCTATCCACCATGACGAATCCGCAACAAACACAGCACCACACAGAACATCAACGTAAATGTCACGTTCACAAACCCGTCAAAAAGAACTATAGCAATTAGACAAGTTGTACCGATCTAATGACATTCACGGTCGCAGATAGAAATGCATGTACTGTAAACTTTAAACAATGTTAGAAATATCGACTTCGAAATAACCCCGAATAGCCCCAAACAACTTGATAAAACTATATCCAAACTGGGCTAAATAAACAAAACCACTATACCAGTATTCCAGAGACTAGATAACACACCAAAATCAAAGTCCTAAGTCCCAAGAAAAACCGGCCAGGCCGGATTTTTCATGCATGTGGCCGGTCTAGTTGTGGAATTAGGGGCTCGTGTTTGGGTGGTGTTCTAGTAGTCACCTAAGTAATCTTCTGCAGTTGCTTCAATATTTTTGGAAGACTCGGAAAAATTCGACAGAGAATGGATTACTAGATGGTGTTGTTTTGGGGTTGTTTCGGTTTCGATAGTTTAACATCGTATAAACAACTAGTATACGGTTAATAGGTTAACTCTGATACCATGTAGGGCTACGCCAGCACCCCGGTCATCAATCCGTGGCCAAACGCGGAACAAAAACTTTTAAAAACCGGCACTAACGGAACCATAATCGACGGATCATACCATTAACCCTATACTAGTTCCATATAAAGGAGTTTAAGAGATTTTATTGATCGATCGATGTCCTTCGGTCTTCAATCTCTATCCTTAGCTCGTCGCGGCTGCCTCGAACAACTTCGTTCTCCAGTCTCCCTCATCGAAGACGATCCACATTGAGGATTAGTAATACGGGCTCCCGCCTCAAAACCGAAGGAACTCGGACATCTAGTTTGCTAGCCTAGATACCCAAGATGAAGTAGAGATAGTGTGTGAATACTTTGTCTCAAAACATGCATGGATTCTCAACTCATGAGAGGGTATGGATGGAGGTGAAAAAGAAACCAAGTGAGGAAATGAGTGAGCACAAGTTTCGGCAAAAGAAAAAAAGATAAAGAAAATGTTCTCTGTTCTTTTGCTTGATCTTTTGTGTGTGATATTATTAGCACTTAAAGAAAATCACATGGAAAAAAAATGAGCAGCCACTTGCACAAATATCTCACACAAAATATCCTAACCAAAACAAAAAACATTCATGTCACAATGAATGCCAAAGCCAAGACTTTCACTCACCATTTCCACACAATTAAACATTTAATCTAAATGTTTAAATCCAAATGAAATGGCAACCCTAAAGTAATCTCGTAACGAATTACAAGAATACCCCTCATCCGTATATACATACCTGCATCCGTAGTCCGAGTGAATACGAATACAACGAGACAAAAATAATCCAACAATATAATACTAGGATCCGGCTTAAACCAAAGACAACTAGTATTATCCGTCCGATCATGATCCGTGCACAAGTGCACGTATATGATCGAACCGTGCCATAAAACCATACGGCCTCTACAACGTTTCGCCCGAACCAGGGAAACCCTCTGTGTGGGACTCTAAAGAATCGTCAATACGTTGGCAGTGGGTTTAACCACAAGCACGTCAGTGGCACTAGCTGTACCTAACGGCTACCCAGGTATTGAGCGAAAGAGAGGCCGACGAGCAAACTCATCCTGAAACCCTACTAAGCCCGACAGTGACAATATCCGTATAGTCCGTCCGTTCGTCTATGAGTATCACACATCGAGTCTAGGAGGTGGATAAAGTCAGACCCCAAATAACGCGACATTTAGTGTCGGTATGAAGCCTATCACCAACTAAGAAACTACTAATATGAATCAGTTATTCTCGTCTACCTCGGCCGAGGATTTCTGGTGATGGCCACCCATGCACTCCGCGACATCAACCCCCAATATACCGGGAGAAACGAATCCCCTGACGATCCGCTCACTGCCTCCATGTGGCTCGGGACTATACCCAACAAATGTTAGTTATATGTATGCTCTAGAGGCCATTACTGTACATATGATGTATATTGTAGTGGATGCTTGGACATATATAGGGAGTACTTTCTTGCTCGATATGATAGTATGCTATCTGATTGCACTTTATCTTAACATGTACACTTATTATCTCTCTATTACATTTTGATAAAGCTCTTAGGATGAGTACTTGATTACCAGGATTATGATGCTGATCATACTAGTGGGGACAGGGTAGTCGATAAGTATATCCTTCAAATGTTCCTAGTCGAGGGAGTATCAAGACAGGGCATCGATACTCCAAAGTAGACTAGCGTATACGCTTCTCGACCCATATGATGGGCGATGGATGATCCCATATCCATTGGTGTTTGACATCAGAGAAGGTATACGGGTGCTCAGTGGAGACTGGGTACACTGGACGGACTCGCCGAGAACTCCTAGATGGTATTATACCTATCGTCGGATAGCAGTTCTCTGGTGACACTGGTACAGGTTAGTCTGTAGAGCCGAGATCGTCATAGAGTCTTGTGTGATTCCCACTGTGCTTTGATTTCCACCATACCACGGTCAAGAGATCGTGCAAAAAAGTGGTTTTTGGTTACAGTCCCGAGTCACATGGAGGCATCGAGTGATAGGAGGGGTTTTGTCTCTCCTGGTATTGGGAGTTGATGTTGCGCTATGCTCGATTGGCCATAACATGAAATACCTGGTCAGGGTTGCTGAGATTTACTGGTAAGTGTTATCAGTAGTTTCTCGAACCGTTATGGACCTTGCAATGGCATGACTTATCAGGCTATTGGGGTCTGACGTTATACTACCCCTAGGCTGTGGTATGCGACATATCATACGAAGAGACCGGACTTTACGGTAGTGTTACTGATTGGATTCGCAGGAGTACGAGAAGGCTTTCTTGTTGATCTTCTGATCACTCAATACCCGGGTGGCCGTTAAGTTTAGCAGACCGCTTACGGCTTGTGGGTGTTTGATATGATCATCACCTACCGCCGGCGTATTGACGAGTCTTTAGAGTCCTACACAGAGGTTTCCTGGCTCAAGCGAAACGGAGTAGGAGCACATATGTGATATGTGCGAGACCAAGATTAATGCGTGTATGTGATACCGCATTCCATTCTCACGATATGTGATATCGCTCGGTTATATATGATATAGCTGGGTTATCGGATCAAGTGTTGATTCGATAAGTTGATTCATATGATATTAGTCGGTTGTATATGATATAGCCAGATTATTAAATCAAGAGTTGATTTAATAATTTAATGTATAATTATATATTTGATATATTACATTACATTAACTAGTATTAGCTCACTTAAGATTTCTTTTCTCACATTTGATATACTTTACATATATATGATATATGTATTGTTTTCTTTTTGGCAAAAATATATATGTGATATATATTTATGTGTCATGCTAGGTTACACTTGAAACATGAGTTAGTATGAGACTCACACCATGCTAGGTTAAGTTAGGGTTTTATTTGTCTTAAGTATTTTAAACATTTGGAAAATGAGTTATGGTTCAAAGCTTGTAGAAGCTTGTATGTTTCATTGAGTAAGTCCACTTGTTTGTCTAGCTTAAGATATTTGTTAACCCAACCTTTAACTCATAGCTATGGTTGATTCTCTACATGAGTTAGGCATGACACTAAACTCACCCATGGTTGCTATTCTAACCTCACTCTCTCATGAGTTCATTCTTCTTCTTCCTCATCAAAAGAAAAAAGCTTGCTAGGGGTTTTTCTAAGTGAAGATTTAGTGTGAGAAAAATAAATATAAAGTGAGCCCACTTCCTACTTCATCATCCTCTACTACTTGCCATTTAGTTTAGGGTGTTTACTTCACTAATCTCACCATTAGTGAAGAGATAGCTGGGTTACTGTCTTCTCGACATAGATCATTTTCGGTCTCGAAGACTTCGATGCAAGCTTGTTCGTTTCTTCATGGGAGCCTCTCTAGAGTCCGGGAGTTCGTGATCACAGCGAAGGGACTACTACACGGTGCTATTGAAGTGATGGACCGGTCTACAAAGGTTGTATTCCTTGTTCACTTTTGATGTAAAGTGTTTGCATTTCATTTCGTCGGATTTTCTAGTAGCGATTCTAGGGTTAGGGTTTACTAGAACGGCAAATTTTAAAAATTGGCATGAACGATGCCTCCTGAAAACCTGCTACCGTGCTAGAAAACCCAACAGTGGTATCAGGGCCAGGCTAGAAAATTCTACGGTGTTTGCTAGGATTACGAAACCGAAACTACTCTGAAACACCCGATACAAAATCTAGTTTCTGTCGAATTTTTAGAGGTGTCAAAATTTTTTTTAAACAACTGCAGAATATTGTATGTGATATAACATGAACACTAGCAAAATTTGAGGCCTTTTTTTGCAATTTTGGCAGGCCACAACCCCCATACCGGCCAAAATCTGAGCAAACCCCTTCAAATTTTGTCTGTGTTCCAGTCTCTGGGTTTTTGTGTTTCAGGTGTTCTTTGTTTTTGCTAAATTTTCATATAATGTTAACTTTCTGCAAAAGCAACTCGGCGTGTTTCGTAGTTGTAATTCTAACATGTATTCGGGTTATTTAGGCGATGTTGAAAAGTTTGAACGGATATCAATAACCCAATTTTTCCCCGCTGGAAAATTTTTCAAGAGTTTGATTTTTTAAGAGTTTAAAATTTTCAGAAAAACATACAAGCGATTCTATGGACCCTCTAGAACAACGAAACCCTAACTCGATTATGTGACTGTCAGAACCGCCATCAAATCCTAGGGTTTATGGTAGTTCAGCGGTGCCACATGTGAGGCATTGGTTGACCCTTCTACGGCTGGTATAGGAGCTGTGGCAGTTTCTGGGTACTTTTTGAACTCCGCTCAAGTGTTGAGCTTCACGGGAAATTTTGGGTGTTTGTTTATTCGATCGAAAAGTTTAACTTTATCTAGCTATCTGTGATTGTGATACAATATTTAGAATCCACAAATTGTTATGAGATAACTAGTTTGAATTTTATAAATCTAGCAGTTTAGTCTCCTTTGATCGATTGCCACGGGATTTTGATGTTGATCAAAAGTCCGTTGCAATCACGTAGTGTACGTGGATAATCGCCGAGTAACCTTAATAGATAGCCACACCCCATAGTCCCGACCAAGTGACTGTAGGAGAACCCCGTCGCCAAAAGCATCCGTTCGGGTACTCGCGGCAGCGATGTTCCGCCTTAGTGCACTTCGTCGACGGCATCGGGGGGTGCGGCCGTCTACTAAAGTTTCCGACGAGCATTCAATCAAGTTATCGAGAATCTCTTTGAATTACCCGATAGGTTATTGGAAAGTGTTTTCAATATCGAGACTAAAATGCGGGGTTTATAATTGTTAGGCATGTGATGTCTAAGAAATTCATTTGGTTGGGCATGAAATCCAAAATATGTGATACCATGGGTTTATGATGTCTAAGGTGGTTGCGGATTCCAATTGTTGTAGTTTTTCACTTTCTTTTCTGCGACCGTAAGTGTAATATGTGGTGTTTCGCCGGTTTCGGTGCTATATGTCAACGACAACCGGGATACGAATATTTACTTAAGTTGGTGACATGAGATGTTATGTGTTGCTGTGATATGTTATATTGGATCGTCGTGTTCTGAATAGCCGGGTTTTTTTTTATGTGAGATGAGAGTTTTTCATTTTCATTCATGTAAAAGCTTGTATGTAATAT
The DNA here is from genome assembly GCA_030015575.1 of Agapanthus africanus. NCBI lineage: Eukaryota > Viridiplantae > Streptophyta > Magnoliopsida > Asparagales > Amaryllidaceae > Agapanthus > Agapanthus africanus. The sequence continues at coordinate 505,514,184 of CM057337.1, forward strand.
TCTTTTATTGGGGCACTTCCGGGTTGAGGATGATGTCACCATTGATGTATATTATTTACTTTTCAGCATTAGGATAGGCCCAAGGCGGGGAGCACAAGTAACCGGGTTCTAGGGTCCAGTGGGGGACCATCTCAAGGAGTTGAGACTGGGTCACCTAACTCTAGAATTGGTAGGGTTGCTTGACACTTTCGTAAGGGTTTAGGGATGTGGGTTTGGCTATTCATTGCGACCGTGGAATCCGTGTTTTATACTGGCTTAAATTAAAACACGGAAATCCTAGTATATCCAATATTTCATATGTTATCTTCTGCTGCTCTATGATGTGATTACTGTGATATGTTCAGACGAATGCCTATATTATATATATGAGATTTAATTAATATTGCTGCTTTCGTTTCATATGTAATTCTTAGGAAGCATATATTGATGGGACTTCAGTAATGAGATTAATGAAATAAAAAGAAAAAGAAACCTAAAGATGTTTTAGAAACTTGTTTTAAAAACTGGTAGCTCTAGTTCTTGCTTTGCATAGCGGTATTTCTTGTAGAATATCCAGCACCTTATTCGATAAGGAAAGAGCCGAGATCCCTTCACCGGGAGCGACCTCATTAGAGAAACTAATAGATCTACAAACTCGGTTTGTCTTTTCATTGCTTTTATAGTTTTTGCTTTGCGTAGTGGTATTTGTGAAATATCCTGCACCTTATTCGATAAGGAAAGAGCCGAGATCTCTTCACTGGGAGTGACCTCTTTAGTAAAACTAGTAAAAGCCTCAAAAACACTCCTTTTTCAAAATCACTCGATTCTACAATGATATCAAGTTCATTACGCAAAGGGTTTTCTTAAAATCCTATCGTAGCCCTCCGTCATTTCAGATAAGTAGTATTTAGTATTCGTGCTGCGTTTGTTGACCTTGTCAAGGCGTAGTGTGCGGTAGCTGATTAGTGCTTATCTGCTAGCATATGATGTGATTGGATTAGGGTAGTCGTGCGGCCTTGTTGACCTTCTCAAGAGTCGTGCGGGTGAGTTTATTTCAATCAAGAAATGACGGGTTGAACTTGACATACGGTCTATGCTTTATTGACCTTGTCAAGGTCATAGATCGCTTGGGGCAAAATATTATCGGGAATTTCAAGTGTTGAAAATTGCAATGAGATTGCATACCTTCTATGAGATAGTTGGATCCCGATACCCACTGCGAGTAAGAGTTACTCCTGGGAGAGTTTTACACATTACAATTAGCCGATCGAGTAGGTGTCTAGAAAAGTGTTAAAGGGGTTATGCCCCTGGAAAAACGAGATTTATTTTAATTAGGTCCGTGCGAAAGCACGGGAAACCTTCCTCAAAGTACCGACACTGGCCTGGCCGAAATATTGGCGAACTTGTAGGGTATAATTAATCCCGACTAGTCTTACCTTTTAGGGTTTGAAGGAAGATTTGACTAAAACAGTGGGAGCCATCCTGATTAGATAAATTAATAACCAATCTGACCTTGAAAGAGCGCACACAGAGTGTTTTCTTCTCTCTCTCTCCTGGTAGCAACCATATCATTGCTTAATCAAGATAATAATATGGATGCATTGACCGAACCTGCTTATTATACTGAGTTAGGGAATATTGGTTCCGTTCTTTCTTATAATTGTTAAAAGTCTGAACAGGAAATAGGGGAATATCCGGATTCCCATGCCACCCAATCGAGGAATGAGCATGTTGATGCATATTCTTCGGGTGTGTTCATTACCAAGAACTGTTTTTCAGTATCCTCTGCATCCTGGGTATGTGATACCGGATAAGGATCCTACATATGTAAGAGTTACATGGGCTACAAAAAGGTAGAGAACCGAGAAAGGGTGATATGTCTCTAAGTGTTAGAGAATGGTGCAATTGTTGCAGCCAAATCAGTTGACAGATATCACCTTGTATTCTGAACGAATGTTATTACATATCGAACCTGATATACAACATTACATCGGTTTCTTTAATGAGTTAAAAGAAGGATATAATTCTTTATTAGAGGATAATGTTGTGAACATTTTCCTGAATCAAGAGTTGATTCGATCAGGCACGTTATATAATAGCATATACGTTCTAAATCAAACCACAGTTCAAAGTATCTAAAACACACACAAGTGGACTAGTTCAGAAATGAACGAATCCTTCTTGAGGCATTGTAGATTAGGTCATATCAATGCGACACGACCAGCTAAGTTATATAAGGATGAATATGAGAATCTGTTCGAATTTTCATCTTATAATACTTGACAGTCCTGTCACAAAGATAAGATTACCATAGCTTCGTTTACTGGAAACAGAGAAAGAGTTAGTGAACTCTTGGGATTGATACATGATGATGTATGTAGGTCCCCTGTCTACACATGCCAGGATTGATTCTTTATACTTCATTACATTCACTGATCATCTTTCAAGATTCGGACATATGTTCCTGTTGAAACAAAAGTCTGAAACTTTTGAGAAATTCAAGGAATATAAGCTTGAAGTTAAAGAATCAGACGGGTAAAAGTATTTAGTCCTTCGATGTGATCGAGGAGGTGAATACTTGTGCATGGAGTTCCTGGAGTTTCTAAAAGAAGAATGAGATTCTCTCTCACCTTACTCCTTCGTATACACCATATCATTATGGTGTATCGGGGCGGAGCTATCGCACCCTATGAGATATGGTGCGCTCTATGATGAGTATTGCTGAGTTACCTGTTTCCTTTTTATGTTATGCACTTGAGAAGCTGCATACCTATTGAATGGGGTTCCATCCAAATCGGGGCCTACCACTACATATGAGATATGGAATGGGAAGAGACCGTGTCTTAAACAAGTTAAGATATGGAGTTGTCCGACCTATGTTGAAAAGCAGAATACGGACAAGCTCGAGGCAAGGTCAGTTTTGTAAGTTTGTTAGGATATCCCAAACATTCGTGAGGGTATATCTTCTACCTAACTGAGGAGCAAAAGGTGTTTTGTTTCTCAGCATGCCACCTTTTTAGAAAAGGAATTTCTTTTGAAGAAATTTATGGTCATGATGGTAGAACTGGAAAGAGTTCCAGCCAGACAAATTAACAGCTGATGATTTGGTGAAACCAAAGGATTCAATAGTTTCCAACGAAACTCAGCTTCTCCGCGAATCTGGTAGGGTTCCTCATCCACTTGAGAGATACTACGGTCTTCTCGGTGACAGTAGGAGCGAGGATAGCATCATGGTTGATGATGGCCCAACTAGGTTCAGGCAGGCCATCACGAGTAGGGACTCTATGAAAAGGCTGGATGCTATGCGATCAAAGATGGAATCCATGTACACCAACAAAGTATGACTTTGCATGTTGCACCTGAAGGGGTAAAACCCATTGGGAGCTGTTAGTTATATGTATGCCTTAAAGGCCATTACTGTACATGCGTTGTATATTGTAGTGGATGCTTGGAAATATATAGGGAGGACTTTCTTGCTCGACATGATAGTATGCTATCTGGTTACTCTTTATCTTAACATGTACTCTGATTGTCTCTATGTCACATGTTGATAAAGCCCTTAGGATGAGTACTTGACTACCTATGATGCAGATCATACTAGTGGGGACAGTGTAGTCGCCAAGTACATCCTTCAAATATTCCTAGTCTTGGGAGTACCGAGACAGGGCATCGATACTCCAGAGTAGACTAGCGTATGCGCTTCTTGACCCATATGATGGGCGATGGATGATCCCATATCCATTAGTGTTTGACATCAGAGAAGGTATACGGGTGCTCAGTGGAGACTGGGTACACTGGACGAACTCGCCGAGAACTCCCAAATGGTATTATACCTCACGTCAGATGGCAATTCTCTGGTGACACTGGTACAGGTTAGTCTGTAGACCCGAGATCGTCATAGAGTCTTGTGTGATTCCCACTGTGCTTCGATTTCCATCATACCACGTCCAAGAGGGCGTGCAAAACGGTGGCTTTTGGGTACAGTCCCGAATCACATGGAGGCAATGAGCGATAGGATGGGTTTCGTCTCTCCTGGTATAGGGAGTTGATGTTGCGATGTGTTCGATTGGCTATAACTGGAAATCCCTGGCCAGGGTTGCTGAGATTTACTGGTAAGTGTTATCAGTAGTTTCTCGAACTATTATGGACCTCCTATCGACATGACTTATCAAGCTACTGGGGTCTGACCTTTACCACCCCTAGGCGAGATATGCGACATATCAGACGAAGAGACCGGACTGTACGGGAGTGTTACTGGTTAGATTCGCAGGAGAATATACAGGCTTGCTTGTTGATCTTCTGATTACTCAATACCTGGGTGGCTGTTACGTTTAGCTGACCGCTTGTAGCTTGTGGGTGTTTGATATGATCATCACCTACTGCCGGCGTATTGACGATTATTTAGAGTCCTACACAGAGGTTTCCTGGCTCAGGCAAAACGGAGTAGGAGTACATATGTGATATGTGCGGGACCGAGAATAATACATGTATGCGATACCGTATTAGATTCTTGCGATATATGATATCGGCCGGGTATATGTGATATAGCCGGGTCATCGGATCAAGTGTTGATTCGATGAACTGATACAGATTATATTAGTCGGTTATTTATGAAATAGCCGGATTAGCGGATCAAGTGTTGATTCGATAATTTAATGTATAATTATATGTTTGATATATTATATTACATTAACTAATATTAGCTCACTAAAGATTCTTTTTCTCACTTGGCTAATACATTGATATATAGGTGATATATGTTAATTGTATTATTTTCTTTTGTTACAAAATATATTATATATGTGATATATAATATTGTAATAAGTTAGGGTTACAAATGCAACATGATTTGTGGAGATTAAACAAATTAGGGTTTGATTTGGGTTAGCTTTTTCATGAAGCTTCTAGAAGCTTTTTTTTTGTTTTAAGCTAAGATATTTTGTATAGATATTTTCTAACCCAACCCAAACCCTTTACTCTAGTTAATTCTCTACAAGGGTTAAGCCTTCATTTCTTAACCCATGGTTGATTTGTAACCACAACACAATAATTCATTATTTATCACAAAAGAATTTGCTTCATCTTCTTCTTTCTTCTTGGATGAAAATAGCTTTCTAGCTTTTTGACAAGTGATGATAATGAGTGAGAAATTGAAAACAAATGAGAGCTAAATTCCTACTTCATCATCCTCATCTATTCTAGCCACTTAGATTACGGTGTTTGCTTTGCTAATACTTGATTAGTGAAGCAATAGCTTGGGTTTGAGATTCTTCAAGGTAGATCATCTTAGTTGTTGAAGATTGGAAGCAAGCTTGCATCTTTCTCTTCATGAAGCCTCTCTAGAGTCCGGGTACATGATGATCACGGCGAAGGGACCTCAACACGGAGCTTTGAAGTGAAGGAACTGACTACAAAGGTTGTAATCCCTAACTCTTAGAAGTAAAGTTGTTTACTTGCTATGTTTACCCTATGTCTCTAGTTAAGATCTTGGTTAGGGTTTGTTTAGCATGCCAAAATTTTTAAAGTAGCATGATTGATTCTTGCCAAAACCTTCACAAGGTGCTAAGACAACCCTACAGCGGTATCATTGCCAAGTTAGAGCATTAGGCGTTGTCTAGACGAAGTTTGATGTCCGATCGAACTCCGAAACCCCGTAAAAACCTAGTTTCTGGAAAAAATTTCAAAAGTTGAAATTTTCATATTAAAAATACTCAGAAAATCATGCACGGAATTCTTAGGATTACTGTGAAATACGAAGCCACAAATCACTTAAGTGACCGCGGAACCGCGACCAAACCATGCGTTTGGCGGAGGTTCCGCGGCCAACTTGTGGACTTGGGGGCTAATACTTCATGGGTACATTCTTGGGTATTTTTCATGCTTCTGGGAATTTTTAGTTCTACTCAAGTGTTGAGCTTTCTGGGATATATTGGGAACTCGTTGATTCGATCGGATATTTTAACTTCGTTTAACTTTCTCCGGGTAATTTAGAACGTGTTAAAAGGTTCAAACGGATATCAATAACTCACTTTTTCCCCTGTCGGAAAATTTCCAAGTATTGGATTTTTCCTAAGTTAAAGAACGTTCAAAGTCGTGCAAGTAACGCGGTGGACCCTCTAGAAGAACAGAAACCTTAACTCGATTATGTGACCGTCTGAACCGCCTCTAAACCTTAGGGTTTGGGGAAGTACGACGTTGCCACATGTGAGGCGTTGGTTTGACCCTTCTACAGCTGGACCATTGGTACTGTGGCATGTGATGGATGCTTTTAAACTAATTTCAAGTGTTGAGAACTATTTGGGAAATCATCTGGAATGTGATACAATATTTGGAATCCACAAGTAGCTATGAGATAACTAATTTGAATGTTATAAATCTAGCAGTTTAGTCTCATTTGATCGGTTGCCATTGGATTTTGATGTGATCAAAAGTCCGTCGCAATCACATAGCATACGCGGATACTCGCCGGGTAAACTTGATAGATAGCCACGCCCCATAGCCCCGACCAAGTGACTGTAGGAGAACCCCGTCGCTAAAAGCATCCGTTCGGGTGCTCGCGGCAGCGGTGTTCCGCCTTAGTGCACTCCGTCAACGGCATCTGGGGGTGCGGCCGTCTACTAAAGTTTCCGACGAGCATTCGATCAGGATGTCGGGAATCTTGTTGAATTGTCCGACTAGATATTGAAAAGTGTTTTCGAGATCGAGACTAAAATACGGGGTTTATAATTGTTAGGCATGAATGTCTAAGGAATTCATTTGGTTAGGCATGAGATGTCTAAGGTGGTTGCGGATTCCAACTGTTGTAGTTTTACACTTTCTTTTCTGCGACCGTAAGTGTAATATGTGGTGTATCGCCGGTTTCGTTGCTATACATCAACGACAATTGGGATACACATATTTACTTACGTTGATGACATGTGATGTTGTAAGTCGACGTTAGACACCCCATATGATGCGGGGAGGCGGAATAGATAAACAATCATTTTGTTTAAACTAACATCGACTAACTTTACGGATCTTTGCCAAACCCTAACTAACAACAACATAGGAGGGATTAGCTACTATGAAAGAAGATTATACCTATTGAATCAAGTCCTTCTTGTTATCGTTGACCATCTCCTCGTCGGCCTCCTCTTTGTGATAGAAGATCCACCTGAGAGCTACTTCTCCAAGCTTAACCTCACACTTGAGGTAACTAGGTAACTAAGAGTGCTAATCAAAGAAACCTAGAGGATATAGAATAGGATTAGGGATCTATGAGTCTTACTAACCCTAGGATCTCAACAAATGAGAGGATTAGGGTTAGGGCTTGAAGAGAGAGAGCTTTAGGAAAGAGAAGGTGAGAGTGAGAATCATCTTGGAAAATTATCTCATTGTGAATATATGAAGCATAAGATATTTATTAAATGAATAACAAATAAAAATATCATCATGCTTCATTAACTCACTTTGTGTGATTTATCCCATGAGTCATTAAGCCATAAATGGATCATTAACTCCTATGGATGAATCACACCATTGGTCATTAAACCAATAAATGCAAATGCCACCTTAGCCTCCAACTCATCAATCTTCTAGAAGCTTCTCGACTAATTACAAGAATGCCCCTCCCATCTGTGAAAACACGGAAATACTGAGACTGTATAAATCCAATAATCCAATACTAGAATCTGGCTTAAACCAAAGCCTACTGGTATAAACTGTCCGAACATCGTACGTGCGTAAAAACACGTATGTGTCCGAACCCTGTCGTAAAACCATACGACCTCTATATCGTTTCGCCCGAAGCAGGGAAACTCTCTGTGTGGGACTCTAAAGACTCGACTACTATGCTGGCAGTAGGTTTAACCACAGACCGCAAGCAGCACTAGCTGTACGTAACGGTCCCCAGGCAGATGTCGATAAGAAGGCCGATGAAGAAACCCATCCGAACTCCTACTGAGCCTGATGTGACAATCTCCGTACAGTCTGGTCTGTTCATCTAGGACTATCGCATATCGGGCCTAGGGGCGGTAAGCATCAGTCCCCTAAAAGCGGTATAAGTCGTGTCGGAGTGAAGCCCATTACACCTTGAGAACTACTGGAAAACCTACCAGTAAATCTCGCTTGCCCTGGCCAGGGACTTTACGTAATGGCTCTCCAGACACAGCGCGATATCAACTCCCAATACTGGGAGAGACGAATCCTGTCTAACCGCCACTGCCTCCAAGTGCTTCGGGACTGCACCCAACTGCTACCTGTTTGCACGACTCCTTTGAGCCGTGGTAGGGTAGCAATCTAAGAACAGTGGGAACACACTCGAGGCGAAGCAGCAGTGTCAAGTCTGCGGACTATGCTGTACTCATGTCACCTGGGAACTGTTAACTGACGACGGGTATAATACCAACCAAGAGTTCCCTGCGAGTCATGTCCGGTATACCCGTAACCCAACGAGCACCTGTATACTATCTCCAGTACAACGTACTGATGGCTGTGGGATAGACCATCTCTCCAACTGGGATGAGAAGCGTACACACTAGTCTACTCCAGAGTATCGATGCCCTGTCTCGATAATCCTACGACTAGGGACCTGAAAAAGGATGTGCTTGTAGACTACCTAGTCCCTACTAGTGTAACTACCATCACAACGCTGGTAGTCAAGCAAGATCCTAAGGGCTCTATCAATACGTACACACATATTAAGATAGATATAAACCAAGTAGCATACTACCATATTTAGCAAGACTGTTAATATAACTGTGAATATCCTAAGCTTCCATTAAGTAATATACAAGCTAATATGATACAATAATGGCCCCTAGGGCATATACACTAACAATCTCCCACTTGCACTAGGGCCATGTACTGGCGTATCAAAGACCGATCATCTCGAGTAGCCTCTCGAACTGAATCTGAGGTAAGGCCTTTGTGAATGGATCAGCAGTGTTCTCCTCTGTAGCAACTCTCCGGACCTCGATCTCCCAGTGATCTATGATCTCCCTGATCAGGTGATACCGTCTTAAGATGTGGCTGGACTTCTGATGGGACCTGCGTTCATTTGCTAAAGCTATAGCTCTGTTGTTGTCGCAATACAGCGGTATTGGATCAACAATGGTAGGAACCACCTGAAGTTCTGTTAGGAACTTCTTTATCCAGACTGCTTCTTTTGCGGCATCGCAAGCAGCGATATACTCCGCTTCCATCGTCGAGTCAGCAACGGTGTCCTGCTTGGAACTCTTCCAGCACATCGCCCCTCCATTGAGGGTAAAGACATAACCTGACATGGACTTGGAGTCATCCTTATCACTCTGGAAGCTGGAATCAGCAAAGGCCTCGATCTTGAGGTCTTTTCCTCCGTAAACCAAGAACATCTCCTTAGTTCTTCTCAGATACTTGAGAATGTTCTTTACTGCTATCTAGTGCTTCTCCCCTGGGTCTGACTGATACCTGCTTACCACGCTCAGTGCGTAAGCTACATCTGATGCACAACATCGCATACATTATAGAGCCTATCGCAGAAGCGTAGGGTATAATAGACATGCGATCCCTTTCCAAATCATCTTGGGAGACATCTCTTTGGAGAGGGTGATTCCGTGACAAGCCGGTAAACTACCACGCTTAGAATCTTCCATACTGAATCTTTTCAGTATAGTGTTGATATACCTGGACTGCGAAAGTCCCAACATCCTCTTGGATCTATCACGATAGATCCAGATCCCCAGAATGTAAGAGGCATCACCCAGGTCTTTCATGGAGAACCTGTGTGACAAGAATCCTTTGACAGATTGTAGCATAGGAATGTCATTTCCTATCAATAGAATGTCATCCACGTACAAGACGAGGAATACGACAGTTCGTTCTACAATTTTACTATATATACATGGTTCATGTGGATTTTTGATAAAGTCATATTCTTTGACCGTTTCATCAAAACAGATGTTTCAGCTCCGCGATGCCTGCTTCAGTCCATTTATGGACTTAAGCAACTTGCACACTTTCCCGCTGCTCCCTTTCTGATTGAAACCTTCTGGCTGATCCATATAGATGCACTCTTCTAAATTACCATTTAGAAAAGCCGTCTTTACGTCCATCTGCCAGATCTCATAATCATGGAAGGCGGCAATGGCAAGAAGGATCCGAATGGATTTGAGCATAGCCACTGGAGAAAAAGTTTCGTCATAGTCCAAACCAGGTCTTTGACGAAAACCCTTTGCAACAAGTCTAGCCTTATAGGTTTCCACCTGTCCATCTACACCAATCTTTTTCTTGAAGATCCATTTGCATCCTATGGGTTTTACCCCATCTGGAGCAAAGTCCAAAGTCCATACTTTGTTGGTGTACATGGACTCCATCTCGGTCCGCATTGCATCTAGCCATCGTACCGAGTCGCCGCTCTGGATGGCCTGCTGGAAGCTAGTAGGTTCATCGTCATCAATGATGCAATCCTCTCTATCCCCATCTATGAGAAAACCGTAGTATCTCTCAGGCGGATGAGACGGCCTACTACTCCTGCGGAGAGGTGCGGGAATGTCCTGTTCTTCTTGAACTACTGGTTCTACCAAACTTTCAGTAGTAGTTTGTGGTTCTGGAATTTCTTCCAGTTCTACTGCGCTCCCACTTGTTTCCTTTTCTAAAAACTGCTGTTCTAGAAAATGGGCATTACGAGAAACAAAAACCTTTTGTTCCTCTGCGTAATAGAAGAAATACCCCTTGGAGTTCTTTGGATATCCCACAAACTTACACTGTACTGATCGTGCCTCGAGTTTGTCCGCATGCTGCTTTTTAACAAAAGCTGGACATCCCCATATCTTCAGATACTGAACATAGGGTTTCTTCCCACTCTACATCTGATATGGTGTGGTAGGCACAGTCTTGGTAGGAGCCCTGTTCAAAAGATATGCTGCTGATTCTAGCACATAACCCCAGAAAGATCGCAGTAACTCAGCATTACTCATCATGGAACGTACCATATCCAATAGGGTTCAATTCCGTCTCTCCGATACACCGTTGTGCTGTGGAGTGTATGGAGGAGTAAGCTGAGAGAGAATTCCTTTCTCTTTTAGGTAACCTAGGAACTCGGCACTTAAGTATTCACCACCTCGATCAGATCTCAGTGTCTTGATACTTTTGCCGGTTTGGTTTTCTACTTCATTCTTATATTCTTGGAATTTCTCAAAGGCCTCAGATTTATGTTTCATCAAGAAAATGAATCCATACCCAGAGTAATCATCCGTAAAAGTAATGAAATATGAAAAACCACCTCTTGCATGTGTAGACATTGGACCACATACATAGCTGTGTATGAGTCCTAAGAGCTCGCTCGCTCTTACTCCATGTCCAGTAAATGGAGTCTTTGTCATCTTTCCTTTGAGACATGATTGACAAGTGGTATAAGATTGATATTCGAACGGATCCAAATATCCTTCTCTATGTAACTTAGTTAATCTTGTCTCATTGATGTGACCCAGTCTACAATGCCATAAGAAAGCCTTATTTATATCTGGAGACTTTCTTTTTAGTGTGTTCTGGACATTGAAAATCTGTAATTGGTTTAACACATATATACCGTTAACTAGTGTACCGGACCCAATCAAACCATGATTAAGGTGGATGTTAACAACATCGCGTAAAAACGTGAAAGCATAACCTTCTTTTGATAACAACGAAACTGATATGATATTACACGTTAAACTGGGTACACAAAAACAATTATGCAAAACCAAAATATGTCCAATCGTCAATCCAAGGTGATAATCCCCTACGGACACAGCACCCACGCTAGCTCCGTTAGCAACCTGGAGGGTCATATCACCAACCTTCAGCACTCTACGGTTTCTCAGTGCCTGCAATGAATTGCATATATGAGATCCTGATCCGGTATCCAATATTCAGGAAGTAGAGTTGATTGACAGACAATTTTCAATTACAAACACACCTGAAGTCGAAGCCACAGCTTGCTTCGGTTCCTGGTTCTTGGCATTCCAAGCTTTGCAATCTTTCTTCCAGTGCCCTTTCCTACGACAGTGGAAGCACTCGTCCTTTGCCACTACTGGCATCGCAACCTTTGCCTTTCCCTTAGCTCCCACCTTACCAACACCACCTCTCGGTTTGGTAGCGGCCTTCTTCTACCTTCCTTTGGCCCTAGCCTTGGACCCGGAAGAGGAAGCACCGCGAACAAACATAGCGGGTGTTTCCCTTGCCTTCTGCAAGGTGCCCTCTGCACTCCTCAACATGTTAAAGAGTTCTGGAAGTTCAATTTCTTTTCTTTGAATGTTGAAATTCAGAATAAACTGGGCATAGGTGGAAGGAAGGGACTGAAGAATCAAGTCTGTATAGAGCTCGTTCTCCAAAGTCGTCCCGAGGTCCACGAGCTCTTCTATATAGCCAATCATCTTAAGGATGTGTTCTCCTATAGATGATCCGACGGCCTGCCTCGACTAAAACAAGTTCTTCGAGGTCTCGTATCTAGCTATACGAGATTGCTCTCCATACAGATCCTTTGTGTGGAGAAATATGGATTCAAGATCCATATCCTCGTGTCTCCTCTGATGTTCATTATTCATAAAGGCAAGCACGATGCATTTGGCCTTCGCGCAATCTAACTCCCAGGTCTTGTGGATTTCCTTATCCGCAATACTGGATTTTAGACCAGGAACAGCAGGTGCCTTAGTAGTAAGGACATACCCCAATTTGTCATAAGTCAAAACCATCTTGACATTCCGCAACCAATCTTTATAGTTTGGCCCTGTCAATATATATTTTTCTAATAGTAACTTAAGGCCTGTCATGTTCTGGGTCGCTGCAATTAGGAGAGAGAGGGAACACTTTAGCATGATACTCTTGCAAGTTTAGAGTAGTTTTTAGTTTATCTAAACTGGATGGCTCCCACTGTTTCTCGAATCTCTCCTCAAACCAAAAAGGAAGAACTAGTCAGGACTATTCTCACTGTACAATACTTGCTTAACCGTTCAGCCAGGCCGGTGTCGGTACTTCGAGGGAGGTTTTCCAACGCTTTCGCGAAGTTCCTTAATTAAATAACCTCTTTTTTCTGGGGGCGTAACCCCGCTGACACCTTTCTCGATACCTACTTGGTTTATAGCATTGATCGTTAAGTGACGAATCTCCTGATGAGTAGCGGATACTTACAGTAGGATCGGGATCCAAATATTATCGTGTGATAAAGCTGAAGGAATCCTACCAAAATTATCACACTCCAAATGGTATGCATCTCTTTGCAAATTTCAGTTTCTTTAGAAATTCCCGATATAAATTTCTGCCCCATGCTCTTATGTCCTTGGCGTTGGTCAAAATGTCATAAGTCACATGTCAAGTTCTACCCATCATTATCTTGTTAATTTGAACCCATCCGTACATACCCCTGACGTTGGCCAAATGATAATACGACTGTCCCAAACTAACTCATCTATCTATGCAACAAATGAATACCCAGCAGCTACCAAACACTATGCCTTTGCGTTGGTCAAAATATATAGCTTGAATACTACTGAATACCCAAATGAAATAACGGAGGGCTACGAATGGTTTTGGCGAAACCGTGAACGTAGTGAACTTGATATGATCGAAGGAACCTGATAGCTTTTAAAAGGAGGGGTTAAAACTCCGCAATTTTAAAAATTATCCTCTGTTTTAAAATAACCGAGTGGTTTCTTTTAAACTGTTCCAACGATTCAACTTTGGTTTATTTTCTTTGCATTAATATAATGCATCCCATCAATTAACCTATCATTGCAGAAAACAACGAAAATATAACGTCCTCTTATGCCATCCGCATTCGCCACTGGGTCCCGTCATTCACCCGTTAGGTTACTTAACTAACGACAGAGCGGGGGCTGGGCTAGCGCGGGTGTAAAACATAAGTGACGTCTAATAGCTATCATATATAGATATTGTACATTCGTCAGACGCAATAATAGGCATTCCAGATCACAGATGAACATATTGGATTTTCTACGAATCCGCATTCCTTTTGAGCCTGCAAAGAAAGACGGATTACACAGTCGCGATGAATAGCCAAAACCCCACCCTAGACCCCTACGGGTACGGCAAACTACCCGCTAAGTATCCGAAGTGAAGCGGTCTCCCTCAACAACGTAAGTAGGCCACTAAACACTTCAAAGTACTCGGTAGTTTGTGCACTCCACCTTGGGTCTATCCTAGGAGCAAAATTCAGTAAATGAAATAATACAACGGTGGCTACAACCTCAGTCCGGATGTGCCCCGCAAAAGAATATTACAACAATTTACAAATTACATTTGAATGAAAGAAACACTCGTCTCACATCTCCGGCTATCCATTCACGACAATCCAACAAGTCCACAAACACAAACAGTAAAAACCATTACAGAAATGTGCAACCCCTTGCTAACCGACATACTAGCAGTTAGGGGAGGTTTACGAACACATTAAACAAATCACAGATATAATCAAATTAGCCAAACATCGTAGAATTTCGATCAAGCAAACAGAAATGATTCTACTCCAAATACTTCACTATGCACCTTAAACCTGAGCAGAAACAGAACATCCCAGAAAATACAAAATTAACACAGAAGAGTTACCGGGGAATTTTGGGCTGACTCGGCTCCAACTCGGTCGTGGATCCACGGCGGATCGCTTTGGATCGGCCACGGTTCCACGGCGGTTTGGCCGAGTTAGGAACCCAAATTTCTCCAGTAATCTTATAATTCCCTGCTTGTATTTTTAAGGGTCCCTGAAAAATTTTTAGACCCCGTTTTAAAAACGATAGAAACTATGTGAAAATGATGTTTTTTCGGGTTCGTTTCGCGATCGAATTTCTAACGACTTTGCTAACAAGTTAGTTATAGTTTAGCGAGGCTCTGATACCACTGTAAGTCGACATTAGACACCCCATATGATGCGAGGAGGCGGAATAAGTAAAACAATCATTTTCTTTAAACTAACATCGACTAACTTTACGGATCTTTGCCAAACCCTAACTAACAACAATATATGAGGGATTAGCTACTATGAAAGAAGATTATACCTAATGAATCAAGTCCTTCTTGTTCTCGTTGACTACCTCCTCGTCAGCCTCCTCTTTGTGATAGAAGATCCACCCGAGAGCTACTTCTCCAAGCTTAACCTCACACTTGAGGTAACTAGGTAACTAAGAGTGCTAATCAAAGCAACCTAAAGGATATATAATAGGATTAGGGATCTATGAGTTTTACTAACCCTAGAATCTCAACACATGAGAGGATTAGGGTTAGGGTTTGAAGAGAGAGAGCGCTTGAGGAGAGAGAAAGTAAGAGTGAGAATCATCTTGGAAAAATATCTCATTGTGAATATATGAAGCATAAAATATTTATTAAATGAATAACAAATAAAAATATCATCATGCTTCATTAACTCACTTTGTGTGATTTATCCCATGAGTCATTAAGCCATAAATGGATCATTAACTCCTATGGACGAATCACACCATTGGTCATTAAACCAATAAATGCAAATGCCACCTTAGCCTCCAACTCATCAATCTTCTAGAAGCTTCTCGACTAATTACGAGAATGCCCCTCCCATCTGTGAAAACACGGAAATACTGAGACTGTATAAATCCAATAATCCAATACTAGAATCTGGCTTAAACCAAAGCCTACTAGTATAAACTGTCCGAACATCGTACGTGCGTAAAAACACGTATGTGTCCGAACCCTGTCGTAAAACCATACGACCTCTATATCCTTTTGCCCGAAGCAGGGAAACACTCTGTGTGGGACTCTAAAGACTCGACTACTACGCTGGCAATGGGTTTAACCACAGACCGCAAGCGGCACTTGCTGTACGTAACGGTCCCCAGGTAGATGTCGATAAGAAGGCCGATGAGGAAACCCATCCGAACTCCTACTAAGTCTGATGTGACAATCTCCGTACAGTCCAGTCTGTTCGTTTAGGACTATCGCATATCGGGCCTAGGGGGCGGCAAGCGTCAGTCCCCTAAAAGCGGTATAAGTCGTGTCGGAGTAAAGCCCATTACACCTTGAGAAGCTACTGGAAAACCTACCAGTAAATCTCGCCTGTCCTGGCCAGGGACTTTACGTAATGGCTCTCCAGACACAGCGCGATATCAACTCCCAATACCGGGAGAGACGAATCCTGTCTAACCACCACTGCCTCCAAGTGCCTCGGGACTGCACCCAACTGCTACCTGTTTGCACGACTCCTTTGAGCCGTGGTAGGGTAGCAATCTAAGAACAGTGGGAACACACTCGAGGCGAAGCAGCAGTGTCAAGTCTGTGGACTATGCTGTACTCATGTCACCTGGAAACTGTTAACTGACGACGGGTATAATACCAACCAACAGTTCCCTGCGAGTCCTGTCCGGTGTACCCGTAACCCAACGAGCACCTGTATACTATCTCCAGTACAACGTACTGATGGCTGTAGGACAGACCATCTCCCCAACTGGGATGAGAAGCGTACGCACTAGTCTACTCCGGAGTATCATGCCCTGTCTCGATAATCCTACGACTAGGGACCTGAAAAAGGATGTGCTTGTAGACTACCCAGCCCCCACTAGTGTGACTGCCATCACAACGCTGGTAGTCAAGCAAGATCCTAAGGGCTCTATCAATACGTACACACATATTAAGATAGATATAAACCAAGTAGCATACTACCATGTTTAGCAAGACTGTTAATATAACTGTGAATATCCTAAGCTTCCATTAAATAATATACAAGCTAGTATGATACAATAATGGCCCCTAGGGCATATACACTAACAGATATTATGTGTTGCTGTGATATGTTATATTGGATCGGCGTGTTCTGAATAGCCGAGGGTTTTATGTGAGATGAGGGGTTTTATTTTCATTCATGTAAAATTCAATATATGCAATATTCTTTTATTGGGGCACTTCCGGGTTGAGGATGATGTCACCATTGTTTATTATTTACTTTTCCGCATTAGGATAGACCCAAGGCGGGGAGCACAAGTAACCGAATTCTAGGGTCCAGTGGGAGACCATCTCGAGGAGTCGAGAATGGGTGTCCTAACTCTAGAATTGGTAGGGTTGCTTGCCGCTCTCGTAGGGGTCTAGGGGTGTGGGATTGGCTATTCATCGCAGCCGTGGAATCCGTGTTTTATACAGGCTCGTATTAAAATACGGACCTCCTAATATATTCAATATTTCATATATGTTCTTCTGCTGCAATGTTCTGTGATGAGATCATATTACTACCTGAGACGAATGTTTATATTATATATATGAGATATATGTTGTATTGCTGATTTCGTTTCAAATGTGATGCTTGTGAAGCATAATTAAATGGGACTTCATTAATGAGATTAATGAAACTAAAAGAAACCTAAAGTTGTTGTAGAAACTTGTCTCAAAAACTGGTAGCTCTAGTTCTTGCTTTGCATAGCGGTATTCCTTGTAGAATATCCAGCACCTTATTCGATAAGGAAAGAGCCGAGATCCCTTCACCGGGAGTGACCTCTTTAGCGAAACTAGCAGATGCTACAAACTCGGTTTGTTTTTTGATTGTTTTTATAGTTTTTGCTTTGCATAGTGATATTTATGAAATATCCTGCACCTTATTCGATGAGGAAAGAGCCGAGATCCCTTCACCGGGAGTGACCTCTTTAGCAAAACTAGAAAAAGCCTCAAAAACATTCCATGTAAAATCACTCGATTCTACAACGATATCAAGTTCATTACGCAAAGGGTTTTCTTAAAAACCTGTCGTACCCCTCCGTCATTTCAGATAAGTACTACTTAGTATTCGTGCTACGTTTGTTGGCCTGTGTCAAGGCGTAGTGTGCGGTAGCTAACTAGTGCTTATCTGAAGCATACGATGCGATTGGATTAGGGTAGTCGTGCGACTTTGTTGGCCTGGGTCAAGGGTCGTGCGGGTGGGTTTAATTCAATCAGGAAATGTACCGGTTGAACTTGACTAGCGGACTATAGTTTGTTGGCCTGCGTCAAGGTCATAGGACACTAGAGGTAAAATATTATTGGGAATTTCAAGAGTTGAAATTTACAATGAGATTGCATACCTTCTATGAGATAGTTGGATCCCGATACCCGCTACAAGTAATAGTTACTCCTGGGAGAGTTTTACACATTACAATTAGCCGATCAAGTAGGTGTCTAGAAAGGTGTCAACGGGGTTAAGCTTTTGGGAAAACCGGGTTTACTTTAATTAGGTCCGTGCGAAAGCACGGGGAACCTCCCTCAAAGTACCGGCACTGGCCTGGCTGAAAGATTGGCGAACTTGTAGGGTGTAATTAATCCCGGCTAGTTTTTCCTTTTAGGGTTTGAAGGAAGATTTGACTAAAACAGTGGGAGACATCCTAATTAGATATATTAATAACCAATCTAATCTTGCAAGAGCATACGCTGAGTGTTTTCTTCTATCTCTCTCCAGGTAGCGACCATGTCACGCCTTAATCAAGATAATAATATGGATGTATTGACCGAACCCGCTTGTTATACTGCGCTAGGAAACGTTGGTCCCGCTCCAACTTATAATTGTTATAAGACAGAGCAGGAAATGGGGGATTACCAGAATTCCCGTACCGCCCAAACGAAGAAAGTGCATGTTGATGCATCATCTTCGGGTATGTTCATTACCGAGAACTGTTTCTCAGTATCCTTTACGTCCTGGGTATGAGATACCGGATGAGGATCCCGCAAATCTAATTTGTTACATGGGCTACAGATAGGTAGAGAACTGAGAATGGGTGATAAGTTTCAAGAGTTGGAAATGATGCAAGTGTTGCAGCCAAGTCTGTTGGCAGTTATCACCCGTATTACCAGAATACATTGATTCTGAATGAATGTTATTAGATACCGAACCTGATATACAACATCATATAAGTCTCTTTATTGGTAAAGAAGGATATAATTTTGTATTGTTGGATAATGTTTTGAACATTTCCTATATCAAGAGTTGATCGGTTCAGGCACGTTATCTAAAAGCATAGACGTTCTAAATCAAACCACAGTTCTTAACGTACAGAACACACACAAGAGGAAGAGTTCAGAAATGAACGAATCCTTCTTGAGGCATTGTAGACTAGGTCATATCAATGCGACCCGACTAGCTGAAGTTACATAAAGATGCATATTTAAATTAGTTTGGATTTACATCTTGTAAAACTTGCCAGTCATGTCACAAAGATAAGATGACCACAGCTCCGTTTATTAGAAACAGAGAAAGAGTTAGTGAACTCTTGGGATTGATACATGCTGATGTATGAAAGTCCCATGTCTATATATGCCAGGACCGGTTCTTTGTATTTCATTACATTCACTGATGATCTCTCAAGATTCAGACATATGTTCCTGTTGAAACACAAGTCCAAAACTTTTAAGATAATCACAGAATATAAGTTAGAAGTAGAGAACCAAAAACGGGTATAAGTATTATGTCCTTTAATGTGATCAAGGAGGAAAATACTTGAGCATGGAATTCCTGGACTATTCTAAAGGAGAATGAGATTCTCTCTCAGCATTACTCCTCCGAACACACCGCAGCACGTCGGTGTATCGGGGCGGAGAAATTGCACCCTATGTGATAAGGTGTGCTCTATGATGAGTACTACTGAGTTGCCTATTTTCTTTTGGGGTTATGCACTTGAGAAGTTGCATACCTATTGAATAGGGTTCCAACCAAATCAGATGCCTACCACTCCATATGTGATATGGTATGGGAAGAGCCCATCTCTTAAGGAAGTTAAGATTTGAGGTTGTCCGGCCTATGTCAAAAGCAAAATCCGGATAAGCTCGAGGCAAGATCAGTTCTATGGAAGTTTGTTGGATATCCCAAGCATTCGCAAGGGAATATCTTCTACTACACCGAGGAATAAAAGATGTTTTATTTCTCGGCATACCACTTTTTGAGAAAAAGGGAATTTCTTGTGAAAAAATTAGTGGTCATAAGGTAGAACTGGAAGTAGTTCCAGCTAAAACAAACTGCAGCTGATGATTTGGTAGAACCAGAGGATTCAATAGTTTCCAATGAACCTCAGCCACTCCGCCGATCCGGTAGGGTTCCTCATCCACCTGAGAGATACTTCGGTTTCTCTATGACAGTCGGAGCGAGGATTGCATCATGAGATGATGACCCAACTAGTTTCGAGCAGGCCATCAGGAGTGGGGACTCTGTGAGAATGGCTGGATGCTTAGCGATCTGAGATGGAATCCTTATACACCAACAAAGTATGGACTTTGGTTGCTTTATTTGAAGGGTTAAATCCCATCAGAAGCAAATATATCTTGAGAAGATTACTTGGTGTACATGGAAAAGTTGAGACTTTCAAAACTATGCTTAAGTCCATCCAGATCCTACTTGCCACTGCTACATACCATGACTACGATATCTGGCGGTTGGGTGTCATGACTGCTTTTCTAAATAGTGATTTGGAAGAGAGCGTCTATAAGTACACAGCTAGAGAGCTTCGTAGACAGTAGGAGCAGCGAAAACATGTGCAAGATGCTTTATGGGATAAATTAGGCATAGCGGAGTTGGAACGTCTGTTTTGATGTGGTAGTCTGACTTCATCAAAATGGTAGATGAACCAAGTATATACAAAAAGGTAGTAGGGAGTATGGTGGTGATCCTCGTATAGTACGTGGATGACATACTCTTGATAGGGAAGGAGTTTCCTATGCTATGCTCGGTCAATCTCCTCTTATCACAAAGATTCTCTATATAGGATCAAGGTGATACCTCCTAAATTCTAGGTTATGGATCTATGAGATAGATCTAATTAGATATTAGGATACCCACTAGTTGTAGTGAGATGGTATCAATCGATCCTTGGAAGAATCACTGGAATGGTTCCAGGGTGATAAGGACGACTGAATGTCAATCACAGGCATTGTCTTTACCCTCAGTGGAGGGACGGTATGTTGGAAGAGTTCCAAGCTAGATACCGTGACTTATTAGACGATTAAAGGCAAGATACATCGTTACCAAGGATGCTACCAAAGAGGAAGTCTGGATATATTTTAGTTCATGAGATGAACTTCGTTCCTGCCATTGTGTGACAATGGAGTTATGGCTTATGCCAAGGTACCCCCGTCCCATCAGAGATCCAGACATATTCTTAGGCAGTATCGCCTGATCATGGAGATGGTTGATCTACAGGGAGATCGAGGTTAGGAGAGTATACACAAAGGACAACACAGCGCGGATCCACTCACAAAGGCCTATTTCCCAGTAGAGACTTTTATGGGATGGTTGAGTATGAGATACTTTAACCACAGCTTATTGTTGGGTAAGAGATACTTTAACCACTACTTTAACCACAGATGGCCCTAGTGCAAGTGGGAGATCGTTAGTAATATGTATGCCCTAGAGGCCATTACTGTACATGCGTTGTATATTGTAGTGGATGCTTGGACATATATAGGGAGGACTTTCTTGCTCGACATGATAGTTTGCTATCTGGTTACTCTTTATCTTAACATGTACTCTGATTGTCTCTATGTCACATGTTGATAAAGCCCTTAGGATGAGTACTTGACTACCAGGACTATGATGCAGATCATACTAGTGGGGACAGTGTAGTCGCCAAGTACATCCTTCAAATGTTCCTAGTCGTAGGAGTACCGAGACAGGGCATCGATACTCCAGAGTAGACTAGCGTATGCGCTTCTTGACCCATATGATGGGCGATGGATGATCCCATATCCATTGGTGTTTGACATCAGAGAAGATATACGGGTGCTCAGTGGAGACTGGGTACACTGGACGGACTCGCCGAGAACTCCCAGATGGTATTATACCTCATGTCAGATGGCAGTTCTCTGGTAACTCTGGTACAGGTAAGTCTATAGACCCGAGATCGTCATAGAGTCTTGTGTGATTCCTACTGTGCTTTGATTTCCATCATACCACGTCCAAAAGGGCGTGCAAAACGGTGGCTTTTGGGTACAGTCCCGAATCACATGGAGGCAATGAGCGATAGGAGGGATTTCGTCTCTCCCGGTATAGGGAGTTGATGTTGCGCTGTGTTTGATTGGCTATAACTGGAAATCCCTGGCCAGGGTTGCTGAGATTTATTGGTAAGTGTTATCAGTAGTTTCTCGAACTGTTATGGACCTCATATCGACATGACTTATCAAGCTTCTGGGTCTGACGTTTACCACCCCTAGGCGAGATATGCGACATATCAGACGAAGAGACCGGACTGTACGGGAGTGTTACTGGTTGGATTCACAGGAGAATGTACATGCTTGCTTGTTGATCTTCTGATTTCTCAATACCTGGGTGGCTGTTACGTTTAGCTGACCACTTGCAGCTTATGGGTTTTTGATATGATCATTACCTGCTGCCGGCGTATTGATGATTCTTTAGAGTCCTACACAGAGGTTTCCTGGCTCAGGCAAAATGGAGTAGGAGCACATATGTGATATGTGCGAGACCGAGAATAATACATGTATGCGATACCGTATTAGATTCTCGCGATATGTTATATCGGCCGGGTATATGTGATATAGCCGGGTCATCGGATCAAGTGTTGATTCGATGAACTGATACAGATTATATTAGTCGGTTATTTATGAAATAGCCGGATTATCGGATCAAGTGTTGATTCCATAATTTAATGTATAATTATATGTTTGATATATTATATTATATTAACTAATATTAGCTCACTAAAAGATTCTTTTTCTCACTTGAATAATACATTGATATATATGTGATATATGTTAATTGTATTATTTTCTTTTTGTTACAAAATATATTATATATGTGATATATAATATTGTAACAAGTTAGGGTTACAAATGCAACATGATTTGTGGAGATTAAACAAGTTAGGGTTTGATTTAGGTTAGCTTTTTCATGAAGTTTCTAGAAGCTTTTTTTGTTTTAAGCTAAGATATTTTGTATAGATATTTTCTAACCCAACCCAAACCCTTTACTCTATTTAATTCTCTACAAGAGTGAAGCCTTCATTTCTTAACCCATGGTTGATTTGTAACCACAACACAATAATTCATTATTTATCACAAAAGAATTTGCTTCATCTTCTTCTTTCTTCTTGGATGAAAAAAAGCTTTCTAGCTTTTTGACAAGTGATGATAATGAGTGAGAAATTGAAAACAAATGAGAGCTAAATTCATACTTCATCATTCTCATCTATTCTAGCCACTTAGATTAGGGTGTTTGCTTTGCTAATACTTGATTAGTGAAGCAATAGCTTGGGTTTGAGATTCTTCAAGGTAGATCATCTTAGTTGTTGAAGATTGGAAGCAAGCTTGCATCTTTCTCTTCATGGAGCCTCTCTAGAGTCCGGGTACATGATGATCACGGCGAAGAGACCTCAACACGGAGCTTTTGAAGTGAAGGAACGAACTACAAAGGTTGTAATCCTTAATTCTTAGAAGTAAAGTTGTTTACTTCCTATGTTTACCCTATGTCTCTAGTTAAGATCTTGGTTAGGGATTGTTTAGCACCCCAAAAATTTTAATGTAGCATGATTGATACTTGCCAAAACCTTCATAAGGTGCTAAGCCAACGCTACAGGAGCAAATGGATCTTTAGAAGATTCTTGGTGTAGATGGAAAAGTTGAGACTTTTAAAGCTATGCTTAAGTCCATTAGGATCATTGTCCGCATCGCGAAGTTGGAACATCTGTTTTGATATGGCAGTCAAAGAGTTTGACTTCATCAAAAAGGTAGATGAACCTTGTATACACAAGAAGGTTGTAGAGAGTAAGGTTGTCTTATATGTATAGTACATAGATGATATACTCTTGATAGGAAATGGTTTGCTATGCTACACTCGGTCAAGCTCCTCTTATCACGGGGATTCTTAATAGAAGATTTAGATGATACCTACTATATCTTGTGGATTATGATCTATGGTGATATATCTAAGTGGATGTTGGGAGTGTCCCAAATCCAGGTACATTAACACCATACTAAAGGGGTTTAGTATGGATGATTCTAAGCGTGGTGGTTCGCCCACTTATTCAGGGATCGCTCTCTCCAAAAAGATGTCTCCCAAGACTGATTTGGTGAGAGCTCGCATGCAAGGGATACCCTATGCTTCGGCAGTAGGCTCTATCAGAGTATGCGATGTTATGTACTAGACCAAATGTAGCTGACTCACTAGGTGTGGTGATAAGGAATTAATCGGATCTTGGGAGAATCACTAGACAGCTGTGGAGAACATTCTCAAGCACTTGAGAAGCACTAAAAGAAAGTTCTTGGTTCCAGCTTCCAGAGTGATAAGTTTGACTGAGAGTCAGTCACAGGCATTGTCTTTACCCTCAGTACAGGAACGGTATGTTGGAAGAATTCCAAGCTAGATACCGTGACATACTAGACGATAAAGGCTGAATACATTACGATCAATGATGCTGCCAAAGTGGCTGTCTGGGCATTTCTTGTTCATGAGATGAACATGGTTCCTACCATTGAGCATCCAATAAGTGTTATTGTGACAACAATGGAGTTGTGGCTTTAGCCTAGGAACACTGTTCCCATCAGCGTTCCAGACATATTCTGAGGCAAGTATCACCTGATCAGGGAGATGGTTGATCTCCAAGGGATCGAGGTTAGGAGAGTAGACCTAAAGGATAAGACATCGGATCCATTCACAAAGGACTTACCCCTAGAGAGACTTCTATGGGATGGTTGAGCATGGTATACTGCAACCACTGCTATATTGTTGGGTATTGGATACTACAACAGATGGCCTTAGTGGAAGTGGGAGATTGTTAGTTATATGTATGCCCTAGAGGCCATTACTGTACATGTGATGTATATTGTAGTGGATGCTTGGACATATATAGGGAGGACTTTCTTGCTCGACATGATAGTATGCTATCTGGTTGCACTTTATCTTAACATGTACACTTATTGTCTCTCTATTACATGTTGATAAAGCCCTTAGGATGAGTACTTGACTACCAGGAATATGATGCAGATCATACTAGTGGAGATAGGGTAGTCGATAAGTACATCCTTCAAATGTTCCTAGTCGAGAGAGTATCAAGACAGGGCATCGATACTCTAGAGTAGAGTATCGTATACGCTTCTCGACCCATATGATGGGCAATGGATGATCCCATATCTATTGGTGTTTGACATCATAGAAGGTATACAGGTGCTCAGTGGAGACTGGGTATACTGGACGGACTCGCCGAGAACTCCTAGATGGTATTATACCTATTGTCGGATAGCAGTTCTCTGGTGACACTGGTACAGGTTAGTCTGTAGACCCGAGATCGTCATAGAGTCTTGTGTGTTTACCACTGTGCTTTGATTTCCATCATACCACGGTCAAGAGATCGTGCAAAAAGGTGGTTTTTGGGTACAGTCCCGAGTCACATGGAGGCAATGAGCGATAGGAGGGGTTTCGTCTCTCCCGGTATTGGGAGTTGATGTTGCGCTATGCTCGATTGGCCATAACATGAAATCACTGGCCAGGGTTGTTGAGATCTACTGGTAAGTGTTATCAGTAGTTTCTCGAACCGTTATGAACCTTACATCGGCATGACTTATCTGTCTATTGGGGTCTGACGTTATACCACCCCCCGGCTGTGATATGCGACATATCATATGAAGAGACCGGACTGTACGATAGTGTTACTGATTGGATTCACAGGAGTACGAGCATGCTTGCTTGTTGATCTTCTGATCGCTCAATACCCTGGTGGCCGTTACGTTTAGCAGACCGCTTGTGGCTTGTGGGTGTTTGATATGATCATCACCTACTGCCGGCGTATTGACGAGTCTTTAGAGTCCTACACAGAGGTTTTCCGGCTCAAGCGAAACGGAGTAGGAGCACATATGTGATATGTGCGGGACCGAGATTAATGCGTGTATGTGATACCGCATTCCATTCTCACGATATGTGATATCCTCGGTTATATATGATATAGCCGGGTTATCGGATCAAGTGGTTATTCAATAAGTTGATTCATATGATATTAGTCGGTTGTATATGATATAACAGGATTATTAAATCAAGATTTGATTTAATAATTTAATGTATAATTATATATTTGATATATTACATTACATTAACTAGTATTAGCTCACTTAAAATTTCTTTTCTCACATTTGATATACTTTACATATATGTGATATATGTATTGTTTTCTTTTTAGCACAAAATATATATGTGATATATGTTTATGTGTCATGCTAGGTTACAATTGCAACATGAGTTAGTAAGGGACTCACACAATGCTAGGTTAAGTTAGGGTTTTATTTGTCTTAAATATTTTAAACATTTGGAAAATGAGTCATGGTTCAAAGCTTGTAGAAGCTTGTATGTTTCATTGATTAAGTCCACTTGTATGTCTAGCTTAAGATATTTGTTAACCCAACACTTAACTCATAGCTATGGTTGATTCTCTACATGAGTTAGGCATGACACTAAACTCACCCATGGTTGCAATTCTAACCTCACTCTCTCATGAGTTCATTCTTCTTCTTCTTCATCAAAAGAAAAAAGCTTGCTAGGGTTTTTTCTAAGTGAAGATTTAGTGTGAGAAAAATAAATCTAAAATGAGCCCACTTCCTACTTCATCAACCTCTACTAATTGCCATTTAGTTTAGGGTGTTTACTTCACTAATCCCACCATTAGTGAAGAGATAGCTTGGGTTAGTGTCTCCTCGACGTAGATCATCTTCGGCCTCGAACACTTCGATGCAAGCTTGTTCGTTTCTTCATGGGAGCCTCTCTAGTGTCCGGGAGTTCGTGATCGCAGCGAAGGGACTACTACATGGAGCTATTGAAGTGAAGGACCATTGTACAAAGGTTGTATTCCTTGTTCACATTTGATGTAAAGTATTTGCATTTAATTTCGTCGGATTTTCTAGCAGCGATTCTAGGGTTACGGTTTACTAGAACGGCAAATTTTTAAAATTGGCATGGACGATGCCTCCCGAAAACTTGCTGCCGTTCTAGGCAACCCGATAACTAAAACCTGTTTGCACGACTCCTTTGAGCCGTGATCAAAGCATAGTGGGAAATCACACGAGACAAATGACGATCTCAGGTCGATAGACTAACCTGTACACATGTCACTAGGAAACTGCTATCTGACAATAGGTATGATACCAACTTAGCATGTGTAGGGATAGCTTAGCACCTTGTGAACCGTAAGTGTAATCTGATGGGACTTCATTAATGAGATTTATGAAATAAAAGAAAATGAAACCTAAAGATGTTGTAGAAACTTGTTTTAAAAACTGGTAGCTTTAGTTCTTGCTTTGCATAACGGTATTCCTTGTAGAATATCCAGCACCTTATTCAATAAGGAAAGAGCCGAGATCCCTTCACCGGGAGTGACCACTTTAGCGAAACTAGCAGATGCTACAACCCGCTTGGTTTGTCTTTTGATTGCTTCTATAGTTTTTGTTTTGCACAGTGGTATTTGTGAAATATCCTGCACTTTATTCGATAAGGAAAGAGCCGAGATCCCTTCACCGGGAGTGACCTCTTTAGCAAAACTAGTAAAAGCCTCAAAAACACTCCTTTTTCAAAATCTCGATTCTACAACGATATCAAGTTCATTACGCAAAGGGTTTTCTTAAAAACCTATCGTAGCTCTCCGTCATTTCAGATAAGCACTACTTAGTATTCGTGCTACGTTTGTTGGCCTGCGTCAAGGCGTAATGTGCGGTAGCTAACTAGTGCTTATCTACAGCATACGATGCGATTGGATTAGGGTAGTCGTGCGACTTTGTTGGCCTGCGTCAGGGGTCGTGCGGGTGGGTTTAATTCAATCAGGAAATGTACCGGTTGAACTTGACTAGTGGACTATGGTTTGTTGGCCTGCGTCAAGGTCATAGGACGCTAGGGGTAAAACATTATCGGAAATTTCAAGTGTTGAAATTTGCAATGAGATTTCATACCTTCTATGAGATAGTTGGATCCCGATACCCACTGCGAGTAAGAGTTACTCCTGAG
Source organism: Agapanthus africanus (assembly GCA_030015575.1). Lineage (NCBI taxonomy): Eukaryota > Viridiplantae > Streptophyta > Magnoliopsida > Asparagales > Amaryllidaceae > Agapanthus > Agapanthus africanus. The sequence goes on from CM057337.1 coordinate 505,542,076, forward strand.
AGAGTTTTACACATTACAATTAGCCGATCAAGTAGGTGTCAAGTAAGGTGTTAACGGGGTTATGCCCCTGGGAAAACGAGGTTTATTTTGATTAGGTCCGTGCGAAAGCACGGGGAACCTCCCTTAATGCACCGAAACCGGCGATAGGTATAATACCATCTAGGAGTTCTCGTGATAAGAGGAGCTTTGACCGAGGTTGTAGAGAGTAAGGTTGTCTTCCACGTATTGTACGTAGATGACATACTCTTGATAGGAAATGGTTTCAGAAAAGAAAGCAAAAACTATAAAAGCAATCAAAAAGCAATCAAAAAGACAAACCGGCAATAGGTGATGATCATATTACACTTTCTTTTCTGCGACCGTAAGTGTAATATGTGGTGTATCGCCGGTTTGTCTTTTCGATTGCTTCTATAGTTTTTGCTTTGCATAGTGGTATTCGTGAAATATCCTTCACCTTATTCGATGAGGAAAGAGCCGAGATCCGTTCACCGGGAGTGACCTCTTTAGCAAAACTAGTAAAAGCCTTTAAAACACTCCTTTTCAAAATCACTCGATTCTACAACGAGATCAAGTTCATTACGCAAAAGGTTTTCTTAAAAACCTGTCGTAGCCCTCCGTCATTTCAGATAAGTACTTCATAGTATTCGTGCTACGTTTGTTGACTTTCGTCAAGGCGTAGTGTGCGGTAGCTATTTATGCTTATCTGCAAATGCATATGATGCGATTGTGTTAGGGTAGTCGTGCAACTTTGTTGGCTTTCGTCAAGGGTCGTGCGGGTGGGTTTAATTCAATCAGGAAATGACGGGTTGAACTTGATTAGCGGATTGTGATTTGTTGGCTTTCGTCAAGGTCCTCCTGCTAGGGGCAAAATATTATCGGGAATTTCAAGTGTTGAAATTTGCAATGAGATTGTATACCTTCTTTGAGATAGTTGGATCCCGATACCCACTGTGAATAAGAGTTACTCCTGGGAGAGTTTTACACATTACAATTAGCCGATCAAGTAGGTGTCTAGAAAGGTGTTATCGGGGTGGAGGTATCGCACCCTATGAGATATGGTGCGCTCTATGATGAGTATTGCTGAGTTACCTGTTTTCTTTTGGGTGTTATGTACTTGAGAAGCTGCATACCTATTGAATGGGGTTCCATCCAAATCAGGGCCTACCACTACATATGAGATATGGTATGGGAAGAGACCATGTCTTAAAAGAGTTAAGATATGGGGCTGTCCGGCCTATGTTGAAAAGCAAAATCCGGATAAGCTCGAAGCAAGGTTAGTTGTGTGAGTTTGTCGGGATATCCCAAACATTAGTAAGGGAATATCTTCTACCTAACTGAGGAGCAAAATGCATTTTGTTTCCCAGCATGCCACCTTTTTGGAAAAGGAATTTCTTGTGAAGAAATCAAGTGGTCATGAGGTAGAACTTGAAGGAGTTCCAGGTAGACAAACTAACAGCTGATGATTTGGTAAAACCAAAAGATTTAATAGTTTCCGACGAACCTCAGCCTCTCCGCAAATCTGGTAGGGTTCTTCATCCACACGAGAGATACTACGATCTTCTCGGTGACAGTGGGAGCAAGGATTGCATCATGAGATGATGGCCCAACCAGGTTCAGGCAGTTGGAACGTCTGTTTTGATGTGATAGTCAATGAGTTTGACTTCATCAAAATGGTAGATGAACGTTGTATATACAAGAAGGTTGTAGAGAGTAAGGTTGTCTTCCACGTATTGTACGTAGATGACATACTCTTGATAGGAAATGGTTTCCTATGCTACACTCGGTCAAGCTCCTCTTATCACGGAGATTCTCAATAGAAGATCTTGATGATGCCTGCTACATCTTGTGGATTATGATCTATGGTGATAGATCTATATGGATGTTGGGAGTGTCCTAAAATCCAGGTACATAAACACCATACTAAAGGGGTTTAGTATGGAAGATTCTAAGCGTGGTGGTTCGTCCACTTACTCATGGATCACTCTCTCCAATACTGATTTGGCGAGAGCTCGCGTGTAAAGGATATCCTATGCTTCGGCAGTAGGCTCTATCAGAGTGTGCGATGTTATGTACCGGACTAGATGTAGATGACTCACTAGGTGTAGTGATCAGGAATCAATCGGATCTTGGGAGAATCACTGGACAGCTGTGGAGGACATTCTTAAGTACTTGAGAAGCACTAAAAGAAAGTTCTTGGTTCCAGCTTCCAGAGTGATAAGTTCGACTGAGAGTCAGTCACAGGCATTGTCTTTACCCTCCGTATAGGGACGGTATGTTGGAAGAGTTCCAAGCTAGATACCGTGACATACTAGACGATTAAGGCTGAATACATTACTACCAACGATACTACCAAAGTGGCTATCTGGACATTTCTTGTTCATAAGATGAACAAGGTTCCTACCATTGAGCGTCCAATAACTATTATTGTGACAACAATGGAGTTGTGGCTTAGGCCTAGGAACGCAGGTCCCATCAGCGTTCCAGACATATTCTGAGGCAAGTACCACCTGATCATGGAGATGGTTGATCTCCAAGGGATCGAGGTTAGGAGAGTAGACCAAAAGGTTGACACAGCAGATCCACTCACAAAGGCTTTACCCCTAGAGAGACTTCTATGGGATGGTTGAGTATGTGATACAACCATTGCTTGATTGTTGGGTATTGGATACTACAACAGATGGCCTTAGTGCAAGTGGGAGATTGTTAGTTATATGTATGCCCTAGAGGCCATTACTGTACATGTGATGTATATTGTATTGGATGCTTGGACATATATATGGAGGACTTTCTTGCTCGACATGATAGTATGCTATCTGGTTGCACTTTATCTTAACATGTACACTTATTGTCTCTCTATTATATGTTGATAAAGTCCTTAGGATGAGTACTTGACTATCAGGATTATGATGCAGATTATACTAGTGGGGACAGGGTAGTCGACAAGTACATCCTTCAAATTTTCCTAGTCGTTGGAGTATCGAGACAGGGCATCGGTACTCCAGAGTAGACTAGCGTATACGCTTCTTGACCCATTTGATGGGCGATGGATGATCCCATATCCATTGGTGTTTGACATCAAAGAAGGTATACGGGTGCTCAGGGGAGACTTGGTACACTGGACGGACTCGCCGAGAACTCCTAGATAGTATTATACCTATCGTCGGATAGCAGTTCTCTTGGACACTGGTACAGGTTAGTCTGTAGACCCGAGATCATCATGGAGTCTTGTGTGATTCCCACTGTGCTTTGATTTCCACCTTACCACGGTCAAGAGATCGTGCAAAATGGTGTCTTTTGGGTACATTCCCAAGTCACATGGAGGCAATGAGCGATAGGAGGGGTTTCGTCTCTCCCGGTATTGGGAGTTGATGTTGCGCTATGCTCGATTGGCCATAACAGGAAATCCCTGACCAGGGTTGCCAAGATTTTCTGGTAAGTGTTACCAGTAGTTTCTCGAACTGTTATAGACCTTGCATCAGCATGACTTATCAGGCTATTGGGGTATGACGTTATACCACCCCCAGGCTGTGATATACGACATATCAGACGAAGAGATCGGACTGTACGGTAGTGTTACTGATTGGATTCGTAGGAGTTATAGTAGGCTTGTCTGTTTATCTTCTGATCGCTTAATACCCGGGTGGCCGTTACGTTTAGCCGACTGCTTGCGGCTTGTGGGTGTTTGATATGATCATCACCTACTGCCGGAGTATTGACGAGTCTTTAGAGTCCTATACAGAGGTTTCCTGGTTCATGAGAAACGTAGTAGGAGCACATATGTGATATGTGCGGGACCGAGATTAATACGAGTATGTGATACCGTATTCTATTCTCGCGATATGTGATATCGGTCAGGCATATGTGATATAGCCGGGTTATGGGATCAAGTGTTGATTCGATAAGTTGATTCATTTGATATTAGTCGGTTATATGTATTATAGCCGGATTATTAAATCAAGAGTTGATTCGATAATTTAATGTATAATTATATATTTGATATATTAAATTACATTAACTAATATTAGCTCATTTAAAGATTCATTTTCTCACCGGATAATACATTGATATATATGCGATATATGTTAATTGTATTATTTTCTTTTGTTACAAAAATATATTATATATGTGATATATAATATTGTAACAAGTTATGTTTACAAATACAACATGATTAGTGGAGATTAAACATGGTTAGGGTTTGATTTGTGTTAATCTTTTCTAGAAGCTTCTAGAAGCTTTTGTTTTGTTTCTTGCTAAGATATTACGTGTTGATATTTTGGAGATATTTTCCTAACCCAACCCACACCCTTTAACCTTAGTTAAATCTCTATAATGGTTAAGTCTTTCTTGACTTAACCATGATTGCAATTGTAATGATAATAACAATTCATTATTCATCACAAAAGAGATGATTCTTCTTCTTTTTTCTTGAGCTCTTGAAAAGCTTTCTAGGTTTTTCTTTTGTGATGGATTAGTGTGAGATTATGAAAACAAAATAGAGCTAAATTCCTACTTCATCATCCTCATCTATTCTAACCACTTAGATTAGGGTGTTCTCTTCTCTAATACTTGATTAGAGAAGTGAGAGCTTGGGTTAAAGAAACTTCAAGGTAGATCATCTTCAAAAAGGAAGACTTCAAGCAAGCATGGATCGTTCGGCTTGTGGAGCCTCTCTTGAGTCTGGGAGATCATGGATCGCGGCGAAGGGACTACTACTCGGAGCTTATGAAGCGAATGAGCGGACTACAAAGGTCCATCTCTCTTAGTTGTAAAGATGTTTACTTGCATGTTTAACCCTAATTATCTAGCAAAGATCCTCGCTTTGGGTTGTTCGGCACGTCTAAATTTTAAATCGGGCATGGTTGATGTCATATAGACCCTTGTGACAGTGCCTAGTAACCCTACAGTGGTTGCAGAAGCATAGGGTATAACTGACATGCGATCCCTTTCCAAATCAGTCTTGGGAGACATCTCTTTGGAGAGGGTGATTCCGTGACAAGCCGGTAAATTACCGCGCTTAGAATCTTCCATACTGAATCTTTTCAATATAGTGTTGATAGACTTGGACTGTGAAAGTCCCAACATCCTTTTTGATCTATCACGATAGATCTGGATCCCCTGAATGTAGGTGGCATCACCTAGGTCCTTCATGGAGAACTTCTGTGACAAGAATCCTTTAACTGACTGTAGTATAGGAATATCATTTCCTATTACGAGAATGTCATCCACGTACAAGACGAGGAATACTACAGCTCTCCCTACATTCTTACTGTATATGCATGGTTCATCTGGATTTTTGATAAAGTCGAATTCTTTAACAGTATCATCAAAACAGATGTTCCAACTCCGCGATGCCTGCTTTAGTCCATAAATGGACTTAAGCAACTTGCACACTTTACCGCTGCTCCCACTTTGAATGAATCCCTCTGGTTGATCCATATAGACGCACTCTTCCAAATTTCCATTTAGAAAAGCCGTTTTTACGTCCATCTGCCAGATCTCATAATCGTGGAAGGCAGCAATGGCAAGAAGGACTCGAATGGATTTGAGCATAGCCACTGGAGAAAAGGTTTCGTCATAGTCCAAACCAGGTCTTTGACGAAAACGCTTTGCAACAAGTCTAGCCTTATAGGTTTCAACCTGTCCATCTACACCAATCTTCTTTCTGAAGATCCATTTGCATCCTACGGGTTTTACCCCATCTGGAGCAATGTCCAAAGTCCATACTTTGTTAGTGTACATGGACTCCATTTCGGTCCGTATTGCATCTAGCCATTTTATTGAGTCGCTGCTCTGAATGGCTTGCTGGAAGCTAGTAGGGTCATCATTATCAATAATACAATCCTCTCGATCCCCGTCGATGAGAAAACCGTAGTATCTCTCGGGCGGATGAGACTGCCTACTACTTCTGTGGATAGGCGTTGGGATGTCCCTTTCTTCTGAAACTTCTGGTTCTCCCATACTTTCAGTAACAGCTTGTGGTTCTGGAATTTCTTCCAGTTCTATTGCGCTCCCATTCTTCTGATTTTCTAAAAATTCAGCTTCCAAGAAGTGGGCATGACGAGAAACAAAAACCTTTTGTTTCTCTGCGTAATAGAAATAATACCCCTTGGAGTTCTTTGGATATCCCACAAACTTACACTGTACTGAGCGTGCCTCGAGCTTGTCTGCATGCTGCTTTTTAACAAAAGCTGGACATCCCCATGTCCTAAAGTGTTTAAGACATGGTTTCTTCCCATTCCACATCTGATATGGTGTGGTAGGTACAGTCTTGGTTGGAACCTGGTTCAAAAGATATGCAGCTGATTCTAGTGCATAACCCCAGAAAGATCGCGGTAACTCAGCCTTACTCATCATGGAACGAACCATATCCAATAGGGTTCGATTCCGCCTTTCCGATACACCATTGTGTTGTGGTGTGTATGGAGGAGTAAGCTGAGAGAGAATTCCATTCTCTTTTAAGTATCCCAGGAACTCGGCACTTAAGTATTCATCACCTCGATCAGATCTCAGTGTCTTGATACTTTTGCCTGTTTGTTTTTCCACTTCATTCTTGTATTCTCGGAATTTCTCAAAGGCCTCGGACTTATGCTTCATCAAGAAGATATGTCCATACCTAGAGAAATCATCCGTAAAAGTAATGAAGTAGGAATAACCACCTCTTACATGTGTAGACATTGGACCGCACACGTCACTGTGTACGAGTCCCAAGAGCTCGCTCGCTCTTACTCCGTGTCTAGTAAACGGAGTCTTTGTCATCTTTCCCATGAGACAAGATTCACAAGTAGCATAAGATTGATATTCGAACGGATTCAAATATCCTTCTCTATGTAACTTTGTCAACCGTGTTTCATTGATGTGACCTAGTCTACAATACTATAAGAAAGCCTGATTTATTTCCGGAGACTTTCTTTTAAGTGTGTTCTGGACATTGAAAACCTGAGCTTAATTTAATACGTATATACCGTCATCTAATGTACCGGACCCAATCAGAATTTGATTTAGGTGGATGTTTACTATATCGCTTACGAATGTAAAATCATATCCCTCTCTCAAAAGTGAGGACACTGATATGATATTACAAGTCAAACTAGGTACATACAAACAGTTACGTAGAATCAATATTTGCCCACTTGTCAAACCTAGGCGATATTCTCCCATGGATTCAGCGTCCACGCTCATTCCGTTTGCAACTCTGAGAGACAAATCACCTACCCTAATAACTCTACAGTTTCTCAAAGCATGCAATGAATTACAGATATGAGATCCTGCTCCGGTATCTAGTACCTAGAAAGTAGAGTTAATTGACAAACAGTTCTCAATAAAAAACACACCCAAGGCCGAAGCCACAACATGCTTCGAATCCTGGCTACTGGCTTCCAAAGCCCTGCAATCTTTCTGCCAATGTCCGTTCCCATAACAATAGGAATATCCCTCCTTCCCTACACCAAGTCCCGAAACTTTTGCTCTTCCCTTTTCTTCTACTTCACTGACACCGTATATCGGCTTTGTGGAGGTTTTCTTCTTTTCACCCTTTACTTTCGCCCTGGATGTAGAAGAAGAAGGTCCTCCATTAAGCAGAGCGGGTGTCTCTCTGGTTTCTTTCAGGGTGTAAGTAGAGGGTAGGGACTGTGGAAATAAGTCAGCATATGACCTATTTCCCAACATGGTCTCCAGGTCCGTGAGCTCATCAATATAGCTAGTCATTGTAAGGACGTCGTCCCCTACAGATGACTCGACAGCCAACCTCGCTTGAAGCAATTCATTCAAGGTCTCATATCTTGCGATATGAGATTGCTCTCCATATAAATCTTTGTTATGGAGGAAGATGGAAACTAAGTCCATCTTCTCGTGCTGCTTCTGGTATATACCATCAACTGAAGCAAACACGAGGCACTTGGTACTCGCACTGTCCTTTTCCCTTGTCTGACGGATATTCATATCCGCGACGGTGGGAACTGGACCTGGGACGGCGGGGGCTTGAGTAGTAATAGGGTGGTCCAGCTTGTCATAGGTAATGGATATCTGGACAGACCTTTGCCAGTAATAAAAGTCAAATTCAGTCAACTTGTTATCTAGATGTAACCTAGTCATGGTCACAAGGTCGCTGCAATGAGAGAGAGAGGGAACACTTTAGCATGATGCTCTTGCAAGTTTAGAGTGGTTTTTAGTTTATCTAAACAAGATGGCTCCCACCGTTTCTCGAATCCCTCCTCAAATCATAAAGGAAGAACTAGTCAGGACTATTCTCACCATACAATACTTGCTTAACCGTTCAGCCAGGCCGGTGTCGGTGCTTCGAGGGAGGTTTTACAACGCTTTTGCAAAGTTCCTTAATTAAATAACCTCTTTTCTCTGGGGGTGTAGCCCCGCTGACACCTTTCTCGACACCTACTTGGTTTATAGCATTGATCGTTAAGTGACAAATCTCCTGATGAGTAGCGGATACTCACAGTAGGATTGGGATCCAAATATCATCGTGTGATAAAGCTGAAGGAATCCTACCGAAATTATCACACACCAAATGGTATGCATCTCTAGCAAGTTTCAGTTTCTTTAGAAACTCCCGATGTGGATTTTTGCCCCATGTTCTTATGACCTTGACTAAGGGCCAACAAATCATAAGTCACATGTCAAGTTATACCCGTCATTATCCAGGTTGATTTAAACCCACCCGTATATACTCTTGACTGAGGGCCAAACAAAGTAATACGACTGTCCCAAACTAACGCATCTATCTATGCTACATGTGAACACCCTAGTAGCTACCAATCACTATGTCTTGACTAAGGGCCAAACAAACATAGCTTGAATACTACTGACCATTCATATGAAATGACGGAGGGCTACGACTAGTTTTGGCGAAACCGTGAACGTAGTGAACTTGATATAACTGAAGGAACCTGATAGCTTTTTAAAAGGAGTGGTTAAAGCTCCGCAATTAAAAAAATATCTTCTGTTTTAAAATAACCGAGTGGTTTCTTTTAAATTGTTCCAACGATTCAACTTTGGTTTTTTTTCTTTGCATTAATATAATGTGTCCGATCAATTAACCTATCATTGCAGAAAACAACGAAAATACAACGTCCTCTTATGCCATCCGCATTCGCCACTGGGCCTCGTCATTCACCCGTTAGGTTACTTAACTAACGATAGAGCGGGGGCTGGGCTAGCGCGGGTGCAAAACATAAGTGACGTCTACTAGATATCATATATAGATATTGTACATTCGTCAGACGCAATAATAGGCATTCTAGATCACAGATGAACATATTGGATTTTCTACGAATCCGCATTCCTTTTGAGCCTGGAAAGAAAGACGGATTACATAGTCACGATGAATAGCCAAAACCCCACCCTAGACCCCTACGGGTACGGAAAACTACTCGCCAAGTACCCGAATTGAAGCGGTCTCCCTCAACGACGTGAGTAGGCCACTAAACACTTCAAAGTACCCGGTAGTTTGTGCACCCGATCTTGGGTCTATCCTAGGAGCAGAAAACAGTAAATGAAATAATACAACAGTGACTACAACCTCAACCCGGATGTGCCCCGCAAAAGAATATTACAACAAATTACAATTTACATTTGAATAAAGAAACACTCATCTCATATCCCCGGCTATCCATACACGACAATCCAACAAGTCCACATTCACAAACCAGTAAAAATCATTACAGAAATGTGCAACCCCCTGCTAACCGATATACTAGCAGTTAGGGGAGATTTACGAACACATTAAACAAAACACATATACAATCAAGTTAGCCAAACATCTTAGAATTTCGATCAAGCAAACACAAATGAATCTACTCCAAACAATTCTCTGTGCACATGAAACCTGAGCAGAAACAAAACATCCCAGAAAATACAACATCAACACAGAAGAATAACTGAGCAAATTTGGGTTGACTCGGAGTCAACTCGGCCGTGGATCCACGGCGGATCGCTTGGATCGGCGGCGGTTCCGCGGCGGTATGGCCGATTCACAGTCCCAAATTTCTTCACAATTCTTAAAATTCCCTGCTTGTATTTTTAAGGGTCCCTGAAAAATTTTTAGACCCCGTTTTAAAATCGGGATATTGTTTAAACCAGAATAAGCCTCCGAAAAGGGCTGAAAGTCATCCAACGGAGAGGGAGAAACAAGGCAGGAATCAAGAAGAAAGTTGCACTGACAGCCTAAAGTGACTGAAGCTTAAAGCAGAAACATGGTGAAAATGATGTTTTTTCGGGTTCGTTTTACGATCGAATTTCTAACGACTTTGCTAACATATTAGTTATGGTTTAGCTAGGCTCTGATACCACTGTAAGTCGACGTTAGACATCCCACATGATGCGGGGAGGCGGAATAGGTAAAACAATCATTTTGTTTGAGTTAACATCGACTAACTTTACGGATCTTTGCTAAACCCTAACTAACAACTAACTAGAAGTGATTAGCTACTAGGAGAGATGATTATACCTAAAAATTCAAGTCCTTCTTGTTCTTGTAGTTCACCTCCTCGTCGGCCTCCTCGATGTGATAGAAGATCCACCCGAGAGCTCCTTCTCCAAGCTTTAACCTCTCACTTGAGGTAACTAGGTGGATATGAGTGCTAATCAAAGTAACCTAGAGGATATAGAGATGGATTAAGGATTAATTAGTCTTTCTAACCCTTGAGATCTCAACACATGAGAAGATTAGGGTTAGGGTTGAAGAGAGAGAGCTTGAGGAGAGAGAATGTGCAAGTGAGAATGAATAAACATCTTAAGTCATTTGGATAAATAATGAAGCATGAAAATATCTAAATGATAATATCTCAAAATATCAACCATGCTTCATTAATTACTTTGAGGTGAATCACCTCATGACTCATGATGTAATTAATGCAAATTACACATCATCTCCTCCACCTCATTAAGCTTAATTCATAAATGAATAAAAACATAATGAGTCACCTTTCTTCTAGAAGCTTCTCGAGTAATTACGAGAATGCCCCTCCTATCCGTGAAAACACGGAAATACTGAGACTGTATAAATCCAATAATCCAATACTAGAATCTGGCTTAAACCAAAGCCTGCTAGTAAAAACTGTCCGAATATCGTACGTGCATAAAAACACGTATATGTCCGAACCCTGTCGTAAAACCATACGACCTCTATATCATTTCGCCTGAAGCAGGGAAACTTTCTGTGTGGGACTCTAAAGACTTGACACTACGCTGGCAGTGGGTTTAACCACATACCGCAAGCGGCACTAGCTGTACGTAACGGACCCCAGGTAGATGTCGATAAGAAGGCCGATGAGGAAACCCATCCGAACTCCTACTGAGCCTGATGTGATAATCTCCGTACAGTCCGGTCTGTTCGTCTAAGACTATCGCATATCTGACCTAGGGGGCGGCAAGCGTCAGTCCCCTAAAACCCGTATAAGTCGTGTTGGAGTGAAGCCCATTACACCTTGAGAAGCTACTGGAAAACCTACCAGTATATCTCGCTTGTCCTGGCCAGGGACCTTGCGTAATGGATTTCCAAACACAACGTGATATCAACTCCCAATACCGAGAGAGACGAATCCTATCTAACCGCCACTGCCTCCAAGTGCTTCGGGATTGCACCCAACTGCTACATGTTTGCACGACTCCTTTGAGCCGTGGTAGGGTAGCAATCTAAGAACAATGGGAACACACTCGAGACGAAGCAGCAGTGTCAAATCTGCGAACTATGCTGTACTCATGTCACCTGGGAACTGTTAACTGACGACGGGTATAATACCAACCAACAGTTCCCTGCGAGTCCTGTCTGGTGTACACATAATCCAATGAGCACCTGTATACTATCTCCAGTACAACGTACTAATAGCTGTGGGACAGACCATTTCCCCTGCTGGGATGAGACGTGTACACACTAGTCTACTCTGGAGTATCGATGCCCTGTCTCGATAATCCTACGACTAGGGACCTGAATAAGGATGTTCTTGTAGACTACCCAGCCCCCACTAGTATGACTGCCATCACAACGCTGGTAGTCAAGCATGATCCTATGGGCTCTATCAATATGTATTCATGATATGTTGAAAGAAACATATACACATATTAAGATAGATATAAACCACGTAGCATACTACTATGTTGAGCGAGACTGTTAATATAACTGTGAATATCCCAAGCTTCCATTAAGTAATATACAAACTAGTATGATACAATAATGGCTCCTAGGGCATATACACTAACAAACCCTGCAATGGTATCAGAGCCATGTTGGATATGTATGCCCTAGAGGCTATTATTGTATAGTACTAGTTTGTATAATACATTTTGGAAGCTTGGGATATATACACGGATTTACGACAGTCTTGCTCGATATAGTAGTATGCTACTTGGTTTGTATCTATCTTAATATGTGTATATGTTTCTTTTAACATATCGCTAATACATATTGATGGAGCCCCTAGGATTTTTGCTTGACTACCGGTGTTGTGATGGCGATCACATTAGTGGGGGCTGGGTAGTCTATAAGCACATCCTTATATAGGTCCCTAGTCGTAGGATTATCGAGACAGGGCATCGATACTCCATAGTAGACTGGTGCATACGCTTCTCATCCCAGCAGGGGAGATGGTCTGTCCCACAGCCATCAGTACGTCGTACTGGAGATAGTATGCAGGTGTTCGTTGGGTTACGAGTACACTGGACAGGACTCGTCGGGAACTGTTGGTTGGTATTATACCTATCGTCAGGTAGCAGTTCCCAGGTGACATGAGTACAGCTTAGTCCGTTGACTTGACACTGCTACTTCGCCTCAAGTGTCTTCCCACTGTTCTTTGATTGCTACCCTACCACGGCTCTATTGAGTCGTGCAAACAGGTAGTAGTTGGGTGCGGTCCCGAAGCACTTGGAGGCAGTGGCGGCTAGACAGGATTCGTCTCTCCCGGTATTGGGGGTTGATATCGCGCTGTGTCTAGGAGAGCTATTACACAAAGTCCCTGGCCAGGGCAAGCGAGATTTACTGGTAGTGTTTCCAGTAGTTTCTCAGGGTGTTCTGGGCTACACTCCGACACGACTTGTACCGCTATTAGGGGTCTGACGTTTACCGCCCCCTAGGCCCGACATGCGATACTCTTAGATGAACAGACCGGACTGTACGGAGATTGTCACATTCAGGCTCAGTAAGAGTTCAGATGGGTTCACCTCATCGGTCTTCTTATCGGCATCTACCTAGGGACCGTTACGTACAGCTAGTACCGCTTGCGGCCTGTGGTTAAAGCCACTGCCAGCGTAGTGTCGAGTTTTTAGAGTCCCACACAGAAGGTTGTTCGTCTTTGGGCAAAACAGAGTAGAGGTCGCATGGTTTTGCGACAGAGTTCGTTCGCATACGCGCACTTGTGCACGTTTGGTGTCCGGGAAGTTATTACTAGCGGGCTTTGGTTTAAGCCAGATCCTAGTATTTGTTTTGGGATTGGTTTTGTCTCATTGTATTCGTGTTCCTCGGAACACGGATGCGAGTGTGTATGCACAGTTGACAGAGGCAGAGGAACCTCATTAGGGTTGTTGACCGTTGACTTTTTCTAAACCCTAATGAGAATGAGAAATATGATTAATAATATTAATTAAGGATAATTGTGCCATGGTTGAGGTTGGGTTGACCATTTGACTTTTGTTGACCATTTGACCATGATAATTTCTTTTGCAAGATGCTTCTTGAAGCTTGCAATCGGTATTAAATGTGAAATGATAATGGTCACTTCAACTAACCATCACAATTTTCTTTAGTTATTATTATTATTCTCATATTCTCTGATATGTGAGCATGGTTGTTATTTTTTCACTCTTGCTCTTTCTCTCTCATACTTTGTTCTCCCTCTTCTTCTCTCAAAGCTCTCTTCTTTCATGTGTTGAAAAACATGAGCTTTGTGAGATAAAACCATCAAGACAACTCTCTACTCATTCTAGGGTTCTTAGTCTAGCAAGCCAAGTACTCTAGTTACCTCTTGGTTGAGCTGAGTGTTGGATATAGTGCCCTCAAAGTCAATTATTGGATCGCAGGTACGTGATTGCAATGATTGAGGATGACCTATACCGGTAGGACAGTCTTACTCGAGATGATAATATGCTATCTGGTTTGTCTTTATCAGTCGTGTACAGGTTCGGTGACTGATCGTTATTACACGTTGATAGAGCCCTCAGGATCTTGCTTGACTACCAACAGTATGATGGCGATCATATACGTGAGAGTTGGGTAGTCTATAAGCACATCCTTAAAAATGGTCCCTAGTCGTGGGAGTTTCGAGACAGGGCATTGATACTCCGGAGTAGACTAGTGTATACAGTCGAGACCCCGACGAGAGGCGGTGGCCGGTCTCACAAGCCACTGGTCTCAGTTGGATCACCTAAGATGTATACAAGTGCTCATTGGGTTATGAGTACACCAGACAGGACTCGCCGGGAACCTGCTAGTTGGTATTATAAGTATCGTCAGATAGCAGTTCCCTGGTGATATGTGTACAGGTTAGTTCATCGACCTGAGATCGTCATTTGTCTCGTGTGAGTTCCCACTGTGCTTTTATTTCTACCCTACCACGGCTCAAAGCAGTCGTGCAAACAGGTCTTTTTTGGGTACAGTCCCGAGCCACATGGAGGCAAGTGAGCGGATCGGCAGGGGATTCGTCTCTCCTGGTATTGGGGGTGAGATCGCGCTGTGTTTAGGAAAGCCATTACACCAAGTCCTTGGCCAAGGCAGGTGAGAATTACTGGTAAGTATTCCAGTAGTTTCTCAAGGTGTTCAGGGCTTGTCTCCGACACGACTTATACCGCTATTAGGGGTATGACGTTACCAGCCCCCTAGGCCCGATATGCGATACTCATAGATGAACGGACCGGACTGTATGTATATTGTCACTGTTAGGCTCAGTAGGGTTCCAGGATGAGTTCGCTCATCGGCTTCCCTTGAGGTCAGTACATGGACAGCCGTTACGCACTGCTAGTGCCGCTGACGTGCTTGTGGTTAAACCCACTGCCAGGGTACTGATGAGTCATTAGAGTCCCCCACAGATAGTTTCCCAAGTTCGGGCGAAACGATATAGAGGCCGTATGGTTTTATGGCAGGGTTCGGAAAATGCACGTGCATTTATGCACGTGTCATATTCCGGGTAGATAATACTGGTGGGCTTTGGTTTAAGCCGGATCCATGTATTATACTGTGTAGATATAATATCTTTGTCTCAGTTGCATTTGTATTCGGTCGTAATACAAATGCGGGTATGTATATACAGTTACGGGGTTATCCTGAAATTCGTTTCGGGATCGCTTTTCGAAGTTGCCAGTTTTCTATCACTCGTCTTAAACATTCGGTTTAATGCGGATTTATCTTTTCTTGAGGGTGTGTCATGAGGGTGAGTCATGAGAGGAAACTTCTTGGATGATGACTAGGTTTTGTAAGTCATTCATTTGCATTAATGGTTGATGAGGTGTTATTAGTGAGTCACCTTTTCCATTAATGCTTTTTGTTCATGCTTAGGATATTTGTGTGAGATCTTTTGTTATGATAAGCATTACTTATGGTCACCCCCTTTTGCTCCTACACTCACCTCTCCTCTTCATATAGTGGCCGGCCATTCTTTTGGAAAGCTAAGGGTTGGAAAAAATTAGATGATAGATTTTGGTTCATGGAAATTTGATATGCTCATTTCTCATTTCATTCCACTCAAAAGGCATCTTCATTAACCGTTCATCCATGGTTTTGGATGAAGCGAGACAAAGTGTTCTACTCATTCTCTACAACCATCTTGGACATGTCGGCTAGCAAACTTCATGTCCGAGTTGCCTCGGTATAGAGGCGGGAGCCCGTTTAAAGATCCGTAGATGTGGTGCCACCTCGACGAGTAGCCAGGAGATCGGAGCAGCCGCAACGGAGCGTGGGATGATGGTTAAAGACCGAAGGATTCGGATCGTTCGGTATAGCCTTTCTACTCACTTTGTAGTTTGTTAGTTTAGCGTTAATGGAAGATCCGGGTAATAGTATGCGATAGCGCCAGTAATAAAAGTTTTTGTTCCGCGTTTGGCGTCAAATTGACTGCCGAGGCGCTACCGTAGACTTACATGGCATCGGAGCCACGCCATTAAGCTTTACTAACTTATTCTAACGCGTTTAAAAGATCGACTGAACGAAATTTCCGAAACCGCGATTTTCAGAGTAAAGTTTCTGTCGAATTTTTAAACAGGTCTAAAAATCATTTTGAGCATCTCAGAAAATCGAGCAGGCTTTTTTAAGAATTCTGGTGAAATTTGGTCGACTGAAGCTACAGTACGGCCGCGGAACTGCCGCACAAACCAGGGTTTGGCCACGGTTCCGCGGCCAGTTAGTGGCTACAGTGCACCAAAATTCTACAGTAGGGTCTTCATGTAAAATTTTGGTTTCTGGAATATTTCTTTTGGGCCCAGATTTTGTTACTGTACTGCAGATGTACGTGGGGCCCACTTCGGGAAGTTTTGTCGATCGAAATTTTAAACTTGTTAGTTTACAGTACTTACATTATATCTCCGACCGTGAATGTCATTCGGACGGTAAATTGCGTATAATTGCTATAGTCCTTTTAGACGGATTTGCGAATGTGACATTCGCGTTGATATTCTGTGTTGTGTTGTGATGTTGCGGATTTGTCGTGGTGGATAGCAGTGTGCAATGGTAGTGCAGTTTGGATTTATTTGTACATTTGATATTGCGGGGCGAGCGTCCAACATGTGGACTGCCGTCACTATCTGTTTGTATAATATTCTTTTGGGGCACGACCGGGCTGAAGTCGATGTACCCGTTGTACATATTTTTCATTTCTGTACTAGGTTTACCCCGCGACGGAGTGCACGGATAGCCGGGTTCTGGAGGGCAATGGGTCCGTATCTCGTGGCTTTGAGAGGCAAAGGGGCCTCACTCTAGAATTGGCAGACTATTCGCCGCACTCGTAGGGGGTACAGGTTGACCCAAGGAGAGGTGCCCAAGTTACCGGATTCCGTGAAGTGCAGGTTGGTCCATTCACTTTGCTGTAGGGGGATGCCTCGCTTCAGGTTTTGGCGGGTGACTTGCCGCACTCGTAGGGGTCTAGGTTTCATTGCACAGGCTATCCACACGACCAGGGGAACGTCGGGTTTCAGCAGCGGCTCTGTGAAACCCGGGGATCCCAGATTATCTGTATTGTTCTGTGATGCTTATTACTTTTCTGTAATGTTGCATATTATCATGCCTGGAGCGATTATTGTATATTGGTATATATACTAGTAGATGTTGTATATGTTTTGCACCCGCGCTAGTCCAGTCCCCGCTTTGTCGTTAGTTAAGTAACCTAACGGGCAATGATGGGACCCAGTGGCGAATGCGGATGGCATATACGTACATTTAATTTTCGTTCTTTTCCGGTGTAATTAATTGATGGGACTGCGTTGATTCGGATCAATGCAAAGGAAAACAAACCTGTTTGGATGTTGTTGGAACAGTTTTAAAAAGTGTTATTACAAAGACGTTTTCTTTTGTTTTGCACAGTGGTATTCAGTTGGAATATCCTGCACCTCATTCGACGAGGCAAGGGCCGAGATCCTTTCACCGGGAGTGACCCCTTGGGCAGAAGTTTGCGTCAGGGTAATAACTTCACTATAGTCGATTACATATTGCTTTGCATCGCGGTATTCAGTTGGAATATCCTGCACCTCATTCCACGAGGAAAGAGCCGAGATCTCTTCACCGGGAGTGACCTCTTTAGCAAAGGTTTTCGCCACTATATTTTTATAAAAAGCTATCAGGTTCCTTCAGCGATATCAAGTTCGTTACGTTAAAGGTTTTTCGCCAAAAACCAGCCGTAGCCCTCCGTCATTTCTTTTGGGTATTCAGTAGTATTCAAGCTATGTATTTTGACCAAAGCCAAGGCATAGTGTTTGGTAGCTGCTGGGTATTCATTTGTTGCATAGATAGATGAGTTGGTTTGGGACAGTCATTCTGCCATTTGGCCAAAGTCAGGGGCATGTGCGGATGGGTTCAAATTGACAAGATAATGATGGGTTGAACTTGGCATGCGACTTATGGCATTTTGGCAAAGTCAAGGTCATAAGAGCATGGGGCAAAAATCATATCGGGAGTTTCTAAAGAAACTGAAACTTGCCAAGCTTGCGCATACCTTCTGGAGTGTGATAACATGAGTGGATTCCGTCACGTTATCATGCGATGAGAGTTGGATCCCGATTCCCACAGATGAGTTGGTTTACTCTTTGGGTGATCCCGATTGATTCTTCTTTCAGGTTTGGAGGAGAATTTGACAGTACAGTGGGGGTTTTCCTGATTAGATAAAGTGATAACCATTCTGATCTAGGTTAGAGTGCACGCAGAGTGTTTCTTTTCTCTCTCTCTTTAGCAGCGACCTTTGACCGACCCTATACTATGACTCAGTGACCAAGTTGACCGAACCTTCTTAAAATACTGGGTTTTGGATTATCCGAGTTGCATAAGTCATTGCCGCTCCTTCTTTTACCCTTTGCATTTCTCAGAACACCCCGTATTACTACGAACATCCACTTCCATTGGATAGATCCATCGTATGGTTATATACGAACTCGAAGGGACTTCTTCGAGGATGGATCCAGGTTCAGGAGAAATAGAATTGGTTTATTCAGTTGTCTTTTATTATCACCTTCTTTCAGGTTACGAGGGCTCCTTGATTTAGGAGAGTACACCTATTACGCTTATTGGATAGTCTTCTTCCAAACCATAGGCAGGTGCCGAAAGGTAGGGAATGAAGAAAACCAATTAGCCTAAGTAGGGTGTACAGAAGGTAATAACTAAAGACAAAATAAAGGGATTAGAAAGAGAGAAAAGTAAATTGCGACTGCTATCATTCACGACCAAACCGCGTACTTCATCGCCACTCCTATTTCACCTTTGCTTTTTTCCCTAGTTCGGGAGAAATAGAATAAGGTATTATTCAGTTATCTTTTATCATCACCTTCTCTCAGGTTGCGAGTACTCCTTGGTTTAGGGGGGTACACCTATTACGCTTATTGGATAGTCTTCTTCCAAACCATAGGCTGGTGCCGAATGGTAAGGAAGGAAGAAAACCACTTAGCCTAAAGGGGTGTACAGAAGGAAATGAATAAAGACAAATAAAGGGATTTGGAGAGATGGCAAAGAGATATACGGTTACAGTCATGAATTGGATTATGGAAGAGGCATTACTAGGAATACCAGGATACCCTTACGAAACATTTTCATGTTTCAGTTTCACTGTGCATTGTTAAAGGAAAACTGATTTCCCGATTAGATACTTACTCCAGGGTATGTATTTACCAGGTATGATTCTCACATCTTTATGGTTTTACAGATGATGGTGGGAGTGAGTTATTGGGAATTAGGTGATCATCCTCATTATATCGGAATTCGTTGTAATTGGTGATATTTGAGGAAATCGCCTGGGTACAGTTTTCAACCTACGACGCACAGGTTTTGAGTTATTCAACTTAGCGGACTTATACAGAGTATTGTATGCTGTCCAGTGTCCATCAGGACAAAGCGGTTGGTCCTCGTACTATGTTCTGTTTACTTGTGACTTCTCTAATTTTTAGACAAGTGTTTCGTAGAAATACAATGTCTAAGTTTTGAGAAGTTGTGGGTATAAGAATAAAGTAGAAAACTAGATGTCGCAAGTATCGGGATTCTTCAAAGAGATCGAAGATGTAGATTCTTGTGATTGGTATTCAGTTAATGGTTTTGAGAAACTTGTTTCTCTTTTAGGTTACTCATAATTGGATGGAATCCTAAGTTGAGTAATGCTGATTAGCCTCTCTCCATTAAGTTGATATGCACTGGTGACAGCTGTATGATTTGAATCTGGTTCCAATTAAATAAGTGCAAAAGTTTCTATATTGGATATACAATGGTTCATATCTTAACGATGTTAAGCTACGGGGAGTTGTCCAGCTTATACTTAAAACCAAACTCTGGATAACTCAGGGCACGTTTCTGTAATGGCAGTTTGTGGGTTGACCCGGGCTATGTCGAGGGTTGACTTTCTACCATTTGGAAGATCAATAGTGATATTGTTCTTGACTCGCCACAGTTTTAGTAAAATGGATTTTTTCAGAAAACAGTAGTGGGAGTATGGTAGAACTGGAAGTGATTCCAGAACCGCAAATGATTACGGAAAATTTAATAGGACCTAAAGATTCAATCAGGTTTGACATTCCATTAGCCACTCTGCAGATATGGTGGGTAACCTCAGACACCCGAGAGGTACTCCGGTAGCCTCAAGGACGGTGACAGGGAGGTTATTGTTTACCCAGACTTGACAATACTGTTGTTCCAGGCTATAAGACCCGGCAGGAGGTTAAGTATAGCGTTGTTCTAAACTAGCTTTAGAACTGCACGAATATATTATTCTTTATATTATTCTGCCAGAAGGTTGTTGTCAGTGGGAGAGCAGCGGAAGCATAGTGGACAAGTAGCTTATGTCTATTTATAGACTCGAGCAGATATAGCGGGGATAGATCATCTATTTTTGATGTGACAGTCATGGCTTTGACTTCACCAGAATAGGGGATGGATCTGTTAAAGAAGGTAGTAGGGTGTGATGTCCTGGTATTTGGATGACATACACAAAGTAGGAAGTAAAATTCCTATACTACGATCGGTTGTACTGTGGTTGTCACCAGTTGTTTCTCCAGACAGGATATGGATATAATATCAGACATTCTGGTTGCTAGATCTATGGTTTTAGATATAGACTTGGGTAGTTTCCCAATGTGGGTACTTTGACAGTATTCTAATAGTATTTTAGAATTGATGACTCCTGGCATGGTGGTGTACCTGCAAGTGATGGAGTCACCCTCTCTAAAGGTGTCTTACAGACTAAAGGGGAGATGGATGTGCATGATTGGCAGATCATTTGCTTAGGCAATTGAATCAATCGTGAGATGTCAAGTACCACACCAGATGTTGTTTTTGCACTAGATGCGATAAGTTTATATTAATCCAATCCTGAAGAAACATAAGGAAGTAGTTTTAGAACATAAGTGCATGTTCTACGGATTTGATGACAGCAGCCTCCTTCGGAGACGGTTATCATTCCAGGCTTCAAAGGTGACATGGATGACAGAGTGATTGTCAGAGTTATAGTTTTCCCTATGACGAGGGAAAGTATTATGGACAGGTGGACCAAGAGGATACTGTGGGAGGCATGGTGCAGGATACTGATTAGGTTCAGTTATCGATACAGTCTAAGAAGTTTGGATTTGGAGTTCATTTATGAACTAGGTCCCATCAGATATCCAGACATATTCTAAGACAGGTATTACTCAATTCGAGAGATGGCTTTCTCCGTGAACTTGAGATTAAGAGAGACATAGAAAGAAACATCAGGGCGGATCCACTCATTGAGGCTATTTCTCGAACACAAGAGTTTTACAAACAGGCTTTGTGAAGCTGTTTAGTAGAGGAGTTGGGTGTTCGGTATCACACGGGCTGTGAGTATGCGACATCGCAATAATTAGCCTTAAGTGCAAGTGGGAGATTGTTGGATATAGTGCCCTCAAAGTCAATTATTGGATCGCAGGTACGTGATTGCAATGATTGAGGAGGACCTATACCGGTAGGACAGTCTTACTCGAGATGATAGTATGCTATCTGGTTTGTCTTTATCAGTCGTGTACAGGTTCAGATGACTGATTGCTATTACACGTTGATAGAGCCCTTAGGATCTTGCTTGACTACCAACAGTATGATGGCGATTATATACGTGAGAGTTGGGTAGTCTATAAGCACATCCTTAAAAGTGGTCCCTAGTTGTGGGAGTTTCGAGACAGGGTATCGATACTCCGGAGTAGACTAGTGTATACAGTCGAGACCCCGACGAGAGGCGGTGGCCGATCTCACAACCCACTGGTGTCAGTTGGATCACCTAAGATGTATACAGGTGCTCATTGGGTTATGAGTACACCGGACAGGACTCGCCGGGAACCTGCCAGTTGGTATTATACCTATCGTCAGATAGCAGTTCCATGGTGACATGTGTACAGGTTAGTTCATCGACCTGAGGTCGTCATTTGTCTCGTGTGAGTTCCCACTGTGCTTTGATTTCTACCCTACCACGGCTCAAAGCAGTCGTGCAAACAGGTCTTTTTTGGGTACAGTCCCGAGCCACATGGAGGCAAGTGAGCGAATCGGCAGGGGATTCGTCTTTCCCGGTATTGGGGGTGAGATCGCGCTGTGTTTAAGAAAGCCATTACACCAAGTCCTTGGCCAAGGCAGGTGAGAATTACTGGTAAGTATTCCAGTAGTTTCTCAGGGTGTTCAGGGCTTGTCTCCGACACGACTTATACCGCTATTAGGGATCTGACGTTACAAGCCCCCTAGGCCCGATATGCGATACTCATAGACGAACGGACCGGACTGTATGTATATTGTCACTGTTAGGCTCAGTAGGGTTTCAGGATGAGTTCGCTCATCGGCTTCCCTTGAGGTCAGTACATGGACAGCCGTTACGCACTGCTAGTGCCGCTGACGTGCTTGTGGTTAAACCCACTGCCAGGGTACTGATGAGTCATTAGAGTCCCCGACAGATAGTTTCCCAAGTTCGGGCGAAACGTTGTAGAGGCCGTATGGTTTTATTGCAGGGTTCGGAAAATGCACGTGCATTTACGCACGTGTCATATTTCGGGCAGATAATACTGGTGGGCTTTGGTTTAAGCCGGATCCATGTATTATATTGTGTAGATATAATATCTTTGTCTCAGTTGCATTTGTATTCGGTCGTAATACAAATGCGGGTATGTATATACAGTTACGGGATTATCCTGAAATTTGTTTCGGGATCGCTTTTCGAAGTTGCCAGTTTTCTATCACCCGTCTTAAACATTCGGTTTAATGCGGATTTATCTTTTCTTGAGGGTGAGTCATGAGAGGAAGCTTGTTGGATGATGACTAGGTTTTGTGAGTCATTCATTTGCATTAATGGTTGATGAGGTGTTATTAGTGAGTCACCTTTTCCATTAATGCTTTTGTTCATGCTTAGGATATTTGTGTGAGATCTTTTGTTATGATAACCATTACTTATGGTCACCCCCCCTTTACTCCTACACTCACCTTTCCTCTTCATATAGTGGCCGGCCATTCTTTTGGAAAGCTAAGGGTTGGAAAAAATTAGATGATAGATTTTGGTTCATGGAAATTTGATATGCTCATTTCTCATTTCATTCCACTCAAAAGGCAAATTCATTAACCGTTCATCCATGGTTTTGGATGAAGCGAGACAAAGTGTTCTACTCATTCTCTACGACCATCTTGGACATGTCGGCTAGCAAACTTCATGTCCGAGTTGCCTCGGTATAGAGACGGGAGCCCGTTTAAAGATCCGTAGATGTGATGCCACCTCGACGAGTAGCCAGGAGATCGGAGCACCCGCAACGGAGTGTGGGATGATAGTTAAAGACCGAAGGGCTCGGATCGTTCGGTATAGCCTTTCTACCCACTTTGTAGTTTGTCAGTTTAACGTTAATGGCAGATCCGGGTAATAGTATGCGATAGCGCCAGTTATAAAAGTTTTTGTTCCGCGTTTGGCGTCAGATTGACGGCCGGGGCGCTACCGTAGACTTACAGTAGGAGCTCAAGGTAGAGGCCTTCGGGTGGATCTTTCTTCGGCAAAGAGAAGACGAAGAGGAGGAGCCGTCTGCACCACTCCATGGAGCAAGCAAGAAGGAGGACCGCAACAAGAAGAGAAGGAGTTCAAGATAAAGGTATAACCATCTAACCTAGTAGCTAGAACTTCTTGTTAGTTTGTTAGTTTTTGTTTAGCAAAGATCCTCTAATTTTAGTCCATGTTACCTTGTGTTAAAAATCCGTTTTTTACCTATTCCGCCTCCCCGTAAGCACCGGGGTGGGTAACGTGGACCTAACAGTGGTATCAGAGCCTAACTAAACAACAACTAATATGTTAGCAAAGTGTTTAGAGCTTCTATACGGAAAAAAATCGCAAAATACATCAAAATCTTGTGCTTTCTGCCGTTTTTAAAAACAGGTCTAAAAATATTTCCACACACCTGAAAAATACGTGCAGGGTTTTTTAGGAACACCCAAGAAAACCGAGCCCATGACTCGATCAGACTGCCGCGGAAGCGCGGCGAAACCAAGCATTTCGCCGTGGATCCGCAGCCAGGTCGACTCGGTCGCGACTCGTTTTTCCTGCAGTGTGTTCAGACTGATGTTTTGTGATTTTTAAGATGATTTGTTTCTGCCCAGATTCTTCAGAGAACAGTATTATATTTGGGGTAGTTTCAAATTTGAATATTGATCGAAATTCTATAAACTTTAGCTAGTTGGTTATACTGTAATGTAATATATGTACTGAACGTCGACTAATCGCTATACGTCGATTAGTGAGAGTTGTGCATATCTGTGATCTGTGATGTTGGATTGTGTATATGAACTTGTTGGATTGTCGCGGATGAATAGCCGGGGTTATGAGATGAGAGTTTCTTTATCTTTCATTTGATGTAAATTGTAAATTGATGTAATCTTATTTTTATGGCTGCACATCCGGGTTGAGGTTGTTGCCGCCATTGTATATTATTTTTTTTACTGTTTTTGCTCTTAAGATAGACCAAAGGTGGGGTGCACAAACTACCGGGTACTTTGAAGTGCCGAGTGGCCTACTCACGTTGTTGAGGGAGGTTGCTTCACTTCGGGTACTTGGCGGGTAGTTTGCCGCACCCGTAGGGGTCTAGGGTGGGGTTTGGCTATTCATCGCGACCGTGTAATCCGTCTTTCGTTGCAGGCTTGAACGAAACACGGATTCCTAGCGTGTCCAATGTGTTCATTTATGATCTGGAATGGCTATCATTGCATCTGAAAAATGTATATATCTATATATGATATCTAGTAGGCGTTGCTTATGTTTTGCATCCACGCTAGTCCAGCCCCCGCTCTGTCGTTAGTTAAGTAACCTTACGGGTGATGACGGGCCCTATGGCAAATGCGGATGGCATAAGCGTACATCATATTTTCGTTGTTTTCTGTAATGGTAGGATTAATCGATGGGACGCATTATATTAATGCA
The DNA here is from genome assembly GCA_030015575.1 of Agapanthus africanus. Classification (NCBI taxonomy): domain Eukaryota; kingdom Viridiplantae; phylum Streptophyta; class Magnoliopsida; order Asparagales; family Amaryllidaceae; genus Agapanthus; species Agapanthus africanus. Next base: position 505,567,137 of record CM057337.1, read on the forward strand.
AAGAAAATAAACCTAAAAGATGTTGTTGGAACAATTTTCAAAAAGTTGTTATTGCAAGGACGTTCTCTTTTGTTTTGCACAGAGGTATTCGGTTATGAATACCCAGCACGTCATTCGACGAGGCAAGGGCCGAGATCCTTTCATCGGGAGTGACCCCTTGGATAGAAGTTTGCGTCAGGGTAATTCACTATAGTCGATTATTCTTGCTTTGCATCGAGGTATTCAGTTTGGAATATCTTGCACCTCATTCGACGAGGAAAGAGCTGAGATCCCTTCACAGTGAGTGACATCTTTAACAAAAGTTTTCGCCGCTATATATATTTTTAAATAGGTTATCAAGTTCCTTCAACGATATCAAATTCATTACGTTAACGGGTTTTTCGCCAAAAACCCAGCCGTAGCCCTCCGTCATTTCTTATAAGTTATACTTAGTATCCGTGTTGCGTTTGTTGACTGTGTCAAGGCGCTGTGAACGGTAGCTGAGTATTGCTTATCTGTAGCATACAATGTGATTGGTTAGGACAACCGTGTAACCTTGTTGACTGTGTCAAGGGTTATGCGGGTGGGTTTAATGCAATCAAGATAATGACGGGTTGAACTTGACTAGGACTCTTTGATTTGTTGACTGTGTCAAGGTCACTTGGGTCCTAGGGGCAAAAACCACATCGGAAGTTTCAAACATACAGAAAACTTGCAGATTTAGCATACCTTCTGGAGTGTGGTGACTAGAGTGGATTCTATCTAGGTCATCACACAATGATAGTTGGATCCCGATCCAATTGATGAGTTGGATTACTCTCGGGAGATTATTTCACTTAACAATCAATGCTATAAGCCAAGTAGGTGTTTAGAACGGTGTTAGCGGGGCTACGCCTCCAGGGAAAAGAGGTTATATAATTAAGGAATTTCGCGAAAGCGTTGGAAAACCTCCCTCGAAGTACCAACACTAGCTTGGATGAAAGGTTAAGCAAGTATTGTGACGTGCGATTAATCCTGACTAGTTTTTCTTTTAGGGTTTGAAGAAGAATTTGAGGAAACAGTGGGAGCCATCCTGGTTAGATAAATTAATAACCAATCTAATCTTGTAAGAGTGCACGCTGAGTGTTTCTTTTCTCTCTCTCCAGATAGCAACCATTTCACGCCCTAATCAAGATAATAAAATGTATCGCTTGACCGATCTGAATTCTTATTCGGGGCTGTGGAACGTCGGTTCGGCTCTAACTTATGACAACAGTCATAAGTATGAGCAAGGGAAAGAGTATTGTATGGATTCCAAGGAGACCCAGTTGAAGAAAAAGCATAGTTTTGCATCTACTTCAGGTGTTCTTATAGTTGAGAACTTCTTTTCGGTCAGCCCTACCTCCTGGGTACTTGATACCGGATCAGGATCTCATATCTGTAATTTATTGCAGGGATTGAGAAAAAGTAGGAAAGTTGCACCTGGTGATATGTCCCTCACGGTAGGGAACGGAGCACTAGTTAATGCTGCAGCCGTCGGTGAATATCACCTAGTGTTGCCAAATGGCAATACTATGGTTTTGAACAATTGCTACTATGTACCTTCCATGGTTTGCAACATCATATCAGTTTCTTTATTTGATAAAGATGGATATAACTTTGTTCTTGATAGAAATATCATGAACATTTACCTTGATAAGGTACTGGTTGCAGAAGGTACACTATGTAATGGTCTCTATGTTCAAAATCAGAATACAGTTCTCAATGTACAAAACACACGCAAGAGGAAGAATTCAGATACGAATGAATCCTACTTGTGGCATTGTAGACTTGGTCATATCGGAGAGAAAAGACTAAGTAAGTTGCATAAAGATGGACTCTTGAATACGTTCGAGTTTTCATCTTATGAAACTTGTCAGTCTTGTCTCAAAGGAAAGATGACCAAATCTCCGTTCACCGGACATCGAGAAAGAGCAACAGTGCTCTTGGGACTCATACACAGTGATGTATGTGGTCCAATGTCTATACATGCATGGGGTGGGTTCTCATACTTCATCACATTCACTGACGATCTCTCTAGGTTCGGATATGTGTATCTGATGAAACACAAATCTGAAGCTTTTGAGAAATTCAGAGAATTCAGAAACGAAGTGCAGAACCAGATTGGCAAAAGTATCAAGATCCTCCGATCGGATAGAGGAGGGGAGTACTTAAGCACGGAATTCCTAGATTACTTAAAAGAGAATGGAATTCTCTCTCAGCTTACTCCTCCTTATACACCACAGCACAACGGTGTATCGGAGCGGAGGAATCGTACCCTATTGGATATGGTTCGCTCCATGATGAGTAGTGTTGAGTTGCCTCTTTCATTCTGGGAATATGCACTTCAAACAGCAGCACATCTATTGAATCAAGTTCCATCCAAATCCGTGCCTAAGACTCCGTATGAAATATGGAGTGGTAAGAGTTTGTATCTTAAACGTATTAAGATTTGGGGTTGCCCAGCTTATGTCAAAAAGCAGAACCCAGACAAACTTGAGGCATGGTCAGTTTTGTGTAAGTTTGTGGGATACCCAAAAGATTCTAGTGGGTATCTATTCTACCATGCAGAGGAACAGAAGATTATTGTTTCCAGGAACGCCACATTTTTGGAAAAAGAATTTCTTGTTAAAAATATTAGTGGCAGCACGGTAGAACTGGATGAAATTCCAGAGACACAAACTATAACTGAAGATTTGGTGGAACCGCTGGATTCAGTTATACCCAACGAACCTCTGCCACTCCGAAGATCTGGTAGGATTTCTCATCCGCCCGAGAGATACTACGGTTTTCTCATAGACGGGGATCGAGAGGATTGCATCTTGGAAGAAGATGATCCTACCAGTTTCAGGCAAGCCATTATCAGTAGGGACTCTGATAAGTGGCTGGATGCTATGCCATTCGAAATAGAGTCCATGTACACCAATAAAGTGTGGACTGTTTACCCCAATCAAAGCAAAACTCTGTTCAAATTCCAAGGCGGGAAACGAAGCAACGGTTCTGTTTCCCCCAATCAGAGCAAGGATCTAATTTGAAAACTAAAGTGAAAATTAAAATTAAAAATAAATGAAGCAACGCTTCAGATCCCCTGCGCTGCGCAGAGCGCCACGTGTCAAAATCAGACACGCCAGCGCAGGGAGCGCAGCGCCCAAGGCAGCGCACTCAATCAGAGCAAGGCTCTATGAAAGAAGCAACGCTTCAGCTGACTAGCGCTCTACGCTGCGCGACACGTGTCAGCGCAGTTGCGCTGCGCTCTGCGCTGCGCGACACGTGGCAGCGCAGTTGCGCCAGCGCTGTTGCGCTGCGGTCTGCGCTACGCGACACGTGTCAAGAGCAGATGCGCTTGCGCCAAACAGAATTAAAATTCTAAAAGATCTTTCTTAATCTTGTTAAAAACAAGAAGATTGTTTTCTGTAAAACAGAAGCCCTTAAATCAAAGATCCAACGGTGGGGAAAAATCCCCAAATCACTCAGAGAAAGATCTCTCTAACCAATTCAACAAATCATTGGCACTATAAAAAGGCCTCTAGACCCTAACACAAAGAAAAAAAACATCAACACAGAGAGAAAAAACAGAGAACTCCTCTAAAGAAAATTTTGAGAAGAGCTCAGAAAAATTAAAGGTAAAAATCTCTGAATAAAGAAGAATTTCTTCTAAAAAGATCATTGATCTAAGAACAAGATCAAAGATCTTCAATAAAAATATAATAATAATAAAGGTATTGCCTTTTGATAAACCACTGTTTTTTTGAAAACAAGAAAATTTATTTTCTTTGATCTAAAATTGATCAAAATAATAAAACAGTGTCCTGCACTTGCAAAATCTGCACTGTTGCGCTCTCGGGTTGGCGCAAGCCACCAGAGAGCGCCACGTGTCAGCCATATAATGATCTGCGCTATGCGCTTCTAAAAACAGAGCACTGCTCTCATTGGCGCAACTCACCAAAGCGTGCCACGTGTCAGCGGCGCAACAGCGCAAGCGCACTATCGCAGCACACTGCGCTTGCGCTCATCAGAGTGTGACACGTGTCACCCCCACATAAGTTTGCGCCTTGCGCTCCTCAATTGGCGCAAAGCGCCTAACAAGCCACGTGGCGCTCTGTCAGACTAATTAATGCAGCGCATTATTAAAGGGCAGAGCCCAATTAAGAGGCCCAATGAACCAAAATAAAAGCTCTGTAGAGCCCAAATCAAAAAGGCTTAGCAGGCCAAAAGAAAATGCAGTGCATTATTAAACAGGGGCAAAGCCCTAGCACAGGCCTAATAGGACAAAGATAAAAACGTTGAATATTCTCAACTGGACTTAGCCCAATCATGGCCGTAAGTCCTCAAATTAAATTGACTGAGCATGGATGCTCTCTTAAATCAATTTACACTTGGTTCAAGGGTACATCTCTGAACTCCTCTGACACCTGTCGTTGTAATCTTTCAACGTCGTCAGAGAGGTGATAGGTCCCGACAACCAAACATTGGGAACACGGACTAGTATGTCCTTAAACTGGTATAGGACCGCAATGTCCTTAAACTACCAATGGACCCCCATGTCCCTAAACTGGAACATGGACCACTACGTCCATAAACTGGAACAATAGAGCCCCAAATGCTCTTTTGTCGGATCTAAACGATCCTGTTTAAGTTGATCTTAGCCTCAAAATGGCTAACTATCCTTAAACTTTCAAACAGACTTTAGTCCCAAATCGGACTATAAATCCCCTATTCAACTTTGGTTCAAGGGTGCATCTCTGAACTCCTCTGACACCTATCGTTGTAATCCTTCAACGACGTCAGAGAGGTGACGAGTCCCGACGGCCATACATGCAATGGACCACTATGTCCCTAAACTGGAATAATAGAGCCCAAATACTCTTTTTTCGGATCTAAACGATCCAGTTAAGTCGATCTTAGTCTCAAATCGGACCAACGCATCCTTAACAAACGTTTAAGTCGACCTTAGCCTCAAATATGGCTAACGTATCCTTAAACCAAAACACCAAACCCAAATCTAAGAAAATACGGATTTGGACTAATCCACGTCCTACGGGCGACGACATAAATTAGTCTCCGTATACAATCCACGGGTAACCACAAACAAAACAAACACCCACGACACGAAGTGAAATTCTGGAGAAAGAGAAAGTTGTTACCGCGATGCGGTAGCGTAATTAACTGCAGGGGCTTGCGCCTGTAGGGAAGAGCGTCCCCACAATTAAAAACCCCTCAAGCGAGGGGGAATCTGACGATGTCTGCTACATCGGCCGCATCCGTCTAAACCTCCGATACACGGTGCCATAAATCAACTTGGCATCTTCGGAGAGGTGGACGGATAAAACCAAATAGCATCTGCCACGAATCTCAGGCAAGACGTTCAGTCTTGGCCGCCGTTCGGAGGGGAACAGATTCTGGCACGCCCGGTGGGACCTTTTCCTCTTTCCAATCCACACTTCGTGTGTCGTATTCGCGAACGAATCGCGGTTTGTTAACGATTGCCCTCGGTTTCAAGGTACTAAGATTTGGTCTCTTGCTTGGCCCAGAAATCAAACAGCAGTGGCGTTCAACGGCTCGAACTGCTCCAACTGCAACTGCAACCGATGCTCCGCCTCACCTGGAGGTGTAGCCTGTGGACCTCAAGCGGCATCACTGTTCACGATGCCGGTGGAACAAATCATCCAGGCTACTACAGGACTATTTTTCGGGACCATGCTCCCGCCAATGAGCTTCACTGCCCCGGTGCCCGTACCGGAAGCGCCTAAGAAGACGGTCTTCGATCGACTTGCTACTACCACGGCCCCTCTCAACGGGTCGTCCAATTCCAACTCCTCGGTCTTCACGAGGCTGAATTTGAACTCCGATGAGCCTGCCAAGAAGCCCATGACCCCTGAAGTGGCCATCCCGAAGTCGTCAAGGCGGCTTCTCCTCCCAGAGGGTCGGTCTTTGCGAGACTGATTGCTCCCAGTCCCGCTCCCGCTCAGAAATCTGTCTTCGACCGATTGGACACGGCTCCTCAACGGACGTCAGTCTTTAAGAGGCTGACACCCGCCATAGCCCTTCACCTGAACAGGGGGCAAGATAAAGCCGCCACTGAACCAATACCGACAACTCGTCACGCTCGATGACGCCACTGGCGCCGGATAAGGAAGACTGGGGGCAACTCCCCCTCTGGGCTAACTCCACCAGCTCCAACGGTGGAAGTTAATGCTGCTGTTCCAACTGGGAACAGCTTTGAGCTGCTGAACAGGGTACGCAGAAATTCGCCAACTGCGGTGCTCAAAAGATCTCCTCCACCAGTAGAGACCGTCATGGGAGCAAAATAAGAAAAGCCGGAGCCGTCTCCTCAACGGCTGTCTTCCAAAATCTACAAGACTTGGCGACGAGTCCAAGAATCGGTGGTTGATCCGAATTTCTCTCTCCAGCATAAAAAGTCGAAGGTCCAACAGGAAGAAAATCCCCCTGTCAAGCAACGGAAGACGACGACCACCTGGGTGCCCAAAGCAACGGCCCCCTCAACTTCGACGGCCCACAAAAGAAGAAGGCTGGAGAAAGTCCCCACGCCTGTGGCGATTGCCAAAGGTAGTGAGCCCAAAGGCCCTAAGTCTAGGGGCATTGTGGTACACACCGTCTACATAGCGTCCGGGAAAGAGGACAGCCGTATATCCACAGGTCATAAACCGCTTACGCGATCGGTGACTAAAGCTCAGGAGCAGCAGTAGAAGCTCCAAGAAATGATGACTGCGATGGCCGCACTCACTGGGCCAAAAGAAAGCCCAGAAGCATCCTTGTATTAGCGCCAGGAGCAAGAAACCGATGCCGAATTCCTTCGCAGGATACTGGAAAAGAAAGACAAAGAGGCTACAGAGCAAGCAGCCAATATAAAACGAATGGCCCTTCTGTTCCGGGACATGGTGGGTATGATGATCCAGCAAGATCCTCCTGCTGAAGATCCTCCGATCGTCCTTGAAGATGACAGGGGAGAGACATCGAATCCTCCTCCGGCTCTTTCAGCAGCCAAGGAAGAAACCATTTCCAGGGCCGCACTGGATGACTATATAGCTCAGCAAATACGAGCTCATCAGGCGAGTGAAGCGGCCGGGCAAATCGTCAAAACCGGACGACCCTATCCGAGCGGGTATGAACAAATCAGTTACCCGCCGGGATATACGATCCCTAAGTTCCATGTATATGAAGGGACGGGGAATCCACATCAACATGTTGCCCAGTTCAGGGCTCTTTGTGGCAATACCGGCGGTGATGATAAATTGTTGCTTCGCCAGTTTGTCGGTAGCTTATCGGAGACAGCATTTGAGTGGTACTGCGAACTCCCAAATGACTCCGTCAAGACCTTCGCTGAAAAGGAGTTGTTGTTTACTCAGCGATTCGCGAGTGCTAGTGAACGCACCCCGATAACAGCGCTGATCTACGCCAGGATAAGGCCAGGCGAAACGTGGGTCCAATATGCAACACGATGGCGGAACCTATGGTCGAAATGTGAACAACGCATCGAAGAAGCACCTGCGGTAGGCATGTTCGTGGGTACTCTTGATCTGCAAGCGACCATCTCGCAATTCATGATGTTCTTCAGGCCGACCATTTTCCAGGCCTTGATCGACAGATTAGCCTAAATGGACCAGATGGGCCATGGACCGTCTCCTCCAAAACTGGACTCTCGAAATGAGAAGAAAAAAAAGCGATCGTTGTTGCCAATACTCAACAACAGCCGAGCAAATCAAAGCCGGTTGCTCGCCAAAACAACGTGCGCCCATGCCCATCCCTCGAAGAGAGACTAGGACGTCCTTACTCGTTTCTTCAGAATAAAACAAGGAAACTGTTCGAGCTGGCCACGCGCAACGGTCTTATCAATCTGCCGAGTCCTCTGTTGCAGCCAGGCGATCTCAATAATCCCGATTATTGCCCTTACCACCACACGGTAAGTCACCCGATCGAGGGCTGTTTCGTCTTTAAGGGATGGATCGAGGATCAGTACCTACAAGGAAAGTTCGCGCTGTCTGAAAGGTGGAAAGTAAACCCACCACAGCCGCACACTCCAAAGAAGACGGACACGCCGGGGGCAGCTTGTTCTTTTGTTGAGAACGAAAACGATGGAGAAGACTCATCAGATGAATCCGAAGACTACGTAGCGAGTTGTCATGTGATCTCTCACCCATTAGTGGATGATAAAGAGGCTCCTTGCGCCGAGAAACCGAGGGCGGACCCTGAACCGGAAATTCTGCGGCCGTCAGACGAGATGATCGATGCCTTCCTGAATGAGATTCGTCTGAAAGTTAAAGCCAATCAAGAACGTGAGATGGCCATACTGGAAGGAGCCAAACACCGCCGACTAGACCAAAGAGTCGAGGCACTTTCGCCAAATCAAAAGTCATCCGCTGCGGATAAAAATAAATTCAAGACGAGGAAAAGCTTTGCTAAAGCCCTATCAGTGGGAATGAAACTACCACCCTCTGAAGAAAATACTCTCGGTGGAGTAGAGATGCATCCTAACTTCTGCTTATATCATCAGAAGATCATAAATCCTACCGAAGACTACGGCTCCTTTAAGTGTTGGTGGCAAGGGTATGTCGCTCAAAAGCAACACTTCAACAGGACAAAGCGTGAAGCTCGTAGACATCAGAAATTTGCGGTAGATGAGTGCAAAAGAGCCGCCGACGACTGTCACATAGCCGACACCAAGGGATCGCAAGTTATCACCTTTGGAAGCGACTCTGACGAAGAAGCTGCCCTCAACCCTCTCCTCAAGGAATCCATTTCAAAAATGAAAGAATTGAGGAGTTGCGAGAATGTTCAGCCGTGCAATCGCACGCTACTCGAAAAAAATATCGGCCCCGCAAACAAAGGATCGAGCAGAAAGGATAAAGGGAAGGGAAAAACAGCCCTCGTAGCCAACACTCAACAGCAATCGAGTGGCCCGAGACCGGTTGTTTGCCGAAACAACAAGCGGCAACCCCTCCATGAAAAGTTGAAACGTCCTTACTCGTTTCCTCAAGATAAAACAAGGAGACTGTTCGAGCTGGCAGTGCACGACAGACTCATCAATCTGCCGAGTCCAAAATGTCCGTTGCGGCCAGGCGATGTTAACGATCTCAATTATTGCCCTTACCACCAAACGGTAAGTCACCTGATCGAGGATTGCTACGTCTTCAAAAACTGGGTTGAAGACCAATAAAAACAGGGCAAGTTCGTCATCTCCGAAAACTGGAAGGTGAGCCCGCGACAACCACATGCTCCGAGAAAAATGGATATGCCGGGGGCATCATGCTCGTTCATAGGGAAAGCCGCATGACCGAAAAGTCGGTAAACTAGAGATTCGCCTCGAATACGGCGACGATGGACCGAAATGTCCTTAAACTAACGACGGACCACTACGTCCTAAAACTAGCTGACGACCGAAACGTCTTTAAACTACTACAGCAGCATCCTCAGGCTGACAACAACAAAAAAAAGGGGGTATGTCCATAGGCGAAATGGGCACGGATGAAAACCCGAAAGGGCTCCGTGAGTAAAAACAGCAGGGCTACCGGCGAGTGTTCATGAAAACCCGAAAGGGCGCGAACTCGTTTGAAAAAAAATTAATAATAATAATAATAATAATAAAACGGTATGTCCATAAGTGAAATGGGCACGGATGAAAACCCGAAAGGGCTCCGTGAGTAAAAACAGCAGGGCTACCGGCGAGTCTTGTGAAAACCTGAAAGGGCGCAACCTCGTTAGAAAAAAGAATTAAAAGAATTAAAAAAAAAGAAAGAAGACGTTATGTCCATAAGCAAAATGGGCATGGATGAAAACCCAAAAGGGCTCCGTGAGTAAAAACAACAGGGCTACCAGCGAGTGTTTATGAAAACCCGAAAGGGCGCAGCCTCGTTAAAAGACACTTACAGGGTCCTCTCGACCTTGTAAGGAGAAACCACCCGCGTGAGATCCTTATGACTCACAGGGAAGCAACACACTTAGGGATCTTCACGATTCCTAAGGAGAAATTACACTTGCGAGATCCTCACGACTCGTAAGGAGAATTCTCTTATGGGATTTGAAAGTCCTTTCATACTGACCTGAACCTGTTCTTAAGCAACTCCCACAACCTTCAATATTGCCGTACAAGCGGCTCATACTGACCCTTGTATACAATCCACGGGCGTGAATAAACTTTTCCCTAACCAAGTCCCATCCGTGACTGGGGATATGTCCATACGGTGAACAACCCTTGTAAGTCCTCTCGACTTATAAGGAGAAAACCCTTTTGTAAGATCCTTACGACTTACAGGGGAATATACACTTAGGAATCCTCACGATTCCTAAGGAGAAAACACACCTACAAGATCCTCATGACTTGTAGGGAGAAATACCTTTGTGAGACCCTTACGGCTCATGAAGTCAAAAGCCTTAGTCAACGGGATCCTAACCGTGTTCGCTAAGCCACCTTTGTTCAACGTCGACAGAAGCAAATGATGATTCGCTCCTGGCAATATCCCAGTTGTAGCGATACTGATGCCTAAACCGGTATCAAATTCCAAGTCCTTTCATGGCAAATGATGATTCGCTCCTAGCAATATTCCAGTTGTAGCGATGCTGATGCTGAGATTGGCACCAGATTCCAAGTTCCACACTCGCGATAAAAAATCTGCGAGCTAAAAATGCATATGAAATAGCCGAAATGATGGGGCAACTCGCAATAAAAAGCAGCGAGTGAAAATAAAATAAATAGCCGAAATGATGGGGCAACTCGCAATAAAAAGCAGCGAGTGAAAATAAAATAAATAGCCGAAATGATTGGGCACCGCGAAAAATAGCCGAAATGATGGGGCAATCGCGATTTTCGCGATATAAAAAGCTGAAATGATAAAGCATCGCGGAAAGAAAATAATAAAAATAAATGAAAAAAAATGAATGAAACTGCTGCCCTACAGGTGAGATCACATCGATCCCTGTATACAATCCAGGGGCACAAACAAAAATGGAACCATACCTTCCCAACAGGATCCGCCAGAAAGCGAAGCCAAATCTCGACGGTTCATAGACAACCTAGAGACAACCTTGACATTTGTCGCAATATTGCAGACACGATGTCAACAAACGGAGCAAAAGAAGATCCCTAGCTTCAGGGTCTCGACGTCGATATCGACAACTTAGAGATCGCTAACGGTGTTTCTCCTCACTCCAACCAGATGCAGACATGACGTCAACAACCGACCTCAGAGTCGCAATGAAACGGAGCCATGGCATAGTCCCTAGTTCCAAATCTTAACGGCAATATCTATAGCCTTGGAATCAGCAACGGCGTTCCTTCGCAGCCCAGCAGGATGTAGATGCAACGTCAACGAAAGACCCCATGGTCGAAACAATGCGGAGTGACGGCAAAATCCTAGCTTCACCTCAGCATTCGTCTCGTTACAGCAGACGCAATGTCAACAACGGCGTTCCTTTGCAGTCCAGCAGGATGCAGATGCAACGTCAACAAAAGACCCCATGGTCAGCAAAGCGGAGTGACAGCAAAATCCCAATTCCACCTCAGCGTTCGTCTCGTTACAACAGACGCAATGTCAACAACGGCGTTCCTTCGCAGTCCAGCAGGATGCAGATGCAACGTCAACAAAATACCCCATAGTCAGTAAAGCGGAGTGACGGCGAAATCCCAGCTCCACCTCAGCGTTCGTCTCGTTACAGCAGACGCAATGTCAACAAAAGCGTTCCTTCGCAGTCCAGCAAGATGCAGATGCAACGGCAATGAAAGACCCCATGGTCAAACAAGCGGATTAACGGCAAAATCCCAGCTCCACCTTGGCATTCGTCTCAATACAGCAGACGAGATGTCACTACAGCGTCCTTCCCCCAACAGGATTCGGACACGCCAAAGCAAATGAAGCGAAAGCCAAATTCCTAGCTTCAAGGTCTTAACGGCAAGTCATATAAAGCTTGAAAGACAACCGGAGATCATCTCACACCAGTGCGAAATGGTCACCACCTCGACGTTCGTCTCGACACAGCAGACGCAACATCATCAAATAGCGGAGCCACGACAAAGTCCCTAGTTCCAAACCTCTACGGTTCACCAACAACCTAGAGACAACCGCGACATTCGTCTCGATATAGAGGACGCAATGTCAGCAAACGAAGCAAATGCCAAATTCCTAGCTTCAAGGTCTTAACGGCAAATCATATAAAGCCTGAAAGACAACCGGAGATCATCTCACACCAGTGCTGAATGGTCACGACTTCGACGTTCGTCTCGACACAGCAGACGCGACATCATCAAACAGCGGAGCCACGGCAAAGTCCCTAGTTCCAAACCTCGACGGTTCACCAACAATCTAGAGACAACCGTGACATTCGTTTCGATACAGCAGACGCAATGCCAGCAAACGAAGCAAAGGACAAATTCCTAACTTCAGGGTCTTGACGGCAACTCACATAAAACCTGCAAGACTATCGGAGATCATCCCACACCAGCGCGGAGTGGTTATGACTCATCGGGGCTCTCCAAAATGAGCCTAACCTCAAGTAAAAAGCGGCATGGCAAAATTCCTAACGCTTGCTCTTCCGACGGTCAAACTGCCAAGGAGGATTGCTTGAAGACGTATTGTCCAGCCCCCGAAGGGATCAGAGACACGGCAGTCGCAGGGCTACTCGAACAGTACGATTGCCTATCGAGGAATATATCAGCTGATGCGACGGTACGACGGCCAGAACGCTAAGTACCACACACCCTAACGGACCTCTGTCGTAAAGAGCAGAGGTTAACTGTGACGTTAGGACATTCTTGCGAGAAATGCTCGATACGTCTCGACTCGTGAGGAAATTGATGTCTTTGCGAGAATTGCTCGATTCGTCTCGACTCGTGAGGAAAAGCCTTAGGCAGCAAGGATTAAAAAACTTGTTTCCTAAGCAATGGGATCCTGCAAGTAGGCCCAAAACGGTCTCTTGCATACTATCCATGGGTCTCGCTCTCCGAAATCGAATCTCGACAAGGAGGGAAACAACCGCATACGGGTCCTCTCGATTCATAAGAGGGAAAATTCTCTTGTAAGATCCTTACGACTTGTAAGAGAAAGCACACATAGGAATCCTCACGATTCCTAAGGAGAAAATACACCTACGAGATCCTCTCGATCCGTAGGGAGAAAAGTCTTTATGAGATCCTCACGGCTCATAAAGTTGAAAAGCCTTAGGCAGCAGATCTGAACCTGCGGCCTAAGCCATTGCTACCTCTTGAAGAAACCAAGACAGAATGCTCGCTCTATCATCTATCGACCATGTTTACTAAGGCAACATGCTGATAATCAAAGAAAGAAGAAAGCGACAGAAAGAACATCCGATTTGCATTTGATCAAGCGTTCGAGACACTTCTATTCATGCATGTGCAAAAGACTCAGAACGAGAAATAAGACAAGCTGAAATGAGAAATTTTCCATTCATATTGCAAAAGGTTCTTACAATTATAAAGAAATAGACAAAGACATTATCGAGATGGTTACAATGGCAAAACCTCAAATCCAGGACATGGATTGAGGAACTCATAAGTGACCTTGTCCAGAACTTTCCAAGCCGGACGAACCATCCTAGTGTGCTTCCTTTCGCGAGCACGGGCGTCGGGATCCCCACTGATGTCCTCCACCCTCCGATAGGCAGCAAGAATGGCGGACTGTTGAAAAGCCTGGTGCAAGAGATCGACAAGATTGTCTCGCCGCCTCTTCGAGATTAAGTTCATCAGATACACCGAGTGCACCTTATTCTCAGCGGCATCCAATTCTCCAAGCGGCACGCCGGTTCAGAATAAAGGGAGTTCTTCCCAGATCGCACCCATGATAAGCTTCAGGAGAGAGGAACGCCGAGGAAGCAGTTGGCCATTGTATGCGTCGAAGCGACTCATGATTTCAGCACACTCGGCATTGGTGAACTCTCGATTCTGAGAATGGCCGAGTCGGCGGATGTCCCCGTAAGAGATAATTTCGTCGAGATCGTACATGTGGGCGTCCATTGTTTCTGTAAAAGAGAATCAACAAAATTATCAGAAAGACTGATTAAGCAAAACGATATAATTCATCAAAGAATAAAAGGCCATCTTTAAACTCCAAGATCCATGAAAAACTCCTAAGAATTCTTCTGTATGATTTGGAAGGAGCAAAGCTCCATTGATGAATTAAGAAAATGCAAGAAAAATCTTTTAGAGAGCAGAGCTCTATTAATAGAACCTTAATAGGGTTCTCCTTAGTTCTCTTTAGACCCTTTTAGAGCAAAGCTCTGCTAAGTAAAACCCTAAATGGGTTTTCTTTAGATCAGGGATCTATTGAGAGCAAGGCTCTGTTAATGAAAATTAATTTAATTTAATTTAAATTAAAATTTTTACCTAAAAGTTTTAAGAGTTTAACTCTAGGAGTTCTTGAAAATAAAGAGCAGGGCTCTAAGATTCTGAAAGTAAAAATTTTGAAAATGATAATCATCTGCTGAGAGACCAATGGTCCTATTTATAGGCATTGAGAGCCGTTTCAACTTCTAAGGGATGGCGCGACGGTTGGAATTCTGCCACCGCTGCGTTCACGTTTGGAGACCACGTAAGCGCAACGGTGGGGGGGGGCAATTGTTTACCCCAATCAGAGCAAAACTCTGTTCAAATTCCAAGGCGGGAAACGAAGCAACACTTCTGTTTCCCCCAATCAGAGCAAGGCTCTATTTTGAAAACTAAAGTGAAAATTAAAATTAAAAATAAATGAAGCAACGCTTCAGATCCACTGCGCTGCGCGCAGAGCGCCACGTGTCAAAATCAGACACGCCAGCGCAGGGAGCGCAGCACCCAAGGCAGCGCACTCAATCAGAGCAAGGCTCTATGAAAGAAGCAACGCTTCAGCTGACTAACGCTCTGCGCTGCGCGACACGTGTCAGCGCTGTCGCGCTGCGCTCTGCGCTGCGCGACACGTGTCAGCGCAGTTGTGCCCGTGCAGTTGCGCTGCGCGACACGTGGCAGCGCAGTTGCGCCCGTGCAGTTGCGCTGCGCGACATGCGCCAGCGCGGTTGCGCTGCGCTCTGCGCTGCGCGACACGCGGCAGCGCGGTGGCGCCAGCGCGGTTGCGCCGCGCTCTGCGCTGCGCGACACGCGGCAGCACGGTGGCGCCGGCGCAGGTGCGCCAGCGCGGTTGCACTGCGCTCTGCGCTGCGCGACACGTGTCAAGAGCAGGTGCGCTTGCGCCAAATAGAATTAAAATTCTGAAAGATCTTTCTCAATCTTGTTAAAAACAAGAAGATTGCCTACTATAAAACAGAAGCTCTTAGATCAAAAATCCAACGGTGGGGAAAAATCCCCAAATCACTCAGAGAAAGATCTCTCTAACCAATTCAACAAATCATTGGCACTATAAAAAGGCCCCCAGACCCCAACACAAAGAAAAAAAACATCAACACAGAGGAGAAAAAACAGAGAACTGCTCTAAAGAAAATTTTGAGAAGAGCTCAGAACAAGAAAAGGTAAAAACCTCTGAATAAAGAAGAATTTCTTCTAAAAAGATCATTGATCTAAGAACAAGATCAAAGATCTTCAATAAAAATATAATAATAATAAAGGCATTGCCTTTTGATGAACCACTGGTTCTTTGAAAACAAGAAAATTTGTTTTCTTTGATCTAAAATTGATCAAAATAATAAAACAGTGCCCTGCACTTGCAAAATCTGCACTGTTGCGCTCTCGAGTTGGCGCAAGCCACAAGAGAGCGCCACGTGTCAGCCCCATAATGATCTGCGCTATGCGCTTCTAAAAACAGATCACTGCTCTCATTGGCGCAACTCACCAAAGCGCGTCACGTGTCAGCGGCGCAACAGCGCAGCGCACTATCGCAGCACACTGCGCTTGCGCTCATCAGAGTGTGACACGTGTCACCCCCACATGAGTTTGCGCCTTGCGCTCCTCAATTGGCGCAAAGCGCCTGACAAACCACGTGGCGCTCTGTCAGACTAATTAATGCAGCGCATTATTAAAGGGCAGAGCCCAATTAAGAGGCCCAATGAACCAAAATAAATGCTCTGCAGAGCCCAAATCAAAAAGGCTTAGCAGGCCAAAAGAAAATGCAGTGCATTATTAAACAGGGACAAAGCCCCAGCACAGGCCTAATAGGCCAAAGATAAAAACGTTGAATATTTCAACTGGACTTAGCCCAATCATGGCCGTAAGTCCTCAAATTAAATTGACTGAGCATGGCTGCTCTCTTAAATCAATTTACACTTGGTTCAAGGGTACATCTCTAAACTCCTCTGACACCTGTCGTTGTAATCTTTCAACGTCGTCAGAGAGGTGATGGGTCCCGACAACCACACATTGGGAACATGGACCACTATGTCCTTAAACTGGTATTGGACCGCAATGTCCTTAAACTACCAATGGACTCCCATGTCCCTAAACTGGAACATGGACCACTACGTCCCTAAACTGGAACAATAGAGCCCCAAATGCTCTTTTGTCGGATCTAAACGATCCTGTTTAAGTTGATCTTAGCCTCAAAAATGCCTAACGTATCCTTAAACTTTCAAACAGACTTTAGTCCCAAATCGGACTATAAATCCCCTAATCAACTTTGGTTCAAGGGTACATCTCTGAACTCCTCTGACACCTATCGTTGTAATCCTTCAACGACGTCAGAGAGGTGACAGGTCCCGACGGCCATACATGCAATGGACCACTATGTCCCTAAACTGGAATAATAGAGCCCAAATGCTCTTTTTTCGGATCTAAATGATCCAGTTAAGTCGATCTTAGTCTCAAATCGGACTAACGCATCCTTAACAAACGTTTAAGTCGACCTTAGCCTCAAATATGGCTAACGTATCCTTAAACCAAAACACCAAACCCAAATCTAAGAAAATACGGATTTGGACTAATCCACGTCCTACGGGCGATCCGTATACAATCCACGGGCAACCACAAACAAAACAAACACCCACGACACGAAGTGAAATTCTGGAGAAGGAGAAAGTTGTTACCGCGATGCAGTAGCGTAATTAACTGCAGGGGATTGCGCCTGCAGGGAAGAGCGTCCCCACAATCAAAACCCCCTCAAGCGAGGGGGAATCTGACGAAGTCTGCTAAATTGGCCGCATCCGTCTAAACCTCCGATACACGGTGCCATAAATCAACTTGGCATCTTCGGAGAGGTGGACGGATAAAACCAAATAGCATCTGTCCCGAATCTCAGGCAAGACGTTCAGTCTTGGCCGCCGTTCGGAGGGGAACATGGACCTTGGATATTGCTCCACCTGGGGTAAAACCCGTTGGATGCAAATGGATCTACAAAAGAAAACTTGGTGTAGATGGGCAAGTGGAAACCTATAAGGCTAGACTCGCTGCAAAAGGTTTTCGTCAAAGACCTGGTGTGGACTATGACGAAGCTTTTTCTTCAGTGGCTATGCTCAAATCCATCCGGATCCTACTTTCTATTGCTGGCTTCCATGACTATGAAATCTGGCATATGGACATAAAAACAGCTTTTCTAAACGGCAGTTTGGAAGAATGCGTTTATATGGATCAGCCAGAAGGTTTTATAGACAGTAGGAGCAGCGGGAAGGTGTGCAAGTTGCTTAAATCCATTTATTGATTAAAGCAGGCATCGCGGAGCTGGAACATCTGTTTTGATGTAGCAATCAAAGAATTTGATTTCATCAAGAATGAGGATGAGCCTTGTATTTATAAGAAGATTGTAGGAAGAACTGTTGTATTCCTAGTCTTGTACGTGGACGACATTCTTTTGATAGGAAATTACATTCCTATGCTACAATCGGTCAAGCTATTCTTATCACAACGGTTCTCAATGAAGGACCTGGGTGATGCCTCGTACATTCTGGGGATCAAGATCTACAGAGATAGATCCAAGAGACTACTGGGACTTTCGCAGTCCACGTACATAGAGACTGTACTAAAGAGATTTAGTATGGAAGATTCCAAGTGCGGTAATATACCCGCATTGCACGGAATCACCCTCTCCAAGGAGATGTCTCCCAGGAGAGGGTTCGCATGAGCACTATACCCTACGCTTCGGCGGTAGGATCTATAATGTATGCGATGCTATGTAGAAGACCAGATGTAGCTTACGCGCTGAGTGTGGTGAGCCGGTATCAGTCAGACCCAGGTGAGAACCACTGGACGGCAATGAAGAACATTCTCAAGTACCTGAGAAGGACTAAGGAGATGTTCCTGGTTTACGGTAATGGAGACCTCAGGGTCGAGTCCTTTACCGATTCAAGCTTCCAGAGTGACAAGGATGACACCAAGTCTGTCTCGGGTTTTGTGTTTACCCTTAACGGAGGGGCGGTGTGTTGGAGGAGTTCCAAATAGGATACTGTCGCAGACTCGACGATGGAGGCTGAATACATTGCTGCAAGCGATGCCGCAAAAGAGGCGGTCTGGATGAAGAAGTTCATTAGTGAACTTCAGGTGGTTCCGTCCATTGTTGACCCAATACCTTTGTATTGCGATAACAATGGGGTTATAGCTTTAGCGAAGGAACCAAGGTCCCATCAGAAGTCCAGACACATCTTAAGGCGGTATCACCTGATCAGGGAGATCATTGATCGCCAGGAGATCGAGGTACGGAGAGTGGACACTAAAGGCAACACGGCGGATCCATTCACAAAGGTTCTCCCTCAAACATAGTTCGAGCGACTTTTTGAGCTATTGGGTATGCGGTAAGCCAGCAGCTGGCCTTAGTGCAGACGTTGGGTATGCGGTACACCAATTACTGGCCTTTAGTGCAGGTGGGAGATTGTTAGATATGTATGCCCTAGAGGCCATTACTGTATAGTACTAGTTTGTATAATATATTTTGGAAGCTTGGGATATATACACGGATTTATGAGAGTCTTGCTCGATATAGTAGTATGCTACTTGGTTTGTATCTATCTTAATATGTGTATATGTTTCTTTTAACATATCGCTAATACATATTGATGGAGCCCCTAGGATTTTTGCTTGACTACCGGTGTTGTGATGGCGATCACACCAGTGAGGGCTGGGTAGTCTATAAGCACATCCTGATACAGGTCCCTAGTCGTAGGATTATCGAGACAGGGCATCGATACTCCATAGTAGACCGGTGCATACGCTTCTCATCCCAGCAGGAGAGATGGTCTGTCCCACAACCATTAGTACGTCGTACTGGAGATAGTATGCAGGTGCTCGTTGGGTTACGAGTACACTGGACATGACTCATCGGGAACTGTTGGTTGGTATTATACCTATCGTCAGGTAGCAGTTGCCAGGTGACATGAGTACAGCTTAGTCCATTGACCTGACACTGCTACTTCGCCTCAAGTGTGTTCTCACTGTTCTTTGATTGCTACCCTACCACGGCTCTATTGAGTCGTGCAAAGAGGTAGTAGTTGGGTGCGGTCCCGAAGCACTTGGAGGCAGTGGCGGCTAGACAGGATTTGTCTCTCCCGGTATTGGGGGTTGATATCACGCTGTGTTTAGGAGAGCCATTACACAAAGCCCCTGGCCAGGGCAAGCGAGATTTACTGGTAGTGTTTCCAGTAGTTTCTCAGGGTGTTCTGGGCTACACTCCGACATGACTTGTACCGCTTTTAGGGGTCTGACGTTTACCGCCCCCCTAGGCCCGACATGCGATACTCTTAGATGAACAAACCGGACTGTACGGAGATTGTCATATTCAGGCTCAGTAGGAGTTCAGATGGGTCTTCTTATCGGCATCTACCTAGGGACCGTTACGTATAGCTAGTACCGCTTGCGGCCTGTGGTTAAACCCACTGCCAGCATAGTGTCGAGTCTTTAGAGTCCTACACAGAGGGTTGTTCGTCTTTGGGCAAAACAGAGTAGAGGTCGCATGGTTTTGCGACAGAGTTCGTTCACATACGCGCACTTGTGCACGTTTGGTGTCCAGGCAGTTATTACTAGCGGGCTTTGGTTTAAGCCAGATCCTAGTATTTGTTTTGGGATTGGTTTTGTCTCATTGTATTCGTGTTCCTCGGAACACGGATGCGGGTGTGTATGCACAGTTGACAGAGGCAGAGGAACCTCATTAGGGTTGTTGACCATTGACTTTTTCTAAACCCTAATGAGAATGAGAAATATGATGAATAATATTAATTAAGGATAATTGTGCTATGGTTGAGGTTGGGTTGACCATTTGACTTTTGTTGACCATTTGACCATGATCATTTCTTTTGCAAGATGCTTCTTGAAGCTTGCAATTAGCATTAAATGTGAAATGATAATGGTCACTT
Organism: Agapanthus africanus; assembly: GCA_030015575.1. Taxonomy (NCBI): domain Eukaryota; kingdom Viridiplantae; phylum Streptophyta; class Magnoliopsida; order Asparagales; family Amaryllidaceae; genus Agapanthus; species Agapanthus africanus. The sequence continues at coordinate 505,587,354 of CM057337.1, forward strand.
CAACTAACCATCACAATTTTCTTTAGTTATTATTATTATTCTCATATTCTCTCATATGTGAGCATGGTTGTTATTTTTTCGCTCTTGCTCTTTCTCTCTCATGCTTTGCTTTCCCTCTTCCTCTCTCAAAGCTCTCTTCTTTCTTGTGTTGAAAAACATGAGCTTTGTGAGATAAAACCATCAAGAAAACTCTCTACTCATTCTAGAGTTCTTAGTCTAGCAAGCCAAGCACTCTAGTTATCTCTTGATTGAGATAGGAACTCAAGGTAGAGGCCTTCGGGTGGATCTTTCTTCGGTAAAGAGAAGACAAAGAGGAGGATCCGTCTACACCACTCCAAGGAGCAAGCAAGAAGGAGGACCGCAACAAGAAGAGAAGGAGTTCAAGATCTAGGTATAACCATCTAACCTAGTAGTTAGAACTTGTAGTTAGTTTGTTAGGTTTTGTTTAGCAAAGATCCTCTATTTTTAGTCCATGTTACCTTGTGTTAAAAATCCGTTTTTTATCTATTCCGCCTTCCCGTAAGCACCGGGGTAGGTAACGTGGGCCTAACAAGCCATGCTAGAGAATTAGACGATGTTTGTAGGATTACGAAACCGAAACAACTCCGAAACACACGAAATAAAAACCTTGTTTCTATTGAAATTTTCAGAGTGTCTAAATTTTTTTTAAGCAATTGCAGAATGTTATATGAGATGTAACATGAACACCACAGAAAATTGAACCCCTCTCGCAGGAAAATGGCCGGCCACTTTGCACTAAAAACCGGCCTGCTCGGTTTTTTAACATAGTTTTGGTTGAATTTTTTATGGTGTTCCAGGCTCTGGGTTTTGGTATTTCAGGTGTTGCTTGTTTTTGCTAAGATTGCATGTGATGTTATCTTTCTGTAACGGAAATTCGGAGTGTTTCGTAATCGTAATTCTAACATCATTTCGGGTTATTTAGACGACATTAAAAAGTTCAAACGGATATTAATAACCAAATTTTTCCTCGCTGGAAATTTTCCAAGAGTTGGATTTTTCTAAGTTTAAAATCTTCAGAAACTCATGCAGGTGTTTTCTATAGACCCTATAGAAGAACGAAACCTTAACTCGATTCTGTGACTGTCGGAACCACCAACAAACCCTAGGGTCTGTGGTAGTTCCACGGCGCCATAGGTGAGGCAAGGGTTGACCCTTCTACGGTTGGTCCATAGGTGCTGTGGTATGTTCTGGGTACTTTTTAAACTCCGCTCAAGTGTTGAGCTCTTTGGGAAGTTTTGGGTGTTTGTTGATTCGATCGAAAAGTTTAATATCGTCTAACTATCTGTGATTGTGATACAATATTTGAAATCCAAGAAATTTAGTTTTATGAAAACTAATTTGAATTTTATAAATCTAGCAATTTAGTCTCATTTGATCGGTTGCCACGGGATTTTGATGTTGATCAAAAGTCCGTTGCAATTATGTAGTGTACGCGGATACTCGCCGGGTAACCTTACAAGATAGCCACACCCCATATCCCCGACCAAGTGACTGTAGGAGAACCACATTGCCAAAAGCATCGGTTCGGGTGCTCGCGGCCGCGGTGTTCCGCCTAAGTGCACTTCGTCGACGATATCGGGGGTGCGTCCGTCCACTAAAGTTTCCGATGAGCATTCGATCACGTTTTTGGGAATCTTGTTGAATTACCTGACTGGTTATTGAAAAGTGTTTTCAATATCGAGACTAAAATGCGGGGTTTATAATTGTTAGGCATGCGATATCTAAGAAATTCATTTGTTTAGGCATGAAATCCAAAGTATGTGATACATTGGGTTTATGATGTCTAAGGTGGTTGCGGATTCCAATTGTTGTAGTTTTTCACTTACTTTTCTGTGACCGTAAGTGTAATATATGGTGTATCGCCGGTTTCGTTGCTATATGTCAACGATAATTGGGATATGTATATTTACTTACGTTGATGACATGTGATGTTATGTGTTGCTGAGATATGTTATATTGGATCGTCGTGTTTGAATAGCCAGGGTTTTTTTTATATGTGATGAGAGTTTTTCATTTTCATTCATGTAAAAACTTGTATGTAATATTCTTTTATTGGGGCACTTCCGGGTTGAGGATGATGTCACCATTGATGTATATTATTTATTTTTCCGCATTAGGATAGACCCAAGGAGGAGAGCACAAGTAACCAGATTCTAGGGTCCAGTAGGAGACCATCTCAAGGAGTTGAGACCTGGTCTCCTAACTCTAGAATTGGTAGGGTTACTTGCCGCTCTCGTAGGGGTCTAGGGATGCTATTCATCATGACCGTGGAATCCGCGTTTTTACTGGCTTAATTTAAAACACGGAATTCCTAGTATATCCAATAATTCATATGTGTTCTTCTGCTGTTGATATTCTGTGATGTGATCACTTTATATGTTGAGACATCTGCTTATATTATATATATGATATATAATAAATATTGCTGCTTTCGTTTCTTCTGTGATGCTTAGGAAGCATAATTGATGGGACTTCATTAATGAGATTAATGAAAGAAAAGAAACTTAATGATATTGTAGAATCTTGTTTTAAAAACTGGTAGCTCTAGTTTTTTCTTTGCATAGCGGTATTCCTTGCAGAATATCCAGCACCTTATTCGATAAGGAAAGAGCCGAAATCCCTTCACCGTGAGTGGCCACTTTAGCGAAACTTGCAGATGCTACAACCCACTCGGCTTGGTTTTTGATTGCTTTTCTAGTTATTGTTTTGCTTATTGGTTTGCAAAGTGGTATTTGTGAAATATCCAGCACCTCATTCGATGAGGAAAGAGCCGAGATCCCTTCACCGGGAGTGACCTCTTTAGCAAAACTAGCAAAAGCCTCAAAAACACTTCTTTTAAAATTCACTCGATTCTACAACGATATCAAGTTCAATACACAAAAGGTTTTCTTAAAAACCTGTCGTAACCCTCTGTCATTTTAGAAAGTAGAGAACTTAGTATTCGTGCTACGTTTGTTGACCATAGTTAAGACGTAGTGTGCGGTAGCTAAGTGATGTCTTCCTACACAGTATATGATGCGATTAAGTAGGACAGTCATGTGACTTTGTTGACCATAGTTAAGGGTCATGTGGGTGGGACTAATTAATCACGAAATAACGGGTAGAACTTGACTAATGCTTATGATTTGTTGACCATAGTTAAGGTCATAAGTCACTAGGGGTACAAATATTATCGGGAATTTCATGTGTTGAAATTTGCAATGAGATTGCATACCTTCTGCAGGGTTGCTAGCACGGCAGCAAGGTTTCGGGAGGCATCGTCCATGCCAATTTCTAAAATCTGTCGTTCTAGCTAAGCCTAACCCTAGAATCGTTGCTAGAAAATCCGACGAAACGATATATTAACAACTTTACAACTAAGTGAATGAGAAATACAACCTTTGTAGACCGGTCCTTCACTTCTAATGCTCCGTATAGTAGTCCCTTCGCTGCAAGTCATGAACACCCAAACTCTAGAAAGGGTTCTCCCGGAGAAATGAACAAGCTTGCTCGAAGTCTTCGAGGCCGAAGATGATCTACATCGAGGAGACTCAAGCACATACTACCTCTTCACTAATGGTGAAATTAGTGAAGCAAACACCCTAAACTAAATGGCTAATAGTAGAGGATGATGAAGTAGGAAATGGGCTCTCTTTACTTTTCATTTTCTCACAATATTTTCTCACCTTAGAAAAAGCTAGCAAGCTTTTTCTCTCATGAAGAAGAAGATGAAGTGATGAGATGAAGAAAATGAACTCATGAGGTGAGAATAGCAACCATGGGTGAGTTAGTGTCATACACTAACTCATGTAGAGAATAAACCATGGGTTAATAATAATGGTTAGGTTAATAAATATTTTCAAGTAAAACAAAATGAATGGACTTGGTCAATGGTTCCACAAGCTTCTACAAGCTTCAACCATGTGACTAATTACCACTAATTTTGTTAATTACCAAGATAAATAAAACCCTTAGGATTATCATAACCATGGTGTAAGTCTCATACACCTATATTGCATGTGGCATCAAGCATGACACAAAATAATGTACATTAATATATATCACATATATACTAAGTGTACACAAGTGAGAAAAGAAACACATAGTGAGCAAATATTAGTAAATGTAAGTTAATATATCAAATATATAATTATACATTAAATTATCAAATCAATACTTGATTTGATAATCCGTCTATATCATATACAACCGACTAATATCAAATGTAACAATATATCGAATCAACACTTGATCCGATAACCCAGCTATATCACATATAACCGACCGGTATCACATATCGTGATAATAGAATGCGGTATCACATACGCGCATTAATCTCGGTCCCGCACATATCACATATGTGCTCCTACTTCGTTTCGCATGAACCAGGAAACCTCTGTGTAGGACTCTAAAGAATCGTCAATACGCCGGCAGTAGGTGATGATCATATCAAACACCCACAATCCGCAAGCGGTCTGCTAAACATAACGGCCACCCGGGTATTGAGCGATCAGAAGATCAACAACCAATCCTTCTCATACTCCTGCGAATCTAATCAGTAACACTACCGTACAGTCCGCTCTCTTCGTCTGATATGTCGCATATCTCGCATCGGGGTGGTAAACGTCAGACCCCAATAACTTGATAAGTCATGCCGATGTGAGGCTCATAAGGGTCGAGAAACTACTGATAACACTTACCAGTAAATCTCAGAAACAGCCCAGGCCAAGGACTTCATGTTATAGCCAATCGAGCACAGTGCAACATCAACCCCCAATACTAGGAGAGACGAAATCCCCTCCTATCGCTCATTGCCTCCATGTGACTCGGGAATGTACCCAAAAACCACCGTTTTGCACGTTCTCTTCAACGTGGTAAGGTGGAAATCAAAGCACAGTGGGAATCACACAAGGCTCTATGACGATCTCGAGTCGACAGACTAACCTGTACCAGTGTCACCAGAGAACTGCCATCTGACATGAGGTATAATACCATCTAGGAGTTCTCGGCGAGCCTGTCCAGTGTACCCAGTCTCCACTGAGCACCCGTATATAATCTCTGATGTCAAACACCAATGGATATGGGATCATCCATCGCCCATCTACATGGGTCGAGAAGGTATACGCTAGTCTACTCTTGTATATCAATGCCCCGTCTCGATACACCCACGACTAGGGACATTAAAGGATGTACTTACCGACCACCTTTGTCCAACTAGTATGATCTGCATCATAATCTAGGTAGTCAAGTACACATCCTAAGGGCTTTATCAACATGTAACAGAGAGACAATCAGTATACATGTTAAGATAAAGAGTAACCAGATAGCATACTATCATGTCGAGCAAGAAAGTCCTCCCTATGTATGTCCAATCATCCACTATAATATACATCGTATGTGTTGGATATAGTGCCCTCAAAGTCAATTACTGGATCGCAGGTACGTGATTGCAATGATTGAGGGAGGACCTATACCGATAGGACAGTCAATTACTGGATCTGGTTTGTTTTTATCATCGTGTACATGCTTTAGTTCACTATTGCATGTTGATAGAGCCCATAGGATTCTTGCTTGACTGCCAGCAGTATGATGGCGATCATATACGTGGGAGCTGGGGTCTATAAGCACATCCTTAAAGTGTCCCTAGTCGTGGGAGTTTCGAGACAGGGCATCGATACTCCAAAGTAGACTAGTGTATACAGTCGAGACCCCGACAAGGGGTGGTGGCCGGTCTCACAAGCCATTGGTGTCAGTTGGTTCACCTAAGATATATACAGGTGCTCATTGGGTTATGAGTATACCGGACAGGACTCGCCGGGAACATGCTAGTTGATATTATACATATCGTCAGATAGCAGTTCTTTGGTGACATGTGTACAGGTTAGTCTGTCTGTTAGTTATATGTATGCCCTAGAGGCCATTACTATACATAGGATGTATATTGTAATGGATGCTTGGACATATATAGGGAGGACTTTCTTGCTCGACATGATAATATGCTATCTGGTTGCTCTTTACCTTAACGTGTACACTGATTGTCTCTCTGTTACATGTTGGTAAAGCCCTTAGGATGTGTACTTGACTACCTGGACTATGATGCAGATCATACTAATGGGGACATGGTAGTCCATAAGTACATCCTTCAAGGTCCCTAGTCGTGGGTGTATCGAGACGGGGCATCGATATACCAGAGTAGACTAGCGTATACCTTCTCGACCCATACAGATGGGTGATGGATGATCCCATATCCAATGGTGTTTGACATCGGAGATGATATACATGTGCTCAGTGGAGACTGGGTATACTGGACGGACTCGCCGAGAACTCCCAGATGGTATTATACCTTACGTCAGATGGCAGCTCTCTGGTGACACTGGTACAGAGTAGTCTGTTGACCCGAGATCGTCATAGAGTCTTGTGTGATTCCCACTGTGCTTTGATTTCCACCTTACCACGTCCAAGAGGGCATGCAAAACGGTGGTTTTTGGGTACAGTCCCGAATCACATGGAGGCAATGAGCGATAGGAGGGGATTCTTCTCTCCCGGTATAGGGGGTTGATGTTGCGCTGTGTTCGATTGGCTATAACCGGAAATCCCTGGGCAGGGTTGCTGAGATTTACTGGTAAGTGTTACCAGTAGTTTCTCGAACTGTTATAGACCTCATATCGACACGACTTATCGAGCTATTGGGGTCTGACGTTTACCACCCCTAGGCAAGATATGCGACATATCAGACGACGAGACTGGACTGTACGGTAAGTGTTACTGGTTGGATTCACAGGAGTGTGAGCGGGCTTGCTCGTCGATCTTCTGATCGCTCAATACCCGGGTGGCCGTTACGTTTAGCAGACCGCTTACGGCTTATGGGTGTTTGATATGATCATCACCTGCTGCCGGCGTATTGACAAGTCTTTAGAGTCCTGCACAGAAGTTTCCTGGCTCAAGCAAAAGGAAATAGGAGCGCATATGAGATATGTGCGGGACCGAGAATAATACCAGTATGTGATACTGTATTCTATTCTCGCGATATGTGACATTGATTGGTTATATGCGATATAGCCGGGTTATCGGATCAAGTGTTGATTCGATAATTTGTTGCTTTTGATATTAGTCGGTTATATGCAATATGACCGGATCATTAAATCAAGTGTTGATTTAATGATTTAATGTATAATTATATATTTGATATATTACTTTACATTAACTAATATTGGTTCACTTAAGATGTTTTTCTCACTTGTTTGTGCACATTGTATATGTGATATATTTTTTGCACAAGATTGTATCATGTTTGATGATACATGCAAACTTGGGTGTATGTTTGATTTAAACAATGTTTAGTAAATGGTTAGGGTTTCATTTCATTTGCTTTATTTACTTATTCATTTATTTATTTGTTCATTTTGGTAAGAAATAAAATGGGGACTTTATTTGGATTTCACTTGAAGCTTCATGAAGCTTTGAAAGTCAAAACCATTTTGTTTCTTTCCTAAACCCTAACCCTTTAACTAAACCCTAGTTCATTCTCTACATGAGTTAGTCTCACCCATGGTTGCATTATGATAACTCTTCACTTGATTTTTCATTTTTTAAAAGTGAATTAATATTTCTTTTCTTCTTCTTCTTCTTCATGAGAAAGAAAAGAAAAGCTTGCTTCAAAAATGTCAAGTGATGATTCCAAGTGAGAAATCCAAATCCAAAGTGAACCCACTTCCTATTTCTTCATCCTCTACCACTTGCCATGTAGTATAGGGTGTTTTCTTCACAAGTTTCTTGACTTGGTGAAGTTGGAGCTTGATCTTGAGTTGCCTCGACGTAGATCATCTTCGGCATCGAAGTCGACGACCTAGCCCGATCATTTCTTCGACGAAACCATCGCTAGAGTCCGGGATCTGATGATCGCAGCGGAGGGACATCATCACGGAGCTAAGGAAGTGGAGGACCGGATCTACAAAGGTTGTAGTCTCTTTCACTTAGCAGTAAAGTTGTTTACTACTTACATGTTTCGCCTAATCTCTAGTTAACGATCTATATTAGGGTTTCTCGGCACCGGAAAAATTTGAAATTGGCATGGTTGATGCCTTGTGAGACCTCATTAGTGTGCCCAGGAACCCTACAGTGGTATCAGAGCCTAGCTAGAGCCTTAGGCGATGCGTAGACGATGTTAGAAACCCGATCGAACCCGAAACCCTAATCTCAAACCCTTCTCTGTTCATTTTTTCAAAACAGGGTTTTTTCCAAATTAAAAATATGCAGAAAATTCAGCAGGCTTTTTCAGGGATTACTGTGCAGCACGTGATCATGATTTGACTAAAGCGCGGCGGAACCGCGGCACGAGCATGGCTCGTGCGGCGGTTCCGCGGCCAAGTAGTCACATCAGCTTTTGAATTTTGCACAGTAATTCCTATCTTTTAGTGCTGTATTTTCTGGGAATTTTTAACTTCTACTCAAGAGTTGAGTTTTCTGGATTGTATTGGGGACTCGGTGTTTCGATCGGGAAGTTTAACTCCGTCTGTGTTTTTCCGGATAATTTTAGAAAATGTTGAAAAGTTTGACCGGATATAAATACCCACTTTTTCCCCTGTCGGGAAATTTCCAAGTGTTGGATCTTTCCGTAGTTTAAGAACGTTCGAAGTAGTGCAAGTAACGCGATGGACCCTCTAGAAGACAACAAAGCTTAACTCGATTATGTGACCGTCTTGAACTGCCCTTTGAACCTTCGGGTTTGGGGCAGTACGGCGTGCCACATGTAAGGTGTTGGCTTGACCCTTCTACGGCTTGACCGTTGGTACTGAGGCATGAACTGGATGTTTTTAAACTTGTTTCATGTGTTGAGCTGTTTTGGGAAAACTTGGGTGTTTGAATGTTCGATCGGAAAGTTTAACATTTTCTATTTATCTGGAATGGGATACAATATTTGGAATCCACAAGTAGTTATGAGATAACTGATTTGAATGTTATAAACATAGCACTTTAGTCTCATTTGATCGGTTGCCACGGAATTTTGATGTGATCAAAAGTCCGTCGCAATCACGTAGCGTACGCGGATACTCGCCGGATAAACTTAATAGACATCTACACCCATTAGTCCCGACCAAGTGACTGTAGGAGAACCCCGTCACCGAAAGCATCCGTTCGAGTGCTCGCGGTAGCGGTGTTCCGCCTTGGTGCACTTCGTCGACGGTATCGGGGGTGCGGCCGTCTACTAAAGTTTGCGACGAGCATTCGATCAGGATGTCGGGAATCTTGTTGAATTGCCCGACTTGATATTGAAAAGTGTTTTCGATAATGATACTAAAATGCGGGGATTATAATTGTTAGGCATGCGATGTCTAAGGAATTCATTTGGTTAGGCATGCGATGTCTAAGAAGGTTGCGGATTCCAACTGTTGTAGTTTTACACTTTCTTTTCTGCTACCGTAAGTGTAATATGCGATATCGCCGGTTTCGTTGCTATATGTCAACGACAATTGGGATGGGCATATTTTCTTACGTTGATGACATGTGATATTATGTGTTGCTGGATATGTTATATTGGATCGTCGTGTTTGAATAGCCGGGGTTTTTTTTATGTGAGATGAGTGTTTTTCATTTTCATTCATGTAAAAAACTTGTATGTAATATTCTTTTATTGGGGCATTTCCAGGTTGCGGAAGATGTCACCTTTTGTATATTATTTACTTTTCCGCACTAGGATAGACCCAAGGAGGAGAGCACAAGTAACCGGGTTCTGGAGTCCAGTGGGAGACCAACTCGAGGAGTCGAGTCCGGGTCTCCTAACTCCAGAATTGGTAGGGTTGCTTGCCGCTCTCGTAGGGGTCTAGGGGTATGGGTTTGGCTATTCATCGCGACCGTGGAATCCGTGTTTTATACTGGCTCGTATTGAAAACACGGACGTCCTAGTATATCCAATGTTTCATATGATTCTTCTGCTGCGATATCTGTGATGTGATCATTTGATATGCTGTGATGGATACTATATATAGTATATATGATATATTATATAGGCGTTACTTATGTTTTACACCCGCGCTAGCCCTGCCCCGCTCTGCCGTTAGTTACCTAACCTAACGGTGCACGAGAGGACATCGAGGCGAATGCGGATGGCATAAGTGTACGTCGTATTTATCTGTGATGTTTAGGTACTTAAATGATGGGACTTCATTAATGTGATTAATGAAAGAAAAGAAACCTAAGATGTTGTGGAATCGAATTTCTAAATAAAACAGGTAGCTACAGTTCTTGCTTTGCATCGCGGTGTTCCTTGTAGAACATCCTGCACCTTATTCGATAAGGAAAGGACCGACATCCCTTCACCGGGAGTGACTCCTTTAGCAATAACTGGTAGATGCTACAACCCTCGGTTTGTACTTTGATTGCTTCTATAGTTTCTGCTTTGCACAGCGATATATATGATATATCCCGCACCTCATTCGACGAGGAAAGGGCCGACGATCCCTTCACCGGGAGTGACCCCTTTAGCAAAACTAGAAAAGCCTAAAAAACACTCCATTTTAAAATCATTTGATTCTACAACGATATCAAGTTCATTACGCAATAGGTTTTCAGAAAAACCTGTCGTAGCCCTCCGTCATTTCAGATAAGTCCTGTTTAGTATTCGTGCTGCGTTTGTTGACCTTGTCAAGGCGCAGTGTGCGGTAGCTAACCAGTATTTATCTGCTCATGCATATGATGCAGATTGAGTTAGGGTAGTCGTACGGCCTTGTTGACCTTGTCAAGGGTCGTGCGGGTGGGTTTGATTCAATCAAGAAATGACGGGTTGAACTTGACTTACGGTCTATGGTTTGTTGACCTTGTCAAGGTCATAGATCGTTTGGGGCAAAATATTATCGGGAATTTCAAGTGTTGAAATTTGCAATGAGATTGCATACCTTCTATGAGATAGTTGGATCCCGATACCTGCTGCAAGTAAGAGTTACTCCTGGGAGAGTTTTACACAATACAATTAGCCGATCAAGTAGGTGTCTAGAAAGGTGTCAACGGGGTTACGCCTCTGGGAAAATGAGGTTTACATTAATTAGGTTCGTGCGAAAGCACGGGGGACCTCCCTCAAAGTACCGACACTGGCTTGGCTGAAAGATTGGCGAACTTGTAGCGTGTAATTAATCCCGGCTAGTCTTTCCTTTTAGGGTTTGAAGGAAGATTTGATAAAAACAGTTGGAGCCATCCTGATTAGATAAAATATATAACCAATCTAATCTTTCAAGAGCATACGCTGAGTGTTTTCTTCTCTCTCTCTCCAGGTAGCGACCATGTCACGCCTTAATCAAGATAATAATACGGATGTATTGACCGAACCCGCTTGTTATACTGAGCTGGGGAACGTTGGTCCCGCTCCAACTTATAATTGTTATAAGACAGAGCAGGAAATAGGGGAATACCAGAATTCCTATGCCGCCCAAACGAAGAAAGTGCACATGATGCATCTTCTTCGGGTGTGTTCATTACAAAGAACTGTTTCTCTGTATCCTCTACGTCCTGGGTATTTGATACCGGATCAGGATCCCAGATATGTAATCTGTTACATAGGTCTACAGAAAGGTAGTGAACTGAGAACGGGTGATAAGTTTCATGAGACAGAAAACGGTGCAAGTGTTGCAGCCAAGTCTGTTGGTCACTGTCACCCTGTATTCCAAATACATTGATTCTGAACGAATGTTATTAGATACCGAACCTGATATACAAAATCATATCAGTCTCTTTATTAGTAAAGAAATGATAAAATTTTGTATTGTTGGATAATATTTTGAACATTTCCTATATAAAAAGTTGATCGGTTCAGGCACGTTATCTAAAAGCATTGATGTTCTAAATCAAACTACAGTTCTTAGTATACGGAACACACACAAGAGGAAGAGTTCAGAAATGAACGGATCCTTCTTGAGGTATTGTAGACTAGGTCATATCAATGCGACCCGACTGGCTAGAGTTACATATAGATGCATATTTAAATCAGTTTGAATTTACATCTTGTGAAACTTGCCAGTCATGTCACAAAGATTAGATGACCATAGCTCTGTTTATTGGAAACAAAGAAAGAGTTAGTGAACTCTTGGGACTGATACATGATGATGTATGTAATGTCCCCTGTCTGCACATGCCAGGACCGGTTCTTTGTACTTCATTACGTTCTCTGATGATCTCTCAAGATTCAGACATATGTTCCTGTTGAAACATGAGTCCGAAACTTTTGAGATATTCACAGAATATAAGTTACAAGTAGAGAACCAATACGGGTATAAGTATTATGTCTTTTGATGAGATCAAGGAGGAGAATACTTGTGCATAGAATTCCTGGACTGTTCTAAAGGAGAATGAGATTCTCTCTCAGCATTACTCCTCCGAATACACCATAGCACGATGGTATATCAGGGCGGAGCAATAGCACCCTATATGATATGGTGTGTTCTATGATGAGTACTACTGAGTTTCCAATTTCCTTTTGGGGGTTATGCACTTGAGAGGCTGCATACCTATTGAATTAGGTTCGAATCAGATCAAAGCCTACCACTCCATATGAGATATGGTATGGGAAGAGCCCATGTCTTAAGCTAGTTAAGATTTGGGGTTGACCGGCCTATGTCTAAAAGCAAAATCCGGACAAGCTCGAGGCCAGGTCTGTTATGTAGAACTGGAAAGGTTCCAGCTATACAAACTGCAGCAGATGATTTGATAAAACCAAAGGATTCAATAGTTACCAACGAAGCTCAGCCTCTCCGCCGATCTAGTAGGGTTTCTCACCCACCTGAGAGATACTTCTGTTTCTCTATGACAGTGGGAGCGAGGATTGCATCATGAGATGATAACCCAACTAGTTTCGAGCAGGCCATCGAGAGTAGGGACTCTGTAAGAATGGCTGGATGCTTAGCGATCTGAGATGGAATCCATGTACACCAACAAAGTATGGACTTTGGTTGCTATATCTGAAGGGTTAAATCCCCATCAAGAGCAAGTATATCTTGAGAAGATTACTTGGTGTAGATGGAAAAGTTGAGACTTTCAAAGCTAGACTTGTTAAAGGTTTTCGTCATCGACCAGGCATGGATAATGATGAAACCTTTTCCAGTGGCTATGCTTAAGTCCATCCGGATCCTACTTGCCACGGCTACATACCATGACTACGATATCTGGCGGTTGGGTGTCATGACTGCTTTTCTAAAATGATGTTTTAGAAGAGAGCGTCTGTAAGTACACAGCCAGAGGGCTTCGTAGACAGTGGGAGCAGCGGAAACGTGTGCAAGATGTTTTATGTGATAAAGCAGGCATCGCGGAGTTGGAACGTCTGTTTTGATGTGGTAGTCAAAGAGTTTGACTTCATCAAAATGGTAGATGAACCTTGTATATACAAAAAGGTAGTAGGGAGTATGGTGGTGATCCTCGTAGAGTATGTGGATGACATACTCTTGATAAGAAGGGAGTTTCCTATGCTATGCTCGGTCAATCTCCGCTTATCACAAAGATTCTCCATATAGGATCAAAGTGATACCTACTAAATCCTGGATTTTGGATCTATGAGATAGATCTAATTGGATGTTAGGATACTCACTACTTGTAGTGAGATGGTATCAATCGATCCTGGGGAGAATCACTGGAAGGGTTCCAGGGTGATAAGGACGACTGAAAGTCAATCACAGGCATTGTCTTTACCCTCAGTAAAGGGACGGTATGTTGGAAGAGTTCCAAGCTAGATACCGTGGCATACTAGACGATAAAGGCTGGCTACATCGCTACCAAAGATGCTACCAAAGAGGAAGTCTGGGTGTATATTAGTTCATGAGATGAACTTCGTTCCTACCATTGTGAGACAATGGAGTTATGGCTTATGCCTAGGAACGACCGTCCCATCAGTGATCCAGACATATTCTGAGGCAGTGTCACCTGATCATGGAGATGGTTGATCTCCAAGGGATCGAGGTAAGGAGAGTAGACTCAGAGGACAACACGGAGGATCCACTCACAAAGGCCTTTTCCCAGAGAGAGACTTTTATGGGATGGTTGAGTATGAGATACTACAACCACTGCTATCAGATGGCCCTAGTGCAAGTGGGAGATTGTTAGTTATATGTCTAGAGGCCATTCCTATACATAGGATGTATATTGTAGTGGATGCTTGGACATATATAGGGAGGACTTTCTTGCTCGACATGATAGTATTCTATCTGGTTTCTCTTTACCTTAACGTGTACACTGATTGTCTCTCTGTTACATGTTGGTAAAGCCCTTAGGATGTGTACTTGACTACCTGGACTATGATGCAGATCATACTAGTGGGGACATGGTAGTCCATAAGTACATCCTTCAAGGTCCCTAGTCGTGGGTGTATCGAAACGGGGCATCGATATACCAGAGTAGACTAGCGTATACCTTCTCGACCCATACAGATGGGCGATGGATGATCCCATATCCATTGGTGTTTGACATCGGAGATGATATACGGGTGCTCAGCGGAGACTGGGTACACTGGACGGACTCGCCGAGAACTCCCAGATGGTATTATACCTTACGTCAGATGGCAGTTCTCTGGTGACACTGGTACAGAGTAGTCTGTTGACCCGAGATCGTCATAGAGTCTTGTGTGATTCCCACTGTGCTTTGATTTCCACCATACCACGTCCAAGAGGGCGTGCAAAACGGTGGTTTTTGGGTACAGTCCCGAATCACATGGAGGCAATGAGCGATAGGAGGGGATTCTTCTCTCCCGGTATAGGGGGTTGATGTTGCGCTGTGTTCGATTGGCTATAACCGGAAATCCCTGGCCAGGGTTGCTGAGATGTACTGGTAAGTGTTACCAGTAGTTTCTCGAACTGTTATAGACCTCATATCGACACGACTTATCGAGCTAGTGGGGTCTGACGTTTACCACCCCTAGGCAAGATATGCGACATATCAGACGATGAGACCGGACTGTACGGTAAGTGTTACTGGTTGGATTCACAGGAGTGTGAGCGGGCTTGCTCGTCGATCTTCTGATCGCTCAATACCCGGGTGGCCGTTACGTTTAGCAGACCGCTTGCGGCTTGTGGGTGTTTGATATGATCATCACCTGCTGCCGGCGTATTGACGAGTCTTTAGAGTCCTGCACAGAAGTTTCCTGGCTCAAGCAAAACGAAATAGGAGCGCATATGAGATATGTGCGGGACCGAGAATAATACCAGTATGTGATACTGTATTCTATTCTCGCGATATGTGACATTGATTGGTTATATGCGATATAGCCGGGTTATCGGATCAAGTGTTGATTCGATAATTTATTACTTTTGATATTAGTCGTTTATATGCAATATGACCGGAACATTAAGTCAAGTGTTGATTTAATGATTTAATGTATAATTATATATTTGATATATTACTTTATATTAACTAATATTGGTTCACTTAAGATGTTTTTCTCACTTGTTTGTGCACATTGTATATGTGATATATTTTTGTGCACAAGATTGTATCATGTTTGATGATACATGCAAACTTGGGTGTATGTTTGATTTAAACAATGTTTAGTAAATGGTTAGGGTTTCATTTCATTTGCTTTATTTACTTATTCATTTATTTATTTGTTCATTTTGGTAAGAAATAAAATGGGGACTTTATTTGGATTTCACTTGAAGCTTCATGAAGCTTTGAAAGTCAAAACCATTTTGTTTCTTTCCTAAACCCTAACCCTTTAACTAAACCCTAGTTCATTCTCTACATGAGTTAGTCTCACCCATGGTTGCATTATGATAACTCTTCACTTGATTTTTCATTTTTTAAAAGTGAATTAATATTTCTTTTCTTCTTCTTCTTCTTCATGAGAAAGAAAAGAAAAGCTTGCTTCAAAAATGTCAAGTGATGATTCCAAGTGAGAAATCCAAATCCAAAGTGAACCCACTTCCTATTTCTTCATCCTCTACCACTTGCCAAGTAGTATAGGGTGTTTTCTTCACAAGTTTCTTGACTTGGTGAAGTTGGAGCTTGATCTTGAGTTGCCTCGACGTAGATCATCTTCGGCATCGAAGTCGACGACCTAGCCCGATCATTTCTTCGACGAAACCATCGCTAGAGTCCGGGATCCGATGATCACAGCGGAGGGATATCATCATGGAGCTAAGAAAGTAGAGGACCGGATCTACAAAGGTTGTAGTCTCTTTCACTTAGCAGTAAAGTTGTTTACTACTTACATGTTTCGCCTAATCTCTAGTTAACGATCTATATTAGGGTTTCTCGGCACCGGAAAAATTTGAAATTGGCATGGATGATGCCTTGTGAGACCTCATTAGTGTGCCCAGGAACCCTACACTGTCGACCTGAGATAGTCATTTGTCTCGTGTGAGTTCCCACTATGCTTTGATTACTACCCTATCACGGCTCAAAGAAGTCGTGCAAACAGGTTTTAGTTGGGTACAGTCCCGAGCCACATGGAGGCAGTGAGCGGATCGTTAGGGTTTCGTCTCTCCCTGTATTGGGGTGAGATCGCGCTGTGTTTAGGAGAGCCATTACATGAAGTCCCTGGCCAGGGTAATCGAGATTTACTGGTAGGTATTCCAGTAGTATCTCAGGGCGTTCTGGGCTTCACTCCGACACGATTTATACCGCTATTGGGGGTCTGACGTTCCCCAGCCCCCTAGGCCCTATATGCGATACTCATAGACGAACAGATCGGACTATACGGATATTGTCACTGTCAGGCTCAGTAGGGTTTTCTGGATGAGTTTGCTCATCAGCTACCCCTTCTTTCAATATATAGGCAACCGTTACGTACAGCTAATAGCTCTGACGTGCTAGTGGTTATACCCAGTACCAGTGTATTGATGAGTCATTAGAGTCCCCCACAGACAGTTTCCCAAGTTCGGGCGAAACGTTGTAGAGGCCGTATGGTTTTATGGCAGGGATCGAACAGGCACGTGCACTTGTGCACGTGTCATGGTTCGGACAGATAATACCAGTGGGTTTTGGTTAAAGCCGGATCCTAGTATTATGTTGTGTAGGTATATTTTTGTCTCGTTGCATTTCGTATTCGGTCGGAATACAAATGCGGGTATGTATTTACAGTTGAGGGGTAATCTCGTAATTCATTACGGGATTACTTTCGGAGTTGCCAGTTTTCTTTTCCGTCTTAAACATCTTGGTCCTTGTTTAATTTATTGCGAGCATTGACCTCGTTCTTATCTTTTTTTTTGGCCATGCTTTTTGTAACAACCTTAATTTTCCTATACACTTCTCTATACAATTTTTTTTTAAATTTTTAAAAATCCATAAAGGAGTATTTTAACCTGAGCATAATATATATATAAGTAATTATTTTGTTTTTAAATAAATCCATTTTTAGTGTACATAAAATTGTTTTAAAATTAATGTAATACTTGGGGTATTTAATGTTGCTGTTACCACTTTAAGTAGTTATTTTCCCACAATAATTACAAGAAGGAGCTTGTAGCTCATTGGTAATACCTTGCACTGCTGAACCAAGCCACCAGAGTTCAAATCCCATGCCCCACAATATTTTTATATTTATTTTGTTTTAAATTTTTGGAAAGTCAACAGTCAAAAGGCCATAACTCACTAAACTTAAACTGAACATAAAAAATAAATATACCATAAATCCCCCCAGGAGACCCCCTACCCAACGGTACCCCGACTCGGCCTGACTCGGCCGAGTCGGCTGGCGGACCGGCCGACTCGGGCCGGCGTCGCCGGCCGGACGGCCAGTCGTCAATACGGAAAAATTCCATGTTGACCTGGTCTTCTCGCCTGCATACTTTAAATTTTTTGATCGGTTACCAAATTCTCAATAAATTCCTTTTACTCCAAAATTTTAATGATTTTAATGATTTTTCATATATTTTTCATATATTTTTATATTAAAACCCTAACCCTAGCCTAACCCTATATAAACACCCCTACCCCCCACCCTCTCATCCTAAATTCCTAAGTCCACTCTCCCAAAATCCCAAGAGAACTTGGTACGTCGGAAAACGAGCGAAAGGCGAAGCACTGACGAAATCGACGGCGACTTTCCGGTGATCGTGCTAGGAGCTCTCGACGACGTTTTGACGCGCCGGCAAACCCTCTACCTCCCTCTCATTCTTTAGCGTTGTCCAAACCCGTAAGTCCCTCTTTTCTACATTTCTATTCTTTCATTAAAATACGACTTTTCAAACCCGACGGAAATCGGAACAAACCGATTTCCGATTCGGTTTTCTATCAAATCCCACTTATCACTAATTCCATAATGCTTAAACATCTTCATGTTGACTACTAATCACTTAAAAATTAATTTGAACAAGTTTTCACACATGAAATGATAGCTTTTGCAATATACCGTATTTTTGCACTTAAATACCACCATGTTTAGTTTATCACATTTAACCCTTTAATATTGCTATACCTTAAACTAGATCACGAGGTAATGACCTACCTCCACACACATGCAAATACAACCCTAATTGATATCATCAAAATATAGAATATGACAAAACAAGATTTTACATTAAAATACCATTTTCTTTATAAAACCTTTTCTAAAAGTTTTAGGTTGATATTTTTTTAAAACAATATCTTTTATTAGGAAAATACGATATGTCGTGGACATCGATCGTTTATCTAAACCTGACTTTATGGTGTCTAGGCAAGTGTGTCTCAGGCGAGTGGTTACTTAATTAGGGCCACTACTTGTAGTGGAGAGCCTCCCACTCACCTGGCACTTACCTGGCCGCAATTGGCGGTGAAGAGGCGATTTGAGGCTTCTAATGACTTGTCGTTTAGACCATTTAGAAATAGTCTAGTTGGCTTAGGAAACCCTAGAATCTAAAATACGGAAATTTACACCCTTTTACAAATAAATACCTTATCTTTATAAAACCGTTTTCTAAATGATTAGTATTTATTAAATCTTTGCAAAGCGCCACTACAACCCACCTTTGGGGAACTCGTTAGGGATAGTACGGTTAATCGTGCACCCTCGGGCTTAGTAGTGCGAGATTCAGACCTCCGCAAGGAGCATTCGGTCTCGAAAGGTTTAAAATACGACATTTAAGGAAAATGAGATTTTTGGAAAATAAAATATTTATTAAAAATTATTCTTGTATAAACATATGTATATTTATCATTTAAACACCTATTTTATTATAAGATAAAGTTTCCACCTTTTTCTAAAAATTACAAGATTAAAAGTTACATTAAAATACCATGAATTTCAAATAAATCAATCTTACAAATTAATACCTTTATTTATATAATTTAGGATATTTTCACTAGAAATATCACAAAATAAAATCACATTCATTATAACAATAAAGACGAATAATAAATACTTGAGGTGTATCTTGAAAACTATACAAAAGTATTTTTACATAAAACCCCTCAAGTTTTATAAATTACAATAATGACCCTAACAAATATAAAGTTCGACTTACATTTCTTTTAGTCTGACTCGGGTTTGAGTCTGATTATTTCTGACTTGAATATGATTCAAGTCAATCTATATTCTTTAATATTCCAACTCAATATGAACACATGAATCCCAGAATCCAGTTAACAATCTATACAACTTGACTGAATCAAACCATGGATATACATCTATTATCCCGTTATTCCATTTACCTGATTATACAGTTACAATCTGTTTACCGATATCATGGTTTTGGTCGGTCATCCAACTTATACAATACAATACAACAATACAATCAAAACACTATGGGGTTTAAGGGGTAGATTGGTGCGGAAGGTGTTAAGGTGGCACGAGGCGGTAAGATTAAGACATCTAACATGAATCCAATTGCCGTTGTTCCGGATTGTATAACGGAGTCTTGTACTTCCATTTGCCCTGGTCTCTAGCATACTGAGACCCCTCTCGTATACACTGGAATCCTTCCGTACCAAACTACAAACAACAGCGTGAACAGAATACTCTACACCATTATTCTTTAGAAGATACCTCTTATTCTGCCTTTTCTAATTCTTCCTTATCTTTGGGACTTACCGAGCGACCTGTTCGCTGACGACATTCTGTTTCTTTCTTCTTTGAATGTCGTCAGGTGTTTTGGACCCGTCAGAGACCGAGCCCACCGGTGAAGACTTGGAGCAGTTTCACGAAGACCCCAAGCTCTAGACATTGTACCTTGTTCTATTCAATATTTTCATTTCCTGTTATGCCATTGTTTAGGCATCGCTTTTCATTCCAGTTGTATTTACTTATCATGCATTGTACAAAAGAATGTTATTAATAAAATTGCTGTTATTTCTTTATTTCTTGTCTCTTGTGATTTACTTTTATATTGCTTAGATACGCTTAGCGTATGTACTTCTGAGTATATACGTAGCGGGTCTCGTCGCGTCCCCTTCGCCGTATACTAGGAAGCGGGGCGTGACACTTTTGCACTAATTTTCGAGCATGAACAGTGGCAGCATTAATTGGGCATGGGCTTGATTGGCTTGATTGGCATGGGAGGCATGGGCTGAATGGTGTGCTGGAGTTTTTGTGATGAGCTTAATTTGGTGGAATGATTTATTTATTAAGGTTGTGGTTGTTGATTTGTGTGGGGGTGTTATTGTTGCTTGATTAATATATACAAGCTCACCACTTCATTCAATAAATCCCCAGAGCCAATTTTTCCAGGGCACTGGCCGAGCCCAAATTGAAAACTCCTTCTCTTTTCTTCATGAAAAATCCAAGGCTCATATTTCCATCCACTTGGAAACTCCGATTTACCTCCACCCAAACGCTTGGGTGTTTTAAGACAAAGTATTCTACACTCTCTCTACTTCAATCTTGGACATGTCGGCTAGCAAACTTCATGTCCGAGTTGCCTCGGTACAGAGGCGGGAGCCCGTATAAAGATTCAATGACGTGGTGCCACATCAACAAGCGAGATCGGGGAGCGGACTTCGGAGGTACAGCAGCGGGGAGCTTGGTGCGGAGATTAAAGACCGAAGGACACGGATCGATCGGTATAATCTTTCCAAACTCATTTTACATTTTGCTAGTTTACAGTTAATGAAACGATCCAGGTATTTGGGCTTCGGTAGCGCCAGTTTCGTAAAAATACCTTTTTGTTCCGTATTTGGTGTCGGTTTAATGGCCGGGGCGCTGCCGTGGCCCAACATGGTATCAGAGCCAAACTATTAACCACTTAATAGCTTGTTCTAACATGTTTAAAAGCCCAATCGAACAAAATTTCCGAAACCGCAATTTCAATACTAAAGTTTCTATCGAAATTTTTTTGTCATCGAAAAATTATTTTGAGTGTTTCAGAAAATCAGGCAGGCTTTTTTAAGACAACTGTAAAAATTTTGTAGCATGAACCTTCTGTTACACCGCGGAACCGCTGCCGTACCCACGTTTTGGCCGCGGTTCCGCCGCAGTGTTTGGGTTTCAGTGCACTAAATTTTTCTTTGGGTCTTTAACTTGAAACTGGGGTTTCCTGAAAGTTTAGTTTTGGCCCAGATTATTTTGAGTAGCCCACTTTTGGAAGTTTTATCGATCGGAATTTTAAATGTGTTAGTTTGCAGTGCATTACATTTCTATCTGCGACCGTGAATGTCATTTGATTGGTAAATCTTGTCTAATCGCTATAGTCCCTTTAAACGGATTTGCAAACGTGACATTCACGTTGATGTTCTGTGTTGTGCTGTGATGTTGCGGATTGGTCGTGGTGGATAGCTTGGTGCAATATTAGTGCTTTTTAGTTTTATTTGTACATTTGATATCACGGGGCGAGCGTCCGACATGTGGACTGCCGTCACTGCCTGTTTGTATATTATTCTTTTGGGGCACGACTGGGTTGAGGTCGATGTACCCGTTGTATATATTTTCTTTTCTGTACTAGGATTACCCCGCGGTGGGGTGTACGGATAGCCGGGTTCTAGAGGGCAACGGGCCCGCATCTCATGGCTTTGAGACGGATGGGGCTTCACTCTAGAATTGGCGGGCTATTCGCCGCATTCGTAGGGGGTATAGGTTGACCCAAGGAGGGGTGCTCAAGTTACCGGATTCCGTGAAGTGCTGGGTGGTCCATTCACGTTGCTGAAGGGGGCTGCCTCGCTTCAGGTTTTGGCAGGTAACTTGCTGCGCTCGTAGGGGTCTAGGTTTTCATTGCACAGGCTATCCACACGACCAGGGGAACGTTGGGTTTCATTTGCGGCTCTATGAAACCCGGGGATCCCAGATTATCTGTATTATTCTGAGATACTTATTACTTTTCTGTGATGTTGCATTTATCATACCTGGAGCGATTATTATATATTGATATATATACTAGTAGATGTTGTATATGTTTTGCACCCGCGCTAGCCCAGTCCCCGCTCTGTCGTTAGTTAAGTAACCTAACGGGTGATGACGGGACCCAGTGGCGAATGCGGATGGCATATACGTACATCATATTTTCGTTCTTTTCTGGTGTGATCAATTGAAGGGACTGCGTTGATTTTTATCAATGCAAGGAAAACAAACCTATATATGATGTTGTTGGAACCAAATTTTAAAAAAGCTGTTATTACATGGGCATTCTCTTTTGTTTTGCACAGTGGTATTCGGTTATGAATATCCAGCACCTCATTCGACGAGGCAAGGGCCGAGATCCCTTCATCGGGAGTGACCCCTTGGACAGAAGTTTGCGTCAGGGTAATAACTTCACTATAGTCGATTACTTTTTGCTTTGCATTGTGGTATTCAGTTTGGAATATCCTGCACCTCATTCGACGAGGAAAGAGCCGAGATCCCTTCACCGGGAGTGACCTCTTTAGCAAAAGTTTTCGCCACTATATATTTATAAAACCACTTGGATTTCTTCAACGATATCAAGTTCATTACGCTAAAGGTTTTTCGCCAAAAACCAGCCGTAGCCCTCCGTCATTTCTGAAAAGCAGCGCCTAGTATTCGTGCTATGTTTGTTGGCTTCCGTCAAGACATAGTATTCAGTAGCTATGTGTTGCTTTTCTGTAGCATGGATATGCATTAATCTAGGACAGTTGTGCAGCCTTGTTGGCATCCGTCAAGGGCGAGTACGGGTGGATCTAAATTAATCAGGACAATGACGGGTAGAACTTGACTTGCAACTTATGATTTGTTGGCATCCGTCAAGGTCATAAGCTGCTTTGGGTAAAAATCATATCGGGAGTTTCAAACATACAGGAAACTTGCAAGGCATGCACATACCTTCGGAGTGTGATGACGTGAGTGGCTTCCATCACATTATCATGCGATGATAGTTGGATCCCGATTCCCACTGATGAGTAGGATTACTCCTCGGGTGATTCCGACTAATTCTCCTTTTAGATTTGGAGGAGAATTTAAGAATACAGTGGGAGGTTTCCTGATTGGATAAAATGATTAACCATTCTGATTCAGGTTAGAGTGCACATAGAGTGTTTCTTTTCTCTCTCTTTCTTTGACTGCGACTATGACCTGACCCTAGACTATAACTCAGTGACCAAGTTAACCGAACTTTCTTAAAACACTGGCTTTTGGATTGTCTGAGTTGCATACATCATTGCCACTCCTTCTTTTACCCTTTGAGTTTTTCCAGAACACCCCGTATTATTACGAACATCCAATTCCATTGGATAAATCCATCGTATGGTTATATACGAACTCGAAGGAACTTTTTCGAGGATGGATTCTGGTTCAGGAGAAATAAGAATAAGGCTTATTCAGTTGTCTTTTATCCTTACCTTCTCTCAGGTTGCGAGTGCTCCTAGGATTAGGACAGTACACCTATTATGCTTGTTGGATAGTCTTCTTCCAAACCATAGGCTGGTGCCGAACGGTAGGGAAGGAAGAAAACCATTAAGCCTAACGATGGTGTACAGAAGGTAACGACTAAAGACAAATAAAGGGATTTGGAGAGATGGCAAGGAAATATACGGTTACAGTCGTGAATCTGGATATTGGAAGAGGCGTTACAAGGAATGCCCGGATACCCCTTCGAAACATACTCATGTTTCAGTTTTACTGTGCATTATTAATTGAAAACTGATTTCCCAATTGGACCCTTGCTCCAGGGTATGTATTTACCAGGTATGATTCTCACATCTGTATGGTTTTACAGATGATGAGTGGGAGTAAGTTATTGGGAATTAGGTGATCATCCTCATTATATCGGAATTCGTTGTAATTGGTGATATTTGAGGAAATCTCCTGGGTACAGTTTTCAACCTACGATGCATAGAGTTTGAGTTATTCAACTCAGGGGACTTATACAAAGTATTGTATATTGTCCAGTGTCCATTATGACAAAGGGGTTGGTTCTCGTACTGTATTCTGTTTACTTGTGACTTCTCAAGTTTTAGATAAGTGTTTCGTAGAAATACAAGGTCCAAGTTTGAGAAGTTATAGGTACAGGAATAAAATAGAGAACCATGTGTTGCAAGTATCAGGATTCTTCAAGGTGATCGATGATGTAGATACTTGTGGTTGGTATTCAGTTGATAGTAATGTTTTTTGAGAACTTGTTTCTCTTTCAGGTTACTCATAATTGGATACACTCCTAAGTTGAGTAATGCTGATCGGTCTCTCTCCATTTAGAGAACATGCATTGGAGACATCCGCATGATTTGAATCTGGTTCCAATTAAATCAGTGCCTCTATTTCTATATTGTATATAGAATGGTTCGTATCTTAAAGATGTTAAGGTACGGGGAGTTGTCCGGCTTATGCTTAAAACCAGACTCTGGATAACTCAAGGCACATTTCTGTAATGGCAGTTTGTGGGTTAACCCGGGCTTTGACGAGGGTTAATTTTCTACCATCTGGAAGATCAATAGTGATATTGTTCTTGACTTGCCACGGTTTTAGTAAAATGGATTTTTTTTTCAGAAAACAAAAGTGGGAGTATGGTAGAACTGGAAGAGATTCCAGAACCGCAAACGATTACGGAAAATTTAATAGGACCAAAAGATTCAATCAGGATTGACATTCCATTAGCCACTCCGCAGATATGGTGGGTAACCTCAGGCGCCCGAGAGGTATTTCGGTATTCTCAAAGACGGTGACAGGGAGGTTCTTGTTTACCCAGACTTGCCATTACTGCTGTTCCAGACTATGAGACCTGGCGGGAGGATGAATATAGCGTCATTCTAAACTAGCTTTAGAAGTGCACATGTATATGACTCTGCCAGAGGGTTGTCGTAGTCAGTGGGAGCAGCGGAAGTATAGTGGACAAGTAGCTTATATCTATTTATAAACTAAAGCAGATATAGCGGAGATAGATCATCTATTTCTGATGTGACAGTCATGGGTTTTGACTTCATCAGAATAGAGGATGGATCTGTTAAAGAGGTAGTAGGGTGTGAATTCCTGGTAATTGGATGACATACACATAGTAGGAAGTGAAATTCCTACACTACAATCGGTTATATTATGGTTGTCACACAGTGTTTTCTCCACATAGGATATGGATATAATATCAGGCATTCTGGTTACTAGATCTATGGTTTTAGATTTAGATTTGGGTAGTTTCCCAATCTGGGTACTTAAACAGTATTCTAAAGAGATTTTAGAATGAACGACACCTGGCATGGTGGTGTACCTGCAGGTGATGGAGTCACCCTCTCTAAAGGTGTCTTACAGACTAAAGGGGAGAGGGATGTGCATGATTGGCAGATCACTTGCTTAGGCAATTGAGTTGATCATGAGATGTCAAGTACCACACCAGATGTTGTTTTTGCACTAGATGTAATAAGTTGATATTAATCCAATCCTGGAGAAACATTCGGAAGCAGTTTTAGAACATAAGTGGTTGTTCTAGGAATTTGATAACGACAGCCTCCTTCAGGAGACAGTTATCATTCCAGGCTTCCAAGATGACCCGATGACAGAGTGATTGTCAGAGTTATAGTTTTCCCTCTGACAAAGGACAGTAGTTTGGACATGTGGTCCAAGCGGATACTGAGGGAGGCATGGTGCAGGAAACTAATTAAATTCAGTTGACGATACAGTCTAAGAAGTTTGCTGGATTTGGAGTTCATTTATGAACTGGGTCCCATCAGATATCCAAACACATTCTAAGACAGGTACTGCTCATTTCGGGAGATGGTTTTCTCAGCGAACTTGAGACAAAGAGAGGCATAGAAAGAAACATCAGGGCGGATCCACTCACAGAGGCTATTTCTCGAACACAATAGTTTTACAAATGTGCTTTGTGAAACTGATTAGTAGAGGAGTTGGATGTTCGGTATCACACGAGCTGTGAGTACGCGACATAGCAATAATTAGCCTTAAGTGCAAGTGGGAGATTGTAGGATATAGTGCCCTCAAAATCAATTATTGGATCGCAGGTACGTGATTGCAATGATTGAGGGAGGACCTATACCGATAGGACAGTCTTGCTGGAGATGATAGTATGATATCTGGTTTGTCTTTATCATCGTGTACATGCTTTAGTTCACTATTGCATGTTGATAGAGCCCATAGGATTCTTGCTTGACTGCCAGCAGTATGATGGCGATCATATACGTGGGAGCTGGGGTCTATAAGCACATCCTTAAAGTGTCCCTAGTCGTGGGAGTTTCGAGACAGGGTATCGATACTCCAGAGTAGACTAGTGTATACAGTCGAGACCCCGACGAGGGGCGGTGGCCGGTCTCACAAGCCATTAGTGTCAGTTGGTTCACCTAAGATGTATACAGGTGCTCATTGGGTTATGAGTACACCGGACAGGACTCGCCGGGAACATGCTAGTTGGTATTATACATATCGTCAGATAGCAGTTCCCTAGTGACATGTGTACAGGTTAGTGTGTTGACCTGAGATCGTCATTTGTCTCGTGTGAGTTCCCACTGTGCTTTGATTACTACCCTACCACGGCTCAAAGGAGTCGTGCAAACAGGTTTTAGTTGGGTACAGTCCCGAGCCACATGGAGGCAGTAGGCGGGTCGTCAGGGTTTCGTCTCTCCCGGTATTAGGGGTGAGATCGCGCTGTGTTTAGAAGAGCCATTACACGAAATCCCTGGCCAGGGTAATCGAGATTTACTAGTAGGTATTCCAGTAGAATCTCAGGGTGTTCTGGGCTTCACTCCGACACGACTAATACCGCTATTGGGGGTCTGATGTTCACCAGCCCCCTAGGCCCTATATGCGATACGCATAAACGAACAGACCGGACTATATGGATATTGTCACTGTCAGGCTCAGTCGGGGTTTCTGGATGAGTTTGCTCATCAGCCTCCCCTTCTTTCAATACATAGGCAACCGTTACGTACAGCTAGTACCTCTGACGTGCTAGTGGTTATACCCAGTACCAGTGGATTGATGAGTCATTAGAGTCCCCCACAGACAGTTTCCCAAGTTCGGGCGAAACGTTGTAGAGGTCGTATGGTTTTATGGCAGGGTTCGAACATGCACGTGCACTTGTGCACGTGTCATGGTTCGGACAGATAATACCAGTGGGCTTTGGTTTAAGCCGGATCCTAATATTATATTGTGTAGGTATATTTTTGTCTCGTTGCATTTCGTATTCGGTCGGAATACAAATGCGGGTATGTATTTACAGTTGAGGGGTAATCTCGTAATTTGTTACGGGATTACTTTCAGAGTTGCCAGTTTCCTTTTCCGTCTTAAACATCTTGGTCCTTGTTTAATTTATTGCGAGCATTGACCTCGTTCTTATCTTTTTTTTGGCCATGCTTTTGCACTAATTTTCGAGCATGAACAGTGGCAACATTAATTGGGCATGGGCTTGATTGGTTTGATTGGCATGGGAGGCATGGGCTGAATGGTGTGCTGGAGTTTTTGTTATGAGGTTAATTTGGTGGAATGATTTATTTATTAAGGTTGTGGTTGTTGATTTGTGTGGGGGTGTTATTGTTGCTTGATTAATATATACAAGCTCACCACTTCATTCAATAAATCCCCATAGCCAATTTTTCCAGGGCACTGGCCGAGCCCAAATTGAAAACTTTTTCTCTTTTCTTCAAGAAAAATCCATGGCTCACATTTCCATCCACTTGGCAACCCCGATTTACCTCCACCCAAATGCTTGGGTGTCTTGAGACAAAATATTCTACACTCTCTCTAATTCAATCTTGGATATGTCGGCTAGCAAACTTCATGTCCGAGTTGTCTCGGTACAGAGGCGGGAGCCCGTATAAAGATTCAATGACGTAGTGCCACATCGACGAGCGAGATCGGGGAGCGGACTTCGTAGGCGCAGCAGCTGGGAGCTTGGTGCGGAGATTAAAGACCGAAGGACACGGATCGATCGGTATAATCTTTCCAAACTCATTTTACATTTTGCTAGTTTACGGTTAATGGAACGATCCAGGTATTTGGGCTGCGGTAGCGCCGGTTTCGTAAAAACACCTTTTTGTTCCGCATTTAGCGTCGGTTTGACGGCCAGGACGCTGCCGTGGCCCAACAGTATGTACAATAATGGCCTCTAGGGCATACATATAACTAACAATCTTCTACTTGCACTAGGGCCATCATATAGCAGTGGTTGTAGTATCCCATACTCAACCATCCAATAAAAGTCTCTCTTGGGAAAAGGCCTTTGTGAGTGGATTCGCCGTGTTGTCCTCAGAGTCTACTCTCCTTAACCTCGATTTCCCTGGAGATCAACCATCTCCATAATCAGGTGATACTGCCTTAGAATATGTCTGGATCACTGATGGGACGTGGGTTCTTAGGCATAAGCCACTACTCCATTGCCACACAATTGTAGGAACGGAGTTCATCTCATGAACTTATAAATACCCAGACTGCCTCTTTGGTAGTATCGTTGGTAGTGATGTATCGAGCCTTTATCGTCGAGTTTGCTACGGTATCTAACTTATAACTCTTCCAACATACTTACCCTCCACTGAGGGTAAAGACAATGCCTGTGACTGACATTCAGTCGACCTTACCATCCTGAAAGCTGTTGGGCTACGACAGCACCCCGGTCGTCAATCCGAGGCCAAATGCGGAACAAAAACTTTTGAAACTTGGCGCTACCACAACCAATTACCCGGATCGAACCATTAACCGTTAACTAGCATTCTATAAAGTGAGTTTAGATATTATACCGATCGATCCGTGTCCTTCGGTCTTCAATCTCTTCCCAAGCTCCTCGCGGCTATCCCGAATATGCGCGCTCTCCGATCTCGCTTGTCGAAGTGGCTCCACATCGAGAATTCTTTATACGGGCTCCCGCTTCAAACCGAAGCAACTCGGACATGAAGTTTGCTAGCCGACATGACCAATGTGAAGCAGAGATAGTGTGTGATTACATTGTCTCAATACACTCTAGAATTCTCAACACATGAGAGGGATAGAGTGGAGGTTGAAGATGATTCCCAAGGTGGGAGGAAAGTGTGAACTCTAACAAAGCAAGTGAGCAAATGAGCAAGCCCCCAAAATGAAGTGGCTGCCCTCTAAATATATAGTGAGTGTTGTGAGTTATTTTTTGTGAGTAATAAAGAAAATAAACCCAAGAAAATATTTAGCAATCCTCTCACAAAAGTATCTCACAACATACACAAAATATCTAAGCCATGACAAAATCTATGTCATGCCAAAAATGAGTCACAATTTCCACATTTAATATTTAAACTAAAAAGTTAAATCCATAAAAAGAAAATGGCATCAACTAAAATAATCTTGTAACGAATTACAAGAATACCCCTCATCCGTATATATATACCTGCATCCGTATTCCGACTGAATACGAACACTACCAGAAGAAAGTAATCCAACAATCTATTAGTAGGATCCGGCTTAAACCAAAGCCCACTAGTATGATCCGTCCGATTATGATCCGTGCATAAGTGCACGTATATGATCGAACCCTGCCATAAAACCATACGGCCTCTACAACGTTTCGCCCGAACTTGGGAAACTTTCTGTGGGGGACTCTAAAGACTCGTTAATACGCTGGCAGTGGGTTTAACCACAAGCGCATCAGTGGTACTAGCTGTACGTAACGGCTGCCCAGGTATTAAGCAAAAGGGAGGCCGATGAGCGAACTCATCCTGAAACCCTACTGAGCCTATCTGTGACAATCTCAGTACAGTCCAGTCTGTTCGTCTAAGAGTATCGCATATCGGGCCTATGGGGATAGTAAACGTCAGACCCCCAATAGCAGTATAAGTCGTGTCGGAGTGTAGCCCAGAACACCTTGAGAAACTACTGGAATACCTACCAGTAAATCTCACTTGCCATGGCCAAGGACTTTGTGTAATGGTTCTCCAGACACAACATGATATCAACCGCCAATACCAGGAGAGACGAATCCTGTCTAACTACCACTGCCTCCAAGTTTTTCGGGACTGCACCTAACTACTACCTGTTTGCACGACTCCTTTGAGCCATGGTAAGGTAGCAATCAAAGAACAGTGGGAACACATTTGAGGCAAAGTAGCAGTGTCAAGTCAACGGACTAAGCTGTACTCATGTCACTTGGGAACTGCTCCTGACGATAGGTATAGTACCAATCAGCAGTACCCCTGCGAGTACGTCCGGTGTACTCATAACCTAATGAGCACCTGTATACTATCTTAGGTGAACCAACTTACACCAATGGCTTGTGAGACCAGCCACCGCCCCTCGTCGGGGTCTTGATCCGTATACACTAGTCTACTCTCGGAGTATCGATGCCCAGTCTCGAAACTCCCACGACTAGGGACACTTTTAAGGATGTGCTTATAGACTACCCAACTCTCACATATATGATCGCCATCATACTGCTGGTAGTCAAGCAAGAATCCTATGGGCTCTATCAACGTGTAATAGTGACCTGTAATGTCACCTGAAGCATGTACATGATGATAAAGACAAACCAGATAGCATACTATCATCTCGAGTAAGACTATTCTACGGGTATAGGTCCTCCCTCAATCATTGCAATCACGTGCCTGTAATCCTATAATTGACTTGAGGGCACTACAGCCAACAGAAGCTTTCTAGTGATTCTCCCCAGGATCGATTGATACCATCTCACTACACCTAGTGAGAATCCTAACTTCCACTTAGATCTATCTCATAGATCCATAACCCAGGATTTAAGAGGTATAACTTATCCTATATGGAGAGTCAATGTGATAAGTGGAGATTGACCGAGCGTAGCATAAGAAACTCCTTTCCTATCAAGTATTTCATCCACGTACAATACGAGGAATACCACTGTACTCTCTACTACCTTTTTGTATATAATGTTAGTGATATATGCCCTAGAGGCCATTATTGTATCATACTGGATTGTATATTACTTAATGGGAGCTTGGATATACACGGATATAGGAACAGTCTTGCTTAAAATGGAAGTATACTACCTGGTTTGTTTCTAGCTCAATATGTGCATATGTTTCTTTTAACATATCGCTTATACATATTGATAGAACCCTCAGGATCTTTGCTTGATTACCAGCGTTGTGATGGCAGTAGTGGGGGCTGGGTAATCTACAAGTAAATCCTTTTACAGGTCTCTGGTCATAGGATTATCGAGACGGGGCATCGATACTCCGGAGTAGACTGGTGTATACGTTTCTCATCCCAGCAGGGGAGATGGTCTGTCCCACAGCATTAGTACGTAGTACTGGAGAAAGTATGCAGGTGCTCATTAGGTTACGAGTACACTAGACATGACTCGTAGGGAACTGCTGATGGTTATTATACCTGTTGTCGGGTAGCAGTTCCCAGGTGACATGAGTACAGCTTAGTCTGTCGACTTGACACTGCTACTTTGCCTCAAGTGTGTTCCCACTGTACTTTGATCACTACCCTACCACGGCTCAAAGATGTCGTGCAAATAGGTAGTACTTGGGTGCAGTCCCGAAGCACTTAGAGGCAATGGCGGTTAGATATGATTCATCTCTCCCGGTATTGGGGGTTGATATCATGCTGTGTTGGAGAGCCATTACACAAAGTCCGTGGCCATGGCAAATGAGATTTACTGGTAGGTGTTCCAATAGTTTCTCAGGGTGTTCTGGGCTACACTCCGACACGACTTATAGCGCTATTAGGGGTCTGACGTTTACCATCCCCCTAGGCCTGATATGCGATACTCTTAGATGAATAGACCGGACTGTATGGAGATTTTCACATTAAGGCTCAGTAGGAGTTCGGATGAGTTACTTCATCGGCCTTCTTATCGACATCTACCTGGGCAGCCGTTACGTGCAGCAAGTACCGCTTGCGGCTTGTGGTTAAACCGACTGCCAACGCAGGTTTCCCTGCACCGGACAAAAGGTGTAGAGGCCGTATGGTTTTACGGCAGGGCTTCGATCACTTACGTGCACTTGTGCACGTACGATGATCGGGCGGATAATACTAGTGGGCTTTGGTTTAAGCCGGATCCTAGTATTATACTGATGGATTTATTTCGTCTCTTTGTATTCGTATTTTACGGAATACAGATACGGGTATGTATATACAGTTTAGGGGCATTCTCGTAATTTGTGGAGAAAGCTTCTAGAAGGAGATGACTCATTACGGTTTTAATCATTTGATTAAAGCTTAAATGAGGTGGAGGAAATGAGGTGTAGGTTTACATTTATTGAACCATGACTCATGAGGTGATTCACCATTTGAATTAAATGAAGTATGTGTTGGAGATAGTGCCCTAAGAGTCAATTATTGGATTACAGGCACGTAATTGCAATGATTGAGAGAGGACCTATGCCGGTAGGACAATCTTACTCAAGATGATAATATGCTATCTGGTTTATCTTTATCATCGTGTACTGCTTTAGGTGACCCTACAGGTCACTATTGCGCGTTGATAGAGCCCCTAGGATTCTTGCTTGACAGCCAGCAGTATGATGGCGATCATATACGTGGGAGCTGGTAGTCTATAAGCACATCCTTAAAAGGTCCCTAGTCGTGGGAGTTTCGAGACAGGGTATCGATACTCCAGAGTAGACTAGTGTATACAGTCGAGCCCCGACGAGGGGCGGTGGCCGGTCTCACAAGCCACTGGTGTCAGTTGGTTCACCTAAGATGTATACAGGTGCTCATTGGGTTATGAGTACACCGGACAACACTCACCGGGACATGCTAGTTGGTCTTATACCAGACGTCAGATAGCAGTTCCATGGTGACATGTGTACAGGTTAGTTCATCGACCTGAGATCGTCATTTGTCTCGTGTGAGTTCCCACTGTACTTTGATTACTATCCTACCACGGCTCAAAGGAGTCGTGCAAACAGGTTTTAGTTGGGTATAGTCCCGAGCCACATGGAGTCAGTGAGAGGATCTTCAGGGGTTCGTCTCTCCCGGTATTGGGGGTGAGGTCGCGCTGTGTCTAGGAGAGCCATTACACGAAGTCCTTGGCCAAGGCAGGAGATTTACTGGTAGGTATTCCAGTAGTATCTCAGGGTGTTCTGGGCTACACTCCGACATGACTTGTACCGCTTTTGGGGGTCTGACTTTTACCAACCCCCTAGGCCCGCCGTGCGATGCTCATAGACGAACGGACCGGACTGTACAGATATTGTCACTGACAGGCTCAGTAGGGTGTCAGGATGAGTTCGCTCATCGACGTCCATTTTGGTCAATACCTGGTAGCCCGTTACGTATGGCTAATACCTCTGACGTGCTAGTGGTTAAATCCACAACCAAAGTATTGACGAGTCTTTAGAGTCCCCCACAGACCGTTTCTCAAGTTTCGGGCTAAACGCTGTAGAGGCCGTATGGAGATATGGCAGGGTTCGATCATATTCGTGCGGTATTGCACGGATCATGATCGGACGGATAATACTAGCGGGCTTTGGTTTAAACAGGATCCTAGTATTGTACAGTATAGATTTTTTCTCATTGCATTTGTATTCGGTCGGAATACAAATGCGGGTATGTATATACAGTCGTGGAGTTTTCCTGTAATTTATTACGAGATCGATTTTTGGAGTTGCCAGTTTGCTTTCCGCTTTCGGCCATTTTCTTTTGTTTCTTTCTTTGGCTGAATTTGGTGGAGGAGGGCTTATTTGCAAATGTGCAAATTAGCATTGTGTGTGTGTGGGGGGGGATATTTATTGTAATTGGTAGTTTCATGATGGTTCAACCATACATTGACTTCTTGGTTCATGATTGTTCAATATGGCTTGACTTGTGGAGATATGACGGTTGATTGAGATGAGTATGATTATTTTCATCATGATCTTTCACCCTTTACTCTTGCTTGTATTATGGCTTCCCCCCTCCCCACTTGATTTTTCCACTCTCCCATTTTTATCATGGCCGGCCAAGCTTGAAGTGGGTTGTCCCAATTTTTTTTAGGTAGGAAATACTCTCATTTGCTTGCATAAAATCCCCTTGGTTCATCTCCTAAGCATATCTCATTCCTCCACCAAAAACCATGGCAACTTCAACCCCAATAGAGACAAACCACTCTACACTAGCCTACAGTATTTCTTGGACACGTCGACTCGCCAACTTCGTGCCCGAGTTGCCTCGGTCCAGAGGTGGGAGCCCGTAAAAGAACCCGGCGATGTGGTGCCCTTTCGGCGAGGAGGTGAAGACCGGAGATTCCGCGGGGAGATCGGGACGACGACGAGAAGATCGAAGGACACGGATCGCTCGGTATATCTCTCTACCCCCTTCTCTGGTTAGCTAGTATTAGATTAATGGCCCGATCCGGGTTTAAAGTCCGCGGTAGCGCCGGTTCTGGTTTTTAGAAAAGTTTTTGTATTCCGCATTTTGGTCTCGTTCAGACGGCCGGGGCGCTGCCGTGCACTTACACTGGTATCAGAGCCACGCCATTAACCTAGTCTAGCTTGCTCTAACGTGCTTACAAGTTCGATCGAACGGATTTTCCGAAAACCCGATTTCTAAAGCACAGTTTCTGTCGAAATTTTGTAGTTGTCAAAAAATTATTTGGTGCATTTCAAAAATACAGGCAGGGTTTTCTATGCAATCTAGGAAAATTTGGTGGAGTGTCGTTCGTGTTCAGCCGCGGAACCGCGGCCTTACCCCTGCTTTGGTCGCGGTTCCACCGCAGTAAGGTGGGATCACTGCACCAGATTTCTTCAGTTGGTTGCTGTGTTAGAAATGGGGTTTTTGGTACATTATATTTAGGCCCGGATTTATTTTGAGTGCTACAGTAGTGCTTGGGGCCCACTTCGGGAAATTCAGTCGATCGAAAATTTTAAACATGTTAGTTCACAGTATTTACATTATATCTGCCACCGTGAATGTCATTTGATCGGTAAATTCTGTCTAACTGCTATAGCCCTTTTAGACGGATTTGCGAACGTGACATTCACTTTGATATTCTATGTTGTGCTGTGATGTTGCGGATTTATCGTGGTGGATAGCCTGGATGTAATGGTAGTACAGTTTGGTTTATTTATGTACATTTGATATTACGGGGTGAGCGTCCGACATGTGGACTGTCGTCACTGCCTATTTGTATATTATTCTTTTGGGGTACGACCGGGCTGAGGTCGATGTACCCGTTGTATGTATATTTTACTTTCTGTACTAAGATTACCCCACGGAGGAGTGCACGGATAGCCGGGTTCTAGAGGGCAACGGGCCCGCATCTCATGGCGTTGAGACGGAGGGGGCTTCACTCTAGAATTGGCGGGCTATTCGCCGCACTCGTAGGGGGTACAGGTTGACCCAAGGAGGGGTGCTCAAGTTACCGGATTCCTTGAAGTGCTGGGTAGTCCATTCACGTTGCTGAAAGGGGCTGCCTCGCTTCAGGTTTTGGCGGGTAAATTGCCGCGCCCGTAGGGGTCTAGGATTTCATTGCCCAGGCTCTCCACACGACCAGGGGAACGTCGGGTTTCAGTAGTGGCTCTATGAAACCCGGGGATCCCAGATATCTGTATTTTTCTGTGATGCTTATTACATATCTGTGATGTTGAATTTTATCACGCCTTGAGCGAATATTATATATTGATAAATATACTAGTAGATGTATATGTTTTGCATCCGCGCTAGTCCAGTCCCCGCTCTGTCGTTAGTTAAGTAACCTAACGGGTAATGACGGGACCCAGTGGCGAATGCGGATGGCATATACGTACATCATTATTTTCGTTTTTTTATTGGTGTGATCAATTGATGGGACTGCATTGATTCGGATCAATGCAAGCTAAACAAACCTATTCTGATGTTATTGGAACATTTTTCAAAAAGCTGTTATTGCAAGGACGTTCACTTTTGTTTTGCACAGTGGTATTCAGTTATGAATATTCAGCACCTCAGTCGACGAGGCAAGGGCCGAGATCCTTTCACCGGGAGTGACCCCTTGGACAGAGTTTGCGTCAGGGCAATAACTTCACTATAGTCGATTACTTTTGCCTTGTATCGTGGTATTCAGTTGGAATATCCTGCACCTCATTCTACGGGGAAAGAGCCGAGATCCCTTCATCGGGAGTGACCTCTTTAGGAAATGTTTTCGCCACTATATTTTATAAAGCTATCTGGTTCCTTCAACGATATCAAGTTCATTACGTTAAAGGTTTTTCGCCAGAAACCATTCGTAGCCCTCCGTCATTTCAGTTAAATGTTCGGTAGTATTCAAGCTATTTATTTTGACCTACGCCAAGGCATAGTGATTGGTAGCTACCGGATATTTATCTGTTGCATAGATAGATGCGTTAGTTTAGGACAGTCGTACTACTATTTTGGCCTACGTCAAGGTATGTACGGGTGGGTTCAAATTAACCTGGACAATGACGGGTAGAACTTGACATGTGACTTATGATATTTTGGCCTACGTCAAGGTCATAAGAGCATGGGGCAAAAATCACATCGGGAGTTTCTAAAGAAACTGAAACTTGCCAGATATGCGCATACCATCTGGAGTGTGATAACGTGAGCGGATTCCGTCACGTTATCATGCGATGATATTTGGATCCCGATTCCCACTGATGAGTTGGTTTACTCCTCGGGTGATCCCGACTAATTCTTCTTTCAGGTTTGGAGGAGAATTTGACGGTACAGTGGGAGGTTTCCTAATTAGATAAAGTGATAACCATTCTGATCTAGATTAGAGTGCACGCTGAGTGATTCTTTTCTCTCTCTCTTTGGCAGCGACCATGACCCGACCCTAGACTATGACTCAGTGACCAAAATTAACCGAACCTTCTTAAACACTGGCTTTTGGATTGTCAGAGTTGCAAACCTCATTGCCACTCCTACTTTTACCCTTTTCTCCAGGACACCCCGTATTACTACGAACGTCCACTTCCATTGGATAAAACCATCGTATGGTTATATACGAACTCGAAGGAATTTATTCGAGGATGGTTTTTGGTTCTGGAGAAAACGAATAGGACTATTCAGTTGTCTTTCCCTTTTACCTTCTCTCAGGTTGCGAGTGCTCCTTGGATTAGGGAATAGTACACCCGTTACGCCTATTGGATAGTCTTCTTCCAAACCTTAGGCTGGTGCCGAACGGTAGGGAATGAAGAAAGCCGATTAGCCTAAGTGTGATGTACAGAAGGTATTAAGTTAAGACAAATAAAGGGATTAGTAAGATGGCAAAGTAAATTGCGACTGCTATTCACGATCAAACCAAGTATTTCTTCGCCAATCCTAAATCACCTTTGTATTTCTCCAGGACACTCCGTATCACTACGAAGATCCATAGTTTATTGGATGCTCCATCGTATGGTTATATACGAACTCGAAAGGAACTTGTTCCAGTTCGGGGATGGATTCTGGTTCAGGAGAAATAGGAATAAGGTTTATTCGGTTGTCTTTTATCTTCACCTTCTCTCGCATTGCGAGTGCTCCTAGGATTAGGACAGTACACCCATTATGATTATTGGATAGTCTTCTTCCAAACTATAGGCTGGTGCCGAAAGATAGGGAAGGAAGAAAACAATTTAGCCTAAGAGGGTGTACAGAAGGTAATGACTAAAGACATATGAAGGGATTTGGAGAGATCGCAAAGAAATATACGGTTACAGTTGTGAATCTGATAATGGGAGAGGCATTGCTAGGAATACCAGGATACCCCTACGAAACATTTCAATGTTTCAGTTTCACTGTGTACTGTTAAAGGAAAACCGATTTCCCAATTAGACACTTGCTCCAGGGTATGTATTTACCAGGTATGATTCTCACATCTGTATGGTTTTACAGATGATGAGTGGGAGTAAGTTATTGGGAATTGGGTGATCATCCTCATTATATCGGGATTCGTTGTAATCGGTGATATTTGAGGAAGTCTCCTGGGTTGTTTGCCGGACGACAAATATTTGGTTTTGAATATCCGCTGTTATGCACCAATTTCAAATTGATATATCTGTACGTCTATTTTTATAGATTGAGATATACCTTTTTGAAATTATGTCCATGACATTTACCTATATCAGTGAATGATTAGGTAAGGAGCATTAAACAGCGGTGTAATTCTTCTTAACCATGCGTACAGTTTTCAACCTACGACGCACAGGGTTTGAGTTATTAGACTCAGAGACTTATACAGAGGATTGTATATTGTCCAGTGTCCATTAGGACAGAGGGGTTGGTCCTCGTACTATATTCGGTTTACTTATGACTTCTCTAGTTTTTAGACAAGTGTTTCGTAGAAACACAAGGTCTGAGATTTGAGAAGTTATAGGTATATGAATAAAGTAGAGAACCAGGTGTTGCAAGTATCGAGATTCTTCAAGGTGATCGAAGATGTAGATACTTGTGTATGGTATTCAGTTAATAGTAATGATTAAGAGAACTTGCTTCTCTTTCAGGTTACTCATAATTGAAAGTACTTCTAAGTTGAGTAATGCCGATCGGCCTCTCTCCATTTAGTTGACATGCACTGGAGACAGCTGCATGATTTGAATCTGGTTCAATTAAATCAGTGCCCATGTTTCTGTATTGGATATAGAACAGTTTATATCTTGACATTGTTAAGATACGGGGAGTTGTCCATCTTATGCTTAAAACCAGACACTGGACAACTCAAGGCACGTTTCTGTAATGGCTGTTTATGGGTTGACCCGGGCTATGACGAGGGTTGACTTTCTGCCATCTGGAAGATCAATAGTGATATTGTTCTAGACTCGCCACAGTTTTAATAAAAATGGATTTTTTCAGAAAACAGTAGTGGGAGTATGGTAGAACTGGAAGTGATTCCAGAACCGCAAATGATTACTGAAAATTTGATAAGAACCTAAAGATTCAATCTGACTTGACATTCCATTGGCCACTCCGCGGATATGGGGGGTAACCTCAGACACTCGAGAGGTACTTCGGTATGCTCAAAGACGGTGACAGGGAGGTTCTTGTTTACCCAGACTTGACACTGCTGTTGTTCCAGGCTATGAGACCTGGCAGAAGGATATGTATAGCGTCGTTCTGAACTGGCTTCAGAAGTGCACGTGTATATGATTCTGCCAGAGAGTTGTCGTAGTCAGTGGGAGCAGCGGAAGCATAGTGGACAGGTAGCTTATGTCTATTTATGGACTAAAGCAGATATAGCGGAGATAGATCATCTATTTCTGATGTGACAGTCATAGGTTTGACTTCATCAGAATATGATATGGATCTGTTAAGAAGGTAGTAGCGTGTGATGTCCCGGCATTTGGATGACATACACAGAGTAGGAAGTGAAATTCCTATACTACGGTCGGTTATACTTTGGTTGTCACACAGTAGTTTCTCCACATAAGGCTTTGATATTATATCAGACATTCTGGTTACTAGATCTGTGGTTTTAGATCTAGATTTGGGAAGTGTCCTAATCAGGGTACTTAGACAGCATTCTAAAGGTGTTTTAGAACGAACGACTCCAGACACGGTAGTGTACCTGTAGGTGATGGAGTCACCCTCTCTAAAGGTTTCTTATAGACTAAAGGGGAGAGGGATGTGCATGATTGGCAGATCACTTGCTTAAGCAATTGAGTCAATCATGAGATGTCAAGTACCACACCAGATGTTTTTGCACTAGATGCAATAAGTTGATATTGATCCAATCCTGGAGAAACGATTGGAAGCAGTGTTAGAACATAAGTGGATGTTCTAGGGATATGATAACGACAGCCTCATTCGGGAGACAGTTATCATTCCAGGCTTCCAAGGTGACCTGGATGACAGAGAGGCTGTCAGAGTTATAGTTTTCCCTCTGACGAGGGGCAGTATTTTGGACAGGTGGTCCAAGCGGATACCGAGGGAGGCATGGCGCAGGATACTGATTGGTTTTAGTTGACGATACAGTCTATGAAGTTTGGATTTGGAGTTCATTTATGAACTACGTCCCATCAGATATCCAGACATACTCTAAGACAGGTATTGCTCATTACGGGAGATGGTTTTCTCCGTGAACTTGAGATAAAGAGAGACATAGAAAGAAACATTAGGGCGGATCCACTCACTGAGGCTATTTCTCGAACGCATTAGTTTCGCAAACGGGTTTTGTGAGACTGATTAGTAGAGGAGTTGGTGTTCGGTATCATACGGGCTGTGAGTATGCGACATCGCAATAATTAGCCTTGAGTGCAAGTGGGAGATTGTTGGAGATAGTACCCTCAGAGTCAATTATTGGATCACAGGCACGTGATTGCAATGATTGAGAGAGGACCTATGCCGGTAGGACAATCTTACTCAAGATGATAATATGCTATTTGTTTTATCTTTGTCATCATGTACTGCTTTTGGTGACCTTACAGGTCACTGTTGCGCGTTGATAGAGCCCCTAGGATTCTTGCTTGACAGCCAGCAGTATGATGGCGATCATATACGTGGGACTGGTAGTCTATAAGCACATCCTTAAAAGGTCCCTAGTCGTGGGAGTTTCGAGACAGGGTATCGATACTCCAGAGTAGACTAGTGTATACAGTCGAGACCCCGACGAGGGACGGGGGCCGGTCTCACAAGCCACTGGTGTCAGTTGGTTCACCTAAGATGTATTCAGGTGCTCATTGGGTTATGAGTACACCGGACAGGACTCGCCGGGAACATGCTAGTTGGTCTTATACCAGACGTCAGATAGCAGTTCCCTGGTGACATGTGTACAGGTTAGTTCATCGACCTGAGATCGTCATTTGTCTCGTGTGAGTTCCCACTGTACTTTGATTACTACCCTACCACGGCTCAAAGGAGTCGTGCAAACAGGTTTTAGTTGGGTACAGTCCCGAGCCACATGGAGGCAGTGAGCGGATCTTCAGGGGTTCGTCTCTCCCGGTATTGGGGATGAGGTCGCGCTGTGTCTAAGAGAGCCATTACACGAAATCCTTGGCCAAGGCAGGAGATTTACTGGTAGGTATTCCAGTAGTATCTCAGGGTGTTCTGGGCTACACTCCGACATGACTTGTACCGCTTTTGGGGGTCTGACTTTTACCAACCCTCTAGGCCCGCCATGCGATGCTCATAGACAAACGGACCGGACTGTACGGATATTGTCACTGACAGGCTCAGTAGGGTGTCAGGATGAGTTCGCTCATCGACGTCCATTTTGGTCAATACCTGGTAGCCCATTACGTATGTCTAATACCTTTGACGTGCTAGTGGTTAAATCCACAACCAAAGTATTGACGAGTTTTTAGAGTCCCCCACAGACCGTTTTTCAAGTTTCGGGCGAAACGCTGTAGAGGCCGTATGGAGATATGGCAGGGTTCGATCATATTCGTGTGGTATTGCACGGATCATGATCGGACGGATAATACTAGCGGGCTTTGGTTTAAGCAGGATCTTAGTATTGTACAGTGTAGATTTTGTCTCATTGCATTTGTATTCGGTCGGAATACAAATGCGGGTATGTATATACAGTCGCGGGGTTTTCCTGTAATTTATTACAGGATCGATTTTTTGAGTTGCCAGTTTGCTTTCCGGTTTCGACCATTTTCCTTTGTTTCTTTCTTTGGCTGAATTTGGTGGAGGAGGGCTTATTTGCAAATGTGCAAATTAGCATTGTGGGGGGTGTTTCTTGTAATTGGTAGTTTCATGATGGTTCAACCATACATTGACTCTTGGTTCATGATTGTTCATGATGGCTTGACTTGTGGAGATATGATGGTTGATTGATATGGGTATGATTATTTTCATCATGATCTTTCACTCTTTACTCTTGCTTGTATTATGGCTTCCCCCCCCCCACCACTTGATTTTTCCACTCTCCCATTTTTATCATGGCCGGCCAAGCTTGAAGTGGGTTGTCCCAATTTTTTTTGGGTAAGAAATACTCTCATTTGCTTGCATAAAATCCCATTGGTTCATCTTCTAAGCATATCTCATTCCTCCACCAAAAACCATGGCAACTTCAACCCCAATAGAGACAAACCACTCTACACCAGCCTACAGCATTTCTTGGACACGTCGACTCGCCAACTTCGTGCCCGAGTTGCCTCGGTCCAGAGGTGGGAGCCCGTAAAAGAACCCGGTGATGTGGTGCCCTTTCGGCGAGGAGGTGAAGACCGGAGATTCCGCGGGGAGATCGGGACGACGACGAGAAGACCGAAGGACATAGATCACTCGGTATATCTCTCGACCCCTTCTCTGGTTAACTAGTATTAGATTAATGGCCCGATTCGGGTTTAAAGTCCGCGGTAGCGCCGGTTCTGGTTTTTAGAAAAGTTTTTGTATTTCGCATTTTGTCCTCGTTCAGACGGCCGGGGCCCTGCCGTGCACTTACATCATGCTAGATATTTATTAGATATTATTTAATAGATATTTGTATGCTTCATATTATTCAAACATGAGTAATTATTCACATAATTATCACAAACACTCTCATTCTCTCAAGTCATCTTCTTTTTCCTCAAAACCCGAATAGCTCTCATGTGTTGAGAATCCTAGGGTCTAAAGAGACAAAGCACTCCATCTAAATACTATACACCCTCTAGGACTTCTAGTTTAGCAAACTAGAAGACGTAGTTATCTCAGATTCGAGATAGGAGCTCGGACTATAGACTCTTTGGTGGATCGTCTTTGACTCGAGGAGGCCGTCGAGGTAGCCGCTATCCGATACGATCCTTGGAGTTGTCGACGAGTGGAGGACAGCGATGAAGACCCGAAGGACTTGTATCGTGAGGTATAACTTCGAATCCGAGTAGTTAAACTTCTTGTTGTTTGCTAGTTATGGTTTAGTCACGATCCGTGAGCTCGGGTCCATGTTGCGATGCTTTGATCATCATTTTTCACATATTCCGCCTCCCCATGAACCGTGGGGTGCGTGACATGGACTTATAGTGGCATCAGAGCCTACTAAACCATTACTAGTTTGTTAGCAACTTATTAGTGTAAGTCTACGGTAGCGCCCCGGCCGTCTGTCCGAGGCCAAAATGCGGAAACAAAAACTTTTTTTACTTAGAAACCGGTGCTACCGCGGACTATGAACCCGGATCGGACCATTAACCTACTACTAGGTAACTAGAGAAAGGGTAGAGAGGCTATACCGAGCGATCCGTGTCCTTCGGTCTTCGGCCACCATCCCGATCTCCCCGCGGCATCTCCGGTCTCGATCTCCTCGTCGAAAAGGCACCACATCGAGAAGTCTTTTTACGGGCTCCCACCTCTGAACCGAGGCAACTCGGACACGAAGTTGGCTAGCCGATGTGTCCAAGATTGCTGTAGACTGAGTGTAGAATGCTATGTCTCAACGGTTAATTGAAGTTTCCATTTGGATGGAGGAATGAACTATGGAGATGAGCTAAAATGATTTTGCAAGAATGAATCTCTTTCTTTTGCAACCATGATAAACTAATTTCTCTCCACCAAAAATAATATGTGCTCCTCATCATAGTGGCCGGCCAAATTGAGAGGAGGAAATACAAGGGGGTGAGCACAAGAAAAGGTGGGGTGAGCATAAGGAAAAGGGAACAAAAATCCACTCCAAAACATCACCCTCAATGTCTTTTCTAATCCTATCATATTAATGTAAGAAAAGAAATGATGAAAAAGGAATCAATGTCATCTAGAACCATCATGAACCCTCCATCACAAAAAAAACACCCTCCATTTTGCTAATTTGCACATTTGCAAATAAGCCCCTCCATGAAAAATTCAGCCAAGGAAAGAAAGAAAGGAAAGCGGCCGAAAAGGGAAAGCAAGCTGTCAACTTCAAAAAAGCGATCCCGTAATAAATTACAGGAAAACCCCACGACTGTATATACATACCCGCATTTGTATTCCGACCGAATACAAATGCAATGAGACAAAATCTACACTGTACAATACTAGGATC
The DNA here is from genome assembly GCA_030015575.1 of Agapanthus africanus. Classification (NCBI taxonomy): domain Eukaryota; kingdom Viridiplantae; phylum Streptophyta; class Magnoliopsida; order Asparagales; family Amaryllidaceae; genus Agapanthus; species Agapanthus africanus. The sequence goes on from CM057337.1 coordinate 505,631,396, forward strand.
TGGCTTAAACCAAAGCCCGCTAGTATTATCCGTCCGATCATGATCCGTGCAATACCGCACGTATATGATCGAACCCTGCCATATATCCATACGGCCTCTATAGCGTTTCGCCCGAAACTTGAGAAACTGTCTGTGGGGAACTCTAAAGACTCGTTAATATTTTGGCTGTGGATTTAACCACTAGCACGTTTGAGGTATTAGCCATACGTAACGGGCTACCAGGTATTGACCAAAAGGGAGGTCGATGGGCGAACTCATCCTGACACTCTACTGAGCCTGTCAGTGACAATATCCATACAGTCTGGTCCGTTCGTCTATGAGCATCGCATGTCGGGCCTAGGGGGTTGGTAAAAATCAGACCCCCAAAACCGGTACAAGTCGTGTCGGAGTGTAGCCCAGAACACCCTGAGATACTACTGGAATACCTACCAGTAAATCTCCTGCCTTGGCCAAGGACTTCGTGTAATGGCTCTCCTAGACACAGCGCGATCTCACCCCCAATACCGGGAAAGACGAACCCCTGCCGATCCGCTCACTGCCTCCATGTGGCTCGGGACTGTACCCAACTAAAACCTGTTTTCACGACTCCTTTGAGCCGTGGTAGGGTAGTAATCAAAGCACAGTGGGAACTCACACGAGACAAATGACGATCTCAGGTCGATGAACTAACCTGTACACATGTCACCAGGGAACTGCTATCCGACGCTAGGTATAATACTAACTAGCATGTTCCCGGTGAGTCCTGTCCGGTGTACTTATAACCCAATGAGCACCTGTATACATCTTAGGTGAACCAACTGACACCAGTGGCTTGTGAGACCGGCCACCGCCCCTCGTCGGGGTCTCGACTGTATACACTAGTCTACTAATGGAGTATCGATGCCCAGTTTCGAAACTCCCACGACTAGGGACCTTTTAAGGATGTGCTTATAGACCCCAGCTCTCACGTATATAATCGCCATCATACTGCTAGTCGTCAAGCAAGAATCCTAAGGGCTCTATCAACGTGTAATAGTGACCTGTAAGGTCACCTGAAGCAGTACACGATGATAAAGATAAACCAGATAGTACACTATCATCTTGAGTAAGACTGTCCTACCGGCATAGGTCCTCCCTCAATCATTGCAATCACGTTCCTGTGATCCAATAATTGACGTTGAGGGCACTATATCCAACAATCTCCCACTTGCACTCAAGGCTAATTATTGCGATGTCGCATACTCACAGCCCGTGTGATACCGAACATCCAACTCCTCTACTAATCAGTCTCACAAAGCTCGTTTGCGAAACTATTGCGTTCGAGGAATAGCCTCAGTGAGTGGATCCGCCCTGATGTTTCTTTCTATGTCTCTCTTTATCTCAAGTTCGCGGAGAAAACCATCTTCCGAAATGAGCAATACCTGTCTTAGAATATGTCTGGATATCTGATGGGACCTAGTTCATAAATAAACTCCAAATCCAAACCTCTTAGACTGTATCGTTAACTGAAACCAATCAGAATCCTGCGCCATACCTCCCTCAGTATCCTCTTGGACCACCTGTCCAAAATACTGCCCCTCGTCAGAGGGAAAACTATAACTCTGACAGCCACTCTGTCATTCAGGTCACCTTGGAAGCCTGGAATGATAACTGTCTCCCGAAGGAGGCTGCCGTTATCATTTTCCTAGAACATCCACTTATGTTCTAAAACTGCTTCCGAATGTCTCTCCAGGATAGGATTAAAATCAACTTACTGCATCTTGTGCAAAAAACAATATCTGGTGTGGTACTTGACATCTCATGATTGACTCAATTGCCTAAGCAAGTGATCTGCCAATCATGCAAATCCCTCTCCCCTTTAGTCTGTAAAACACCTTTAGAGAGGGTGACTCCATCACCTGCAGTTACACTACCGTGCCAGGAGTCGTCCATTCTAAAACACCTTTAGAATACTGTCTAAGTACCCAGATTAGGAAACTACCCAAATCTAGATCTAAAACCATAGATCTAGTAACCAGAATATCTGATATAATATCCATGTCCTCTGTGGAGAAACCACTGTGTGACAACCAAAGTATAACCGATCGTAGTATAGAAATTTCACTTCCTACTCTGTGTATGTCATCCAAATACCAGGACATCACACCCTACTACCTTCTTAACAGATCCATCCCCAATTCTGATGAAGTCAAACCCATGACTGTCACATCAGAAATAGATGATCTATCTCCGCTATATATGCTTTAGTCCATAAATAGAAATAAGCTACTTATCCACTATGCTTCCGCTGCTCCCACTGACTACGACAACCCTCTGGCAGAGTCATATATACGTGCACTTCTAAAGGTAGTTTAGAAGGACGCTATACTCATCCTCCTGCCGGGTCTCACAGTCTGGAACAACAGCAATGGAAAGTCTGGGTAAATAAGAACCTCCCTGTCACCGTCCTTGAGGCTACCGGAGTACCTCTCGGGTGCCTGAGGTTACCCACCATATCTGCGGATTGGCTAATGGAATGTCAAATCAGATTGAATCTTTAGGTTCTTATCAAATTTTCAGTAATCGTTTGCGGTTCTGGAATCACTTCCAGTTCTACCATACTCCCACTACTTTTTTCTGAAAAATCCATTTTTATTAAACTGTGGAGAGTCTAGAACAATATCACTATTGATCTTCCAGATGGTAGAAAATCAACCCTCGTCATAGCCCGGGTCAACCCACAAACTGCCATTACAGAAACGTGCCTTGAGTTATCCAGAGTCTGGTTTTAAGCATAAGCCGGACAACTCCCCGTACCTTAACATCGTTAAGATATGAACTATTCTATATCCAATATAGAAACAGAGGCACTGATTTAATTGGAACCAGATTCAAATCATGCAGCTGTCTCCAGTGCATGTCAACTAAATGGAAAGAGGCTGATCAGCATTACTCAACTTAGGAGTGCTTCCAATTATGAGTAACCTGAAAGAGAAGCAAGTTCTCTTAATCATTTCTATCAACTGAATACCATACACAAGTATCTACATCTTCGATCACCTTGAAGAATCCTGATACTTGCAATACCTGGTTCTCTACTTTATTCTTATACCTATAACTTCTCAAAACTTGGACCTTGCATTTCTACGAAACACTTGTCTAAAAACTAGAGAAGTCATAAGTAAACCGAATATAGTACGAGGACCAACCCCTCTGTCCTAATGGACACTGGACAATATACAATCCTCTGTATAAGTCTCTGAGTCTAATAACTCAAACCCTGTGCGTCGTAGGTTGAAAACTGTACGCATGGTTAAGAAGAATTACACCGCTGTTTAATGCTCCTTACCTAATCATTCACTGATATAGGTAAATGTCATGGACATAATTTCAAAAAGGTATATCTCAATCTATAAAAATAGACGTACAGATATATCAATTTGAAATTGGTGCATAACAGCGGATATTCAAAACCAAATATTTGTCGTCCGGCAAACAACCCAGGTGACTTCCTCAAATATCACCGATTACAACGAATCCCGATATAATGAGGATGATCACCCAATTCCCAATAACTTACTCCCACTCATCATCTGTAAAACCATACAGATGTGAGAATCATACCTGGTAAATACATACCCTGGAGCAAGGACTAATTGGGAAATCAGTTTTCTTTTAACAATACGCAGTGAAACTGAAACATGTAGATGTTTCGAAGGGGTATCTGGGTTTTTCTAGTAATGCCTCTTCCATTATCTGATTCACAACTGTAACCGTATATTTCTTTGCCATCTCTCCAAATCCCTTTATATGTCTTTAGTCATTACCTTCTGTACATCCCTTTAGGCTAAATGGTTTTCTTCCTTCCCTACCTTTCGGCATCAGCCTATGGTTTGGAAGAAGACTATTCAATAAGCATAATGGGTGTACTGTCTAATCCTAGGAGCACTCGCAACCCGAGAGAAGGTAAAGATAAAAGACAACTGAATAAAACCTTATTCCTATTTCTCCTGAACCAGAATCCATCCCCGAACTGGAACAAGTTCCTTCGAGTTCGTATATAACCATACGATGGAGTATCCAATAAATTGTGGATCTTCGTAGTGATACGGAGTGTTCTGGAGAAATACAAAGGTGAAATAGGAGTGGCGATGAATACTTGGTTTGGTCGTGAATAGCAGTCGCAATTTACTTTGCCCTTTTTCTAATCCCTTTATTTGTCTTTACTTAATACCTTCTGTACACCTTTTAGGCTAAATAGTTTTCTTCCTTCCCTACCGTTCGACACCTGCCTATGGTTAGGAAGAAGACTATCCAATTAGCGTAATAGTTGTACTGTCCTAATCCAAGGAGCACTCGCAACCTGAGAGAAGGTAAAAGGAAAAGACAACTGAATAGTCCTATTCATTTTCTCCAGACCCGGAAACCATCCTCGAATCTGGAACAAGTTCCTTCGAGTTCGTATATAACCATACGATGGTTTTATCCAATGGAAGTGGACGTTCGTAGTAATACGGGGTGTCCTGGAGAAAAGGGTAAAAGTAGGAGTGGCAATTAGGTATGCAATTCTGACAATCCAAAAGCTAGTGTTTTAAGAAGGTTCGGTTAATTTGGTCACTGAGTTATAGTCAAGGGTCGGGTCATGGTCGCTGCCAAAGGGAGAGAGAAAAGAAACACTCAGCGTGCACTCTAACCTAGATCAGAATGGTTATCACTTTATCTAATCAGGAAACCTCTCACTGTATCCTCAAATTCTCCTCCAAACCTGGAAGAAGAATTAATCGGGATCACCCGAGAAGTAAACCAACTCATCAGTGGGAATCGGGATCCAATTATCATCGCATGATAACGTGATGGAATCAACTCACGTTATCACACTCCAGAAGGTATGCGCATATCTGGCAAGTTCCAGTTTCTTTAGAAACTCCCGATATGATTTTTACCCCATGCTCTTATGACCTTGACTTTGGCCAACAAATCATAAATCACATGTCAAGTTCTACCCGTCATTATCTAGGTTAATTTGAACCCATCTGTACCTACCCTTGACTTTGGCCAACAAGGCAGTACGACTGTCCCAAACCAACGCATCAAAAACGCAACAGAAAAGTAACAAATAGCTACCATACACTATGCCTTGACTTTGGCCAACAAACATAGCATGAATACTAAGTGCTACCCGTCTGAAATGACGGAGGGCTACGAATGGTTTTTGGCGAAAAACCTTTAACGTAATGAACTTGATATCGTTGAAGCAACCGGCTAGCTTTTTATAAAAATATAGTGGCGAAAACCTTTGCTAAAGAGGTCACTCCTGGTGAAGGGATCTCGGCTCTTTCCGTGTAGAATGAGATGCAGGATATTCCAACTGAATACTACGATGAAAAGCAAAAAGTAATCGACTATAGTGAAGTTATTATCCTGACGCAAACTTCTGTCCAAGGGGTCGCTCCCGGTGAAGGGATCTCAGCCCTTGCCTCGTCGACTGAGGTGCTGGATATTCATAACCGAATACCACTGTGCAAAACAAAAGAGAACGTCCTTGCAATAACAGCTTTTTGAAAAATGTTCTAACAACATCAAACAGGTTTGTTTAGCTTGCATTGATCCGAATCAATGCAGTCCCATCAACTGATCATACCAATAAAGAACGAAAATACGATATACGTATATGCCATCCGCATTCGCCACGGGTCCCGTCATCACCCGTTAGGTTACTTAACTAACGACAGAGTGGGGACTGGACTAGCGTGGGTGTAAAACATATACAACATCTACTAGTATATATATCAATATATAATAATCGCTCAATGCGTGATAAATGCAACATCACAGAAATGTAATAAGCATCACAGAACAATACAGATAATCTTGAAGCCCCGGGTTTCACAGAGCCGCAAATGAAACCCGATGTTCCCCTGGTCGTGTGGATAGCCTGTGCAATGAAATCCTAGACCCCTAGGGGCGCGGCAAGTTACCTGCCAAAACCTGAAGCGAGGCAGCCTCCTTCAACAACGTGAATGGACCACCCAGCACTTCACGGAATCCGGTAACTTGAGCACCCCTCCTTGGGTCAACCTGTACCCCCTACGAGTGCGGCGAATAGCCTGCCAATTCTAGAGTAAAGCCCCCTCCGTCTCAAAGCCCTGAGATGCGGGCCCGTTGCCCTCTAGAACCCGGCTACCCGTGCAACCCTCCACAGGGTAATCCTAGTACAGAAAGTAAAATATACACAACGGGTACATCGACCTCAGCCCGGTCGTGCTCCAAAAAAATAATATACAAACAGGCAGTGACGGCAGTCCACATGTCGGACGCTCGCCCCGCAATATCAAATGTACATATACAACCAAATTGTACTACCATTGCATCCAGGCTATCCACGACGACAAATCCGCAACATCACAGCACAACACAGAACATCAACGTGAATGTCACGTTTGCAAATCCGTCTAAAAGAGCTATAGCAATTAGACAGGATTTACCGAGCAAATGACATTCATGGCCGCAGATATAATGTAAATACTGTGAACTAACATGTTTAAAATTTTCGATCGACAAAAATTCCCGAAGTGGGCCCCAAGCACAACTGTAGCACTCAAAATAATTCTGGGCCCAAACAGAATATACCAAAAACCCTAATTCCAATACAGAGAACATTGTACAAAATTTGGTGCACAGAAGAGACAAAATGGCGGCGGAACCACGGCCAAAGCATGGGTTGGGCCGCGGCGGAACAGTAACCGCATGCAACCAAATTTTTACAAAATTCTTAGAATCGCCTGCACGAATTTCTGCAACACTCAAAAAAAAATTTTCGAGCACAAATAAAATTCAACAGAAACTGCAGCTTTTGAAATCGCGGTTTTAGAATTTTTGTTCGATCGAAGTTCTAAACACGTTAGAGCAAGCTAGAAAAGGTTAATGGCGTGTCTCTGATACCATGTAAGTCTATGGTAGTGCCCCGGCCGTCTGTCCGAGGCCAAAATGCGGACACAAAAACTTTTCTTTACTTAGAAACCGGCGCTACCGCGGACTATGAACCCGGATCGGACCATTAACCTACTACTAGCAAACTAGAGAGAAGGGAGAGAGGCTATACCGAGCGATCCGTGTCCTTCGGTCTTCGGCCACCATCCCGATCTCCCCGCGGCATCTCCAGTCTCGATCTCCTCGTCGGAAGGGCACCACATCGAGAAGTCTTTTTACGGGCTCCCACCTCTGAACCGAGGCAACTCGGACACAAAGTTGGCTAGCCGACGTGTCCAAGATTGCTTTAGACTGAGTGTAGAATGCTATGTCTCAACGGTTAATTGAAGTTGCCTTTTGGATGGAGGAATGAACTATGGAGATGAGCTAGAATGATTTTGCAAGAATGAACCTCTTTCTTTTGCAACCATGATAAACTAATTTCTCTCCACCAAAAATAATATGTGCTCCTCATCATAGTGGCCGGCCAAATTGAGAGGAGGAAATACAAGGGGGTGAGCACAAGAAAAGGTGGGGTGAGCATATGGAAAAGGGAACAAAAATCCACTCCAAAACATCACCCTCAAAGTCTTTTCTAATCCTATCATATTAATGCAAGAAAACAAATGATGAAAAAGGAATCAATGTCATCTAGAACCATCATGAACCCTCCATCACAAAAAAAAACACCCTCCATTTTGCTAATTTGCACATTTGCAAATAAGCCCCTCCATGGAAAATTCAGCCAAGGAAAGAAAGAAAGGAAAATGGCCGAAAAGGGAAAGCAAGCTGGCAACTTCAAAAAAGCGATCCCGTAATAAATTAGAGGAAAACCCCGCGACTGTATATACATACCCGCATTTGTATTCCGACCGAATACAAATACAATGAGACAAAATCTACACTGTACAATACTAGGATCCGGTTTAAACCAAAGCCCGCTAGAATTATCTGTCCGATCATGATCCGTGCAATACCGCACGTATATGATCGAACCCTGCCATATATCCATACGGCCTCTACAGCGTTTCGCCCGAAACTTGAGAAACTGTCTGTGGGGGACTCTAAAGACTCGTTAATATTTTGGCTGTGGATTTAACCACTAGCACGTTAGAGGTATTAGCCGTACGTAACGGGATACCAGGTATTGACCAAAATGGAGGTCGATGAGCGAACTCATCCTGACACCCTACTAAGCCTGTCAGTGACAATATCTATACAGTCTGGTCCGATCGTCTATGAGCATCGCATGTCGGGCCTAGGAGGTTGGTAAAAACCAGACCCCCAAAAGCGGTACAAGTCGTGTCGGAGTGTAGCCCAGAACACCCTGAGATACTACTGGAATACCTACCAGTAAATCTCCTGCCTTGGCCAAGGACTTCGTGTAATGGCTCTCCTAGACACAGCGCGATCTCACCCCTAATACCGGGAGAGACGAACCCATGCCGATCCGCTCACTGCCTCCATGTGGCTCGGGACTGTACCCAACTAAAACCTGTTTGCACGACTCCTTTGAGCCGTGGTAGGGTAGTAATCAATGCACAGTGGGAACTCACACAAGACAAATGACGATCTCAGGTCAATGAACTAACCTGTACACATGTCACCAGGGAACTGCTATCTGACGTTTGGTATAAGACCAACTAGCATGTTCCCGGCGAGTCCTGTCCGGTGTACTCATAACCCAATGAGCACCTGTATACATCTTAGGTGAACCAACTGACACCAGTGGCTTGTGAGACCGACCACCGCCCCTCGTCGGGGTCTCGACTGTATACACTAGTCTACTAATGGAGTATCGATACCCAGTCTCGAAACTTCCACTACTAGGGACCTTTTAAGGATGTGCTTATAGACCCCAGCTCCCACGTATATGATTGCCATCATACTGCTGGTCGTCAAGCAAGAATCCTAAGGGCTCTATCAACGTTTAATAGTGACCTGTAAGGTCACCTGAAGCAGTACACGATGATAAAGATAAACCAGATAGCATACTATCATCTTGAGTAAGACTGTCCTACCGGCATAGGTCCTCCCTCAATCATTGCAATCACGTGCCTGTGATCCAATAATTGACGTTGAGGGCACTATATCCAAAAATTAGAACTTCGATCTTCGGAAAAACACAAAAACAAAACTTCGAATCCCTGCAGTTTCTGTCGATTTTAAAACTGTCGAAAAAAATTATTTCAGAGGTATGAAAATTTACTGCAGGGAATTATAAGAACACTGGAGAAAAATGAGTCTCTAACTCGGTTAGACTACCGTGGAAGCGCGGTTAATCTATGCGTTTCGCCGCGGATCCGCGGCCGAGTCGACGGCGAGTTAGCTCGTTTTTCCACAATATTGTCTTGTTTTTGGTGTTTTGTCTTCTTGCAAATTTGGTATCTGCCCAAAATATTTTGAGTGCTGGTTTGCATTTGGGGTAGACACGGAAAATAGTTTTCGATCAAAATTCTAAGTTAGTTTCTAATCGAGTTTCATCTGTGTTGTTATATGTGATGAACGTCTGCTAATCGCTATACGTCGATTAGTTGGGGTTGCACATATTTGTGATCTGTGATATTGGATTTTGTATATGAACTTGTTGGACTGTCATGGATGAATAGCCGGGGGTGTGAGATGAGGGTTTTTTATTTTTCATTCGATGTAAATTGTAATTTGTTGTAATATTATTTTTCGGGCACATCCAGGTTGAGGTTATAGCCACCGTTGTATTATTTCATTTACTGTTTATTGCTCCTAGGATAGACCCAAGGTGGGGTGCACAAACTACCGAGTACTTTGAAGTGCCGAGTGACCTACTCACTTTGTTGAGGGAGGTTGCTTCCCTTCGAGTAGTTGGCGGGTAGTTTGCCGCACACACAGGGGTCTAGGGTGGGGTTTGGCTATTCATCACGACCGTGGAAACAGTCTTTTGTTGCAGGCTCAAACGAAACGCGGACTTCCTAATATATCCAATGTGTTCATCAATGATCTGGAATGCCTATTATTGCGTCAAACGAATGTACATATCTATATATGATATCTAGTAGGCGTTGCTTATGTTTTGCATCCGCGCTAGTCCAGCCCCCGCTCTGTCGTTAGTTATGTAACCTAACGGGTGATGACGGGGCCCAGTGGCGAATGCGGATGGCAAAAACGTACGTTGTATTTTCGTTGTTTTCTGCAATGATGGGTTTTTGATGGGACTGCATTATATTAATGCAAAACAAACAAACCAAACCTGAATCGTTGGAACAAAGTTTAAAAACTACTCGGTTATTTCAAAACAACAGACTTTTAATTGCGGAGCTTAAACCACTCGTTTTAAAAGCTATCAGATTCCTTCGATTATATCAAGTTCACTACGTTCACAGTTTCGCCAAAACCATTCGTAGCCCTCCGTCATTTCATATGAATAGTCAGTAGTATTCAAGTTATGTATGTTGGCCTTCGTTAAGGCATAGTGATTGGTAGCTGCTGGATATACATCTGTAGTATAGATAGATGCGTTGGTTTGGGACAGTCGTACTACTATTTTGGCCTTCGTCAAGGGTATGTGCGGGTGGGTTCAAATTAACCTGGACAATGACGGGTAGAACTTGAGATGGGACTTATGATATGTTGGCCTTCGTTAAGGTCATAAGAGCATGGGGTAAAAATCCACATCGGGAGTTTGTAAAGAAACTGAAACTTGCTAGTGCTGCATACCATTTGGAGTTTGATAATGTTGGTAGGATACCTTCAACATTATCACACAATGATATTTGGGTCCCGATCCTACTGTGAGTATCCGCTACTCCTCGGGAGATTCTTCACTTAACGATCAATGCTATAAACTAAGTAGGTGTCTAGAAAGGTGTTAGCGGGACTACGCCCCCAGGGAAAAGAGGTTATTTAATTAAGGAACTTCGCGAAAGCGTCGTAAAACCTCCCTCGAAGTACCGACACTGACCTGGCTGAACGGTTAAGCAAGTATTGTACGGTAAGATTAATCCTGACTAGTTCTTCTTTTATGATTTGAGGAAGGATTCGAGAAACAGTGGGAGCCATCCTGTTTAGATAAATTAAAAACCAATCTAAACTTGCAAGAGCATCATGCTAAGTGTATTCTTCACTCTCTCCTAATTGCAGCAACTAAGTGACCGGATCAGGTTACAAATAGATAATAAAATGACTGGGTTATGCTATTTTGACTGGCAAAGCTTTGTCCAGATGTCCACTACTCAAAGCCCCCGCCGTCCCAGGTCCAGTTTTCACCGTCGCAAATAAGGATATCCGTAAGACAATGGAAAAAGACTGTGCGAATGCCAAGTGCCTCGTGTTGGCCTCAGTTGATGATGTATATCAGAGGCAGCACGTGAAGATGGACTTAATTTCTATCTTCCTCCATAACAAAGTTTTATATGGAGAGCAATCTCATATCACAAGATATAAGATTTTGAAGGAATTGCTTCAAGCGAGGTTGGCTGTCGGATCATCTATAGGGGACAACGTCCTTACGATGACTAGCTATATTGATGAGCTCACGGACCTGGAGACCACGTTGAGAAACGGGTCATATGCTGACTTGATTCTACAGTCCCTACCTCCTACTTACGCCCAGGGGAAGAAATTTATACATCCAGTTGAGGTCACCCTGAAGGAAACCAGGGCGACACCCGCTCTGATTATTGGAGAATCTTCCTCTTCTGGATCTAAGGCAGAAGCCAAGGGTCAGAAGAAGAAGACCTCCATAAAGCTGATATGCGGTGTCAGTAAGGTAGAAGGACGGGAAAGGGCAAAAGTTTTGGGGTTAAACAGTAAGGAAGGAGGGATGTTCCTGTTGTTATGGGAAAGGGCATTGGCATAGCGATTGCAGGGCTTGGAAAGCCAGAATCCAGGATCCAAAGCATGTTGTGGCTTCGACTTCGGGTGTGTTTATAATTGAAAACAGTCCGTCATTTAACTATACTTCCTGGGTACAAGATACCGGATCAGGATCTATATCTGTAATTCATTACAGGCTTTGAGAAACCGTAGAGTTATCAGGGCAGGTGATATGACTCTCAGGGATGCTAACGGAATGAGCGTGGGCGCTGTATCCGTAGGGTATATCATCTAGAATTGATAAGTGGGTAGATATTGATTCTACGTAACTGTTTGTGTGTACAGAGTCTGGTATGTAAGCGATGTGGTTCGCATCCACCTAAATCAAAGTTTGATGGGGTCAGGTACACTAGAGGACAGTATATATTGAATCAAGCTCAGATTTTCAGCGTCCAGAACACACTTAAAAGAAAGTCTCCGGAAACAAATCAGGCTTTCTTATGGCATTGTAGGCTGGGTCACATCAATGAAACACGGTTGACGAAGTTCCATAAAGAGGGGATAATTGGATCCATTCGAATATCAGTCTTATGTTACTTGTCAATCTTGTCTCATAGGAAAGATGACAAAGACTCTGTTCACTAGACACGGAGTAAGAGCGAGCGAGCTCTTAGGACTCATACACAGCGGTGTATGCGGTCCAATGTCTATACATGTGCGAAGTGGTTATTCTTATTTCATTACTTTTACGGATGATTTCTCTAGGTATGGACACATCTTCTTGATGAAGCATAAATCCGAGGCCTTTGAAAAATTCCTGGAATATAAGAATGAAGTAGAAAAACAAACAGGCAAAAGTATCAAGACACTAAGATCTGATCGAGGTGGTGAATACTTAAGTGCCAAGTTCCTGGATTATCTAAATGAGAAAGGAATTCTCTCTCAGATTACTCCTCCATACACACCACAATACAACGGTGTATCGGAAAGGAGGAATCGAACCCTATTGGATATGGTTCGTTCCATGATGAGTAAGGCTGAGTTACCGCGATCCTTCTAGGGTTATGCACTAGAATCAGCTGCATATCTTTTGAATAAGGCTCCTACCAAGACTGTGCCTACCACACCATATCAGATGTGGAGTGGGAAGAAACCCTATCTTCAGTATCTGAAGATATGGGGATGTCCAGCTTTTGTTGAAAAGTAGCATACGGACAAGCTCGAGACACGCTCAGTACTGTATAGGTTTGTGGGATACCCAAAAAAACCAGGGGGTATCTTTTCTATTACGCAGAGGAACAAAAGATTTGTGTTCCTGGTCATGCCCACATTTTAGAAAATCAATTTTTTGTAAAAGGAAATAGTTGGAGCGCAATAGAACTGGAAGAAATTCCAGATCCACAAACTATTACTGAAAGTATGGTAGAACCAGAGGTTTCAAAAGAACCGGACATCCCTACGCCAATCCGCAGGACTAGTAGGCAGTCTCATCCTCCCGAGAGTTACTATGGTTTTTCTCATAGACGGGGATCGATAGGATTGCATAATTGACAATGATAAGCCAACTAGTTTCCAGTAAGCCATTCACAGCGGTCACTCGGTAAAATGGCTGGATGCAATACGGACCGAAATGGAATCCATGTACACCAACAAAGTATGCACTTTAGACTGTAACATTTCAGAAAATATAAAATATTATTTTTGGAATTTAATATTAAAATAATATATTTCCCGAAAACTGCCCGATTTGCGAAATTGGGGTTTTCGAAAAAGGGTATAAATATATCTCAATATTTGTGAAATAAATGAAGATTTAAAATGATTTATTCATTTAAAATTTTATTTATTGGATTTGGCATTTTCATATTTAATTATATGCAGCTGGGATAAAAACCCGATTAGTGCACTGTTAATCGCGATTAGGACAAATCCGTATTTCTACAGTTTTCCATGGCTAGTGCACCATGTCATGTTGCATTTCATTTATATGTTGTTTATTGTGTTGTTTTTGGGTATTATAAAAAGAAAAGAAAAAGAGAAAAGGGTTAAAGTTTAGAATGATTGGAGAGAGAGAGAGTGTGAGAATAAGTGTGTGTTAGAGAGAGGGGCTGCCTCATTTCATTTCCCCCATTTTTTTTGCTTCATCTCCTTCTTCCTCACTTCCCTCCACCTTCAACCCTAAGATCCATCTCAAAAACCTTGTCAAAACCTTATACCCCTTTCACAAAAAAATGATCATCTCTTCATCCTCTACACAATGGGCCAAACAAAGTTGGATTTTGATGACATTAGGAAGCTAGGGTTTTTCTTGAGTTGCCCAAATGAGGTATAGCTTCTCCCATTTAGTTAGTTTTAAGTTTCTTTATATTCTAGTTTTAGTTTAGAATTGGTTTAGTGGTGATTTGTGAAGTTAGAAAATTCTAGAGAGGATTGTGGACTTGTGATCAGTAGTGAGGGTATACAAGACCCTAGAGATCGATTTCTGGACCTAGAATAGAGAATATGGATTTAAGAAATTCACCCGTGTAGGTTTTGTGTTAAAGTGTGAGCCTATAGGGAATCTGGGATGACCCGGGATAATTCTGAGAAAAACAAACAATACCAGAGACTTAATTGGACCAATAGGAGGCCACCCTGTGAATACGGGGCCAATCTGAGGAACCTAGACCGAGCTTGCCGGATTTCTAGGCCATTTGGCCGGTCACTTTGTGGCATTTGGTGTCCAGGTTGTTTCAGTAGCTCACACACTCCATATACAACACCCTATACTTGCTTGTTTTGCTCCATTTGACCTTAGTCAAAATCTGGGAGCACTTTGGTGTGATTTTTGGTTATGTTTCCGTATTTTTAATGCTTGGTTTTGGTAATTGGTATTGTATTTGGTTGTTGGGCGTTTGTACGTCAACAACAAGGGTTGTTTGATCGTTTTTGCACGCGTGGGCCATAGGTTCTAACCTATAGGCGATCCGTGTGCCGTATCGGTTTTCCGGATTCAATTTTAATAGCGATTGTGATTGTGTTGATATTGTAGGTACCTTCACGTGGATTCTGAGGCGACGGAGCATGGCGTCATCGACTTCGGAAAGTAAGGATCAAGGTGAGTAGATCTATATCTACGGGGGAAGTCGGGTGGATGGCGTATAGCACCCCTGCAAAGTTTTGGTGGAAACCGATTTATAGAATATGGTTAAGGAAACCTAGAGTAGAAAACTATGGATAGGGTTAAAAAGATAGTTAGAGATGATGTGAATGATTGAATATGTATATCAAGAGATGAGATGAAAGGTTTAGGGATATGAAAAGTGAATGTGAATCACGACTTATAGATATGTAGTTGCACTAGAATCGGTATGAGTTTTAGAGTAGCATGACACTAGATTAATAAGGTAGATGTATACATAAATTGACTTGATGTGGGATATAAATACGATGAAAGGAATATACGATGTGATATGACGACTTGATTGATATGTCGGTATACGGATGCGAGTCGATAAGCGATGATTGATACCTTTGCCGATCCCCTGATATGAGATTGTTATGGATGTGACCAGGGGATATAGGTATATAGATATATATAATGTGGTGAATCATGAATGATAGGCCGTACGTGACGTTAGGTCCGAACCCTCTTTGTCATATAGGTTGATAGGATCTCTAATGGTTTAATGCCGCTGTATGATGATTTTCCGTACGTGAGAGTTGACTTGATATTTGATCCATACCCTTGACTAGAGGATGCCGTACGATAGATTATACCGTACGTGATGCTGTGAGGCCGGATGCCGATTGATAGATTCACCGACTCGGTCATGTTAAATACGTATACCTGTCAGCATTTGCATACGATTTACTTTATGCTACGCTCATGTCACTCTCATTGCATTACATATACCTGTGCTAGTACACCTACACCATTATCGATGATGCGTATGTTACACTTACACTGATTGGCCGGCTCACACACTTCATCATCAATAATTGCTATGTCGCTGCACAGTAGAATTGCTGCATCATGATATGACTCCTATCATGATTTACCTATTATAGTTACATATACGCCTTTATACGATGTTGCATTTGACTTTGGAGAAGTTGGGAACCGCATGATATATATAAAAACAGGATTTATTTAAAAGAGCGGCTTTCCCTTGATATGTGCATATTACTGTTCCATACTGCATGATATACGGATATGCTTACATTTCTGTTATATGTTGCATACATCATGCTTTATGATTATACACATTAAGATATGCTGTTTTCATGAGATTTCTGGATTTGAGAACCGTGGTTATTTCAAAAGAAAATATGTATTGTTTTAAAAACTCGGTTTCTCTTGATATGATATTTCAGTGCGTCCACCATGTGTTTTCTCGGTTCTGAGACGTGTGATATGTGAAACCCGATTTGAGGAGCGATAAGCACCGTCTGCGGGTACATAGTGGATCCGGTGAGGTACCCCGGGGCAAGAAGACTCGTATTGTTAGACGGTGAGCCTGGCAGGGGAGCACTACCTACCGGTAATAGTATTTGGCTCGGCGGTTATCCGGAGGATACCAACCGGAGCAGTGAGATGGATTTGAGGGCCAACCAGATTATGCGGCGCCTGAGGGCCGATCTGAGGATGCAGCGCCTGAGATATATAAGGATTTACGTGTCGATACTGGACACGGGTTTCATGATGTTTCGAGTGTCGATATTGGACACTCAGGTTCCATGATTTTGATGTGTTGCGAGGGACACACGTTGATTTATATCCTCATACTTTCATGCATATGCTTTTATGATATTTTACATGCATGATGTTGTTGTGTCATTGGTTGACACGTGGATGAGATCCACATGCATACATGCATTGATTATATTGTTGGGTGTTATCCACATGCATACATGCATTGATTATATTGTTGGGTGTTATCCACATGCATACAGGCTTTGATTATTATATTGTTGGCACAGATTTGCAGATACGGTCATCCTAGATATCATAGTATTACCTTTATGATATAGTTGACCTAGAAAATCGTTATTTTATTCTATTTCTACCTGTTGATGTTTTCTACTCACGAGTTGGCAACTCACCCCCGTTGTGCCACTGTTCTTGCAGGTTGACCGCATGGATCAGTAGCGGCATCGCTGGCACACAGCTGCATTCGGGTGTTTTGCTTTGGTAGGTGGTACTTATTGGATCGTACCCCTGTTGTATTATTATTCATTTTGTATCTAGTCAACTCCATCAATCAAACTAGTATTTGTATAAGTAATGGGACTTAGTGAGATTTGTGGTTGCGAGACTTAGAGTGAGGGGTAGTCCGCTACTTGTGGCTTTGATATCTTGCTTATTTCTTTATCTTTTGTGGTTAACTTCGCCGTTGGGCGTCGTATACTTATATGTACTTTCTTGCGTTGTTGTGATCCGCCGATTGGCGAAGAGCTAGCTCCCACTTGGGGATGCCTTTATCATTATTTTGTATATGTGGTTTTGGATCAAAAAATACAAAGGAGGTGCTGCCCAAATTTTTAAAAGACGAAACATGTTTTTCAACTAGTAAATCCACTTGCATTTTTATGTTCCATTGTTTATGTATTTAGGAAAACTTGATTTCATGATACCTTATTTTCAAAACTTCACCTCTTTTATTTTCTTAAAAAGATTTAGATTTCTGGGTTTTCGGCTTACTTGAATTACGTTACGCCTTTATACATTGCGTGATTTAAGTGCCGGTCATGAGCTAATTTCCGGTCGTGACAAAATTGGTATCAGAGCGCTAGGTTTAATCTCGGTTCGAGTTTAGGTTTGGCTATGTGGAGTCTGGGGCGTAATTTATTTCGGAACCTAGACTTGACCTCACGGAACTTTAGACTTGAACGGGGGGTGGGGGGTATTAGACCCGAACTTTCGTTTCATAGGTTGACCCTGATTGATGGAGTAGGTAGCTTGAGTAGAGTGACGTACCGTACGTATGTTCCGCGGCATATTTACGATACGATACTCCACTTAAGAAACCTTAGGATGTACATATTTTGATATCTGCGATTCTCTTCATACCCATGTGTCACGACCCGAAAGTACGGAACATGACCGGCACTTAAACTACGAAACGTCTCGAGGCATACGTAATCTAAGTAAGCCGAAAACCCAGAAATCCAAACCAAGAAAAGTAGTAGAGTGAAGGAAAAACCAATTTAAATCAAGTAGTTTGCAACATACGCCGAAATATGTATTTTAAATCACAAGTCTTTTCTAAAAATTTCGGCAGAGTTTCCTTTGTAAAAACAGACCCCAAACAGGTACAAAACCTGATAAAGCATATAAAAAGAATAAAGGCATCCCCAAGCGGGAGCTAGCTCTTCGTCAAACGACGGTCACAACCACGCAAGCAATATAATATACAACGCCGAAGGGCGAGGATCACAACAGAAAAGGAAACTCAAAACAGCATGAGATCCCTAGAAATACAACGCACGACTCTAAGGTCAAAAGAATAAACATAACTGGTCTTTATCTGAAATAAATACATGTTTGGTTAATGGAGCTTCTAGATACAACAGAATAATAATATACAAAGTATAATGATGGTCAGGATGCAAGTGAACCCACCTACCAAGCAATCACCCGGAAAATGAAGTAGTGCCAGCAAAGCCGTAACGAAACCTGTACGGCAAAACCTGCAAGGAACTGTGGCACAACGGGGGTGAGTTGCCAACTCGTGAGTAGAAAACATCTACGAACAGAAATCGCATGAACAACGCAATCCTAGGTCATACGATCACTATATATATATAATCCTCAAATATGACAAGTCTGGAGCATGAAAAGGTGGCAAGGGTAAATATCTAACCCAAGTGTAATCCAATGTGCTCGTGTCAGTGCCTCAGATAGCAATATATCATATGGATGAGGTATGAATGCATGAAAACAGAATACATGTAAATGAAGAAACTGCTTTTATAACTCAGTGAGATTTCTGTATTTTCAAAACGAGGTATTATAAATGAAATCAGCAGAAACAGTGTCTAGAATCGACACAAAACATAAATCCAAATATCTAAATATCTCAGGCTCCGACTATCCGGACTGGCCTGTATCATCAAATCTCAGTACCTCAATATCTAAAAATCTCAGTATCAATCACACTATCTAGGGTGCCGTCAGTCCAGACCGGCCCCTACCATCAATCTCAAGACCACGACGGTATCCTCCGGATATCCGACGCGTCGGGTAAAATCACCGGTAGGTAGTCTTCCCCTGCCAGGCTCAACGCCATCATCTGCGACCTTCTCGCCCCAGGGTTCCTTACCGGGTCCACTATGTACCCGAGACGGTTCATCCAACTCCTCGAATTGGGTCTCGAAATCCATCAGCAATCATGAAAACTCATGGTGGACGACTCATACATCATGGGAAAACCACACTTTTCATTTTTAAAAAGAGAGAGAGAAGAAGTTTATATATGTTTTTGCGGTTTTCCCCCAAATCCAGGAAATCCCATGAAAATCCGAATCCAAATCATCAATAGCCCGTAAAACAGTGAATATAGGCACAAAAATCCATGAATGCGGCATAAAAGTGAATAATAATATGCATGAAGTAGCAAATAATAACTACAATGTCTAAACTAGCATATAAGGCAAGTACACTAATATCATGTCTAAACTATTAGCTAACAAGCTATGTCAATGAAATAGTATTCTCTAAAGTTTACATGACATGGCAATTACCGATGATGATGTGTGTGAGCCGGCAAGTAAGTGTACGTGGAGCATACGCATCATCGGTAATGGTGCTGGTGTCCTAACAACATGTTATCAATAATGGTACATGAATCACAATATAAGTATGCGATGCGGAGCAAACAGCAATAATGTGCGGGAGCTGAATACTAGACACAAGGATAACTAATCTGCATTTAATATAAATATAAATCATACAGTAGTGCCTTTTGAAATAACACGAATCGCGGTGTTTTGATAATAAGGGCTACGGTGTTTTTAAGAAAAGATACGTCCTTTGAAATATCTGTAGAACCCCTTGGCCTGTCTTTTAAAATACCCACGATTCGTTAGTTTTGAAATAGGTAGGAGTCTAATCTAGTCTAACAACTACACTAAACTATACGGCTGAGCTAACAAGCTGAACTAAAGGTAAGGAAAACGCCTAACATCAGAGTCGATACATATATACATATACATATATATATATATATATATATATATATATATTAGTCGGTGATCCCGCCTCAATAATATCACATCCGATACCATATCTATAATCAGGCATTCCCAAATCAAGAGTGCGGATCTAACATAAATATATAGCTCGTACGTAATCCGTCGTACGGCATCCCGAATCTGGGTACGGGTCAATATCACATTCATCATATTATGCATCTGGTATTTTCTTTATCAAAGATCATAATCCGGGTACTGATCCATGTCTAGTACAATACTTATACCACCTAGGTATGCATGCACGTGTATGAAACACTATGTCAAAGGACCCGCTAAAACATCACGTCGTATCTCAAATACAAACCCTGCCATATCAGCGATCTCACGGCCTCAAATCAAATCTCATCGACTCGTCTCAAATCCCAAGTACTATCCTCAAATCCAGTATATGAACACATAGTCCCATACCCATGTGAACACATAAATATCTATTCCCATATACGCACATGTGAAAGAAGGAATGTATACATGTATGTGTGTGCGTGTGTGTGTGGGTGCAACCACTACTCTAGGGTTTCGCAACTACACTAAACCAATCCAAGAACACCAAAATCCATCTTTATCATCAATAAACTCAATCAACATATAATCAATATATGTGTGTATACGTATCCGTATACATCACCATGAACTGCGGGGGTGCTATACGCCATCCACCCAACTTATCCCTGTAAATATAAATCTACTCATCTTGCTTCTCGTGTGCCGATGCGATGCCGCCATCTTCATCTTCAACGCCTCGACATCACGTAGGGTACCTACAAAGATAACACAATCGCAAAAGAATCATGAAAATCACATCGGAAAACCAAGACGGCACATGCTACTCTCATAGGTAAAAACCTATAGTCTCGCATGCAAACACGACCAATAACCCTTTGCCGTTGACGTTCCAACGCCACCCGACAGAAACGAATCATCAAATACCAAAACTTGAATTCAAAAACAATGGAAAGCATAAGGCAGCAACATTGAAAACATGTTCCAGATTTTGCTTAAAGTGAAAACAAAGTTCCAAAACAACACTAGGGTGCTATATAGGGTACATATGACCTACTGAAGCAATCTGGGCACTTCCCATCACCAAGTGGCCGAGCACAACCCTGGGAAAACCGGCCTCCTCGGTTTTGGCATGGTGGATTGGCCTCGAACTTGCAGGGGGTTCTCATAATGGTCCAAAAGTGTCTCAGGTATTGTTTGCTTTTCAAGTTTTGGTCTCGGTTCACTCCAGATTCCTCTGCACACTAAATACCTCACAAACCGACATGAAAGTTTTTGTTTGCAGTAAACTTGGTTTGTTTCAAATAGATCTAGGTTTCTAACCTCATAGGGGGGTTTAAGGTCATCTCTAAGGTCCAATTGCACTAACACCACTCAAAATCCCACACCAGTATTTCCAGATTTTGACTCAGGTCAAATAAAGCCAAGCAAACAAATCTAGGGTAATGTATATAGTATAGGTGAGCTACTGAACCAACCTAGGCTCCTAACCTCACCAAGTGGCCGGCCCCTATACCCAAAATTCTGATGTCGCCGGCCCAAGGATCTCAGTTTGGGTTCATCAGGTCAACTTGGTCTCCTAGTATTGTTTGGTTGTCTCAGATATTCCCTGGGTTGTTCCAGATACCCCATAGGCAAACACTCAAAGTCACAAAAGTGATATGGGTCAATTTCCTGAGTTCATGCAACGGCTCAGCTTTATGGCTCAGGTCATGAATCGTGTTACCATGGTCAAGCAAACACTCACCCAAGTCCCCAGAATTCACCTATAGTCATTACAGAAAAATCAAGTAGAACCAAATACCCCTAAACACCTTCAGGTAACTACGCTATAAAATCCAAACCCTATCTCTCCTGTTCAGCTGAGGTCGCCGAAATTGGTCCACTGGTCGCCGGCCCATGACCGGTGGGAAGGGGTAGGGTTTTAGGTGGTCACCTAGGGCTACCAGTACAACACTATGATACTGTTTGTTTTGCCAGTGAGGGCTCGGGGTTACAGCAGGTCAACAACATCTTAAAACGACACTAAAACACGTTATCACACACAACTAATCTAAAGGGAAGAAATTATAACTCATCTAGTCCACTCAAGGCAGCACTAACTTCCCAACGTCGTCAAAATCCCATTTTGCTCGGTCCATCGTGTAGAGGGTGAAGAGGTGGTCATTTTTTGTGAAAGGGGTATAGGGTTTTGGGGAATGGTTGGAGATAGATCTAGGGTTTAAGTGGAGGGTGGAGGAGTTGAGGAAGATGAAGAGGGTGATGGAAATGGTGGGGGATTTCATTTTGGGCAGCCCCCCCTCTCTCTCTCACTAATACTCACTCTCTCCTCTCTCTCCAAAGTACACCTAACCTAATGATTATGTCTCCCCTTTGACCCTTTTCTTTTTCTCATTTCTTTTTATCTCTAAATCCTTCTCACACAAATAGTAAACCCAAAACAAACCATACACCCAAAATATGTAAGAAAATGTAGCGAGTGTGGAAAAATGATATGTGCATGTTTTGCACAAAAAGCTAAAAATCCGATTAGCGATTTTTAATCGCGATTAGCACTAAATTAGTGTCAAATAAATAAAAAAAACTTTAAAATAGCATAATTCCATAAAATACCCTATTTTAGAATTTTCCATAATTTTTCCAAAATTTTCCCCATTTATCGGTATTTAATTATACCGAAATATTAAAATATTCAATAAAATAATATTAAATTATAAAAATTCCCAAAAATAATATTTTATTTTTTTGAAATGTTACAATCTTCCCCTCTAAAAGAAATTCGGTCCCCGAATTTAAATTTAAACCCCCAAATTCTAAAATATTTCAATAGAATGTCCAAGTCGTCGGGGCTCCGAAATCATCAATACATAAAACGCATCATAGCGCAATGCATGCGCATGAGAAATGAGCAGATAACTCAAAATCGAAACTCCGTCAAGCATCCCACATTCATCGGAGTCATGGTAAAGACACGAATGCCAAATCCAAAGCAAAACCAATATGATATAAATCAGAACTATACGTGTAAATATCAAATCTATACATGTAAATATCTAAAGGAAATGCATGCCAAATCTTTTAAAGTCGATGTGCAATGCGCATAACACTGCACAGTGGCGGACGCTAATTGTAAGAAAATAACTCTATACGTATATACCTTTTGTTTAATATGTGCGTTCCGCCATTTTGGAAACAATTTAGAAGGGTTTCCTTGTTTTAAACATTTCGTGTCATATCAGACGCGTAGGTAAATACTGAGACTATAGCTCGCTTTTTGGAAATCCCTTTGAAATCTATCAATGCATGCAAAATGTACACAGGTACTATCATCTGACTCGTCCTGCTCAGTACGAAAACAATAATAAAACATCACAAAAACGTACTGCTCCATAAGAAATCAATCCCAAAATGTGCATATGAATACTACGTGCGTCTGGTGCGCACGGAAATCAAATCCATGAATGTGCCATACATGCGCACAGAAACAATATCTTGGTGCAACGGGTGTGCACACAACATCTGTCATAGGCAACGTATGTGCCTGACAGCAAAATCAGGTGCATCTGACATGCACGAAGAATCTCGATTTAGTGCATCTGGTGTGCACCAAAATCACATCTCATAACATGCGCCCAACATACGCGAAAATCCAAATCAGGTGCATCCATCCTGCACGAAGTCATGAAATCCAATATCAAGCGTCGAACATACGCAAAATCCAATCTGGTGCACAAGGTGCACGAAACAAATATCGAGCATCACAATCGAAATCGAAGTCCAGTGCATCTAAGTGCACAAAATGCGTAACACTGCACTGCAATCAAATGTGAACTATACCGAGTGCAAAAACCAAATCGTGTGCGTACATATGCACAAAATCAACTCAACTGTATGAAACCCATAAAATCATAAACATGTGAAACCAAGGCACGAAAACGATATCAAGTGCAACAACTGTGCAAAAATCGTAAATACCCAGTAGGTGCAACCATCGTGCATGAAAACAAATATCATGAAACTCAATCATTAAAATCAGTCATGCAAATAGACCGCCCAAAATACCGAAATCAAATATGGCGGAATAGTGCCGCTCAAGCACATCCTCCAAGAATCTCTGGCCAACTGTCGTGGTCACTCATAGCATGTCTCGTCGACGCTCATGAACTCTGGCCTGCTGGTGTGCGTAACATGACCACTCCTGGGTCCAAATCTTCTCGTAATTTATTCCAGAAAGGTCTTGTCTAGATCTCTGCCAAATCTCGTCTCAGCCTAACTGTACGGAAGTCATCGTCCTTTACTATATCTGTTTCTTGTTCCGGAACGGCTGCATACTCATCGCGACTCCTTTTGGAAGGTATATCCAAGTACAATGCCTCGGCATGCGTATCGCATCTCTGATGTCGGCGGAGTGGAACGTCGTCTTATCCAGATCTGGTATGAACCTCTCACTCCACTTTTCTCTAATATCGACTGCTTCGGACTCGTCTCGTCGTGGCTGCATGGACTGAGCTCCAATGGTTATCCTTGTATCTGGAGTCTCCCAAAAAATGCATCTCACCACCTAGTATCCGAATGAAGTCGAACCATCCGATCGATTCGTTAAAACCTCATAATCCCCCAAGAGCTCAACATCTTGGGTACAGTTTAATAGTATCGAGTACATACCACAGCATCGGTGGTCCAGCCGTAGAAGGGCAAACCCAAGCTTCACTAATGGCGCCGCGGAACTGCCACAAACCCTAAGGTTCAAAGGCTTTCACACGGTCATTATGTCGATTTAGGGTTTCATTCTTCTAGAGGGTCCATAGAATTATCTGCATGTCTTTCCGAATACTTTAAATTGGGAATAATAGGTTTCTGACATTCGATCGCCTCAATCGACTCTCAACGTATCCGCGTGAAGTCGTCTCTAGCTGGAAGCAATCTATCTGATGACCTCACATCGGGTAGGCGAACGAACCACATGTCCTAGTCATTCATCCTCGGTGACTAGCGACCTTCTATCATCTCTCAGTACAACTCGTACTGCAGTAGCTCCAACATCTGAGGCGCTATCTCGTCGTTCGCAGCAACAACTGGCTCACTCGTATGCACGCTGAACAGTGCCTCAAACATCATGAATACGCAATACATCAACGGTCATCAAAATCTGGCTGGCCTCTATCAGTGGCTAAATCCTCTGGTGCTGATCTGCACGTCCGAGTAATCTCATACAGCGATCCATCAAACGCTCGTGGCGCAAAAACAACATAAAAAGACACATCTCTGCAATCATGTGTCGCCGGAATCACGCCCCGGTCAGTCCTCGTTCGTGACGAGCTCGTGCTGACCGCAACTCTAGCCGTAGCTCTCCCTGCCCGTAATCGTAGCTGCAAAACCATAACTGGTACCGATGAGGCTAGATCATGAATGAATATAATAATGAGCAAACAAATGTACATCCTAAGGCTTCTTAAGTGGAGTAGCGTATCGTAAATATGCCGCGGAACATACGTACGGTACGTCACTCTACTCAAGCTACCTACTCCATCAACAAAGGGTCATCCTACGCTCCGAAGGTAAAACCTAACGCTCTGATACCAACTTTGTCACGACCCGAAAGTACGGAATATGACCGGCACTTAAACTACGAAACGTCTCGAGGCGTACGTAATCTAAGTAAGCCGAAAACCCAGAAATCCAAACCAAGAAAAGTAGTAGAGTGAAGGAAAAACCAATTTAAATCAAGTAGTTTGCAACATACGCCGAAATATGTATTTTAAATCACAAGTCTTTTCTAAAAATTTCGGCAGAGATTCCTTTGTAAAAACAAACCCCAAACGGGTACAAAACCTGATAAAGCATATAAAAAGAATAAAGGCATCCCCAAGCGGGAGCTAGCTCTTCGTCAAATGACGGTCACAACCACGCAAGCAATATAATATACAACGCCGAAGGGCGAGAATCACAACAGAAAAGGAAACTCAAAACAGCATGAAATCCATAGAAATACAACGCACGACTCTAAGGTCGAAAGAATAAACATAACTGATCTCTATCTGAAATAAATACATGTTTGGTTAATGGAGCTTCTAGATACAACAGAATAATAATATACAAAGTATAATGATGGTCACGATGCAAGTGAACCCACCTACCAAGCAATCACCCGGAAAATGAAGTAGTGCCAGCAAAGCCGTAACGAAACTTGTACGGCAAAACCTGCAAGGAACTGTGGCACAACGGGGGTGAGTTGCCAACTTGTGAATAGAAAACATCTGCGAACAGAAATCGCATGAACAACGCAATCCTAGGTCATACGATCACTATATATATATAATCCTCAAATATGACAAGTCTGGACCATGAAAAGGTGGCAAGGGTAAATATCTAATTCAAGTGTAATCCCCTGTGCTCGTGTCAGTGCCTCAGGTAGAATATATTATATGGATGAGGTATGAATGCATGAAAACAGAATACATGTAAATGAAGAAACTGCTTTCATAACTCAGTGAGATTTCTGTATTTTTAAAACAAGATATCATAAATGAAATCAGCAGAAACAGTGTCTAGCATCGACACAAAACATAAATCTAAATATCTCAATATCTCAAGCTCCGGCTATTCGGACTGGCCAGTATCATCAAATCTCAGTATCTCAATATCTCAAAATCTCAGTATCAATCTCACTATCTAAGGTGCCGTCAGTCCAGGCCGGCCCCTACCATCAATCTCAAGACCACGACGGTATCCTCTGGATATCCGACGTGTCGGGTAAAATCACCGGTAGGTAGTCTTCCCCTGCCAGGCTCAACGCCATCATCTGCGACCTTCTCGCCCCGGGGTTCCTTACCGGGTCCACCATGTATCCGAGACGGTTCATCCAACTCCTCGAATCGGGTCTCGAAATACATCAGCAATCATGAAAACTCATGGTGGACGACTCATACATCATGGGAAAACCGCACTTTTCATTTTTAAAAAGAGAGAGAGAAGAAGTTTATATATGTTTTTGCGGTTTTCCCCCAAATCCAGGAAATCCCATGAAAATCTGAATCCATATCATCAATAGCCCGTAAAACAGTGAATATAGGCATAAAAATCCATGAATGCGGCATAACAGTGGATAATAACATGCATGAAGTAGCAAATATAAACTACAATGTCTAAACTAGCATATAAGGCAAGTACACTAATATCATGTCTAAACTATTAGCTAACAAGCTATGTCAGTGAAATAGTATTCTCTAAAGTGTACGTGACATGGCAATTACCGATGATGATGTGTGTGAGCCGGCAAGTAAGTGTACGTGGAGTATACGCATCATCGGTAAAGGTGCTGGTGTCCTAACAGCATGTAATCAATAATGGTATATGAATCACAATATAAGTATGCGATGCGGAGCAAACGGCAATAATGTGCGGGAGCTGAATACTAGACACAACGATAACTAATCTGCATTTAATATAAATATAAATCATACAGTAGTGCCTTTTGAAATAACACGAATTGCGGTGTTTTGAAAATAAGGGCTACGGTGTTTTTAAGAAAAAATACGTTCTTTGAAATATCCGTAGGACCCCTTGGCCTGTCTTTTAAAATACCCGCGATTCGTTAGTTTTGAAATAGGTAAGAGTCTAATCTAGTCTATCAACTACACTAAATTATACGACTGAGCTAACAAGCTGAACTAAAGCTAAGGAAACCGCCTAACATCTGAGTCGATATATATATATATATGTATATATATATATATATTAGTCGGTGATCCTGCCTCAATAATATCACATCCGATACCATATCTATAATCAGGCATTCCCAAGTCAAGAGTGCGGATTTAACATCAATATATAGCTCGTACGTAAATCCGTCGTACGGCATCCCGAATCTGGGTACGGGTCAATATCGCATTCATCATATTATTCATCTGGTATCCTCTTTATCAAAGATCATAATCTGGGTACTGATCCATGTCTAGTACAATACTGATACCACCTAGGTATGCATGCACGTGTATGAAACACTATGTCAAAGGACCCGCTAAAACATCATGTCGTATCTCAAATACGAACCCTGCCATATCACCGATCTCACGGCCTCAAATCAAATCTCATCGACTCATCTCAAATCCTAAGTACTGTCCTCAAATTCAGTATATGAACACATAGTCCCATACCCATGTGAACACATAAATATCTATTCCCATATACGCACATGTGAAAGAAGGAATGTATGCATGTATGTGTGTGCGTGTTTGTGGGTGCAACCACTACTCTAGGGTTTCGCAACTACACTAAACCAATCCAAGAACACCAAAATCCATCTTTATCATCAATAAACTCAATCAACATATAATCAATATATGTGTGTATACGTATCCGTATATATCACCACAAACTGCGGGGGTGCTATACGCCATCCACCCGACTTCTCCCCGTAGATATAAATCTACTCACCATGCTTCTCATGTGCCGACGCCGATGCCGCCATCTTCATCTTCAACGCCTCGACATCATGTAGGGTACCTACAAAGATAACACAATCGCAAAAGAATCATGAAAATCATATCGGAAAACCAAGACGGCACATGCTACTCTCATAGGTAAAAACCTATAGTCTCGCATGCAAACACGACCAATAACCCTTTGTCGTTGACGTTCCAACGCCACCCGACAGAAACGAATCATCAAATACCAAAACTTGAATTAAAAAACAATGGAAATCATAAGGCAGCAACATTGAAAACATGTTCCAGATTTTGCTTAAAGTGAAAACAAAGTTCCAAAACAACACTAGGGTGTTATATAGGGTACATATGACCTACTGAAGCAATCTGGGCACTTCCCATCACCAAGTGGCCGAGCACAACCCTGGGAAAACCGGCCTCCTCGGTTTTGGCATAGTGGATTGGCTTCGAACTTGCAGGGGAGTCTCACAATGGTCCAAAAGTGTCTCAGGTATTGTTTGCTTTTCAAGTTTTGGTCTCGGTTCACTCCAGATTCCTCTGCACACTAAATACCTCACAAACCGACATGAAAGTTTCTGTTTGCAGTAAACTTGGTTTGTTTCAAAGAGATCTGGGTTTCTAACCTCATAGGGGGGTTTAAGGTCATCTCTAAGGTCCGATTGCACTAACACCACTCAAAATCCCACACAAGTATTTCCAGATTTTGACTCAGGTCAAATAAAGCCAAGCAAACAAGTCTAGGGTAATGTATATAGTATAAGTGAGCTACTGAACCAACCTAGGCCTAACCTCACCAAGTGGCCGGCCCCTATACCCAAAATTTCGATGTCGCCGGCCCAAGGGTCTCAGTTTGGGTTCATCAGGTCAACTTGGTCTCCTAGTAGTATGTCTAGGCCCTTAGTATTGTTTGGTTGTCTTAGATATTCCCTGGGTTGTTCCAGATACCCCATAGGCACACTCAAAGTCACAAAAGTGATATGGGTCAATTTCCTGAGTTCATGCAACGGCTCAGCTTTATGGCTCAGGTCATGAATCGTGTTACCATGGTCAAGCAAACACTCACCAAAGTCTCCAGAATTCACCTATAGTCATTACAGAAAAATCAAGTAGAACCAAATACCCCTAAACACCTTCAGGTAACTACCCTACAAAATCCAAACCCTATCTCTCCTGTTCAGCCGAGGTCACCGGAATTGGTCCACTGGTCGCCGGCCCATGACCGGTGGGAAGGGATAGGGTTTTAGGTGGTCACCTAGGGCTACCAGTACAACACTATGATACTGTTTGTTTTGCCAGTGAGGGCTCGGGGTTACAGCAGGTTAACAACATCTTAAAACGACACTAAAACACGACATCACACACAACTAATCTAAAGGGAAGAAATTATACCTCATCTAGTCCACTCAAGGCAGCACTAACTTCCCAACGTCGTCAAAATCCCATTTTGCTCGGTCCATCGTGTAGAGGGTGAAGAGGTGGTCATTTTTTGTGAAAGGGGTATAGGGTTTTGAAGAATGGTTGGAGATAGATCTAGGGTTTTAGTGGAGGGTGGAGGATTGGAGATAGATCTAATGCTGTCAGGGCGAGCTCGTCATGAACGAGGACTGACCATTGTGTTTTCTGGTGACATGTGTGTAGGGTTACTAGGCACTGTCACAAGGGTCTATAAGGCATCAACCATGCCCGATTTAAAATTTAGACGTGCCGAACAACCCAAAGCGAGGATCTTTGCTAGATTATTAGGGTTAAACATGCAAGTAAATATCTTTACAACTAAGGGAGAGGGATTACAACCTTTGTAGTCCGCTCCTTCGCTTCATAAGCTCCAAGTAGAAGTCCCTTCACCGCGATCCATGATCTCCCGGACTCAAGAGAGGCTCCACAACCCGAATGATCTATGCTTGCTTGTAGTCTTCCTTTTCAAAGATGATCTACCTTGAAGTTTCTTTAACTCAAGCTCTCACTCACTAATCAAGTATTAATGATGTGAACACCCTAATCTAATTGGCTAGATTAGATGAGGATGATGAAGTAGGATTTATGCTCTCTTTTATTTTCATAATCTCACACTAATTCATCACAAAAGTCAAAGCTAGAAAGCTTTGCAAGGAGGAAGAAGAAGATGAACTCATTTGTGATGAATAATGAATTGTAATAATAATTACAAATGCAACCATGGTTGATAAAAGAAAGGGCTAACCATTGTAGAGAGTTAACTAGGGTTAAGGGTTTGGGTTGGGTTTAAAAATATCTCACAAAATATCAACATATAATATCTAAGCTCAAAACAAAATAAAAACTTCTAGAAGTTACAAGAAAGAGCTAACCCAAATCAAACCCTAACCATGTTTAATCTCCACTAATCATGTTGCATTAGTAATCATAACTTGTTACAATATTATATATCACATATATAATATATTTTTGTAACAAAAGAAAATAATACAATTAATATATATCGCATATATATCAATGTATTATCCGGTGAGAAATGAATCAATAAAGCGAGCCAATATTAGATAATGTAATGTAATATATCACATATATAATTATACATTAAATTATCGAATCAACACTTGATCCGACAATCCGGCTATTTCTCAAATAACCGACTAATATAAACTGTATCATTTCATCGAATCAACATTTGATCCGATGACCCGGCTATATCACATATACCCGGCCGATATCAAATATCGCGAGAATAGAATACGGTATCTTATATCGCATTATCCTCGGTTCCGCACATATCACATATGTGCTCCTACTCCATTTTGCCTGAGTCAAGAAATCTCTGTGTAGGACTCTAAAGAATCGTCAATACGCCGGTAGCTGGTGATGATCATATCAAACACCCACAAGCCGCAAGCGGTCAGCTAAACGTAACAGCCACCCAGGTATTGAGCGATCAGAAGATCAACAAGCAAGCCTGTATATTCTCCTGTGAATCCAATCAGTAACACTGCCGTACAGTCCGGTCTCTTCGTATGATATGTTGCATATCTAGTCTAGGGGTGGTATACGTCAGACCCCAGTAACCGATAAGTCGTGTCGATGTGAGGCTCATAACAGGTCGAGAACCTACTGATAACACTTACCAGTAGTACTCAATATCCGCCCTAGCCAGGGACTTCCAGTTATAGCCAATCGAACACAGCACAACATCAACTCCCTATACCGGGAGAGACGAAACCCTTCCTATCGCTCATTGCCTCCATGTGATTCGGGACTGTACCCAAAAGCCACCGTTTTGCACGCCCTCTTGGACGTGGTAAGGTGGAAATCAAAGCACAGTGGGAATCATACAAGACTCTATGACGATCTCGGGTCTACAGACTAACCTGTACCAGTGTCACCAGAGAACTGCCATTTGACGTGAGGTATAATACCATCTGGGAGTTCTCGGCGAGTCCGTCCAATGTACCCAGTCTCCACCGAGCACCCGTACACCATCTTTGATGTCAAACACCGATGGATATGGGATCATCCATCGCCCATCATATGGGTCAAGCTGCGTATACGCTAGTCTACTCTGATGTATCGATGCCCTGTCTCGACACACCCTCGACTAGGAACAGTTATAGGATGTACTCATTGACTACCCTGGCCTCACTAGTATGATCTCATCATAGTCCCTGTAGTCGAGTACATATCCTAAGGGCTTTATCAACATGTGAGAACAAGACAGTAAACTAATACAAGTCAACATGTTAAGATAAAGTGAAACCAAATAGCATACTATCATGACGAGCAAGAAAGTCCTCTCTATATATATCCAAGCATCCACTATAATATACATCATATGTACAACAATGACCTCTAGGGCATATATACAACTAATAATGGGAACGTCTCGATATAGTGTTGTGTTGTAACCTCTTATTGAGGCGAGTGTTTGGTTTTGCACCGGATGATCAGGCCATTGATAGAGGCTGCCTGTTGCGAGAGGACTGTTGATGTACAGCCTACCTCAGAGATTGTGATGTCGTCTACCGTGTGGACAGATGACCCAGCTATTGCTGAGATTGATAGGATGTCGTCTCTAGACTTTACGAGCTGAGATCGCTGGAGCTTCCAGGTAGAGATGCGATAGATGATAGCTAGTCTATCCCGAGTTGAGAGACGAAGGTGATTCGTCAGATTGATATGCCGACGCAGGCCCAGTTGAGTTGAAGATTTCTAGTGTGGAGAGTCTTACTCATATATAGAGTAGACCGATCCAGAGATGACCGTTGAAGTATCGTCTTTCCGGGAGGATTGAGGCATTGTTTAGCATGTGGACGAAGGGTATTCACATGTGGTCTAGGCGAAGTTAAAAAGTTCGAACGAATGTCAGAAACCCATTTTTCCAAGTTTAAAGTATTCGAAGGAACATGCAACTAATTCTGTGGACCCTCTAGAAGAATGAAACCCTAACTCGACACAATGACCATGGAACCGCTTCCGAACCTTAGGGTTTGCAGCAGTTCAGCGGTGCCATCAGTGAGGCTTGGGTTTTCCTTTCTACGGTTGGTCTATAGGTACTGTGGTATGTACTGGATATTATTAGACTGTGCTCAGGTGTTGAGCTTTCGGGGAATTATGGGACTTTGATGAATCGATCGAAAAGTTTGACGTCGTCCGAATATCATGTGATAAGAGATCAGCAAGCTGACCAGCTTCAGATAGAGGACCTCACCCAGATGCGTTGTGAGTTGATCGAGAGCGGACGAGTGTTGAGTATTCCTCTGATGGTTGGGACGAGTTCCCGAGGACGTGTTCGGCCAGATTTCTTTTACAGAGTGACGAAGATACCAAGTTCGTAATTTCGAGTCCGTGCTAGAGACTCTGGATTGACTGTAGCCGATGACCATTGCAGTACGCTGATAGCATGACGTGACGTCGAAGTGGATGATAATAAAGACGGGTAGAGCAAGAGATTCGTGCGAGATGATAACGAGCTGTTGTTACTCCCCGTTGATGCTAGAGGATCTGATATGTATACAGAGGCGTTAGGATACGGCCAGTTCCCGAGGAAATGTTGTGCTGAGAATGCAGATGTCCAGAAAGCGAGAAAGGATTATGCAAGAGTACCAGCCTCCGTATAGTTCGGCATAAGCGAGATTGGAAGAGATCTTGAGCAGGTTCCTTCCAGGACACTGCTGCGATGAGATTTGCACCGAGGATCAGTTGTGTCACGAGTATTCAGAGGGCCAGAGGCCGACGCCAGTGATGTGCTGCTTTACAAGTGGTCATGCTAATTGGCTGAGAGATGACCAGAGAAGTGCCAGAGCGCAATCTTTTCCATTAGCACGCCTGACCGGGCTGACGAGCCGATGGATTGCGAGATTGGTAAATCCATAGAGAAATGAAGACCCTGAGACAGAGGACGCCAGACCGTGAGCAGGAGGCAAGTAGATGATCTTGCTCTGCCAGTTTTGGCGCACCGACTTTTTTTCCGACATTGTAGGAGGTGTACCTCAATGTCATTTAGGCGATTTGTGTTTGTGATCCGAGTATCATGCTTATATCGCTTGGATTTGAGTTTGGACGATGAGTTTCATGGTATTGATTTCGTGCACCAAGGCTGCACCTACTGGGTATTTACATTTTTGTGCATGGTTATTGCACTTCATATGTGTTTTATACACCATTATGTTGGTTTATGATTTGTGCATATCTATTTGCACTTGATATCGGTTTTGTGCCTTGGCTGCAAGTGTTTATGATTTCGTGGATTTCAAACAGTTGAGTTGATTTTGTGCATGTGGTACACACTCGATTTGATTTTTGCACTCGGTATAGCTCATATATGCTTGCAATGCATTGATACATGTTATGTGCACATAGTGGCACATGTTTATGATTTTATACACCTTGGTGCACTTGGTGTTGTTTTTATATGCATTTGAGTTATTGATGAGTTTTCGTGCACTAGATACTTTTTACGGACTTGACGCGTTTGATTTGGATTTCCGCGCATGTTGGGCGCATGATATGAGATGTGATTTTGTGCACACCGGATGCACCCGATTGGGATTTTCATTCGTGCAGGTTAGTTGCACTGGATTGAGATTTTCGTGCACTCTAGATGCGCTTGATATTGTTGTCGTGCACACCCGTTGCACTGGACAGATGCTTTCGTGCATACCCATTGCACTTAGTCTTGCTTTTGTGCACATTCGTGGCACTTGTATTTGGCTTTGATTTCCATGCGCACCAGATCCACGTGATTATTGGATACGCCTTTCGAGGCTGATTTTTCTTTTGAGCACTTTGTTTTCATGTTGGGCACTATTTTGTGTAGTAGCCAAATAGGACTGATCTGAGGACAGTTCCCGAATATTTTGTACGCATTAAAGGTTTTACAAGAGGTTTTCAAAAAGGAGCTATAGTCTCGCTATTTCCTACGTGCCCGTGAGCGACACGAACGTTTATAAAGGAAAACCTTTTTGGGATATTTCAAAATGGACGGGACGTATATCTGAGCAAAACATATACGAAACTATATTTATTATTTTACAAATGAGCGTCCGTCACTTGTGCCGTGAGTTACGCATCACACGGCGATTCGGAAAAGATTTGGCATGAGTTTTATTCAGTTCTTGAAAGTTTTCCAAATATGCGTACTATACACGTGAAGGGTTTTCCTTAGCACCACTACTAGGGTTTGGTAGCATCACACATGCCATATTAAAAAATTTATAGGGTTCTAAAGAAACTATCCTAAGGATCAAACTAAAAAAGCTAGGGTAACACTACAGCTATCACAATCCATAAGTAGTAAAGTACTAGGTTTAGAGAATACAACCTTTGTAGCTCACTTTGCTAGACTCTTTGGCTACTTGAGGGTTGAAAGAAGCTTGCTTGAGATCTTCCAAGTCCACGATGATCCTCCGGAGTCCTCTTTGTCCAAGCTCAAAGCTCCACTTGATCAAGAGAAGAAGTTGAAGCCAACACTCTAAATTAATGGGCAAGAGTAGTATAGAATGATGATGTGGTTTGATTTCTCACTTAAAAACCCTAACTTGATCACTCCTTCACTCATTATCAAAACCTAGAGAGCAAGAGAGAGGAAGAAGAAGATGGCAATATGAGAGCTCAAGATAATGATAAGTCTTAGGATAAAAATGAGAAAAGAAAATATATATATTTTCTTCTTCTCATTCTAAACCCTAGTTAATAAATATCTTGATATTTCTTTTGGACCAAAAATGGCCATGAAAAATAACTCATGGTTAACTCAATGGTTTAGTGCAAGAATAAAATAATCAACCATGAATTATTATCATTTCCACTAACTCCAAAAATAAATATCAACATATTTATAAAGGTGTGAGTCTTATATTGCCACCATCAAATGTATCAACAACCATGATACAAATGAGTATGCATAGATGTGTGCATGCATATCCATATGTGCATCAATGTAAACATGTGCATACATGCATGCATACACAAAAAGACAAAAAGGGTTTAAAATGAAAATGTTTATGGTCAATGTTAAATCAACACTTGATTTAGCAAACCGGTCATATCATATACGACCCGACCAACAGCAAACTGCCTGATTAATATACGGTATCATATACACGCATTTAATCGGGTCCCCGCGCATATCACATATGCACACCATATCGTTTCGCCTGGGCTAGGTAACTCCATTGTGGGACTCTAAGACTCGTCAATACGCCGGCAGTGGGCGATGATCATATCACGCACCCTCAAGCCGCAAGAGGTCAGCTAAACGTAACGGCCACCCGGGTATTGAGCGATCAGAAGAAAACAAGCGAACCTGTCACAACTCCTGTCGAGCCAACCGGTAACACTACCGTACAGTCCGGTCTCTTCGTCAGATATGCTGCATATCGAGTTTAGGGATGGTAACGTCGACCACAATAACTCAATAAGTCGTGCCAATGAATGGTCTATAACAGATCGAGAAATTACTGACAACACTTATCAGTAAATCTCAACAGCCCTTGCCAAGGACTTACTGATATAGCCAATCGAGCACAGCACAGCATCAACTCCCAATACCGGGAGAGACAAAACCCCTCCTATCGCTCATCGTCTCCATGTGTCTCGGGACTGTACCGAAAAGCCACCTGTTTGCACGACTCAGTAGAGCCGTGGTAGGGTGGTAATCAAAGTACAATGGGAGAACACACAAGACTCTATGACGATCTCGGGTGTACAGACTAACCTGTACCAGTGTCACCTGAGAACTGCTATCCGACGATAGATATAATACCATATAAGAGTTCTCGGCGAGTCCGTCCAGTGTACCCAGTCTCCACTGAGCACCCATATAGATCTCGATGTCAAACATCAATAGATGTGGGAACATCCATCGCCCATCATATGGGTCTAATATCATATACGCTAGTCTACTCTGTATATCGATGCCCCATCTAGATACACCAACGATTAGGGACATTTTAGGATATGCTTATAAACTACAGACGTCCCACTAGTATGATCTCCATCATAATCACAGTAGTCAAGCAAATATCCTCAGGGCTTTATCAACATGTGTAAATGAATAAAAGCATGATCAAGTCAACATGTCAATAAAGTAAAACTAGATAGCATATTATCATGTCGAGCAAGAATGTACACTGAATATATATACATGTATAAATACATCCACTATCATATAATGGCCTCTAGGGCATACATATATCCAACAATCTCCCACTTGCACTAAGGCCAGTTATTGGCGTATCTCATACCTAACATCTCAAAAAGTCGCTTATGCTGCGGCTGAGGGAGGGCCTTGGTGAGTGGATCCGGGGTGTTATTCTTTGTGTCTACTCTCCTAATCTCGATCTCGCGGCGATCTACAATCTCCCGGATCAAATGAATGCGCCTCAGGATGTGTCTGGACCGCTGATGGGACCTGGGCTCCTTGGCTAACTCCATAGCCCCATTATTATTACAATACAATGGTATTGGATCAATAATGGTTGGAACTACTCCTAGCTCCGAGACAAACTTCCTCATCCAGACGGCTTCCTTGGCGGCATCATTCGCAGCAATGTACTCAGCTTCCATCGTAGAGTCTGCAACGGTATCCTGTTTGGAACTCTTTCAACTTACCGCCCCTCCATTGTAACACCTTAGGATATGATTAGTGGCTAATTATATTTTAATATGTTGGTTTTAATAAAAAGTTTACCAAATTGATTTTCAAATATTTTATCAAATTTAATGAATATTTTAGTAGAATTTTCCTAGGCTTGCACACACTTGTGCTTGTAAACTAGGGTTAGAAATAGGGCTAAACCATGATTGGCAACCATGGTGGACTAACCCTTTTCTTAAGATGATATAAATTTGAATTAAGTTATTTGGGTTTTTATTTAAGTGTTTTCTTTTTTTGATAATTATTTGAATTTGGTTGACTTGGTGAGAGAGAGTGTGAGAATGGGGCATGATGGCCTTGCCATGCTTCATTTAATGAAGAGAGAGAGAGAGGTAGAGAGAGAGAAGGGTTGACTAGCATGGTTATCTTTTTTTTCTAAACTCTTTTCCTCACAACAACTCTCTCACTCTCACTCTCATACACACACACACACACACTTAACAGCAGCCTCAGTAGCAGCAGCAACATCAGCACAAGCAACAGCAGCAAGCAGGAAACAGCAGCAGCAGCAGTGAGCAACAGCAACAGCATCAGCCCCAGTTGCAGCAGCAGCAGTTCCAACAGCACCAGCAGCACCAAGCCTTCTTCTTCTCCTTCCTCCTGCTTCCTAGGGTCGAGAATGGGGTATATTTCTTAAACCTACTCCCTAGTTGCTTAGTTTGTGTGTTTATAGTTTCGATTAGTGATTAATTGTGCGTTTTAGTGCTAAAATGGTATTTTGTGTGAAGTTTTGGCAAGGTGGTGATTTTGATAGTTAGCCTAGCTTAATTAAGTGTTGTTAGGGCCATGCTAACCTAGCTTAACCCCAATTTCACTAAAATACCGTCAGGTTTCTGTTTGATGTAAAATTATCGTTTTTAAGCAAATTTCTAGCTTCCTGTAATCTGCTGTTGACCCAGTGATTTCAAAATAAATCTGAGTTAACTGGAGCATAGTTATTAGATGTTGATCATATATCCAGAACACGACCCCCCACTTCCACCTCTTGGCCGCCGGAAAATTCATTCTGCCCGCAAATTGCGGCCAGATAGGGGACCTGGGTGCTAGGGTTTGTGGTGTAGGTGTCTGCTGCAATTTGAAGACTTATGGTATATGCAATTTTGTTAAATTCTTTCTGTAGAAAAATCTGGGACCAATTACCCTATTTCGTATATTTTTTAACCTTCACGACACGTGTGATACGTGTGTGGGTTCGGGGTTTTCTGCGTATCGCGACGTGTCGGGGTAGCTTCAGGCACGAAATCACACGTTTTAGCGTATCGTACACACACGCGTTTGGTTCGCAACGCGGGTTCCTAGTTTGGCTTTAATGTCGCGTTTTTGTAGATTTGAGCTTACGTGTGATATTTTTTGAAATTCTAGGTTCGCAGGCGAGTACGACGGACGCCGCGAAGAAGGGGAAACAAGTCGTCGGCTATACTTAGTACGAGACTACGGTGAGTAGATTTAAATCTACGGGAAAATCGCCCGTTTGGTGTTATGCGTCAGCGCTGATAGGACATTGTAGTAGCCTATTGCATTGCATATATTTGACTGTTCATGGATACTATTTGTTGCATACCGCATTCCCTGCTATATCTATATGAACTTAGAACTAATAACGCACCGCACTGTTACTAACGGTTCATGTCGCACGAGCACTAATCTGCATGTTACACACACACCGTTAGTAATTGCCATGACACTCACACTATAGAATTGCCTTGAATAATATACTGTAGCTCACCTCTTACATGATTCGATATGATTATCATACTTGTGCAGGTACTCATTTACATATTCATACTTGTGCACGTACTCATTTACATATTCAAACTATACCTACCTAGATAAGCTGATTTTGGTAGAAACTGGGAGTCGCACGATACCTTTTGAAAAACTGAAAATATTTTAAAGAGCGGTTTCTCCCTTTTACTTATAGTATGACTTGATGCATATATCACATCGCATTGACTTACACATTGACTTTGGATTTCATGTGATTTGCTGGATTTGTGGACCGTGGGATTATTTAAGAAAATATGCACTATTTTGAAAACCGGTTCCTCTTGATATGATATTTCAGTGCGTCCACCACGCGTTTTCTCGGTTCTGAGACGTGTGCTTGAAACCCGATTCGAGGAGTTGGATGATCCGTTTGCGGGTTCGTGGTGGACCCGGTATGGTTCCCCGGGGCGAGAAATGTTTTTCGTGGAGCAGACGATGAGCCTGGCAGGATGGCGAGTACCTACCGGTGATTGGTTGGACCTGGCGGTTATCCGGAGGATACTGACCAGAGTCGATAGATGGATATGGGATAACCCGTACTGCTGGGACCGAGGGCCGATTCCGAAGACGGAGCCCGATATATGAGGATTTGCGTATCGATACTGGACACGATTATTTCATGATATTTCGAGTGCCGATGTTGGGCATTCACGATTCTCAGAAATTTACAGGATTTGAGGGCCGATGAGGATGACGGCGCCTGAGTTTTATTGGGATTTGGGTGTATTGATGGACACCGATTATATTTTCCATGTTGACATTCCGTGTAGATGTGTTTTATCCCATGCTCAGCATTCATTATTATGCATCTCATCCTGTAGTTATTTTACCTGACAGAGCACTTGCATGATTATGCACATACTGCTTATCGCATATAGATTTCATCTGCTGGCATATGATAGAGTAGCGCAGTACGTGCATGCTCGTGATTACCTTTATATGTTATCTTCTATTCACGAGTTGGCAACTCACCCCCGTTGTGCCACAGTGTTTGCAGGTTGCCCCTCGGAGTAG
Organism: Agapanthus africanus; assembly: GCA_030015575.1. Taxonomy (NCBI): domain Eukaryota; kingdom Viridiplantae; phylum Streptophyta; class Magnoliopsida; order Asparagales; family Amaryllidaceae; genus Agapanthus; species Agapanthus africanus. Next base: position 505,671,704 of record CM057337.1, read on the forward strand.
TCGCGGCAGGTTGCTTTCTTGTATCTTTTTGGCTAGAGATAGCACTGCAGTTGGTGCGTTAGCTGTTTTGCTGTTAGGTGGGTTGTGGTATCTGGTTATTTCCATTGTATACATACTTTTGTATCTAGTATTCTCCATCTACCTTTATATGTATTTTTGACTTAGAGACCAGTGTGAGGACGATGATGTATATTATTTGTATTCTGGTGTCGAGCTCGTATGGGCCGACTTTACTTATGCAGTTTATCATTCTGTGATGTTTTTCACTTATTGCTCATTTCTTCGCTTCGGCGTCGTATATTACTCTGGTGGTGATTGTTTCCGCCGTTGGGCGTGATTGCTCCCGTTTGGGACGCTTTATTTTATTGAGTATCATTTTACTTATATCTTGTTTTGTACCCGATTTCGGGGGTTAGTTTTACAAAGGAAATGCTGCCAAATTTTTTAAGATAATAACTTAAACTTTAAAGAATGTTATTAAACTACTTAAGGTTTTCCAAATGTTTTCAACACTCACTACTTTTAATGGTTTTGATTTCTGGGTTTCGGCTTACTTAGTCACGTTACGCCTGTAGACATTACGTGGTTAAGTGCCGGTCACGAGTCGAACTTCGGGTCATGACAAAGTTGGTATCAGAGCGTAGGTTTTACCTTTCGGAGTGTAGGATGACCCAGGTATGATGGAGTAGGTAGCTGAAGCAGAGTGGCGTAGCGTGCGTATGTTCCGCGGCATACTCACGATACGGTACTCCGCCTAAGCGACCTTAGGACTTATTGATTTAAATTCCTTCATGAGTATAAATATTCTTGCGATTCGATTTCAGTATCCTTATCGAATCCTACTTTCTTTTCAGCCATTATGCCGCCAAAGACTACGAGGGCGCAGAGAGCGGCCACGAGAGCCGAGATTAGAGTTGATTCGTCTGAGATGAGGATAGACCCGGGCAGTACACCCGTTGCACCAGAGCAGACTGTTCCTCCTCCGACAGACCAGATCACTATGCTAGGGGCCGGTATGCAGGAGATGCGCCAGGTGATGGGATCAGTATGCAGGAGATGCGCCAGATGATAGGGTCGCTAGTTGAGACACTTCGAGCGCAGCGACCAGAGGTAGTTCCACCCGTTGCAGGGACCGCGATGGTACCTACGGTGCAGGCAGTTGCCCCTACAGCTATAGAGGTCATTACTGTATCGTTATCAGAGTTTATGAGGTTGAAGCCTCCGGTCTTCACAGGCACCGATGCAGCCGAGGACCCATAGTCTTTCATTGATAGGATGGCTCGGATATGTCGTTCACTCAGATGCTCAGATGCGAGATGGGTAGAGTTCACGAGCTTTTGCCTGGAAGGTCTTGCGCAGAAATGGTGCGAGTCGGTCGAGAAGGGTAGAGCAGGAGGTCTTCCTCCTTTGACCTGGACAGAATTCATGACGGTGTTCCTTGCCCGCTTTCTTCCACAGAATGTCAGAGATTCTAGAGCGCGCAGGTTCGAGTCCTTACGCCTGACTTCAGAGATGACAGTGGCAGAGTACGACGTGCTGTTCATAGAGCTATCAGCTTATGCCCCATACCTAGTGGCTACTGAGGAGATGCGAGTCAAGAGATTTGTTTGAGGCTTGCTTACCCCACTGTTCCTCACGATCAGCGCGCAGCATTGCGAGACTTATGCAACAGCTGTAGATGCAGCCTTATTAGTCGAGGAGCGTCTTGCTGAGACTTCGGTAGTTCCAGAGCCGAAGAGAGTTCATACTGGTATATCAGCACGGAGACAGACATTTAGACGCCGCGACAGGTTTCGTTCAGTTACGAGAAGTAGCAGAGATTCAGGACAAGGCCAGATGTTTAGTTCGTATCCACGGGAGAGTCAGCAGCCATCGCAGGGGTGCTTTAGGTGCGGCAGTCTACTTCACCTCGTTAGAGATTGTCCTGAGATACACCGGAGGGAGACAGCAGTATCGCATGTCACCTTACCACCATCACCACCCCAGAGGGCATTGCCTATTGTACCTACTGTTGCTTCGCGTCAGACTCATGCACAGAGAGGTCGTGGTCACGGAGGATTTGCTCATAGGGGATGGGGTAACCGAGGCAGGGCACAGCCCGTTGCTAATAGGGGACAGTCAGTCGCAGGTGGAGGACAGGCATAGGTTTTTTCTTTGACGCATCAGGACGCCCAGGCGTCCAATGCGGTGGTCTCAGGTATCCTTTCAGTATGCTCCGTTGATGCATACGTGTTGTTTGATCTGGGATCCACGCACTCGTACGTATCCACACACTTTGTGCCAAGTTTGGGTAGAGAGTCCGGTTTGCTTGATCAGCCGCTTGTTGTGACCACCCCTGTGGGCGAGTCGTTTGTTGCTAGGCACGTGTTTCGATCTTGTGTTGTCCGTATTGGCGAGAGAGAGTTGCCTGTCGACTTGATCCTTCTTGAGATGTTGGATTTCGACGTTCTTTTGGGCATGGATTGGTTAGCCACGTGCTATGCGTCTGTGGACTGCCGCGAGAAGACAGTTAGATTTTGTTTTCCCGGCACGGGGCCTATTTCTATACCGCCTTATCGGATGGCCCCGGCGGAACTTAGAGAGTTGAAGGGTCAGTTGCAAGATTTGCTAGATAAGGGACTTATTCGACCCAGTGTGTCTCCTTGGAGTGCTCCCATCCTGTTCGTCAAGAAGAAGGACGGCAGTTTGCGTTTGTGTATCGACTACCGCCAGCTGAACAGAATTACAGTGCGGAACAGGTATCCTTTGCCACGCATCGACGACTTGTTCGACCAGCTTCAGGGGGCAGGATACTTTTCGAGGATCGATTTACGATCAGGCTACCATCAGCTGCGAGTTTGATAGGAGGACATTCCGAGGACAGCTTTCCGCACGCGCTATGGCCATTATGAGTTTTTGGTGATGTCGTTCGGACTCACCAATGCGCCAGCAGCATTCATGGACTTGATGAACCGTATTTTCAGGCCGTATCTTGATCTGGTCATCATTGTATTCATTGACGATATCTTGGTGTATTCCCAAAGTAGAGAGGAGCACGAGCAGCACCTGCGGATCACACTGCAGACCTTGAGGGAACACCAGATTTTCGCAAAATTCTCCAAGTGCGCATTCTGGCTGGACAGCATAGACTTCTTGGGTCACGTGATTACACGAGATGGTATATGTGTAGACCCGAGGAAGATCGAGGCCGTTCAGCGTTGGCCCAGACCCACATCAGTTATGGAGATTCGCAGCTTTCTAGGGCCGGCCGGCTACTAAAGGCGATTTGTGCAGGACTTCTCCCGTATAGCTGCACCTTTGACCAGGTTGACCCGGAAGGGAGTTCCTTTCTATTGTGATGCTTCTCGAGTGGGGCTAGGGTGCGTATTGATGCAGCATGACAGGGTGATCGCGTATGCTTCACGGCAATTGAAGAAACATGAACAGAATTACCCCACTCATGATTTAGAGATGGCTGCAGTGGTCTTTGCACTTAAGATCTGGCGACATTACCTATACGGCGAGTCGTGCCAGATATTCACTGATCACCAGAGCTTAAAGTATATATTTCAGCAGCGAGACCTGAATCTTAGACAGCGCCGTTGGATGGAGTTAGTGAAGGACTACGACTGTGAGATCCTTTACCACCCGGGCAAGGCAAATGTAGTGGCGGATGCTTTGAGTAAGAGGCCCGGGGGTAGTCTATCTTGTTTGAGCGCAGTGCAGAGGCAGTCGTCGGCCGATTGGCAGATTTTATGCGACAGCCGAGTGCAGTTCGAGTTCACGCCGATCGGGGGACAGCTTGCGCATGTTCGTGCACACCTACAGTTGCTTGACCGTATACATGAGGCACAGTACAGTGATGACCGTTGTTCAGAGATCAGGGCACAGATTGGACAAGGCAGATTTTTCGAGTTCGTGATCGATGATCAGGGGATACTACGATTTGGGACTAGACTGTGCGTACCAGATGCTGAGGGACTGTGGCGCGAGATTCTTGAGGAGGCACATCGATCGGTATACAGTGTTCATCCGGGTTCCAACAAGATGTACCATGATATGAGAAATGTTTACTGGTGGGATAGTATGAAGAGGGACGTCGCAGATTTCTGTCGAGATGCCTGACTTGTCAGCAAGTCAAGTCCGAGCACCAGAGGCCCGCGGGAGAGCTACAGCCGTTACCCATTCCGGAGTGGAAATGGGAGCAGATTTCTATGGACTTCATTGTGGGTCTACCCAGGACTAGTGATTGAGAGAGATTTAGCGTGCTTGCGCTTCAAAACATGAATCAAAAATAATTTATAACCGCAATCAAGAACGGCGTCGCTTGATAGCTAGCCGGTGAGTACGGGTCGGTCCACAGGGATTTTGTGTTTTCCTAATCGCTCTATCGAGTTAATTCCGATGGGTGTCGGATTGATTGATTAAATCTAAAAAATAAATCTATCTAGATCTAAATCTTGCTAGGGTTAGGTCTAGGGTAGGTTTGGAAATGTAAATAAATCTCACCGTTTTCTATACCCAAATTAAGATCTATGAGGAGTTATGGTAATTATCAATAAAGGGGATTAGATCCATTCGGGAAGATGTTTCTTCCTCTAAGTTCTTGTCCTTCCTTTATCAATCCTTACCCTAACCTCCATGGAAAAACACGCTCAACCGGGCCTTTATACTACGGTATCACCGCTACCTCGTGGGATAGGATGCCGTAGGGAGCGGTGTGTGCATGTATGCATGGAGTCCTATGAAAAAGTATGATGGGCAAGAAAGGGATGAGAGATCTCATCTCTCAAAAAGCCTTCCCTAAAGCTAACCCTAACAAGCGAGGAGACTACTCGCTCATTAGGGAATTGAAGAACATTTATCTAGGGCAAGGAATTAAATCTAAAGTAGAGCAATTAAATAAAACTACTAACAGATGGCTCTCTCCAAACATTTACACAGGGTTGTCGGATCTGAATAGATGATATGAAAAGAGGCACCGATGCTCTCCAAAAGAAATCTGAATTTTATTAATGAAAGGAGGCATGCCCTCATACAAGATTTAGAGTTCCTATTTATAGAGGATAGGAACCCTAGGGTTACAATTGACTCGCATATTTGTTTTTACAAAATCACCCCCTAAGAAAAGACCTAGTCAACGATCGCGCACCGCCACAGAATTTCGCACGGACACGGGCACTATATGGCCGCGGATCCGCGGCCAAAAGCATGGTTTGGCCACGGTTCCGCGGCCAAACAGTGGACTTGTGGGATCCACTTTTCTGGGGTTGTTCTGGGGCATGTTTACTTCAAGTTTCTTCAGTCTTTTTCTCAGATAGGCTTCTAGGTTTCTTCCAGATTTTTCCAGTGAACATTGTAGTGGACTTTTGCCATTGCTTCGTGACGAAATCTTGAACCTTGCACTGCCTTGTACTTTGCGAACTGATCTTCGTGTAGGTTTTAAAAAGATTCTCTGTTTGTTGGTCGAAGTCTCACTTTCGTATCGTCTTTTGTCTTTTTCACTGTTTTTATTCTAAGAACCTGTAACCTGCAACTAAGTAGCAGACATGGGTCAAAAGCACCTGTTTATTTGTAAAATGACTAGGAATGGGGAATATAATAATGCAATATTATGATATGAACAAATACCCCCAAACTTATCTTTTGCTCGTCCTCGAGCAAACCTAATTTTTATTCTCGACAAAAACCTAACCTCACTTTCGCAGGGAATCGCGATTGCATTGAGCTCGTGCAACAAGCCGTTAAACCTCTAGGTGTCCCTAGTAGGAGGAGTGTTGTCTCCTGAGGGTTTTCAGCGGATACTACCCACAAAATCCTATCAATTCGGCCCATTAACTTTTATTCTCCAATTAGGTTTTCCAACAGAGAATTCTATTATCTTCGACTCATAAATTATCCACCCATATTCTTCACACTTCCTTATCATTTAACTTAAGATTATATATATTCTTGTGAATTTACTTAGCTTTTGGCATCTCTTAAATTTTCCCTCTAGGGTTCCATCTCAACTTAGGAATTTTTATCATTTCTACTAAAGATACAAGTCCTATTCTTCATTCCTATCTCTTATCTAAACCCCAATCACATACCCCTACGTGTGTGTATATATCACCTCTACACTTGGAAATTCAAATCAAGCAATCATACTCTTGTCCGTCGTCCAAAGCACTTCTTAATTGGTGAATTTTTAGTTGAATTTCGCTCATACATCCTTCATGCGATCGTTAATACTTCTTGAGGTACCAACAACCGATTACAAAATGTGTATGTGCATTAAAGCGTAATTCCTAGTCTTGTAACACCTAAAGCTTTTAGCAGTGACTCCCAAACCAGTTGGTCTAAGGCACTAGGTGATAAAGCACCCTCGCTAAATATTTTTTTCTATTTTTGCAGCCTTAAGTAATTACAAAAACCAGTGTTCATTTTTTTTTCTTTATTCACACTTGAATTTTTATTTTATTTTCTTCGTACTAAGGACTTTAGACAAGAGCATTTCAAGGTCTCCTCTACTATTCCAAGTTTCAAGGTGCGTGTTTGTGCAATTTGTAGGGTATACATTTTCAGAATTTAGACTTAAGCTAGGAATTATTTTTCAAACTTATATTTTAATAAAAACATCAATACTCTTCCCTTTTTTTAACTTAGCCAAGAAGTGAACTCAAAATTTGCCTATTTCTAAATAAACTACAAAGACATATACTTTCTACCGTTAAACTTTAAGAAAGGTTATTTTTAGGGTTTTTAATTTACTAAGTCTAGATCTAGTTGTTCCTAGCTAGTTAACCTTTTTGTCAAATTTAAGTCAATTATGGCCAAAATTGAATACTTTTATTTTTATAATTTTTTTGAAAATTTTCAATTTTTATAGGTTTTAAAATAAGTATGCAAATGTAAAAATATACACATGAATGCGAAGGAAGAAAGCTTACCGAGCATACCCCCAAACTTAAACTTGACAGTGTTCTCACTGTCATACCACACCAAAAGGGTCAAAATGTCGGCACTCCCCTGTTTATTTATTTATAATTTTTTTTTTGAATTTTCTTATATTGTTAATAGAAAAAAGAATACAAATATATATATATATATATATATATACACACACACACATATATACAACAAGGTCCTCCCTAAACAAGGCCTTACACAAGCCAAAGGTTAGCACCAACCATTCAAAAATTCTATCGTGATAATGGTAGGGTTGGTGAAAGAATGGAGGGTAGAGGAAAGAAATGAGAAACACACGAGACCGTGTGGGAAGAAAGGTAGACGGTCTCGGTGGAGGAGGAGAATGGCGGAAAAGAGAAAGAAGTGTAGCACGATCTTGAGGGTGTAAATCGAGTGAATAAATTAGCACAATTTGTGATGACCGATGTGTTAAATGCGAATGTGCTAGTCTATCAACCCGTCGAGAAATGGGGTCAAATCCCTCAAGATTCGCAAGAAAATATGGGTACTTCGAACTTGGTAAACCCTCCATTGAAATTGGAAACGCGACGGAATCTTGGGTGGTCAAAGCGATAGGAAGGACGAAAGGAAGTGATTTAGGGATAGTCTTAATCTCACCTAAGTAATCTGTCTCAAACTCAAAGGATTCCATTAATGGTTCGAATTGACTGTAAGCAACCGAGTCTGACGGTTCAACTAACTCATCTGAAAATGTAAAGGACTCAAACTCGGGAGGTGAGTTTTCAACATCGTCCGAAAAAGTGAAACACTCGTAGTCGTTATCGTCCGTGAGAACTGTGTCAGATTCAAAGAGAAATTTTTCAAGCTCACAGTCTTCAAGCGTGATCTTTTGCGTGGTCGGAACGATGGAAAGGAGGGAGGGTGATTTAGGAAGTATAACAGTTATAGGTTCAGGAGGATGAATTGGAAAATCCGACACATCAAACAAAAATGGTTCATCCTCAATATTATCCTCAATACTATCCTCATAATTCTCCTCAAAATTTAGCCTATCCATGCCATTATCATCAAAATCAAGACGCCTATGAGGTTCGGGAGAAACATTTAATGACTCAGGATGATGAATTGGAGATAAAATTTCAGTCAAATTTACGGGTTCATCATCCAAAATATTCCCGGCGTCTATATCCTCAATCAAGTGAAAATCAATTTTTTCTGACACCTCATCAAAAGCATGGATATTTATCAATTCGGGTTCAAGATTGGAGGTGTAAAGATCGAAAGGATTAGGTGTGGTTTCACTCGAAAGAGACTCTTCACAATCTGGCAAATCAAGCACTACAAAGTCGCACAACTCATCATTTTGGACACATGTTTGAAAACTGGAGTTGTTGGATTCAATTGGGTAGGTTTGATTTTGAAAGGTGTATAACTTACTCTCTCCTCTCAAATTGTCACTCTGTCCAACCGCCTCCTCATACATTGGAAAATTTGGAGCTAGTTGGAAACCAGCTACCGGTTCATTAGGTTGCATAAGGGCGGTAATGGACGCATCCACATTCCTAATCATTTTATTTGTTGCTAAAATATAAGCTTCCAACGACTGTTCCAAACTAGACATGGGTTGTGAGGGGATTTCGGTAAAAAATTCAAAATTGTTTGGATACGTGAAACTCCCAAATGGCTGTGTAGAAGCAATGTCTAGGGAAGGTGTGAAAGTTAGGTAGGACTGGTAGGAATTGGATGGTTGGACAGGAGTAGGATCAATATTAGGATAAAAAGGTGAATGGACTTGTTGATCCCTAGAACTGGATGTGTGGAGAGGAGTGAAAGATCGGTTGCGAGATTGTTTAATATGCTCAGCAATAGACATGGGTTTAAGAGTTACAACAGGACTCGAAAAAGTGGTATCAACGTACGAAGGTGGTGAAGGTTGACACGGTTGATACAAAGTGGATTGCGGAGTCAAACTGTTTCTCCTAGACGCTTCTATTCGATCTTTCAAAGAAATTTTGGGCATGGAGGGGTCGTCCTTAAATCGACTGAAACAATTCGCGTAAGAGGCAAAGTTTGGTTCGGGGTACCAAAGTTCGGCAAGAGATTTGTGATGTGGGGTACCCATGATGTAAGAAGGAGAAGAGAAAGAAGGTGGGTGGTGCAAGGAGTTCTTAGCGACAAAATTTTGCTAGTTTTTATAAAAAAATTCCTTTTTTTTTAATTTGGAACTTTTTTTTTGCAAAAAAAAGATTTTTGATAAAGGGCTTAAACACACTTTCAATCAACCACAAATGCACAATCAGGCCTAGATCTAGGGTCACCTAGGTCTACTAGACAGCTCCTGACTGTTCCAAAGGGCTAGAAATAAGACCTCAAACCGCCTCTTCACCACCAATTGCGGCCAGGTAAGTGCCAGGTGAGTGGTGTTGGAGATAGTGCCCTCAGAGTCAATTATTGGATCACAGGCACGTGATTGCAATGATTGAGGGAGGACCTATACCGGTAGGACAGTCTTACTCAAGATGATAGTATGCTATCTGGTTTATCTTTATCATCGTGTACTTCTTTAGGTGACCTTACAGGTCACTATTGCGCGTTGATAGAGCCCCTAGGATTCTTGCTTGACTACCAGCAGTATGAGGGCGATCATATACGTGGGAGCTGGGGTCTATAAGCACATCCTTAAAAGGTCCCTAGTCAAGGGAGTTTCGAAACAGGGCATCGATACTCCAGAATAGACTAGTGTATACAGTCGAGATCCCGACGAGGGGCGGTGGCCGGTCTCACAAGCCACTGGTGTCAGTTGGTTCACCTAAGATGTATACAGGTGCTCATTGGGTTATGAGTACACCGGACAGGACTCACCGGGAACTTGCTAGTTGGGATTATACCAGACGTCAGATAGCAGTTCCCTGGTGACATGTGTACAGGTTAGTTCATCGACCAGAGATCGTCATTTGTCTCGTGTGAGTTCCCACTGTACTTTGATTACTACCCTACCACGCTCAAAGGAGACGTGCAAACAGGTTTTAGTTGGGTACAGTCTCGAGCCACATGGAGGCAGTGAGCGGATCTGCAGGGGTTCGTCTCTCCCGGTATTGGGGGTGAGGTCGCGCTGTGTCTAGGAGAGCCATTACACGAAGTCCTGGCCAAAGCAGGAGATTTACTGGTAGGTATTCCAGTAGTATCTCAGGGTGTTCTGGGCTACACTCCGACACGACTTGTAGCGCTTTTGGGGGTCTGACTTTTACCAACCCCCTAGGCCCGCCATGCGATGCTCATAGACGAACGGACCGGACTGTACGGATATTGTCACTGACAGGCTCAATAGGGTGTCAGGATGAGTTCGCTCATCGACGTCTCTTTTGGTCAATACCTGGTAGCGCGTTACGTATAGGCTAATACCTCTGACGTGCTAGTAGTTAAATCCACAACCAAAGTATTGACGAGTCTTTAGAGTCCCCCACAGACCGTTTTCTCAAGTTTCGGGCGAAACGCTGTAGAGGCCGTATGGAGATATGGCAGGGTTCGATCTTATACGTGCGGTATTGCACGGATCAAGATCGGACGGATAATACTAGCGGGCTTTGGTTTAAACCGGATCCTAGTATTGTACAGTGTAGATTTTGTCTCTTTGCATTTGTATTCAGTGGGAATACAAATGCGGGCATGTATATGCAGTCGCGAGGTTTTCCTATAATTTATTACGGGATCAGTTTTCTGAAGTTGCCAGTTTGCATTCCGTTCCGGCCAGTTTTCCTTTGTTCCTTCACGGCCGGAGTTTTCTGATGGAGGGGATAATTTGCATATTTGCAAATTAGCATTTGTGGAGGGGTTTTTTGTTATTGAGAGATTATGATGGGTAAAGCATCTTTGCTTTTTCATTCATGATGGTTTTGCATTTAATGTGAAGAGATTGATTTTTTTATAGATGTGAGGCTTCCTTTTTGGCTTATGGTCACCATTTTTATTTCCTACACTCACCTCCCTTGTTGATTCCCTCCTCATTCTTGATATTGGCCGGCCACTTGAGAGGTGAGGTGATAGAGGTTCATTTGTATGAGTGGAAATTCTTCATATCATTCCTTGCTAGAAAAATGAGAGCACCATTTTCCTCCAAAGCTTTTTCTCTTCTCCACCATTAATGGCAACTTCATAAACCCCAAGAGACAATACATTCTACACTTCATCTACTGCATCCTTGGGCACGTCGACTCGCCAACTTCGTTCTCAAGTTGCCTCAGTCCAGAGGTGGGAGCTCGTAAAAGAACCCGGCGATGTGGTGCTCGTCCCGACGAGGAGATGAAGACCGAAGATTCCGCAAGGAGATCGGAGTGGAGGCCGAAGACCGAAGGATACGGATCGCTCGGTATAGCCCTCTACCTTTTCTCTTATTTGCTAGGTTTAGGTTAATGGTCCGATCCGGGTTTTAGGATGCGGTAGTGCCGGTTTAAAATCAAGAAAAATTTTCGTTTCCGCATTTTGGCCTCGGATAGACGGTCGGGGAGCTACCGTAGTCCTATAAGTGGGAGGCTCTCCACTACAAGTAGTTGCCCTAATTAAGTAACCACTCGCCTTAGACACACTTGCCTAGACACCGCAAAGTCAGGTTAGGATCAACGGCCGATGCCTACAATTAGTCCTCTGTCCTATTGAGCGCGACGTCCTTAGGGCCGAGTCTAATCTTTTTTTAATTAATAATGGTCAATGCATATGCCTTATGTGATTTCTGGGGTCCTGGGAAGGGTGATGAAATCCCCACCCAATCTGAATTGGTCTCAAGCCCCTTAAAGTCCGATTAAAGATATGCAAAACAGAAAAAAAATCACTTGCAATCAATTTTTTATTTTAAGCGCGGCGCAAAGAATCCTGTACAAAAAATTTTATTGGAAGGGGGAAGATTTTTAAACGCAAAGAATCCTGCAGGAGATTTTTCAGAGGAGATATCAGAGATTTGTAGAGGAGGAGATCAGAAGACTTACAGAGATTTTTTTTTTGGGACCCGATCCGTCGCCTCCACCGCGGAACCGCCGCGAATTGCGCCCTCCGACCGCGGATCCGCCGCGGGTTGGTCGCTTCGGCACGGTTTTTTTTATATCACCAGATCGCCGCGGTTCTTCTTGTTGACTCGGTCCTCCAAATTTCTTCTGTTGTCTGTTGTGATATTCCTCTGTTCGTTCGGATTTGATATTTACTGTTTTGATCTCTGGAGATTTCCAGATCTGAACTTGATTGTAGATCCTGCAAAATTTAAACAAAGACTCCCTTCACAAAATAACAAAATGATAAATTTTTATATTTTTTTGATTTTTCAGTTTTTTTGATTTTTTAATTTTAGATTAACATGAAATTGCAAAAAGAAAATAACACGCCATCCCCGACAACGGCACCATTTGATTGAGAGAGATTTAGCGTGCTTGCGCTTCAAAAGATGAATCAAAAATAATTTATAACTGCAATCAAGAACGGCGTCGCTTGGTAGCTAGCCGGTGAGTACGAGTCGGTCCACAGGGATTTTGTGTTTTCCTAATCGCTCTAACGAGTTAATTCCGATGGGTGTCGGATTGATTGATTAAATCTAAAAACTAAATCTATCTAGATCTAAATCTTGCTAGGGTTAGGTCTAGGGTAGGTTTGGAAATGTAAAATAAATCTCACCGCTTTCTATACCCAAATTAAGATCTATGAGGAGTTATGATAATTATCAATAAAGGGGATTAGATCCATTCAGGAAGATATTTCTTCCTCTAGGTTCTTGTCCTTCCTTTATCAATCCTTACTCTAACCTCCATGGAAAAACATGCTCAACCGGGCCTTTATACTACGGTATCACCGCTACCTCGTGGGATAGGGTGCCGTAGGGAGCGGTGTGTGCATGTATGCATGGAGTCCTATGAAAAAGTATGATGGGCAAGAAAGGGATGAGAGATCTCATCTCTCAAAAAGCCTTCCCCAAAGCTAACCCTAACAAGCGAGGAGACTACTCGCTCATTAGGGAATTGAAGAACATTTATCTAGGGCAAGGAATTAAATCTAAAGTAGAGCAATTAAATAAAACTACTTACAGATGGCTCTCTCCAAACATTTACACAGGGTTGTCAGATCTGAATAGATGATATGAAAAGAGGCACCGATGCTCTCCAAAAGAAATCTGAATTTTATTAATGAAAGGAGGCATGCCCTCATACAAGATTTAGAGTTCCTATTTATAGAGGATAGGAACCCTAGGGTTACAATTGACTTCCATATCTGTTTTTACAAAAATACCCCCTAAGAAAAGACCTAGTCAACGATCGCGCACCGCCACAGAATTTCGCACCGACACGGGCGCTATATGGCCGCGGATCCGCGGCCAAAAGCATGGTTTGGCCGCGGCTCCGCGGCCAAACAGTGGACTTGTGGGCTCCACTTTTCTGGGGCTGTTCTGAGGCATGTTTACTTTAAGTTTCTTCAGTCTTTTTCTCAGATAGGCTTCTAGGTTTCTTCCAGATCTTTCCAGTGAACATTGTAGTGGACTTTTGCCGTTGCTTCGTGACGAAGTCTTGAACCTTGCACTGCCTTGTACTTTGCGAACTGATCTTCGTGTAGGTTTTATCAAGATTCTCTGTTTGTTGGTCGAAGTCTCACTTTCGTATCGTCTTTTATCTTTTTCACTGTTTTTAATCCAAGAACTTGTAAACTGCAACTAAGTAGCCGACATGGGTCAAAAGCACCTGTTTATTTATAAAATGACTAGGAATGGGGAATATAATAATGCAATATTATGATATGAACAACTAGTCGAGGGTATGACTCCATCTGGGTGATCGTGGATCGTTTGACGAAAGCGGCTCACTTCCTGCCGGTGAAGACGACTTTCGGATTTTCTCAGTACGCCCAGATATACATCAACGAGATTGTACGACTGCATTGAGTCCCTGTTGGATATAGTGCCCTCAAAGTCAATTATTGGATCGCAGGCACGTGATTGCAATGATTGAGGAGGACCTATATCGGTAGGACAGTCTTACTCGTAATGATAGTATGCTGTCTGGTTTGCCTTTATCAGTCGTGTACAGGTTCAGGTAACTGATCACTGTTACACTTTGATAGAGCCCTTAGGATCTTTCTTGACTACCAACAGTATGATGCCGATCATATACGTGAGAGTTGGGTAGTCCATAAGCACATCCTTAATTTTGGTCCCTAGTCGTGGGAGTTTCGAGACAGGGCATCGATACTCCGGAGTAGACTAGTGTATACAGTCGAAACCCCGACGAGGGGCGATGACCGGTCTCACAAGACACTGGTGTCAGTTGGATCACCTAAGATGTATACATGTGCTCATTGGGTTATGAGTACACCGGACAGGACTCGCCGGGAACCTGCTAGTTGGTATTATACCTATCGTCAGATAGCAGTTCCCTGGTGACATGTGTACAGGTTAGTTCATCGACCTGAGGTCGTCATTTGTCTCGTGTGAGTTCCCACTATGCTTTGATTTCTACCCTACCACGGCTCAAAGGAGTCGTGCAAACAGGTCTTTTTTGGGTACAGTCCCGAGCCACATGGAGGCAAGTGAGCAGATCGGCAGGGGATTCGTCTCTCCCTGTATTGGGGGTGAGATCGCGCTGTGTCTAGGAGAGCCATTACACTAAACCCTCGGCCGAGGTAGGAGATTTACTGGTAGGTACTCTAGTAGTATCTCAGGGTGTTCTGAGCTTCACTCCAACACGACTTATACCGCTATTGGGAGTCTGACGTTACCAGCCCTCTAGGCCAATATGCGATACTCATAGACGAACGGACCGGACTGTATGTATATTGTCACTGTTAGGCTCAGTAGGGTTCTAGGATGAGTTCACTCATCGGCTTCCCTTAAGGTCAGTACATAAACAGCCGTTACGCACAGCTAGTGCCGCTGACGGTTCGTGGTTAAACCCACTGCCAGGGTACAGAGGAGTCATTAGAGTCCTCCACAGATAGTTTCCCAAGTTCGGGCGAAACGTTGTAGAGGCCGTATGGTTTTATGGCAGGGTTCGGAAAATGCACGTGCGTTTACGCACGTGTCATATTTCGGGCAGATAATACTGGTGGGCTTTTGTTTAAGCCGGATCCGAGTATTATACTGTGTAGATATAATATCTTTGTCTCTGTTGCATTTGTATTCGGTCGTAATACAAATGCGGGTATGTTTATACTGTTACGGGGTTATCCTGAAATTCGTTTCGGGATCGCTTTTGGAAGTTGCCAGTTTCCAGTTTTCTATCGGCCGTATTAAACATTCGATTTAATACGGATTTATCTTTTCTTGAGGGTGAGTCATGAGTGTGGAAGTTTCTAGAAGCTTCTAGAAGAGGTGACTAGGTTAGTGAGGTGTTCTTGATTCATTGGTTGCATTAATTGGATGATGACTAGGTTAGATGATTCATTGTATTCATTAAATGATTAAGCAAGGTGTATTATGACTCATTCTTCTCATTTATTGTTATGGTTACCTCTTCCTTATTCCTACACTCACCCCCCACCTTCATATAGTGGCCGGCCCCTCATTGCAAAGGTAATGGTTGTTGATTTGGAAAAAGATTATAGTTTTGGATTCATGGAAATTAGATAGCTAAATTTCTCATTTCACCCGATCCAAATGGCAACTTCATTAACCGTTCATCCATAGCTTTGGATGTAATGAGACAAAATGTTCTACTCATTCTCTACATCAATCTTGGTCATCTCTTTTGGCAAACTTGATGACCGAGTTGCCTCGGGTCAGAGGCGGGGGCCCGTTTAAAGATCCGTTGACGTGGTGCCACCTGGACGAGGAGACCGGAGATCGAGCGAGATCGGAGCAGCCGCAACAAAGCGTGGGATGATGGTTAAAGACCGAAGGACTCAGATCGTTCGGTATGAGATTTCTACCCACTTTGTAGTTTGTTAGTTTAGCAATAATGGCAGATCCGGGTTATAGTAGACGATAGCGCCAGTTAAAAAGTTTTTGTTCCGCATTTGGCGTCCGATAGGCGGCCGGGGCGCTACCATAGACTTACAGTGGTATCAGAGCCTCGCCTTTAAGTTTTACTAACTTGTGCCAACGCGTTTAAAATATCGATCGAACGAAATTTCACGAAACTACAATTTTCTGTTCAAAGTTTCTGTCGATTTTAAATCAAGCCTAAAAATTATTTTGAGCATCACAGAAAATAGAGCAGGCTTTTATAAGAAAACTAGTGAAATTTGGTGGCCCAACTCCACAGTACCGCTGCGGATCCGCGGCCCAAACAAGGGTTTGGCCGCGGATCCGCCGCCGTTGTGTGAGATTGGTACTCCAATTTTCTACAGTAAGTTCTTCACAGTGAATTGTGGTTTTTGGTATATTTCTTTTGGGCCCAGATTTTGTTACTGTACAGCAGATGTACGTGGGGCCTACTTATGGAAGTTTTGTCGATCGAAATTTTAAACTTGTTAGTTTGAAGTACATACATTATATCTCCGACTGTGAATGTCATTCGAGTGGTAAATTGCGTCTAATTGCTATAGTTCTTTTAGACGGATTTGCGAACGTGACATTCGCGTTGATGTTCTGTGTTGTGCTGTGATGTTGCGGATTTGTCGTGGTGGAGAGCAGTGTGCAATGGTAGTGCAGTTTGAATTTATTTGTACATTTGATATTGCGGGGCGAGCGTCCAAAATGTGGACTGCCGTCACTGCCTGTTTGTATAATATTCTTTTGGGGCACGACCGGGCTGAGGTCGATGTACCCGTTGTACATATTTTTCATTTCTGTACTAGGTTTTACCCCGCGACGGAGTGCACGGATAGCCGGGTTCTGGAGGGCAACGGGTCCGCATCTCATGGCTTTGAGAGGTAGAGGGGCCTCACTTTAGAATTGGCAGACTATTCGCCGCACTCGTAGGGGGTACAGGTTGACCCAAGGAGGGGTGCCCAAGTTACCGGATTCCGTGAAGTGCAGGGTAGTCCATTCACTATGCTGTAAGGGGGCTGCCTCGCTTCAGGTTTTGGCGGGTGACTTGCCGCACCCGTAGGTGTCTAGGTTTCATTGCACAGGCTATCCACACGACTAGGGGAACGTCAGGTTTCAGCAGCGGCTCTGTAAAACCCTTCTCAGATTATCTGTATTGTTCTGTGATGCTTATTACTTTTCTGTAATGTTGCATATTATCACGCCTGAAGCGATTATTGTATATTAGTATATATACTAGTAGATGTTGTATATGTTTTACACCCGCGCTAGTCCAGTCTCCACTCTGTCGTTAGTTAAGTAACCTAACGGGTGATGACGGGACCCACTGACGAATGCGGATGGCATATACGTACATTTTATTTTCATTCTTTTCTACTGTGATTAATTGATGGGACTGCGTTGATTCTGATCAATGCAAAGGAAAACAAACCTGTTTGGACGTTGTTGGAACAGTTTTAAAAAGTGTTATTACAAAGTCGTTTCCTTTTGTTTTGCACAGTGGAATTCGGTTGGAATATCCTGCACCTCATTCGACGAGGCAAGGGCCGAGATCCCTTCACCGGGTGTGACCCCTTGGGCAGAAGTTTACATCAGGGTAATAACTTCACTGTAGTCGATTACAAGTTGCTTTGCATCGCGGTATTCAGTTGGAATATCCTGCACCTCATTCCACGAGGAAAGAGCCGAGATCCCTTCACAGGGAGTGACCTCTTTAGCAAAGGTTTTCGCCACTATATTTTTATAAAAAGCTATCAGGTTCCTTGAGCGATATCAAGTTCATTACGTTAAAGGTTTTTCGCCAAAAACCAGCCGTAGCCCTCCGTCATTTCTTTTGGGTATTCAGTAGTATTCAAGCTATATATTTTGACCAACGCCAAGGCATAGTGTTTGGTAGCTGCTGGGTATTCATTTATTGCATAGATAGATGAGTTGGTTTGGGACAGTCGTTCTGCCATTTGGCCAACGTCAGGGGCATGTGCGGGTGGGTTCAAATTGACAAGATAATGATGGGTAGAACTTGGCATGTGACTTATGGCAATTGGCCAACGTCAGGGTCATAAGAGCATGGGGCAAAAATAATATCGGGAGTTTCTAAAGAAACTGAAACTTGCCAAGTATGCGCATACCTTCTGGAGTGTGATAACGTGAGTGGATTCCGTCACGTTATCATGCGATGAGAGTTGAATCCCGATTCCCACTGATGAGTTGGTTTACTCTTCGGGTGATCTCGATTGATTCTTCTTTTAGGTTTGGAGGAGAATTTGACAGTACAGTGGGAGGTTTCCTGATTAGATAAAGTGATAACCATTCTGATCTAGGTTAGAGTGCACGAAGAGTGTTTCTTTTCTCTCTCTCTTTGACAGCGACCATTGATCGACCCTAGACTATGACTCAGTGACCAAGTTGACCGAACCTTCTTAAAATACTGGCTTTTGGATTTTCTAAGTTGCATAAGTCATTGCCGCTCCTTCTTTTACCCTTTGCATTTCTCAGAACACCCTGTATTACTACGGACATCCACTTCCATTGGATAGATCCATCGTATGGTTATATACGAACTCGAAGGGACTTCTTCGAGGATGGATCCAGGTTCATGAGAAATAGAATAGGTTTATTCAGTTGTCTTTTATTATCACCTTCTCTCAGGTTGCGAGGGCTCCTTGGTTTAGGAGAGTACACCTATTACGCTTATTGGATAGTCTTCTTCCAAACCATAGGCAGGTGCCGAAAGGTAGGGAATGAAGAAAACCAATTAGCCTAAGTAGGGTGTACAGAAGGTAATAACTAAAGACAAAATAAAGGGATTAGAAAGAGGGCAAAGTAAATTGCGACTGCTATCATTCACGACCAAACCACGCACTTCATCGCCACTCCTATTTCACCTTTGCTTTTTTCCCTAATTCGGGAGAAATAGAATAAGGTATTATTCAGTTGTCTTTTATCATCACCTTCTCTCAAGTTGCGAGTACTCCTTGCTTTAGGAGAGTACACCTATTATGCTTACTGGATTGTCTTCTTCCAAACCATAGGCTGGTGCCGAACAGTAGGGAAGGAAGAAAACCACTTAGCCTAAAGGGGTGTACAGAAGGTAATGAATAAAGACAAATAAAGGGATTTGGAGAGATGGCAAAGAGATATATGGTTACATTCATGAATTGGATTATGGAAGAGGTATTAATAGGAATACCAGGATACCTCTACGAAACATTTTCATGTTTCAGTGCATTGTTAAATGAAAACTGATTTCCCGATTAGATACTTCCTCCAGGGTATGTATTTACCAGGTATGATTCTCATATCTGTATGGTTTTACAGATGATGAGTAGGAGTAAGTTATTGGGAATTAGGTGATCATCCTCATTATATTGGAATTCGTTGTAATTGGTGATATTTGAGGAAATCTCCTGGGTACAGTTTTCAACCTACGACGCACAAGTTTTGAGTTATTCAACTCAGCGGACTTATACAGAGTATTGTATGTTGTCCAGTGTCCATCAGGACAAAGGGGTTGGTCTTCGTACTATATTCTATTCACTTGTGACTTCTCTAGTTTTTAGATAAGTGTTTCGTAGAAATACAAGGTCTATGTTTTGAGAAGTTGTGGGTATAAGAATAAAATAGAGAACCAGGTGTCGCAAGTATCGGGATTCTTCAAAGAGATCGAAGATGTAGATTCTTGTGATTGGTATTCAGATAATAGTAATGGTTTTGAGAAACTTGTTTCTCTTTCAGGTTACTCATAATTGGATGTATTCCTATGTTGAGTAATGCTGATTAACCTCTCTCCATACAGTTGATATGCACTGGAGACAGCTGCATGATTAGAATTTGGTTCCAATTAAATCAGTGCCAAAGTTTCTATATTGGATATAGAATGGTTCGTACCTTAACGATGTTAAGGTACGGGGAGTTGTCCGGCTTATGATTAAAACCAGACTCTGGATAACTCAAGGCACGTTTCTGTAATGGCAGTTTGTGGGTTGGCCCAGGCTATGACGAGGGTTGATTTTCTACCATCTGGAAGATCAATAGTGATATTGTTCTTGACTCGCCACAGTTTTAGTAAAATGGATTTTTTTCAGAAAACAGTAGTGGGAGTATGGTAGAACTGGAAGTGATTCCAGAACCGCAAACGATTACGAAAAATTTAATAGGACTTAAAGATTCAATCAAGTTTGACATTCCAATAGCTACTCCGCAGATATAGTGGGTAACCTCAGACACCCGAGAGGTACTCCGGTAGCCTCAAGGACAGTGACAGGGAGATTATTGTTTACCCAGACTTGACACTACTGTTGTTCCAGGCTATGAGACCCGGCAGGAGGTTAGTATAACGTTGTTCTAAACTAGCTTTAGAAGTACACGTATATATTATTCTGCCAAAGGATTGTTGTGGTCAGTGGGAGCAGCGGAAGCATAGTGGGCAAGTAGCTTATGTCTATTTATAGACTTGAGCAGTTATAGCGGAGATAGATCATCTAATTTTGATGTGACAGTCATAGGTTTGACTTCATCAGAATAGGGGATGGATCTGTTAAGAAGATAGTAGGGTGTGATATCCTAGTATTTGGATGACATACACAGAGTAGCAAGTAAAATTCCTATACTACGATCGGTTGTACTATGGTTGTCACACAGTTGTTTCTCCAGACAGGATATGGATATAATATCAGGCATTCTGGTTTCTAGATCTAGATTTGGGTAGTTTCCCAATGTGGGTACTTTGACAGTATTCTAATGGATTTTTTAGAATAGATGACTCCTGGCATGATGGTGTACCTGCAGGTGATGGAGTTACCCTCTCTAAAAGTGTCTTACAGACTAAAGGGGAGAGAGAAGTGCATGATTGACAGATCACTTACTTAGGCAATTGAGTCAATCGTGAGATGTCAAGTACCACACCAGATGTTGTTTTTGCACTAGATGCGATAAGTTTATATTAATCCAATCCTGAAGAAACATAAGGAAGCAGTTTTAGAACATAAGTGCATGTTCTACGGATTTGATGACGGCAGCCTCCTTCGGGAGACGGTTATCATTCCAGACTTCAAAGGTAACATGGATGACAGAGTGATTGTCAGAGTTATAGTTTTCCCACTGACGAGGGACAGTATTATGGACAGGTGGTCCAAGAGGATACTGTGGGAGGCATGGTGCTGGACACTGATTAGTTTCAGTGATTGATACAGTCTAAGAAGTTTGGATTTGAAGTTCATTTATGAACTAGGTCCTATCAGATATCTAGACATATTCTAAGACAGGTATTACTCAATTCGGAAGATGGCTTTCTCCGCGAACTTGAGATTAAGAGAGACATAGAAAGAAACATCGGGGCGGATCCACTCGCTGAGGCTATTTCTCTAACACAATAGTTTTACAAACGGGCTTTATGAAACTGATTAGTAGAGGAGTTGGATGTTCGGTATCACACGGGCTGTGAGTATGCGACATCGCAATAATTAGCCTTAAGTGCAAGTGGGAGATTGTTGGATATAGTGCCCTAAAAGTCAATTATTGGATCACAGGCACGTGATTGCAATGATTGAGGAGGACCTATACCGGTAGGACAGTCTTACTCGTAATGATAGTATGCTATCTGGTTTGCCTTTATCAGTCTGTACAGGTTCAGGTGACTGATCACTGTTACACTTTGATAGAGCCCTTAAGATCTTGCTTGACTACCAACAGTATAATGGCGATCATATACGTGAGAGTTGGATAGTCCATAAGCGCATCCTTAATTTTGGTCCCTAGTCGTGGGAGTTTCGAGACTGGGCATCGATACTCCGGAGTAGACTAGTGGTATACAGTCGAGACCCCGACGAGGGGAGGTGGCCGGTCTCACAAGCCACTGGTGTCAGTTGGACCACCTAAGATGTATACAGGTGCTCATTGGGTTATGAGTACACCGGACAGGACTCGCCGGGAACCTGCTAGTTGGTATTATACCTATCGTCAGATAGCAGTTCCCTGGTGACATGTGTACAGGTTAGTTCATCGACCTGGGGTCGTCATTTGTCTCGTGTGAGTTCCCACTATGCTTTGATTTCTACCGTACCACGGCTCAAAGGAGTCGTACAAACAGGTCTTTTTTGGGTACAATCCCGAGCCACATGGAAGCAAGTGAGCAGATCGGCAGGGGATTCGTCTCTCCCGGTATTGGGGGTGAGATCGCGCTGTGTCTAGGAGAGCCATTACACAAAACCCTCGGCCGAGGTAGGAGATTTACTGGTAAGTACTCCAGTAGTATCTCAGGGTGTTCTGGGCTTCACTCCAACACGACTTATACCGCTATTGGGGGTCTGACGTTACCAGTCCCCTAGGCAGATATGCGATACTCATAGACGAACGGACCAGACTGTATGTATATTGTCACTGTTAGGCTCAGTAGGATTCCAGGATGAGTTCGCTCATCGGCTTCCCTTAAGGTCAGTACATAAACAACCGTTACGCACAGCTAGTGCCGCTGACGGTTCGTGGTTAAACCCACTGCCAGGGTACTGAGGAGTCATTAGAGTCCCCCACAGATAGTTTCCCAAGTTCGGGCGAAACGTTGTAGAGGCCGTATGGTTTTATGGCAGGGTTCGGAAAATGCACGTGTGTTTACACACGTGTCATATTTCAGGCAGATAATATTGGTGGGCTTTGGTTTAAGCCGGATCCAAGTATTATACTGTGTAGATATAATATCTTTGTCTCTGTTGCATTTGTATTCGGTCGTAATACAAATGCAGGTATGTTTATACTGTTACGGGGTTATCCTAAAATTCGTTTCGGGGTCGCTTTTGGAAGTTGCCAGTTTCCAGTTTCCAGTTTTCTATCGGCCGTATTAAACATTCGGTTTAATACGGATTTATCTTTTCTTGAGGGTGAGTCATGAGTGTGGAAGTTTCTAGAAGCTTCTAGAAGAGGTGACTAGGTTAGTGAGGTGTTCTTGATTCATTGGTTGCATTAATTGGATGATGACTAGGTTAGATGATTCATTGTATTCATTAAATGATTAAGCAAGGTGTATTATGACTCATTCTTCTCATTTATTGTTATGGTTACCTCTTCCCTGTTCCTACACTCACCCCCACCTTCATATAGTGGCCGTCCCCTCATTGCAAAGGTAATGGTTGTTGATTTGGAAAAAGATTATAGTTTTGGATTCATGGAAATTAGATAGCTAGATTTCTCATTTCACCCGATCCAAAAGGAAACTTCATTAACCGTTCATCCATAGCTTTGGATGTAACGAGACAAAGTGTTCTACTCATTCTATACATCAATCTTGGTCGTCTCTTTTGGCAAACTTGATGACCGAGTTGCCTCGGGTCAGAGGCTGGAGCCCGTTTAAAAATTCGTTGACGTGGTGCCACCTGGACGAGGAGACCGGAGATCGAGCGAGATCGGTGCAGCCGCAACAAAGCGTGGGATGATGGTTAAAGACCGAAGGACTCGGATCGTTCGGTATAACATTTCTACCCACTTAATAGTTTGTTAGTTTAGCAATAATGGCAAATCCGGGTTATAGTATACGATAGCGCCAGTTAAAAAGTTTTTGTTCCGCATTTGGCGTCTGATAGACGGCCGGGGCGCTACCGTAGACTTACAGTCCCGATGTGTATCGTGTCCGACAGAGGCACCCAGTTTACCAGCCGACTATGGCAGAGGCTTCCGGAGGCCTTGGGCACCCGCTTGAGTTTCAGCACAGCATTTTATCCGCAAACCGACGGCTAGTCAGAGCGGACTATTCAGACTCTCGAGGACATGCTCCGAGCGTGCGTTTTAGATTTTGGTGGTAGCTCCGAGCGTGCGCTGTGTCTAGGGACGCTTTATTTTACTGAATATCATTTTACTTATATCTTGTTTTGTACCCGATTTCGGGGTTAGTTTTACAAAGGAAATGCTGCCAAAATTTTTAAGATAATAACTTAAACTTTAAAGAATGTTATTAAACTACTTAAGGTTTTCCAAATGTTTTCAACACTCACTACTTTTAATGGTTTTGATTTCTGGGTTTCGGTTTACTTAGTTGCGTTACGCCTGTAGACGTTACGTGGTTAAGTACCGGTCACGAGTCGAACTTCGGGTCGTGACATCCATTGAGGGTAAATACAAACCCAGAGATTGATTTATTGTCGTCCTTATCACTCTGGATGCTCGAATCGGTAAAGGCCTCCATTTGGAGATCTCCATTATCATACACCCAGAACAATTCTTTAGTCCTTCGCAAGTACTTAAGAATGTTCTTCACAGCTATCCAGTGATTCTCCCCTGGGTTGGATTGATACCTGCTTACTACACTAAGTGCATAAGCTACATCTGGGCATGTACATAACATCGCATACATTATAGATCCTACTGCCGAAGCATATGATATAATGCTCATGCGAGCTCTCTCTTCATCGGTCTTTAGGCAAAAGTCCTTGGAGAGAGTGACTCCATAGCAAGCGGGTAAGGCACCCCGCTTGGAGTCTTCCATACTAAACCTCTTTAGGATGGTGTTGATGTATCTGGTTTGGGACAATCCCAATAACCTCTTGGATCTATCCCTATAGATCCGAATGCCTAGAATGTATGTGGTATCACCCAGGTCCTTCATGGAGAACCTTAGTGATAAGAAAGATTTGACCGACTGTAGCATAGAAATGTCATTTTCTATCAGAAGAATGTCATCCACGTACAATACGAGGAATGCGATAGTTCTCCCTACAGCCTTCTTATAAACACAAGGTTCATCCGGATTTTTGATGAAATCAAACTCTTTGATAACATCATCAAAACAGATGTTCCAGCTCCGTGATGCCTGCTTTAATCCATAAATGGATTTAAGCAATTTACATGCTTTCCCCCTGCTCCCACTGTCAATGAAGCCTTCTGGCTGATCCATATAAACGCATTCATCTAAATCTCCATTTAGAAATGCAGTTTTAACGTCCATCTGCCAAATTTCATAGTCGTAGTGAGCAGCAATAGCAAGTAGGATCCGAATGGATTTAAGCATGGCTACGGGAGAAAAAGTTTCGTCATAGTCCAGACCTGGCCTTATAGGTCTCTACCTGCCCATCTACACCAATCTTTCTTTTAAAGATCCATTTGCACCCCACGGGTTTTACCCCAGGGGGTACAATGTCCAAAGTCCATATTTTGTTGGTGTATATAGACTCTATTTCAGACCTCATGGCATCCAGCCACTTCACAGAGTCTCCACTCGTGAGAGCTTGCTGAAAGCTAGTAGGATTATCATCCTCCATGATGCAATCTTCTCTATCACCATCAATGAGGAAACCATAGTACCACTCCGGTGGGCGAGAAGTCCTACCAGATCTACGGAGTGGACACTCAGCGTGCACTCTAACCTAGATCAGAATGGTTTTCACTTTATCTAATCAGGAAACCTCCCACTGTACCGTCAAATTCTCCTCCAAACCTGAAAGAAGAATTAGTCGGGATCACCCGAGGAGTAAACCAACTCATCAGTGGGAATCGGGATCCAACTATCATCGCATGATAATGTGACGGAATCTGCTCACGTTATCACACTCCAGAAGGTATGCGCATATCTGGCAAGTTTCAGTTTCTTTAGAAACTCCCGATGTGATTTTTACCCCATGCTCTTATGACCTTGACTTTGGCCTACAAATCATAAATCACATGTCAAGTTCTACCCGTCATTCTCCAGGTTGATTTGAACCCACCCGTACCTACCCTTGATTTGGCCAACAAGGCAGTACGACTGTCCCAAACCAACGCATCTATCTATGCTGCATATGAATACCCAATAGCTACCAAACGTTGTGCCTTGACTTTGGCCAACAAACACAGCTTGAATACTATTGACTATCCATATGAAACGACGGAGGGCTACGAATGGTTTTTGGCGAAAAAGTTTTAACGTAATGAACTTGATATCGTTGAAGGAACCGGATAGCTTTTATAAAAATATAGTGGCGAAAACCTTTGCTAAAGAGGTCACTCCCGGTGAAGGGATCTCGGCTCTTTCCCCGTAGAATGAGGTGCAACATATTCCAACTGAATACCACGATGCAAAGCAAAAGTAAACGACTATAGTGAAGTTATTGCCCTGACGCAAACTTCTGTCCAAGGGGTCACTCCCGGTGAAGGGATCTCGGCCCTTGCCTCGTCGACTGAGGTGCAGGACATTCCAACTGAATATCACTGTGCAAAACAAAAGAGAACACCCTTGCAATAACAGCTTTTTGAAAAATGTTCCAACAACATCAAAATAGGTTTGTTTAGCTTGCATTGATCCGAATCAACGCAGTCCCATCAATTGATCACACCAATAAAGAACGAAAATAATGATGTACGTATATGCCATCCGCATTCGCCACTGGGTCCCGTCATCACCCGTTAGGTTACTTAACTAACGACAGAGCGGGGACTGGACTAATGCGGATGAAAAACATATACAACATCTACTAGTATATATATCAATATATAATATTCGCTTAAGGCGTGATAAAAATGCAACATCACAGAAATGTAATACGCATCACAGAACAATACAGATATCTGGGATCCCCGGGTTTCACAGAGCCGCTACTAAAACCCGACGTTCCCCTGGGCGTGTGGATAGCCTGTGCAATAAAATCCTAGAACGTTACGGGCGCGGCAAGTTACCCGCCAAAACTTGAAGCGAGGCAGCCCCTTTCAGCAACGTGAATGGACCACCCAGCACTTCACGGAATCCGGTAACTTGGGCACCCCTCCTGGGTCAACCTGTACCCCCTACGAGTGCGGCGAATAACCCTCCAATCCTAGAGTAAAGCCCCCTCTGTCTCAATGCCATGAGATGCGGGCCCGTTGCCTTCTAGAACCCGGCTATCTATGCACCCCTCCGCGGGGTAATCCTAGTACAGAAAGTAAAATATACATACAACGGGTACATCGACCTCAGCCCGGTCGTGCCTCAAAAGAATAATATACAAACAGGCAGTGACGACAGTCCACATGTCGGACGCTCGCCCCGCAATATCAAATGTACATAAATAACCAAACTGTACTACCATTGCATCCAGGCTATCCCCACTGACCAATCCGCAACATCACAGCACAACACAGAACATCAACGTGAATGTCACGTTCGCAAATCCGTCTAAAAGGGCTATAGCAGTTAGACAGGATTTACCGATCAAATGACATTCACGGTCGCAGATATAATGTAAATACTGTGAACTAACTTGTTTAAAATTTTCGATCGATCAAATTTACCGAAGTGGGCCCCAAGCACCACTGTAGCACTCAAAGAAAATCTGGGCCCAAACAGAACATTCCAAAAACCCCATTTTCAACTCAGAAGCTCTCTGTAAAATTTTGGTGCATTGAACAGTAAAAGTGGCGGCGGAACCGCGGCCCAAGCATGGGTTTGGCCGCGGTTCCGCGGTGGAAAAATGACTTCATGCGACCAAATTTTCATAGAATGCTTATAATTCCCTGCACGTATTTCTGCAATGGACTGAAATTTTTTTAAAGCACTGGAAAAATTCGACAGAAACTTGATATGGAAACGCGGTTTTTTGAAAATCCGTTCAATCGAACTTGTAAACACGATAGAGCAAGCTAGACTAGGTTAATGGCGTGGCTCTGATACCAGTGTAAGTGCACGGCAGCGCCCCGGCCGTCAATTCGAGGCCAAAATGCGGAAACGAAACTTTTCAAAAACTTGTAAACCGGCACTACCGCGCACTTTAAACCCGGATCGGGCCATTAACCTACTCCTAGCTAACTATGAGAATGGGAAGGAAGCTATACCGAGCGATCCGTGTCCTTCGGTCTTCGCCTCCACTCCGATCTCCTCGCGGAATCTCCGGTCTTCATTTCCTAGTCGGAACGGACACCACATCACCGGGTTCTTTTACGGGCTCCCACCTCTGGACCGAGGCAACTCGGGCACGAAGTTGGCGAGTCGACGTGTCCAAGAATACTGTAGGCTAAGTGTAGAGAAGTTTTGTCTCAAGGGGTTTGAAGTTGCCATAATAGATGTGGTGGAGAAATAAACTTTGGAGATGTGTTAGGAATTTTGTAGCAAGCAAGGAAGAATATGAGATGAAGAAAAATTCCCACACCAAAAGAATTCCCTCTCTCCCTCAAATGTGTGGCCAGCCATAACAAAATCAAGGAGGAGAACAAAATGGTGAGCATAAGCCAAATCAAGCCTCACATCATAAAACCCTTCAATCTTCTCACCATTAATGCAAGCCATCATGAAGAAAAAAGCAAAAATGCTATATCTATCATAATCCCTCATTTACAAATAAACCCTCCACAAATGCTAATTTGCACATTTGCAAATTAGCCCCTCCATCAGAAAAATCCGGCCATGTCGGAACAAAAGAAAACTGGCCGAAACGGAATACAAACTGGCAACTTCAGAAAACTGATCCCGTAATAAATTACAGGAAAACCCCGCGACTGCATATACATGCCCGCATTTGTATTCCCACTGAATACAAATGCAAAGAGACAAAATCTACACTGTACAATACTAGGATCCGGCTTCAACCAAAGCCCGCCAGTATTATCCGTCCGATCATGATCCGTGCAATACCGCACGTATCTGATCGAACCCTGCCATATCTTCATACGGCCTCTACAGCGTTTCGCCCGAAACTTGAGAAAACGGTCTGTGGGGGACTCTAAAGACTCATCAATACTTTGGCTGTGGATTTAACCACTAGCACGTCAGAGGTATTAGCCTATACGTAACGTGCTACCAGGTATTGACCAAAAGGGACGTCGATGAGCGAACTCATCCTGACACCCTACTGAGCCTGTCAGTGACAATATCCGTACAGTCCGGTCCGTTCGTCTATGAGCATCGCATGGCGGGCCTAGGGGGTTGGTAAAAGTCAGACCCCCAAAAGCGCTACAAGTCGTGTCGGAGTGTAGCCCAGAACACCCTGAGATACTACTGGAATACCTACCAGTAAATCTCCTGCCTTGGCCAAGGACTTCGTGTAATGGCTCTCCTAGACACAGCGCGACCTCACCCCCAATACCGGGAGAGACGAACCCCTACAGATCCGCTCACTACCTCCATGTGGCTCGGGACTGTACCCAACTAAAACCTGTTTGCACGTCTCCTTTGAGCGTGGTAGGGTAGTAATCAAAGTACAACTCATACGAGACAAATGACGATCTTAGGTCGATGAACTAACCTGTACACATGTCACCAGGGAACTGCTATCTGACGTCAGGCATAAGACCAACTAGCATGTTACCGGCAAGTCCTGTCCGGTGTACTCATAACCCAATGAGCACCTGTATACATCTTAGGTGAACCAACTGACACCAGTGGCTTGTGAGACCGGCCACCGCCCCTCGTCGGGGTCTCGACTGTATACACTAGTCTACTCTGGAGTATCGATGCCCTGTCTCAATCCTCCCTCGACTAGGGAGCTTTTAAGGATGTGCTTATAGACCCCAGCTCCCACGTATATGATCGCCCTCATACTGCTGGCAGTCAAGCAAGAATCCTAGGGGCTCTATCAATGCGCAATAGTGACCTGTAAGGTCACCTAAAGCAGTACACGATGATAAAGATAAACTAGATAGTATACTATCATCTTGAGTAAGACTGTCCTACCGGTATAGGTCCTCCCTCAATCATTGCAATCACGTGCCGTGATCCAATAATTGACTCTGAGGGTACTATCTCCAACATAAGTCGTGTCGGAGGGTAGCCTTGAACACCCTGAGATACTACTGGAGTACCACCAGTAAATCTCCTACCTCGGCCAAGGGCTATGTGTAATGGCTCTCCTAGACACAGCGCGATCTCACCCCCAATACCGGGAGAGACGAATCCCCTGCCGATCCGCTCACTTGCCTCCATGTGGCTCGGGACTGTACCCAACTGAAACCTGTTTGCACGACTCCTTTGAGCCCTGGTAGGGTAGTAATCAAAGCACAGTGGGAACTCATACGAGACAAATGACGATCTCAGGTCAATGAACTAACCTGTACACATGTCACCATGGAACTGCTATCTGACGCTAGGTATAATACCTACTAGCAGATTCCCGGCGAGTAGTGTCCAGTGTACTCATAACCCAATGAGCAACTGTATACATCTTAGGTGATCCAACTGACACCAGTGGCTTGTGAGACCGGCCACCGCCCCTCGTCGGGGTCTCTACTGTATACACTAGTCTAGTCTAGAGTATCGATACCCTGTCTCGAAACTCCTACGACTTGGGACCACTTTTAAGGATGTGCTTATGGACTACCCAACTCTCACGTATGTGATCGCCATCATACTGTTGGTAGTCAAGCAGGATCCTAAGGGCTCTATCAACGTGTAATAGTAAACAGTCACCTAAAGCTGTACACGATGATAAAGTTAAACCAGATAGCATAGTATCATCTTGAGTAAGACTGTCCTACCGGTATAGGTTCTCGCTCAATCATTGCAATCACGTACCTGCGTTCCAATAATTGACTTTGAGGGCACTATATCCAACAGGTAAGTAGGAGGTTCTCCGCTACGTAAGTAGCGGACCTAATTAAGTAACCACTTGCCTTAGACACACTTGCCTTAAACACCACAAACGAAATGCGGATAAGCAATAGATTACCCACGACCTTCCTCTGTCGTAATTGAGCGCGATGGTCCTTAAAGTCTTCTCTAGATATTTTTTAGTTAATGAGGGTGATGCGGATGCTAGTTTTGTGATTTTTGGGGCTTAGGAAGGGTAATGAATCCTCACCTAATCTGAATTTGGTCTTTGCCACTTAATTTCCGTGTTAAATTATGCACAAACAACCAATTTCAAGAAATGCAACAAGGTTTTATTTTTTTAGCGGCGCTGCGAATTTTGCAAAGAATCCTGCAGAAAAGTTGTTATTGGACAAGATCAGAGAGAAGAAGAGAGAACAAAGAATATACCACAGAAGTCTGAAGCTCTGAGTCACCTAAACGGTGGCAGAACCGCCGCAAAAACCAACAAATCGCCGCGGTCCCACAGTGGAAAGGAGGAATTAGGTGATGAAAATTTTCCTGTAACTTCCTGTACTCCTCTGGAATCTTCAGAAAGTCTCTGAATCTTGATTTCCTCAGTACAATGATTCCAGAGTCCCTCACATAAATTCAAACACTAATCGTTAACCACACGATGCGATTCTTGAATTAAATTTTGATGGATTAATAATGTTTCAACTCAAATAGCAAGAAAGAACAAATTACACACGCATCCCCGGCAACGGCGCCATTTGATTGATCGTCTTGGTTGTGTTTTGAAAAGTAATCACAATCAAAGTTTATAACCGCAATCAATAATGGTGTCGATGTAGTTTCGTTAATGAGAACGGATCGTCCACTGAGATTCGTGTATTTATTCAATCTTGGAATACTTTCTTGAATTTTCTTTTATATTTTCTTTCGACTCATCTAAAGCAAGAAAATCAAGAAAATCATTTTCAAGAAAATCATGAAAATGTTCAAGAATTAGAAATCAAGAAAGTGTCCAATATCAATTTTAATTATCAAGAAAATGAAGAATAGCTTGTAGGATTCGATAGAATTAGTAGAAATGATGAATACTAATAATGACTTATCTTATCTATTGATGAATTATAGATAACACGATGATGATGACTGAAGATTAGGGATCTATGAAGAAACTAGGGTTTCTCCTTCACTATCCCTTGTCCTTTCATTGATCATCATTCAAATCTAGCCTTTAGCAAAGAGAATCATCAATTATTTAAATCCTAATTTGCAACGAAATTATCAAGAATGGTGATCCCGCTCCAAATTAGGTTATTGATGATTCTTTTTCCTAAAGTTCACAATTCTCATGAGACTTAAGATTAGTTTTTGGATTTCATCATCATTTAATCAACCGATCCTCTCGAATCCTTTACAAGCGGAGATTTCACTCACGCATCATGAAAATAAAGGAATCAAGAAGTAGAAATTTCATAATGCAAGAATTTTAAGAAAGCGAGAAATAAAAATTGATCACCTTTATTAAATCTTCTTCAAATTCACATCTCTCAATACGAGATTACAAGACTAGCACTCGATCCTCCCTTGAAAAGAGAATTTTTCGTCAATTTTTGCGTGACTCGATCGCCGTGAGACGTGGATCGGTCGTGGATCTCTTGCACTTGATGACGATCGGCGTTGCGATAAAGGATCTTCGAAGTCGTCGCTTAATAATGCTCTCAATTGATTTGGATTTGGATCTTGAATTGGATCTCAAGTTGTGTCACTCAACTTGAATTGAATTGTATTGAATTAAATTGTGGCTCCATTGTGTAACCCCAAAAATTAAGGCTTAGATCCCCTTTTATAGCCCCCAAATCAAGCTTCCTTCATAAGCTTGGTAGTTATGCAGAGCCTTTTCGAAGAAGCTAGGTAGGTACGAAGCATCTTGAGGAATCTAGGAGGTTACAGAGAATGTTCTGAAGAAGTCTCGACCGCCGACACTTCAACTCGGCCACGGATCCATGGCGGATCGGGCTGAATCGGCCGTGGTTCCGCGGCCTTTTGATGAGAACATTACATAATTTCTCTGGGGTGTTCTGATGTTGGCCTTTATGTCTTCTTCTGATATATGGAAGCTTATTTTATTTTATGAATCTCTGCCTGATTCTAAGTGTTTGACTTGCTGCATTTTATCGGCAAATTTGCGATTCCGGTTCTTTGACCTGAAGAATTTCTGCACAAAAATCTCAATGAAAAGTGTTGAGATATACAATATCATGCGTGGAGTAATAAACACATAATTTCCCTCCAGAATGTTGATTATATATACAACACGTTGTATTTGATATTTTCCAGACGAATTTGTAATACGTGTTATATTTACAACAAACACTCTTAGATGATTAAGAAGAGTAGGGAAATTGGTGTGTTAAGAATGCACTATTTTCGACTGAACAAATTCCCCCAAATTTGATTTTGATCGTCTCGAGCAAACTTCTTTTATTCAGGTGAACGAGAAAAGAGAAAGAAAAAGAAAAACTAACTAGCACACTTTCGTAGGCAACATGATTGCCATGAGCACGTGCAACAAGCCTTTAAACCTCTAGGTGTTCCTAGTAGGAGGAGTGTTGTCTTCCGAGAGTTTTCAGCGGATTGCACCCACAAAATCCCATAATAAAAGGAAGACTGTGAAAGTTACATATAAAGATAAGAATTGTAAAAGAAAGAACTCGAAAATCAGAGTTTCCAACTACACTAGCTTTTCGGTTCTTATGAGCCCTATCTTAATATTCATGAAAAGATGTTAGAAATCACATCATCTCTCAATAAAACATCGTCTTTATTCTTCATTCCTATCTTTCTTCTAAACACTGATCATATACCCCTACTTGTGTGTAAAAGACATCCCTACACTCAGAGAATTCAATTCAAGCTATCATACTCTTGTCCATCTATCTCAGTACTTTTTAGTCGGTGATTATTTTAGATGGAAATGCTCACACATTTTTCATGCGACCGTTAATACTTCTTGAGGTACTAACTGACCGATTACTAAATGTGCTCACAGATTAGGCGTAATTAGCAATTTCCTCGTCTTGCAACACCTAAGGCTTAGCAGTGACTCCCAAACCAGTTGGTCTAAGGCACTAGGTGATGAAGTACACTTGCTATATTTTTTTATGCTGACTTGGTGATTACAAAACAAGTGTTCATTTTTTCTTCACCATTTTATACTTTTATGCTTCATTTATTAATTATTTCATACTTTGGCTTTTAGACAAGAGCATTTCAAGGTATCCTCTACTATCCCGAGTTTCAAGATGTGTGTAAGTGCGTATAGTAGGGTATCAACATTCAAATGTTTGGCTTCCAGAATAGGAACTATTTTTCAGACTTATTTTTATCCTCAGATTAGTGAGTTCCTTCATCTTACTAACCCTTGGGACAAAACGGCTCATAACTACTTATTACTAGTTTCGTTTAAGAAAACATGTAACTTTCTTGGTTTTCTTAAACTTTTCCAATCTTTTAAATGTAATGTTTCACTTTCTAATCTTTATTATCAAATTTTTTTTAATTTTTTTTATGTTTTATGCTTATGCAAAGTGATATGCAAAGTGATGCGTAAATAAGCACAAACCTCTCCCAAACCTGTTTATAGCAGTGTCCTCACTGTTGTCATCTGTTAAATCTCAAAAACTTGTAGGCTTGGGAGGAAAAGTTATTAATAGGGGCAAGAATATATGGACGTGAAAATCTCCCCCTAACTTATTTTTGGCTCACAATTTTGAGGGCAACTTTTATTTTCAAGAGCCAAAAATATACCCCGCCCCCCAAACTTGAGTTAAACAATGTTATGCTTTTAAAATCATAAGTGGGGGTAAAGTTATTGGTCAATACAAAGCCTTACAAAGACCGAAAGTCAACACCAACCATTCGAAGATTTTATCGATGAAACGCACCGGTTGGTGGAAGAACATGTTGTATAGAGCCACGAAGAAGTGGGGAAGAGATAAGTGGTGTGATGGAAAGGGTTTGCGTCTTGATCTGGAGAGACAACACAATGATAATGATGATGGATTACTCGCATTCTTGTAATTGTCAAGAACAAGGGGTGGTGGTTCAATTTCTTTGTTTTGGGGTTGATTCATCACAACTCCCGTATCAGCTAAGAATGCGAGTTCATCAGCGAAGCTTTCATTGATATCCCGAAGAATAATGTCATCGGAAAGAACGGGATGATACTCAGACTCCATGAAAAGTTCAGAATAATGGTTAGATGTTGACCCGGACAATTCAAAAGAAGGGTCCGTATGTGTATAATACATTGCTGGGTCAAACAACAACGTAGTAAGGGATTCTGGGTCTGTATCGTGAAGCTGTTCAAATTCGCTGCTGTCGACATCCATTAATTCGACAGAACATACTCGAGCATGAGGTTCGGAAGGTACACTTCCCAACTTGTAAATGTTGAGATCAATTGACCTATTACCGAAGGATAGGTCGGTTCGACAATTGATTACAGCGTTGGAAGGCGCAAGAAAAGGTCGACCCAGAATCACTGGTATTTGGTTCCGCAGGTTCGCTATAGGCTGTGTATCTATAACAATAAAGTCTGCAGGGAATATAAATTCCCAGACTTTTATCAACACATCCTTAAGCATACCCCTTGGCTTGGTGATAGATCTATCGGCTATCTGGAGAGTTATGTGTGCGGGCTTTAACTCTACGATACCTAATTCCTTATAGACAGAATAAGAAAGTAAGTTAACACTAGCGCCTAAATCGAGTAAAGCACGATTGATATTTTTGGTCCCAATAGAAATAGAGATTGTAGGATAGCCAGGGTCCTTACGTTTCTTAGGTAATTTCTGTGTAAAAGCTGTGCTTATATTTCTCGACATGAATATCTTTTTGGGCACTTGAGTCTTCCTCTTCCTAGTGCACAAGTTCTTAAGTATTTTCGCATAGGATGGAACTTATTGAATCGCATCGAGGAGAGGGATGTTTACGTTAACTTGCTTAAATATTTCCACAATCTTCTCCATTTGTGCGTTAGGTTTGTTGGGCCTCAACCTATCTGGAAATGGAGCTTTATCAATAAGTGTTGGGTCCAACGTTTGTGGTGTTGTAGGGGTGGAATTGATCCTAGAATTGGAGTGGGGATCGTCTTTTGTGGACTAAAAGTGGTGGGCTGAGGGTTCGAGCCTTAGGGAAAACGAAGAATAGGCTCAGAAGAAGGACTAGACGAAATAGGGCAAGAAGCAGAAGTGGAAGCCGGGGTTTCAACGATCATTTCATTATCAGTCTCAATCTGTTCACCCACATGGTTATTTAGCACTCTTCCAGATCTCAACGTGGTAATGGCACTCACATCATGTGAGAAGCCAGGATCAGGTAAAGGTTGAGCTGGAAGTTTCTCTTTCTCTCTAACACTCATTTTTGCAATCAATTGTGCAATTTATGCTTCTATTGATTTTATACTCCCACCGTGGGAGGCAGTGTTTTGCACTAACGTTTGGATAGAAGACGTTAAAATATCATTCGTTCGCATGGAATGTGCAATGAACATGTCGAGTGCAGAGGAATTATTGGTATCGGCAGAAAAAGGATCAAAGTTGTTTGCCGGGTTTTGAAAATTTTGTGTTTGATAGGGGTGCTGACTCAGTTGTGGTGGATGCTGTTGTTGTGGAGGGACCCTTTGAAAATTATTCTGGTTTGGAACCGTATTTTGAGTTTGGTGTTGGTTCCAAACAAAATCAGGGTGATTCCTCCAACCTTGATTATAAGTGGAAGAAGAAGGATCGTTTCCAGGTCTTTGCTGAAATGCAACATTAGTGTTTCCTTGACCTTGAAACGGAGCATGCAAAGGACATTCTTCCGTCAAATGTGATGGATCAGAACAACATCCACAAACAGTTTTGGGGAGTGTGTACTAATTTAGGGGGGCTGAAGAGATTCTGTTTTCAATAGCGTCGAGTTTCCTTTGTATTGCGGCCATTTCGGCCTCATTAAGATGGAAACATCGAGCTGATTGATACCTTCCGTAGACAATGGGTGACTAACACTTTCCCATTGTAAAGTGTTTTGGACAAGATCTTCCAGATATTTCCAAGCTTCACCATCATCTTTAGACAGGAATTGCCATTGACACATGGTCTCAAGCATCTGTTTTGTCGTGAGATCAATACCCTCATAGATAATGCGACACAGATCCCATCTAGGGATTCCATGATGAGGACATTGGATAAGAAGATCCTTGAACTATTCAAAGCATTTCCAAAATGGTTTATTGGGAAGTTGGGTAAACTGGTAGATTTCATCCCGAACACGGGCGGTCTTATGATTGGGATAAAATTTCATAAGGAATGCTATAACGAATTCATCCCATGTTGAAATAGAATGTGCGGGTGTGTTATAAAGCCACTTCTCGGCTAAATCGCACAAAGTGAATGGGAGAAAGCGTAAACGCATAGCATCCACGGAAAGCTGTGAAATACCCATCAAAGCACATACTTTTTCGAATTTGGTGATAAAAACGTATGCGTCTTTAGACTCGAGCCCGTGAAATTTGGGTAAAAGTTTGATGAAATGAGATTTAATTTCAAAATTATCCCCATTGGATGGCGGTATAGAAAGACTGGTAGGAAGGGGACCACGTTTAGGGTAGCATCTCTCTTGGAGAGAAATGCGCGGAGGGTTCTGCGCACCTGCGGGCAGTGGCAGAGTGGTGTTATTGAAATTCGATGGATATCCGTCCATCGCGGTCGTGGTGGGTGGTGGGAAAGAAGACAAAGAATTACCGACTCTGGGGTCGATAAAAAAACGCGGACAAGACGGGCAATAGAATCCCGTGTCCAGCCTAACATGTGCTAAACAGTTGTAGCACAAGTGGCAGCGTTGGTGATAATTAGAGAAAAGTGGTTTGGTTTGTTTTGAAAAAGTAGGATTTTGAAAAATCAAATCACAAAAATGCACAAGCAACCCTAGATCTAATGGTCACTTAGGTCAAGTCACTAGACCGCTCCTAGACTTCCAGAAGGCAAATAGCAGGATAAATCCTCTACTACCTCTGTCTCTTTTGTGGCCAGATAAGTGCCAGCTAAGTGGGAGGTTCTCCGCTACGTAAGTAGCGGACCTAATTAAGTGACCACTTGCCTTAGACACACTTGCCTTAAACACCACAAAAGAAATACGGATAAGCAATAGATTACCCACGACCTTCTTCTGTCCTAATGAGCGCGACGGTCCTTAGAGTCTTGTCTAGATATTTTTTAGTTAATGAGGGTGATGCGGATACTTGTTTTGTGATTTTTGGGGCTTAGGAAAGGTAATGAAATTCTCACCTAATCTGAATTTGGTCTTTGCCTCTTAATTTCCGTGTTAAAATATGCACAAACAACCAATTTCAAGAAACGCAACAAGGTTTTATTTTTTTAGCGGCGCTGCGAATTTTGCAAAGAATCCCGCAGAAAAGTTGTTATTGGACAAGATCAGAGAGAAGAAGAGAGAACAGAGAATATACCACAGAAATCTGAAGCTCTGAGTCACCTAAACAGCAGCGGAACCGCCGCAAAAACCATCAAACCGCCGCAGTTCTGCAGTGGAAAGGAGGAATTAGGTGATGAAAATTTTCCTGTAACTTCATGTACTCCTCTGGAATCTTCAGAAAGTCTCTGAATCTTGATTTCCTCAGTACAATGATTCCAGAGTCCCTCACATAAATTCAAACACTAATCGTTAAGCACACGATACGATTCTTGAATTAAATTTTGATGGAATAATAATGTTTCAACTCAAATAGCAAGAAAGAACAAATTACGCACGCATCCCCGGCAACGGCGCCATTTGATTGATCGTCTTGGTTGTGTTTTGAAAAGTAATCACAATCAAAGAATTTATAACCGCAATCAATAACGGTGTCGATGTAATTTCGTTAATGAGAACGGATCGTCCACTGAGATTCGTGTATTTATTCAATCTTGCTTTAGATGAGTCGAAAGAAAATATAAAAGAATATTCAAGAAAGTATTCCAAGATTTAATTGAGTTGTCATTTCAAGAAAATCAAGAAAATGTTCAAGAATTAGAAATCAAGAAAGTGTCCAATATCAATTTGAATTATCAAGAAAATGTAGAATAGCTTGTAGGATTCGATCGAATTAGTAGAAATGATGAATACTAATAATGACTTATCTTATCTATTGATGAATTATAGCTAACATGATGATGATGACTGAAGATTAGGGATCTATGAAGAAACTAGGGTTTCTCCTTCACTATCCCTTGTCCTTTCATTGATCATCATTCAAATCTAGCTTTTAGCAAAAAGAATCATCAATTATTTAATCCCTAATTTGCAACGAAATTATCAAGAATGGTGATCTCGCTCCAAATTAGGTCATTGATGATTCTTTTTCCTAAATTTCACAATTCTCCTAAGACTTAAGATTAGTTTTTAGATTTCATCATCATTTAATCAACCGATTCTCTCGAATCCTTTACAAGCGGAGATTTCACTCACGCATCATGAAAATAAAGAAATCAAGAAGTAGAAATTTCATAATGCAAGAATTTTAAGAAAGCGAGAAATAAAAATTGATCAACTTTATTAAATCTTCTTCAAATTTACATCTCTCAATACGAGATTACAAGACTAGCTCTCGATCACTCCCTTGAAAAGAGAATTTGTCGTCGATTTTTGCGTGGCTCGATCGGCGTGAGACGTGGATCGGTCGCGGATCTCTTGCTCTTGATGATGATCGGTGTTGCAATAAAGAATCTTCGAAGTCGTCGCTTGATAATGCTCTCAATTGATTCTTGATTTGGATTTGGATCTTGAATTGGATCTCATGTTGTGTCACTCAACTTGAATTGAATTGTATAGAATTAAATTGTGGCTCCATTGTGTAACCCTAAAAATTATGGCTTAGATCCTCTTTTATAGCCTTCAAATCAAGCTTCCTTCATAAGCTTGGTAGTTATGCAGAGCCTTCTCGAAGAAGCTAGGTAGGTACGAAGCATCTTGAGGAAGCTAGGAGGTTACAGAGAATGTTTTGGAGATGTCTCGACCGCCGACGCCTCAACTCGGCCGTGGATCCGCGGCGGATCGGGCTGAATCGGCCGCGATTCTGCGGCCTTTTGATGAGATCATTACATAATTTCTCTGGGGTGTTCTGATGTTGGCCTTTGGGTCTTCTTCTGATATCTGGAATCTTATTTTATTTTATGAATCTCTGCCAGATTCTAAGTCTTTGACTTGTTGCGTTTTATCGGCAAATTTGCGATTCCAGTTCTTTGACCTGAAGAATTTCTGCACAAAAATCTCAATGAAAAGTTTTAAGATATACAATATCATGCGTGGAGTAATAAACACATAATTTCCCTCTAGAATGTTGATTATATATACAACACATGGTATTTGATATTTTCGAGACGAATTTGGAATACGTGTTATATTTATAACAAACACCCTTAGATGATTAAGAAGAGTAGGGAAATTGGTGTGTTAAGAATGCACTATTTCCGCGATCGATCTTGCTCTCCGGTCCTCCTTTGTCGTAGATGATCCACCTGAGGGATATGATCCATGGCTCTAGCTCCTCACAATATGTCAAGTCGACCAACTAGAGAACTTGTGTTGCTAAACCAAGTAATCTAGGATGTAGTGTGAATATCTAAGTGTTTGCTATCTCTTTCTTTCCGCTTCACTTGTTTCTCAATTCATGAGAAGGGTAGTGAAGAGGAAGATGATGAAGGTGGAGGAAACTCAAGAGGATGGAGGAGATGAAGAAAAATGGGAGCTCAAGAAAATAATGAAGCATGCATGAGAGAGAAAATCAACACAAAGGTTTTGTGTATGAATTCTCAAGAATAAACAAGTGTAGCCATGCTTCAATAGTAACCACAAATGAATAAAGAATTCATTTGTGAACTATTGAGGCCATGCCACTCACCATGCCCTCCTCTCCTTAATTTCTACCTCATTTCCATTTATCAATAAATGGAAAAGTCCATGATGATGTGTCCACCTTCTAGAAGGTAATTTGTAATAAAATACGGATTACGGTCTGCTATATATACATACCTGCATTCGGATAAAAACACGAATGCCTAAAGAGATAGAATAACACGAAAAACGTAATACTAGAATATACATATCGAAATACATATATGTAAACAATTAAATCAATACCTGATTTAATAATCCAGCTCATACCCGAGCCAGCTAGTTTTACCAAATGTCCGATCGAAAGTCCGAGTATAAAGTACATCAATCGATCGAGACTCTGCACGTATCCAATACGGCTACTACATCATTTTGCCTGAACCAGGGAAACCCTCTGTGTGGGACTCTAAAGACTCGACGGTACGCCGGCAGTGAGTTAGTGGATAAATCCATAACCACAAGCACGTCAGTGGCACTAGCTGTACGTAACGGCTGCCCGGGTGTCTGTCGAAAAGGAAGACTGACGAGCAAACTCATCCGGATCCCTGAGCCTATCTATGACAATCTCCGTACAGTCCGGTCTCTTCGTCCGAGAGTATCACATACCGGGTCTGGGGGTCGTAAACGTCAGACCCTAATAACCCGGTAATTCGTACCGATGTGGCTCGGGACCAATCTAGGAAATTACTGATCAGCCTATCAGTAAATCCCAACTGCCTTGGCTAAGGTCATATGTCCTGACCAATCGAACACAGTGCGATATCGACTCCTTATACCGGCTGAGACGAATCCCCGACAATCGCTCACTGCCTCCATATGGCTCGGGACTGTACCTAACCAAAACCTGTTTGTACGAATCAGTAGAGCAGTGGTAGGGTATTGATCAAAGCACAGTGGGAACTCACACGAGATAAATGACGATCTTAGGTCCAAAGACTAACCTGTACTCATGTCACCTGAGAACTTCCATCTAACGATAGGTATAGTACCATCCGGAAGTTCTCGGCGAGTCCGTCCGGTGTACTCACCCCCAGTTAGCACCTGTATACGTGTTGGGATTCCTTAGCACCCTAAAGGGTTTTCACAGCAACTACCATGCCAATTTCAAAAATTCAAGAGTGCTAATGAACCCTAACCTAGGATCTAGCTAGAGTGAATAGACAATATAAAGCATGTAATCCAACATTACAAGTAGTGAACAAGAAATACAACTTTTGTAGACCGGTCCTTCACTTCTAAAGCTCCGTGTAGAAGTACCTTCGTTGTAAGTTGAGATCTCCCGAACTCTAGTATGGGTTCCCTTGGAGAAATGAACAACCTTGCTCGAAATCTTCGAGGCCGAAGATGATCAACGTAGAGGAGACTCAAACCCAAGCTACCTCTTCACTACGTGATGAACTTTGTAAAGAGAACACCCTAAACTAAATGGAAAGTAGTAGAGGATGATGAATTAGGAAATGGGCTCACATTAGATTTATTTTTCTCACTCATTTTCACCATTTTCCATGAAGCTAGAGAGTTAGAGGAAGGAGATGAAGAAAACAACTCAAGAATAAATCAAATGGTGAATGACAACCATAGGTGAGTTAGTATCATATACTAACCATTGTAGAGACTAAACCATGGCTAATTATAATGGTTTGGTTAATAAATATCTTATGTAAGACAAAACAAGTGGACTTTGTCAAAGATGCTTCAAGCTTCTTCAAGCTTCCAAGCATGACAAATTCACACCAATTTTGAATTACTAAAATAATTAAAACCCTCACATTTTTACAAGCATGGTATAAGTCACACACACACCCATGTTGCATGTATCATCAAGCATGATACAAACTAATGTACACAAATACATATCACATATATACTTTGTGCACAACCAAGTGAGAAAAGCAATCTTAAGTGAGCTAATACTAGTCAATGTAAATTAATATATCAAATATATAATTATACATTAGATTACCAAATCAACACTTGATTTAATAATCCGGCTATATCACATATAACCGACTAATATATGTGTATCAATTTATCGAATCAACACTTGATTGGATAACCCGGCTATATCACATATAACCACCCGATAACACAAATCGCGAGAGTAGAATACAGTATCACATACTCGTATTAATCTCGGTCTCTCACATATCTCATATGTGCTCCTACTCCGTTTCGCCTGAGCCAGGAAACCTCTGTGTAGGACTTTAAAGACTCGTCAATACGCCGGCAGTAGGTGATGATGATATCAAACACCCATAAGCCGCAAGAGGCCTGCTAAATGCAACGGCCACCCGGGTATTGAGCGATCAGAAGATCAACAAGCAAGCCTGCTCATACTCCTGCGAATCCAATCAGTAACACTACCATACAGTCCGGTCTCTTCGTCTGATATGTCGCATATCTCGCCTAGGGGTGGTAAACGTCAGACCCCAATAGCTTGATAAGTCATGCCGATGTAAGGTCCATAACGAGTCGAGAAACTACTGATAACACTTACCAGTAAATCTCATCTACCCTGGCCTGGGATTTCAGTTATGGCCAATCGAGCATAGCGCAATATCAACCCTTAATACCGGGAGAGACGAATCCCCTCCTATCGCTCATTGCCTCCATGTGACTCGGGACTGTACCCAAAAACTGTAAGTCGACGTTAGACACCCCACATAATGCGGGGAGGCGGAATAGGTAAAACAATCATTTTGTTCAAGTTAACATCGACTAACTTTACGGATCTTTGCTAAACCCTAACTAACAACTATCTAAAAGTGCTAAACTACTATGATAGATGATTATACCTCAAGATACTAGTCCTTCTTGTTCTTGTTGTTCACCTCCTTATCGGCCTCCTCGATGTGATAGAAGATCCACCCGAGAGTTCCTCCTCCAAGTTTTAACCTCTCACTTGAGGTAACTAAGTGGTTAGAATTGCTAATCCAAGTGACCTAGAAGATATAGAAGTGGATTAAGAATCTATTAGTCTTGCTAACCCTTGGGATCTAAACACATGAGAGGATTAGGGTTAGGTTTAAGAAGAGGAGAGCTTGAGGAGAGAGAACGTGTTTGTGTGAATTAAATGAAAAATAACTCATTTGTGTATATATTATGAAGCATAAAATATCTTGCACAAATATCTTGCACAAATATCTTCATGCTTCATTTAATACAAATGAATGAATCATCTAATGAGTCATTAAAACAATTAATACTTCATTAACTCATTTGGATGAATCATCTCATGAGTCACTAATTCATTTAATGCAAATGACACATTAGCTCTCCACCTCACCTTTCTTCTAGAAGCTTCTCGACTAATTACGAGAATGCCCCTCCCATCCGTAAAACACGGATATTCTGAGACTGCATAAATTCAATAATCCAATACTAGAATCTGGCTTAAACTAAAGCCCGCTAGTATTATCTGTCCGAACATCATACGTGCACAATTACACGTATATGTCCGAACCCTATTGTAAAACCATACGACCTCTATATCGTTTTGCCTGAAGCAGGAAAACTCTCTGTGTGGGACTCTAAAGACTCGACACTACGCTGGCAGTGGGTTTAACCACAGGCCGCAAGCAGTACTAGCTATACGTAACGGTCCCCAGGTAGATGTCGAAAAGAAGGCCGATGAGGAAACCCATCCGAACACCTACTGAGCTTGATGTGACAATTTCCGTACAGTCTGGTCTGTTCGTCTAAGACTATCGCATATCGGGCCCAGGGGGCGGCAAGCGTCAGTCCCCTAAAAGCTGTATAAGTCGTGTTGGAGTGAAGCCCATTACACCTTGAGAAGCTACTGGAAATCCTACCAGTAAATCTCGTTTGCCCTGGTCAGGGACTTTGCGTAATGGCTCTCCAAACACAGTACGATATCAACTCCCAATACCGAGAGAGACGAATCCTTTCTAACTGCCACTGCCTCCAAGTGCTTCGGGACTGCACCCAACTGCTACCTGTTTGCACAACTCCTTTGAGCCGTGGTAGGGTAGCAATCTAAGAACAGTGGGAACACACTCGAGGCGAAGC
This sequence comes from Agapanthus africanus, assembly GCA_030015575.1. Lineage (NCBI taxonomy): Eukaryota > Viridiplantae > Streptophyta > Magnoliopsida > Asparagales > Amaryllidaceae > Agapanthus > Agapanthus africanus. The sequence continues at coordinate 505,715,968 of CM057337.1, forward strand.
AGCAGTGTACGGACTATGCTGTACCCATGTCACCTGGGAACTGTTAACTGACGATGGGTATAATACCAACCAACAGTTCCCTGCGAGTCCTGTCCGGTGTACCCGTAACCTAACGAGCACCTGCATACTATCTCCAGTACAACGTATTAATGGCCGTGGAACAGACCATCTCCTCTCTTGGGATGAGAAGCATATACACTAGTCTACTCTGGAGTACCGATGCCCTGTCTCGATAATCCTACGACTAGCGACCTGAAAAAAGGATGTGCTTATAGACTACCCAGCTCCCACTAGTGTGACTGCCATCACAACGCTGCTAGTCAAGCAAGATCCTAAGGGCTCTATCAATATGTATTCTCGATATGCAAAAAGAAACATATACACATATTAAGATAGAAATAAACCAAGTAGCATACTACTATATTGAGCAAGACTGTTAATACAACTGTGAATATCCCAAGCTTCCATTAAGTAATATACAAACTAGTATGATACAATAATGGCCCCTAGGGCATATACAGTAACAATCTCCCACTTGCACTAGGGCCATGTACTGGCGTATCGAAGACCTATCATCTCGAATAGTTTCTCGAACTGCGTCTGAGGTAAGGCCTTTGTGAATGGATCTGCAGTGTTCTCCTCTGTAGCAACTCTCCGGACCTCGATCTCCTGGCGATCTATGATCTCCCTGATCAGGTGATACCGCCTTAACATGTTTCTGGACTTCTGATGGGACCTGGGTTCCTTCGCTAAAGCTATAGCGCCGTTGTTGTCACAATACAGCGGTATTGGATTAACAATGGTAGGAACCACCTGAAAGTTCTGTTAGGAACTTCTTCATCCAGACTGCTTCTTTTGCGGCATCGCAAGCAGCTATATACTCCGCTTCCATCGTCGAGTCAGCAACGGTGTCCTGCTTGGAACTCTTCCAGCACACCGCCCCTCCATTAAGGGTAAAGACATAACCTGACATGGACTTGGAGTCATCCTTTGTAGGGTTCCTAGGCACGCTAAGGAGGTCTCATAAGGCATCGAACATGCCAATATAAAATTTTACGGTGCCGAGAAACCCTAAACTACGGATCGTTGGCTAGATTTCTAGGCGAAAAGTAAACTAGTTAACACTTAACTAAGAGATACGGAAATACAACCTTTGTAGATCCGGTTCTCCACCTCCATAGCTCCGCAACGAAGTCCTCTCCGCTGTCCAAAAAGAATCCGGGCTCTAGCGTCGACTTCATCGGAGAATGGACGGGCTAGGTCATCGATGTCCATGCCGAAGATGATCTACGTCGAGGTATCGCTAAATCAAGCTCCGACTTCACCAAGTCAAGAAACTTGTGAAGAAAACACACTCTACTACTTGGCAAGAGGTAGAGGATGAAGAAATAGGAAGTGGGTAGACTTTAGAATTGGATTTCTCACTCTTTATCATCAATCACCATTGATGACCTCAAGGTTTTCTTCTTGAGTTCAAGGAAGAAGAAGAAGAAATGATATGATAAGATAATTCAAAAAAGAATAGAAAAACAATCCTTATCATAATTCTAACTATGGTTATGTGTAGAGAATTAACCAAGGGTTAAAGGAATGGTTAGGGTTAAGGATGAGATAAGAATGGTGGACAAAGTCAAAGCTTCATGAAGCTTCAACTAAACAACAAATAAAGCCACCATTCTTTTCTCTTCTCATTTATTTTCCAAAATGAAATGGATAAATAAATAAGTGAATAAAACAAAACCATAACCATAATCATGTAACCATGGTTTGATCTTTACACAAAAACCCTAGCATAACATGTATCATCAAACATGATATAATCAAGTGCACAAAAGTATATCACATATACAATGTGTACAATCCGAGTGAGAAAATCCATTTAAAGTGAACCAATACTAGTTAATGCAAAGTAATATATCAAATATATAATTATGCATTAAATCATTAAATCAACACTTGATTTAACGATCCGGTCATATCGCATATAACCGACTAGTATTCTATGTATCGGCTTATCGAACCAACCCTTGATTCGATAACTAGGTTATATCGCATACAACCTTTCGATACATTCATCGCGAGAATGGAATACGGTATCACATACACGCATTATTCTCGGTCCCGCACATATCTCATATGCGCTCCTATTTCATTTCGCTTGAGCCAGGAAACCTCTGTGTAGGACTCTAAAGACTCGTCAATACGCCGGCAGCAGGTGATGATCATATCAAGCACCCACAAGCCGCAAGCGGTCTGCTAAACGTAACGGCCACCCGGGTATTGAGCGATCTGAAGATCGACGAGCAAGCCCGCTCACACTCCAGTGAATCCGACCAGTAACACTACCGTACAGTCCGGTCTGATCGTCTGATATGTCGCATATCTCGCCTAGGGGTGGTAAACGTCAGACCCCAATAGCTCGATAAGTCGTGTCGATATGAGGTCTATAACTGTTCGAGAAACTACTGGTAACACTTACCAGTAAATCTCAGCAACCCTGGCCAGGGATTTCCTGTTATAGCCAATCGAACACAGCGCAACATCAACCCCCTATACCGGGAGAGACGAATCCCCTCCTATCGCTCATTGCCTCCATGTGACTCGGGAATGTACCCAAAAACCACCGTTTTGCACGCCCTCTTGGACGTGGTAAGATGGAAATCAAAGCACAGTGGGAACCACACAAGACTCTATGACGATCTCGGGTCAACAGACTACTCTGTATCAGTGTCACCAGAGAACTGCTATCTGACGTGAGGTATAATACCATCTGGGAGTTCTCGGCGAGTCCGTCCAGTGTACCCAGTCTCTACTGAGCACCCGTATATCATCTCTGATGTTAAACACCAATGGATATGGGATCATCCATCGCCCATCTGTATGGGTCGAGAAGGTACACGCTAGTCTACTCTGGTATATCGATGCCCCATCTCGATACACCCACGACTAGGGACTTTGAAGGATGTACTTATGGACTACCATGTCCCCACTAGTATGATCCGCATCATAGTCCAGGTAGTCAAGTACAGATCCTAAGGGCTTTACCAACATGTAACAGAGAGACACTCAGTATACACGTTAAGGGAAAGAGCAACCAGATAGCATACTATCATGTCGAGCAAGAAAGTCCTCCCTATATATGTCCCGGCATCCACTACAATATACATCCTATGTATAGTAATGGCCTCTAGGGCATACATATAACTAACAATCTCCCACTTGCACTAGGGCCATCTGTAGCAGTAGTTGTAGTATCTCATACTCAACCATCCCATAAAAGTCTCTCTCTGGGAACAGGCCTTTGTGAGTGGATCCGCTGTGTTGTCCTCTTAGTCTACTCTCCTATACCTCGATCTCCTTGGAAATCAAGCATCTCCATGATCAGGTAATACTGCCTTAGAATATGTCTGGATCACTGATGGGACGGGCGTTCCTTGGCATAAGCCACAACTTCATTGTCACACAATGGGAGGAACTAAGTTCATCTCATGAACTAATATACACCTAGACAGCCTCTTTGGTAGCATCTTAAATAGCGATGTATCAAGCCCTTATCGTCTAGTATGCCACGGTATCTAGCTTGGAACTCTTCCAACATACCGTCCCTTTACTGAGGGTAAAGACAATGCCTGCGACTGACATTCAGTCGTCTTTATCACCCTGGAACCCTTCCAGTGATTCTCCCCAGGATCGGTTGATACCGTCTCACTACAACTAGTGAGAGTCCTAACATCCAATTAGATCTATCTCATAGATCCAAAACTCAGGATTTAGGAGGTATCATTTTGATCCTATGTGGAGAATCATTGTGATAAGCGGAGATTGACGAGCGTAGCATAGGAAACTCCTTCCCCATCAAGAGTATGTCATCCACGCACTCTACGAGGATCACCACCATACTCCCTACTACCTTTTTGTTTATACAAGGTTCATCTACCATTTTGATGATGTCAAACTCTTTGACTAATCCATCAAAACAGATGTTCCATCTCCGCGATGCCTGCTTTAATCCTATAAAGCATCTTGTACACGTTTCCGCTGCTCCCACTGTCTACGAAGCCCTCTGGCTGTGTACTTATAGACGCACTCTTCTAAAACATCATTTAGAAAAGCTGTCATGACACCCAACCACCAGATATCGTAGTCATGGTATGTAGCCGTGGCAAGTAGGATCTGAATGGACTTAAGCATAGCCACTGGAAAAGGTTTCATCATTATCCACTCCTGGTCAATGACGAAAACCTTTAACAAGTCTAGCTTTGAAAGTCTCAACTTTTCCATGTACACCAAGTAATCTTCTCAAGATATACTTGCTCCTGATGGGGATTTAACCCTTCAGATATTGCAACCAAAGTCCATACTTTGTTGGTGTATAAGGATTCCATCTCAGATCGCTAAACATCCAGCCATTCTTACAGAGTCTCACTCCTGATGGCCAGCTCGAAACTAGTTGGGTCATCATCTCATGATGCAATCCTCGCTCACACTGTCATAGAGAAACAGAAGTATCTCTCAGGTGGGCGAGGAACCCTACTAGATCGGCGGAGAGGCTGAGGTTCGTTGGAATCTACTGAATCCTTTGGTTCTATCAAATCATCAGCTGTAGTTTGTATAGCTGGAACCTTTCCAGTTGTACATAACTGACCTTGCCTCGAGCTTGTCCGGATTATGCTTTTAGACAAAGTCCGGACAATCCCCAAATCTTAACTAGCTTAAGACATGGGCTCTTCCCTTTCCATATCTCATATGGAGTGGTAGGCAACTGATTTGATTCGAACCTATTCAATAGGTATGCAGCTTCTCAAGTGCATAACCCCTAAAAGGAAATAGGTAACTCAGTAATACTCATCATAGAGCACACCTTATCATATAGGGTGTGATTGCTCCGTCCCGATATACCATCGTGCTATGGTGTATTCGGAGGAGTAATGCTGAGAGAGAATCTCATTCTCCTTTAGAATAGTCCAGGAATTCCATGCACAAGTATTCTCCTCCCTGATCTCATCATAGGACATAATACTTATACCCGTATTTTGGTTCTCTACTTCTAAATCATATTCTGTGAATATCTCAAAAGGTTCGGACTTGTGTTTCAACAGGAACATATGTCTGAATCTTGAGAGATTATCAGAGAATGTAATGAAGTACAAAGAACCGGTCTTGGCATATGTAGACAGGGGACCTTTATACATCAACATGTATCATCCCAAGAGTTTACCAACTCTTTCTCTGTTTCCAGTAAACGGAGCTATGGTCATCATATCTTTGTGACATGACTGGCGAGTTTCACAAGATGTAAATTCAAACTAATTTAAATATGCATCTTTATGTAACTCTAGCTAGTCGGGTCACATTGATCTGACCTAGTCTACAATACCTCAAGAAGGAATCGTTCAATTGTGAACTCTTCCTCTTGTGTGTGATCCGTATACTTAGAACTGTGGTTTGATTTAGAACGTCAATGCTTTTAGATAACGTGCCTGAACCGATCAACTTTTGATATAGGAAATGTTCAAAACATTATCCAACAATACAAAATTTTATCATTTCTTTACTAACAAAGAGACTGATATGATTTTGTATATCAGGTTCGGTATCTAATAACATTCGTTCAGAATCAATGTATTGTAATACAGGGTGACAGTGACCAACAGACTTGGCTGCAACTCTTGCCCCGTTTTCTGTCTCATGAAACTTATCACCCGTTCTCAGTTCTCTACCTATCTGTAGCCCTATGTAACAGATTACATATCTGGGATCCTGATCCGGTATCATATACCCAGGACGTAGAGGTTACAGAGAAACAGTTCTGTATAATGAACACACCCGAAGATGATGCATCAGCATGCACTCTCTTCGTTTGGGCGGCACAGGAATTCTGGTAATCCCCAATTTCCTGCTCTGTCTGATAACAATTATAAGTTGGAGCGGGGCCAACGTTCCCCAGCTCAGTATAACAAGCGGGTTCGGTCAATAATCCGTATTATTATCTTGATTAAGGCGTGATATGGTCGCTACCTGGAGAGAGAGAGAAGAAAACACTCAGCGTGCGCTCTTGCAAAAATAGATTGGTTTTTATTTTATCTAATCAGGATGGCTCCCACTGCTTTTTATCAAATCTTCCTTCAAACCATAAAAGGAAAGACTAGCCGGGATTAATTACACACTACAAGTTCGCCAATCTTTCAGCCAGGCCAGTGTCGGTACTTTGAGGGAGGTCCCCCGTGCTTTCGCACGAACCTAATTACTGTAAACCTCGTTTTCCCAGAGGCGTAACCCCGTTGACACCTTTCTAGACACTTACTTGATCGGCTAATTGTAATGTATAAAACTCTCCCAGGAGTAACTCTTACTCGCAGCGGGTATCGGGATCCAACTATCTCATAGAAGGTATACAATCTCATTGCAAATTTCAACACTTGAAATTCCCGATAAATATTTTGCCCCTAACGTGCTATGACCTTGACGAAAGCCAACAAACCATAGCCCGCTAGTTAAGTTCAACCCGTACATTTCTTGATTGAATTAAACCCACCCGCACGACCCTTGACGAAAGCCAACAAAGCCGCACGACTACCCTAATCCAATCGCATCGTATGCTAGCAGATAAGCAGCATATAGCTACCGCACACTGCACCTTGACGAAAGCCAACAAATGCAGCACGAATACTATATACAACTTATCTGAAATGATGGAGGGCTACGACAGGTTTTTCTGAAAACCTATTGCGTAATGAACTTGATATCGTTGTAGAATCAAATGATTTTAAAATGGAGTGTTTTTTAGGCTTTTCTAGTTTTGCTAAAGGAGTCACTCCCGGTGAAGGGATCGTCGGTCCTTTCCTCGTCGAATGAGGTGCGGGATATATCATATATATCACTGTGCAAAGCAAAAACTCTTAAAAGCAATCAAAAGACAAACCGAGTGTGTAGCATCTGCCAGTTATTGCTAAAGGAGTCACTCCCGGTGAAGGGATCTCGGTCCTTTCCTTATCGAATAAGGTGCAGGATATATCACATATACCACTATGCAAAGCAAGAACTGTAGCTACCTGTTTTATTTTGAAATTCGATTCTACAACATCTTAGGTTTCTTTTATTTCATTAATCACATTAATGAAGTCCCATCATTTATGTACCTAAACATCACAGATAAATACGACGTACACTTATGCCATCCGCATTCGCCTCGATGTCCCCTCGTGCACCGTTAGGTTAGGTAACTAACGGCAGAGCGGGGCAGGGCTAGCGCGGGTGTAAAACATAAGTAACGCCTATATAATATATCATATATACTATATACTGTATCTATCACAGAACATCTCATGATCACTTCACAGATAACGCAGTAGAAGAAACATATGAAATATTGGATATACTAGGACGTCCGTGTTTTCAATACGAGCCAGTTTAAAACACGGACTCCACGGTCGCGATGAATAGCCAAACCCACACCCCTAGACCCCTACGAGAGCGGCAAGCAACCCTACCAATTCTGGAGTTAGGAGACCCGGACTCGACTCCTCGAGTTGGTCTCCTACTGAACTCCAGAACCCGGTTACTTGTGCCCTCCTCCTTGGGTCTATCCTAGAGCGGAAAAGTAAATAATATACAAAGGGTGACATCTTCCGCAACCTGGAAGTGCCCCAATAAAAGAATATTACATACAAGTTTTTACATGAATGAAAATGAAAAACACTCATCTCACATAAAAACCCCCGGCTATTCAAACACGACGATCCAATATAACATATCCAGCAACACATAACATCACATGTCATCAACGTAAGTAAATATGCGCATCCCAATTGTCGTTGACATATAGCAACGAAACCGGCGATATCACATATTACACTTACGGTCACAGAAAAGAAAGTGTAAAACTACAACAGTTGGAATCCGCAACCACCTCAGACATCGCATGCCTGACCAAATGAATTACTTAGACATCGCATGCGTAACAATTATAAACCCCGCATTTTAGTCTCAAAATCGAAAACACTTTCCAATATCAAGTCGGGCAATTTAACAGGATTCCCGACATTCTGATCGAATGCTCGTCGCAAACTTCAGTAGACGGCCGCACCCCCGATACCGTCGACGAAGTGCACCAAGGCGGAACACCGCTGCCGCGAGCACCCGAACGGATGCTCTCGACGACGGGGTTCTCCTACAGTCACTTGGTCGGGGCTATGGAGCGAGGCTGTCTATTAAGTTTACCCGGCGAGTATCCGCGTACGCTACGTGATTGCGACGGACTTTTGATCACATCAAAAATCCGTGGCAACCGATCAAGTGAGACTAAACCGCTAGATTTATAACATTCATTCAGTTATCTCATAACTATTGTGAATTCCAATTATTGTATCCCATTCCAGATAAACAGAAAATGTTAAACTTTCCGATCGAACAATCGAACACCCAAGTTTTCCCGATACAGCTCAACACATGAAATAAGTCTAACAACATTCCGTTCGTGCCTCAGTACCAACGGTCCAGCCGTAGAAGGGTCAAGCCAACGCCTCACATGTGGCACGCCGTACTGCCCCAAACCCGAAGGTTCAAAGGGCAGTTCAAGACGGTCACATAATCGAGTTAAGGTTTGTTGTCTTCTAGAGGGTCCATCGCGTTACTTGCACTACTTAGAACGTCGTTAAACTACGGAAAAATCCAACACTTAGAAATTTCCCGACAGGGGAAAAATTGGGTATTTATATCCGGTCGAACTTTTTAACATATTCTAAAATTTATCCGGAAAGCCACATAGACAAAATTTGATACTCCGATCGAAACACCGAATCCCCAAAACAACTCCAGAAAATTCAACTCTTGAATTAATATTAAAAATTCCCAGAAAATCCAGCATAATTAATTAGGAGTTACTGTGTAAGATTCACTGGACAATGTGGCCGTACGGCCGTGGATCCGCCGCATGAGCCTTGCTCATGCCGCGGAACCGCGGTGGAAAAATGGAATCAGGTCCACGAAATTTACAGTAATTCCTATAAAACCCTGCTTGATTTTCTGCATATTTTTAATGTTGAAAAATCCCAGATTTTAGAAAAAGGACAGAGAGCAAGTTTAGGTTTGGGTTTTCGGTTCGTTCGGACTTCAAATTCCGTCTAGACTTCGCCTAAGGCTCTAGCTAGGCTCTGATACCACTGTAGGGTTCCTAGGCACGCTAAGGAGGTCTCACAAGGCATCGAACATGCCAATATAAAATTTTACGGTGCCGAGAAACCCTAAACTACGGATCGTTGGCTAGATTTCTAGGCGAAAAGTAAACTAGTTAACACTTAACTAAGAGATACGGAAATACAACCTTTGTAGATCCGGTTCTCCACCTCCATAGCTCCGCAACGAAGTCCTCTCCGCTGTCCAAAAAGAATCCGGGCTCTAGCGTCGACTTCATCGGAGAATGGACGGGCTAGGTCATCGATGTCCATGCCGAAGATGATCTACGTCGAGGCATCGCTAAATCAAGCTCCGACTTCACCAAGTCAAGAAACTTGTGAAGAAAACACACTCTACTACTTGGCAAGAGGTAGAGGATGAAGAAATAGGAAGTGGGTAGACTTTAGAATTGGATTTCTCACTCTTTATCATCAATCACCATTGATGACCTCAAGGTTTTCTTCTTGAGTTCAAGGAAGAAGAAGAAGAAATGATATGATAAGATAATTCAAAAAAGAATAGAAAAACAATCCTTATCATAATTCTAACTATGGTTATGTGTAGAGAATTAACCAAGGGTTAAAGGAATGGTTAGGGTTAAGGATGAGATAAGAATGGTGGACAAAGTCAAAGCTTCATGAAGCTTCAACTAAACAACAAATAAAGCCACCATTCTTTTCTCTTCTCATTTATTTTCCAAAATGAAATGGATAAATAAATAAGTGAATAAAACAAAACCCTAACCATAATCATGTAACCATGGTTTGATCTTTACACAAAAACCCTAGCATAACATGTATCATCAAACATGATACAATCAAGTGCACAAAAGTATATCACATATACAATGTGTACAATCCGAGTGAGAAAATCCATTTAAAGTGAACCAATACTAGTTAATGCAAAGTAATATATCAAATATATAATTATGCATTAAATCATTAAATCAACACATGATTTAACGATCCGGTCATATCGTATATAACCGACTAGTATTCTATGTATCGGCTTATCGAACCAACCCTTGATTCGATAACTAGGTTATATCGCATACAACCTTTCGATACATTCATCGCGAGAATGGAATACGGTATCACATACACGCATTATTCTCGGTCCCGCACATATCTCATATGCGCTCCTATTTCGTTTCGCTTGAGCCAGGAAACCTCTGTGTAGGACTCTAAAGACTCGTCAATACGCCGGCAGCAGGTGATGATCATATCAATCACCCATAAGCCGCAAGCGGTCTGCTAAACGTAACGGCCACCCGGGTATTGAGCGATCTGAAGATCGACGAGCAAGCCCGCTCACACTCCAGTGAATCCGACCAGTAACACTACCGTACAGTTCGGTCTGATCGTCTGATATGTCGCATATCTCGCCTAGGGGTGGTAAACGTCAGACCCCAATAGCTCGATAAGTCGTGTCGATATGAGGTCTATAACTGTTCGAGAAACTACTGGTAACACTTACCAGTAAATCTCAGCAACCCTGGCCAGGGATTTCCTGTTATAGCCAATCGAACACAGCGCAACATCAACCCCCTATACCGGGAGAGACGAATCCCCTCCTATCGCTCATTGCCTCCATGTGACTCGGGACTGTACCCAAAAACCACAATTTTGCACGCCCTCTTGGGCGTGGTAAGATGGAAATCAAAGCACAGTGGGAACCACACAAGACTCTATGACGATCTCGGGTCAACAGACTACTCTGTACCAGTGTCACCAGAGAACTGCCATCTGACGTGAGGTATAATACCATCTGGGAGTTCTCGGCGAGTCCGTCCAGTGTACCCAGTCTCTACTGAGCACCCGTATATCATCTCTGATGTCAAACACCAATGGATATGGGATCATCCATCGCCCATCTGTATGGGTCGAGAAGGTACACGCTAGTCTACTCTGGTATATCGATGCCCCGTCTCGATACACCCACGACTAGGGACTTTGAAGGATGTACTTATGGACTACCATGTCCCCACTAGTATGATCCGCATCATAGTCCAGGTAGTCAAGTACAGATCCTAAGGGCTTTACCAACATGTAACAGAGAGACAATCAGTATACACGTTAAGGTAAAGAGCAACCAGATAGCATACTATCATGTCGAGTAAGAAAGTCCTCCCTATATATGTCCCGGCATCCACTACAATATACATCCTATGTATAGTAATGGCCTCTAGGGCATACATATAACTAACATCCTTGTCACTCTGGAAGCTGGAGTCAGCAAAAGCCTCGATCTGGAGGTCTTTTCCGCCGTAAACCAAGAACATATCCTTAGTCCTTCTTAGGTACTTGAGAATGTTCTTTACTGCTATCCAGTGCTTCTCCCCTGGGTCTGACTGATACCGTCTTACCACGCTCAGTGCGTAAGCTACATCTGGTCTGGTACACAACATCCCATACATTATAAAGCCTACCGCAGAAGCGTAGGGTATAACTGACATACGATTCCTTTCCAAATCAGTCTTGGGAGACATCTCTTTGGATAGGGTGATTCCGTGACAAGCCGGTAATTTACCGCGCTTAGAATCTTCCATGCTGAATCTTTTCAGTATAGTGTTGGTATACCTGGACTGCGAAAGTCCCAACATCCTCTTAGATCTATCACGATAGATCTGGATCCTCAGAATGTAAGAGGCATCACCCAGGTCTTTCATGGAGAACCTGTGTGACAAGAATCCTTTGACAGATTGTAGCATAGGAATGTCATTTCCTATCAAGAGAATGTCATCCACGTACAAGACGAGGAATACGACAGTTCGTGCTACAATTTTACTATATATACATGGTTCATCTGGATTTTGATAAAGTCATATTTTTTAACCGTTTCATTAAAACAGATGTTCCAACTCCGCGACGCCTACTTTAGTCCATAAATAGACTTAAGCAACTTGCACACTTTCTCGCTGCTCCCACTCTAATTGGAACCTTCTAGCTGATCCATATAGACGCACTCTTCTAAATTACCATTTAGAAAAGCCGTCTTTACGTCCATCTGCCAAATCTCATAATCATGGAAGACGGCAATAGCAAGAAGGATCCGAATGGATTTGAGTATAGCCACTGGAGAAAAAGTTTTGTCATAGTCCAAACCAGGACTTTGACTAAAACCCTTTGCAACAAGTCTAGCCTTATAGGTTTCCACCTGTCCATCTAAACCAATCTTCTTCCTGAAGATCCACTTGCATCCTATGGGTTTTACCCCATCTGGAGCAAAGTCCAAAGTCCATACTTTGTTGGTGTACATGGACTCCATTTCGGTCCTCATTGCATCCAGCCATCTTACTGAGTCGCCGCTCTGGATGGCCTGCTGGAAGCTAGTAGGTTTATCATTATCAATGATGCAATCCTCTCTATTCCCGTCTATGAGAAAACCATAGTATCTCTCAGGAGGATGAGTCGGCCTACTACTCCTGCGGAGGGGTGCGGGAATGTCCTGTTCTTCTGGAACTTCTGGCTCTACTAAACTTTCAGTAGTAGTTTGTGGTTCTGGAATTTCTTCCAGTTCTACTGCGCTCCCACTTGTTTCCTTTTCTAAAAACTGCTGTTCTAGAAAATGGGCATTACGAGAAACAAAAACTTTTTGTTCCTCTGCGTAATAGAAAAAATACCCCTTGGAGTTCTTTGGATATCCCACAAACTTACACTGTACTGAGCGTGCCTCGAGTTTGTCTGCATGCTGCTTTTTAACAAAAGCTGGACATCCCCATATCTTCAGATACTGAAGATAGGGTTTCTTTCCACTCCACATATGATATGGTGTGGTAGGCACAGTCTTGGTAGAAACCCTGTTCAAAAGATATGCAGCTGATTTTAGTGCATAACCCTAGAAAGATCGCGGTAACTCAGCATTACTCATCATGGAACATACCATATCCAATAGGGTTCGGTTCCGTCTCTCCGATACACCATTATGCTGTGGAGTGTATGGAGGAGTAAGCTGAGAGAGAATTCCTTTCTCTTTTAGGTAACCCTGGAACTCGGCACTTAAGTATTCACCATCTCGATCAGATTTCAGTGACTTGATACTTTTGCCGGTTTGGTTTTCTACATCATTCTTATATTCTCGGAATTTCTCAAAGGCCTCAGATTTATACTTCATCAAGAAAATGAATCCATACCTAGAGTAATCATCCGTAAAAGTAATGAAATATGAAAAACCGCCTCTTGCATGTGTAGACATTGGACCACATACATCGCTGTGTATGAGTCCTAAGAGCTCCCTCGCTCTTACTCCATGTCCAGTGAATGGAGTCTTTGTCATCTTTCCTTTGAGACATGATTGACAAGTGGCATAAGATTGATATTTGAACGGATCTAAATATCCTTCTCTATGTAACTTAGTTAATTTTGTCTCATTGATGTGACCTAGTCTACAATGCCATAAGAAAGCCTGATTTATATCTAGAGACTTTCTTTTTAGTGTGTCCTGAACATTGAAAATCTTTAATTGGTTTAACACGTATATACCGTTATCTAGTGTACCGGACCCAATCAAACCATGATTAAGGTGGATGTTAACAACATCGCTTACAAACGTGAAATAATAATCTTCTTTTGATAACAACGATACTGATATGATATTACACGTTAAGCTAGGTACACAAAAACAGTTGCGCAAAACCAAAATATATCCACTCGTCAATCCAAGGTGATAATCCCCTACGGACACAGCATTCACGCTAGCTCCGTTAGCAACCTGGAGGGTCATATCACCAACCTTCAGTATCCTACGGTTTCTCAGTGCCTGCAATGATTTGCATATATGAGATCCTGATCTGGTATCCAATACTCAGGAAGTAGAGTTGATTGACAGACAATTTTTAATTACAAACACACCTGAAGCCGAAGCCACAACTTACCTCGGGTCCTGGTTCTTGGCAATCCAAGCTTTGCAATCTTTCTTCCAATGGCCTTTCCTACGACAGTGGAAGCACTTATCCTTTGCTACTACTAGCACCACAACCTTTGCCTTTCCCTTGACTCTTACCATACCAACACCACCTCTCGGTTTAGTAGCGGCCTTCTTCTTCCTTTCTTTGGCCCTTGCCTTGGACCTGGAAGAGGAAGCACCATGAACAAACATAGTGGGTGTTTCCCTTGCCTTCTGCAAGGTGCCCTCTGCACTCCTCAACATGTTAAGGACATCTAGAAGTTCAACTTCTTTACCTTGAATGTTGAAATTCAAGATAAACTGGGCGTAGGTGGAAGGGAGGGACTGGTGAATCAAGTCTATATACAGCTCATTCTCTAATGTTGTCCCGAGGTCTGCGAGCTCTTCAATATAGCCAATCATCTTAAGGACATATTCCCCTACAAATGATCCGACGGCCATCCTCGACTGAAACAAGTTTTTCGAGGTCTCGTATCTAGCTATACGAGATTGCTCTCCATATAGTTCCTTGGTGTGGAGAAATATGGATTCTAGATCAATATTCTCGTGCCTCCTCTGATGTTCATTATTCATAAAGGCAAGCACGATGCACTTGGCCTTCGCGCAGTCTAACTCCCAGGTCTTGCGGATTTCCTTATCCGCGACACTAGATTCAAGATTGTAAGCCCGCGGCGACGCCCCGGCCGTCGAACCGACGCCGGAAACGCGGAAACAAAAACTTTGCAAACTAGCAAAACCGGCACCACCGCGCACTTTTCACCCGGATCGGGCCATTAACCTAGCTACTAGCAAACAAGAAAAGAGTAGAGAAGCTATACCAAGCATCCGTGTCCTTCGGTCTTCGTCTCCACTCTCCCGCGGAAACTCCGTTCATCTCCTCCTCGTCGGAAAGGGCACCACATAGCCGAATACTTTTACGGGCTCCCACCTCTTGACCGAGGCAACTCGGGCGCGAAGTTGGCTAGCCGACGCGTCCAAGGGATGCTGTAGAATAGTGTATGAAACTTGTCTCTTGGGGTTTAGTAAGTTGCCATGATATGGTGGAGGTGAAGAAAGCAACTATGGAAATGAGCTTAGGAATTTGGTAGCATGAAAAATGAGATGAATACATTTTTCCTCACTAAAATGAAAACTCTCCTCTCTCCTAGTGTGGCCGGCCCCTCTTCTAAAATGGGTGGAGAATCAAATTAATCAAAAAAGGGAAATGAGAGATAAGCATAAGAATATAGTCACCTCAAAGTCTTTTTAACTCTCATCTCATTCAAACAAGTCAAGTGATGCAAAAAGCATCTAATGATGAAAGAACCATCAAGAAGCCCTCAATATGCATGAAACCCCTCATCAAATAAGTTAATTGCAAACTTGCAATTAACCCCCTCCATCAAAAGGTCCGGCCGTGAAGGAATAAAAGAAAACCGGCCGGAACGGAATGCAAACTGGCAACTTCAGAAAACTGATCCCGTAATAAATTACAGGAAAACCCCGCTACTGCAAATACATGCCCTCATTTGTATCCCCACTGAACACAAATGCAAAGAGACAAAACTACACTATCTAATACTAGGATCCGGCTTAAGCCAAAGCCGGCTAGTAAAAACCGTCCGATCACGATCCGTGCAATACCGCACGTATCTGATCGAACCCTGCCATATCTCCATACGGCCTCTACAGCGTTTCGCCCGAAACCTGAGTAACTGAGTGTGGTGGACTCTAAAGACTCGTCAATACTACGGCTGTAGATTTAACCACTAGCACGTCAGAGGTATCAGCCAATACGTAACGGGCTATCAGGTACTGACCAAAAGGGACGTCGATGAGCGAACTCATCCTGACACCCTACTGAGCCTGTCAGTGACAATATCCGTACAGTCCGGTCCGTTCGTCTATGAGCATCGCATGGCGGGCCTAGGGGGTTGGTAAAAGTCAGACCCCCAATAGCGGTACAAGTCGTGTCGGAGTGAAGCCCAGAACATCCTGAGATACTACTGGAATACCTACCAGCAAATCTCCTTCCTTGGCCAAGGACTTTTCATGTTCTGGCTCTCCTAGACACAGCACGACCTCACCCCCAATACCGGGAGAGACGAACCCCTGCAGATCCTCTCACTGCCTCCATGTGGCTCGGGACTGTACCCAACTAAAACCTGTTTGCACGACTCCTTTGAGCCGTGGTAGGGTAGTAATCAAAGCACAGTGGGAACTCACACGAGACAAATGACGATCTCAGGTCGATGAACTAATCTGTACACATGTCACCAGGGAACTGCTATCTGACGTCAGGTATAATATCAACTAGCAGGCTCCCGGCGAGTCCTGTCCGGTGTACTCATAACCCAATGAGCACCTGTATACATCTTAGGTGAACCAACTGACACCAGTGGCTTGTGAGACCGGCCACCGCCCCTCGTCGGGGTCTCGACTGTATACACTAGTCTACTCTGGAGAATCGATGCCCTGTCTCGAAACACCCACGACTAGGGACCTTTTAAGGATGTGCTTATAGACTCCAGCTCTCACTTATATGATCGCCCTCATACTGCTGGTAGTCAAGCAAGAATCCTAGGGGCTCTATCAACGTGTAATAGTGACTCGTAAGGTCACCTAAAGCAGTACACGATGATAAAGATAAACCAGATAGCATACTATCATCTCGAGTAAGACTGTCCTACTGGGACAGGTCCTCCCCTCAATCATTGCAATCACGTGCCTGTGATCCAATAATTGACTCTGAGGGCACTATCTCCAACAATCTCCCACTTGCACTCAAGGCTAATTATTGCGATGTCGCATACTCACAGCCCGTGTGATACCGAACACCCAACTCCTCTACTAGTCAGTCTCACAAAGCTCGTTTGTGAAACTATTGCGTTCGAGGAATAGCCTCAGTGAGTGGATCCGCTCTGGTGTTTCTTTCTATGTCTCTCTTTATCTCAAGTTCGCGGAGAAAGCCATCTCCCGAAATGAGCAATACCTGTCTTAGAATGTCTGGATGTCTGATGGGACCTAGCTCATAAATGAACTCCAAATCCAAACTTCTTAGACTGTATCGTCAACTGAACTTAATCAGTATCCTGCGCCATGCCTTCTCTCAGTATCTACCTGGACCACCTGTCCAAAATACTGCCCCTCGTCAGAGGGAAAACTATAACTCTGACAGCCACTCTGCCATCCAGGTCACCTTGGAAGCCTGGAATGATAACCGTCTCCTAAAGGAGGCTGCCGTTATCAATTCCCTAGAACATCAACTTATGTTCTAAAACTGCTTCCGATTGTTTCTCCAGGATTGGATCAACATCAACTTATTGCATCTACTGCAAGAACAACATCCGGTGTGGTACTTGACATCTCATGATTGACTCAATTGCCTAAGCAAGTGATTTGCCAATCATGCACATCCCTCTCCCCTTTAGTCTGTAAGACACCTTTAGAGAGGGTGACTCCATCACCTGCAGGTATACTACCGTGCCAGGAGTCGTCCATTCTAAATACTCATAGAATGCTGTCTAAGCACCCAGATTGGGAAACCACCCAAATCTAGATCCAAAAACCATAGATCTAGTAACCAGAACGTCTGATATAATATCCAAGTCCTATGTGGAGAAACCACTGTGTGACGACCAAAGTATAACCGATCGTAGTATAGGAATATCACTTCCTACTCTGTGTATGTCATCCAACTACCAGGATATCACACCCTACTACCTTCTTAACAGATCCATCCCCTATTCCGATGAAGTCAAACCTATGACTGTCACATCAGAAATAGATGATCTATCTCCGCTATATCTGCTTTAGTCTATAAATAGACATAAGCCTGATATCCACCAATGCTTCTGCTGCTCCCACTGACTACGACAACCCTCTGGCAGAGTCATATACACGCAGGCTTCTAAAGCTAGTTTAGAATGACGCTATACTCATCCTCCTGCCGGGTCTCATAGTCTGGAACAACAGCAATGGCAAGTCTGGGTAAACAAGAACCTCCCTGCCACCGTCCTTGAGCATACCGAAGTACCTCTCGAGTGCATGAGGATACCCACCATATCTGCGGAGTGGCCAATGGAATGTCAAACCAGATTGAATCTTTAGGTTCTTTATCAAATCTTCAGTAATCGTTTGCGGTTCTGGAATCACTTCCAGTCCTACCATACTCCCACAACGGTTTTCTGAAAAAAAATCCATTTTTATTAAAACTGTGGCGAGTCAAGAACAATATCACTATTGATCTTCCAGATGGTAGAAAGTCAACCCTCGTCATAGCCCGGGTCAACCCACAAACAGCCATTACAGAAACGTGCCTTGAGTCATCCAGAGTCTGGTTTTAAGCATAAGCTGGATAACTCCCCGTATCTTAACAATGTCAAGATATGAACTGTTCTATATCCAAGAAACAGAGGCACTGATTTAATTGAACCAGATTCAAATCATGCAGCTGTCTCCAGTGCATGTCAACTAAATGGAAGAAGGCCGATCAGTGTTACTCAACTTAGGAATACTTCCAATTATGAGTAACCTGAAAGAGAAGCAAGTTCTCTTAAACATTACTATCAACTGAATACCATTCACAAGTATCTACATCTTCGATCACCTTGAAGAATCCCGATACTTGGAATACCTGGTTCTCTACTTTACTCTTATACCTATAACTCCTCAAAACTTAGAACCTGTGTTTCTACGAAACACATGTCTAAGAACTAGAGAAGTCATAAATAAACAGAATACAGTACGAGGACCAACCCCTCTGTCCTAATGGATACTGGACAATATACAATACTCTGTACAAGTCCCTTGAGTCAAATGACTCATTCACTGTGGGTCGTAGGTTGAAAACTGTACTTATGGTTAAGAAGAATTACACCGCTGTTCAATACTCCTTACCTAACCATCCACTGATATAGGTAAATGCCATAGACATAATCTCAAAAAGGTATATCTCACTCTATAAAAATAGACGTACAGATATATCAATTTGAAATTGGTGTATAACAACGGATATTCAAAACCAAATATTTGCCGTCTGGCAAACAACCCAGGTGACTTTCTCAAATATCACCAATTATAACGAATCCCGATATAATGAGGATGATCACCTAATTCCCAATAACTTACTCCCACTCATCATCTGTAAAACCATACAGATGTGAGAATCAAACCTGGTAAATACATACCCTGGAGCAAGTGTCTAATTGGGAAATCAGTTTTCTTTAACAGTACACAGTGAAACTGAAACATTGAAATGTTTCGATGGGGTATCCCGGTATTCCTAGTAATGCCTCTTCCATTATCCAGATTCACAACTGTAACCGTATATCTCTTTGCCATCTCTCCAAATCCCTTTATATGTCTTTAGTCATTACCTTCTGTACACCCCTTTAGGCCAAATGGTTTTCTTCCTTCCCTACCGTTCGGCACCAGCCTATGGTTTGGAAGAAGACTATCCAATAAGCATAATGGGTGTACTGTCCTAATCCTAGGAGCACTCGCAACGCGAGAGAAGGTGAAGATAAAAGACACCTGAATGAACTTTATTCCTATTTCTCCTGAACGAGAATCCATCCCCGAACTGGAACAAGTTCCTTTCGAGTTCGTATATAACCATACGATGGATTATCCAATAAACTGGGATCTTCGTAGTGATACGGATGTCCTGGAGAAATACAAAGGTGATTTAGGATTGGCGAAGAAATGCTTGGTTTGGTCGTGAATATCAGTCGCAATTTACTTTGCCCTCTTACTAATCCCTTTCTTTGTCTTAACTCAATACCTTCTGTACACCATTTGGGCTAATTGATTTTCTTCATTCCCTACCGGTCGGCACCTGCCTATGGTTTGGAAGAAGACTTATCCAATTTGCGTAATAGGTGTACTATCTCCTAAACCAAGGAGTACTCGCAACCTGAGAGAAGGTAAAATGAAAAGACAACTGAATAGTCCTATTCGTTTTCTCCAGAACCGGAAACCATCCTCGAATAAAATCCTTCGAGTTCGTATATAACCATACGATGGTTTTGTCCAATGGAAGTGGACGTTCGTAGTAATACGGGGTGTCCTGGAGAAAAGGGTAAAAGTAGGAGTGGCAATGAGGTTTGCAACTCTGACAATCCAAAAGCCTGTGTTAAGAAGGTTCGGTCAACTTGGTCACTGAGCCATAGTCTAGGGTCGGGTCAATGGTCGCTGCCAAAGAGAGAGAGAAAAGAAACACTCAGCGTGCACTCTAACCTAGATCAGAATGGTTATCACTTTATCTAATCTGGAAACCTCTCACTGTAACGTCAAATTCTTCCCCAAACCTGAAAGAAGAATTAGCCGGGATCACCCGAGGAGTAAACCAACTCATCAGTGGGAATCGGGATCCAACTCTCATCGCATGATAACGTGACAGAATCCGCTCACGCTATCACACTCCAGAAGGTATGTGCATATCTGGCAAGTTTCAGTTCTTTTGAAACTCCCGATGTGGATTTTTGCCCCATGCTCTTATGACCTTGATGAAGGCCAACAAATCATAAGTCACATGTCAAGTTCTACCCGTCATTATCCAGGTTGATTTGAACCCACCCGTACAAGCCCTTGACGAAGGCCAACAAGGCTATACGACTGTCCCAAACCAACGCATCTATCTATGCAGCAAAAAGGCAACAAGCAGCTACCATACAATATGCCTTGACGAAGGCCAACAAACATAGCATGAATACTACGTGCTACCCGTCTGAAACGACGGAGGGCTACGAATGGTTTCTGGCGAAAACCTTTAACGTAATGAACTTGATATCGTTGAAGGAACTGATAGCTTTATAAAAATATAGTGACGAAAACCTTTGCTAAAGACGTCTCTCCCGGTGAAGGGATCTCGGCTCTTTTCCCATTGAATGAGGTGCAGGATATTCCAACTGAATACCACGATGCAAAGCAAAAGCAATCGGCTATAATGAAGTTATTGCCCTGACGCAAACTTCTGTCCAAGGGGTCACTCCCGGTAAAGGGATCTCGGCCCTTGCCTTGTCGACTGAGGAGCAGGATATTCCAACTGAATACCACGATGCAAAACAAAAGAGAACGCCCTCGCAATAACAGCTTTTTGAAAAGTGTTCCAACAACATCAAAATAGGTTTGTTTATCTTGCATTGATCCGAATCAACGCAGTCCCATCAATTGATCACACCACAAAGAACGAAAATATACTGACGTACGTATATGCCATCCGCATTCGCCACTGGGTCCCGTCATCACCCGTTAGGTTAGCTAACTAACGGCAGAGCGGGGACTGGACTAGCGCGGATGCAAAACATATACAACATCTACTAGTATATATATAATATATAATTTTCACTCAAGGCGTGATAAAGTGCAACAACACAGAAATGTATAGCAACACAGAACAATACAGATATCTGGGATCCCCGGGTTTCACAGAGCCGCTACTGAAACCCGACATTCCCCTGGTTGTGTGGATAGCCTGTGCAATGAAATCCTAGACCCCTACGGGCACGGCAAGTTACCCGCCAAAACCTGAAGCAAGGCAGCCCCCTTCAGCAATGTGAATGGACCACCCAGCACTTCACGGAATCCGATAACTTGGGCACCCCTCCTGGGTCAATCCTATACCCCATACGAGTGCGGCGAATAGCCCGCCAATTCTAGAGTAAAGCCCCCTCCGTCTCAACGCCATGAGATGCGGGCTTGTTGCCCTCTAGAACCCGGCTATCCGTGCACCCCTCCGCGGGGTAATCCTAGTACAGAAAGTAAAATATACATACAACGGGTACATCGACCGCAACCTGGTCGTGCCCCAAAAGAATAATACAAACAGGCAGTGACGGCAGTCCACATGTCGGACGCTCGCCCCGCAATATCAAATGTACATATAAAACAAAACTGTACTAATATTGCATCCAGGCTATCCCCCACGACCGATCCGCAACAACACAGCAAAACACAGAACATCAACGTGAATGTCACGTTCGTAAATCCGTCTAACCGGGCTATAGCAGTTAGACGGGATTTACCGATCAAGTGACATTCACGGTCGCAGATATAATGTAAATACTGTGAACTGGCATGTTTAAAATATCCGATCGAACAAATTTTATCAAGTGGGCCCCCAAGCAATACTGTAGCACTTACAGAAAATCTGGGCCCAAAAAATAATATCCCAAAACCCCTATTTCCAAGTCCAAAGCCTACTGGGAAATTTTGGTGTAATGAACACACCTTCCCGCCGCGGAACCGCGGCCAAACCAGGGGTTTGGCCACGTTTCCGCGGCCGTACTAAGCGATCACGGTATCAAATTTTACCAGAATTCTTAGAATTTCCTGCTTGTGTTTCTGCAATGATCTGAAAAATTTTTGGAGCAGAAAAAATTTCGACAGAAAACACAATGCATTGAAAATACGGTTTTTGGGGATTTTTGTTCGATTGAGTTCTAAACATACTAGAGCAAGCTAGGCATGGTTAATGGCCTGGCTCTGATACCATTGTAAGCCCGCGGCGACGCCCCGGCCGTCGAACCGACGCCGGAAACGCGGAAACAGTAAATGAAATAATACAACGGTGGCTACAAGCTCAACCCAGATGTGCCCCACAAAAGAATATTACAACAAATTACAATTTACATTTGAATGAAAGAAACACTCGTCTTACATCCCCGGCTATCCATTCACGACAATCCAACAAGTTCATATTCACAAACCAGAAAAAACCATTACAGAAATGTGCAACCCACTGCTAACCGACATACTAGCAGTTAGGGGAGGTTTACGAACACATTAAACACAACACAGATATAATCCAGTTAGCCAGACATCTTAGAATTTCGATCAAGCAACACATATGAATCTACTCCAAACAATTCTCTGTGCACATAAAACCTGAGCAGAAACAAAACATCCCAGGAAATACAACATCAACACAGAAGAATAACTGAGCAAATTTGGGTTGACTCGGTGTCAACTCGGCCGCGGATCCGCGGCGGATCGCTTGGATCGGCCGCAGTTCCGCGGTGGTTTGGACGAGTCACAATCCCAAATTTCTTAACAATTCTTAAAAAACCCTGCTTGTATTTTTAAGGGTCCCTGAAAAATTTTTAGACCCCGTTTTAAAATCGGCAGAACCTAGATGAAAACGTCGTATTTTCGGGATTATTTTGCGATCGAATTTCTAAAGACTTTGCTAATATGTTAGTTATGGTTTAGCTAGGCTCTGATACCACTGTAAGTCGACGTTAAACACCCCATATGATGCGGGGAGGTGAAATAGGTAAAATAATCATTTTGTTCAAGTTAACATCGACTAACTTTACGGACCTTTGCTAAACCCTAACTAACAACTATCTAGAAGTGCTAAACTATTATGATAGATGATTATACCTCTAGATACTAGTCCTTCTTGTTCTTGTTGTTCACCTCCTCGTCGGCCTCCTCGATGTGATAGAAGATCCACCCGAGAGTTCCTCCTCCAAGCTTTAACCTCTCACTTGAGGTAACTAAGTGGCTATGATTGCTAATCCAAGTGACCTAGAAGATATAGAAGTGGATTAAGGATCTATTTGTCTTGCTAACCCTTGGGATCTCAACACATGAGAGGATTAGGGTTAGGTTTAAGAAGAGGAGAGCTTGAGGAGAGAGAATGTGTTTGTGTGAATTAAATGAAAAATAACTCATTTGTGTATATATTATGAAGCATAAAATATCTTGCACAAATATCTTGCACAAATATCTTCATGCTTCATTTAATACAAATGAATGAATCATCTAATGAGTCATTAAAACAATTAATGCTTCATTAACTCATTTGGATGAATCATCTCATGAGTCACTAATTCATTTAATGCAAATGACACATAAGCTCTCCACCTCACCTCTCTTCTAGAAGCTTCTCGACTAATTACGAGAATGCCCCTCCCATCCATAAAACACGGATATTCTGAGACTGCATAAATCCAATAATCCAATAATAGAATCTGGCTTAAACTAAAACCCGCTAGTATTATCTGTCCGAACATCATACGTGCACAAGTACACGTATATGTCCGAACCCTGTTGTAAAACCACACGACCTATATATCATTTCGCCTGAAGCAAGGAAACTCTCTGTTTGGGACTGTAAAGACTCGACACTGCGCTGGCAGTGGGTTTAATCACAGGCCGTAAGCGGTACTAGCTGTACGTAACGGTCCCCAGGTAGATGTCGATAAGAAGGCTGATGAGGAAACCCATCCGAACTCCTACTGAGCCTGATGTGACAATCTCCGTACAGTCCGGTCTGTTCGTCTAAAACTATCGCATATCGGGCCTAGGGGGCGGCAAGCGTCAGTCCCCTAAAAGCTGTATAGGTCGTGTCGGAGTGAAGCCCATTACACCTTGAGAAGCTACTGGAAATCCTACCAGTAAATCTCGTTTGCCCTGGCCAGGGACTTTGCGTAATGGCTCTCCAAACACAGTACGATATCAACTCCCAATATCGGGAGAGACGAATCCTTTCTAACTGCCATTGCCTCCAAGTGCTTCGGGACTGCACCCAACTGCTACCTGTTTGCACGACTCCTTTGAGCCGTGGTAGGGTAGCAATCTAAGAACAGTAGGAACACACTCGAGGAGAAGCAGCAGTGTCAAGTCTACAGACTATGCTGTACTCATGTCACCTGGGAACTGTTAACTAACGATGGGTATAATAACAACCAACAGTTCCCTACGAGTCATGTCCGGTGTACCCGTACCTAACGAGCACCTGCATACTATCTCCAGTACAACGTACTAATGGCTGTGGAACAGACCATCTCCCCAGCTGGGATGAGAAACGTATACACTAGTCTACTCTGGAGTATCGATGCCCTATCTCGATAATCCTACGACTAGGGACCTGAAAAAAGGATGTGCTTCTAGACTACCTAACTCCCACTAGTGTGACTGCCATAAAAATGCTGGTAGTCTAGCAAGATCCTGAGGGCTCTATCAATATGTATTCTTGATATGCAAAAAGAAACATATACACATATTAAGATAGATATAAACCAAGTAGCATACTACTATGTTGAGCAAGACTGTTAATACAACTGTGAATATCCCAAGCTTCCATTAAGTAATATACAAACTAGTATGATACAATAATGGCCCCTAGGGCATATACACTAACAAAAACCACCTGTTTTCACGACTCAGTAGAGCCGTGGTAGGGTGGAAATCAAAGCACAGTGGGAGACACACAAGACTCTATGACGATCTCGGGTCGACAGACTAACCTGTACCAGTGTCACCAGAGAACGATATATGACGTGAGGTATAATACCATATAGGAGTTCTCGGTGAGTCCGTTCAGTGTACCTAGTCTCTACTCAGCACCCGTATACCATCTCTGATGTTAAACACCAATCGATATGGGATCATCCATCGCCCATCACATGGGTCGAGAAGATATACGCTAGTCTACTCTAGAATATCGATGCCCCGTCTCGATATTCCACGACCAGGAACATTGAAGGATGAACTCATGGACTACCCTGGCCCCACTAGTATGATCTGCATCATAATCCTGGAAGTCAAGTACACATCCTAAGGGCTATATCAACATGTAACAGAGAGATAGTAGGTGTACATGTTAAGATAAAGAGCAACCAGATAGCATACTATCATGTCGAGCAAGAAAGTCCCCCTATATATGTCCCTGCATCCACTATAATATACATCTCATGTACAATAATGGCCTCTAGGGCATACATATAACTAACAATCTCCCACTTGCACTAAGGCCAGTTGTTTTAGTATCTCATACCCAACGTCCTATGAAAGTCTCTCGCTGGAAAGGCCTCAGTGAGTGGATCCGTCGTGTTTTCCTTCACATCAACTCTCATAATCTCGATCTCTTGGAGATCAACCATCTCCATGATCAGGTGATACTGCCTTAGAATATGTCTATGTCACTGATAGGACGGGGGTTCCTAGGCCTAAGCCACAACTCCATTGTTACACAATGGTAGGAACCAAGTTCATCTTATGAACATATATACACCCAGACTGCCTCTTTGGCAGCATCGTTGATAGCGATGTATCTAGCCTTTATCGTCTAGTTTGTCCCGGTATCTAGCTTGGAACTCTTCCAACATACCGCCCCTCCACTGAGGGTAAAGGCAGTGCCTGTGACTGATTTTCAGTCAACCTTACCACCCTGGAAGCTCGAGTCGGCAAAGGACTCCCACTGGAGTTCACCGTTACCAAACTCCGAGAACAGTTCTTTAGTGATTCTCAAGTACTTAAGAAGGTTCTCCAAAACTGTCCAGTGATTCTTCCCAGGATCATTTGATACCATCTCACTACTGCTAGTGAGAATCCCAACATCCACTTAGATCTATCTCATAGATCCAAAACCTAGGATTTAGGAGGTATCACCTTGATCCTATATGGAGAATCAATGTGATAAGAGGAGACTGACCGAGTGTAGCATAGGAAACTCTTTTCCTATCAAGAGTATATCATCTACGTACAATAAGAGGATGACCACCTTACTCTCTACTACCTTTTTGTATATACAAGGTTCATCTACCATTTTGATGAAGTCAAACGCTTAGACTACCACATCAAAACAGATGTTCCAACTCCGCGTTGCCTGCTTTAACCTGTAAAACAACTTGCACACGTTTCTGCTGCTCCCACTATTTACGAAGCCCTCTGACTGTGTACTTATAGACGCTCTCTTCTAAATCAGTATTTAGAAAAGCAGTCATGACACCCAACCGCCAAATATCATAGTCATGGTACGTAGCAATGGCAAGTAGAATTCAGATGGACTTAAGCATAGGCACTAGAAAAGGTTTCATCATTATCCACACTTGGTTGATGACGAGAACCTTTTGCAACAATTCTAGTGTTGAAAGTCTCAACTTTTCCATCTACACCATGTAATCTTCTTAAGATATACTTGCTCCTGATGGGGGTTTAACCCTTCAGATTAAGCAACCAATGTCCATATTTTGTTGGTGTATATGGATTCCATCTCAGATCGCATAGCATCCAGCCATTCTTACAGAGTCCCCACTCTTGATGGCCTGCTCGAAACTAGTTGGGTCATCTTCTTATGATGCAATCCTCGCTCCTACTGTCATCGAGAAAACCATAGTATCTCTCAGGCGGATGAGGAACCCTACTAGATCGGCGGAGGGGCTGAGGTTCGTCGGGAACTATTGTATCATTCGGTTCTACCAAATCATCAGCTGTAGTTTATATAGCTGGAACCTATCTAAGTTCTACCTCATGACAACAAATTTCTTCCATAAAAAAATCCTTTTCCTGAAAAGGTGGCATGCCGAGAAACAAAACACCTTCTGTTTCTCGTTGCGGTAGAAAATATTCCCTTGCAAATGCTTGGGATATCCAACAAAGTTCCACAGAACTGACCTTGCCTCGAGCTTATCCGGATTTTTCTTTTAGACATAGGCCGGACAACCCCAAATCGTAACTTGCTTAATACATGGGCTCTTCCCAAACCATATCTCATATGGAGTGGTAGGATCTGATTTGATTGGAACCTAATTCAATAGGTATGCAGCTTCTCAAGTGCATAACTCCCAAAAGGAAACTGGTAACTCAGTAGTACTCATCATAGTGCGCACCATATCTAATAGGGTACAATTGCTCCACCCCGATATACCATTATGCTGTGGTGTATACGGAGGAGTAATGCTGAGAGAGAATCTCATTCTCCGTTTGAAATAGTCCAGGAATTCCATGCACAAGTGTTCTCCTCCCCGATTACATCAAAGGACATAATACTTATACCCTTTTTGGTTCTCTACTTCTGACTTATATTCTTTGAATTTCTCAAAAACATCAAACTTGCGTTTCAACAGTAATACATGTCCGAATCTTAGGAGATCATCAATAAATATAGTGAAGTACAAAACACCAGTCCTGGCATGTGTAGACAAGGGACCACATACATCATTATGTATCAGCCCCAAGAGTTCACTAACTCTTTCTCTGTTTCAAGTAAACGGAGCTATGGTCATCTTATCTTTGTGATGGCAAGTTTCACAAGATGTAAATTCAAACTGATTTAAATATACATCTTAATGTAACTTAGCTAGTCAGGTCGCATTGATATGACCTGGTCTACAATGCTGCAAGTAGGATTCATTCATTTCTGAACTCTTTTTCTTGTGTGTGTTCTGTATGTTAAGAACCGTGATTTGATTTAGAAAGTATATGTCATTAGATAACGTGCCTGAACTGATCAACTCTTGATATAAGAAATGTTCAAAACATTATACAACAATACAAAATTATATCCTTCTTTAGTAAATAAAGAGACTGATATAATGTTGCATATCAGGTTCGGTATCTGATAACATTCGTTCAAAATCAATGTATTTGTTAATACAAGGTGATATTTGCCAACTGATTTGGCTGCAACAATTGTACCAATCTCTATACTTAGAGACATATCACCCTATTCTCAGTTCTCTACCTATCCGTAGCCCATGTAACAGATTACATATGCGGGATCCTGATTCCGTATCTGATACCCAGGACGTAGAGGATACTGAGAAATAGTTCTCTGTAACGAACACACCCGAAGAAGATGCATCAGCATGCACTTTCTTCATTTGGGCGGCATGGGAATCCTGGTATTCCCCTATTTCCTGCTCGGTCTTATAACAATTATATGTTGGAGCGGGACCAACGTTCCCCAGTTCAGTATAATAAGCGGGTTCGGTTAATACATCCATATTATTATCTTGATTATGGCGTGATATGGTCGCTACCTGGAGAGAGAGAGAGAGAAGAAAACACTCTGCGTGTGCTCTTGCAAGATTAGATTGGTTATATATTCTATCTAATCAGGATGGCTCCCACTATTTTTATCAAATCTTCCTTCAAACCTTAAAAGAAAAGACTAGCCGGGATTAATTACACCCTACAAGTTCGCTAATCTTTCAGCCTGGCCAGTGCCGGTACTTTAAGGTCGGTTCCCCTTGCTTTCGCATGGACCTAATTAAAATAAACCTCGTTTTCCCAGGGGCGTAACCCCATTGACACCTTTCTAGACACCTACTTGATCGGCTAATTGTAAAGTGCAGAACTCTCCAAGAAGTAACAATTACTCGCAGTGGGTATCAGGATCGAACTATCTCATAGAAGGTATGCAATCTCATCGTAAATTTCAACACTTGAAATTCCCGATAATGGTTGTTACCCTTAGTGGCTCATGACCTTAACTATGATTGAAAAATCACAAGCACTAGTCAAGTTCTACCCATCATTTCCTGATTAATTAGACCCACCCACATGACCCTTAACTATGGTCAACAAAGTCACATGACTGTCCTAACTAATCGCATCATATGTTGTGTAGGAAGACATCACTTAGCTACCGTACACTACGCCTTGACCATGGTCAACAAACGCAGCACGAATACTAAGTACTCTACTTCCTAAAATGACGGAGGGGTTGCGGATGGTTTTTGTGAAAACCTTTAACGCTTTGAACTTGATATCGTTGCAGAATCAAATAGTTTTAAAAGGAGTAGCTTAACCTCCGCTTTTTGAAACTTTGCTTTTTCGTAAAAAGTCGAGTGGGTTTCAAATTCGATTCTACAACATCTTTAGGTTTATTTTCTTTCATTAATCTCATTAATGAATGTCCCATCATTTAAGTTACCTAAGCATCACAGATAAATACAACGTACGCTTATTCCATCCACATTCTATACGACGCCCCGTCATGCACCGTTAGGTTAGGTAACTAACGGCAGGGTGGGGCAGGGCTAGCGTGGGTGAAAAATATAAGCAACGTCTATAATATATCATATATATTATAGAATGTATCCATCTCAGAATATAAAGTGATCACATCACAAAATATCAGCAGCAGTACACAACATATGAAATATTGGATATACTAAGATTTCCGGGTTTTAATTTAAGCCCGTATAAAATACGGATTCCACGGTCGTGATGAATAGCCAAACCAACATCCCAAGACCCTTACGAGAGTGACAAGCAACCCTACCAATTCTAGAGTTAGGAGACCCGGCCCCGATTCCTCAAGATGACCTCCCACTGGACTCTAGAACCCGGTTACATATGCTCCCCTCCTTGGGTCTATCCTAATGTGCAAAAGTAAATAATATACATCAACGGTGACATCTTCCTCAAACCAGAAGTGCCCCAATAAAAGAATATTATATACAAGTTTTTACATGAATGAAAATGAAAACTCTTATCTCACATAAGAACCCCCCGGGTATTCAAACACGACGATCCAATATAACATATCACAGCAACACATAATATCACATATCATCAACGTAAGTAAATATGCGTATCCCAATTGTCATTGACGTATAGCAATGAAACCAGCGATACATCACATATTACACTTACGGTCGTAGAAAAGAAAGTGAAAACTACAACAATTGGAATCCGCAGCTACCTTAGACATCATAAACCCGTAATATCTCATATTCCGGATTTCATGCCTAACAATATGAATTCCTTAGACATCGCATGCCTAACAATTATAAACCCCGCATTTTAGTCTCGATATCAAAAACACTTTCCAATAATTAGTCGGGCAATTCAACAAGATTCCCGACATCCTGATCGAATGCTCGTCGGAAACTTTAGTAGACGGCCGTACCCCCGATGTCGTCGACGAAGTGCACTTAGGCGGAACACCGCGGCCGCGACCACCCTGACGGATGCTTTTGGCAACGGAGTTCTCCTACAGTCACTTGGTCGGGGCTATGGGGCGTGGCTATCTAGTAAGGTTACCCGGTGAGTATTCGCATAAACTACGTGATTGCGACGGACTTTTGATCACATCAAAATCCCGTGGCAACCGATCAAATAAGACTAAATTGCTAGATTTAGAAAATTCAAATATTGTTGATTCCAAGTATTGTATCCCATCACAAATATCCGGACGATGTTAAACTTTTTGATCGAGTAATCAAAGTCCCACAATTCTCCGAGAGCTCAACACTTGAGCACAGTTTATCAAAACTTAGAATCATGTTACTGCACCTATGGACCAACCGTAGAAGTGCAAACCCAAGCCTCATTAATGGCACCGCGGAACTGCCGCAAACCCTAAGGTTCGAAAGAGGTTCCATGGTCATTATTTCGAGTTAGGATTTCATTCTTCTAGAGGGTCCACATAATCGCTAGCATGAATTTCCGAATACCTTAAACTTGGAAAAAGAGGTTTTTGACATTCGATCGAACTTTTAAACTTCGCCTAGATAACATGTGAAAACCAGAAACCAATGTTAAACTACGAATACGAAACACTCCGAGTTGCCTATACAGTAAGACTGCATCACGGGAAATCTTAGGAAAAACAAACAACACCTGAAACACCAAACCCCAGAGCCTGGAACACAGAAAAAATTCGAGGCCAAAATTCCTTAACAGGGCCGAGCACACCGGTTTTTGGGCAAGTCTGGCAGGCCAAAATCCGACGAAATGGTCTCAAATTTCTTCTGTATTCATGTCATATCCCATACAACATTCTGCACTTGTTTAAAAAATATTTCGGGGTCATTTAAAAATCGACAGAAACTAGGTTTCGATGTTTCAAGTTTTGGAGTAGTTTCGGTTTCGTAACATCGTCTAATACTCTAGTTCGACTCTAATACCACTGTTGGGATTCCTTAGCACCCTACAGGGTTTTCACAGTAACTACCATGCCAATTTCAAAAATTCAAGAGTGCTAATAAACCCTAACCTAGGATCTAGTTAGAGTGAATAGACAATATAAAGCATGTAATCAAACATTACAAGTAGTGAACAAGGAATAAAACCTTTGTAGACCGGTCCTTCACTTCTAAAGCTCCGTGTAGAAGTCCCTTCGCTGCAAGTGGAGATCTCCCGAACTCTAGTATGGGTTCCATGGGAGAAATGAACAACCCTGCTTGAAGTCATCGAGGCCGAAGATGATCTACGTCAAGGTGACTCAAACCCAAGCTACCTCTTCACTAGGTGATGAACATTGTGAAGAGAACACCCTAAACTAAATGGCAAGTAGTAAAGAATGATGAAGTAGGAAATGTGCTCACATTAGATTTATTTTTCTCACTCATTTTCACCATTTTCCATGAAGCTAGAGAGCCAGAGGAAGAAGATGAAGAAAACAACTCAAGAATAAATCAAATGGTTAATGGCAACCATAGGTGAGTTAGTATCATATACTAACCATTGTAGAGACTAAACCATGGCTAATTATAATGGTTTGGTTAATAAATATCTTATGTAAGACAAAACAAGTGGACTTTGTCAAAGATACTTCAAGCTTCTCCAAGCTTCCAAGCATGATAAATTCACACCAATTTTGAATTACTAAGATAATTAAAATCCTCACATTATTACAAGCATGGTGTAAGTCACACACACACCCATGTTGCATGTATCATCAAGCATGATACAAACTAATGTACACAAATATATATCACATATATACTTTGTGCACAATCAAGTGAGAAAAGCAATCTTAAGTGAGCTAATACTAGTCAATGTAAATTAATATATCAAATATATAATTATACATTAGATTATCAAATCAACACTTGATTTAATAATCCGGCTATATCATGTATAACCGACTAATATCTGTGTATCAATGTATCGAATCAACACTTGATTCGATAACCCGGCTATATCACATATAACCGCTCGATAACACAAATCGCGAGAATAGAATACGGTATCACATACTCATATTAATCTCGGTCCAGCACATATCTCATATGTGCTCCTACTCCGTTTCTCCTGAAACAGGAAACCTCTGTGTAGGACTCTAAAGACTTATCAATACGCCGGCAGTAGGTGATGATCATATCAAACACTCACAAGCCGCAAGAGGCCTGCTAAACGTAACGGCCACCCGGGTATTGAGCGATCAGAAGATCAACAAGCAAGCCTGCTCATACTCCTACGAATCCAATCAGTAACACTACCATACAGTCCGGTCTCTTCGTCTGATATGTCGTATATCTCGCCTAGGGATGGTAAACGTCATACCCCAATAGCTTGATAAGTCATGCCGATGTAAAGTCTATAACGGGTCGAGAAACTACTGATAACACTTACCAGTAAATCTCATCTACCGTGGCCAGGGATTTCAGTTATGGCCAATCGAGCATAACGCAACATCAACCCCCAATACCGGGAGAGACAAATCCCCTCCTATCGCTCATTGCCTCCATGTGACTTGGGACTGTACCCAAAAAACCACCTGTTTGCACGACTCAGTAGAGCCGTGGTAGGGTGGAGATCAAAGCACCTAGGAGACACATAAGACTCTATGACGATTTCGGGTCGACAGACTAACATGTACCAGTGTCACCAGAAAACTGCTATCTGACGTGAGGTATAATACCATATAGGAGTTCTCGATGAGTCTGTTCAGTGTACCCAGTCTCCACTGAGCACCCGTATACCATCTCTGATGTCAAACACCAATTGATATGGGATCATCCATCGCCCATCATATGGGTCGAGAAGATATACGCTAGTCTACTCTGGAATATCGATGCCCCATCTCGATATTCCACGACTAGAAACATTGAAGGATGAACTCATGGACTACCCAGGCCCCACTAGTATGATCTGCATCATAATCCTGGAAGTCAAGTACACGTCCTAAGGGATTTATCAACATGTAACAGAGAGACAGTAGGTGTACATGTTAAGATAAAGAGCAACCAGATAGCATACTATCATGTCGAGCAAGAAAGTCCTCCTTATATATATCCCAGCATCCACTATAATATACATCTAATGTACAATAATGGCCTCTAGGGCATATATATAACTAACAATACGATCCTAGGTGCGAAAGACCAATGGTTGCGAGACCATACCATCGACCCTCATCGGGGTCTAGAAACGTATACACTAGTTTACTCCGAAATATCGATGTCCAGTCTTGATACTCCCACGACTAGGGACCATTTAAGGATGTGCGTACCGACTACCCAGCTCCCACAAGTATGATCACCATCACAACGCAGGTAGTCTAGCAATGATCCTACAGGCTTTATCAACATTTATAAAAGATATGTAATAGCACGTAAAACATACACATGTTAAGATAAATTCAAACCAGATAGCATACTATCATATCGAGCAAGACTGTCCTGTACATATATATGTCCAAGCATCCATATGTATACATATACGATAATATCCTCTAGGGCATACATATCCAACATAGTCTACTATGGAATATCGATGCCCTGTCTCGATACTCCCTCGACTAGGAACTGTTAGAGGATGTTCTTGTAGACTACACAAGTCCCAGTAGTATGATCTACATCGTAGTCCTAGTAGTCAAGCAAACATCCTAAGGGCTTTATCAACATGTATCAGAGAGACGGTATAATAATACAAGTGTACATGTTATGATAAAGAGAAACCAGATAGCATATTATCATGTTGAGCAAGAAAGTCCTCTATATATATGTCCAAGCATCCATTATAATATACATCAATGTACAATAATGATCTCTAGGGCATACATATCCCTAACAATCTCCCACTTGCACTAAGGCCAGTTGTTGTAGTATCTCATACCTAACATCCCAAATGGTCTATCGAATCACGTCTGGGGTCGGGCCTATGTGAGTGGATCCGCTGTTTTATCCTCCATGTCAACTTTCCTGACCTCAATTTCCCGATGATCAACTATCTCCCGGATCAGGTGATATCGCCTAAGAATATGTCTGGATAGCTGATAGGACTGAGATTCTTTGGCTAAAACCACAACTCCATTGTTATCACAATACACAGGTATTGGATACTCAATGGTTGGAACCACGCCAAGTTCAGTAATGAACTTCTTCATCAAGACAGCCTCTTTGGCAGCATCGTTGGCAGCGATGTATTCATCTTCCATCGTCAAGTCTGCTATAGTATCTTGCTTGGAACTCTTCTAACATACCGCCCCTCCATTGAGGGTGAAGACAAAACCCGAGACCGGCTTACTGTCATCCTTATCACTCTGGAAGCTCGAATTGGTAAAGGACTCCACCTGGTGTTCACCGTTACCATACACCAAGAACATTTTTTTAGTCCTTCTCAAGTACTTATGAATGTTTTTCATAGCTGTCCAGTGTTTCTCCTCCCTGGATATGATTGATACCTACTCACTACACCTAGTGAGTAAGCTACATCTGGTCTGGTACATAACATTGCATGCATGATAGACCCGACTACCGAAGCATAGGGTATCCCTTGCATCCGAGACCTCTCCAAATCAGTCTTGGGAGACATCTCTTTCGAGAGAGTTATTCCTGAACAAGCTGGTAAATTATCACGCTTAGAATCTTCCATACTAAACCTTTTTAGTATGGTTTCTATGTACCTGGATTGGGACAATCCCAACATCAGTCTAGATCTATCTCTATAGATCTTTATCCCTAGGATGTAGGAGGCATCACCTAGATCTTTCATGGAGAACTTTTTTAATAAGAAAATCTTGACCGAGTGTAGCATAGGAACATCATTTCTTATCAAGAGTATATCATCCACGTACAATACGAGGAAGACAACCTTACTCTCTACTACCTTCTTATATATACATGGTTCATTTACATTTTTGATGAAGTCACTCTTTTATAGCTTCATCAAAACAGATGTTCCAGCTCCACGATGCCTGCCAGATGTTCTAGCTTGCACACCTTTCCGCTGCTCCCACCATCTACGAAGCCCTTTGGCTGTGTCATGTACACGCTCTCTTCTAAATCATCATTTAGAAAAGCGGTCTTGACATCCATCTGCCAGATTTCGTAGTGATGGTATGCAACAATGGCAAGTAGGATCTTAATAGACTTAAGCATGGCAATAGGGGAAAGGGTCTCATCATAATCGATACCAGGTCGTTAACGAAAACCTTTTGCTACAAGTCTATGTCTGAAAGTCTCAACTTTTCCATCTACACCAATTTTCTTCTTAAAGATACACTTGCTCCCGATGGGTTTTACCCCTTCAGGAGCAACCTCCGAAGTCCATACTTTGTTGGTGTACATGGATTCCATCTCAGATATCATAGCATCCAGCCATTTCACAGAGTCCCCACTTGTGATGGCCTGCTCGAAACTAGTTGGGTCATCATCTTCCATGATGCAATCCTCGCTCCCACCGTCTGTGAGAAAACCGTAGTATCTCTCAGGTGGATGTGGAACCCTACTAGATCTGCGAAGTAGCTGGGGTTCGTTGGGGTCTATCGAATCCTCTAGTTCCACCAAATTGTCAGTTACAGTTTGTGTAGCCGGAACTTCTTCCAATTCTACCTCATTACCACTAATTTCTTTTACAAGAAATTTCTTTCCTAAAAAGGTGGCATGTTGAACAACAAACACCTTTTGTTCCTCATAATGGTAGAAGATATATCCATGTGAATTTTTAGGATATCTCACAAACTTGCAAAGAACTGACCTTGCCTCGAGCTTGTCTGGATTTTTCTTTTTGATATAGGCCGGACAACCCAATATCTTAACTCGTTTAAGATATGGTCTCTTTCCACTCCATATCTCATATGGTGTTTTAGGCATAGATTTTGATCGAACTTGATTCAATAGGTATGCAGCTGTCTTAAGTGCATAACCCTAAAAATAAATAGGTAACTCAACAGTACTCATCATAGAGCGCACCATATCTAATAGGGTGCGATTCCTCCCCTCCGATACTCCGTTGTGCTGTGGTGTATACGGAGGAGTAAGCTGAGAGAGAATCTATTGGATATGTATGCTCTAGAGGCCATTATTGTATATGTATACATGTGGATGCTTAGACATATATATATGTACAGGACAGTTGTAACATTTTGGAAAATTATAAATATTAATTTATAATTTTAAATATGAATTTAATAGGTTAACAAAATGATATCGCTTATGAAATTGGGTATCGGAATTATATCCGTAAAAAATGTAAGTATTTTGGTAAATACAAAGAAAAGTGTGTGATATCATAAAAATGATATCTTATGTATTTTAACATGACATTGTATTTTACACTAAGCTAATGATAATTAAGTGTTATGATAAACATTTCATTTTTCATGGATTTAGATTTGAAAGTTTTTCTTAATTGTTGTATTTCTTCTAATGATGGTTGGTTTATGATATGCAAGGATTGAACCATCACAATACCTTCACCTTTAGCACACCTCACCCATGTTTAACTCCCTCCACCTCCTCCTCTTTCACTTTACACCACCACCTTACACTACTCCACCTCTTACTTCTTAACTTAACGCCTCCTCCTTCTCAAATGCCACCTCCATCTCACCACTCTCCACCCCATGCATTCTCAACACAAATCCTAACATCTCCACCTTATCTTATCACCACACTTAGAAATTCTTTAGTTATTCTAAACTGAACAAAACATAGCTACTTCATGTCCCAAACTGAAAATTCTAAGTGTTCTTCATATCAAGAGAGAAAATCCATAAATTCCTTCACCAATCTTGCTCACACCATCAACATAGAAGCTACTATAATCCCTGAGGGTCTCTATCATACCATCCTTGAGCTGAAATCCTTTGTGCATCATTCGAAAAGGTATATCTTCTTCTCTCTTTACTAAATCAATTCTGTTCAAATAAAAGTTTTCATATGCAGTATAGAAAAACATAAACTTGTGTGATATTTAGCCTACTGTAATTGAATCTGGAACTAATAGGTATAACCAATAGAAAAACCAGCAACACCATAAGTATCATAAGACCACTAGGAGACTTCACATAAAGCCCGAGCCCCTAATTCAATGATTGACCCGGCGACAACAGCCAATTTTCCGAGCTCGCCGGCCCCCCTTTGGCTTTTGGTGTTGGTTTTTCTTCTGTGGCCTCTTTTGGGTAGTTTATGATCTCTAGTGTTGTTTGTTTTGGGACAAGATGTGTACAGAGAAATCTGGGAGTGATTAGTTAAGTTTTTACCAAGTTTTCCGACATTTCGATACGATTTTCCATATTTCAGTACTACAACTGAAACGTTAACGTTCGTATGTTAAGTTCAGAGGCATTTGATCGTCTTTGGGGTAAGTGAGCTGTAGGTTCTAACCTACGGGTAAGTGGCCTCTTTAGCTCATTGTTTTGGTTTTCTATATGATATTTATATCGATGTGATTTTAAATACGAATATAGGTGCGATCACGAAGATTCCGAGACAGAGTGATGGACATAGTAACGTGGATTTCAGCGAGCTCAACACGTTGGTGAGTAGATTTACATGTAGGGTTGCTAGGCACGCGCACAAGGGTCTACGAGGCATCAACCATGCCCAATTAGAATTTTAGCCGTGCCGAACAACCCGAAACTGGATCTTTAAACTAGGGTTTAGGCAAAAATTAACATGTTAAACTGTTTAACACTAAGTGAGAGGGATTACAACCTTTGTTGATCCGGTCCTTCACTGCATACGCTCCGTGTAGATGTCCCCATCGCTGCGATCGTGAACTCCGGACTCTAGAGAAGCTTCACAAGAAGAACGAACGTGCTTGCTTCGATGACTTCGAGGCCGAAGATGATCTACGTCGGGGAGACACTAACTCAAGCTATTCCTTCACTAGGTCATGAACTTTATGAAGAGAACACACTCTTCTACATGGCAAGTGGTAGAGGATGAAGAAGTAGGAAGTGGGCTCACTTTAGAATTGATTTTCTCACTCTTTTTCGCATGGCACCATTGGAGCTAGTAAGCTTTTGGATGGAGCTTGATGATGAAGAAGAAGAAGAAAGAATAATCCATCCAAATGAAAACTTCTCCAATGAATTATTGCACCGTGGTTGAGTTAAGCCCTCATGCTTAACTCATGTAGAGAATTAACCAAAGTATAAGGTTAAGGGCTGGGTTAACTAATATCCTAAGGAATGACAAAAGAGTTGACTTTGTCAATGTTGCATACAAGTTTCTACAAGCTTGATAACATTGACTAAAGTCTCCTCTCTTTTGTTATTCTTAAGGAAATAAGTAAACCCTAATTTAACCTAAACTTGATATAAGTCTCATACACCCATCTTGTATGTATCATCAAGCATGATACAAACATGTACACTTGCATATATCACATATAAACAATGTGCACAATCTAGTGAGAAAATAAATCATAAGTGAGCTAATACTAGTTAATGCAATGTAATATATCAAATATATAATTATGCATTAAATTATTAAATCAACTCTTGATTTAATAACCCGGCTATAACCGACTAATATCATGTGTAACAACTTATCGAATCAACACTTG
Organism: Agapanthus africanus; assembly: GCA_030015575.1. NCBI lineage: Eukaryota > Viridiplantae > Streptophyta > Magnoliopsida > Asparagales > Amaryllidaceae > Agapanthus > Agapanthus africanus. The sequence goes on from CM057337.1 coordinate 505,755,292, forward strand.
ATCCGATAACCCGGCTATATCGCATACAACCGATCAATGTCACGAATCGCGAGAATAGAATACGGTATCTCATATCGTATTAATCTCGGTCCCGCACATATCACATATGTGCTCCTACTCCATTTTGCTTGAGCCAGGAAACCCCTGTGTAGGACTCTAAAGACTCGTCAATACGCCGGCACTAGGTGATGATCATAGCAAACACCCACAAGCCGCAAGCGGTCTGCTAAACGTAACGGCCACCCGGGTATTGAGCGATCAGAAGATCAATAAGCAAGCCCGCTAGTACTCCTACGAATCCAATCAGTAACACTCCCGTACAGTCCGGTCTCGTCGTCTGATATGTCGCATATCTCGCCTACGGGTGGTAAACGTCAGACCCCAGTAGCTTGATAAGTCGTGTCGATATGAGGTCTATAACAGTTCGAGAAACTACTAATAACACTTACCAGTAAATCTCAGCAACCCTGGCCAGGGATTTCCGGTTATAGCCAATCGAACACAGCACAACATCAACTCCCTATACCGGCAGAGACGAATCCCCTCCTATCGCTCATTGCCTCCATGTGATTCGGGACTGTACCCAAAAGCCACCTTTTTGCACGCCCTCTTGGACGTGGTATGATGGAAATCAAAGCACAGTAGGAATCATACAAGACTCTATGACGATCTCGGGTCAACAGACTACTCTGTACCAGTGTCACCAGAGAACTGCCATCTGACGTAAGGTATAATACCATCTGGGAGTTCTCGGCGAGTTCGTCCAGTGTACCCAGTCTCCACTGAGCACCCGTACACCATCCTTGATGTCAAACACCGATGGATATGGGATCATCCATCACCCATCATATGGGTCAAGATGTGTATACGCTAGTCTACTCTGGTGCATCGATGCCCTGTCTCAATACACCCACGACTAGGGACCTTGAAGGATGTACTTATGGACTACCATGTCCCCACTAGTATGATCCGCATCATAGTCTAGGTAGTTAAGTACACATCCTAAGGGGTTTACCAACATGTAACAGAGAGACAATCAGTATACACGTTAAGGTAAAGAGTAACCAGATAGCATACTATCATGTCGAGCAAGAAAGTCCTCCTTATATATTTCCAAGCATCTACTACAATATACATCGTATGTACAGTAATGGCCTCTAGGGCATACATATAACTAACATTACATCTACGGGGGAAGTCGTATAGCACCCCCGCAACCTTATAAATAGTATTATGATATATAGCAGTCTTAGTAATTATTTAAGATATGGATATTAGAATTAATTTGCATCTAGCATGATACTCATTTGTATATAGTTTACGGATGGTTTGATAAATTTGTATGAAATATCATGCCGTACTTGAGAAGATTTAAATATAATGATAATGTGAGGAATTGTTCGAGGAATTATACCGTATTGATGATTATGAGATTCGTATGCCGAATAATGGCCCAGTTCCCTTTAGACTCGTAAATAATTCTTATAATTACTTTACTTGTTTACGTTATAATTATTAATGTTATACGTTTCCGTAATACGAACACTCTGATAGAACACTGCACAACTACCAATGAGTACTATGCTGCACAAGCACGTACATATATATTACACTACACCTCATTGGTACTGCCATGTCACTGTAGAACCGTTCTGTTATATAATGCGTATATATATATATATATATATATATATGAATAGGTTATTACACCTGTAGAACACTTGCACAAATACTAATGATTGCCATGCTGCACGAGCACAGACACATATGTTACACCACACATCATTAGTAGTACCATGACATAGTAGAATTGATATCTTTGTACCTGTATGATTTAGTTACGCAGTCTTCCTTTATTATCTGTTGCATATTACTAATATCAGTACTATTGGTGTTTATATTTGATTCTTATGGATTTTTTTGAATATTTTACCTCTGATGACATATATCAGTGGTATGCGACACTATTATATTTGTATATATATAATATTTCATCAGAATGATCTATGTAAGTATTCTCATTCTTTACTTGATATTTCTGGATATCATGAGTTGACGTCCACCTTGAGTTTGATGTTTCTGATTGTTTTATTCCGAACCGAGTGGGGTAGCTATACGGTTTCAGACTTGTTTTTGTCCAAACTGAGTGGGGGAACTATAAAGTCAGATACATGGTGGACCCGGGTCGAGACCGAAGGGCAGGAAAGCCGCATTATAGGCGGGAAGCCTAGCGAGGATACTCGATACCGGAGATAGAAATGAGCACGGCAGATATCCAGGGTATACCGACCGGGGCCAGGGATATCGGGTGGCGATCATCTGTTGAGATGGTGTCGACGATATCTGCATTTACGTGTCGGTGATGGACACGAGAGATTTTTGATTTCGGGTGTCGATGCTGGACATCCATATATATTGATATGATTGCTATCATGAGGTACACAGTTAGATTATAGTTATTGTAGCCGACCAGGACTGATCCGGGGGATAGTACCTGCATACCTGTTTACGAGTAGTTGCATATGAAAAAGGGATTTCAAAATCGAGCTATAGCCTCATTATTTTGACGTGTCTGATATGACATTGAAATCTTTTAAATTGTAAACCTCTTAACACTATTCATTAAAACAGCAGGACGTATATCTTAAATAAGATATCTACTTTATTTCATACTATCACGTCTACTTTTATGCCGAGACATAGGTATTCAGCGGCTATTTTAAGAAAGAGGTTTATATATATATATTTTCGGCTACTTATGGGCGTATACCTAGATACAGGTCATTTGCATTTGAGATATTCTATATTAGAACATGTGATAGATAGACTCGCATTTATGATATATATGCATTTCATATATTATATTAGTACAGGATATGATAGTTCTATACTTATGACCTAGATATCGTTGTGCATTTCGATTTCAACCTTGTGATGTATTTTTATTCACTGAGTCGGCAACTCACCCCCATTGTGCCACAGTTTCTTGCAGGCTTTACCGCTTGGATTATCAGCGGCTTGGCACACATTCTTTTCGGTGATTGATTGGTAAGTGGGTTACTATTGTATCGTACTCACACTTGATTATTCATATATTCTTGTATCTAGTGAAAACTCCATCAACTTAGAAAGAGTATATTGTGGACTTAGAAACGAGACTTAGAGTTTGTGTGTTGTGATGTCGCACTCATTGGAGTCGACCATTTTAGATTGTTGACTTTGTTTCGCTTTTCTTTTCTTCGCCATTGTGCGTCGTATATTGTTTAGTTGGTTGCTCCGTCGTTTGGGCGTGGAAGCTAGCTCCCGTTGGGATGCTATTTATATTATTATGTTGTATCGGGTTATACAAAATGCAAAGGATGCGCTGTCAAATTTCAAAACGTCATAGATGCTCTTTAAACATACTCGCTTAAAATCAAATGGTTATTTTAAAAAAATGATTCCATCTGATGATTATTAAAACTTCACCTCCGATGTTTTCAAAATAAAAAGGTTTAGATTCCGGGTTTCGGCTTACTTGAACCACGTCGGCGTCTTTAGATGCCGCGTGATTTAAGTGCCGGTCACGTGCCACATTTGGGTCGTGACAACAATCCTGCTTTGATATGATAGTATGCTATCTAGTTTGTCTTTATCTTAACATATTCATATGTTTTACCTGCTATTACGTATCATTCATACATGTTGATAAAGCCCGTAGGATCATTGCTAGACTACCTGCGTTGTGATGGCGATCATACTTATAGGAGCTGGATAGTCGGTAGCACATCCTTAAATGGTCCCTAGTCATGAGAGTATTGAGACCGGGCATCGATATTCTGGAGTAGACTAGTGTATATATTTCTAGACCCCGACGAGGGGCGATGGTATAGTCCCGCAACCATTGGTCTTTTGCACCTAGAATTGTATACAGGTGCTCACCGGGTGTGAGCACACCAGACGGACTCGCCGAGAACTTTCAGATGGTACTATACCTATCGTCAGGTGGAAGTTCTCAGGTGATATGAGTACAGGTTAGTCTTTAGACCTTAGATCGTCATTTGTCTCATGTGAATTCCCACTGTGCTTTTATCCCTACCCTACCACGGCTCTACTGAGTCATGCAAACAGGTTTTGTAAGTCGATGCCACGCACCCCATGTGTTCGCGGGGAGGCGGAGTTTGCAAAAAACGATTTTTATAAGCTTCGTAACATCGACTAAACTTCAGGATCGATACTAAACCCTAACTAACAAACTAGCTTAGAGGTTTAACTACTATGTTAAAATGTTATACTTCACCTCCTCGCTGTCCTTCTCCAAGTTGTGAGCTCCTCGAAGTGAGAACGGATTGCGCCTTCACGTCGGCTTTTCCAAATCGTAGAAGATCCACCCGAGAGTTCCAACTTTGAGCTTAACCTCTAACTTGAGATAACTAGCTCAGTTGGTGTACTAAACTATGTAGCCTAGGATGTGTAGAGAGTGATGAGGGATGAAGTTGTCTCACTAAACCCTAGGATTCTCAACTCATGAGATGGTTAGGGTTTGAGAGGAGTTGAAGAAAGCTTGAGGAAAAATGAGAGAGGAAAGTATCTGTAGTTTTTTTAAGTGAAAAAGATTAAGTGAAATGGCTTGAGTTTTGGCTTTTAAACCAAAAGAAAATATCTCACAAATATCTCACAAAATATCTAAGTCAACAAATCTCTAATGAGTCCAAGAAAGTCAATATGAAACCCTAATCCCATTTCACTAAAATAACACAAAGTTTCCTCTCTCATTTTCTCCACCTCACAAAAGAATTAATCATAAAAGAAAAACCCTAATTGAGGTGTCTCACTCCAAGTTGTAATCATGATCAAATTACAAGAATACCCCTCTCACCCGTATATACATACCCCATCCGTATCCCGAGAAACACGAATACAATAAGACGAAACTGATTCAATAATCAAATACCAGGATCCGGCTTAAACCAAAGCCTACTGGTATTGTCCGCCCGAACATCATATGCTCACAAGTACACGTATGTGATCGAACCTTGTCGTAAAACCATACGACCTCTATACGTTTCGCCCGAAGCTGGGAAACCCTCTGTGTGGGACTTTAAAGACTCGACATTGCGCTGGCGTTGGGTTTAACCACAAGCGCGTCAGCGGTACTAGCTGCACGTAACTGTTGGGTTACGGCAGCGCCCCGGCCTTCAAACCGTGGCCAAATGCGGAACAAAAATTTACTAAACTGGTGCTACCATTACCCGATACCCGGATCTACCTTAAACCCTAAACTAGCAAGCTTTATAAAGAAGTGAGAATGGTTATACCGAGTTGATCCGTGTCCTTCGGTCTTCATTCCAAGCTCCTAGTGGTTTCTTGATCAAGTTTGGTTGCCGGTCTTCCTCCATCTACGATGATCCACCTGAGGGAAACGACGCAAGCTTCAGCCTCGTCGAGCGAGACAACCGACGCTCCAAGGTTGCTAGCAATGGAGAGTGGAGGTGTAGGAATGTGTCACTATAATTTTCCTGTCATCACAATGCTTAAGAGAGCAACTCAAGAAGATGAAGGAGGTGAGGAAGCAATGGCATGAGCAACTCAAGAATGGATAAGTGTTGAAGTGAGTGATGAATGAGAGAGCTCAAGTAATGAAATTCAAGTGAAGGAAAAATGACCAAGTCCACACCATAACAAGTGGCTGCCCTCTCTCTCTCTCTCTCATGCACAAAAAATCCATACAAAAATATCTCTTTTCTTTATCCAACAAACAAATAAGACCCATGCCTCTCTACATGTCCACCTCACCCCTCCACCTCATTTCCTTTTCTGATTTTCTAAAAAGAAAATCCAATAATGAGGTGGCCATCTTCTAGAAACTATTCCGTATAAATACGGAATACTTCTCGGTACACGTATTGAAATACATATACGCGTATTCGCACAAAAATACGAATAGCCAAGAGAAAATAAATAGTGAACAATAATACTAGAATATAAATACATATATAAATTATTACATCAAAACCTGATTTAATAATCCAGCTTAATCCTAAGCCGCTAGTATTATCAACCGTCCGATTAAAGTCTGTACAGCATGTACACATATTTAATCGGTCATCTATATGTACCAACATACGTCATCTACATCATATCGCTTGAACCGTGAAAACCCTCTATGTGGGACTCTAAAGACTCGTCAATACGCCGGCAGTGGGTTTAACCACAAATACGTCAGTGGCACTAGCTGTACGTAACGGCTACCCAGGTATTGAGCGAAAGGGAGGCCGACGAGCAAACTCATCCTGAACCCCTACTGAGCCTGACAGTGACAATATCCGTACAGTCCGGTCTGTTCGTCTAAGAGTATAGCATATCGAGTCTAGAGGGTGGATAAAGTCAGACCCCTAACAACGCGACATTTAGTGTCGGTATGAAACCCATCACCACCTGAGAAACTATCGATCCTGGATCGGTAATTCTCGTCCACCATGGCCATGGATTTCTGGTGATGGCCACCCATGCATAACGCGACATCAACCCCTAAAACTGGGAGATACGAATCCCCGACAATCTGATCACTGCCTCCATGTGCCTCGGGACTGTACCCAACTAAAAGCTATTTGCACGACTCCTTTGAGCCGTGGTAGGGTAGTAATCAAAACACAGTGGGAACTCACACGAGACAAATGACGATCTCAGGTCGACAGACTATCCTGTACACATGTCACCTGGGAACTGCTATCTGACAATAGGTATAATACCAACTAGCACATTCCCGGCGAGTCCGTCCAGTGTACTCATAACCCAATGAGCACCTGTATACTATCTTAGGTGAACAAACTAACACCAATGGCTTGTGAGACCTGTCCACCGCCCCTCGTCGGGGTCTCGATCAGTATACACTAGTCTACACTGGAGTATCTATGCCCAGTCTCGAAACTCCCATGACTAGGGACATTTAAGGATGTGCTTATAGACCCCCAACTCCTACGTATATGATCGCCATCATAATACTGGTAGTCAGGAAAGAATCCTATGGGCTCTATCAACATGTACATGATGATAAAGGCAAACCAGATAGCATACTATCATCTTGAGTAAGACTGTTCTACCGGTATAGCTCCTCCCTCAATCATCATAATCACCTGCCTGCAATTACGATAATTGCCTTGAGGGCACTATAGCCAACAATCTCCCACTTGCACTTAAGACTAATTATTGCGATGTCGCATACTCACAGCCCGTGTGATACCGAACACCCAACTTCTCTACTAATTAGTTTTGCAAAACCCGTTTGCGAAACTATTGCGTTCGAGAAATAGCCTCATTGAGTGGATCCGCTCCAATGTTTCTTTCTGTATCTCTCTATTTCTCAACTTTGCGGAGAAAACTATCTCCCGAATGAGCAATACCTGTCTTAGAATTTGTCTGGATTTCTGATGGGACCCAGTTCATAAATGAACTCTACAGCAAACTTCTTAGACTGTATCATCCACTGAATTTAATCAGTACCATACGTCATGCCATTTCTCAGTATCCGCTTGGACTACCTGTCCAACATACTGTGCCTCAAAAGAGGGAAAACTATAACTCTAACAGTCACTCTGTCATCCAGGTCACCTTAGAAGCCTGAAATGATAACCGTCTCCTAAAGGAGGTTGCCGTTACCATATCCCAAGAACATTCACTTATGATCATAAACTGCTTCCCAACGTTTCTCCCGGATTGGATTAATATATCTGCTTATTGCAGCTAGCGCAAAAACAGCATCTGGGTGGTACTTGACATTTCATGATTAACTCAATTGCCTAAGCAAGTGATACGCTAATCATGCAGATCCCTCTCCCCTTTAGTCTGTAAGACACCTTTAGAGAGAGTGACTCCATCACCTGCAGGTACACTACCATGCCAGGAGTAGTCCATTCTAAAATACCTTTAGAATAACGTTAAAGTACCCAGATTAGGATACTTCCTAAATCTAAATCTAAAACCATAGATCTAGTAACCAGAAACCCTGATATTATATCCATATCCTATGTGGAGAAACAACTTTGTGACAACCATAATATAATCGATCGTAGTATAGGAATATCTCTTCCTATCAAGTGCATGTCATCCCAAATACCTTGATATCACTCTCTACTACCTTCTTACCAGATCTATTTCCTATTCTGATGAGGTCAAGACCTATAACTGTCACATCAAAAATAGATGATCTATTTCCGCTATACATGCTTTCGTCTATAGACATAAGCTACTTGCCCACTATGCTTCAGCTGCTCTCACTGACTACAACAACCCTCTGGCAGAGTCATATACACGTGTACTTCTAAAGCTAGTTTAGAACGACGCTATACTCATTCTCATGCCGGGTCTTATGGTCTAGAACAGCAGCAATGGCAAGTCTGGGTAAACAAGAACATCCCTGTCACCATCTCTAAGAAGACCGAAGTACCTCTCGCGTGCCTGAGGTTACCCACCAAATCTGCGGAGTGGCTAATAGAATGTCGAAACTAATTGAATCCTCAGGTTCTATTAAATTTTCAGTGATCGTTTGTGGTTCTGGAATCACTTCCAGTTCTATCATACTCCCGCTTCTGTTTTCTGAAAAAATTCATTTTACTAAAACTGTGGCGAGTCAAGAACAATATAAATATTGATCTTCCTGATGGAAGAAAGTTAACCCTCGTCAAAGCCCGGGATAACCCATAAACAGCCATTACTGAAACGTGCCTCGAGTTTATCCGGATTCTGGTTTTAAGCATCAGCCAGACAACTCCCTATACCTTAACATCATTAAGATATAAATTGATTCTATATATATCTAATATAGAAACAAAAGCACTAATTTAATTGGAACCAGATTCAAAATCATGCAGCTGTCTCGAGTGCATATCAACCAAATGGAAAAAAGCCAATCAGCATTACTCATCTAGGAGTGCATCCATATATGAGTAACTTGAAAGAGAAGCAAGTTCTCAAAACCATTACTATCAATGGAATACCAAACACAAGTATCTACATCTTCGACATCCTCGAAGAATCCTGATACTTCCAAAAAATGGTTCTCTACTTTATTCTTATACCTATAACTTCTCTATATCTGGACCTTGCATTTCAACAAAATACCTGTCTAAAATTAGAGAAGTCATGAGTAAACAGAATATAGTACAAGTACCAACCCCATTGTCCTAATGGACACCGGACAACATACAATACTTTGTATAAGTCCACTGAGTTTAATAACTCAAATCCTGTGCATCGTAGGTTAAAAAACTGTACTATGCTTAAGAAGAATTACACCGCTGTTGAATGCACCTTACCTAATCACCAACTGGTATAGGTAAATGTCACGGACATAATATCAAAAAGTTATATCTCACTTTATAAAATAAACGTACCTATATATCAGTTTGAAATTGGTGCATAATAACGGTTATTCAAAACCAAATATTTGTCGTCCGGCAAAAACCAGATGATTTCCTCAAATATCACCAATTACAACGAATTCCGATATAATGAGGATCTAATCAGCCAATTCCCAATATCTTACTCCCACTCACCATCTGTAATAACACACAGATGTGAGAAACTGATCTGGTAAACACATACCCTGGAGTTAGATTCCAATTGGGAAAACAGTTTTCAATTAACATCGCACAGTGAAACTGAAATATGAAAATGTTTCAAAAGGGGTTATCTGGTATTCCTAGTAATGCCTCTTCCATTATCCTAATTCATGACAGTAACCATATACTTACCTGCCCTCACTCCAATCCCTTTATTATGTCTTTACTTATTACTTTTTATACACCTTCTTTAGGCTAATTGGTTTTCTTCCTTCCCTACCCTTCGGCACCATCCTAAGGTTTGGAAGAAGACTATCCAATAAGAGCAATAGGTGTACTCTCCTAATCCAAGGAGCTCTTGCAACCTGAGAGAAGGTAATGGGAAAAGACATCTGAATAATCCTATTCTATTTCTCCTGAACCGGAAACCATCCTCGAATCTGGACAAGTTCCTTCGAGTTTGTATGTAACTATACGATGGCATATCTAATAAGTGTAGATATCCGTAGTGATACGAAGTGTTCTGGAGAAATGCAAAGTGGATGTGGGAGTGGCAGGGGTATCCACGGTTTTGTCGTGAATGATGGCGGTCGCAATTTTCTTTGTCTTTAATCTAATCCCTTTATATGTCTTTACTTATTACCTTCTGTACACCACACTTAGGCTTAATTGGTTTTCTTCCTTCCCTACCTATCGGCACCTGCCTATGGTTTGGAAGAAGACTATCTAATAAGCTCAATAGGTGTACCCTCTCCTAATCCTAGGAGTCCTCACAACCTGAGAGAAGGTAAAGGGAAAAGACAACCGAATAATCTTATTCAATCTCTCCAGAACCAGAATCCGTCCTCGAATCTGGAATAAGTTCGTTCGAGTTCGTATGTAACTATACGATGGATTTATCCAATGGAAGTGGATGTTCGTAGTGATACGGGGTGTTCTGGAGAAATGCAAAGGTGATATAGAAGTGGCAATGATGTATGCGATACCGTGACATTCCAAAAGCCAAAGTGTTTTAAAAAGGTTCGGTTAACTTGGTTCATGAGTTTTAGTCAAGGGTCGGGCCATGGTCGCTGCCAAAGAGAGAGAGAAAAGAAACACTCAGCGTGCACTCTAACCTATATCAGAATGGTTAATCACTTTATCTAATCAGGATGGCTCCCATTGTTTCCTCGAATTTTCCTCCAAACCCAAAAGGAGAATTAGTCGGAATCACCCGAGGAGTAAACCGACTCTCCAGTGGGAATCGAGATCCAACTCTCATCGCATGATAACTTGATGGAAGCCACTCAAGTCACCACACTTCAGAAGGTATGCGCATGCCTGGCATGTTTCCTGTATGTTTGAAACTCCCGATGTGTGTTTTTACCCCTAGGACCCAAGTGACCTTAACACAATCAACAAATCAAAGAGTCCTAGTCAAGTTCAACCCGTTATTATCCAGGATTGCATTAAACCCACCCGTATAAGCCCTTGACACAGTCAATAAGTCCGCACGACTGTCCTTACCAATTGCATTAATATTCCACAAACAAGCACTACTTAGCAACCACACACTACGCCTTGACACAGTCAACAAACGCAGCACGAATACTAAGCAATACTTGTAAGAAATGACAGAGGGCTACGGCTGGTTTTTGGCGAAAAACCTTTAACATAATGAACTTGATATTGTTGAAGGAACCGAGTGGTTTTACAAATTGATATGGCGAAAACTTTTGCTAAAGAGGTCACTCCCGGTGAAGGGATCTCAGCTCTTTCCCCGTCGAATGAGGTGCAGGATATTCCAAACTGAGTACCACGATGCAAAGCAAAAATAATCGACTATAGTGAAGTTATTACATTGACGCAAAGTTTTACTCAAGGGGTCACTCCCGATGAAGGGATCTCGGCCCTTGCTGAGGTGCTGGATATTTATAACCGAATACCACTGTGCAAAGCAAAAGAAAATGTCTGTAATGTCTGTTTTTTAAAAACTTGGTTCCAACAACATCATGTAGGTTTGTTTTATCCTTGCATTGATAAGAATCAACGCAGTCCCATTAATTAATCACACCAGAAAAGAACGAAAATAAAATGTACGTATATGCCATCCGCATTTGCCACTGGGTCCCGTCATCACCCGTTAGGTTACTTAACTAACGACAGAGCGAGGACTGGACTAGCGTGGGTGCAAAACATATACAACATCTACTAGTATAAATAAATAAATATATATATATATATAATTCGTCCCAGGCATGATATAAAGCAACATTACAGAAGCATCACAGAAGCAACACAGAATGGTGGATAATCTTGGAGCCCCGAGTTTCACTTGAGTCGCAAATGAGACCCGACGTTCCCTATCGTGTGGATAGCCTGTAGCCTATGCAATGAAACCTAGACCCCTATGAGAACGGCAAGTTACCCGCCAAAACCAGAAGCGAGGCAACCCCCTTCAACAACGTGAATGGGCTACCCAGCACTTCACGGAATCCGGTAACATGAGCACCCCTCCATGGGTCAACCTATACCTCCTACGAGTGCTGCGTATAGCCCGCCAATTCTAGAGTGAAGTCCCCTCCGTCTCAACGCCATGAGATGTGGACCCGTTGCCCTCTAGAACCCGGCTATTCGTGCACTCCACCGCGGGGCAATCCTAGTACAGAAAAGAAAATAATATACAAGGGTGACATCGACCTCAACCCGGTCGTGCCCCAAACAAATAATATACAAATGGGCAGTGACAGCAGTTCACATGTCGGAGGCTCGCCCTGCAATATGAAATGTACAAATGAAACTAAACTGTACTAACATTGCACCATAGCTATCCACCACAACGATCCAACTACAACACAGCACAACACAGAACATCAACGTGAATGTCACGTTCGCAAACCCGTCTAAAAGAACTATAGCAATTAGACAAGTTGTACCGATCTAATGACATTCACGGTCGCAGATAATAATGTAAGTACTGATAAACATTTAAACAGTGCTAAATTATTGACTTTGAAACACCCCGAATTGCCCCCAAACAACAGATAACAAAAAATCCAAAATGGGAAAAACAAACAATACCACTGAACCTAAATTCCAGAGACCAAACCACACAAAAAATACGAAGCCCATGTAGGGTCCCTATCGACGGCAGCAAGGTTTCAGGAGGTATCGTCCATGCCATTTTCAAAATTTGCCGTTAAAAGGAACTCTAACCTAGAATCGTTAACTAGAATATAATACGGAAACTATATTAAACCATTTACCATCTAAGTGAAAAAGGAAATACAACCTTTGTAGATCGGTCCTTCACTTTATAAACTCCTTGTAGTAGTCCCTTCGCTGCGATCGTCGAACTCTCGGACTCTTGCATGGCTTCGCGTAGAGAAATGAGAGATCTTGCTTGAAGTCTTCGAGGCCGAAGATGATCTACGTCGAGGGAACACTAGCGCAAGCTTCTACTTCACTAACTAAAGAATTAGTGAAGCAAACACGCTAAACTAAAGTGGTAGTCTAGTAGAGGATGATGAAATAGGAAGTGGGCTTACTTTAGAATTTCTTTTCTCACTATACTTTCTCACTTAATCAAAACCCTAGCAAGCTTTTTGAGCTTGAGGAAGAAGATGAACCAATATGAAAATGAGAATAATGAATAAGTGAGAGAGTGAATCATGGTGAGTGAGTATCATATACTAACTCATGTAGAGACATAACCATGGCTAATCTAAAATGGTTAGGTTAATAAAAATCTAAAGTAAAAACAAAGTGAGTGGACTTTGTCAAAGCAATCCACAAGCTTCTACAAGCTTCATGCTTGTGACAAAAGCTCCACTAATTTGTTATTACCTTAAATAATTATAACCCACCATTTAAAATAGAATGGTGTATGTCTTACACACCCATGTATGATGTATCAACAACCATGATACAAAATAAAAACACATTTTAATATATATCACATATATATATTAAGTTGTGCACAAGTGAGAAAAACAAATGCTTAAGTGAACCAATGTTAGTTTTTGTAAATTAGTACATCACATATACAATTATACACTAAATTATTAAATCAACCTTTGACTTAATAATCCGGATATATCACATATAACTGACTAACATCCAATGCATCGACTTATCGAATCAACCCTTGATTCGATAATCCGGCCATATCACATATAACTGACCGATACATAAGTCGCGAGAATAGAATACGGTATCACATACACGCATTATTCTCGATCCCGCACATATCACATATGCGCTCCTATTTCGTTTTGCCTGAGCCAGTAAAACCTCTATATAGGACTCTAAAGACTCGTCAATACACCGGCAGTAGGTGATGATCACATCAAGCACCCACAAGCCGTCAGCGGTACTGGCTGGACATAACGGCTACCCGGGTATTGAGCGATCAGAAGATCAGCAAGCAAGCCCGCTTTAACTCCTGCAAAAGCCTGACGGTAACACTTGCCGTACAGTCCAGTCTCCTCGTCTGATATATAGCATATCAAGTCTAGGGGTGGTAAACGTCAGACCCCAATAACCGATAAGTCATGCCGATGTGAGGCTCATAACGGGTCGAGAAACTACTGGTAACACTTACCAGTAAATCTCTAAATCAGCCCTGGCCAGGGACTTTCCTGTTATGGCCAATCGAGCACAGCGCAACATCAACCCCCAATACCGGAAGAGACGAAACCCCTCCTATCGCTCATTGCCTCCATGTGACTCGGGACTGTACCCAAAAATCCACCGTTTTGCACGTCCTCTTGGACGTCGTAAGGTGGAAATCAAAGCACAGTGGGAATCACACAAGACTCTATGATGATCTCGGATCTACAGACTAACCTGTACAGGTGTCGCCAGAGAACTGCCATCTGACGTGAGGTATAATATCATTTAGGAGTTCTCGGCGAGTCCGTCCAGTGTACCCAGTCTCCACTGAGCACCCGTATACCATCTCTGATGTCAAACACCAATGGATATGGGATCATCCATCGCTCATCTCATGGGTCGAGAAGTGTCGATGCCCTGTCTCGATACACCCACGACTAGGAACATTAAAGGATGAACTTATGGACTACAATGGCCCTACTAGTATGATCTGCATCATAGTCCTGACAGTCAAGTACACATCTTAAGGGCTTTACCAACATGTAACCATAAGACAGCATCAAGAGACTAGTATACATGTTAAGATAAAGAGAAACCAGATAGTATACTATCATATCGAGCAAGAAAGTCCTCTCTATATATGTCCAAGCATCCAATATAATATACATCATCTGTACAATACTGGCCTATAGGGCATACATACAACTAACAATCTCCCACTTGCACTAGAGCCATCTGCTGTAGTATCGCATACCAAGCATCCCGAAGAGTCTCTCAAACTGTATCTGGGGAATGGCCTTCGTGAGTGGATCCGCTGTGTTGTTCTTCATGTCAACCCTCCTGACCTCGATCTCCCGGCGATCAACTATCTCCCGGATCAGGTTATACCGCCTCAGAATATTCCTGGATCGTTGATGGGACCTAGGTTCCTTGGCCAAAGCCACCGCTCCATTGTTATCACAATACAAAGGTATTGGATCCTTAATGGATAGAACCAACTTCTTGATCCAGACAGCCTCTTTGGCAGCATCGTTGGCAGTGATGTATTCAGCTTCCATCATCGAGTCTTTCACGGTTTCCTGCTTGGAACTCTTCCAGCATACCGCCCCTCCGTAGAGGGTAAAGACAAATCCCGAGTGCGACTTAGAGTCGTCCTTATCACTCTGGAAGCTCGAATCGGTAAAGGACTCCACTTGGAGTTCTCCGTTACCATACACCAAGAGCATCTCTTTAGTCCTTCGTAAGTACTTGAGAATGCTCTTCACAGCTGTCCAGTGTCTCTCTCCAGGATCTGCTTGATACCTACTCACTACACTTAGTGAGTGCGCTATATCGGGTCTGGTACATAGCATCGCGTACATGATAGAGCCTACTGCCGAAGCATAGGGTATCCTTTGCATGCGAGCTCTCTCCAAATCAGTCTTAGGAGACATCTCTTTGGAGAGAGTGAGTCCAGAGATCGTAGGTAAAAACCCACGCTTGGAATTCTTCCATACTAAACCGCTTTAGTATGATGTCAATGTACTTGGATTGGGACAATCCCAGTATCCGTTTAGATCTATCTCTATAGATCTTAATTCCCAAGATGTAGGAGGCATCCCCTAGATCTTCCATTGAGAATCTTTGTGATAAGAAGAGCTTGACCGATTGCAGCATAAGAATGTCATTTCCTATCAAGAGTATGTCGTCCACGTACAATACGAGGAAGACAACCTTACACTCTGCCACCTTCTTGTATATACAAGGTACATCTATATTTTTTACGAAATCAAACTCTTTGATAACGACATCAAAGTAGATGTTCCAACTCCGCGATGCTTGCTTTAATCCATAAATGGATTTAAGCAGCTTGCACACCTTTCCGCTGCTCCCACTAGCTACGAAGCCCTCCGGCTGAGTTATGTACACACTCTCTTCTAAATCACCATTTAGAAAGGCGGTCTTAACATCCATTTTCCAGATTTCGTAATCATGATATGTAGCGATGGCAAGTATGATCCTGATGGATTTAAGTAAAGCCACTGGAGAAAAGGTTTCGTCATAATCCACACCTGGTCGTTGACGAAAACCCTTTGCAACAAGTCTAGCTTTGAAAGTCTCTAGTTTCCCATCTACACCAAGTTTTTTCTTGAAGATCCAAGCTCCCAATGGGTTTTACCCCTTCAAGAGCATCTTCTAAAGTCCACACTTTGTTGGTGTACATGGATTCCATCTCGGACCGCATTGCATCCAGCCATTTCACTGAGTCCCTACTCGTGATGGCCTGCTCGAAGCTAGTTAGGTCATCATCCTCCATGATGCAATCCTCGCTCCCATCATCCATGAGAAAACCGTAGTATCTCTCATGTGGGTGAGGAACCCTACTAGATCGGCGGAGTGGCTGGGGTTCATCGCGAACTACCGAATCCTCCGGTTCCACCAAATCTTCAGTTGCAGTTTGTGTAGCCGGAATTTCTTCCAGTTCTACCTTATTGCCACTAATTTCCAGTGCAAGAAATTCTTTTTCTAAAAAGGTGGCATGTTGAGAAACAAACACCTTTTGTTCCTCGCCATGGTAAAAAAGATATCCATGTGAATGTTTGGGATATCCCATAAACTTGCATAGAACCGACCGTGCCTCGAGTTTGTCCGGATTTTGTCTTTTGACATAGGCCGGACAACCCCATATCTTAACTCGCCATGGTAGAAAAGATATCCATGTGAATGTTTGGGATATCCCATAAACTTGCATAGAACTGACCGTGCCTCGAGTTTGTCCGGA
Source organism: Agapanthus africanus (assembly GCA_030015575.1). Taxonomy (NCBI): domain Eukaryota; kingdom Viridiplantae; phylum Streptophyta; class Magnoliopsida; order Asparagales; family Amaryllidaceae; genus Agapanthus; species Agapanthus africanus. Next base: position 505,772,185 of record CM057337.1, read on the forward strand.
TTTTGTCTTTTGACATAGGCCGGACAATCCCATATCTTAATTCGTTTAAGACATGGTCTCTTCCCACTCCATATCTCATATGGTGTGGTAGGTACAGATTTGGATGGAACTTGATTCAATAGGTATACTGCTGTCTCCAGCGCATACCCCCAGAAGGAAATAGGTAACTCAGCTGTGCTCATCATAGAGCGCACCATATCTAATAGGGTGCGGTTCCTCCGTTCTGATACACCGTTGTGATGTGGTGTATATGGAGGAGTTAGCTGAGAGAGAATCCCATTCTCTTTTAGGAAGTCCAGGAATTCATTGCTCAAGTATTCACCTCCTCGATCAGATCGAAGGATTTTAATACTTTTCCCGGTTTGATTCTCGACTCTTGTTTATATTCTCTAAATTTCTCAAAAGCTTTTGATTTGTATTTCATCAGGAACACATATCTGAATCTAGAGAGATCGTCAGTGAATGTAATGAAGTACGCAGAACAATTCCTGGCATGTGTAGACATGGGACCGCATACATCACTATGTATCAGTCCCAAGAGTTCCGTAACTCTTTCTCCGTGTCCCGTAAACGGAGTTTTGGTCATTTTGCCTTTGAGACATGACTGGCAAGTGTCATAAGATGAAAGTTCGAAAGGATTCAAATATCCATCCTTATGCAACTTAGCTAGCCGTGTCGCATTAATATGACTAAGTCTACAATATCACAAGAAGGATTCGTTCTGAACTCTTCCTCTTGTGTGTGTTTGTTATGCTCAGAACTGTTGATTGATTTAGAACATAAATGCCATTGCACAACGTGCATGATCCAACCAACTTTTGGTTCAGGAAAATGTTCATAATATTATCCTGTAATACAAAATTATATCCCTCTTTACTCAACAAAGAAACCGATATAACGTTGCATATCAGGTTCGGCATGTAATAGCATTCGTTCAGAATCAATGTATTACCAGTTGGTAATACAAGGTGATATTCCCCGACGGTTTTAGCTGCAACAATTGCACCATTTCCAACCCTTATGTCTTTATCACCTTCTCCAAGTTCTCTACCTTTCCTCAGCCCATATAACTGATTACATATATGGGATCCTGACCCGGTATCTAATACCCAGGACGTAAAGGAAATGGAGAAACGGTTCTCTGTAACGAACACAACCGAAGAAAATGCATCATTATGTAATTTCTTCATTCGAGTAGCATGGGAATCCTGGTATTCCCTTATATCCTGTTCAGTCTTATAACTTTTATAAGAAAGAACGGAACCAACATTCCCCAGCACAGTATAACATGCGGGTTCGGTCAATAAATCCATATTATTATCTTGATTAAGGCATGATATGGTAGCTACCTGGAGAGAGAGAGAAGAAAACACTTTAGCGTATGCTCTTGCAAGATCAGATTGGTTATTATTTTATCTAATCAGGATGGCTCCCACTTTTTTTATCAAATCTTTCTTCAAACCCTAAAAGGAAAGACTAGCCGGGATTAATTACACCCTACAATTTCGCCAATCTTTCAGCCAGGCCAGTGTCGGTACTTTGAAGGAGGTTCCCCGTGCTCTCGCACAGACCTAATTAAAATAAACCTCGTTTTCCCAGAGGCATAACCCCGTTGACACTTTTTTAGACACCTACTTGATCGGCTAATTATCCTGTGTAAAACTCTCCCAGGAGTAAAAATTACTCGCAGTGGGTATCGGGATCCAACTATCTCATAGAAGGTATGCAATCTCATTGAAAATTTCAACACTTGAAATTCTCGATAATATTTTGCCCCTAACCCCTATTTCCTTGACAAAGGCCAACAAATCATAGGATGCTAGTCAAGTTAAACCCTTCATTTCTTAATTGAATCAAAACCACCCGCACGACCCTTGACAAAGGCCAACAAGGTCGTACGACTACCCCAAAACAATCTGCATCATATGCATAAGCAGATAAGCACTATTTAGCTACCGCACACTACGCCTTGACAAAGACCAACAAACGCAGTACGAATACTAAACAGTTCTTATCTGAAATGACGGAGGGCTACGACAGGTTTTTCTGAAAACCTATTGCGTAATGAACTTGATATCGTTGTAGAAACGAGTGAATTTTGAAAAGGAGTGTTTCTGAGGCTTTTACTAGTTTTGCTAAAGAGGTCATTCCCGGTGAAAGGATCTCGGCTCTTTCCTTATCGAATAAGGTGCGGGATATATCATATATATCACTATGCAAAGCAAAACTCCAAAAAGCAATCAAAAGACAAACTGAGTGTTGTAGCATCTGCCAGTTTTGCTAAAGAGGTCATTCCCGGTGAAGGGATCTCGGCGCTTTCCTCATCGAATAAGGTGCGGGATATATCATATATATCATGCAAAGCAAAAACTGTAGCTACCCTTTTTGAAAAATTTGATTCTAAAACTTCTTTTAGGTTTCTTTTCTTTCATTAATCACATTAATGAAGTCCCATCATTTAAGTCACCTAAACATCACAGATAAATACAACGTACACTTATGCCATCCACATTCGTCTCGATGTCCCCTTATGCACCGTTAGGTTAGGTAACTAACGGTAGAGCGGGGCAGGGCTAGAGCAGGTGTAAAATATAAGTAACGTCTATATAATATATCATATATACTTTATACTATATCTATCACAACATATCAAATGATCACATCACAGATATCGCAGCAGATGAAACATATGAAATATTGGATATACTAGGAGATCCATGTTTTATTTTGAGCCTCTATAAAACATGGATTCCATGGTCGCGATGAATAGCCAAACCCATATCCCTAGACCCCTACGAGAGTGGCAAGCAAACCCTACCAATTCTAGAGTTAGGAGACCCGGACTGGACTCCTCGAGTTGGTCTCCCACTGGACTCTAGAACCCGGTACTTGTGCTCTCCTCCTTGGGTCTATACTAATGCGGAAAAGTAAATAATATACATCAATGGTGACATCAACCTCAACCCGGAAGTGCCCCAATAAAAGAATATTACATACATTTAATTTTACATGAATGAAAATAAAAACTCTCATCTCACATAAAACCCCCGGCTATTCAAAACACGACGATCCAAAATAACATATGCAGCAGTACATAACATCACATGTCATCAGAGCACAGAAAAACTAGACGATGTTAAACTTTCCAATCGAATTATCGAACACCCAAAATTACCCAAAAATCTCAACACTTGAGCGTAGTTTAAAGTTATTCAGCACACGCCACAATACTAATGAACCAGCCGTAGAAGGGCCAAACCAACGCCTCACATGTGGCACCGCTGAACCACCACAAACCCGAGGGTTCAGTGGCGGTTCTGATGGTCACATAATCGAGTTAAGGTTTTGTTCTTCTAGAGGGTCCATTGCATAACTTGCATGATCTTTGAAAGCTTTTTAACTATGGGAAAAATCCAATACTTGGAAATTTTTTCAGCAAGGGTTAAAGCGGGTATTTGACATCCACTTGAACTTTTTAACAACGTCTAAAGTATCCCGAAAACAATTAAAATACGACTACGAAACACTCCGAGTTGTTATTATAGTAAATTATCATCACATGACAATTTAGCAAAACTAAACAACACCTGAAGCACCAAAACCCATGCAATAGAACACTGTAAAAATCTGGAGTGGGGGGGCTCGGAAATGGCCAGTGGGGGGGTGTCGCCGGCCCAATCATTGCTAAATGCCTCTAAATTTCTTCAGTGTTCATTGTATCATACATATATGATTCTGTACTTGTTTAAAAAAAATTTAGGGCTCGTTTTAAAAACAACAGAAACAAGATTTTTAGGGTTTCAAGTTCGAAGTTTGTTTCGTGTTCGTAATCTAATATTATCCGTATAATTTTCTGGCTAGGCTCTGATACCACTGTAGGGTCTCTATCGACGGCGGCAAGGTTTCGGGAGGCATCGTCCATGCCATTTTCAAAAATTTGCCGTTAAAAGAAACTCTAACATAGAATTGTTAACTAGAATATAATATGGAAACTAGAGTAAACCATTTACCATCTAAGTGAAAAAGGAAATACAACCTTTGTAGATCGGTTCTTCACTTCATAAGCTCCTTGTAGTAGTCCCTTCGCTGCGATCGTCGAACACCCGGACTCTTGCATGGCTTCGTGAAGAGAAATGAGCGATCTTGCTTGAAGTCTTCGAGGCCGAAGATGATCTACGTCGAGAGAACACTAGCGCAAGCTTCACTAACTAGAGAATTAGTGAAGCAAACACCCTAAACTAATGTGCTAGTCTAGTAGAGGATGATGAAATAGGAAGTGGGCACACTTTAGAATTTCTTTTCTCACTATACTTTCTCACTTAATCAAAACCCTAACAAGCTTTTTGAGCTTGAGGAAGAAGATGAACAAAATGAAAATGAGAATAATGAATAAGTGAGAGAGTGAACCATGGTGAGTGAGTATTATATACTAACTCATGTAGAGACATAACCATGGCTAATCCAAAATGGTTAGGTTAATAAAAATCTAAAGTAAAAACAAAGTGAGTGGACTTTGTCAAAGCAATCCACAAGCTTCTACAAGCTTCATGCTTGTGACAAAAGCTCCACTATTTGTAATTACCTTAAATAATTATAACCCACCATTTAAAATAGAATGGTGTATGTCTTACACACCCATGTATGATGTATCAACAACCATGATACAAAATGAAAACACATTTTAATATATATCACGTATATATATTAAGTTGTGTACAAGTGAGAAGAACAAATGCTTAAGTGAACCAATGTTAGTTAATGTAAATTAGTATATCACATATACAATTATACACTAAATTATTAAATCAACCTTTGACTTAATAATCCGGATATATCACATATAACTAACATCCAATGCATCGACTTATCGAATCAACCCTTGATTCGATAACCCGGCCATATCACATATAACCGACCGATACATAAGTCGCGAGAATAGAATACGGTATCACATAGACGCATTATTCTCGGTCCCACACATATCACATATGCGCTCCTATTTCATTTTGCCTGAGCAAGTAAAACTTCTATGTAGGACTTTAAAAACTCGTCAATATGCCGGCAGTAAGTGATGATCACATCAAGCACCCACAAGCCGTCAGTGGTACTAGCTGGACGTAACGGCTACCTAGGTATTGAGCGATCAGAAGATCAGCAAGCAAGCCCGCTCCAACTCCTGCAAATGCCTGACGATAACACTTGCCGTACAGTCCGGTCTCCTCATCTAATATGTCGCATATCAAGTCTAGGTTTGGTAGACGTCAGACCCCAATAACCGATTAGTCATGCCGATGTGAGGCTCATAACGGGTCGAGAAACTACTGGTAACACTTACCAGTAAATCTCTAAATCAGCCCTGGCCAGGGACTTCCCTGTTATGGCCAATCGAGCACAGCGCAACATCAACCCCCAATACCGGGAGAGACGAAACCCCTCCTATCGCTCATTGCCTCCATATGACTCGGGACTGTACCCAAAAACCACCATTTTGCATGCCCTCTTGGACGTGGTAAGGTGGAAATCAAAGCACAGTGGGAATCACACAAGACTCTATGACGATCTCGGGTCTACATACTAACCTGTACAAGTGTCACCAGAGAACTGCCATCTGACGTGAGGTATAATACCATTTGGGAGTTCTCGGCGAGTCCGTCCAGTGTACCCAGTCTCCACTGAGCACCCGTATACCATCTCCGATGTCAAACACCAATGGATATGGGATCATCCATCGCCCATCTTATAGGTCGAGAAGCGTATACGCTAGTCTACTCTGGTATATCGATGCCCTGTCTCGATACACCCACGACTAAAAACATTAAAGGATGAACTTATGGACTATCATGGCCCCACTAGTATGATCCGCATCATAGTCCTTGCAGTCAAGTACACATCCTAAGGGCTTTACCAACATGTAACCATAAGACAGTATCAAGAGACTAGTATACATGTTAAGATAAAGAGCAACCAGATAGCATACTATCATATCGAGTAAGAAAGTCCTCTCTATATATTTCCAAGCATCCAATATAATATACATCATTTGTACAATACTGGCCTCTAGGGCATAAAAATAACTAACAGCCCAAACTCCCTCATAAGGCCGGCCAGCTCGGATTTTAGGCATATATGGCCCGTCCAAATAGGGTGAAATGGGTTCGTGTTTGGTATGTGCTCTTGTGGTCATATAAGTAGTCTTCTGCAGTTGTTTAAAAAAAATTTTGAAGATTTTGAAAATCGACAGAGACTGAAATCTGCAGTGCATCGTTTTCGGGTTGTTTTGATTTTGATACCTTAACATTGTCTAAACTAGCTAGCTAAGGATTTAAAGCCTGGCTCTGATAGCATGTTGGGTTATGGCAGCGCCCCGGCCATCAAACCGTGGCCAAATGCGGAACAAAAATTTACTAAACTGGCGCTACCATTACCCGATGCCCGGATCTACCTTAAACCCTAAACTAGCAAGCTTTATAAAGAAGTTAGAATGGTTATACCGAGTTGATTCATGTCCTTCGGTCTTCATTCCAAGCTCCTAGTGGTTTCTTGGTCAAGTTTGGTTGCCGGTCTTCTTCCATCTACGATGATCCACCTGAGGGAAACGGCGTAAGCTTCAGCCTCATCGAGCGAGGCAACCGACGCTCTAAGGTTGCTAGCAATGGAGAGTGGAGGTGTAGGAATGTGTCACTATAATTTTCCTCTCATCACAATGCTCAAGAGAGCAACTCAAGAAGATGAAGGAGGTAAGGAAGCAATGGCATAAGTAACTCAAGAATGGCTAAGTGTTGAAGTGAGTGGTGAATGAGAGAGCTCAAGTAATGAAAATCAAGTGTAGGAAAAATGACCAAGTCCACACCATAACAAGTGGCTTCCCTCTCTCTCTCTCTCTCATGCATAAAAAATCCATACAAAAATATCTCTTTCCTTTTTCCAATAAACAAATAAAACCCATGCCTCTCTACATGTCCAAGCCCATGCTCATGCCACCTCACCCCTCTACCTCATTTTCTTATTTGATTTTCTAAAAAGAAAATCCAATAATGAGGTGGTCATCTTCTAGAAACTATTCCGTATAAATACGGAATACTTCCCGGTACACGTATCGAAATACATATACGCGTATTCGTACAAAAATACGAATAGCCAAGAGAAAATAAATAGTGAACAATAATACTAGAATATAAATACATATAAAAATTATTAAATCAAAACCTAATTTAATAATCCGGCTTATTCCTAAGCCGCTAGTATTATCAACTGTACGATTAAAATCTGTGCAGTACGCGCACATATTTAATCGGACACCTGTATGTACCAACATACGTCGTCTACACCATATCGCCTGAACTGTGAAAATCCTCTGTGTGGGACTCTAAAGACTCGTCAATACGCTGGAAGTGGGTTTAACCACAAGCGCGTCAGCGGCACTAGCTGCACGTAACGGCTACCCAGGTATTGAGCGAAAGGGAGGCCGACGAGCAAACTCATCCTGAACCCCTACTGAGCCTGACAGTGACAATATCCGTACAGTCCGGTCTGTTCGTCTAAGAGTATCGCATAACGAGTCTAGGGGGTGGATAAAGTCAGACCACTAACAATGCGACATTTAGTGTCGGCATGAAACCCATCACCACCTGAGAAACTATCAATCCTGGATCGGTAATTCTCGTCCACCATGGCCATGGATTTCTGATGATGGCCACCCGTACAAAATGCGACATCAACCCCCAATACCGGGAGAGACGAATCCCCGACGATCCGATCACTGCCTCCATATGGCTCGGGACTGTTCCCAACTAAAACCTGTTTGCACGACTCCTTTGAACCGTGGTAGGGTAGTAATCAAAACACAGTGGGAATTCACACGAGACAAATGACGATCTCAGGTCGACAGACTAACCTGTACGCATGTCACCTGGGAACTGCTATTTGACAATAGGTATAATACCAACTAGAACGTTCCCGGCGAGTCCGTCCAGTGTACTTATAACCCAATGAGCACCTGTATACTATCTTAGGTGAACAAACTAACACCAATGGCTTGTGAGACCTGGCTACTGTAGGGTTCCTAGGCACGCTAATGAAGTCTCACAAGGCATCAACCATGCCAATTTCAAATTTTACGGTGCCGAGAAACCCTAGACTAGATCGTTGACTAGAAATTTAGGCGAAATACGAATCTAGTTAACAACTTAACTAAAGATAAGAAGCTACAACCTTTGTAGATCCGGATATCCACTTCCTTGGCTCCACGTAGGCGTCCTCTCGCTGTCCATCTCGAATTCCGGACTCAATCGTCGGCTTGATCGGAGAAATGGGTGGACTAGGTCGTCGGCTTCGTGCCGAAGATGATCTACGTCGAGGCATCACAAGTTCAAGCTCCGACTTCACAAATTTGTGAAACTTGTGAAGAAAACACCCAAAACAACTTGGCAAGAGGTAGAGGGTGAAGAAATAGGAGGTGGGTTCACTTTAGAATTGGATTTCTCACTTTAGAACTCAAGTTGCCATTGATGGCATCAAGCTTTCTTTCTTGAAGAAGAAGATCAAGAAGAAGGAAATATTATGATAAGTGTTGTTAAATGAATAATAAAATCATTACTTATCATCTTCTAACCTTGGTTAGGTGTAGAGAATAGACCATGGTCAAGTGAGAATGGTTAGGGTTAAGGATGAAGACAAAATGGTCACTTTGGTCAAAGCTTCATGAAGCTTCAACAAGCTTCATGAAAGATAGAAACCATTTTGTATTCTTTTGCCATTTCTTTTTAATCCAAATAAAAAGAAAATAAAAGAATGAATAAATAAAAACCCTAACCACTCTCTTAACCAAGGTTTAATTCTTTACACTTAACCAAATGAGCAAGTATCATCAAACATGATACAATCATGTGCACAAAAGTATATCACATATACAACTTGCACATTAAGTGAGAAAATCTATTTAAAGTGAACCAATACTAGTTAATGCAAAGTAATATATCAAATATATAATTATACATTAAATCATTAAATCAACACTTGATTTAACGATCCGGTCATATCGCATATAACCGACTAGTATCCTATGTATCGGCTTATCGAATCAATCCTTGATTCGATATCTAGGTTATATCGAATATAACCATTCGATACATTCATCGCGAGAATGGAATACGGTATCACATACACGCATTATTCTCGGTCCTGCACATATCTCATATGCGCTCCTATTTCGTTTCGCTTGAGCCAGGAAACCTCTGTGTAGGACTCTAAAGACTCGTCAATACTCCGGTAGCAGATGATGATCATATCAAGCACCCACAAGCCGCAAGCGGTCTGCTAAACGTAACGGCCATCCGGGTATTGAGCGATCAGAAGATCGACGAGCTAGCCCACTCACACTCCTGTGAATCCAACCAGTAACACTTACCGTACAGTCCGGTCTGTTCGTCTGATATGTCGCATATCAAGTCTAAGGGTGGTAAACGTCAGACCCCAATAACCGATAAGTCGTCCCGATATGAGGCTCATAACGGGTCGAGAAACAACTGGTAACACTTACCAGCAAATCTCTGATCAGCCCTGGCCAGGGACTTCCCTGTTACAGCCAATCGAGCACAACGCAACATCAACCCCCAATACCGGGAGAGACGAAACCCCTCCTATCGCTCATTGCCTCCATGTGACTCGGGACTGTACCCAAAGACCACCGTTTTGCACGCCCTCATGGATGTGGTAAGGTGGAGATCAAAGCACAGTGGGAATCACATAAGACTCTATGACGATCTCGGGTCTACAGACTAACCTGTACAAGTGTCACCTAAGAACTGCCATCTGACGTGAGGTATAATACCATATGGGAGTTCTCGGCGAGTCCGTCCAGTGTACCCAGTCTCCACTGAGCACCCGCATACCATCTCTGATGTCAAACACCAATGGATATGGGATCATCCATCGCCCATCTCATGGGTCGAGAAGCGTATACGCTAGTCTACACTGGTATATCGATGCCCTGTCTCGATACACCCACGACTAGGGACCTTGAAGGATGTACTTATGGACTACCATGTCCCCACTAGTATGATCTGCATCATAGTCCAGGTAGTCAAGTACACATCCTAAGGGCTTTATCAACATGTAACTATAAGACAGTTTAAAGAGACAAGTGTACATGTTAAAATAAAGAGTAACCAGATAGCATACTATCGTATCGAGCAAGAAAGTCATCTCTATATATGTCCAAGCATCCAATATAATATACATCATCTGTACAATACTGGCCTCTAGGGCATACATACAACTAACAATCTCCCACTTGCACTAGGGCCAGCTGCTGTAGTATCGCATACCGAGCATCCCGAAGAGTCTCTCAAACTGTATCTGGGGAATGGCCTTCGTGAGTGGATCCACCGTGTTGTTCTTCGTGTCAACTCTCCTGACCTCGATCTCCCGGCGATCAACTATCTCCCGGATCAGTTGATACCGCCTCAGAATATGCCTGGATCGCTGATGGGACCTGGGTTCCTTGGCCAAAGCCACCGCTCCATTGTTATCGCAATACAAAGGTATTGGATGCTCAATGGATGGAACCACTCCAAGTTCAGTAATGAACTTCTTGATCCAGACAGCCTCTTTGGCAGCATCGTTGGCAGCGATGTATTCAGCCTCCATCGTCGAGTCTGCCACGGTTTCTTGCTTGGAACTCTTCCAGCTAACCGCCCCTCCGTAAAGGGTAAAGACAAATCCCGACTGCGACTTAGAGTCGTCCTTATCACTCTGGAAGCTCGAATCGGTAAAGGACTCCACTTGGAGTTCTCCGTTACCATACACCAAGAGCATCTCTTTAGTCCTTCGTAAGTACTTGAGAATGCTCTTCACAGCTGTCCAGTGACTCTCTCCAGGATCAGCTTGATACCTGCTCACTACACTTAGTGAGTATGCTACATCGGGTCTGGTACATAGCATCGCATACATGATAGAGCCTACAGCCGAAGCATAGGGTATCTCTTGCATGCGAGCTCTCTCCAAATCAGTCTTGGGAGACATCTCTTTGGAGAGAGTGACTCCAGAGATCGTGGGCAAGTTCCCACGCTTGGATTCTTCCATACTAAACCTCTTTAGTATGGTGTCAATGTACCTGGATTGGGACAATCCCAATATCCGTTTGGATCTATCTCTATAGATCCTGATTCCCAATATGCAGGAGGCATCACCAAGATCTTTCATTGAGAATCTTTGTGATAAGAAGAGCTTGACCGATTGCAGCATAGGAATATCATTTCCTATCAAGAGTATGTCGTCCACGTACAATACGAGGAAGACAACCTTACTCCCTGCCACCTTCTTGTAAATATAAGGTTCATCTGGGTTTTTGACGAAATCAAACTCTTTGATAACGACATCAAAGCAGATGTTCCAACTCCGCGATGCTTGCTTTAATCCATAAATGGATTTAAGCAGCTTGCACACCTTGCCGCTGCTCCCACTGTCTACGAAGCCCTCTGGCTGAGTCATGTACACGCACTCTTCTAAATCACCATTTAGAAAGGCGGTCTTAACATCCATTTGCCAGATTTCGTAATCATGGTATGCAGCGATGGCAAGCATGATCCGGATGGATTTAAGCATAGCCACTGGAGAAAAAGTTTCGTCATAGTCCACACCTGGTCTTTGACGAAAACCCTTTGCTACAAGTCTAGCTTTGAAAGTCTCCACTTTCCCATCTACACCAAGTTTCTTCTTGAAGATCCACTTGCTCCCGATGGGTTTTACCCCTTCAGGAGCAACTTCCAAAGTCCATACTTTGTTGGTGTACATGGTTTCCATCTCGGACCGCATAGCATCCAGCCATTTCACTGAGTCCCCACTCGTGATGGCCTGCTCGAAGCTAGTTGGGTCATCATCCTCCATGATGTAATCCTCGCTCCCACCATCCATGAGAAAACCGTAGTATCTTTCAGGTTGGCGAGAAACCCTACTAGATCGGCGGAGAGGCTGAGGTTCATCAGGAACTACTGAATCCTCTGGTTCAACCAAGTCTTCTGTCGTAGTCTGTATTGCTGGAACCTCTTCCAGTTCTACATCCTTGCCACTAATCTCTTTTTCAAGAAATTCCTTTTCTAAAAAGGTGGCATGTCGAGAAACAAACACCTTTTGTTCCTCGGTGTGGTAGAAGATATACCCGCGCGAATGTTTGGGATATCCAATAAACTTACACAGAATGGACCTTGCCGCGAGTTTGTCCGGATTTTGCGTTTTTACATATGCCGGACAACCCCATATCTTAACATAATTAAGACATGGTCTCTTTCCTTTCCATATCTCATATGGAGTGGTTGGCACGGTTTTGGTGGGAACCATATTCAATAGATCTGCAGCTGTTTCCAGTGCATATCCCCAGAAGGAAATAGGTAACTCAGCTGTGCTCATCATAGAGCGCACCATATCCATTAGGGTGCGGTTCCTCCGTTCTGATACACCGTTGTGCTGTGGTGTATATGGAGGAGTCAGCTGAGAGAGAATCCCATTCTCTTTTAGGAAGTCCAGGAATTCATTGCTTAAGTATTCTCCTCCTCGATCAGATCGAAGGATTTTAATACTTTTTCCGTTTTGGTTCTCGACTTCTTGTTTATATTCTCTAAATTTCTCAAAAGCTTCTGATTTGTGTTTCATCAGGAACACATATCCGAATCTAGAGAGATCGTCAGTGAATGTAATGAAGTACGAAGAACCATCCCTGGCATGTGTAGACATGGGACCGCATACATCACTATGTATCAGTCCCAAGAGTTCGGTAACTCTTTCTCCGTGTCCCGTAAACGGAGCTTTGGTCATCTTGCCTTTGAGACATGATTGGAAAGTGTCATAAGATGAAAATTCAAACGGATTTAAATATCCATCCTTATGCAACTTAGCTAATCGTGTCGCATTGATGTGACCCAGTCTACAATGCCACAAGAAGGATTCGTTCAGTTCTGAACTCTTCCTCTTGTGTGTGTTTGTTATGCTCAGAACTGTTGATTGATTTAGAACATAAATGCCATTGCACAACGTGCCTGATCCAACCAACTTTTGGTTACGGAAAATATTCATAACATTATCCTGTAATACAAAATTATATCCCTCTTTACTCAATAAAGAAACCGATATAATGTTGCATATCAGGTTCGGCATGTAATAGCATTCGTTCAGAACCAATGTATTACCAGTCGGTAATGCAAGGTGATATTCCCCGACAGTCTTAGCTGCAACAATTGCACCATTTCCAACTCTAATGTCTTTATCACCTTCTCCAAGTTCTCTACCTTTTCTAAGCCCATGTAACTGATTACATATATGGGATCCTGACCCGGTATCTAATACCCAGGACGTAGGGGAAATGGAGAAATAGTTCTCTGTAACGAACACACCTGAAGAAAATGCATCATCATGTACTTTCTTCAATCGGGTGGCATGGGAATCCTGGTATTCCCCTATATCCTGTTCATTCCTATAACTCTTATAAGAAAGAACGGAACCAACGTTCCCCAGCACAGAATAACATGCGGGTTCGGTCAATACATCCATATTATTATCTTTATTAGGGCATGAAATGGTCGCTACCTGGAGAGAGAGAGAAGAAAACATTTTAGCGTATGCTCTTGCAAGATCAGATTGGTTTTTATCTTATCTAATCAGGATGGCTCCCACTGTTTTTATCAAATCTTCCTTCAAACCCTAAAAGGAAAGATTAGCCGGGATTAATTACACACTACAAGTTCGCCAATCTTTCAGCCAGGCCAGTGTCGGTACTTTGAGGGAGGTCCCCCGTGCTTTCGCACGAACCTAATTAATGTAAACCTCGTTTTCCCAGAGGCATAACCTCGTTAACACCTTTCTAGACACCTACTTGATTGGCTAATTGTAATGTGTAAAACTCTCCCAGGAGTAACTCTTACTCGCAGTGGGTATCGGGATCCAACTATCTCATAGAAGGTATGCAATCTCATTGCAAATTTCAACACTTGAAATTCCCGATAATATTTTGCCCCTAGCGTCCTATGACCTTGACGCAGGCCAACAAACCATAGTGCGCTAGTCAAGTTCAACCCGTCATTTCCTGATTGAATTAAACCCACCCGTACGACCCTTGACGCAGGCCAACAAAGTCGCACGACTACCCTAATCCAATCTGCATCATATGCATAAGCAGATAAATACTAGTTAGCTACCGCACACTACGCCTTGACGCAGGCCAACAAACGCAGCACGAATACTAACTACTACTTATCTGAAATGACGGAGGGCTACGACAGGTTTTTCTGAAAACCTATTGCGTAATGAACTTGATATCGTTGTAGAATCAAATGAAGTTGTGAAATGGAGTGATTTTGAGGCTTTTCCAGTTTTGCTAAAAGGGTCACTCCCGGTGAAGGGATCGTCGGCCCTTTCCTCGTCGAATGAGGTGCGGGATATATCATATATACCACTGTGCAAAGCAGACACTATAGAAGCAATCAAAAACAAACCGAGTGTGTAGCATCTGCTAGTTATTGCTAAAGGAGTCACTCCCGGTGAAGGGATCTCGGTCCTTTCCTCATCGAATAAGGTGCAGGGTATATCATATATACCGCTATGCAAAGCAAGAAGTGTAGCTACCTGTTTTATTTAAAATTTGATTCTACAACATCTTAGGTTTCTTTTCTTTCATTAATCACATTAATGAAGTCCCATCATTTAAATACCTAAACATCACAGATAGATATGACGTACACTTGTGCCATCCGCATTCGCCTCGATGTCCCCTCGTGCACCGTTAGGTTAGGTAACTAATGACAGAGCAGGGCAGGGTTAGTGCGGGTGCAAAACATAAGTAACGTCTATATAATATATCATATATACTATATATAGTATCTATCACAGAACATCACAGATATCGCAGCAGAAGAAACATATGAAATATTGGATATACTAGGACGTTCGTGTTTTCAATACGAGCCAGTATAAAACACGGATTCCACGGTCGTGATGAATAGCCAATCCCACACCCCTAGACCCCTACGAGAGCGGCAAGCAACCCTACCAATTCTAGGGTTAGGAGACCCGGACTCGACTCCTCGAGTTGGTCTCCTACTGGACCCCAGAACCCGGTTACTTGTGCTCCCCTCCTTGGGTCTATCCTAATGCGGAAAAGTAAATAATATACAAAAGGTGACGACTTCCGCAACCTGGAAGTGCCCCAATAAAAGAATATTACATACAAGTTTTTACATGAATGAAAATGAAAAACACTCATCTCACATAAAAACCCCCGGCTATTCAAACACGACAATCCGATATAACATATCCAGCAACACATAACATCACATGTCATCAACGTAAGTAAATATGCGCATCCCAATTGTCGTTGACATATAGCAACGAAACCGGCGATATCACATATTACACTTACGGTCACAGAAAAGAAAGTGTAAAACTACAACAATTGGAATCCGCAACCTCTTTAGACATCGCATGCCTAATCAAAATGAAATACTTAGACATCACATGCCTAACAGTTATAAACCCTGCATTTTAGTCTCATTATCGAAAACTCTTTTCAATATTAAATGAAACTAAACCGCTAGATTTATATCATTCATTCAGTTATCTCATAACTGTTTGTGAATTCCAATTATTGTATCCCATTCTGGATAAATAGAAAATATTAAAATTTCCGATCGAACATTCGAACACCCAAGTTTTCCCGAAACCGTCCAACACATGAAATAGGTTCAAAGACATTCACTTCATGCCTCAGTACCAACGGTCCAGCCGTAGAAGGGTCAAGCCAACGCCTCACATGTGGCACGCCGTACTGCCCCAAACCCGAAGGTTCAAAGGGCAGTTCAAGACGGTCACATAATCGAGTTAAGGTTTGTTGTCTTCTAGAGGGACCATCGCGTTACTTGCACTACTCAGAACGTCCTTAAACCACACAAAAATCCAACACTTGGATATTTTTCGGCAGGGGAAAAGTTGGGTATTTATATCCGGTCGGACTTTTTAACATATTCAAAAAATTATCCGGAAAGCACTTAGACAAAGTTCGATAATCCGATCGAAATACCGAGTCCCCAATACAACCCAGAATACTCAACTCTTGAATAAATATTAAAAATTCTCAGAGAACTCAGCACTGAATAAAAGAAGTTACTGTGCAAAATTGGATGGGTGACATCATCATACGGCCGCGGAACCGCCGCAGAAGCCAGGCTTCTGCCGCGGTTCCGCCACACTTTGGAGGAATTGGGTGATCGTGTTTCACAGTAATTCTTAGAAAGTCCTGCTAAATTTTCTGCATATTTTTAATTTGGAAAAACCCCAGTTTTTAAAAAATGTACAGAGAGCAACTTTGATATTAGGGTTTCGGTTCGATCGGACTTCAAACTCCGTCTGGACTTCGCCTAAGGCTCTAGCTAGGCTCTGATACCACTTTAGGGTTCCTAGGCACGCTAATGAAGTCTCACAAGGCATCAACCATGCCAATTTCAAATTTTACGGTGCCGAGAAACCCTAGACTAGATCGTTGACTAGAAATTTATGCGAAATACGAATCTAGTTAACAACTTAACTAAAGATAAGAAGCTACAACCTTTGTAGATCCGGATATCCACTTCCTTGGCTCCACGTAGGCGTCCTCTCGCTGTCCATCTCGAATTCCGGACTCAATCGTCGGCTTGATCGGAGAAATGGGTGGACTAGGTCGTCGGCTTCGTGCCGAAGATGATCTACGTCGAGGCATCACAAGTTCAAGCTCCGACTTCACAAATTTGTGAAACTTGTGAAGAAAACACCCAAAACAACTTGGCAAGAGGTAGAGGGTGAAGAAATAGGAGGTGGGTTCACTTTAGAATTGGATTTCTCACTTTAGAACTCAAGTTGCCATTGATGGCATCAAGCTTTCTTTCTTGAAGAAGAAGATCAAGAAGAAGGAAATATTATGATAAGTGTTGTTAAATGAATAATAAAATCATTACTTATCATCTTCTAACCTTGGTTAGGTGTAGAGAATAGACCATGGTCAAGTGAGAATGGTTAGGGTTAAGGATGAAGACAAAATGGTCACTTTGGTCAAAGCTTCATGAAGCTTCAACAAGCTTCATGAAAGATAGAAACCATTTTGTATTCTTTTGCCATTTCTTTTTAATCCAAATAAAAAGAAAATAAAAGAATGAATAAATAAAAACCCTAACCACTCTCTTAACCAAGGTTTAATTCTTTACACTTAACCAAATGAGCAAGTATCATCAAACATGATACAATCATGTGCACAAAAGTATATCACATATACAACTTGCACATTAAGTGAGAAAATCTATTTAAAGTGAACCAATACTAGTTAATGCAAAGTAATATATCAAATATATAATTATACATTAAATCATTAAATCAACACTTGATTTAACGATCCGGTCATATCGCATATAACCGACTAGTATCCTATGTATCGGCTTATCGAATCAATCCTTGATTCGATATCTAGGTTATATCGAATATAACCATTCGATACATTCATCGCGAGAATGGAATACGGTATCACATACACGCATTATTCTCGGTCCTGCACATATCTCATATGCGCTCCTATTTCGTTTCGCTTGAGCCAGGAAACCTCTGTGTAGGACTCTAAAGACTCGTCAATACTCCGGTAGCAGATGATGATCATATCAAGCACCCACAAGCCGCAAGCGGTCTGCTAAACATAACGGCCATCCGGGTATTGAGCGATCAGAAGATCGACGAGCTAGCCCGCTCACACTTCTGTGAATCCAACCAGTAACACTTACCGTACAGTCCGGTCTGTTCGTCTGATATGTCGCATATCAAGTCTAGGGGTGGTAAACGTCAGACCCCAATAACCGATAAGTCGTGCCGATATGAGGCTCATAACGGGTCGAGAAACTACTGGTAACACTTACCAGCAAATCTCTGATCAGCCCTGGCCAGGGACTTCCCTGTTACAGCCAATCGAGCACAGCGCAACATCAACCCCCAATACCGGGAGAGACGAAACCCCTCCTATCGCTCATTGCCTCCATGTGACTCGGGACTGTACCCAAAGACCACCGTTTTGTACGCCCTCATGGATGTGGTAAGGTGGAGATCAAAGCACAGTGGGAATCACACAACACTCTATGACGATCTCGGGTCTACAGACTAACCTGTACAAGTGTCACCTGAGAACTGCCATCTGACGTGAGGTATAATACCATCTGGGAGTTCTCGTCGAGTCCGTCCAGTGTACCCAGTCTCCACTGAGCACCCGCATACCATCTCTAATGTCAAACACCAATGGATATGGGATCATCCATCGCCCATCTCATGGGTCGAGAAGCGTATACGCTAGTCTACACTGGTATATCGATGCCCTGTCTCGATACACCCACGACTAGGGACCTTGAAGGATGTACTTATGGACTACCATGTCCCCACTAGTATGATCTGCATCATAGTCCAGGTAGTCAAGTACACATCCTAAGGGCTTTATCAACATGTAACTATAAGACAGTTTAAAGAGACAAGTGTACATGTTAAGATAAAGAGTAACCAGATAGCATACTATCATATCGAGCAAGAAAGTCATCTCTATATATGTCCAAGCATCCAATATAATATACATCATCTGTACAATACTGGCCTCTAGGGCATACATACAACTAACAGCTACCGCCCCTCGTCGGGGTCTCGATCAGTATACACTAGTCTACACTGGAGTATCGATGCCCAGTCTTGATACTCCCACGACTAGGGACATTTAAGGATGTGCTTATAGACCCCCAGCTCCTACGTATATGATCGCCATCATAATGCTAGTAGTCAGGCAAGAATTCTATGGGCTCTATCAACATGTACATGATGATAAAGACAAACCAGATAGCATACTATCATCTTGAGTAAGACTGTTCTACCGGTATAGGTCCTCCCTCAATCATCATAATCACCTTCCTGCGATTACGATAATTGCCTTGAGGGCACTATATCCAACAGTAATGGCTACCCAGGTATCCGTCGATAAGAAGGTCGACGAGCAAACTCATCCATACCCCTACTGAGCCTGTCTGTGGCAATCTCCGTACAGTCTAGTCTGTTCGTCTAAGAGTGTCGCATATCGGTCCTAGGGGGCGGCAAGCGTCAGACCCCTAATAGTTCAATAAGTAGTGTCGGAGTGCGGCCAAAAACACCCTGAGAAACTCCTAGAATCCCTACCAGCAAATCTCGCTTGTCCTGGGCAGGGAGTTTATGTAGTGGCTTTCCGAACACAGCGCGACATCAACCCCCAATACTGGGAAAGACGAATCATATCTAACCTCCACCGCCTCCAAGTGCTACGGGACTGTACCCAACTACTACCTGTTTGCCAGACTCAGCAGAGCCATGGTAGGGTAGTAATCTAAGAACAGTGGGAACACACTTGAGGCGAAGTAGCAGTGTCAAGTCGACGGACTAGGCTGTACTCATGTCACCTGGGAACTGCTACCTGACGATAGGTATATTACCAACCAGCAGTTCCCCACGAGTCCATCCATTGTAACTCATAACCCAATGAGCACATGCATACTATCTCCAGTATGACATACTGATGGCTGTGGGACAGACCATCTCCCCTGCTGGGATAAGAAGCGTATACACCAGTCTACTCTAGAGTATCGATGCCCTGTCTCGATAATCCTGCGACTAGGGACCTGAGTAAGGATGTGCTTATAGACTACCCAGCCCCCACTATTGTGACTGCCATCATAATGCTGGTAGTCAAGTAAAGATCCTAAGAGCTCTATCAATATGTATTAGCGATACGTTAAAAGAAACATATACACTATTATGATAGATACAAACCAAGTAGCATACCACTATATTGAGTAAGACTGTCATAAATCCGTGTATATATCCCATGCTTCTAAAATGTAATATACAAAGTAGTACTATACAATAATGGCCTCTAGGGCATATTACACTAACAATCTCCCACTTGCACTAAGGACATGTGCTGGCATATTGCAGACCTATCATCTTGAATAGCCTCTCGAACTGCATCTTAGAGATGGCCTTTATGAATGGATCTGCAGTGTTGTCCTCAGTAGCAACTCTCCGTACCTCGATCTCTCGGTGATCCACGATCTCCCTGATCAGGTGATACTGCCTCAAGATATGTCTGGACTTCTGATGGGACCTGGGTTCCTTTGCTAAAGCTATAGCCCCGTTGTTGTTACAATACAGAGGTATTGGATCAACAATGGACGGAACCGCCTGAAGTTCTGTTAAGAACTTCCTCATCCAGACTGCTTCTTTTGCGGCATCAGAAGCTGCGATATACTCCGCTTCCATCGTCGAGTCAGCAACGATATCCTGCTTGGAACTCTTCCAACAGACCGCCCCTCCATTAAGGGTAAAGACATAACCTGACATGGATTTGGAGTCATCCTTGTCACTCTAGAAGTTAGAGTCAGCAAAGGCCTCGATCAGGAGGTCTTTTCCGCCGTAAACCAAGAACATTTCCTTAGTCTTTCTTAGGTACATAAGAATGTTCTTTACGGCTATCCAGTGCTTCTCCCCAGGGTTTGACTGATACCGGCTTACTACGCTTAGTACATAAACTACATCTGGTCTTGTACACAATATCACATACATTATAGAGTCTACCGCCGAAGCGTAGGGTATAATAGACATGCGATCCCTTTCCAATTCAGTCTTGGGAGACATCTCTTTGGAGAGTGTGATTCCGTGACAAGCCGGTAAATTACCGCGCTTTGAATCTTCTATACTGAATCTTTTCAGTATGGTGTCGATGTATCCGGACTGTGAAAGTCCCAACATCCTCTTAGACTTATCACGATAGATCTGGATCCCCAGAATGTAAGAGACATCACCCAGGTCTTTCATGGAGAACCTTTGTGAGAAGAACCTTGTAACATTTCAGAAAAATAAGATATTATTTTTGGGAATTTTTATAATTTAATATTAAATTTAATGAATATCCTAATTTATCGGTATAATTGTAGCATTTCAGAAAAATAAAATATTATTTTTGGGAATTTTTATAATTTAATATTAATTTTAATGAATATTTTAATATTTCGATATACTTAAATATAAATTGGGAAAAATTTGAAAAATTATAGAAACTACCAAAAAGAGGGTACTTTATATGATTTAAGCAAATTATGAGAGTTTATGATTTATTTGACACTAATTTTGTGCTAATCGCGATTAAAAATCGCTAATCGAACTTTAAGCGCGTTTTGTGCAAAACATGCACCATATCATTTCACGCTTGTGTTACATTTTCCTACGTGGCTTTATCTTCATTTTTCATTCTTTGTTTTGGGTTTACAATTGCAAAGAGAAGGGAAAAAGAAAAGAAAAGAAAAGAAATCAATAAAGAAAAGAAAGTCAAGAGGTAGTTAGGAGGCATGGTGCTTGACCTTGGACACTCTCTCTCTTTCCCTCACTCCCTCCCAAGATTCCAGCAGCAGCCCTCCCTTTCCCCTTCTCCTTCTCCTCCTCCTTCTTCTTCTTCTCTTCACTCAAGCTTCAAAACACCTCAAAACCCCATTCCCACTTCACAAAAGTTATGCACAAGCTCACAAGCTACCCTTTGGACCAAGAAAGTTTGAGTTTTGGTGCTGTAGGGGATTCTTGGGTCCCAAATGAGGTAATCCTTTCACTATTAGTGTAGTGTTTCATATGTTTAAGCCTCTTTTCAAGTTTAAAAATCGATTTGGCGAAGTTTAGTGCGCTTTGGACATTACTAGAGAGGGTTAGGGTTTAAGTTGAGTTTGTGTGGTGAACTTGGGTGTATTGAGTGACCTTAAACCCCCCATGGTGTTACAAACACAGAACTTACACTAGATAAAACCTGAAACCCAAATTTCTGAAAAACAGTAACTTGTTATGTCGGTTTGTGAACTTAGAGCGTGCAGGAAAATCTGGGATGACCCGGGGAAATTCTGAGACAAACAAACAACTTCAGAGACCTAGATAGACCACCATGAGACCACCCAACCAAGACGAACCCCATTGGAGCATGCAGGGCCGGCGAGATCGGAAATTATAGGGTAGGGCTCGGCCACTTGGTGAGGGAGTGGGTCCAGGTTTCTACTGTAGGTCACATACACCCTATATATCACCCTAGTGTTGTTTGCTCACATTGTTTTCAGCCTCATCCAAATCTGGGACCAAATTCCTACAATTTAGTTCTATGACATTGCCATGACTTAAACTTTAGATACCAAATCTTGGCTTTGTGTTAGATTGGTGGCCTCCAGGGTATCTGGAGTGACCCTAGACACTTACTGGTAAAACTAGCAAGACCATTACCCTATATTGACTACAGGAGACTACCTTACAAACACGACACCCCAATTCCCTACCAGGGCCGAGGTCGCCGGAATTGCAAGGTAGGGTGCCGGCCACCTTTTGGAGTCAGAGGTCCTGGTTGCTTTCATAGCTCATATACACTTTTTACATCACTCCAGTATTGTTTTGGAACATGGTTTGCACCTTAATCAAAATATGGGACTGAATACATGTGTTGCTGTTTGATTCGAGTTATGGTTTTACGTATTTTGAATTATGGATTTTTGTGATTTGTGTTGTACTCGATCACTTGACGTTTGTACGTCTCTATCGGGTGTTATTTGGTTAAGTTGCGAGGGCAAACCCTAGGTTTTGACCTATGTGAGTTCCGCGTGTCGTTTTGGTTTCGATTTGGTTTTAATGCGATATGATGCGTGTGATATATAGGCACCCCCACGATGATTCGAGACGATGAAGAAGATGGTGGCGACGTCGGCATCAGCAAACGAAGATCAGGTGAGTAGATTATATCTACGGGGGAAGTCGGGTGGATGGCGTATAGCACCCCCGCAGTTCGTAGTATAGCTTATATATTTATGGTTATATATGTGTTTATGTTACGTAGACGATTATCAAGATAGGATTTGTGTTCATGGTTTAGTTTAGGGTAGTTAGAAGTAACTTAGTTTAGCTTCTTAGTCGCGAACCCTAGAATGAGGTTTACACCCACACGCACACACATGCTTACTTGGTTATACTTGTGTGTACATGGGGATACGTATATATAGATACACACACACAGGTATTGGACTAGGTATATATATATACGTATACTTATACTTGGATGATGAGGATAGTGGATGATATTTGGAGATGAGTTGATGAGATTGGGCATGGTGCCATGAGATTGGTGATATGATGTGGTTCGTATAATGAGATACGACATGAGATTTTAGCGGGCCTTTGGACGTGTGTTTTACACACACATTTATATTTATATAGATGGTATCAGTTTGTACTAGACTTAGATCAGCACCCCAGTTTATGAGATATGATGATAAGGATACCAGATAATTGATGAGATAAATGTGAGATTCGACCCGTACCCAGATTTGGGATGCCGTACGACGGATTTACGTATGATCTATATATTGATGAGAGATCCGCACTCTTGACTCGAGGATGTCATATTGTATATTGTATCGTATGTGATACTATTGAGGCGGGATCACCGACTATTATATGTATATCTATATCTATCTATCTATCTATCTATCTATCTATCTATATATATATATATATATATATATATATCGACTCAGATTTAGGTGGTTTCCGTACCCTTTCGATTAGCTTATTAGTTAGATCTGTAGTTTACTTAGTATATGTTAGACTAGACCTGAGTCATACCTATTTCAAAACTAACGAATCGTGAGTATTTTAGAAGACAGGTCAAGGGATTCTACGGATAATTTCAAAAGACGCATCTTTTCCTAAAAACACCGTAGCCCTTATTTTTTCTAAACCCCACGATTCGTATTATTTCAAATAGCAAAACTATATGATTGATATATATATATATATATATATATATATATATATATATATTGATGTAGATTCTTCACTGTTGTGTTTATCAATCTTTTTCCGCATATGCTTGCTGTTCGCATCGCATCGCATGTTTAAATGTGTTTATTATTATATTAAAACCATGCTGTCAGGACACCAGCACCATTATCGATGATGCGTATGTTCCACGTATACCTGCTTGCCGGCTCACACATTTCATTATCGATAATTGCCATGTCACTACACAGTAGGATTGTTGCATCAGGATATGACCCCTTGCATGACAAACTTGTGTACATACATATTTGCACATACATAGATGATTCTGGCTTGATTTTGGAGATTTGGGAACCGCAAGATATATTTTAAAACTGAATTCATTTTAAAAAAGCGGTTTCCCTCATATCTGCATATTACTATTCCGTGTTGCATGATATACTAATATGCTTACATTTCTTTTATATGTCACATACATTATGCTTTATGATTATACGCATTGAGATATTTATTTTCATGAGATTTCTGGATTTGGGAAACCTAGTTATTTCAAAAGTGAGTATGTATTGTTTTAAAAATCCGGTTTCCCTTGATATGATATTTCGGTGCGTCCACCATGTGTTTTCTCAGTTCTGAGACGTATGGCATGTGAAACCCGATTCGAGGAGTTGGATGAGGCCAATTGCGGGTACATGGTGGACCCGATATGGTGCCCCGGGGCGAGAACGGATTGCTGTGCTGCAGACGGTGAGCCTGGCAGTGGGACTACTACCTACCGGTGATAGTATTTGGGCTCGGCGGATATCCGGAGGATACCGACCGGAGTCGAGACATGATATGGGCCGATCCGGACTGACGGAGCCCGATATATGAGGATTTACGTGCCGATGCTAGGCACGGATTTCATGATGTTTTCGAGTGTCGATGCTGGACACTCAGGTTCCATGATATTGATGTGTCGCGAGGGACACACGTTGATTTACATCCTCATACCTCCATACATATGCTTTATGATATATACATGCGTGATGTTTTGTGTCATTGGGTGACACGTGGACGAGATCCACATACATATAGACATTGATTACATTGATGATACCTCATATTTATGATATGTTGCTACCTGATGCACTGACACGAGCACTTGGTACTACACTTATGTATAGATGTTTACCTTGCTACCTTATTATGCTTCAGACTTATTCATATTGAGGATATATTATTACTGATCGTTTGACCTAGGATGAGTCATACATACGATTTCTGCTCTGTGATGTTTTCTATTCACTAGTTGGCAACTCAACCCCGTTGTGCCACAGTTCTTGCAGGTTTTGCCATACAGGTTTCATTGCGGCTTTTCTGGCACACTGCTTCCTTTCTGGGTGATTGCTTCGTAGGTGGGTTCACTCGCATCGTGACCACCCTTGTATTTATTTTAATCAGTTATATCTAGTAATTCCATCAACCAATGTTGTATATTTATTCAGATTTAGAGACCAGTTATTTTTATTTCGACCTTAGAGTCGCGCGTTGTATTATTATGGATTTCTTGCGGTTTGAGTTTTTTTTTTGAGTTTTGATCCTCGCCCTTCGGCGTTGTATATTATATTGCTTGCGTGGTTGTGACCGTCGATTGACGAAGAGTTAGCTTCCGCTTGGGGATGCCTTTTATCATTGTGCATATATTATTCATGTTGTACCCCGTTTGGGGCTAGTATTTACAAAGGAAAATCTGCCGAAATTTTCAGAAAAGACTCGAGGATTTAAAAATGCATATTCGGCTTACTTATTTAAAAAACTTTTTTTTTAAATCATGTTTTCTTCACTTCTTTAAAACTAGTTTTCCTTCATTTATTATTTAAAATGGTTTTAGATTTCTGGGCTTTTGGCTTACTTGAATTAGATGAGGTCCTATAGACTTCATATGATTCAAGGACCAGTCATGTGCTATTTCGGGTCGTGACAAACCCTTTAACAGATTGTTGCATATGAATGTTCTTTCTTATCAAGAGAATGTCATCCACGAACAAGACGAGGAACACAATATTTCATGCTACAATGTTACTATAAATGCATCGCGGAGTTGGAACATCTTTTTTGATGAGACGGTCAAAGAATTTGACTTTATAAAAAATCCATATGAGCAATGCATCCATAGATGGACTTAAGCAACTTGCACACTTTTCCGCTGCTCCCATTCTGAACGAAACCCTCTAGCTGGTCCATATAGACGCACTCTTCTAAATATCCATTTAGAAAAGTGGTCTTTACGTCCATTTGCCAAATCTCATAATCGTGGAAGGAAGCAATGGCAAGAAGGATCCGAATGGATTTGAGCATAGCTACTGGAGAAAAGGTTTCATCATAATCCAAACCAGGTCTTTGACAAAATCCTTTCGCAACAAGTCTAGCCTTATAGATTTCAACCTGTCCATCTACACCAATTTTCTTTCTGAAGATCCATTTGCAGCCAATGGGTTTTACCCCTTCTGGAGCAATGTCCAAAGTCCATACTTTGTTGGTGTACATGGACTCCATCTCGGTCCACATTGCATCCAGCCATTTTACCGAGTCTGTTGTCACGACCCAAAAATTGGCATGTGACCGGCACTTAAACCACGTAACGTCTACAGGCGTAATGCAATTTATGTAAGCCGAAAACCCAGAAATCTAAACCATCAAAAGTAGTAAGTGATAAAAACATTGTTAAAAACATTTGGAAATCTCAAGTAAAAATTTTAAAGTTTATATTTTTATTTTCTTAAAAATTTTGGCAGCACCTCCTTTGTAAAAACTAGCCCCGAAACGGGTACAAACATAAGATATAAGTAAAGCAACATATGATATAAGTAAAGCATCCCCAAACGGGAGCAATCACGCCCAAAGGCGGAAATAACCACCACAAGCATATATACGATGCCGTAGCGAAGAAATAGACAGTATAAGTGAAAAACAGCATAAAAAGATAAAACTGCATAATAAAAGCCGGCTCACACGAGCTTGACACCCAGAGTCACAAAATATACAATATCGTCCTCACAACTCGTCTTTAAGTCAATACATGAAAGGGTAGATGGAGAGTACTAGATACAATGAGAGATATAAAAATAAATGTAAAGAGATAACCACAAACCCACTTATAGCAAAACGGCTCACAGCCAGCCATAGCGGTATATGCTGCAAAAAGATACAATAAGAAGAAGCCCTGCCGCAACTACTCTGAGGGTAAAACCTGCAAAACACTGTGGTACAACGGGAGTGAGTTGCCAACTCGTGAGTAGTAAGTAACATTATACAGGTAATCACAGGTATGCATGAACTGCGGTACTCTATCACATGCAATCTGATAGTATCAATATGCTAATATGGATATGCAACAATCATGAAAGGTACTCTATCAGGTACTACAAATACATGAAGCTATGCATAACAGTGAATGCTAAGTATGGGGTAAAACATGTCATCATCAATAACTCATCGTCGTGGAAAAACCGGTGTCCATCAAATACGGCCAAAATCCCAATACCTCAGGCGCCGTCACCCGGATCGGCCCTCATATACTGTAAATCTCATGGAACCTGAGTGCCCAATATCGGCACTCAAAAACATCATGAAATACTCGTTTCCAGTATCAACACGCAAATACTCATCTCTCAGGCGCCGCATGCCCAGATCGTCCCTCAATATATCTCATGTCGTAACTCCAAAACGGTATCCTCCGGATATCCATCGGGTTCTATACTATCACCGGTAGGTGGTAGTCCCTCTGCCAGGCTCATCGTCTACTGTACAACCGTCAATTCTCGCCCTGGGGTACCATACTGGGTCCACCATGAACCCGCAAACGGATCATCCAGCTCCTCAAATCGGGTTTCTATCACACGTCTTAGAACCGAGAAAACTCATGGTGGATGCACTGAAATATCATATCAAGAGAAATCGGGTTTTCAAAACAATACATACTTTCTTGAAATAATACCACGGCTCTCAAATCCAGAAATCACATGAAATCAATATCTCAATGCGTAAATCCATGAAATATGATATATGCAACATAAAACAGTAATATGCGCATATCAAGAGAAAACCGCTCTTTAAAATGAATCCAGTTTTAAAATATATCATGCGGTTCCCAATTTCTCCCAAAATCAAATCCAATATCATCTAAAGGTGCACATGTAACTATAGCAAGTATGTACGCAAGTATATATGTACGCAAGTATGTAATTCATATGCGCGATAGAACAAGAATCACGTCTAATCATGAATGATAAGGTAAGCTAAACAATGTATTATCCATGGCAATTCTATAGTGTGAGCGTCATGGCAATTACTAACGGTGTGTGTGTGGCATACAGTTAGTGCTCGTGCAACATGAACCGTTAGTAACAGTACTGTGTCTCATTAATACTATGTGCATATGCAACATGAAATGGGGTATGCAACAATGGTACACATGCACAATCAATGAATATGAATATAAACATGCGACCACAATATCCTATCAAGTCCTGACGCATAACTCCATACGGGCGATTTCCCCGTAGATGTTAAATCTACTCATAGATGATCTCGAGCTAAGTAAATCCGACCACCTGCTTCCCTTTCTTCGCAGCGTCCGAAATCCCCACCTGCTATCCTATTAACACAAAACACAATAACGCGTGGAATTAGCAAACTACGTAATACTAACGAACACAACCCAACTTTAACGAATCGGTTCCCTTAAGCTGCAAAAGGGTTCGCTTAACGGCTAACGTGTGTGTTGACACTCTAAAACAAACTCACATGTAAAAATCACGCGAATCACAGAAACTGAGTCGGGCACCATAGCGCGCATCGTCGGAACACTAAAACTAGCTAATCGGTCCTAGATTTTACCCACTGCCATTACTTAAAAATCTAGCAGTACCAAACATCCTAAAACCACTTCAGACAACTACCCTAAAAACCATAACACCCCAGGCTTCCCAAAAACCGAGCTCGCCGGATTTAGCCTACATCTCGCCAGCCAAACAGTGTCAGGTGGGGGTCGTGTTACTGGTGTACACTCAGGGCAACTAGTACAACACTTCTACACTGCTAGTTTTCACAGTAAAGACTCGGGGTCACGGCAGATCACATATACCCTATAATGACACTAAAAATACGATATCGTACACAAAACTAAACTTTAAGTGTTCTAAACTGATACTAATTAGCAACACCACATAATAAGAACCTAATTAATAGTTAGGGATTTATACCTATCCACACTTGATCAAAATCCAAGCTTTCCTTGCTCCATGTGATCAATTGGGGTTTAGGATCAAGTTTAATGAAGGGTGTGGTGAGTTTTGTGAAGTGTAGTGAGGATTTATGAGGATTTTGGGTTAGGGTTTAGTGAAGAACAAAGAAGTGTTTCAGTTTGAGGAGTGAGGGTGAGATGAAGAGAAAAATATGAGAGTGAAAAATGAATGAGGGTGAGAGTGAGGGAATGAGGGTGTATGTGTGAGGGTGAGGGGTGTGGGAAATGAGGGATGAGTTTAGCACAAGCATGCCTCCCTTTCCTCTCTCTCCTCAATAAATGCATGGCATGCTTGCCATGCCTCATCATGCCCCCCTCACTCTCTCTCCTTCTCTCAAGTCAACCACAAAAATTCAAAAACCCTAATTATTTATTTTGAAAACTAATTTAATTAACTAATTACCTAATACTTAATGGAATGGGTTAAGATACCATGGCTACTTAAGCATGGTTTAACACCTAATTAACCCTAGGTTAACATGCGCATGTGTGTGCAAGCCCAAAATAAATATTAATAAAATATTAATTAATTTTTATAAAATATTTGAAAACTATTTTGGTAAAATTTTTACTAAAAATCCGTATTATCGCTTAATTAACACTAATCACATTCTTAGGTGTTACAATCTTCCCCTCTTAAAGAAATTCGTCCCCGAATTTAAAAATCTTACTATGTGTACCTTCAAAGAGATGTAGGAATTTTTTCCGCATCTCGCTCTCGGCCTCCCAAGTGACCTCTTCACTATTCGGGCTACGCCAAATTATCTTCACAGATGGCGAGACCCTTGACCGAAGTTTCTTCACCTGCCGATCCAATATAACTACCGGCTGCTTGATGAACGAAAGATCACGCTTTAGCTGAACGGTCTGGTGCTGAATCATGTGAGAAAGGTCATGAAGATATTTGCGAAGTATCGACACATGGAGTACGGGGTGAACATCTGGAAATCTGGGTGAAAGTGCCAAACGATAGGCAACGGTACTAACTCGCTCAAGGATTTCAAAAGGACCTACAAATCTGGGACTAAGCTTCCCTTTCTTCCCAAATCTCATCATGCCCTTCATCGGAGAAATCTGTAGGAATACATGATCCCCCCACTGCGAACTCAAGTCCGCGACGACGACGGCTGACATAAGACTTCTGTCTGCACTAGGCTGCTCTCATCCTATCCTGAATCAACTAGATCTTCTCCGTAGTCTCTTGAACTCGCTGGGGTCCTAACATCCTGCTCTCGCTGAGTTCGGTCCAACAGACTGGCGATCGACGCTACTTACCATACAAAGCCTAAAAAGGTGCAATCTGAATCGTCTCCTGATAACTGTTATTGTAGGAGAACTTATCAATGGCAACTGACGATCCCAACTGCCACCAAAACTAAGCTCGCACACACGAAGCATATCCTCCAGAATCTGTATAGTCCGCTCTGACTAACCATCGGTCTGTGGATGGAAAGCGGTGCTAAAGCTTAAACGGGTACCCAAGGCTTCCTGAGCTTCTGCCAAGACGGCCAGTGAACTGGGTGCCTCTGTTGGATACAATACATGAAGGAACTCCGTGCAAACGCACAAACTCATCAATGTACAACTGAGCATACTGAGCAAAACCGAAAGTGGTCTTCACTGGAAGGAAGTGAGCTGCTTTCGTTAACCGGTCAACAATCACTCAAATGGAGTCATACCCTTGACTAGACTGGGGTAGACCCACAACGAAATCCATGGAGATCTGCTCCCATTTCCACTTCGGAACGGGTAAAGGCTGCAACTCTCCTACCAGTCTCTGATGCTCAGCCTTGACTCGCTGACAAGTCAGGCACCTCGAAACGAAATCCGAAACATCACTCTTCATCCCTGCCCACCAGTAAATATCTCCCAATTCATGATACATCTTGGTGGAACTTGGGTGAACACTAAAAGCTGACTGATGTGCCTGCTCTAGGATCTCGTGTCTCTACCCATCGGTATCAGGTACTCACAAACGAGTCCCAAAACGTAGCATACCCTGGTCATCAATCAAGAACTCCGAATCTCTACCCTGCCAAACATGCTCACGAATCTCAGACAAACGGGCATCGGCGGGCTGTGCCTCACGAATACGATCTAGTAGAAGTGGACGGGCACGGACATGAGCAAGCTGTCCCCAAGTAGGAGTGAACTACTATACTCTACTGTCGCACAAGATCTGCTAATCTGCAGAAGACTGTCTCTAAACTACGCTCGACTGGGACAAGCTACCCCCGGGCCTACGACTCAAGGCATTGGCTACCACATTCGCCTTGCCCGGGTTATAAAGGATCTTACAAACATAATCCTTCACAAGCTCCATCCAATGGTGCTGTCTCAAATTCAGATCTTGCTGCAGGAAGATGTACTTTAAGCTCCGGTGGTCTGTGAAAATCTGACACGACTCTCCGTACAAGTAGTGTTTCCAAATCTTAAGCGCGAGACCACCGCGGCCATCTCAAGATCATCAGTAGGATAATTCTTCTCATGCTTCTTCAACTTGCAGGAAGTATAAGCGATAACTCTATCATGCTGCATCAATACACAACCGAGCCCCACTCGAGAAGTATCACAGTAAACGACAAAGCCGTCCGATCCAGAAAGCAAAGATAAAACTGGTGCAGTCGTCAACAGAGTCTTCAACTGCTGAAAACTCAGCTCGCATGCCTCAGTCCAAAGAAAAGGAACTCCCTTCCTGGTCAGTCTGGTCAGCGGTGCAGCGAAACTCGAGAAGTCCTGCATGAAACGGCAGTAATAACCGGCTAAGCCCAAAAAGCTGCGGACTTTTGTCATTGATACAGGTCTGGGCCAAAGCTGTACGGCCTCGATCTTTCTCGGGTCCACACGAATACCGTCTCCCGTAACCACATGACCTAGGAAGTCAACGCTATCAAGCAAGAAAGCACACTTCGAGAATTTAGCAAACAGCTGGTGCTCTCTCAATGTCTGCAAAGAAATCCTCAAGTGCTGCTCATGTTCCTCACGACACTTAGAATAAACCAGAATGTCATCAATAAAAACAATAATAAACTGGTCGAGGAACGGCCTAAAAATCCGGTTCATCAAGTCCATGAACGCTGCTGGGGCATTGGTGAGTCCGAACGACATCACCAAAAACTCATAATGCTCGTAGCGTGTACGAAAAGCAGTCTTCAGAACGTCATCATTCTGAACCCGCAATTGATGATAACCTGATCTCAAATCAAACTTAAAAAAATGTCCTGCACCCTGGAGCTGATCAAACAAATCGTTAATGCGAGATAAATGATACCTATTCCGTACCGTAACTCGGTTCAATTGACGAAGATCAATGCACAACCTCAAACTGCCGTCCTTCTTCTTGACGAACAGAACAGGAGCTCCCCAAGGCGAAACACTCTGACGTACAAGTCCCCTATCAAGCAACTCATGCAGCTGATCCTTAAGCTCCGCCGGGGCCATTCAGTAAGGCGGTAGACATAGGTCCCGTGCCGGGAATCAGATCAATGCAAAAATCTATCTCACGCTCTGTCGACAATCCACGTAACTCATCGGGAAAAACGTCGGGAAACTCTCGCACGATAGGGACCCGGTCTAATGAATCTACTGTGGCTCCGGTATCACGAATGAAAGCTAAGAATCCCAGACATCCTCTCCTCAAAAGCCGACTAGCGCAAAGGACAGAAATCAAACTATGAGGGGCGGCACCACGGTCCCCCTGCACAACAAGAACTGACTCGCCGGGAAAGCAAAACCTGACTATCTTCTCACGCCAGTCCACAGACGCGTAGCAAACCAGTCCATGCCCAGGTGAACGTCGAAGTCCAACATCTCAAGAAGGATCAAGTTGACGGACGATTCTCTATCTCCTAAACAGATCACACATGACCGAAACACGTATCGCGCAATCGACTCTCCACCAGGAGTAGTCACGACAAGTGGCTGATCTAGCAACCACGACTCTCGGCCCAATCTCGGCATGAACTGTGTAGAAACATATGTATGTACGCAAGTATGTAATTCATATGCGCGATAGAACAAGAATCACGTCTAATCATGAATGATAAGGTAAGCTAAACAATGTATTATCCATGGCAATTCTATAGTGTGAGTGTCATGGCAATTACTAACGGTGTGTGTGTGGCATACAGTTAGTGCTCGTGCAACATGAACCGTTAGTAACAGTGTTGTGTCTCATTAATACTATGTTCATATGCAACATGAAATAGGGTATGCAACAATGGTACACATCCACAATCAATGAATATGAATATAAACATGCGACTACAATATCATATCAAGACCTGACGCATAACGCCATATGGGTGATTTCCCCGTAGATGTTAAATCTACTCACAGATGATCTCGAGCTAAGTAAATCCGACCACCTGTTTCCCTTTCTTCGCAGCATCCGAAGTCCCCGCCTACGATCCTATTAACAAAAAACAAAATAACATGTGGAATTAGCAAACTATGTAATACTAACGAACACAACGCAAATTTAACGAATCGGTTCCCTTAAGCTACAAAAGGGTTCGCTTAACGGGTAACGTGTGTGTTGACACTCTAAAACAAACTCACGTGTAGAAATCACGCGAATCACAGAAACTGAGCCGGACACCGTATCGCGCGTCGTCGAAACACTAAAACTAGCTAATCGATCCCAGATTTTACCCACCGCCATTACTTAAAAATCTAGCAGTACCAAACATCCTAAAACCACTTCAGACAACTACCCTAAAAACCACAACACCCCAGGCTTTCCAAAAACCGAGCTCGCCGGATTTAGCCTACATCTCGCCGGCCAAATATAGTCAGGTGGGGGTCGTGTTACTGGTGTACACTCAAGACAACTAGTACAACACTTCTACACTGCTAGTTTTCACAGTAAAGACTCGGGGTCACGGCAGATCACATATACCCTATAATGACACTAAAAATATGATATCGTACACAAAACTAAACTTTAAGTGTTCTAAACTGAAACTAATTAGCAACACCACATAATAAAAACCTAATTAACAGTTAGGGATTTATACCTATCCACACTTGCTCAAAATCCAAGATTTCCTTGCTCCAAGTGATCAATTTGGGTTTAGGATCAAGTTTAATGAAGGGTGTGGTGAGTTTTGTGAAGTGTAGTGAGGATTTATGAGGATTTTGGGTTAGGGTTTAGTGAAGAACAAAGAAGTGTTTCAGTTTGAGGAGTGAGGGTGAGATGAAGAGAAAAATATGAGAGTGAAAAATGAATGAGGGTGAGAGTGCGGGAATGAGGGTGTATGTGTGAGGGTGAGGGATGTGGGAAATGAGGGGTGAGTTTAGCGCAAGCATGCCTCCCTCTCCTCAATAAATGCATGGCATGCTTGCCATGCCTCATCAAGCCCCCCTCACTCTCTCTCCTTCTCTCAAGTCAACCACAAAAATTCAAAAACCCTAATTATTTATTTTGAAAACTAATTTAATTAACTAATTACCTAATACTTAATGGAATGGGTTAAGATACCATGGCTACTTAAGCATGGTTTAACACCTAATTAACCCTAAGTTAACATGCGCCTGTGTGTGCAAGCCCAAAATAAATATTAATAAAATATTAATTATTTTTTATAAAATATTTGAAAACTATTTTGGTAAACTTTTTACTAAAAATCTGCATTATCGCTTAATTAACACTAATCGCATTCTAAGGTGTTACATCTGTGCTCTGAATGGCTTGCTGGAAGTTAGTTGGCTCATCATTATCAATGATGCAATCCTCTCAATCTGTAAGTCTATGTAGCACACTCCACGTGTTCGCGGGGAGGCGGAATACATCAAAAACGATTTTTCTCACATCAAAAGATCATGTTTTGCTTTGCAACATAGACTTTATCCACTTTAGGATCTTGATTAAACCTTAACTAGCAAAAACTAAACTACAAGAGGGTGTTAACTACTCGGTTAAAATGTTATACCCTCATGTCAAGTCCTTCGGGTCTTCAAGTGGTTTTTTGCTCCTTGGATCGGGCTTCCGTAAGTCCGTGTCACGCACCCCGCATGACCGCGGGAAGGCGGAAGTTGTGAAAAACGATTATCAAAGTATCGCAGCACGGACTCGAGTTCCCGGATCATGTCTAAACCCTAACTAGCAAGACTTGTGAAGAGATTATCTACTCGGATAAGAGATTATACCTCACGATACAAGTCCTTCGGGTCTTCATCGCTGTCCTCCTCGTCATCGTAGGCTCCGAGGATCGAAACGGATCGTGGTTTTCTCGTCGGCTTCCTCGAGTCAAAGACGATCCACCCTAGAGTCTAGAGTCCGAGCCCCAACCTCAACTCCGAGGTAACTAGGGCAAGTAGCTTGCTAGATTAGATGGCCTAGGTTGTGTAGAGAGAGTAGATGGAGTGCTTTGTATCTTGTAGCCCTAAATTTCTCAACTCATAAGAGGTCTAGGGTTTGAGGGAAGAATAAAAGGCTTGAGGAAAATGATAAGGAGTTGTGATCCTTGAAGACTTAGCTTGGCTGCCCTCTTAGAATAATGTGTTGGATATGAGATATTTTGTGAGATAATTATCATAACAAAATATCTCCAAACCCTCACAAATATCTAATGGTGACTCATGACCATGAGTCACCAAGTAGCCATGCTAGGTACAATGCATAATCCACCTCATTTCCTCCACCTATTAAGTTTAAATCCAAAAACAATAAACCCTAATAGGTGTCCCCTCTTCTAGAAGCCAATCCCGCACAATTACGAGAACGCCCCTCATCCGTATATACATACCCGCATCCGTATTCCGAAGAACACGAATACAAAGAGACGAAACAATCCATCAATATAATACTAGGATCCGGCTTAAACCAAAGCCCACTAGTATCATCCGCCCGAACATCATACGCACACAAGTGCACGTACGTGATCGAATCCCTATCGTAAAACCATACGACCTCTACATCTTTCACCCGATGCAGGGAAACCCTCTATGTGGGACTCTAAAAACTCTACAGTACGCTGGAAGTGGGTTTAAGCACAAACCGCAAGGGGTACTAGCTACACGTAACGGCTACCCAGGTATCTTTCGATAAGAAGGCCGATGAGCAAATCCATCCGAACTCCTGCTAAGCCTGCATGTGACAATCTCCGTACAGTCCGGTCTGTTCGTCAAAGAGTATCGCATATCTAGCCTAGGGGGATGGTAAATGTCAGACCCCTAATAGCGGTATAAGTCATGTCGGAGTGTAGCCCAGAACACCCAGAGAAACTACTGGAATACCTGCCAGTAAATCTCACTTGCCCTGGCCAGGGACTTTGTGTAATGGCTCTCCAAACACAGTGCGATATCAACCCCAAATAC
Source organism: Agapanthus africanus (assembly GCA_030015575.1). Lineage (NCBI taxonomy): Eukaryota > Viridiplantae > Streptophyta > Magnoliopsida > Asparagales > Amaryllidaceae > Agapanthus > Agapanthus africanus. The sequence continues at coordinate 505,808,648 of CM057337.1, forward strand.
CAGGAGAGACGAATCCTATCTAACCGCCACTGCCTCCAAGTGCTTCGGGACTGCACCCAACTACTACCTGTTTGCACGACTCCTTTGAGTCGTGGTAGGGTAGTAATCATAGTACAGTGGGAACACACTCGAGGCAAAGTAGCAGTGTCAAGTCGACGGACTAAGCTGTACTCATGTCACCTTGGAACTACTACCCAACGATAGGTATAATACCCACCAGCAGTTCCCGACGAGTCCTGTCTTGTGTACTCATAACCTAATGAGAACCTGCATACTATCTCCAGTACTACGTAAAAATGGCTGTGGGATAGACCATCTCCCCTGCTGGGATGAGAAGCGTTTACACTAGTCTACTCTGGAGTATCGATACCCCGTCTTGATAATCCTATGACTAGGGACCTGTATAAGGATGTGCTTGTAGACTACCCAGCCCCCACAAGTGTGACTGCCATCACAACGCTGGTAATCAATCAAAGATCCTAAGGGTTCTACTAATATGTATAAGCGATATGCTAAAAACACATGCACATATTAAAGTAGAAATAAACCAAGTAGCATACTACCATTTTGAGCAAGACTGTCAAAACAACTGTGAATATCCCAAGCTTCTATTAAGTAATATACAAACCAGTATGATACAATAATGGCCTCTAGGCCATACATCACTAACAATCTTCCACTTGCACTAGGGCCATGTACAGGCGTATCGCAGACCTATCATCTCGATCAGCCTCTCGAACTGTGTCTGAGGGATGGCCTTCGTGAGTGGATCTGCAGTGTTATTCTCCGTATTTACTCTCTTCATCTCGATCTCCTGGTGACCTACGATCTCCCTGATCAGGGGTACCGCCTCAAAATGTGTCTGGACTTCTGATGGGTCCTGGGTTCCTTTGCTAAAGCTATAGCGCCGTTGTTGTCGCAATACAGCGGTATTGGATCAACAATGGTTGGAATCACCTGATGTTCTGTGAGGAACTTCTTCATCCAGCAAGCAGCTATGTACTTTGCTTCCATCTTCGAGTCAGCAACGGTGTCCTGCTTGGAGCTCTTCCAACAGACCGACCCTCCATTGAGGGTAAAGACATAACCCGACATGGACTTGGAGTCATCCTTGTCACTCTGGAAGCTGGAGTCAGCAACGGCCTCGATCTGGAGGTCTTTTCCGCCATACACCAAGAACATCTCCTTAGTCCATCTCAGGTACTTGAGATTGTTCTTTACTGCTATCTAGTGCTTCTCCCTTAGGTTTGACTGATACCGGCTTACAACGCTTAATGCGTATGCTACATCCGGTCTGGAACACAACATTGCATACATTATAGAGCCTACCGCAGATGCGTAGGGTATAGTTGACATGCGAGCCCTTTCCAAATCAGTCTTTGGAGACATCTCTTTGGAGAGGGTGATTCCGTAACAAGCCGGTAGATTACCGCGCTTTGAATCTTCCATACTGAATCTTTTCAGTATGGTGTCCATGTACCTCGACTGTGAAAGTCCAACTTTCCGTTTAGATCTATCACGATAGATCTGGATCCCCAGAATGTAGGAGGCATCACCCAGGTCTTTCATGGAGAACCTCTGTGACAAGAATCCTTTGACTAACTGTAGCATAGGAATGTCATTTCCTTTTAAGATAATGTCATCCACGTACAAGTCGAGGAATACCACAGTTCTCCCTACAATCTTACTGTAAATGCATGGTTCATCTGGATTTTTGATAAAGTCGAATTCTTTGACTGTCTCATCAAAACAGATGTTCCAACTCCTCGATGCCTGCTTTAGTCCATAAATGGACTCAAGCAACTTGCACACTTTACCGCTGCTCCCATTCTGAATGAAACCCTCTAGCTGATCTATATAGATGCACTCTTCCAAATTACCATTTAGAAAAGCCGTCTTTACGTCCATCTGCCAGATCTCATAATCGTGGAAGGCAGCAATGGCAAGAAGAATCCGAATGGATTTTAACAAAGCCACTGGAGAAAAGGTTTCATCATAGTCCAAACCAGGTCTTTGACGAAAACCCTTTGCAACAAGTCTAGCCTTATAGCTTTCAACCTGCCAATCTACACCAATCTTCTTTCTGAAGATCCATTTGCAGCCTACGGGTTTTTCCCCTTCTGGAGCAATGTCCAAAATCCATACTTTGTTGGTGTACATGGACTCCATTTCGGTCCACATTGTATCCAGCCATTTTACCGAGTCGCCACTCTGAATGGCTTGCTGGAAGCTAGTAGGCTCATCATTGTCAATGATGCAATCCTCTCGATCACCGTCTATGAGAAAACAGTAGTATCTCTCGGACGGATGAGACTGCCTACTACTCCTGCGGAATGGCGCTGGGATGTCCGGTTCTTCTGAAACCTATGGTTCTACCAAGCTTTCAGTAATAGCTTGTGGTTCTGGAATTTCTTCCAGTTCTATTGCGCTCCCACTTTTCTGATTTTGTAAAAATTCAGCCTCCAAGAAGTGAGGATGTTGAGAAACAAAAACCTTTTGTTCCTCTGCGTAATAGAAAAGGTACCCCATGGAGTTCTTAGAGTATCCCATAAACTTACACAGTACTGAACGTGCCTCGAGCTTGTCAGCTTGTTGCTTTTTTACAAAAGCTGGACATCCCCATGTCTTAAGGTACTTAAAACAGGGTTTCTTCCCACTCCACATCTGATATGGTGTGGTAGGCACTGACTTAGTAGAAAGCTTGTTCAAAAGATATGCAGCTGATTCTAGTGCATAACCCCAGAAAGATCGCGGTAACTCAGCCTTACTCATCTTGGAACAAACCATATCCAATAGGGTTCGATTCCGCCTTTCCGATACACCGTTGTGTTGTGGTGTGTATGGAGGAGTAAGCTGAGAGAGAATTCCATTGTCTTTTTGTAAGTCGATGTACTACACCCCACGACTTGCGGGGAGGCGGAAATATGAAAAACGATCTTGTTCTTTGCGTAAACATCGACTAACCGAAGAATCTTTGCTAAACTATAACTAATAAGAAACATATAAGTTGTTAATTACTATGTGAAGTGATTATACCTAATGAATCGTGTCCTTCATCTTTTCGTTCTCCACCTTCTCTCCGGCCTTCTCTATGTAGTAGATGATCCACACGAGAGCTATACTTCAAGCTTCACCTCTAACTTGAGGTAACTAGGTTTCTTAAAGTGCCAATCTAAGTAACCTAGGTGATATAGAGTTGGATTATGGATTGATTAGTCTTCTAATCCTTGATCTCAACACATGAAAGGGGAGGATTAGGGTTTGAAGAGAGAGAGCTTGAGGAGAGAGAAGGTGAGCATGAGAATGAGAATGAGATAATGATCTCTCATGATATATATGAAGCATTATTATTTATCAAATAAATAAATAAATGATTTAACAACCATGCTTCATAAATACATATGAGTGATTCATCTACATGAGTCATTAACCATTTATGATGCATTAATGACAAGGATGAATCACACAAATGAGTCACTAATCTCATTTAATGCATATGCCACCTAAACCCCCAAGTCACCATCCTTCTAGAAGCTTCTCGTGAAATTACGAGAACGCCCCTCCTATCCGTGAAAACACGGAAAAACTTTAGACTGTATAAATCCAATAACCAGATACTAGAAACCGGCTTAAACCAATGCCGGCTAGTAAAAACTGTCCGAATGTCGTACGTGCGTAAACACACGTATGCGTCCGAACCCTTGTCGTAAAACCATACGACCTCTATATCGTTTCGCCTGGAGCAGGAAAACTCTCTGTGTGAGACTCTAATGACACGACTACTACGCTGGCAGTGGGTTTAACCACAGACCGCAAGCGGCACTAGCTGTACGTAACGGTCCCCAGGTAGATGTCGATAAGAAGGCCGATGAGGAAACCCATCCGAACTCCTACTGATCCTGATGTGACAATCTCCGTACAGTCCGGTCTGTTCATCTAAGACTATCGCATATCGGGCCTAGGGGGCGGCAAGTGTCAGTCCCCTAATAGCGGTATAAGTCGTGTCGGAATGAAGCCCATTACACCCTGAGAAACTACTGGAACCTACCAGTAAATCTCGCTTGCCCTGGCCAGCGACTTTACGTAATGGCTCTCTGACACAGCGCGATATCAACTCCCAATACCGGGAGAGACAAATCCTGTCTACCCGCCACTGCCTCCAAGTGCTCGGGACTGCACCCAACTGCTACCTGTTTGCACGACTCCTTTGAGCCGTGGTAGGATAGCAATCTAAGAACAGTGGGACACACTCGAGACGAAGTAGCAGTGTCAAGTCTGCGGACTATGCTGTACTCATGTCACCTGGGAACTGTTAACTGACGACTGGTATAAAACCAACCAACAGTTCCCTGCGAGTCCTGTCCGGTGTACCCGTAACCCAACGAGCACCTGTATACTATCTCCAGTACGACGTACTGACGGCTGTGGGACAGACCATCTCCCCAACTGGGATGAGAAGCGTACACACTAGTCTACTCCGGAGTATCGATGCCTTGTCTCGATAATCCTACTACTAGGGACCTGAAAAGGATGTGCTTGTAGACTACCCAGCTCCCACTAGTGTGACTGCCATCACAACGCTGGTAGTCAAGCAAGATCCTAAGAGCTCTATCAATACGTATACTCACATATTAAGATAGAAAAACCAAGTAGCATACTACCATGTTTAGCAAGACTGTTATATACATGTGAATATCCCAAGCTTCCATTAAGTAATATACAAACTAGTATGATACAATAATGGCCCCTAGGGCATATACACTAACAATCTCCCACTTGCACTAGGGCCATGTACTGGCATATCGCAGACCTATCATCTCGAACTGCGTCTGAGGAATGGCCTTTGTGAATGGATCAGCAGTGTTATCCTCTGTATTTACTCTCTTTACCTCGATCTCCCGGCGATCTACGATCTCCCTGATCAGGTGATACCGCCTTAAGATGTGTCTGGACTTCTGATGGGACCTGGGTTCCTTCGCTAAAGCTATAGCGCCGTTGTTGTCGCAATACAGAGGTATTGGGCCAACACTGGTAGGAACCACCTGAAGTTCTGTGAGGAAATTCTTCATCCAGACAGCTTCTTTTGCGGCATCGCAAGAAGCTTTGTACTCCGCTTCCATCGTTGAGTCAGCAACGGTCTCCTGCTTGGAACTCTTCCAACAGACCGCCTCTCCATTGAGGGTAAAGACATAACCCGACATGGACTTGGAGTCATCCTTGTCACTCTGGAAGCTGGAGTCAGCAAAGGCCTCGATCTAGAGGTCTTTTCCGCCATACACCAAGAACATCTCCTTAGTCCTCCTCAGGTACTTGAGAATGTTATTTACTGCTATCCAGTGCTTCTCCCCTGGGTTTGCCTGATACCGGCTTACAACGCTCAATGCATATGCTACATCTGGTCTGGTACATAACATCGCATACATTATATAGCCTACCGCTGAAGCGTAGGGTATAATCGACATGCGATCCCTTTCCAAATCAGTTTTGGGAGTTGGAGAGGGTGATTCCGTGACAAGCCGGTAGGTTACCGCTCTTAGAATCTTCCATACTGAATCTTTTCAATATGGTGTCTATGTACATGGACTGCGAGAGTCCCAACATCCTCTTTGATCTATCACGATAGATCTGGATCCCCAGAATGTAGGTGGCATCACCCAGGTCCTTCATGGAGAACTTCTGTGACAAGAATCTTTTGACTGACTGTAGCATAGGAATATCATTTCCTATTAGGAGAATGTCATCCACGTACAAGACGAGGAATACTACAACTCTCCCTACAATCTTACTGTATATGCATGGTTCATCTGGATTCTTGATAAAGTCGAATTCTTTGACAGTATCATCAAAACAGATGTTCCAACTCCACGATGCTTGCTTTAGTCCATAAATGGATTTAAGCAACTTGCACACTTTACCGCTGCTCCCACTCTGAATGGATCCCTCTGGCTGATCCATATAGACGCACTCTTCCAAATTACCATTTAGAAAAGCCGTCTTTACGTCCATCTGCCAGATCTCATAATCGTGGAAGGCAGCAATGGCAAGAAGGACCCGAATGGATTTGAGCATAGCCACTGGAGAAAAGGTTTCGTCATAGTCCAAACCAGGTCTTTGACGGAAACCCTTTGCAACAAGTCTAGCCTTATAGGTTTCAACCTGTCCATCTACACCAATTTTCTTTCTGAAGATCCACTTGCATCCTACGGGTTTTACCCCATCTGGAGCAATGTCCAAAGTCCATACTTTGTTAGTGTACATGGACTCCATTTCGGTCCGCATTGCATCCAGCCATTTTACCGAGTCGCCGCTCTGAATGGCTTGCTGGAAGCTAGTAGGGTCATCATTATCAAGGATGCAATCTTCTCGATCCCCGTCTATGAGAAAACCGTAGTATCTCTCGGGCGGATGGGACTGCCTACTACTTCTGCGGATAGGCGCTGGTACGTCCCTTTCTTCTGAAACTTCTGGTTCTACCAAACTTTCAGTAATAGCTTGTGGTTCTGGAATTTCTTCCAGTTCTACTGCGCTCCCACTCTTCTGATTTTCTAAAAATTCAGTTTCTAAGAAGTGAGCATGACGAGAAACAAAAACCTTTTGTTCATCTGCGTAATAGAAATAATATCCCTTGGAGTTCTTTGGATATCCCACAAACTTACACTGTACTGAGCGTGCCTCGAGCTTGTCCGCATGCTGCTTTTTTACAAAAGCTGGACATCCCCATGTCCTAAAATGTTTAAGACAGGGTTTCTTCCCACTCCACATCTGATATGGTGTGGTAGGCACAGTCTTGGTTGGAACCTGGTTCAAAAGATATGCAACTGATTCTAGTGCATAACCCCAGAAAGATCGCGGTAACTCAGCCTTACTCATCATGGAACGAACCATATCCAATAGGGTTCGATTCCTCCTTTCCGATACACCGATGTGTTGTGGTGTGTATGGAGGAGTAAGCTGAGAGAGAATTCCATTCTCTTTTAAGTATCCCAGGAACTCGGCACTTAAGTATTCACCACCTTGATAAGATCTCAATGTCTTGATACTTTTGCCTTTCTGTTTTTCCACTTCATTCTTGTATTCTCGGAATTTCTCAAAGGCCTCGGATTTATGCTTCATTAAGAAGATATATCCATACCTAGAAAAATCATCCGTAAAAGTAATGAAGTAGGAATAACCACCTCGCGCATGTGTAGACATTGGACCGCACACGTCACTGTGTACGAGTCCCAAGAGCTCGCTCGCTCTTACTCCGTGTCCAGTAAACGGAGTCTTTGTCATCTTTCCCATGAGACAAGATTCACAAGTAGCATAAGATTGATATTCGAACGGATTCAAATATCCTTCTCTATGTAACTTAGTTAATCGTGTTTCATTGATGTGACTTGGTCAACAATGCCATAAGAAAGCCTGGTTTATTTCTGGAGACTTTCTTTTAAGTGTGTTCTGGACATTGAAAACCTGAGCTTGACTCAATACGTATATACCGTCATCTAATGTACCGGACCCAATCAGAACTTGATTTAGGTGGATGTGAACTACATCGCTTACGAATGTAAAATCATATCCCTCTCTCGAAAGTGAGGACACTGATATGATATTACAAGTCAAACTAGGTATATACAAACAGTTACGTAGAATCAATATCTGCCCACTTGTCAAACTTAGGCGATATTCTTCCACGGATTCAGCGTCCACGCTCATTCCGTTTGCAACTCTGAGAGACAAATCACTTACCCTTATAACTCTACGGTTTCTCAAAGTATTTAATGAATTACAGATATGAGATCCTGCTCCGGTATCTAGTACCCAGGAAGTAGAGTTAATTGACAAACAGTTCTCAATTACAAACACACTTGAGGCCGAAGCCACAACATGCTTCTTATCCTGGCTACTGGCTTCTAAAGCCCTGCAATCCTTCTGCCAATGCCCGTTCCCATAACAATAGGACCATCCCTCCTTACCTTTCCCAAGTCCCAAAACTTTTGCTCTTCCCTTTCCTCCTACTTTACTGACACCGTATATCGGCTTTGTAGAGGTCTTCTTCTTTTCACCCTTTGCTTTCTCCCTGGTTTCTTTCAGGGTGTAAGTAGAGGGTAGGGACTGTGGAAATAAGTCAGCGTATGACCTGTTTCCCAACGTGGTCTCCAGGTCCTTGAGCTCATCAATATAGCTAGTCATTGTAAGGACGTCGTCCCCTACAGATGACCCGATAGCCAACCTTGCTTGAATTAATTCGTTCGAGGTCTCATATCTTGCGATATGAGATTGCTCTCCATATAAATCTTTGTTATGGAGAAAGATGGAAACTGAGTCCATCTTCTCGTGCTGCTTTTGGTATACACCATCATCTGAAGCCAACACGAGGCACTTGGCTTTCGCATTATCCTTTTCCCTTGTCTGATGGATATCCATATCCGCGACGGTGGAAACTAGACCTGGGACGGCGGGATCTTGAGTAGTAATAGGGTGGTCCAGCTTGTCATAGGCAATGGACATCTGGACAGACCTTTGCCAGTCATATAAGTTAGATTCAGTCAACTTGTTATCTAGATGTAACCTAGTCATGGTCACAAGGTCGCTGCAATGAGAGAGAGAGAGAAGAAAACACTTTAGCATGATACTCTTGCAAGTTTAGAGTGGTTTTTAATTTATCTAAACTGGATGGCTCCCACTGTTTCTCGAATCCTTCCTCAAACCATAAAAAAAGAATTAGCCAGGACTATTCTCACCGTACAATACTTGCTTAACCGTTCAGCCAGGCCAGTGTCGATACTTCGAGGGAGGTTTTCCAACGCTTTCGCGAAGTTCCTTAATTAAATAACCTCTTTTCTCTGGGGGCGTAACCCCGCTGACACCTTTCTAGGCACCTACTTGGTTTATAGCATTGATCGTTAAGTGACGAATCTCCTGATAAGTAGTATATACTCACAGTAGGATCGGGATCCAAATATCATCGTATGATAATGTTGAAGGAATCCTACCAACATTCATCAAACTCCAAATGGTATGCAACACTAGCAAGTTTCAGTTTCTTTAGAAACTCCCGATGTGGATTTTTGCCCCATGTTCTTATGACCTTGACTAAGGGCCAACAAATCATAAGTCACATGCCAAGTTCTACCCATCATTTATCTTGTTAATTTGAACCCACCCGTATATACTCTTGACTAAGGGCCAAACAAAGTAATATGACTGTCCCAAACCAACTCATCTATCTATGCAACAAATGAATACCCCAGCAGCTACCAAACACTATGTCTTGACTAAGGGCCAAACAAACATAGCTTGAATACTACTGACCATCCATAAGAAATGACGGAGGGCTACGACTGGTTTTGGCGAAACCGTGAACGTAGTGAACTTGATATAACCGAAGGAACCTGATAGCTTTTTAAAAGGAGTGGTTAAAGCTCCGCAATTAAAAATTTTTGCTCTTTTAAAATAACCGAATGGTTTCTTTTAAATTTGTTCCAACGATTCAACTTTGGTTTATTTTCTTTGCATTAATAATAATGCGTCCCATCATTAACCTATCATTGCAGAAAACAACGAAAATACAATGTCCTCTTATGCTATCCGCATTCGCAACTGGGTCCCGTCATCACCCGTTAGGTTACTTAACTAACGGCAGAGCGGGGGCTAGGCTAGCGCGGGTGTAAAACATAAGTGACGTCTAAATAGATATCATATATAGATATTGTACATTCGTCAGACGCAATAATAGGCATTCCAGATCTCAGATGAACATTATTAGATATGCAAGCAATCCGCGTTTCTTTTGAGCCTGCAACGAAAGACGGATTACACAGTTGTGATGAATAGCCATTACCCCACCCTAGACCCCTACGGGTACGGCAAACACCCGTCAAGTACCCGAAGTGAAGCAGTCTCCCTTAACAACGTGAGTAGGCCACTAAAAACTTCAAAGTACCCGGTAGTTTGTGCACCCCATCTTGGGTCTATCCTAGGAGCAAAAACAGTAAAATGAAATAATACAACGGTGGCTACAACCGCAACCTGGATGTGCCCCGCAAAATAATATTACAACATATTACAATTACATCGAATGAATTAAAATAATAACCCATCACAAAACCCCGGCTAATCATCACAACAATCCAATACAGTTCATAATCACAAACAGTTAAAATCCATTACAGAAATGTGCAACCCCCTGCCAACCGACATCCTAGCAGTTATGGGAGGTTTACGAACACATTATACAATCACAGATATAATCAAATTAGCAAACATCGTATAATTTCGATCGAGCAAACATATCAGATTCTACTCCCAAAACTTCTCTGTGCACCTAAGACTTGAGCAGAAAATAAACATTCCAGAAAATACAAAAATATCACAGAAGAGTTACTGGAGCAAACTGGGTTGAATCGGCCCCAACCCGGCCGCGGATCTACGGCGGATCGGTGGGATCGGCCGCGGTTCCGTGGCTGTATGGCCGATTCAGCAACCTATTTTTCTCCAGTGTTCTTATATTTCTCAGCTTGTTATTCTGCAGCTCCCTGAAAAATTTTTAGAGCCTGTTTTAAATTCGACAGAAACTTAGTGATATCGATGTCTTTTTCGGTTCGTTTTGCGTTCGAAATTCATACGACTTTGCTAATGAGTTAATTATTGTTTAGCGAGGCTCTGATACCACTGTAAGTCGATGTACTACACCCCACGACTTTCGGGGAGACGGAAATATGAAAAACGATCTTGTTCTTTGCGTAAACATCGACTAACCGAAGAATCTTTGCTAAACTATAACTAACAAGAAACATAGAAGTTGTTAATTACTATGTGAAGTGATTATACCTAATGAATCGTGTCCTTCGCCTTTTCGTTCTCCACCCCCTCTCCGGCCTTCTCTATATAGTAGATGATCCACCCGAGAGCTATACTTCAAGATTCACCTCTAACTTGAGATAATTAGGTTTCTTAAAGTGCCAATCTAAGTAACCTAGGTGATATAGAGTTGGATTATGGATTGATCAGTCTTTCTAATCCTTGATCTCAACACATGAGAGGGGAGGATTAGGGTTTGAAGAGAGAGAGCTTGAGGAGAGAGAAGGTGAGCATGAGAATGAGAATGAGATAATGATCTCTCATGATATATATGAAGCATTATTATTTATCAAATAAATAAATAAATGATTTAACAACCATGCTTCATAAATACATATGAGTGATTCATCTACATGAGTCATTAACCATTTATGATGCATTAATGACAAGGATGAATCACACAAATGAGTCACTAATCTCATTTAATGCATATGCCACCTAAACCCCCAAGTCACCATCCTTCTAGAAGCTTCTCGTGAAATTACGAGAACGCCCCTCCTATCCGTGAAAACACGGAAAAACTTTAGACTGTATAAATCCAATAACCCGATACTAGAAACCGGCTTAAACCAAAGCCGGCTAGTAAAAACTGTCCGAATGTCGTACGTGCGTAAACACACGTATGCGTCCGAACCCTTGTCGTAAAACCATACGACCTCTATATCGTTTCGCCTGGAGCAGGGAAACTCTCTGTGTGGGACTCTAATGACTCGAGTACTACGCTGGCTGTGGGTTTAACCACAGACCGCAAGCGGCACTAGCTGTACGTAACGGTCCCCAGGTAGATGTCGATAAGAAGGCCGATGAGGAAACCCATCCGAACTCCTACTGAGCCTGATGTGACAATCTCCGTATAGTCCGGTCTGTTCGTCTAAGACTATCGCATATCGGGCCTAGGGGCGGCAAGCGTCAGTCCCCTAATAGCGGTACAAGTCGTGTCGGAGTGAAGCCCATTACACCCCGAGAAACTACTGGAACCTACCAGTAAATCTCGCTTGCCCTGGCCAGGGACTTTGCGTAATGGCTTTCTGACATAGCGCGATATCAACTCCCAATACCGGGAGAGACGAATCCTGTCTAACCGCCACTGCCTCTAAGTGCTCGGGACTGCACCCAACTGCTACCTGTTTGCACGACTCCTTTAAGCCGTGGTAGGATAGCAATCTAAGAACAGTGGGACACACTCGAGGCGAAGTAGCGGTGTCAAGTCTGCGGACTATGCTGTACTCATGTCACCTGGGAACTGTTAACTGACGACTGGTATAAAACCAACCAACAGTTCCCTGCGAGTCCTGTCCGGTGTACCCGTAACCCAACGAGCACCTGTATACTATCTCCAGTACGACGTACTGACGGCTGTGGGACAGACCATCTCCCCAACTGAGATGAGAAGCGTACACACTAGTCTACTCCGGAGTATCGATGCCCTGTCCGATAATCCTACGACTAGGGACCTGAAAAGGATGTGCTTGTAGACTACCCAGCCCCCACTAGTGTGACTGCCATCACAACGCTGGTAGTCAAGCAAGATCCTAAGAGCTCTATCAATACGTATACTCACATATTAAGATAGAAAAACCAAGTAGCATACTACCATGTTTAGCAAGACTGTTATATACATGTGAATATCCCAAGCTTCCATTAAGTAATATACAAACTAGTATGATACAATAATGGCCCCTAGGGCATATACACTAACACTTTTATGTAGCCCAGGAGCTCGGCACTTAAGTATTCACCACCTCGATCAGATCTCAGTGTCTTGATACTTTTGCCTGTTTGTTTTTCCGCTTCATTCTTATATTCCCAGAATTTCTCAAAGGCCTCGGATTTATGCTTCATTAAGAAGAAATGTCCATACCTGGAGAAATCATCCGTAAAAGTAATGAAATAGGAATAACCACTTCGCTCATGTGTAGACATTGGGCCGCATACATTGCTGTGTATGAGTCCCAAGAGCTCGCTTGCTCTTACTCCGTTTCCAGTGAACGGTGTCTTTGTCATCTTTCCCATGAGACAAGAGTCACAAGTAGCATAAGACTGATATTCGAACGGATCCAAATATCCCTCTCTATATAACTTCGTTAACCGTGTTTCATTGATGTGACCCAGTCTACAATGCCATAAGAAAGCCTGATTTGATTTCGGAAACTTTCTTTTAAGTGTGTTCAGGACACTGAAAACCTGAGCTTGATTTAATACATATATACCGTTATCTAATGTACCTGACCCAATAAAAGCTTGACTTAGGTGGATGTGGACCACATCGCTTAAAAATGTAAAATCATATCCTTCCTTAGAAAGTAAGGATACAGATATGATATTACAAGTTAGACTAGGTACATACAAACAGTTACGTCGAATCAATATCTGGCCACTTGTCAATCCTAGATGATATTCCCCTATGGATTCAGCGTCCACGCTCATTCCGTTCGCAACTCTGAGAGTCATATCACCTACCCTGATAATTCTACGGTTTCTCAAAGTCTGTCATGAATTACAGATATGAGATCCTGATCCGGTATCTATTACCTAGGAAGTAGAGTTAATTGACATACAGTTTTCTATTACGAACACACCCAAAGCCGAAGCCACAACGTGCTTCGAATCGTGGCTACTGGCTTTCCAAGCCCTGCAATCCCTCTGCCAATGTAATTCCCATAACAATAGGAACGTCCCTCCTTCCCTATTTTCAGTCCCGAAACTTTTGCCTTCCCTTTCTTTCTACCTCCCTGATACTGCATATCAGCTTTTTGGAGGTCTTCTTCTTCTCACCCTTTGCTTTCGCCTTGGATGCAGAAAAGGAAGATTCCCCAATAAGCAGAGCGGGTGTCTCGCTGGTTTCCTTCAGGGTGTAAGTAGAGGGTAGGGATTGTAGAATCAAGTCAGTATGTGACTCGTTCTCCAATGTGGTCTTCAGGTCATAGAGCTCATCAATATAGCAAGTCATTGTAAGGACGTTGTCCCCGACATATAACCCGATAGCCAACCTCGCTTGAAGCAACTCCTTCGAGGTCTCATATCTTGCAATACGAGATTTCTCTCCATATAAATCTTTGTTATGGAGGAAGATGGAAGCTAAGTCCATCTTCTCGTGTTGCCTACGGTTTACACCATCTACTGAGGACAACGCGAGGCACTTGGCATTCGTACTATCCTTTTCCGATTTCTTACGGATATCAACATCCGTGACGGTGGAAACTGGACCTGGGACGGCGGGGGCTTGAGTAGTAAAGAGGTGTCCCATCTTGTCATAGGTAATGGACATCTGGACAGACCTTTGCCAGTCATTATAGTTAGATTCAGTCATTTTCTTATCTAGATGTAACCTAGTCTTGGTCACTAGGTCACTGCAATTAAGAGAGAGAGAAGAAAACACTTTAGCATGATGCTCTTGTAAGTTTAGATTGGTTTTTAATTTATCTAAACAGGATGGCTCCCACTGTCTCTCGAATCCTTTCTTAAACCATAAAAGAAGAATTAGTTAGGATTGATCTCACCGTACAATTCTTGCTTAACCGTTCGGCCAGGCTAGTGTCAGTACTTCGAGGGAGGTTTTACGACACTTTCGCGAAGTTAATTAAATAACCTCTTTTCCCTGGAGGCGTAGCCCCGCTAACACCGTTCTAGACACCTACTTGGTTTATAGCATTGATCGTTAAGTGAAAAAATCTCTCGAGGAGTAGCGGATACTCACAGTAGGATCGGGATCCAAATATCATTGTGTGATAATGCTAAAGGAATCCTACCAACATTATCAAACTCCAAATGGTATGCAACGCTAGCAAGTTTCATTTTCTTTAGGAACCCTCGATGTGGATTTTTGCCCCATGCTCTTATGACCTTGATGAAGGTCAACAAATCATAAGTCACATGTCAAGTTCTACCCATCATTGTCCAGGTTAATTTGAACCCACCCGTATATACCCTTGACGAAGGTCAACAAGGTAATACGACTGTCCCAAACCAACGCATCTATCTATGCTACATATGAACACCCAGCAGCTACCAATCACTATGCCTTGACGAAGGTCAACAAACATAGCTTGAATACTATTGAATATTCATATGAAATGACAGAGGGATACGACTGGTTTTGGAGAAACCGTGAACATAGTGAACTTGATATAATCGAAGGAACGTGATAGCTTTTAAAAGGAGAGGTTTAAGCTCCGCACTTTAAAAGTTTGTTGTTTTGAAAAAACCGAGTGGTTTTGAAATTGTTCCGACGATTCAGCTTTGGTTTGTTTTCTTTGCATTAATATAATGCGTCCCATCAATTAGCCTACCATTGCAGAAAAAACAAAAATATGGCGAACACTTATGCCATCCGCATTCGCCACTGGACCCCGTCATCACCCGTTAGGTTACTTAACTAACGACAGAGCGGGGGCTGGACTAGCATGGATGCAAAACATAAGCAACGCCTACTAGGTATCATATATAGATATATACATTCGACAGACGCAATAATAGGAATTCCAGATCACAGATGAATATATTGGATATACTAGGAATTCCGCATTTCGTTTAAGCCTGTAACGAAATTCGGATTCCACGGTCGTGATGAATAGCCAAACCCTACCCCAGACCCCTACGGGTGCGGCAAACTACCCGCCAAATACCCGAAGTGAGGCAACCTCCCTTAACAAAGTGAGTAAATCACTCGGTACTTCAAAGTACCCGGTAGTTTTTGCACCCCATCTTGGGTCTATCCTAGGAGTAGAAACAGTAAAAGAAATAATATACAACGGTGGCTACAACCTCAACCTGGATGTGCCCCGCAAAAAAATATTATTACATCACTTTACAATTACATCGAATGAATGAAATGAAAACCCTCATCTCACATCCCCGGCTATTTATCCACGACGATCCAATAAGTCCATATACACAAACCAAATATCACAGAAATGCGCAACCCCCAACTAACCGACATATAGCAATTAGCGGAAGTTTACGAACACATATATTACAACTTGAAACATTAAACGACATTAAAACTACGACTTCGAAACACCCCGTATTGCCACAGTAAAGAATTGACAGCATAATCAAAATTGGCAAAAACAAACAACTCCTGAAACACTAGATCCAAGTGACAAAACCACAGACAAAAACACGAAGCATTTTCCATCACCAAAACCGAGGAGGCCGGAACTTTGAGCAATGTGGCCGGTCTAATTTTGAGGAAAATGTCTCGTTTTTAGTCTATGTTCACTTTACAAGTGAAGGAGTACTTTACAGTTGCTAAAATAATTTTTAGAGCCTCGTTATAAATCAACAGAAACTAGGATCTAGGCTTCGATGTTTTGGGGTTATTTCGGTTTCGTAGTTTTAGTTATCGTTTAATCTAGTAGCTATGGTTTAATAGGCTCTGATACCACTGTAAGTCCGTGTCACGCACCGCGCGTGATCGCGGGAAGGCGGAAGTTGTGAAAAACGATTATCAAAGCATCGCAACACAGACTCGAGTTCCCGGATCATGTCTAAACCCTAACTAGCAAGACTTGTTAAGAGGTTATCTACCCGGATAAGAGATTATACCTCACGATACAAGTCCTTCGGGTCTTCATCATTGTCCTCCTCTTCATCGTAGGCTCCGAGGATCGAAACAGATCGTGGCTTCCTCGTCGGCTTCCTCAAGTCAAAGACGATCCACCCGAGAGTCTATAGTCTGAGCTCCAACCTCAACTCCGAGGTAACTAGGGTAAGTAGCTTACTAGACTAGATGGCCTAGGTTGTGTAGAGAGAGTATATGGAGTGCTTTGTATCTTGTAGCCCTAAGTTTCTCAACTCATGAGAGGTTTAGGGTTTGAGGGAGGAAGAAAAGGCTTGAGGAAAATGAGGAGGAGTTGTGAGCCTTGAAGTCATAGCTTGGCTGCCCTCTTAGAATAATGTGTTGAATATGAGATACTTGTGAGATAAAAATCATAACAAAATATCTCCAAACACTCACAAATATCTAGTGGTGACTCAAGACCATGAGTCACCATGTAGCCATGCTAGGTTCAATGCTTAATCCACTTCATTTCCGCCACCTATTAAGTTTAAATCCAAAAACAATAAACCCTAATAGGTGTCCCCTCTTCTAGAAGCCAATCCCGCACAATTACGAGAACGCCCCTCATCCGTATATACATACCCGCATCCGTATTCCGAAGAACACGAATACAAAGAGACAAAACAATCCATCAATATAATACTACCATCCGGCTTAAACCAAAGCCCACTAGTATCATCCGCTCGAACATCATATGCACACAAGTGCACGTACGTGTTCGAAGCCCTGTCGTAAAACAATACGACCTCTACATCTTTCGCCCGATGTAGGGGCACCTTCTGTGTGGGACTCTAAAGACTCGACAGTACGCTGACAGTGGGTTTAACCACAAATCAAGCGGTGCTAGCTGCACGTAATGGCTACCCAGGTATCGTCGATAAGAAGGCCGATGAGAAAACCCATCCGAACTCCTACTAAGCCTCCATGCGACAATCTCCGTACATTCTGGTCTGTTCTTCAAAGAGTATCGCATATCGGGCCTAGGGGGTGGTAAACGTCAGACCCCTAATAGCGGTATAAGTCGTGTCGGAGTATAGCCCAGAACACTATGAGAAACTACTGGAATACCTACCGGTAAATCTTGTAGGGTTAGCATAGCACCTTGTGAAGGTTTTGGTAAGCATCAATCATGCTACTTTGAAATTTTTAGGGTGCTAAACAAACCCTAACCAAGATCTTAACTAGTGGATTAGGATTAACTTGCAAGTAAACAACTTTACATCTAATAGAAAGGGATTACAACCTTTGTAGTCCGTTCCTTCGCTTCATAAGCTCCGTGTTGAGGTCCCTTCACTGCGATCAACATGAACTCCGACTTTCGAGTGGCTCCATGAGGTAAATGAGACACCTTGCTTGTAGTCTTTATGTAGGGTTCCTAGGCACCCTAATGAGGTCTCACAAGGCATCGAACATGCCATTATAAAATTTTAATGGTGCCGAGAGACCCGACTACGGATCGTTTGCTAGATTTCTAGGCGAAAAAGCTAACTAGTTAACACTTAACTAAGGGAATACGGAAATACAACCTTTGTAGATCCGGTGCTCCACCTCCATAGCTCCGCAACGAAGTCCTCTCCGCTGTCCAAATCAAATCCGGGCTCTAGCGTCGGCTTCATCGGAGAATAAGCGAGCTAGGTCGTCGATGTCCATGCCGAAGATGATCTACGTCGAGGCATCGCTAAATCAAGCTCCGACTTCACCAAGTCAAGAAACTTGTGAAGAAAACACACTCTACTACTTGGCAAGAGGTAGAGGATGAAGAAATAGGAAGTGGGTAGACTTTAGAATTGGATTTCTCACTTGTTTTCATCAATCACCATTGATGAAGCAAGCTTCTTCAATGAAGAAGAAGATGAAGAAGATGAATATTGTTATGATAAGAATAATATAAAATAGAAAATAAAATCCATTCTTATCATAATATTAACCTTAGTTTAGTGTAGAGAATGGACCATGGTTAGATATGATGGTTAGGGTTAAGGAAGAGATAAGAATGGTTGACTTGATCAAAGTTTCAAGAAACTTCAACATAAAACAAAATAAGCCACCATCCTTAAATAATTTCCAAAATGAATATATAAATAAATGAATAAGATAATCAAAACCCTAATCATTAAGTAAACCATGGTTTAATCTTTACACTTAACCAAGTTAATATGCATCATCAAACATGATACAAACATGTGTATAAAAGTATATCACATATACAACTTGCACAATCCAAGTGAGAAAATCCATTTAAAGTGAACCATTACTAGTTAATGCAAAGTAATATATCAAATATATAATTATACATTAAATCATTAAATCAACACTTGATTCAATGATCCGGTCATGTCGCACACAACCGACTAGTATACAATGTATCGGCTTATCGAATCAACGCTTGAATCGATAACTAGGCTATATCGCATACAACCAATCGATACATTTATCGCGAGAATGGAATACGGTATCACATACACGCATTATTCTCGGTCCCGCACATATCTCATATGCGCTCCTATTTCGTTTCGCTTGAGCCAGGAAACCTCTGTGTAGGACTCTAAAGACTCGTCAATACGCCGGCAGCAGGTGATGATCATATCAAACACCCACAAGCCGCAAGCGGTCTGCTAAACGTAACGGCCACCCGGGTATTGAGCGATCTGAAGATCGACGAGCAAGCCCGCTCACACTCCAGTGAATCCGACCAGTAACACTACCGTACAGTCCGGTCTGATCGTCTGATCTGTCGCATATCTCGCCTAGGGGTGGTAAACGTCAGACCCCAATAGCTCGATAAGTCGTGTCGATATGAGGTCTATAACAATTCGAGAAACTACTGGTAACACTTACCAGTAAATCTCAGCAACCCTGGCCAAGGATTTCCTATTATAGCCAATCGAACACAGCGCAACATCAACCCCCTATACCGGGAGAGACGAATCCCCTCCTATCGCTCATTGCCTCCATGTGACTCGGGACTGTACCCAAAAACCACCGTTTTGCACGCCCTCTTGGACGTGGTAAGATGGAAATCAAAGCACAGTGGGAACCACACGAGACTCTATGACGATCTCGGGTCAACAGACTACTCTGTACCAGTGTCACCAGAGAACTGCCATCTGACGTGAGGTATAATACCATCTGGGAGTTCTCGGCGAGTCCGTCCAGTGTACCCAGTCTCTACTGAGCACCCGTATATCATCTCTGATGTCAAACACCGATGGATATGGGATCATCCATCGCCCATCTGTATGGGTCGAGAAGATATACGCTAGTCTACTCTGGTATATCGATGCCCCGTCTCGATACACCCTCGACTAGGGACTTTGAAGGACGTACTTATGGACTACCATGTCCCCACTAGTATGATCCGCATCATAGTCCAGGTAGTCAAGCACACATCCTAAGGGCTTTACCAACATGTAACAGAGAGACAATCAGTATACACGTTTGTAAGGTTAGTATAGCACCCTATGAAGTGTTTTGAAGCATCAAATGACCCAAAGTTATGATTTTTATGGTGCTAAGCTAACATGCAAAGGATAGATCCTAGAAAATTAGGGTTTACTAAACTTAAAGCTAACAAAAGTTAGGGTTTGAAGGCTACAACCTTTGTAGTTCCCGTTTTTGCTTCGCTCCTTAAGCTCTTTGGTGTTGAGTCGAGGTCCTCTTGATGTCCTCTTGTATCCACGACGATCCACCACGGAGATATCCGTCCAAACTCGCAACTTCGACAAACCGAAGGAAACACTCTAAACGAAGCGGCTAAGCTTGTGTAGAATGATGTTGTGGTGTGGAATCTCACTTCAAAAACCTATCTTTGAGTGGTATTTGCTCACTAGGAAAATCAAGAGAGCAAGAGATGGAGGAGAATGAAGATGGTGGCTTTTTCTTTCAAGAGATAAAAATGATAACCCTTAGGTTAACTTTCAAAAGAAAATAAATATCACTATATAAATTTAATCCTTCTTGACTCTAACCATGATTAAATGATGGATGATTAATTTAACTTGGGTTTAGAATGATAAAGGAAAAGATAACCATGGTTTAGTGGTGGGTGAGAATGGTTAGGTTAAAAGAAGCATGTAGAAACTAGCATAATTATCCTTTCCTTTTCATTTTCTTTTAAAACCAAAATTAAATAATTATCCATAGTTTAATCTATGGTGTGAAGCTTATATTGCCACCATTTCCATATATAATCAACCATGATGGTTTGATGTATGTATGTGTACATGTATGCACATCTTCATGTGCATGAAACTAGAAAAGAAAAATAGAAACACATTCATGCATGCATACATCCATCAAACCCTAGAAAGATTTCAAGTGAGACAACTTATGGTTAAATGATAAATCAACACTTGATTTATCAATCCGGTCATATCTCATATGACCCCACCAAAAGCAATTCACCCGATCAATGTTCGGTATCATATACGCACATTTCAATCGGGTGTATGCGCATATCGCATATGCGCACCACAACGTTTCGCCTGGACTGGGTAACTCCTCTGTGGGACTCTAAGACTCGTCAATACGCCGGCAGAGGGTAATGATCATATCAAGTGCCCTCAAGCCGCAAGAGGTCAGCTAAACGTAACGGCCACCCGGGTATTGAGCGATCAGAAGACAACAAGCGAACCTGCTACAACTCCCATCGAGCCATCCGGCAACACTACCGTACAGTCCGGTCTCTTCGTCAGATATGCTGCATATCGAGCCTAGGGATGGTCACGTCGACCCCAATAACTCAATAAGTCGTGTCGGTGAATGGTCTATAACAGATCGAGAAACTACTGATAACACTTATCAGTAAGTCTCAGCAGCCCTGGCCAGGGACTTGCTGTTATAACCAGTCGAGCACAGCACAGCATCAACTCCCAATACCGGGAGAGACGAAACCCCTCCTATCGCTCATTGCCTTCGTGTGTCTCGGGACTGTACCCAACGGCCACCTGTTTGCACGACTCAGTAGAGCCGTGGTAGGGTGGCAATCAAAGTACAGTGGGAGAACACACAAGACTCCATGACGATCTCGGGTCTACAGACTAACCTGTACCAGTGTCACCTGAGAACTGCTATCCGACGATAGATATAATTCCATATAGGAGTTCTCGGCGAGTCCGTCCAGTGTACCCAGTCAACACTGAGCACCCGTATATGATCTTGATGTCAAACATCGACGAATGTGGGAACATCCGTCGCCCATCACATGGGTCTAGTATCATATACGCTAGTCTACTCTGGTATATCGATGCCCCGTCTCAATACACCTCCGACTAGGGACATTTCAGGATATGCTTATAGACTACAGATGTCCCACTAGTATGATCTCCATCATAATCAGAGTAGTCAAGCCGATATCCTTAGGGCTTTATCAGCATGTATGAATGAAATAAAAGCATGATCAAATCAACATGTCAGATAAAGAGAAACCAGATAGCATACTATCATGTCGAGCAAGAATGCAAACTGAATATATATACATGTATAGATACATCAACTATCACATAATGGCCTCTAGGGCATACATATATCCAACAATCTCCCACTTGCACTAAGGCCAGTTATTGGCGTATCTCA
Organism: Agapanthus africanus; assembly: GCA_030015575.1. Classification (NCBI taxonomy): domain Eukaryota; kingdom Viridiplantae; phylum Streptophyta; class Magnoliopsida; order Asparagales; family Amaryllidaceae; genus Agapanthus; species Agapanthus africanus. The sequence goes on from CM057337.1 coordinate 505,830,630, forward strand.
TACCCAACATCTCAAAAAGTCGCTCATGCTGCGGCTGAGGGAGGGCCTTGGTGAATGGATCCGCGGCGTTGTTCTTTGTGTCTACTCTCTTAATCTCGATCTCGCGGCGATCTACAATCTCCCGGATCAAATGAAAGCGCCTCAGGATGTGTCTGGACCGCTGATGGGATCTGGGTTCCTTGGCTAACGCCATCGCCCCATTATTGTCACAATACAAAGGTATTGGATCAATAATGGTTGGAACTACTCCTAGCTCCGAGACGAACTTCTTCATCCAGACTGCTTCCTTGGCGGCATCATTCGCAGCAATGTACTCAGCTTCCATCGTAGAGTCTGCAACGGTATCTTGTTTGGAACTCTTCCAACTTACCGCCCCTCCATTGAGAGTGAATACAAACCCTGAGATAGATTTGCTGTCATCCTTATCGCTCTGGAAGCTCGAATCGGTAAAGGCCTCCATTTGGAGATCTTTATTACCATACACCAAGAACAATTCTTTAGTCCTTCGTAAGTACTTAAGAATGTTCTTCACAGCTGTCCAGTGGTTCTCCCCTGGGTTGGATTGATACCTGCTTACAACACTAAGTGCATAAGCTACATCTGGGCGTGTACATAACATCGCATACATTATAGACCCTACTGCCGAAGCATAAGGTATAATGGTCATGCGAGCTCTCTCTTCATCAGTCTTTGGACAAGAATCCTTGGAGAGAGTGACTCCATGGCAAGCGGGTAAGGCACCCCGCTTGGAGTCTTCCATACTAAACCTTTTTAGGATGGTGTTGATGTACCTGGTTTGGGACAATCCCAATAACTTTTTGGATCTATCTCTATAGATCCTTATGCCCAGGATGTATGTGGCATCACCCAGGTCCTTCATGGAGAACCTTAGTGATAAGAATGATTTGACCGACTGTAGCATAGGAATATCATTTCCTATCAGAAGAATGTCATCCACGTACAATACGAGGAATGTGACAGCTCTTCCTACAGCCTTCCTATAAACACAAGGTTCATCTGGATTTTTGATGAAATCAAACTCTTTGATAACATCATCGAAACAGATGTTCCAACTCCGAGATGCCTGCTTTAACCCATATATGGATTTAAGCAATCTACATGCTTTCTCGCTGCTCCCACTGTCAATGAAGCCCTCTGGCTGATCCATATAAACACATTCTTCTAAATCTCCATTTAGAAATGCTGTTTTAACGTCCATCTGCCAGATTTCATAGTCGTAGTGAGCAGCAATAGCAAGTAGGATCCGAATAGATTTAAGCATGGCTACGGGCGAAAAAGTTTCGTCATAGTCCAATCCTGGTCTTTGACGAAAACCTTTCGCCACAAGTCTTGCCTTATAGGTCTCTACCTGCCCATCCACACCAATCTTTCTTTTAAAGATCCATTTGCACCCAACAGGTTTTACCCCAGGGGGTACAACGTCCAAAGTCCATACTTTGTTGGTGTACATAGACTCCATTTCGGATCTCATGGCATCCAGCCACTTCACAGAGTCACCACTCGTGATAGCTTGCTGAAAACTGGTAGGATCATCATCTTCCATGATACAGTCTTCTCTGTCACCATCAATGAGGAAACCGTAGTACCTCTCCGGTGGGCGAGAAGTCCTACCAGACCTTCGGAGTGGCCGAGGTTCTTCAGTTTCTGTTGCAACAGCCGGTTCAACCAAATCGTCATTTGTAGTTTGTGTCTCCAGAACTTCTTCTAGATCTACCACCTTGCCATCATCTCTGTCTGTGAAAAACTCTTTTTCCAAGAATGTAGCATACTGAGAAACAAACACTTTTTGTTCCTCTTTGTGGTAGAACAGATACCCATAAGAATTCTTTGGATATCCCACAAAGTTACACATGACTGACCGTGTCTCGAGTTTGTCCGGATTCTGTTTTTTAACATAGGCCGGGCAACCCCAAATCTTAATTCTCTTAAGAGATGGTCTCTTCCCATTCCATATCTCATATGGTGTGGTAGACACGGCTTTGGTCGGAACCCTGTTTAGAAGAAACGCAGCAGTCTCCAACGCATGCCCCCAAAACGAGACTGGTAACTCAGCGTCACTCATCATGGACCGGACCATATCTAATAGGGTCCTATTCCGTCGTTCTGACACACCGTTGTGCTGTGGTGTGTAAGGCGGAGTGAGCTGAGAGAGAATCCCATTCTCTTTTAGGAAGTTTGCAAATTCTGTACTGAGATACTCACCACCTCGATCTGATCGAAGCATCTTAATACTCAAGCCGGTTTGTTTTTCTACTTCTTGTTTATATTCAACGAACTTCTCGAAAGCGTCGGACTTGTGCTTTAATAAAAATACATGACCGAATCTTGAGAAATCATCGGTGAAGGTAATGAAGTATGAAAAACCGCCTCTAGCCTGTGTAGACATAGGCCCACATACATCACTATGTATGAGGCCCAGGAGCTGAGTAGCTCTTTCTCCGTGTCCAGTAAACGGAGTTTTGGTCATTTTACCCTTGATACAAGACTGGCAAGTCGCATAAGATTTATATTCAAAAGGATTTAAATATCCATCTTTGTGTAACTTGTTTAGTCTTGTTTCGTTAATATGACCAAGTCTACAATGCCAAAGAAAAGCTTCATTTAATTCTGAAAGTTTTCTTTTATTAGTGTGTTGTATACTGAAAACTGTGTGTTGATTTAGGACATATATTCCGTTATTAAGTGTACCATACCCAACCAACATTTGATTCAGGTAAATGTTCATAACATTGTTTTGCAATACAAAATTATACCCTTCATTGTCCAACAAAGAAACGGATATTATATTACATAGCATATCAGGTACAAAATAACATGGATTCAAAATCAAAATACATCCAGACGGCAACCCCAAGTGATACTCTCCCACTGCGACTGTATGTACATTGGAACCATTTCCAACGCGGAGAGTATGGTCACCTGTCTTCAAAACCTTGCTATTTCTCAGCCCCTGCATAGAATTGCAAATGTGAGAACCTGAACCGGTATCCAATACCCAGGAAGCAGAGTTTATAGAAAAACAGTTTTCAGTCACAAACGCACCTGAAGCAGAAGCATCACCATGCTTCTTCTTAAGACTTAGGTACTCCGTGCAGTTGCGCTTCCAGTGTCCTGTCTTGTGGCAATGAAAACACTCGCCTTTTCCTGGGTCTCCAGCCGTGGACTTTCCCTTTCCCTTCACCTTTTTGACTCCGCCCTTAGGATTAGTGGGTTTCTTCTTTTTCTTTCCCTTGGCCTTAGCTTTCGGGCGAGAAGAAGAAGACTGTCCAATCGTCATAACGGGAGTCTTTGCCGACTTCATAGTGCTCTCTGCACTCCTTAACATATTAAGGAGTTCAGGGAGGTCCTTCTCCATGCCATGCATGTTAAAGTTCACTATGAACTGAGCAAAGGTGGAGGGGAGGGACTGCAGAATAATATCGATATATTGTTCATTGTCCATAGTCCATCCGAGGTCCTCAAGCTCTTCTATAAGAGCTATCATCTTCAAAACATGGTCTGCTACTGGTGTGCCAGGGGCCATTCGCATGTGAAACAGTTTCTTTGATGCCTCGTATCGTAATACGCGGGACTGCTCCCCATACAACTCCTTTGTATGGAGTAAAATCCCGTGAATGTCCATGTCCTCGTGCTGCTTTTGATGTGTGTTATCCATCGATGCAAGCGCGAGGCATGTGGCCGTGGCACAGTCAGCGTCCCATGTCTTGCGGACTTCTATGTCCGCAACTGAGGATTTTGGGCCTGGGACGGGCGGGGCTGAAGCCGTGAGGACATATGATACTTTATCATATGTCAAGGCGATCTTCAGATTCCTTAGCCAGTCTTTATAGTTGGTTCCATTCAGTTTGTTCTTATCTAGTAGAAGCTTAAGTCCAGTCATTGGTATCTGCCATTAAGAGAGAGAAAAGAATACACTCAGCGAAAGCTCTTGCACAGATTAGATTGGTTTATTATCTTGTCTAATCGATGTTTCCCACTGCTTTTTATCAAGTTTTTCTTTCAAACCTTAAAAAGAAAAACTAGCCAGGATTAATTACAGTCTACAACTTCGCTAACCGTTCAGCCAGGCCAGTGTCGGTACTTTGAGGGAGGTTCCCCGTGCTTTCGCACGGACCTAATTAGAGTAAACCTCGTTTTCCCAGAGGCGGAGCCCCGTTAACACCTTTCTAGACACCTAATGAGTTAGCTAATTGTAAACTGTAAAACTCTCCTAGGAGCAACTATTGCCCACAGTGGGATCGAGATCCAACCATCACATGGAAGGTATGCAATCTCATTGCAAATTTCAACACTTGAAATTCCCGATGTAATTTTTACCCCTAGTACTTATGACCTTAACTATGGTCAACAAATCATAAGTACCAGTCAAGTTCTACCCGTCATTTCTTGATCAATTAGACCCACCCATATGACCCTTAACTATGGTCAACAAAGTCGTATGAATGTCCTAATTAATCTGCATCATATGCAGTGTAGGAAGACATCACTTAGCTACCGTACACTACGCCTTAACTAAAGTCAACAAACGTAGCACGAATACTAAGTACTCTACTTCCTAAAATGACGGAGGGTTGCGAATGATTTTTAAGAAAATCTTTAACGCTTTGAACTTGATATCGTTGTAGAATCAAACAGTTTTTCAAAAGGAGTGGCTTAAGCTCCGCAGTTTTTGAAATATAGCTTTTTCATAAATAGCCGAGTAGTTTTTAAATCCGATTCTACAACATCTGTTAGGTTTATTTTCTTTACATTAATCACATTAATGTAATCCCATCATTTAAGTCCTTAAGCCAATCACAGAAAAGAAACGAAAATAACACGTACGCTTATGCCATCCGCATTCGCCGCAATGTTCCGTTATGCACCGTTAGGTTACTTAACTAACGGCATACCGGGACGGGACTAGCGCGGGTGTAAAACATAAGCAACGTCTACTATATATCAAATATATAATAAGTCATTCGTCACAGATATCACAGAACACAGGCAGCAGAAATATAGATATAACGTGGGATATACTAGGACGTCCGTATTTAGTATTTAGCCAGAATAGAAAATACGGATTCCACAGTCGCGATGAATAGCCAAGCCCACACCCTGGACCCCTACGAGAGCGGCAAGTGACCCTACCAATCCTGGAGTTTAGGAGACCCGGTCTCGACTCCTCGAGATGGCCTCCCACTGAACCCCAGAACCCGGTCACCTGTGCTCCCCTCCTTGGGTCCATCCTAATGCGGAAAAGTAAATAATATACAACACTGGTGACACAACCGCAACCTGGAAGTGCCCCAAATAAAAGAATATTACATTACATTTGAATTTACATGAATGAAAATACAAAACTCTCATCTCACAAAAACCCCCCGGCTATTCGATCGCGACAATCCTGCACATCATATCTCAGCAACACATAATATCACATATCATCAACGTAAGTAAGTATGCGTACCCCGATTGTCGTTGATGTATAGCAACGAAACCGGCGATATCTAACATACTACACTTACGGTCACAGAAAAGAAAGTGTAAAACTACAATATTTGGAATCCAGATTCTCATTAGACATCATAAATGCGAAATATCACATATTTCGTATTTCATGTCTACACTATTTGAATTCCACATATTGTATCACATTCCAGATAAACAGACAGTATTAAAGTTTTCGAACGAACTGTCAAGCACCCAAGATTCACTAAAGCTCAACACTTGAGCAGGGTTCAAAGATCCGGAGTGTGACACAGTAGCGGCGGTCCAGCCGTAGAAGGGTCAAGCCAACGCCTCACATGTGGCACGCCGTACTGCCCCAAACCCTAAGGTTCAAAGGGCAGTTCGAGACGGTCACATAATCGAGTTAAGGTTTGTTGTCTTCTAGAGGGACCACCGCAAAAAGACTTGCACACATCTCCAAACTATTTAAACCCCGTGAATATTGAGTAAATGATAATCGTTCAAACACTTCAATACTTTCTAGTTTACCCGGAAAAGAAATACGAAATGAAAACTCCGATCGAAACAACTAGTTCAAAACCATCTCCAGAATTTTCAACAGAAGATTCAGATTAAATACTCTCAAAATGTACTGTAGCAGGTAAAGAAAATTACTGTACAAAGAAAAATCAGAGGGCCCCACATTTGGCCGCGGAAGAGCGGCATAAGCCTTCTTATGCCGCGCTTCCGCGCTCCGTTTAACTGTTCATTGGTACGGATTTTCCAGATCTCTTAATTTTTACCTGCTATAATTTTTGAGAATTTTTAATTCTGAAAAAGATTAATTTTTAAAAAATTTCCAGAGAGCATCCCATAAACCCGTATTTTTGTTTCGATCGGACTTTTTACTCCGCAAAAAGGTCGCCTAATGTTCTAGGTCGGCTCTGATACCAATGTAAGGTTAGTATAGCACCCTATGAAGTGTTTTGAAGCATCAAATGACCCAAAGTTATGATTTTTATGGTGCTAAGCTAACATGCAAAGGATAGATCCTAGAAAATTAGGGTTTACTAAACTTAAAGCTAACAAAAGTTAGGGTTTGAAGGCTACAACCTTTGTAGTTCCCGTTTTTGCTTCGCTCCTTAAGCTCTTTGGTGTTGAGTCGAGGTCCTCTTGATGTCCTCTTGTATCCACGACGATCCACCACGGAGATATCCGTCCAAACTCGCAACTTCGACAAACCGAAGGAAACACTCTAAACGAAGCGGCTAAGCTTGTGTAGAATGATGTTGTGGTGTGGAATCTCACTTCAAAAACCTATCTTTGAGTGGTATTTGCTCACTAGGAAAATCAAGAGAGCAAGAGATGGAGGAGAATGAAGATGGTGGCTTTTTCTTTCAAGAGATAAAAATGATAACCCTTAGGTTAACTTTCAAAAGAAAATAAATATCACTATATAAATTTAATCCTTCTTGACTCTAACCATGATTAAATGATGGATGATTAATTTAACTTGGGTTTAGAATGATAAAGGAAAAGATAACCATGGTTTAGTGGTGGGTGAGAATGGTTAGGTTAAAAGAAGCATGTAGAAACTAGCATAATTATCCTTTCCTTTTCATTTTCTTTTAAAACCAAAATTAAATAATTATCCATAGTTTAATCTATGGTGTGAAGCTTATATTGCCACCATTTCCATATATAATCAACCATGATGGTTTGATGTATGTATGTGTACATGTATGCACATCTTCATGTGCATGAAACTAGAAAAGAAAAATAGAAACACATTCATGCATGCATACATCCATCAAACCCTAGAAAGATTTCAAGTGAGACAACTTATGGTTAAATGATAAATCAACACTTGATTTATCAATCCGGTCATATCTCATATGACCCCACCAAAAGCAATTCACCCGATCAATGTTCGGTATCATATACGCACATTTCAATCGGGTGTATGCGCATATCGCATATGCGCACCACAACGTTTCGCCTGGACTGGGTAACTCCTCTGTGGGACTCTAAGACTCGTCAATACGCCGGCAGAGGGTAATGATCATATCAAGTGCCCTCAAGCCGCAAGAGGTCAGCTAAACGTAACGGCCACCCGGGTATTGAGCGATCAGAAGACAACAAGCGAACCTGCTACAACTCCCATCGAGCCATCCGGCAACACTACCGTACAGTCCGGTCTCTTCGTCAGATATGCTGCATATCGAGCCTAGGGATGGTCACGTCGACCCCAATAACTCAATAAGTCGTGTCGGTGAATGGTCTATAACAGATCGAGAAACTACTGATAACACTTATCAGTAAGTCTCAGCAGCCCTGGCCAGGGACTTGCTGTTATAACCAGTCGAGCACAGCACAGCATCAACTCCCAATACCGGGAGAGACGAAACCCCTCCTATCGCTCATTGCCTTCGTGTGTCTCGGGACTGTACCCAACGGCCACCTGTTTGCACGACTCAGTAGAGCCGTGGTAGGGTGGCAATCAAAGTACAGTGGGAGAACACACAAGACTCCATGACGATCTCGGGTCTACAGACTAACCTGTACCAGTGTCACCTGAGAACTGCTATCCGACGATAGATATAATTCCATATAGGAGTTCTCGGCGAGTCCGTCCAGTGTACCCAGTCAACACTGAGCACCCGTATATGATCTTGATGTCAAACATCGACGAATGTGGGAACATCCGTCGCCCATCACATGGGTCTAGTATCATATACGCTAGTCTACTCTGGTATATCGATGCCCCGTCTCAATACACCTCCGACTAGGGACATTTCAGGATATGCTTATAGACTACAGATGTCCCACTAGTATGATCTCCATCATAATCAGAGTAGTCAAGCCGATATCCTTAGGGCTTTATCAGCATGTATGAATGAAATAAAAGCATGATCAAATCAACATGTCAGATAAAGAGAAACCAGATAGCATACTATCATGTCGAGCAAGAATGCAAACTGAATATATATACATGTATAGATACATCAACTATCACATAATGGCCTCTAGGGCATACATATATCCAACAACGTTAAGGTAAAGTTCAACCAGATAGCATACTATCATGTCGAGCAAGAAAGTCCTCCCTATATATGTCCCAGCATCCACTACAATATACATCCTATGTACAGTAATGGCCTTTAGGGCATACATATAACTAACAATCTCCCACTTGCACTAGGGCCATCTGATAGCAGTGGTTGCAGTATCTCATACTCAACCATCCCATAAAAGTCTCTCTCAGGGAACAGGCCTTTGTGAGTGGATCCGCTGTGTTGTCCTCTGAGTCTACTCTCCTAACCTCGATCTCCCTGGAGATCAACCATCTCCATGATCAAGTGATACTGCCTTAGAATATGTCTGGATCACTGATGGGACGGACGTTCCTTGGCATAAGCCACAACTCCATTGTCTCACAATGGTTGGAACGTAGTTCATCTCATGAACCAATATGCACCCAAACAGCCTCTTTGGTAGCATCTTAAGTAGCGATGTATCCTGCCTTTATCGTCTAGTATGCCACGGTATCTAGCTTGGAACTCTTCCAACATACCGTCCCTCCACTGAGGGTAAAGACAATGCCTGCGACTGACATTCAGTCGTCCTTATCACCCTGGAACACTTCCAGTGATTCTCCCCTGGATCGATTGATACCATCTCACTACAACTAGTGAGAATCCTAACATCCAATTAAATCTATCTCATAGATCCAAAACTCAGGACTTAGGAGGTATCATTTTGATCCTATATGGAGAATCATAGTGATAAGCGGAGATTGATCGAGCGTAGCATAGGAAACTCCTTCCCTATCAGGAGTATGTCATCCACGTACTCTACGAGGATCATCACCATACTCCCTACTACCTTTTTGTATATACAAGGTTCATCTACCATTTTGATGATGTCAAACTCTTTGACTAATCCATCAAAACAGATGTTCCAACTCCGCGATGCCTGCTTTATCCTATAAAGCATCTTGCACACGTTTCCGCTGCTCCCACTGTTTACGAAGCCCTCTGGCTGTGTACTTATAGACGTCCTCTTCTAAAACATCATTTAGAAAAGCAGTCAAGACACCCAACCGCCAGATATCGTAGTCATGGTATGTAGCCGTGGCAAGTAGGATCTGGATGGACTTAAGCATAGTCACTTGAAAAGGTTTCATCATGATCCACGCCTGGTCGATGACGAAAAGCTTTAACAAGTCTAGCTTTGAAAGTCTCAACTTTTCCATCTACACCAAGTAATCTTCTCAAGATATACTTGCTCCTGATGGGGATTTAACCCTTCAGATATAGCAACCAAAGTCCATACTTTGTTGGTGTATAAGGATTCCATCTCAGATCACTAAGCATCCAGCCATTCTTACAGAGTCTTACTCCTGATGGCCAGCTCGAAACTAGTTGGGTCATCATCTCATGATGTAATCCTCGCTCCCACTGTCATAGAGAAACCGAAGTATCTCTCAGGTGGGTGAGGAACCCTACTAGATCGACGGAGAGGCTGAGGTTCGTTGGAATCTACTGAATCCTTTGGTTCTATCAAATCATCAGCCGCAGTCTGTATAGCTGGAACATTTCCAGTTCTACATAACAGACCTTGCCTTGAGCTTGTCCGGATTTTGCTTTTAGACATAGGCCGGACAACCCCAAATCTTAACTATCTTAAGAGATGGGCTCTTCCCTTTCCATATCACATATGAAGTGGTAGGCAACTGATTTGATTGGAACCGTATTCAATAGGTATGCAACTTCTCAAGCGCATAACCCCCAGTAGGAAAAAGGTAACTCAGTAGTACTCATAATAGAGCACACCTTATCACATAGGGTGTGATTGCTCCGCCCCGATATACCATCGTGCTATGGTGTATTCGGAGGAGTAATGCCGAGAGAGAATCTCATTCTCCTTTAGTATAATCCAGGATTTCCGTGCACAAGTATTCTCCTCCTTGATCTCATCATAGGACATAATACTTATACCCGTATTGGTTCTCTACTTCTAACTTATATTCTGTGAATATCTCAAAAGGTTCGGACTTGTGTTTCAACAGGAACATATGTCTGAATCTCGAGAGATTATCAGAGAATGTAATGAAGTACAAAGAACCAGTCCTGGCATGTGTAGACAGGAGACCTTACATACATCATCATGTATCAGTCCCAAGAGTTCACTAACTCTTTCTCTGTTTCCAGTAAACGGAGCTATGGTCATCTTATCTTTGTGACATGACTGGCGAGTTTCACAAGATGTAAATTCAAACTGATTTAAATATGCATCTATATGTAACTCTAGCTGGTCGGGTCACATTGATCTGACCTAATCTACAATGCCTCAAGAAGAATTCGTTCATTTCTGAACTCTTTCTCTTGTGTGTGTTCCATATACTAAGAACTGTAGTTTGATTTAGAACATCAATGCTTTTAGATAACATGCCTGAAACGATCAACTTTTGATATAGGAAATGTTCAAAACATTATCCAACAATACAGAATTTTATCATTTCTTTACTAATAAAGAGACTGATATGATTTTGTATATCAGGTTCGGTATCTAATAACATTCGTTCAGAATCAATGTATTGGTAATACAGGGTGACAGTGACCAACAGACTTGGCTGCAACTCTTGCCCCGTTTTCTGTCTCATGAAACTTATCACCCGTTCTCAGTTCTCTACCTATCTGTAGCCCTATGTAACAGATTACATATCTGGGATCCTGATCTGGTATCACATACCCAGGACGTAGAGGATACAGAGAAACAGTTCTTTGTAATGAACACACCCGAAGATGATGCATCAGCATGCACTCTCTTCGTTTGGGCTGCACGGGAATTCTGGTATTCCCCAATATCCTGCTTTGTCTTATAACAATTATAAGTTGGAGCGGGACCAACGTTCCCCAGCTCAGTATAACAAGCGGGTTCGGTCAATATTCCGTATTATTATCTTGATTAAGGCGTGATATGGTCGCTACCTGGAGAGAGAGCGAAGAAAACACTCAGCGTGCGCTCTTGCAAGAATAGATTGGTTATTATTTTATCTAATCAGGATGGCTCCCACTGCTTTTTATCAAATCTTCCTTCAAACCCTAAAAGGAAAGACTAGCCGGGATTAATTACATACTACAAGTTCGCCAATCTTTCAGCCAGGCCAGTGTCGGTACTTTGAGGGAGGTCCCCCGTGCTTTCGCACGAACCTAATTAATGTAAACCTCGTTTTCCCAGAGGCGTAACCCCATTGACACCTTTCTAGACACCTACTTGATCGGCTAATTGTAATGTGTAAAACTCTCCCAGGAGTAACTCTTACTCGCAGCGGGTATCGGGATCCAACTATCTCATAGAAGGTATGCAATCTCATTGCAAATTTCAACACTTGAAATTCCCGATAATATTTTGCCCCTAGCGTCCTATGACCTTGACGCAGGCCAACAAACCATAGTCCGCTAGTCAAGTTCAACCCGTCATTTCCTGATTGAATTAAACCCATCCGCACGACCCTTGACGCAGGCCAACAAAGTCGCACGACTACCCTAATCCAATCACATCATATGCTTATACAGATAAGCACCAGTTAGCTACCGCACACTACGCCTTGACGCAGGCCAACAAACGTAGCACGAATACTAACTACTACTTATCTGAAATGACGGAGGGCTACGACAGGTTTTTCTGAAAACCTATTGCGTAATGAACTTGATATCGTTGTAGAATCAAATGATTTTAAAATGGAGTGCTTTTGAGGCTTTTCTAGTTTTGCTAAAGGAGTCACTCCCGGTGAAGGGATCGTCGGTCCTTTCCTCGTCGAATGAGGTGCGGGATATATCATATATATCGCTGTGCATAAGCAGAACTCTTAAAAGCAATCAAAAACCAAACCGAGTGTGTAGCATCTGTCAGTTATTGCTAAAGGAGTCACTCCCGGTGAAGGGATCTCGGTCCTTTCCTCATCGAATAAGGTGCAGGATATATCACATATACCGCTGTGCAAAGCAAGAACTGTAGCTACCTATTTTATTTTAAAATTCGATTCTACAACATCTTAGGTTTCTTTTATTTCATTAATCACATTAATGAAGTCCCATCATTTAAGTACCTAAACATCACAGATAAATACGACGTACACTTATGCCATCCGCATTCGCCTCGATGTCCCCTCATGCACCGTTAGGTTAGGTAACTAACGGCAGAGCGGGGCAGGGCTAGCGCGGGTGTAAAACATAAGTAACGTCTATATAATATATCATATATACTATATACTGTATCTATCACAGAACATCACATGATCACATCACAGATATCGCAGCAGAAGAATCATATGAAATATTGGATATACTAGGACGTCCGTGTTTTTAATACGAGCCAGTATAAAACACGGATTCCACGGTCGCGATGAATAGCCAAACCCATACCCCTAGACCCCTACGAGAGCGGCAAGCAACCCTACCAATTCTAGAGTTAGGAGACCCGGACTCGACTCCTCAAGTTGGTCTCCCACTGGACTCCAGAACCCGGTTACTTGTGCCTTCCTCCTTGGGTCTATCCTAGTGCGGAAAAGTAAATAATATACAAACGGTGACAACTTCCGCAACCTGGAAGTGCCCCAATAAAAGAATATTACATACAAGTTTTTACATGAATGAAAATGAAAAACACTCATCTCACATAAAAACCCCCGGCTATTCAAACACGACGATCCAATATAACATATCCAGCAACACATAACATCACATGTCATCAACGTAAGTAAATATGTCCATCCCAATTGTCGTTGACATATAGCAACGAAACCGGCGATATCACATATTACACTTACGGTCACAGAAAAGAAAGTGTAAAACTACAACAGTTGGAATCCGCAACCTCCTCAGACATCGCATGCCTGACCAAATGAATTACTTAGACATCGCATGCCTAACAATTATAAACCCCGCATTTTAGTCTCAAAATCGAAAACACTTTTCAATATCAAGTCGGGCAATTCAACAAGATTCCCGACATCCTGATCGAATGCTCGTCGCAAACTTTAGTAGGCGGCCGCACCCCCGATGCCGTCGACGAAGTGCACCAAGGCGGAACACCGCTACCGCGAGCACCCGAACGGATGCTTTCGGCGACGGGGTTCTCCTACAGTCACTTGGTCGGGGCTATGGAGCGAGGCTGTCTATTAAGTTTACCCGGCGAGTATCCGTGTACGCTACGTGATTGCGACGGACTTTTGATCACATCAAAATTCCGTGGCAACCGATCAAGTGAGACTAAACCGCTAGATTTATAACATTCATTCTGTTATCTCATAACTACTTGTGAATTCCAATTATTGTATCCCATTCCAGATAAATAGAAAATGTTAAACTTTCCGATCGAACATTCGAACACCCAAGTTTTCCCGAAACAGATCAACTCATGAAATAAGTCTAACAACATTCAGTTCGTGCCTCAGTACCAACGGTCCAGCCGTAGAAGGGTCAAGCCAACGCCTCACATATGGCACGCCATACTGCCCCAAACCCGAAGGTTCAAAGGGCAGTTCAAGACGGTCACATAATCGAGTTAAGGTTTGTTGTCTTCTAGAGGGTCCATCGCGTTACTTGCACTACTTAGAACGTCGTTAAACAACGGAAAAATCCAACACTTGGAAATTTCCCGACAGGGGAAAAATTGGGTATTTATATCCGGTCGAACATTTTAACATATTCTAAAATTTATCCGGAAAGCCACATAGACAAAGTTTGAAATTTCCGATCGAATCATCGAACCCCCAAAACATCCCAGAAAACTCAACTCTTGAGTGATAATTAAAAATTCCCAGAAAACTCAGCACCAGAAAATAGGAATTACTGTGCAAAAGTCAACGCAACAGGAGACCATACGGCCGCGGAACCGCCGCACATGCCAAGCTCGTGCCGCGGTTCCGCGGTGGTTTAATTGAATTAGGCCCCCGTATTTCACAGTAATTCATATAATACCCTGCTTAATTTTCTGCATATTTTTAATGTTGAAAAAAGCACAGTTTTGAAAAAAGTACAGAGAGCATGGGAAAAATGGGGTTTCGGGTTCGATCGGGATTCAAACGTCGTCTAGACTTCGCCTAAGGCTCTAGCTAGGCTCTGATACCACTGTAGGGTTCCTAGGCACCCTAATGAGGTCTCACAAGGCATCGAACATGCCATTATAAAATTTTAACGGTGCCGAGAGACCCGACTACGGATCGTTTGCTAGATTTCTAGGCGAAAAAGCTAACTAGTTAACACTTAACTAAGGGAATACGGAAATACAACCTTTATAGATCCGGTGCTCCACCTCCATAGCTCCGCAACGAAGTCCTCTCCGCTGTCCAAATCAAATCCGGGCTCTAGCGTTGGCTTCATCGGAGAATAAGCGAGCTAGGTCGTCGATGTCCATGCCGAAGATGATCTACGTCGAGGCATCGCTAAATCAAGCTCCGACTTCACCAAGTCAAGAAACTTGTGAAGAAAACACACTCTACTACTTGGCAAGAGGTAGAGGATGAAGAAATAGGAAGTGGGTAGACTTTAGAATTGGATTTCTCACTTGTTTTCATCAATCACCATTGATGAAGCAAGCTTCTTCAATGAAGAAGAAGATGAAGAAGATGAATATTGTTATGATAAGAATAATATAAAATAGAAAATAAAATCCATTCTTATCATAATATTAACCTTAGTTTAGTGTAGAGAATGGACCATGGTTAGATATGATGGTTAGGGTTAAGGAAGAGATAAGAATGGTTGACTTGATCAAAGTTTCAAGAAACTTCAACATAAAACAAAATAAGCCACCATCCTTAAATAATTTCCAAAATGAATATATAAATAAATGAATAAGATAATCAAAACCCTAATCATTAAGTAAACCATGGTTTAATCTTTACACTTAACCAAGTTAATATGCATCATCAAACATGATACAAACATGTGCATAAAAGTATATCACATATACAACTTGCACAATCCAAGTGAGAAAATCCATTTAAAGTGAACCATTACTAGTTAATGCAAAGTAATATATCAAATATATAATTATACATTAAATCATTAAATCAACACTTGATTCAATGATCCGGTCATGTCGCACACAACCGACTAGTATACAATGTATCGGCTTATCGAATCAACGCTTGAATCGATAACTAGGTTATATCGCATACAACCAATCGATACATTTATCGCGAGAATGGAATACGGTATCACATACACGCATTATTCTCGGTCCCGCACATATCTCATATGCGCTCCTATTTCGTTTCGCTTGAGCCAGGAAACCTCTGTGTAGGACTCTAAAGACTCGTCAATACGCCGGCAGCAGGTGATGATCATATCAAACACCCACAAGCCGCAAGCGGTCTGCTAAACGTAACGGCCACCCGGGTATTGAGCGATCTGAAGATCGACGAGCAAGCCCGCTCACACTCCAGTGAATCCGACCAGTAACACTACCGTACAGTCCGGTCTGATCGTCTGATCTGTCGCATATCTCGCCTAGGGGTGGTAAACGTCAGACCCCAATAGCTCGATAAGTCGTGTCGATATGAGGTCTATAACAATTCGAGAAACTACTGGTAACACTTACCAGTAAATCTCAGCAACCCTGGCCAGGGATTTCCTGTTATAGCCAATCGAACACAGCGCAACATCAACCCCCTATACCGGGAGAGACGAATCCCCTCCTATCGCTCATTGCCTCCATGTGACTCGGGACTGTACCCAAAAACCACCGTTTTGCACGCCCTCTTGGACGTGGTAAGATGGAAATCAAAGCACAGTGGGAACCACACGAGACTCTATGACGATCTCGGGTCAACCGACTACTCTGTACCAGTGTCACCAGAGAACTGCCATCTGACGTGAGGTATAATACCATCTGGGAGTTCTCGGCGAGTCCGTCCAGTGTACCCAGTCTCTACTGAGCACCCGTATATCATCTCTGATGTCAAACACCGATGGATATGGGATCATCCATCGCCCATCTGTATGGGTCGAGAAGGTATACGCTAGTCTACTCTGGTATATCGATGCCCCGTCTCGATACACCCTCGACTAGGGACTTTGAAGGACGTACTTATGGACTACCATGTCCCCACTAGTATGATCCGCATCATAGTCCAGGTAGTCAAGCACACATCCTAAGGGCTTTACCAACATGTAACAGAGAGAAAATCAGTATACACGTTAAGGTAAAGTTCAACCAGATAGCATACTATCATGTCGAGCAAGAAAGTCCTCCCTATATATGTCCCAGCATCCACTACAATATACATCCTATGTACAGTAATGGCCTCTAGGGCATACATATAACTAACACTTTATGATCTAAGATGATCTACCTTGAAGAATCTCTAACCCAAGCTTACACTTCACTAAACAACTTATTAGAGAAGTGAACACCCTAATCTAAGTGGCTAGAATAGATGAGGATGATGAAGGAGGAATTTAGCACTCTTTTGTTTTCAATTTCTCACACTAATTCATCACATGCAAAAAAGCTAGCAAGCCTTTTCAAGGAGGAAGAAGAAGAAGAAAGTTTTTGTGATGAATAATGAATTATTGTTGTTGTTTCAATTGCAACCCTTGGTTAAGAATGAAAGGCTTAACCATTGTAGAGAATAAACCATAGGTAAAGGGTTTGGGTTGGGTTAATAAATATCAACACAAAATATCTATGCGAAAAACAAAAGAAAGCTTCATGAAGCTTCATGAAAAAGCTAACCCAAATGCTAACCCAAATCAAACCCTAACTTGTTTAAACTCCACAAATCATGTTGCATTTGTAACCCTAACTTGTTACAATATTATATATCACATATATAATATATTTTTGTAACAATAGAAAATAATACAATTAACATATATCGCATATATATCAATGTATTATCCGGTGAGAAAATGAATCAATAAAGAGAGCTTATATTAGTTAACGTAATGTAATATATCACATATATAATTATACATTAAATTATCGAATCAACCCTTGATCCGACAATCCAGCTACATCGCATATAACCGACTAATATAACATGTACCGATTCATCGAATCAACACTTAATCCGATGATCCGGCTATATCTCATATACCCGGCCGATATCATATATCGCGAGAATAGAATACGGTATCTCATATCGTATCATTCTCGGTCCCGCACATATCACATATGTGCTCCTACTCCGTTTTGCCTGAGCCAGGAAAGCTCTGTGTAGGACTCTAAAGAATCATCAATACGCCGGCAGTAGTTGATGATCATATCAAACAACCACAAGCTGCAAGCGGTCAGCTAAACGTAACAGCCACCCAGGTATTGAACGATCAGAAGATCAACAAGCAAGCCTGTACATTCTCCTGTGAATCCAATCAGTAACACTACCGTACAGTCCGGTCTCTTCGTCTGATATGTTGCATATCTAGTCTAGGGGTGGTAAACGTCAGACCCCAGTAACCGATAAATCGTGTCGATGTGAGGCTCATAACAGGTCGAGAAACTACTGATAACTCTTACCAGCAGCACTCCATATCAGCCCTGGCCAGGGACTTCCAGTTATAGCCAATCGAACACAGCACAACATCAACTCCCTATACCGGGAGAGACGAAACCCCTCCTATCGCTCATTGCCTCCATGTGATTCGGGACTGTACCCAAAAGCCACCGTTTTGCACGCCCTCTTGGACCTGGTAAGGTGGAAATCAAAGCACAGTGGGAATCACACAAGACTCTATGACGATCTCTGGTCTACAGACTAACCTGTACCAGTGTCACCGGAGAACCGCTATCTGACAATAGGTATAATACCATCTAGGAGTTCTCGGTGAGTCTGTTCAGTGTACCCAGTCTCCACTGAGCACCTGTACACTATCTTTGATGTCAAACATCGATAGATATGGGATCATCCATCGCCCATCATATGGGTCAAGATGCGTATACGCTAGTCTACTCTGGTGTATCGATGCCCTGTCTTAATACACCCTCGACTAGGAACAGTTATAGAATGTACTCATTGACTACCCTGGCCCCACTAGTATGATCTCATCATAGTCCCAGTAGTCGAGTATATATCCTAAGGGCTTTATCAACATGTGAGAGCAAGACAGTAAACTAATACAAGTCAACATGTTAAGATAAAGTGCAACCAAATAGCATACTATCATTTCGAGCAAGAAAGTCCTCTCTATATATATCCAAGCATCCACTATAATATACATCATATGTACAACAATGGCCTCTAGGGCATACATATAACTAACAATCTCCCACTTGCACTAAGGCCAGCTGTTGTAGTATCTCATACCCAACATCCCGAAGTGTCTCTCAAACCGTGTCTGGGGAATGGCCTTTGTGAGTGGATCCACAGTGTTGTTCTTCGTATCAACTCTCCTGGCCTCGATCTCCCGGCGATCAACTATCTCCCGGATCAGGTGATACCGCCTCAGAATATGTCTGGACTTCTGATGGGACCTGGGTTCCTTGGCCAAAGCCACAACTCCATTGTTATCACAATACAAAGGTATTGGATGCTCAATGGATGGAACCACTCCAAGTTCAGTGATGAACTTCTTCATCCAGACAGCCTCTTTGGCAGCATCGTTGGCAGCGATGTATTCAGCCTCCATCGTCGAGTCTGCAACAGTTTCCTGTTTGGAACTCTTCCAACACACCGCCCCTCCATTGAGGGTAAAGACAAATCCCGAGTACGACTTAGAGTCGTCCTTATCACTTTGGAAGCTCGAATCGGTAAACGACTCCACCTGGAGTTCTCCGTTACCATACACCAAGAACATCTCCTTAGTTCTTCTCAAATACTTGAGAATGTTCTTCACAGCTATCCAGTGACTCTCTTCAGGATCTGCTTGATACCTACTCACTACACTTAGTGAGTATGCTACATCGGGTCTGGTACATAGCATCGCGTACATGATAGAGCCTACTGCCGAAGCATAGGATATCCCTTACATGCGAGCTCTCTCCAAATCAGTCTTGAGAGACATCTCTTTGGAGAGAGTGAGTCCAAAGATCGTGGGTTGGTTCCCACGCTTGGATTCTTCTATACTAAACCTCTTTAGTATGGTGTCAATGTACCTGGATTGGGACAATCCCAGTATCCGTTTAGATTTATCTCTATAGATCTTAATTCCCAAAATGCAGAAGGCATCACCTAGATCTTTCATTGAGAATCTTTGTGATAAGAAGAGCTTGACCGAGTGCAGCATAGGAACATCATTTCCTATCAAGAGTATGTCATCCACGTACAATACGAGGAAGACAACCTTACTGCATGCAACCTTCTTGTAAATACAAGGTTCATCTACGTTTTTGATGAAGTCAAACTCTTTGACTACAACATCAAAACAAATGTTCCAACTCCGCGATGCTTGCTTTAATCCGTAGATGGATTTAAGCAGCTTGCATACCTTTCCGCTGCTCCCACTATCTACGAAGCCCTCTGGCTGAGTCATGTACACGCACTCTTCTAAATCACCATTTAGAAAGGCGGTTTTAACATCCATCTGCCAGATTTCGTAGTCATGGTATGCAGCAATGGGAAGTAGGATCCATATGGACTTAAGCATAGCCACTGGAGAAAAGGTTTCATCATAATCCACACCTGGTCGTTGACGAAAACCCTTTGCAACAAGTCTAACTTTGAAAGTCTCAACTTTTCCACCTACACCAAGTTTCTTCTTAAAGATCCATTTGCTCCCAATGGGTTTTACCCCTTCAGGAGCAACATCCAAAGTCCATACTTTGTTGGTGTACATGGATTCCATCTCAGATCGCATTGCATCTAGCTACTTCACAGAGTCCCCACTCGTGATGACATGCTCAAAGCTAGTTGGGTCATCTTCCATGATGCAATCCTTGCTCCCACCATCAATGAGAAAACCGTAGTATCTCTTAGGTGAATGAGAAACCCTGCTAGATCGGCGGAGAGTCTGGGGTTCGTCGGGAACTACTGAATCCTCTGGTTCTACCAAATCTTCTGTTGCAGTTTATGTTGCTGGAACTTCTTCCAGTTCTACCTCCTTGCCACTAATTTCCTTTGCAAGAAATTCCTTTTCTAAAAAGGTAGCATGCCGAGAAATTAATACCTTTTGTTCCTCAGTGTGGTAGAAGATATACCCTTGTGAGTTTTTGGGATATCCTACAAACTTACATAAGACAGACCTTGCCTCGAGTTTGTCCGGACTGTGCCTTTTGACATAGGCCGGACAACCCCATATCTTAACATACTTAAGAGATGGTCTCTTCCCCTTCCATATCTCATATGGAGTGGTAGGCACTGATTTGGTAGGAACCATATTCAATAGGTGTATGGCTGTCTCAAGCGCATGCCCCCAGAAGGAAATAGGTAACTCAGCATTGCTCATCATAGAGCGCACCATATCTAATAGGGTGCGATTCCTCCGTTCCGATACACCGTTGTGCTGTGGTGTATAAGGAGGAGTAAGCTGAGAGAGAATCCCATTCTCTTTTAGATAGTCCAGAAACTCATTGCTCAAGTATTCTCCTCCTCGATCAGATCGAAGGATTTTAATACTTTTGCCCGTTTGGTTCTCTACTTCGTACTTATATTCTCTGAATTTCTCAAAGGCTTCAGACTTGTGTTTCATCAGGAACACATGTCCATATCTTGAGAGATCGTCAGTGAATGTAATGAAGTAGGAAGAACCGTTTCTGTCATGTGTAGACATGGGACCACATACATCACTATGTATCAGTCCTAAGAGTTCTGTAACTCTTTCTCCGTGTCCACTAAACGGAGTTTTGGTTATCTTGCCTTTGAGACATGACTAGCAAGTATCATAAGATGAAAAGTCGAACGGATTCAAATATCCATCCTTATGTAACTTAGCTAGTCGTGTCATGTTGATATGACCTAGTCTACAATGCCATAAGAAGGATTCGTTCATTTCTGAACTTTTCCTCTTGTTTGTGTTATGTACATTAAGAATTGTAGTTTGATTTAGAACGTACATGCCATTATTTAACGATCCTGATCCTATCAACTTTTGATTCAGGAATATGTTCATAACATTATCATGTACTACAAAATTATATCCTTCTTTATTCAATAAAGAAATTGATATAATATTGCATATCAGGGTCGGAATGTAATAGCACTCGTTCAGAACCAATGTATTACCATTTGGTAACACAAGGTGATATTCGCCAATTGCCTTGGCTGCAACATCTGCACCATTCTCTACTCTTACGGAATGATCACCCATTCCCAGTTCTCTACCTTTATGTAGCCCACGTAACATATTACATATGTGGGATCCTGATCCGGTATCTAATACCCAGGACGTAGAGTGGACTGAGAAACAGTTCTCAATAACTAAAACTCCCGAAGAAGATGCATCAGCATGCTTATTCTTCGTTTGGGCGGTGTGAGAATCCAGATATTCTCCTATTTCCTGCTCAGTCTTATAACACTTATAAGAAAGAACGAGACCAACGTTTCCCTGCACAGTATAATAAGCGGGTTCAGTCAATACATCCATATTATTATCTTGATTAAGGCCTGATATGGTCGCTACGTGGAGAGAGAGAGAAGAAAACACTTTAGCATATGCTCTTACAAGATTAGATTGGTTATTATCTTATCTAATCAGGATGTCTCTCACTGTTTTTATCAAATCTTCCTTCAAACCCTAAAAGGAAAGACTAGCCGGGATTAATTACACCTTACAAGTTCGCCAATCTTTCAGCCAGGCCAGTGTTGGTACTTTGAGGGAGGTTCCTCGTGCTTTCGTACGGACCTAATTAAAATAAACCTCGTTTTCCCAGAGGCATAACCCCGTAAACACCTTTCTAGTCACCTACTTGATCGGCTAATTGTCCTGTGTAAAACTCTCGCAGGAGTAACTCTTACTCGCAGTGGGTATCGGGATCCATCTATCTCATAGAAGGTATGCAATCTCATTGCAAATTTCAACACTTGAAATTCCCGATAAAGCTTTTACCCCTAACGTGCTATGACCTTGACAAATGCCAACAAACCATAGTCCGTTAGTCAAGTTCAACCTGTACATTTCTTGATTGAATTAAACCCACCCGTACGACTCTTGACGAAATCCAACAAAGCCGTACGACTACCCTAACCCAATCACATCATATGCTACAGATAAGCAATAGTTAGCTACCGCACACTACGCCTAGACGAAATCCAACAAACGCAGCACGAATACTAAGTATTACTTATCTGAAATGTCGGAGGGCTACGCAGGTTTTTCAGAAAACCATGAGCGTAAAGAACTTGATATCGTTGTAGAAACAAGTGATTTTGAAAAGGAGTGTTTTTGAGGCTTTTCTAGTTTCGCTAAAGAGGTCACTCCCGGTGAAGGGATCTCAGCTCTTTCCTTATCGAATAAGGTGCAAGATATTTCACAAATACCGTTGTGCAAAACAAGAACTATAGAAGCAATCAAAAACTAAACCATGAGTTTGTAGCATCTGCCAGTTTTGCTAAAGAGGTCACACCCGGTGAAGGGATCTCGGCTCTTTCCTCATCGAATAAGGTGCAGGGTATATCATATATACCGCTTTGAAAAGCAAAAAACTGTAGCTACCCTTTTTGAAAATTTGATTCTACAACATCTTTTTAGGTTTCTTTTCTTTTATTAATCTCATTAATAAATCCCATCAGTTATGCTTCCTAAGCATCACAGAAGAAACGAAAACAGTAATATTTATATATCATCATATATATATAGTATAAGCATTCGTCTCAAGCAGTAATATGATCTCATCACAGAACATTGCAGCAGAAGATAACATATGAAATATTGGATATACTAGGACGTCCGGGTTTTACATCGAGCCTGTATAAAACACGGATTCCATGGTCGCGATGAATAGCCAAACCCACATTCCCCAGACCCCTACGACAGCGGCAGGTAACACTGCCAGTTCTAGGGTTAAGAGACCCGGTCTCGACTCCTCGAGATGGCCTCCCACTGGACCGTAGAACCCGGTTACTTGTGCTACCCTCCTCGGGTCTATACTTATGTGGAAAAGTAAATAATATACAATGGAGACATCATCCTCAACCCGGAAGTGTCCAAATAAAAGAATATTACATACATTTTAATTTTACATGAATGAAAATAAAAACCCTCATCTCACATAAAACCCCCGGCTATTCAAAACACGACAATCCAATATAACATATCACAGTAACACATAATATCACATATCATCAACATAAGCAAGTATGCGTATCCCGATTGTCGTTGATGTATAGCAACGAAACCGGCGATACACCACATACTACACTTACGGTCGCAGAAAAGAAAGTGAAAAACTACAACATTTGGAATCCATCACCTTAGATATCGTAAACCCGAAATATCACATATTACGGATTTCATGCCTAACTATATGAATTCCACATATTGTATCATATTCCAGATAAATAGACAATGTTAAACTTCCCGATCGAATAAGCAAACACCCAAGATTTCCTAAATAGCTCAACACTTGAGCAGAGTTCAAAAAGGTTCCAGAACATGTCACAGCCCTAATGAACCAGCCGTAGAAGGGTCAAACCAACGCCTCATATGTGGCAACGCTAAACTACTACAAACCCTAGGATTCAGTGTCAGTTTTGACGGTCACATAATCGAGTTAAGGTTACGTTCTTCTAGAGGGTCCACAGATATGCTTGCAGGTTTTTCCGAAAGATTCAAACTCTAGGAAAAATCCAACACTTGAAAGTTTTTCGTGTCGAGAAAAAGTGAGTTATTGATATCCGTTCGAACCTTTTAACATGTTCTAAAGTATCCGAAAAACTAAATGATGTTAAACTTTCTGATCGAATCAACGAATTCTTAAGATCTCCAAAAAACTCAACACTAGAGTAATATTAAAAATTCCCAGAAGCATAATGTAAAACCTACGGATTTTACCTAGAAATATCTATTCCTGATACCCAAGTACGGCCGCGGAACCGCCACGAAAAGCCTGGTATTGCCGCGGTTCCGCGGCGACTTGAAGGAATAAAGGGTTCGGATTTCACAGTTGTCCATAGAATCACCTGCTTAATTTTCTGAGTATTTTTAATAAGGAAAAAACCATCTTTTTAAAAAATTTCTAGAGAGGGGGTCAAATATGACGTTTCGGGGTTCGATTGGACTTTTAAATTCGTCTACACGTCACCTAATGCTCTAGCTTGGCTCTGATGCCACTGTAGGGTTAGCATAGCACCTTGTGAAGGTTTTGGTAAGCATCAATCATGCTACTTTAGAATTTTTAGGGTGCTAAACAAACCCTAACCAAGATCTTAACTAGAGGATTAG
Source organism: Agapanthus africanus (assembly GCA_030015575.1). Lineage (NCBI taxonomy): Eukaryota > Viridiplantae > Streptophyta > Magnoliopsida > Asparagales > Amaryllidaceae > Agapanthus > Agapanthus africanus. Next base: position 505,855,409 of record CM057337.1, read on the forward strand.
GATTAACTTGCAAGTAAACAACTTTACATCTAATAGAAAGGGATTACAACCTTTGTAGTCCGTTCCTTCTCTTCATAAGCTTCGTGTTGAGGTCCCTTCACTGCGATCAACATGAACTCCGACTCTCGAGTGGCTCCATGAGGTAAATGAGACACCTTGCTTGTAGTCTTCATGATCTAAGATGATCTACCTTGAAGAATCTCTAACCAAGTTTACACTTCACTAAACAACTTATTAGAGAAGTGAACACCCTAATCTAAGTGGATAGAATATATGAGGATGATGAAGTAGGAATTTAGCTCTCTTTTGTTTTCAATTTCTCACACTAATTCATCACATGCAAAAAAGCTAGCAAGCCTTTTCAAGAAGGAAGAAGAAGAAGAAAGTTTTTGTGATGAATAATGAATTATTGTTGTTGTTTCAATTGCAACCCTTGGTTAAGAATGAAAGGCTTAACCATTGTAGAGAATAAACCATAGGTAAAGGGTTTGGGTTGGGTTAATAAATATCAACACAAAATATCTAAGCTAAAAACAAAAGAAAGCTTCATGAAGCTTCATGAAAAAACTAACCCAAATCAAACCCTAACTTGTTTAAACTCCACAAATCATATTGCATTTGTAACCCTAACTTGTTACAATATTATATATCACATATATAATATATTTTTTTAACAATAGAAAATAATACAATTAACATATATTGCATATATATCAATGTATTATCCGGTGAGAAAATGAATCAATAAAGAGAGCTTATATTAGTTAACGTAATGTAATATATCACATATATAATTATACATTAAATTATCGAATCAACCCTTGATCCGACAATCCGGCTATATCGCATATAACCGATTAATATAACATGTACCGATTCATGGAATCAACACTTGATCCGATGACCGGGCTATATCACATATACCCGGCCGATATCATATATCGCGAGAATAGAATACGGTATCTTATATCGTATCATTCTCGGTCCCGCACATATCACATGTATGCTCCTTCTCCGTTTTGCCTGAGCCAGAAACCTCTGTGTAGGACTCTAAAGAATCGTCAATACGCCGGCAGTAGGTGATGATCATATAAAACACCCACAAGCTGCAAGCGGTCAGCTAAACGTAACAGCCACCCAGGTATTGAATGATCAGAAGATCAATAAGCAAGCCTGTACATTCTCCTGTGAATCCAATCAGTAACAATACCGTACAGTCCGGTCTCTTCGTCTAATATGTTGCATATCTAGTCTAGGGGTGGTAAACGTCAGACCCTAGTAACCGATAAGTCATGTTGATGTGAGGCTCATAACAGGTCAAGAAACTACTGATAACTCTTACCAGCAGCACTCCATATCAGCCCTAGCCAGGGACTTCCAGTTATAGCCAATCGAACACAGCACAACATCATCAACTCCCTATACCGGGAGAGACGAAACCCCTCCTATCGCTCATTGCCTCCATGTGATTCGGGACTGTACCCAAAAGCCACCGTTTTGCACGCCCTCTTGGACGTGGTAAAGTGGAAATCAAAGCACAGTGGGAATCACACAAGACTCTATGACGATCTCGGGTCTACAGTTTAACCTGTACCAGTGTCACCGGAGAACCGCTATCTGACGATAGGTATAATACCATCTAGGAGTTCTCGGCGAGTCCGTTCAGTGTACCCAGTCTCCACTGAGCACCCGTACACCATCTTTGATGTCAAACACCGATGGATATGGGATCATCCATCGCCCATCATATGGGTCAAGATGCGTATACGCTAGTCTACTCTGGTGTATCGATGCCCTGTCTCAATACACCCTCGACTAGAAATAGTTATAGGATGTACTCGTTGACTACCCTGGCCCCACTTGTATGATCTCATCATAGTCCCAGTAGTCGAGTACATATCCTAAGGGCTTTATCAACATGTGAGAGTAAGACAGTAAACTAATACAAGTCAACATGTTAAGACAAAGTGCAACCAAATAGCATACTATCATGTCGAGCAAGAAAGTCCTCTCTATATATATCCAAGCATCCACTATAATATACATCATATGTACAACAATGGCCTCTAGGGCATACATATAACTAACAAATCTCACTTGCCCTGGCCATGGACTTTGTGTAATGGCTCTCCAAATACAACGCGATATCAAACCCCAATACCGGGAGAGACGAATCCTATCTAACCGACACTGCCTCCAAGTGCTTCGGGGCTGCACCCAACTACTACTTGTTTTCACGCTCCTTTTTGCCGTGGTAGGGTAGTAATCAAAGTACAGTGGGAACATGTAAGTGCACGGCGGCGCCCCGGTCGTCTGATCAAGGCCAAAATGCGGAAACGATACTTTTACGAAACTTGTAAGCCGGCACCACCGCGCACTGAAATCCCAGATCGGGCCATTAACCTACTCCTAGTAAACTAGAGAAGGGGTAGAGAGATATACCGAGTGATCCGTGTCCTTCGGTCTTCTCGTCGTCGTCTCGATCTCCCTGCGGAATCTCCGGTCTTCATCTCCTCGTCGGAAGGGCACCACATCGCCGGGTTCTTTTACGGGCTCCCACCTCTGGACCGAGGCAACTCGGGCATGAAGTTGGCGAGCCGACGTGCCCAAGAATACTGTAGGCTAAGTGTAGTAGGCTATGTCTCAAAGGGGTATGAAGTTGCCATGAGGAAGTGAAGGTGGAAAATGAAGTAGTGAGCTTTTGAGATGAACCAAGACCATTTTATTTTCAAGCAAATGAGACCAAAATTCTTCACAAAAATTGGGACAGCCCTTTCCTTTTGAATGGCCGACCATCTCAAATGAGTGAGCCCAAAATAATGCAAGAGAGAGTGGAGAATGAAAATGAGTGAGCCCAAAATAATGCAAGAGAGAGAAAAGGTGATGATGATGAAATATCATTACAACAAAATCCACACTCATAAACCCATCACCATCTCACATCACAAAAGTCAAGCAATGATGATGCACAAATGAAGGTCAAAGGATGGTGCACAATGATGAAGCAACCATGTGCCACAAAAAGTCTTCTCCTTTGTCAAATGCACAATTGCAAATAACCCCCTCCACCAAATTTCAGCCAAAGAAAGGAAACAAAGGAAAATGGCCGAAACGGAATGCAAACAGGCAACTTCAAAAAACTGATCCCGTAATATATTACAGGAAAACCCCGCGACTGTATATACATACCCGCATTTGTATTCCGACCGAATACAAATGCAATGAGACAAAATCTACACTGTACAATACTAGGATTCGGCTTAAACCAAAGCCCGCTAGTATTATCCGTCCGATCATGATCTGTGCAATACCGCACGTACATGATCGAACCCTGCCATATCTCCATACGGCCTCTACAGCGTTTCGCTTGAAACTTGAGAAACGGTCTGTGGGGGACTCTAAAGACTCGTCAATACTTTGGTTGTGGATTTAACCATTAGCACGTCAGAGGTATTAGGCTATACGTAACGGGCTACCACGTATTGACCAAAAGGGACGTCGATGGGCGAACTCATCCTGACACCCTACTGAGCCTGTTAGTGACAATATCCGTATAGTCCGGTCCGTTCGTCTATGAGCATCGCATGGCGGGCCTAGGGGGTTGGTAAAAGTCAGACCCCCAAAAGCGGTACAAGTCGTGTCGGAGTGTATCCCAGAATATCCTGAGATATTACTAGAATACCTGCCAGTAAATCTCCTGCCTTGGCCAAGGACTTCGTGTAAGGGCTCTCCTAGACACAGCGCGACCTCACCCCCAATACCGGGAGAGACGAACCCATGAAGATTCGCTCACTGCCTCCATGTGGCTCGGGACTGTACCCAACTAAAACCTGTTTGCACGTCTCCTTTGAGCGTGGTAGGGTAGTAATCAAAGTACAGCGGGAATTCATACGAGACAAATGACGATCTCAGGTCGATGAACTAACCTGTACACATGTCACCATGGAACTGCTATCTGACGTCTGGTATAAGACCAACTAGCATGTTCCCGGCGAGTCCTGTCCGGTGTACTCATAACCCAATGAGCACCTGTATAAATCTTAGGTGAACCAACTAACACCAGTGGCTTGTGAGACCGGCCACCGCCCCTCGTCGGGGTCTCGACTGTATACACTAGACTACTCTAGAGTATCGATGCCCTGTCTCGAAAACTCCCACGACTAGGGACCTTTTAAGGATGTGCTTATAGACCCCAGCTCCCACGTATATAATCGCCATCATACTGCTGGCCGTCAAGCAAGAATCCTAAGGGCTCTATCAACGTGCAATAGTGACCTGTAAGGTCACCTGAAACAGTACACGATGATAAAGACAAACCAGATAGCATACTATCATCTTGAGTAAGACTGTCCTACCGGCATAGGTCCTTTCTCAATCATTGCAATCACGTGCCTGTGATCCAATAATTGACTCTGAGGGCACTATCTCCAACAGAACACACTCGGGGCGAAGTAGCATTGTCAAGTCAACAGACTAAGCTGTACTCATGTCACCTGGGAACTACTACCCAATGATAGGTATAATACCCACCAGCAGTTCCCGACGAGTCCTGTTCTGTGTACTCATAACCTATGAGCACTTGCATACTATCTCTAGTACGACATACTAATGGCTGTGGGACAGACCATCTCCCCTGCTGGGATGAGAAGCGTATACACTAGTCTACACTGGAGTATCGATGCCCCGTCTCGATAATCCTACGACTAGGGACCTGTATAAGGATGTGCTTGTAGACTACCCAGCCCCTACTAGTGTGACTGCCATCACAACGCTGGTAATCAAGCAAAGACCATAAGGGCTTTACTAATATGTATAAGTGATATGCTAAAAACATATGCACATATTAAAGTAGAAACAAACCAAGTAGCATACTACCATTTTGAGCAATACTGTCAAAACAACTGTGAATATCCCAAGCTTCTATTAAGTAATATACAAAGCAGTATGATACAATAATGGCCTCTAGGGCATACATCACTAACAGCTTCAAGTTTGAACTCCTTTCTTTGGCTCCTCCGAAGCTTCCAACAAACTCGGTTGTCGGTCTCCTTTAGGTAATAGAAGATCCACCCGAGGGCCTATGTCTAAGCTCCAACCTCAAGTGAGGTAACTTAGTGATCTAATGTGCTATATGAGATTACTAAGTAGATGTAGAGTGTGATCTATGGAATATTTGGTCTCAAAGATCAATGGATCACAACACATGTGAAGGGATGAGCTTGAGGGAGAAGGAGAGCAAAACCTAGGAGAGAGAATGATAATCATAGAATGATCTAGAGAATGAGATGAGAGAATGGCTAAGTCTTTTAACAATAATTCAAGCATGGATTATTTTAGTCTCAAAAATAATCAACCATGCTTGAATAGGAACTCCAAATGAATAAACAATAAATAAAGCCATGCTTGCAACCCATTCCTCAAATATCTCCTAATTTCACCTCATTAATCCTTTTACCAAAAATGATAAATCAATAATGAGGTGTCTCCTTCTAGAAGCTCATTCTTGTAAAATTATAAGAATGCCCTCACCGTATATACATACCCGTATCCGTATTCCGAAAAATATGGATACACTGAGACGATAAAAAATCCAATAATACTGTCACGACCCGAAATAGCACGTGACTGGCACTTGAATCATATGAAATCTATAGGACCATATCTAATTCAAGTAAGCCAAAAGCCCAGAAATCTAGAACCATTTTAATAATAAATGAAGGAAAACTTGTTTAAAAGCAAGTGGTTTTAATAGCATAAGCCGAATTATGTGTTTTTAAAACATCAAGTCTTTTCTGAAAATTTCGGCATAGTTTCCTTTGTAAATACTGGCCCCGAACGGGGTACAACAAGAATAATATATACATGAATGATAAAAGGCATCCCCAAGCGTGAGCTAGCTCTTCTTCAATCGACGGTCACAACCACGCAAGCAATATAATATACAACGCCGAAGGACGAGAATCAAAACTCATAAGGAAACTCAAAATCAACATGAAAACCATAATAATACAAGCGCGACTCTAAGGTCGAAAGAATAAACAACGGGTCTCTAAGTCAAATAAATATACATGTCTGATTGATGGAGTTTACTAGATACAACTGAAACAAATAAAGGTACAATGGTGGTCATGATACAAGTAAACCCACCTACCAAAGCAATCACCCGGAAGAAGCAGTGTGCCAGTAAAGCCACAATGAAAACCTGTACGGCAAAACCTGCAAGAAACTGTGGCACAACGGGTTGCCACCCATGAGTAGAAAACATCACCGAGCAGAAATCGAATGTATGACTCAATCCTAGGTCAATACGATCAAATATAAATAAAACCTCAAATGATAAAGTCTGAAGCATGAAAGGTGGCAAGGGTAAACATCTATACCAAAGTGTAATCACATGTGCTCGTGTCAGTGCCTCAGGTAGCAAAATATCATATGTATGAGGTATGAATGCATGAAAACAAAATACATCTAAATGATAGAACTGTTTTCTTGTTTTAGTGAGATATCAATATATAAATCGAAATATCATCAATGAAATCAACGTAAATTAGTGTCTAGCATCGACACATAATATATCTCAATATCTCAGTATCTGGGACTCCGGCTATCCGGACTGACCCCTGGGCTCTGGCTATCTGGACGGGCCCAACTCCGATCGGTATCCTCCGGATATCCGACGAGTCAAAAAAACATCACCGGTCAGTAATACTCCCCTGTCACAGGCTCAACGCCATCATCTGCGATCTTCTTGTCCCGGGGTACCATACCGGGTCCACCATGCACCCACAGACGGTTCCTCCTCCTCGAATTGGGTGTATAATATCGCTCATGAGCTGAGAAAACTCATGGTGGACATATCTCAAAATCACATCATGAGAAAACCGCAACTTTCATTTTAAAATGATAATCAGTTTTATAAAATCTTGCGGTTTCTCCAAATCCATAAATCTCATGGAAAATCTAAATCTCGAGAATAAATAACAATGAATGAAAAAAGTTTTGGGCTCCGGCAATCCGGACTGGCCCTAAAAATGCATGACAACGAATATGTAAATATGCATGCAAAACATGGTAATAAATGAAATGTCTAAGTGTTTCCCCCAATTAGAACGAAACTCTATTTCTAAGACTGAAAAGTAAAGCACCGCTTCATAAAAGAGAATAAACACCAAAGGCAATTTATCCTTGCAAGAATCACATGCACTTAATACTAGCAAATTAAATTATACGATGCACAAGCACAACAGAGAACTAAAATAAAAGAACCCTTAACAGATAAGAAGCACTTGATTAAAAAGAAAAATACTTGTTCATTATTATTATTTTTACATTTAAAAAAGATCACCAAATATGGGATCGGAAAGACAAGGGTTCGCAAAGATAAGAAGAAGATTCCCCAGTTCCCTTTCTGTCTTCTCCACCACGTTGAAGCGGCGATCCTCCCGAGAGGTAGACATCCAACGATCATCGCCACATTCGTTAGAAAAGGTGGCGATGACAACCCGGCGAGCCCGTATCTGGCTTAGCAAGTGGAAAGAGCAGTCCCTCAGGGCTTTGGTGATCAAGTGCGCTTCGAAAAAGCACTCGATCTTATCCTCGACGACATCAAGCACTGCCGAGGACATCTCTGCTGGAGGAGGGGGAATATCGGCGAGCACCGAAGCAAGGATCATCCGAAGCCAAATAGAGTGCGGGGGGAAAGGAGACCCCACACGAGTCAAAAGCTCGTACATTGCAGCATCGCATTGCTCGTCCGTAAGAGAAGAGTCCACCAGGCGCGCAGCAAAACGGGGAACGATATCCCGAATCGGCACTTCCCATGGTTGTCGGCAGGCATGAGGGCGGTTGCAAGCCATGATTGAAGAAGTTCTCAGAAGACGAGAGAAGAAAAGGCTCAGCCTTGAGTTATATATATAGACCAAGCACAGAAAATTCTGTGCACAGTGGAATTATTTCCAAGACCCGGGAAATCAAAATTTTGGGAAATACAAGTTTGACTTGAAAAAAGGAGATGAAAAGATATCTCAGGTGAAGCAACGCATCCGATTCCCCCAACCAGAGCAAAGCTCTACCTTGAAAATCTAAATTTTAATAAATGAAGCAACGCTACAGATCCTCTGCGCTGTGTGCAGGATGCCACGTGTCAGAAGTTGATGTGTCAGCAAAGCGCCCAAGGCAGCGCGCCCAATCAGAGAAAAGCTCTATTTAAAACAAAATTAAAGGACGCAACGCTTCAGTTACGCAAGCACTGCGCTGTGCGACACGTGTCAGCGCAGCTGTGCTGGCGCAGTTGCGCTCGCGCAGTGCGCTGCGCGACACGTGTCAGCGCAGCTGCGCAGTTGCTGTGCGCTGTGCGACACGTGTCAGCGCAGCTGCTCTGCGCAGTGCGCTGTGCGCTGCGCGACACATGTCAGCGCAGCTGCGCTGTGCGACACGTGTCACGCGCTGGGGCATTTGCACCAAACAGAATGAAGATTTTAAAGAAATCTTTCTGATCTTTTTAAAACAAGAAGATTTTCTTCTGTAAAACAGAAACCCTTGGATCAAAGATCCAACGGTGGGGAAAATTCCCCAAATCACTCAGAAAGATCTTTTTAACAAATTTAACTAATTTATGGGCACTATAAAAAGGACTATAGACCTCAAATCAAGGGGATGAACATTTGTGAGAAATCAAGAACTTCAAACAGAGAAAACTCTGAAGAAATTTCAAGAAAAAGGTAAAAAGCTTCATAAAATAGAAGAAATTTCTTCTAATAGACCATTGATCTAAGAACAAGATCAATGATCTTCACATAATAAATAGTGCTTTGCACTTTTTATGAACCACTGGTTCTTTAAAATAAGAAAAACAAGAAATACTTGTTTTCTTTGATTCTAATTAAATCAAAGAATACAAACAGTGCTTTGCACTTTTTCATGAACCATTGGTTCTAAAATATTCTCAAATTATAGTGCTTTGCACTTGCAAACTGCGCTGTTGCGCTCCGGGATTGGCGCAAGCCACCAGAGAGCGCCACGTGTCAGCATCTGAACCATCTGCGCTAGGCGCTTTTGAAATAGAGCCTTGCTCTCTAGAATTGGCGCAACTCACCAGAGCGCGCCACGTGTCAGCAGCGCAAGCGCAGCGCACTGCGCTTGCGTGACACGTGTCAATGCCACAAGCGCTTGCGCTCTCTGATTGGCGCAAAGCGCCTGACAAATGCAATGCATTTCCTAAAGGGGCAGGCCCAAATCAAAAAGACCTAGTAAGCCTAATTAAATTGCAAAGCAATAAATGGGTAGAGCCCAGGTAAAATTGATGCTCTGCATCTTTTATAAAAGGGCAGAGCCCAAGTAAAATTGATGCTCTGCATCATTCATAAATGAGCAGAGCCCAAAATAAATTGATGCTCTGCATCCTTTATGGGCAGAGCCCAACCAAATAGAAAATAATGCAATGCATTATTTAAAAATGGGCCAAGCCCTAGTACAGGCCAAAGACAAATAAAAGTGTCGAACATTTTTCAACTGGACTTGGCCCAATTATGGCCGTACAGAAATGTGCAACCCCCTGCTAACCGACATACTAGCAGTTAAGGGAGGTTTACGAACACATTAAACACAACACAGATATAATCAAATTAGCCAAAAATCTTCGAATTTCGATCAAGCAACACAAATGAATCTACTCTAAACAATTCTTTGTGCACATAAAACCTGAGCAGAAACAAAACATCCCAGAAAACACAACATCAACAAAGAAGAATAACTGAGCAAATTTGGGTTGACTCGGAGTTAACTCGGCCGCGGATCCGCGGCGGATTGCTTGGATCGGCGGCGGTTCCTCGGTGGTATGGCTAATTCACAGCCTAAATTTCTTCACAATTCTTAAAAAACCCGGCTTGTATTTTTAAGGGTCCCTGAAAAATTTTTAGACCCCGTTTTAAAAACGGCAGAAACTATGTGAAAATGATGTTTTTTCGGGTTCGTTTTGCGATCGAATTTCTAACGACTTTGCTAACATGTTAGTTATGGTTTAGCTAGGCTTTGATACCACTGTAAGTCGACGTTAGACACCCCACATGATTCGGGGAGGCAGAATAGGTAAAACAATCATTTTGTTTAAGTTAACATAGACTAACTTTACGGATCTTTGTTAAAGCCTAACTAACAACTATCTAGAAGTGCTAAACTACTATGATTGATGATTATACCTCAAGATACTAGTCCTTCTTGTTCTTGTTGTTCACCTCCTCGTCGGCCTCCTCGATGTGATAGAAGATCCACCCGAGAGTTCCTTCTCCAAGCTTTAACCTCTCACTTGAGTAACTAGGTGGCTATGATTGCTAATCAAGGTAACCTAGAGGATATAGAGATGGATTAGGGTTCTATTAGTCTTGCTAACCCTTAGATCTCAACACATGAGAGGATTAGGGTTAGGTCTTTGAAGAGAGAGAGAGAGAGCTTGAGGAGAGAGAATGTGTAAGTGAGAATCAATATAAATCTTGAGTCATTTGGATAAATAATGAAGCATGAAAATATCTAAGTAATAATATATAAAATTATCAACCATGCTTCATTAATTACTTTGAGGTGAATCACCTCATGATTCATGATGTAATTAATGCAAATTTCACATCATCTCCTCCACCTAATTAAGCTTAATTCATAAATGAATTAAAACATAATGAGTCGCCTTTCTTCTAGAAGTTTCTCGAGTAATTACGAGAATGCCCCTCCTATCCGTAAAACACGGAAAAACTGAGACTGTATAAATCTAATAATCCAATACTAGAATCTGGCTTAAACTAAAGCCCGCTAGTAAAAACTGTCCGAACATCATACGTGCACAAGTACACATATATGTCCGAACCCTGTCGTAAAACCTTACGACCTCTATATCGTTTCGCCTGAAGCAGGGAAACTCTCTGTGTGTGACTCTAAAGACTCGACACTATGCTGGCAGTGGGTTTAACCACAGGCCGCAAGCGGTACTAGCTGTACGTAACGGTCCCCAGGTAGATGTCGATAAGAAGGCCGATGAGGAAACCCATCCGAACTCCTACCGAGCCTGATGTGACAATCTCCGTACAGTCCGGTCTGTTCGTCTAAGACTATCGCATATCGGGCCTAGGGGCGGCAAGCGTCAATCCCCTAAAAGCTGTATAAGTCGTGTCGGAGTGAAGCCCATTACATCTTGAGAAGTTACTGGAAATCCTACCAGTAAATCTCGTATGCTCTGGCCAGGGACTTTGCGTAATGGCTTTCCAAACACAGCGCGATATCAACTCCCAATACCGGGAGAGACGAATCCTATCTAACCACCACTGCCTCCGAGTGCTTCGGGACTGCACCCAACTGCTACCTATTTGCACGACTCCTTTGAGCCGTGGTAGGGTAGCAATCTAAGAACAGTAGGAACACACTCGAGACGAAGCAGCAGTATCAAGTCAATAGACTATGCTGTACTCATGTCACCTGGGAACTGTTAACTGACGACGGGTATAATACCAACCAACAGTTCCCTGCGAGTCCTGTCCAGTGTACCCGTAACCTAACGAGCACATGCATACTATCTCCAGTACAACGTACTAATGGCTGTGGAACAGACCATCTCCCCTACTGGGATGAGAAGCGTATACACTAGTCTACTCTGGAGTATCGATGCCCTGTTTCGATAATCCTACGACTAGGGACTTGAAAAAGGATGTGCTTGTAGACTACCCAGCTCCCACTAGTGTGACTGCCATCACAATGCTGGAAGTCAAGCAAGATCCTAAGGGCTCTATCAATATGTATTCGCGATATGCTAAAAGAAACATATACACATATTAAGATAGATATAAACCAAGTAGCATACTACTATGTTGAGCAAGACTGTTAATACAACTGTGAATATCCCAAGCCTCCATTAAGTAATATACAAGCTAGTATGATACAATAATGGCCCCTAGGGCATATACACTAACAAAAAGAAGAACTAGTCTGGATTAATCTCGCCGTACAATTCTTGCTTAACCGTTCTGCCAGGCTAGTGTCGGTGCTTCGAGTGAGGTTTTACGACGCTTCCGCGAAGTTCCTTAATTAAATAACCCCCGCTAACACCTTTCTAGACACCTAATTGGTTTATAGCATTAATCGTTAAGTGAAAAATTTTCCTGAGGAGAAGCATATACTCACAGTAAGATCGGGATCCAAATATCGTGTGATAAAGTTGAAGGAATCCTACCAAAATTATCACACTCCAAATGGTATGCAACACTAGAAAGTTTCAATTTCTTTAGAAACCCCCGATGTGGATTTTTGCCCCATGCTCTTATGACCTTGACGAAGGCCAACATATCATAAGTCACATGTCAAGTTCTACCCATCATTATCCAGGTTAATTGAACCCACCCGTACAGACCCTTGACGAAGGCCAAAATAGCAGTACGACTGTCCCAAACCAACGCATCTATCTATGCTACAGATAAACATTCAGCAGCTACCAATCACTATGCCTTGGCGAAGGTCAAAATACATAGCTTGAATACTACTGAATATCTAACTGAAATTATGGAGGGCTACGAATGGTTTTGGTGAAACCGTGAACGTAGTGAACTTGATATATTCGAAGGAACCTGATAGCTTTTAAAAAGAGTGGTTTAAGCTCCGCATTTTAAAAGTTTTGCTGTTTTGAAAAAACCGAGTGGTTTTGAAATTGTTCCAACGATTCAACTTTGGTTTGTTTGCTTAGCATTAATTTAAGACAGTCCCATCAATTAATCCTACCATTGCAGGAAACAACGAAAATATAATGTACGCTTATGCCATCCGCATTCGCCACGGGGCCCCATCATCACCTGTTAGGTTACTTAACTAACGACAGAGCGGGGGCTGGACTAGCGCGGATGTAAAACATAAGCAACGTCTACTAGATATCATATATATATATATATATATATATATATTCATTCGTCAGACGCAATGATGGACATTCCAGATCACAGATGAACACATTGGATATACTAGGAATCCGCGTTTCGTTTGAGCCTGTAACGAAAGACGGATTCCACGGTCGTGATGAATTGCCAAACCCCACCCTAGACCCCTACGGGTGCGGCAAACTACCCGCCAAATACCCGAAGAGAAGCAACCTTTCTAAACAAAGTGAGTAGGTCACTCGGCACTTCAATGTACCAGGTAGTTTGTGCACCCCACCTTGGGTCTATCCTAGGAGTAGAAAACAGTAAAAGAAATAATATACAAAGGTGGCTACAAGCTCAGCCCGGATGTGCGATCATAAAATAATATTACATCAATTTACAATTTACATCAAATGAAAGATAAAATGCTTATTTCACATTCCCGGCTATTCATCCACGACAATCCAACAAGTTCATATACACAAACCAATATCACAGATCACAGATATGTGCAACCCCCACTAATCGACGTATAGCGATTAGCAGACGTTCAGCACATATAACATATCACAGATATAATCCGATTAGCCAAAGTTCATATAATTTCGATCAATAACCATATTTGAATCTACTCCCAGTACAATACTGTACACAAAAATTCCTGAGCAGAAAAAAAATATCCCAGAAAACAGAATACAACCTCAGAGACCGCCAGAGGAAATTTGGGCCAACTCGGAGTCGACTCGGCGGCGAAACGCTTGGTTCTGCCGCAGATCCGCGGTGGTCTAACCGATTTAGGCGCCTAAATTTCTTTAGTGATCTATAAAAAGCATGCACGTATTTTTCAGGTCTCTGAAATAATTTTTAGACCAGATCTGAAAATCGACAGAAAGTGCAAAAATGTATCGTGTTTTCGGGATTTTTTCGTGATCGAAGTTCTAAAAACTTTTCTAACATGTTAGTTATGGTTTTGCTAGGCTCTGATACCACTGTAAGTCGATGTCACTCACCCCGTTATTTAATAGGGAGGCAGAATAGGTAAAAATCAAAATTTTCTTACAAGGTAACATCGACTATGCATAAGGATCTTTGCTAACTCTAACTAACAAACTAACTAGGAGTTGTAACTACTATGTTAGATGATTATACCTCAAAATTCAAGTCCTTCTCCTTGGTGTGCTTCTCCTTGTTGTGAGCTCCTTGGAGTGGTTGTGGATGGTGCCTCCTCACCGGCTTCTCCACGTCAAAAATGATCCACCCGAAGGTCTCTACCTTGAGCTTCAACCTCCAAAATAAAGTAACTAGGGTACTAGGTGTGCTAAACTAAGTAGTCTAGAGTGAGTAGAGAGTGATTTTGGTGGCTAATGTAGGGTTCTTAGGCACAACCACAATGTTCCACAAGGCATCAAACATGCCGTATTTAAAAATTTAGTGTACCAAACAACCCTAATCTAAGATCTAACTAGAGTTTTAGAAGCAAAACAACAAGTAAATCTAAGTGATAACGGAATACAACCTTTGTAGACCGGTCCTTCACTTCAATAGCTCCTTGTAGTGGTCCCTTCGCTGCGATCATGGAACTCACGAACTCTTGTATGGCTTCTCAAGGTGAAAGGAACGATCTTGCTTGAAGTCTTCGAGGCCGAAGATGATCTACGTCGAGGAGATATTAACTCAAGCTACTACTTCACTAATGAGAGATTAGTGAAGCTAACACCCTATACTTAAGTGCTAATCTAGTAGAGGATGGTGAAGTAGAAAGAGGGCTCACTTTAGTTTTATTTTTCTCACAATATTTTCTCACTTTGGAAAAAGCTAGCAAGCTTTTTCTCAAGGATGAAGAAGATGAAGTCAAGAGATGAGAATGGACTAATGAGGTGAGAGAATCAACCATGGGTGAGTTTGTATCATATAGCTAACTCATGTAGAGACATAACCATGGCTAAATTATATGGTTAGGTTAATAAATATTTTTAGTAAAACAAAATTAGTTTACCAAGTCAATGCATCCATAAGCTTCTACAAGCTTCATGCATATGAGCAATTATCCACTAATTTGGATTTACTTTAAATATTTAAACCCTACATTATAATTAGTATGGTGTAAGTCTCATACACCCATGTAGTGTGTATCAACAACCATGACACAAAATAAAAACACAATTAATATATATCACGTATATACTAAGTGTGCACATGTAAGAAAAATAAATATTTAAGTGAGCTAATATTAGTTAATGTAAACTAGTATATCAAATATACAATTATACACTAAATTATCAAATCAACACTTGATTCAATAATCCGGCTATATCACATATAACCGACTAATATTATATGTACCAACTTATCGAATCAACACTTGATCCGATAATCCGGCCATATCACATATAACCGACCGATACAAATATCGCAAGAATAGAATATGGTATCACATACTCGTATTATTCTCGGTCCCGCACATATCACATATGTGCTCCTACTTCGTTTTGCCTGAGCCAGTAAAACCTCTATGTAGGACTCTAAAGACTCGTCAATACGTCGGCAGTAGGTGATGATCACATCAAGCACCCACAAGCCGTCAGCGGTACTAGCTAGACGCAACGGCTACCCAGGTATTAAGCGATCAGAAGATCAACAAGCAAGCCCGCTCTAGCTCCTGTAAAGCCTGTCAGTAATACTACCGTACAGTCCGGTCTCTTCGTCTAAGATGTCACATATCAAGTCTAGGGGTGATAAACGTCAGACCCCAATAACTCGATAAGTAATGCCGATACAAAGCTCATAACGGGTCAAGAAACTACTGATAACAATTACCAGTAAATCTCTAAATCAGTCCTGGCCAGGGACTTCCTTGTTATGGCCAATCGAGCACAGCGCAATATCAACCCCCAATACCGGGGGAGACGAAACCCCTCCTATCGCTCATTGCCTCCATGTGACTCGGGACTGTACCCAAAAACCACCGTTTTGCACATCCTCTTGAAAGTGCTAAGGTGGAAATCAAAGCACAGTGGGAATCACACAAGACTCTATGACGATCTTGAGTCTACAGACTAACCTGTACCAGTGTCACTAAAGAACTGCTATCTGACGTCAGGTATAATACCATCTAGGAGTTCTCGGCGAGTCCGTCCAGTGTACCCAGTCTCCACTGAGCACCCGTATACTATGTTTGATGTCAAACACCAATGATATGGGATCATCCATCACCCATCACATGGGTTGAGAAGCGTATACGCTAGTCTACTCTGGTATATCGATGCCCAGTCTCGATACACCCACGACTAGGAACATTAAAGGATGAACTTATGGACTACCATGGCCTCACTAGTATGATCTGCATCATAATCCTGGTAGTCAAGTACACATCCTAAGGGCTTTACCAATATGTAACCCATAAGACGTATCAAGAGACAAGTATACATGTTAAGATAAAGAGCAACCAGATAGCATACTATCATGTCGAGCAAGAAAGTCCTCTCTATATATGTCCAAGCATCCACTATAATATACATCATATATACAATAATGGCCTCTAGAGCATACATACAACTAATAATCTCCTACTTGCACTAGGGCCAGCTGCTGTAGTATCGCATACCCAACATCCCGAAGTGTCTCTCGAACTGTATTTGGGGAATAGCCTTCGTGAGTGGATCCGCTATGTTGTTCTTCATGTCAACTCTCCTGACCTCGATCTCCCGGCGATCAACTATCTCCCGGATCAGGTGATACCGCCTCAGAATATGCCTGGATCGCTGATGGGACCTAGGTTCCTTAGCCAAGCCAGCGCTCCATTGTTATCGCAATACAAAGGTATTGGATACTCAATGGATGGAACCACTCCAAGTTCAGTTATGAACTTCTTCATCCAGACAGCCTCTTTGGCAGCGATGTATTCAGCCTCCATCGTCGAGTCTGCCACAGTTCAATGCGGGAAGAAGAGTTCTTTCTATAGGTCAGGAGAACTCTTCCAGCATACCGCCCCTCCATTGAGGGTAAAGACAAATCCCGAGCGCGACTTAGAGTCGTCCTTATCACTCTGGAAGCTCGAATCGGTAAAGGACTCCATTTGGAGTTCTTCGTTACCATACACCAAGAGCATCTCTTTAGTCCTTCTCAAGTACTTGAGAATGCTCTTCACAGCTGTCCAGTGACTCTCTCCAGGATCAGCTTGATACCTACTCACTACACTTAGTGAGTGTGCTACATCGGGTTTGGTTTATAGCATCGCGTACATGACAGAGCCTACTGCCGAAGCATAGGGTATCCCTTGCATGCGAGCTCTCTCCAAATCAGTCTTGGGAGACATCTCTTTGGAGAGAGCGAGTCTTGAGATCGTGGCTAAAAAAACCAACGCTTGGATTCTTTCATACTAAACCTCTTTAGTATGGTGTCAATGTACCTGGATTGGGACAATCCCAGTATCCGTTTAGATCTATCTCTATAGATCTTATTTCCTAAGATGTAAGAGGCATCCCCTAGATCTTTCGTTGAGAATCTTTGTGATAAGAAGAGCTTGACCGATTGCAGCATAGGAATGTCATTTCCTATCAAGAGTATGTCATCCACGTACAATACGAGAAAGACAACCTTACTCTCTGCCACCTTCTTGTATATATAAGGTTCATCTACATTTTTGACGAAATCAAACTCTTTGATAACGACATCAAAACAGATGTTCCAACTCTGCGATGCTTGCTTTAACCTGTAGATGGATTTAAGCGGCTTTCACACCTTTCCACTTGTCACGACCCGAAATATTAGCTCATGACCAGCACTTGAATCACGCAACGTCTAAAGGCGTAACGGAATCCAAGTAAGATGAAACCCAGAAATCTAAACCTTTTTAAGAAAATAAAAGAGGTGAAGTTTAGAAATAAAGGTATAATGAAATCAAGTTTTCTTAAATGTAAGGAAAAGGGACTTAAATAATGCAAGTGAAATTTACTAGTTTGAAAACATGTTTCGTCTTTTAAAAATTTGGCCAGCACCTCCTTTGTATTTTTTTGATCGAAAACCACAATACATGATAAAATAAAGGCATCCCCAAGCGGGAGCTAGCTCTTCGCCAATCGGCGAATCCACAACCACGCAAGCATAAAAATAAGTATACGACGCCCAATCGGCGAAGACCAGCACAAAAGATAAATAATAAAGCAAGACATCAAAACCACAAGTAACGGAAAACCCCTCGCTCTAAGTCTCGCAACCACAAGTCTCACTAAGTCTCATTACTTATATAAATAATAGTTTGATTGATGGAGTTGACTAGATACAATATGAAAAATAAATACAAGAGGGGTACGATCCGATATGTACTACCTACCAAAGCAATCACCCGAAAGCAACTGCGTGCCAACGATGCCGCTACTGATCCAAGCGGTCAACCTGCAAATACTGTGGCACAACGGGGGTGAGTTGTCAACCCGTGAGTAGAAAAGATATCAACAAGTAGAAATAGAATAAAATAACGATTTCCTAGGTCAACTATATCATATAGGAAATACTATGATATCTAGGGTGACCGTATCTGTATATATGTCAACAACAGAAAATAAACGCCTATCAGCATGTGGATAACATTCAACAATATAATCAATGCATGTATGCATGTGGATCTCGTCCAACCATATAATCAATGTATGTATGCATGTGGATCTCGTCCACGTGTCAACCACTGACACAACAACATCATGTATGTAAATATTATAAAAGCATATGCATGAAAGTATGAGGATATAAATCAACGTGTGTCCCTCGCGACACATCAAAATCATGGAACCTGAGTGTCCAACATCGACACTCGAAACATCATGAAACCCGTGTCCAGCATCGGCACGTAAATCCTTATATCTCTCGGGCTCCGTCAATCCGGATCGGTCCATATCATCTCTCGACTCCGGTCGGTATCCTCTGGATAGCCGCCAGGTCCAACCAATCACCGGTAGGTACTAGCCACCCTGCCAGACTCATCGTCTACTCCACGAAAAACATTTCTCGCCCCGGGGAACCATACCGGGTCCACCATGAACCCGCAAACGGATCGTCCACCTCC
Organism: Agapanthus africanus; assembly: GCA_030015575.1. Taxonomy (NCBI): domain Eukaryota; kingdom Viridiplantae; phylum Streptophyta; class Magnoliopsida; order Asparagales; family Amaryllidaceae; genus Agapanthus; species Agapanthus africanus. Next base: position 505,874,357 of record CM057337.1, read on the forward strand.
TCGAATCGGGTTTCTATCATACATCTCAAAACCGAGAAAACGCATGGTGGACACACTGAAATAGCATATCAAGAGAAACCAAGTTTTTAAAACAATACATACTTTCCTTTGAAATATCCATGGTTCTCAAATCCAGAAATCTCATGAAAACAGCATATCTTAATGCGTATAATGGTAAAGCATGATGTATGCGACATATAACAGAAATGCAAGCATATTCGTATATCATGCAATATGGAACAGTGATGTGTACATAACGAGGGAAAACCGCTCTTTTAAATACAGTTTTAAAATATATCCCGCGGTTCCCAAATTCTCCAAGGTCTAATGCAACATCGTATAAAAGTGCATATGCAACTATAGCAAGTAAGTCCTGCAAGGAGTCATATCATGATGCAGCAAATCCTACTGTGTAGTGACATGGCAATTATCGATGATGAAGTGTGTGAGCCGGCAAATTTGGGTGTAAGTGTACTAGCACAGTATATTCAATACAATGAGAATAACATGAATGCAGCATAAGGTAAATCATATGCAAATGCTGACAGGTATACGTATCTAGTATGACCGAGTCGGTGAATCTATCAGTTGGCATCCAGCCTCACAACAATCGGCATCCAGCCTCACACATCACGTATGGTATAAACCATCGTACGGCATCCTCTAGCCAAGAGTCTGAATCAATCCTCAAGTCAAACTCATCACGTACGGAAAATCATCATACGACGGCATTAAACCAATAGGGTTCCTATCAACCTATATGAAAATGAGGGGTACGGACCTAACGTCACGTACGACATATCACTCACGATTCACCACAATATATATATATATATATATATATATATATATATATATATATACCTATGCCTCAGGTCACATTCATAACAATATCATATAAGGGGACCGACAAGGTATCAATCATCTCAAACGGCTCACATCCGTATACCAATATATCATCGGATCACATATCAAATCGTATTCTCTTGTCTTCGCATTTTATATCTCGCAATAAGTCAATTTACATATGCAATCTACACTATACATCAAAGGTCATGATATTCTAAACTCATACTGATTCTAAGGTAATTACATAGCTATAAGTCGAGATTCACAATTCGCTTTTTCCTATCCCCAAAGCTTCCAACTCATATCCTAAAATATATTCAATCATCACTAACTATCTTCTAGTTTATAATAAGTTTTCTCTAACTAAGTTTTCTCTAACTATCATTTAATTCTAACCCTCGTTTTCTATTAAAGGTCTCCTTAACTATAAACTATGAATCGGTTTCTATCAAAAACTTGCGGGGGTGCTATACGCCATCCACCCGACTTCCCCCGTGGATATAGATCCACTCACCTTGATCCTTGCTTGCCGAAGTTGAGGCGCTTCGTCATCTCGGAATCCATGCGAGGGTACCTACAACCAATACACAATTGCAAAAGCTTATTAAAATCAAGTCGGAGAAACCAAAACAGCACAAGTTTCGCTCATAGGTTAAAACCTATAGCTTCGTGTGCAAAACACGACTAATAATCCTAGTCGTTGACGTTCAAATGCCACACAACCGAATACAAATCCCAATATCAAAACCAAGCATCCCAAAATACGGAAAACATAGCCAAAACACCCCAATGTGCTCCCAGATTTTACCCTAGATGAAATTAGCCAATTTTGCACATATAAAGGGTCTAGTTTACTGGAGATGGAACTACAGAACAAGCACGAATCAAATCCAATCCACCCTGGCCGCAATTTGCGGCTAGACGGAATAAATCTGCGGCCTGGGCTTTGGGTTAGGGGCTCGGGTCTTTAGGGTATGCTACATAATGCCTACACATCTCTCTGTGTTTGCAAAAAAATTCCTAATGTCCCCGGGTGATAGCAGATCACAAAATACCAACAAAATTTCCACAAAATCCGATATCGGCAGATTTTCTAAGTTCGTATTTAGGGTTTAAGTCTTTGGTTAGGGTCTAATATAACATCACTCCATAGGTTTTAGTCACTAGTACACTCAATTACACACTACTCAAGATTCAACAAAACCCTAACTTGAAATTTCAAAGTTCACTAAACTACCCAATATCGGTTTCTAAACTAACATGGGTGCTAAGGAAATTGAAATACTATGTTAATGGTGAAGAGATTACCTCATTTGCTTGAGTTGCCCCAAGTGTCCAAAATTCTTGCTTTCTTTATCCAAAGTGTAGCTAGAGGGCTTGTGCACATTTTTAATGAAATGGAGATGGACTTTGGATATTGTTTTGGGGGTGTTTGAGAGGATGAAGAGGGGGAGGGAGATGGGTGCTGCCATGGTGAGTGAAGAGGGAGAGTGATGAAGAAATAATGAAGGGAACAAACAATGGGAGCTTGGTCAAGTTGACCCCTCACCCTCTCTCTCTCTCTCTTGCCCATCCCTCATTTCTATATTCATTTCTTTTTCTTTTCTTTTCTTTTCTTTTGTTATCTTTTCCCTTTTCTTGATGCAATAGGAAACCCAAATGAAACCATGAAAGAAAAGGTCACAAGTGTGGAAAATGACATGGTGCATGTCATGTGCACAAAACCGGATTAATGCAAGATTAGAGATATTTAATCCCAATTAGCATTAATATAGTGTATAATTAATCATAAAAATTTATAATTTGCATAAATCACATAAAGTACCCTCGTTTTAGAAATTCTTACAATTTTCCAAATATTTTTCCGATTTATCGGTATTTAATTATACCGCATAATTAAAATATTCATAATATTTAATATTTAATTATAAAAATTCCCAAAAATAATATTTTATTTTTCTGAAATGTTACAATCTTCCCCCTTTAAAGAAATTCGGTCCCCGAATTTAAATTTAAACCCACAAACACTAAAATATTTCAACAATCGGCTCAAATCAACGGGGTTCCGAAATCACAGAAGATACCGAATAACACAGCGCGTCAAGTGCGCATGAAAACGAGTACAAAACTCAAAAACCGAACTCCGTCAAGCGTCACACAAATCATCGGATTTGCATGCATATCCTCAGAGTTACAATGGAGATACAGATCTCGAAATCCCATGCTGAAATCCAATATACACTAGTCAAATACTATAGTATGTATATAGTACGCATCTATGAAAAATCACCAAAAAACTGAATAAAATACATGCAAAATCTTTTCTGAACCGCCGTGTGATGCTTAACTCACAGCACAAGTGACGGACGCTCATTTGTAAAGAAATAAATATATGCTCATATTGGTTTTGCTAAACATACGTTTCGCCTTTTTGAAATATCCCAAAAGGTTTTCCTTGTAAACATTAGTGTCACTCACGGACACGTAGGAAATAGCGAGACTATAGCTCCTTTTGAAAACCTCTTGGTAACTTTTAATGCATGCAAAGTACTCAGGTACTGTCCTCAGATCAGTCCTGTTTGGCTACTACACAATATAGTGCCCATCATGAAAACAAGGTGCTCAAAAGCAAAATCAGCCTCTAAAGGCGTATCCAACAATCACGTGCGTCTGGTGCGCACGGATATCAAATTCAAATACAAGTGCCACAATATGTACAAAAGCAAAAGTAAGTACAGCGGGTGTGCACGAAAGCATCTGTCCAGTGCAACGGGTGTGCACGGCAACAACATCTAGTGCATCTATAGTGCATGAAAATCTCAGTCCAGTGCAACTAACATGCACGAATGAAAATCCCAAATCTAGTGCATCCGGTGTGCACAAAATCCAATATCGCGTGCCGAATATGCACAAAAATCCAATCCAAGCGCGTCAGGTTCGTAAAAAGTATCTAGTGCAGTAGCATGTACGAAAACGCACAGTAAGTGCCAACGCGCACGAAAAACGCAATCTGATAACGCAAATGCTAAAAGACATAGATCGGGTGCAACCAGGCACGGATTATAAAGCCGGTGCAACCAATGCACAAATGTCACGACCCGAAATATTAGCTCGAGACCAGCACTTAAATCATGCAACGTCTAGAGACGTAACGTAATTCAAGTAAGCTGAAACCCAGAAATCTAAACCTTTTTAAGAAAAATAAAGGAGGTGAAGTTTTGAAATAAAGGTATAATAAAATCAAGTTTTCTTAATGCATAGAAAAAGAACATGAAAATGCAAGTGAAATTTGCTAGTTTGAAAACGTGTTTCGTCTTTTAAAAATTTGGGCAGCACCTCCTTTGTATATTTTGATCCAAAACCACAAATACATAACAAGAATAATGGCATCCCCAAGCGGGAGCTAGCACATCGCCAACCGGCGGATCACAACCACGTAAGACAGTAAAAATAAGTATACGACGCCCAACGGCGAAGATCGCCACAAAAGATAAAGAAAAACAAGACATAAATCCCCAAAAGTGAACATAAAACCCATCGCTCAAGTCTCGCACTACAAGTCTTACTAAGTCTCATTTCTTATACAATTACTAGTTTCGATTGATGGAGTTGACTAGATACAATATGAAATAGAAAATACAACAGTGGGTACGATACAAATGTCCCACCTACCAATGCAAAACACCCGAATGCAACTGTGTGCCAGCGAAGCCACTACTGATCCATGCGGTCTACCTGCAAGAACTGTGGCACAATGGAGGTGAGTTACCAACTCGTGAATAGAAATATATCAACAAGTAGAAATCGAATAAACAACGACTCCTAGGTCAACTATATCATGAAAGTAATACCATGATATCTAGGGTGACCGGGTCGTATATGTGCCAACAATAACTCAAGTCTATAAGTATGTTGATATCATCTAATCATATAATCAGTGTCTGTATGTATGTGGATCTCGTCCAACCATATGATCAATGTATGTATGCATGTGGATCTCGTCCATGTGTCAACCAATGACACAACAATATCATGCATGTAAATATCATAAAAACATATGCATGAAAATATGAGGATATAAATCAACGTGTGTCCCTCGTCGGCCTTCATATCCATGAAACCTGTGTTCAGGATCGACACGTAAATCCTTATATGTCTCAGGCACCGTACACCCTGGTCGGCCTTCATATCCATCTCATTACTCCGGTCGGTATCCTCTGGATAACCGCCGAGTCCAAATTCAATCACCGGTAGGTAGTGCTCCCCTGCCAGGCTCATCGTCTAACATATACGAGTCTTCTTGCCCCGGGGTACCTCACCGGGTCCACCATGTACCCGCAGTCGGTGCCTACCGCTCCTAGAATCGGGTTTCACATGCCACTCTCAGAACTGAGAAAACACATGGTGGACGCACTGAAATATCATATCAAGAGAAACCGGGTTTTTAAAACAGTACATGCTTTCCTTTAAAATGACCACGGTTCTCAAATCCAGAAATCTAATGAACACGGCATATCTCAATGCGTAAAATCGTAAAGCATGATGTATGCGACATATAACAGAAATGTAAGTATATCCGTTTATCATGCAACATGGAACAGTAATATGAACATATCGAGGGAAAACCACTCTTTTAAATGAATCCAATTTTAAAATATATCATGCGGTTCTTAAATTTCCAAAATCGAATGCAATACCGTATAAAGGTGCATATGTGTATATACGCGAGTATGGATGTACAAATGTGTATGTCCGCAAGTATGGTGTACAATAAATATGTGCGCAAGTATGGTGTATAATATGTATATCATGATGCAGCAACCCTACTGTGTAGTGACATGGCAATTATCGATGATGAAGTGTGTGAGCCGGCAAATCTGTGTACGTATAACATACGCATCATCGATAATGGTGCAAGTGTACTAGCACAGGTATAAGCAATGCAATGAGAATAATATGAATGCAGCATGAGGTAAATCATATGCAAATGCTATAAGGTATACATGTCTATAAGACCGAGTCGGTGAATCTATCAATTGGCATCTAACCACACAACATCCTGTACGGTATACCCCATCGTACGACATCCTCTAGTTAAGGATATGGATCAAACCTCAAGTCAACTCATCACGTACGGAAAATCATTGTACGTCGGTATTAAGCTATCAGGGATCCTATCAACCTATACGATGAGGAGGGTACGGACCTAACGTCTCGTACGGCTATCACACATGATTCACGACATTCTGTATATATATCTATATGCCTATGTCCCGTGTCATATCCATAACAATCTCGTATCAGGGGACCGGCAAGGTATCAATCACCACAATCGACTCGCATCCGTATACCGACATATCACCAAGTCATCATATCGTATCGTACATCCTTTTCATCACATTTATCTCTCACATCGTATCAATTCTACATAACCATTTTATCTTATTATAAGCATACGTATCTAATCTAACATACACACCCGAACCATACAAACAGTTTTTTAAAGATGTGAATCGTAGTTTTGAAAATAGGGGCTACGGTGTTTTTAAATAAAAAGATATCATTTGAAAATCCGTAACGTCCTTTAAGGTATCTGTTTAAAAGATGCATACGATTCTTCAGTTTGGAAATAGGTATGGTTCGGATGACACATCTACGTCGGCTATCTAGTCCTATAGTACCCTAAACGGCAATATCATCAAATATCATCCTCAAGTTCCGTCATCACATACTAGTCGTACCATATCACTTCTAACTATCCTTAGTTTATAATATGGTTTCACTACAATCTTTTAACTCTAACCCGAGTTTCCAAATCCAGGTTTTCCTAACCATATGCTACAAATCGGTTTCCATCAAAACTTTGCGGGGGTGCTGTACGCCATCCACCCGACTTCCCCCGTAGATATAGATCTACTCACCTTGATCCTTGCTTGTCGAAGTCGATGACGCCATGCTCCGTCGCCTCGGAATTCACACAAGGGTACCTACAATAATAAACTATCACAATCGCTATTAACATCGAGTCCGGAAACCAAAACGACACACGGATCGCTTATAGGTTAGAACCTATAGCCCACGTATGCAAAACCAACAAATTACCCATAGTCGTTGATGTACAAACATCCAACCACCAAATGCAAATCCAAATATCAAAACTTACATTCAAAATACGGAAAACATATCCAAAACTCACACTAATGTTTTCCCAGATTTTGACAAACAAGTATAGGGTGCTGTATATGATGTATATGAGCTACTGGACCAACCCCGACACCCCATGCCACTAAGTGGCCGGCCACTTACCATAAAAATCCAGCCACCTCGGCCCCCCAGGCTCCTATGGGCTTTGAATTCGTAGGGTGGTCTTCTGGTGGTGTATCTAGGTCCTTGGTATTGTTTGCTACTCTCAAAAATCCCCCGGGTTGCTCCAGATTCCCCTACACACCCTTTATTCCGACAAAACCGACATGAACTCAAATCCCAAATCCGTATTTTGGGTTCCCATACTCATTCTCAAGTCTTAAACAGCCCCTCAATAGCCACTCAAGCATCATCAATCCACAACTTCACTCAACCCTCACTAGGATTTTCCAATTTCCACAAATCACCACCAAACCATCTCTAAACTAAACTAGAATCGAAAGAAGCTTAAAACTAGCTAAATGGAAGAAGCTATACCTCATTCAAGCCACTCTAGACAGCCCTAGCTCCCCAATGTCATCAAAATTCCACTTTGCTTGGTTCGATGTATAGAGGAAGAGATGGGGATTAATTTTTGTGAAGAGAGTATAAGGTTTTGGGGATTATTTGGAGATGGATCTAGGGTTTTAAGTGGAGGGAAGTGGGGTTGGAGGAAGATGAAGAAGGAGGAGGAAAATGATGGGGGAAAATGATTAGGCAGCAGCCCCCCTCTCTCTCACTTATTCTCTCACTCTCTCTCTCTCTCCAATCATACCCTTTTCATTTCTTTTTCTTTTCTCTTTTAAACTTTAAAACCAACTTACATAATACCCATAAATCAACACAAATTGAACAACATGTAACCAAATGTACCATGACATAGTGCACTAGTCATGGAAAACTGTAGAAACACGGATTTGGCTTAATCGCGATTAGCAGTGCACTAATCGGGTTTTTATCGAAACTGCATATAATAAATTTTAAAAATGCCAGATCCTTTAATTATATTATTAAATGAATAAATCATTTTAATTTCCAATTATTTCATAATTATTGGTATATATTTATACCCTTTTTCGAAAACCCCAAGTTCGCAAATCGGGCAGTTTTCGGGAAATATATTATTTTAATATTAAATTCCAAAAATAATAATTTATATATTCTGAAATGTTACAATCTTCCCCCCTTAAAGAAATTCGGTCCCCGAATTTTAATTTAAACCCCCAAAATCTAAAACATTTCAATAATCAGCTCAAATCAACGGGGCTCCGAAATCACGGAAGATGCAGAAACAACACAGCGTGTCAAGTGCGCATGAAAACGAGTACAAAACTCAAAATCGAACTCCGTCAAGCGTCATGCAAATCATCGGATTTGCACGCATATCCTCGGAGATACAATAGAGATACAGATCTCGAAATCCACTACTGAATCCAAAATACACTAATCAAATACTATATAGTACGCATCTTTGGAAAACTTTCAAGAACTAAATAAAACTCATGCCAAAAATCTTTTCTAAATTGCCGCGTGAATGCGTAACTCACGGCATAAGTGACGGACGCTCATTTTAAAATAATAATATATGTCCATATATGTTTTCCTAAATACACGTCCCGTCGTTTTCAAAATATCCTAAAAGGTTTTCCTTTATAAACGTTCGTGTCACTCACGAACACGTAGGAAATAGCGAGACTATAGCTCCTTTTGAAAACCCTCTTGGAAATCTTTTAATGCATGCAAAATATTCAGCTACTGTCGTCAGATCAGTCCTGTTTGCTACTACATAACATAGTGCCCATCATAAAGACAAGGTGCTCAAAAGCAAAATCAGCCTCAAAAGGCGTGTCCAATAATCACGTGCGTCTGGTGCACACGGAAATCAAATCCAAATACACGTGCCACAATATGCACAAAAGGAAAACTCAATGCAACGGGTGTGCACGAAAGTATCTGTCTAGTGCAACGGGTGTGCACGACAACAATATCAAGTGCATCTAGAGTGCATCCGGTGCAATTAACATGCACGAAAGAAAATCCCAATTGAGTGTATCCGGTATGCACAAAACCACATCTCATATCATGCGCCCAACATGAGCGAAAAATCCAAATCAAGTGCATCCATCATGCACGAAAGAAATTTAAATCAAGTGCATCCAGGGCACGAAATACAGTGCATAAATGCATAAATACAATCTGGTGTATCAAGTGCACGAAGTACAAATACGGTGCATCCAATGCACGAAATACAACTCCATAACTCGAATGCGTATAAAAGCAACACCGAGTATACCAGGGTGTATAAAATCGTAAACGCGTGCAACTGCGTGCATAAAACACGTATCAATGTACTGCAAGCACATATAAACTATACCAAGTGCAAAAACCAAATCGAGTGCATACCACATGCACAAAATCAAATCAACTGTATGAAATCCACGAAATCATAAACATGTGCAGCCAAGGCACAAATCAGAAACCAACACAACGGTGTATAAAATATATCTCAAGTGCAATAACCATGCACAAAATGTAAATACCTAGTAGGTGCAGCCATGATGCACGAAAATTAATATCATGAAACTCATCATCAAAACTCAAATCCAAGCGATATAAGCGTGATACTCAGATCACAAACGCAAATCGCAACAAATGACATCGAGGTACACCTCCTACAATGTCGAAAAATAAATCGGTGCGCCTAAAACTGGCAGAGCAAGAACATCTGTTTGCCTCCTACTCACGGTCTGGCGTCCTCTATCTCTGGGTCCTCATTTTCCCTGCGGATTACCAATCTCGCAATCCATCGGCTCATCAGCCCAGTCAGGTGTGCTAACGGGGACAATTCCGTCCTGGCACTTCTCTGATCATCTCTCGGTCAATCATCACGACCACTCGTAAGGCAGCACGTCACTGGCGTCGGCCTCTGATCCACTGAACGCACGTGACACAACTGATCCTAGGTGTAAACCTCATTGCAGTACTGTTCTGGAAGGAATCCTGCTCAAGGTCTCTTCGATCTCGCCTATGCCGAACTGTACGGAGGCCGGTACTCTTATATAATCTTTTCTCGCTTTCTGGATATTTGCGTTCTCACCACAACATTTCCTCGAAAACTGGCCGTATCCCAACGCCTCTGTAAGCATATCAGATCTTTGATCTCAACGGGGAGTAACAACAGTTCGCCAACCTCTCGCGCGAACCTCTGGTTCCACTTGTCTGTATCATCGTCCACTTCGACGTCACGTCATGCTATCTGCGCTCTGCAACTGTCCTCGGCCACGGTCAATCCGGAGTCTCTCACACGGACTCAAAGTTACGAATTCGGTATCTTCATCACTCTGTACAAGATATCTGGCCGAACACGTCCTCGGGAACTCGTCCCAACCATCGGAGGAATACTCAATACTCGTCCGTCCACTATCCGAAGCTGGTCAGCTTGCTGATCTCTTATCACATGATATCCGGACGACGCTAAACTTTTAGATCGAGTCATCAAGATCCTAAAATTTTCCGAAGGCTCAACACTTGAGCACAGTCTAAATATATCGGGTACATACCACAGTACCTCTGGACCAGCCGTAGAAGGGCAACCCTCACTGATGGCACCGCTAAACTGCTGCAAACCCTAAGGTTCAAAAGCGGTTCCATGGTCATCATGTCGAGTTAGGGTTTCATTCTTCTAGAGGGTCACAGAATTACCTGCATGTTCCTCCGAACACTTTAAACTTGGGGAAAATGGGTTTCTGACACTCGTTTGAACTTTTCAGCTTCGCCTAGCCGACATGTGAATACCCTTCGTCCGCACGCTAAACAATGCCTCTATCCTTCAGGAAAGACGATACATCAGCAGTCATCTCTGGATCGGTTTGCTCTAGATCGGTCTGCTCTAGATCTGAGTAAGACTCTCCGCACTGAAAATCTTCAACTCAACTGGGCCTGCGTTGGCGCATCAATCTGACGAATCATCTTTCTCTCTCAACTCGGGATAGACTAGCTATCATCTATCGCATCTCTTCCTGGAAGCTCCAGCGATCTCCGCTCGTAAGCTCTGGAAGCGACATCCTATCAATCCCAGCAGCAGCTGGGTCATCTGTCTGCACGGTAGACGACATCACAATCTCTGAGGTCGGCTGTACATCAAGAGTCCTCTAGCAACTGGCAGCTCTATCAATGGCCCGCTCATCCGGTGTAAAACCAAACACTCGCCTCACCCGAGAGGTCACAACATATATACTAACTTGAGACGTTCCTGTGTCACCAGAAACCACAATGGGCAATCCTCGTACCAGACGAGCTCGCCCAGACCGCATCACTAGAAGCAGCTCAATCTGCGCTCAAACCATGGTGACAGGAACCTCAATCGAGTATCGAAGAAGCAGATCAATGGCATGAAAGGAAACGACAGATCCAGAATGGATACATGATTATAAGAAGGAACATCATCAATGAGAGTATGATCATGGAAACGAATAGAATCAAGGATCTCAAATGGATGTATAATGGGTATGAGAAGAATCATAAGTCTCAAAAATATGTACATCCTAAGGTTTCTTAAGTGGAGTATCTATCGTAAATATGCCGCGGAACATACGTACGGTACATCACTCTACTCAAGCTACCTACTTTATCAATCAGGGTCAGCATATGAAACGAAAGTTCGGGTCTAATACCCCCCTCCCCGTTCAAGTCTAAGTTCTGTAAGGTCAAGCCTAGGTTCCGAAATACATACCCCCTAGACTCTGCATAGTCAAACATAGACTCGAACCAAGGTTAAACCTAACGCTCTGATACCAATTTTGTCACGACCCGAAATATTAGCACGTGACCAGCACTTAAATCACGCAACGTCTAGAAGCGTAACGTAATTCAAGTAAGCTGAAACCCAGAAATCTAAACCTTTTTAAGAAAAATAAAGAAGGTGAAGTTTTGAAATAAAGGTATAATGAAATCAAGTTTTCTTAATGCATAGAAAAGGAACATGAAAATGCTAGTGAAATTTGCTAGTTTGAAAACGTGTTTCGTCTTTTAAAAATTTGGGCAGCACCTCCTTTGTATATTTTGATCCAAAACCACAAATACATAACAAGAATAATGACATCCCCAAGCGGGAGCTAGCGCTTCGCTAACCGGCGGATCACAACCATGCAAGACAGTAAAAATAAGTATACGACGCCCAACGGCGAAGATCACCACAAAAGATAAAGAAAAGCAAGACATAAATCCCCAAAAAAGAACATAAAACCCATCGCTCAAGTCTCGCACTATAAGTCTCACTAAGCCTCATTTCTTATACAATTACTAGTTTCGATTGATAGAGTTGACTAGATACAATATGAAATAGAAAATACAAGAGTGGGTACGATACAAATGTCCCACCTACCAATGCAAAACATCCGAATGCAACTGTGTGCCAGCGAAGCCGCTACTGATCCATGCGGTCTACCTGCAAGAACTGTGGCACAACGGGGGTGAGTTGCCAACTCGCGAATAGAATATATCAACAAGTAGAAATCGAATAAACAACGACTCCTAGGTCAACTATATCATGAAGGTAATACTATGATATCTAGGGTGGCCGGGTCGTATATGTGCCAACAATAACTCAAGTCTATAAGTTTGCTAATATCATCCAATCATATAATCAATGTCTGTATGTATGTGGATCTCGTCCAACCATATGATCAATGTATGTATGCATGTGGATCTCGTCCACGTGTCAACCAATGACACAACAATATCATGCATGTAAATATCATAAAAACATATGCATGAAAATATGAGGATATAAATCAACGTGTGCCCCTCGCGACACATCAAAATCATGGAACTGGAGTGTCCAACCTCGATACTCGAAAACATCATGAAACCTGTGTCCAGCATCGACACGTAAATCCTCATATGTCTCAGGCGCCGCACACCCTGGTCGGCCCTCATATCCATCTCTCTACTCCAGTCGGTATCCTCCGGATAACCGCCGAGTCCAAATACAATCACCGGTAGGTAGTGCTCCCCTTCCTGGGTCACCGTCAAACATATACGAGTCTTCTTGCCTCGGGGTACCTCACCGGGTCCACTATATACCCGCAGACGGTGCCTACCGCTCTTCAAATCGGGTTTCACATGCCACTCTCAGAACCGAGAAAACACATGGTGGACGCACTGAAATATCATATCAAGAGAAAACGGGTTTTTAAAACAGTACATGCTTTCCTTTAAAATGACCACGGTTCTCAAATCTAGAAATCTAATGAAAACAGCATATCTCAATGCGTAAAAGCGTAAAGCATGATGTATGCGACATATAACAGAAATGTAAGCATATCCGTTTATCATGCAACATGGAACAGTAATATGCACATATCGAGGGAAAACCGCTCTTTTAAATGAATCCAGTTTTAAAATATATCATGCGGTTCCCAAATTTCCAAAATCGAATGCAATACCGTATAAAGGTGCATATGTGTATATATGCAAGTATGGACGTACAAATGTGTACGTCCGTAAGTATGGTGTACAATAAGTATGTGTGCAAGTATGGTGTACAATATGTATATCATGATGCAGCAACCCTACTGTGTAGTGACATGGCAATTATCGATGATGAAGTGTGTGAGCCGGCAAATCTGTGTACGTAACATACGCATCATCGATAATGGTGCAGGTGTACTAGCACAGGTATAAGCAATGCAATGCGAATAATATGAATGAAGCATGAGGTAAATCATATGCAAATGCTATAAGGTATACGTGTCTATAAGACCGAGTCAGTGAATCTATCAATCGACATCTAGCCACACAACATCCTGTACGGTATACCCCATCGTACGACATCCTCTAGTCAAGGGTATTGATCAAACCTCAAGTCAACTCATCACGTACGGAAAATCATCGTACGTCGGCATTAAGCTATAAGGGATCCTATCAACCTATACGACGAGGAGGGTATGGACCTAACGTCTCGTACGGCTATCACACATGATTCACGACATTCTGTATGTATATCTATATGTCTATGTCCCGGGTCATATCCATAACAATCCCGTATCAGGGGACCGGCAAGGTATCAATCACCATAATCGACTCGCATCCGTATACCGACATATCACCAAGTCATCATATCGTATCGTACATCCTTTTCATCACATTTATCTCTCACATCGTATCAATTCTACATAACCATTTTATCTTATTATAAGCATACGTATCTAATCTAACATACACACCCGAACCATACAAACAGTTTTTGAAAGATGTGAAACGTAGTTTTGAAAATAGGGGCTACGGTGTTTTTAAAGAAAAAGATATCATTAGAAAATCCGTAACGTCCTTCAAGGTATCTGTTTAAAAGATGCATACGATTCTTCAGTTTGGAAATAGATATGGTTTGGATGCACATCTACGTCGGCTATCTAGTCCTATAGTATCCTAAACAGCAATATCATCAAATATCATCCTCAAGTTCCGTCATCACATACTAGTCGTATCATATCACTTCTAACTATCCTTAGTTTATAATATGGTTTCACTACAATCTTTTAACTCTAACCCTAGTTTCCAAATCTAGGTTTTCCTAACCATATGCTACAAATCGGTTTCCATCAAAACTTTGCGGGGGTGCTATACGCCATCCACCCGACTTCCCCAGTATATATAGATCTACTCACCTTGATCCTTACTTGTCGAAATCGATGACGCCATGCTCCGTCGCCTCGGAATTCACGTGAGGGTACATACAATAATAAACAATCGCAATCGCTATTAACATCGAGTCCGGAAACCAAAACGGCACACGGATCGCCTATTGGTTAGAACCTATAGCCCACGTATGCAAAACCAACAAATTGCCCATAGTCGTTGATGTACAAACATCCAACCACCAAATGCAAATCCAAATATCAAAACTTAGCATTCAAAATACGGAAAACATATCCAAAACTCACACTAATGTGTTCCCAGATTTTGACTCAGGCTAAAAGGAGTTGCACAAACAAGTCTAGGGTGCTGTATATGATGTATATGAGCTACTGGGCAAACCCCGACACCCCATGCCACCAAGTGGCCGGCCACTTACCCCAAAAATCCGGCCACCTCAGCCCCCCAGGCTCCTATGGGCTTCGTCTTCATAGGATGGTCTCCTGGTGGTGTATCTAGGTCCCTGGTATTGTTTGCTACTCTCAAAAATCCCCCGGGTTGCTCCAGATTTCCCTACACACCCTTTATTCCCACAAAACCGATATGAACTCAAATCCCAAATCCGTATTTTGGGTTCCCATACTCATTCTCAGGTCTTAAACAGCCCCTCAACAGCCACTCAAACATCACCAATCCACAACTTCACTCAACCCTCACTAGGATTTTCCAATTTCCATAAATCACCACCAAACCATCTTTAAACTAAACTAGAATCGAAAGAAACTTAAAACTAGCTAAATGGAAGAAGATATACCTCCCTCAAGCCGCTCTAGACAGCCATAGCTCTCCAATGTCATCAAAATACCACTTTGCTTGGTTCGATTTGTAGAGGAAGAGATGGTGATTAATTTTTGTGAAGGAAGTATAAGGTTTTAGGGATTATTTGGAGATGGATCTAGGGTTTTAAGTGGAGGGATGTGGGGTTGGAGGAAGATGAAGAAGGAGGAGGAAAATGATGGGGTAAAATGATTAGGCAGTAGCCCCCCCTCTCTCTCACTTATTCTCTCACTCTCTCTCTCTCCAATCATACCCTTTTCAACCGCTATTTCATTTCTTTTTCTTTTCTCTTTTAAACTTTAAAACCAACTTACATAATACCTATAAATCAACACAAATGCAACAACATATAACCAAATGTAGCATGACATGGTGCACTAGCCATGGAAAACTGTAGAAACACGGATTTGGCTTAATCACGATTAGCAGTGCACTAATCGGGTTTTTATCGAAACTGCATATAATAAATTTTAAAAATGCCAAATCCTTTAGTTATATTATTAAATTAATAAATCATTTTAATTTCCAATTATTTCACAATTATTGGTATATATTTATACCCTTTTTCGAAAACCCTAATTTCGCAAATCGGGCAATTTCGGGAAATATATTATTTTAATATTAAATTCCAAAAATAATATTTTATATTTTTTGAAATGTTACAACAAAATACCAAGATGGTGCTACAAATGCACAAAATAGAAATCGGGTGCATCCAGTGCACGAAATACAAATCCAGTGCATGCAAATGCATAAAGTACAAATCTGGTGCAATAAATGCATGGAAACTCATCAATAACTTAAATGTGTATAAAAGCAACACCGAGTGTACAAAGGTGTATGAAATCATAAACATGTACAACCGCATGCACGAAACACGTATCAATGCACTGCAAGCATATATAAGCTATACCGAGTGCAAAATCAAATCGAGTGCATACCACATGCACAAAATCAAATCAACCGTATGAAATCCATGAAATCATAACCACGTGCTACCAAGGCACAAAACCGATATCAAGTGCAATAAATATGCACAAATTATAAACCAACACAACGGTGTATAGAGCATATCCCGAGTGCAATAACTATGCACCAAATATAAATACCCAGTAGGTGCAGCAATGGTGCACGATATCAATATCATAAAACTCATCATCAAAACTCAAATCGAAGCGATATAAGCGTGATTCTCAGATCACTAACGCAAATCGCAATAAATGACATTGAGGTACACCTCCTACAATATCGAAAAAATATCGGTGCGCCCAAAACTGGCAGAGCAAGGACATCCGCTTGCCTCCTGCTCACGGTCTGGCGTCCTCTGTCTCTAGGTCCTCATTTTCACTGTGGAATACCAATCTCGCAAACCATCAGCTCTTCGGCCCGGTCAGGTGTGCTAACGGAAATGATTTCATAACCAATCTCGCAAACCAATCTGGCACTTTTCTGGTCATCTCTCGGCCAATTATCATAACCACTCGTAAAGCAGCACGTCACTGGCATCGTCCTCTGGCCCTCTGAATACATGCGACACAACTGATCCTCGGTGCAAATCTTATTGTTGCAGTGTCCTGGAAGGAACCTGCTCAGGGTCTCTTCCAATCTCGTCTCTACCGAACTATACGGAGGCTGGTACCTTGCATAATCCTTTCTCATTTTCTGGACATCTGTGTTCAGCGTATCATTTCCTCGGGAACTGCTCGCATCCCAACGCCTCTGTAGACATATCTGATCTCTAATCTCAACGGGGAGTAACAACAGCTCGTCAGCATCTCGCACGAACCTCTCGTTCCACTCGTCTTTATCATTGTCCACTTCGACGTCATGTCACTTTATCTGCATACTGCAATGTTCTCGGCTACAGTCAATCCGGAGCCTCTCACACGGACTCGAAGTCACGAACTCGGTATCTTCATCACTCTGTAGAAGATATCTAGCCGAACACGTCCTCGGGAACTCGTCCCAACCATCGGAGGAATACTTAATACTCATTCGTTCTCTGTCAACTCACAACGCATCTGGGTGAGGTCCTCTATCCGAAACTGGTCAGCTTACTGGTCTCCTATCACATGATATCCGGACGACGTCAAACTTTCCGATCGAGTCATCGAGGTCCCAAAATTTTCCGAATGCTCAACACCTGAGCACAGTCTAAAAATATCTGGTACATACCACAGTACCTCTGGACCAGTCGTAGAAGGGCAAACCCAAGCCTCACTGATGGCACCGCTAAACTGCCGCAAACCTAAGGTTCAAAAGCGGTTCCATGGTCATCATGTCGAGTTAGGGTTTCATTCTTCTAGAGGGTCCACAGAATTACTTGCATGTTCCTCCGAATACTTTATACTTGGAAAAATGGGTTTTCTTACATTCGTTCGAACCTTTTTAACTCCGCCTAGACGACATGCGAATACCCTTCGTCCGCACGCTAAAGAATGCCTCAATCTTCCAGGAAAGACGGTACATCACGGTCATCTCTAGATCGGTCATCTCTAGACTTGAGTAAGACTCTCCATACTGGAAACCTTCAAATCAGGGCCTGGGTCGGCGCATCAATCTGACGAATCACCTTCGTTTCTCAACTCGTGATAGACTAGCTATCATCTGTCGCATCTCTGCCTGGAAGCTCCAGCGATCTCAGCTCGTAAGCTCTGGAAGCAACATCACATCAATCTCAGTAACAGCTGGGTCATCTGTCCACATTGTAGGCGACATCACAATCTCTTAGGTAGGCTGTACATCAACAGTCCTCTCGCAACTGGCTGCTCTAACAATGGCCTGATCATCCGGTGTAAAACCAAACACTCGCCTCCATAAGAGGTCACAACACAAACACTACATCGAGACGTTCCCATGTCACCAGAAAACACAACGGAAGGAAACGACAGATCCAGAATGGATACATGATCATAAGAAGAAACAACATCAATGAAAGTATGATCATGGAGACGAACAGAATCAAGGATCTCAAATGGATGTATAATCATGGGTACGAAGAGAATCACAGATCTCAGAATATGTACATCCTAAGGTTTTTTAAGTGGAGTATCGTATCGTAAATATGCCGCGGAACATAAGTACGGTACGTCACTCTACTCAAGCTACCTACTCCATCAATCAGGGTCAGCCTATGAAATGAATGTTCGGGTCTAATACCCTCCCCCCCCGTTCAAGTCTAAGTTCCGTAAGGTCAAGCCTAGGTTCCGAAATACATACCCGCCCTAGACTCCACATAGTCAAATATAAACTCGAACCAAGATTAAACCTAGCGCTCTTATACCAACTTTGTCACGACCCGAAATATTAGCTCGTGACCAGCACTTGAATCACGCAACGTCTAAAGGCGTAACGGAATCCAAGTAAGCTGAAACCCAGAAATCTAAACCTTTTAAAAAAAATAAAAGAGGCAAAGTTTTGAAATAAAGGTATAATGAAATCAAGTTTTCTTAAATGTATGGAAAAGGGGCATAAATAATGCAAGTGAAATTTACTAGTTTGAAAACATGTTTCGTCTTTTAAAAATTTGGCTAGCACCACCTTTGTATTTTTTTGATCCAAAACAACAATACATGATAAAATAAAGGCATCCCCAAGCGGGAGCTAGCTCATCGCCAATCGGCGAATCCACAACCATGCAAGCATAAAAATAAGTATACGACGCCCAATCGGCGAAGACCAGCACAAAAGATAAAGAATAAAGCAAGACATCAAAACCACAAGTAGCGGAAAACCCCTCGCTCTAAGTCTCGCAACCACAAGTCTCACTAAGTCTCATTACTTATACAAATACTAGTTTGATTGATGGAGTTGACTAGATACAATATGAAAAATAAATACAAGAGGGATACGATCCAATATGTACCACCTACCAAAGCAATCACCCGAAAGCAACTGCGTGCCAATGATGTCGCTACTGATCCAAGCGGTCAACCTGCAAGAACTGTGGCACAACGGGGGTGAGTTGCTAACTCGTGAGTAGAAAAAATATCAACAAATAGAAATCGAATAAAATAACGATTTCCTTGGTCAACTATATCATAAAGGAAATACTATGATATCTAGGGTGGCCTTATCTGTATATTTGTCAACAACAGAAAATAAACGCCTATCAGCATGTGGATAACATCCAACAATATAATAAATGCATCTATGCATGTGGATTTCGCCCAACCATATAATCAATGTATGTATGCATGTGGATCTCGTCCACGTGTCAACCACTGACACAACAACATTATGCATGTAAATATCATAAAAGCATATGTATGAAAGTATGAGGATATAATCAACGTGTGTCCCTCGCGACACATCAAAATCATGGAACCTGAGTGTCCAACATTGACACTCGAAACATCATGAAACCCGTGCCCAGCATCGGCACGTAAATCCTCATATCTCTCGAGCTCCGTCAGTCCGGATCGACCCATATCATCTCTCGACTCCGGTCGGTATCCTCCGGATAGCCGCCAGGTCCAACCAATCACCGGTAGGTACTAGCCACCCTGCCAGGCTCATCGTTTACTCCGCGAAAAACATTTCTCGCCCCGGGGAACCATACCGGGTCCACCATGAACCCGCAAACGGATCATCCACCTCCTCGAATCGAGTTTCTATCATACGTCTCAGAACCGAGAAAATGCATGGTGGACGCACTGAAATATCATATCAGGAGAAACCGGGTTTTTAAAACAATACATACTTTCCTTTGAAATATCCACGGTTCACAAATCCAGAAATCTCATGAAAACAGCATATCTCAATGTGTATAATCGTAAAGCATGATGTATGCGACATATAACAGAAATGTAAGCATTTCGTATATCATGCAATATGGAACAGTGATGTGTACATAACGAGGGAAAACCACACTTTTAAATGAATCCAGTTTTAAAATATATCCCGCGGTTGCCAAATTCTCCAAGGTTCAACGCAACATCGTATAAAGGTGCATATGCGACTATAGCAAGTAAGTCCTGCAAGGAGTCATATCATGATGCAGCAAATCCTACTATGTAGTGACATGGCAATTATCGATGATGAAGTGTGTGAGCCGGCAAATCTGTGTACATGTAACATACGCATCATCGATAATGGTGTAAGTGTACTAGCACAGGTATATTCAATGCAATGAGAATAACATGAATGCAGCATAAGGTAAATCATATGCAAATGCTGACAGGTATACGTATCTAGTATGACCGAGTCGGTGAATCTATCAGTCGGCATCCAGCCTCACAACAATCGGCATCCAGCCTCACACATCACGTATGGTATAAACCATCATACGGCATCCTCTAGCCAAGGGTATGAATCAATCCTCAAGCCAAACTCATCACGTACGGAAAATCATCGTACGGCGGCATTAAACAAATAGGGATTCTATCAACCTATATGAAAATGAAGGGTACGGACCTAACGTCACGTACAACATATCACTCACGATTCACCACAATATATATATCTATATACCTATGCCCCAGGTCACATTCATAACAATCTCAAACGGCTCACATCCATATACCAACATATCATCAGATCACATATCAAATCGTATTCTCTTCTCATCGCATTTTATATCTCGCAATAAGTCAATTTACATATGCAATCTACACTATACATCAAAGGTCATGATATTCTAAACTCATACAGATTCTAGGGTAATTACATAGCTATAAGTCATGATTCACAATTGGCTTTTTCCTATCCCCAAAGCTTCCAACTCATATCCCAAAATATATTCAATCATCTCGAAGGTTGATTTACGGTCAGGTTATCACCAGTTGCGGGTTCGGAAGGAGGATATTCCGAAGACCGCTTTCCGTACTCGATATGGTCATTATGAGTTCTTGGTGATGTCGTTCGGGCTCACCAATGCCCCGCTAGCATTTATGGACTTGATGAACCGTGTATTCAGGCCGTATCTCGATTAGTTCATCATTGTGTTCATTGACGACATCTTGCTTTATTCTCGGAGCCGGAAGGAGCATGAGCAGCACTTACGTATCACATTGCAGACTTTGAGGGAGCATCAGCTGTTCGCCAAATTTTCCAAGTGCGCATTCTGGCTAGACAGTGTCGACTTCTTGGGTCATGTGGTGACGAGAGATGGTATTTGCATGGACCCGAAGAAGATCGAGGCAGTGCAGCGTTGGCCCAGACCGGTATCAGTTACAGAGGTTCGCAGCTTTCTAGGTCTGGCCAGCTATTATCGACGTTTTGTCCAGGATTTCTCCCATATTGCTGCACCATTGGCCGGGTTGACCCGGAAGGGGGTTCCTTTTGATTGGACTGAGGCATGTGAAGATAGCTTCCACCAGTTGAAGACTCGTTTGACTACTGCACCAGTGTTATCATTGCCTTCAGGGTCGGGCGGTTTCGTGGTATATTGTGATGCTTCTCGAGTGGGGCTGGGCTGTGTATTGATGCATCACGACAGAGTTATCGCGTATGCTTCTCGGTAGTTGCGGAAACACGAACAGAACTACCCCACTCATGATTTAGAAATGGCTGCAGTGTATTTGCACTTAAGATCTGGAGACATTACCTATACGGCGAGTCATGCCAGATATTCACTGACCATAAGAGCTTGAAGTATATCTTTCAGCACCGAGATCTGAATCTGAGACAGCGCCGTTGGATGGAGTTGGTGAAAGACTATGACTGCGAGATTTTATACCATCCGGGCAAGGCGAATATGGTGGTAGATACCTTGAGTAGGAGGCCCGGAGGTAGCCTATCTTGTTTGAGCGCAGTACAGATGCAGTCGACGGCGGATTGGCAGGTATTATGTGACAACAGAGTGCAGTTCGAGTTTACTCCTACAGGGGGACAGCTGGCCCATTTCAGAGCACGCCCACAGTTACTTGACCGTATCCGCGAGGCACAGTCCGGCGATGCCCGTATTTTAGAGATTATCGAGCAGATTCGACAGGGCAGAGCTTCCGAGTTCGTGATTGATGATCAGGGGATACTTCGATTTGGGACTCGACTGTGCGTACCAGATTCTGGGGGACTAAGGCGTGATATTCTTGAGGAGGTACATAGATCAGTGTACAGTGTTCATCCAGGTTCCACCAAGATGTACCGTGATCTGAGAGAGGTTTACTGGTGGGAGGGATGAAGAAGGATGTTACAGACTTTTTGTCGAGGTGCCTGACTTGTCAGCAAGTCAAAGCCGAGCACCAGAGGCCAGCCGGCGAGTTACAGCCTTTGCCCATCCCTGAATGGAAGTAGGAACAGGTCTCCATGGATTTTATTGTGGGTCTACCCAGGACGAGCCGAGGGTATGACTCTATTTGGGTGATTGTGGATCGACTGACGAAAGCGGCTCACTTCCTGCCAGTGAAGACCACTTTTAGATTTGCTCAGTACGCCCAGGTTTATATTGATGAGATCGTGCGACTGCACGGCGTTCCGACTTGCATCGTGTCCGACCGGGGCACACAGTTTACCAGCCGATTGTGGCAGAAACTTCAGGAAGTTTTGGGCACCCGATTGAGTTTTAGCACAGCCTTTCATCCACAGACTGACGGTCAGTCAGAGCGTACTATTCAGACTCTTAAGGACATGCTCAGAGCTTGTGTTTTAGATTTCGGTGGTAGCTGGGATCGTCATTTGCCCTTGATCGAGTTCTCCTACAATAATAGCTTCCTGGAGACGATTCAGATGGCACCTTTCGAGGCTTTATATGGGAGGAGATGTCGATCGCCTGTGTGTTGGACAGAGCTTAGGGAGAGCAGTATTTTGGGCCCGTAGATCGTATGCTGACAGGCGCCGTCGCCGAAAAGATACAGCTGATTCAGGACAGGATGAGAGCGGCACAGAGTAGGCAGAAATCATATGCTGACAGGCGCCGTCGCCGACTCGAGTTCGCTGTTGGCGATCAAGTTTTCCTGAGGGTCTCTCCGATGAAGGCTGTGATGAGATTTGGGCGGAAAGGGAAGCTTAGTCCTAGATATATTGGTCCCTTCGAGATCCTAGAGCGTGTCGGTTCAGTGGCTTATTGGTTAGGTCTTCCGCCCAGCTTCCCCGATGTTCACCCCTTGTTCCATGTTTCGATGCTCCGCAAGTACCTTCATGATCCTTCCCATACGATTCAGCACCAGACGATCCAGCTAGAGCACGATCTTTCATTCACCGAGCAGCCGGTGGTCATTTTGGATCAGCAGGTGAAGAAATTGAGGTCGAAGGTTATACCGTCCGTCAAGGTTCTTTGGCATGGTCCGAACAGCGATGAGGTCACCTGGGAGGCTGAGGTCGAGATGAGGAAGAAATATCCCCATCTTTTTGAAGGTACGCGTAATTAAATTCTAAATTCGGAGACCGAATTTCTTTAAGGCGGGAAAACTGAAACGGTTCGAAAATCGTTTAGGCAGTTTTTTCGATAATCGGCAAAATAAGCAGTTTTTTCCGTAAAAAGTCAAAATAAGTATTTTTCAATATAGGCCTAATTATACAAAATTTAGATAAGATATTGCTAAAATTTTTTCACTAAATTGTCACTTAAAATTTTCTAGTTAATTAAAAAAATTTCTAAATTAATTATTTTTAATATTATTTTAAGCTTGTAAAATACATTAAATTAGTGATAAATACAAATTTAAATGGGTAAATTACACATTTAGGAAACATTATAAGCTAAAATATAGTAGTAACAAAAATTTTACCAAAATTTTCCAAGAATTGTGGTTTTATGGTTTAAAAAATGCATTAAAATGGGTTTTTTTTGTAAAAAATTGATGTAACATTCATTAATTGACCTTTGAAGAAGCTTTTTGTGTAGAATTTTCCACACAATTCTCTCTCACTCCCCTCCTCTACCCCCAGGTCGAGCAACCTGCAGCAAACAGCCCCCATTTTCCCCATTTTGTTTAGCTCAAAATTCATGCAAAAATCCTCCGAAATTCACAAAATTCTTCTCTAATTCAAACCAAAACCTTAAGCCATCCATTCTCAAGCCCAAATTGGGTTAAAACAAGGAGAAAAGAGGCCATTTTGGAGGCTTAGTGCAAGGGAATCACAACTTGTAAGGTATAATTCTAATCTAGTTGTTTAATTGTAGTTTAAATATGCTAGATTAGAAAGTTTAAGTGTGAATTTTGGTTATAAATTCTTGTTTAGGATATTTCAAGAAAAGGGTTGATATTGTAATTAAGGTTTGAAGTAGGATAAGTGGGTTGCAAATTGTTTTGTGGCCATCTAGTAGCTTGAATGGGATGTTTGTGTGTAATTGCAATCGCTAAGTCGTTAATCCGCGAGGTTTGCATCGTAATTTTTTTCGCGAATGCTTAATAGGTTTTCTAAATTATTAGGAAGTGACTTAATTGCGTTATCGTTACAATATTATTAGCATCTACTACGACTTATAGAGTGTGCGAATGCGGAGTTTGGCTTAGTCGGGTTTTAGTTTTGGCGGTTGCCCCGAAACGACGATTTTAGTTAAGGTTTTCGCGATTTTCGTTTGTTTTCCGCGTACCGAGTGCACGTTGTGCCTAATTTATGAGCGTTGATCTTTTCATATGGTGACTTGCGTTGTTTCATGAGGTGAAATCTTATGTTGTGTGTTATGTAATTCTAGGATCGGTTGCGGAAACATCGGACGCGGCACGCAAAGACAAAGCAGTGGTTGGATCAGATTAGCGAGGCATCCAGGTGAGTAGATGTATACATCTATGGGGGAACCGTCTGGATGGAGCGAGGCGCCCCATAGTTAGGAACACTTTATTACTTGCAACTATATGCCTAGTTAGTTAGTTAAGCATCTCATTCATTGCATATCTTTATAGCTATTCGTCTGCTAGCATTGCATGGTTATCCATATACACATGTGTGATATCACCTCTTAGGACATATACATCATTACCATTGGCTTATGTTGCAAGCGCACTATTCATGTGACACACACGCCTTTGGTAATTGCCATGCCACGAGCACTGTAGAACCTGTTTAGTTTAGTATCACCACTTGCATTATACACGATATATGGAATCGCATAGCATGTATATACCTTGCATCATCATCATGCTTATATAGATTTCTAGCCACAAATCACATCGCATACCTTGATATCATAGGCATTTATCATATACAACATGTTGGGTATTATGATTTTCTTGAGGATTTCAGTATTGCTGCGATTTTTGGATTTTGGGGGAAAACCGCAAGAATTTAACAAAAGCTTATTATTATCATTTTTAAAATAAAGTTGCGGTTTTCTCATGATGTATGTGTCGTCCACCATGAGTTTTCATGTTTTCTGTTTGATTTCGAGACCCGATTCGAGGAGTGGATGAACCGTCTCGGGTACATGGTGGGCCCGGTATGGTACCCCGGGGCAAGAAGATCGAGTTGTAGACGATTAGCCTTACAGGGGAAGACTACCTATCGGTTATGTCTGGCGCGGCGGATATCCGGAGGATACCGACCGTTGTCGTGAGATTTGATGATATGGGCCGATACGGACTAACGGAGCCCGATGTACTGAAACATTGATATAGTGAGACATTGAGACAGATATATTTCCATATTTGGTGTCGATGCTTGACACGGTTTTCAGATGATTTCATTGATGGTACTTTGGCTATTGC
This sequence comes from Agapanthus africanus, assembly GCA_030015575.1. NCBI lineage: Eukaryota > Viridiplantae > Streptophyta > Magnoliopsida > Asparagales > Amaryllidaceae > Agapanthus > Agapanthus africanus. The sequence continues at coordinate 505,900,450 of CM057337.1, forward strand.
ACAGATATTCTTTTTCTAAGTTAAGAATGCAGAACTTATATCATTTAAAACACTTAAAGATTTCGTATTGATATTGCATACATGTGCATACATACTAGTGGCATTACATCACATCTAGAAATACATGTTGTGACGTATTTGCGTGCATCCTTATGATAGCCTTATTAGATGTTATATTCTACTCACGAGCTGGCAACTCACCCCCGTTGTGCCACAGTGTCTGGCAGGTCGGACCCGTCAGCCTTGTAGCGGTGGGCTTATCTTATCATTGGCTTCTTTTGCTCAGATTCGCGACATTGCTCGTAGGTGGGTTGCGAGAACACTTTATCTCTTTTTGTACTATCTTTGTATCTAGTATTCTCCATCTACCACTTTTTATTTGTATATGCGACCTAGTGATGAGACTGAGAGATTTGTGTATATGTGGTGGTTTCTTTGGGGTCGAGCTCACTTGAGCCGACGTTGTATTTTTCTTATATTTTACATTTCTTTATGCTCATTTGCTTGATATTACATATATATTGCGTGTGGTTGTGATCCTCCTTGGACGAAGAGCTAGCTCCCGCTTGGGGATGCTATTTTGTTATTACAGGTATATATATCTTATTGTACCCATTTGGGGGATAGAATTTACAAAGGAGACTCTACTGAAATTTTCGGAAATTTTTGATGTTTTAAAAAAAAAGGGGTTAATACAACTTAGTTGATTTTAAAGTCGTTATCATGAAAGATTTCCTTCACTCTTATTGATTTTAGTTTAGACTTTCTGGGCATTGGCTGATTTCGTTTACGTTACGCCTTTAGACGTCTCGTAATCTAAGTGCCAGTCACGTTCCGTTCCTTCGGGTCATGACAAGTTGGTATCAGAGCGTAGGCTTTACCTTTCTGAGTGTAGGACGACCCTTGGTAGATAGAGTAGGTGACTTAAGCAGAGTGGCGTAGCGTGGGTATGTTCCGCGGCATACTTACGATACGGTACTCCGCTTAAGTGACCTTAGGACATAATTGCTTGTATTTCTCCTCTTGATTCCTTGCATTCCTTGATTCAATTGCAATGTTCTTATCGCTCCTGTTTCTTATTCCAGCTTCGATGCCACTAAAGACTACGAGAGCTCAACGGGCTGCCGCTAGGGATGAGCTTCGAGCGGGCTCTTCTGAGGCGAGGATCGAGCGGGATGATACGCCTACCCCTCAGGGTCAGATTGATCCTCCTTCTCCCAACCGTATTGCCAGATTAGAGGCTGGTATGCAGGAGTTACGACAGATGATGGGGTCGTTAGTTGAGTCCAGTCGTTCACAGAGATTCGAGGACGTTCCTTCCACCGCACAGACCACGATTGTACCTGCTGCTCAGACGGTTACTCCTGCTACTACTGCGACTATCCCTGTTTCACTACAGGAGTTTATGAGATTGAGACCTCCAGCTTTTACCGGTACGGATGCGACAGAGGACCCAGAGGCATTTCTTGATAGGATGGCTAGGATTTGCCGTTTGTTGAGGTGTTCTGATGATAGATGGGTGGAGTTCGTGAGTTTTCGTCTGGAGGGCCTTGCCCAGACGTGGTACGATTCAGTAGAGAGAGGCCGAGCTGCAGGTCTACCTTCTATGACCTGGGACGAGTTTACAGTTGCATTTCTTGCCCGTTTTCTCCCGGAGAGTGTCCGAGAAGCTCGAGCCCGTAGTTTTGAGTCTCTGCGCAAGACTCCTGGGATGACGGGGTCGGAGTATGATATATAGTTTACCCAGTTGTCTCGATATGCTCCGTACCTAGTAGATGTTAGTTGTATGTATGCCCTAGGGGCCAGTATTGTACAGATGATGTATATTATATTGGATGCTTGGACATATATATAGATGACTTTCTTGCTCGATATGATAGTATGCTATCTGGTTGCTCTTTATCTTAACATGTATACTAGTCTCTTTAAACTGTCTTATAGTTACATGTTGGTAAAGCCCTTAGGATGTGTACTTGACTACCTGGACTATGATGCAGATCATACTAGTGGGGACATGGTAGTCCATAAGTACATCCTTCAAGGTCCCTAGTCATAGGTGTATCGAGACGGGGCATCGATATACCAGTGTACACTAGCGTATACGCTTCTCGACCCATGAGATGGGCGATGGATGATCCCATATCCATTGGTGTTTGACATTATGAGCCTCACATCGGCACGACTTATTGGTTATTGGGGTCTGACGTTTACCACGCCTAGACTTGATATGCGACATATCAGACGAGGAGACCGGACTGTACGGGAAGTGTTGCCGGTTGGCTCGACGGGAGTTGTAGCAGGTTCGCTTGTTCTCTTCTGATCGCTCAATACCCGGGTGGCCGTTACGTTTAGCTGACCGCTTGTGGCTTAGGGGTCCTTGATATGATCATCACCCACTGCCGGCGTATTGACGAGTCTCAGAGTCCCACAATAGAGTTTCCTAGTCCAGGCGAAACGTTGTGGTGCGCGTATGCGATATGCGCATGGACCCGATTAAAATACACGTATAGGATACTGTATATTGATCGGGCAGCTTGCTTTTGGTTAGGGTCGTATGTGATATGGCCGGATTGATAAATCAAGTGTTGATTTATCATTTAACCATTAAATTCTTACTAGAAATCCTTTCTTGTTTTCTATGGATGTATGGATGCATGTATGCATTCCTTATTGTTTCATGCACATATGGATGTGCATGCACATATGCATACATACATCATTCTATCATGGTTGATTATACGAGGAAATGGTGGCAATATAAGACTCACACCATGGGTTTTTATTTGGATTATTATTTGATTTTTGGTTAAAACAAAATGGATAAAGGAAAAGATAATTCATGACTAGTTTCTACATCCTTCTTGACCTAACCATTCTCACCCACCACTTGATCATGGATTACTTTTCCTTTTGTGTTTTTAACTCAAGTTCAACAATATCCTAACCATGGTTTGATATGAGAAGAGGAAAACATATATTGATATATTTTCTATTTTCTTTCATGAGTCATTCTTATCTTCTTCTCAAATTGCCATCATCTTCTTCTTCCTCTCACATTTTGCTCTCTAGTTTTTTGTAGTGAGCAATATACTCATCAAGATTGGATTTTGAAGTGAGAATAAGAACCACAATATCATTCTACACAAGTTTAGCCAACTTGTTTAGAGTGTTAGCTTCATTTCGTTCACTTGATCGGATAAAGTTGCAAGCTTGGACAAAGCGGACTCCGGGTGGATCATCGGTGACCTCGAGGAGTTCAAGCGGAGCTTTTTCAAACCCCAAGTAGCCGAGGAGTCTAGCGTAGGGAGCTACAAAGGTTGTACTCTCAAAACCCTAGCCTTTCTTTCATATGATGAAGTGAAATATTTAGAAACCCTAATTTTTCTAGGAACGATTCTATGTTCGTTAACTTAGCACCCTAAAAATTCAGTTTTTGGTTCATGTGATGCTTCCAAACCCTTCATGAGGTGCTAGGCTAACCCAACATTGGTATCAGAGCCGACCTAGAACATTAGACGACACTTTAACGAAGTTAAAACTCCGATCGAACCGGAAAATGTGGATTTTGAGTGCTCCCTGGAAATTTTTTAAAATCTGACATTTTTCAGAATTAAAAATACTTAAAAAATAGAGCAGGAAAATATAAGAAAAACTGTGAAAAACGAGCCAATGATCTCAACAAATCGCCGCGGAACCGCGGCAATTACTTGCTTAGGCCGCGGCTCCGCGGCCATAAAGAGGCATCATTGCTTCGTATTTACACAGTAATTCATAACACCTCTTGTATATTTTTTTTGGGTATTTTTAATCTGAATTTAGTTCTGTAAATTCTGGAGATGGTTTTAGACTCGCCGATTCGATCGGAATTTTGATTTCGTGACTTTTCCGGATAAATTAGAATGTATTGAAGTGTTTGAACGAGTATCATTTGCTCACTTTTCACGGGGTTTAAAATCTTTCGGAAATACGTGCAAGTTTGTTTGTGGTGGACCCTCTAGAAGACAACAAACCTTAACTCGATTATGTGACCGTCTTGAACTGCCCTTTGAACCTTAGGGTTTGGGGCAGTACGGCGTGCCACATGTGAGGCGTTGGCTTGACCCTTCTACGGCTGGACCGCTACCACTGTGTCACACTCCGGGTTTTTTGAACTCCGCTCAAGTGTTGAGCTTTAGCGAATCTTGGGTATTTGATCGTTCGTTCGAAAACTTTAATACCGTCTATTTATCTGGAATGTGATGCAATATCTGGAATTCATATAGTTGGACATGAAATACGAAGTATGTGATATTTCGCATTTACGATGTCTAAAGAGGATGTGGATTCCAAATATTGCAGTTTTACACTTTCTTTTCTGTGACCGTAAGTGTAGTATGTCGATATCGCCGGTTTCGTTGCTATACATCAACGACAATTGGGGTATGCATACTTACTTACGTTGATGATATGAGATATTATGTGTTGCTGAGATATGATGTGCAGGATTGTCGCGATAGAATAGCCGGGTTTTTTTTATGTGAGATGAGAGTTTTATATTTTCATTCATGTAAATTCAAATGTAATGTAATATTCTTTTATTTGGGGCACTTCCGGGTTGAGGTCGATGCCACCTGTGTTGTATATTATTTACTTTTCCGCATTAGGATGGACCCAAGGAGGGGAGCACAGGTGACCGGGTTCTGGGGTTCAGTGGGAGGCCATCTCGAGGAGTCGAGACCGGGTTTCCTAAACTCCAGAATTGGTAGGGTCGCTTGCCGCTCTCGTAGGGGTCCAGGGTGTGGGCTTGGCTATTCATCGCGACTGTGGAATCCATATTTTCTATTTTGGCTAAATACTAAATACGGACGTCCTAGTATATCCCACATTATATCTATGTTTCTGCTGCAATATCTGTGATGTGATCATTTGATATGTTCTGATGGATTCAGTATATAATATATGATATATTATATAGGCGTTACTTATGTTTTACACCCGCACTAGCCCTGCCGTGCTCTGTCGTTAGTTACCTAACCTAACGGTGCACGAGGGGACATCGAGGCGAATGCGGATGGCATAAGTGTACGTCGTATTTATCTATGATATTTAGGTGACTTAAATAATGGGACTTCATTAATGTGATTAATGAAAGAAAAGAAACCTAATAGATGTTGTAGAATCAAATTTTAAAATAAAAGGGTAGCTACAGTTTTACTTTGCATAGCGGTATATATGATATACCCTGCACCTTATTCGATGAAGAAAGGGCCGATATCCTTTCACCGGGAGTGACCCCTTTAGCAATAACTGGCAGATGCTACACACTCGGTTTGCTTTTGATTGCTTTTGGAGTTTTGCTTTGCACAGTGATATATATGATATATCCTGCACCTCATTCGACGAGGAAAGGGCCGAGGATCCTTTCACCGGGAGTGACCCCTTTAGCAAAACTAGAAAAGCCTCAAAATCACTCCATTTCAAAACTTCACTTGATTCTACAACGATATCAAGTTCATTACGCAATAGGTTTTCAGAAAAACCTGTCGTAGCCCTCCGTCATTTCAGATAAATCCTACTTAGTATTCGTGCTACGTTTGTTGACCTCCGTCAAGGCGTAGTGTGCGGTAGCTAACTAGTATTTATCTGCTTATGCATGTGATGCAGATTGGATTAGGGTAGTCGTACGACCTTGTTGACCTCCGTCAAGGGTCGTGCGGGTGGATTTGATTCAATCAAGAAATGACGGGTTGAACTTGACTTGCACCCTATGGTTTGTTGACCTCCGTCAAGGTCATAGGATGCTTGGGGCAAAATATTATCGGGAATTTCAAGTGTTGAAATTTGCAATAAGATTGCATACCTTCTATGAGATAGTTGGATCCCGATACCCACTGCGAGTAAGAGTTACTCCTGGGAGAGTTTTACACAGGACAATTAGCCGATCAAATAGGTGTCTAGAAAGGTGTCAACGGGGTTACGCCTCTGGGAAAACGAGGCTTACTTTAATTAGGTCCGTGCGAAAGCACGGGGAACCTCCCTCAAAGTACCGACACTGGCCTGGCTGAAAGATCGGCGAAGTTGTAGGGTGTAATTAATCCCGGCTAGTCTTTCCTTTTAGGGTTTGAAAGAAGATTTGATAAATATCAGTGGGAGCCATCCTGATTAGATAAGATAATAACCAATCTGATCTTGCAAGAGCATACGCTAAAGTGTTTTCTTCTCTCTCTCTCCATGTAGCGACCATGTCATGCTCTAATCAAGATAATAATATGGATGTATTGACCGAACCCGCATGTTATACTGTGCTGGGGAACGTTGGTTCCGTTCTTTCTTATAAGAGTTATAGGACTGAATAGGATATAGGGGAATACCAGGATTCCCATGCCACCCGAATGAAGAAAGTACATGTTGATGCATTTTCTTCGGGTGTGTTCATTACAGAGAACTGTTTCTCCATTTGCCCTACGTCCTGGGTATTAGATACCGGGTCAGGATCCCATATATGTAATCAGTTACATGGGCTCAAGAAAGGTAGAGAACTTGGAGAAGGTGATAAAGACATTAGAGTTGGAAATGGTGCAATTGTTGCAGCTAAGACTGTCGGGGAATATCACCTTGCATTACCAACTGGTAATACATTGGTTCTGAACGAATGATATTACATGCCGAACCTGATATGCAACATTATATCGGTTTCTTTGTTGAGTAAAGAGGGATATAATTTTGTATTACAGGATAATGTTATGAACATTTTCCGTAACCAAAAGTTGGTTGGATCAGGCACGTTGTGCAATGGCATTTATGTTCTAAATCAATCAACAGTTCTGAGCATAACAAACACACACAAGAGGAAGAGTTCAGAACTGAATGAATCCTTCTTATGGCATTGTAGACTGGGTCACATCAATGCGACACGACTGGCTAAGTTGCATAAGGATGGATATTTGAAACCGTTCGAATTTTCATCTTATGACACTTGCCAGTCATGTCTCAAAGGCAAGATGACCAAAACTCCATTTACGGGACACGGAGAAAGAGTTACCGAACTCTTGGGACTGATACATAGTGATGTATGCGGTCCCATGTCTACACATGCCAGGGATGGTTCTTCGTACTTCATTATATTCACTGACGATCTCTCTAGGTTCGGGTATGTGTTCCTGATGAAACACAAATCAGAAGCTTTTGAGAAATTTAGAGAATATAAACAAGAAGTTGAGAACCAAACCGGAAAAAGTATTAAAATCCTACGATCTGATCGAGGAGGTGAATACTTGAGCATTGAATTCCTGGACTTCCTAAAAGAGAATGGGATTCTCTCTCAGCTAACTCCTCCATATACACCACAGCACAACGGTGTATCAGAACGGAGGAACTGCACCCTATTAGATATGGTGCGCTCTATGATGAGTGTAGCTGAGTTACCTATTTTCTTCTGGGGATATGCACTGGAAACAGCAGCATACCTACTGAATAGGGTTCCTACCAAATCTGTGCCTACCACACCATATAAGATATGGGAGGGGAAGAGACCATATCTTAATTTTATAAAGATATGGGGTTGCCCGGCCTAGGTCAAAAGACAAAAACCGGACAAACTCGAGGCAAGGTCTGTTTTGTGTAATTTTGTTGGATATCCCAAGCATTCGCGAGGGTATATCTTCTACCACAGTGAGGAACAAAGAGTATTTGTTGCTCAACATGCCACCTTTTTAGAAAAGGAATTTCTTGCTAAAGAGATTAGTGGCTCTGAGGTAGAACTGGAAGAGGTTCCAGCTGAACAAAACACAACAGAAGATTTAGTTGAACCAGAGAATTCAGTAGCTCCCAACGAACCTCAGCCTCTTCGCCGATCTAGTAGGGTTCCTCGCCAACCTGAGAGATACTACGGTTTTCTCATGGATGGTGGGAGCGAGGATTGCATCATGGAGGATGATGACCCAACTAGCTTCGAGCAGGCTATCACGAGTAGGGACTCAGTGAAATGGCTGGATGCTATGCGGTCCGAGATAGAATCCATGTACACCAACAAAGTATGGATTTTGGAAGTTGCTCCTGAAGGGGTAAAACCCATTGGGAGCAAGTGGATCTTCAAGAAAAAACTTGGTGTAGATGGGAAAGTGGAGACTTTCAAAGCTAGACTTGTTGCAAAAGGTTTTCGTCAAAGACCAGGTGTGGACTATGACGAAACCTTTTCTCCAGTGGCTATGCTTAAATCCATCCGGATCATGCTTGCCATCGCTGCATATCATGACTATGAAATCTGGCAAATGGATGTTAAGACCGCCTTTCTAAACGGTGATTTAGAAAAGTGCGTGTACATGACTCAGCCAGAAGGCTTCGTAGACAGTGGGAGCAGCGGGAAGGTGTGCAAGCTACTTAAATCCATTTATGGATTAAAGTAAGTATCGCGGAGTTAGAACATCTGCTTTGATGTCGTTATCAAAGAGTTTGATTTCGTCAAAAACCCAGATGAACCTTGTATCTACAAGAAGGTGGCAGAGAGTAAGGTTGTCTTCCTCGTATTGTACGTGGACGACATACTCTTGATAGGAAATGATATTCCTATGCTGCAATCAGTCAAGCTCTTCTTATCACAAAGATTCTCAATGAAAGATCTTGGTGATGCCTCCTGCATATTGGGAATTAGGATCTATAGAGATAGATTCAAACGGATATTGGGATTGTCCCAACCAGGTACATTGACACCATACTAAAGAGGTTTAGTATGGAAGAATCCAAGCGTGGGAACTTGCCCACGATCTCTGGAGTCACTCTCTCCAAAGAGATGTCTCCCAAGACTGATTTGGAGAGAGCTCACATGCAAGGGATACCCTATGCTTCGGCTGTAGGCTCTATCATGTATGCGATGCTATGTACCAGACCCGATGTAGCATACTCACTAAGTGTAGTGAGTAGGTATCAAGCTGATCCTGGAGAGAGTCACTGGACAGCTGTGAAGAGCATTCTCAAGTACTTACGAAGGACTAAAGAGATGCTCTTGGTGTATGGTAACGGAGAACTCCAAGTGGAGTCCTTTACCGATTCGAGCTTCCAGAGTGATAAGGACGACTCTAAGTCGCAGTCGGGATTTGTCTTTACCATTTACGGAGGGGCGGTTAGCTGGAAGAGTTCCAAGCAGGAAACCGTGGCAGACTCGACGATGGAGGCTGAATACATCGCTGCCAACGATGCTGCCAAAGAGGCTGTCTGGATCAAGAAGTTCATTACTGAACTTGGAGTGGTTCTATCCATTGAGCATCCAATACCTTTGTATTGCGATAACAATGGAGCGGTGGCTTTGGCCAAGGAACCCAGGTCCCATCAGCAATCCAGGCATATTCTGAGGCGGTATCACCTGATCCGGGAGATAGTTGATCGCCGAGAGATCGAGGTCAGGAGGGTTGACACGAAGAACAACACAGCGGATCCACTCACGAAGGCCATTCACCAGATACAGTTTGAGAGACTCTTCGGGATGCTCGGTATGCGATACTACAGCAGCTGGCCCTAGTGCAAGTGGGAGATTGTTAGTTGTATGTATGCCCTAGAGGCCAGTATTGTACAGATGATGTATGGTATATTGGATGCTTAGACATATATAGAGATGACTTTCTTGCTCGATATGATAGTATGCTATCTGGTTGCTCTTTATCTTAACATGTATACTAGTCTCTTTAAACTGTCTTATAGTTACATGTTGGTAAAGCCCTTAGGATGTGTACTTGACTACCTAGACTATGATGCAGATCATACTAGTGGGGACATGGTAGTCCATAAGTACATCCTTCAAGGTCCTTAGTCGTAGGTGTATCGAGACGGGACATCGATATACCAGTGTAGACTAGCGTATACGCTTCTCGACCCATGAGATGGGCGATGGATGATCCCATATCCATTGGTGTTTGACATCAGAGATGGTATACGGGTGCTCAGTGGAGACTAGGTACACTGGACGGACTCGCCGAGAACTCCCAGATGGTATTATACCTCACGTCAGATGGCAGTTCTCAGGTGACACTTGTGCAGGTTAGTCTGTAGACCCGAGATCGTCATAGAGTCTTGTGTGATTCCCACTGTGCTTTGATCTCCACCTTACCAGGTCCATGAGGGCGTGCAAAACGGTGGTTTTTGGGTACAGTCCCGAGTCACATGGAGGCAATGAGCGATAAGAGGGGTTTCGTCTCTCCCGGTATTGGTGGTTGATGTTGCGCTGTGCTCGATTGGCCGTAACAGGGAAGTCCCTGGCCAGGGCTGATAAGAGATTTGCTGGTAAGTGTTACCAGTAGTTTCTCGACCCGTTATGAGACTCACATCGGCACGACTTATCGGTTATTGGGGTCTGACGTTTACCACCCCTAGACTTGATATGCGACATATCAGACGAGGAGACCGGACTGTACGGGAAGTGTTGCCGGTTGGCTCGACGGGAGTTGTAGCAGGTTCGCTTGTTCTCTTCTGATCGCTCAATACCCGGGTGGCCGTTACGTTTAGCTGACCACTTGCGGCTTGGGGTGCTTGATATGATCATCACCCACTGCCGGCGTATTGACGAGTCTCAGAGTCCCACAATGGAGTTTCCTAGTCCAGGCGAAACGTTGTGGTGCGCGTATGCGATATGCGCATGGACCCGATTAAAATACGCGTATAGGATACTGTATATTGATCGGGCGGCTTGCTTTTGGTTAGGGTCGTATGTGATATGGCCGGATTGATAAATCAAGTGTTGATTTATCATTTAACCATTAGATTCTCACTAGAAATCCTTTCTTGTTTTCTATGGATGTATGGATGTATGGATGCATGTATGCATTCCTTATTGTTTCATGCACATATGGATGTGCATGCACACATGCATACATAAATCATTCTATCATGGTTGATTATACGAGGAAATGGTGGCAATATAAGACTCACACCATGGGTTTTTATTTGGATTATTATTTGATTTTTGGTTAAAACAAAATGGATAAAGGAAAAGATAATTCATGACTAGTTTCTACATCCTTCTTGACCAAACCATTCTCACCCACCACTTGACCATGGATTACTTTTCCTTTTGTGTTTTTAACTCAAGTTCAATAATATCCTAACCATGGTTTGATATGAGAAGAGGAAAATATATATTGATATATTTTCTATTTTCTTTCATGAGTCATTCTTATCTTCTTCTCAAATTGCCATCATCTTCTTCTTCCTCTCTCATTTTGCTCTCTAGTTTTTTGTAGTGAGCAATATACTCATCAAGATTGGATTTTGAAGTGAGAATAAGAACCAAAACATCATTCTACACAAGTTTAGCCAACTTGTTTAGAGTGTTAGCTTCATTTCGTTCACTTGGTCGGATAAAGTTGCAAGCTTGGACAAAGCGGACTTCGGGTGGATCATCGGTGACCTCGAGGAGTTCAAGCGGAGCTTTTTCAAACCCCAAGTAGCCGAGGAGTCTAGCGTAGGGAGCTACAAAGGTTGTACTCTCAAAACCCTAGCCTTTCTTTCATATGATGATGTGAAATATTTAGAAACCCTAATTTTTCTAGGAACAATTCTATGTTCGTTAACTTAGCACCCTAAAAATTCAGTTTTTGGTTCATGTGATGCTTCCAAACCCTTCATGAGGTGCTAGGCTAACCCAACAGTAGACACGGAAGAGAAGAGAATAAAGATGTTTGTGCGAGGGCTTGACACACAGCTATTCCTTGCCATCGGCACCCAGCACTTTGACACATACGCAGCCGCGATGGACGCAGCCTTACTTTTAGAGAAGCACATTTCTGAGACTCCGGTTGTTTCTGGGCCGAAGAGGATTCGTACTGATACGTCAGCTCAGCGGCAGATGGGTAGACACCGTGATAGATTCTTTCCGGGAGATAGTGGCGGCAGAGGATTGAGACGATGTCAGTTATTTGGTTCATATCCGAAGATCCAGCAGTCGTCGCCAGGATGTTTTCGGTGCGGGAGTCAGTACCACCGTATTAGAGACTGTACCATTGGGCGCTAGGGCGCGGCGACAGTCCCGCATGTGACCTTACCACCTTCACCACCTCCTCAAAGAGCTCTACTTCCTATCCCTGATTAGGCTCCACGCCAGGCAGATGCTTCTAGAGGTCGTGGGTGTGGAGGTCCTGTTCAGAGAGGACGAGGCGACAGAGGCAGAGGCAGAGGCAGAGGCAGAGGCCGAGGTAGAAGCAGAGGACAGCCAGCTATTAGTGGTGGACAGGCCCGAGTGTTCGCGTTGACTCCTCAGGATGCATAGGCATCCAATGCCGTCGTGATAGGTACTCTGCCAGTATGTTCTTTTGATGCACGGGTATTATTTGATCCAGGCTCCACACATTCCTATGTATCCACATACTTTGCACCGAGGTTGGGCCGAGAGTCTTCTTTGTTAGATCAGCCGCTTGTCGTTATTACTCTGGTGGGCGAGTTGTTTGTTGCTCTTTGTGTGTACCGATCGTATCCCGTTCGTATCGGGGAGAGAGATTCTTCAGTTGATTTGTTTCTCTTCGATATGCTAGACTTCGACGTTCTTCTTGGTATGGACTGGCTAGCCACCTGTTATGCATCTGTGGACTACCGTGAGAAGGCAGTCAGATTCAGTTTTCCTGGTGAGCCGGTTCTTGTTATTCAGGGAGATCGTAGCGCTACCCTTCCCAGCTTGATTTCTTCTCTTCGTGCTGGTCAGCTCTTGAGGAAAGGGTGTCAGGGATTCTTAGCCTATGTTTGTGATATTAGCGCCACAGAGGTTCCGTTGGACCAGGTCCCGTTGTGAGAGAGTTTCCTGATGTATTCCCTGACGAGCTGCCTGGTCTGCCACCAGAGTGCGAGATTGAGTTCTGTATTGACTTGATCCCCGGCACGGGGCCTATCTCTATACCGCCTTATCGGATGGCCCCGGCGGAGCTTAGAGAGCTGAAGGATCAGTTATAGGACTTGCTGGATAATGGGCTTATCCGACCGAGTGTGTCACCTTAGGGTGCTCCCGTCCTGTTTGTTAAGAAGAAGGACGGCAATATGCGCTTATGATTGATTATCGTCAGCTGAACCGGGTTACTGTGTGGAACAGATATCCCCTACCCCGCATTGACGACTTATTCGATCAGCTCCAGGGTGCAGGGTTTTTCTCGAAGGTTGATTTACGGTCAGGTTGTCACCAGTTGCGGGTTCGGAAGGAGGATATTCCGAAGACCGCTTTCCGTACTCGATATGGTCATTATGAGTTCTTGGTGATGTCGTTCGGGCTCACCAATGCCCCGGCAGCATTTATGGACTTGATGAACCGTGTATTCAGGCCGTATCTCGATCAGTTCATCATTGTGTTCATTGAAGACATCTTGGTTTATTCTCGGAGCCGAGAGGAGCATGAGCAGCACTTACGTATCACATTGCAGATTTTGAGGGAGCATCAGCTGTTCGCCAAATTTTCCAAGTGCGCATTCTGGCTAGACAGTGTCGACTTCTTGGGTCATGTGGTGACGAGAGATGGTATTTGTGTGGACCCGAAGAAGATCGAGGCAGTGCAGCGTTGGCCCAGACCGGTATCGGTTACAGAGGTTCGCAGCTTTCTAGGTCTGGCCGGCTATTATCGACGTTTTGTCCAGGATTTCTCCCATATTGCTGTACCGTTGACCGGGTTGACCCGGAAGGGGGTTCCTTTTGATTGGACCGAGGCATGTGAAGATAGCTTCCAGCAGTTGAAGACTCGTCTGACTACTGCACCAGTGTTATCATTGCCTTCAGGGTCGGGCGGTTTCATGGTATATTGTGATGCTTCTCGAGTGGGGCTGGGCTGTGTATTGATGCAACACGACAGAGTTATCGCGTATGCTTCTCGGCAGTTGCGGAAACACGAACAGAACTACCCCACTCATGATTTAGAAATGGCTGCAGTGGTATTTGCACTTAAGATCTGGAGACATTAACTATACGGCGAGTCGTGCCAGATATTCACTGGCCATAAGAGCTTGAAGTATATCTTTCAGCAGTGAGATCTGAATCTGAGACAGCGCCGTTGGATGGAGTTGGTGAAAGACTATGACTGCGAGATTTTATACCATCCGGCCAAGGCGAATGTGGTGGCAGATACCTTCAGTAGGAGGCCCGGAGGTAGCCTATCTTGTTTGAGCGCAGTACAGATACAGTCGACGGCGGATTGGCAGGTTTTATGTGACAGCAGAGTGCAGTTCGAGTTTACTCCTACAGCAGGACAGCTGGCCCATTTCAGAGCACGTCCACGGTTACTTGACCGTATCCGCGAGGCACAGTCCAGCGATGCCCGTATTTTAGAGATTATCGAGTAGATTCGACAGGGTAGAGCTTCCGAGTTCGTGATTGATGATCAGGGGATACTTCGATTTGGGACTCGAATGTGCGTACCAGATTCTGGGGGACTAAGGCGTGATATTCTGGAGGAGGCACATAGATCAGTGTACAGTGTTCATCCAGGTTCCACCAAGATGTACCGTGATCTGAGAGAGGTTTACTGGTGGGACGGGATGAAGAAGGATTTTACAGACTTTGTGTCGAGATGCCTGACTTGTTAGCAAGTCAAGGCCAAGCACCAGAGGCCAGCCGGCGAGTTACAGCCTTTGCCCATCCCTGAGTGGAAGTGGGAACAGGTCTCCATGGACTTTATTATGGGTCTACCCAGGACCAGTCGAGGGTATGACTCTATTTGGGTGATTGTGGATCGACTGACGAAAGCGGCTCACTTCCTGCCAGTGAAGACCACTTTTGGATTTGCTCAGTACGCCCAGGTTTATATTGATGAGATCATGCGACTGCACGGCGTTCCGACTTGAATCGTGTCCGACCGGGGCACACAGTTTACCAGCCGATTGTGGCAGAAACTTCAGGAAGGTTTGGGCACCCGATTGAGTTTTAGCACAGCCTTTCATCCACAGACTGACGGTCAGTCAGAGCGTACTATTCAGACTCTTGAGGACATGCTCACAGCTTGTGTTTTAGATTTCGGTGGTAGCTGGGATCGTCATTTGCCCTTGATCGAGTTCTCCTATAATAGCTTTCAGGAGACGATTCAGAGGCACCTTTCGAGGCTTTATATGGGAGGAGATGTCGATGGCCTGTGTGTTGGACAGAGCTTAGGGAGAGCAGTATTTTGGGCCCGCAGATCGTATACGAGACGACCGAAAAGATACAGCTGATTCGGGACAGGATGAGAGTGGCACAGAGTAGGCAGAAATCATATGCTGACAGGCGCCGTCGCCAACTCGAGTTCGCTGTTGGCGATCATGTTTTCCTGAGGGTCTCTCCGATGAAGGGTGTGATGAGATTTGGGCGGAAAAGGAAGCTTAGTCCTAGATATATTGGTCCCTTCGAGATCCTAGAGCGTGTCGGTTCAGTGGCTTATCGGTTAGCTCTTTCGCCCCGATGTTCATCCCGTGTTCCATGTTTCGATACTCCGCAAGTACCTTCATGATCCTTCCCATGCGATTCAGCACCAGACGATCCAGCTAGAGCGCGATCTTTCATTCACCGAGCAGCCGGTGGTCATTTTGGATCGGCAGGTAAAGAAATTGAGGTCGAAGGTTATACCGTCCGTCAAGGTTCTTTGGCATGGTCCGAAAAGCGAGGAGGTCACCTGGGAGGCCGAGGTCGAGATGAGGAAGAAATATCCCCATCCTTTTGAAGGTACGCGTAATTAAATTCTAAATTCGGAGACCGAATTTTTTTAAGGGGGGAAGACTGTAACGCTTCGAAAATCGTTTAGGCAGTTTTTTTCGATAATCGGCAAAATAAGCAGTTTTTTCCGTAAAAAGTCAAAATAAGTATTTTTCAATATAGGCCTAATTATACAAAATTAAGATAAGATATTGCTAAAATTTGGTCACTAAATTGTCACTTAAAATTTTCTAGTTAATTAAAAAAAATTCTAAATTAATTATTTTTAATATTATTTTAAGCTTTTAAAAATACATTAAATTAGTGATAAATACAAATTTAAATGGGTAAATTACACACTTAGGAAACATTATAAACTAAAATATAGTAGTAACAAAAATTTTACAAAAACTTTCCAAGAATTGTGGTTTTATGGTTTAAAAAATGCATTAAAATGGGTTTTTTTGTAAAAATTTGATGTAACATTCATTAATTGACCTTTGAAGAAGCTTTTTGCGTAGAATTTTCCCCACAATTCTCTCTCACTCCCCTCCTCTACTCCCAGGTCGAGCAACCTGCAGCAAACAGCCCCCATTTCCCCCATTTTGTTTAGCTCAAAATTCATGCAAAAATCCTCCGAAATTCACAAAATTCTTCTCTAATTCAAACCAAAACCTTAGGTCATCCCTTCTCAAGCCCAAATTGGGTTAAAACAAGGAGAAAAGAGGCCATTTTGGAGGCTTAGTGCAAGGGAATCACAACTTGTAAGGTATAATTCTAATCTAGTTGTTTAATTGTATTTTAAATATGCTAGATTAGAAAGTTTAAGTGTGAATTTTGGTTATAAATTCTTGTTTAGGATATTTCAAGAAGAGGGTTGATATTGTAATTAAGGTTTGAAGTAGGATAAGTGGGTTGTAAATTGTTTTGTGGCCATCTAGTAGCTTGAATGGGATGGTTGTGTGTAATTGCAATCGCTAAGTCGTTAATCCGCGAGGTTTGCATCGGAATTTTTTTCGCGAATGCTTACTAGGTTTTCTAAATTATGAGGAAGTGACTTAATTGCGTTATCGTAACAATATTATTAGCATCTTCTACGACTTGTAGAGTGTGCGAATGCGAAGTTTGGCTTAGTCGGGTTTTAGTTTTGGCGGTTGCCCCGTAATGACGATTTTAGTTAAGGTTTTCGCGATTTTCATGTGTTTTCCGCGCACCGAGTGCACGTTGTGCCTAATTTATGAGCGTTGATCTTTTCATATGGTGACTTGCGTTGTTTCATGAGGTGAAATCTTATGTTGTGTGTTATGTAATTCTAGGATCGGTTGCGGAAACATCGGACGCGGCGCGCAAAGGCAAAGCGGTGGTTGGATCAGATTAGCGAGGCATCTAGGTGAGTAGATGTATGCATTTATGGGGGAATCGTCTGGATGGAGCGAGGCGCCCCATAGTTCGGAACACTTTATTACTTGCAACTATATGCCTAGTTAGTTAGTTAAGTATCTCATTCATTGCTTATCTTTATAGCTATTCGTCTGCTAGCATTGCATGGTTATCCATATACCCATGTGTGATATCACCTCTTAGGACACGTACATCATTACCATTGGCTCATATTGCGCGCGCACTATTCATGTGACACACACGCCTTTGGTAATTGCCATGCCACGAGCACTGTAGAACCTGTTTAGTTTAGTATCACCACTTGCATTATACACGATATATGGAATCGCATAGCATGTATATACCTCGCATCATCATCATGCTTATATTGATTTCTAGCCACAAATCACATCGCATACCTTGATATCATGGGCATTTATCATATACAACATGTTGGGTTTTATGATTTTCTTGAGGATTTCAGTATTGCTGCGATTTCTGGATTTTGGGGAAAAACCGCAAGAATTTAACAAAAGCTTATTATTATCATTTTTAAAATAAAGTTGCGGTTTTCTCGTGATGTATGTGTCGTCCACTATGAGTTTTCATGTTTTCTGTTTGATTTCGAGACCCGATTCGAGGAGTGGATGAACCGTCTCGTGTACATGGTGGGCCCGGTATGGTACCCCGAGGCAAGAAGATCGAGTTGTAGACGATGAGTCTGGCAGGGGAAGACTACCTACCGGTGATGTCTGGCGCGGCGGATATCCGGAGGATACCGACCGTTATCGTGAGATTTGATGATATGGGCCGATCTAGACTGACGGAGCCCGATGTACTGAGACATTGATATAGTGAGACATTGAGACAGATATATTTCCATATTTGGTGTCGATGCTTGACACGGTTTTCAGATGATTTCATTGATGGTACTTTGGCTATTGCCCAGATATTCTTTTTCTAAGTTAAGAATGCAGAACTTATAGCATTTAAAACACTTAAAGATTTCGTATTGATATTGCATACATGTGCATACATACTAGTGGCATTACATCACATCTACATACATGTTGTGGCGCATTTGCGTGCATCCTTATGATAGCCTTATTAGATGTTATATTCTACTCACGAGCTGGCAACTCACCCCCGTTGTGCCACAGTGTCTTGCAGGTTGGACCCGTCAGCCTTGTAGCGGCGGGCTTATCTTATCATTGGCTTCTTTTGCTCAGATTCGCGACATTGCTCGTAGGTGGGTTGCGAGGACACTTTATCTCTTTTTGTACTATCTTTGTATCTAGTATTCTCCATCTACCACTTTTTATTTGTATATGCGACCTAGTGAAGAGACTGAGAGATTTGTGTATATGTGGTTTCTTTGGGGTCGAGCTCACTCGAGCCGACATTGTGTTTTTCTTATATTTTGCATTTATTTATGCTCATTTGCTTGATATTACATATATATTGCGTGTGGTTTTTGTTTACCCCAATCAGAGCAAAGCTCTGTTCAAATTCCAAGGCGGGAAACGAAGCAACGCTTCTGTTTCCCCCAATCAGAGCAAAGCTCTGCTTTGAAAATTAAAGTAAAAATTAAAAGTTAAAATAAATGAAGCAACGCTTCAGATTGCTTGCGCTGCGCGCTGCGCGCCACGTGTCAAAATCAGACACGCCAGTGCAAGGAGCGCAGCGCCCAAGGCAGCACGCCCAATCGGAGTAAGGCTTTATTTAAAACAAAAACTAAAGAAGCAACGCTTCAGACGACTTGCACTCTGCGCTGCGTGCCACGTGGCAGCGCAGTTGCACTAGAACAGTTGCGCTGCGCTCTGCGCTGCGCGCCACGTGGCAGCGCAGTTGCGCTGCGCTCTGCGCTGCGCCCCACGTGGCAGCGCAGTTGCGCTGCGCGCCACGTGGCAGCGCATTTGCGCTGCGCTGTGCGCTGCTTGACACGTGTCACGCGTTGGGGCATTTGCGTCAAACAGAATGAAGATTTTAAAGAAATCTTTCTGTTCTTGTTAAAACAAGAAGATTTTCTTCTGTAAAACAGAAGCCCTTGGATCAAAGATCCAACGGTGGGGAAAATTCCCCAAATCACTCAGAAAGATCTCTTTAACAAATTTAACTAATTTATGGGCACTATAAAAAGGACCCTAGACCTCAATTCAAAGGAATGAACATTGGTGAGAAATCAAGAACTTCAAACAGAGAAAACTCTGAAGAAATTTCAAGAAAAGGGTAAAAAAAAACCTTCATAAAATATAAGAAATTTCTTCTAATAGATCATTGATCTAAAAACAAGATCAATGATCTTCACATAATAGACAGTGCTTTGCACTTCTTATGAACCACTGGTTCTTTAAAACAAGAAAAACAAGAAATACTTGTTTTCTTTGATTCTAATTAGATCAAAGAAAACAAACAGTGTTTTGCACTTTGTCATGAACCATTGGTTCTAAAAGATTCTTAAATTATAGTGCCTTGCACTTGCAAACTGCGCTGTTGCGCTCCTGGATTGGCGCAAGCCACCGGAGAGCGCCACGTGTCAGCATCTGAACCATCTGCGCTATGCGCTTTTGAAATAGAGCCTTGCTCTCTGGAATTGGTGCAACTCACCAGAGCGCGCCACGTGTCAGCAGTGCAAGCGCAGCGCATTGGCGCAGTGCAAGCGCAGCGCATTGGCGCAGCGCACTGCGCTTGCATGACACGTGTCGTCACCACAAGCATTTGCGCTCTCTGATTGGCGCAAAGCGCCTGACAAATGCAATGCATTTCCTAAAGGGCCAGGCCCAAATCAAAAAGACCTAGTAGGCCTAATTAAATTGCAATGCAATAAAAAGGGCAGAACCCAAACAAAGTAGATGCTCTGCATCATTTATAAAAGGGGCAGAGCCCAACCAAAACAAAGAAAAAGAAAATAATGCAGTGCATTACTTAAAAGGGGCAAAGCCCTAGCACAGGTCTAATAGGCCAAACACAAAAGAATATTGAAACTGAACTTAGCCCAATCGTGGCCGTAAGTCTTCAAATTAAATTGACTAAGCACGGCTGCTCTCTAAATCAATTTACCTCCGGTTCGAGGGTACATCTCCGAACTCCTCTGACACCTATCGTTGTAATCCTTCAGCGACGTCAGAGAGGTGACGGGTCCCGACGACCACACATTAATATGGACTGCGGGGTCCTTAAACTCGTGGACCGCAATGTCATTAAACTACCTATGGACCACCATGTCTCTAAATTGGCAACGGACCAGTACGTCCCTAAAATGGAACATTAGAGCCCCTAAATGCTCTTTTGTCGGATCTAAACGATCCCGTTTAAGTTGATCTTAGCCTCAAAAATGGCTAACGTATCTTTAAACCTTCAAACAGACTTTAGTCCCAAATTAGACTATAAGACCCCCAATCAACTTTGGTTCAAGGGTACATCTCCGAACTCCTCTAACACATGACGTTGTAATCCTTCAACGTCGTCAGAGAGGTGACGGGTCCCGACGGCCATATATTAAATGGACCACCATGTCCCTAAACTGGCAACGGACCACTATGTCCCTAAACTGGAACAATAGAGCCCCCAAATGCTCTTTTGTCGGATCCAAACGATCCCGTTAAGTTGATCTTAGTTTCAAATCAGACTAACGTATCCTTAACAAACGTTTAAGTCGATCTTAGCCTAAATATGGCTAACGTATCCTTAAACTAAAACACCAAACCCAAATCTAAGAAAATACGGATTTGGACTAATTCACGTCCTACGGACGACGGCTTAACTTAGTCTCCGTATACAATCCACGGGCAACCACAAACAAAACAAACACCCACGACACGAAGTGAAATTCTGGAGAAGGAGAAAGTTGTTACCGCGATGCGGTAGCGTAATTAACTGCAGGGGCGTGCGCCTGCAGGGAAGAGCGTCCCCACAATCAAAAACCCCTCAAGTGAGGGGGAATCTGACGAAGTCTGCTACATCGGCCGCATCCGTCCAAACCTCCGATACACGAATTCCATAAATCAACTTGGTATCTTCGGAGAGGTGGACGGATAAAACCAATTAGCATCTGCCCCGAATCTCAGGCAAGAAATCCTCACGTCGTCGTCGCCGCCATTCGGAGGGGTACAGATTCTGGCACGCCCGGTGGGACCTTTTCCTCTTTCCACTCCACACTTCGTGTGTCGTGTTCGCGAACGAATTGCGGTTTGCTGTGGTTGCCTGTGGATTCGAGGAACTTAGATTTGATGTCTTGCTCCGTGCAGAAAACAGAAGATCAATGGCTTCAAACTGCACTACCTGCAACTGCAACTCTCGCTCCGTCCCTGCTGGAGGAGTGACTTATGGGCCCCAAGCGGCCTCCCTTTTCAAGATGCCAGTGGAGCAGGTAACTCAAGCCACCACTAGATTATTCTTTGGGACCATGCTCCCACCGATGAGCTTCAATGCCCTAATGACGTTGCAAGAAGCCCCAAAGAAGTCAGTCTTTGATCGACTTACCACTGCCGCGACCCCTCTCAACGGGTCGCCCAACTTCAATACCTCAGTTTTCAACAGACTGGGACAGAACGTCTACAAGCCGGCGATACCCGAAGCTGTCATCCCAGAGCGGATAGCCATCCCGGCTCAGGCGAACGAAATCATTGGAAAGGCTCCTCCTTCCAAGAAGTCAGCTTTTACAGGGCTGGCCATTCCGGTTGCTGCTCCAGGCGAAATCACCAAAATTGCTTTCTCTACTCGGAAGTCTGCTTTTGATAGGTTGGCCGTCCCCATCCAACGGACGTCGGTCTTTAAGAGGCTGATACCAGCAAATTCTGATCAACACAGGGGGCATGACGAAGTCACCCTTATAGCTGAAACAACTCCATCCGCGAGACACGCTCGTCGTCGCCACTAGCGCCGAGTGAGGAAGGCTAGGGGCAACTCCCCCTCTGGGATAACTCCGCCAGCTCTAACGGTGGGGATCGATGCTGCTGTTCTAACCGGGAACAGCTTTGAATTGCTGAACACGGTGCGCAAAAACTCTCCTACTGCGGTGTTGAAACGAACTCCTTCACCTATGGAGAATACTCCAGAGAAGAAGCTAGAGCAGCCCCCTCGACGGCTGTCCTTTAAAATTTACAAAGTCTGGCGACAGGTCCAAAAGTCGGTGATTGATGAAAACTATCTCCGCGGACAGAAAAAGATGAAGGTTCGGCAGGAGAAGGATTACTCCGTCAAGTCACAAAAAGCAACAGTTACTTGGGTGCCCACTATAACGGCCCCCTCAACTCCAATCACTCAAAAGAAAAGGAGGCCGCAAAAAGCCCCTGTGAACATGGCGAACCATAAAAGCGCTGAACACAAACGCCCCAAGTCTGGGGGCATGGTGGTGCGCACTGTCTATATGGCTGCCGGAAAGGAGGATAGCCGCGCTTCGACGAGTCACCGACCGCTTACCCGATCCGTGACAAAAGCCCAGGAGCAACAACAGAAGCTTCAGGAAATGATGACTGCAATGGCCGCACTTATCGGGCCAAAAGAAAGCTCGGAGGCATCCTCGGATCAACGCCGGGAGCAAGAAACTGACGCTGACTTCCTACGCAGAGTCCTCGAAAAGAAGGACAGAGAAGCAGCAGAACAAGCAGCTAATATAAAACAAATGGTGCTCCTCTTCCAAGATATGGTAGGGATGATATTACAGCCGGATTCTCCAGCCGATGACCATCCAATCATTGTTGAAGATAACAAAGGAGAGACATCGAATCCTCCTCCGGCTCTTTCAGCAGCCAAGGAAGAAACCATTTCCAAGGCCGCACTGGACGAATATATAGCTCAGCAAATCCTGGTTCATCAAGTGAATGAAGCGGCTGAGCGAATTGTTAGAACCGGACGACCTTATCCAAGCTGGTATGACCAGATCAGTTACCCACCGGGATATACGATCCCTAAATTCCATGTGTATAAAGGGACGGGAAACCTACACCAGCATGTCGCTCAATTCAAGGCCTTATGTGGCAACACTGGAGGCGACGACAAACTGCTGCTTCGCCAATTCGTCGACAGCTTAGCAGAAACAGCCTTTGAATGGTATTCGGAGCTATCAAATGACTCTGTCAAGACATTTGCGGAGATGGAGCTACTGTTTACACAAAGATTCGCGAGTGCTAGCGGACGCACCCCGATCACGGCACTGATCAACGCCAGGGTAAGGCTAGGCGAAACGTGGGTCCAATACGCAACGCGATGGCGGAACCTATGGTCAAAATGCGAACAACGCATAGAAGAGGCACCTGCGGTAAGCATGTTGTGGGCACTCTCGATCCGCAGGCAACCATCTCGCAATTCATGATGTTCTTCAGGCCGACCACCTTCCAGGCCTTGATCGACAAATTAGCCCAAATGGACTTGATGGGCCATGGACCGTCTCCTCCAAAATCCGATTCTCGAAATGAGAAAGGAAAGGGAAAAGCGATCGTCATCGCCAATGCTCAACAACAGCCGAGCAACTCAAAGCCGGTTGTTCGCCAAAACAATGTGCGACCATGCCCATCCCTCGAGGAGAGACTGGGACGTCCTTACTCGTTTCCTCAGAATAAAACAAGGAAACTGTTCGAACTGGCAGTGTGCAACAGACTCATCAATCTGCCGAGTCCAAAACGTCCGTTGCAACCAGGCGATATCAACGATCCCAATTATTGCCCATACCACCAAACGGTAAGTCACCCGATCGAGGATTGTTTCGTCTTTAAGGGGTGGATCGAGGATCAGTACTTACAAGGCAAGTTCGCGCTGTCCGAAAAGTGGAAAGTAAACCCACCACAGCCGCACACTCCTAAGAAGACGGACACACCGGGGGAAACTTGTTCTTTCATTGAAGAAGCTCAGTGGGAAATCATGCTTTCAGCAAAGACCAAAAGAATGCTGAATGAGCTTCAGACATGCCCGGCGATCAGGTGGAAGAACCCGCTAGAACCCCAAATCACTGAAGGGATGCTGAAGCCGCGCCCAACTCCAAAGATCAGTGGTGATGGCCCAAGTACTCACACCCAGCCGTCGAAATCTTCAAAGAAGAAGAAGAAGAGGTCCAAAAAGCCCGTGAAGCCTGGCGACAAGCTCACGGACTTACAGAAACAAATTGACGTGCTGGAAGAGTACAATCAAAAGGCGCGGACTCCCATCACACTCCAAGAGTTTCTCAACCACGTCTTTCAGGAGGAAGATGATGGAGAAAGCTCGTCGGATGAATCCGAGGGATACGTGGCGAGTTGTCATGTGATCTCCCACTCATTTACGGACGATGAAAAAACTTCTTGCACTGAGAAACTGGGGGCAGAGCCTGAGCCGGAATTCGTGCGGCCGTTAGACGAAATGATCGACGCTTTTCTAGATGAGATTCGTCTAAAAAGTAAAGCTGATCGGGAGCACGAGATGGCCATATTTGAAAAGGCCAAACGCCGGCGACTGGACAAAAGGGTCGAAACACTCCCACCAGATCAAAGTACATCCGCCGCAAATGAAAGCAGGATCAAGACAAGGAAACGATTCGCCAAAGCCATATCAATGGGGATGAGGCCGCCCTCTTTCAGAGAAAATTCTCCTGGTGGTATACATCTTGATGAAGTGGACGTGCATCCTAAGTTCTGCTTATATCATCAGAAGATCGCACATCCTACTGAGGACTGCAACTCCTTTAAGTGTTGGTGGCAAGGGTATGTCGCTCACAGGCAACACTTCAACAGGACAAAGCGTGAAGCTCGTAGACAGCGGAAAAATACGACAGATGAGCATAAAAGAATTGCTGGCAATTGTCATAAGGTTGATCCCGAGGGACCGCGAGTTCTCATCTTCGGGAGCGACTCCGACGAAAAAGTAACCCTCGGCCCTCTCTTCAAGGAACCCATCTCTGAGACGAAAGAATTGAGGAGTTGCAAGAACAGTCATCCGTGCAATCGCATGCTACCCGGGAAGAATCTCGGACCCGCAAACAAGGGATCGAACAAAAAGGATAAAGGGAAGGGAAAAACAGCCCTCGTAGCCAGTACTCAACAGCAATCGAGTGACCCTAGACCGGTTGTTTGCCGAAACAACAAGCGGCAACCCTTCATGAAAAGTTGAAACGTCCTTACTCATTTCCTCAAGATAAAATAAGGAGACTGTTCGAGCTGGCAGTGCGCGACAGACTCATCAATCTGCCGAGTCCAAAACGTCCGTTACGTCCAGGCGATGTTAACGATCTCAATTATTGCCTTTACCACCAAACGGTAGGTCACCTGATTGAGGATTGCTACATCTTCAAAAACTGGGTTGAAGACCAGTACCAACGGGCAAGTTCGTCATCTCCAAAAACTGGAAAGTGAGCCCGCCACAACCGCACGCTCCGAGAAAGATGGATACACCGGGGTCATCATGCTCAGTCATAGAGAAAACCCCATAGACCGAAAAGTCAGTAAACTAGAGATTCGCCTCAAATACGGCGACGGTGGACCGAAACGTCCTTAAACTAATGTTGGACCGAAACGTCCTTAAACTAACTACGGACCGAAACGTCTTTAAACTAACGGCGGACCGAAACGTCCTTAAACTAATGGCGGACCGAAACGTCCTTACACTAATGATGAACCACAATGTCCTAAAACTTGCAAATGACCGAAATGTCTTTAAACTACTACCGCAGTATCTTAAGGTTGACGTGATAAAAAAAAAGCGGTATGTCCACAAGCAAAATGGGCACGGATGAAAACCCGAAAGGGCTCCGTGAGTAAAAACAGCAGGGCTACCGGCGAGTGTTTGTGAAAACCTGAAAGGGCGCAACCTCGTTAGGAAAAAAAACGGTATGTTCACAAGCAAAATGGGCACGGATGAGAACCCGAAAGGGCTCCATGAGTAAAAACAGTAGGGCTACCGGCGAGTGTTTGTGAAAACCTGAAAGGGCGCAACCTCGTTAGGGAAAAAAAAAGGTATGTCCATAGGCAAAATGGGCACGGATGAAAACCCGAAAAGGCTCCGTGAGTAAAAACAGGAAGACTACCGACGAGTGTTTATGAAAACCCGAAAGGGCGCAACCTCGTTGAAAGACACTTACAAGGTCCTCTCGACCTTGTAAGGAGAAACCACCCGCGTGAGATCCTTACAACTCACAAGGGAGCAACACACTTAGAGATCCTTATGATTCCTAAAGAGAAATTACACTTGCGAGATCCTCACGACTCGTAAGGAGAACCCTCTTATGGGATCCTCACGGCTCATAAGATTTGAAAGTCTTAAGCTACAGAGACCTGAACCTGTTCTTAAGCAACTCCCACAACCCTCTGATAATGCCCTACAAGCGGTTCAGTATTGACCCTTGTATACAATCCACGGGCGCGAATAAACATTTCCCTAACAAAGTCCCATCCGTGACTAGGGATATGTTTACACGGTGAACAACTCTTGTAAGTCCTCTCGACTTATAAGGAGAAAGCACTCTTGTAAGATCCTTACAACTTATAAGAGACCATGCACTTAGGAATCCTCACGACTCCTAAGGAGAAAACACACCTATGAGATCCTCACGACTTGTAGGGAGAAATACCTTTATGAGACCCTTACGGCTCATGAAGTCAAAAGCCTTAGTCGACAGGACCTTAACCCTGTTCACTAAGCCACCTTTGTTTGACATCGACAGAGGCAAATGATGATTCGCTCCTGGCAATATCCCAGTTGTAGCGATGCTGATGCCTAAACCGGTATCAAATTCCAAGCCCCTTCATGGCAAATGATGATTCGCTCCTGGCAATATTCCAGTTGTAGCGATGCTGATGCTGAGATTGGCGTTAGAATCCAAGTTCCACACTCGCGATATAAAAAAAAATTCAGCGAACCATACATGCATACGAAATAGTCGAAATGATTGGGTAACTTGTAATAAAAGGTAGCAAGTAAAAACGTATGTACACAAAATAGCCGAAATGATTGGGCAGCTCGCAATAGAAAGCAGCGAGTAAAAATAAAATAAACAGCCGAAATTATTGGGCACCGCGAAAAATAGCCGAAATGATTGGGCAATCGCGACCTTCGCGATATAAAGCTGAAATGATAGAGCATCGCGGAAAGAAATAAAAATGATGATGAATGAAACTTATGCCCTACAGGTGAGATCACATTGATCCCTGTATGCAATCCAAGGGCGCAAACAAAGAGGGAACCATATCTTCCCAACAGGCTCCACCAGAAAGCGAAGCCAAATCTCAACGGTTCATAGACAACCTTGAGACAACTTCGACATTTGTCGCGATGTTGCAGACACAATGTCAACAAACGAAGCAAAAGAAGATCCCTAGCTTCAGGGTTTCAACGTCGACAACTTAGAGATCACCAACGGCGTTTCTCCTCAGCCTCTCAAGATGCGGATACAACGCCAACAAAATACCCCGCGGTCGAAACAAAGCGAAGCGACGGCAAAATCCCAGCTTCATTTCAACAATCGTCTCGATACAGCGGACGAGATGTTAACAAAGGCGTTCCTTCACAGTCCATCAAGATGCGGATACAACGCCAACAAAAGACCTCGCGGTCAACACAAAACGAAGCGACGGCAGAATCCCAGCTTCATCTCAACAATCGTCTCGATACAGTAGACAAGATGTCACTCCAGCGTTCTTCTTCCAGCAAGGATCAGACGCAACAATCAAAACAAACGGAGCCACGGCAAAATCACAGCTCTACCCCGACGTTCGTCTCGATACAGTAGACAAGATGTCACCCCAGCGTTCTTCTTCCAGCAAGGATCGGACGCAACAATCAAAACAAACGGAGCCACGGCAAAATCCCAGCTCCACCCCGACTTCGTCTCGATACAGCAGACGAGATGTCAACCTAGCGTTCTTCTTCCAGCAAGGATCGGACGCGACAATCAAACAAACGGAGCCACGGCAAAATCCCAGCTCCACCTCGGCATTTCGTCTCGATACAGCAGACGAGATGTCAACCCAGCGTTCTTCCTCCAGCCAGGATCAGACGCGACAATCAAACAAACGGAGCCACGGCAAAATCCCTAGTTCCAAACCTCAATGGTTCACCAGCAACCTAGATACAACCGCGACATTCGTCTCGATACAGCAGACGCGATGCCAGCAAAACGAAGAAAAGGCCAGATTCCTAGCTTCAGGGTCTTGACGGCAACTCACATTAAACCTGAAAGACCATCGTAGATCATCCCACACCAGCGCGGAGTGGTTATGACTCATCGGGGTTCGCCAAAATGAGCCTAACCTCAAGTAAAAAGCGGCATGGTAAATTCCTAACGCTTGCTCTTCCGACGGTCAAACTGCCTAGGAAGATTGCTTGAAGACGTCTTGTCCAGCCCCCGAAGGGATCAGAGACACGGCAGTCGCAGGGCTACTCGAACAGCACAATTGCCTATCGAGGAATATATCAGCTTATGCGACGGTACGATGGCCATAACCCTAAGTACCACAGACCCTAACGGACTTCTGTCATAAAGAGCAGAGGTTAAATGCGACGTTAGGATGTTCTTGCGAGAAACGCTCGATTCGTCTCAACTTGTGAAGAAATTGATGTCTTTGCGAGAAATTCTTGAGGCGGCTCGACTCGTGAGATAAAGCCTTAGGCAGTGGGCATAAAAGAAGCCTGTTTCCTAAGCACTAGGACCCTGCAAGTCGGCCCAAAACGGTCTCTCGCATACTATCCACGGGTCTCACTCTCCAACGTCGAATTTCGATAAGGAGGGAAACAACCGCTTACAAGTCCTCTCGACTCGTAAGAGGGAAAATTCTTTTATAAGATTCTTACGACTTATAAGAGAAAACACACTTAGGAATGTTCACGATTCTTAAGGAGAAAATCCACCTACGAGATCCTCTCGATCCGTAGGGAGAAAAGTCTCTATGAGACCCTCACGGCTTATAGAGTTGAAAAGTCTTAGGCAGCATACCTGAACCTGAGACCTAAGCCATCACTATCTCTTGAAGAAATCGAGATGCTTACTCTTTTGTCTGTCAACCATGTAACATGCGGATAATAAAAGAAAGAGGGAAGCGTCAGAAAGGACATTCGATTTGCATTTGATCAAGCGTTCGAAACACATCCATTCATGCGTGTGCAAAAGACTCAGAACGAGAAATGAGACAAGCTGAAATAAAAAAAATTTCCATTCATAGTACAAAAGGGTTCTTACAAGCATAAAGACAATAAACAAAGACATTATTCAAATAATTACAACGGCAAAACCTCAGATCCTGGACAGGGATTGAGGAACTCGAAAGTGACCCTGTTCAAAACTTTCCAAGCTTGACGAACCATCCTAGTGTGCTTCCTTTCGCGAGCACGGGCGTCGGGATCCCCACTGATGTCCTCCACCCTCCGATAGGCAGCAAGAATAGCGGACTGTTGAAAGGCGTCGTGCAAGAGATCGATAAGATTGTCCCGCCGTCTCTTCGAGATTAAATTCATCAGGTACACTGAGTGCACCTTGTCCTCGGCGGCGTCCAATGCTCTAAGCGGCACGCCGGTAAAGAATAGGGGAAGCGCTTCCCAGATGGCTCCCACAATAAGCTTCAACAGAGGGGAGCGCCGAGGAAGCAGTTGACCGTTATACGCGTCAAAGCGACTCATGATCTCTGCACATTCGACATTGGTAAATTCTCGATTTTGGGAACGGCCGAGTCGGCGGATGTCCCCGTAGGAGATAATCTCGTCGAGATCGTACATGTGGGCGTCCATCACTCCTATAAAAGAAGATCGACAAAATTAACAACTCGTAAGAGTTTTGCTATATGATTTAAAAAGGAGCAAAGCTCCATCGATGAGTCAAGAAGTTGCAAATAAAATCCTCTTAGGAGAGCAGAGCTCTATTAATAGAACCATAATAGGGTTCTCCTTAGTACTCTTTAGACCCCTTTAGAGCAAAGCTCTGCTAAATGAAACCCTAAATGGGTCTTCTTTAGATCAGGGATCTATTGAGAGCAAGGCTCTTAAAATTGATTTAATTTAATCCAAATTAATTTTTTACCTAAAATTCTCTAAAGTTTGAACTTTTAAAAGTGTTAAACAAGAGAGCAAGGCCCTGAGATTCTGAAATAAAATTCTTGGAGATGATGATCATCTGTGGAGGGCCAAAGATCCTATTTATAGGCGTCAAGTGCCCTTTCAACATCCAAAAGTTGAAGCGACGGTTGGAATTCTGCCACCGCTGCGCTCACGTTTGGAGCGCCACATAAGCGCAACGGTGGGGGGGCATTTGTTTACCCCAATCAGAGCAAAGCTCTGTTCAAATTCCAAGGCGGGAAACGAAGCAATGCTTCTGTTTCCCCCAATCAGAGCAAAGCTCTGCTTTGAAAATTAAAGTAAAAATTAAAAGTTAAAATAAATGAAACAACGCTTCAGATTCCTTACGCTGCGCGCAGCGCGTCACGTGTCAAAATCAGACACGCCAGTGCAAGGAGCGCAGCGCCCAAGGCAGCGCGCCCAATCAGAGGAAGCCTCTATTTAAAACAAAAA
Organism: Agapanthus africanus; assembly: GCA_030015575.1. NCBI lineage: Eukaryota > Viridiplantae > Streptophyta > Magnoliopsida > Asparagales > Amaryllidaceae > Agapanthus > Agapanthus africanus. The sequence goes on from CM057337.1 coordinate 505,930,888, forward strand.
CTAAAGAAGCAACGCTTCAGACGACTTGCGCTCTGCGCTGCGCGCCACATGGCAGCGCAGGTGCGCTGCGCTCTGCGCTGCGTGCCACGTGGCAGCGCAGTTGCGCTAGCGCAGTTGCGGTGCGATGTGCGCTGCGCGACACGTGTCAGCGCAGTTGCGCAAGCGCAGTTGCGCTGCGCTTTGCGCTGCTTGACACGTTTCACGCGCTGGGGCATTTGCACCAAACATAATGAAGATTTTAAAGAAATATTTCTGTTCTTGTTAAAACAAGAAGATTTTCTTCTGTAAAACAGAAGCCCTTGGATCAAAGATCCAACGGTGGGGAAAATTCCCCAAATCACTCAGAAAGATCGCTTTAACAAATTTAACTAATTTATGGGCACTATAAAAAGGACCCTGGACCTCAATTCAAAGGAATGAACATTGGTGAGAAATCAAGAACTTCAAACAGAGAAAACTCTGAAGAAATTTCAAGAAAAAGGTAAAAAAAAACCTTCATAAAATAGAAGAAATTTCTTCTAATAGATCATTGATCTAAGAACAAGATCAATGATCTTCACATAATAAACAGTGCTTTGCACTTCTTATGAACCACTGGTTCTTTAAAACAAGAAATACTTGTTTTCTTTGATTCTAATTAGATCAAAGAAAACAAACAGTGTTTTGCACTTTGTCATGAACCATTGGTTCTAAAAGATTCTTAAATTATAGTGCCTTGCACTTGCAAACTGCGCTGTTGCGCTCCTGGATTGGCGCAAGCCACCGGAGAGCGCCATGTGTCAGCATCTGAACCATCTGCGCTATGCGCTTTTGAAATAGAGCCTTGCTCTCTGGAATTGGCGCACCTCACCAGAGCGCGCCACGTGTCAGCAGTGCAAGCGCAGCGCACTGCGCTTGCGTGACACATGTCGTCACCACAAGTATTTGCGCTCTCTGAGTGGCGCAAAGCGCCTGACAAATGCAATGCATTTCCTAAAGGGCCAGGCCCAAATCAAAAAGACCTAATAGGCCTAATTAAATTGCAATGCAATAAAAAGGGCAGAGCCCAAACAAAGTAGATGCTCTGCATCATTTATAAAAGGGGCAGAGCCCAACCAAAACAAAGAAAATAATGCAGTGCATTACTTAAAAGGGGCAAAGCCCTAGCACAGGTCTAATAGGCCAAAGACAAAAGAATATTGAAACTGGACTTAGTCCAATCGTGGCCGTAAGTCCTCAAATTAAATTGACTAAGCACGGCTGCTCTCTAAATCAATTTACCTCCGGTTCGAGGGTATATCTCCGAACTCCTCTGACACCTATCGTTGTAATCCTTCAGCGACGTCAGAGAGGTGACGGGTCCCGACGACCATACATTAATATGGACTGCGGGGTCCTTAAACTCGTGGACCGCAATGTCCTTAAACTACCTATGGACCACCATGTCCCTAAACTGGCAACGGACCACAACGTCCCTAAACTGGAACAATAGAGCCCCTAAATGCTCTTTTGTCGGATCTAAACGATCCCGTTTAAGTTGATCTTAGCCTCAAAAATGGCTAACGTATCCTTAAACTTTCAAACAGACTTTAGTCCCAAATTGGACTATAAGACCCCCAATCAACTTTGGTTCAAGGGTACATCTCCGAACTTCTCTAACACATGACGTTGTAATCCTTCAACGTCGTCAGAGAGGTAACGGGTCCCGACGACCATATATTAAATGGACCACCATGTCCCTAAACTGGCAACAGACCACTATGTCCCTAAACTGGAACAATAGAGCCCCCAAATGCTCTTTTGTCGGATCCAAACGATCCCGTTAAGTTGATTTTAGTTTCAAATCAGACTAACGTATCCTTAACAAACGTTTAAGTCGATCTTAGCCTAAATATGGCTAACGTATCTTTAAACTAAAACACCAAACCCAAATCTAAGAAAAATCGAATTTGGACTAATCCACGTCCTACGGACGACGGCTTAACTTAGTCTCCGTATACAATCCACGGGCAACCACAAACAAAACAAACACCCATGACACGAAATGAAATTCTGGAGAAGGAGAAAGTTGTTACCGCGATACGGTAGCGTAATTAACTGCAGGGGCTTGCGCCTGCAGGGAAGAGCGTCCCCACAATCAAAAACCCCTCAAGTGAGGGGGAATCTGACGAAGTCTGCTACATCGGCCGCATCCGTCCAAACCTCCGATACACGGTGCCATAAATCAACTTGGCATCTTCGGAGAGGTGGACGGATAAAACCAATTAGCATCTGCCCCGAATCTCAGGCAAGGCGTCCTCACGTCATCTCGGCCGCCATTCGAAGGGGAACAGTTGTGATCCGCCTTGCGCTGTTCAAATTCCAAGGCGGGAAACGAAGCAACACTTCTGTTTCCCCTAATCAGAGCAAAGCTCTGCTTTGAAAATTAAAGTAAAAATTAAAAGTTAAAATAAATGAAGCAACGCTTCAGATTCCTTGCGCTGCGCGCAGCGTGCCACGTGTCAAAATCAGACACGCCAGTGCAAGGAGCGCAGCGCCCAAGGCAGCGCGCCTAATCAGGGCAAGCCTCTATTTAAAACAAAAACTAAAGAAGCAACGCTTCAGACGACTTGCACTCTGCGCTGCGCGACACGGGGCAGCGCAGTTGCGCTAGCGCAAATGCGCTGCGCTCTGCGCTGCGCTCTGCGCTGCGCGCCACGTGACAGCACGTGGCAGCGCAGTTGCGCTGCGCTCTGCGCTGCGCGCCACGTGGCAGCGCAGTTGCGCTGCGCTCTGCGCTGCGCGCCACGTGTCAGCGCAGTTGCGCTGCGCTGTGCGCTGCGCGACACGTGTCACGCGCTGGGGCATTTGCGCCAAACAGAATGAAGATTTTAAAGAAATCTTTCTGTTCTTGTTAAAACAAGAAGATTTTCTTCTGTTAAACAGAAGCCCTTGGATCAAAGATCCAACGGTGGGGAAAATTCCCCAAATCACTCAGAAAGATCTCTTTAACAAATTTAACTAATTTATGAGCACTATAAAAAGGACCCTAGACCTCAATTCAAAGGAATGAACATTGGTGAGAAATCAAGAACTTCAAACAGAGAAAACTCTGAAGAAATTTCAAGAAAACGGTAAAAAAAAAACCTTCATAAAATAGAAGAAATTTCTTCTAATAGATCATTGATCTAAGAACAAGATCAATGATCTTCACATAATAAACAGTGCTTTGCACTTCTTATGAACCACTGGTTCTTTAAAACAAGAAATACTTGTTTTCTTTGATTCTAATTAGATCAAAGAAAACAAACAGTGGTTTGCACTTTGTCATGAACCATTGGTTCTAAAAGATTCTTAAATTATAGTGCCTTGCACTTGCAAACTGCGCTGTTGCGCTCCTGGATTGGCGCAAGCCACCGGAGAGCGCCATGTGTCAGCATCTGAACCATCTGCGCTATGCGCTTTTGAAATAGAGCCTTGCTCTCTGGAATTGGCGCACCTCACCAGAGCGCGCCACGTGTCAGCAGTGCAAGCGCAGCGCACTGCGCTTGCGTGACACATGTCGTCACCACAAGTATTTGCGCTCTCTGAGTGGCGCAAAGCGCCTGACAAATGCAATGCATTTCCTAAAGGGCCAGGCCCAAATCAAAAAGACCTAATAGGCCTAATTAAATTGCAATGCAATAAAAAGGGCAGAGCCCAAACAAAGTAGATGCTCTACATCATTTATAAAAGGGGCAGAGCCCAACCAAAACAAAGAAAATAATGCAGTGCATTACTTAAAAGGGGCAAAGCCCTAGCACAGGTCTAATAGGCCAAAGACAAAAGAATATTGAAACTGGACTTAGTCCAATCGTGGCCGTAAGTCCTCAAATTAAATTGACTAAGCACGGCTGCTCTCTAAATCAATTTACCTCCGGTTCGAGGGTACATCTCCGAACTCCTCTGACACCTATCGTTGTAATCCTTCAGCGACGTCAGAGAGGTGACGGGTCCCGACGACCATACATTAATATGGACTGCGGGGTCCTTAAACTCGTGGACCGCAATGTCCTTAAACTACCTATGGACCACCATGTCCCTAAACTGGCAACGGACCACAACGTCCCTAAACTGGAACAATAGAGCCCCTAAATGCTCTTTTGTCGGATCTAAACGATCCCGTTTAAGTTGATCTTAGCCTCAAAAATGGCTAACGTATCCTTAAACTTTCAAACAGACTTTAGTCCCAAATTGGACTATAAGACCCCCAATCAACTTTGGTTCAAGGGTACATCTCCGAACTTCTCTAACACATGACGTTGTAATCCTTCAACGTCGTCAGAGAGGTAACGGGTCCCGACGACCATATATTAAATGGACCACCATGTCCCTAAACTGGCAACAGACCACTATGTCCCTAAACTGGAACAATAGAGCCCCCAAATGCTCTTTTGTCGGATCCAAACGATCCCGTTAAGTTGATTTTAGTTTCAAATCAGACTAACGTATCCTTAACAAACGTTTAAGTCGATCTTAGCCTAAATATGGCTAACGTATCTTTAAACTAAAACACCAAACCCAAATCTAAGAAAAATCGAATTTGGACTAATCCACGTCCTACGGACGACGGCTTAACTTAGTCTCCGTATACAATCCACGGGCAACCACAAACAAAACAAACACCCATGACACGAAATGAAATTCTGGAGAAGGAGAAAGTTGTTACCGCGATACTGTAGCGTAATTAACTGCAGGGGCTTGCGCCTGCAGGGAAGAGCGTCCCCACAATCAAAAACCCCTCAAGTGAGGGGGAATCTGACGAAGTCTGCTACATCGGCCGCATCCGTCCAAACCTCCGATACACGGTGCCATAAATCAACTTGGCATCTTCGGAGAGGTGGACGGATAAAACCAATTAGCATCTGCCCCGAATCTCAGGCAAGGCGTCCTCACGTCATCTCGGCCGCCATTCGAAGGGGAACAGTTGTGATCCGCCTTGCGCTGTTCAAATTCCAAGGCGGGAAACGAAGCAACACTTCTGTTTCCCCTAATCAGAGCAAAGCTCTGCTTTGAAAATTAAAGTAAAAATTAAAAGTTAAAATAAATGAAGCAACGCTTCAGATTCCTTGCGCTGCGCGCAGCGTGCCACGTGTCAAAATCAGACACGCCAGTGCAAGGAGCGCAGCGCCCAAGGCAGCGCGCCTAATCAGGGCAAGCCTCTATTTAAAACAAAAACTAAAGAAGCAACGCTTCAGACGACTTGCACTCTGCGCTGCGCGACACGGGGCAGCGCAGTTGCGCTAGCGCAAATGCGCTGCGCTCTGCGCTGCGCGCCACGTGACAGCACGTGGCAGCGCAGTTGCGCTGCGCTCTGCGCTGCGCGCCACGTGGCAGCGCAGTTGCGCTGCGCTCTGCGCTGCGCGCCACGTGTCAGCGCAGTTGCGCTGCGCTGTGCGCTGCGCGACACGTGTCACGCGCTGGGGCATTTGCGCCAAACAGAATGAAGATTTTAAAGAAATCTTTCTGTTCTTGTTAAAACAAGAAGATTTTCTTCTGTAAAACAGAAGCCCTTGGATCAAAGATCCAACGGTGGGGAAAATTCCCCAAATCACTCAGAAAGATCTCTTTAACAAATTTAACTAATTTATGAGCACTATAAAAAGGACCCTAGACCTCAATTCAAAGGAATGAACATTGGTGAGAAATCAAGAACTTCAAACAGAGAAAACTCTGAAGAAATTTCAAGAAAACGGTAAAAAAAAAACCTTCATAAAATAGAAGAAATTTCTTCTAATAGATCATTGATCTAAGAACAAGATCAATGATCTTCACATAATAAACAGTGCTTTGCACTTCTTATGAACCACTGGTTCTTTAAAACAAGAAAAACAAGAAATACTTGTTTTCTTTGATTCTAATTAGATCAAAGAAAACAAACAGTGCTTTGCACTTTGTTATGAACCATTGGTTCTAAAAGATTCTTAAATTATAGTGCCTTGCACTTGCAAACTGCGCTGTTGCGCTCCTGGATTGGCGCAAACCGCCGGAGAGCGCCACGTGTCAGCATCTGAACCATCTGTGCTATGCGCTTTTGAAATAGAGTCTTGCTCTCTGGAATTGGCGCAACTCACCAGAGCGCGCCACATGTCAGCAGTGCAAGCGCAGCGCGTTGGCGCAGCGCACTGCGCTTGCGTGACACGTGTCTTCACCACAAGCATTTGCGCTCTCTGATTGGCACAAAGCGCCTGACAAATGCAATGCATTTCCTAAAGGGCCAGGCCCAAATCAAAAAGACCTAGTAGGCCTAATTAAATTGCAATGCAATAAAAAGGGCAGAGCCCAAACAAAGTAGATGCTCTGCATCATTTATAAAAGGGGCATAGCCCAACCAAAACAAAGAAAATATTGCAGTGCATTACTTAAAAGGGGCAAAGCCCTAGCACAGGTCTAATAGGCCAAAAACAAAAGATTATTGAAACTGAATTTAACCCAATCGTGGCCGTAAGTCCTCAAATTAAATTGACTAAGCACGGCTGCTCTCTAAATCAATTTACCTCCCGTTCGAGGGTACATCTCCGAACTCCTCTGACACCTATCGTTGTAATCCTTCAGCGACTTCAGAGAGATGACGGGTCCCGATGACCACACATTAATATGGACTGCGGGGTCCTTAAACTCGTGGACCGCAATGTCCTTAAACTACCTATGGACCACCATGTCCCTAAACTGGCAACGGACCAGTACGTCCTTAAACTGGAACAATAGAGCCCCTAAATGCTCTTTTGTCGGATCTAAACGATCCCGTTTAAGTTGATCTTAGCCTAAAAAATGGCTAACGTATCATTAAACCTTCAAACAGACTTTAGTCCCAAATTGGACTATAAGACCCCCAATCAACTTTGGTTCAAGGGTACATCTCCGAACTCCTCTAACACATGACGTTGTAATCCTTCAACGTCGTCAGAGAGGTGACGGGTCCCGACGGCCATATATTAAATGGACCACCATATCCCTAAACTGGCAACGGACCACTATGTCCCTAAACTGGAACAATAGAGCCCCCAAATGCTCTTTTGTCGGATCCAAACGATCCCGTTATGTTGATCTTAGTTTCAAATCAGACTAACGTATTCTTAACAAACGCTTAAGTCGATCTTAGCCTAAATATGGCTAACGTATCCTTAAACTAAAACACCAAACCCAAATCTAAGAAAATACGGATTTGGACTAATCCACGTCCTACGGACGACGGCTTAACTTAGTCTCCGTATAATCCACAGGCAACCACAAACAAAACAAACACCCACGACACGAAGTGAAATTCTGGAGAAGGAGAAAGTTGTTACCGAGATGCGGTAGCGTAATTAACTGCAGCGGCTTGCGCCTGCAGGAAAGAGCGTCCCCACAATCAAAAACCCCTCAAGTGAGGGGGAATCTGACGAAGTCTGCTACATCGGCCGCATCCGTCCAAACCTCCGATACACGGTGCCATAAATCAACTTGGCATCTTCGGAGAGGTGGACGGATAAAACCAATTAGCATCTGTCCCGAATCTCAGGCAAGACGTCCTCACGTCGTCGCCGCCGCCATTCGGAGGGGAACAGTTGTGATCCGCCTTGGGCGAAGAGCTAGCTCCCGCTTGGGGATGCTATTTTGTTATTACAGGTATATATATCTTGTTGTACCCATTTTGAGGGATAGAATTTACAAAGGAGTCTCTGCCGAAATTTTCGGAAATTTTTGTTGTTTTTAAAAAAAAAGAAAAAAAAGCGGGGGTTAGTACAACTTAGTTGATTTTAAAGTCGTTATCATGAAAAAATTTCCTTCACTCTTATTGATTTTGGTTTAGACTTTCTGGGCATTGGCTGACTTCGTTTACGTTACGCCTTTAGACGTCTCGTAATCTAAGTTCCAGTCACGTTTCGTACTTTCGGGTCGTGACAAAGTTGGTATCAGAGCGTAGGCTTTACCTTTCTGAGTGTAGGACGACCCTTGGTAGATAAAGTAGGTGACTTAAGCAGAGTGGCGTAGCGTGGGTATGTTCCGCGGCATACTTACGATACGGTACTCGGCCTAAGTGACCTTAGGACATAATTGCTTGTATTTCTCCTCTTGATTCCTTGCATTCCTTGATTCAATTGCAATGTTCTTATCGCTCATGTTTCTTATTCCAGCTTCGATGCCGCCAAAGACTACGAGAGCTCAACGGGCTGCCGCTAGGGATGAGCTTCGAGCGGGCTCTTCTGAGGCGAGGATCGAGCGGGATGATCCGCCTACCCCTTAGGGTCAGATTGATCCGCCTTCTCCCGACCGTATTGCCAGATTAGAGGCCGGTATGCAGGAGTTGTGACAGATGATGGGGTCGTTAGTTGAGTCCAGTCGGGCACAGAGATCCGAGGACGTTCCTTCCACCGCACAGACCATGATTGTACCTGCTACTCAGACGGTTACTCCTGCTACTACTGCGACTATCCCTGTTTCACTACAAGAGTTTATGAGATTGAGACCTCCAGCTTTTACCGGTACGGATGCGACAGAGGACCCACAGGCATTTCTTGATAGGATGGTTAGGATTTGCTGTTCGTTGAGGTGTTCTGATGATAGATGGGTGGAGTTTGCGAGTTTTCGTCTGGAGAGCCTTGCCCAGACGTGGTACGATTCAGTAGAGAGAGGCCGAGCTGCTGGTCTACCTTCTATGACCTGGGACGAGTTTACAGCTGCATTTCTTATCCGTTTTCTCCCGGAGAGTGTCCGAGATGCTCGGGCCCGTAGTTTTGAGTCTCTGCGCAAGACTCCTGGGATGACGGTGTCGGAGTATGATATACAGTTTACCTAGTTATCTCGATATGCTCCGTACCTAGTAGACATGGAAGAGAAGAGAATAAAGAGGTTTGTGCGAGGGCTTGACACACAGCTATTCCTTGCCATCGGCACCCAGCACTTTGACACATACGCAGCCGCGATGGACGCAGCCTTACTTTTGGAGGAGCGCATTTCTGAGACTCCGGTCGTTTCTGGGCCGAAGAGGATTCGTACTGATACGTCAGCTCAGCGGCAGATGGGTAGACACCGTGATAGATTCTTTCCGGGAGATGGTGGCGGCAGAGGATTAAGACGATGTCAGTTATTTGGTTCATATCCGCAGACCCAGCAGTCTCGCCAGGATGTTTTCGGTGCGGGAGTCAGTACCACCGTATCAGAGACTGTACCATGGGGCGCCAGGGCGCGGCGACAGTCCCGCATGTTACCTTACCACCTTCACCACCTCCTCAGAGAGCTCTACTTCCTATCCCTGATGAGGCTCCACGCCAGGCAGATGCTCCTAGAGGTCGTGGGCGTGGAGGTTCTGTTTAGAGAGGACGAGGCGACAGAGGCAGAGGCAGAGGCAGAGGCCGAGGTAGAGGCAGAGGACAGCCAGCTATTAGTGGTGGACAGGCCCGAAAGTTCGCGTTGACTCCTCAGGATGCACAGGCATCCAATACCGTCGTGACAGGTACTCTGCCAGTATGTTCTTTTGATGCACGGGTATTATTTGATCCAGGATCCACACATTCCTATGTATCCACATACTTTGCACCGAGGTTGGGCCGAGAGTCTTCTTTGTTAGATCAGCCGCTTGTCGTTGTTACTCCGGTGAGCGAGTCGTTTGTTGCTCGTTGTGTGTACCGATCGTGTCCCGTTCGTATCGGGGAGAGAGATTCTTCAGTTGATTTGATTCTCCTCGATATGCTAGACTTCGACGTTCTTCTTGGTATGGACTGGCTAGCCACCTGTTATGCATCTGTGGACTGTCGTAAGAAGGCAGTCAGATTCAGTTTTCCTGGTGAGCCGGTTCTTGTTATTCAGGGAGATCGTAGCGCTACCCTTCCCAGCTTGATTTCTTCTCTTCATGCTGGTCAGCTCCTGAGGAAAGGTTATCAGTTCCCAGGTGACATGAGTACAGCTTAGTCCGTTGACTTGACATTGTTACTTCGCCTCGAGTGTGTTCCCACTGTACTTAGATTTCTACCCTACCACGGCTCAAAGGAGACGTGCAAATAGGTAGTAGTTGGGTGCAATCCCGAAGCACTTGGAGGCAGTGACGGTTAGACAGGATTCGTCTCTCCCGGTATTGGGGGTTGATATCGCACTGTGTCTAGAAGAGCCATTACACAAAGTCCCTGGCCAGGGCAAGCGAGATATGCTGGTAGGTTTCCAGTATTATCTCAGGGTGTTCTGGGCTACACTCCGACACGACTTGTACCGCTATTAGGGGACTGACGTTTACCGCCCCCTAGGCCCGCCATGCGATATTCTCAGACGAACAGACCGGACTGTACGCAGATTGTCACATTCAGGCTCAGTAGGAGTTCAGATGGGTTTCACCTCGTCCGTCTTCTTATCAGCATCTACCTGGGGCCCGTTACGCACAGCTAGTGCCGCTTGCGGTCTGTGGTTAAACCCACTGCCAGCGTAGTGTCGAGTCTTTAGAGTCCCACACAGAAAACTATTCGCCTTTGGGCAAAAGAGTAGAGGTCGCATGGTTTTGCAACAGGGTTCGGTCACATCCGTGCACTTGTGCACGTTTAGTGTCCGGGCAGTTATCACTAGCGGGCTTTGGTTTAAGCCAGATCCTAGTGTACGTTTTGGGATTGGTTTTATCTCGTTTGTATTCGTGTTCCTCGGAACGCGGATGCGGGTGTGTATGTACAGTTGACAGAGAGACGGAGGCAGAGGATTCTCAGTAGGGTTGTTGACTGTTGACTTTTGCTAAACCCTAATGAGAATAAGAAATATGATTAATGATAATATTAATTTAGTATTATTGTGCCATGGTTGGGTTGAAGGGTTGACTTTGTTGACTTGTTGACTTTGTTGACCGGTTGACTAGATTGGACTAGTTGACCATCATTATGACAATGGCTATCATTTCTTGGCATTGACCTTGGCTTGCTTGTTGGTTCACAAATAGCATTTAATGCAAGAAATGATATTGCCATTTGATATGATAACAACCATCACATAATACTCAATTATTATTACTTGTTATCATGATTTTGGATTATCAGAGCTTGGATGGCAAAAGTCTTGCTCATTCTTTCATTTTCCTTTCTCTCTCATGCTTGAGCTCTCCCTCTTCCTCTTGCTCTCTCTCTAGTTCATGGTTCACTTGTCTCATGTGTTGAGAAGCAAGAACCATAGAGATAAAATCCAACACACTCCTCTACTCATCCTAGTTCACAAGGTCTAGCAAGCCAAGTGTTCTAGTTTCTTCTAGTTTGAAGTGAAGCCAAAAGTAGAAGCTTTCGGGTGGATCAATTTTCGGCGTGTGGAGACGACGAGGTGAGGCCGATCCGACCACCGCAAGGAGTTGAAGACGAAGGAGTTCAAGTTAAGGTATAACCCCCTAACCGAGTAGGTAAAACTCTTGTTAGGATTGTTAGATAGTTGTTTAACAAAGATCCGTATTTTGAGTCCATGTTACCACCAAAAGAAAAATCGTTTTTCATTATTTCCGCAAGCCAGTAAGTACCGGGAGAGGTAACGTGGACTTACAGTGGTATCAGAGCCTAGTTAAACACTATCTAACATGTTAGCAAAGTAACTAGAAGTTCGATCGGAGAAAAAGTCACGAAACACGCCCGAAAAGTATAGTTTCTGCCGATTTTTTTTCTTGTTCAAAAAATAATAAATCTTACACTAAAAATCGGCTCAGGCTTTTTATAACACACTGTAGAAAATTGGTCCAGGGACTCGGTCAAACCGCCGCGGAACCGCGGCAGGAGCATGCTCCCGCCGCGGATCCGCGGCCGAGTTGACTCAGCCGTGGGCGAATTTTCTTGCAGTGTGTTCAGTGGGGTGTTTTGGGATTTTTACAATATGTTTTTTCTGCCCAGATTTTCCAGAAAGCAAAATTTGTTTTTGGGGTCTAAAAATCCGTATTTTGATCGAACTTTTAAAGACTTAAGCTAACGGGTTATATCTGTGATGTGATATATGTATTGAACGTCTGCTAATCGTTATACGTCAATTAGTGGGGGTTATATATATCTGTGATCTGTAATGTTGATGTTATGTGTATATGAATTCATTGGATTGTCGCGGATGAATAGCCGGGGGGTTGTGAGATGAGAGTTTTCTTTTTCTTTCAATTCATGTAATTTGTAATTGATGTAATATTATTTATATGGCCGCACAACCGGGATGGGGTTGTAGCCGTCATTGTATAATTTCTTTTACTGTTTTTGCTGCTAGGATAGATCCAAGGTGGGGTGCACAAACTACCGGGTATCTCGAAGTGCCGAGTGGCCTACTCACGGTGTTGAGGGAGGTTGCTTCGCTTCGGGTACTTGGCGGGTAGTTTGCCGCACCATAGGGGTCTAGGGTGAGGTCTTGGCTATTCATCGCAACCGTGTAATGCGCTCTTCGTTACAGGCTCGTACGGATTGCGGATTCCTAGTATATCCAATGTGTTCATCTGTGATCTGGAATGGCTATCATTGCATGTGACGAATGTGTATATCTATATATGATATCTATTTAGGCGTTGCTTATGTTTTGCATCCGCGCTAGTCCAGCCCCCGCTCTGTCGTTAGTTAAGTAACCTAACGGGTAATGACGGGGCCCCGTGGCGAATGCGGATGGCATAAGCGTACGTCATATTTTCGTTGTTTTCTGCAATGGTAGGATTAAATGATGGGACGCATTAAATTAATGCAAGAAAATAAACCAAAGTTGAGTCGTTGGAACACTTTCAAAACCACTCGGTTTCTTTTCAAAAACAACTTTTAAAACGCGGAGCTTAAGCCACTCCTTTTAAAAGCTATCTCGTTCCATCGATTATATCAAGTTCACTACGTTCACGGTTTTGCCAAAACTATCCGTAGCCCTCCATCATTTCAGTTAAATATTCGGTAGTATTCAAGCTATGTATTTTGACCTCACGCCAAGGCATAGTGATTGGTAGCTGCCGGATATTTATCTGTTGCATAGATAGAATGCGTTGGTTTGAGACAGTCGTACTGCCATTTTGGCCTACGTCAAGGGTAGGTACGGGTGGGTTCAAATTAACCTGGATAATGATGGGAAGAACTTGACATGTGACTTATGACATTTTGACCTCACGCCAAGGTCATAAGAGCATGGGGCAAAAATCCACATCGGGAGTTTTAAAAGAAACTGAAACTTGCTAGCGCTGCATACCATTTGGAGTGTGATGATTCTGGTAGGATTCCTTCAGTTTTGTGACGCGATGATATTTGGATCCCGATCCTACTGTGAGTATATGCTACTCCTCGGGAAATTTTTCACTTAACGATCAATGCTATAAACCAAGTAGGTGTCTAGAAAGGTGTTAGCGGGGCTACGCCCCCAGGTAAAAGAGGTTATTTAATTAGGGAACTTCGCGAAAGCATTGGAAAACCTCCCTCGAAGTACCGACACTAGCCTGGCTGAACGGTTAAGCAAGTATTGTACGGTGAGATTGATCCTGACTAATTCTTCCTTTTTGGTTTGAGGAGGGATTCGAGAGACAGTGGGAGCCATCCTGTTTAGACAAATTAAAAACCACTCTAAACTTGCAAGAGTATCATGCTAAAGTGTTTCTTCTCTCTCTCCTAATTGCAGCGACCAAACATCATGACTGGACTTAAGTTACTACTAGATAAAAACATACTGACAGGGCCAAACTACAAAGATTGGCTCAGGAATGTCAAAATGGCAATCACTTATGACAAGTTGGGGTATCTCCTTACCACCAAAGCTCCCCCTGTCCCAGGTCCCAAAACCAGCGTCGCGGATAGGGAAATCCATAAGACCTGGGAAATCGATTGCGCGAAGGCCAAGTGTCTCGTGCTTGCCTCTATGGACAATGAACATCAGAGGAGGCACGATTATATGGACCTTGAATCCATATTTCTCCATACAAAAGAACTGTATGGAGAGCAATCACGTATCGCCAGATACGAAGTCTCGAAAAAGCTGTTTTCAGCAAGATTGGCCGTCGGATCATCGGTAGCAGAACACGTGCTTAAGATGGTTGGCTTCATTGAGGAGCTCGCGGACCTAGGGACCACGTTAGAGAACGAGCTCTACACGGACTTGATTCTCCAGTCCCTTCTTTCCACTTACGCCCAGCTTATCCTGAACTTCAACTTGCAAGAAAAAGAAGTTGAACTTTCAGAACTCCTCAACATGCTGAGGAGTGCAGAGGACACCCTATAGAAAGGTAGGGAAACATCCACTTGTTTGTAGGAGGATCTTCCTCTTCTAGGTCCAAGGCGAAAGCCAAGGGAAAGAAGAAGAAAGCCCCCGCCAAACCAAGGGGCGGTGTTAGTAAAGTGGATACGAAGGGAAAGACAAAAGCAACAAAGGTAGCGGGAAAGCTTGTGGGAAAGGAAGAATGCTTTTACTGTCACAAGAGTGGACACTGGAAAAAGGATTGCAGGGCTTGGAAGGCCAGAACCCAGGATCTGAAGCAAGTTGCGGTTTCAGCTTAGCTTCAGGTGTGTATGTTATTGAAAACTGTCTATCAATAAACTCTACATCCTGGGTATTGGATACCGGATCAGGATCTCATATCTGTAATTCTTTATAGGCACTGAGAAGGCGTAGGGTTTTGAAGGCAGGTGATATGACCCTTAGAGTTGCAAACGGAGTTGGCATGGACGCTGAGTCCGTGGGGGACTATCACCTGGGGTTATCAGATGGACACATTTTGGTTTTGCGTAATTGTTATTTTGTACCCAATGCAACCTGTAATATCATATCTGTATCTTTATTATCTAAAGAAGGTTATGAATTTGCATTTGTAAGTAATATTGTAAACATTCACCTTAATCAAGTTTTGATTGGGTCAGGTACATTAAGCAATGGTATATACGTATTAAACCAACCACAGATTTTCAATGTCCAGAATACACACAAAAGAAAGTCTCCGGAAACAAATCAGGCTTTCTTATGGTATTGTAGACCGGGTCACATCAATGAGAGAAGGTTGACGAAGTTACATACAGAAGGATATTTGGATCCGTTCGAATATCAATCATATGCAACTTGTCAATCCTGTCTCAAAGGAAAGATGACAAAGACTCCGTTCACTGGACACGGAGTAAGAGCGAGCTCGCTCTTGGGACTCGTACACAGCGACGTGTGTGGTCCAATGTCTACACATGCGCGAAGCGGTTATTCTTACTTCATTACTTTTACGGATGACTTTTCAAGGTACGGATATGTCTTCTTAATGAAACATAAATCCGAAGCCTTTGGGAAATTTCAGGAATATAAGAATGAAGTAGAAAAACAAGCAGGCAAAAGTATCAAGACACTGAGATCTGATCGAGGTGGTGAATACTTAAGTGCCGAGTTCCTGGATTACATAAAAGAGAATGGAATTCTCTCTCAGCTTACTCCTCCATACACTCCGCAAAATAACGGTGTATCGGAGAGACGGAACTGAACCCTATTCGATATGGTGCAGTCCATGATGAGTAACGCTGAGTTACCGCGATCATTCTGGGGATATGCGCTAGAATCAGCAGCATACCTTTTGAACCGAGTTCCAACTAAGACTGTGCCTACCACACCATATGAGATATGGAGTGGGAAGAAACCCTATCTTCAATATCTGAAGATCTGGGGATGTCCAGCTTTCGTCAAAAAGCAACATGCGGACAAACTCGAGGCACGCTCAGTACTGTGCAAGTTTGTGGGATACCCAAAGAACTCCAGGGGGTATCTCTTCTATTACACAGAGGAACAAAAGATCTTTGTTTCTCGTAATGCCCATTTTCTGGAAAACCAGTTCTTAGAAAAGGAAATTACTGGGAGCGAAATAGAACTGGAAGAAATTCCAGAACCACGGACTATTACTAAAAGCTTAGTAGAACCAGAGGGTTCAAAAGAACAGGACATTCCTATGCCGCTCCGCAGGAGTAGTAGGCAGTCTCATCCGTCCGAGAGATACTACGGTTTTCTCATAGACGGGGATAGAGAAGATTGCATCCTTGATTATGATGAGCCGGCTAGCTTCCAGCAGGCCATTCAGAGCGTTGACTCGGTAAAATGGCTGGATGCAATGCGGACCGAAATAGAGTCCATGTACACCAACAAAGTACGGACGTTGGACGTTGCTCCAGATGGGGTAAAACCCGTAGGATGCAAGTGGATCTTCAAAAGGAAGATTGGTGTAGATGGAAAGGTTGAGACCTGTAAGGCTAGACTTGTTGCAAAGGGTTTTCGTCAAAGACCTGGTTTGGACTATGACGAGACTTTTTCTCCAGTGGCTATGCTGAAATCCATTCGGATCCTTCTTGCCATTGCTGCCTTCCACGATTATGAGATTTGGCAGATGGACGTAAAGACCGCTTTTCTAAATGGAAATTTAGAGGAGTGTGTTTATATGGACCAGCCAGAGGGTTTCATTCAGAGTGGGAGCAGCGGAAAGGTGTGCAAGTTGCTTAAGTCCATCTATGGACTAAAGCAGGCATCGCGGAGTTGGAACATCTGTTTTGATGAGACAGTCAAAGAATTTGGCTTTATCAAAAATCCAGATGAACCATGCAACTATAGTAGATTTGTAGCAAGAACTGTCGTATTCCTCGTATTGTACGTGGATGACATTCTTTTGATAGGAAATGACATTCCTATGCTGCAATCTGTCAAAGGATTCTTGTCATACAGGTTCTCCATGAAAGACCTGGGTGATGCCTCGTACATTCTGGGGATCCGAATCTTCCGTGACAGATCCAAGAGGATATTAGGACTTTCACAGTCCAGGTACATCGACACCATACTGAAAAGATTCAGTATGGAAGATTCCAAGCGCTGTAATCTACCGGCTTGTCACGGGATCACCCTCTCCAAAGAGATGTCTCCCAAAGACTGATTTGGAAAGGGATCGCATGTCTATTATACCCTACACTTCTGCGGTAGGCTCTATAATGTATGTGATGTTGTGTACCAGACCAGATGTAGCTTATGCACTGAGTGTGGTAAGCCGGTATCAGTCAAACCCTGGGGAGAAGCACTGGATAGCGGTAAAGAACATTCTCAAGTACCTAAGAAGGACTAAGGAGATGTTCTTGGTGTATGGCGGAAAAGACCTCCAGATCGAGGCCTTTGCTGACTCCAGCTTCCAGAGTGACAAAGATGATTCCAAGTCCATGTCGGGTTATGTCTTTACCCTCAATGGAGGGGCGGTGTGTTGGAAGAGTTCCAAACAGGAAACCGTTGCTGACTCGACGATGGAAGCGGAATATATCGCTGCTGCAGATGCCGCAAAAGAAGCCGTCTGGATAAGGAAGTTCTTAACAGAACTTCAGGTGGTTCCGTCCATTGTTGATCCAATACCTCTGTATTGCGACAACGACGGGGCTATAGCTTTAGCAAAGGAACCCAGGTCCCATCAGAGATCCAGACACATCTTGAGGCGGTATCACCTGATCAGGGAGATCGTGGGTCGCCAAGAGATCGAGGTTCGGAGAGTTGCTACGGAAGGTAACCCTGCTGATCCATTCACAAAGGCCTTACCCCAGACTCAGTTCGAGCGGCTGATCGAGATGATAGGTCTTCGATACGCCAGTACATGGCCTTAGTGCAAGTGGGAGATTGTTAGTGTATATGCCCTAGAGGCCATTACTGTATCATACTAGTTTGTATATTACTTAATGGAAGCTTAGGATATTCACCTTGTATAGACAATCTTGCTCAAAATAGTAGTATGCTACTTGGTTTGTTTCTACTTTAATGTGTACATGTGTTTATTTTAGTATATCACCTATACACATTAGTGGAGCCCTTAGGATCTTTGCTTGATTACCAGCGTTGTGATGGCAGTCACACTCGTGGGGGCTGGGTAATCCACAAGCACATCCTTATGCAGGTCCCTAGTCGTAGGACTATCGAGACATGGCATCGATACTCCAGAGTAGACTAGCGTATGCGCTTCTCATCCCAGCAGGGGAGACGGTCTGTCCCACAGCCGTTAGTACGTCGTACTTGAGATAGTATGCGGGTGCTCGTTAGGTTACGAGTACACTGGACATGACTCGTCGGGAACTGTTGGTTGGTACTATACCTATCGTCAGTTATCAGTTCCCAGGTGACATGAGTACAGCTTAGTCCGCTGACTTGACATTGTCACTTCGCCTCGAGTGTGTTCCCACTGTACTTAGATTACTATCCTACCATGGCTCAAAGGAGTCGTGCAAACAGGTAGTAGTTGGGTGCAGTCCCGAAGCACTTGGAGGCAGTGACGGTTAGACAGGATTCGTCTCTCCCGTTATTGGGGGTTGATATCGCGCTGTGTCTAGGAGAGCCATTACACAAAGTCCCTGGCCAGGGCAAGCGAGATATGCTGGTAGGTTTCCAGTGTTATCTCAGGGTGTTCTGGGCTACATTCCGACACGACTTGTACCGCTATTAGGGGACTGACGTTTACCGCCCCCTAGGCCCGCCCGCCATATGATATTCTCAGACGAACAGACCGGACTGTACGCAGATTGTCACATTCAGGCTCAGTAGGAGTTCAGATGGGTTTCACCTCGTCCGTCTTCTTATCGGCATCTACCTGGGGGCCGTTACGCACAGCTAGTGCCACTTGCGGTCTGTGGTTAAACCCACTGCCAGCGTAGTGTCGAGTCTTTAGAGTCCCGCACAGAAAGCTATTCGCCTTTAGGCAAAAGAGTAGAGGTCGCATGGTTTTGCGACTGGGTTCGGTCACATCCGTGCACTTGTGCACGTTTAGTGTCCGGGCAGTTATCACTAGCGGGCTTTGGTTTAAGCCAGATCCTAGTGTACGTTTTGGGATTGGTTTTATCTCGTTTGTATTCGTGTTCCTCGGAATGCGGATGCAGGTGTGTATGCACAGTTGACAGAGAGACGGAGGCAGAGGATTCTCATTAGGGTTGTTGACTGTTGACTTTTGCTAAACCCTAATGAGAATAAGAAATATGATTAATGATAATATTAATTTAGTATTATTGTGCCATGGTTGGGTTGAAGGGTTGATTTTGTTGACTTGTTGACTTTGTTGACCGGTTGACTAGGTTGGACTAGTTGACCATCATCATGACAATGGCTATCATTTCTTGGCATTGACCTTGGCTTGCTTGTTGGTTCACAAATAGCATTTAATGCAAGAAATGATATTGCCATTTGATATGATAACAACCATCACATAATACTCAATTATTATTACTTGTTATCATGATTTTGGATTATGAGAGCTTGGATGGCAAAAGTCTTGCTCATTCTTTCATTTTCCTTTCTCTCTCATGCTTGAGCTCTCCCTCTTCCTCTCTCTCTAGTTCATGGTTCACTTGTCTCATGTGTTGAGAAGTAAGAACCATAGAGATAAAACCCCACTCCTCTACTCATCCTAGTTCACAAGGTCTAGCAAGCCAAGTGTTCTAGTTTCTTCTAGTTTGAAGTGAAGCCAAAGGTAGAAGCTTTCGGGTGGATCCATCTTCGGCGCGAGGAGACGACGAGGTGAGGCCGTTCCGACCACCGCAAGGAGTTGAAGACGAAGGAGTTCAAGTTAAGGTATAACCCCCTAACCGAGTAGGTAAAACTCTTGTTAGGATTGTTAGACAGTTGTTTAACAAAGATCCGTATTTTGAGTCCATGTTACCACCAAAAGAAAATCATTTTTCATCATTTCCGCAAGCCCGTAAGTACCGGGAGAGGTAACGTGGACTTACACACGGTGCAGGGTTTTTCTCGAAAGTTGATTTACGGTCAGGTTATCACCAGTTGCGGGTTCGGAAGGAGGATATTCCAAAGACCGCTTTCCGTACTCGATATGGTCATTATGAGTTCTTGGTGATGTCGTTCGGGCTCACCAATGCCCCGGCAATATTTATGGACTTGATGAACCGTGTATTCAGGCCGTATCTCGATCAATTCATCATTGGGTTCATTGACGACATCTTGGTTTATTCTCGGAGCCGGGAGGAGCATGAGCAGCACTTACGTATCACATTGCAGATTTTGAGGAAGCATCAGCTGTTCCCCAAATTTTCCAAGTGCGCATTCTGCCTAGACAGTGTCGACTTGTTGGGCCATGTGGTGACAAGAGATGGTATTTGTATGGACCCGAAGAAGATCAAGGCAGTGCAGTGTTGGCCCAGACCGGTATCAGTTACAGAGGTTCGCAGCTTTCTAGGTCTGGCTGGCTATTATCGACGTTTTGTCTAGGATTTCTCCCATATTGCTGCACCGTTGACCGGGTTACCCGGAAGGGGGTTCCTTTTGATTGGACCGAGGCATGTGAAGATAGCTTCCAACAGTTGAAGACTCGTCTGACTACTACACCAGTGTTATCATTGCCTTCAGGGTCGGGCAGTTTCGTGGTATATTGTGATGCTTCTCGAGTGGGGCTGGGCTGTGTATTGATGCAGCACGACAGAGTTATCGCGTATGCTTCTCGGCGGTTGCGGAAACACGAACAGAACTACCCCACTCATGATTTAGAAATGGCTGCAGTGGTATTTTCACTTAAGATCTGGAGACATTACCTATACGGCGAGTCGTGCCAGATATTCACTGACCATAAGGGCTTGAAGTTTATCTTCCAGCAGCGAGATCTGAATCTGAGATAGCGCCGTTAGATGGAGTTGGTGAAAGACTATGACTGCGAGATTTTATACCATCCGGACAAGGCGAATGTGGTGGCAGATGCCTTGAGTAGGAGGCCTGGAGGTAGCCTATCTTGTTTGAGCGCAGTACAGATGCAGTCGACGGCGGATTGGCAGGTTTTATGTGACAGCAGAGTGCAGTTCGAGTTTACTCCTACACGGGGACAGCTGGCCCATTTCAGAGCACGCCCACAGTTACTTGACCGTATCCGCGAGGCACAGTCCGGCGATGCCCGTATTTTAGAGATTATCGAGTAGATTCGACAGGGCAGAGCTTCCGAGTTCTTGATTGATGATCAGGGGATATTTCGATTTGGGACTCGACTGTGCGTACCAGATTCTGGGGGACTAAGGCGTGATATTCTTGAGGAGGTACATAGATCAGTGTACAGTGTTCATCCAGGTTCCACCAAGATGTACCGTGATCTGAGAGAGGTTTACTGGTGGGAGGGATGAAGAAGGATGTTACAGACTTTTTGTCGAGGTGCCTGACTTGTCAGCAAGTCAAGGCCGAGCACCAGAGGCCAGCCGGCGATTTACAGCCTTTGCCCATCCCTGAGTGGAAGTGGGAACAGGTCTCCATAGACTTTATTGTGGGTCTACCCAGGACCAGTCGAGGGTATGACTCTATTTGGGTGATTGTGGATCGACTGACGAAAGCGGCTCACTTCCTGCCAGTGAAGACCACTTTTGAATTTGCTCAGTACACCCAGGTTTATATTGATGAGATCGTGCGACTGCACGGCGTTCCGACTTGCATCGTGTCCGACCGGGGCACACAGTTTACCGACCGATTGTGGCAGAAACTTCAGGAAGCTTTGGGCACCCGATTGAGTTTTAGCACAGCCTTTTATCCACAGACTGACGGTCAGTCAAAGCGTACTATTCAGACTCTTGAGGACATGCTCAGAGCATGTGTTTTAGATTTCAGTGGTAGCTGGGATCGTCATTTGCCCTTGATCGAGTTCTCCTACAATAATAGCTTCTAGGAGACGATTCAGATGGCACCTTTCGAGGCTTTATATGGGAGGAGATGTCGATCACCTGTGTGTTGGACAGAGCTCAGGGAGAGCAGAATTTTTGGCCCGCAGATCGTACAGGAGTCGACAGAAAAGATACAGCTGATTCGGGACAGGATGAGAGCGGCACAGAGTAGGCAGAAATCATATGCTGACAGGCGCCGTCGCCGACTCGAGTTCGCTGTTGGCGATCATGTTTTCCTGAGGGTCTCTCCGATGAAGGGTGTGATGAGATTTGGGCGGAAAGGGAAGCTTAGTCCTAGATATATTGGTCCCTTCGAGATCCTAGAGCGTGTCGGTTCAGTGGCTTATCGGTTACCTCTTCCGCCCAGCTTCCTTGATGTTCACCCCGTGTTCCATGTTTCGATGCTCCGTAAGTACCTTCATGATCCTTCCCATGCGATTCAGCACCAGACGATCCAGCTAGAGCGCGATCTTTCATTCACCGAGCAGCCGGTGGTCATTTTGGATCGGCAGGTGAAGAAATTGAGGTCGAAGGTTATACCGTCCGTCAAGGTTCTTTGGCGTGGTCCGAACAGCGAGGAGGTCACCTGGGAGGCCGGGGTCGAGATGAGGAAGAAATATCCCCATCTTTTTGAAGGTACGCGTAATTAAATTCTAAATTCCGAGACCGAATTTCTTTAAGGGGGGAAGACTGTAACGCTTCGAAAATCGTTTAGGCAGTTTTTTTCGATAATCGGCAAAATCAGCAGTTTTTTCCGTAAAAAGTCAAAATAAGTATTTTTCAATATAGGCCTAATTATACAAAATTTAGATAAGATATTACTAAAATTTGGTCACTAAATTGTCACTTAAAATTTTCTTGTTAATTAAATTTTTTTCTAAATTAATTATTTTTAATATTATTTTAAGCTTTTAAAAATACATTAAATTAGTGATAAATATAAATTTAAATGGGTAAATTACACACTTAGGAAACATTATAAACTAAAATATAGTAGTAACAAAAATTTTACCAAAACTTTCCAAGAATTGTGGTTTTATGGTTTAAAAAATGCATTAAAATGGGTTTTTTTGTAAAAAATTGATATAACATTCATTAATTGACCTTTGAAGAAGCTTTTTGTGTAGAATTTTCCACACAATTCTCTCTCACTCCCCTCCTCTACCCCCAGGTCAAGCAACCTGCAGCAAACAGCCCCCATTTTCCCTATTTTGTTTAGCTCAAAATTCATGCAAAAATCCTCCGAAATTCACAAAATTCTTCTCTAATTCAAACCAAAACCTTAAGCCATCCCTTCTCAAGCCCAAATTGGGTTAAAACAAGGAGAAAAGAGGCCATTTTTTAGGCTTAGTGCAAGAGAATCACAATTTGTATGGTATAATTCTAATCTAGTTGTTTAATTGTAGTTTAAATATGCTAGATTAGAAAGTTTAAGTGTGAATTTTGGTTATAAATTCTTGTTTAGGATATTTCAAGAAAAGGGTTGATATTGTAATTAAGGTTTGAAGTAGTATAAGTGGGTTGTAAATTGTTTTGTGGCCATCTAGTAGCTTGAATGGGATGGTTGTGTGTAATTGCGATCGCTAAGTCGTTAATCCGCGAGGTTTGCATCGGAATTTTTTTCGCGAATGCTTACTAGGTTTTCTAAATTATTTGTAAGTAACTTAATTGCGTTATCGTGACAATATTATTAGCATCTACTACGACTTGTAGAGTGTGTGAATGCGGAGTTTGGCTTAGTCGGGTTTTAATTTTGGTGGTTGCCCCGAAACGACGATTTTAGTTGAGGTTTTCGCGATTTTCGTGTGTTTTCCGCGCACCGAGTGCACGTTGTGCCTAATTTATGAGCGTTGATCTTCTCATATGGTGACTTGCATTGTTTTATGAGGTGAAATCTTATGTTGTGTGTTATGTGTAAGTCACGGTAACGCCCCGGCCGTCTAACAGACGCCAAATGCGGAACAAAAATTTTTACAACTGGCGCTATCGCGTACTATAACCCGGATCTGCCATTAAAGCTAAACTAACAAACTACAAAGTGGGTAGAAATGTTATACCGAACGATCCGAGTCCTTCGGTCTTCAACCATCATCCCACGCTTTGTTGCGGCTGCTCCGATCTCCTGAATCTCCAGTCTTCTCGTCCAGGTAGCACCACGTCGACGGATCTTTAAACGGGCTCCCGCCTCTGAACCGAGACAACTCGATCATCAAGTTTGCTAAAAGAGATGACCAAGATTGATGTAGAGAATGAGTAGAACACTTTGTCTCGTTACGTCCAAAGCTATGGACGAACGGTTACTGAAGTTGCCTTTTTTGGAATCGGGTGATAAGAATTTGAGCTATATGAAATTTCCATACACAAATCTATCATAATCTTTTCCCTAGTGAGTGAGTGAGAAGAGGAGGGGAGGGCCGGCCATATATAGAGGATGAGGGAGGTGAGTGTAGGAGAGGGGGGTGACCATTACCATGAATGAAAGAATGAGTCATGATACACCTTGTATGAACACATTTAAAGCAAAGGATGAATCATCAACCTAGTCACCAAAACCATTAATGCAATAATCAATGCACTAATGACTCACAAGCCTAGTCACCATCTAGAAACTTCCACACTCATCTCAAGAAAAGATAAATCCGTCTTTAACCGAACGTTAAAGACGGGCGATAGAAAACTGGAAACTGGCAACTTCCAAAAGCGATCCTGAAACGAATTTCAGGATAACCCCGTATCAGTATAAACATACCCGCATTTGTATTACAACCGAATACAAATGCAACTAAGACAAAGATATTATATCTACACAGTATAATACTCGGATCCGGCTTAAACCAAAGCCTACCAGTATTATCTGCCCGAAATATGACACGTGCGAAACGCACGTGCATTTTCCGAACCCTGCCATAAAACCCATACGGCCTCTACAACGTTTCGCCCGAACTTGGGAAACGGTCTGTGGGGGACTCTAATGACTCATCAACACACTGGCTCTGAGTATAACCACTAGCACGTCAGAGGTACAAGCTGTATGTAACGGTTGCCTATGTATTGATTAGAAGGGAAGCTGACGAGCGAACTCATCCATAAACCCTACTGAGCCTAACAGTGACAATATACATACAGTCCGGTCCGTTCGTCTAAAGAGTATCGCATATCGAGTCTAGGGCGGTGGATAAAGTCAGACCCCTAATAACGCGATAATTCGTGTCGGTATGAAGCCTATCACCATATGAGAAACTACTGATCCAAATCAGTAATTCTCCACTACCCCGGCCGAGGATTTCTAGTGATGGCCACTCGTGCACTGTGCGACATCAACCCCCAATACCGGGAGAGACGAATCCCCGACGATCCGCTCACTGCCTCCATGTGGCTCGGGACTGTACCCAAAAAATACCTGTTTGCATGTCTCCTTTGAGCGTGGTAGGGTAGAAATCAAAGCACAGTGGGAACTCACACGAGACAAATGACGATCTCAGGTCGACAAACTAACATGTACACATGTCACCAGGGAACTGCTATCTGACGATATATATAATACCAACTAGCAAGTTCCTGGCGAGTCCTGTCCGGTGTACTCAATGAGCACCTGTATACATCTTAGATGAATTAACTGACACCAATGGCTTGTGAGACCTGCCACCGCCCCTCGTCGGGGTCTCGACTGTATACACTAGTCTACTTTGGAGTATCGATGCCCTGTCTCGAAACTCCCACGACTAGGGACACTTTAAGGATGTGCTTACAGACCCCAGCTCCCGCGTATATGATCGCCATCATACTGCTGGCAGTCAAGCAAGAATCCTATGGGCTCAATCAACATGCAATAGTGAACTAAAGCATGTATACGATGATAAAGACAAACCAGATAGCATACTATCATCTCGAGTAGGACAGTCATGTCGGTATAGGTCCTTCCTCAATCATTGCAATCACGTATCTGCGATCCAATAATTGACTTAGAGGGCACTATATCCAACAATCTCCCACTTGCACTTAAGGCTATTATTGCGATATCGCATACTCATAGCTTCAGTGAGTGGATCCGCCCTGATGTTTCTTTCTATGTCTCTCTTAATCTCAATTTCGCGGAGAAAGCCATCTCCTGAATCGAGTAATACCTGTCATAGAATATGTCTGGATATCTGATGGGACTTAGTTCATAAATGAACTTGAAATCCAAACTTCTTAGACTGTATTGATAACTGAACCTAATCAGTATCGCGCACCATGCCTCCCCACAGTATCCTCTTAGACTACCTGTCCATAATACTGCCCTCGTCAGAGGGAAAACTATAACTCTGACAATCACTCTGTCATCCAGGTCACTATGGAAGCTTGGAATGATAACCGTCTCCACAAGGAGGCTGCCATTATCAAATCCATAGAACATCCATTCATGTTCTAAAACTGCTTCCTAATGTTTCTCCAGGATTGGATTAATATAAACTTATCACATCTAGTGCAAAAACAACATCTGGTGTGGTACTTGACATTTCACGATTGACTCAATTACCTAAGCAAGTGATCTGCCAATCATGTACGTCCCTCTCCTCTTTAGTCTAGGATATTGTCACTGTCAGGCTCAGTAGGGTTTCTGGATGAGTTCTCTCGTCAGCTTCCCTTCCAATCAATACATAGGCAACCGTTACGTACAGCTAGTACCTCTGACGTGCTGGTGGTTATACCCAGTGCCAGTGTATTGATGAGTCATTAGAGTCCCCCACAGACAGTTTCCCACATTCGGGAGAAACGTTGTAAAAGCCGTATGGTTTTATGGCAGGGTTCGGAAAATGCACGTGCGTTTACGCATGTGTCATATTTCGGGCAGATAATACTGGTGGGCTTTGGTTTAAGCCGGATCCGAGTATTATACTGTGTAGATATAATATTTTTGTCTCAGTTGCATTTGTATTCGGTCGTAATACAAATGCGGGTATGTTTATACTGATACGGGGTTATCCTGAAATTCGTTTCGGGATCGCTTTTGAAAGTTGCCAGTTTCCAGTTTTCTATCTCCCGTATTTAACATTCGGTTAAATGCGGATTTATCTTTTCGTCACTAGGGTGAGTCATGAGGGTGGGTCGTGATTCTCGAAGCTTCTAGAAATGGTGACTAGGATTAGTGACTCATCATGGCATTAATTATTTGGTGACTAGGTTTTCATGACTCATTAAGCATTAATTGTTTCATTTAATGTATTGTGCAAGGTGTTATATGACTCATGCTTTGTTTTAAAGTCATGATAAGCTTTGGCTTATGGTCACCTTCCGTTGTTCTCCTACACTCACCCTCCTCTTCATATATTGTGGCCGGCCCCCTCTTGCAAAGGAGAGAGATTCATTTTTTGATTAAAAAACCTTATGGTTTTGGCTTCATAAAAATTAGATTGCTCATTTCTCATTTCGATCGATCCAAAAGGCAACTTCATTAACCGTTCGTCCATAGTTTTGGACGTAACGAGACAAAGTGTTCTACTCATTATCTACATCAATCTTGGTCATCTCTTTTAGCAAACTTGATGATCGAGTTGCCTCGGTTCAGAGGCAGGAGCCCGTTTAAAGATCCGTCGACGTGGTGCCACCTGGACGACGAGACCGGAGATCAAGCGAGTTCGGATCAGCTGTAACAAAGCGTGGGATGATGGTTGAAGACCGAAGGACCCGGATCGTTCGGTATAACATTTCTACTCACTTTACAGTATGTTAGTTTAGCGTTAATGGCAGATCCTGGGATATAGTATACGATAGCGCCAGTTGTATAAAAGTTTTTGTTCCTCATTTTGGCGTCTGAAAGACGGCCGAGGCGCTACCGTAGACTTACATTGGTATCAGAGCCTGTCCATTAAGCTTTACTAACTTGTGCTAACGCGTTTAAAATATCGATCGAACTGAATTTCAAAAACTACAATTTTTCTGTTCAATGTTTCTGTCGATTTTAAATCAGGGTTAAAAATTATTTTTCATATCACAGAAAATTGTGCAGGCTTTTTTAAGCATACTGGTGAAATTTGGTCACGTGATCCCACAGTACAGCCGCGGATCCGCGACCCAAACCAGGGTTTGGCCGCGGATCCGCCGCGCATTTGTGGGAACAGTGAGCCAAATTTCTATAGTGTGTTCCTCAAGGTAAATTGTGGTTTCTGGAATATTTCTTTTAGGCCCATATTTTGCTACTGTACAGCAGATGTTTGTGGGGCCCACTTCGGGAAGTTTTGTCGATCGAAATTTTAAACTTGTTAGTTTGCAGTACTTACTTTATATCTCTGACCGTGAATATCATTCGAGCGGTAAACCGCGTCTAATTGCTATAGTTCTTTTAGACAGGTTTGCGAACGTGACATTCGCGTTGATGTTCTGTGCTGTGCTGTGATGTTGCGGATTTGTCATGGTGGATAGCAGTGTGCAATGGTAGTGCTGTTCGGATTTATTTGTACATTTGATATTGCGGGGCGAGCATCCAACATGTGGACTGCCGTCACTGCCTGTTTGTATAATATTCGTTTGGGGCATGACCGGGCTGAGGTCGATATACCCGTTGTATATATTTTCTTTTCTGTACTAGGATTACCCCGCGGTGGGGTGCACGGATAGCCGTCTTCTAGAGGGCAACGGGTCCGCATCTCATGGCTTTGGGAGGCAGAGGGGGCCTCACTCTAGAGTTGGCAGACTATTCGCCGCACTCGTATGGGGTACAGGTAGACCCAAGGAGGGGTGCTCAAGTTACCGGATTACGTAAAGTGCTGGGTGGTCCATTCACTTTGCTGTAGGGGGCTGCCTCGCTTCAGGTTTTTGCGGGTAACTTGCCGCACCCGTAGGGGTCTGGGTTTCCTTGCACAGGCTATCCACACGACCAGGGAAACGTCGGGCTTCAGTAGCGACTCTGTGAAACCCGGGGATCCCAGATTATCTTTATTGTTCTGTGATGCTTGTTACTTTTCTGTAATGTTGCATATTATCACGCCTGGAGCGATTATTATATATTGGTATATATACTATTAGATGTTGTATATATTTTTCACCCGTGCTAGCCCAGTCCCCGCTCTGTCGTTAGTTAAGTAACCTAACGGGTATTGACGGGACCCAGTGACGAATGCCGATGGCATATACGTACATTTTATTTTCGTTCTTTTCTGGTGTGATTAATTGATGGGACTGCATTGATTCTTATCAATGCAAGGATAAAACAAACCTATATTTGATGTTGTTGGAACAAATTTTAAAAAGAGTTATTACAAAGACATTTCCTTTTGTTATGCATAGCGGTATTCAGTTAGAATATCCTGCACCTCATTCGACGAGGCAAGGGCCGAGATCCCTTCACCGGGAATGACCCCTTGGGCAGAAGTTTACGTCAGGGTAATAACTTCAATATAGTCGATTACAAGTTGCTTTGCATCGCGGTATTCAGTTAGAATATCCTGCACCTCATTCCACGAGGAAAGAGAGTGACCTCTTTAGCAAAAGGTTTTCGCCGCTATATTTTTTTTATAAAAAGCTATCAGGTTCCTTCAACGAGATCAAGTTCATTACGTTAAAGGTTTTTCGCCAAAAACCAGCCGTAATCCTCCATCATTTCTTATGGATGGTCAGTAGTATTCAAGCTATGTTTGTTGGCCTACATCAAGGCATAGTGTTTGGTAGCTGCTGGGTATTCATTTGTTGTATAGACAGATGCATTAGTTTAGGACAGACGTACAGCCTTGTTGGCCTACGTCAAGGGCATGTACGATAGACCTAAATTAATCAGGACAACGACGGGTAGAACTTGACATGTGGCTTATGATTTGTTGGCCTACGTCAAGGTCATAAGAGCATGGGATAAAAATTATATCGGGAGTTTCAAACATACAGGAAACTTGCAAAACTTGAGCATACCTTCTGGAGTGTGATAACGTGAGTGGATACCATCACGTTATCATGCGATGGAAGTTGGATCCCGATTCCCACTGATGAGTTAGTTTACTCTTCGGGTGATCCCGACTAATTCTTCTTTAGGGTTTGGAGGAGAATTTGAGATAACAGTGGGAGGTTTCCTGATTAGATAAAGTGATAACCATTCTAATCTAGGTTAGAGTGCACGCAGAGTGTTTCTTTTCTCTCTTCTCTCTTTGGCAGCGACCTTTGACCGACCCTAGACTATGACTCAGTGACCAAGTTGACCAAACCTTCTTAAAATAGTGGCTTTTGGATTGTCTAAAGTTGCATAAGTCATTGCCGCTCCTTCTTTTACCCTTTGTATTTCTCAGAACACCCCGTATTACTACGAACATCCACTTCCATTAGATAGATCCATCGTATGGTTATATACGAACTCGAAGGGACTTCTTCAAGGATGGATCCAGGTTCAGGAGAAATAGAATTGGTTTATTCAGTTGTCTTTTATTATCACCTTCTCTCAGGTTGCGGGGGCTCCTTAGTTTAGGAGAGTACACCTATTACGCTTATTGGATAGTCTTCTTCCAAACCATAGGCAGGTGCCGAAAAGTAGGGAATGAAGAAAACCAATTAGCCTAAATAGGGTGTGCAGAAGGTAATATGTAAAGACAAGATAAAGGAATTAGAAAGAGGGCAAAGTAAATTGCGACTACTAACATTCACGACCAAACCACGTATTTCATCGCCACTTCTACTTCACCTTTAATTTCTCTAGAACAACCCGTATCACTACGAACATCCAATTCCATTGGATAAATCCATCGTATGGTTATATACGAACTCGAAGGACATTTTTTCGAGGATGGATTCTGGTTAAGGAGAAATAGGAATAAGGTTTATTAAGTTGTCTTTTATCATCACCTTCTCTCAAGCTGCGAGTACTCCTAGGTTTAGGAGGCTACACCTATTATGCTTACTGGACATTCTTCTTCCAAACTATAGGCTGGTGCCGAACGGTAGGGAAGGAAGAAAACCATTTTAGCCTAACAATGGTGTACAGAAGGTAACGACTAAAGACAAATAAAGGGAATTGGAGAGATGGCAAGGAAATATACGGTTACAGTCATGAATCTGAATAATGGAAAAGGCATTACTATGAATATCCGGATACCCTTTCGAAACATATTCGTGTTTCATTTTCATTGTGTATTGTTAATAGAAAACTGATTTTCCAATTAGACCCTTGCTCCAAGGTATGTATTTACCAGGTATAATTCTCACATATGTATGGTTTTACAGATGATGAGTGGGAGTAAGTCATTGGGAATTAGGTGATCATCCTCATTATATCGGAATTCGTTGTAATTGGTGATATTTGAGGAAATCGCCTGGGTACAGTTTTCAACCTACGACGCACAGATTTTGAGTTATTAAACACAGCGGACTTATATAAAATATTGTATGTTGTCCAGTGTCCATCAGGACAAAGGGGTTGGTCCTCGTACTATGTTCTATTTACTTGTGACTTCTCTAGTTTTTAGACAAGTGTTTCGTAGAAATACAATGTCTAAGTTTTGAGAAGTTGTGAGTATAGGAATAAAGTAGGGAACCAGGTGTCGCAAGTATCGGGATTCTTCAAAGAAATTGAAGATGTAGATTCTTGTGATTGGTATTCAATTGATAGTAACGATTTTGAGAAACTTGTTTCTCTTTCGGGTTACCCATAATTGGATGGATTCCTAAGTTGAGTAATGCTGATTAGCCTCTCTCCATTAAGTTGATATGCACTGGAGACAGCTGCATGATTTGAATCTGGTTCCAATTAAATAAGTGCCAAAGTTTCTATATTGGATATAGAATGCTTCATATCTTAACAATGTTAAGGTAAGCGAAGTTGTCCAGCTTATGCTTAAAACCAGACACTGGATAACTCAAGGCACGTTTCTGTAATGGCGGTTTGCGGGTTGACCCTAGCTTTGACGAGAGTTGATTTTCTACCATCTGGAAGATCAATAGTGATATTGTTCTTGACTCGCCACAGTTTTAGTAAAATGGATTTTTTCAGAAAAACAGCAGTGGGAGTATGGTAGAACTGGAAGTGATTTCAGAACCGCAAACGATTACGGAAAATTTAATAGGACCTATATATTCAATCAGATTTGACATTCCATTAGCCACTCCGCAGATATGGTGGGTAACCCCAGACTTCCGAGAGGTACTCCGGTAGCCTCAAGGACGGTGACAGGGAGGTTCTTGTTTACCCAGACTTGACACTACTGTTTTTCCAGACTATAAGACCCGGCAGGAGGATATGTATAGCGTCGTTCTAAACTAGTTTTAGAAGTACACGTATATATTATTCTGCCAGAGGGTTGTTGTGGTCAGTGGGAGCAGCGGAAGTATAGTGGGCAAGAGGCTTATGTCTATTTATAGGCGTAAGCAGATATAGCAGAGATTAGATCATCTAATTTTGATGTAACAGTCATGACTTTGACTTCATCAGAATAGGGGATGGATCTGTTAAGAAGGTAGTAGGGTGTAATGTCCTGGTATTTGGATGACATACACAGAGTAGGAAGTAAAATTCCTATACTATGATCGATTATACTATGGTTGCCACACAGTTGTTTCTCCACAAAGGATATGGATATAATATTTGACATTCTGGTTACTAGATCTATGGTTTTAGATCTAGAATTGGGTAGTTTCCCAATTGGGGTACTTTGACAGTATTCTAAAGGTATTTAGAATAGATGACTCCTGGCATAATTGGCAGATCACTTGCTTAGGCAATTGAGTCAATCGTGAGATGTCAAGTACCACACCAGATGTTGTTTTTGCACTAGATGCGATAAGTTTATATTAATCCAATCGTGGAGAAACATCAGGAAGCAGTTTTAGAACATGAATAAATGTTCTATGGATTTGATAATGGCAACCTCCTTGAGGAGACGGTTATCATTCCAGGCTTCCAAGGTGACCTGGATGACAGAGTGACTGTCAGAGTTATAGTTTTCCCTCTGACGAGGGACGGTATTATGGACAGGTGGTCCAAGAGGATACTGTGGGAGGCATGGTGTACGATACTGATTAGGTTCAGTTATCAATACAGTCTAAGAAGTTTGGATTTGGAGTTCATTTATGAACTAGGTCCCATCAGATATCCAGACATATTCTAAGACACCTATTACTCGATTCGGGAGATGGCTTTCTCCGCGAACTTGAGATTAAGAGAGACATACAAAGAAACTTCAGGGCGGATCCACTCATTGAGGCTATGAGCATGTGATATCGCAATAATAGCCTTAAGTGCAAGCGGGAGATTGTTGGATATAGTGCCCTCTAAGTCAATTATTGGATCGCAGGTACGTGATTGCAATGATTGAGGGAGAACCTATACCGACATGACTGTCTTACTCGAGATGATAGTATGCTATCTGGTTTATCTTTATCCTTGTATACATGCTTTAGCTCACTATTGCATGTTGATAGAGCCCATAGGATTCTTGCTTGACGGCCAGCAGTATGATGGCGATCATATACGTGAGAGCTGGGGTCTATAAGCACATCTTTAAAGTGTCCCTAGTCGTGGGAGTTTCGAGACAGGGCATCGATACTCCAGTGTAGACTAGTGTATACAGTCGAGACCCCGACGAGGGGCGGTGGCCAGTCTCACAAGCCATTGGTGTCAGTTTGATCACCTAAGATGTATACAGGTGCTCATCAAGTTATGAGTACACCGGACTGGACTCGCCGGGAACATGCTAAGATGGTATTATACATAGCGTCAGATAGCAATTCCCTGGTGACATGTGTACAGGTTAGTTCATTGACCTGAGGTCGTCATTTGTCTCGTGTGAGTTCCCACTGTGCTTTGATTTATACCCTACCACGGGTCAAAGGAGTCGTGCAAACAGGTATTTTTGGGTACAGTCTCGAGCCACATGGAGGCAGTGAGCAGATCGTCGGGGATTCGTCTCTCCCGGAATTGGGGTGAGATCGCGCTGTGTTAGGAGAGCCATTACACGAAATCCCTGGCCAGGGTAATCGAGATTTACTGGCAGGTATTCCAGTAGTATCTCAGGGTGTTCTGGGCTTCTCTCTTTGACATGACTTATACAGCTATTGTGGGTCTGACGTTTACCAGCCCCTAGGCCCTATATGCGATACTCATAGACGAATGGACCGGACTGTACGGATATTGTCACTGTCAGGCTCAGTAGGGTTTCTGGATGAGTTCGCTCGCCAGCTTCCTTTCCAATCAATACATAGGCAATCGTTACGTACAGCTGGTATCTCTGACGTGCTAGTGGTTATACCCAGTGCCAGTGTATTGATGAGTCATTAGAGTCCCCCACAAACAGTTTCCCAAGTTCGGGCGAAACGTTGTAGAAGCCGTATGGTTTTATGGCAGGGTTCAGAAAATGCACGTGCGTTTACGCACGTGTCATATTTCGGGCAGATAAACTGGTGGGCTTTGGTTTAAGCCGGATCCGAGTATTATACTGTGTAGATATAATATCTTTGTCTCAGTTGCATTTGTATTCGGTCGTAATACGAATGCGGGTATGTTTATACTGATACGGGGTTATCCTGAAATTCGTTTCGGGATCGCTTTTGAAAGTTGCCACTTTCCAGTTTTCTATCTCCCGTATTTAACATTCGGTTAAATGCGGATTTATCTTTTCGTCACTAGGGTGAGTCATGAAGGTGAGTCGTGATTCTAGAAGCTTCTAGAAATGGCGACTAGGATTAGTGACTCATCATGGCATTAATTATTTGGTGACTAGGTTTTCATGACTCATTAAGCATTAATTGTTTCATTTAATGTATTGTGCAAGGTGTTATATGACTCATGCTTTGTTTTAAAGTCATGATAAGCTTTGGCTTATGGTCACCTTCCGTTGTTCTCCTACACTCACCCTCCTCTTCATATATTGTGGCCGGCCCCCTCTTGCAAAGGAGAGAGATTCATTTTTTGATTAAAAAACATTATGGTTTTAGCTTCATGAAAATTAGATTGCTCATTTCTCATTTCGATCGATCCAAAAGGCAACTTCATTAACCGTTCGTCCATAGCTTTGGACGTAACGAGACAAAGTGTTCTACTCATTATCTACATCAATCTTGGTCATCTCTTTTAGCAAACTTGATGATCGAGTTGCCTCGTTTCAGAGGCGGGAGCCCGTTTAAAGATCCGTCGACGTGGTGCCACCTGGACGACGAGACCGAAGATCAAGCGAGTTCGGATCAGCTGCAACAAAGCGTGGGATGATGGCTGAAGACCGAAGAACCCGGATCGTTCGGTATAACATTTCTACTCACTTTACAGTATGTTAGTTTACCGTTAATGGCAGATCCTGGGATATAGTATACGATAGCGCCAGTTGTATAAAAGTTTTTGTTCCGCATTTTGGCGTCTGAAAGATGGCCGGGGCGCTACCGTAGACTTACATTAGGAAGTAGAGTACTTAGTATTCGTGCAGTGTTTGTTGACCTTAGTTAAGGCACAGTGTACGATAGCTAAGTGATGTCTTCCTATATATAGCATATGATGCGATTAGTTAGGACAATCATATGACTTTATTGACCTTAGTTAAGGGTCATGTGGGTGGGTCTAATTAATCAAGAAATAACGGGTAGAATTTGACTAGTGCTTATGATTTGTTGACCATGGTTAAGGTCATAAGTCACTAGGGGCAAAATATTATTGGGAATTTCAAGTGTTGAAATTTGCAATGAGATTGCATACCTTCTATCAGATAGTTGGATCCTGATACCCGCTGCGAGTAAGAGTTACTCCTGGCAGAGTTTTACACATTACAATTAGCCGATCAAGTAGGTGTCTAGAAAGGTGTTAACGGGGTTACGCCCCTGGGAAAACGAGGTTTACTTTAATTAGGTCCGTGCGAAAGCATGGGGAACCTCCCTCAAAGTACCGGCACTGGCCTGGCTGAAAGATTGGCGAACTTGTAGAGTGTAATTAATCCCGGCTAGTCTTTCCTTTTAGGGTTTGAAAGAAGATTTGACTAAAATAGTGGGAGACATCCTGATTAGATAAATTGATAACCAATCTAATCTTGTAAAAGCGCACGCTGAGTGTTTTCCTCTCTCTCTCTCCTGGTTGCGACTATGTCACGCCTTAATCAAGATAATAATACGGATGTATTGACCGAACCCGCTTGTTATACTGCGCTAAGGAACGTTGGTCCCGCTCCAACTTATAATTGTTATAAGACAGAGCAGGAAATTGGGGATTACCAGAATTCCCGTGCCGCCCAAACGAAGAAAGTGCATGTTGATGCATCTTCTTCGGTTGTGTTCATTACAGAGAACTGTTTCTCAGTATCCTTTACGTCCTGGGTATGAGATACCGGATCAGGATCCCGCAAATGTAATTTGTTACATGGGCTGCTGATAGGTAGATAACTGAGAACGGGTGATAAGTTTCATGAGATAGAAACGGTGTAAGTGTTGCAGCCAAGTCTGTTGGTAACTATCACCCTGTATTAGCAAATACATTGATTCTGAACGAATGTTATTAGATACCGAACCTGATATACAACATCATATCAGTCTCTTTATTAGTAAAGAAGGATATAATTTTGTATTGTTGGATAATGTTTTGAACATTTCCTATATCAAGAGTTGATCGGTTCAGGCACGTTATCTAAAAGCATTGACGTTCTAAATCAAACAACAGTTCTTAGTATACTGAACACACACAAGAGGAAGAGTTCAGAAATGAACGAATCTTTCTTGAGGCATTGTAGACTAGGTCATATCAATGCGACCCGACTAGCTGAAATTACATATAGATGCATATTTAAATTATTTTGAATTTATATCTTATAAAACTTGCCGGTCATGTCACAAAAATAAGATGACCATAGCTCCGTTTATTGGAAACAGAGAAAGAGTTAGTGAACTTTTGGGATTGATACATGCTGATGTATGAAGGTCCCCTGTCTATACATGCCAAGACCGGTTCTTTGTACTTTATTATATTCACTGATTATCTCTCATGATTCAGACATATGTTCCTGTTGAAACACAAGTCCAAAGCTTTTGAGATATTCACAGAATATAAGTTAGAAGTAGAGAACCAAAAACGGGTATAAATATTATGTCCTTTGATGAGATCAGGGAGGAGAATACTTGAGCACGGAATTCCTGGACTATTCTAAAGGAGAATGAGATTCTCTCTCAGCATTACTCCTCCGTATACACCATAGCACGATGGTATATCGGGGCGGAGCAATAGCACCCTATGTGATATGGTGTGCTCTATGATGAGTACTACTGAGTTTCCTATTTACCTTTTGGGAGTTATGCACTTAAGAAGCTGCATACCTATTGAATAGGGTTCAAATCAAATCAGTTGCCTACCACTTCATATGTGATATGGAAAGGGAAGAGCCCATATCTTAAGTTTGTTAAGATTTGGGGTTGTCCGTCCTATGTCTAAAAAGCATAATTCGGACAAGCTCGAGGCAAAGTCAGATCTATGAAAGTTTATTGGATATCCCAAGCATATGCAATGGAATATCTTCTACCTAACCAAGAAACAAAAGATGTTTTGTTTCTCAGCATGCCACCTTTATGAAAGGGAATTTCTTGTGAATAAATTAGTGGTCATGAGGTAGAACTGGAAAGAGTTCCAGCTATACAAACCGCAGCTGATGATTTGGTAGAACCAAAAGATTCAATAGTTTCCAACGAACCTCAGCCTCTCCGCCGATCTAGTAGGGTTCCTCATCCGCCTGAGAGATACTTCGGTTTTCTCTATGACAGTGGGAGCGAGGATTGCATCATGAGATGATGACCTAACTAGTTTCGAGCAGGCCATCAGGAGTGAGATTCTGTAAGAATGGCTGGATGCTTAGCGATCTGAGATGGAATCCTTATACACCAACAAAGTATGGACTTTGGTTGCTTTATCTGAAGGGGTTAAATCCCCATCAGGAGCAGATATATCTTGAGGAGATTACTTGGTGTACATGGAAAAGTTGAGACTTTCAAAGCTATGCTTAAGTCCATCCAGATCCTACTTGCCACTGCTACATACCATGACTACGATATCTGGTGGTTGGGTGTCAAGACTGCTTTTCTAAATGATATTTTAGAAGAGAGCGTCTATAAGTATACAGCCAGAGGGCTTCGTAGACAGTAGGAGCAGCGGAAACGTGTGCAAGATACTTTATAGAATAAAGTAGGCATCGCGGAGTTGGAACATCTGTTTTTGATATGGTAGTCAAAGAGTTTGACTTCATCAAAATGGTAGATGAACCTTATATATACAAAAAGGTAGTAGAGAGTATGGTGATGATCCTCGTAGAGTACGTGGATGATATACTCTTGATAGGAAAGGAGTTTCCTATGCTAATCTCCGCTTATCACAAGGATTCTCCATATAGGATCAAAGTGATACCTCCTAAATCCTGGGTTTTGGATCTATGAGATAGATCTAATTGGATGTTAGGATTCTCACTAGTTGTAGTGAGATGGTATCAATCGATCCTGGAGAGAATCACTGGAAAGGTTCCAGGATGATAAGGACGACTGAATGTCAGTCGCAGGCATTGTCTTTACCCTCAGTAGAAGGACGGTATGTTGGAAGAGTTCCAAGCTAGATACCGTGACTTACTAGACTATTAAAGGCAAGATACATCGTTGCCAAGGATGCTACCAAAGAGGCAGTCTGGATATTTATAGTTCATGAGATGAACTTCGTTCCTACCATTGTATGACAATGGAGTTACAAGGCTTATGCCAAGGAACCCCCGTCTTATCAGAAATCCAGATATAATTCTTAGGCAGTATCACCTGATCATGGAGATGGTTGATCTCCAGGGAGATCGAGGTTAGGAGAGTAGACACAGAGGACAACAGCGCGGATCACTCACAAAGGCCTTTTTCCCAGTAGAGACTCTTATGGGATGGTTGAGCATGAGATACTTCAACCGCAGCTAATTGTTGGGTATGCGATACCACAACAGATGGCCCTAGTGCAAATGGGAGATTGTTAGTTATATGTATGCCCTAGAGGCCATAACTGTACATACGATGTATATTGTAGTGGATGCTTGGACATATATATGGACGACTTTCTTGCTCGACATGATAGTACGCTATCTGGTTGCTCTTTATCTTAACATGTACTCTGATTGTCTTTATGTTACATGTTGATAAAGCCATTAGGATATGTACTCGACTACTGGGACTATGATGAGATCATACTAGTGGGGCCACGATAGTCGACGAGTACATCCTATAACTGTTCCTAGTCGAGGGTGTATCGAGACAGGGCATCAATACACCAGAGTAGACTAGCGTATACGCATCTTGACCCATATGATGGGCGATGGATGATCCCATATTCTTCAGTGTTTGACATCAAGGATGGTGTACGGCTGCTCAGTAGAGACTGGGTACACTGGACGGACTCACCGAGAACTCCCAGATGGTATTATACCTCACGTCAGATGGCAGTTCTCTGGTGACACTGGTACAGGTTAGTTTGTAGACCCGAGATCGTCATAGAGTCTTGTGTGATTCCCACTGTGCTTTGATTTTCATCATACCACGTCCAAGAGGGCGTGCAAAAAGGAGGATTTTGGGTACAGTCCCGAATCACATGGAGGCAATGAGCGATAGGAGGGGATTCGTCTCTCCCGGTATAGGGAGTTGATGTTGCGCTGTGTTCGATTGGCTATAACTGGAAATTCCTGGCCAGGGTTGCTGAGATTTACTGGTAAGTGTTATCAGTAGTTTCTCGAACTGTTATAGACCTCATATCGACATGACTTATCAAGCTACTGGGGTCTGACGTTTACCACCCCTAGGCGAGATATGCGACATATCAGACGAAGAGACCGGACTGTACGGGAGTGTTACTGATTGGATTCACGGGAGAAAGTACAGGCTTGCTTGTTGATTTCTAATTGCTCAATACCTGGGTGGCTGTTACGTTTAGCTGACCGCTTTCAGCTTGTGGGTGTTTGATATGATCATCACCTACTGCCGGCGTATTGACGATTCTTTAGAGTCCTACAGAGGTTTTCTGGCTCAGGCAAAATGGAGTAGGAGCACATATATGATATGTGCGGGACCGAGAACAATACGTGTATGTGATACCGTATTAGATTCTCGCGATATGAGATATCGGCCGGGTATATGTGATATAGCCGGGTCATCGGATCAAGTGTTGATTCGATGAACTGATACAGATTATATTAGTCGGTTATTTGTAAAATAGCCGGATTATCGGATCAAGTGTTGATTCGATAATTTAATGTATAATTATATATTTGATATATTAAATTACATTAACTGATATAAGCTCTCTAAAAGATTCTTTTTCTCACTCGGGTAATACATTGATATATATGATCATTAGTTTTCTCACTACAAATCCTATCTTGTTTATGTTGGATGTATGCATGCATGTGTGCATTCATTCTTGTTCATGCACATGTTGATGTGCAAGCACACATGCATACATACATCAAATTCTATCATGGTTGTTTATACAATGAGAATGGTGGATGTATAAGAATTACACCATGGTTATATTTGGATAATTATTGGATTTAAATTAAAACAAAAGAAAATGAAAAATGGGTTAAATCACTTAAGAGTTTCTACACTCTTCTAACTCAACCATTCTCACCTAACATTTAACCCATAGTTTATTTTCTTATCATGCTTTTAATTTAAAATAAAATGATATCTATATATCTAACCATGGTTGGTTTAGAGAAAGGAAAATATATATAGCTATTTTCCTTTTTCTCTTTCACAAGATAATTCATTCTCTTCTTCACAAAATCCATCATCTTCATCAACCTCCATGCTTAAGCTCTCTAGTTCTTATAAGAGAGTGAATCACTCATAAAAATAAGATTTTGTAGTGAGATCCATAGCCACAACTTCATTCTAATCAAGTCTAGCTCACTTGATTAGAGTGTTCTCCTTGTTTTACCAAACTTGCTAGCTTGGACGGGAAGCTCCGGGTGGATCGTCGTGGACGCAAGAGGACGACGAGCGGACCTTCATCCAACACTCAAAGAGCCTAAGGAGTGAAGCAAAAACGGGAGCTACAAAGGTTGTAGCTTTTAAACTCTAATCTTTACTTACTTATAGTTTGATAACCCTAATTTCTAGGATCGATCAACTTGCGTGTTTGTTTAGCACAATAAAAATCATAACTTTTGGACATGTGATGCTTCAAAACTCTTCATAGGGTGCTAAACAAACCCTTCAAAATCTAGCTTGGTTGATGTATTATAATTTGTGCATTCAAAATTGTTTAAATTAAGCAATTTTGCTAACTAGATTTTTTATAAATTATATATATTGGTGTGTTAAAATTCTAATTAAGGTTTTTATCATTATATTGTGGTTTTAATGAGAATATTAACATGTTAAATGAATGAAAGACCTAATCTAATTATTAGTTAATATAATGTGATAAATATGCTATTTCGGTAAACTAGGTTTTAGAAATTAATTTAAAATGTAGTATTAAAAATCTAATTAGGGCTTTTGCTTTTGAATGAAAGACGATATTTGGTTCTTTTGCATGAGCGGGTCATAGGTTTTAACCTATGCGCGTTTCGTGCGTCGTTTTGGTTTTGTCCGTGATTCAGTTTACGATATTATATATGTTTGCGTATAGGTACCCCTCGCGTGGACTTCGGACGAGGAAGAAGAGGAGGGCGACATCGTCTTCGGCAGACAAGGACCAGGTGAGTAGATGTATATCTACTCACCTGTCGGGTGGATGGCGTTTAGCACCCCCGCAAACGTAGAATAGGGATATTGCTTATTGTCATTAGGAAGTCGGACGGGACCTTAGATTCTTGGCGAGTAGGACCCTATTAAAGACCTTAGCTTGGACAAGACTGATTTAAATAAACTTTACCAGAGGAGGAATGTCTTGGAGGAAATTCGTAGGTTTCAGGTAGACACACACACGCACACACAGAAACTTGGCTTGGTGTATATGTGTATGTGTATATATAAGTAGGAATGTGTGTAGGTGTATATATACAACATTGACTAGTTCCTATCGACTAGTACGTGACGCTTTTGAGGCTGGATCGCCGAGTATTACAGATATGGACTCAGACCTTAGGTGGATTCTTATTTCTTATCGACTAGTTCCTTTAGTTTAGTTCCTTAGGGGGTTAGATAGATACTAGTTGAGGCTCGAGTCATATAGTTGTAGTTAGATATGTATATTCCAAATGAGTGTTTAGTACACATTTTACCTTTACATTCAGATTGAAATCATCAAGTTGCATGTTCATACATATGTTTCTTTAGTCAGTATGAAACTCTGCCTGTTAGGACACCAGCACCATTACCGATGATGCGCATGTCCCGCGTACACTTATTTGCCGGCTCACACACACATCATCGGTAATTGCCATGTCACGTACACTTTAGAACATACTATCTTTTATGATAGAATCAGCTAAAGGCTAGATCAATATAGTATTGTGATTACTCTTAGGTGTTAGTCTAGACATTGCATTTATTACTTAGACATTCATGCATTCACATTTTCATGTTATCATGCAGTATTATGGGGCTTATGCCGACACTTACCATTTACTTACTCATGATTTGGGATTTTGGATTTCTATGAGATTTCTGGATTTTGGGGAAAACCGCAAGAATATATATAAAAACTTCTCTCTCTTTCTCCCTCTCTTTTTAAAATATAAGTTGCGGTTTTCTCGTGATGTATGTGTCGTCCACCATGAGATTTCTTGTTTTCTGTTGGATTTCGAGACCCGATTCGAGGAGTGGATGAACCGTCTCGGGTACATGGCGGGCCCGGTATGGTACCCCGGGGCAAGAAGATCGAGTTGTAGACGATGAGCCTGGCAGGGGAAGTCTACCTACCGGTGATGTCTGGTGCGGCGGATATCCGGAGGATACCGACCGTTGTCGTGAGATTTGATGATATGGG
This sequence comes from Agapanthus africanus, assembly GCA_030015575.1. Taxonomy (NCBI): domain Eukaryota; kingdom Viridiplantae; phylum Streptophyta; class Magnoliopsida; order Asparagales; family Amaryllidaceae; genus Agapanthus; species Agapanthus africanus. Next base: position 505,973,290 of record CM057337.1, read on the forward strand.
CCGATCCGGACTGACGGAGCCCGAGATATTGAGACTATGAGGTATTGAGACATGAGATTTACATGTTTTGTGTCGATCATTGACACGGATTTCCATGGATTTCATCGATGATGTTTCAGACTTCTATACAAATTTTACTATGGTGAAAGTTAAAGACTTTTTATACAGATATATCCAGATTTCAGGGTTGATTGTTTTACATTCATGGTGCATGCATACTCATTCACACGACATATTACTATTTGAAGCACTGACACTAGCATGGAGTATTTGCACTTACGCGTAGTTTATTACCCTGCACTACTAGATGACTAGTGATATATTAGTATATTATTATGACCTAGGACAGCGTCGTGCATTCGATTTCTTTTCTCAGATGTCTTCTACTCACGAGTTGGCAACTCACCCCCGTTGTGCCAAATTTTATTACAGGTTCGATGTACAGGTTTCCTTGGTAGCTTGCTGGCACATCTTTTCATTCAGGGTGATATGCACGGTAGGTTGGTTCATTTGTATCGGGACCGCCGTTGTACTTTATTTATTTCATTGGTATCTAGTAAGCTCCATCAACCAAACTTGTATTACTTGATAAGTATAAAGGACCAGTTATTTATTTCGACCTTAGAGTCACGCTTGTATTATTATGGTATCTGGTGGATTTGTTTTCTTTTGAGTTTTGAGCCTCGCCCTTTGGCGTTGTATATTATTGTGCTTGGTGTGGTTGTTTCCGCCTGTTGGCGTAGAGCTAGCTCCCGCTTGGGGATACCTTTTTATTGCTGTATATATATTATTCTTGTTTGTACCCGTTTGGGGCCAGTTTTTACAAAGGAGACTCTGCCGAAATTTTTGAGAAAATTGGATGTTGCTTTTAAACTTGTTTTTCTACATGTTTTCCTTTACTTCTTCTTTTATATGGTTTAGATTTCTGGGCTTCGGCTTACTCAGATTACGTTGCGCCTCTAGACGCTTCGTAATTTAAGTGCTGGTCACATTCCGTACCTTCGGGTCATGACACATATGTGCTCCTACTCCGTTTTTCCTGAGCCAGGAAACCTCTGTGTAGGACTCTAAAGAATCGTCCATACGCCGATAGTAGGTGATGATCATATCAAAACACCCACAAGCTGCAAGCGTTCAGCTAAACGTAACAGCCACCCGTGTATTGAGCAATCAGAAGATCAACAAGAAAGCCTGTATATTCTCTTGCGAATCCAATCAGTAACACTCCCGTACAGTCCGGTCTCTTCGTCTGATATGTCGCATTTCCAGTCTAGGGGTGGTAAACGTCAGACCCCAGTAACCGATAAGTCGTGTCGATATGAGGTCCATAACAGTTCGAGAAACTATTGATAACACTTACCAGTAAATCCCAGCAATCCTGGCCAGGGATTTCCAGTTATAGCCAATCGAACACAGCGCAACATCAACTCCCTATACCGGGAGAGACGAAACCCCTCCTATCTCTCATTGCCTCTATGTGATTCGGGACTGTACCCAAAAGCCACCGTTTTGCACGCCCTCTTGGACATGGTATGATGGAAATCAAAGCACAATGGGAATCACACAAGTCTCTATGACGATCTCGGGTCTACAAACTAACCTGTACCAGTGTCACCAGAGAACTGCCATCTGACGTGAGGTATAATACCATCTGGGAGTTCTCGGCGAGTCCGTCCAGTGTACCCAGTCTCCACTGAGCACCCGTATACTATCTCTGATGTCAAACATCAATGGATATGGGATCATCCATCGTCCATCTACATGGGTCAAGAAGCATACACTAGTCTACTCTGGTATATCGATGCCCTGTCTCGATACACCTGCGACTAGGAACATTTGAAGGATGTACTTAGCGACTACACTGTCCCCACTAGTATGATCTGCATCATAGTTCTGGTAGTCAAGTACTCATCCTAAGGGCTTTATCAACATGTAACATAGAGACTATCAAAGTACATATTAAGATAAAGAGCAACCAGATAGCATACTATCATGTCAAGCAAGAAAGTCCTCCATATATATGTCCAAGCATCCACTACAATATACATCGCATGTACAGTAATGGCCTCTAGGGCATACATATCACTAACAGGACAGCGAGAAGACAAGAAGGACATGATTCTACGAGGTATAACATTCATCCGAGTAGTTAAACGTCATATAGTTTGCTAGCTCGGGTTTTATGTTCGATCCTTGCTTAAAGTGGATGTTGCGAAGCCCGTAAAAATCATTTTTGCTAATTCCGCCTCCCCGCGAACACATGGGGTGCGCAACATTGACTAACAGTTTACCACCCCTATACTCGATATGCGGCATATCAGACAAAGAGATCGGACTGTACGGTAGTGTTACTGTTGGATTCACAGGAGTATGGACAATCATGCTTGTTGATCTTCTGATCGTTCAATACCCGGGTAGCCGTTACGTCCAGCTAGTACCTCTGACGGATTGTGGGTGACTGATATGATCATCACCTACTGCCGGCGTATTGACGATTCATTAGAGTCCTACACAGAGGTTTCCTAGCTCATGCGAAACGAAGTAGGGCACATATGTGATATGTGCGGGACCGAGATTAATACGTGTATGTAATACCGTATTTAAATCTCACGATATAGGTTATATGTGATATAACCGGATTATTGAATCAAGTGTTGATTCAATAACTTATTAAATGATATTAGTCGGTTGTATGCGATACAACCGGGTTATTAATTCAAGTGTTGATTTAATAATTTAATGTGTAATTATATATTTGATATATTAATATACATTAACTAATATTAGCTCACTTAAGAAAATGTTTTCTCTTTATACATTTAATATATATATGATATATGTTAATGTATTTATTTTGTGTCATGCTTGATGATACATTGAACATGGGTGTATGAGACTCATACCAAACTAAAAATAATTTGGGTGATTATTTATTTAAGGTATAAACAAAATTAGGTGAAAATTGTCATGGGTTGGATGCTTGTAGAAGCTTATGGAAACCATTGACTTAGTCCACTAATTTTGTTTTACTCTAGATATTTATTAAGCAAACCATTATCTTTAGCCATGGTTAAGTCTCTACATGAGTTATATGAGATATTTTCTCACCCATGGTTCACACTTGAACATGAGAGATCATTTTCTTCATCTCCTTCCTTGCTCTCTAGTTTTGAGTGAGTAAAGAAAAGAAAGAGAGAAAAATTATTCTAAAGTGATCTAAATTCCTAGTTCACCAATCTATACCAAACTAGCCATTTAGTATAGGTTGTTTCTTCATTAGTTCATTAATTAATGAAGATGTAGCTTGAGTTAGAGATTCTTCAACGTAGATCATCTTCGGCCTCGAAGATCCTTGAGTAAGCTCGTTCCTTTCACCTAGTGGAGCCAAAGGAGATTCCGGGACACCACTACTTGGAGCAAAGGGACTACTACACGGAGCTTTAGAAGTGAAGGACCGGTCTACAAAGGTTTTATTCCCATTTCAGTTTGTGTAAAGTTGTTTTATGTTTTAATATCCCTAATTCTCTAGTTAGATCCTTGGTTTGGGTTGCTTTGCTCTCTAGATTTTTTAAAATTGCATACCAGATGCCTTATAAAACCTAGTGAGAGTGCTAAGAAACCCAACAAAGAGTTTATCCGGTTTATGGTTTTAAGCACAAACCGGATAACCCCATATCTTAACAATTTTAAGATGAACACTATTCTATATCACATATAGAAAAGAGGCACTCGTTTAGGTAGAACCCGTATCAATTGATATGTATTTCTAATGCATCCCCAAAATTGAAGAAGGCAACTCAACATTAATCATCTTGGAGCGCACCCGCGGATGAGCAATCTGAGAGAGAATCACATTCTCAATATGGAATACCTAGTACCAACCCCATGTCTATATGGACATTGGATGACATACATCAATATGTATTAGTCCCTAGAGTTCACTAACTCATTTTCCGTGTGCTGTTAATTGAAAATCATTCTTTTGGTTAAAAGTAACCAAAACTTTGCTGTTTAGGCAAAACCTGATGATTTTCTTCAATAGCAACAATTGCTCCGAAAACCGACATTGAGGAAAAAATCATCCATTCTCAATTCTCTGCTCCTTCTCAGCATCTGTAATGCCTTACAGATGTGGGATTCTAATCCGGTATCTATATACCCAGGAGTTAGAATTTATTAAGAAATAGTTTCTCAAAACACAGACGCACGTGAAATCCGAAACATCAAAAAAATGTTTCAGGGGGTTAGTCGGGAATTCTCAGTAATGCCTTTTTCATTGCCCTGGTTCATGACAATAGTCGCAATTTCCTTTTCTCACTTCAACCCCTTTTGATGTCTCTCCATCTTACCTTCCTGTATACCGAACTTATGCTAGTTGGTTTTCTCCTTTCCATTCCTTCAGCACCAGCTTCAGGATTGGAGACTATCCAATAAGTGTAACTGGTATGCACTCCTTATGTGTAAGGAGCTCTCGAGCTTGAGATAAGGTAGGAAGGATAGACAAATGAACAATTCATCTAATCCAGAACCAGTGGCCATCCTCAAACTGAAATAGTTTCATTGAGTTCGTATCTGACTATACGATGGCCTTCCAAACAATATGGATCTCTGTACCGAATACAGAGGGTTCTGGAGTTAGCAGAAGGGGAAGTAGGATGTGTGAGGACATATGTGACTATGCCGTGGATTAGGGCAATCCAGATATTCCAAAACTGTCGATTATAAAAAGGTTGGTCAATATGGTTAATGAGTCTTGGTTTAAGGTGAGTCCAGGGTCGCTGCCACAGAGAGAGAGAGAGAGAAAAGAAACACTCGACGTGCATTCTAACTTAGATTAGATTGGTATATTTATTTAATCAGGATGGCTCCCACTGTTCTGTCAAATTCTCCTTCAAAACCCCCAAAAGGAGAACCAGCCGGGATTTCGTATAGAAAATCTTCCGGGAGTAACTATTTCTCACAGTAGGAATCGGAACCCAATCTATCATGGCATGGTAACCTTGACTAAAGATCAACAAATTACCGCACTCCATAAAAGGTATGCAATCTCATTGCAAGTTTCAACACTTGAAACTCCCGATGTCGTTTTTTTTCCCTTAGGACTCTATGACATTGACTAAAGATCAATAAATCAAAGAGTCCTAGTCAAGTTTGGCCTGTCATGTCGTGATTGATTTAGACCCACCCGTACGACCCTTGACTAAAGATCAACAAAGTCGTATGAATGTCCTAGCTAATCGCATCATATGCAAGAAGGAAGACATCACTTAGCAACCGTACACTACACCTTGACTAAAGATCAACAAACGCAGCACGAATACTAAGTACTCTACTTCCTGAAATGACAGAGGGCTACGGCTGGTTTTGAAGAAAACCATCAACGTAATGAACTTGATCTCATCGTAGGAACCGAGTGGTTTTGAAAGTTTATAGTCGTGTAGACCTTTGCTTAAGAGTGAACTCCCCGTGAAGGGATCTAGACTCTTTTCCTCATCGAATGAGGTGCGGGATATTCCTAATTGAATATCACGACGCAAAGCAAAAAGAATACGGCTACAAAAACAATTTTAGTGACACAAATATTTGCCCAAGAGCGAACTCTCAGTGACAGGATCAAGACTCTTTCCTCATCGAATGCGGTGCAGGACATTCCTAACTGAATGCCTCAATGCAAAGCAAAAGAATCGACTAAAATTTACCTTTTATAAAAAGTTGGTTCATACAACGTATAGGTTTATTTAACTTTGTATTAATGCAATTAATATAATCGTATCATTTAGATAATCTCATTATCTAGTATTATCCTTCTCACACAAACGTTACAGATAGCATGAAAAGGAAAAATATAATGCACATATACGCTATCCGCATTCGCCACGGTGCCCCGTCATGCCCCGTTAGGTTACTTAACTAACGGTAGAGCAGGGATAGGGCTAGCGTGAATGCAAAACGTATATAGCATTAATATATATATATATATATATATACATACTATATATACTATATATCACATATATAAATATACCATCACACGCAAATAATCACATTAAAGTATGAGGAAAAACAGCATCACAAAGTTTGGAATGGTCGGATCACCTAGGAATCCCACGCTTTGTTCGAGCCAAAAACGAAGCACGAAATACCCCGGTCGCATGAATAGCCCGTGTGTAGCCAAAAGCAGACCCCTACAAGTGCGGCAAGTCATCCACTAACCCGAGAAACGAGGCAACCCGGCATCATCACCATGATGGGGCCACCCAACACATTCTCGAATCCGATGACAAGAGCACTCCTCTGTGAGTCTATCCTAACCCCTACAAGCATAGCAAACAGCCCGCCAATCCTAGAATCGAGTGACCCAGTCTCAACTGCTTGAGATGGCCATCCGCTGCAATCTAGAACCCGGCTGCCAGTGCGCTTCTCCGTAGGGTAAACCTAATACCTGTATTAATACAACGATGACATCGATCGTAACCTGATCGAGCCCCGACAAATAATAATACATGAAAACGGAAACAACGGCCACATGTCGACCGCTCATCCCGAATAAAAGAATATACATTTTGGCTACAACATAAATGAAAAGAAATGCACAACAACCAAAGACGCACGGGGCTATTCATTTTGTGACGATCCAATCCACACCAAACAAACTTAACATCACAGACTCACAAATACATATCAACAAGTATGTATCATCGTATCAACTGAGTTAAACACTTTAACATCATGAATAAGGAAATATTACGATGTTACAGTTTTGATCGATAACTTTCCAATACAATATGAGATCAAATCTCAATACTGGGAAAAAACAAAAAATACCAAAAATCCCACTATACCACCGGTCCAAATAAAATTGGGGGCATTTTGAAAAAATTTAGCCCACCAATACCCGCTACCACCGGTCCAAATAAAGCCAAAAACCCCCCATTTTTCTCCCATGTCATTTTCATATCAAAATCAACATTCTGCAATTGTTTAAAAAATTTAAAAGACTTTTGAAATTTGAATAGAGAAGGGGCTTAAACTAGGAAATCTGTCGGACCCCTAATAACCTGATAAGTCATGCTGACAGAGGACTCATAACCAAAAGGATACAACTGATAACACTTACCAGTTTATCTCTACTGCCGTGGCCATGGACTTCTGGCTATATTTGTGTCTTGCACAATGCGATATTGACTCCCAATACCGGGAGTGACGAATTCCCTCGGCCGCTCACTGCCTCCATGTGCTTCGGGACTGTACCCAACTAAAACATGTTTGCATGACTCAGTAGAGCCATGGTAGGGTAGTAATCAAAGTACAATGGGAACACACACGATACACTGTGGCAATTTCTGGTCTAGGGACTACCCTGTACTCATGTCACCAGAGAACTTCTATCTGACAATAGTATAATACCATCTTGGAGTTCTCGGCGAGTCCGTCCAATGTACCTCATCAGATGAGCACTTGTATACAATCATCAATGTCAAACACCAATGGCTATGGGATCAGCCATCGCCCCATACAAGGTCATGAAACGTATACACTAGTCTAGACTGAGTACCGACACTCAATCTCGATACTCCTATGACTAGGGACATTTAAGGATGTGCTTATAAACTATCGAGCCCCACTAGTTTGATCCTTATCATAATCCTGATAGCCAAGCAAAGATCCTATGGGCTCTATCTCATGTATTTGCGATACTTGATAACTAGTATCATGCATTAACATGACATATAAAGACAAACCAGATAGCACACTATCATCTTGAGTAAGACTGTTCTTTTTATAGGTGAAATTGTATCTTAGCACCTCTACTAGATTTCCACATGCATCAAGTATGTAATTTTAAAAAATATAGAGGTCTAAGCTGTACTAAATAAGAATCGAACTAGAGAATTAGGGTTTGTAAGCAACAAAACACTTTCTAAACTAAGTGAAGGGGAGTAACAATCTTTGTAGACCAAGTCCTTCACTTCTATAACTCCAAGTAGTAGTCCCTAAGCTCCAAGGAGTAGTCCCTAGAACTCTTCTTGGCTCCACTTGTCGAAAGGAACGAACCTGTTATGCGATCTTAGAAGCCGAAGATGATCCACCTTGAAGCCTCTCTAGGTCAAGCTAACTCTTCACTAATCAAGGTATTAGTGAAGCAAACAATCTATACTAAAGTGCTAGGATATTGTAAGTTGATGAAGTAGGAGTTTTTCTCATTTTAGAAATATTTTCCTCACACTTTTTCCAACTCAAGAAAAACCCCAGAATGAGCTCTTGAGGAAGAAGATGAACTTGGGTGAAGAATAAACTTGGGGTCAAGTGAGAGAGTGAACCAAGTGCTAAAGATAAGGGTGAGGTGAGAAAATATCTTAGAGTAAAAACAAAAATGAGAGATCAGTCATGGCTTCTACATGCTTCTACAAGCATCCAAGCCATGCTCATTTTCCACTCATTTTTATTTTCCTCCAAAAAATAAATCACCCAAATTATCCTTAGGTTATGTGTGAGTCTCATATACCCATGTTCAATGTATCATCAACCATGATACAAAATCTATATATATATATATATATATATATATATATATATATATATGTACAAAATTAGATATCAAGAGAAGAAAATCTTTAAGTGAGCAATATTAGTTAATATATATTTATATATCAAATTATTAAATCAATACTTGATTCAATAATCCGGTCATATCATATATAACTGGCTAAAATCATTTATATGTATATCAAATTATCAAATCAACACTTGATTCAATAATCCGGTTATATCACATATAACCGACAATATTCAATATTCAATATCAAATCAACACTTGATTCAATAATCCGGTCATATCATATATAACTGGCCAATATCAAATAGATACACATATAACAAATCATTGAATCAACACATGATTCAATAATCCGGTTATATCTCATATAACCTAGCCGATATCAAATATCGCGAGATTAAAATACGGTATCACATACTCGTATTTAATCAAGCTCCCGCACATATCATCATATGTGCCCTACTTCGTTTCGCTTGAGCTAGGAAACCTCTGTGTGGGACTCTAAAGACTCGTCAATACGCCAGCAGTAGGTAATGATCACATCAGTCACCCACAAGCCGTCAGTGGTACTAGCTAGACGTAATGGCTACCCAGGTATTGAACGAATAGAAGATCAACAAGCAAGCTTGTCCAAACTCTCATGAAACCTATAACCAACACATACCGTACAGTCTGGTCTCTTCGTCTGATATGTCGCATATCGAGTCTACAGGTGGAATCGTCAGACCCCAGTAACTTGATAAGTCATGCCGATGTGTGGCCTATAACCGTTCGAGAAACTACTGATAACACTTACCAGCAAATCTCATCAGCCCTAGCTAGGGTCTTACTGTTATAGCCAATCGAGCATAGCGCAACATCAACTCCTAATATCGGAAGAGATGAAACCCCTCTTGTCGCTCACTGCCTCAATGTGACTCGGGACTGTACCCAAAATCCACCTGTTTGCACGACTCCTTTGAGCCGTGGTAGGGATGAAATCAAAGCACAGTGGGAACCACACAAGGCACTATGACGATCTCAGGTTTACAAGTATCACCAGAGAACACCTATCTGACGATAGGTATGGTACCAACTAGGAGTTCTCAGCAAGTCATGTTCGGTGTACCCATTCTCTAATGAGCACCTGTGTACAATCTTTGATGTCAAACACCAATGGTTGTAGGATCAACCATCGCCCTATACAGGGTCAAGAAACGTACACACCTGTCTGCTTTGGAATATCGATGCCCTGTCTCGATACTCCCTCGACTAGGAACGGTTAAAGGATGTGCTTGCGGACTATACAAGCCTCATTAGTATGATCTGCATCATAGTCCTGGTAGTTAACCCAACATCCGAAAGGCTTTATCAACATGTATCAGAGGGACACTATAATAATACTAGTGTACATATTAAGATAAAGAGTAACCAGATAGCATACTACCATGTCAAGAAAGAAATTCCTATATATATATATATATATATATATATGTCCAAGCATTCACTATATCATACAATAATGGCCTCTAAGGCACACATATTCCTAACAATCTCCCACTTGCACTAAACCTAGTTGTTGTAGTATCTCATACCCAACATCCCAAAAATTTTCTCAAACTGCATCTGGGAAAGGGCCTTTGTGAGTGGATCCACTGTGTTATCCTTCGTGTCAACTCTCCTGATCTCGATCACCCAGTGATCAACTATCTCCCGGATCAGGTGATACCGCCTCAGAATATGTCTGGATCACTGATGGGACCGGGGTTCCTTGGCTAATGACACAGCTCTATTGTTATCACAATACAAGGGTATTAGATACTCAATGGATGGAACCACACCAAGTTCAGCAATGAACTTCATCCAGACAGCTTCTTTGGCAGCATCGTTAGCAGCGATGTATTCAGCCTCCATTGTCGAGTCTGCTACGGTATCTTGCTTGGAACTCTTCCAACATACCGTCCCTCCATTGAGGGTAAAGACAAAACCCGAGACCGACTTACTGTCATCCTTATCACTCTGGAAGCTCGAATTGGTAAAGGACTCCACCTGGAGTTCTCCGTTACCGTACACCAAGAACATTTCTTTAGTCCTTCTCAAGTACTTAAGAATGTTCTTCACAGCTGTCCAGTGCTTCTCCCCAGGGTCTGATTGATACCTACTTACCACACCTAGTGCGTAAGCTAAATCCGGTCTGGTACATAACATCGCGTACACGATAGACCCAACTGCAAAAGCGGTGGGTTATCCCTTGCATGCGAGCCCACTCCAAATCATTCTTGGGAGACATCTCTTTGGAGAGAGTGATTCCTAAGCAAGCGGGTAAATTACCACACTTAGAATCTTCTATACTAAACCTCTTTAGTATGGTGTCAATGTACCTGGATTGGGACAATCTCAACATCCTTTTAGATCTATCTCTATAGATCTTTATCCTTAGGATGTAGGAGTCATCACCCAGATCTTTCATGGAGAACTTTTGTGATAAGAAGAGCTTGACCGAGTGTAGCATAGGAACATCATTTCCTATCAAGAGTATGTCATCCACGTACAATACGAGCAAGACAACCTTACTCTCTACAACCTTTTTGTATATATAAGGTTCGTCTATGTTTTCGATGAGGTCAAACTCTTTGACTGCTACATCAAAACAGATGTTCCATCTCCACGATGCCTGCTTTAATCCGTAGATTGATTTAAGAAGCTTGCACACCTTTCCACTGCTCCCAATATCTACGAAACCCTATGGCTGTGTCATGTACACGCTTTCTTCTAAATCACCATTTAGAAAAGCGGTCTTGACGTCCATCTGCCAGATTTTGTATTTATGGTATGCAGCAATAAAAAGTAGGATCCTGATGGACTAAAGCATAGCCACTGGAGAAAAGGTTTCATCATAGTCGACACCTGGTCGTTAATAAAAACCTTTTGCTACAAGTCTAGCTTTGAAGGTCTCAACCTTTCCATCTACACCAAGTTTCTTCTTAAAGATCCATTTGCTCCCAATAGGTTTTACCCCTTCAGGAACAACTTCCAAAGTCCATACTAGGTTTTGACTTCATCAAAATGGCAGATGAACCTTGTATATACAAAAAGGTAGTAGAGAGTAAAATGGTCTTCCTCGTATTGTACGTGGATGACATACTCTTGATAGGAAAAGAGTTTCCTATGCTACACTCGGTCAATCTCCTCTTATCACATTGATTCTCTATGTAGGATCTAGGTGATACCTCCTAAATCCTGGGTTTTGGATCTATGAAATAGATCTAAATGGATGTTAGGATTCTCACTAGGTATAGTGAGATGGTATCAATCGATCCTGGGGATAATCACTGGAAAGCTTCCAGGGTGGTAAGGACGACTGAATGTCAGTCACAGGCATTGTCTTTACCCTCAGTGTAGGGACGGTATGTTGGAAGAGTTCCAAGCTAGATACCGTGGCAGACTATGTAAGTCAACGTTAGACACCCCACATGATGTGGGGAGGCGGAATAGGTAAAACAATCATTTTGTTCAAGTTAACATCGACTAACTTTACGGATCTTTGCTAAACCCTAACTAACATACTATCTAGAAGTGCTAAACTACTATTATAGATGATTATACCTCAAGAAACTAGTCCTTCTTGTTCTTGTTGTTCACCTCCTCATTGGCCTCCTCGATGTGATTGAAGATCCACCCGAGAGTTCCTTCTCCAAGCTTCAACCTCTCACTTGAGGTAACTAAGTGGCTAGGATTGCTAATCCAAGTGACCTAGAAGTAGAGGTGGATTAAGGATCTAGTAGTCTTTCTAACCCTTGGGATCTCAACATATGAGAGGATTAGGGTTAGGTTGAAAAAGAGGAGAGCTTGAAGAGAGAGAGTGTGTATGTGAGAATGAGATGAAATATAACTCATTTCTATATTATATGAAGCATAAAGATTTATCAAATAAATCATATATGATAATTACAACCATGCTTCATTTAATACATTCAATGAATCATCACATGAGTCATTAAGCAATAAATGCTTCATTAACTCATTTGGATGATTCATCTCATGAGTCACTAAATCATTTGATGCAAATTACACATAAGCTCTCCACCTCACCTTTCTTCTAGAAGCTTCTCGACTAATTACGAGAATGCCCCTCCCATCTGTAAAAACATGGAAATATTGAGACTTTATAAATCCAATAATCCAATACTAGAATCTGGCTTAATCTAAAGCCCGCTAGTATAATCCGTCCGAACATCATACGTGCACAAGTACACGTATATGTCCGAACCTTGTCGTAAAACCATACGACCTCTATATCGTTTCGCCTGAAGTAGGGAAACTCTCTGTGTGGGACTCTAAAGACTCGATACTACGCTGGCAGTGGGTTTAACCACAGGCCGCAAGCGGCACTAGCTGTACGTAACGGTCCCAAGGTAGATGTCGATAAGAAGGCCGATGAGGAAACACATCCGAACTCCTACTGAGCCTGATGTGACAATCTCGATAATCCTACGACTAGGGACCTGAAAAAGGATGTGCATGTAGACTACCCAGCTCCCACTAGTGTGACTGCCATCACAACGCTGGTAGTCAAGCAAGATCCTAAGGGCTTTATCAATATGTATTCGCGATATGCTAAAAGAAACATATACACATATTAAGATAGAAATAAACCAAGTAGCATACTACTATGTTGAGCAAGGCTGTTAATACAACTGTGAATATCCCAAGATTCTATTAAGTAATATACAAGCTAGTATGATACAATAATGGCCCCTAGGGCATATACACTAACAATCTCCCACTTGCACTAGGGCCATATACTGGCATATCGAAGACCTATCGTCTCGAATAGCCTCTCGAACTGTGTCTGAGGTAAGGCCTTTGTGAATGGATCTGCAGTGTTCTCCTCTGTAGCAACTCTCCGGACCTCGATCTCCTGGCGATCTATGATCTCCCTGATCAGGTGATACCGCCTCAAGATGTGTCTGGACTTCTGATGGGACCTGGGTTCCTTCGCTAAAGGTATAGCGCCGTTGTTATCACAATACAGCGGTATTGGATTAACAATGGTAGGAACCTCTTGAAGTTCTGTTAGGAACTTCTTCATCCAGACTGCTTCTTTCGCGGCATCGCAAGAAGCTATATACTCCGCTTCTATCGTCGAGTTAGCAACGGTGTCCTGCTTGGAACTCATCCCGCACACCGCCCCTCTATTGAGGGTAAAGACATAACCTGACATGGACTTGGAGTCATCCTTGTCACTCTGGAAGCTGGAGTCAGCAAAAGCCTCGATCTGGAGGTCTTTTCCGCCGTAAACCAAGAACATATCCTTAGTCCTTCTCAGGCGCTTGAGAATATTCTTTACTGCTATCCAGTGCTTCTCCCCTGGGTCTGACTGATACCGGCTCACCATGCTCAGTGCGTAAGCTACATCTGGTCTGGTACACAACATCGCATACATTATAGAGCCTACCGCAGAAGCGTAGGGTATAACTGACATGTGATCCCTTTCCAAATCAGTCTTAGGAGACATCTCTTTGGATAGGGTGATTCCGTGACAAGCCGGTAAATTACCGCGCTTAGAATCTTCCATGCTGAATCTTTTCAGTATAGTGTTGATATACCTGGACTGCGAAAGTCCCAACATCCTCTTAGATCTATCACGATAGATTTGGATCCCCAGAATGTAAGAGGCATCACCCAGGTCTTTCATGGAGAACCTTTGTGACAAGAATCCTTTGACAGATTGTTGCATAGGAATGTCATTTCCTATCAATAGAATGTCATCCACGTACAAGACGAGGAATACGACAGTTCATGCTACAATTTTACTATATATATACATGGTTCATCTGGATTTTTGATAAAGTCCTATTCTTTGACCGTTTTATCAAAACAGATGTTCCAACTCCGCGATGCCTGTTTTAGTCCATAAATGGACTTAAGCAACTTGCATACTTTTCCGCTGCTCCCACTCTGATTGAAACCTTCTGGCTGATCCATATAGACGCTTTCTTCTAAATTACCATTTAGAAAAGCCGTCTTTACGTCCATCTTCCAGATCTCATAATCATGGAAGGCAGTAATGGCAAGAAGGATCCGAATGGATTTGAGTATAGCCACTGGAGAAAAAGTTTCGTCATAGTCCAAACCAGGTTTTTGACGAAAACCCTTTGCAACAAGTCTAACCTTATAGGTTTCTACCTGTCCATCTACACCAATCTTTTTTTTGAAGATCCACTTGCATCCTATGGGTTTTACCCCATCTGGAGCAAAGTTCAAATTCCATACTTTGTTGGTGTACATGGACTCCATCTCGGTCCGCATTGTATCCAGCCATCTTACCGAGTCGCCGCTCTGGATGGCCTGCTGGAAACTAGTAGGTTCATCATTATCAATGACGCAATCCTCTCTATTCCCGTCTATGAGAAAACCGTAGTATCTCTCAGGCGGATGAGATGGCCTACTACTCCTGCGGAGGGGTGCGGGAATGTCCTGTTCTTCTGGAACTTCTGGCTCTACCAAACTTTCAGTAGTATTTTGTGGTTCTGGAATTTCTTCTAGTTCTATTGCGCTCCCATTTGTTTCCTTTTCTAAAAACCGCTGTTCTAGAAAATGGGTATTACGAGAAACAAAAACTTTTGTTCCTCTGCGTAATAGAAACAAATACCCCTTGGAGTTCTTTGGATATCCTACAAATTTACACTGTACTGAGCGTGCCTCGAGTTTGTCTACATGCTGCTTTTTAATAAAAGCTGGACATCCCCATATCTTCAGATACTGAAGATATGGTTTCTTCCCACTCCACATCTGATATGGTGTGGTAGGCACAGTCTTGGTAGGAACCCTGTTCAAAAGATATGCAACTGATTCTAGTGCATAACCCCAGAAAGATCGCGGTAACTCAGTATTACTCATCATGGAACGTACCATATCCAATAGGGTTCGGTTTCGTCTTTCCGATACACCATTATGTTGTGGAGTGTATGGAGGAGTAAGCTGAGAGAGAATTCCTTTCTCTTTAGGTAACCCAGGAACTCGGCACTTAAGTATTCACCACCTCGATCAGATCTTAGTGTCTTAATATTTTTGCCGGTTTGGTTTTCTACTTCATTCTTATATTCTCGGAATTTCTCAAAGGCCCCGGATTTATGTTTCATCAAGAAAATGAATCCATACATGGAGAAATCATCCGTAAAAGTAATGAAATATGAAAAACCGCCTCTTGCATGTGTAGACATTGGACCACATACATCGCTGTGTATGAGTCCTAAAAGCTCGCTCGCTCTTACTCCATGTCCAGTGAATGGAGTCTTTGTCATCTTTCCTTTGAGACATGATAAACAAGTGGCATAAGATTGATATTCGAACGGATCCAAATATCATTCTCTATGTAACTTAGTTAACCTTGTCTTATTGATGTGACCCAGTCAACAATGCCATAACAAAGCCTGATTTATATCTGGAGACTCTCTTTTTAGTGTGTTCTGGACATTGAAAATCTGTAATTGGTTTAACACGTATATACCGTTATCTAGTGTACCGGACCCAATCAAACCATGATTAAGGTGGATGTTAACATCATCGCTTACAAACGTGAAATCATAACCTTCTTTTGATAACAACGATACTGATATGATATTACACGTTAAACTAGGTACACAAAAACAGTTGCGCAAAACCAAAATATGTCCACTCGTCAATCCAAGATGATAATCCCCTACGGACACAGCATTCACGCTAGCTCCGTTAGCAACCTGGAGGGTCATATCACCAACCTTCAGCACTCTACGGTTTCTCAGTGCCTGCAATGAATTGCATATATGAGATCCTGATCTGGTATCCAATACCCTGGAAGTAGAGTTGATTGACAGATAATTTTCAATTACAAACACACCTGAAGCCGAAGCCACAACTTGCCTCGGGTCCTGGTTCTTGGCAATCCAAACTTTGCAATCTTTCTTCCAATGGCCTTTCCTACGACAGTGGAAGCACTCGTCCTTTGCTACTAGTGGCTCCACAACCTTTGCCTTTCCCTTGACTCCCACCTTACCAACACCACCTGTCGGTTTGGTAGCGGCCTTCTTCTTCAATCCTTTGGACCTTGCCTTGGACCTGGATGAGGAAGCACCACGAACAAACATAGTGGGTGTTTCCCTTGCCTTATGTAAAGTGCCCTCTGCACTCCTCAACATGTTAAGGAGTTCTGGAAGTTCAACTTCTTTATCTTGAATATTGAATTCAAGATAAACTGGGTGTAGGTGGAAGGAAGGGACTGGAGAATTAAGTCTGTATACAGCTCGTCCTCTAATGTTGTCCCTAGATCTGCGAGCTCTTCAATATAGCCAATCATCTTAAGGACATGTTCCCCTACAGATGATCCAACGGCCATCCTCGACTGAAACAAGTTCTTCGAGGTCTCGTATCTAGCTATATGAGATTGCTCTCATACAGTTCCTTGGTGTGGAGAAATATGGATTCTAGATCCATATTCTCATGCCTCCTCTGATGTTCATTATTCATAGAGGCAAGCACGATGCACTTGGCCTTCGCGCAGTCTAACTCCCAAGTCTTGTGGATTTCCTTATCTGCGATACTGGATTCAGGACCTGGGACGGTAGGGGCCTTTGTAGTAAAGACATACCCCAATTTGTCATAGGTAATAACCATCTTAACATTCCGGAACCAATCTTTATAGTTTGGCCCTGTCAAAATATTTTTATCTAATAATAACTTAAGGCCTGTCATGTTCTGGGTCGCTGCAATGAGAGAGAGAGGGAACACTTTAGCATGATGCTCTTGCAAATTTAGAGTGGATTTTAGTTTATCTAAACTGGATGGCTCCCACTGTTTCTCGAATCCCTTCTCAAACCATAAAGGAAGAACTAGTCAGGACTATTCTCACCGTACAATACTTGCTTAACCGTTCAGCCAGGCCAGTGTCGGTACTTCGAGGGAGGTTTTACGACGCTTTCGCGAAGTTCCTTAATTAAATAACCTCTTTTCTCTGGGGGCGTAACCCCGCTGACACCTTTCTCGACACCTACTTGGTTTATAGCATTGATCGTTAAGTAAAAGAATCTCCTGATGAGTACCATATACTCACAGTAGGATCGGGATCCAAATATCATCGTGTGATAAAGCTGAAGGAATCCTACCAAAATTATCACACTCCAAATGATATGCAATCTCTTAGCAAGTTTCAGTTTCTTTAGAAACTCCCGATATGGATTTCTGTCCCATGCTCTTATGACCTTGGCGTTGGTCAAAATGTCATAAGTCACATGTCAAGTTCTACCCATCATTATCTTGTTAATTTGAACCCATCCGTACATACCCCTGACGTTGGCCAAATGGGAGTACGACTGTCCCAAACTAACTCATCTATCTATGCAACAAACGAATACCCAGCAGCTACCAAACACTATGCCTTAGCGTTGGTCAAAATACATAGCTTGAATACTACTGAATACCCAAATGAAATGACAGAGGGTTACGAATGGTTTTGGCGAAACCGTGAACGTAGTGAAGTTGATATGATCGAAGGAACCCGATAGCTTTTTAAAAGGAGTGGTTTAAGCTCCGCAATTAAAAAAAATCTTCTGTTTTAAAATAACCGAGTGGTTTCTTTTAAACTGTTCCAACGATTCAACTTTGGTTTATTTTCTTTGCATTAATATAATGCGTCCCATCAATTAACCTATCATTGCAGAAAACAACGAAAATACAACGTTCTCTTATGTCAGCATTCGCCACTGGGCCCCGTCATTCACCCGTTAGGTTACTTAAGTAACGACAGAGCGGGAGCTGGGCTAGCGCGGGTGCAAAACATAAGTAACGCCTACTAGATATCATATATAAATATTGTACATTCGTCAGACGCAATAATAGGCATTCCAGATCATAGATGAACATATTGGATTTTCTAGGAATCCACATTCCTTTTGAGCCTGCAAAGAAAGACGGATTACATAGTCGCGATGAATAGCCAAAACCCCATCCTAGACCCCTACGGGTACGGCAAACTACCCGTCATGTACCCGAAGTGAAGCGGTCTCCCTCAACGACGTGAATAGGCCACTAAACACTTCAAAGTACCCGGTAGTTTGTGCACCCCATCTTGGGTCTATCCTAAGAGCAGAAAACAGTAAATGAAATAATACAACGGTGGCTACAACCTCAACCCGGATGTGCCCCGCAAAAGAATATTACAACAAATTACAATTTACATTTGAATGAAAGAAACACTCGTCTCACATCCCCGGCTATCCATTCACGACAATCTAACAAGTTCATATTCACAAACCAGTAAAAACCATTACAGAAATGTGCAACCCCCTGCTAACCGACATACTAGCAGTTAGGGGAGGTTTACGAACACATTAAACACAACACAGATATAATCCAGTTAGCCAAACATCTTAGAATTTCGATCAAGCAATACTTATGAATCCACTCCAAACAATTCTCTGTGCACATAAAACCTGAGCAGAAACAAAACATCCCAGAAAATACAACATCAACACAGAAGAATAACTGAGCAAATTTTGGTTGACTCGGTGTCAACTCGGCCGTGGATCCGCGGCGGATCGCTTGTATCGGCCGCGGTTCCGCGGTGGTTTGGTCGAGTCATGATCCCAAATTTCTTCACAATTCTTAAAAAACCCTGCTTGTATTTTTAAGGGTCCCTGAAAAATTTTTAGACCCCGTTTTAAAATTGGCAGAAACTATGTGAAAATGTCATTTTTTCGGGTTCGTTTTGCGTTCGAATTTCTAAAGACTTTGCTAACATGTTGGTTATGGTTTAGCTAGGCCTGATACCACTGTAAGTCGACGTTAGAGACCCCACATGATGCGAGGAGGCGGAATAGGTGAAACAATCATTTTGTTCAAGTTAACATCGACTAACTTTACGGATCTTTGCTAAATCCTAACTAACATACTATCTAGAAGTGCTAAACTACTATGATAGATAATTATACCTCAAGATACTAGTCCTTCTTGTTCTTGTTGTTCACCTCCTCGTCGGCCTCCTCGATGTGATAGAAGATCCACCCGAGAGTTCCTTCTCCAAGTTTTAACCTCTCACTTGAGGTAACTAAGTGGTTAGGATTGCTACTCCAAGTGACCTAGAAGATATAGAAGTGGATTAAGGATCTAATAGTCTTTCTAACCCTTGAGATGTCAACACATGAGAGGATTAGGGTTAGGTTGAAGAAGAGGAGAGTTTGAGGAGAGAGAGTGTGTATGTGAGAATGAGATGAAATATAACTCATTTCTATATTATATGAAGCATAAAGATTTATCAAATAAATCATATATGATAATTACAACCATGCTTCATTTAATACATTCAATGAATCATCGCATGAGTCATTAAGCAATAAATGCTTCATTAACTCATTTGGATGATTCATCTCATGAGTCACTAAATCATTTAATGCAAATTACACATAAGCTCTCCACCTCACCATTCTTCTAGAAGCTTCTCGACTAATTACGAGAATGCCCCTCCCATCCGTAAAAACACGGAAATACTGAGACTGTATAAATCCAATAATCCAATACTAGAATCTGGCTTAAACTAAAGCCCGCTAGTATAATCTGTCCGAACATCATACGTGCACAAGTACACGTATGTGTCCGAACCATGTCGTAAAACCATACGACCTCTATATCGTTTCGCCTGAAGCAGGGAAACTCTCTGTGTCGGACTCTAAAGACTCGACACTACGCTGGTAGTGGGTTTAACCACAGGCCGCGAGCGGCATTAGCTGTACGTAACGGTCCCCAGATAGATGTCGATAAGAAGGCCGATAAGGAAACCCATCCAAACTCCGACTGAGCCTGATGTGACAATCTCCGTACAGTCCGGTCTGTTCATCTAAGACTATCGTATATCGGGCCTAGGGGGCGGCAAGCGTCAGTCCCCTAAAAGCTGTATAAGTCGTGTCGGAGTGAAGCCCATTACACCTTGAGAAGCTACTGGAAATCCTACCAGTAAATCTCGTTTGCCCTGGCCAGGGACTTTGCGTAATGGCTTTCCAAACACAGTGCGATATCAACTCCCAATACCGGGAGAGACGAATCCTATCCAACTGCCACTGCCTCCAAGTGCTTCGGGACTGCACCCAACTGCTACCTGTTTGCATGACTCCTTTGAGCCGTGGTAGGGTAGCAATATAAGAACAGTGGGAACACACTCGAGACGAAGCAGCGGTATCAAGTCAACAGACTATGCTGTACTCATGTCACCTGGGAACTGTTAACTGACGACGGGTATAATACCAACCAACAGTTCCCTGCGAGTCCTGTCCGGTGTACCCGTAACCCAACGAGCACATGCATACTATCTCCAGTACAACGTACTAATGGCTGTGGAACAGATCATCTCCTCTGCTGGGATGAGAAGCGTATACACTAGTCTACTCTGGAGTATCGATGCCCTGTCTCGATAATCCTACGACTAGGGACCTGAAAAAAGATGTGCTTATAGACTACCCAGCTCCCAGTAGTGTGACTGCCATCACAACGCTGGTAGTCAAGCAAGATCTTAAGGGCTTTATCAATATGTATTCGTGATATGCTAAAAGAAACATATACACATATTAAGATAGAAATAAACCAAGTTGCAAACTACTATGTTGAGCAAGACTGTTAATACAACTGTGAATATCCCAAGCTTCAATTAAGTAATATACATGCTAGTATGATACAATAATTGCCCCTAGGGCATATACACTAACAGACTAGACGATAAAGGCTGGTGACATCGCCACCAAAGATACCACCAAAGAGGCAGTTTGGGTGTATATTAGTTCATGAGATGAACTAGGTTCCTACCATTGTATGACAATGGAGGTGTGGGTTTGGCCCAGGAACGCCGGTCCCATCAGTGACCCAGACATATTCCAAGGCAGTATCACCTGATCATGGAGATAGTTGATCTCTAGGGAAATCGAGGTTAGGAGAGTAGACTCAGAGGACAACACGGCGGATCCACTCACAAAGGCCTTTTCCCAGAGAGAGACTTTTATAGGATGGTTGAGTATGAGATACTGCAACCACTACTACAGATGGCCCTAGTGCAAGTGGGAGATTGTTAGTTATATGTATGCCCTAGAGGCCATTACTGTACATGAGATGTATATTGTAGTGAATGCTGGGACATATATAGGGAGGACTTTCTTGCTCGACATGATAGTACGCTATCTGGTTGCTCTTTATCTTAACATGTATACTTACTGTCTCTCTATTACATGTTGATAATGTAAGTGCACGGCGGCGCCCCGGCCGTCAATCCGACGCCGGAATGCGGAAACGAAACTTTTCTAAAAACTTGAAACCGGCACCACCGCGCACAAAAATCCCGGATCGGGCCATTAACCTAACTCTAGCAAACTAGAATAAGAGTAGAGAAGCTATACCAAGCGATCCGTGTCTTTCGGTCTTCGTCTCTACTCCGATCTCCTCGCGGAATCTCTGGTCGTCGCCTCTTCGTCGAAACGGGCACCACAACGCCGGGTTCTTTTACGGGCTCCCACCTCTGGATCGAGGCAACTCGGGCACGAAGTTGGCGAGCCGACGTGCCCAAGGAATGCTGTAGGCAAGTGTAGAGAAGTATGTCTCATGGGGTAGTGAAGTTGCCTTTGATGATGGAGAAGAGAGAAAAAGCTTTAGAAGGAAAATGGTGCTCTCATTTTTAGCAAGGAATGAGATGTGGAATTACCACACATAAAAATGAACCTCTCTCTTCCCTAAACCAAGTGGCCGGCCAAAAAATGTGTAGGGATTTTTCAAGGGGGGGTGAGCACAAGAGAGGATGTGGTAACCATAAGAAATGTGAGGATAATGAGGAGAAAAGGTTGCACCCATTTCCAATCAAATCTAATCTCATTAATGCAAAGTTCATGATGAAAGAAAAGCAAAGATGCTATCATAACATAATCCCTCAATAACAAATAACCCCTCCACAAATGCTAATTTGCGAACTTGCAAATTAGCCCTTCCATCAGAAAAATCCGGCCGTAAAAGAACAAAGGAAAACTGGCCGGAACGGAATGCAAACTGGCAACTTCAGAAAACTGATCCCGTAATAAATTACAGGAAAACCCCGTGACTGCATATACATGCCCGCATTTGTATTGCGACCGAATACAAATGCAAAGAGACAAAATCCACACTGTACAATACTAGGATCCGGCTTAAACCAAAGCCCGCTAGTATTATCCTTTCGATCATGATCCGTGCAATACCGCATGTATCTGATCGAACCCTGCCATATCTCCATACGACCTCTACAACGTTTCGCCCGAAACTTGAGAAACTGGTATGTGGGGGACTCTAAAGACTCGTCAATACTTTGGTTGTGGATTTAACCACTAGCACGTCAGAGGTATTAGCCTATACGTAACGGGCTACCAGGTATTGACCAAAAGGGACGTCGATGAGCGAACTCATCCTGACACCCTACTGAGCCTGTCAGTGACAATATCCGTACAGTCAGGTCCGTTCGTCTATGAGCATCGCATGGCAGGCCTAGGGGGTTGGTAAAAGTCAAACCCCCAAAAGCGGTACAAGTCGTGTCGGAGTGTAGCCCAGAACACCCTGAGATACTACTGGAATACCTACCAGTAAATCTCCTGCCTTGGCCAAGGACTTTCATGTACTGGCTCTCCTAGACACAGCGCGACCTCACCCCCAATACCGGGAGAGACGAACCCCTGCAGATCCGCTCACTGCCTCCATGTGGCTCGGGACTGTACCCAACTAAAACCTGTTTGCACGACTCCTTTGAGCCGTGGTAGGGTAGTAATCAAAGCACAGTGGGAACTCACACGAGACAAATGACGATCTCAGGTCGATGAACTAACCTGTACACATGTCACCAGGGAACTGCTATCTGACGTCAGGTATAATACCAACTAGCAGGTTCCCGGCGAGTCCTGTCCGGTGTACTCATAACCCAATGAGCACCTGTATACATCTTAGGTGAACCAACTGACACCAGTGGCTTGTGAGACCGGCCACCGCCCCTCGTCGGGGTCTCAACTGTATACACTAGTCTACTCTGGAGTATCGATGCCCTGTCTCGAAACTCCCACGACTAGGGACCTTTTAAGGATGTGCTTATAGACCCCAGCTCCCACGTATATGATCGCCCTCATACTGCTGGTAGTCAAGCAAGAATCCGAGGGGCTCTATCAACGCGCAATAGTGACCTGTAAGGTTACCTAAAGCAGTACACGATGATAAAGATAAACCAGATAGCATACTATCATCTTGAGTAAGACTGTCCTACCGGGATAGGTCCTCTCTCAATCATTGCAATCACGTGCCTGTGATCCAATAAATGACTCTGAGGGCACTATCTCCAACAATCTCCCACTTGCACTCAAGGTTAATTATTGCGATGTCGTATACTCACAGCCCGTGTGATACCGAACACCCAACTCCTCTACTAGTCAGTCTCACAAAACTCGTTTGTGAAACTATTGCGTTCGAGGAATAGCCTCAGTGAGTGGATCCGCTGTGGTGTTTCTTTCTATGTCTCTCTTTATCTCAAGTTCGCGGAAAAACCCACCTCCCGAAATGAGCAATATCTGTCTTAGAATGTGTCTGGATGTCTGATGGGACCTAGCTCATAAATGAACTCCAAATCCAAACTTCTTAGACTGTATCGTCAACTGAACTTACTCAGTATCCTGCGCCATGCCTCCCTCAGTATCTGCCTGGACCACTTGTCCAAAATACTGCCCCTCGTCATAGGGAAAACTATAACTCTGACAACCTCTCTGTCATCCAGGTCACCTTGGAAGCCTGGAATGTTAACTGTCTCCCGAAGGAGAATGCTGTTATCATATCCCTAGAACATCCACTTATGTTCTAAAACTGCTTCCGATCGTTTCTCCAGAATTGGATTAATATCAACTTATTGCACCTATTGCAAAAACAACATCCGGTGTGGTACTTGACATCTCATGACTGACTCAATTGCCTAAGCAAGTGATCTTCCAATCATGCACATCTCTCTCCCCTTTAGTCTGTAAGACACCTTTAGAGAGGGTGACTCCATCACCTGCAGGTATACTACCGTACCAGGAGTCGTCCATTCTAAAAACTCTTAGAATGTTGTCTAAGTACTCTGATTGGGAAACCACCTAAATCTAGATCTATAGATCTAGTAACCAGAATATCTTGATATTATATCCTAGTCCCATGTGGAGAAACCACTGTGTGACAACCAAAGTATAACCGATTGTAGTATAGGAATTTCACTTCCTACTCTGTGTATATCATCCAAATACCAGGACATCACACACTACTACCTTCTTAACAGATCCATCCCCTATTCTGATGAAGTCAAACCTATGACTGTCGTATCAGAAATAGATGATCTATCTCCGCTATATCTGCTTTAGTCTATAAATAGACATAAGCCACTTGTCCACCAATGCTTCCGCTGCTTCCACTGACCACGACAACCTTCTGGCAGAGTCATATAGACGTACACTTCTAAAGCCATTTCAGAATGACGCTATACTCATCCTCCTGCCGGGTCTCACAGTCTGGAACAACAGCAATGGCAAGTCTGGGTAAACAAGAACCTCCCTGTCACCGTCCTTGAGGCTACCGGAGTACCTCTCAGGTGCCTGAGGTTACCCACCATATCTGCGGAGTGGCCAATGGAATGTCAAACCAGATTGAATCTTTAGGTTCTTTATCAAATCTTCAGTAATCGTTTGCGGTTCTGGAATCACTTTCAGTTCTACCATACTCCCACTACTGTTTTCTGAAAAAATCCATTTTTATTAAAACTGTGGCGAGTCAAGAACAATATCACTATTGATCTTCCAGATGGTAGAAAATCAACCCTCGTCATAGCCCGGGTCAACCCACAAACATCCATTACGGAAACGTGCCTTGAGTTATCCAGAGTCTGGTTTTAAGCATAAGCCGGACAACTCCCCGTAGCTTAACAATGTCAAGATATGAACTGTTCTATATCCAATACAGAAACAGAGGCACTGATTTAATTGAACCAGATTCAAATCATGCAGCTGTCTCCAGTGCATGTCAAATAAATGGAGAGAGGCCGATCAGCGTTACTCAACTTAGGAGTACTTCCAATTATGAGTAACTTGAAAGAGAAGCAAGTTCTCTTAATCATTACTATCAACTGAATACCATACACAAGTATCTACATCTTCGATCACCTTGAAGAATCCCGATACTTGCAACACCTGGTTCTCTACTCTATTCTTATACCTATAACTTCTCAAAACTCGGACCTTGCATTTCTACGAAACACATGTCTAAGAACTAGAGAAGTCATAAGTAAATAGAATATAGTACGAGGACCAACTCCTCTGTCCTAATGGACACTGGACAATATACAATCCTCTGTATAAGTCCCCTGAGTCTAGTAACTCATTCACTGAGTGTCGTAGGTTGAAAACTGTACTTATGGTTATGAAGAATTACACCGCTGTTTAATGCTCCTTACCTAATCATCCACTGATATAGGTAAATGTCATAGACATAATTTCAAAAAGGTATATCTCACTCTATAAAAATAAACGTACAGATATATCAATTTGAAATTGGTGCATAACAACGGATATTCAAAACCAAATATTTGCCATCCGGCAAACAGCCCAGGTGATTTCCTCAAATATCACCAATTACAACGAATTCCGATATAATGAGGATGATAACCTAATTCCCAATAACTTACTCCCACTCACCATCTGTAAAACCATACAGATGTGAGAATCATACCTGGTAAATACATACCCTGGAGCAAGTGTCTAATTGGGAAATCAGTTTTCCTTTAACAGTACACAGTGAAACTGTTGGAGATAGTGCACTCATAGTCAATTATTGGATCGCAGGTGCGTGATTGCAATGATTGCGGAGGACCTATCCCGGTAGGACAGTCTTACTCGAAATGATAGTATGCTATCTGGTTTGCCTTTATCAGTTGTGTACATGTTCAGGTGACTGATTGCATGTTACACTTTGATAGAGCCCTTAGGATCTTGCTTTACTACCAACTATATGAGGGCGATCATATACGTGAGAGTTGGGTAGTTTATATGCATATCCTTAATTGTGGTCCCTAGTCGTGGGAGTTTCGAGACAGGGCATCGATACTCCGGAGTAGACTAGTGTGTACAGTCGAGACCCCGGCGAGGGGCGGTGGCCGGTCTCACAAGCCACTGGTGTATGTTGGATCACCTAAGATGTATACAGGTGCTCATTGGGTTATGAGTACACCGGACAGGACTCGCTGGGAATCTGCTAGTTAGTATTATATCTACCGTCAGATAGCAGTTCCCTGGTGACATGTGTACAGGTTAGTTCATCGACCTGAGGTCGTCATTTGTCTCGTGTGAGTTCCCACTGTGCTTTGATTTCTACCCTACCACGGCTCAAAGGAGTCGTGCAAACAGGTAGCTTTTGGGTACAGTCCCGAGCCATATGGAGGCACGTGAGCGGATCGGCAGGGGATTCGTCTCTCCCGGTATTGGGGGCGAGGTCGTGCTGTGTCTAGGAGAGCCATTACACAAAGTCCATGGCCATGGCAGGAGATTTACTGGTAGGTACTCCAGTAGTATCTCAGGGTGTAATTGGGCTTCACTCCGACACGACTTATACTGCTTCTGGGGGTCTGACGTTATTAGCCCCCTAGGCGGATATGCGATACTCATTGACGAACGGACCGGACTGTATATACATTGTCACTGTTAGGCTCAGTAGGGTTTTCGGAGGAGTTCGCTCATCGGTCTCCCTTGAGTTCGCTCCTCGGCCACCCTTGAGGTCAGTCCATGGGCAGCCGTTACGCATAGCTAGTGCCGCTGACGGTTTGTGGTTAAACCCACTGCCAGGGTGCTGACGAGTCATTAGAGTCCCCCACAGACAGTTTCCCAAGTTCGGGCGAAACGTTGTAGAGGCCGTATGGTTTTATGGCAGGGTTCGGAAAATGCACGTGCGTTTACGCACGTGTTATTTTTCGGGCAGATAATACTGGTCGGCTTTGGTTTAAGCCGGATCCGAGTATTATATTGAGTAGGTATAATATCTTTGTCTCAGTTGCATTTGTATTCGGTCGTAATACAAATGCGGGTATATTTATACAGTTTCGGGGTTGTCCTGAAATTCGTTTCAGGATCACTTTTGGAAGTTGCCAGATTCCAGTTTTCTATCAGCCGTCTTTTAACATTCTGTTAAAGACGGATTTATCTTTTCTTCTGATATGAGTGAGTCATCATTCTAGAAGCTTCTAGAAGTGATGATGAGGCATATGACTCATTAGTGCATTAATGGTTTCATTAATGGCTTGATGAGGTGTGATTATGACTCATGCTTTGTATTCAACCATTTCTTGTTTAGCTTAAGATATTTGTTCTTCATGATAAGCTTCATATCTTATGGTCACCACTTGGAGCTCCTACACTCACCTCCCTCCTTTGATATATATAGCCTCCTCTCTCTTTCTCATTCACACACTTGATTCAAGAGAGAAAAGATTATGATAGATATTTGGGGTGTATGGAATTCACAGATCATTTCATTCCATCACCCAATTTCCACGGCAACTTCATTAACCGTCCGTCCATAGCTTTGGACGGGACGAGACAAAGTCATCTACTCAATCTCTACATCATTCTTGGTCGTCTCTTTTAGCAAACTTGACGACCGAGTTGCCTCGGGTCAGAGGCGGGAGCCCGTTTAAAGAACCGATCATGTGGTGCCACTTCGACGATGGACTTGGAGATCGACGAGATCGGAGCAGCCGCAACGGAGCGTGGGATGATGGTTGAAGAACGAAGGACTCGGATCGTTCGGTACAATCCTTCTTCCCTCTTTGTAGATTGTTAGTTTAGCAATAATGGCAGATCCGGGTTAAAGTATACGATAGCGCCAAGTTTAAAAGTTTTATTCCGCATTTGGCGTCTGTAGACTGCCGGGGCGCTAACGTAGACTTACAGTGGTATCAGAGCCTAACCATTTTGCTATACTAACTTGTGCTAACGCGTTTAAAACATCGATCCGACCGAAAATCGAAAACTGCCAAAAATATCATTTTCCTTACTTGACAGTTTCTGTTGTTTTTAAACGGTGTCAAAATTGATTTCTATACATCTTAAAAATCACAGCAGGCGATTGTAAGAACCACGAAGAAATTTGGGGTCATGATCTTTCCATGGAAGCGCGGAAGCGCGGCCAAACCCATGGTTTGGCCGCCCTTCCGCGGCCACTTGGGGAGCACGTGCCTCCAAAAGTTTTCAGTGGGTTCTGTGAAGTATTTTGGGGTTTTTGGTATGTACAGTTTTGGCCCAGGTTTTGTTACTGTTCACCAGTAAGCTGTGGGGCCCACTTTTTAATATTTCGTCTTTGGTCGATCGAAATTTAAACACGTTAGTTTACAGTGCTTACATTATATCTCCGACCGGGAATGTCATTTGATCGGTAAACCGCGTCTGATTGCTATAGTTCTTTTAGACGGGTTTGCGAACGTGACATTCGCGTTGATGTTCTGTGTTGTGCTGTGATGTTGCGGATTTGTCGTGGTGGATAGCAGTGTGCAATGGTAGTACAGTTTGTGTTTATTTGTACATTTGATATTGCGGGGCGAGCGTCCAACATGTGGACTGCCGTCACTGCCTGTTGTATAATATTCTTTTGGGGCACGACCAGGTTGCGGTCGATGTACCTATTGTACTATTTTTCATTACTGTACTAAGTTTTACCCCGCGACGGAGTGCACGGATAGCCGGGTTCGGGAAAGCAACGGGTCCGCATCTCATGGCTTTGAGAGGCAGAGGGGCCCCACTTCAGAATTGGCAGACTATTCGCCGCACTCGTAGGGGGTACAGGTTGACCCAAGGAGGGGTGCCCAAGATTACCGGATTCCGTGAAGTGCCGGGTGTTCCATTCACTGTGCTGTGGGGACTGCCTCGCTTCAGGTTTTGGCGGGTAACTTGCCGCACCCGTAGGGGTCTAGGTTTCATTGCACTGGCTATCCACACGACAGGGGAACGTCGAGTTTCTGCAGCGGCTCTGTGAAACTCGGGGATCCCAGATATCTGTATTGTTCTGAGATGCTTATTACTTTTCTGTAATGTTGCATATTATCACGCCTGGAGCGATTATGTATATTGGCTTATATACTATTAGATGTTGTATATGTTTTACACCCGCGCTAGTCCAGTCCCCGCTCTGTCGTTAGTTAAGTAACCTAACGGGTGATGACGGGACCCAGTGACGAATGCGGATGGCATATACGTACATTTTATTTTCGTTCTTTTCTGGTGTGATTGATTGATGGGACTGCATTGATTCTGATCAATGCAAAGTAAAACAAACATGTTGAGTTGTTGGAACAATTTAAAAGGTGTTATTGCAAAGACGTTTCCTTTTGTTATGCATAGCGGTATTCGGTGTGAATATCCAGCACCTCATTCGACGAGGCAAGGGCTGATATCCCTTCACCGGGAAAGACCCCTTGGACAGAAGTTTGCGTCAGGGTAATAACTTTACTATAGTCGATTACAAGTTGCTTTGCATAGCGGTATTCAGTGGAATATCCTGCACCTCATTCCACGAGGAAAGAGCCGAGATCCCTTTACCGGGAGTCACCTCTTTAGCAAAAGGTTTTCGCCACTATATTTTAAAAAGCTATCAGGTTCCTTCAGCGATATCAAGTTCACTACGCTAAAGGTATTTCGCCAAAAACCAGCCGTAGCCCTCCGTCACTTCTTTTGGGTATTCAGTAGTATTCAAGCTATGTATTTTGACCTAACGCCAAGGCATAGTGTTTGGTAGCTGCTGGGTATTCAATTGTTGCATAGATAGATGAGTTGGTTTGGGACAGCCGTTCTGCCATTTTGACCTAACGCCAAGGGCATGTGCGGGTGGGTTCAAATTGACAAGATAGTGACGGGTAGAACTTGGCATGTGACTTATGACATTTTGACCTAACGCCAAGGTCATAAGAGCATAGGGCAAGAAAATGATATCGGGAGTTTCTAAAGAAACTGAAACTTGCCAAGTATGCGCATACCTTCTGGAGTATGAATAACGTGGATGCATTCCATCACGTTAACATGCGATGAGAATTGGATCCCGATTCCCACTGATGAGTTGGTTTACTCTTCGGGTGATCCCGATTGATTCTTCTTTAGGTTTGGAGGAGAATTTGACAGGACAGTGGGAGGTTTCCGGATTAGATAAAGTGATGACCATTCTGATCTAGGTTAGAGTGCACGCAGAGTGTTTCTTTTCTCTCTCTCTCTTTGGCAGCGACCTTTGACCGACCCTAGACTATGACTCAGTGACCAGGTTGACCGAACCTTCTTAAAATACTGGCTTTTGGATTGTCTGAGTTGCATAAGTCATTGCCACTCCTTCTTTTTACCCTTTGAATTTCTCAGAACACCCGTATTACTACGGATATCCACTTCCATTGGATAGATCCATCGTATGGTTATATACGAACTCGAAGGGACTTCTTCGGGGATGGATCCAGGTTCAGGAGAAATAGAATTGGTTTATTCAGTTGTCTTTTATTATCACCTTCTCTCAGGTTGCGAGAGCTCCTTGGTTTAGGAGAGTACACCTATTACGCTTATTGGATAGTCTTATTCCAAACCATAGGCTGGTGCCGAAAGGTAGGGAATGAAGAAAACCAATTAGCCTAAGTAGGGTGTGCAGAAGGTAATATGTAAAGACAAAATAAAGGGATTAGAAAGAGGGCAAAGTAAATTGCGACTGATATCATTCACGACCAAAACCGCGTACTTCATCGCCACTCCTATTTCACCTTTAAAAGAATAAGGTATTATTCAGTTGTCTTTTATCATCACCTTCTCTCAGTTGCGAGTACTCCTTGGTTTAGGAGGGTACACCTATTATGCTTACTGGATAGTCTTCTTCCAAACCATAGGCTGGTGCCGAACGGTAGGGAAGGAAGAAAACCATTTAGCCTAACGATGGTGTACAGAAGGTAACGACTAAAGACAAATAAAGGGATTTGGAGAGATGGCAATAAAATATACGGTTGAAGTCATGAATTGGATTATGGAAGAGGCATTGCTATGAATACCAGGATACCCCTACGAAACATTTTCATGTTTCAGTGCATTGTTAAAGAAAAACTGTTTTCCCGATTAGATACTTACTCCAAGGGTATGTATTTACCAGGTTTCATTTTCATATCTGTATGGTTTTACAGATGATGAGTGGGAGTAAGATATTGGGAATTAGGTGATCATCCTCATTATATTGGAATTCGTTGTAATTGGTGATATTTGAGGAAATCGCCAGGGTACAGTTTTCTACCTACGACGCACAGGTTTTGAGTTGTTTAACTCAGCGGACTTATACAGAGTATTGTATGTTGTCCAAGTGTCCTTCAGGACAAAGGGGTAGGTCCTCGTACTTTGTTCTGTTTACTTATAACTTCTCTAGTATTTAGACGAGTGTTTCGTAGAAATACAAGGTCTAAGTTTTGAGAAGTTGTGGGTATAAGAATAAAGTGGAGAACCAGGTGTCACAAGTATCGGGATTCTTCAAAGAGATCGAAGATGTAGATTCTTGTGATTGGTATTCAGATGATAGTGATGGTTTTGAGAAACGTGTTTCTTTTTCAGGTTACTCATAATTGGATGGTTTCCTAAGTTGAGTAATGCTGAATAGCCTCTTTCCATTAAGTTGATATGCACTGGAGACAGTTGCATGGTTTGAATATGGTTCCAATTAAATAAGTGCCAAAGTTTCTGTATTGGATATAGAATGGATCGTACCTTAAAAGAAATTAAGGTATGGGGAGTTGTCCAGCTTATGCTTAAAACCAGACTCTGGATAACTCAGGGCACGTTTCTGTAATGGCTGTTTTGTGGGTTGACCCTGGCTATGACGAGGGTTGATATTCTACCATTTGGAAGATCAATAGTGATATTGTTCTTGACTCGCCACAGTTTTAGTAAAATGGATCTTTTTCAGAAAACAGTAGTGGGAGTATGGTAGAACTGGAAGTGATTCCAGAACCGCGAACGATTACGGAAAATTTAATAGGACCTATACATTCAATCAGGTTTGACATTCCAATAGCCACTCCGCAGA
The DNA here is from genome assembly GCA_030015575.1 of Agapanthus africanus. Lineage (NCBI taxonomy): Eukaryota > Viridiplantae > Streptophyta > Magnoliopsida > Asparagales > Amaryllidaceae > Agapanthus > Agapanthus africanus. The sequence continues at coordinate 506,005,940 of CM057337.1, forward strand.
TTTGGTAGGTAACCTCAGACACCCGAGAGGTACTTCGGTAGCCTCAAGGACGATGACAGGGAGGTTCTTATCTACCCAGACTTGACACTACTGTTGTTCCAGGATATGAGACCCGGTAGGAGGGTTGTCGTAGTCAGTGGGAGCAGCGGAAGTATAGTGGGCAAGATGCTTATATCTATTTATAGACTTGAGCAGTTATAGCGGAGATAGATCATCTAATTTTGATGTGACAGTCATGGGTTTGACTTCAATCAGAATAGGGGATGGATCAGTTAAGAAGGTAGTAGGGTGTGATGTCATGGTATCTGGATGACATACACAGAATAGGAAGTAAAATTCCTATACTACGATCGGTTGAACTATGGTCGTCACACAGTTGTTTCTCCAGACAGGACATGGATATAATATTAGACATTCTGGTTTCTGGATCTATGGTTTTAGATCTAGATTTGGGTGGTTTCCCAATGTGGGTACTTTGACAGATATTCTAATGGTTTTTAGAATAGTTGACTCCTAGCATGGTAGTGTACCTGCAGGTGATGGAGTCACCCTCTCTAAAGGTGTCGTATAGACTAAAGGGGAGAGGGATGTGCATGATTGGCAGATCACTTGCTTAGGCAATTGAGTCAATCATGAGATGTCAAGTACCACACCAGATGTTGTTTTTGCACTAGATGCAATAAGTTTGTATTAATCCAATCCTGGAGAAACATAAGGAAGCAGTTTTAGAACACTAGTACATGTTCTACGGATTTGATAACGGCAGCCTCTTTCGGGAGACGGTTATCATTCCATGCTTCAAAGGTGACATGGATGACAGAGTGATTGTCAGAGTTTTAGTTTTCCCTCTGACGAGGGACAGTATTATGGACAGGGGGTTCCAGAGGATACTGTGGATGGCATGGTGCCGGATACTGATTAGGTTCAGTAATCCTTACAGTCTAAGAAGTTTGGATATGGAGTTCATTTATGAACTAAGGTCCCATCGGATATCCAGACATATTCTAAGACAGGTACTACTCAATTCGGGAGATGGTTTTCTCCGCGAACTTGAGATTATGAGAGATACAGAAAGAAACTTCTAGGCGGATCCACTCACTGAGGCTATTTTCTCGAACACAATAGTTTTACAAACGGGCTTTGTGAAACTGATTAGTAGAGGAGTTGGATGTTCGGTTTCACACGGGCTGTGAGTAGTCGACATCGCAATATTAGCCTTGAGTGCAAGTGGGAGATTGTTGGAGATAGTGCACTCATAGTCAATTATTGGATCGCAGGTGCGTGATTGCAATGATTGCGGAGGACCTATCCCGGTAGGACAGTCTTACTCGAAATGATAGTATGCTATCTGGTTTGCCTTTATCAGTTGTGTACATGTTCAGGTGACTGATTGCATGTTACACTTTGATAGAGCCCTTAGGATCTTGCTTTACTACCAACTATATGAGGGCGATCATATACGTGAGAGTTGGGTAGTTTATATGCATATCCTTAATTGTGGTCCCTAGTCGTGGGAGTTTCGAGACAGGGCATCGATACTCCGGAGTAGACTAGTGTGTACAGTCGAGACCCCGGCGAGGGGCGGTGGCCGGTCTCACAAGCCACTGGTGTATGTTGGATCACCTAAGATGTATACAGGTGCTCATTGGGTTATGAGTACACCGGACAGGACTCGCTGGGAATCTGCTAGTTAGTATTATATCTACCGTCAGATAGCAGTTCCCTGGTGACATGTGTACAGGTTAGTTCATCGACCTGAGGTCGTCATTTGTCTCGTGTGAGTTCCCACTGTGCTTTGATTTCTACCCTACCACGGCTCAAAGGAGTCGTGCAAACAGGTAGCTTTTGGGTACAGTCCCGAGCCATATGGAGGCACGTGAGCGGATCGGCAGGGGATTCGTCTCTCCCGGTATTGGGGGCGAGGTCGTGCTGTGTCTAGGAGAGCCATTACACAAAGTCCATGGCCATGGCAGGAGATTTACTGGTAGGTACTCCAGTAGTATCTCAGGGTGTAATTGGGCTTCACTCCGACACGACTTATACTGCTTCTGGGGGTCTGACGTTATTAGCCCCCTAGGCGGATATGCGATACTCATTGACGAACGGACCGGACTGTATATACATTGTCACTGTTAGGCTCAGTAGGGTTTTCGGAGGAGTTCGCTCATCGGTCTCCCTTGAGTTCGCTCCTCGGCCACCCTTGAGGTCAGTCCATGGGCAGCCGTTACGCATAGCTAGTGCCGCTGACGGTTTGTGGTTAAACCCACTGCCAGGGTGCTGACGAGTCATTAGAGTCCCCCACAGACAGTTTCCCAAGTTCGGGCGAAACGTTGTAGAGGCCGTATGGTTTTATGGCAGGGTTCGGAAAATGCACGTGCGTTTACGCACGTGTTATTTTTCGGGCAGATAATACTGGTCGGCTTTGGTTTAAGTCGGATCCGAGTATTATATTGAGTAGGTATAATATCTTTGTCTCAGTTGCATTTGTATTCGGTCGTAATACAAATGCGGGTATATTTATACAGTTTCGGGGTTGTCCTGAAATTCGTTTCAGGATCACTTTTGGAAGTTGCCAGATTCCAGTTTTTCTATCAGCCGTCTTTTAACATTCTGTTAAAGACGGATTTATCTTTTCTTCTGATATGAGTGAGTCATCATTCTAGAAGCTTCTAGAAGTGATGATGAGGCATATGACTCATTAGTGCATTAATGGTTTCATTAATGGCTTGATGAGGTGTGATTATGACTCATGCTTTGTATTCAACCATTTCTTGTTTAGCTTAAGATATTTGTTCTTCATGATAAGCTTCATATCTTATGGTCACCACTTGGAGCTCCTACACTCACCTCCCTCCTTTGATATATATAGCCTCCTCTCTCTTTCTCATTCACACACTTGATTCAAGAGAGAAAAGATTATGATAGATATTTGGGGTGTATGGAATTCACAGATCATTTCATTCCATCACCCAATTTCCACGGCAACTTCATTAACCGTCCGTCCATAGCTTTGGACGGGACGAGACAAAGTCATCTACTCAATCTCTACATCATTCTTGGTCGTCTCTTTTAGCAAACTTGACGACCGAGTTGCCTCGAGTCAGAGGCGGGAGCCCGTTTAAAGAACCGATCATGTGGTGCCACTTCGACGATGGACTTGGAGATCGACGAGATCGGAGCAGCCGCAACGGAGCGTGGGATGATGGTTGAAGAACGAAGGACTCGGATCGTTCGGTACAATCCTTCTTCCCTCTTTGTAGATTGTTAGTTTAGCAATAATGGCAGATCCGGGTTAAAGTATACGATAGCGCCAAGTTTAAAAGTTTTATTCCGCATTTGGCGTCTGTAGACTGCCGGGGCGCTAACGTAGACTTACAGAAACTGAAACATTGAAATGTTTCGTAGGGGTATCCTGGTATTCCTAGTAATGCCTCTTCTATATCCAGATTCACAACTGTAACCGTATAATTCTTTGCCATCTCTCCAAATCCCTTCATATGTCTTTAGTCATTACCTTCTGCACACCCCTTTAGGCTAAATGGTTTTCTTCCTTCCCTACCTTTCAGCACCAGCCTATGGTTTGGAAGAAGACTATCCAATAAGCATAATGGGTGTACTGTCCTAATCCTAGGAGCACTCGCAATGCGAGAGAAGGTGAAGATAAAAGACAACCGAATAAACCTTATTCCTATTTCTCCTGAACCAGAATCCATCCCCGAACTGGAACAAGTTCCTTTCGAGTTCGTATATAACCATACGATAGAGTATCCAATATACTGTGGATCTTCGTAGTGATACGGAGTGTCCTAGAGAAATACAAAGGTGAGGTGGGAGTGATAATGAAATACTTGGTTGGTCGTGAATAGCAGTCGCAATTTACTTTGCCCTCTTACTAATCCCTTGATATGTCTTTACTTAATACCTCTTGTACACCGTTTAGGCTAATTGGGTTTCTTCATTCCCCACCGCTCGGCACCAGCCTAAGGTTTGGAAGAAGACTATCCAATTTGCGTAATAGGTGTACTATCTCCTAAAACCAAGGAGTACTCGCAAGCTGAGAGAAGGTAAAAGGAAAAGACAACTGAATAGTCCTATTCGTTTTCTCCAGAACCTGAAACCATCCTCGAATAAATTCCTTCGAGTTCGTATATAACCATACGATGGTTTTGTCTAATGGAAGTGGGCGTTCGTAGTTATACGGGGTGTCCTGGAGAAAAGGGTAAAAGTAGGAGTGGCAATGAGGTTTGCAACTCTGACAATCCAAAAGCCAGTGTTTAAGAAGGTTCGGTTAATCTTGGTCACTGAGTCATAGTCTAGGGTCAGGTCATGATCACTGCCAAAGAGAGAGAGAAAAGAAACACTCAGCGTGCACTCTAACCTAGATCAGAATGGTTATCATTTTATCTAATCAGGAAACCTCCCACTGTACCGTCAAATTCTCCTCCAAACCTGAAAGAAGAATTAGTCGGGATCACCCGAGGAGTAAACCAACTCATCAGTGGGAATCAGGATCCAACTATCATTGCATGATAACGTGACGGAATCCGCTCACGTTATCACACTCCAGAAGGTTTGCGCATATCTGGCAAGTTTCAGTTTCGTTTGAAACTCCCGATGTGATTTTTGCCCTATGCTCTTATGACCTTGATTTTGGCCAACATATCATAAGTCACATGTCAAGTTCTACCCGTCATTCTTCAGGTTAATTTGAACCCACCCGTACATACCCTTGACTTTGGCCAAAATAGTAGTACGACAGTCCCAAACCAACGCATCTATCTATGCTGCATATGAATACCCAATAGCTACCAATCACTGTGCCTTGACTTTGGCCAACATACACAGCTTGAATACTTATTGACTATTCATATGAAACGACGGAGGGCTATGAATGGTTTCTGGTGAAAACCTTTAACGTAATGAACTTGATATCGTTGAAGGAACTGGATAGCTTTATAAAAATATAGTGACGAAGATTAACCGTTCGTAGCACAACACAACACAGAACATCAACGTGAATGTCACGTTCGCAAATCCGTCTAAAAGGGCTATAGCAGTTAGACAGGATTTACCGATCAAATGACATTCACGGTCGCAGATATAATGTAAATACTGTGAACTCATGTTAAAAAATTTCGATCGATCAAATTTACCGAAGTAGGCCCCAAGCACTATTGTAGCACTCAAAGAAAATCTGGGCCCAAACAGAATATCCCAAAACCCCTATTTCCTAGTTTAAGACCCTCTGTAAAAAATTGGCAGCTTGATCACATACTACTGCGGAGGAACCGCGGCAAGAAGAGGGATTTAGCTGCGGTTCCGCGGCCTGTATAAAGCATCAAGGTACCATTTCTTCACAGATGTCTTAAAACTCCCTGCATGTCATTCTGCAACATACTGGAAAAAATTTCGAGCCAAAAAAATTTTCGACAAAAACTCATGCAATAGAAAATACAGTTTTTGGGATTTTTGATCGATCGAGTTCAAAACATACTAGAGCAAGCTAGACTAGGTTAATGGCGTGGCTGTAGCATTTTGAAAATCGTTTCGGTGAAATTTCGGAAAATCGGTAAAATGAGGGGGTTTCTATAAAAAGTCAAAATACAAATATCTTATTATAAAAATTAAATATACATATTCTAGCTATGTAATTGCTATTATTTGGTGTTTATTGAGCCGCTGGTGAAATTTCAAATTTTCTGAAAAAAATATTATTTTATTATTATTTAAGCCGTCACTAATACATTTAATTAGGGAAAATTACAAATTGGAATGAGTTGAAACAAATTTTGTGCATCATAAAACATTAAATAAAAATTTATCATGTGGTTTTTGGAACGAAATCATTTGCCAAAACGGTTTAGAAATTATTGAAAAAAAAGGGCTTTTTTTAGCGTAAATGGATGTTTGGGGTATTGTATTTATGATTTTTCATCACCCCACACCCGTACCCACAGCCACACACCCCCACTTACCCCTCCCCATGGCTGAATTCAGCAGCCACCATATTTTTCCCACTTGAATTTTCAAAGGAAAGGAAATGAAAGAAAAGAAAAGAAAATGGATAATTGTGTTGGACTTTGACCTTGTGTTGACTTGGACTTCTTTACTTGCTACTTTCCTCACCTCACTCTCTCTCCAATCACCCACTAGTGGCCGACCCTCCCCATTTCCTGCACACAACAGCCCCTCCTCTTTTCTCATCACATTTCTCTTCAAAAAACTCATCAAAATTGCCTCACAAATCAACACAAAACCTCACAAATCCCAAATCCATTCCCTACCCATTTTTCCTTAGCCCTTATAGCATGGATCTTGATGCAAAGATCTCAATTTGGAGGTCAAGTTCCATATTTGATCTCATGGTTTGTGAAGGTATAACTCTAACCCTTTTGCTTAATTTATGTTAGCTACTTTAAATCAACTTAATTAGGTGTTTAATTTAGGTTTTAAATTGCAAGTTTAAATTCAAGAGAAGGGTTAAATTAAAGTTATGGTTGTGTTAATTGGTTCATGGTAGTGTGATGTATTTTAGCATCTTAAGTTATGCAAAACCAAATCTTGTAGCTAATTTGCATATTGTTATATTTAATTTGCCCAAATTGTGATAATTATGCTAATTTGCTAACTAGGTTTTAGAAATTTTATTAAAATGTGGGATTAAAATCTAGTTAGGGTTTTTAGCATATCATTAAGGTTTCCATGAGTGGTTTAACCATTTAAAATATGCAAAGCCAAGATAAATTGTTAAATTGTGAAATTTTGCATTAAAAAGTGTTAAATTGGATATTTTTGCAAAACTAGAATTTTGGAATTTATACAAGTTGATGAGAATAAATTATTGATATGGTTTCTATAACTTGGTTATGATAATTGGTGGATATTGTGGCCATTAGTTTCGTTTAAACATCGAGTTTTAAAGTGAAACGGCTAATTGATGCTTACTAGGTTTCTTGTAATAAATCGATTTAATCAATTTATTGGTTTTGATGAATTGCATCGTATTTTATATATTTTAGTGAATTGTAAAACCATGATTTGGTACGTTTGGTGTTTTTCTCGATCAATCGGCGTTTGTACGCCGATGTCGAGGGTTTTTGGGTTGATCTGTGAAAGCAAACCATAGGTTTTGACCTATGTGAGATTCGTGTGTCGATTTGGTCATGAGTCGGATTTTAATGCGATACGGTGCGTTATGATATGTAGGTACCCCCACGTGGACTTCGAGACGACAAGCAAGCGCGTGGCGACGTCGGCACCGGCTAGCGAGGACCAGGTGAGTAGATTTATATCTACGGGGAGAAGTCGGGTGGATGGCGTATAGCACCCCCGCAGTCCGTGGTGGTGTATACGGATGCGTATACACACCAACAATTATTATATGTTATTTGGGATTAATAACGATGCTTAGGATGGATATTGGTGTGTTGGATTACTTTAGTGTTGCGAACCCTAGGGTAGTGTTACACACACACATACACACATACATACTTGCATACATTCCTATTGATATGTGCTCATGGGATTCTTTATAGTTATGTGTTCACATGGGTATGGGACTATGTGTTCACATACGGATTGAGGATGATACTTGGGATTGAGCTGAGTCGATGAGATTTGATTTGAGGCCGTGAGATCGGTGATATAGCAGGGTTCGTATCTTAGATACGACATGACGTTGTAGCGGGTCCTTGACGTAGTGTTTCACACACGTCCATGCATACGTAGGCGGTATCAGTATGGTACTAGACGTAGATCAGTACCCCGATCATGATATTTGATAAAGAGGATACCAGGTGAATAGTATGATGAATGTGATATTGAACCTACCCAGATTGGGATGCCGTACGACGGATTTACGTACGAGCTATATTGATGATTGATCCGCACTCTTGACTTGGGATGCCTGATTATAGATATGGTATCGGATATGATATTATTGAGGCGGGATCACCGACTATACATATACAGGTATGTATATGTATCGACTCAGATGATAGGCGGTTTCCTTACCTGTAGTTCAGCTTGTTAGTTCAGCCGTATAATTTAGTGTAGTTGTTAGATTAGATTAGACTTCTTACCTATTTCAAAAACTAACGAATCGTGGGCATTTTTAAAGACAGCTCAAGGGAATCTACGGATATTTCAAAAACGACGTATCTTTTCATAAAAACACCGTAGCCCCTATTTTCAAAACCCCATGATTCGTGTTATTTCAAAAGGCACCATTTGTAGGACTTATATTAGATTATTGCAGATTAGTTATCGTTGTGTCTAGTATTCAGCTCCCGCACATTATTGTTGTTCGCTCTGCCTCGCATATTTTTTTTGCTGCATATTCCATTATTGATATCATGCTGTTAGGACACCAGCACCATTACCGATGATGCGTATGTACCACGTACACCTACTTGCCGGCTCACACACATCTTCATCGGTAATTGCCATGTCACGTACACTTTAGAGAATATAATTGCTTGACTTAGATTGTTAGCTAGTAGTGTTGACATGATATTAGTGTACTTCCCTTATATGTCATATTAGACATTGTAGTTATTACCTACCACTTCATGCATACTGTTATTCAGTTGTTCATGCCTAGTTCATTATCATTGACATATGCACTTGTGATGATTTCTTGAGATTTATGATATTTCTGGATTTCGGGGAAAGCCGCAAAATTTACAACTTATGATCTTTTAAAATATAAAATGTTGCGGTTTTCTAGTGATGTAAAGTGTCGTCCACCATGAGTTTGCTATGGTTTTGGAGATCCGTGTCGAGGAGTGGAGGAACCGTCACGGGTACATGGTGGGCCCGGTATGGTATCCCGGGGCAAGAGGAATGTGGTGTTGACGTTGAGCCTGGCTGGGGAGCACTACCTACCGGTGATATTACCCGACGCGTCGGATATCCGGAGGATACCGTCGTGGTCTTGAGATGGATGGTAGGGGCCGGTCTGGACTGACGGCGCCCTAGATATTGAGATTGAGACATTGATATTTCGAGACAGTGAGATTTATGTTTTGTGTCGATGCTAGACACTGTTGATGCTGATTTCATTTATGATACCTCAGTTTAAAAATACGAAGGAAATCTCACTAATTTATGAAAACAGTTTCTTCATTTACATGTATTCTGTTTCATGCATTCATACCTCATTCATATGATATATTGCTACCTGAGGCACTGACACGGGCACATGAAATTATACTCGGGTTAGATATTACCCTAGCCATTGTTATAGGCTGCCTGTTATACTTATATTTGAGGATATATTATGATCATTGACCTAGGTTGCGTTATTTATGCGATTTCTGTGCGTAGATGTTTTTCTATTCACGAGTTGGCAACTCACCCCCGTTGTGCCCCAGTTTCTTGCAGGTTTGCCGTACAGGTTTCATTACGGCTTGCGGGCTCAGTTTCATTCGGGTGACTTGCTAGTAGGTGGGTTTTTCTTGTATCGTACCCATCATATTACCTTGTATGATATTATTCAGTGGTATCTAGTAAATTCCATCAACCAAACATGTATCTATTGAGATAGAGACCAGTGTTGTTTATTCTTTCGACCTTAGAGTCGCTCGTTATATTTCTGGTGGTTTTGAGTTCCCTTTTGAGTTTTTGATCCTCGCCGTTGGCGTTGTATATTATGTTGCTTGTGTGGTTGTGACCGTCGATTGACGAAGAGCTAGCTCCCGCTTGGGGATGCCTTTTATTGATTTCGTATACTATTCATGTTGTATCCCGTTTGGGAGCCAGTATTTACAAAGGAGACTCTGCCGAAATTTTCAGTAAATTTTTGATGTTTTTAGAAACCCGCATAATTCGTCTTATGCTATTAAAACTACTTGATTTAAATTGGTTTTTCCTACTCTCTACTACTCTTCTTGGTTTGGATTTCTGGGTTTTCGGTTTACTTAGATTACGTACGCCTCGAGACGTTCGTAGTTTAAGTGCCGGTCATGTTCCGTACTTTCGGGTCGTGACAAAGTTGGTATCAGAGCGTTAGGTTTTAACCTTCGGAGCGTAGGATGACCCTTGGTTGATGGAATAGGTGACTAAAGTAGAGTGACGTACCGTTGGTATGTTCCGCGGCATATTTACGACACGCCACTCCACTTATGAAGCCTTAGGATGTACATTTCCTTGTTAAGTATTATATTCCTTCCTGATCTAGCCTCGTCGGTACCAGTTTGGTTTTGCTGCTACGGTTACAGGCAGGGAGAGCTACGGCTAGAGTTGCGGTCAGCACAAGCTCATCACGAACGAGGACTGACCAGGGCGAAATTTCGGCGACACACGATTGCAGAGATGTGTCTTTTTACTGTGTTTCCGCGCCACGAGCGTTTGGCGGATCGCCTTTATGAGGTTACTCGGATGTGCTGATCGACACTAGAGGATTGAGCCACTGACAGAGGCCAGCCAGATTTTGATGACTGTTGGTGTGTTGCTTACTCCTGATGATTGAGGCACTGTTCAGCGTGCAGACGAGCGAGCCAGTTGTTGCTGTGAGCGACGAGATATCGCCCCATATGTTGGAACTATGGCGGGGCGAGTTGTACGAATAGATGATAGAAGGTCGCTAGTCACCCGATGATGAATGACTAGGACAGGTGGTTCGTTCGCTTACCCCGATGCTAGGTCATCAGATAGATTGATTCCAGCTAGAGACGACTTCACGCGGAGACGTTGGGAGTCGACAGAGACGATCGAATGTCAGAAACCTATTTATCCAAGTTTAAAGTAGTCGGAAAGACATGCAGGCAATTCTATGGTCCCTCTAGAAGAATGAAACCCTAACTCGACTTAATGACCGTGTGAAAGCCTTTGAACCTTCGGGTTTGCGGCAGTTCCACGGCGCCATAGTGATGCTTGGGTTTGCCCTTCTACGGCTGGACCACCGATGCTGTGGTATGTACTCGATACTATTAAACTGTGCCCAAGATGTTGAGCTCTTGGGGGATTATGAGGTTTTGACGACTCGATCGGATGGCTCGACTTAATTCGGATGCTAGGTGGTGAGATGCATTTCTTGGGAGACTCCCGATACGAGGATAGCCGTTGGAGCTCAGTCCATGCAGCCGCGACGAGACGAGTCCAAAGCAGACGACATTAGAGAAAAGTGAAGTAAGAGGTTCGTACCAGATCTAGATGTGATGACGTTCCCCTCCGCCGACATCAGAGATGCGATGCGCATGCCGAGGCAGAATACTGGATATACCTTCCAGAAGGAGTCGCGATGAGTATGCAGTCGTTCCAGAGCAAGATGCAGATATAGGAAAGGACAATGACTTCCGGACAGTTGGCAGAGACGAGACATGGAAGAGACCGTGAGCAGGATTCCTTCCAGGACACTGCTGCAATGATACTTGCACCCAGGATCAGATGTGTCACGTACATTCAGAGAGCCAGAGGCCGACGCCAGTGATATGCTGTCTTACGAGTGGTCGCGATGATTGACCAAGAGATGACCAGAGAAGTGCCAGAACGGAATCGTCCCCGTTAGCACACCTGACAGGGCCGATGAGCCGATGGACCGAAAGATTGGTAATTCACAGTGAAGACCTTGACCCAGGAGTGGTCATGGTTACGCACACCAGCAGGACAGAGTTCATGATCATCGACGAGACGTCCCACTAGTGACCGCGACAGTTGGCCGAGATTCTTAGAGAATGCACTTGAGCGGTACTGTTCCGCCATTATTGATTACGATGTTTTGGGTGATTTATTCGTATGATTTGATTTTGATGATTGAGGATTTACGATCTTTGCACAGTGTTGCACTTGATATCGTTTTCGTGCTTTAGTTTCACATGTTTGTGATTTTACGGTTTTAAACAGTTGAGTTGGTTTTGTGCGTATGCATGCACACGATTTGGTTCCTGCACTCTGTATAGTTATTATATGCATGCAGTGCAGTGATACGCCTTTTGTGCACTTAGATGTATTGGACTTCGATTTCGATTGCGATACTCGATATTTGTTTTGTGCACTTTATGCACCTGATTGGATTTTGCGCATGTTCGACGCTTGATATTGGATTTCATGATTTCGTGCATGATGGATGCACCTGATTTGGATTTTCGCGCATGTTGGGCGCATGTTTTGAAGGGTGATTTTGGTGCGCACCAGATGCACTAAATCGAGATTTTTTTTCGTGCATGTCAGATGCACCTGATTTTGCTGTCAGGCACACATGTTGCCTACAACAGATGTTTCGTGCACACCCGATGCACTTAGATATTGTTTCTGTGCGCATGTATGGCACATTCATGGATTTTGATTTCCATGCGCACCAGACGCACGTAGTATTCATGTGCATATTTTGGGATTGATTTCTTATAGAGCAGTACGTTTTTATGATATTGCTATGTGTTTTCGTACTGAGCGGGACTAGTCAGAGGACAGTACCTGAATATATTTTGCATGCATTGATAGTTATGGAAGGGATTTCCAAAAAGCGAGCTATAGCCTCAGTATTTACCTACGTGTCTGATATGACACGAAATGTTTAAAATAAGGAGACCCTTCTAAATTGTTTCCAAAACGGCGAAAAGTACATTTCAAACAAAGGTATATATGTATATAGTTATTTTCTTATGATAGACGTCCGCCACCGTGCAGTGTTATACGCGTTGCACAGCGACTTAAAGAGGTTTGGCATGTATTTCCTTCAGATACTTACAGATATAGATTCGATATTTACATGTATAGTTTCAAGTTATATCATATTGGTTTTGATTTGGATTTGGCATTGATGTCTTCTCTATGACTCCGATGATTGCGGGATGCTTGACGGAGTTTTGATTTTTTTTATATACTCATTTTTCAAGCGCATGCGCTGCGCTACGATTTGTTTTATGTATTTACAATTTCGGAGCCCCGACGACTTGATGGTTTTTCTTAGATGTTTTAGTATTTGGGGGAGTTTGAATTTAAATTCGGGGACCGAATTTCTTTAAGGGGGGAAGATTGTAGCATTTTGAAAATCGTTTCGGTGAAATTTCGGAAAATCGGTAAAATGAGGGGGTTTTCTGTAAAAAGTCAAAATACAAATATCTTATTATAAAAATTAAATATACATATTCTAGCTATGTAATTGCTATTATTTGGTGTTTATTGAGCCGCTGGTGAAATTTCAAATTTTCTGAAAAAAATATTATTTTATTATTATTTAAGCCGTCACTAATACATTTAATTAGGGAAAATTACAAATTGGAATGAGTTGAAACAAATTTTGTGCATCATAAAACATTAAATAAAAATTTATCATGTGGTTTTTGGAACGAAATCATTTGCCAAAACGGTTTAGAAATTATTGAAAAAAAAGGGCTTTTTTTAGCGTAAATGGATGTTTGGGGTATTGTATTTATGATTTTTCATCACCCCACACCCGTACCCACAGCCACACACCCCCACTTACCCCTCCCCATGGCTGAATTCAGCAGCCACCATATTTTTCCCACTTGAATTTTCAAAGGAAAGGAAATGAAAGAAAAGAAAAGAAAAGAAAATGGATAATTGTGTTGGACTTTGACCTTGTGTTGACTTGGACTTCTTTACTTGCTACTTTCCTCACCTCACTCTCTCTCCAATCACCCACTAGTGGCCGACCCTCCCCATTTCCTGCACACAACAGCCCCTCCTCTTTTCTCATCACATTTCTCTTCAAAAAACTCATCAAAATTGCCTCACAAATCAACACAAAACCTCACAAATCCCAAATCCATTCCCTACCCATTTTTCCTTAGCCCTTATAGCATGGATCTTGATGCAAAGATCTCAATTTGGAGGTCAAGTTCCATATTTGATCTCATGGTTTGTGAAGGTATAACTCTAACCCTTTTGCTTAATTTATGTTAGCTACTTTAAATCAACTTAATTAGGTGTTTAATTTAGGTTTTAAATTGCAAGTTTAAATTCAAGAGAAGGGTTAAATTAAAGTTATGGTTGTGTTAATTGGTTCATGGTAGTGTGATGTATTTTAGCATCTTAAGTTATGCAAAACCAAATCTTGTAGCTAATTTGCATATTGTTATATTTAATTTGCCCAAATTGTGATAATTATGCTAATTTTCTAACTAGGTTTTAGAAATTTTATTAAAATGTGGGATTAAAATCTAGTTAGGGTTTTTAGCATATCATTAAGGTTTCCATGAGTGGTTTAACCATTTAAAATATGCAAAGCCAAGATAAATTGTTAAATTGTGAAATTTTGCATTAAAAAGTGTTAAATTGGATATTTTTGCAAAACTAGAATTTTGGAATTTATACAAGTTGATGAGAATAAATTATTGATATGGTTTCTATAACTTGGTTATGATAATTGGTGGATATTGTGGCCATTAGTTTCGTTTAAATATCGAGTTTTAAAGTGAAACGGCTAATTGATGCTTACTAGGTTTCTTGTAATAAATCGATTTAATCAATTTATTGGTTTTGATGAATTGCATCGTATTTTATATATTTTAGTGAATTGTAAAACCATGATTTGGTACGTTTGGTGTTTTTCTCGATCAATCGGCGTTTGTACGCCGATGTCGAGGGTTTTTGGGTTGATCTGTGAAAGCAAACCATAGGTTTTGACCTATGTGAGATTCGTGTGTCGATTTGGTCATGAGTCGGATTTTAATGCGATACGGTGCGTTATGATATGTAGGTACCCCCACGTGGACTTCGAGACGACAAGCAAGCGCGTGGCGACGTCGGCACCGGCTAGCGAGGACCAGGTGAGTAGATTTATATCTACGGGGAGAAGTCGGGTGGATGGCGTATAGCACCCCCGCAGTCCGTGGTGGTGTATACGGATGCGTATACACACCAACAATTATTATATGTTATTTGGGATTAATAACGATGCTTAGGATGGATATTGGTGTGTTGGATTACTTTAGTGTTGCGAACCCTAGGGTAGTGTTACACACACACATACACACATACATACTTGCATACATTCCTATTGATATGTGCTCATGGGATTCTTTATAGTTATGTGTTCACATGGGTATGGGACTATGTGTTCACATACGGATTGAGGATGATACTTGGGATTGAGCTGAGTCGATGAGATTTGATTTGAGGCCGTGAGATCGGTGATATAGCAGGGTTCGTATCTTAGATACGACATGACGTTGTAGCGGGTCCTTGACGTAGTGTTTCACACACGTCCATGCATACGTAGGCGGTATCAGTATGGTACTAGACGTAGATCAGTACCCCGATCATGATATTTGATAAAGAGGATACCAGGTGAATAGTATGATGAATGTGATATTGAACCGTACCCAGATTGGGATGCCGTACGACGGATTTACGTACGAGCTATATTGATGATTGATCCGCACTCTTGACTTGGGATGCCTGATTATAGATATGGTATCGGATATGATATTATTGAGGCGGGATCACCGACTATACATATACAGGTATGTATATGTATCGACTCAGATGATAGGCGGTTTCCTTACCTGTAGTTCAGCTTGTTAGTTCAGCCGTATAGTTTAGTGTAGTTGTTAGATTAGATTAGACTTCTTACCTATTTCAAAAACTAACGAATCGTGGGCATTTTTAAAGACAGCTCAAGGGAATCTACGGATATTTCAAAAACGACGTATCTTTTCATAAAAACACCGTAGCCCATATTTTCAAAACCCCATGATTCGTGTTATTTCAAAAGGCACCATTTGTAGGACTTATATTAGATTATTGCAGATTAGTTATCGTTGTGTCTAGTATTCAGCTCCCGCACATTATTGTTGTTCGCTCTGCCTCGCATATTTATTTTGCTGCATATTCCATTATTGATATCATGCTGTTAGGACACCAGCACCATTACCGATGATGCGTATGTACCACGTTCACCTACTTGCCGGCTCACACACATTTTCATCGGTAATTGCCATGTCACGTACACTTTAGAGAATATAATTGCTTGACTTAGATTGTTAGCTAGTAGTGTTGACATGATATTAGTGTACTTCCCTTATATGTCATATTAGACATTGTAGTTATTACCTACCACTTCATGCATACTGTTATTCAGTTGTTCATGCCTAGTTCATTATCATTGACATATGCACTTGTGATGATTTCTTGAGATTTATGATATTTCTGGATTTCGGGGAAAGCCGCAAAATTTATAACTTATGATCTTTTAAAATATAAAATGTTGCGGTTTTCTAGTGATGAAAAGTGTCGTCCACCATGAGTTTGCTGTGGTTTTGGAGATCCGTATCGAGGAGTGGAGGAACCGTCACGGGTACATGGTGGGCCCGGTATGGTACCCCGGGGCAAGAGGAATGTGGTGTTGACGTTGAGCCTGGCTGGGGAGCACTACCTACCGGTGATATTACCCGACGCGTCGGATATCCGGAGGATACCGTCGTGGTCTTGAGATGGATGGTAGGGGCCGGTCTGGACTGACGGCGCCCTAGATATTGAGATTGAGACATTGATATTTCGAGACAGTGAGATTTATGTTTTGTGTCGATGCTAGACACTGTTGATGCTGATTTCATTTATGATACCTCAGTTTAAAAATACGAAGGAAATCTCACTAATTTATGAAAACAGTTTCTTCATTTACATGTATTCTGTTTCATGCATTCATACCTCATTCATATGATATATTGCTACCTGAGGCACTGACACGGGCACATGAAATTATACTCGGGTTAGATATTACCCTAGCCATTGTTATAGGCTGCCTGTTATACTTATATTTGAGGATATATTATGATCATTGACCTAGGTTGCGTTATTTATGCGATTTCTGTGCGTAGATGTTTTTCTATTCACGAGTTGGCAACTCACCCCCGTTGTGCCCCAGTTTCTTGCAGGTTTGCCGTACAGGTTTCATTACGGCTTGCGGGCTCAGTTTCATTCGGGTGACTTGCTAGTAGGTGGGTTTTTCTTGTATCGTACCCATCATATTACCTTGTATGATATTATTCAGTGGTATCTAGTAAATTCCATCAACCAAACATGTATCTATTGAGATAGAGACCAGTGTTGTTTATTCTTTCGACCTTAGAGTCGCTCGTTATATTTCTGGTGGTTTTGAGTTCCCTTTTGAGTTTTTGATCCTCGCCGTTGGCGTTGTATATTATATTGCTTGTGTGGTTGTGACCGTCGATTGACGAAGAGCTAGCTCCCGCTTGGGGATGCCTTTTATTGATTTCGTATACTATTCATGTTGTATCCCGTTTGGGAGCCAGTATTTACAAAGGAGACTCTGCCGAAATTTTCAGTAAATTTTTGATGTTTTTAGAAACCCGCATAATTCGGCTTATGCTATTAAAACTACTTGATTTAAATTGGTTTTTCCTACTCTCTACTACTCTTCTTGGTTTGGATTTCTGGGTTTTCGGTTTACTTAGATTACGTACGCCTCGAGACGTTCGTAGTTTAAGTGCCGGTCATGTTCCGTACTTTCGGGTCATGACAGTGGCTCTGATACCAATGTAAGTGCACGGCGGCGCCCCGGCCGTCAATCCGACGCCGGAATGCGGAAACGAAACTTTTCTAAAAACTAGAAACCGGCACCACCGCGCACAAAAATCCCGGATCGGGACATTAACCTAACTCTAGCAAACTAGAATAAGAGTAGAGAAGCTATACCAAGCGATTCGTGTCCTTCGGTCTTCGTCTCCACTTCGATCTCCTCGCGGAATCTCCGGTCGTCGTCTCCTCGTCGAAACGGGCACCACAACGCCGGGTTCTTTTACGGGCTCCCACCTCTGGATCGAGGCAACTCGGCACGAAGTTGGCGAGCCGACGTGCCCAAGAAATGCTGTAGGTAAGTGTAGAGAAGTATGTCCCATGGGGTAGTGAAGTTGCCTTTGAAGTTGGAGAAGAGAGAAAAGGCTTTGGAGGAAAATGGTGCTCTCATTTTTAGCAAGGAATGAGATGAGAAATTACCACACATAAAAATGAACCTCTCTCTTTCCTAAACCAAGTGGCCGGCCAAAAAATGTGTAGGGATTTTTCAAGGGGGGGTGAGCACAAGAGAGGATGTGGTAACCATAAGAAATGTGAGGATAATGAGGAGAAAAGGTTACACCCATTTCCAATCAAATCTAATCTCATTAATGCAAAGGCCATGATGAAAGAAAAGCAAAGATGCTATCATAACCATAATCCCTCAATAACAAATAACCCCTCCACAAATGCTAATTTGCGAACTTGCAAATTAGCCCCTCCATCAGAAAAATCCGGCCCTGAAGGAACAAAGGAAAACTGGCCGGAACGGAATGCAAACTGGCAACTTCAGAAAACTGATCCCGTAATAAATTACAGGAAAACCCCGTGACTGCATATACATGCCCGCATTTGTATTGCGACCGAATACAAATGCAAAGAGACAAAATCCACACTGTACAATAATAGGATCCGGCTTAAACCAAAACCCGCTAGTATTATCCGCCTGTTAGTGACAATATCCATACATTCCGGTCCGTTCGTCTTTGAGCATCGCATGGCGAGCCTAGGGGGTTGGTAAAAGTCAGACCCCCAAAAGCGGTACAAGTCGTGTCGGAGTGTAGCCCAGAACCCCCTGAGATACTACTGGAATACCTACCAGTAAATCTCCTTCCTTGGCCAAGGACTTTCATGTACTGGCTCTCCTAGACACAGTGCGACCTCACCCCCAATACCGGGAGAGACGAACCCCTGTAGATCCGCTCACTGCCTCTATGTGGCTCGGGACTGTACCCAACTAAAACCTGTTTGCACGACTCCTTTGAGCCGTGGTAGGGTAGTAATCAAAGCACAGTGGGAACTCATACGAGACAAATGACGATCTCAGGTCGATGAACTAACCTGTACACATGTCACCAGGGAACTGCTATCTGACGTCAGGTATAATACCAACTAGCAAGTTCCCGGCGAGTCCTGTCCGGTGTACTCATAACCCAATGAGCACCTGTATACATCTTAGGTGAACCAACTGACACCAGTGGCTTGTGAGACCGGCCACCGCCCCTCGTCGGGATCTCAACTGTATACACTAATCTACTCTGGAGTATCGATGCCCTGTCTCGAAACTCCCACGACTAGGGACCTTTTAAGGATGTGCTTATAGACCCCAGCTCCCACGTATATGATCGTTCTCATACTGCTGGTAGTCAAGCAAGAATCCTAGGGGCTCTATCAACGCGCAATAGTGACCTGTAAGGTCACCTAAAGTAGTTCACAATGATAAAGATAAACCAGATAGCATACTATCATCTTGAGTAAGACTGTCCTACCGGGATAGGTCCTCCCTCAATCATTGCAATCACGTGCCTGTGATCGAATAATTGACTCTGAGGGCACTATCTCCAACAGATAAAGCCCTTAGGATGTGTACTCGACTTCCAGGATTATGATGCAGATCGTACTAGTGGGGCCTGGGTAGTCCATGAGTACATCCTTCAATGTTCATAGTCGTGGGAATATCAAAACAGGGCATCGATATTCCAGAGTAGACTAGCGTATATCTTCTCGACCCATGTGATGGACGATAGATGATCCCATATCCATTGGTGTTTGACATCAGAGATGGTATGCGGGTGCTCAGTGGAGACTGGGTACACTGAACGGACTCGCCGAGAACTCCCAGATAGTATTATACCTCACGTCAGATGGCGGTTCTCTGGTGACACTGGTACAGCTTAATCTGTTTGTAACATTTTAAAAATAATTTAAAAAAAATTAGATAAATAAAACCCTTTAAGTGAATTTTCTGATTTTCGGTAAAATAAAACGTATTTTTCGTAAAATTTAACCATAATTTTTTTCATTATAAATTTAAAAAGACCTATTTTAATCATGTAATTACTAGTAAATGGTGTTTATTTAGTCACTTATAAATTTTTAGTTTAATGAAATATTTTTCCTAAATTAATTATTTTAAATATTAACATAAGCTTTTAAATATACATTAATTTAGTGTAAATTACAATTTGAAATGGGTTTATTTTTCAAAAGTGAACCATGACATATTAGAATTAGGTTTTTAGCATGCTAATCTCTTCTTGAATTGTCTTTAAAATTCTAAAGTTTTCTATGATGAATTGAATTAAGAAAATTAATAAAATAAATAAATTATGAAAAGACATAAAAGGTGTATTTCTTTGGAGAATGTTCTACACTATTCTTCATTCCTTCTTCCTCTCTTTTCCTCACCTCATGGCCGGCCTCACCTCCATGGGCAGCCCCAAAATTTTTCCCTCATCACTTTTGCATTAAAAATCATCAAAATTCATCAAAAATTCCAAAAATAAACCTCAAAAATCAACATTCACCCTCTACCATTTTCCTTTGACCTATTTAGCATGGAATTTGGAGTTGGAAACCATTATTTTGGAAGCATATTTTCATGTTTGGATCTCATGCTTTGAAGGTATAATTTTCATTCTTATGATTAATTGTTGTTAAATGCTTTTATTTAGCATATTTAGATTTTCTTAATTAATTCTATTTGCAAGTTTAAAATTCAAGATAGGGTTTCTAAAATCAAGTTAGGGTTTTTATTAATTAAGCGGGGTTATAATAAGTAGCTTAACATTTTTAGAAGGGAAAAATCTAGCATGGTTGATGTATTATAATTTGTGCATTAAAAATTGTTTAAATTAAGCAATTTTGCTAACTAGATTTTTATAAATTATATATTGGTGTGTTAAAATTCTAATTAAGGTTTTTATCATTATATTGTGGTTTTAATGAGAATATTAACATATTAAATGAATAAAAGACCTAATCTAATTATTAGTTTCAAATTGTTAGTTAATATAATCTGATAAATATGTTATTTCGGTAAACTAGGTTTTAGAAATTAATTTAAAATGTAGTATTAAAAATCTAATTAGGGCTTTAGCTCATTCTTAAGGTTTCATGGAGTGGTTTAACACTTTAATATATGCAAAATAAAGTTTAGTAGTGGAATTGTGAATTTTTGCTTAACAAGTGTTAATTTTGAATAATTTGCAAACTAGAAATTTTATATTAAGACAAAATGGTGTGAGAAAAATATGGTAATGGTTTCTATAATCTAGTTATGTTATTTAATGAATATTATGACCATTAGTTTCTTTTGAACATCATGTTTTGAAGTAAAACGGTAAATTGACATTTTCAAGATTTTGCGGAATTGGACGATTTGATTGATTTTAGGGTTTCGATGAATTAAATCGTGTTTTATATTATAAGTAATGAGTTTTAAAACTTCGAGTTGTTTTTTGGTGTTTTATCTCGATCAATCGGCGTTTGTACGCTGATATCGAGCGATATTTGGTTCTTTTGCATGAGCGGGTCATAGGTTTTAACCTATGCGCGTTTCGTGCGTCGTTTTGGTTTTGTCCGTGATTCAGTTTACGATATTATATATGTTTGCGTATAGGTACCCCTCGCGTGGACTTCGGACGAGGAAGAAGAGGAGGGCGACATCGTCTTCGGCAGACAAGGACCAGGTGAGTAGATTATATCTACGGGGGAAGTCGGGTGGATGGCGTTTAGCACCCCCGCAAACGTAGAATAGGGATATTGCTTATTGTCATTAGGAAGTCGGACGTGACCTTAGATTCTTGGCGAGTAAGACCCTATTAAAGACCTTAGGTTGGACTAGATTGATTTAGATAGACTTTACCAGAGGAGGAATGTCTTGGAGGAAATTCGTTGGTTTCAGGTAGACACACACACGCACACACAGAAACTTGGCTTGTTGTATATGTGTATGTGTAGATATAAGTAGGAATGTGTGTAGGTGTATATATACACAACATGTATATGTGATATAAGGATGCTATATGATATATGGGGATGAGACGATATAACTGGGCTTGATGCCGTGATCTCTTGGCTATACAGTCATATTATGATCTTAGCGGATCGTTGGAAAATGAGAGAATGGATATGTATACATAAACGATAATAGGTGATGATGACATTGAGATATACAAGACTCTAGAATAGAACCCGGACCGTAACCTGTGACTTGATTACGATATGATATATGTGTGACTTGGTTATGATATGATATATGTGTGACGTGATTACGATATGATATATGTGTGACCTGATTACGATATGATATATATGACATGATATTTCTGAGGAACAATTGACGACGTATATGTTCGCAGACAATGATATATGATTGATGATATTGGGATGTATGCGATTACAGTATAGTACCTTTGATCATGACATTATTTGATGATGATATTATACGAATGATGATGTACGTAGGTGATACTTGACCCGTACCCCGATATTGGGATACCGTACGATGGATTTTACTGTACGAGGCATAGATATGATGATTGATCCGCGCTCTTGATTCGAGAAAGCCGTACTACATACGTGACACTATTAAGGCTGGATCGCCGACTATTACAGATATGGACTCAGACCTTAGGTGGATCCTTATTTCCTATCGACTAGTTCCTTTAGTTTAGTTCCTTAGGGGGTTAGATAGATACTAGTTGAGGCTCGAGTCATATAGTTGTAGTTAGATATGTATATTCCAAATGAGTGTTTAGTACACATTTTACCTTTACATTCAGATTGAAATCATCAAGTTGCATGTTCATACATATGTTTCTTTAGTCAGTATGAAACTCTGCCTGTTAGGACACCAGCACCATTACCGATGATGCGCATGTCCCACGTACACTTATTTGCTGGCTCACACACACATCATCGGTAATTGCCATGTCACGTACACTTCAGAACATATTATCTTTTATGATAGAATCAGCTAAAGGCTAGATCAATATAGTATTGTGATTACTCTCAGGTGTTAGTCTAGACATTGCATTTATTACTTAGACATTTCATGCATTCACATTTTCATGTTATCATGTAGTATTATGGGGCTTATGCCGACACTTACCATTTACTTACTCATGATTTTGGGATTTTGGATTTCTATGAGATTTCTGGATTTTGGGGAAAACCGCAAGAATATATATAAAAACTTCTCTCTTTCTCCCTCTCTTTTTAAAATATAAGTTGCGGTTTTCTCATGATGTATGTGTCGTCCACCATGAGATTTCATGTTTTCTGTTGGATTTCGAGACCCGATTCGAGGAGTGGATGAACCGTCTCGGGTACATGGTGGGCCCGGTATGGTATCCCGGGACAAGAAGATAGAGTTGTAGACGATGAGCCTGGCAGGGGAAGACTACCTACCGGTGATGTCTGGCGCGGCGGATATCCGGAGGACACCGACTGTTGTCGTGAGATTTGATGATATGGGCCGATCCGGACTGACGGAGGCCGAGATATTGAGACTATGAGGTATTGAGACTTGAGAT
Source organism: Agapanthus africanus (assembly GCA_030015575.1). Classification (NCBI taxonomy): domain Eukaryota; kingdom Viridiplantae; phylum Streptophyta; class Magnoliopsida; order Asparagales; family Amaryllidaceae; genus Agapanthus; species Agapanthus africanus. The sequence continues at coordinate 506,029,240 of CM057337.1, forward strand.
TTACATGTTTTGTGTCGATACTTGACACTGATTTCCATGGATTTCATCGATGATGTTTCAGACTTCTATACAAATTTTACTATGGTGAAAGTTAAAGACTTTTTATACAGATATATCCAGATTTCAGGGTTGATTATTTTACATTCATGGTGCATGCATACTCATTCACACGACATATTACTATTTGAGGCACTGACACGAGCACGGAGCATTTGCACTTACGCGTAGTTTATTACCCTGCACTACTAGATGACTAGTGATATATTAGTATATTATTATGACCTAGGACAGCTTCGTGCATTCGATTTCTTTTCGCAGATTTCTTCTACTCACGAGTTGGCAACTCACCCCCGATGTGCCAAATTTTATTACAGGTTCGATGTACAGGTTTCCTTGGCAGCTTGCTGGCACATCTTTTCATTCAGGGTGATTTGCACTGCAGGTTGGTTCATTTGTATCAGGACCGCCGTTGTACTTTATTTATTTCATTGGTATCTAGTAAGCTCCATCAACCAAACTTGTATTACTTGATAAGTTTAAAGGACCAGTTATTTATTTCGACCTTAGAGTCACGCTTGTATTATTATGGTATCTGGTGGATTTGTTTTCTTTTGAGTTTTGAGCCTCGCCCTTTGGCGTTGTATATTATTGTGCTTGGTGTGGTTGTTTCCGCTTGTTGGCGTAGAGCTAGCTCCCGCTTGGGGATGCCTTTTTATTGCTGTATATATATTATTCTTGTTTGTACCCGTTTGGGGCCAGTTTTTACAAATGAGACTTTGCCGAAATTTTTGAGAAAATTGGATGTTGCTTTTAAACTTGTTTTTCTACATGTTTTCCTTTACTTCTTCTTTTATATGGTTTAGATTTCTGGGCTTCGGCTTACTTAGATTACATTGTGCCTCTAGACGCTTCGTAATTTAAGTGCCGGTCACATTCCGGACCTTCGGATCGTGACACTGTTGACCCGAGATCGTCATAGAGTCTTGTGTGTCTCCCACTGTACTTTAATTTCCACCCTACCACGGCTCTACCGAGTCATGCAAACAGGTGGTTTTTGGGTACAGTCCCGATTCACATGGAGGCAATGAGCGATAGGAGGGGATTCGTCTCTCCCGGTATTGGGGGTTGATGTTGCGCTATGTTCGATTGGCCATAACTGGAAATCCCTGGCCAGGTTGCTGTGATTTGCTGGTAAGTGTTATCAGTAGTTTCACGAATGTTATGGACCTTGCTGGTAAGTGTTATCAGTAGTTTCACGAATGCTACTGGTGTCTGACATTTACCACCCCTAGGCAAGATATGCGACATATCAGACGCACAGACCGGATTGTGCGGTAAGTGTTACTGATTGGATTCGTAGGAGTGTGAGCAGGCTTGCTCGTTGATCTTCTAATCGCTCAATACCCAGATGGCCGTTACGTTTAGCAGACCGCTTGCGGCTTGTGGGTGACTGATATGATCACCACCTACTGCCGGCGTATTGACGAGTCTTTAGAGTCCTACACAGAGGTTTCCTGACTCAAGCGAAACGAAATAGGAGGGTATATGAGATATGTGCGGGACTGAGAATAATACCAGTATGTGATACTGTATTCTATTTTCGCGATTTGTATTATCGGTCGGTTATATGTGATGTTGCCGGGTTACCGAATCAAGTGTTGATTCGATATATTGATACACTAGATATTAGTCGGTTATATGCGATATGACCGGATCATTAAATCAAGTGTTGATTTAATGATTTAATGTATAATTATATATTTGATATATTACTTTACATTAACTAGTATTTGTTCACTTAAGATTGATTTTCTCACTTAATGTGCACATGATGTATATGTGATATATGTTTGTGTAAATGATTGTATCATGCTTGATGATACATGCAAACATGTGTGTGTTGACATACACCATGCTAATTATATTTTAGGTTTTTATTTATCTTAATTATTCAAAATGGTGGCTTCTTTTGTCATGGCTCAAAGCTTCATGAAGCTTAAAGTATCTTTGACAAAGTCCACTCATTTTGTCTTGATTAAGATATTTATTAACCAAACCATTATAATTAAATATGGTTATATCTCTACAAAGGTTAGTGGATGATAATATCACCCATGGTTGCATAATGATCATGATTCTATTCTCATTTTCTTTTTCTTCTTCTTCTTCATCCAAAAGAAAACCTTTGCTAGATTTTTCTATGAGATGAAAACAAGTGAGAAATCAAAATCTAAAGTAAACCCATTTCCTATTTCATCATCCTCTACTACTTGCCATTTATTTTAGGGTGTTCTCTTCACAAAGTTCTTGACCTAGTGAAGATGGAGCTTGAGTTTGAGTCTCCTCGACGTAGATCATCTTCGGCCTCGAAGTCAACGAGCTAGCCCGTTCATTTCTCCGAGGAAACCATCGCTAGAGTCCGGGATCTCGATGATCACAGTGAAGGGACATCAACACGGAGCTTTAGAAGTGAAGGACCGGATCTACAAATGTTGTATTTTCATTCACTTCTCTTTGTAATGTTAGATTACTAGGTATGTTACCCTAGTTTTCTAGTTCGATCTTTAGGTTGATTACTTAGCACTCCCTAAAATTCTTGTTGTGGCATATGTGATGCTTGCAAACCCTAGGCTAGGTGCTAAGGAATCCCAATATGGTATCAGAGCCTAACAAGAAACTTAGACGATGTTAAGACAATCCGAAACCGAAAAACTCCACAAAATACGATTTTAGAAACCCATGGATTTGCTCTCTGGAAATTTTTTAAAAAGTGACCTGAAATTTATTTAAACAACTGCAGAGTGGCATTTAGGATGACATAAGAACACAGATGAAAAATGAGGGGGTGTGCTCGGTTCCTGGCCGGTGACAGGGGCTTAAATTCCGGCGTCGCCGACCCTATAGGCTCCCCTCCCCCTTGTATTGCACCTGTGATCTTTTACTCCTATTTTGGGGTTTCTGGTATTATTTGTTTAGTCCAGATTTTCATGTGATGATAATTGTGTTATGGACTCTTTGCGGAGTATTTCATATTCGTATTTTTTAGCATTGTATTGGTAACTTAGACCATGTTTAACACTTCGAACGAAATTCAAACTTCACTCCATGACCCCCTCTGAAATTTCCAAGTGTTGGGACTTTTCTAAGTTAATTATATTCAATGTTCGTGCAAGTAACTTTATGGACCCTCTAGAAGAACATAAACCTTAACTCGATTCTGTGCCCTCGGAACCGCGGTTTGAACCTTAGGGTTTGGTGTGGTTCCGCGATGTCATAGGTGAGGCGTTGGTTTAACCCTTCTACGGCTGGATCATAGGTACTGTGGCACGTTTTGGGTACTTTAACTTCGCTCAAGTGTTGAGCTCATTAGGAGTTGTGGGGATTTGTTGATTCGCTCGAAAAGTTTAACATTGTCTAGTATATATTGTGATACAACACTTGGAATCAACAACATTTGAATTTTATAAGTCTTACAATTTAGTCTCATTTGATCGGTTGCCACGGGATTTTGATGCGATCAAAAGTCCGTCGCAATCATTTAGTATATTCGGATACTCGCCGGGTAACATTACTAGATAGCCATGCCCCATAACCTCGACCAAGTGACTGTAGGAGAACTCCGTTGCCAAAAAGCATCCGTCCAGGTGCTCGCGGCCGCGTTATTTCGCCTAAGTGCACTTCGTCGTCGGTATCGGAGGGTGCGGCCATCTACTAAAGTTTCCGACGAGCATTCAATCGGAATGTCGGGAATATTGTTGAATTGCCCGATTGATTATTGGAAAGTGTTTTCAATATCGAGACTAAAATGTGGGGTTTATAATTGTTAGGCATGTGAAGTCTAGGGAATTCATATTGTTAGGCATGTGATGTCTAAGGCGGTTACGGATTCCAACTGTTGTAGTTTTCATTTTCTTTTCTGCGACCGTAAGTGTAATATGTGGGGTATCACCGGTTTCGTTGCTATACGTCAACGACAATTGGGATACGCATATTTACTTACGTTGATGACATGTGATGTTATGTGTTGCTGGATATGTTATATTGGATCGTCGTGTTTTGAATAGCCGGGGGTTTTTATGTGAGATGAGAGTTTTTTCATTTTTATTCATGTAAAAACTTGTATGTAATATTCTTTTATTGGGGCACTTCCGGGTTGAGGAAGATGTCACCGTTGATATATATTATTTACTTTTCCGCATTAGGATAGACCCAAGGAGGGGAGCACAAGTAACCGGGTTCTAGGGTCAGTGGGAGACCATCTCGAGGTGTCGAGTCTGGGTCTCCTAACTTTAGAATTGGTAGAGTTGCTTGCCGCTCTCATAGGGGTCTAGGGATGTGGGTTTGGCTATTCATCACGACCGTGGAATCCGTGTTTTATATAGGCTCAAAATAAAACATGGACATCCTAGTATATCCAATATTTCATATGTTGTTTTCTGCTGCGTTATCTGTGATGTGATCATGTGATATGTTCAGATAGATATTGTATATAGTATATATGATATATTGTATAGACGTTGCTTATGTTTTACACCCGCGCTAGCCCTGCCCCGCTATACCACTAGTTATCTAACCTAACGGTGCATAACGGGACATCGAGGCGAATGCAGATGACGTAAGCGTACGTTGGATTTATCTGTGATATTTGACTTAAATGATGGGACATTCATTAATGAGATTAATGAAAGAAAATAAATCTAAAAGATGTTGTGGAATCGAATTTCAAAAATTAGGTAGCTCTAGTTGTTGCTTTGCATAGCGGTGTTCCTTATAGAACATCCAGCACCTCATTCGATGAGGAAAGAGCCGAAATCCCTTCACCGGGAGTGACCTCTTTAGCAATAATTAGCAGATGGTACAACCTTCGGTTTGTCTTTTGACTGCTTTTCTAGTTCTTTCTTTGCACAGTGGTATTGTGAATATCCTGCACCTCATTCGACGAGGAAAGAGCCGAGATCCCTTCACCGGGAGTGATCTCTTTAGCGAAACTAGCAAAAGCCTAAAAAACACTCCATTTTAAACCATTTGATTCCGCAACGAGATCAAGTTCAAAACGTTAAAGGTTTTCTTAAAAACCATCCGCAACCCTCCGTCATTTTAGGAAGTAGAGTACTTAGTAATCGCGCTGCGTATGTTGATCATAGTCAAGGCGCAGTGTACGGTAGCTAAGTGATGTCTTCCTACACAGCATATGATGCGATTAGTTAGGACAGTCATATGATATGTTGATCATAGTCAAGGTCATGTGGGTGGGTCGAATTAATCACGAAACGACGGGTAGAACTTGATTAGTACTTATGATATGTTGATCATAGCCAAGGTCATAAGTGCTAGGGGTAAAAACGATTATCGGGAGTTTCAAGTGTTGAAATTTGCAATAAGATTGCATACCTTCTATGAGATAGTTGGATCCTGATACCCACTGCGAGTAATTGTTACTCCTGGGAGAGTTTTGCACTTTACAATTAGCCGATCAAGTAGGTGTCTAGAAAGGTGTCAACGGGGTTACGCCCCTGGGAAAACGAGGTTTATTTTAATTAGGTCCGTGCGAAAGCACGGGGAACCTCCCTCAAAGTACCGGCACTAGCCTGGCTGAAAGATTGGTGAACTTGTAGGGTGTAATTAATCCCGGCTAGTCTTTCCTTTTAAGGTTTGAAGGAAGATTTGATAAAAACAGTGGGAGCCATCCTGATTAGATAAAATATATAACCAATATAATCTTGTAAGAGCGCACGCAGAGTGTTTTCTTCTCTCTCTCTCTCCGGTAGCGACCATGTCACGCCTTAATCAAGATAATAATATGGATGTATTGAGCAAACCCGCTTGTTATACTGAGCTGGGGAACTTGGTCCTGCTCGAACTTATAATTGTTATAAGACCGAGCAGGAAATAGAGGATTACCAGGATTCCCATGCCGCCCAAATGAAGAAAATACATGCTAATGCATCTCCTTCGGGTGTGTTCATTACAAAGTGTAGGATTGCTGCGCACACGCACAAGGGTCTACGAGGCATAAACCATGTCCGATTTAAAATTTAGCCGTGCCGAACAACCCAAAGCCGGATCTTTAAACTAGAGTTTAGGCGAAAACAAGTATGTTAAACACTTTAACACTAAGTGAGAGGGATTACGACCTTTGTAGATCCGGTCCTTCACTTCTTAAGCTCCGTGTTGAGGTCCCTTCCCTGCGATCATCGTGTTCCGGACTCTCGAGAGGCTCCACGAAGAGAAGGATGCAAACTTGCTTCCGATCTTCGATAACAAAGATGATCTACCTTGAAGTTTCATTAACACAAGCTAACACTCACTAAATGAAGTGAACACTCTCATCTAAAGGGCAAGGGTAGATGAGGAAGATGAAGTAGGATTTTTGCTCTCATTTGTTTTCTTATTCTCACTCATTTTTCATCACAAAATCAAAGCTAGAAATCTTTTCAAGAAGGAACTCAAGGAAGAAGAAGAATGAATAATGATTAATCCTTTTGTGATGAATAAATGAAAGTTTTGATAAGGTTAGAAATGCAACCATGGTTCAAGTAACCATTGTAAAGATTTTACTAGGGTTAAGGGTTTGGGTTGAGTTAAAGAAATATCTTGCAAAATATCTTTTCCAAAACCAAAAATGAAAGCTTCTAGAAACTTCTAGAAAAGCTTAACCCAAATCAAACCCTAACCATGTTTAATCTCCACTAAACATGTTGCATTAATAACCACATCATGTTACAATATTATATATCACATATATAATATTTATTGTAACAAAATAAAATAATACAATTAACATATATCGCATATATATCAATGTATTATCCGAGTGAGAAAAAGAATCTTTTAGTGAGCTAATATTAGTTAATGTAATTTAATATATCATATATATTATTATACATTCAATTATCGAATCAACACTTGATCCGACAATCCGGCTATATCGCATACAACCGACTAATATCTTATTTACCGATTCATCGAATCAACACTTGATCCGATGACCCTGTTGATATCAAATATCGCGAGAATAGAATACGGTATCTCATATCGCATTATCCTCGGTCCCGCACATATCGGTGCTCCTACTCCGTTTTGCCTGAGTCAAGAAAACTCTGTGTAGGACTCTAAAGAATCGTCAATACGCCGGCAGTAGGTGATGATCATATCAAACACCCACAAGCTGCAAGCGGTCAGCTAAACGTAACAGCCACCCAGGTATTGAGCGCTCAGAAGATCAACAAGCAAGCCTGTACATTCTCCTGTGAATCCAATCAGTAACACTCCCATACAGTCCGGTCTCGTCGTTTGATATGTCGCATATCTCGCCTAGGGGTGGTAAACTTCAGACCCCAGTAGCTCGATAAGTCGTGTCGATATGAGGTCTATAACAGTTCGAGAAACTACTGATAACACTTACCAGTAAATCTCATCAACCCTGGCCAGGGATTTCTAGTTATAACCAATCGAACACAGCACAACATCAACTCCCTATACCGGGAGAGACGAATCCCCTCCTATCGCTCATTGCCTCCATGTGATTCGGGACTGTACCCAAAAGCCACCATTTTGCACGCCCTCTTGGACGTGGTATGATGGAAATCAAAGCACAATGGGAATCACACAAGACTCTATGACGATTTCGGGTCAACAGACTACTCTGTACCAGTGTCACCGGAGAACTGCCATCTGACGTGAGGTATAATACCATCTGGGAGTTCTCGGCGAGTCCGTCCAGTGTACCCAGTCTCTACTGAGCACCCGTACACCATCGTTGATGTCAAACACCGATGGATATAGGATCATCCATCACCCATCATATGGGTCAAGATGTGTATACGCTAGTCTACTCTGGTGTATTGATGCCCTGTCTCGATACACCCTCGACTAGGAACAGTTATAGGATGTACTCGCCGACTACCGTGGCCCCACTAGTATGATCTCATCATAGTCCCAGTAGTCGAGTACATTTCCTAAGGGCTTTATCAACATGTAACATAGAGACAATCAGAGTACATGTTAAGATAAAGTACAACCAGATAGCGTACTATCATGTCGAGCAAGAAAGTCCTCCCTATATATGTCCAAGCATCCACTACAATATACATCGTATGTACAGTAATGGCCTCTAGGGCATACATATAACTAACACAAAGAACTGTTTCTCAGTATTCTCTACGTCCTGAGTATTTGATACCGGATCAGGATCCCGGATATGTAATCTGTTACATGGGCTACAGATAGATAGAGAACTGAGAACGGGTGATAAGTATCAAGAGTTGAAAACGGAGTAATTGTTGCAGCCAAGGTGTTGGCAGTTATCACCCTGTATTATCAAATACATTGATTCTAAACGAATGTTATTAGATACCGAACCTGATATACAACATCATATCGGTCTCTTTATTCACTAAAGAAATGATATAATTTTGTATTGTTGGATAATGTTTTGAACATTTCCTATATCAAGAATTGATCGGTCATGCACGTTATCTAAAAGCATATACATTTTAAATCAAACCATGGTTCCTAACGTACAGAACACACACAAGAGGAAGAGTTCAGAAATGAACGAATTCTTCTTGAGGCATTGTAGATTAGGTCATATCAATGCGACCCGACTAGCTAAGTTACATTTAGATGCATATTTAAATCAGTTTGAATTTACATCTTGTGAAACTTACCAGTCATGTCACAAAAATAAGATAACCATAGCTCCGTTTACTGGAAACAGAGAAAGAGTTAGTGAACTCTTGGAACTGATACATAGTGATGTATGAAGGTCCCCAGTCTACAAATGCCAGGACTGGTTCTTTATACTTCCTTACACTCACTGATGATCTCTCAAGATTCGGATGCATGTTCCTGTTGAAACACATGTCTGAAACTTCCGAGAAATTCAAAGAATATAAGATAGAAGTAGAGAACCAATAAAGGTATAAGTATTATGTCCTATGATGAGATCAGGGAGGAGAATACTTGTGCATGGAATTCTTGGACTATTCTAAAGGGGAATGAGATTCTCTCTCAGCATTACCCCTCTGAATACACCACAGTACGTCGGTGTATCGGGGCGGAGCAATCGCACCCTATGCGATATGGTGCGCTTTAAGATGAGTACTACTGAGGCACCTATTTCCTTTTGGGAGTTATGCACATGAGAAGCTGCATACCTATTGAATTTGGTTCAAATCAATGCCTACCACTCCATATGAGATATGGTGTGGGAAGAGCCCATCTCTTAAGCAAGTTAAGATTTGGGGTTGTCCTGCCTATGTCTAAAAGCAAAATACGGACAAGCTGGAGGCAAGGTCAGTTCTGTAGAACTGGAAGGAGTTTCAGCTATACAAACTACAGTTGATGATTTGGTGGAACCAAAAGATTCAATAGTTCCCGACGAGCGTCAGCCTCTCCGCCGATCTGGTGGGGTTCCTCATCCGCCTGAGAGATACTTCGGTTTCTCGATGACAGTGCGGGGATTGCATCATGAGATGATGACCCAACTAGTTTCGAGCAGGCCATCAAGAGTGGGGACTCTATAAGAATGGCTGGATGCTTAGCGATCTGAGATGGAATCCATGTACACTAACAAAGTATGGACTTTGGTTGCTATATCTGAAGGGTTAAATCCCCATCAGGAGCAAGTATACCTTGAGAAGATTACTTGGTGTAGATGGAAAAGTTGAGACTTTCAAAGCTAGACTTGTTAAAGGTTCTCGTCATCGACCAGGCATGGATAATGATGAAACTTTTTCCAGTGGTTATGCTTAAGTCCATCCGGATCCTACTTGCCATTGCTACATACCATGACTACGATATCTGGTGGTTGGGTGTCATGACTGCTTTTCTAAATAATGATTTAAGAGAGAACATTTATAAGCACACAGCCAGAGGGCTTCGTAGACAGTGGGAGCCAGCCTGCTTAAAAAGTTAAAGCAGGCATCGCGGAGTTGGAACATCTGTTTTGATGTGGCGGTCAAAGAGTTTGACTTCATCAAAATGGCAGATGAACCTTGTATATACAAAAAGGTAGTAGAGAGTAAGGTGGTCTTCCTTGTATTGTACGTGGATGACATACTCTTGATAGGAAAAGAGTTTCCTATGCTACACTCGGTCAATCTACTCTTATCACATTGATTCTCTATGTAGGATCTAGGTGACACCTCCTAAATCCTGGGTTTTGGATCTATGAAATAGATCTAAATGTATATTAGGATTCTCACTAGGTGTAGTGAGATGGTATCAATCGATCTTGGGGAGAATCACTGGAAAGCTTCCAGGGTGGTGAGGACAACTGAATGTCAGTCACAGGCATTGTCTTTACCCTCAGTGTAGGGACAGTATGTTGGAAGAGTTCCAAGCTAGATACCGTGGCAGACTAGACGATAAAGGCTGGTGACATCGCTACCAAAGATACTACCAAAGAGGCAGTTTGGGTGTATATTAGTTCATGAAATGAACTAGGTTCCTATTATTGTGTGACAATGGAGGTGTAGCTTTGGCCCAGGAACCCCGGTCCCATCAGTGACCCAGACATATTCCAAGGCAGTATCACCTGATCATGGAGATAGTTGATCTCCAGGGAGATCGAGGTTAGGAGAGTAGACTCAGAGGACAACACGGCGGATCCACTCACAAAGGCCTTTTCCCAGAAAGAGACTTTTATGGGATGGTTGAGTATGAGATACTGCAACCACTGCTACAGATGGCCCTAGTGCAAGTGGGAGATTGTTAGTTATATGTATGTCCTAGAGGCCATTACTGTACATGAGATGTATATTGTAGTGGATGCTGGGACATATATAGGTAGGACTTTCTTGCTCGACATGATAGTACGCTATCTGGTTGCTCTTTATCTTAACATGTATATTTACTGTCTCTCTGTTACATGTTGATAAAGCCCTTAGGATGTGTACTCGACTTCCAGGATTATGATGCAGATCATACTAGTGGGGCCTGGGTAGTCCATGAGTACATCCTTCAATGTTCCTAATCGTGGGAATATCGAGACGGGGCATCGATATTCCAGAGTAGACTAGCGTATATCTTCTCGACCCATGTGATGGGCGATGGATGATCCCATATCCATTGGTGTTTGACATCAGAGATAGTACGCGGGTGCTCAGTGGAGACTGGGTACACTGAACGGACTCACCGAGAACTCCCAGATGGTATTATACCTCACGTCAGATGGCAGTTCTCTGGTAACACTGGTACAGCTTAGTCTGTTGACCCGAGATCGTCATAGAGACTTGTGTGTCTCCCACTGTACTTTGATTTCCACCCTACCACGGCTCTACTGAGTCGTGCAAACAAGTGGTTTTTGGGTACTACTGGTAAATGTTATCAGTAGTTTCTCGAACTGTTATAGACCTTGCATCGGCATGACTTATCAGGCTATTGGGGTCTAACGTTATTACCACCCCCAGGCTGTGATATGTGACATATCTGATGAAGAGACCGAACTGTACGTTAGTGTTACTGATTGGATTCGCAGGAGTATGAGTAGGCTTGCTTGTTGATCTTCTGATCGCTCAATACCCGGGTTGCCGTTACGTTTAGCAGACAGCTTGCGGCTTGTGGGTGTCTAATATGATCACCACTTACTGCCGGTGTATTGACGAGTTTTTAGAGTCCTACACAGAGGTTTCCTGGTTCATACGAAATGAAGTAGGAGCACATATGTGATATGTGCAGGACCGAGATTAATGCGCGTATGTGATACCGCATTCTATTCTCGCGATATGTGATATCAGTCGGTTATATATGATATAGCCGGGTTATCGGATCAAGTGTTGATTCGATAAGTTGTTACATTTGATATTAGTCGGTTGTATGTGATATAGCTGGATTATTAAATCAAGTGTTGATTTAATAATTTAATGTATAATTATATATTTGATATATTGAATTACATTAACTAATATTAGCTCACTTAAACATTTATTTTTCTCACTTGTGTGCATATAATATATATGTGATATATATTAATGTACAACATTTGTGTCATGCTTGATGCCACATGCTTCATGGGTGTATGAGACTCACACCATGCTTATGATAATCCTAAGGTTTTTATTTATCAAAGTAAATCACAAATTGGTGGGATTATGTCATGGCTAGAAGCTTGGAGAAGCTTATGCTAACCAAATTGACTTTGTCCACTAACTTTGTTTTACTTGTAGATATTTATTAACCTAGCCATTATTGTTAGCCATGGTTTATTCTCTACATGAGTTAGTGTATGACACTAACTCACCCATGGCTGCTATTCTCACCCCATGAGTTTCATTCTCATCTCCACTTCATCTTCTTCTTCCTCATGAAAAAGCTTGCTAGCTTTTCTTAAAGTGAGGAAATATTGTGAGAAAAATAAATCTAAAGTGAGCCCAATTCCTACTTCATCATCATCTACTATATTAGCCATTTAGTTTAGGGTGTTTGCTTCACTAATCTACCATTAGTGAAGAGATAGCATGAGCTTGAGTCTCCCTGACGTAAATCATCTTCGGCCTCGAAGATTCCGAGCAAGCATGTTCATTTCTTCATGTGAACCCTTACTAGAGTTCGGGTGTTCACTACTTGGAGCGAAGGGACTACTACACGGAGCTTTAGAAGTGAAGGACCGGTCTACAAAGGTTGTATTTCTCATTCACTTAGATGTAAAGTTGTTTACATGTATGATTGTCTAAATCTTTAGTTAATATTCTAGGGTTAGGGTTCTTTAGTAGGACAAAAATTTGAAAACGGCATGGACGATACCTCCCGAAACCCAGCGGCCGCCCTAGGGAACCCTACAGTGGTATCAGAGCCAAACTAGAGAATTATACGATGTTTGTTATATTACGAAACCGAAACAACTCCGAAACACCCGATACACAAATCTACTTTCTGTCGAAAATTTTAAAGTTTCAAATTTTTTTTTAAGCAATTGCAGAATGTTGTATGTGATATAACATGAACACCATAGAAATTTGAAGCAAGTCCACTTGATTTTGGCCGGCAAAATAGGCATAAAATCCGAGCTCACTAGTTCTTTTGGGGCTTTTTGGCTTCAAATTTTTAGGGTGTTCCAGTCTCTGGGTTTTGGTATTTCAGGTGTTTCTTGTTTTTGCTAAATTTGCATGTGATGTTATCTTTCTGCAAAGGCAATTCGGAGTGTTTCGTGGTCATAATTCTAACATCTATTCGAGTTATTTAGACGACGTGAAAAATTCGAACGGATATCAATAACCCATATTTTTCCCCGCTGGAAATTTTCCAAGAGTTGGATTTTTTCCAAGTTTAAAATCTTCAGAAAATCATGCAAGCGATTCTGTGGACCCTCTAGAAGAACGATACCCAAACTCGACTTTTTGGATCGTGGAACCGCGGTCATACCCTAGGATTTGTGGCAGTACCGTAGCGACATGAGTGAGGCTTGGGTCGGCCCTTCTACGAATGGTTCATAGATGTTGTGGCATGTTCTGGGTACTTTTTGAACTCCGCTCAAGCGTTGAGCTCCTTGGGAAATTTTGGGTGTTTGTTTATTCGATCGAAAAGTTTAACATCGTCTAGCTATCTGTGATTGTGATACAATATTTGGAATCCACATAATTAGTTATGTGATAACTAGTTTGAATTTTATAAATATAGCAATTTAGTCTCATTTGATCGGTTGCCACGGAATTTTGATGTGGATCTAAAGTCTGTCGCAATTACGTAGCGTACGCGGATACTCGCCGGGTAATCTTACTAGATAGCCACGCCCCATAGCCCCGACTAAATGACTGTAGAAGAACCCCATCACCAAAAGCATCCGTGTGGATTCTCGCGGCCGCGGTGTTCCGCCTTAGTGCACTTCGTCGACGGCATCAGGGGTGCGACCGTCTACTAAAGTTTCCGACGAGCATTCGATCAGGTTATCGGGAATCTTGTTGAATTACCCGACTGGTTATTGGAAAGTGTTTTCAATATCGAGACTAAAATGCGGGATTTATAATTGTTAGGCATGTGATGTCTAAGGAATTCATTTGGTTAGGCATGAAATCCAAAGTATGTGATACATTGGCTTTATGATGTCTAGTTGCGGATTCCAATTGTTGTAGTTTTTCACTTTCTTTTCTGCAACCGTAAGTATAATATGTGGTGTATCGTCGGTTTCGTTGCTATACGTCAACGACAATTGGGATACGCATATTTACTTATGTTGATGACATGTGATGTTATGTGTTGCTGTGATAAGTTATATTGGATCGTCGTGTTTTGAATAGCCTGGGTTTTTTATATGGGATGAGAGTTTTCATTTTCATTCATGTAAAAGTTTGTATGCAATATTCTTTTATTGGGGCACTTCTGGGTTGAGGATGATGTCAACATTTATGTATATTATTTACTTTTCCGCATTAGGATAGACCCAAAGCGGGGAGCACAAGTAACCAGGTTCTAGGGTCCAGTGGGAGACCATCTTGAGGAGTCGAGACCGGGTCTCCTAACTCTAGAATTGGTAGGGTTGCTTGCCACTCTCGTAGGGGTCTCGGGATGTGGGTTTGACTATTCATCGCTACCGTGGAATTCGCGTTTTTTATTGGCTTAATTTAAAACACGGAATTCCTCGTATATCCAATATTTCATATGTGTTCTTCTGCTGCTGATATTCTGTGATGTGATCACTTGATATGTTGAGACGAATGCTTGTATTATATATATGAGATATAATAAATATTAATGCTTTCGTTTCTTATGTGATGCTTAGAAAGCATAATTGATGGGACTTCATTAATGAGATTAATGAAATAAAAGAAATCTAAAGATGTTGTAGAATCTTGTTTTAAAAACTGGTAGCTCTAGTTCTTGCTTTGCATAGCGGTATTCCTTGTAGAATATCCAACACCTTATTCGATAAGGAAAGAGCCGAGATCCCTTCACCGGGAGTGACCTCTTTAGCAAAACTGGTAGATGCTACAACCCACTCGATTTGTCTTTTGATTGCTTCTATAGTTTCTGCTTTGCATAGTGGTATTTGTGAAATATCCAGCACCTTATTCGATAAGGAAAGATCTGAGATCGCTTCACCGGGAGTGACCTCTTTAGGAAAACTAGTAAAAGCCTCAAAAACACTCCTTTTCAAAATCACTTGATTCTACAACGATATCAAGTTCATTACGCAGAAGGTTTTCTTAAAAACCTGTCGTAGCGCTCCGTCATTTGAAATAAGTAATTTTTAGTATTCGTGCTGCGTTTGTTGACCTTAGCCAAGGCGTAGTGTGCGGTAGCTAATTAGTGCTTATCTGCAAGCATATGATGCGATTGAGTTAGGATAGTCGTACGGCTTTGTTAACCTTAGCCATGGGTCGTACGGGTGGGTTTAATTCAATCAAGAAATGACGGGTTGAACATGGCTAGCGCTTATGATTTGTTGACCTTAGCCAAGGTCATAAGTTGCTAGGGGCAAAATATTATTGGGAATTTCAAATGTTGAAATTTGCAATTGGATTGCATACCTTCTATGAGATAGTTGGATCCCGATACCCACTGCGAGTAAGAGTTACTCCTGTGAGAGTTTTACACATTACAATTAGCTGATCAAGTAGGTGTCTAGAAAGGTGTTAACGGGGTTACTCCCCTGGGAAAACGAGGTTTATTTTAATTAGGTCCGTGCAAAAGCACGGGGAACCTCCCTCAAAGTACCGACACTGGCCTGGCCGAAAGATTGGCAAACTTGTAGGGTGTAATTAATCCCGGCTAGTCTTATCTTTTAGGGTTTGAAGGAAGATTTGATAAAAACAGTGAGAGCCATCCTGATTAGATAAAATAATAACCAATATGATCTTGCAAGAGCGCACGCAGAGTGTTTTCTTCTCTCTCTCTCCTAGTGTTTTCTTCTTATAATTGTTATAAGTCCGACCAGGAAACAGGGGAATATCAGGATTTCCACGTGACCCAATTGAGGAATGAGCATGTTGATGTATATTCTTCGGATGTGTTCGATTACTAAGAGCTGTTTCTCAGTATCCTTTATGTCCTGGGTATGTGATACTGGATTAGGATCCCATATATGTTATATGTTACAAGGGCTACAGACAGGTAGAGAACTGAGAATAGGTGATTGTTCTCTAGTGTAGAGAATGGTGCAATTGTTGCAGCCAAATCGGTTGGCGGATATCACCTTGTATTACCAAGTGGTAAATACATTAATTTTGAACAAATGTTATTAGATACCGAACCTGATATACAGCATTACATCAGTTTCTTTATTCAGTTAAAGAAGGATATAATTATGTATAGGAGGATAATGTTGTGAACATTTTCCTGAATCAAGAGTTGATTGGATCAGGCACGTTACGTAATGGCATATAAGTTCTACATCAAACCACAGTTCAAAATATGTAGAATACACACAAGAGGAGTAGTTCAGAATTGAACGAATCCTTCTTGTGGTATTGTAGACTAGGTCATATCAATGCGACATGACCAACTAAGTTACATAAGGAAGAATATGAGAATCTGTTCGAATTTTCATCTTATGATACTTGCCAGTCTTGTCTCAAAGGTAAAATGACCAACGCTCCGTTTACTGGAAACAGAGAAAGAGTTATTGAACTCTTGGGAAGGATACATGATGATGTATACGGTCTTATGTCTACAAATGCCAGGGTTGGTTTTTTGAACTTCATTATATTCATCGATGATCTCTCAAGATTCAGACGTGTGTTCCCCTAGGCCCCGATACACGAGTCTGAAACTTTTGAGAAATTCAAGGAATATAAGCTTGAAATTTAAAACCAGACGGGTAGAAGTATTAAGTCCTTCGATGTGATCGAGGAGGTGAATACTTGGGCATGGAGTTCCTGGATTATTTAAAGGAGAATGTGATTCTCTCTCAGCTTACTCCTTCGAATACACCACAACACAACGGTGTATCGGGGCGGAGGTATCGCACCCTATGAGATATGGCACGCTCTATGATGAGTATTGCTGAGTTACCTGTTTCCTTTTGGTGTTATGCACTTAAGAAGCTGCATACCAATTGAATAAGGTTCCAACCAAATCAATGCCTACCACTCCATATGAGATATGGTATGGGAAGAGACCATTTCTTAAATGAGTTAAGATATGGGGTTGTCCGGCTTATATTGAAAAGCAAAATCCGGACAAACTCGAGGCAAGGTCAGTTCTGTATAAGTTTGTCAGCATATCCCAAACATTTGCGAGGGTATATCTTCTACCTAACTAAGGAGCAAAAGGTGTTTTGTTTCTCAGCATGCCACCTTTTTAGAAAAGAAATTTCTTGTGAAGAAATTTGTGGTCATGAGGTAGAACTGGAAGGAGTCCCATCTAGATAAACTAACAGCTGATGATTTGGTAAAACCAAAGGATTCAATAGTCTCCAACGAACCTCAGCCTCTCCGCGAATCTGGTAAGGTTCCTCATCCACTTGAGAGATACTACGGTCTTCTCGGTAACAGTAGGAGCGATGATTGCATCATGGTAGATGATGGCCCAACCAGGTTTAGGCAGGCCATCACGAGTGGGGACTCTATGAAAAGGCTGGATGCTATGCGATCAAAGATGGAATCCATGTACACCAACAAATTATGACTTTGAATGATGCACCAGAAGGGGTAAAACCCATTAGGAGCAAATGGATCTTGAGAAGATTCTTGGTGTAGATGGAAAAGTTGAGACTTTCAAAGCTATGTTTAAGTCCATCATGATCAATGCACGCATCACGAAGATGGAACATCTATTTTGATGTAGCGGTCAAAGAGTTTGACTTCATCAAAATGGTAGATGAACCTTGTATATACAAGAAGGTTGTAGAGAGTAAGGTTGTTTTCCACGTATTGTACGTAGATGACATACTCTTGATAGGAAATGGTTTCCTATGCTACACTCGGTCAAGCTCCTCTTATCACGAGGATTCTCCATGGAAGATCTGGATGATACCTACTACATCTTGTGGATTATGATCTGTTAGTTGTATGTATGCTCTAGAGGCCAGTATTGTACAGATGATGTATATTATATTGGATGCTTGGACATATATAGAGAGGACTTTCTTGCTCGATATGATAGTATGCTATCTGGTTGCTCTTTATCTTAACATGTATACTTGTCTCTTTATACTGTCTTATAGTTACATGTTGGTAAAGCCCTTAGGATGTGTACTTGACTACCTGGACTATGATGCAGATCATACTAGTGGGGACATGGTAGTCCATAAGTACATCCTTCAAGGTCCCTAGTCGTGGGTGTATCGAGACAGGGCATCGATATACCAGAGTAGACTAGCGTATACGCTTCTCGACCCATGAGATGGGCAATGGATGATCCCATATCCATTGGTGTTTGACATCACAGATGGTATGAGGGTGCTTAGTGGAGACTGGGTACACTGGATGGACTCGCCGAGAACTCCCAGATGGTATTATACCTCACGTCAGATGGCAGTTCTTTGATGACACTTATGCAGGTTAGTCTGTAGACCCGAGATCGTCATAGAGTCTTGTGAGATTCCCACTGTGCTTTGATTTCCACCTTACCACGTCCATGAGGGCGTGCAAAACGGTGGTTTTTGGGTACAGTCCCGAGTCACATGGAGGCAATGAGCGATAGGAGGGGTTTCGTCTCTCCCGGTATTGGGGGTTGATGTTGCGCTGTGCTCGATTGGCCGTGACAGGGAAGTCCCTGGCCAGGGCTGATTTAGAGATTTACTGGTAAGTGTTACCAGTAGTTTCTCAACCCGTTATGAGCATCACATCGGCACGACTTATCGGTTATTGGGGTCTGACGATTACCACCCCTAGACTTGATATGCGACATATCAAACGAGGAGACCGGACTGTACGGGAAGTGTTACCGGCAGGCTTTTACAGGAGTTGGAGCGGGCTTGCTTGCTGATCTTCTGATCGCTCAATACCCGGGTAGCCGTTACGTCCAGCTAGTACCGCTGACGGCTTGTGGGTGCTTGATGTGACATCACCTACTGCCGGCGTATTGTCGAGTATTTAGAGTCCTACATAGAGCTTTTACTGGCTCAGGAAAAACGAAATAGGAGCGCATATGTGATATGTGCGGGACCGAGAATGATGCGTGTATGTGATACCGTATTCTATTCTCACGACTTTTTGTATCGCGAGGTTATATGTGATATAGCCGGGTTATCGAATCAAGTGTTGATTCGATAAGTCGATACATTGGATGTTAGTCGATTATATGAGATATGACCGGATTATTAAGTCAAGTGTTGATTTAATAATTTAGTGTATAATTGTATATTAGATATACTAATTTACATTAACTAACATATGTTCATTTATGGATTTTTTCTCACAAGTGCACAACTTTAATATATATGTGATATATATTAAAATGTGTTTTCTTTTTTGTATCATGGTTGATGATACACTTGACATGGGTGTACAAGACATACACCATTCTATTTTAATGGTGGGTTATAATTATTTAAGGTAATTACAAAATTAGTGGAATTTTGGAAAGAGCATGAAGCTTGTAGAAGCTTGCTTTGCTTTGACAAAGTCCACTAGCTTTGTCTTCACCTTAGATTTTTTATTAACCTAACCATTTAGATTAGCCATGGTTATGTCTCTACATGAGTTAGCATATGATACTCACGCACTATGGTTAGCTAACTTACTTGATCATTATCCTCATTCTTTTCTTTTGTTCATCTTCTTCTTCATTTGAGCAAAAGAAAAAGCTTGCTAGGGTTTTGAAAATAGAGTGAAACTTTGTGAGAAATAAAATTCTAAAGAGAACCCACTTCCTATTTCTCCATACTCTACTACACTAGCACTTTTGTTTAGGGTGTTTGCTTCACTAATTCTCAAGTTAGTGAAGTAGAAGCTTGAGTTGGCATCCCCTCGACGTAGATCATCTTCGGCCTCGAAGACTTCAAGCAAGGACGCGTCTTTCGCCTCGTGAAGCCATGCAAGGGTCCGGGAGAACCACGATCGCAGCGAAGGGACTTCAACAAGGAGCTATAGAAGTGAAGGACCGATCTACAAAGGTTGTATTTCGTATTCACTTAGTCGTAAACGTAGTTTACTAGCATATGAAACCCTAATTTTCTAGCGAAGATCTTGTTTAAGGGTTGTTAGGCACGGCTAAAATTTTAATCGGGCATGATTAATGCTTTGTAGAACCTTCTTAGAGTGCCTAGTAACCCTACATGATCTATGGTGATAGATCTAAGTAGATGTTGGGAGTGTCCTAAATCCAGGTACATTAACACCATACTAAAGGGGTTTAGTATGGAAGATTCTAAGCATGGTGGTTCTCCCACTTACTCAAGAATCACTCTCTCCAAAAAGATGTCTTTCAAGACTGATTTGGAGAGAGCTCGCGTGCAAAGGATATCCTATGCTTCAGCAATAGGCTCTTTCATGTATGCGATATTATGTACCAGACCAGATATAGCCGACTCACTAGGTGTAGTGATCAGGAATCAATCGGATCTTGGGAGAATCACTGGACAACTGTGGAAGACATTCTTAAGTACTTGAGAAGAACTAAATGAATGTTCTTGGTTCGAGTTTCCCAAGTGATAAGGTCGACTGAAAGTCAGTCACAGGCATTTTCTTTACCCTCAGTGGAGGGACAGTATATTGGAAGAGTTCCAAGCTAGATACCGTGGCATACTAGACGATAAAGTCTGAATACATCGCTACCAACGATACTACCAAAGTGGTTGTCTGGACATTTCTTGTTCATAAGATGAACATGGTTCCTACCATTGAGCGTCCAATAACTGTTATTGTGACAACAATGGAGTTGTGGTTTTGGCCTAAGAATGCCGGTCCCATCAGCGATCCAGACATATTTTGAGGACAGTATCACCTGATCAGGGAGATGGTTGATCTCCAAGGGATCGAGGTTAGGAGAGTTGACACGAAGGATAACACGGCGGATCCACTCACAAAGGCCTTTCCCTAGAGAGACTTCTATAGGACGTTGATATGAGATACTACAACAAATAGCCTTAGTGCAAGTGGGAGATTGTTAGTTATATGTATGCCATAGAGGCCATTACTGTACATGCGATGTATATTGTAGTGGATGCTTGGACATATATAGGGAGGACTTTCTTGCTCGACATGATAGTATGCTATCTGGTTGCACTTTATCTTAACATGGTCACTTATAGTCTTTCTGTTACATGTTGATAAAGCCCTTAGGATCAGTACTTGACTATAAGGATTATGATGCAGATCATACTAATAGGGCAATGGTAGTCGGTAAGTACATCCTTCAATTGTTCCTAGTCGTGGGAGTATCGAGACAGGGCATCGATACTCCAGAGTAGACTAGCATATGCGCTTCTTGACCCATATGATGGGCGATGGATGATCCCATATCCATTGGTGTTTGACATCAGAGAAGGTATACGGGTGCTCAGTTGAGACTAGGTACACTGGAAGGACTCGCTGAGAACTCCTAGATGGTATTATACCTATCGTCAGATAGCAGTTCTCTGGTGACACTGGTACAGGTTAGTCTGTGGACCCGAGATCATCATAGAGACTTGTGTGATTCCCACTGTGCTTTGATTTCCATAATACCACGTTCAAGAGATCGTGCAAAATGGTGGTTTTTGGGTACAGTCCCCAGTCACATGGAGGCAATGAGCGATATGAGGGGATTTCGTCTCTCCCGGTATTGGGGGTTGATGTTGCGCTATGCTTGATTGGCCATAACAGGAAATCCCTGGCCAGGGTTGCTGAGATCTACTGGTAAGTGTTATCAGTAGTTTCTCGAACCGTTATGGACCTTGCATCGGCATAACTTATCAGGCTATTAAGGTCTGACGTTATACCTGTTGGATATAGAGCCATCAAAGTCAATTATTGGATCCCAGGCACGTGATTGCAATGATTGAGGGAGGAGGACCTATACTGGTAGGACAGTCTTACTTGAGATGATAGTATGGTATTTGGTTTGTGTTTATTATCGTGTACATGCTTCAGATGATATTACAGATCACTATTACATGTTGATAGAGCCCATAGGATTCATGCTTGACTACCAGCAGTATGATGGCGATCATATACGTGAGAGTTGGGTAGTCTATAAGCACATCCTTAAATGGTCTCTAGTCGAGGGAGTTTCGAGACAGGGCATCGAAACTCCAGAGTAGACTAGTGTATATAGATCGAGACCCCGACGAGGGGCGGTGGCCGGTCTCACAAGCCATTGGTGTCAGTTGGTTCATCTAAGATGTATACAGGTGCTCATTGGGTTATGAGTACACCGGACGGACTTGCAGGGGCACTGCTGATTGGTACTATACCTATCGTCAGGAGCAGTTCCTAGATGACATGAGTACAGCTTAGTCCGTTGACTTGACACTGCTACTTTGCCTCAAGTGTGTTCCCACTGTTCTTTGATTGCTATCCTACCACGACTCAAAGGAGTCGTGCAAACAGGTAGCAGTTGGGTGCAGTCCCAAAGCACTTGGAGGCAATGGCGGTTAGACAGGATTCGTCTCTCCCGGTATTGGGGGTTGATATCGCGCTGTGTCTGGAGAGCCATTACACAAAGTCTTTGGCCAAGGCAAGTGATATTTACTGGTAGGTATTTCAGTAGTTTCTCAAGGTGTTCTAGGCTACACTCCGACACGACTTATACCGCTATTTGGGGTCTGACGTTTACCATCCCCCAAGGCCCGATATGCGATAATCATAGACGGACAGATCGTACTGTATGGAGATTGTCACAGATTGGCTCAGTAGGGTTTCAGGATGAGTTCACTCGTCAGATTCCCTTTCGCTCAATACATGGGCAGCCATTACGTATAGCTAGTGCCACTGACGTGCTTGTGGTTAAACCCACTGCCAGCGTATTGACGAGTCTTTAGAGTCCCCCACAGAATGTTTCCCAAGTTCGGA
The DNA here is from genome assembly GCA_030015575.1 of Agapanthus africanus. Lineage (NCBI taxonomy): Eukaryota > Viridiplantae > Streptophyta > Magnoliopsida > Asparagales > Amaryllidaceae > Agapanthus > Agapanthus africanus. The sequence continues at coordinate 506,052,114 of CM057337.1, forward strand.
CGAAACGTTGTAGAGGCCGTATGGTTTTATGGCAGGGTTCGATCATATACGTGCACTTGTGCACGGATCATGATCGGACGGTTCATACTAGTAGGCTTTGGTTTAAGCCGGATCCTAATATTAGATTTGTTTGATTACTTTCGTCTCATTGCATTCATATTCAGTTGGAATGCGGATGCAGGTATGTATATACAGATGAGGGGTATTCTTGTTATCCGTCACGGGTTTTACTTTAGTTGATGCCATATCTTTTTGTTGGATTAAATATTTTGTTTAAATGTTTAGTGGAAGAAAATGTGAGTGCAAGTTTTGTCCATATGCATCATTTCATGCCACATGCACATGGTGACTCATGGTCATGGTTTATGTGACCATTATTGTGACATGGATTGATTTTGGGGCTAATTATGATTAGTAGAGGATATTTTGGAGAGAGAGGGCAGCCAAGTATAGGTTTGGGTTTTTTGTGATTGATATAATCTCTCTCTCTCAAAATATCACACACAACATAAGCCATTTCACTTCTTCTTCTCTTGAGCTCACAATTTCCTCCAATGGCTTCTTCTTCAACCTCCACCCATCCCTCTCATGAGTTGAGAATCTATGGGTATCTTGAGACAAAGTGATCACACACATTCTCTACTTCACCTTGGACATGTCGGCTAGCAAACTTCATGTCCGAGTTGCTTCGGTTTGAAGCGGGAGCCCGTATAAAGAATCTTTGACGTGGTGCTATTTCGACGAGCGAGATCGGAGAGCGTACTTCGTTGGAGAAGCCGTGAGGATCTTGGGATGCTGGCTAAACACCGAAGGACACGGATCGATCGGTATAGCCATTCTAACATCTTTATAGTTAGCTAGTATAGGGTTAATGGAACGATCCGGGTGAAAGACTGTATTAGCGCCAGTTTATAAAAGTTTTTGTTCCGCGTTTGGCCTGGGATAGACGGCCGGGACGCTACCATAGACTTACATGGTATTAGAACCAACCCATTAACCGTATACTAGTTGTTTAAACAATGTTAAACTATCGAAACCGAAACAACTTCGATTCAATACCCGATGTATTCCAGTTTCTGTCGAAATTGCAGAGTCTTCAAAAAACTTTTTAAAGAACTTCAGATGGCTATTTATGTGACCACTAGAACACCCTAAAACTTTCAGCCCAATCCACCGGATTTCACCCGGTGAGAGCATGTTCAAAACCAGCCACATTTAGGCTTTTGGGCTTGAAAATTTCAGGGTAATCTAGTCTCTAGAATATTAGTCTAGTGGTATTGTTTGTTTAGCCCAGTTTTGATAAGGTGTTATCTACTTGTTTGGGGGCTATTCGGAGTTATTTCGAACTCGATACTTTTTAACATTGTTTAATGTTTACAGTACATTACATTTCTATCTATGACCGTGAATGTCATTCGAGCGGTAAATCTTGTCTAATTGCTATAGCTCTTTTAGGCGGGTTCGCAAACGTGGCATTCACGTTGATGTTCTGTGTTGTGCTGTGATGTTGTGGATTGTCGTGGTGGATAGCTTGGATGCAATGTTAGTGCAGTTTGGATATAGTTGTACATTTGATATCGCGAGGCGAGCGTCCGATATGTGGACTGCCGTCACTGCCTGTTTGTATATTATTCTTTTGGGGCACGACCGGGTTGAGGTCGATGTCACCGTTGTACATATTTTCTTTTTTGTACTAGGATTACCCCGCGATGGAGTGCACGGAAAACCGGGTTCTAGAGGGAACGGGCCCGCATCTCATGGCTTTGAGACAGAGGGGGCTTCACTCTAGAATTGGCGGGCTATTCGCCGCACTCGTAGAGGGTACAGGTTGACCCAAGGTGGGGTGCTCAAGTTACCGGATTCCGTGAAGTGCTGGGTGGCCCGTTCACTTTGCTTAAGGGGGCTGCCTCGCTTCTGGTTTTGGCGGGTAACTTGCCGCACTCGTAGGGGTCCAGGTTTTCATTGCACAGGCTATCCACATGACCAGGGGAACGTCGGGTTTCAGTTGCGGCTCAAAGGAAATCCAGGGCTCCCAGATTATCTGTATTGTTCTCTGATGCTTATTACTTTTCTGTGAAGTTGCATTTATCACGCCTGGAGCAATTATTGTTTATTGTTATATATATACTAGTAGATGTTGTATATGTTTTACACCCACGCTAGTCCAGTCCCCGCTCTGTCGTTAGTTAAGTAACCTAACGGGTGATGACGGGACCTAGTGGCGAATGCGGATGGTATAAACGTACATTATATTTTCGTTCTTTTGTGGTGTGATCAATTGATGGGACTGCATTGATTCAGATCAATGCAAGGAAAACAGACCTATTCGATGTTGTTGGAACATTTTTTCAAAAAGCTGTTATTGCAAGGACGTTCTCTTTTGTTTTGCACAGAGGTATTCGGTTATGAATATCCAGCACCTCATTCCATGAAGCAAGGGCCGAGATCCCTTCATCGGGAGTGACCCCTTGGGCAGGAGTTTGCGTCAGGGTTATAACTTCACTATAGTCGATTACTTTTTGCTTTGCATCGCGGTATTCAGTTGGTATATCCTGCACCTCATTCTACGGGGAAAGAGCCGAGATCCCTTCACCGGGAGTGACCACTTTAGCAAAGGTTTTCGCCACTATATATTTGTAAAAAGCTATCCAGTTCCTTCAACGTTATCAAGTTCATTGCGTTAAAGGTTTTTCGCCAAAAACCATTCATTGCCCTCCGTCATTTCAGACAGGTAGCACTTAGTATTCATGCTATGTATGTTGGCCTTCGTCAAGGCATAGTGTATGGTAGCTATTTGTTACTTTTCTATTGCATAGATAGATGCGTTGGTTTAGGACAGTCGTACTACTATTTTGGCCTTCGTCAAGGGTATGTACGAGTGGGTTCAAATTAACCTGGATAATGACAGGTAGAACTTGACATATGACTTAATGTTGGCCTTCGTCAAGCTCATAAGAGCATGGGGTAAAAATCACATCGGGAGTTTCTAAAGAAATTAAAACTTGCCAGGCATGCGCATACCTTCTGGAGTGTGATAACGCGAGTGGATTCCATCACGTTATTATGCGATGATAGTTGGATCCCGATTCCCACTTATGAGTTGGTTTACTCCTCGGGTGATCCCGACTAATTCTTCTTTCAGGTTTGGAGGAGAATTTGAGGTTACAGTGGGAGACATCCTGATTAGATAAAGTGATTAACCATTATGATCTAGGTTAGAGTGCACGCAGAGTGTTTCTTTTCTCTCTCTTTGGCAGCGACCATGTCCCGACCCTAGACTATAACTCAGTTACCAACTTAACCGAACTTTCTTAAAATACTGGCTTTTGGATTGTCTGAGTTGCATACATCATTTCCACTCCTTCTTTTACCCTTTGCATTTCTCCAGAACACCCCGTATCACTACGAACATCCACTTCCATTGGATAAATCTATCGTATAGTTACATACGAACTCGAAGGAACTTGTTCCAGATTCGAGGATGGATTCTGGTTCTGGAGAGATTGAATAGGACTATTCAGTTGTCTTTTTCTTTTACCTTCTCTCAAGTTATGAGGACTCCTAGGATTAGGAGAGGGTACACCTGTTACGCTTATTAGATAATCTTCTTCCAAACCATAGGCAGGTGCCGAAAGGTAGGGAATGAAGAAAACCAATTAGCCTAAGTTGGGTGTACAGAATGTAATAAGTAAAGACAAAATAAAGGGATTAGAAAGAGGGCAAAGTAAATTGCGACTGCTATCATTCACGACCAAATCACGTATCTCATCGCCACTCCTACTTCACCTTTGCATTTCTCCGGTTCAGGAGAAATTGAATAGGATTATTCAGGTTGTCTTTTATCATCACCTTTTCTCAGGTTGCGAGTACTCCTAGAATTAGGAGAGTACACCTATTACGCTTATTGGATAGTCTTCTTCCAAACCATATGCTGGTACCGAACGGTAGGGAAGGAAGAAAACCATTTAGCCTAAGGGGGTGTACAGAAGGTAATGAGTAAAGACAAATAAAGGGATTTGGAGAGATGGAAAGGAAATATATGGTTACAGTCATGAATCTGGATAGTGGAAGTGGCATTACTAAGAATACCCGGATAACCCTTCGAAACATTTTCATGTTTCAGTTTCACTATGCGTTGTTAATAGAAAACTGATTTCCCAATTAGATCCTTACTCCAGGGTATGTATTTACCAGATATGATTCTCACATCTGTATGGTTTTACAGATAATGAGTGGGAGTAAGTTATTGGGAATTAGGTGATCATCCTCATTATATCGGAATTCATTGTAATTGGTGATATTTGAGGAAATCCCTTGGGTTTTTGCCGGACGGCAAATATTTGGTTTTGAATATCCATTGTTATGCACCAATTTCAAACTGATATATCTGTACGTTTATTTTATAAAGTGAGATATAACTTTTTGAAATTATGTCCATGACATTTACCTATATCAGTTGATGGTTAGGTAAGGAGCATTAAACAGCGGTGTAATTCTTCTTAACCATAGTACAGTTTTCAACCTACGACGCACAGGATTTGAGTTATTCAACTCAAGAGACTTATACAAAGTATTGTATATTGTCCAGTGTCCATTAGGATAGAGGGGATGGTACTCATACTATATTCTGTTTACTTGTGACTTCTCTAGTTTTTAGACAAGTGTTCATAGAAATACAAGGTCTAAGTTTTGAAAAGTTATAAGTACAAGAATAATGTAGAGAACCATGTGTTGCAAGTATCAGGATTCTTCAAGGTGGTCGATGATGTAGATACTTATGTTTGGTATTCAGTTGATAATAATGGTTTTGAGAAACTTGTTTCTATTTCAGGTTACTCATGTTTGGATGCACTCCTAAGTTGAGTAACGCTGATCGGTCTCCCTCCATTTAGTTGACATGCACTGGAGACAGCTGCATGATTTGAATCCGGTTCCAATTAAATCAGTGCCTCTGTTTCTATATAGAATGGCTCATATCTTAACGATGTTAAGGTATATGGAGTTGTCCGGCTTATGCTTAAAACCAGACTTTGAATAACTCAATGCACGTTTCTGTAATGGCAATTTGTGGGTTAACTCGGGTTTTGACGAGGGTTAACTTTCTACCATCTGGAAGATCAATAGTAATATTGTTCTTGACTCGCCACGGTTTTAGTAAAATAGATTTTTTCAGAAAACAGTAGTGGGAGTATGGTAGAACTGGAAGAGATTCCAGAACAGCAAACAATTACTGAAAATTTAATAGGACCTAAACCTTCAATCGGGTTTGACATTCCATTAGCCACTCCATAGATATGGTGGGTAACCTCAGGCACCTGAGAGGTACTTCAGTATTCTCAAAGACGGTGACAGGGAGGTTCTTGTTTACCCAGATTTGCCATTACTACTGTTCTAGACTATGAGACCCGGCAGGAGGATGGGTATAATGTCATTCTAAACTAGCTTTAGAAGTGCACGTGTATATGACTCTGCCAGAGGGTTGTTGTGGTCAGTGGGAGCAGAGGAAGTATAGTGGACAACCAGCTTGTGTCTATTTATAGACTAAGCAGATATAGCGGAGATAGATCATCTATTTTTGATGTTACAGTCATAGGTTTTGACTTCATCAGAATAGGAGATGGATCTGTTAAGTAGGTAGTAGGATGTGATGTCCTGAAATTTGGATGACATGCACTTTATAGGAAGTAAAATTCCTATCCTACAATCGGTTATACTGTGGTTGTCACACAATAGTTTCTCCGCATATGATATGGATATAATATCAGACATTCTGGTTACTAGACCTATGGTTTTAGATCTAAATTTGGGAAGTGTCCCAATCTGAGTACTTGGACAGTATTCTAAAAGTATTTTAGAATAGACAACTCCTGGCATGGTCGTGTACCTGCAGGTGATGGAGTCACCCTCTCTAAAGGTGTCTTACAAACTAAACAGAAGAGGGATGTGCATGATTGGCATATCACTTGCTTAGGCAATTGAGTCAATCATGAAATGTTAAGTACCACACCAGAGGTTGTTTTTGCACTAGATGCAATAAGTTGAGATATTAATCCAATCCTGGAGAAACATTCGGAAGCAGTTTTAGAACATAAGTGGATGTTCTAGGGATTTGATAACGGTAGCCTCCTTTAGGAGACGGTTATCATTCCAGACTTCCAAGGTGTCATGGATGACAGAGTCACTGTCAGAGTTATAGTTTTCCCTCTGACGAGGGGCAGTAGTTTGGACAGGTGGTCCAAGCGGATACTGAGGGAGGCATGGCGCAGGATACTGATTAAATTCAATTGACCATACAGTCTAAGAAGTTTACTGGATTTGCAGTTCATTTATGAACTGGGTCCCATCAGATATCCAGACTTATTCTAAGACAGGTATTGCTCATTTCGGGAGATGGCTTTCTCCGCGAACTTGAGATAAAGAGAGACATAGAAAGAAACATCAGAGCGGATGCACTCACTGAGGCTATTTCTCGAACTCGATAGTTTCGCAAACGAGATTTGTGAAACTGATCAGTAGAGAAGTTGGGTGTTCGGTATCACACGGGCTGTGAGTATGCGTCATCGCAATAATTAGCCTTGAGTGCAAGTGGGAGATTGTTGGATATAGTGCCCTCAAAGTCAATTATTGGATCGCAGGCACGTGATTACAATGATTGAGGGAGGACTTATACCGGTAGGACAGTCTTACTCGAGATGATAGTATGCTATCTGGTTTGTCTTTATCATCGTGTACATGCTTCAGGTGATACTACAGATCACTATTACATGTTGATAGAGCCCATAGGATTCATGCTTGACTACCAGCAGTATGATGGCGATCATATACGTGAGAGTTGGGTGGTCTATAAGCACATCCTTAAATGGTCCCTAGTTGAGGGAGTTTCGAGACAGGGCATCGATACTCCAGAGTAGACTAGTGTATACAGATCGAGACCCTGACGAGGGGCGGTGGCCGGTCTCACAAGTCATTGGTGTCAGTTGGTTCACCTAAGATGTATACAGGTGCTCATTGGGTTATGAGTACACCGGACGGACTCGCAGGGGCACTGCTGATTGGTACTATACCTATCGTCAGGAGCAGTTCCCAGGTGACATGAGTACAGCTTAGTCCGTTGGCTTGACACTGCTACTTTGCCTCAAGAGTGTTCCCACTGTTCTTTGATTGCTACCCTACCACGGCTCGAAGGAGTCGTGCAAACAGGTAGTAGTTGGGTGCAGTCCCGAAGCACTTGGAGGCAGTGGCGGTTAGACAGGATTCGTCTCTCCCGGTATTGGGGGTTGATATCGCGCTGTGTCTAGAGAGCCATTACACAAAGTCCATGGCCAAGGCAAGTGATATTTACTCGTAGGTATTCCAGTAGTTTCTCAAGGTGTTCTGGGCTACACTCCAATACGACTTATACCGCTATTGGGGGTTTGACGTTTACCATCCCCTAGGTCCGATATGCGATACTCATAGACGAACAGACCGGACTGTACGGAGATTGTCACAGATAGGCTCAGTAGGGTTTCAGGATGAGTTCGTTTATCAGATTCCCTTTTGCTCAATACATGGGCAGTCATTACGTACAGCTAGTGCCACTGACGTGCTTGTGGTTAAACCCACTGCCAGCATATTGATGAGTCTTTAGATTCCCCCACAGAATGTTTCCTAAGTTCGGGCGAAACGTTGTAGAGGACGTATGGTTTTATGGCAAGGTTCGATCATATACTTGCACTTGTGCACGGATCATGATCGGACGGATCATACTAGTGGGCTGTGGTTTAAGCCGGATCCTAGTATTAGATTTGTTGGATTACTTTCGTCTCATTGCATTCGTATTCTGTCGGAATGTGGATGCAGGTATATATATACAGATGAGGGGTATTCTTGTGAACCGTCACGAGTTTACTTAAGTTGATGCCATATCTTTTTGTTGGATTAAACATTTAGTTTAAATGTTTAGTGGAGGAAAATGTGAGTGCATGTTTTGTCCATATGCAACATTTCATGCCACATGCACATGATGACTCATGGTCTTAGTTTATGTTACCATTATTGTGACATGGATTGATTTTAGGGCTAATTATGATTAGTAGAGGATATTTTGGAGAGAGAGGACAGCCAAGTATAGGTTTGGGTTTTTTGTGATTGATATAATGTCTCTCTCTCAAAATATCACACACAACATAAGCCATTTCACTTCTTCTTCTCTTGAGCTCACAATTTCCTCCAATGGCTTCTTCTTCAATCTCCACCCATCCCTCTCATGAGTTGAGAATCCATGGGTGTCTTGAAACAAAGTGATCACACATATTCTCTACTTCACTTTGGACATGTCGGCTAGCAAACTTCATGTCCGAGTTGCTTCGGTTTGAAGCGGGAACCCGTATAAAGAATCTTTGACGTGGTGCCATTTCGACGAGCGAGATCGAAGAGCGTACTTTCTGGAGCAGCCACGAGGAGTTTGGGATGGTGGCTAAAGACCGAAGGACACGGATTGATCGGTATAGCCATTCTAACATCTTTGTAGTTAGCTAGTATAGGGTTAATAGAACGATCCGGGTGAAAGACTGTGTTAGTGCCAGTTTATAAAAGTTTTTGTTCCGCGTTTGGCCTAGGATAGTTGGCCGGGGCGCTACCGTAGACTTACAATACCACCCCCAGGCTGCGAAATGCGATATATCTGACAAAGAGACCGGACTGTATGGTAGTGTTACTGATTGGATTCGCAGGAGTATAAGCAGGCTTGCTTGTTGATCGTCTGATCGCTCAATACCCAGGTGGTCGTTACGTTTAGCAGACCGCTTGCGGCTTGTGGGTGTCTGATATGATCATCACCTACTACCGGCGTATTGACGAGTCTTTAGAGTTCTACACCGAGATTTCCTGGTTCATGCTAAACGAAGTAGGAGCACATATGTTGTTGGAGATAGTGCCCTCAGAGTCAATTATTAGATCACAGGCACGTGATTGCAATGATTGAGGGAGGACCTATCCCGGTAGGACAGTCTTACTCGAGATGATAGTATGCTATCTGGTTTATCTTTATCATCGTGTACTGCTTAGGTGACCTGACAGGTCGCTATTACACGTTGGTAGAGTCCCTAGGATTCTTGCTTGACCACCAGCAGTATGAGGGCGATCATATAAGTGGGAGCTGGGGGTCTATAAGCACATCCTTAAATGGTCCCTAGTCGTGGGAGTTTCGAGACAGGGCATCGATACTCCAGAGTAGACTAGTGTATACAGTCGAGACCCCGACGAGGGGCGGTGGCCGGTCTCACAAGCCATTGGTGTCAGTTCGATCACCTAAGATGTATACAGGTGCTCATTGGGTTATGAGTACACCGGACAGGACTCGCCGGGAACATGCTAGTTGGTCATATACCAGACGTCAGATGGCAGTTCCCTGGTGACATGTGTACAGGTTAGTTCATCGACCTGGGGATCGTCATTTGTCTCGTGTGAGTTCCCACTGTACTTTGATTACTACCCTACCACGCTCAAAGGAGACGTGCAAACAGGTTTTAGTTGGGTACAGTTCCAAGCCACATGGAGGCAGTGAGCGTATCTTCAGGGGTTCGTCTCTCCCGCTATTGGGGGTGAGGTCGCGCTGTGTCTAGGAGAGCCATTACACGAAGCCCTCGGCCGAGGCAAGGAGATTTACTGGTAGGTATTCCAGTAGTATCTCAGGGTGTTCTGGGCTACACTCCGACACGACTTGTACCGCTTTTGGGGGTCTGACTTTTACCAACCTCCTAGGCCCGTCATGCGATGCTCATAGAGGAACGGACCGGACTGTACGGATATTGTCACTGACAGGCTCAGTAGGGTGTCAGGATGAGTTCGCTCATCGACGTCCCTTTTGGTCAATACCTGGTAGCCCGTTACGTATTGGCTTATACCTCTGACGTGCTAGTGGTTAAATCCACAACCATGGTGTTGACGAGTCTTTAGAGTCCCCCACATTCAGTTACTCAAGCTTTCGGGCGAAAAGCTGTAGAGGCCGTATGGAGATATGGCAAGGTCCGATCAGATACGTGCGGTATTGCACGGATCAGGATCGGACAGTTCGTACTAGGGGCCGTATGGATATATGGCAGGGTTCGATCAGATACGTGCGGTATTGCATGGATCAGGATCGAACGGATATTACTAGCCGGCTTTGGTTTAAGCCGGATCCTAGTATAATACAGTGTAGACTTTGTTTCATTGCATTTGTATTTCGGTCGGAATACAAATGCGGGTGTGTATACACAGTATCGGGGTTTTTCCTGTAATTTATTACGGGACCAGTTTTCTGGAGTTGCCAGTTTGCTTTCCGTTTTGGCCAATTTCCTTTGTATCGTTCATTGGCCGAAGTTTGGTGGAGGAGGGCTTATTTGCATTGTTGCAAATAGGCATTTGTGGAGGGTGTTCTTTGCATATATTACTATCATGATGGTTCCATGATGGAGCCCCATCCCTTGACCTTTCTTGAGTTCATGATTGCTTGACTTTGTGAGGTGATGATGGAGGTGTTGGAGTGTTGGTTTATTTGCTATCATTGTTGTTGTTTGAGTGTTGGACTTTCCTAGTGATGATTCTTTGCATGATAGCCTTCTCTCTCTCTCTCCCTTGGATTATTGTAGATCTCTCTCATTCTTAGCTACACACTCCACTCTCTCACTCTCTTGCAATTGCATGGCCGGCCACTTTAGAAGGGGGCTGTCCAAATTTTTGAGTGTGGGTATTTGGTTCATTTCATGCTCCCAAATATCCCCAAGTTTCTCCACATAATTCTTGTATCATCCCTCCACCAAAATGGCACCTCCATGAACCCCAAATGAGACACAAGTCTCTACACTACATTCTACAGTAAATCTTGGGCACGTCGACTAGCCAGCTTCGTGCCCGAGTTGCCTCAGCAATGAGGTGGGAGCCCGTAAAAGACATAGGCGATGTGGTGCACTTCCGGCGACGAGGTGGAGACAGTACATTCCGCGGGAGATCGGGACGACGACGAGAAGACCGGAGGACTCGGATCAGTCGGTATATCTCTATTCCCTATCTTGTAGTTAGCTAGGACTAGTTAATGGTTCGATCCGGGTTTTAGTGCGCGGTGGTGCCGGTTTTCTAGTTTGCAAAATTAAAGTTTATCACCGCTTCCGCATTTGGCCGTCGGATTGACGGCCGGGGCGCCGCCGTGCACTTACAGTGGTATCAGAGCCTCACCATTAACTTAGTCTAGCTTTGTTTAATGTGTTTACATTTCCAATCGACCAAAATTCCAAAATCCGCGTTTTCTTCACATCAGTTTTCTGTTGAATTTTTTCTTGCTCGAAAAAATTTTCAGGTTGCAGAAAAGTGATGTACTAGAAATTCTAAGAACACTGTAGAAATTCGATACAATGACTCCACAGTAGGAGCGCGGAACCGCGGCCAAACACCCCTTTAGGCCGCGGTTCCGCCGCACTGTGTTGAGATCACTGCATCAAATTTCTGCAGTTGCTCTCTGGGTTGATTTTAGGGTTTTTGGAATATTATATTTGGGCCCAGAATTTCTTGATGTGCTACAGTAGTACTTTGGGGGCCCACTTGGTAAATTTGATCGATCGGATATTTTAAACACATTATTTCACAGTATTTACATTATATATGCGACCGTGAATGTCACTCGATCGGTAAATCCTGTCTAACTGCTATAGCCCGGTTAGACGGATTTGCGAACGTGACTTTCACGTTGATGTTCTGAGATTGTTCTGTGATGTTGCGGATCGGTCGGTGGGGATAGCCTGGATGCAATGCTAGTACAGTTTTTGTTGTATTATGTACATTTGATATTGCGGGGCGAGCGTCCGACATGTGGACTGCCGTCACTGCCTGATTGTATTATTATTTTGGGGCACGACCAGGTTGCGGTCGTTGTACCCGTTGTATGTATATTTTACTTTCTGTACTAGGATTGCCCTGCGGAGGGGTGCACGGATAGCCGGGTTCTAGAGGGCAACGAGCCCGCATCTCATGGCATTGGGACGGAGGGGGCTTCACTCTAGAATTGGCAGGCTATTCGCCGCACTCGTAGGGGGTACAGGTTGACCAAGGAGGGGTGCCCAAGTTACCGGATTCTGTGAAGTGCTGGGTGGTCCATTCACGGAGCTGAAGGGGGCTGCCTCGCTTCAGGTTTTGGCGGGTGACTTGCCGCGCCCGTAGGGGTCTAGGATTTCATTGCACAGGCTATCCACACGACCAGGGGAACGTCGGGTTTCAGCGGCTCTGTGAAACCCGGGGATCCCAGATATCTGTTTTATTCTGTGATGCTGTACATTTCTGTGATGTTGCATTTTATCACGCCTTGAGCGAAATATATTATATTGGTATATATATTAGTAGATGTTGTATATGTTTTGCATCCGCGCTAGTCCAGTCCCCGCTCTGTCGTTAGTTAGCTAACCTAACGGGTAATGACGGGACCCAGTGGAGAATGCGGATGGCATATACGTACGTCATATTATTTTCGTTCTTTGTGGTGTGATCAATTGATGGGACTGCGTTGATTCGGATCAATGCAAGTTAAAAACAAACCTAATCTGATGTTGTTGGAACACTTTTCAAAAAGCTGTTATTGCAAGGACGTTCACTTTTGTTTTGCACCGTGGTATTCAGTTGGAATATCCTGCTCCTCAGTCGACGAGGCAAGGGCCGAGATCCCTTCACCGGGAGTGACCCCTTGGACAGAAGTTTGCGTCAGGGCAATAACTTCACAATAGCCGATTACTTTTGCTTTGCATCGTGGTATTCAGTTGGAATATCCTGCACCTCATTCTACAGGGAAAGAGCCGAGATCCCTTCACCGGGAGTGACCTCTTTAGCAATGGTTTTCGTCACTATATTTTTAAAAGCTATCCGTTCCTTCAACGATATCAAGTTCATTACGTTAAAGGTTTTCGCCAGAAACCATTCGTAGCCCTCCGTCGTTTCATATGGATAGTCAATAGTATTCAAGCTGTGTTTGTTGGCCATAGTCAAGGCACAGTGTTTGGTAGCTATTGGGTGTTCATATGCTGCATAGATAGATGCGTTGGTTTGGGACAGTCGTATAGCCTTGTTGGCCCCAGTCAAGGGCTTGTACGGGTGGGTTCAAATCAACCTGGACAATGACGGGTAGAACTTGACATGTGACTTATGATTTGTTGGCCTTAGTCAAGGTCATAAGAGCATGGGTTAAAAATCACATCGGGAGTTTCAAAAGAACTGAAACTTGCCAGATATGCGCATACCTTCTGGAGTGTGATACCGTGAGCGGATTCCGTCACGGTATCAGGATCAGGATCAGGATCAAACGGATATTACTAGCCGGCTTTGGTTTAAGCCGGATCCTAGTATAGTACAGTGTAGACTTTGTTTCATTGCATTTGTATTTCGGTCGGAATACAAATGCGGGTGTGTATACATAGTATCGGGGTTTTTCCTGTAATTTATTACGGGACCAGTTTTCTGGAGTTGCCAGTTTGCTTTCCGTTTTGGCCAATTTCCTTTGTATCGTTCATTGGCCGAAGTTTGGTGGAGGAGGGCTTATTTGCATTGTTGCAAATAGGCATTTGTGGAGGGTGTTCTTTGCATATATTACTATCATGATGGTTTCATGATGGAGCCCCATCCCTTGACCTTTCTTGAGTTCATGATTGCTTGACTTTGTGAGGTGATGATGGAGGTGTTGGAGTGTTGGTTTATTTGCTATCATTGTTGTTGTTTGAGTGTTGGACTTTCCTAGTGATGATTCTTTGCATGATAGCCTTCTCTTTCTCTCCCTTGGATTATTGTAGATCTCTCTCATTCTTAGCTACACACTCCACTCTCTCACTCTCTTGCAATTGCATGGCCGGCCACTTTAGAAGGGGGCTGTCCAAATTTTTGAGTGTGGGTATTTGGTTCATTTCATGCTCCCAAATATCCCCAAGTTCCTCCACATAATTCTTGTATCATCCCTCCACCAAAATGGCACCTCCATGAACCCCAAATGAGACACAAGTCTCTACACTACATTCTACAGTAAATCTTGGGCACGTCGACTAGCCAGATTCGTGCCCGAGTTGCCTCGGCAATGAGGTGGGAGCCCGTAAAAGACGTAGGCGATGTGGTGCACTTCCGGCGACGAGGTGGAGACAGTACATTCCGCGGGAGATCGGGACGACGACGAGAAGACCGGAGGACTCGGATCAGTCGGTATATGTCTATTCCCTATCTTGTAGTTAGCTAGGACTAGTTAATGGTTCGATCCGGGTTTTAGTGCGCGGTGGTGCCGGTTTCCTAGTTTGCAAAATTAAAGTTTATCACCGCTTCCGCATTTGGCCGTCGGATTGACGGCCGGGGCGCCGCCGTGCACTTACAGTGGTATCAGAGCCTCACCATTAACTTAGTCTAGCTTTGTTTAATGTGTTTACATTTCCAATCGACCAAAATTCCAAAATCCGCGTTTTCTTCACATCAGTTTTCTGTTGAATTTTTTCTTGCTCGAAAAAATTTTCAGGTTGCAGAAAAGTGATGTACTAGAAATTCTAAGAACACTGTAGAAATTCGATACAGTGACTCCACAGTAGGAGCGCGGAACCGCGGCCAAACACCCCTTTAGGCCGCGGTTCCGCCGCACTGTGTTGAGATCACTGCATCAAATTTCTGCAGTTGCTCTCTGGGTTGATTTTAGGGTTTTTGGAATATTATATTTGGGCCCAGAATTTCTTGATGTGCTACAGTAGTACTTTGGGGGCCCACTTGGTAAATTTGATCGATCGGATATTTTAAACACATTATTTCACAGTATTTACATTATATCTGCGACCGTGAATGTCACTCGATCGGTAAATCCTGTCTAACTGCTATAGCCCGGTTAGACGGATTTGCGAACGTGACTTTCACGTTGATGTTCTGGGATTGTTCTGTGATGTTGCGGATCGGTCGGTGGGGATAGCCTGGATGCAATGCTAGTACAGTTTTTGTTGTATTATGTACATTTGATATTGCGGGGTGAGCGTCCGACATGTGGACTGCCGTCACTGCCTGATTGTATTATTATTTTGGGGCACGACCAGGTTGCGGTCGTTGTACCCGTTGTATGTATATTTTACTTTCTGTACTAGGATTGCCCCGCGGAGGGGTGCACGGATAGCCGGGTTCTAGAGGGCAACGAGCCCGCATCTCATGGCATTGGGACGGAGGGGGCTTCACTCTAGAATTGGCAGGCTATTCGCCGCACTCGTAGGGGGTACAGGTTGACCCAGGAGGGGTGCCCAAGTTACCGGATTCTGTGAAGTGCTGGGTGGTCCATTCACGGAGCTGAAGGGGGCTGCCTCGCTTCAGGTTTTGGCGGGTGACTTGCCGCGCCCGTAGGGGTCTAGGATTTCATTGCACAGGCTATCCACACGACCAGGGGAACGTCGGGTTTCAGCGGCTCTGTGAAACCCGGGGATCCCAGATATCTGTTTTATTCTGTGATGCTGTACATTTCTGTGATGTTGCATTTTATCACGCCTTGAGCGAAATATATTATATTTGTATATATATTAGTAGATGTTGTATATGTTTTGCATCCGCGCTAGTCCAGTCCCCGCTCTGTCGTTAGTTAGCTAACCTAACGGGTAATGACGGGACCCAGTGGCGAATGCGGATGGCATATACGTACGTCATATTATTTTCGTTCTTTGTGGTGTGATCAATTGATGGGACTGCGTTGATTCGGATCAATGCAAGTTAAAAACAAACCTAATCTGATGTTGTTGGAACACTTTTCAAAAAGCTGTTATTGCAAGGACGTTCACTTTTGTTTTGCACCGTGGTATTCAGTTGGAATATCCTGCTCCTCAATCGACGAGGGAAGGGCCGAGATCCCTTCACCGGGAGTGACCCCTTGGACAGAAGTTTGCGTCAGGGCAATAACTTCACAATAGCCGATTACTTTTGCTTTGCATCATGGTATTCAGTTGGAATATCCTGCACCTCATTCTACAGGGAAAGAGCCGAGATCCCTTCACCGGGAGTGACCTCTTTAGCAATGGTTTTCGTCACTATATTTTTAAAAGCTATCCGTTCCTTCAACGATATCAAGTTCATTACGTTAAAGGTTTTCGCCAGAAACCATTCGTAGCCCTCCGTCGTTTCATATGGATAGTCAATAGTATTCAAGCTGTGTTTGTTGGCCATAGTCAAGGCACAGTGTTTGGTAGCTATTGGGTGTTCATATGCTGCATAGATAGATGCGTTGGTTTGGGACAGTCGTATAGCCTTGTTGGCCCCAGTCAAGGGCTTGTACGGGTGGGTTCAAATCAACCTGGACAATGACGGGTAGAACTTGACATGTGACTTATGATTTGTTGGCCTTAGTCAAGGTCATAAAAGCATGGGGTAAAAATCACATCGGGAGTTTCAAAAGAACTGAAACTTGCCAGATATGCGCATACCTTCTGGAGTGTGATACCGTGAGCGGATTCCGTCACGTTATCATGCGGTGATAGTTGGATCCCGATTCCCACTGATGAGTTAGTTTACTCCTCGGGTGACCCCGACTAATTCTTCTTTCAGGTTTGGAGGAGAATTTGACGGTACAGTGGGAGGTTTCCAGATTAGATAAATTGGTAACCATTCTGATCTAGGTTAGAGTGCACGCTGAGTGTTTCTTTTCTCTCTCTCTTTGGTAGCGACCATTGACCCGACCCTAAGACTATGACTCAGAGACCAAAATTGACCGAACCTTCTTATAACACTGGCTTTTGGATTATCAGAGTTGCAAACCTCATTGCCACTCCTACTTTTCCCCTTTTCTCCAGGACACCCCGTATTACTACGAACGTCTACTTCCATTGGACAAAACCATCATATGGTTATATACGAACTCGAAGGGATTTATTCGAGGATGGTTTCCTGTTCTGGAGAAAACGGGTAGGATTATTCAGTTGTTTTTTCCTTTTACCTTCTCTCAGGTTGTGAGTACCCCTTAGATTAGGGGATAGTACACCTATTACGCAAATTGGATAGTCTTCTTTCAAACCTTAGGCTGGTGCCGAACGGTGGGGAATGAAGAAAACCAATTAGCATAACGATGGTGTACAGAAGGTATTAAGTTAAGACAAAGCAAGGGATTAGTAAGAGGGCAAAGTAAATTGCGACTGATATTCACGACCATACCAAGTATTTCATTACCACTCCCACTTCACCTTTGTATTTCTCCAGGACACTCCGTATCACTACGAAGATCCACAGTTTATTGGATACTCCATCGTATGGTTATATACGAACTCGAAAGGAACTTGTTCCAGTTCGGGGATGGATTCTGGTTCAGGAGAAATAGGAATAAGGTTTATTCAGGTATCTTTTGTCTTCACCTTCTCTCGCATTGCGAGTGCTCCTAGGATTAGGACAGTACACCCATTATGCTTATTGGATAGTCTTCTTCCAAACCATAGGCTGGTGCCGAACGGTAGGGAAGGAAGAAAACCATTTGGCCTAAAGGGGTGTACAGAAGGTAATGACTAAAGACATATAAAGGGATTTGGAGAGGTGGCAAAGAATTATACGGTTACGGTCGTGAATCTGGAAGAGGCATTACTAGGAATACCAGGATACCCCATCGAAACATTTCAATGTTTCAGCTTCACCGTGTACTGTTAAAGGAAAACTGATTTCCCAATTAGTCCTTACTCCAGGGTATGTATTTACCAGGTACGATTCTCACATCTGTATGGTTTTACAGATGATGAGTGGGAGTAAGTTATTGGGAATTGGGTGATCATCCTCATTATATCGGGATTCGTTGTAATCGGTGTTATTTGAGGAAATCACCTGGACTGTTTGCCGGTCGGCAAATATTTGGTTTTGAATATCCGCTGTCGTGCACCAATTTCAAATTGATATATCTGTACGTCTATTTTCATAGAGTGAGATATACCTTTTTGAAATTATGTCTATGACATTTACCTATATCAGTTGATGGTTAGGTAAGGAGCATTAAACAGCGGTGTAATTCTTCTTAACCATAAGTACAGTTTTCAACCTACGACACACAGTGAATGAGTTATCAGACTCAAGGGACTTATACAGAGTATTGTATGTTGTCCAGGGTCCATCAGGACAGAGGGATTGGTCCTCGCACTATATTCGGTTTACTTATGACTTCTCTAGCTTTTAGGCAAGTGTTTCGTGGAAACACACGGTCCGAATTTTGAGAAGTTGTAGGTATTTGAATAGAGTAGAGAACCAGGTGTAGCAAGTATCGGGATTCTTCAAAGTGATCGAAGATGTAGATACTTGTGTATGGTATTCAGTTGATAGTAGTGATTAAGAGAACTTGCTTCTCTTTCAGGTTACTCATAATTGGAAGCATTCCTAAGTTGAGTAACGCTGATAGGCCTCCTTCCATTTAGTTGACATGCACTGGGGACAGCTGCATGATTTGAATCTGGTTCAACTAAATCAGTGCCTCTGTTTCTATATTGGATGTAGAACAGTTCGTATCTTAACGATATTAAGGTACGGGGAGTTGTCCGGATTATGCTTAAAACCAGACTCTAGATAACTCAAGGCACGTTTTCTGTAATGGCTGTTTGTGGGTTGACCCAGGCTATGACGAGGGTTGACTTTCTACCATCTGGAAGATCAATAGTGATATTGTTCTGAACTCGCCACAGTTTTAATAAAAATGGATTTTTTCAGAAAACAGTAGTGGGAGTATGGTAGAACTGGAAGTGATTCCAGAACCGCAAACGATTACTGAAGATTTGATAGGAACCTAAACATTCAATCTGGTTTGACATTCCATTGGCCACTCCGCAGACAGGTGGGTAACTTCAGGTACCCGAGAGGTACTCCGGTAGCCTCAAGGACGGTGACAGGGAAGTTCTTGTTTACCCACACTTGCCATTGCTGTTGTTCCAGGCTGTGAGACCCGGCAGGAGGATGAGTATAGCGTCGTTCTGAACTAGCTTTAGAAGTGTACGTCTATATGACTCTGCCAGAGGGTTGTCGTAGTCAGTGGAGCAGCGGAAGCATTGGTGGACATGTGGCTTATGTCTATTTATAGACTAAAGCAGATATAGCGGAGATAGATCATCCATTTCTGATGTGACAGTCATAGGTTTGACTTCATCAGAATAGGGGATGGATCTGTTAAGAAGGTAGTAGGGTGTGATGTCATGGTATTTGGATGACATACACAGAGTAGGAAAAGAAACTCCTATACTACGATCGGTTATACTTTGGTCGTCACACAGTGGTTTCTCCACATGGGACTTGGATATTATATCAGACATACTGGTTACTAGATCTATGGTTTTAGATCTAGATTTGGGTGGTTTCCCAATCAGGGTACTTAGACAGCATTCTAAGAGTATTTAGAATGGACGACTCCTGGCACGGTAGTGTACCTGCAGGTGATGGAGTCACCCTCTCTAAAGCTGTCTTACAGACTAAAGGGGAGAGGGATGTGCATGATTGGCAGATCACTTGCTTAGGCAATTGAGTCAATCATGAGATGTCAAGTACCACACCAGATGTTATTCTTGCACTAGGTGCAATAAGTTGACATTAATCCAATCCTGGAGAAACAGTCGGAAGCAGTTTTAGAACATAAGTGGATGTTCTAGGGATATGCTAACGACAGCCTCATTCGAGAGACAGTTATCATTCCAGGCTTCCAAGGTGACCTAGACGACAAGGAGGTTGTCAGAGTTATAGTTTTCCTTCTGACGAGGGGCAGTATTTTGGATAGGTGGTCCAAGGCAATACTGAGGGAGGCATGGCGCAGGATACTGAGTAAGTTCAGTTGACGATACAGTCTAAGAAGTTTGGATTTGGAGTTCATTTATGAGCTAGGTCCCATCAGACATCCAGACATATTCTAAGATAGGTATTGCTCATTTCGGGAGATGGTTTTCTCCGCGAACTTGAGTTTTAGAGAGACATAGAAAGAAACATCAAGGCGGATCCACTCACTGAGGCTATTCCTCGAACGCAATAGTTTCGCAAACGAGTTTTGTGAGACTGACAAGTAGAGGAGTTGGGTGTTCGGTATCACACAGGCTGTGAGTATGCGACATCGCAATAATTAGCCTTGAGTGCAAGTGGGAGATTGTTGGAGATAGTGCCCTCAGAGTCAATTATTGGATCACAGGCACGTGATTGCAATGATTGAGGGAGGACCTATCCCTGTAGGACATTCTTACTCGAGATGATAGTATGCTATCTGGTTTATCTTTATCATCGTGTACTGCTTAGATGACCTGACAGGTCGCTATTACACGTTGGTAGAGCCCCTAGGATTCTTGCTTGACCACCAGCAGTATGAGGGCGATCATATAAGTGGGAGCTGGGGGTCTATAAGCACATCCTTAAATGGTCCCTAGTCGTGGGAGTTTCGAGACAGGGCATCGATACTCCAGAGTAGACTAGTGTATACATTCGAGACCCCGACGAGGGGCGGTGGCCGGTCTCATAAGCCATTGGTGTCAGTTAGATCACCTAAGATGTATACAGGTGCTCATTGGGTTATGAGTACACCGGACAGGACTCGCCGGGAACATACTAGTTGGTCATATACCAGACGTCAGATGGCAGTTCCCTGGTGACATGTGTACAGGTTAGTTCATCGACCTGGGGATCGTCATTTGTCTCGTGTGAGTTCCCACTGTACTTTGATTACTACCCTACCACGCTCAAAGGAGACGTGCAAACAGGTTTTAGTTGGGTACAGTCCCGAGCCACATGGAGGCAATGAGCGTATCTTCAGGGGTTCGTCTCTCCCGGTATTGGGGGTGAGGTCGCGCTGTGTCTAGGAGAGCCATTACACGAAGCCCTCGGCCGAGGCAAGGAGATTTACTGGTAGGTATTCCAGTAGTATCTCAGGGTGTTCTGGGCTACACTCCGACACGACTTGTACCGCTTTTGGGGGTCTGACTTTTACCAACCCCCTAGGCCCGCCATGCGATACTCATAGAGGAACGGACCGGACTGTACGGATATTGTCACTGACAGGCTCAGTAGGGTGTCAGGATGAGTTCGCTCATCGACGTCCCTTTTGGTCAATACCTGGTAGCCCGTTACGTATTGGCTTATACCTCTGACGTGCTAGTGGTTAAATCCACAACCATGGTGTTGACGAGTCTTTAGAGTCCCCCACATTCAGTTACTCAAGCTTTCGGGCGAAAAGCTGTAGAGGCCGTATGGAGATATGGCAAGGTCCGATCAGATACGTGCGGTATTGCACGGATCAGGATCGGACAGTTCGTACTAGGGGCCGTATGGATATATAGCAGGGTTCGATCAGATACGTGCGGTATTGGACGGATCAGGATCGAACGGATATTACTAGCCGGCTTTGGTTTAATCCGGATCCTAGTATAGTACAGTGTAGACTTTGTTTCATTGCATTTGTATTTCGGTCGGAATACAAATGCGGGTGTGTATACACAGTATCGGGGTTTTTCCTGTAATTTATTACGGGACCAGTTTTCTGGAGTTGCCAGTTTGCTTTCCGTTTTGGCCAATTTCCTTTGTATCGTTCATTGGCCGAAGTTTGGTGGAGGAGGGCTTATTTGCATTGTTGCAAATAGGCATTTGTGGAGGGTGTTCTTTGCATATATTACTATCATGATGGTTCCATGATGGAGCCCCATCCCTTGACCTTTCTTGAGTTCATGATTGCTTGACTTTGTGAGGTGATGATGGAGGTGTTGGAGTGTTGGTTTATTAGCTATCATGGTTGTTGTTTGAGTGTTGGACTTTCCTAGTGATGATTCTTTGCATGATAGCCTTCTCTCTCTCTCCCTTGGATTATTGTAGATCTCTCTCATTCTTAGCTACACACTCCACTCTCTCACTCTCTTGCAATTGCATGGCCGGCCACTTTAGAAGGGGGCTGTCCAAATTTTTGAGTGTGGGTATTTGGTTCATTTCATGCTCCCAAATATCCCCAAGTTCCTCCACATAATTCTTGTATCATCCCTCCACCAAAATGGCACATCCATGAACCCCAAATGAGACACAAGTCTCTACACTACATTCTACAGTAAATCTTGGGCACGTCGACTAGCCAGCTTCGTGCCCGAGTTGCCTCGGCATTGAGGTGGGAGCCCGTAAAAGACGTAGGCGATGTGGTGCACTTCCGGCGACGAGGTGGAGACAGTACATTCCGCGGGAGATCGGGACGACGACGAGAAGACCGGAGGACTCGGATCAGTCGGTATATCTCTATTCCCTATCTTGTAGTTAGCTAGGACTAGTTAATGTTTCGATCCGGGTTTTAGTGCGCGGTGGTGCCGGTTTGCTAGTTTGCAAAATTAAAGTTTATCACCGCTTCCGCATTTGGCCGTCGGATTGACGGCCGGGGCGCCGCCGTGCACTTACATATGTGATATGTGCGGGACCGAGATTAATGCGCGTATGTGATACCACATTCTATTCTCGCGATATGTGATATCGGTCGGTTATATGTGATATAGCCGGGTTATCGGATCAAGTGTTGATTCGATAAGTTGTTACATTTGATATTAGTCGGTTGTATGTGATATAGCCGGATTATTAAATCAAGTGTTGATTTAATAATTTAATGTACAATTATATATTTGATATATTGAATTATATTAACTAATATTAGCTCACTTAAACATTTCTTTTTCTCACTTGTGTGCATATAGTATATATGTGATATATATTAATGTACAACATTTGTGTCATGCTTGATGCCGCATGCTTCATGGGTGTATGAGACTCACACCATGCTTATGATAATCCTAGGGTTTTTATTTATCAAAGTAAATCACAAATTGGTGGGATTATGTCATGGCTAGAAGCTTGGAGAAGCTTATGCTAACAATTGACTTAGTCCACTAACTTTGTTTTACTTGTAGATATTTATTAACCTAACCATTATTGTTAGCCATGGTTTATTCTCTAGATGAGTTAGTGTATGACACTAACTCACCCATAGTTACTATTCTCACCTCATGAGTTTCATTCTCATCTCCACTTCATCTTCTTCTTCCTCATGAAAAAGCTTGCTAGCTTTTCTTAAAGTGAGGAAATATTGTGAGAAAAATAAGTCTAAAGTGAGCCCAATTCCTACTTCATCATCCTCTACTATATTAGCCATTTAGTTTAGCGTGTTTGCTTCACTAATCTACCATTAGTGAAGAAGTAGCATGAGCTTGAGTCTCCTCGACATAGATCATCTTCGGCCTTGAAGACTTCGAGCAAGCATGTTCATTTCTTCATGTGAACCCTTACTAGAGTTCGGGTGTTCACTACTTGGAGCGAAGGTTACACGGAGCTTTAAAAGTAAAGGACCGGTCTACAAAGGTTGTATTCCTCATTCATTTAAATGTAAAGTTGTTTACATGTATGATTGTCTAAATCTCTAGTTAAGATTCTAGGGTTAGGGTTCTTTAGTATGGCAAAAATTTGAAAACGGTATGGACGATGCCTCCCGAAACCCAGCGGCCGCCCTTGAGAACCCTACAGCTACTTCGCCTCGAGTGTATTCCCATTGTACTTTGATTACTACCCTACCACCGCTCAAAGGAGTCATGCAAACAGGTAGTAGTTGGGTGCAGTCCCGAAGCACTTAGAGGCAGTGGCGGTTAGATAGGATTCGTCTCTCCCGGTATTGGGGGTTGATATCGTGCTGTGTTCGAAGAGCCATTACACAAAGTCCCTGGCCTGAGCAAGCGAGATTTACTGGTAGGTATTCCAGTAGTTTCTCAGGGTGTTTTGGGCTACACTCTGGCATGACTTATTGCACTATTAGGGGTCTGACGATTACCGCTCCCCTAGGCCCGATATGCGATACTTTTAGACGAACAGACCGGACTGTACAGAGATTGTCACATTCAGGCTCAGTAAGAGTTCGGATGGGTTTTCCTCATCGACCTTCTTATCGACATCTACCTGGGGACCGTTACGTGCAGCTAGTACCGCTTGCGGCCAGTGGTTAAACCCACTGCCAGCGTAGTGTCGAGTCTTTAGAGTCCCATACAGAGAGTTTCCCTGCACTGGGCAAAAGGTGTAGAGGCCGTATGGTTTTACGGCAGGGCTTCGATCACTTACGTACACTTGTGCGCGTATGATGTTCGGGCGGATAATACTAGTGGGCTTTGGTTTAAGCCAGCTCCTAGTATTATATTGATGGATCAGTTTCGTCTCTTTGTATTCGTGTTTCTCGGAACACGAATGCGGGTATGTATATACGGATGAGAGGAGCACAGAAGGAGACACCTCATTAGGGTTTTGACCATTTACTTGATTAAAACAATTATGAGGTGGAGGAAATTATTTGTTATTTTTGTAAATGATAATTGAGGCATGGCTACTAGTTTTGACTACTTGATTTTGTTTGACCTTTTGACTTGACTTGACCACTTGACTTGGTTTGACTATTTGACTTAGATATTTTTGTGAGATATTTTGTGACCTACATATTTTGATGAGATATTTTTCATGCCATGCTTGTGGTCATGTCAAGTTATCCATCTCATTTTCATTGATCATTATCATTTATCAAAATAATTTCTCTTTTCTCAAGTGAGCTCTCAAGCTAGCTCTCTTCATCTTCCTCACATCAAAACCCTATAAGCTCTCATGTGTTGAGAATCATAGGGTTGCAAGAGACAAATAAATCCATCTTCATACTCTACATCACTAGGCCATCAAGTTTGGCAAGCTTGTTGCCCTAGTTACCTCGGTTTTGAGGTGGAGCTCAGACTGTAGACTCTCGGGTGGATCGTCTTTGACTCGAGGAGGCCGTCGAAGAAGCTACGATCCGGATCGATCCTTGGAGCCTACGTAGACGAGGAAGACAGCGATGAAGACCCGAAGGACATGTATCGTGAGGTATAACTTCATATCCGAGTAGTTAAACCTCAAGTAGTTTGCTAGCTAGGGTTGATAGACGATCCTTGGTTCTAGTCGATTTTACGAAGCTCGTAAAAATCATTTTTTGCAAATTCCGCCTCCCCGCGAATACGTGGGGTGTGCGACATCGACTTACAGTGGTATCAGTGCCTCTCATAAACCTTAGATAGCTTGTTGCGATGTTAGAATTCCGCCGTTCTTCTCGCGGAAAAACTGTCGACAAAAACAGTTTTCAAAAGTGAGGTTTTGAGTTGTTTGCACACCCCGCGGGCTCACGGTTTGAACCGAGAAGCCGCAGGGTGAAGCGTGTGCACTCCGGGGACACCCCAGGGGGGACCAATGGCTGGGACCACCCCCCAAGCCCACTGCTTGGTGGCTTTGGGGGCTGGTGACCCGAGAGCACCAGAAATTGGTGCTCTCGGGTCTGCCCTCCTTTTGGGGCAACCACATGGTGTCCCCCATGGGTGGGTACCCCTCGAGGCCCCCCATTCAACTGTTTATCATGTGTCTTCGCCTCCGCGAAGATTCGGGTGGGTTTTGAGTTCGTTTCGACTCCCGGATTGGCTCAAAACTTTCGGTTTTGGAACTTTAGCTCACTAGATTTTCGAGTCTTAGAAAATTGTTTAAGTTTGCTAATTGCGTGCGGAATTCTAATATCATAGTTACTTTACAAGATTTGTGATGTATATATGTGTTTGGAAATGTCGACTAATTGCTTCATATCGATTAGTCAGGGTTGCACATATCTGTGATGTTGATGTGATGGTTTGTGTATATGAACTTGTTGGATCGTCGTGGATGAATAGCCGAGGATGTGAGATGAGGGTTTTCATTCTTTCATTCGATGTAAAATTTGTAAAGTGGTGTAATATTATTTTGTGGGGCACATCCGGGTTGAGATTGTAGCCACCGTTGTATTATTTCTATTACTGTTTTTTCTCCTAGGATAGACCCAAGGTGGGGTGCACAAACTACCGGTACTTTGAAGTGCCGAGTGGCCTACTCACTTTGTTGAGGGAGGTTGCTTCACTTCGGGTATTTGGTGGGTAGTTTGCCGCATCCATAGGGGTCTAGGGTAGGGTTTGGCTATTCATAACAACTGTGGAATCCATCTTTCGTTACAAGCTCAAACGAAACGCGGAATTCCTAGTATATCTAATGTGTTCATCTGTGATCCGGAATGCCTATCATTGCGTCTGACGAATGGATATTATTATATATGTATTATATAATAGACGTTGCTTATGTTTTGCATCCGCGCTAGTCCAGCTCCCGCTCTGTCGTTAGTTAAGTAACCTAACGGGTGATGATGGGGCCCCGTGGCAAATGCGGATGGTATAAGCATACGTTGTATTTTCGTTGTTTTCTGCAATGGTAGGTTAATTGATAGGACTGCATTATATTAATGCAAAGCAAACAAACCAAAGCTGAATCGTTGGAACAAATTTTAAAAACCACTCGGTTATTTTAAAACAAGAGACTTTTAAATGCGGAGCTTAAACCACTCCTTTTAAAAGCTATCAGGTTCCAACGATTATATCAAGTTCACTACGTTCACGATTTCGCCAAAACCATTCATAGCCCTCCATCATTTCATATGAATATTCAATAGTATTCAAGCTATGTTTGTTGGACTTAGTCAAGGCATAGTGATTGGTAGCTGCTGGGTATTCATATGTTGCATAGATAGATGCGTTGGTTTGGGATAGTTGTACTACTTTGTTGGCCTTAGTCAAGGGTATGTACGGGTGGGTTCAAATTAACCTGGACAATGATGGGTAGAACTTGACATATGACTTATGATTTGTTGGCCTTAGTT
Source organism: Agapanthus africanus (assembly GCA_030015575.1). NCBI lineage: Eukaryota > Viridiplantae > Streptophyta > Magnoliopsida > Asparagales > Amaryllidaceae > Agapanthus > Agapanthus africanus. The sequence continues at coordinate 506,078,785 of CM057337.1, forward strand.
GAGCATGGGGAAAAATCCACATCGGGAGTTTCTAAGGAAATTGAAATTTGCTGGTGTTGCATACCATTTAGAGTGTGATAATATTGGTAGGATTCCTTCAGCATTATCACATAATAATATTTGGATCCCAATCTTACTGTGAGTATATGCTACTCCTCGGGAGATTTTTCACTTAACGATCAATGCTATAAACCAAGTAGGTGTCTAGAACGGTGTTCGCGGGGCTACGCATCCAGGGAAAAGAGGTTATTTAATTAAGTAACTTCGCGAAAGCGTCGTAAAACCTCCCTCGAAGTACCGACACTAGCCTGGTTGAATGGTTAAGCAAGAATTGTACGGTGAGATTAATCCTGACTAATTCTTCTTTTATGATTTGAGGAAGGATTTGAGGAACGGTGGGAGCCATCCTGTTTAGATAAATTAAAAACCAATCTAAACTTGCAAGAGCATCATGCTAAGTGTTTTCTTCTCTCTCTCTTACTTGCAACGACCCAGTGACCAAGACTAGGTTACATCTAGATAATAAAATGACTGAATCTGACTATATTGACTGGCCTCTAGATGTCCATTACCTATGACAAGCTAGGACACCTCTTTACTACTCAAGCCCCCGCCGTCTCAGGTCCAGTTTCTACCGTCGCAGATATTAATATCCGTAAGACATCGGAAAAGGACAGTGCGAATGCCAAGTGCCTCGTGTTGGCCTCAGTGGATGGTGTAAACCAGAGGCAGCACGAGAAGATGGACTTAGCTTCCATCTTCCTCCATAACAAAGATTTATATGGAGAACAATCTCGTATCGTAAGATATGAGACCTCGAAAGAATTGCTTCAAGCGAGATTGGCTATCGGATCATCTGTAGAGGACCACGTCTCTACAATGATTAGCTATATTAAAAAGCTCACGGACTTGGAGAACGCGTTGGAGAACGAGTCATATGCTGACTTGATTCTACAGTCCCTACCTTCTACTTACGCCTAGGGCAAAAAAGTTATACTTCCAGTTGAGAGCACCCTGAAGGAAACCAGGGAGACACCCGCTCTGCTTATTGGGGAATCTTCCTCTTCTGGATCTAAGGAGGATACCAAGGGTGGGAAGAAGAAGACCTCCACAAAGCAAATAGGCGGTGTCGATAAGGTAGAAGAAAAGGGAAGGGCAAAAGTTTCGGGGTTAACAGTAAGGAAGGAGGGATTTTCCTATTGTTATGGGAAAGGGCATTAGCAGAAGTGATGCAGGGTTTGGAAAGTCAGAATCCAGGATACGAAGTATGTTGTGGCTTCGACTTCGGGTGTGTTTGTGATTGAAAACGGTCTGTCAATTAACTCCACTTCCTGGGTACTAGATACCGGATCAGGATCTCATATCTGTAATTTATTACAGGCTATGAGAAACCGTAGAGTTATCAGGGCAGGTGATATGACTCTCAGGTTTGCTAACGGAATGAGCGTGGACGCTGTATCTGTAGGGTATATCACCTAGAATTGATAAGTGGGCAGATATTGAATCTACGTAACTGTTTGTGTGTACCAAGTCTAGTTTGTAAGCGATGTGGTTCACATCCACCTAAATCAAAGTTTGATTGGGCCAGGTACACTAGAGGACAATATATATTGAATCAAGCTCAGGTTTTCAAATGTCCAGAACACACTTAAAAGAAAGTCTCCAGAATTAAATAAAGCTCTCTTAAGGCATTGTAGACTGGGTCACATCAATGAAATACGGTTGACGAAGTTACATAAAGAGGGATATTTGGATCTGTTCGAATATCAGTCTTATGCAACTTGTCAATCTTTTCTCATAGGAAAGATGACAAAGACTCTGTCCACTGGACAAGGAGTAAGAGCGAGCGAGCTCTTGGGACTTATACACAGCGACGTGTGTAGTTCAATATCTACAGATGCACGAAGTGGTTATTCTTATTTCTGTACTTTTACGGATGATTTCTTTAGATATGGACATGTCTTCTTGATGAAGCATAAATCCGAACCCTTTGAAAAATTCCGGGAATATAAGAATGAAGTGGAAAAACAAATAGGCAGAAGTATCAAGATACTGAGATCTAATCGAGGTGGTGAATACTTAAGTGCAGAGTTCCTGGACTACTTAAAAGAGAATGGAATTATCTTTCAGCTTACTCCTCCATACACACCACAACACAGCGGTGTATCGAAATGGAGGAATCAAACCCTATTGGATATGGTTCGTTCCATGATGAGTAAGGCTGAGTTACCGCAATCCTTCTGGGGTTATGCACTAGAATAAGCTGCATATCTTTTGAACAAGGTTCCTACTAAGTCAGTGCCTACCACACCATATCTGATGTGGAGTGGGAAGAAACCCTGCCTTAAGTACCTTAAGACATGGGGATGTCCAGCTTTTGTAAAAAAAACAGCATGCGGACAAGCTCGAGGCACGCTCAGTACTGTGTAAGTTTGTGGGATACCCTAAGAACTCCAGGGGGTATCTTTTCTATTGCGCAGAAGAATAAAAGGTTTTTGTTTCTCAACATCCCCACTTCTTGGAAGCTGAATTTTTAGAAAATCAGATAAGTGGGAGCGCAATAGAACTGGAAGAAATTCCAGAACCACAAGCTATTACTGAAAGCTTGGTAGAACCAGAGATTTCAGAAGAACCGGACATCCCCGCGCCACTCCGCAGAAGTAATAGGCAATCTCGTCCGCCCGAGAGATAGTACGGTTTTCTCATATACGGGGATCGAGAGGATTGCATCATTGACAATGATGAGCCTACTAGCTTCCAGCAAGCCATTCAGAGCAGCGACTCGGTAAAATGGCTGGATGCAATGCGGACCGAGATGGAGTCCATGTACACCAACAAAGTATGGACTTTGGACATTGCTCCAGATGGGGTAAAACCCGTAGGCTGCAAATGGATCTTCAGAAAGAAGATTGGTGTAAATGGACATGTTGAAAGCTATAAGGCTAGACTTGTTGCAAAAGATTTTCGTCAAAGACCTGGTTTGGACTATGATGAAACTTTTCTCCAGTGGCTATGCTCAAATCCATTCGGATTCTTCTTGCCATTGCTGCCTTCCACGATTATGAGATCTGGCAGATGGACGTAAAGACGGCTTTTCTAAATGGATATTTGGAAGAGTGCGTCTATATAGATCAGCTAGAGGGTTTCAATCAGAGTGGGAGCAGCGGGAAAGTGTGAAAGTTGCTTAAGTCCATTTATGGACTAAAGCAGGCATCGCGGAGTTAGAACATCTGTTTTGATGATACAGTCAAAGAATTCAACTTTATCAAAAATCCAGATGAACCATGCATATATAGTAAGATTGTAGGGAGAAATGTGGTATTCCTTTTCTTGTACGTGGATGACATTCTCTTGATAGGAAATGACATTCCTATGCTACAATCAGTCAAATGAATTCTTGTCACAGAGGTTCTCCATAAAAGACCTGGGTGATGCCAACTACGTTCTGGGGATCCAGATCTATCGTGATAGATCTAAGAGGATGTTGGGACTTTCGCAGTCCAGGTACATCGACATCATATTGAAAAGATTCAGTATGGAAGATTCAAAACGCGGTAATCTACCGGCTTGTCACGGAATCACCCTCTCCAAAGAGATGTCCCCAAAGACTGATTTGGAAGGGGCTCGCATGTCAAATATATCTTACGCATCTACGGTAGGCTCTATAATGTATGCGATATTATGTACTAGACCAGATGTAGCATACGCATTGAGCGTTGTAAGCCGGTATCAGTCAAACCCAGGGGAGAAGCACTGGATAGCAGAAAAGAATATTCTCAAGTAACTGAGAAGGACTAAGGAGATGTTCTTGGTGTATGGCGGAAAAGACCTCCAGATCGAGGCCCTTGCTGACTCCAGCTTCTAGAGTGACAAGGATGACTCCAAGTCCTTGTCGGGTTATGTCTTTACCCTCAATGGAGGGGCGGTCTGTTGAAAGAGCTCCAAGCAGGACACCATTACTGACTCGACGATGGAAGCGGAGAACATAGCTGCTTGCGATACCGAAAAAGAAGCTGTCTGGATGAAGAAGTTCCTTACAGAACTTCAGGTGGTTCCAACCATTGTTAATCCAATACCTCTGTATTGTGACAACAACGACGCTATAGCTTTTGCGAAGGAACTCAGGTCTCATCAGAAGTCCAGACACATTTTGAGGCGGTACCACCTGATCAGGGAGATCATAGATCGCCAAGAGATCGAGGTGAGGAGAGTAGATACGGAGAATAACACTGCAGATCCACTCACGAAGGCCACCCCTCAGACATAGATCGAGGGGCTGATCGAGATGATAGGTCTGCGATACGCAGTACATGGCCCTAGTGCAAGTCGAAGATTGTTAGTGGTGTATGCCCTAGAGGCTATTATCGTATCATACTGGTTTGTATATTACTTAATGGAAGCTTGGGATATTCACAGTTGTATTAACAGTCATGCTCAAAATGGTAGTATGCTACTTGGTTTGTTTCTACTTTAATATGTGCATGTGTTTCTTTTAGCATATCGCTTATACATATTAGTAGAGCCCTTAGGATCTTTGCTTGATTACCAGCGTTGTGATGGCAGTCACACTAGTGGGGGCTGGGTAATCTACAAGCACATCCTTATACAGGTCCCTAGTCGTAGGATTATCGAGATGGGGTATCGATACTCCGGAATAGACTAGTATATACTTTTCTCATCCTAGCAGGGGAGATGGTCTGTCCCACAGCCATTAGTACGTCGTACTGGAGATAGTATGCAGTGCTTGTTAGGTTACAAGTACACTGGACAGGACTCGTCAGGAACTGTTGGTAGGTATTATACCTATCGTCGGGTAGCAGTTCCCAGGTGACATGAGTACAGCTTATTCCGTCGACTTGACACTGCTACTTCGCCTCGAGTGTGTTCCCACTGTACTTTGATTACTATCCTACCACGGCTCAAAGGAGTCATGCAAACAGGTAGTAGTTGGGTGCAGTCCTGAAGCACTTGGAAGCAGGGGCGGTTAGATAGGGTTCGTCTATCCCGTTTTTGGGGGTTGATATCATGCTGTGTTCGGAGAACTATTACACAAAGTCCCTGGTCAGGGCAAACGAGATTTACTGGTAGGTATTCCAGTAGTTTCTCAGGGTGTTTTGGGCTATACTCTAGTATGACTTATTGCGCTATTAGGGGTCTGACGATTACCGCCCCTAGGCCCGATATGCGATACTCTTAGACGAACAGACTGGACTGTACAGAGATTGTCACATTCAGGCCCAGTAGGAGTTCGGATGGGTTTTCCTCATCGACCTTCTTATCGACATCTACCTGGGGACCGTTACGTGCAGATAGTACCGCTTGCGGCCTGTGGTTAAACCCACTGCCAGCGTAGTGTCGAGCCTTTAGAGTCCCACAGAGAGAGTTTCCCTGCACTGGGCAGAGGGTGTAGGGGCCGTATGGTTTTACGGCAGTGCTTCTATCACTTACGTACACTTGTGCGCATATCATGTTCGAGCGGATAATACTAGTGGGCTTTGGTTTAAGCCAGATCCTAGTATTATATTGATGGATCAGTTTCGTCTGTTTGTATTCGTGTTTCTCGGAACACGAATGCGGGGATGTATATACGGATGAGAGGAGCCAGAAGGAGACACCTCATTAGGGTTTTGACAATTTACTTGATTAAAACAATTATGAGGTGGAGAAAAGTATTTGTTATTTTTGTAAATGATAATTGAGGCATGGCTACTAGTTTTGACTACTTGACTTTATTTGACCTTTTGACTTGGCTTGACCACTTCACTTGGTTTGACTATTTGACTTAGATATTTTTGTGAGATATTTTGTGACCTAGATATTTTGATGAGATATTTTTCATGCCATGCTTATGGTCATGTCAAGTTAGCCATCTCATTTTCATTGATCAAAATCATTTTTCTTTCCTCAAGTGAGCTCTCAAGCTAGCTCTCTTCATTTTCCTCACATCAAAACCCTAAAAGCTCTCATGTGTTGAGAATCATAAGGTTTCAAGGGACAAATAAATCCATCTTCATACTCTACATCACCTAGGCCATCAAGTTTGGCAAGCTTGTTGCCCTAGTTACCTCGGTTTTGAGGTGGAGCTCGGACTATAGACTCTCGGGTGGATCGTCTTTGACTCGAGGAGGCTGTCGAAGAAGCTACGATCTGGATCGATCCTTGGAGCCTACGTAGACGAGGAGGACAGCGATGAAGACCCGAAGGACATGTATCGTGAGGTATAACTTCGTATCCGAGTAGTTACACCTCAAGTAGTTTGCTAGCTAGGTTTTATAGACGATCCTTGGATCTAGTCGGTGTTGCGAAGCTCGTAAAAATCATTTTTTGCAAATTCCGCCTCCCCGCGAAAACATGGGGTGCGCAACATCGACTTACAGTTGCACCATTCCCTTCTTTTAGAGACATATCGCCCTTTCCTAGTTCTCTACCTCTTTTTAGCCCATGTAACAAATTACATACGTAGGATCCTGATCCGGTATCTAATACCCAGGATGTAGAGCAAACCGAGAAACAATTCTTGGTTATGAACACACCCGAAGACGATACATCAACATGCTTATTCTTCATTTGGGTGGCATGGGAATCCGGATATTCCCCTATTCCTTGCTCAGACTTATGACAATCATAAGATAGAGCGGAACCTAGCCCAGTATAATAAGTCGGTTCCGTCAATACATCCATATTATTATCTTGATTAAGGCGTGTAATTGGTCGCTGCCAGGAGAGAGAGAAGGATAATCACTTTTGTGTGTGCTCTTTGCAAGATTAGATTGGTTATTATTTTATCTAATCAGGATGGCTCCCACTGTTTTTATCAAATCTTCATTCAAACCTTAAAAGGTAAGATTAGCTGGGATTAATTACACCCTACAAGTTTGCCAATCGTTCGGCCAGGCACGTATTGGTAATCCGAGGGAGTCTCCCCATGCTTTCGCATGGAACTAATTAAATAATCTCGTTTCCATAGGGGCATCACCCCGTTAACACCTTTCTTACACACCTAATGGATCGGCTAATTGCAAAGTGGAAAACTCTCCCAGGAGTAACTTTTACTCGCAGTGGGTATCGGGATCCAACTATCATATAGAAGGTATGCAATCTCATTGCAAATTTCAACACTTGAAATTCCCAATTATTGTTTTTACCCCTAGCTTCCTATGACCTTGACGAAGGCCAACAAACCATAGGCCGCTAGTCAAGTTCAACCCGTTCATTTCTTGATTGAATTAAACCCACCCGCACGACCCTTGACGCAGGCCAACAAAGTCGCACAACTACCCTAATCTACTCGCATCACATGCTGCAGATAAGTACTAATCAGCTACCGTACACTACGCCTTGACGAAGGCCAACAAATGCAGCACAAATACTAAATAACACTTATCTGAAATGATGGAGGGCTACGGCTGGTTTTTAAGAAAACCTTTAACGTAATGAACTTGATATCGTTGTAGAATCTAGTGATTTTGAAAAGAGTGGTTTAAGCTCCGCTTTTAAAATCGAGTAGTTTTCAAAAATAAACCAAATAACTTTTACTAGCTTTTGCTAAAGAGGTCACTCTCGGTGAAGGGATCTTGGCTCTTTCCTCATCGAATGTGTTGCTGGATATCCATCAAGGAATACCACTATGCAAAGCAAGAACTATAGAAGCTATGATGATAAACCGAGTGGGTTGTACCATTTGCTAGTTTTGCTAAAGAGGTCACTCCCGGTGAAGGGATATTGGCTCTTTTCTCATCGAATGAGGTGCTGGATATTCATCAAGGAATACCACTATGCAAAGCAAGAACCGGAGCTACCTTTTTAAAAACTTTTGATTCTACAAAATCTTTAGGTTTCTTTTCTTTTCATTAATCTCATTAATGAAGTCCCATCATTTAATGTTTCCCTAAACATCACAGAAAATGAAACGAAAATAGAACGTACGCTTATGCCATCCGCATTCTCCACGGGGCCCCGTCATGCATTGTTAGGTTACTTAACTAACGGCAGAGCGGGGGCTGGACTAACGCGGGTGCAAAACATAAGCAACGTTTATTATCTATCTATCTATCTATCTATCTATATATATATATATATATATATATATATATATATATATATATATATATATATATATATATATATAGCATTCATCTCATGTAGTTATATGATCACATCACAGAACTAAGCAGCAGAAGTCAATATATGAAATATTGGATATATTATGAGGTCCGTGTTTTAAATTCGGCCAATAATGAAAAACACGGATTCCATAGTCGTGATGAGTAGCCAAACACACATTCCTAGACTCCTACGAGAGCAGCAAACAACCGTGCCAATTCTAGAGTTAGGAGACCCGATCTCGACTCTTCGAGATGGTCTCCCACTGGACTCTAGAACCCGGTTACTTATGCTCCCCGCTTTGGGTCTATCCTAATGTGGAAAAGTAAATAATATAGATCAATGGTGACATCATCCTCAACGCGGAAGTGTCCCAATAAAAGAATATTACATACAAGTTTTTACATGAATGAAAATTCAAAAACTCTCATCTCACATAAAACCCCGGGCTATTCATTCACGACGATCCAATATAACATATCACAGCAACACATAACATCACATGTCATCAACGTAAGTAAATACGAGTATCCCAAATTCCTTTGATATATAGCAACGAGATTTGGGATACCCCACATATTACACTTACGGTCGCAGAAAAGAAACGAAAAACCACAATAATTAGAATCCGCATTTTCTTAGACATCATAAACCCTGAATATCTCATATTTCGAATTTCATGCCTAACCCTATAAACCTTGCATTTTAGTCTCATATCGAAAACACTTTTCAATAACTTAGTTGGGTAATTCAACAAGATTCCCGACAACCTGATCGAATACTCGTTGGGAACTTTAGTAGATGGTTGCACCCCCGATGCCGTCGACCAAGTGCACTTAAGCGGAACACCGTGGCCGCGAGCACCCGAGTGGATGATTTTGGCAACGGGGTTCTCCTAAAGTCACTTGGTCGGGGCTATTGGGTGTGTGTTTATCACAGAAAACTGCATTTTAATACCTCTCATTCATTATCAATTTTGTTACATATCGGTACTATTAATCAGAGTCTGCTCAGTAATTACAGATTATAGGTATTTGTGATAAAATACTGGAAACACACTCAATATTACGGATATAGTGTTTGGAAGCCGACACTGCAATCAGAACCGGAAACCGACCGATATTCAAAATGTTCTTTTGCAATAAACATGTGTACACAATTTTGGTCCAACACAATACAAGTGTGCACATAGCTCTTTTGATCCTTGGACCATGGTGGGGATGCCTTGGCATATGTGGGCATCATGACTTGTGCAAGTGGGCACATATGGTTTGGTGTCATGAGTTAATGCTAAAAGTTATGATGTGATATATAGCTCATTTTCCCTCCATTTCTACTGAGTACAAACCAGGTTTATTTAGAGAAAACAAACAATACCAGTAGACTTGTTGAGTGCACTTGAGTTCACCATGCCAACACGAGCACAAAAGCCCAAGTTTGGACCGCCGAAAGCTCTCAAAAAACCGGCCTCAACGGTCCTATTTGCTCCAAATGTCCCCATTTTTCTTCTGGTCATTTCTTCTGGTCCATCTATATTGTTTGTTTATTCTGGAGTTGAGCCTATAAATACCAGAACAGATATTGAGCAAGGGACCATATATGTATATACCCATTTCTAGTTTAGTTTTTTGGTTTAGCTTTTGAGAGTTGTGTGAGCTTTAGCTTGATTTCTTCTTCTTCTTCTTCTTCTCTTTTGAAGCTTTCTTTTGAGAGCTTTATTATGGAGGTTGAACAAGTAACCAATATCTTGTACCTCAACTCATTTCTTTGCTAATATATTTGTCTTGCTTTGTTTATTTGCTTTCTTCTTTTTTCTTACTTGCTTTCTTTTGCTATTACTATATGTAACTAATCTTTCTTTGGTTGTGGTGATGGTGAGGAAATGAGATGAAAGGTCTTGTCTTCCTCCTCCTCCTGTTTATGTTTAATTTGCTCAACATGATTCTAACTTAAAGATTGTTTATGTATTGATGTGATATGGTATTTTGAAACCATGGTTACCTTGTAACCTCTTCATATACCATACTCACTCCCCTTTCCACATTTCACAATGTTTAAATTAAAATCAATTTGGTGTTAAGTTTGCTAAGTTTGGATACGGTATTTTGTGACCCAGTGCATGACAAACCCTCGGTTTTCATATATCCTATACTATCACAAACACTTAGCAAAGTTAACATTAAAACCAATTTCTCTCACTCGCTAATTTGTGTTTTTGATGTTGTCGTATGCTTGCTAACTCTTGTGCTTAGTATTGATATCTCAAGCTTGGACATGCAAACGGTAAGTGAACAATACGGACTCGTTTTGTGTTTTGCGTAGAATATCGGTATTTTGATGACTTGTGCTACACAACCGCTTTGACAAGTCATGCTTCACGCCGAGTTCGACACAAGGACGGACAACTCATGATCAAGGGAGCGTCGAAGGAATCGCCGCGATTCGACCATCCGAACCAAAGCCACGGCCATTTCTTTCTTCACATGTTTTCTTTGTTTTCGTGTTTTATATTTTTTGTGAAAAACCAAACCAATTCGTTATTTGTTCAACCTTAAACAAAACCTAATACACAATTCCCTGCGAATCGACCCGTACTTGTCGGCTCGCTACAACGCGCCGTGCACTTGCGGTTTATAAATTTTAAAACGAGACCTAGCTCGCGTGCGCATCCATTTCCTTAAAACGATTCCATTTTCAAAACATACACGTTTGCGCGCGAGGGTGAGGCCCCAACAAGTTTTTGGCGCCGTTGCCAGGGAGTTGGTAGTTATTAGGAATTGTTATTTCTGTTTCGTACTAACTCACTAATTATTAACTCAATATTTTTTCAAAACTAACACAACAAACATTCTTTTTACTTTGTTCTCTGTCTTTGCAACCTGTTATCACTCTGAAATTAAATTTAAAAATCAATGTATACTATAAGAACACTTAACTAGCTTAGAGATTACACACAAAATTCGAGCACCATTAAACTTCATTTGGCCGGCGACATTGCTAAAAAATCCGGCGGCGCCGGGTCCTAGGTTGGATTTTTGGTTTTTTCTTTTTGTGTGATCTCCAGTGACTTGTTGGTATTCTAGTGGTATTGTTTGATTTTTATAATTTTGAGTATGCAGGAATTGGGGCATATATATCGCTTTTGACACTAAATATCGTATTTTTCTGACATTTCAGGTTTAACGGAATTACGATCAGCGATCGTGCGGAGCATGCTTCAAATTCCAGTGCAAGACATTAGTGAAGTATAGTGTCAAAGATCCGGGTAGTTTGACCCGCGCAAGCGAACATTCAAATACCCGTAATCACTTCAAAGGGGTTTCTTAACCCAAAATCACATCGGTACGTATTTTCTAACACCTTCGCTCAAATCCGACGCATTCCAATACTCTATCTTCTGTAGGATTCTTCGCACAAATTTGCCACCAATTGCACAGAGAACTAACCCGTATTTGTTGTAGCGCTTAAGCCTAAATGGAAAAATAATTGCTTTATTGATTGAATTCTTAAATTCTTTTATTGAATTGCGCATTTGCATCTTAATACGGATAATAAGGGCACGAAACCAAACAAGATACGGTAAAAGATTTCATCACCTTTCTCCGTAGCCCACAAATCACAAAAACTGCATTCATGCATACCCACAGTAATTTAAAAATCAACTAGAACTTTGACTTTAAGGACTTCACGCTCATCAGGGGAAGTTAACTGTGTTTAGAACACCGCTTAACGGTATATTGTTCACAGGGTGTCTAGGCAAGTGTTCACGAGAAAGGGTTATTCTAATTAAGGAACTTCGCAAAAGCGTTGGATAACCTCCCCTTATCTCTGCACTTACCTGGCTTTGTGATCCATATATCTTGAGCCTGTTTCTCGACACAATTTTACTTCGACAATCAGGTTCTTGAGCGGGTTTAGTTGACTTAGCATAACGTAGACTGCTAGGGGTGTGATATTCTTTGTTTTTTGTGATATTTGTGAATTCTTGTTGATATGGGTGATACAGAATTCAATTAAGTTTTTTACGATTCTTATTCCTTTGTTTATACTCAGTCTAAATTCTTTTGTTCAAATTGCCACGATTCTTCCCACATTCATGAAAATTGACCTTTTTCTAGGGGGTGACCTACCGTCCCAGATTTTTGATAATGGGCACCCACCTAATCCCAGTCCCACTTCAACCCTAGATCAAATGATTGAAAACTTAGAGAAAGAGGTCGATAGAGTAATAGGTTTAGCATCACCACCATCACAACCCTCCCTACCTGAAACAATTGAGCCATCATTAGGGAATGAAGCGGGATGGATGCTAGGTTGACCACTTTAGTGAAGGGTATTGAACTGATGACTGCAGTCAAGAATCAAACAGTTGTGACGCTAGCCCTATTTATACATCAGTCTGAACAATTGTTTCACGCTCAAACTCAATCTTTGGCTAGAATCGAAGAGCATGTAGCTATAAGTATTCTAGAGAGTGAACACAGTCAATTAGGACCACATAGTGTCAATATCTGTCATCTAGGGAGTCACCCAAGTGAGATAAACGATCAAATGAATTATAATGATTTCATAGATGATAATGCGAATTAATTGACTAAGTGTATCAGGACACACAGGAAAGCCCTCTAAGTCAGTCCACCACTAACCTTTAGGTACCCACTGAACCTCCTATCACTTATGAATTTGAGGTTGATTTAACTGAAATATTACTTGAAGAAGAAATTCATGAACCGACTGATTTTTGCATTCCAATTTTAGAGGAGGAAGCTTGGGATTTTGACGGGTATGGTTGGGATAAATTATTAGAGAAAATCAATGATCAGGATCCCACAATTTTTTTATCACCAGTTTATATTGTTTCGAAGGAAACATTAGTGTGGGAACCTACGTTTTTAGAAGACATGTACCTACCCATTTGTGAATGTGATGAGAGAGAAATTGTATTGGAAGAGTTAGGGGGCTGTAACGATGAGATAGGATTGTGTAGGATTATAGGGAGGAAGGCAGCCTTGATAAATATTCTTTCATGCAAAGTTTTGAGGAATTATTTACGGATGAACTTGATATCCTAGGTGAATTTGAGTCAGGATCAATTAGGGAATATCCCATGAGCCTTTCTTTTTCCAATATTTTTGCGAATGAACTCCAGTTTTTAAACCAACTTGACTCTGAAACTCAACACGTGCTTCTTGAAAATTCAATTCGTTCGGACAACAATTCTTTTGCCTCTTAAAAACTTCATCTTCACCTTCAACGTCTTCCGATCCCTATTTACACACACCCATGCCCTTCACTAACAACTAACACATTCTTTTTCTTTTTCTCTTTTTTATACATTTTTTACCAGCCCTTTATATAGACAAAAATTTTAAATGGCTGGTATTAATTTCTGGACTAACCCAATCTTTTAACTTGTATATGCTGTAATTAGTCCTAGGTTTTTTATTTTTTATTTTTTTTGAATAAATTCTCACCCTGATGTCTAAGTCTAGCTACCGGAGACGGGGGCAAAGATGAGGACATCGTAAAACTCAGGTTTGGGGATGAGCATTACGTTTATTTCGCTGCATCATGTGTATATTCTGCATTGCATACATATTTAAAAACCCATAAATTTTTTTTAAAAAATCTTCAAAAAACATAAAAAATTTCATCTTAGCCAGCGGGGGAACTAACACTCAAAGTCTGACGGTTCGGTTGATAAGATAGAAACAACTAATTCCTTTTTGAGAGATTGAAAACTCGAAAGATAACTCTCCTTTGAGTTTAACCGTAGCTCATATGCATCTTTTATATCACTTTACACGTATCATATGTTCTTGAGAATTAGATGAAAGGTCTGACATATCTCAAACTTTTGAAAACTGATAAAACATCTTTAGGATCAAGCAGGTTTTTTCTAAGTTAAGTAATATCAAGATTAGTTCAAAAGGTGAAGTGGATATGAAGGATATTATTGAGATTTTAATAGAAGCTATAAGTCTGAAAAATAACCCATCTGGAACCTTGTTGGAGTGATTACACACCTTATCCACATGTACACGTCTTCGGAATTAAAAAGAAAAAGCTGGCTATATCTCCGTTTGCACTGCTTTCAGAATATTTTAATGAAACAAAATGAGTCTTTTTTTTTTGTAGCCTTGGTAACTTGGGTAATTAAGTCCTTGGGGTGTCTCTACACCTAATGCCCTAAAACCATTTGGTTTGGGAGTCATTGACCCAAAGCTCGATAAGTTTCCAATCGCCAAATAAAACAAGCTAAGCATGTGTTCTCTCCGAGTTAAAAGTCCTCACGGTTCTTTGTAGGAGAATAATCTTGGCGAAGACGAGTTTTCTATTAAAACGGTTTTTTCATGGAGATATGACGGTTTATATTTTTAAAGACGTTTTGCACTATCACGAAGGTGTGTATGAACAATAACAGATGAAAGGTAGGAGTGAAAAATAAGACTTAGGTTATCTGTTAAAAAAGATATAAATTCTGACTTGAAACCTAACTGAAGAACAAAATTTGAGAAAATCTTAACTCCTTTTAAACTCGTATGATCCTTTAGAAGTCTATCCTGGTCCATATTTATGACATGATGACCCTAATCAAGTTCTTGAAAACTTATGGACACTATTCGCACAACCACATAAAGACATATATTAACTTATGTTAAATAATTTGTGAGGAGTGAAAAATAGGGTTGGACATTTCTAACTTGGATAATAGAACTTCTAGCTTTGATTCTTAACCTTAAGATTGGAATCATCAGTTTCTTCACGGCACTAACTTGACTGGATTTTGTGGGTGCAATCCACTGAAAACCCTCAGGAGACAACACTCCTCCTATTAGGGACACCTAGAGATTTAACGGCTTGTTGCACGAGCTCAGTGCAATTGTGTTCCCTGTGAAAGTGAGGTTAGGATTTTGTTTTGCTCGTGACGAGCAAAAGATAAGTTTGGGGGTATTTGTTCATCACAGAAAACTGCATTTTAATATCTCTCATTCATTATCAATTTTGTTATATATCGGTACTATTAATCAGTATCTGCTCAGTAATTACAGATTACAGGTATTCGTGATAAAATACTGGAAACACACTCAATATCATATATCGTTTAGGAGTTGACACTGCAATCAGAACAGAAAACCGACCGATATTCAAAGAGCACTTTTGCAATAAACATGTGTACACAATTTTGGTCCAACACAATATAAGTGTAACGTTTTGAAAATCGTTTAGGGGAATTTTCCGATAATCAGTAAAATAACTGGTGTTTTCCGTAAAAAAAAACCAAGACATAATTATTTTTCAATATAGACTTAATTATACCTATTTTAGATATGTAATGGCTAGTATTGGTATTTATTTAGTCACTTATAATTTGCTAGTTTACTAAAATATTTTCCTTAATTAATTATTTTAAATATTATTATAATCTTTCACTAATACATTTAATTAGTGATAATTACAAATTAGAATGGGTTGATACAACAAGTTTTGTGCATCATGACACATTAAACCAAAATGTAACACGTTGTTTTTGAAATGAAAAGAAATTGTCGAGATGGTTCTAGATATTTCTATGTTTAAGCTTGAAAATAAAAAGGAAAGTAATAAACAAAGTAGTATGGGTGTTGACTTGAGTTGGGGAAAGATGTGTCTACACACAAATACACACCTCACTCTCTCTCTCTCCCCTCATTCTTGTTCTGGCCGAGCCTGCACAGTCCCCCTCTCCTTCAACTCACTTTCTCATCTCAAAAGAAAAAAAAGAAACTAAATTAATAGAATATTGAAAGAGGTATGGGGTATAATAAATGGGGAATGGGGTTTTCTTGACTTGGACTTTCTTTTTCCACACACACACACTCACCCCTCTCTCCTCTTCACTGGCCGAAAACTGCAGCCCCTCTCCCCATTGTTTTCTCCACTTCATTTTCCATCAAAAATCCCCAAAATTCCATCAAAAATCCAAACTAAAACCTCACAAGTTCATAGTTCAATCTTCACCCTTTATTCCTTGACTTATCTAGCTTAGATCTTGATGCAAGAAACCATTTTGGGAGGCTAAGAATTTGCAAGTTTGATATCAAATTTGTGAGGTATAAATCTTAACTCTTTAGTTAATTGTTGGTTAATTTCTTAAATCAAGCTTATTTAGGTATTAATATGGTTTTGATTTCAAGTTTTTGGAATTTCAAGAAAAGGGTTTGGATCAAGTTAGGGTTTTATCATTTGTTTATGGTAGTGATGAGTAGTTTAACATGTTATGACATGAAAAATCTAGTCTAGTTGTTAATTTGTAAATTGTTACACTTAAATTGTCCAAATTAAGCTTTTTGCAAACTAACTTTTTGATTAATCAAAATTGGGTGAGATTAAAATTGTAGTAAAGGTTTATGAGGCTTATTAAGATGGTTAACTGTGATTGTGGCCACTAGATCGCTAATCCGCGCCAAAACCCTATTTTTGTGCTTACTAGGTTTTTGGAATAATTAGATTTTGGTTCAATTTGACGTTGCGATGATTTACATGCTATATCCTATAATATTTGATGTGTCGTGGATGCGCGATTGGGTTCTAGGCTTGGTGGTTGTTTCGTTTAGCGATCCTAGTTGAGATTGTGGCGATGTCGTATAAGTTTTGTGCACACAAGTCTAGCTTGAGGACGTTTATTCTTCGTATCATTTGTCCTCGTACCTTCTCAGAATTTTAGCCGCATGTATTGTGTTTGTGTAATTTTAGGATCGGTTGCGGAGGCATCGGACGCGGCGCGGAAAGGCAAGGCTGAGATCAAATCATATTAGCCGAGGCGTCTCGATGAGTAGATATACACATCTACGGGGGAATCGTGTAGATGGCGCGAGGCGCCCGATAGTTTTGGATTACTTGTAGTACTTGCATTTTATATCCGTAGTTTCATAGTTATTCATCTCATTGCATCGCACCATCTTATTTGTGTGTGTGTGTGTGTGTGTGTGTGTGTGTGTGTATATATATATATCATCTCATAGGACACTTGCACCATTACCATTGGTTCATACCGCACGTGCACTATTCATGCGAACACACACGCCTTTGGTAATTGCTATGTCACGAACACTATAGAACTTGCTTAAAATCGGTAACTGTGCATTTGCATCATATATTATCCGTAGACTTATACTTGTATATTCATTTCATTAAATGGATACGTAGGATTGCTAATTATATGTACATACCTCATTGCATCATGATTCATGCATAGCTTCTGGCCGTACTTTGCATGGTATATACTACGGTATCATAGATTTCCATTATCACCGGCATGTTTATATATTATGATTCTTTTCAAGGATTTCAGTATTGATGAGATTTCTAGAGGTTTTGGGAAAACCGCAAGAATTTTATAAACCTGTTATCGCTTTAAAATGCAAGTTGCGGTTTTCTCGTGATATGATATATGTGTCGTCCACCATCAGTTTTTCTGATTTATGTTAGCTTTCGAGACCCGATTCGAGGAGTTGGATGAACCGTTTCGGGTTTATGGTGGGCCCAGTAAGGTACCCCGGGGCAAGAAGCTCGAGTTGTAGACGATGAGCCTGGCTGGGGCAGACTACCTACCGGTAGTTGTTGGCGCGGAGGATATCCGGAGGATACCGACATGGTCGTGAGATTTGATGATATGGACCGATCCGGACTGACGGAGCCCGAGATATTGAGACATTAAGATATTGAGACATTGAGACATTGGGATATACATATATTGTGTTGATGCTTGACACAAATTTTCTATTGATTTCATTGATGATACTCAGTTTATTACACAGATGCTTTTCTAAGATAAGAATAAAGGTTTTCTTATACCAGACATGTTCAGGTTTCGTGTTTAATTATGCATTCAGGTTGCATTCATGCTAGTACATTGTATCATTTTGAGATACGTGGGCTGTGACGCATTTGCGTGCATGCTTACAATAGCCTTATTAGATGTTACTTATTACTCACGAGTTGGAAACTCACCCCCGTTGTGCCACAGTATCTTGTAGGTCTGACCTGTCAGCACAGTAGCGGTGTGTGTACTTCCTCTTTTGGCTCCATTGCATATATTTGTAGCTTTGCTCATAGGTGGGTTGCGAGGATATTTTATTCCATCATGTATATTATTTTGTATCTAGTATACTCCATCTACCATTATATATTGGACTAGACCGTGAAACTCGTGAGACTTGTATTTGTAGTGTTTGGTGTCGATTCTCACTTGAGCCGACGTGGTATTTTCTTATTGTTGCGATTCCTTAGCACCCTACTGGGTTTTCAAGACATCAAGCATGCCAATTTCAAAAATTCTGAGGTGCTAATGAACCCTAACATAGGATCAAGCTAGAGTAAATAGATGAAATGAACATGTAATCTACCATTACACTAAGTGAATGAGGAATACAACCTTTGTAGACAGGTCCTTCACTTCTAAAGCTCCGTGTTGTAGTCTCTTCGCTGCGAGTATCGATCTCCCAAACTCTAGTATGGGTTCTCCCAGAGAAATGAACAAGCTTGCTCGAAGTCTTCGAGGCCGAAGATGATCTACGTCGAGGAGACTCAAGCTCATGCTATCTCTTCACTAATTGTGAAATTAGTGAAGCAAACACCCTAAACTAAATGGCAAGTAGTAGAGGATGATGAAGTAGGAAGTGGGCTCTCTTTAAATTTATTTTTCTCACAATATTTTCTCATCTTGAGAAAAGCTAGTAAACTTTTCTCATGAGGAAGAAGAAGCTCATGTGAAGAGATGAAAGAATGAACTCATGAGGTGAGAATAGAAACCATGAGTGAGTTAGTGTCATACACTAACCCATGTAGAGAATAAACCATGGCTAGTTAATAATTGTTAGGTTAATAAATATCTACATGTAAAACAAACTTAGTGGACTTGGTCAATGGTTCCACAAGCTTCTCCAAGCTTTAACCATGTGACTAAACTCCACTAATTTTGATTAACTTGGATAAATATAAATCCATCACATTATTAAGCATGGTGCAAGTCTCATACACCTATGTCACATGTGGCATCTAGCATGACACAAAAGTTGCACATTAATATATATCACATATACACTAATGCACACAAGTGAGAAAAGAAATCATAAGTGAGCTAATATTAGTTAATGTAATCTAGTATATCTAATATACAATTATACATTAAATTATTAAATCAACACTTGATTTAATAATCCGGCTATATCACATATAACCGACTAATATCAAATGCAACAACTTATCGAATCAACACTTAATCCGATAATCCGGCTATAGCTCATGTAACCGACCGATGTCACAAATCGCGAGAATAGAATACGGTATCACAAACGCGCATCAATCTCGGTCCCGCGCATATCACATATGTGCTCCTACTCCATTTCGCATGAACCAGGAAACCTCTGTGTAGGACTCTAAAGACTCGTCAATACGCCGGCAGTAGGTGATGATCATATTAAACACCTACAAGCCGCAAGCGGTCTGCTAAACGTAACGGCCACCCCGGTATTAAGCGATCAGAAGATCAACAAGCAAGCCTGCTCATACTCCTGCGAATCCAATCAGTAACACTACCGTACAGTCCGGTCTCTTCATCTGATATGTCGCATATCTCGTCTAGGAGTGGTAAATGTCAGACCCCAGTAAGTCGATAAGTCGTGCCGATATGAGGCTTATAACGGGTCGAGAAACTACTGGTAACACTTATCAGTAAATCTCTGAAACAGCCCTGGCCAGGGACTTCCTGTTATAGCCAATCGAGCACAGTGCAACATCAACTCCCTATACCGGGAGAGACGAATCCCCTCATATCGCTCATTGCCTCCATGTGACTCGAGACTGTACCCAAAAACCACCGTTTTGCACGTTCTCTTGAACGTTGTAAGGTGGAAATCAAAGCACAGTGGGAATCACACAAGACTCTATGACGATCTTGGGTCGACAGACTAACTTGTACCAGTGTCACCAGAGAACTGCCATCTGACGTGAGGTATAATACCATCTGGGAGTTCTCGGCGACTCCGTCTAGCGTACCCAGTCTCCACTGAGCACCCGTATATCATCTCTAATGTCAAACACCAATGGATATAGGATCATCCATCGCCCATCTACATGGGTCGAGAAGCTATACGCTAGTCTACTCTGGTATATCGATGCCCCGTCTCGATACACCCACGACTAGGGACATTAAAGGATGTACTAACGGATTACCTTTGTCCCACTAGTATGATCCGCATCATAATCCAGGTAGTCAAGTACGCATCCTGAGGGCTTTACCAACATGTAACAGAGAGACAATCAGTGTACATGTTAAGATAAAGAGTAACCAGATAGCATACTATCATGTTGAGCAAGAAAGTCCTCCCTATATATGTCCAAGCATCCACTACAATATACATCTCATGTACAGTAATGGCTTCTAGGGCATACATATAACTAACAATCTCCCGCTTGCACTAGGGCCATCATATAGCAGTGGTTGTAGTATCTCATACTCAACCATCCCATAATAGTCTCTCTTGGGAAAAGACCTTTGTGAGTGGATCCGCCGTGTTGTCCTCTGAGTTTACTCTCCTAATCTCGATCTCCCTGGAGATCAACTATCTCTACGATCAGGTGATACTGCTTTAGAATATGTCTGGGTCACTGATGGGACGGGGATTCCTAGGCATGAACCACAACTCCATTGACATATAGTGGTAGGAAAGAAGTTCATCTCATGAACTTATATACACCCAGACTGCCTCTTTGGTAGTATCGTTGGTAGCGATGTATCGAGCCTTTATCGTCTAGTTTGTCACGGTATCTAGCTTGGAACTCTTCCAACATACCGACACTCTACTGAGGGTAAAGAAAATGCATGTGACTGACATTCAGTCGACCTTACCACCCTGGAAGCTATCCAGTGATTCTTCCCAGATCTATTGATACGATCTCACTACACCTTATGAGAATCCTAACATCCACTTAGATCTATCTCATAGATCCAAAACCAAGGATTTAGGATGTATCACCTTGATCCTATATGGAGAATCATTGTGATAAGAGGAGATTGACCGAGCATAGCATAAGAAACTCCTTCCCTATCAAGAGTATATCTTCCACGTACAATACGGGGAACGCCACCATGCTCCCTACTACCTTTTTGTATATACAAGGTTCATCTACCATTTTGATAAAGTCAAACTCTTTAACTACCACATCAAAACAGGTGTTCCAACTGCGCGATGCCTGCTTTAACCCATAAAGCAACTTGCGCACGTTTCCGCTGCTCCCACTGTCTACGAAGCCCTCTGGCTGTGTACTTATAGACGCTTTCTTCTAAATCACTATCTAGAAAAGCAGTCATGACACCCAACCGCCAGATATCGTAGTTATGGTATGTAGCAGTGGCAAGTAGGATCCGGATGGACTTAAGCATAGCCACAGGAGAAAAGGTTTCATCATTATCCATAACTGGTTGATGACGAGAACCTTTTGCAACAAGTCTTAGCTTTGAAAGTCTTAACTTTTCCATGTACACCCAAGTAATCTTCTCAAGATATACTTACTCCTGATGGGGATTTAACCCTTCAGATATAGCAACCAAAGTCCATACTTTGTTGGTGTACACAGATTCCATCTTAGATCACATAGCATCCAGCCATTCTTACAGAGTCCACACTCTTGCTGGCCTGCTCAAAACTAGTTGGGTCATCATCTCATGATGCAATACTCGCTCCCACTGTCATAGAGAAAACCGAAGTATCTCCCAGGTGGGTGAGGAACCCTACCAGATCGGCGGAGAGGCTGAGGTTCGTCGGAAACTATTGAATCCTCTGGTTCTACCAAATTATCAGATGTAATTTGTATAGCTGGAACTCCTTCCAGTTCTACTTCATGACCACAAATTTCTTCCATAAAAATTTCCTTTTCTAAAAAGGTAGCATGCCGAGAAATAAAACACCTTTTGTTCCTCGGTGTGGTAGAAGATATTCCCTTGCGAATGCTTAGGATATCCAACAAACTTCCATAGAACCGACCTGCCTCGAGCCTGTCCGGATTTTGCTTTTAGACATAGGCCGGACAACCCCAAATCTTAACTTACTTAAGAGATAGGCTCTTTCCATACCATATCACATTTGGAGTGGTAGGCACCTGATTTGGTTGGAACCCTATTCAATAAGTATGCAGCTTCTCAAGTGCACAACTCCCAAAAGGAAATAGGCAACTCAGTAGTACTCATCATAGAGCGCACCATATCTAAAAGGGTGCGATTGCTCCGCCCTGACACACCGTTGTGATGTGGTGTATTCGGAGGAGTAATGCTGAGAGAGAATCTCATTCTCCTTTAGAATAATCCAGCAATTCCGTGCTCAAGTATTCTCCTCCCTGATCACATCAAAGGACATAATACTTATACCCATTTTGGTTCTCTACTCCTGACTTAAATTCTTTGAATATCTCAAAAGCTTTAGACTTGTGTTTCAATAGGAATATACGTCTGAATCTTAAGAGATCATGTAACACCCGAGCCCAATGCTACTATTTTCAGTTACTGTTTGAGCATAATGTGGTACTCATTTCATTTAACTTGCTTGTTTGTTGCTTACTGTAAAAATTTACCCGGCAAAGTCATTTCTACATATAACAAATTTTTGGCATCTAAAATAAAATTGAAAATATTCATCTTGGCCTACTTGACACCCCTAGCCTCGTGGTAGCGTCTGTGCATTGTGTTCTCGTCCCGTTCCGTGAAACGGGCGAGTTTGGACGGCTACGTGCACGTACGTGTGTCCGTTTTGGGGGTATGCTTTTTGATCAAAAAACACTTAATTTTAAAATTTGGATCCCGCTTAAATTCTTATTATTTCAATTTCAAATTTTTGGACCCGACCCGGGCGCGATTTGGAAATGTTTTATTTGGCGCCAAAATCCCAAATTTTAATATTATTAAAACCATCGCATATATTTTTCTAACTAACCTGATATCTTACTGTTCATTACCTATCTTTTAAATCTTTAAATTAACCTATATATATATATATCCTACCGTTCCTTAAAATGTTTTGAATCTTTAATTAATATTTATCCCTAACTAACGATTCCCCTTTAGCCAATCGCGTTCCTTTTAATTCCGTGGGCCCCCACTTGCAGCGCTCTCTCTCTCTCTCTCCACTTTCTCTCTCTCTCTCTCTCTCCACTTTTTTTCTCTCTCCCTCTCTCATATATTCTCTCGTACTTCTCTTTATTTCTCTCTCTCTCTCTCATATATTCTCTCGTACTTCTCTTTATCATTCTTTCTCTTCTTGCTTCATGTCTCGTTTCTCATTTTTTTTAACTGTTCTTTTGTTGCCGGAATTTCATCGTGCCGGTGATGCTTCTCGACATTCCAGTGAGGTACCCAGACCCGTGTGGTTCCTTTGTTCGTCGTTTGGGTTCATTCCGTGAACCGTGCGCCCGTCGCGAGTTTTCCCCGCCGACGGTTAACGTTCCGTTTTCCCGATTCGCGACCCATCGAGGCAAGTTAATCTTGCTACATGTTATATAATTCATTTTATACCTATTTAAATAAATACCATACCTATAGATTAAATCTAGTACCTCATGTTTAATTTTATAACGTTTCGATATTCCGTTTGCATCCGTCTATATCATATTAAATCCAGATCATGAAAACTTATCTTGTGACATACTAGATTACATTATACTGCAACCATATCATTTAAAATATATATCGTCGTAATATTTATTATTATTATCTTTAATTAGTTTATAATCTTCATTTTATAATGTTATACATTTGAAAATCTTATAGTTTACACATGAAACGTCGTTGAAAAATCGGATATGACAAATCTGAAATTTACTGTACACCTTATCTTATAAAATTCATTATAAATCATAGAAAAATCATTATTATACGTTCTTTAGTTCGTTACGAAGCTAACTCAGAATACTATAATTTATGAAATATTTACTTGAAAAATAAATTGTTTAAATAACGTAAAATGCAAATGAAAATGTCTCCAAACTGCTGTCCAGGGAAATTCCAGCAGCAAACTTTCAACTTCGAATATTCATAACTTTTTGTAGGGACAATCTGAGATGCTTATACTTATAAAACTGAAAACCTTATTGAATTATCTTTGTTTTGGTATAAGACACATCCCTTTTGGAGAACGTTTGTTATTTTTAAGCTATTTTACAAATTTGGGTGACACTGAATTTCTGAACGGAACCTTCTTGTGCATTGTTAATCAATACCACTTTTATAGTTATTAATCGCTTTGAATATGCTATCCATATTAATATTATTATATCAATATTTATATCACATATTGCTTAGTTGTACATCCCACATTACCATTTTATAGTTTTATAACTTTTCGGATACCCGTTTGCATCCATCGCATTTAAGATACATATAATTGCATCCATAGATCACATTATTACATAATAATGTGATATTAACACTCCATGTTTAATAAATTGCATCCTAATTAATATTGGAACTATAAATGTAACCCTAATCGATAACTGTGCATCCATATCCTTGAAATCATATCTATTTGCATATCATATTATATGTTCCAGTTTATTGTTCTGATAGTACTCATGCTTGTTTATTTATACACATGCTTATGTTAGTTTGATTATGAGCACCCACATGACATCTTGTGCTTCCTGACATGACCTGTTACACTTCCTACTTGACATGACATGGTACCGTACACTCTTGACATGACATGACACCTTTATACATTACCTGGCTGGACCTGATGTACCATGGCTTTACCTGTTACCTGATCTCGTGCCTAATGCCAACAAACCCGACATGTAGTCCTCATGGACCATTCCTGTTGTCTATCCAGACAAAACCTGCTGTTACCTGATCCTGTGTTGGCATTAGTTCTTGATTACTGAATACCTGACTTGAACACATAACCTTGGGGGTATGGGGAAATCAAAAGTGTAAACTAAAGTGTAACTTAAAAGGGTATTACTTGATCCGTGGTCCCGGGGGGTAACGGGACAGAGCCATTCGTGACTCTTACATCTTGATCCGTGGTCCCGGGGGGTAACGGGACAGAACCACTCTTGGTTCATATATTCCTGATCCGTGGTCCCGGGGGGTAACGGGACATATCCTTTGAGTTACATGGAGGATTACATTAATTGATTTCAAACAAACTTTAGAGTAGACAACCTAGTAGCACAGTTTAGATTGATCACTGCACGTCACATACACTGATACACTTCACTGTTATACATCCCTGTTGACTTGTTACTATTTATGATTCATGCCTGCATATCTCGTGTATCCTGTTCATTTATTATTGCTTGATGTTATGACGCGCTGACGTCTGGGTTTTGCATGGCCCAGATTCTCTACCTTTGTTGCAGACTGATCAGGAGTTTTGCCGTTGTTAGATCGAGCGGTAGGGATCATGTCGGTATCCAGTCTTACTTTCCAGGTGTTTATTTGATCTTTTGCTTCCGCATACTATAGCATTTCTTGACTCTTTTACTCTGGCTTATGGACATGTACTAGATAGTTAGTTTACTTTCCTGTTCTTGATATCTCTACAGCCGTAATGTGACTGTGGAAGGATTTTTCCTAACCACAGGTAGCATGGTTGGCTATGTCACGTGCCTATTTTAGCGTACTCTGGGAAGCGGGGCGTGACATGGTTCTTTTTGGTATCAGAGCCATAGGATAGTCGGGTTGGTTCTTTTGTAGTTGGGTATTGTACCCAATACACGAATCAGAATACCCGTGTTTAGGAAACATGTCCTGCCACCTTGACCGTTTTACCATTCTTGAATCACATTCTTCCTGATTATATCTTTTACGATGTGCAAACTTCATTTGCATATCGATTCGAAAACCGGATTCCTTGTTATCTCTAGGACTTAGGCGACTTGGATGGAGTTATGTAATTGTGGCTATGATACCGCGGCATAGTTACAATGCGGTACTCTATTTAAGTATCTTGGAGTTCTTGCTTTGATCTATATTCAAAATCTATCATCATGCTAATGTTGGGTATTTTGAGTTCAGGATTATGGCCGGTAAGAAATTGAAGACATACCAGAGGCATGTGGACGAAGCCGCCATGCTTGGAGTGATAAGAGAAATGCTGGAGAATCAAAGAAACAGACCGAGCTGATCCAGCAGCAACCAGACTCGTTCCAGGAAGGTTTGCAGATCGTTCAGCAGTCTGTAAACAATGTTGGAGCTAGACCAGTTGACCGAGTAGGGACCGTAGCAGATTTCAGGCGGTTGGGTCCGTCTACATTTACTGGTTTAAAGGAGCCGTTGCCAGTGGAGCAGTGGCTAGTTGACACATAGAATTTGCTGATTGCGGCACAGATTCCAGAGGACAAAAGAGTTGATGTGGTACGCATTCAGATAGTGGACTACGCCCGAGAATGGTGGCTTGTGAAGGAGACCCGCTTGCCCAAGCCGATCAAGTGGGCGGATTTTTCTAAGAGTTTCCTGGAGAAGTTCTTCCCGCGGACTGCACGGGAGGAAATGGAAGAGAAGTTCATCGGACTAAAGCAGAAGGGAGCACCCGTAGATGTGCATGTAGCAGAATGGACGAGACTCAGTAGTTTCGCTGGACCTTTAGTTGCCAACGATGCGGACAGGGCACGGAGGTTCATGCGCAAACTGGACGTGGACATCCAGAGGCAGATTGTCTCCCTGGGTTTGACCACTTTCTCACAAATACTTGCAGCAGCCAAGAGCAGCAGAGTTTATCTAGGATGAAAGGGAGTTTGCAGCAGACAGCAGTTGCGTTAAGGAAGCAGTTCTGTCGGGCCAGTCGAGTTTAGGGCTAGGCTGACAAATAATATTCTTGCATCAATGGAAGTGATGAAAGTGAAGAGCTGGCTGTTGTTCGTGATTTTATGGACGTGGTTGAAGATATATCGGGTTTACAGCCAAAGCGAGACGTGGAGTTCGCAATTGATCTTATTCCTGGTGCAGCGCCAGTATCTAAAGTGTATTATCCAATGGCGCCAGTAGAGTTGGAAGAAGTAAAGAAACAGGTTGCTGAATTGCTTGAAAAGGGTTGGATTCGAAGCAGTAACTCGCCTTGGGGAGCTCCAGTTCTTCTAGTAAAGAAGAAGGATGGCACAAGAAGGATGTGCATCGACTATCGAGAATTAAACCGGGTGGCTATCAAGAACAAATACCCGATCCCTCACATTGGAGAACTTTTTGAGCAGCTTAATGGCGCGAGGGTATTCTCGAAGTTGGATTTACGATCCGGATATCATCAGGTCCGAGTGAAAACAGAAGATATTTGCAAGACGGCGTTCCGAACTCGGTATGGACATTACGAGTACTTAGTGATGCCCTTCGGAGTAACGAATGCGCCGGCAGTATTCATGGACTTGAGGAACCGAATCTTTTCACCGTTCTTGGATCAGTTCATTGTGGTATTCATTGACGATATTCTGGTTTACTCGAAGAGTTTTGAAGAGCATGCTGAGCATTTGAAGATCGCACTGCAGACGTTGAGACAGGAGAAATTGTATGCGAAGATGAGTAAGTGCGAGTTTTGGCTGGAGGAAGTAAGGTTTTTGGGGCATGTTGTGTCTGGCGATGGCATTGCCGTCGATCCAGAAAAGATTGCAGCAGTTCGAGATTGGCCTATTCCAAAGAATGTTGCTGAGATAAGAAGTTTCCTTGGATTAGCCGGATACTACAGGAGATTTGTGGAGAACTTTGCTCGTCTGGCAGAGCCGTTGGCCAAGCTTACGCGCAAGGAGGTACCTTTTGTATGGGCGGATAAGTGTGCGTTAACTTTCGAGATGTTGAAGCAGAAGTTGGTAACCGCCCCTATTCTGACCGTGCCAGACAATTCCGAAGGATTGGTGATTCACAGCGACGCATCTGGGAAAGGATTGGGATGTGTTTTGATGCAGCATGGGAAGGTTGTAGCATACGCATCGAGACAGTTGAAGACCCATGAGAAGAATTATCCAACTCATGACTTGGAGCTTGCGGCTGTGATTTTCGCTTTGAAGATTTGGAGACACTACCTTTTGGGCGAAAGAGTCGAAGTTTTTACAGATCATAAGAGCTTGAAGTATGTGTTCACACAGAAGGAGCTTAACATGAGGCAGCGTAGATGGTTGGAGCTGATGGCTGACTACGATCTTGATCTTAAGTACCATTCGGGGAAAGTTAATGTTGTGCCGGATGCGCTTAGTCGGTTACCAGTAATTCAGGTGTTAACTACGCAGAAGGAGATCGTCGCAGATTTTCGAAGATTTGACTTGGAGGTTGTGCTACCGCGTTCTACGGGACAGTTGTTGCAGCTGTAAGTACATTCGTCTTTGATCGAGAATATTAAAGCAGCACAATCGCAGGATCCTAGACTGCAAAAGTTTCGAGAGCAAGTTGAAGCCGGGCTACGAACAGATTTACTAATCCACGAAGATGGTTCGTTGAGGTATGGTAGCCGTTTGTGTGTGCCAAAGGGAGATGTTCGCGAAGAGCTTATGAAGGAGGCACACAGTTCAGCTTATTCTGTACATCCAGGAGGCACAAAGATGTACCGAGATATTCGACAACATTTCTGGTGGGAAGGCATGAAACGGGAGATTGCTCGCTTTGTGGCAAAGTGCTTGGTGTGTCAGCAAGTTAAAGCTGAACATCAAAGGGTTGCTGGTTTATTGCAACCACTTCCGATTCCTCAGTGGAAGTGGGAACATATAACCATGGATTTCATGACGGCTTTACCGCAGAGTCCAAAAGGCAACAATGCTGTATGGGTGATTGTTGATCGATTGACCAAGGCAGCTCACTTTATTCCTTTCCGGGTTGGTCAATCAACAGAGACTTTGGCAGAGCGGTACATGCAGGAGATTGTAAGGTTGCATGGAGTACCGGTGAGCATCGTGTCCGATCGGGACACTCGGTTCTTATCACACTTCTGGAGGAGTTTACAGGAAAGTTTGGGGACTCGATTGAAGTTTAGCACAGCTTATCATCCTCAAACTGATGGTCAGTCGGAGAGAACGATCCAAACTCTTGAGGATATGTTGAGAGCATGCATGTTGGACTTCAAGGGGTCTTGGGAGGATCATCTACTTTTGGTGGAGTTGTCTTACAACAACAGTTTTCAGGCAACTATCCAAATGGCTCTGTTTGAAGCTTTGTATGGTCGTAAATGCCGTTCACCTGTTTGTTGGGATGATGTCGGTGAACGAAGATTGTTGGGACCAGATTTGGTTGTGCAGACAGTTGAAAAGGTTAACACTATCAGGAATCATATGAAGGCAGCACAAGACAGACAGAAGAGTTGGGCTGACACGTCAAGAAGATCTCTAGAGTTTGCCATAGCTGATTTGGTGTTCTTGAAGATATCACCGACTAGAGGGGTGATTCGTTTGGGAGTCGAGGGAAGCTTAGTCCTCGATTCGTTGGACCCTTTGAGATCTTGGAGCGTGTTGGAGAGGTAGCGTACCGTTTGGCGTTACCGCAGACCTTGGCAAGTGTGCACGATGTGTTTCACGTATCTCAACTCCGTAAGTATGTTCGAGATGAAACACACGTTTTGGATCATTCGGAGCTAACAGTACGAGAAGACTTGACTTTTGAGGAGCGACCGATTGAAATCGTGGATCGAAGGAAAAAGGTTCTTAAGAACAAGGTTATCCCCCTTAAGCTTGTTTTTTGGGGTAATCGCTCGCATGGAAAGTCCACTTGGGAACGAGAAGATGAAATCAGGCAGAAGTTTCCTCACCTTTTCTTGTAGTTATCTATCTTTGTATTCTTGGAATTTCGAGGACGAAATTCTTTTTGTAGTTGGGTATAATGTAACACCCGAGCCCAATGCTACTATTTTCAGTTACTGTTTGAGCATAATGTGGTACTCATTTCATTTAACTTGCTTGTTTGTTGCTTACTGTAAAAATTTACCCGGCAAAGTCATTTCTACATATAACAAATTTTTGGCATCTAAAATAAAATTGAAAATATTCATCTTGGCCTACTTGACACCCCTAGTCTCGTGGTAGCGTCCGTGCATTGTGTTCTCGTCCCGTTCCGTGAAACGGGCGAGTTTGGACGGCTACGTGCACGTACGTGTGTCCGTTTTGGGGGTATGCTTTTTGATCATAAAACACTTAA
The DNA here is from genome assembly GCA_030015575.1 of Agapanthus africanus. Classification (NCBI taxonomy): domain Eukaryota; kingdom Viridiplantae; phylum Streptophyta; class Magnoliopsida; order Asparagales; family Amaryllidaceae; genus Agapanthus; species Agapanthus africanus. Next base: position 506,109,023 of record CM057337.1, read on the forward strand.
TTTTAAAATTTGGATCCCGCTTAAATTCCTATTATTTCAATTTCAAATTTTTGGACCCGACCCGGACGCGATTTGGAAATGTTTTATTTGGCGCCAAAATCCCAAATTTTAATATTATTAAAACCATCGCATATATTTTTCTAACTAACCTGATATCTTACTGTTCATTACCTATCTTTTAAATCTTTAAATTAACCTATATATATATATATATATCCTACCGTTCCTTAAAATGTTTTGAATCTTTAATTAATATTTATCCCTAACTAACGATTCCCCTTTAGCCAATCGCGTTCCTTTTAATTCCGTGGGCCCCCACTTGCAGCGCTCTCTCTCTCTCTCTCTCTCTCTCTCCACTTTCTCTCTCTCTCTCTCTCTCCACTTTTTTTCTCTCTCTCTCTCATATATTCTCTCGTACTTCTCTTTATCATTCTTTCTCTTCTTGCTTCATGTCTCGTTTCTCATTTTTTTTAACTGTTCTTTTGCTGCCGGAATTTCATCATGCCGGTGACGCTTCTCGACATTCCAGTGAGGTACCCAGACCCGTGTGGTTCCTTTGTTCGTCGTTTGGGTTCATTCCGTGAACCGTGCGCCCGTCGCGAGTTTTCCCCGCCGACGGTTAACGTTCCGTTTTCCCGATTCGCGACCCATCGAGGAAAGTTAATCTTGCTACATGTTATATAATTCATTTTATACCTATTTAAATAAATACCATACCTATAGTTTAAATCTAGTACCTCATGTTTAATTTTATAACGTTTCGATATTCCGTTTGCATCCGTCTATATCATATTAAATCCAGATCATGAAAACTTATCTTGTGACATACTAGATTACATTATACTGCAACCATATCATTTAAAATATATATCGTCGTAATATTTATTATTATTATCTTTAATTAGTTTATAATCTTCATTTTATAATGTTATACATTTGAAAATCTTATAGTTTACACATGAAACGTTGTTGAAAAATCGGATATGACAAATCTGAAATTTACTGTACACCTTATCTTATAAAATTCATTATAAATCATAGAAAAATCATTAGTATACGTTCTTTAGTTCGTTACGAAGCTAACTCAGAATACTATAATTTATGAAATATTTACTTGCAAAATAAATTGTTTAAATAACGTAAAATGCAAATGAAAATGTCTCCAAACTGCTGTCCAGGGAAATTCCAGCAGCAAACTTTCAACTTCGAATATTCATAACTTTTTGTAGGGACAATCTGAGATGCTTATACTTATAAAACTGAAAACCTTATTGAATTATCTTTGTTTTGGTATAAGACACGTCCCTTTTGGAGAACGTTTGTTATTTTTAAGCTATTTTACAAATTTGGGTGACGCTGAATTTCTGAACGGAACCTTCTTGTGCATTGTTAATCAATACCACTTTTATAGTTATTAATCGCTTTGAATATGCTATCCATATTAATATTATTATATCAATATTTATATCACATATTGCTTAGTTGTACATCCCACATTACCATTTTATAGTTTTATAACTTTTCGGATACCCGTTTGCATCCATCGCATTTAAGATACATATAATTGCATCCATAGATCACATTATTACATAATAATGTGATATTAACACTCCATGTTTAATAAATTGCATCCTAATTAATATTGGAACTATAAATGTAACCCTAATCGATAACTGTGCATCCATATCCTTGAAATCATATCTATTTGAATATCATATTATATGTTCCAGTTTATTGTTCTGATAGTACTCATGCTTGTTTATTTATACACATACTTATGTTAGTTTGATTATGAGCACCCACATGACATCTTGTGCTTCCTGACATGACCTGTTACACTTCCTACTTGACATGACATGGTACCGTACACTCTTGACATGACATGACACCTTTATACATTACCTGGCTGGACCTGATGTACCATGGCTTTACCTGTTACCTGATCTCGTGCCTAATGCCAACAAACCCGACATGTAGTCCTCATGGACCATTCCTGTTGTCTATCCAGACAAAACCTGTTGTTACCTGATCCTGTGTTGGCATTAGTTCTTGATTACTGAATACCTGACTTGAACACATAACCTTGGGGGTATGGGGAAATCAAAAGTGTAAACTAAAGTGTAACTTAAAAGGGTATTACTTGATCCGTGGTCCCGGGGGGTAACGGGACAGAGCCATTCGTGACTCTTACATCTTGATCCGTGGTCCCGGGGGGTAACGGGACAGAACCACTCTTGGTTCATATATTCCTGATCCGTGGTCCCGGGGGATAACGGGACATATCCTTTGAGTTACATGGAGGATTACATTAATTGATTTCAAACAAACTTTAGAGTAGACAACCTAGTAGCACAGTTTAGATTGATCACTGCACGTCACATACACTGATACACTTCACTGTTATACATCCCTGTTGACTTGTTACTATTTATGATTCATGCCTGCATATCTCGTGTATCCTGTTCATTTATTATTGCTTGATGTTATGACGCGCTGACGTCTGGGTTTTGCATGGCCCAGATTCTCTACCTTTGTTGCAGACTGATCAGGAGTTTTGCCGTTGTTAGATCGAGCGGTAGGGATCATGTCGGTATCCAGTCTTACTTTCCAAGTGTTTATTTGATCTTTTGCTTCCGCATACTATAGCATTTCTTGACTCTTTTACTCTGGCTTATGGACATGTACTAGATAGTTAGTTTACTTTCCTGTTCTTGATATCTCTACAGCCGTAATGTGACTGTGGAAGGATTTTTCCTAACCACGGGTAGCATGGTTGGCTATGTCACGTGCCTATTTTAGCGTACTCTGGGAAGCGGGGCGTGACAGATCATCAATGAATGTAATGAAGTATAAAGAACCAGTCCTGACATGTGTAGACAGGGGACCTACATACATCATCATGTATCAATCCCAAGAGTTCACTAACTCTTTCTCTGTTTCCAGTAAATGGAGCTATGGTCATTTTATCTTTGTAAGATGACTAGCAAGTTTCACAAGATGTAAATTTAAACTGATTTAAATATGCATCTTAATGTAACTTAGCTAGTCGAGTCGCATTAATATGACCTAGTCTACAATACCTCAAGAAAGATTCGTTCATTTCTAAACTCTTCCTCTTGTGTGTGTTCTATACGTTAAGAACTGTGGTTTGATTTAGAACGTATATGCTTTTAGATGACGTGCCTGATCCGATCAACTCTTGATATAGGAAATGTTCAAAACATTATCCAACAATACAAAATTATATTCTTCTTTACTAAATAAAGAGAGTGATATGATGTTGTATACCAGGTTCGGTATCTAATAACATTCGTTCAGAATCAATATACTTGATAATACAGGGTGATAACTGCCAACAACTTGGCTGCAACAATTGCACTGTTTCCAACTCTTGAAACTTTATCACCCGTTCTCAGTTCTCTACCTATCTGTAGCCCATGTAACAGATTACATATGTGGGATCCTGATCCGGTATCACATACCCAGGACGTAAAGGATACTGAGAAAATAGTTCTCGGTAATGAACACACCCGAAGAAGATGCATCATCATGCACTTTCTTCGTTTGGGTGGCACGGAAATCCTGGTAATCCCCTATTTCTTACTCGGTCTTATAACAATTATAAGTTGGAGCGGGACCAACGTTCCCCAGCGCGGTATAATAAGCGGGTTCGATCAATACATCCATATTATTATCTTGATTAAGGCGTGACATGGTCACTACCTGGAGAGAAAGAGAAGAAAACACTCAGCGTATGCTCTTGCAAGATCAGATTGGATATTATTTTATCTAATCAGGATGGCACCTACTGTTTTTATCAAATCTTCCTTCAAACCTTAAAAGAAAGACTAGCCGGGATTAATTACACACTACAAGTTCGCCAATATTTCAGCTAGGCCAGTGCCGGTACTTTGAGGTAGGTTCCCCGTGCTTTCGCACGGACCTAATTAAAATAAACCTCGTTTTTCCAGGGGCAAACCCCGTTGACACCTTTCTAGACACCTACTTGATCGGCTAATTGTAATGTGTAAAACTCTCCCCAGGAGTAACGATTACTCGCAGTGGGTATCGGGACACAACTATCTCATAGAAGGTACGCAATCTCATTGCAAATTTCAACACTTGAAATTCCCGATAATTTTGCCCCAAGCGATCTATGACCTTGACAAGGTCAACAAACCATAGACCGCAAGTCAAGTTCAACCCGTCATTTCCTGATTGAATTAAACCCACCCGCACGACCCTTGACAAGGTCAAGAAGGTCGCACGACTACCCTAATCCAATCGCATCATATGCTAGCAGATAAGCATTAATCAGCTACCGCACACTACGCCTTGACAAGGTCAACAAACGCAGCACGAATACTAAATACTACTTATCTGAAATAACAGAGGGCTACGACAGGTTTTTAAGAAAACCTTTTGCGTAATGAACTTGATATCGTTGTAGAATCAAATGATTTTAAATGGAGTGTTTTTTAGGCTTTTGCTAGTTTTGCTAAAGAGGTCACTCTCGGTGAAGGGATCTCGGCTCTTTTCTTATCGAATAAGGTGCAGGATATTTCATAAAAATCACTATGCGAAGCAGAAACTATAAATGCAATCAAAAGACAAACCGAGTATTATAGCATCTGCTAGCTTTTGCTAAAGAGGTCATTCCCGGTGAAGGGATCTTGGCTCTTTCCTTATCGAATAAGGTGCTGGATATTCTACAAGGAATACCGCTATACAAAGCAACAACTAGAGGTACCTATTTTTGAAAATTCGATTCCACAACATCATTAGGTTTATTTTCTTTCATTAATCTCATTAATGAAGTCCCATCATTTAAGTTACCTAAGTATCACAGATAAATACAACGTACGCTTATGACATCCGCATTCGCCTCGATGTCCCGTCATGCACCGTTAGGTTAGGTAACTAACGGCAAAGCGGGGCAGGGCTAGCACGGGTGTAAAACATAAGCAACGTCTATATAATATATCACATATACTATATACAGTATCTATCTCAACATATCAAATGATTATATCACAGATATCGCAGCAAAAAACAACATATGAAATATTGGATATACTAGGATTTCCGGGTTTTAATTTAAGTCTGTTAAAACACGGATTACACGGTCGTGAGGAATAGCCAAACCCACATCTCTAGACCCCTATGAGAGCGGCAAGCAGCCCTACCAATTCTAGAGTTAGGAGACCCGGACTCGATGCCTCGAGATGGTTTCCCACTGGACTCTAGAACCCGGTTACTTATGCTCCCTTCCTTGGGTCTATCCTAATGCAGAAAAGTAAATAATATACATCAACGGTGACATCTTCCTCAACCCGGAAGTGCCCCAATAAAAGAATATTACATACAAGTTTTTACATGAATGAAAATGAAAAACTCTCATCTCACATAAAAAACCCCGGCTATTCAAAAACGACGATCCAATATAACATATCACAGCAACACATAATATCTCATGTCATCAACGTAAGTAAATATGCGTATCCTAATTGTCGTTGACATATAGCAACGAAACCAGCGATACACCACATATTACACTTACGGTCGCAGAAAAGAAAGTGAAAAACTACAACACTTGGAATCCGCACTGCCCTTAGACATCATAAACCCGAAATATCATATATTCTGGATTTCATGCCTAACAATGTAAATTTTACATTTAGGTCTCAACCATGAAAACACTTTTCAAAGGAAGTCGGGTAATTCAGCAAGATTCCCGATTTCGTCCGAGACCGAAATATTAAACTTGCACGTAACTAGATAGATTCTAATTATTGTATCCCATCACAAATATCCGGACGACGTTAAACTTTTCGATCGATTCATCAAGTCCCACAATTTTCCGACAGTTCAACACTTGAGCATAGTTTTAATAATACCCGGAACATGCCACAGTACCTATGGACCAACCGTAGAAGGGCAAACCCAAGACTCATTAATGGCTCCACAGAACTGCCACAAACCCTTGCAAGTCTACGGCAGCGCCCCGGCCTCCAATCCGAGGCCAAACGCGGAACAAAAACTTTTACAACTAGCGCTAACATAGCCATTAACACTAAACTAGCAAACTACAAAGAGGTTAGAATGGCTATACCGATCGATCCGTGTCCTTCGGTCTGTAGCCATCATCCCACGCTCCTCGCGGCATCTCCGATCTCGCTCGATCTCTGGTCTCCTCGTCGAAGTGGCGCCACGTCAACGAATCATTATACGGGCTCCCGCTTCAATCCGAAGCAACTCGGACATGAAGTTTGCTAACCGACATGTCCAAGATTGAAGTAGAGAGAGCGTAGAATACTTTGTCTCAAGGCACTCAATGAATTGGGTGAAGGTAAATGAAGTTGCCATGAAATAGAGATGAAGTGAGCTAAGGATTTTGCAATGAGAACAAATTTCCACACCCCAACATTTGGGCTCGGCCACTATTGCACAAGCTTGTGCTCGGCCAGAAATGTGCACTAGGGATTTATGGGGAGAGGTGATCACTAGAAAAGAAGTGGTGATGATAAGGAAAATATCAACACAAAAATCTTAAGCACAAACAAAAGGAATTAAATGAACAAGTTAGTCATGAATTAAAACCATGCTCATCTAGAAGCTAAGCAATGACTCATCCAAATGACTCATCATCTAATCCAAATGAAGCCCACCCATGAACAATTTCGGCCATGATGAATGAATGATAATTTGGCCAAGAAATATACACACACATCAACCATTAATTAAACACTAAAACTAATGTATGCGAAGAAAAAACTGGCAACATCAAAAGTAATCCCGTAACGAATTACAGGATTACCCCATAACTGTATATACATACCCGCATTTGTATTCCGACCGAATACGAATGCAATGAGACAAAAAATATTCCTACACAATATAATACTAGGATCCGGCTTAAACCAAAGCCCACCAGTATTATTTGTCCGAACCATGACATGTGCACAAGTGCACGTGCATGTTCGAACCCTGCCATAAAACCATACGGCCTCTACAACGTTTCGCTCGAACTTGGGAAACTCTCTGTGGAAGACCCTAAAGACTCGTCAATACTCTGGCAGTGGGTTTAACCATAAGCACGTCAGTGGTACTAGCTGTACGTAACGGCTGCTCATGTATTGAGCAAAATGGAGGCTGATGAGCGAACTCATCCTGGAACCCTACTGAGCCTATCAGTGACAATATCCGTACAGTCTGGTCCGTTCGTCTATGAGCATCGCATATCGGGCCTAGGGGGCTGGTAATGTCAGACCCCCAAAAGCGGTATAAGTCATGTCGGAGTGTAGCCCAGAACACCCTGAGATACTGCTGAAATACCTATCAGTAAATCTCTTTCCTCGGCCGAGGGCTTTGTGTAATGGCTCTCCTAGACACAGCGCGATCTCATCCCCAATACCGGGAGAGACGAAACCCCTGCCGATCCGCTCACTGCCTCTATATGGCTCGGGACTGTACTTAACTAAAACCTGTTTGCACGACTCCTTTGAGGCGTGGTAGGGTAATAATCAAAGCACAGTGGGAACTCAAACGAGACAAATGACGATCTCAGGTCGATGAACTAACCTGTACACATGTCACCTGGGAACTGCTATCTGACGCTAGATATAATACCAACTAGCAGGCTCCCCGCGAGTCCTGTCCAGTGCACTCATAATCCAATGAGCACCTGTATACATCTTAGGTGAACTAACTGACACCAATGGCTTGTGAGACCAGCCACCGCCCCTCGCCGGGGTCTTGACTGTATACACAAGTCTACTCCGGAGTATCGATGCCTAGTTTCGAAACTCGCATGACTAGGGACCATTTTTAAGGATGTGCTTATGAACTACCCAACTCTCACGTATATGATCGCCATCATACTGCTGGTAGTCAAGCATGAATCCTAAGGGCTCTATCAACGTGTAATAGTGATCTGTAATATCACCTAAAGCTGTACACGATGATCAAGGCAAACCAGATAGCATACTATCATCTCGAGTAAGACTGTCCTAGTGGTATAGGTCCTCCTAAATCATTGCAATCACGTACCTGCGATCCAATAATTGACTTTGAGGGTACGATATCCAACAATCTCCTACTTGCACTTAAGGCTAATTATTGCGATGTCGCATACTCACAGCCCGTGTGATACCGAACACCCAACTCCTCTACTAATCAGTGTCACAAAGCTCGTTTGTAAAACTATTGTGTTCGAGAAATAGCCTCAGTGAGTGGATCCGCCCTGATGTTTCTTTCTATGTCTCTCTTAATCTCAAGTTCGCAGAGAAATCCATCTCCCGAATTGAGCAATACCTGTCTTAGAATATGTCCGGATATCTGATGGGACCTAGTTCATAAATGAACTCCAAATCCAAACTTCTTAGACTGTATCGTCAACTGAACCTAATCAGTATCCTGCGCCACACCTCCCTCAGTATCCGCTTTGACTACCTGTCCAAACTACTGCCCCTCGTCAGAGGGAAAACTATAACTCTGACAGTCACTCTGTCATCCAGGTCACCTTGGAAGCCTGGAATGATAACCGTCTCCCGAAGGAGTCTGCCGTTATCAAATCCCTAGAACATTCACTTATGTTCTAAAACTGCTTCCGAATGTTTCTCCAGGATTGGATTAATATCTCAACTTATTGCATCTAGTGCAAAAACAACATCTGGTGTGGTACTTGACATCTCATGATTGACTCAATTGCCCAAGCAAGTGAAATGCCAATCATGCACATCCCTCTCCCCTTTAGTCTGCAAGACACCTTTAGAGAGGGTGACTCTATCACCTGCAGGTACACCACCATGCTAGGAGTCGTCCATTCTAAAATACCTTTTAAAATACTGTCTAAGTACCCAGATTGGGAAACTACCCAAATCTAGATCTAAAAGCATAGATCTAGAAACCAGAATGTCAAATATAATATCCATATCCTATGTGGAGAAACTACTGCGTGACAACCACAGTAAAACCGATCATAGTATAGGAATTTTACTTCCTACTCTGTGTGTGTCATTCAAATACCAGGACATCACACCCTACTACCTTCATAACAGATCCATCATCTATTCTGATGAAATCAAACCCATGACTGTCACATCAGAAATAGATGATCTATCTCCGCTATATCTGCTTTAGTATATAAATAGACATAAGCTACTTGTCCACTATGCTTCCGTTGCTCCCACTGACTACAACAACTCTCTGGCAGAGTCATATACACGTGCACTTCTAAAGCTAGTTTAGAACGACGCTATACACATCCTCCTGCTGGGTTTCATAGTCTGGAACAACAGTAATGGCAAGTCTGGGTAAACAAGAACCTCCCTGTCACCGTCTTTGAGCATACCGAAGTACCTCTCGGGTGCCTGAGGTTACCCACCATATCTGCGGAGTGGCTAATGGAATGTCAAACCTAATCGAATCTTTAGGTCCTATTAAATTTTCAGTAATCGTTTGCGGTTCTGGAATCACTTCCAATTCTACCATACTCCCACTACTGTTTTCTGAAAAATTCCATTTAACTAAAATTGTGGCGAGTCAAGAACAATATCACTATTGATCTTCCAGATGGTAGAAAGCCAACCCTTATCATATCCTGGGTCAACCCACAAACAGCCATTACAGAAACGTGCCTTGAGTTATCCAGAGTCTGGTTTTAAGCATAACCCGGACAACTCCCCGTACCTTAACATCGTTAGGATATGAACTATTCTATATCCAATATAGAAACTTTGGCACTGATTTAATTGGAACCAGATTCAAATCATGCAGCTGTCTCCAGTGCATGTCAACTTAATGGAAAGAGGCCGATCAACATTGCTCAACTTAGAAGTGCATCCAATTATGAGTAACCTGAAAGAGAAACAAGTTTCTCAAAATCATTACTATCGACTGAATACCCAACAAAAGTATCTACATCTTCGATCACCTTAAAGAATCCCGATACTTGCAAAACATGGTTCTCTACTTTATTCCTGTACCTATGACTTCTCAAAACTTAGACCTTCTATTTCTACGAAACACTTGTCTAAAAACTAGAGAAGTCATAAGTAAACAGAATACAGTACGAGGACCAACCCCTTTGTCCTAATGGACACTGGACAACATACAACACTTTGTATAAGTCCGCTGAGTTGAATAACTCAAACCCTGTGCGTCGTAGGTTGAAAACTGTACACATGCGATTTCCTCAAATATCACCAATTACAACGAATTCCGATATAATGAGGATGATCACCTAATTTCCAATAACTTAGTCCCACTCATCATCTGTAAAACTATACAGATGTGAGAATCATACCTGGTAAATACATACCCTGGAGCAAGGGTCTAATTGGGAAATCAGTTTACAATTAACAATGCACAGTGAAACTGAAACATGAAAATGTTTCGAAGGGATATCCGGGTATTCCTAGTAATGCCTCTTCAATTATCCAGATTCATGACTGCAACCGTATATTTCTTTGCCATCTCTCCAAATCCGTTTATTTGTCTTTACTCATTACCTTTTGTACACCATCGTTAGGCTTAATGGTTTTCTTCCTTCCCTACCTTTCGGCACCAGCCTATGGTTTGGAAGAAAACTATCCAATAAGCATAATAGGTGTACTCTCCTAATCTTAGGAGTACTCGCAACCTGAGAGAAGGTGATGATAAAAGACAACTGAATAAAACCTTATTCTATTTCTCCTGAACTGGAGAAAAGCAAAGGTGAAGTAGGAGTGGCGATGAACTACGCGGTTTGGTTGTGAATGATAGCAGTCACAATTTACTTTCCCCTCTTTCTAATCCCTTTATATGTCTTTACTTATTACATTTTGTACACCCTACGTAGGCTAATTGGTTTTCTCCTTTCCCTACCTTTCGGCACCTGCCTATGGTTTAGAAGAAGAATATCCAATAAGTGTAATAGGTGTACTCTCTCCTAATCTTAGGAGCCCTCATAACCTGAGAGAAGGTGATGATAAAAGACAACTGAATAAACTAATTCAATTTCTCCTGAACCTGAATCCATCCTCGAATCTGGAACAAGTTCCTTCGAGTTCGTATATAACCATACGATGTATTTATCCAATGGAAGTGGATGTTCGTAGTAATACGGGGTGTTCTGGAGAAATGCAAAGGGTAAAAGAAGGAGTAGCAATGATGTATGCAACTCAGACAATCCAAAAGCCAGTATGTTTTTTAGAAAGTTCGGTTAACTTGGTCACTGAGTCATAGTCTAGGGTCGGGCCATGGTCGCTGCCAAAGAGAGAGAGAAAAGAAAAACTTTGCGTGCACTAGAACCTAGATCAAAATGGTTATCACTTTATCTAATCAGGAAATCTCCTACTATATCGTCAAATTCTTCTCCAAACCTGAAAGAAGAATTAGTCGGGATCACCCGAGGAGTAAACCAACTCATCAGTGGGAATCGGGATCCAACCATCATCGCATGATAAAGTGAAGGAATCCACTCACATTATCACACTCCAGAAGGTATGCGCATGCCTGGCAAGTTTCCTGTATGTTTGAAAACTCCCGATGTGATTTTTGCCCCATGCTCTTATGACCTTGACGTTGGCCAAAATATCATAAGTCACATATCAAGTTCTACCCATCATTATCTAGGTTAATTTGAACCCACCCATACATACCCTTGATGTTGGCCAAAATGGCAGTACGACTGTCCCAAAACAACGCATCTATCTATGCAACAGATGAATATCCAGCAGCTACCAAACACTATGCCTTAGCGTTGGTCAAAATACATAGCTTGAATACTACTGAATACCCAACTGAAATGACGGAGGGCTACGGCTGGTTTTTGGCGAAAAACCTTTAACGTAATGAACTTGATGTTGTTGAAGGAACCTGAAAGCTTTTTACAAATATATAGTGGTGAAAACCTTTGCTAAAGTGATCACTCCCGGTGAAGGAATTTCAACTCTTTCCTAGTGGAATGAGGTGCAGGATATTCCAACTGAATACCGCGATGCAAAGCAAAAAGTAATCGACTATAGTGAAGTTATTACCCTGACGCAAACCTCTGCCCATGGGGTCACTCCCGGCGAAGGGATCTCGGCCCTTGCCTCGTCGAATGAGGTGCTGGATATTCATAACCGAATACCACTGTGCAAAACAAAAGAAAACGTCCTTGTAATAACAGCTTTTTGAAAATTGTTCCAACAACATCCAATAGGTTTGTTTTCCTTTGCATTGATTTGAATCAACGCGGTCCCATCAATTAATCACACCAAAAAAGATCGAAAATAAAATGTACGTATATGCCATCCGCATTCGCCACTGGGTCCCGTCATCACCCGTTAGGTTACTTAACTAACGATAGAGCGGGGACTGGACTAGCGTGGGTGTAATTCTACTAGTATATATACCAATATACAATAATCGCTCCAGGCGTGATAAATGCAACATTACAGAAAAGTAATAAGCATCACAGAACAATACAGATAATCTGGGAGCCCCGGGTTTCATAGAGCCGCAACTGAAACCCGATATTCCCCTGATCGTGTGGATAGCTTGTGCAATGAAACCTAGACCCCTACGAGTGCGGTAAGTTACCCGCCAAAACCTGAAGCAAGGCAGCCCCCTTCCGCAAAGTGAATGGAGCACCCAACACTTCACGGAATCCGCTAACTTGTGCACCCCACCTTGGGTCAACCTGTACCCCCTACGAGTGAGGTCCCCTCCCTCTTAAAGCCATGAGATGCAGACCCGTTTCCCTCCAGAACCCGGCTATCCGTGCACTCCGCCGCGGGGTAAACCTAGTACAGAAATGAAAATATGTACAATGGGTACATCGACCTCAACCCGGTCGTGCCCCAAAAGAATAATATACAAACATGCAGTGACGGCAGTCCACATATCGGACGCTCGCCCCGCGATATCAAATGTACAAATAAATTCAAACTGCACTAACATTGCACGCAAGCTATCCACCATGACAAATCCGCAAAATCACAGCACAACACAGAACATCAACGCGAATGTCACGTTCGCAAACCCGTCTAAAAGGACTGTAGAAATTAGACAAGATTTACCGCTCAAATGACATCACGGTCGTAGATATAATGTAAGCACTGTGAACTAACGTATTTAAAATCTCGATCGACAAAACTTCCCAAAGTGGGCCTCAAGTACAAATCCAGTACTCAAACAAAATCTGGGCCCAAACAAAATATTCCAGAAACCACAATTCCACATGAAAGACACCCAGAAGAAATATGGTGCAATGAATCGACTATTACGCCGCGCAACCGCGGCAAACATGGTGGTTCTACCGCGGTTCCACGGTGTGATGGTACGATCGTGCTCCCAAATTTCTTCCAGAGTTCTAAAAAAGCCTGCACGATTTTCTGACATACCCAAAATAATTTTTAGACCAGTTTAAAAATTCGGCAGAAACTTAAAATACAGAAATGCGGTTTTGGAAATTTCGTTCGATCGATATTTTAAACATGTTAGAACAAGCTAGTAAAGGTTAATGGCGTGGCTCTGATACCATGTAAGTCTACGGTAGCGCCCCGGCCTCCAATCCGAGGCCAAACGCGGAACAAAAACTTTTACAACTGATGCTAACATAGACTTTCACACGGATCGTGCCATTAACACTAAACTAGCAAACTACAAAGAGGTTAGAATGGATATACTGATCGATCCGTGTCCTTCGGTCTTTAGCCCTCATCCCACGCTCCTCGCGGCATCTCCAATCTCGCTCGATCTTCGGTCTCCTCGTCGAATTGGTACCACGTCAACGAATCTTTATACGAGCTCCCGCTTCATTCCGAAGCAACTCGGACATGAAGTTTGCTAACCAACATGTCCAAGATTGAAGTAGAGAGAGTGTAGAATACTTTGTCTCAAGGCACCCAATGAATTGGGTGAAGGTAAATGAAGTTGCCATGGAATAGAGATGAAGTGAGATAAGGATTTTGCAATGAGAACAAATTTCCTCACCCCAACATTTGGGCTCGGCCACTATTGCACAAGCTTGTGCTCGGCCAGAAATGTGCACTGGGGATTTATGGGGAGAGATGATCACTAGAAAAGAAGTGGTGATGATAAGGAAAATATCAGCACAAAAATCTTAAGCTCAAACATTAGGAATTAAATGAACAAGTGAGTAATGAATTAAAGCCATGCTCATCTAGAAGCTAAGCAATGACTCATCCAAATGACTCATCATCTAATCCAAATGAAGCCCGCCCATGAACAATTTCGGCCATGATGAATGAATGATAATTTGGCCAAAAAAGATTCACACACATCAACCATTAATTAAACATTAAAACTAATGTTTAATCAAGTGAAGAAATAACTGGCAACATCAAAAGTAATCCCATAACGAATTACAGGATTACCTCAAAACTGTATATACATACCCGCATTTGTATTCCGACCGAATACGAATGCAATGAGACAAAAAATATTCCTACACAATATAATACTAGGATCTGGCTTAAACCAAAGCCCACCAGTATTATCTGTCCGAACCATGACACGTGCACAAGTGCACGTGCATGTTCGAACCCTGCCATAAAACCATACGGCCTCTACTACGTTTCGTCCGAACTTGGGAAACTCTCTGTGAGGGACTCTAAAGACTCGTCAATACTCTGACAGTGGGTTTAATCACAAGCATGTCAATGGTACTAGCTGTACGTAACGGCTGCCCATGTATTGAGCAAAAGGGAGGCTGATGAGCGAACTCATCCTGGAAACCTACTGAGCCTATCAGTGGCAATATCCGTACAGTCCGGTCTGTTCGTCTATGAGCATCGCATATCGGGCCTAAGGGGCTGGTAACGTCAGACCCCCAAAAGCGGTATAAGTCGTGTCGGAGTGTAACCCAGAACACCCTGAGATACTACTGGAATACCTACCAGTAAATCTCCTACCTCGGCCGAGGGCTTTGTATAATGGCTCTCCTAGACACAGCGCGATCTCACCCCCAATACCGGGAGAGACGAAACCCCTGCCGATCCTCTCACTGCCTTTATGTGGCTCGGGACTGTACCCAACTAAAATCTGTTTGCACGACTCCTTTGAGCCATGGTAGGGTAATAATCAAAGCACAGTGATAACTCACACGAGACAAATGACGATCTCAGGTCGATGAACTAACTTGTACACATGCCACTTCGAAACTACTATCTGACGCTAGGTATAATACCACTAGCAGGCTCCCGGCGAGTCCTGTCCGGTGCACTCATAACCCAATGAGCACCTGTATACATCTTAGGTGAACCAACTGACACCAATGGCTTGTGAGACCGGCCACCGCCCCTCGTCGGGGTATTGACTGTATACACTAGTCTACTCCGGAGTATCGATGCCCAGTCTCGAAACTCCCACGACTAGGGACCATTTTTAAGGATGTGCTTATGGACTACCCGACTCTCACGTATATGATCGCCATCATACTGTTGGTAGTTAAGCATGAATCCTAAGGGCTCTATCTACGTGTAATAGTGATCTGTAATGTCACATAAAGCTGTACACGATGATAAAAGCAAACCAGATAGCATACTATCATCTCGAGTAAGACTGTCCTACCGATATAGGTCCTCCTCAATCACAGCAATCACGTACCTGCGATCCAATAATTGACTTTGAGGGCACTATATCCAACAACCCTAAGGTTCAAAGCGGTTCTATGGTCATTATGTCGAGTTAGGGTTTCATTCTTCTAGAAGGTCCAGAGAATTACTTGCATATTTTTCCGAATACGTTAAACTTGGAAAAATGGGTTTTTGATATTCAATCGATCTATTTAACTTCGCCTAAACAGCTTATTAAAACCCAAATACAATGTTAAACTACGAATACGAAACACTCCGAATTGTTTATAGTGTAAGATTACATCTCATGCAAAATTAGCAAAAACAAACAACTCCTGAAACACTAAAACCCAGAGACCAGAACACAAAAAAAATTTGGACCCAGAATTCCTCAAAAGGGCCGGCCTTCTCGGTTTTGAGGGTATTGTGCTCGGCCAAAATCCGGCCGTTTGGGTTCAAATATCTTCTGTGTTCATGTAATGTCCCACACAACACTCTGTACTTGTTTAAATATTTTTTTATGTCATTTAAAAATCGACAGAACCTAGTATTCGGTGTTTCAAGTTTCGGAGTAGTTTCGGTTTCGTAATCTAACAAATATCGTCTAATACTCTAGCCCGTCTTTGATACCACTGTTGGGATTCCTTAGCACCCTACTGGGTTTTCAAGACATCAAGTATGCCAATTTCAAAAATTCTAATGTGCTAATGAACCTTAACCTAGGATCTAGCTAGAGTAAATAGACGAAATGAACATGTAATCTACCATTACACTAAGTGAATGAGGAATACAACCTTTGTAGACCGGCCCTTCACTTCTAAAGCTCTGTGTAGTAGTCCCTTCACTGCGAGTATCGATCTCCCGAACTCTAGTATGGGTTCTCCCGAAGAAATGAACAAACTTGCTCGAAGTCTTCGAGGCCGAAGATGATCTATGTCGAGCAGACTCAAGCTCATGCTATCTCTTCACTAATTGTGAAATTAGTGAAGCAAACACCCGAAACTAAATGGCAAGTAGTAGAGGATGATGAAGTAGGAAGTGGGCTCCCTTTAGATTTATTTTTCTCACAATATTTTCTCATTTTGAGAAAAGCTAGTAAGCTTTTCTTATGAGGAAGAAGAAGCTCAAGTGAAGAGATGAAAGAATGAACTCATGAGGTGAGAATAGTAACCATGGGTGAGTTAGTGTCATACACTAACCCGTGTAGAGAATAAACTATGGCTAGTTAATAATGGTTAGGTTAATAAATATCTACAAGTAAAACAAACTTAGTGGACATGGTCAATGGTTCCACAAGCTTCTCCAAGTTTTAACCATGTGACTAAACTCCACTAATTTTGATTAACTTAGATAAATATAAACCCATCACATTATTAAGCATGGTGCAAGTCTCATACACCCATGTCACATGTGGCATCTAGCATTACACAAAAGTTGTACATTAATATATATCACATGTACACTAATGCACACAAGTGAGAAAAGAAATCATAAGTGAGCTAATATTAGTTAATGTAATCTAGTATATCTAATATAAAATTATACATTAAATTATTAAATCAACACTTGATATAATAATCCGGCTATATCAAATGCAACACCTTATCGAATCAACACTTGATCTGATAATCCGGCTATATCTCATATAACCGACCGATGTCACAAATCGCAAGAATAGAATGCGATATCACATACGCGCATCAATCTCGGTCCCGCACATATCACATATGTTCTCCTACTTCGTTTCGCATGAACCAAGAAAGCTCTGTGTAGGACTCTAAAGACTCGTCAATATGCCGGCAGTAGGTGATAATCATATCAAACACTCACAAGTCGCAAGCGGTCTGCTAAACGTAACGGCCACCCGGGTATTGAGTAATCAGAAGATTAACAAGCAAGCCTGCTCACACTCCTGCGAACCCAATCAGTAACACTACCGTACAGTCCGGTCGCTTCATCCGATATGTCGCATATCTCGTCTAGGGGTGGTAAATGTCAGACACCAGTAACTCGATAAGTCATGCCGATATGAGGCTCATAACGGGTCGAGAAACTACTGGTAACACTAACCAATAAATCTCTGAAACAACACTGGCCAGGGATTTCTTGTTATAGCCAATCAAGCACGGCGCAACATCAACTCCCTATACCGGGAGAGACGAATCCCCTCCTATCGCTCATTGCCTCCATGTGACTCGGGACTGTACCCAAAAACCACCATTTTGCACGTTCTCTTGAACGTGGTAAGGTGGAAATCAAAGCACAGTAGGAATCACACAAGACTCTATGACGATCTCCGGTCGACAGACTAACCTGTACCAGTGTCACCAGAGAACTGCCATCTGACGTGAGGTATAATACCATCTGGGAGTTCTCGGCGAGTCTGTCCAGTGTACCCAGTCTCCACTGAGCATCCGTATATCATCTCTGATGTCCAACACCAATGGATATGGGATCATCCATCGCCCATCTATATGGGTCGAGAAGCTATACGCTAGTCTACTCTGGTATATCGATGCCCCGTCTCGATACACCCACGACTAGGGACATTAAAGGATGTACTGACGGACTACCTTTGTCCCACTAGTATGATCTGCATCATAATCCAGGTAGTCAAGTACGCATCCTAAGGCTTTACTAACATGTAACAGAGAGACAATCAGCGTACATGTTAAGATAAAGAGTAACCAGATAGTATACTATCATGTCGAGCAAGAAAGTCTTCCGTATATATGTCTAAGCATTCACTACAATATACATCTCATGTACAGTAATGGCCTCTAGGGCATACATATAACTAACACTTATTTCTTGCTTTCAGATGCTTATTGTGCACTTTTGTTATACATATTGCATGTGGTTGTGATTCCGTCTTTGGCGAAGAGCTAGCTCCCGCTTAGGGATGCCTTATTCATTTTTTATATGTATTTTCATGTGTTGTACCCGTTTGGGGGCCAGTATTTACAAAGGAGACTCTGCCGAAATTTTCGGGAAAATATGATGTTGCTTTTAAAATGTTTAATGTGACTTATTTGATTAAGATCGCTTTCTTTAAATAAGTTTTCCTTCACTCTATTTCTTTTAAATGGTTTAGATTTCTGCGCTTTGGCTTACTTAGATTACGTACGCCTTGAGACGTTTCGTAATTTAAGTGCTAGTCACGTTCCGTACCTTCGGGTCGTGACAAAGTTGGTATCAGAGCGATAGATTTTACCTTTCTGAGTATAGGATGACTTTTGGTAGATGGAGTAGGTAACTTAAGCAGAATAACGTAGCGTGTGTATGTTCCGCGGCATACTTACGATACGGTACTCCGCCTAAGTGACCTTAGGATATATATTTGCTTGTATTTACTTCCTCGATTACAGAATCCTTTGATTTGATCGCAATGTTCCTATCAATCCTGTTTCTTGTTCCAGCCACTATGCCGCCGGAGACTACGAGGGCCAGAGGGCTGCCGCCAGAGATGAGATTAGAGTAGGCTCGTTTGAGACGAGGACCGATCAGGGCGGTATGCCTACCCCTCAGGGATAGAGTGATCCGCCTTCTCCAGGACAGATAGCTAGGCTGGAGTCGAGTATTCAGGACTTGCGACAGATTGTTGGATTGTTAGTGGTGGTTAGCCAAGCTCCGAGAGCCAATGATGTCCCTCCTATTTCAGGGACTGTGATTGTACCTGCTGCTCAGGCAGCTGTTTCTGTTGTTACCGAGATTTTTCCATATCCTTATAGGAGTTTTGAGGCTGAAGCCTCTAGTTTTTACAGGCACAGATGCAAGGAAGGATCCGTAGACAATACTTAACAGGATTGCTAGGAATTGTTGTTCACACAGATGTTCCGACGAGATATAGAATGAGCTTGCGAATTTTCGTCTAAAGAGGTCTTGCTCAGACGTGGTGCGAGTCAGTTGAGAGAGGTCAAGCCGCAGATCTACTTCCTATGACTTGGGATGAGTTCATAGCTATATTCTTGCTCGTTTCCTCCCGGAGAGCGTTCGATATGCCCGAGCTCGTAGTTTCAAACTTTTGCGTAAGACTTCAGGGATGACAGTGTCCGAGTATGACAGCTAGTTTACTCAGCGGTCCGATATGCTTCTTACTTGGTGGACACTGAAGAGAAACGGGTACAGGGGTTCGTGGGGAGATTGGATATGCAGTTATTTCTTGCTATTGGTGCCCAGCATTTTGACACTTATGCCGCTGCTATGAACGCAACCTTACTGTTGGAGAAGCGCATTTCTGAGACTTCAGTCGTTTTTTGATCGAAGCGGATTTGTACCGGTATGCCAACTTAGAGACGGTTAGATAGACACCGTTGTGACAAGCATTCCTTCATTGTTTTCTTCCGATGCATATTTCTTTCTGGTGTCATTTGAAATGGTATCCACACAATTTGTATCGAAGTCTAGCCGATAGTAGTCTTTGCTAAATCAGCCGCTCGTTGTGATTTCTTTCGTAGGCTCTTTTGTCGCTCGATATGATTTCTCGCTCGTGTTTGTTTCGTTCGTATCGGAGATAGGGATTCTTCTGTCAATTTGATTCTTCTTGATGATTGAATTCGAAGTTCTTCTGAGCTTGGATTGGTTAGTCACATGTTATGCGTCCATAGACTGCCGTCAGGAGGCAGTCAGATTTAGTTTTTCGGGTGAGCCAGTTCTTGTTTTCGGGGAGACCGTAGCGTCTCCTTCCCAGTCTGATTTTCTTCTCTTCACGCTACTCCATTCTTGAGGAAAGGAAGTCAGGGATCCTTAACGTATGTTTGTGAGGTTAGAGCCGCAGAGGTCCCGTTGGACCAGGTCCCGATTGTGAGGGGATTTCAAGATGTTTTCCTAACGAGTGCTTGGTTTGTCGCCAGAGCGCGATATTGAGTTCTGCTTTGAATTGATTTCCGACACGGAGCCTTTTTCTATACCACCATATCGGATGGACCCGGCGGAGCTTAAAGAACTGAAGGATCTGTTGCAAGATTTGTTGAATAAAGGGCTTGTTCGTCTGAGTGCGTCACTTTGGGGAGCACCTGTTTTGTTCGTTAAGAAGAAAGACAGCAGTTGTGTTTGTGGATCGATTTTTGTCAGTTGAATCGGGTTACTGTGTGGAACAGATATCCCTTACCTCGTATCGACGATTTATTTGATTAGCTCCAGGGTGTTGGACATTTCTTGGAGATTGACTTGCGATCAGGTGACCATTAGTTGCGGGTTCGAGAGGATGATATTCCGAAGACTACTTTTCACACGTTACGGGCATTATGAGTTTTGGTGATGTCGTTCAAGCTCACCAATGCCCCAGCAACGTTTATGGACTTGATGAACCGTATAGCCAGGCCGTTTCTTGATCAGTTATTATCGTGTTCGTTGATGACATTTTAGTACACTTTTGGAGCCGAGTGGGCCTGGGCAGTAATTGAGGTTTTCGTTGCAGACTTTGAGGGAGCACCAGCTATTCGCTAAATTATCCAAGTGTGTTTTCCGGTTGGATGATGTTGACTTCTTGGATCATGTAGTTATGAGAGATGGTATACGTATGGAACCGAAAAAGATCGAGGCCAATCAGCACTGGCCCAGACCTATATCGTAATGGAGGTTCGCAGCATTTTGTGTTGGACGGATACTATTGATATTTCGTACAGGATCTTTCGCAGATAGCTGCAACATTGACAGGGTTGACCCGAAAGGGAGTTTCTTTTCGTTGGACTGAGGTATGAGAGCAGAGCTTTCAGCTGTTGAAGACTCATTTGATTACGGCGCCAGTATTATCTTTGCCTTTAGGATCAGGCGGTTTTGTTGGTTATTGCGATGCTTCTCGGCAGTTGAAGAAGCACGAGCAGAATTATTCCACGCATGACTTAGAAATGGCTGCGGTGGATTTTACACTTAAAGATCTGGAGACACTACAACTTTCAGCAGCGAGATTTGAAATTGAGACGGCGTCGTTGGATAGAGCTAATGAAAGATTATGACTGGGAGATTCTTTGTCATCCGGGCAAGGCTAATTTTATGGCAGATGCTTTGAGTCGGAGGCCCGGAGATAGCTTTTCTTGTTTGAGCACAGTTTAGAGACAGTCGACGGCAGATTAGCAGATTCTATGTGACAGCCGAGTACATTCCGAGTTTACGTCGACCAGGGGACAACTTGTCCATGTCCGTTCACATCCACAGTTATTTGATCATATCCGTTAGGCAAAGTCCGATGACGATCGTTTGTCAGAGATCATGGAGCAAGTTCGATAGGGCAGAGATTCAGATTTCGTGATTTATGATCAAGGAGTACTATGATTTGGGACTCTACTATGTGTGCCAGATTTCGAGGGATTGAGACGCGAGATCTTAGAGGAGGCGCATCAGTCAGTATATAGTGTTCATGTATCATGATTTGAGAGAAGTCTACTAGTATGAAGGGATGAAGAGAGATGTCACAGATTCTATTTCGGGATGCTGCCTTGTCAGCAAAGTCAAGGCTGAGCATCAGAGGCCAGCAGGAGAGTTACAACCTTTGCCCATTCCGGAGTGGAAATGGGAGCGGAATTCTATGGATTGTATTGTGGGTCTACCAAGGACTAGTCGAGAGTATGGCTCTAATCGAGTGATCGTAGACCGATTGATGAAAGCGGTTCACTTTCTGCCACTGAAGACCCCTTTCGGATCGTTCAATATGCTCAGACGTATGTTGATAGAGTTTTCCTATAATAACAGCTTCCAAGAGACGTTTCAGATGGCACCCTTCGAGGCGTTATATAGGAGGAAATGTCAATCACCAGTAAGTTGAGCAGTATGTTGGACAGAGCTCTGTGAGAGCAGTGTTTTGGGACCGCAGATTGTGCAGGAGACGATCGAAAAGATTCAGTTGATTTGGGATAGGATGAGAGCGGCACAGAGCAGGCAGAAATCTTATGTAGACCGACGTTGGCGCAGACTTGAGTTCGTCGTTGTAGATCATGTTTTCTTGAAGGTTTCTCCGATGAAGGGCGTGTCGAGATTCGGAAAGAAAAGGAAGGCTTAGTTCTAGATATGTGGGTTCTTTGAGATTCTCAAGCGTGTAGGCGCAGTTGCTTATCGTTTGGCTCTTCCACCCGGCTTTCCAGATATTCACCCAGTGTTTCATGCATCAATGCTCCGCAAGTACCTTCATGACCCTCTCAAGCGATTCAGTATCAGGCGATCTAGCTAGAGCACAAAAATTTCTTTCACCGAGCAGCCGATAGTCATTCTAGATCGGCAGGTGAAGAAACCGAGGTCCGAGGACGTACCGACCGTAATGGTTCTTTGGCGTGGCCTGAGCGGCGAAGAGGTCACGTGGAAACCGAGGACGAGATAAGAGAGAGTTATTCCCATCTCTTCGAGGGTACGCGTAGTTAGATTTTAAATTCGGGGACCGAATTTATTTAAGGGGGGGAGACTGTAACGTTTTGAAAATCGTTTAGGGGAATTTTCCGATAATTGGAAAAATAACTGATGTTTTCCTTAAAAAACCAAGATATAATTATTTTTCAATATAGATTTAATTATACCTATTTTAAATATGTAATGGCTAGTATTGGTATTTATTTAGTCACTTATAATTTGCTAGTTTACTAAAATATTTTCCTTAATTAATTATTTTAAATATTATTATAAGCTTTCACTAATACATTTAATTAGTGATAATTACAAATTAGAATGGGTTAATACAAGTTTTGTGCATTATGACACATTAAACCAAAATGTAACATGTTGTTATGAAATGAAAAGAAATTGTCAAGATGGTTCTAGATATTTCTATGTTTAAGCTTAAAAATAAAAAGGAAAGTAATAAACAAAGTAGTATGGGTGTTGACTTGAGTTGGGGAAAGATGTTTCTACACACAAATACACACCTCACTCTCTCTCTCTCCCCCCCTCATTCTTGTTCTGGCCGAGCCTGCACAGCCCCCCCTCTCCTTCAACTCACTTTCTCGTCTCAAAACAAAAAAAAAGAAACTAAATTAATAGAATATTGAAAGAGGTATGGGGTATAATAAATGGGGAATGGGGTTTTCTTGACTTGGACTTTCTTTTTCCACACACACACACTCACCACTCTCTCCTCTTCACTGGTCGAAAACTGCAGCCCCTCTCCCCATTGTTTTATCCACTTCATTTTCCATCAAAAATCCCCAAAATTCCATCAAAAATCCAAAACTAAAACCTCACAAGTTCATAGTTCAACCTTCACCCTTTATTCCTTGACCTATCTAGCTTGGATCTTGAAGCAAGAAACCTTTTTGGGAGGCAAAGAATTTGCAAGTTTTATCTCAAATTTGTGATGTATAAATCTTAACTCTTTGGTTAATTGTTGGTTAATTTCTTAAGTCAAGCTTATTTAGGTATTAATATGGTTTTGATTTCAAGTTTTTGGAATTTCAAGAAAAGGGTTTGGATCAAGCTAGGGTTTTGATCATTTGATTATGGTAGTGATGAGTAGTTTAACATGTTATGAAATGCAAATTCCAGTCTAGTTGTTAATTTGTAAATTGTTACTCTTAAATTGTCCAAATTAAGATTTTTGCAAACTAACTTTTTGATTAATCTAAAATGGGTGAGATTAAAATTGTATTAAAGGTTTATGAGGCTTTTTAACATGGTTAATTGTGATTGTGGCCACTAGATCGCTAATACGTGAAGTTTTTATGCCAAAACCCTATCGATGTGCTTACTAGCTTTTTGGAATAATTAGATTTTGGTTCAATTTGACGTTGCGATGATTTACATGCTATATCCTATAATATTTGATGTGTCGTGGATGCACGATTGGGTTCTAGGCTTGGTGGTTATTTCGTATAGCGATCCTAGTTAAGGTTGTGGCGATGTCGTACACGTTTTGTGCACACAAGTATAGCTTGAGGACGTTTATTCTTCGTATCGTTTGTCCTCGTACCTTCTCAGAATTTTAGCCTCATATATTGTGTTTGTGTAATTCTAGGATCGCTTGCGGAGGCATCGGATACGGCGCGGAAAGGCAAGGCTGAGATCAGATCATATTAGCCGAGGCGTCCCGGTTAGTAGATATACACATCTACGGGGGAATCGTCTGGATGGCGCGAGGCGCCCGATGGTTTAGGATTACTTGTAGTACTTGCATTTTATATGCGCAGTTTCCCAGTTATTCATCTCATTGCATCGCAACATCTTATGTATATATATATATATATGTGTGTGTGTGTGTGTGTGTGTGTGTGTGTGTGTGTGTGTGATATCATCTCATAGGACACTTGCACCGTTACCATTGGTTCATGTCGCACGTGCACTATTCATGCGAACACACACGTCTTTGGTAATTGCTATGTCACGAACACTATAGAACTTGCTTAAAATCGGTAACTGTGCATTTGCATCATATATGATCCGTAGACTTATACTTGTATATTCATTTCATTAAATGGATATGTATGATTGTTAATTATTTTTACATATCTCATTGCATCATGATTCATGCATAGCTTCTGGCCGTACTTTGCATGGTATATACTACCGTATCATAGATTTCGATCATCACCGGCATGTTTATATATTGTGATTCTTTTCGAGGATTTCAGTATTGATGAGATTTCTGGATTTTTTGGGAAAACCGCAAGACTTTTATAAACCTGTTATCGCTTTAAAAATGCAAGTTGCGGTTTTCTCGTGATATGATGTATGTGTCGTCCACCATGAGTTTTCCTGATTTATGTTAACTTTCGAGACCCGATTCGATGAGTTGGATGAACCATTTCGGGTACATGGTGGGCCCGGTAAGGTACCCCGGAGTAAGAAGCTCGAGTTGTAGATGATGAGCCTGGCAGGGGCAAACTACCTACCAGTGATTGTTGGCGCGGCAGATATCCGGAGGATACCGACGTGGTCGTGAGATTTGATGATATGGGCCGATCCGGATTGACGGAGCCCGAGACATTGAGACATTGAGATATTGAGACATTGCGATATTGAGATATTGAGACATTGAGATATTGGGATATACATATATTGTGTCGAAGCTTGACACAGGTTTTCTGTTGATTTCATTGATGATACTCAGTTTATTGTACAGATGCTTTTCTATGAGAAGAATAAAGGTTTTCTTATACCATACATGTTCATATTTCGTGTTTAATTATGCATTCAGGTTGCATTCATGCTAGTACATTGTATCATTTTGAGATACATTGGTTGTGACCCATTTGTGTGCATGCTTACGATAGACTTATTAGATGTTACTTACTACTCACGAGTTGGCAACTCACCCCCGTTATGCCACAGTATCTTGTAGGTCTGACCCGTTAGCACAGTAGCGGCGGGCGTACTTCTTCTTTTGGCTCCATTGCATCTATTTGTAGCTTTTCTCATAGGTAGGTTGCGAGGATAGTTTATTTCATCATGTATATTATTTTGTATCTAGTATACTCCATCTACCCTTGTATATTTTTGGACTAGACTGTGAGACTCCTGAGACTGTTATTTGTGGTGTTTGGTGTCGATGCTCACTTGAGCCGACGCGGTATTTTCTTATTTCTTGCTTCCAGATGCTTATTGTGCACTTTTGTTATACATATTGCATGTGGTTGTGATTCCGCCTTTGGCGAAGAGCTAGCTCCCGCTTGGGGCTCCCGCTTGGGGATGCCTTATTCATTATTTATATGTATTTTCATGTATTGTACCCGTTTGGGGGCCAGTATTTACAAAGGAGACTCTGCCGAAATTTTCGGGAAAATATGATGTTGCTTTTAAAATGTTTATTGCGCTTATTTGGTTAAGATCTCTTTCTTTAAATAAGTTTTCCTTCACTCTATTTCTTTAAAATGGTTTAGATTTCTGGGTTTTGGCTTACTTAGACTACGTACGCCTTGAAACGTTTCGTAATTTATGTGTCAGTCACGTTCCGTACCTTCGGGTCGTGACAACAAGTGTGCACATAGGTCTTTTGATCCTTGGACCATGGTGGGGCTGCCTTGGCACATGTGGGCATCATGACTTGTGCAAGTGGGCACATATGGTTTGGTGTCATGAGTTAATGCTAAATGTTGTGATGTGATATATAGCTCATTTTCCCTCCATTTCTACTAAGTACAAACCAGGCTTATTTAGAGAAAACAAACAATACCACTAGACTTTTTGAGTGCACTTGAGTTCACCATGCCAACACGAGCACAAAAGCCTAAGTTTGGACCGATGAAAGCTCCCAAAAAACCGGCCTCACCGGTCCTATTTGCTCCAAATGTCCCCATTTTTCTTCTGGTCATTTCTTCTGGTCACATCATTCTATCTATATTGTTTGTTTATTCTGGAGTTGAGCATATAAATACCAGAACAGATATTGAGCAAGGGACCATATATGTATACACCCATTACTGGTTTTGTTTTTTGGTTTAGCTTTTGAGAGTTGTGTGAGCTTTAGCTTGGTTTTTTCTTCTTCTTCCCTCTTGAAGGTTTCTTTTGAGAGCTTCATTATGGAGCTTGAACAAGTAACCAATATCTTGTACCTCAACTCATTTCTTTGCTAATATATTTGTCTTGCTTTGTTTATTTGCTTTCTTCTTTTTTCTTACTTGCTTTCTTTTGCTATTACTATGTGTAACTAATCTTTCTTTTGTTGTGGTGATGGTGAGGAATGAGATGAAAGGCCTTGCTTTCCTCCTCCTCCTGTATATGTTTAATTTGCTTAACATGATTCTAACTTAAAGATTGTTTATTTTTTGATGTGATATGGTATTTTGAAACCAAGGTTACCTTGTAACCTCTTCATATACCATACTCACTCTCTTTCCCCATTTCACAATGTTTAAATTAAAATCAAATGTTAAGTTTGCTAAGTTTGGATACGGTATTTTGTGACCCAGTGCTTGACAAACCCTCGGTTTTCATATATCCTATACTATCCCAAACACTTAGCCAAACACTTAGCAAAGTTAACATTAAAACCAATTACTCTCACTCGCTAATTTGAGTTTTTGATGTTGTCGTATGCTTGCTAACCCTTGTGCTTAGTGTTGATACCTCAAACATGGACATGCAAACGGCAAGTGAACAATACGGACTCGTTTTGTGTTTTGCGTCGAATATCGGTATTTTAATGACTTGTTCTACGCAACCGCTTTGACAAGTCATGCTTCACACCGGGTTCGACAGAAGGACGGACAACTCATGATCAATGGAGTGTCGAAAGAATCATCGCGATTCGACCATCCGAGCCAAAGCCACGGCCATTTCTTTCTTCACTTGTTTTCTTTGTTTTCGTGTTTTATATTTTTTGTGACAAACCACACCAATTCGTTATTTGTTGAACCTTAATCAACAAAACCTAATACACAATTCCCTGCGGATCGACCCGTACTTGCCGGCTCGCTACAACGCGCCGTGCACTTGCGTTTTATAAATTTTAAAACGAGACCGAGCTCGCGTACGCATCCATTTCCATAAAACGATTCCATTTTCAAAACATACGCGTTTGCGTGCAAGGGTGAGGCCTCAACAGCATGCCTACCTAGTAAAGTTATCTGGCGAGTATTCGCATACGATACGCGATTGCGGCGGAGTTTCGATCCGAATAAAACTTCATGGCAATCGATCTACAGAGACTAAATTGCTAGATTTACAATTACAAACTAGTTTTCACAAAACTAATTTAATGTGTTTTCTAATTACTGCATCACATATCAAACTTAAACCCGAAACGATGTAAAAATTACGACTACGAAACACTCCGTATTAGCCCCTTAACAAAATTAACATCACATGCAATTTTGGCCAATCAAACATAACCTGAAACCGCAAAAGCAAGTAAACAGTACACCACAAAAATTCCAACTTCTAATTGCTACAGTAAACGGGTGAGATCGGGATTTTAGCAAATGTGGCCGGCCACTTTTAGTCCAAAATGCCTCAAATGTTTCTGGTGTTCTAGACACTTCATAAGTAGCACTCTGCACTTGTTTAAAAAAATTCCAGAGTCCATTTAAAATTCGACAGAGAATAAGGTTTCGATGCGACTGTTTCGGAGTTGTTTCGGTTTCGCAATTCTATAAACATCGTCTAATCTTCTACCTTTGGCTCTGATACCATGAAAGTGTATGTTAGCACCACCACTGGGCTTTACTAGCATCAAGCATGCCATTTTAATAAAATTTGGGATGCTAATCAACACTAACCAAGATCTTAAACTAGATGATTAGGGTTTAACTATGATATCATAAAAACTAGCTAAGAAGTGGATGGTTACAACCTTTGTAGACCGTGTCTATCTCTTCTCAAGCTCCAGGTTGAAGTCCACGCGACTCTACTAGGCTCCACTTGAAGGTTGAACGAACTTGCTTTGATGACCTTCGTGCCGAAGATGATCCACCCGAAGTCCGCTAATCCAAGCTACCTCTTCACTAAACTCTTTAGTGAAGTAAACACACTACACCAAAGTGCTAATCCAGTGTAGGATGGTGAAGTAAGGGTTTTGTTTGCTCACTAGGGTTCTCACAAGCTCAAGAGTTCACAACTCATGTGAAGGATTGAGCTTGGAGGTGGTGGTGAAGAAGATGGAGAGAGCTAGAGAGCAACTCATCATATGAGCTCTCAAAATAAAAAATGAACCAAGTCATGTGAAGATTGGATTGACCCCTTCACTTACCGAAGCATCCAATATCAATCAATATTGAATTGTAACCATGCTTCAATAGCCATGCTTTACACCATGGCACAAAAGTCTCCTCATTTTTCCACCTCCTTTTCTATTTTCTAAAAATAGAAAATCCATGTCATACTTCATATAATATATATATATATATATATATATATATATATATATATATTATGAAGAATAATTAGTAAGCTATAATATTAGTTAATATATAATTATATCAAATATAAATATATATCATATTATTAAATCAACACTTGATTCAATAATCTGGTTATATCACATATAACCGACTAATATCATTTATCTGTATATCATATTATCAAATCAACACTTGATTCAATAATCCGGTTATATCACATATAACCTAACTGATAACAAACAGCCGCCAGATTACAATACGTTATCTCATACTCGTATTTAATCACGCCCCCGCACATATCAGCATATGTGTCCTGCTTCGTTTTGCTTGAACCAGGAAACTTCTATGTAGGACTCTAAAAACTCGTTAATGCGCCAGCAGTAGGTGATGATCACATCAGTCACCAACAAGCCATCAACGGTACTAGCTGGACGTAACGGCTACCCAGGTATTGAGCGAATAGTAGATCAACAAGAAAGCTTGTCCAAACTCCCATGAAGCCTATAGGTAACACTTACCGTACAGTCCGGTCTCTTCGTCTGATATGTCGCATATCGAGTCTAGGGGTGGAATCGTCAAACCCCAATAACTTGATAAGTCATACCGATGTAAGGCCTATAACGGTACGAGAAATACCGATAACACTTACCAGTAAATCTCATCAACAGCCCTGGCTAGGGATTTCATGTTATAGCCAATCGAGCATAGCACAACATCAACTCCCTATACCGGGAGAGACGAAACCCCTCCTATCGCTCATTGCCTCTATGTGACTCGGGACTATACCCAAAATCCACCTGTTTGCATGACTCCTTTGAGCCATGATAGGGAGAAAATCAAAGCACAGTGGGAACCATATAAGACTCTATGACGATCTTGGGTCTACAGACTAATCTGTATCAGTGTCGCCAGAGAACTGCTATATGACGATATGTATAGTACCATCTAGGAGTTCTCGACGAGTCCTGTTCGGTGTAACCATTCTGTAATGAGCACTTGTGTACAATCTTTGATGTCAAACACCAATGGATATAGGATCAACCATTGCCCCTTACAGGGTCAAGAAACGTACACGCTAGTCTATTCTAGAATATCGATGCCCTGTCTCGATATTCCCTCGGCTAGGAACAATTGAAAGATGTGCTTGTGGACTACCCAGGTCCCAGTCCTATGATCTGCATCATAGTCCTGGTAGTCAAGCCTACATCCTAAGGGCTTTATCAACATGTATATGAGATACAGTATAAAAATACCAGTGAACATGTTAAGATAAAGGCAACCAGATAGCATACTATCATGTCGAGAAAGAACGTCCTCCATATATATGTCTAAGTATCCACTATATCATACAATAATAGCCTCTGGGGTATACATATCACTAACATTATGGTCCTGGCTGCGATATCGACTCCCAATACCAGGAAAGACAAATCCCTGACAATCACTCACTGCCTCCCATATGGCTCGGGACTGCACCCAACCAAAACCTGTTGGCACGACTTAGTAGAGCCGTGGTAGGGTAGTGATCAAAGCACAGTGGGAACTCACACGAGATAAATGACGACCTCAGGTCCAAAGACTAACCTGTACACATGTCACCTGAGAACTGCTACCTGACGATAGGTATAACAACATCTAGAGGTTTTTGGCGAGTCCGTCCAGTGTACTCACCAATAGTGAGCACATGTATGCAATCTTAAGCGATCACACAAATGGTTGTGGGACCAACCACCGCCCTTCGTCAGGGTCTAGAAACGTATACGCAAGTCTACTCTAGAGTATCGATGCCCAATCTCGATACTCCTGCTACTTGGGACTTTTAAGTATGTGCTTATAGACTACCCAGCTCCCATAAGTATAATCCCATCATAATGCTGGTAGTCAAGCAAGATCCTACGGGCTTTATCAATATGTGGTCGACACATATAGTATATGCACATGTTAAGATAAAGTCAAACCATAATAGTATACTACTGTATCAAGTCTATATCAATATGTGCAAGCTAGATAAAACATTAATAGAAATAAATACACATATCCTAATAAAGACAACTCAAATAATATACTATATAACTGAGCAAGAATGTCCTACATATCCACAGCATCCACATGTATACATATACAATAATGGTCTCTAGAGCATACATATCCAACAATCTCCCACAGGCACTAAGGCCATATATTGGCGTACCGAGTACCCTGTTAGTGATATGTATGCCTAGAGACCATTATTGTATGATGTAGTGGATGCTTGGACATATTTATAGAGGACTTTCTTGCTCGACATGATAGTATGCTATCAGCTTGCCTTTATCTTAACATATTCACTGGTATTATTATACTGTCTCTCAGATACATGTTGATAAAGCCCTTAGGGTGTAGGCTTGACTACCAGGACTATGATGCGGATCATACTACTGAGACCTGGGTAGTCCACAAGCACATCCTTTAATTGTTCCTAGTCGAGGGTATATCGAGATAAGGCATCGATACACCAGAGTAGATTAGTGTGTACGTTTCTTGACCCTGTATGGGAGCGATGGTTGTTCCCATATCCATTGGTGTTTGACATAAAAGATTGTACACAGGTGCTCATTAGAGAATGGGTACACCGAACAGGACTCGCCAAGAACTCCTAGTTGGTATAATACCTATCGTCAGATAGCAGTTCTCTGGTGACACTGGTACAGGTTAGTCTGTCGACCTGAGATCGTCATAGAGTCTTTTGTGGCTCCCACTGTGCTTTGATTTCTTCCCTACAATGGCTCAAAGGAGTCATGCAAACAGGTGGATTTTGGGTACAGTCCCGAGTCACATGGAGGCAATGAGCGATAGGAGGAGTTTCGACTCTCACGGTATTAGGAGTTGATGTTGTGCTATGCTCGATTGGCTATAACTGGAAGTCCCTGGCCAGGGCTGCTGCTGAGATTTTCTGATAAGAGTTATCAGTAGTTTCTAGAAACATTATAGGCCAGACATCAGCATGACTTATCACATTACTGGGGTCTGACGATTCCACCCCTAGACATTATATGCGACATATCAGACGAAGAGACCGGACTATACGGTAAGTGTTACTTATAGGCTTCATGGGAATTTATGAAAGTGTACACTAGCACTGCGACGGGGTTTAAACGGGCATCACACATGAAATTTTCAAGAATTCGTGGTGCTAACGATCACTAACCAAGATCTTAACTAGAATATTAGGGTTTACTATGTGATGATATGAAAATTAAAAGAAGGGAAGGAGGCTAAAACCTTTGTAGACCGTATCCTTCTCTTCAAATGCTCCGGGTAGTAGTCCGCGCGACTCCACTAGGCTCCACTTGAATAATGAACAAGGTTCCTCCGATGATCTTCGTGCCGAAGATGATCCACCCGAAGTCTGCAAATCCAAACTACCTCTTCACTAAACTCTTTAGTGAAGGAAACACACTACACTAGAGTGCTAATGAGGTGTAGGATGGTGAAGTAGGGGTTTTGTTTGCTCACTGGGGTTTCAAGCTCTATGGTTCACATCACATGTGAGGGTTTAGAGCTTGAAGTATGAGGTGAAGAAAATGGAGAATGCTAGAACCTATCTTATGAGCTCAAGAAGGAGCTCAACTAAAATAACTCAAGTGAAAAATCAAAAGGTGAGAGTGAAGTGAAGAATGGCTCTCTCTTTCCTCACTTATTCAAGCATGAAATAAAAATGCAATAAGAAATTGCAACCATGGTTGAATAGTGAGTCAAGAGTAATAAACAAATAATAAAGCCCAAGCTTCACACCATTCCACAAATATCTCCATATATTACACCTCATTTTCTTTTTTCCAAAAAATAGAAAATCTTGCCATGCTTCATTATATATATATTAACAATATATATATATTATGAAGAAAAATTAGTGAGCCAATAATATTAGTTAATACATAATTATATCAAATATAATATATATCAAATTATTAAATCAACTCTTGATTTAATAATCCGGTTATATCACATATAACCGACTAATATCATTTATCTGTATATCACATTATCAAATCAATACTGGATTCGATAATCTGGTTATATCATATATAACCTAACCGATAATTAAAAAATTGCCAGATTAGAATACAGTATCACATACTCGTATATAATCAGACCCCCCGCACATATCAACAAATGTGCCCTACTTCGTTTCGCTTGAACCAGAAAACTTCTGTATGGAACTTTAAAGACTCATCAATACGCCAGCAGTAGGTGATAATCACATCAGTCACCCACAAGCCGTCAGCGGTACTAGCTGGACGTAACGGCTACCCAGGTATTGAGCGATTAGAAGATCAACAAACAAGCTTGTCCAAACTCCTATGAAGCCTATAAATAACACTTACCGTATAGTCCGGTCTCTTCATCTGATATGTCACATATCGAATTTAGGAGTGGTATCGTCAGACCCCAATAACTTGATAAGTCATGCCGATGTATGGCTCATAACGGTATGAGAAACTACTGATAACACTTACCAGTAAATCTCATCAACAACCCTGGCCAGGGACTTACTATTATAGCTAAACGAGCATAGCGTAACATCAACTCCCAATACCGGGAGACAGGAAACCCCACCTATCGCTTATTGCCTCCATGCGACTCGCGACTGTACCCAAAATCCACCTGTTTGCACGACTCCTTTGAGCCGTGGTAGGGAGGAAATCAAAACACAGTGGGAGCCACACAAGACTCTATGACGATCTCGGGTCTATGACAAACCTGTACCAGTGTCACCAGAGAACTGCTATCTAACGATAAGTATTATACCAACTAGGAGTTCTCGGCGAGTCCTGTTCGGTGTACCCATTCTCTAATGAGCACCCGTGTACAATCTTTGATATCAAACACTAATGGATATGGGATCAACCATCGCCCCCATACAGGGTCAAGAAACGTACACACTAATCTACTCTGGTTATCGATGCCCTGTCTCGATACACCCTCGACTAGGAACAATTGAAGGATGTTCTTGTGGACTACCTAGGTCCCAGTAGTATGATCCGCATCATAGTCTTGGTAGTCAAGCCAACATCCTAAGGTCTTTATCAACATGTATATGAGAGACGGTATAATAATACCAGTGAACATGTTAAGATAAAGGAAACTAGATAGCATACTATCATGTCAAGCAAGAAAGTCCTCCATATATATGTCTAAGACCCCACTATATCATACAATAATGGCCCCTAAGGCATACATATCACTAACAATCTCCCACTTGCACTAAGGCCAGTTGTTGTAGTATCTCATACCCAACATCCCAGAAAGTCTCTCGATTAACATCTGGGGGAGGGCCTTGGTGAGTGGATCCGCTGTGTTATCCTCAATGTCAACTCTTCTGACCTCGATCTTCCTGAGATCTACTATCTCCCTGATCAGGTGATACCGCCTATGAATA
The DNA here is from genome assembly GCA_030015575.1 of Agapanthus africanus. Lineage (NCBI taxonomy): Eukaryota > Viridiplantae > Streptophyta > Magnoliopsida > Asparagales > Amaryllidaceae > Agapanthus > Agapanthus africanus. The sequence continues at coordinate 506,143,765 of CM057337.1, forward strand.
TGTCTGGATCGCTGATGGGACCGGGGTTCTTAGGCCAAAGCCACAACTCCATTGTTATCACAATACATAGGTATTGAATGCTCAATGGTAGGAACCACACCAAGTTCATCTCAAGAACTTCTTTATCCAGACAGCCTCTATGGAAGCATCGTTGGTAGCGATATATTCATCCTCCATCAATGAGTCTGCAACGGTATATAGCTTGGAACTCTTCCAACATACCGTCACTCCACTGAGGGTGAAGACAAAACCCGAGACCGAGTTACTGTCATCCTTATCACTCTGGAAGCTCGAATCAGTAAAGGACTCCACCTGGAGCTCACCGTTACCATACACCAAGAACATCTCTTTAGTGCTTCCCAAGTACTTAAGAATGTTCTTCACATCTTTCCAGTATTTCTCCCCTGGATCTGATTGATATCTACTTACTACACCTAGTGAGTAAGCTACATCTGGTCTGGTACATAACATCACATATATGATTGACCCGACTGCCAAAGCATAGGGTATCCCTTGTATGCGAGCCCTCTCCAAATCAGTCTTGGGAGACATCCTTTTGGAGAGAGTGATTCCTTAACAAGCAGGTACATTACCACGCTTAGAATCTTCCATATTAAACCTCTTTAGTATGGTGTCAATGTACCTGGATTTGGAACAATCCCAACATCCGCTTAGATCTATCTCTATAGATCTTAATCACCAGGATATATGAGGCATCAACTAGATCTTTCATGGAAAACTTGTGTGATAAGAAAGGCTTGACCGAGTGTAGCATAGGAATAATCGTTTCCTATCAAGAGTATGTCATCAACGCATAATACAAGGAAGACAACCTTACTCTCTATAACCTTCTTATATATATACATGGTTCATTTACATTTTTGATGATGTCAAACTCTTTGACAGCTTCATCGAAACAGATGTTCCAGCTCCGCGATGCCTGCTTTAATCCGTAAATGGATTTAAGAAGCTTGCATACGCTTCCACTGCTCCCACTGTCTACGAAGCCCTCTGGCTGTGTCATGTACACGCACTCCTCTAAATCACCATTTAGAAAAGCGGTCTTGACGTGCAATCTGCCATATTTCGTAGTTATGGTATGCAGCAACGACAAGTGGGATCTTGATGGACTTAAGCATAGGCACTGGAGAAAAGGTTTCATCATAGTCGACACCAGGTCGTTGACGAAAACCTTTTGCTACAAGTATAGCTTTGAAAATCTCAACTTTTCCATCTGCACTAAATATCTTCTCAAGATCCACTTGCTCCCGATGGGTTTTACTCCGTCAGGAGCAACTTCCAAAGTCCATACATTGTTGGTGTACATGGATTCCATCTCAGATCGCATAGCATCCATCAATTTCACAGAGTCTCCACTTGTGATGGCCTGCTCGAAACTAGTCGGGTCATCATCTTCTATGATGCAATCCTCGCTCCCACCGTCAATGAGAAAACCGTAGTATCTCTCAGGTGGATGAGGAACCCTACTAGATCTGCGGAGTGGCTGGGGTTCGTTGGGGAATATTGAATCCTCTGGTTCCACCAAATCGTTAGTAATAGTTTGTGTTGCTGGAACTTCTTCCAGTTCTACCTCATTGCCACTATTTTCTTTCACAAAAAAATTCCTTTTCTAAAAATATGGCACGTAGAGAAACAAACACTTTTTGTTCCTCGGTGTGGTAGAAGATATTCCCTTGTGTTTGTTTGGGATATCCTACAAACATCCACAGAACCGACCTTGCCTCGAGCTTGTCCGGATTTTGCTTTTTAACATAGGCCGGACAACCCCATATCTTAACTCGTTTAAGAGATGGTCTCTTCCTATTCCATATCTCATATGGAGTGGTAGGAAACGGATTTGGTCAGAACTCTATTCAATAGGTATGCAGCTATCTCATGTGCATAACCCTAAAAGGAAATAGGTAACTCAGCATTACTCACCATAGAGCGCACCATATCTAATAGGGTGTGATTCCTCTGCTCTGATACTCCGTTGTGCTGTGGTGTATACGAAGGAGTAAGCTGATAGAATCCCATTCTCTTTTAAGTAGTCTCTGAATTCCGTGCTCAAGTATTCTCCTCCCCGATCATATCGAAGAATTTTAATACTTTTACCCGTCTGGTTCTCAACTTCATACTTATATTCCTTGAATTTCTCAAAAGATTCAGATTTGTGTTTCAACAGGAACACATGTCCGTATCTTGAGAGATCATCGATGAATGTAATAAAGTATGAGGAACCATTCCTGGCATGTGTAGACATAGGACTGCATACATCACTATGTATCTGTCCCAAGAGTTCAATAACTCTTTCTCCGTGTCTAATAAACGGAGATTTGGTCATCTTGCCTTTGAGACATGACTGGCAAGTTTCATAAGATGTAAATTCGAATGAATTCAAATATGCATTCTTATGCAACTCAGCCAGTCTTGTCGCATTGATATGACCTAGTCTATGATGCCACAAGAAGACTTCATTCATTTCTGAACTGTTCCTCTTGTGTGTGTTCTGTATACTTAGAATTGTTTTGTGATTTAGAACGTATATACCGTTATACAACGTACCATACCCAATCAACACTTGATTTAGGAAAATATTCATAATATTTTTGGTACGAAATAACAGTCGCTCAGAATCATCGTTTTACCACTTGGTAATACAAGGTGATATTCGCCATCTGCTTTGGCTGCAACAATTGCACCATTCCTTACTACTAGAGACATATCACCCTTTCCCAGTTCTCTACCTCTCTATAGGCCATGTAACAAATTACATACGTGCGATCCTGATCCGGTATCCAATACCCAGGACGTAGAGTTAACTGAGAAACAGTTCTTAGTAACGAACACACCCGAAGAAGATACATCAACATACTTATTCTTCGTTTGGATGGCATGGGAATCTGGATATTGCCTTATTCCTTGCTGAGACTTATGACAATCATAAGATAGAGCGGAACCTAGCCCAGTATAATAATTGGGTTCGGTCAATACGTCCATATTATTATCTTGAATAAGGCGTGTCATTGGTTGCTACCAGGAGAGAGAGATGGATAATCACTTTGCGTTTGCTTTTTGCAAGATTAGATTGGTTATTATTTTATCTAATCAGGATGGCTCCCACTGTTATTATCAAATCTTCCTTCAAACCCTAAAAGGTAAGATTAGCCGGGATTAATTACACTCTACAAGTTCGCCAATCGGTCAGCCAGGCAGGTATTGATACTCCGAGAGAGTCTCCCCATGCTTTCGCATGGAACTAATTAAATAACCTCGTTTCCGCAGGGGCATCACCCCGTTAACACCTTTCTTAGACACCTAATGGATCGGCTAATTCTAAAGTGCAAAACTCTCCCAGGAGTAACACTTACTCGCAGTGGGTATCGGGATCTAACTATCATATAGAAGGTATGCAATCTCATTGCAAATTTCAACACTTGAAATTCCCAATAACTGTTTTTAACCCTAGCAACTTATGAACTTGGCTATGGTCAACAAATCAAAAGCGCTAGCCAAGTTCAACCCGTCATTTCTTGATTGAATTAAACCCACCTGTACGACCCTTGGATAATAAGCTGTACGACTACCATAATCCAATCACATCACATGCTGCAGATAAGCACTAATTAGCTACCGTACACTATGCCTTGGCTAAACATAGCACGAATACTAAATAATACTTATTTGAAATGATGGAGGGCTACGGCTGGATTTAAGAAAACCTTTAACGTAATGAACTTGATTTTGCTGTAGAATCTAGTGATTTTGAAAAGGAGTGGTTTTAAGCTCCGTTTTTAAAATCAAGTAGTTTTCAAAAACAAACCGAATAGCTTTTACTAGCTTTTGCTAAATAGGTCACTCTCGGTGAAGGGATCTCGGCTCTTTCCTCATCGAATGAGGTGCTGGATATCCATCAAGGAATACCACTGTGCAAAAAAAGAACTACAAAAGCTATGATGATAAACCGAGTAGGTTGTAGCATTTGCTAGTTTGCTAAAAAGGTCACTCCCGGTGAAGGGATCTCGGCTCTTTCCTCATCGAATGAGGTGCTGGATATTCATCAAGGAATACCACAATGCAAAGGAAGAACTAGAGCTACCTTTTTAAAAACTGTTGATTCTACAACATCTTTAGTTTTTTTTTTCTTTTCATTAATCTCATTAATGAAGTCCCATCATTTAATGTTTCCTAAATATCACAAAAACAACAACAACTGAGCCTTTTATCCCAAGCATATAGGGTAGGCTACATGAACCAACATGAGAATCACGCCGGGTCCAGCACATGAATCTCCGCCTCTACTCACTCCTATCGAACAATATACTTTCATCGAGTCCTTTGGCACCCATATCGTTTCGTATCACCTCCATCCATGTTTTCTTCGGTCTTCCTTTTGCCTTTTTGCCATTGCCCATATCTAGAGTATCTATTCGTCGAACCGGTGCTTCCATAGGTCTGCGTCGCACATGACCAAACCATCTTAGCCGGTTTTCCCGCATCTTCTCCTCCATAAGTGCTACACTAACTTTTGCACGAATATCCTCATTTCACACCTTATCTTTTCTAGTGTTACCGCACATCCAACGAAGCATGCGCATCTCCGCTACGTGCTTCTTCTGTGTATGATGCTTCTTAGGAGCCTAGCATTCTGTACCATATAATAAGGCAGGCCGAATAGCGCTCCGATAAAACTTCCCTTTCAATTTTAATGGAAAGTTACGATCAAACAAAATCCCTGTTGCACTCCTCCATTTCAACCAACCAGCTTGGATCCTTTGATTAACATCACTATCGATCTCCCCATTCTTTTGGATGATGGAACCTAGATATCTAAACTGGTCGCTCGGTGATATCTCTTGCCCTTCCAATGTTATACCAATATGGTTTTGACTTCTCTGGTTACTAAATTTGCAATGCATATATGCTGTCTTGGACCTGCTCAATCTGAATCCCCGAGATTCCAATGTTTGCCTCCATAATTCCAATTTGGTATTAACCCCTGCTTTCGTCTCATTTACTAGAACAATATCATCAGCGAATAGCATACACCAAGGTACTTCATCTTGGATAGTTCTAGTAAGTTCATCCATCACGATGGTAAACAGGAATGGACTTAATGCAGATCCTTGATGTAAACCAATTGTAATCAGAAAATCACTTGTTAAGCTGCCGCAGATTCTGACATTTGCCACTACTCCATCGTACATATCCTTGATTATGTAAATATACTTGATGGGGAGCCCCTTCTTCATCATTGTCCCCCATAATACCTCTCTAGGTATCTTGTCGTATGCTTTTTCTAAATCAATAAATATCATATGCAAATCTTTTCTCCTCTCTCGTAAACGCTCAACAAGTTGACGAAGCAAATGAATAGCCTCTGTCGTCGATCGTCCAGGCATGAACCCAAACTGGTTCTCTGTTATCTTAATATCCTTCCTTAGCCTGTGTTCAATCACTCTCTCCCAAAGTTTCATGGTGTGACACATAAGTTTTATTCCACGGTAGTTTGAGCAACTTTGAATGTCACCCTTATTCTTGTAGATAGGTACAAGGATACTTTTCCTCCATTCATTTGGCATCTTTTTTGTCTGCCAAATCTTATTAAACAGATCTGTCAGACATTTAACGCTTATTTCTCCTAAGCATCTCCAAATCTCGATAGGAATCCCGTCAGGACCAACCGCTTTTCTTAAACTCATTCTGTTCAAAACTTCTTTAACCTCATGTAGTCTTATTTTACGCATGAAATCACGGTTTATATCTTGAGATTGAATGACAAGTCCATCCAAATTCTTAGTAAAGCTCTCATTGAACAATTTATCAAAATAATCTCTCCATCTTTCCTTGATATCCTCATCTCGAACTAAAACCTTCTGATTTTCATTTTTGACGCACATCACCGCACATAAGTCTCTAGTCTTCCTTTCTCGCATCCGAGCAATCCGGTATATAGCATTTTCAGTCTCTTTAGTGTCTAATTTCTCGTACACCTCCTTGTAGACCTTAGATTTAGCTTCCCGGACAGCTTTCTTAACTTTCTTTTTAGCCATTTTATACTTTTCAAATCTCTCCACATCTCTACTTTTCTTCAAATCTTTATAAGAATCCCTTTTAATTTTAATAGCAGCCTTTACTTCTTCATTCCACCATAATCTGTCCTTAGATGGTGGAGCACCACCTCTCGACTCACCAAGTAGATCTCTAGCTACCTTCTTGATGCAACTAGCCATTTTGTTCCATGTTCTGTCTGAATCATCTTCCGACTGCCAATTCGCTTCTTGGACTACACGATCTATAAAAGCCTTTTGGTTACCTTCTTTCAATCGCCACCATTTAATTTTGGTTACCTTACGTCTAATCTTCCTAAGTCCTCTTCTAAATCGAAAGTTTAGAACTAAAAGTCTATGTTCAGTGGTTACACTCTCACCTGGCATTACCTTACAGTCGATACAACAAGCTCTATCTATTCTTCTCGTCAGAAAAAAATCTATTTGACTAGCACTTGATCCGCTCCTAAAAGTGATAAGGTGGGACTCTCTTTTTCTAAACCAGGTGTTTGCTAAGATCAAGTCATAAGATAAGGCAAAATCTAGAATCGAGTCACCTACTTCATTCCTTTGTCCAAAACCAAAACCTCCATGGACAGTATCAAACCCACTACGACTAGTACCTACATGTCTATTAAGATCACCACCAATAAATAACTTCTCTCTACTAGGTATACTTTGCACCATCTCGTCTAAATCCTCCCAGAATAGACGCTTACTAGCGTCATCAAGACCTATCTGTGATGCATAAGCACTAATAATATTAAGGATCTCTCCACCTAGAATAAGCTTAACCAGTAAAATTCTATCACCTTTTTCCTAATCTCAACTACATCCTCAAGCAACCGTCTATTTATGATTATGCCTACCCCATTACGATTTTTATCTCTACCCGTATACCAAAGCTTATAACCCCAAGGCTCTATGACTCTACTCTTTTCACCTACCCACTTAGTTTCTTGCAAACATATAATACCAACTCTCCTTCTAATCATCACCTCCACTAATTCTATTAGTCTATCCGTAAGGGAACCTATGTTCCAAGAAGCTAGACGGATCCTATGAAACCCTTGCTTGCTTGTCACTACACCCGGGGTCCGATGTAGCGCGCCGTTTTTGGACGACGACCCTTGCTTATTTGTCACTACACCCGGGGTCCGATGTAGCGCACCGTTTCTGGATGACGACCCTTGCTTATTTGTCACTACACCCGGGGTCTGATGTAGCGCACCGTTTCTGGACGACGACCTAGAAGCCCTTGCATATTTAACACTACACCCGGGATCCGATGTAGCGCGTCGCTGAGTAGGGGACGCCCCAACGATATTCTTATTATGGTTCATGTCATAGAATGTGACAAAGTTTTACATTGGCTGTCACAAGCCTACCACAACCCTCACTCTTTCTTATCCGGACTTGGGACCGGCAACGGTGGGTTTAGTGACAAATAAGCAAGGGTTAGGTTACTAAACGAAAATAGAACGTACGCTTATGCCATCCGCATTCACCACGGGGCCCCGTCATTCACCGTTAGGTTACTTAACTAACGGCAGAGCGGGGGCTGGACTAGCGCGGGTGCAAAACATAAGCAACATTTATTATATATCATATATATAATATAACATTCATCTGACGCAATTATATGATCACATCACAGAACCAAGCAGCAGAAGCAACATATGAAATATTGGATATACAAGGAGGTGCGTGTTTTAAATTCAGGCAGTAATGTAAAACACAGATTCCACAGTCGTGATGAATAGCCAAACCCACATCCCTAAACCCCTACGAGAGCGGCAAGTAGCCCTACCAATTCTAGAGTTAGGAGACCCGGTCTCAACTCCTTGAGATGGTCTCCCTTTGGACTCTAGAACCTGGCTACTTGTGCTTCCCGCCTTGGGTCTATCCTAATGCCGAAAAGTAAATAATATATATCAATGGTGACATCATCCTCAACCCGGAAGTGCCTCAATAAAATTATATTATATACAAATTTTACATGAATGAAAATAATAAAATTCTCATCTCACATAAAACCCCGGCTATTCAATCACGACGATCCAATAAAATATATCATAGCAACACATAACATCACATGTCATCAACGTAAGTAAATACGCGTATCCCAAATTCCGTTGACATATAGCAACGAGATTTGGGATACCCCACATATTACACTTACGGTCGCAGAAAAGAAATAAAAAACTACAATAATTAGAATCCACATATCCGTAGACATCATAAACCCGGAATATCTCATATTCCGGATTTCATGCCTAACTAATAAACCTTGCATTTTAGTCTCAAATTGAAAACTCTTTTTAATAAGTTGTCGGATAATTCAATAAGATTCTCGACTAAGTGATCGCGTACTATACGCAATTGCGACGGAGCTTTGATCCGAATCAAAACTCTCTGGCAATCGATCAAACGAGACTAAACGGCTAGATTTACAATATACTAACTAGTTTTCACAAAACTAATTATTCCGGATTCTAACTATTATATCACATATCATCATCATCCATACGACATTAAATATTTCGATCGATTTAACAAACACCCACAAACCGCAGAGACCTCAACAACTTGAGTCTCATTAAAACATCCAGAAAGTGCCAAAAATAACAATGGAGCAGCACAAGAATTTGGAGTCCACAACTCACCAAGAGTGCGGCGGAACCGCGGAAAAACCCTAGGTTTTGCGGCGTTTCCGCGGCTACTTAGTTGAGTTAGGCACTCAATCTTCTTAGGGCTCCATATAATCACCTGCACGATTTTCTACATTTTTTTAATCTTGAAAATTTCAATTTTTGAAAATCGACAGAAACTTGGAAAACCCGGGCTTCGAAAAATCGATCGAACACTTTAACACCGTAAAGACCTAACCAAATGTTCTAACTTGGCTCTGATACCATGAAAGTGTATGCTAGCACCGCGACGGGGTTTAAACGGGCATCATACATGCAATTTTCAAAAATTCGTGGTGCTAACGAACACTAACCAAGATCTTAATTAGAATATTAGGGTTTACTATGTCATGATATGAAAACTAAAAGAAGGGAAGGAGGCTACAACCTTTGTAGACCGTGACCTTCTCTTCAAATGCTCCGGGTAGTAGTCCACACGACTCCACTAGGCTCCACTTGAAGAATGAACAAGGTTCCTCCGATGATCTTCGTGCCGAAGATGATCCACCCGAAGTCCTCCAATTCAAGCCACCTCTTCACTAAACTCTTTAGTGAAGGAAACACACTACACTAGAGTGCTAATGAAGTGTAGGATGGTGAAATAGGGGTTTTGTTTGCTCCCTAGGGTTTCAAGCTCTATGGAGAATGTGGAACTCATCGCATGTGAGGGTTTAGAGCTTGAAGTATGAGGTGAAGAAAATGGAGAATGTGGAACTCATCTCATTAGCTCAAGAAGGAGCTCAACTAGAATAACTCAAGTGAAAAATCAAAAGGTGAGAGTGAAGTGAAGAATGGCTCTCTCTTTCCTCACTTATTCAAGCATGGAATAAAAATGCAATAAGAAATTGCAACCATGCTTGAATAGTGAGTAAGGAGTGATAAACAAATAATAAGGCCCATGTTTCACACCATTCCACAAATATCTCCATATATTACACCTCATTTTCTATTTTCCAAAAAATAGAAAATCAAGCCATGCTTCATTTTATATATATATATATATATATTAATATATATATATATATATATATATATATTATGAAGAAAAATTAGTGAGCTAATAATATTAGTTAATACATAATTATATCAAATATAATATATATCAAATTATTAAATCAACTCTTGATTTAATAATCCGGTTATATCACATATAACCGACTAATATCATTTATCTGTATATCACATTATCAAATCAATACTTGATTCGATAATCTGGTTATATCATATATAACCTAACCGATAACAAATAACTGCCAGATTAGAATATGGTATCACATACTCGTATTTAATTAGGCCCTTCGCACATATCAACATATGTGCCCTACTTTGTTTCGCTTGAACCAGAAAACTTCTGTGTGGGACTCTAAAGACTCGTCAATACGCCAGCAGTAGGTGATGATCACATCAGTCACCCATAAGCCGTCAGCGGTACTAGCTGGACGTAACGGCTACCCAGGTATTGAGTGATTAGAAGATCAAAAAGCAAGCTTGTCCAAACTCTCATGAAGCCTATAAGTAACACTTACCGTATAGTCCGGTCTTTTCGTCTGATATGTCGCATATCGAGTCTAGGGGTGGTATCGTCAGACCCTAATAACTTGATAAGTCATGCCGATATATTGCTCATAACGGTATGAGAAATTACTGATAACACTTACCAGTAAATCTAATCAACAGCCCTGACCAGGGACTTACTGTTATAGCCAATCGAGCATAGCGCAACATCAACTCCAAATACCGGGAGAGACGAAACCCCTCCTATCGCTCATTATCTCCATGTGACTCGGGACTGTACCCAAAATCCACTTGTTTGCACAACTCTTTTGAGCTGTGATAGGGAGGAAATCAAAGCACAGTGGGAGCCACAAAAGACTCTATAACGATCTTGGGTCTACAGACTAACCTGTACCAGTGTCACCAGAGAACTGCTATCTGACGATAGGTATTATACCAACTAGGAGTTCTCGGCGAGTCCTGTTCGGTGTACCCATTCTCTAATGAGTACCTGTGTACAATCTTTGATGTCAAACACCAATGGATATGGGATCAACCATCGCCCCCATACAGGGTGAAGAAACGTACACACTAGTCTACTCTGGTGTATCGATGCCTTGTTTCGATATACCCTCGACTAGGAACAATTGAAGGATGTGCTTGTGGACTACCCAGGTCCCAATAGTATGATCCGCATCATAGTCTTGGTAGTCAAGCCAATATCCTAAGAGCTTTATCAACATGTATATGAGAGACGGTATAATAATACCAGTGAACATGTTAAGATAAAGGAAACCAAATAGCATACTATCATTTCGAGCAAGAAAGTCCTCCATATATATATCCAAGCATCCACAATATCATACAATAATGGCCTCTAGGGCATACATATCACTAACAGTTTGGACAAGCTTGCTTGTTGATCTTCTAATCGCTCAATACATGGGTAGCCATTACGTCCAGCTAGTACCACTGACTGCTTGTGGGTGACTGATGTGATCATCACCTACTGCTGGCGTATTGACGAGTCTTTAGAGTCCCACACAGAAGTTTTCTGGTTCAAGCGAAACAAAGTAGGGCACATGTGTGATATGTACGGGGGCTTGATTAAATACGAGTATGTGATACCGTATTCTAATCTGGCGGTTATTTTTTATCGATTAGGTTATATGTGATATAACCAGATTATCGAATCAAGTGTTGATTTGATAATGTGATATACAGATAAATGATATTAGTCGGTTATATGTGATATAACCGGATTATTAAATCAAGTGTTGATTTAATAATTTGATATATATTATATTTGATATAATTATATATTAACTAATATTAATAGCTCACTAATTATTCTTCATAATATATATATTATTAATATATATGTGATATATATATATATATATATATATATATATATATAATGAAGCATGGCATGATTTTCTATTTATCTGAAATAGAAAATGAAGTGTAAATGGGGAGATATTTTGAGCATGGTGTGAAGCATGGGCTTTATTATTTCCTTACTACTCTTGACTCACTATTCAAGCATAGTTGCAATTTCTTATTGCATTTTATTCCATGCTTGAATACGTGAGGAAAGAGAGAGCCATACTTCACTTCACTCTCACTTATTCATTCTATATTTTTGAGACTTAGCCATTATTTTTAAGAGCTCATGTGATGAGCTTCTCTCTTGCTCTCTCCATCATCATCCTCTTCCTCATGCTTCAAACTCTAAACCCTCACATGTGATGTGAATCATAGAGCTTGAAACCCTAGTGAGCATATAAAACCCCTACTTCACCATCTTACACTTCATTAGCACTCTAGTGTAGTGTGTTTCCTTCACTAAAGAGTTTAGTAAAGAGGTAGCTTGGATTGGCGGACTTCGGGTGGATCATCTTCGGCACGAAGATCATCGCAGGAACCTTGTTTATTCTTCAAGTTGAGCCTAGTGGAGTCGCGTGGACTACTACCCGGAGCTTTATGAAGATAAGGACACGGTCTACAAAGGTTATAGCCTCTTTCTCTTTCTACAGTTAATCATACCATCATTGTTAAACCCTAATATTCTAGTTAAGATCTTGGTTAGTGTTCGTTAGCACCCGAAATTTTTAAAATTGCATGTGTGATGCCCGTTTAAACCCCGTCGTGGTGCAAGCGTACACTTTCATGGTATCAGTGCCAGGTTAGAACATTTGGGTAGGTCTTTACGATGTTAAAGTGTTCGATCGAATTTTCGAGACCCGGTTTTATCAAGTTTCTGTCGATTTTTCAAAAGTTGGATTTTTCTTGATTAAAAATATGTAGAAAAACGTGCAGGGTTTTATATAGAGCCCCAAGAAATTTCAAACCCTAATTCCCTCAAAGAGCCGTAGAACCGCGGCACAAACCCTAGTTTGGCCGCGGTTCCACCGCATGTTTCGGGTTTTATTGTTTGATTTTTCTTGTGCTGCTCCACTGTTAAATTTGGCACTTTCTGGATGTTTTTAATGATTCTCAAGTTGTTGAGCTCTCGTGTTTTTTTGGCTGTTTGTTAAATCGATCGAAATGTTTAATATCGTTTAGACTTTGATGATATGTGATACAATTGTTAGAATCCAAAATAATTAGTTTGTGAAAACTAGTTAGTATATTGTAAATCTAGCCGTTTAGTCTCATTTGATCGATTTCCACAGAGTTTTGATTCGGATCAAAACTCCGTCGCAATTGCGTATAGTACGTGATCATTTAGTCAGGAATCTTGTTGAATTATCCGACAGCTTATTGAAAAGGGTTTTCAATTTGAGACTAAAATGCAAGGTTTATAAGTTAGGCATGAAATCCGGAATATGAGATATTCCGGGTTTATGATGTCTAAGGATATGCGGATTCTAATTATTGTAGTTTTTCATTTCTTTCTGCGACCGTAAATATAATATGTGGGGTATCCCAAATCTCGTTGCTATATGTCAACGGAATTTTGGATACGTGTATTTACTTACGTTGATGACATGTGATGTTATGTGTTGCTGTGATATGTTTTATTGGATCGTCGTGATTGAATAGCCGGGGGTTTTGCGTGAGATGAGATTTTTTCAATTTTCATTCATATAAAATCTGTATGTAATATTTTTTTATTGGGATACTTTCGGGTTGAGGATGATGTCACCATTCATGTATATTATTTACCTTGCCGCATTAGGATAGACCTAAGGCGGGGAGCATAAGTTGCCGGGTTCTAGAGTCCAGTAGGAGACCATCTCAAGGAGTTGAGACCGGGTCTCCTAACTCTAGAATTAGTAGGGTTGCTTGCCGCTCTCGTAGGGGTCTATGGGATGTGGGTTTGGCTATTCATTACGACTGTGGAATCCGTGTTTTACATTACTGGCTAAATTTAAAACACGGACATCCTAGTATATCCAATATTTCATATGTTGCTTCTGCTTCTTGGTTCTGTGATATGATCATATAACTGCGTGAGTCGAATGTTATATTATATATATGATATATAATAAACGTTGCTTATGTTTTGGACCGCGCTAGTCCAGCCCCCGCTCTGCCGTTAGTTAAGTAACCTAACAGTGCATGACAGGGTCCCGTAGCGAATGCGGATGGCATAAGCGTACGTTCTATTTTCGTTTCATTTTCTGTGATGTTTAGGAAACATTAAATGATATGACTTTATTAATGAGATTAATGAAAAGAAAAGAAACCTAAAGATGTTGTAGTATCAAAAGTTTTTAAAAAAGGGTAGCTCTAGTTCTTGATTTGCACAGTGGTATTCCTTGATGAATATCCAGCACCTCATTCGATGAGGAAAGAGTCGAGATCCCTTCACCGGGAGTGACCTCTTTAGCAAAACTAGCAAATGCTACAACCCACTCGGTTTATCATCATAGTTTCTATAGTTCTTGCTTTGCACAGTAGTATTCCTTAATGGATATCCAACACCTCATTCGATGAGGAAAGAGCCGAGATCCCTTCACCGGGAGTGACCTCTTTAGCTACAGCTAGAAAAGCCATTTGGTTTGTTTTCGAAAACTTCTCGATTTTAAAAGCGGAGCATAAACCAGTCCTTTTCAAATCACTAGATTCTACAACGATATCAATTTCATTACGCTAAAGGTTTTCTTAAAAACCAACCTAGTCGTCCGCCATTTCAGATAAGTGCTATTTAGTATTCGTGCTGTGTTTGTTGACCTTGTCAAGGCGTAGTGTACGGTAGCTGATTAGTGCTTATCTGCTGCATGTGATGTGATTGGATTAATGTAGTCGTGCGGCGTTTTTGACCTTGTCAAGGATCGTGCGGGTGGGTTTAATTCAATCAAGAAATGAACGGGTTGAACTTGACTTGCGGTTTATGGTTTGTTCACCTTATCAAGGTCATAAATCGCATGGGGTAAAAACAATATTGGGAATTTCAAGTGTTGAAATTTGCAATGAGATTGCAAACCATCTATATGATAGTTGGATCCCGATACCCACTGCGAGTAAGAGTTACTCCTGGGAGAGTTTTGCACTTTACAATTAGCCGATCAAGTAGGTGTTTGAGAAAGGTGTTAACGGGGTGATGCCCCTACGGAAACAAGGTTAGTTAATTAGTTCCATGCGAAAGCATGGGGAGACTCTCTCGAAATACCAATACCTGCCTGGCTGACCGATTGGCAAACTTGTAGGGTGTAATTAATCCCGGCTAATCTTACCTTTTAGGGTTTGAAGGAAGATTTGATGAAAACAGTAGGAGCCATCATGATTAGATAAAATAATAACAAATCTAATCTTGCAAAGAGTGCACGCAAAGTGATTATCCTTCTCTCTCTCCTGGTAGCGACCATTGACACGCCTTAATCAAGATAATAATATGGATGTATTGACCGAACCTACTTATTATACTGGGCTAGGTTTCCCTTATTCTTATGACTGTCATAAGACTAAGAAAGGAATATAGGAATATCCAGATTCTCACGCCACCCAAACGAAGAATAAGTATGTTGATACATTGTCTTCGGGTGTGTTCGTAACTGAGAAATGTTTCTCAATTTTCTCTACGTCCTGGGTAGATACCGGATCAGGATCCCACGTATGTAATTTGTTACATAGGCTTAAGAGAGATAGAGAACTGGAAAAGGGTGATATGTCTCTAGTAGTAGGGAATGGTGCAAATTGTTGCAGCCAAAGCAGTTTGAAAATATCACCTTATATTACCAAGTGGTAACACAATGATTCTGAGCGACAGTTATTTCGTACCAAAAATATTGTGAATGTTTTCCTGAATCAAGTGTTGATTGGGTATGGTATGTTGTATAACGGTATAAACGTTCTAAATCAAACTACAGTTCTAAGTATACAAAACACAAACAAAAGGAGCAGTTCAGAAATGAACGAAGCCTTCTTGTGGCATCGTAGACTAGGTCATATCAATGCGACAAGACTGGCTAAGTTGCATAAGGATGCATATTTGAATCCGTTCGAATTTACATCTTATGAAACTTACCAGTCATGTCTCAAAAGGCAAGATGACTAAAACTCCGTTTACTGGACACGGAGAATGAGCTACTGAACTCTTGGGACAGATACATTGTGTGCGTTCCTATGTCTACACATGCCAAGAATGGTTCCTTGTACTTTATTACATTCACCGATGATCTCTGAAAATTCGGACATGTGTTCCTATTGAAACAAAAATCTGAATATTTTGAGAAATTCAAGGAATATAAGTACGAAGTTGAGAACCAGACGGGTAAAAATATTAAAATCCTTCGATATGATCGGGGAGGAGAATGCTTGAGCACGGAATTCAGAGACTACTTAAAAGAGAATGGGATTCTCTCTCAGCTTACTCCTTCGTATACACCACAACACAACTGAGTTTCAGAGCGGAGGAATCGCACCCTATTAGATATGGTGCACTCTATGATTAGTAATGCTGAGTTGCCTATTTCCTTTTGGGGTTATACACTTGAGATAGCTACATTCCTATTGAATAGAGTTCCAACTAAATCCGTTGCCTACCACTCTATATGAGATATGGAATGGGAAGAGACCATATCTTAAACGAGTTAAGATATGGGGTTGTCCGGCATATGTTAAAAAGCATAATCCGGACAAGCTCAAGGCTAAGTCAGTTCTGTGCAAGTTTGTAGGATATCCCAAACAAACGCGAGGGAATATCTTCTACTACACCGAGGAACAAAAGGTGTTTGTTTCTCGACATGCCACATTTTTTGAAAAGGAATTTTTTTGTGAAAGAAATCAGTGGAAATGAGGTAGAACTGGAAGAAGTTCGAGCAACACAAACTATTACTGATCATTTAGTAGAACCGGAGGATTCAATAGTCCCCAACGAACCTCAGCCACTCCGCAGATCTAATAGGGTTCCTCATCCACCTGAGAGATACTACGGTTTTCTCATAGACGATGGGAGCAAGGATTGCATCATGAAAGATGATGACCCAACTAGTTTCGAGTAGGCCATCATAAGTGGAGACTATGTGAAATAGCTGGATGCTATGCGATCTGAGATGGAATCCATGTACACCAACAAAGTATGGATTTTGAATGTTGCTCTTGAAGGGGTAGAACCCATCGGGAGCAAATGGATCTTATGAAGATATTTGGTGTAGATGGAAAAGTTGAAACTTTCAAAGCTAGACTTATAGCAAAAGATTTTCGTCAACGACCTGGTGTCGATTATGATGAAACTTTTTCTCCAGTGGCTATGCTTAAGTCCATCAGGATCCTACTTGTCATTACTGCATACCATGACTATGAAATCTGGCTGTTGCACGTCAAGACCGCTTTTCTAAATGGTGATTTAGAAGAGAGCGTGTACATGACACAACCAGAGGGTTTCGTAGACAGTGGGAGCAGCGGAAGCGTGTGAAAGCTGCTTAAATCAATTTATGGATTAAAGCAGGTTTCGCGGAGATGGAACATTTGGTTTGGTGAAGATATCAAAGAGTTTGACTTCATCAAAAATGTAGATGAACCATGTATATATAAGGAGGAAGTAGAGAGTAAGGTTGTCTTCCTCATATTGTACGTGGATGACATACTCTTGATAGGATATGATGTTCCTATGCTACACTCGGTCAAGCTCTTCTTATCACACAAGTTCTCCATGAAAAATCTAGCTGACGCCTCCTACATCCTGGGGATTAAAATCTATAAAGATAGATCTAAACGGATGTTGGGATTATCCCAATCCAGGTACATAGACACCATACTAAAGAGGTTTAGTATGGAAGATTCTAAGCGTGGTAATGTACCCGCTTGATCAGGAATCACTCTCTCCAAAGATGTAACGTGTCGGAATATTTTAGATAATTAATTATTTTATTTATTTAATTAAAAATGTTATTTTAAAATTTTATTGAAATAAAAAGACCTTTTATTTGTAGTTTAGGTATATAAGTAATAAGAGTATTTAGTTTGTAACATTAGTTGGAAGAAAGGGTTTTAGTAAAAATGTTTGCTTCTTTGTGTTAAATGATATTGTGTAAGGGTTATTATGTTAATGTGTTAGGTCATGGTTAAGGCTAGTTTAAACCTCATCCACACCACGCCTTAGGTTAAACCTAAAACCTACACCTCCAACTTACATGATTTCATACCATTCTTCATGGTGACACCTCCTCCTAATCTTATCATTTCTTATCTTTATCTTTTCCGTATTTGTTCAGTTGGCATATTAAGTTTAGAAACAAATACTTAGTTTAGTATCCTCCACCTCAATTAAGAATGAAAGAAGAAAAGAGAAGCTAAGTCCTTGTGATCCTTAACTCAACCCTTAAGGTAGGATCTTATGTCCTTGTGCACTTATTGAAGAGCCATTCAGTTGATCATTCAAATTGGTATAAGTTCCAACCCTGTAGATCTTATTTCAGTAATGTTTAGTATAGAATGTATGATATCGGTAAATATCGTATTTTGATAGATTCTAGCTCTGTTTTGAATCAGTTATAATTTAGTTAATCTATAATAAAATCAAATAGTACAGTAGCCTTGTAAATTGGACCTAGAGTATACACTAGAAACACGGACCCATTATAATATTTTTCGACTGGCGAAATACCCAAAATTCCCGATATCACCGGTTTTTCGTGGGAGTTGGTTGTTGAGGTTTTTAGGATAGCTCTCTGTATGTATTTTAGGATAATTGGTATACTTTGAATTTGCTATATAGCCTGTATATAAAATTTGGAAGTTAATTGCTTGCTTTTGGTTATAATTCTAAAATACGATACGGATATTTCGTATCACGATTTCTGTTTTCCCAATTACAAAAAGAATGGGGTTAGCTCAGGTTAGTCTAGGTTTTAGATAGATCACGATATTCCCACATAGCACGTTAGAAAATAAGTTCGTTAGCTACAGGTTTTCACCATATCGGATTTTAGCCGCTTTAATAGTAAAGTTATTTTCAATGTTAGGTCTGACCGCGGGGACTTCGGAGGCCGTAAGGAAGAGAAAGGGATTGATGATATCCGAGTATATTCGACTTGTTCCGGTGAGTAGACTAAACATCTACAGGGGGACATTGTATGGATGGCGTATAACGCCCGTAATTAGAAGTTGGTTATAATTGCTTTCCATTCATATTGTTATACAATTAACCATAGCATTTCATACTATGCATCCATAACCATAAATTTTAGTTGCTTAACACTTGTTAGGACACTTGCACTTTTATCGATGAGTTATGTTGCACCTGCACCTACCTACATGTCACACCATACCTCATCGGTAATTGACATGTCATGTACACCCTTAGAACTTGCTATGTCACATGTAATCTATTGCACATTGTTAGTATTATTAATAACTGTTGCTACGCACATTTGTTATTATTGTGACACATATCATATCTCATTTCATTTGCTACTACTCATACTATCATATATATTGGATTACAAGGATTTCCGTTTTAAGTTTTATGCTTTGAGGGTCATATTCGATGAATTTTCATGATTAATATGATATGTCCACCATGAGTTGTTTTGATGATTTAGATTTACTCTGAAACGAGTAGGGGGGCTATATGGTTGCAGATTTATACGTTATCCAGACTGAGTGGGGGGATATACAGTCGGATACATGGTGGACCCGGTCGAGACCGAGGGGCAGAAAAGCCGCATTTGAGGCGGGGAGCCTAGCGAGGACACTCAATAACAGAGATGGTTGTGAAACACGGCGGATATCTGGAGGATACCGACCGATGTTGCTGATCGACAGAATCGTTCGGGGAACGATGCCTTCTAGAAACAGAAGATTTGTGTCGGTGTTGGACACGGAAGGATTTTTGGATCGTATATAATGAACTAGATTTTTGAAAGACTTGATGAGATTTCACAGTTGTTTTATACATTCATTATAGTTACATATTCATGCTTCCATATGCTATTATGTGTTATGCTTACAATTTCAAATGTTAGATGTTAGTTTATTCACTGAGTTGGCAACTCAACCCCGTTGTGCCTTAGTTCCTTGCAGGAGACGCGTGGACGCATAGCAGCAGTGCGGATCCACTTGTCAGCTTTTATCGCTTGTCTTGCTAGGTGGGTTACATATGCAGTAACCATCTATTTTTTGGTATATGTATTTTGGATCTAATATCACTGTCACGACCCGAATTTGGCACGTGATGGCCCTTAAACCACATAACGTCTCCAGGCGTAAAGTAATTCAAGTAAGCCGAAAATCCAGCAATCTAAACCATCAAAAGTAGTAAGTGATAAAAACATTGTTAAAAACTTTTGAAACCTCAGATACAAATTCTTTAAAGTCCAACTTTATTTCCTTTAAAATTTTGGCAGCACCTCCTTGTAAAACAAGCCCCCAAAAAGGATACAACAAAAGATAAAAGTAAAGTATCCCCAAACGGGAGCAAATCCACGCCCAAAGGCGGAAAACAACCACCACAACAGATATACGACGCCGTCGCAAAGAAAAAGACGATATAAATTGAAACTGCATAAAAGACCTCCAAATCTCCAAATAATATACAATATCATCCTCACAACTCGTCTCTAAGTCAATACATGAAGTAGTAGATGGAGAGTACTGGATACAACGAATATACAATGAGTAACATCGGATAACCGCAAAACCTACCTATAGCAAAACCGCACCCAGTCAGCCGTAGCAGTATCCGCTGCAAAAGATGATACGATAGATGAAAGCTCTGCTCTGACTGCCTTGAGGGACTACCTGCAAGACACGGTGGCACAACGGGGGTGAGTTGCCAACTCGTGAACAGTAAATAACATATGTAGGTAATCACAAGTATGCACGTACTGCGCGAATCTATCACATACAAGCTAATAGCAATAGATGGCCATATGTGTGCAACAGTCATGAAAGGTACTCTATCAGGTACAACTAATACATGAAGCAATAATATGGCAATATGTATATGCAACAGTCATGAAAGTGTTGGATATATGTATTCCCTAGAGGCCATTATATGATAGTGGATGTATTTATACATGTGTGTGTGTGTGTATGTATATATATATATATATATATATATATATATATATATATATATATATTCAGTGTACATTCTTGCTCGACATGATAATATACTATCTGGTTCTTCATTATCTGACATGTTGACTTAATCATGCTTTTATTCATTCATACATGTTGATAAAACTCTGAGGATATTGGCTTGACTACTGTGATTATGATGGAGATCATACTAGTGGGACGTCTGTCGTTTATAAGCATATCCTGAAATGTTCCTAGTCGTAGGTGTATCGATATGGGGCATCGATATACCAGAGTAGACTAGCGTAAATGATACTAGACCCATATGATGGGCGATGGATGTTCCCACATCCATTGATGTTTGACATCAAGATCGTATATGGGTGCTCAGTGGTGACTGGGTACACTGGACGTACTCGCCGAGAACTCCTATATGGTATTATATCTATCGTCGGATAGAAGTTCTCAGGTGACACTAGTACAGGTTAGTCTGTAGACCCGAGATCGTCATAGAGTCTTGTGTGTTCTCCTACTGTACTTTGATTACCACCCTACCACGGCTCTACAGAGTCGTGCAAACAGGTGGCTTTTGGGTACAGTACCGAGACACACGAAGACGATGAGCAATAGGAGGGGTTTCGTCTATCCCGGTATTGGGAGTTGATGCTGTGCTGTGCTCGATTGGCTATATCAGTAAGTCCCTGGCCAGGGCTGTTGAGATTTACTGATAAGTGTTATCAGTAGTTTCTCGATCTGTTATAGACCATTCATCGGCATGACTTATTGAGTTATTGGGGTCGACGTTATCATCCCTAGACTCGATATGCAGCATATCTAACGAAGAGACCGGACTGTACGGTAGTGTTGCCGGTTGGCTCGACGGGAGTTGTGACAAGTTCGCTTGTTTTCTTCTGATTGCTCAATACCCGGGTGGCCGTTACGTTTAGCTGACCTTTTGCGGCTTGGGGGTGCTTGATATGATCATCACTCACTGCCGGCGTATTGACGAGTCTTAGAGTCCCACAATGGAGTTAGCTAGTCCAGGCGAAACGATGTGGTGTACATATGAGATATGCGCGGGGACCCGATTAAATGCGCGTATGTGATACCGTATATTAATCGGGCGGTATGCTATTGGTCGGGTCGTATGTGATATGACCGGTTTGCTAAATCAAGTGTTGATTTATCATTGACCATTAGCTTTTTCACTTTAAACCCTTCTTGTCTTTTGTTGTATGCATGCTTGTATGCACTTATTCTCATTGATGCACATATGGATGTGCATGCACACATACATGCATACACTCTTGTATCATGGTTGATGATACAATGGATGGTAGCAATATAAGACTCACACCTTTTATAAATATGTTGATATTTCTTTTTGTAAAAGAAAATGAAAATGGAAATTATTATCATGCTTGATTATTTTATTCACCCACTAACCTTTGTATTAACCTTGAGTTAATTTCCATGGCCATTATGCATCCAAAAGAAAATATCTAGATATTTATTAACTTGAGTTAAGAGTGAGAAGAAGAAAATATATATATATTCTTTTCTCATTCTTATCTTATCTTTGATCATTATCTCTTGAGCTCTCATTAGCCATCATCTTCTTCCTCCTCCTTCTTGCTCTTTAGCTTTCATTTATGAGCAAAAGAGTGATCAAGTTAGGGTTTTGAAGTGAGAAAACAAACCACATCACCATTCTACACTACTCTTGCCCATTAGTTTAGAGTGTTGAGTTCTACTTCTTCTCTTGATCAAGTGGAGCTTCTAGCTTAGACAAAGAGGACTTCGGGTAGATCGTCGTAGACCTAGAGGATCTCAAGCGAGCTTCTTTCAACTCTCAAGTGGTCAAGGAGTCTAGCGTAGGGAGCTACAAAGGATGTAATTCTCAAACCCTAGCCTTTATTCTACTTGTGATTGTGTTAAAGTTTAGTGTTACCCTATCTTTTCTAGTATGATCCTTAGGATGTTTTCTTTAGCACCATATAATTTTTAATATGGTATGTGTGATGCTACCAAACCCTTGTAGTGGTGCTGTAGAAAAACCTTCATGGTATCAGAGCTTAACTAGAAGCCTAGACAATATTACGACAATACGAAAATGAAAACTTCTGCAAAAATACGATTTTAGAAACCCTTGAATTTGCTCTCTGGAATTTTTTTTAAAAGTGGCCTGAAAATTATTTAAACAACTGCAGAGAGGCATTTAAGATGATATGAGAAAACTGGTGCAAAACGAGATGGAGAGGCTCGGAAAACTCCGGCAACCCTTGAGGGTTTTCTGGCGACGCCGGCCGGAGGTGCTCCCCTCTGGCTCGTTTTGCTCCAGTGTTCTGTATATTAAGATCTGGGGTTTCTAGTATTGTTTAGTTGTCCAAAATTGCATGTGATGTAAGTTTGGTATTGGGCTCTTTGCGCAATAGTTCGTATTCGTATTTTTATAACACTGTATTGGTAATTTTGGCGACGTTAAACAGGTTGAACGAATTATCAAACACTCGTATTTTTCCAGGTTGAACGTACTCGATATATAATGCCGGTATTCTTATGGACCCTCTAGAAGAAAGTGACCCTAACTCGAGATGTGACCACCAAACTACGACTGAACCTTAGGGTTTACCGTAGTTAGTGGCGCCACAAATGAGGCTTAGGTCTGCCCTTCTTCGATTGGTCCATTAAATACTGTGGCATAGATTTTGGGTATTGTTTAACGGTGCTCAAGTGTTGAGCTTGCTCGGGAATATGGGTGTTTGTTAATTCGATCGAAGGGTTTAACATCGCCTAGTAGTATGTGATACTTGTTTCTGCGACCGTAAGCGTAGTATGCGTATCGCCGGTTTCATTGCTATATGTCAACGGCAATTGGGGTACGCACACTTGCTTACATTGATGACATGTGATGTTATGTGTTGCTGTGTTGTGATGTATTGGATTGTCATGATCGAATAGTCGGGGGGGTTTATGTGAGATAAGAGTTTTACTTTTCATTCATGTAAAATTCAATTGTAATGTAATATTCTTTTATTTGGGGCACTTCCAGGTTGAGGATGATGTCACCATTGTTGTATATTATTTACTTTTCTGCATTAGGATAGACCCAAGGTGGAGAGCAAAAGTGACCGGGTTCTGAAGTCCAGTGGGAGACCATCTCGAGGAGTCTGGATCGGGTCTCCTAACTCTAGAATTGGTAGGGTCGATTGCCGCTGTCGTAAGGGTCTAAGGGTGTAGGATTGGCTATTCATCATGACTGTGGAATCCGTATTTTCTATTGTTGGCTAAATACTAAATACGGACGTCCTAGTATATCCTATATTATCATATCTGTGTTTCTGCTGCCTATATTCTGTGATGTGATCGCTTAATATATCTGAGACGAATGCTATATTATATATGAGATATATAATAGACGTTGCTTATGTTTTACACCCGCGCTAGTCCCGTCCCGGTATGCCGATAGTTAAGTAACCTAACGGTGCATAACGGAACATTGCGGCGAATGCGGATGGTATAAGCGTACGTTGTATTTTCGTTTCTTTTCTATGATTGGCTTAAGGACTTAAATGATGGGACTACATTAATATGATTAATGTAAAGAAAATAAACCTAAAAAGAAGTTGTAGAATCGGATTTGAAAACCACTCGGCTTTTTATGAAAAAGCTACATTTCAAAACCGCGGAGCTTAAGCCACTCCTTTTGAAAACCATTTGATTCTACGACGATATCAAGTTCAAAGCGTTAAAGATTTTCTTAAAAATCATCCGCAACCCTCCGTCATTTTAGCAAGTAGAGTACTTAGTATTCATGTTATGTTTGTTGACCTTAGCCAAGGCGTAGTGTACGGTAGCTAAGTGATGTCTTCCTACAATGCATATGATGCAGATTAATTGGGACGGCCATGTGACTTTGTTGACCTTAGCCAAGGGTCATGTGAACGGGTCTAATTAATCAAGAAATGATGGGTTGAACTTGCCAAGGTCATGAGTGCTAGGGGTAAAAACCACATCGGGAGTTTCAAGAGTTGAAATTTACAATGAGATTGCATACCTTCCATATGATGGTTGGATCCCGATCCCACTGTGGGCAATAGTTGCTCCTAGGAGAGTTTTGCAGTTTACAATTAGCTAACTCATTAGGTGTCTAGAAAGGTGTTAACGGGGCTACGCCTCTGGGAAGACGAGATTTATATTAATTAGATCCGTGCGAAAGCACGGGGAACCTCCCTCAAGTACCGACACTGGCCTGGCTGAACGGTTAGCGAAGTTGTAGACTGTAATTAATCCTGACTAGTTTTCTTTTTAAGGTTTGAAAGAAAAACTTGATTAAAGCTGTGGGAGACATCGATTAAATAAGATAATAACCAATCTGATCTTTGCAAGAGCTTTCACTGAGTGTATTCTTTTCTCTCTCTTAATGGTAGATACCAATGACAGGACTCAAACTTCTACTAGATAAAAATAAACTAAATGGGACCAATTATAAAGACTGGCTGAGAAACCTTAACATTGTCTTGACTTATGATAAGGTATCATATGTCCTCACGGCTCCAACCCCGTCCGTCCCAGGTCCTAAATCCTCAGTTGCAGATATTGAAGTCCGCAAGACATAGGACGCTGACTATGCCACGACCAAATGCCTCGCGCTTGCATCGATGGATAACACACATCAAAAGCAGCACGAGAATATGGACGTTCACGCCATATTCCTCCATACAAAGGAGTTGTATGGAGAGTAATCTCGTGTCTTATGATACGAAGCATCCAGAAAGCTGTTTCACATGCGAATGGCCCCTGGCACACCAGTAGGAGACTATGTTCTGAAGATGATAGCTCTCATAGAGGAGCTTGAGGACGTTGGGTGGACAATGGACAATGAGCAATATATGGATATTATTCTGCAGTCTCTCCCCTCCACCTTTGCTCAATTTATAGTTAACTTCAACATGCACAATATGGAGAAGGAACTACCTGAACTCCTTAATATGTTAAGGAGTGCAGAGAGCACGCTGAAATCAGTGAAAACTCCCGTTTTGAGTGTTGGGCAACCTTCCTCTTCTCGTCCAAAGACTAAGGCCAAGGGAAAGATGAAGAAGAAACCCACCAAACCTAAGGGTAGAGTTAAAATGGTTAAGGGGAAAGACAAGTCCAAAGCTGGGGAATCGGGAAAAGGGGAATGTTATCACTGCCACAAAACAGGACACTGGAAGGGCAACTGCACCGAGTACTTGGATCTCAAGAAGAAGCATGTAGATGTTTCCGCTTCACGTGTGTTTGTGATAGAAAACTGTTTTTCAATAAACTCTGCTTTCTGGGTATTAGATACCGGTTCAGGTTCTCACATTTGCAATTCTATGCAAGGGCTGAGAAATAGCAAGGTTTTGATAACAGGTGACCATACTCTCCGCGTTGGAAATGGTTCCAATGTGCATACAGTTGCAGTGGGAGAGTATCACTTGGGGTTGCCGTCTGGGTGTATATTGGTTTTGAACCCATGTTATTATGTACCTAGTATGTTTTGTAATATAATATCCATTTCTTTTTTAGACAATGAAGGATATAATTTTGTATTGCAGAACAATGTTATGAACATTCACGTGAATCAAATGTTGGTTAGGTATGGTACGCTTAATAATGGGATATACGTCCTAAATCAACACACAGTTTTCAGCATACAACACACTAATAAAAGAAAATTTTCAGAAATAAATGAAGTTTTTCCTTGGCACTGTAGACTTGGTCATATTAACGAAACAAGACTAAACAAGCTACATAAAGATGGATATTTAAACTCTTTTGAATATAAATCTTATGCAACTTGCCAGTCTTGTATCAAGGGTAAAATGACCAAAACTCCATTTGCAGGACATGGAGAAAAAGCTACTGAGCTCTTAAGCCTCATACATAGTGATGTATGCGGGCCAATGTCTACATAGGCTAGAGGCGGTTTTTCTTACTTCATTACTTTCACTGATGATTTCTCAAGATTCGGTCATGTATTTTTATTAAAGCACAAGTCTGAAGCTTTCGAGAAATTCACTGAATATAAACTCGAAGTAGAAAAACAAACCGGCTTGAGCATCAAAATGTTTCGATCAGATCGAGGTGGGGAGTACCTCAGTACAGAGTTTGCAGACTTCCTAAAAGAGAATGGGATTCTCTCTCAGCTCACTCCTCCTTACACACCACAGCACAACGGTGTGTCAGAACAACGGAATCGGACCCTATTAAATATGGTCCGTTCCATGATAAGTGATGCTGAGTTACCCATCTCATTTTGGGGGCATGCATTGGAGACTGCAGCGTTTCTATTGAACATGGTCCCAACCAAAACCGTGTCTACCACGCCATATGAGATATGGCATGGGAAGAGACCATCTCTTAAACGAATTAAGATTTGGGGTTGTCCGGCCTATGTTAAAAAGCAGAATCCGGACAAACTCGAGACACGGTCAGTCATGTGTAATTTTGTGGGATATCCAAAGAATTCTTATGGATATCTATTCTACCACAAGGAGGAACAAAAGGTGTTTGTTTCTCAGCATGCCACATTTTTAGAAAAAGAATTTTTTACAAATGATACAGATGGCAGTGTGGTAGACCTAGAAGAGGTTCTAGAAACACAAATTACAAATGATGACTTGGTTGAACCGGCAGTTGCAACAGAAACTGAGGAACCTCGGCCATTCCGTAGGTCTGGTAGGACTTCTTGCCCACGGGAGAGGTACTACGGTTTCCTCATTGATGGTGATAAAGAAGACTGCATCATGGAGGATGATGATCCTACCAGCTTTCAGCAAGCTATCATGAGTGGAGACTCTGTGAAGTGGCTGGATGCCATAAGATCCGAAATGGAGTCTATGTACACCAACAAAGTATGGACTTTAGACATTGTACCCCCTGGGGTAAAACCTGTGGGGTGCAAATGGATCTTTAAAAGAAAGATTGGTGTAGATGAGCAGGTAGAGACCTATAAGGCAAGACTTGTGGCGAAGGGTTTTCGTCAAAGACTAGGTCTGGACTATGACGAAACTTTTTCTCCCGTAGCTATGCTTAAATCCATTCGGATCCTACTTGCTATCGCTGCTCACTACGACTATGAAATCTGGCAGATAGACGTTAAAACAGCATTTCTAAATGGAGATTTAGAAGAATGCGTTTATATGGATCAGCCAGAGGGCTTCATTGACAGTGGGAGCAGCGACAAAGCATGTAGACTGCTTAAATCCATTTATAAATTAAAGCAGGCATCACGGAGTTGGAACATCTGTTTCGATGATGTTATCAAAGAGTTTGATTTCATCAAAAATCCAGATGAACCTTGTGTTTATAAGAAGGCTGTAGGGAGAGCTGTCACATTCCTCATATTGTACGTGGATGACATTCTTCTGATAGAAAATGATATTCCTATGCTACAGTCGGTCAAATCTTTCTTATCACTAAGGTTCTTCATGAAGGATCTGGGTGATGCCACATACATTTTGGGCATTCGGATCTATAGGGATAGATCCAAAAGGTTATTGGGATTGTCCCAAACCAGGTACATTAACACCATCCTAAAAAGGTTTAGTATGGAAGACTCCAAGCGGGGTGCCTTACCCGCTTCCCATGGAGTCACTCTCTCTAAGGACTCTTGCCCAAAGACCGATGAAGAGAGAGCTCGCATGAGCATTATACCCTATGCTTCGGCAGTAGGATCTATAATGTATGCGATGTTATGTACATTCCCAGATGTAGCTTATGCACTTAATGTAGTAAGCAGGTATCAATCCAACCCAGGGGAGAATCACTGGGTAGCTGTGAAGAACATTCTTAAGTACTTGCGAAGGACTAAAGAATTGTTCTTGGTGTATGGTAATGGAGATCTTCAGATGGAGGCCTTTACCGATTCAAGCTTCCAGAGTGATAAGGACGACAGCAAATCTATCTCTGGGTTTGTATTTACCCTCAATGGAGGGGCGGTAAGTTGGAAGAGTTCCAAACAGGATACCATTGCAGACTCTACGATGGAAGCTGAGTACATTGTGCGAATGATGCCACTAAGGAAGCCGTCTGGATGAGGAAGTTCGTCTCGGAGTTAGGAGTAGTTCCAACAATTATTGATCCAATACCATTGTATTGTGATAATAATGGGTCTATGGCGTTAGCCAAGGAGCCTAGGTCCCATCAGCGATCCAGACACATTCTGAGGCGCTTTCATTTGATCCGGGAGATTGTAGATCGCCGCGAGATCGAGATTAGGAGAGTAGACACAAAGAATAACACCGCGGATCCACTCACCAAGGCCGTCCCTCAGCCGCAGCATGAGCGACTTTTTGAGATGTTGGATATGAGATACGCCAATAACTGGCCTTAGTACAAGTGGGAGATTGTTGAATATATGTATGCCCTCGAGTCCATTATATGATAATAGATGTATTTATACATGTATATATATATATATATATATATATATATATATTCAGTGTACATTCTTGCTCGACATGATAGTATGCTATCTGGTTCTTTTTCATCTGACATGTTGACTTGATCATGCTTTTATTCATTCACACACGTTGATAAAGCCCTGAGGATATTGGCTTGACTACTGTGATTATGATGGAGATCATACTAGTGGGACGTCTATAGTTTATAAGCATATCCTGAAATGTCCCTAGCCGTAGGTGTATCGAGATGGGGAATCGATATACCAGAGTAGACTAGCGTATATGATACTAGACCCATATGATGGGTGATGGATGTTCCCACATCCATTGATGTTTGACATCGAGATCGTATATGGGTGCTCAGTGGTGACTGGGTACACCGGACGGACTCGCCGAGAACTCCTATATGGTATTATATCTATCGTCGGCTAGCAGTTCTCAGGTGACACTGGTACAGGTTAGTCTGTAGACCCGAGATCGTCATAGAGTCTTGTGTGTTCTCCCACTGTACTTTGATTACCACCCTACCATGGCTCTACAGAGTCGTGCAAACAGGTGGCTTTTGGGTACAATCCCGAGACACACGAAGACGATGAGCGATAGGAGGGGTTTCGTCTCTCCCGGTATTTGGAGTTGATGATGTGCTGTGCTCGATTGGCTATATCAGTAAGTCCCTGGCCAGGGCTGTTGAGATTTACTGATAAGTGTTATCAGTAGTTTCTCGATCTGTTATAGACCATTCATCGGCATGACTTATTGAGTTATTGGGGTCGACGTTACCATCCCTAGACTCGATATGCAGCAGATCTGACGAAGAGACCGGACTATACGGTAGTGTTGCCGGTTGGCTCGACGGGAGTTGTGACAAGTTCGCTTGTTTTCTTCTGATCGCTCAATACCCGGGTGGCCGTTACGTTTTAGCTGACCTTTTGCGGCTTGGGGGTGCTTGATATGATCATCACTCACTGCCGGCGTATTGACGAGTCTTAGAGTCCCACAATGGAGTTAGCTAGTCCAGGCGAAACGATGTAGTGTGCATATGAGATATGCGCGGGGACCCGATTAAATGCGCGTATGCGATACCGTATATTAATCGGGCGGTATGCTATTGGTCGGGTCGTATGTGATATGACCGGTTTGCTAAATCAAGTGTTGATTTATCATTGACCATTAGCTTTTTCACTTTAAACCCTTCTTGTCTTTTGTTGTATGCATGCATATATGCACTTATTCTCATTGATGCACATATGGATGTGCATGCACACATACATGCATACACTCTTGTATCATGGTTGATGATACAATGGATGGTCGCAATATAAGACTCACACCTTTTATAAATATGTTGATATTTCTTTTTGGAAAAGAAAATGGAAATGGAATTATTATCATGCTTGATTATTTTATTCACCCACTAACCTTTGTATTAACCTTGAGTTAATTTCCATGGCCATTATGCATCCAAAAGAAAATATCTAGATATTTATTAACTTGAGTTAAGAGTGAGAAGAAGAAAAAATATATATTTTCTTTTCTCATTCTTATCTTATCTTTGATCATTATCTCTTGAGCTCTCATTAGCCATCATCTTCTTCCTCCTCTATCTTGCTCTTTAGCTTTCATTTGTGAGCAAAAGAGTGATCAAGTTATGGTTTTGAAGTGAGAAAAACAAACCACATCACCATTCTACACTACTGTTGCCTATTAGTTTAGAGTGTTGAGTTCTACTTCTTCTCTTGATCAAGTGGAGCTTCTAGCTTGGACAAAAAGGACTCCG
Source organism: Agapanthus africanus (assembly GCA_030015575.1). Classification (NCBI taxonomy): domain Eukaryota; kingdom Viridiplantae; phylum Streptophyta; class Magnoliopsida; order Asparagales; family Amaryllidaceae; genus Agapanthus; species Agapanthus africanus. The sequence continues at coordinate 506,174,681 of CM057337.1, forward strand.
GGTGGATCGTCGTGGACCTAGAGGATCTCAAGCGAGCTTCTTTCAACTCTTAAGTGGTCAAGGAGTCTAGCGTAGAGAGCTACAAAGGTTGTAATTCTCAAACCCTAGCCTTTATTCTACTTGTGATTGTGTTAAAGTTTAGTGGTACCCTAGCTTTTCTAGTATAATCCTTAGGATGTTTTCTTTAGCACCATATAATTTTTAATATGGCATGTGTGATGCTACCAAACCCTTGTAGTGGTGCTGTAGAAAAACCTTCAGAAAGGAATATGGGATAAAACATGTCATCCTTACTGAATCCTCATCATGGCAGGACCAGTGTCCATCAAGACAATTTAAATCCTAAATTCCTCAAATCGGCCCTCAGAACGGCCCTCATATCGGCCCTCAGATCGGCCCTCATATCCTGTAAGTCTCACGGAACCGGAGTGTCAAATATCGACACCCGAAAACATCATGAAAACTAGTGCCCAGTATCGGCACATAAAAACTGGTCTATCATGCGTCGTCACCATGACTGCCCCTGATAGGTACGTATCATACGATATCGAAACCCGAATGCCCAGCTTCGACACTCGAAATTCCACGTATCCATACGTACATGACTACGGTCGATATCTCCGCGATCACCGACGAGTCCAATACTATCACCGGTAGGTAGGATTCCCCCACTAACTCATCTCCATCACCTCCAACAATTTTGCCACGGGGTACCTCCGGGCCCCACCGTGTACCCGCACACGGCCCACTCCACTCCTCGCATGGGGTATATATCACAATCTCAGAACCGAGAAATCTTATGGTGGACGCACTGAAATATCATATCAAGAGAAACTGGCTATTTCAAATAATGCATAATTTCATGAACTACCGCGGTCCTCAAATCCAGAAAACATCAAGAAATCAATAAATATAATTGCATAGATCATTATATATATTTGTACATATATAACAATGTCCCATACCACTGATATATATACATAGGAGTAAAAAATCATATGCAATCCATATCTCGATGCGAAAATCCATGAATATAATATATGCAACATGAAACAGTAATATGAGCATATAAAGGAAAAACCGCTATTTAACTACAACAAGTTATTAAATATATCATGCGGTTCCTATGTTCTCCAAAATCCATACAACATCATATAAATGTGAACATGTAGCTATAGCCAGGTATGCATAACCATGTCGGTATAGCAAGATATGTGTATCTACCTATCAATAATGATGTAATACCCTCCAGGTAAATGTGTAGCTATTTCAAGCTAGGTATGTGTACATGTAAGTATGTATGCAAGGTGTACATGTAGCTGTGTCTCATATGTGTATATACATATCTCTAATGGTACAATATCATATAGGTATAGGGTAGCTAGCATGTAGGCATGGCAAGGCATAAGTGTAAGCATGTAGGTATACAGGTATGCTATATGTCATATACGCAAAGGACATGAATAAATATCTAAATGTCACTAACCATACAATATCACATAGGTATGTGTGGTGTGCGTATCATGGCAATTATCGACAGGGTGTGTGGCATACAATCAGTGCTCGTGCGACATGAACCGTCAATAATAGTGCAGTGTCCAATGGGTACAAGTCTAAGCACAAGTAATGATATGAAATGAGTTCATGCACAATCTCTATATATGCAAATAAACATGCGGCTAATGTCATATCATATCTAGCCCAGACGCATAACGCCATACGGGCGATTCCCCTGTAGATGTTAAATCTACCCACAGATGATCCTGGGGCTAAGTAAAGCCAACCACTCGCTTTCCCTTCTTCGCAGCGTCCGAAGTCCCCGCCTGCGATCCTAAAATCACATAACAACAAAGCAAGTGTATATATTAGCAATCGACCAATAACACGTACAAACTATGTTTGACCGACGCACCAACTCCAAACATACTCTCAAGCGTTCTTCTAGTGGCTAACGCATGTAGCGACACTACGAAACCAGCTCAAGAGCAAAAGCTACACAAGGACACGAACCGTATTGGATAACGTAACGCGCGTAGTCGAAACACTAGAAAACAAGCAAAGTGATCCCAGATTTTGCTAAACAAACAATTTGTAAAAGTTACACGTACCACAAGACCACACACAACCCCAGAGACCCTTACACCAAAACTCAACACCCCAATCACCTGTCTGGCCGCAAATTGCGGCCAGAAGAAATAAATCTGGGACCTGTTTCAAAGGGAAAGGGCTCGGGTTTTGAGGGTAGCTTCTAGGTCACTACACTAGATCACTGTGATGGGAACTTTTCCAATAAATACCTGGTTTGATAGCAGATCATCCGAGACACCAAAACTACACTAAAAATACGATATTTACCCGAAATGACACTTTACGCGTTCTAAACTGAAACTTACAAGCTACATAACATTAAAAGGACCTACTTAACAGATAGAGATCATTACCTATTCTCACAAGCTCAAAGATGTAGGGATGCTAGGCACACGGACTGTTAGTGTATATGCCCTAGGGGCCATTATTGTATCATACTAGTTTGTATATTACTTAATGGAAGCTTGGGATATTCACATGTATATAACAGTCTTGCTAAACATGGTAGTATGCTACTTGGTTATTCTATCTTAAAATGTGAGTATACAAATTGATAGAGCTCTTAGGATCTTGCTTGACTACCAGCGTTGTGATGGCAGTCATATAGTGGGGACTGGGTAGTCTACAAGCACATCATTTTTCAGGTCCCTAGTCGTAGGATTATCGAGACAGGGCATCGATACTCCGGAGTAGACTAGTGTGTACGCTTCTCATCCCAGTTGAGGAGATGGTCTGTCCCACAGCCGTCAGTACGTCGTACTGGAGACAGTATACAGGTGCTCGTTGGGTTACGGGTACACCGGACAGGACTCGTAGAGAACTGTTGGTTGGGTTTTATACCAGTCGTCAGTTAACAGTTCCCATGTGACATGAGTACAGCATATTCCGCAGACTTGACACTGCTATTTCGCCTCGAGTGTATCCCACTGTTCTTAGATTGCTACCCTACCACGGCTCAAAGGAGTCGTGCAAACAGGTAGCAGTTGGGTGCAGTCCCCAGCACTTGGAGGCAGTGGCGGTTAGACAGGATTCGTCTCTCCCGGTATTGGGAGTTGATATCGCGCTGTGTCAGAGAGCCATTACGCAAAGTCCCTGGCCAGGGCAAGCGAGATTTACTGGTAGGTTCTAGTAGTTTCTCAGGGTGTGGCTTCACTCTGACACGACTTATACCGCTATTAGGGGACTGACGCTTGCTGCCCCCTAGGCCCGATATGCGATAATCTTAGACGAACAGACCAGACTGTACGGAGATTGTCACATCAGGCTCAGTAGGAGTTCGGATGGGTTTCCTCATCGGCCTTCTTATCGACATCTACCTGGGGACCGTTACGTACAGCTAGTGCCGCTTGCGGTCTGTGGTTAAACCCCACTGCCAGCGTAGTAGTCGAGTCATTAGAGTCCCACACAGAGAGTTTCCCTGCTCCAGGCGAAACGATATAGAGGTTGTATGGTTTTACGACAAGGGTTCGGACGCATACGTGTGTTTACACACGTACGACTTTCGGACAATTTTTACTAGCCGGCTTTAGTTTAAGCCAGATTCTAGTATCGGGATATTGGATTTATACAGTCTAAAGTTTTTCCGTGTTTTCATGGATAGGAGAGGCGTTCTCGTAATTTCACGAGAAGCTTCTAGAAGGTTGGTGACTTGGGGGTGTAGGTGGCATATGGATTAAATGAGATTAGTGACTCATTTGTGTGATTCATCCATGTCAATAATGCATCATAAATGCTTAATGACTCATGGAGATGAATCACCCATTTGTATTTATGAAGCATGGTTGTTAAATCGTTTATTTTCTTTTTTGGATAAATAATAATGCTTCATATATATTATGATAGATCATTATCTCATTCTTATTCTCATGCTCACCTTCTCTCTCCTCAAGCTCTCTCTCCTCAAACCCTAATCCTCCCCTCTCATGTGTTGAGATCAAGGATTAGAATAGACTAATCAATCCATAATCCAACTCTATATCACCTAGGTTACTTAGATTAGCACTTTAAGAAACCTAGTTACCTCAAGTTTGAGGTGAAGCTTGAAGTAAAGCTCTCGGGTGGATCGTTTACTACTTGGAGAAGGCCGAGGAGGAGGTGGAGAATGAAAAGAAGAAGGACACGGTTCATTAGGTATAATCACTTCACATAGTAGTTTAGAACTCCTATGTTTATCGTTAGTTATAGTTTAGCAAAGATTCTTCGGTTAGTCGATGTTTAAGCAAAGAACAAGATCGTTTTTCATATTTCCGCCTCCCCGCAAGTCGTGGGGTGTTGTACATCGATTTACAGTGGTATCAGAGCCTCGCTAAACAATTATTAACTCATTAGCAAAGTCGTATGAATTTCGAACGCAAAACGAACAGGAAAACACATCGATATCACCATGTTTCTGTCGAATTTAAAACAGGCTCTAAAAAATTTTCAGGGAGCTGCAGAATAACCTACAGAGAATTATAAAAACACTGGAAGAAAATGGCTTTGTGAATCGGCCATACGGCCGCGGAACCGCGGCCGATCCCACCGATCCGCCGCGAATCCGAGGCCGAGTTGGGGCCGATTCGACCCAGTTTGCTCCAGTAACTCTTATGTGATATTTTTGTATTTTCTGGAATGTTTATTTTCTGCTCAAGTCTCAGGTGCACAGAGAAGTTTTGGGAGTAGAATCTGATATGTTTGCTCGATCGAAATTATACGATGTTTGCTAATTTGATTATATCTGTGATTGTATAATGTGTTCGTAAACCTCCCCTAACTGCTAGTATGTCTGTTGGCAGGGGGTTGCACATTTCTGTAATGGATTTTACTGTTTGTGATTATGAACTGTATTGGACTGTTGTGATGATTAGCGGGGTTTTGTAATGGGTTATTATTTTAATTCATTCAATGTAAATGTAATTTGTTGTAATATTATTTTGCGCGGCACATCCAGGTTGCGGTTGTAGCCACCGTTGTATTATTTCATTTTACTTTTTTTTGCTCCTAGGACAGACCCAAGGTGGGGTGCACAAACTACCGGGTACTTTGAAGTGTTTAGTGGCCTACTCACTTTGTTGAGGGAGACCGCTTCACTTCGGGTACTTGGCGGGTAGTTTGCCGTACCCGTAGGGGTCTAGGGTGGGGTAATGGATATTCATCACAACTGTGTAATCCGTCTTTTGTTGCAGGCTCAAAGCAAACGCGGATTGCTTGTATATCTAATAATGTTCATCTGAGATCTGAAATGCCTATTATTGCGTCTGACGAATGTACAATATTTATATATGATAGCTATTTAGACGTCACTTATGTTTTACACCCGCGCTAGCCCAGCCCCCGCTCTGTCGTTAGTTAAGTAACCTAACGGGTGATGACGGGACCCAGAGGCGAATGCGGATGGCATAAGAGGACGTTGTATTTTCGTTGTTTTCTGCAATGATAGGTTAATGATGGGACGCATTATTATTAATGCAAAGAAAATAAACCAAAGTTTAATCGTTGGAACAATTTAAAAGAAACCACTCGGTTATTTTTGAAACAGGAGATATTTTTTTAATTGCGGAGCTTTAACCACTCCTTTTAAAAGCTATCAGGTTCCTTCGGTTATATCAAATTCACTACGTTCACGGTTTCGCCAAAACCATTCGTAGCCCTCCATCATTTCATTTGGGTATTCAGTAGTATTCAAGCTATGTATTTTGACCAACGCTAAGGCATAGTGTTTGGTAGCTGCTGGGTATTCATTTGTTGCATAGATAGATGAGTTAGTTTGGGACAGTCGTATTATCATTTTGGCCAACGTCAAGAATATGTACGGATGGGTTCAAATTAACAAGATAATGATGGGTAGAACTTGACGTGTGACTTATGATATTTTGACCAACGCCAAGGTCATAAGAGCATGGGGCAAAAATTTATATCGGGAATTTCTAAAGAAACTGAAATTTGCAAAGAGATGCATACCATTTGGAGTTTGATGAATGTTGGTAGGATTCCTTCAGCATTATCAGACGATGATATTTGGATCCCGATCCTACTGTGAGTATATGCTACTTATCAGGATATTCGTCACTTAACGATCAATGCTATAAACCAAGTAGGTGCCGAGAAAGGTGTCAGCGGGGCTACGCCCCCAGAGAAAAGAGGTTATTTAATTAAGGAACTTCGCGAAAGCGTTGGAAAACCTCCCTCGAAGTATCGACATTGGCCTGGCTGAACGGTTAAGCAAGTATTGTACGGTGAGAATAGTCCTGGCTAATTCTTCTTTTATGGTTTGAGGAAGGATTCGAGAAACAGTGGGAGCCATCCAGTTTAGATAAACTAAAAACCACTCTAAACTAGCAAGAGCATCATGCTAAAGTGTTTTCTTCTCTCTCTCCTAACTGCAGCGACCCTGAAAATGACTGGACTTAAGTTACTTTTAGAGAAAAATATACTGACAGGGCCAAACTATAAAGATTGGCTGCGGAATGTCAAAATGGCTTTGACCTATGACAAATTGGGGTACGTCCTCACTGCTAAGGCACCTGCAGTCCCAGGTCCCAAATCCAGTAATGCGGATAAGGAAATCCACAAAACCTGGGAGTATGATTGCGTGAAGGCCAAGTGCATCGTGCTTGCCTCGATGAATAATGAACATCAGAGGAGGCACGAGAATATGGAACTAGATGCCATATTTCTCCATACAAAGGAACTTTATGGAGAGCAATCTCGTATAGCAAGATACGAGACCTCAAAGAACTTGTTTCGAGCGAGGTTGGCCGTCGGATCATCGGTAAGAGAACATGTCCTAAAGATGATAGGCTATATAGAAGAGCTCGCAAACCTTGGAACGACTTTGGATAATGAGCTCTATACAGACCTTATTCTCCAGTCCCTTCCTTCCACCTACGCCCAGTTTATTCTGAATTTCAACATTCAAAGAAAAGAAGTTGAACTTCCAGAACTCCTTAACATGTTAAGGAGTGCAGAGGGCACCTTGCAGAAGGCAAAGGAAACACCCGCTATGTTTGTTAGCGGTGGTTCTTCTTCCGGGTCCAAGGCTAGGGCCAAAGGAAGGAAGAAGAAGGCCGCCACCAAACCTAGAGGAGGTGTCAGTAAGGTGGGAAGGAAGGGAAAGAAAAAGATTGCGGTGCCGGTAGTGGCCCAGGATGAGTGCTTCCATTGTCACAGGAAAGGGCACTGGAAGAAGGATTGCAAGGCGTGGAACGCCAAGAACCAGGGACCGAAGCAAGCTTTGACTTCGACTTCAGGTGTGTTTGTAATTGAGAATTGTTTGTCAATCAACTCTACTTCCTGGGTATTGGATACCGGATCAGGATCTCATATATGCAATTCATTACAGGCACTGAGAAACCGTAGAGTGCTGAAGGAAGGTGATATGACCCTAAAGGTTGCTAACGGAGCCAGCGTAGGAGCTGTGTCCGTCGGGGATTATCACCTGGGATTGACGAGTGGACATATTTTGGTTTTACATAACTGTTTTTGTGTACCTAGTTTAACGTGTAATATCATATCAGTTTCCTTGTTATCAAATAAAGGTTATGATTTCACGTTTGTAAGCGATATTGTTAACATCCACCTTAATCATAGTTTGATTGGGTCCGATACACTGAATAACGGTATGTATGTCTTAAACCAATTCCAGATTTTCAATGTCCAGAACACACTAAAAAGAAAGTCTCCAGATTTAAATAAGGCTTTCTTATGGCATTGTAGATTAGGTCACATCAATGAGACAAGGTTAACTAAGTTACATAGAGAAGGATATTTGGACTCGTTCGAATATCAAACTTATACCACTTGTGAATTATGTCTCAAAGGAAAGATGACAAAGACTCCATTCACTGGACATGGAGTAAGAGCGAGCGAGCTCTTAGGACTCGTACACAGCGATGTATGCGGTCCAATGTCTACACATGCAAGAGGTGGTTTTTCCTATTTCATTACTTTTACGGATGATTATTCAAGGTACGGATTCATTTATCTGATGAAACATAAATCCGAGGCTTTTGAAAAATTCCAGGAGCATAAGAATGAAGTAGAAAACCAAACCGGCAAAAGTATCAAGACACTAAGATCTGATCGAGGTGGTGAATACTTAAGTGCCGAGTTCCTAGGTTACCTAAAAGAGAAAGGAATTCTCTCTCAGCTTACTCCTCCATACACTCCACAGCATAACGGTATATCGGAGAGACGGAATCGAATCCTATTGGATATGGTACGTTCCATGATGAGTAATGCTGAGTTACCGCGATCTTTCTGGGGTTATGCGCTAGAATCAGCGGCATATCTTTTGAACATGGTTCCTACCAAGACTGTGCCTACCACGCCATATCAGATGTGGAGTGGGAAGAAACCCTATCTTCACTATGTAAAGATATGGGGATGTCCAGCTTTTGTTAAAAAGCAGCATGTGGACAAGCTCGAGGCACGATCAGTGAAATGTCAGTTTGTGGGATATCCAAAGAACTCCAAGGGGTATCTATTCTATTACGCAGAAGAACAAAAGGTTTTTGTTTCTCGTAATGCCCATTTTCTAGAATATCAGTTTTTAGAAAAGGAAACAAGTGGGACCGAAATAGAACTGGATGAAATTCCAGAACCACAAACTACTACTGAAAGTTTGGTAGAACCAGTAGTTCAAGAAGAACAGGACATTCCCGCACCCCTCCACAGGAGTAGTAGGCCGTCTCATCCGCCTGAGAGATACTACAGTTTTCTCATAGATGGGGATAGAGAGGATTGCATCATTGATGATGATGAACCTACTAGCTTCCAGCAGGCCATCCAGAGCGGCGACTCGGTACGATGGCTAGATGCAATGCGGACCGAAATGGAGTCCATGTACACCAATAAAGTATGGACTTTGGACTTTGCTCCAAATGGGGTAAAACCCATAGGATGCAAATGGATCTTCAAGAAAAAGATTGGTGTAGATGGACAGGTAGAAACCTATAAGGCTAGACTTGTTGCAAAGGGTTTTCGTCAAAGACCTGATTTGGACTATGACGAAACTTTTTCTCCAGTGGCTATGCTCAAGTCCATTCGGGTCCTTCTTGCTATTGCTGCCTTCCATGATTATGAAATCTGGCAGATGGACGTAAAGACGGCTTTTCTGAATGGTAATTTAGAAGAGTGCGTCTATATGGATCAGCCAGAAGGTTTCAATCAGAGTGGGAGCAGCGGTAGAGTATGCAAGTTGCTTAAGTCCATTTATGGACTAAAACAAGTATCGCGGAGTTGGAATATCTGTTTTGATGAAACAGTCAAAGAATATGACTTTATCAAAAATCCAGATGAACCATGTATATATAGTAAAGTTGTAGAAAGAAGTGTCGTATTCCTCGTCTTGTATGTAGATGGCATTCTATTGATAGGAAATGACATTCCTATGCTACAATCTGTCAAAGGATTCTTGTTACACAGGTTTTCCATGAAAGACCTGGGTGATACCTCTTACATTCTAGGGATCCGGATCTATCGTGATAGATCCAAGAGGATGTTGGGACTTTCGCAGTCCAGGTATATCAACACTATACTGAAAAGATTCAGTATGGAAGATTCTAAGCGCGGTAATCTACCGGCTTGTCACGGAATCACCCTCTCCAAAGAGATGTCTCCCAAGACTGATTTGGAAAGGGAACGCATGTCTATTATACCCTACGCTTCTGCGGTAGGCTCTATAATGTATGCGATGTTGTGCACCAGACCAGATGTAGGCTTACGCACTGAGCGTGGTAAGCCGGTATCAGTCAGACCCAGGGGAGAATCACTGGATAGCAGTAAAGAACATTCTCAAGTACCTGAGAAGGACTAAGGAGATGTTCTTGGTTTACGGCGGAAAAGACCTCAAGTTAGAGGCCTTTGCTGATTCCGACTTCCAGAGTGATAAGGATGATTTCAAGTCCATGTCGGGTTATGTCTTTACCCTCAATGGAGGGGCGGTGTGCTGGAAGAGCTCCAAGCAGGACACCGTTGCTGACTCGACGATGGAAGCGGAGTATATTGCTGCTTGCGATGCCGCAAAAGAAGCGGTCCGGATGAAGAAGTTCCTAACAGAACTTCAGGTGGCTCCTACCATAGTTGATCCAATACCTCTGTATTGCGACAACAACGGAGCTATAGCTTTAGCGAAGGAACCAAGGTCCCATCAGAAGTCCAGACACATCTTAAGGCGGTATCACCTGATCAGGGAGATCATTGATCGTCGGGAGATCGAGGTTCGGAGAGTTGCTACTGAAGAGAACATTGCTGATCCATTCACGAAGGCCCTACCTCAGATTTAGTTCGAGAGGCTACTCGAGATCATCGGTCTTCGATACGCCAGTACATGGCCCTAGTACAAGTGGGAGATTGTTAGTGTATATGCCCTAGGGGCCATTATTGTATCATACTAGTTTGTATATTACTTAATGGAAGCTTGGGATATTCACATGTATATAACAATCTTGCTAAACATGGTAGTATGCTACTTGGTTATTCTATCTTAATATGTGAGTATACGTATTGATAAAGCTCTAAGGATCTTGCTTGACTACCAGCGTTGTGATGGCAGTCACACTAGTTGGGGCTGGGTAGTCTACAAGCACATACTTTTTCAGGTTCCTAGTCGTAGGATTATCGAGACAGGGCATCGATACTCCAGAGTAGACTAGTGTGTACGCTTCTCATCCCAGTTGGGGAGATGGTCTGTCCCACAGCCTTCAGTACGTCGTACTGGAGATAGTATACAGGTGCTCGTTGGGTTACGGGTACACCGGACAGGACTCGCAGGGAACTGTTGATTGGGTTTTATACCAGTCGTCAGTTAACAGTTCCCAGGTGACATGAGTACAGCATAGTCCTCAGACTTGACACTGCTACTTCGCCTCGAGTGTGTCCCACTGTTCTTAGATTGCTACCCTACCACGACTCAAAGGAGTCGTGCAAACAGGTAACAGTTGGGTGCAGTCCCGAGCACTTGGAGGCAGTGGCGGTTAGACAGGATTCGTCTCTCCCGGTATTGGGAGTTGATATCGCGCTATGTCAGAGTGCCATTACGCAAAGTCCCTGGCCAGGGCAAGCGAGATTTACTGGTAGGTTCCAGTAGTTTCTCAGGGTGTAATGGGCTTCACTCCGACACGACTTATACCGCTATTAGGGGACTGACGCTTGCCGCCCCCTAGGCCCGATATGCGATAGTCTTAGACGAACAGACCGAACTGTACGGAGATTGTCACATCAGACTCAGTAGGAGTTCGGATGGGTTTCCTCATCGGCCTTCTTATCGACATCTACCTGGGGACCGTTACGTACAACTAGTGCCGCTTGCGGTCTATGGTTAAACCCACTGCCAGCGTAGTAGTCGAGTCATTAGAGTCCCACACAGAGAGTTTCCCTGCTCCAGGCGAAACGATATAGAGGTCGTATGGTTTTACGACAAGGGTTCGGACGCATACGTGTGTTTACACACGTACGACTTTCGGACAGTTTTACTAGCCGGCTTTGGTTTAAACCAGATTCTAGTATCGGGATATTGGATTTATACAGTCTAAAGTTTTTCCGTGTTTTCACGGATAGGAGGGGCGTTCTCGTAATTTCCTGAGAAGCTTCTAGAAGGTTGGTGACTTGGGGGTGTAGGTGGCATATGCATTAAATGAGATTAGTGACTCATTTGTGTGATTCATCCTTGTCATTAATGCATCATAAATGCTTAATGACTCATGGGGATGAATCACCCATTTGTATTTATGAAGCATGGTTGTTAAATCCTTTATTTTCTTTTTTGGATAAATAATAATGCTTCATATATATTATGATAGATCATTATCTAATTCTCATTCTCATGCTCACCTTCTCTCTCCTCAAGCTCTCTCTCTTCAAACCCTAATCCTCCCCTCTCATGTGTTGAGATCAAGGATTAGAATAGACTAATCAATCCATAATCCAACTCTATATCACCTAGGTTACTTAGATAAGCACTTTAAGAAACCTAGTTACCTCAAGTTTGAGGTGAAGCTTGAAGTAAAGCTCTCGGGTGGATCGTCTACTACTTGGAGAAGGCCGGGGAGGAAGTGGAGAACGAAAAGACGAAGGACACGGTTCATTAGGTATAATCACTTCACATAGTAGTTTAGAACTCCTATGTTTATTGTTAGTTATAGTTTAGCAAAGATTCTTCGGTTAGTCGATGTTTAAGCAAAGAACAAGATCGTTTTTCATATTTCCGCCTCCCCGCAAGTCGTGGGGTGTTGTACATCGACTTACACGCACAAAGGTCTACGAGGCATCAACCATGCCCGATTTAAAATTTAGTCGTCACGAACAACATAAAGCCGGATCTTTAAACTAGAGTTTAGGCGAAAACAAGCATGTTAAACACTTTAACACTAAGTGAGAGGGATTACAACCTTTGTAGATCCGGTCCTTCACTTCTTAAGCTCCATGTTGAGGTCCCTTCGCTACGATCATCGTGTTCCGGACTCTCGAGAGGCTCCACGAAGAGAAAGATGCAAACTTGCTTCCAATCTTCGATAACAAAGATGATCTACCTTGAAGTTTCATTAACACAAGCTCTCACTCACTACATGAAGTGAACATTCTCATCTAAAGGGCAAGGGTAGATGAGGATGATGAAGTAGGATTTTTGCTCTCATTTGTTTTCTTATTCTCACTCAAAATCATCACTTGGATCCAAGCTAGAAAGCTTTTCTAAGCAAAAGGAAGAAGAAGAAGAATAGTGATCCATTTGTGATGAATAAGGAAAGGATAATAATAATGATGAATAATGCAACCATGGTTAAACAAACTTTTGTAGAGACTTAACCAAGGGTAAGGGTTTGGGTTGGGTTAAGAATGAGCCACTTGAAAATATCTTTGCAAAAACAAAAAGAAACCTTCTAGAAGGTTCATGAATGAACTAACCCAATTCAAACCCTAATCTTATTTAATCTCCACTAATCATGTTGCATTAGTTATCATATCATGTTACAATATTATATATCACATATATAATATTTATTGTAACAAAATAAAATAATACAATTAACATATATCGCATATATATAAATGTATTACCCGAGTGAGAAAAAGAATCTTTTAGTGAGCTAATATTAGTTAATGTAATTTAATATATCATATATATTATTATACATTAAATTATCGAATCAACACTTGATCCGACAATCCGGCTATATCGCATATAATCAACAAATATATCATTTACCGATTCATCGAATCAACACTTGATCCGATGATCCGGGTGATATCAAATATCGCGAGAATAGAATAGGTATCTCATATCGCATTATCCTCGGTCCTGCACATATCACATATGTGCCCCTACTCCGTTTTGCCTGAGTCAAGAAACCTCTGTGTAGGACTCTAAAGAATCATCAATACGCCGGCAGTAGGTGATGATCATATCAAACAACCACAGGCTGCAAGCGGTCAGATAAACGTAACAGCCACCCAGGTATTGAGCGCTCAGAAGATCGACAAGCAAGCCTGTACATTCTCCTGTGAATCCAATCAGTAACACTCTAGTACAGTCCGGTCTCGCCGTCTGATATGTCGCATATCTCGCCTAGGGGTGGTAAACGTCAGACCCCAGTAGCTCGATAAGTCGTGTCGATATGAGGTCTATAACAGTTCAAGAAACTACTGATAACACTTACCAGTAAATCTCAGCAACCCTGGCCAGGTATTTCCAGTTATAGCCAATCGAACACAGCACAACATCAACTCCCTATACCGGGAGAGACGAGTCCCCTCCTATCGCTCATTGCCTCCATGTGATTCGGGAATGTACCCAAAAACCACCTTTTTGCACGCCCTCTTGGACGTGGTATGATGGAAATCAAAGCATAGTGGGAATCACACAAGACTCTATGACGATCTCGGGTCAACAGACTACTCCGTACCGGTGTCACCGGAGAACTGCCATCTGATGTGAGGTATAATACCATCTAAGAGTTCTCGGCGAGTCCGTCCAGTGTACCCAGTTTCTACTGAGCACCCGTCCACCATCCTTGATTTCAAACACCGATGGATATGGGATCATCCATCGCCCATCATATGGGTCAAGATGCGTATACGCTAGTCTACTCTGGTGTATCGATGCCCTATCTCGATACACCCTCGACTAAGAACAGTTATAGGATGTACTCGTCGACTACCGCGGCCCCACTAGTATGATCTCATCATAGTCCCAGTAGTCGAGTACATATCCTAAGGGCTTTATCAACATATAACATAGAGACAATCAGAGTAAATGTTAAAATAAAGAGCAACCAGATAGCGTACTGTCATGTCGAGCAAGACAGTCCTCCCTATATATGTCCAAGCATCTATTACAATATACATCATATGTACAGTAATGGCCTCTAGGGCATACATATATCTAACAATCTCCCACTTGCACTAGGGCCATCTGTTGTGGTATCTCATACCCAACATTTAGCTGCGGTTGAAGTATCTCATACTCAACCATCCCATAAAAGTCTCTACTGGGAAAAAAGCCTTTGCGAGTGGATCCGCGATATTGTCCTCTGTGTCTACTCTCCTAACCTCGATCTCCCTGGAGATCAACCATCTCCATGATCAGGTGATACTGCCTAAGAATTATATCTGGATTTCTGATGGGACGGTAGTTCCTTAGCTAAAACCACAACTCCATTGTCACACAATGGTAGGAACGAAGTTCATCTCATGAACTTATATATATCCAGACTGCCTCTTTGGTAGCATCCTTGGTAACGATGTATCTTGCCTTTAATCGTCTAGTAAGTCACGGTATCTAGCTTGGAACTCTTCCAACATACCGTCCCTCCACTGAGGGTAAAGACAATGCCTGCAACTGACATTCAGTCGTCCTTATCACCCTGGAACCTTTCCAGTGATTCTCCCCAGGATCGATTGATACCATCTCACTACAACTAGTGAATATCCTAATATCCAATTAGATCTATCTCATAGATCCAAAACCCAGGATTTAGGAGGTATCACCTTGATCCTATACGGAGAATCCTTGTGATAAGCGGAGATTGACCGAGCGTAGCATAGGAAACTCCTTTCCTATCAAAAGTATGTCATCCACGTACTTTACGAGGATCATCACCATACTCCCCACTACCATTTTGTATATACAAGGTTCATCTACCATTTTGATGAAGTCAAACTCTTTGACTACCACATCAAAACAGATGTTCCAACTCCGCGATGCCTGCTTCATCATATAAAGCATCTTGCACACGTTTCCGTTGCTCCCACTGTCTACGAAGCCCTCTGGCTGTGTACTTATAGACGCACTTTTCCAAATCATCATTTAGAAAAGTAGTCATGACACCCAACCACCAGATATCGTAGTCATGGTATGTAGCCGTGGCAAGTAGGATCTGGATGGACTTAAGCATAGCTTTGAAAGTCTCAACTTTTCCATGTACACCAAGTAATCTTCTCAAGATATACTTGCTCCTAATGGGGATTTAACCCTTCAGATAAAGCAACCAAAGTCCATACTTTGGTTGTGTATAAGGATTCCATCTCAGATCGCTAAGCATCCAGCCATTCTTACAGAGTCCCACTCCTGATGGCCAGCTCGAAACTAGTTGGGTCATCATCTCATCATGCAATAATCGCTCCCAGTGTCATAGAGAAAACCGAAGTATCTCTCTGGTGGGTGAGGAACCCTACTAGATCGGCGGAGAGGCTGAGGTTCGTTGGAAACTATTGAATCCACATTCAATAGGTATGCAGCTTCTCTAGTGCATAACTCCCAAAAGGAAATATGAAACTCAGTAGTACTCATCATAGAGCACACCATATCACATAGGGTGCTATTGCTCCGCCCCGATACACCATCGTGCAATGGTGTATTCGGAGGAGTAATGCTGAGAAAGAATCTCGTTCTCCTTTAGAATAGTCCAGGAATCTCAGTGCTCAAGTATTCTCCTCCTTGATCTCATCAAAGGACATAATACTTATACCCGTTTTTGGTTTTTTACTTCTAATTTATATTCTGTGAATATCTCAAAAGCTTCGGACTTATGTTTTAA
This sequence comes from Agapanthus africanus, assembly GCA_030015575.1. Taxonomy (NCBI): domain Eukaryota; kingdom Viridiplantae; phylum Streptophyta; class Magnoliopsida; order Asparagales; family Amaryllidaceae; genus Agapanthus; species Agapanthus africanus. The sequence continues at coordinate 506,190,781 of CM057337.1, forward strand.
CAGGAACATATGTCTGAATCTTGAGAGATCATCAGAGAATATAATGAAGTACAAAGAACCGGTCTGGCATGTGTAGACAGGGGACCTTCATACATCAACATGTATCAATCCCAAGAGTTCACTGACTCTTTCTCTGTTTCCAATAAACGGAGCTGTGATCATCTTATCTCTGTGACATGACCGACAAGTTTCACAAGATGTAAATTCAAACTAATTTAAATATGCATCTTTATGTAACTTCAGCTAGTCGAGTCGCATTGATATGACCTAGTCTACAATGCCTCAAGAAGGATTCGTTCATTTCTGAACTCTTCCTCTTGTGTGTGTTCTGTATACTAAGAACTGTAGTTTGATTTAGAACGTTTATACTTTTAGATAACGTACCTGAACCGATCAACTCTTGATATAGGAAATGTTCAAAACATTATCCAACAATACAAAATTATATCCTATCTTTACTAATAAAGAGACTGATATGATGTTGTATATCAGGTTCGGTATCTAATAACATTCGTTCAGAATTAATGTATTCTGGTAATACAGGGTGATAGTAACCAACAGACTTGGCTGCGACACTTGCACCGTTTCTATCTCATGAAACTTATCACCCGTTCTCAGTTCTCTACCTTTCTGTAGCCCATCTAACAAATTACATATGTGGGGTCCTGATCCGGTATCAAATACCCAGGACGTAAAGGATATTGAGAAACAGTTCTCTGTAATGAAACACCCGAAGATGATGCATCAACATGCACTTTCTTCGTTTGGGCGGCAGGGGAATTCTGGTAATCCCCTATTTCCTGCTCTGTCTTATAACAATTATAAGTTGGAGCAGGACCAACGTTCCTTAGCGCAGTATAACAAGCGGGTTCGATCAATACATCCGTATTATTATCTTGATTAAGGTATGACATAGTCGTAACCAGGAGAGAGAGAGAAGAAAACACTCAGCGTGCGCTTTTATAAGATTAGATTGGTTATCAATTTATCTAATCAGGATATCTCCCACTGTTTTAGTCAAATCTTCCTTCAAACCCTAAAAGGAAAGACTAGCCGGGATTAATTACACCCTACAAGTTCGCCAATCTTTCAGCCAGGTCAGTGCCGGTACTTTGAGGGAGGTTCCCCGTGCTTTCGCACGGACCTAATTAAAATAAACCTCGTTTTCCCAGGGGCGTAACCTCGTTAACACCTTTCTAGACACCTACTTGATCGGCTAATTGTAATGTGTAAAACTCTCCCAAGAGTAACTCTTACTCGCAGCGGGTATCGGGATCTAACTATCTCATAGAAGGTATGCAATCTCATTGCAAATTTTAACTCTTAAAATTCCCAATAATATTTTACCCCTAGTGACTTATGACCTTAACTATGGTCAACAAATCATAAGCACTAGTCAAGTTCTACCCGTCATTTCTTGATTAAATAGACCTACCCACATGACCCTTAACTAAGGTCAACAAAGTCACATGACTGTCCTAACTATTCGCATCATATGATGTATAGGAAGACATCACTTAGCTACGGTACACTGTGCTTTAACTAAGGTCAACAAACACAGCACGAATACTAAATACTCTACTTCCTAAAATGACGGAGGGTTACGACAGGTTTTTAAGAAAACCTTTTGCGTAATGAACTTGATATCGTTGTAGAATCGAGTGATTTTAAATGGAGTGTTTTTGAGGCTTTTCTAGCTTTGCTAAAGGGGTCACTCTTGGTGAAGGGATCGTCGGCCTTTTCCTCATCGAGTAAGGTGCAGGGTATATCATATATACCACTATGCAAAGCAAAAACTATAGAAACAATCAAAAGACAAACCGAGTTTGTAGCATCTGCTAGTTTCACTAAAGAGCTCACTCCCAGTGAAGGGATCTCGGCTCTTTCCTTATCGAATAAGGTGCTGGATGCTCCACAAGGAACACCGCTATGCAAAGCAAGAACTAGAGCTACCAGTTTTTAAACAAGTTTCTACAACATCTTTAGGTTTCATTTAGTTTCATTAATCTCATTAATGAAGTCCCATTTTATTATGCTTCACAAGCATCACATTTGAAACGAAATCTGCAATATAACATATATCTCATATATATAATATAAATATTTGTCTCAGGCAGTAATATGATCTCATCACAGAACATTGCATTAGAAGAACACATATGAAATATTGGATATACTAGGACGTCCGTGTTTTAATGCGTGCCTGTATAAAACACGGATTCCACGGTCGTGATGAATAGCCAAACCCACATCTCTAGACCCCTACGAGAGCGACAAGCAACACTGCCAATTCTAGGGTTAGGAGACCCGGTCTCGACTCCTCGAGATGGTCTCCCACTGGACCCAAGAACCCGGTTACTTGTGCTCCCCGCCTTGGGTCTACCTAATGTGGAAAAGTAAATAATATACAATTGTGACATCATCCTCAGCCCGGAAGTGCCCCAACAAAAGAATATTACATACAAATGAATTTTACATGAATGAAAAAGAAAAACTCTCATCTCACATAAAACCCCCGGCTATTCAGAACGCGACGATCCAATATAACATATCACAGCAACACATAATATCTCATATCATCAACGTAAGCAAGTATGCGTATCCCGATTGTCGTTGATGTATAGCAACGAAGCCGGCGATACACCACATACTACGCTTACGGTCACAGAAAAGAAAGTGAAAAATTACAACAGTTGGAATCCGCAACCACCTTAGACATCGCATGCCTAACCAAATGAATTCCTTAGACATCGGATGCCTAACAATTATAAACCCCGCATTTTAGTCTCATTATCGAAAACTCTTTTCAATATCAAGTCGGGCAATTCGAAAAAATTCCCAACATCCTGATCGAATGCTCGTCGCAAACTTTAGTAGACGGGCGCACCTCTGGATGCCGTCGACGAAGTGCACTAAGGCAGAACACCGCTGCCGCGAGCACCCTAACGGATGCTTTTGGCGACGGGGTTTGATTGAAAAACGATTTCCGATTGTGTATGTTGGAAAATGTATATAGAAATCACAACCAAAAATTATTTGACCGCAATCAATAACGGTGTCGGATGTAGCGCGTTAGTAAGTGCGGATCATCCACAGGGAAAGTGTAATCGTTCGTGTTTCGAATTAGATGAGTTGAAACTTTGGGGAAAAGAAAAGAAAACAATTCATGATTTGTAATTGAATTTCAAGAATTAGAAAATCTAGATCTAATAACAAGAAAACGATAAAATCAAGAATTGAGATGTTTGTGATGATTTCCAAACCAAATATCAAGAATCGAAGTGAGGCTCGTAGGAATCGATCGGATCTATAGATATGATGAAATCTAGCGATTACGTATTCTTATCCATCGATGAATTGATACTAGATCGATGATGATCGATGATGATCGACGAGAATTAGGGATTTCTAGTGAAACTAGGGTTTCAACATTTATCCCTTGTCCCTTCGTCGATATCATTCACATTCTAGCCTCTAGTAAATTCAAGAATTGATCGTGGATCCCTAATTTTGAGCGATCACAATCAAGAAAGCATCGCAACGAAACTAGGTCGTCGATTCTTCAATTTGCTAGGGTTTACAAAACTCGTAGGACTTAAGAATCGTTTTAAGATTTGTTACATCATCATTCTATTGATCGTCTCGACTCCTTTACGAGCGGAGTTTTACTCAAACATCACAACAAGAACCACAATCACAAATTGGGATCTAATCATGATGCAAGAATTAAAAGAAAGCAAGATTAAAGAATTTCACCTTTTATTTATATCAACAATTCCGTTACAAATCGCTCAAGAACTACAAGAGGAAGAACTCGATCGTTGATTTGGCTTCGCTCGTCTCCTTGAGTCGCGGATCGGCTTGGATCACTTGCTCGACTGAAGATCGGCTCGGCTCCTAAAAGGTTGAAGGCTTCTTGCTTGATTTGGTACTCGGGATCTTGAATTTGGTATTGGGTTTTGGAATTAGGGCTACAAGATGTGTCACTCAACTTGTAGGTGGAAGAGGGAGAGATGATTCTTGAACAACCTCAACCCTAGATCTAGGCTCCTTTTTATAGAACTCCAAAACCCTAGATCTAGGATTTGAATTTTGAATTTTCCTCCAAAAGTTTGTTAAGAGAGCCTTCTAGAAATAGTTTGTTAAGCCGAGCCTTCTAGATGCACCACGTGGAGCTTCTGGGGTCTTCTGGAAGCTTTGGCCGTTAGAGGGGACACGTGTACAAAATCTGGAGCGTTGATCTCATCATCAAGCCGCGGATCCGCGGCGCCAAGGGGGTTTGGGCCGCGGATCCGCGGTCCTTTAAGGGCCTTAGGGCTTGATTTCTCTTCTGCTGTTTTGGGCTGTCATTTGGGCTATTTTATGATATGTTAAATTCTCTTTGGCCTTTTGTATCGCTACCAGATCTTTCATCTTGGAGTTGGCGTATCTTTTATCAGCTCTTTTCCCAATTTTGGGCTTTGCTTCTGGAATTTTCTGTATTAGACCCCAAGACAAGAGTTGCGCAATACAGGGATGATGCGATGCCATGATAAACACACAATTTCCCTAAAAGTGCCGGTTTTAAAGTCTAACACATGCAATCTGGTATTTCAGAGATGTTTTGCTAATATGTGCAATATGAATACCGAACACTTCTAGATGAGTGCAAATGATAGGGAAATTGCTGTGTTAAAAATGCAGTATTTTCGACTGATCAAATTCCCCCAAACTTATTTTCGATCATCTCGATCGAACTGTTTTATTAAAAAGAGAAGGAGAAAATAAAGAAAGAGAAAAGCACACTTTCGTAGGCAACACGATTGCACTGAGCACGTGCAACAAGCCTTTAAACCTCTAGGTGTCCCTAGTAGGAGGAGTGTTGTCTCCTAAGGGTTTTCAGCGGATTACACCCACAAAATCCAATAATAAAAGGAAGATCATGAATATTACATTTAAAGACAAGAATTGTAAAAGAAAAGCCTTGAAAATTAGGGTTTCCAACTAAGCTAGCTTTTCGGTTGTCATGAGCCCTATCTTAATGGTCATGAAAAGATGTCAGAAATCACGTCTTCCCTCAATAAAACATCATCTTATTCTTCATTCCTATCTTTCTTCCAAACATCGATCATATCACCCTGTGTGTGTGTAAAGGACATCCCTACACCCGGAGAATTCAATTCAAGCTATCATACTCTTGCCCATCAGCCTCAGTACTTTTTGATTAATGAATATATAGATGAATTTGCTCACACACTTTCATGCTACCGTTATACTTCTTGAGGTACTAACCGACCGATTACTCATGTGCTTGCTTATTTGGTGTATTTTCCTCGTCTTGCACCACCTCAGGCTTAGCAGTGACTCCCAGACCAGTTGGCCTTGGGGCACTAGGTGAAGAGGCACCCTCGCTATATATTTTTTATTGCCCTTGGCGATAACAAAACCAGTGTCCATTTTTCTCACCACTTTATATTTTCTTCATTTTTTTTATATTTCCTTCATACATCGGCTTTAAGACAAGAGCATTTCAAGGTATCCTCTACTATCCCGGGCTTCAAGACGTGTGTAAGTGCGAATAGCAGGATATCAACGTTCAAAATGTTTGGCTTTCAGAATAGAAAGTATTTTTCAGACTTATTTTTATCCTCAGATTAGTGACTTCCTTCATCTTACTAACCCTTGGGACAACGGCTCATAACCACTTATTACTAGTTCGTATAAGAAAACTTCTAATTTTCTTGGTTTTCTTAAATTTTTCTAATCTCATGGATGTAATTTTTCACTATCTAATCTTTTATTATCATAAATATTAAATATTTTTATATTTTGAAAATTTTTAAATTTTTATAGGTTTTTAAAAATTTTTAAATTTTTATGGATTTTGAAAAATTTTTACAAAATGATGAGCCAAAACTTTTTACATAAAATTTTTATGGGTTTTGAAAATTTTTAAATTTTTATGGGTTTTTAAAGAAATGTTTTGTGCTTATGCAAATGATATGCAAATGATGCAAAACTAAGCACAAACCTCCCCCAAACTTGTTTTCAACAGTGTCCTCACTATTGCCAACCGCTATATCTACAAAAACCTGTAAGCCTGGGAGGAATTTATTAGTGGGGGCAAAATATATAAGTGAAGATCTTCCCCGAAACTTATTTTTGGCTCGAAATTTTTGTAAAAATTTTCTTTTCAAGAGCCAGAAAAATTGCCCCCCCAAACTTGAGTTATGCAATGTTAATCTTTTGAAAATCACATGAGGGGGTCAAAAATCAGTGGTCGATGCCAAGCTTTGCAAAGACCGAACGTTAACACCAACCATTCAAAAATTTTATCAATGCAGTGCTCGGGTTGGTGGAAGAAGAAGTGGGGAAAGGGTAAGTGGTGGAATAGAATGTGTGTGCGTCTCATTTTGGAGAGACGATGCAGTGAATGTGATGGATTGCTCGCATTCTTTTTACAGTTCAGAAGAAGGGGTGGAGGTTCAATTTCATTGATTGGGAGATGATTTATCTCAACACCCGTGTCATTCAAAAATGCGAGTTCATCAGCGAAGATCTCCTCAATAGTTCCGTCAATACCCCGAAGAATAATGTCATCACAAAGTGCGGGGTGATTTTCAGACTCTAAAAGCAGTTCATAATCGGTGTTAGTTGTTGACCCGGACATCTCGGTGGAAGAGTCCGTATGTGTATGATACATAGTAGGGTCAAACAATATCGTATGAAAAGAGTCAAGATCAGTATCATGAGGATCATCAAATTCGCTGCTGTCGACATCCATTAAGTCGACAGAACAGACCCGAGCAGTAGGTTCGGAGGGTACACTTCCCAACTTGTAAATGTTCAGCTCAATTGACCTATTCCCGAAGGATAGGGTCATAGAACCATTACGACAGTTGATGATAGCGTTGGAAGTGGCCAAAAAGGGGCGACCTAAAATCACCGGAATTTGATTTCGTGGGTTCGCTACAGGCTGTGTATCAATTACAATAAAGTCCACAGGGAATATAAATTCCCCGATTTTTATTAACACATCCTCCAGTTCACCCCTAGGTTTGGTGATTGATCGGTCAGCCATCTGGAGAGTGCAATTGGTTGGTTTCAACTCTCCAATCCCTAATTGCTCATAGACTGAGAAAGGAAGCAGGTTAACACTAGCGCCAAGGTCTAGTAGAGCACGGTTGATGTGTTTTTCCCCAATAGAAATGGAAATAGTAGGATATCCAGGATCCTTACGTTTCCTCAGTAATTGTTGGGGGAAAGCCGTGTCTACCGTCTTTGCCATGAAAATCTTCTTGGGCACTTGAGTCTTCCTCTTCCTAGTACACAAGTTCTTAAGAGTTTTCGCATAAGACGGAACTTGTTGGATGGCATCTAGGAGAGGGATGTTGATGTTAACTTGCTTAAACATGTCCATAATCTTCTCCATATGTGGACTCGATGTGTTAGCCCTTAACCGATTAGGATAAGGTGCTTTAGCAATAAGCGCTGGGTCCATCATAGGAGAAGGAAGTGTGTGTGGACCCGATCCCAGAATAGAAGTGGGGATCGTCCGTGGAGGAGTAGAAGAAATGGGCTGACGTGGCAAGCCTTTGGGAAAACGGAGAATAGGCTCGCAAGAAGGTGGTAGGGTAGAAGAACTGGGGTTAGAATTAGAAGTAGCAGTGGAAGGAAAGGTCTCAGCCGGGGTGTTATTGATTGATTTGTCAGTGTCATCAAACTCTTCCCCAACGTGTTTGTCTAGCACTCTTCCAGATCTCAACGTGATTGCATCCACATGATGTGAATAGCCAGGATTGGGTAAAAGTTGAGCTGGAAGTTTCCCTTTCTCTCTTGCACTCATTTCGGCTTTTAGTTGTGCAATTTGTGCTTCCATCGATTTGATATTCTCATTTTGAGAGACAATGATCTTCATTACATTCTCGATGGAAGATTGCAAACTTGCCGTCCCTTGGATGGATTGTTTCATGAAAGTATCCAAGGTTTGTGCTAGTGCAGAGGTATTATCTGTACCGGTCAATTGCAAAGAGTTTTCATGTGGTGCAAAAGTGTTGGCCGGATTTTGGAAGTTTTGTGCTTGGAAGGGGTGCTGACTCAATTGAAGTGGTGGTTGCTGTTGTGGTGGAGGGACCCTTTGGAAATTGTTTTGATTTGGAACCGTATTTTGAGATTGTGATTGGTTCCAAGCAAAGTTAGGGTGATTCCTCCAACCCTGATTATATGTTGAAGAAAATGGATCGTTTCTAGGTCGTTGTTGGAAAGCAGCATTGGTATGCTCGTGACCTTGAAACGGAGAATTTATTGGACATTCTTCCGTGAGATGAGAAGGATCAGAACAGCATCCACATACAGTTTTGGAGAGTGACATTTGATTTAGGGTGGCGGCTAAAAATTTGTTTTCCATAGTCTCGAGTTTCTTTTGCATAGCTGAAATGTCAGCTCTAACTCCTATGGAAACATCCGATTGGTTATTGCCAGCCCTAGATGATTGACTCACACCCTCCCACTGTAAAGATTTTTCAGCGAAATCTTCTAGAAATTTCCAGGCTTCCCCATCATCTTTGGTCATGAAGTTGCCTTGACACATGGATTCAAGGGTCTGTCTTGTGTTAGGATTAATGCCCTCATATATGATTCTGCACAGATCCCATCTGGGGATTCCGTGATGTGGACATTGAACTAACAGATTCTTAAAGCGTTCAAGACATTGTGAAAATGTTTCATTTGGAAGCTGGGTGAATTGATTTATTTCGCTACGGACTCGAGCTGTCTTATGATGTGGGTAGAATTTCTTAAGGAATGCTTTGACGAATTCTTCCCAATTTGAAATGGAATGTGCGGTGGTGTTGTAAAGCCACTTCTCGGCTAGATCGCACAAGGTAAATGGGAGAAGACGAAGACGCATAGCATCCACAGAAAGCTGTGAAGTACCCATCATTGCGCATACATTTTCAAATTTCGTGATAAACACGTATGCGTCCTCAGACTCGAGACCGTGAAATTTAGGTAGAAGGTTGATGTATTGGGGTTTTATCTGAAAATTTCCCCCGTTGGCTGGTGGAATGGAAAGACAAGTGGAAAGGGGACCTCGTGTAGGATAGCACCTCTCTTGGAGAGAGATGCGAGGTAGATTCTGCGCACCAACGGACGGCGGCAGAGTAGTGGTAAAGAAGTTCGATGGAGACGGATCCATCGAGGTGGGTGTGGTAGTGGGTAAAGAAAAGGTAAATGTAGAAATACCGACTTTAGGGTCGATCGGGGGGACGCGGACTAAACGGGCACTAGAATCCCGTGTCTGGCCTATCTTGCACTAAAAAGGTTTAGTACAAGTGACAGCGTGACTTATAATTCGGGGAATGAATGAATGTGTTGGTGTTTGTTTTGAAAATTTTTGCGGATTTTTGAAAAAATGATGCGATCACAACAAATTCAACAAGCAACCCTAAAATCTAGTGGTCACCTAGGTCAAACCTCTAGACCGCTCCTAACTGCCAAAAGACAAGTCGCAGGATAAATCCTCCAGTGCCTCTTTGTCTCTCCTGTGGCCAGGTAAGTGCCAGGTAAGTGGGAGGTTCTCCACTACGTAAGTAGTGGGCCTAATTAAGTAACCACTAGCTTTCGACACACATGCCTTAGACACCACAAAAGAAACGCGGATAAGCAATGAATTACCCACGGCCTTCTTCTGTCCTAAGTGAGCGCGACGGTCCTTAGAGTCATCTCTCTATATTTTTTAATTAATGAGGGTAAATGCGGATGCAAGTTTGTGATTTTAAGGGCTTAGGAAGGGTAATGAACTCTCCACCTAATCTGGATTTGGTCTTTACCCCTTAATTTCCGTATTAATATGCAAACAACCAAAAATCAAAACACGCACAATTTATTTTGCTTTTTGCGGCGCTGCGATTTATTTGCAAAGAAACCTGCAGTAAATTGTTATTTGGAGCAGATTGAGGAGGAGATAAGAAAGTGTTGAAGTATACCTGAAATTTTGGAACAGTGAGGAAGTTAACCTACGGCGGAACCGCCGCAGATGCTCCCTAATGCCGCGGAATCGCGGTGGTATCTTGGGATCAGTGCACAGAAATTTGTGCACAAGCTCCTGTTCACCTACACAGCTCTCTGGATGTTTCAGAAATTTTTTTCCACAGCTCCAATGATTCCAGAATTCCTCGCAACAAATCACAACAACTCATATTAGTGTTTGCGCGAATTTTGATCTAAAAATTATAATGGAATAAATCTTTCAACTCAAATTTCAAAATACGAAAATTAGCGCACTATCCCGGCAACGGCGCCATTTGATTGAAAAACGATTTCCGATTGTGTATGTTGGAAAATGTATATAGAAATCACAACCAAAAATTATTTGACCGCAATCAATAACGGTATCGGATGTAGAGCGTTAGTAAGTGCGGATCGTCCACAGGGAAAGTGTAATCGTTCATGTTTCGAATTAGATGAGTTGAAATTTTAGGGAAAAGAAAAGAAAACAATTCATGATTTGTAATTGAATTTCAAGAATTAGAAAATCTAGATCTAATAACAAGAAAACGATAAAATCAAGAATTGAGAAGTTTGTGATGATTTCCAAACCAAATATCAAGAATCGAAGTGAGGCTCGTAGGAATCGATCGGATCTATAGATGTGATGAAATCTAGCGATTACGTATTCTTATCCATCGATGAATTGATACTAGATCGATGATGATCGATGATGATCGACGAGAATTAGGGATTTCTAGTGAAACTAGGGTTTCAACATTTATCCCTTGTCCCTTCGTCGATATCATTCACATTCTAGCCTCTAGTAAATTCAAGAATCGATCGTGGATCCCTAATTTCGAGCGATCACAATCAAGAAAGCATCGCAACGAAACTAGGTCGTCGATTCTTCAATTTGCTAGGGTTTACAAAACTCGTAGGACTTAAAAATCGTTTTAAGATTTGTTACATCATCATTCTATTGATCGTCTCGACTCCTTTACGAGCGGAGTTTTACTCAAACATCACAACAAGAACCACAATCACAAATTGAGATCTAATCATGATGCAAGAATTAAAAGAGTCTCCTTGAACCTTTTATTTATATCAACAATTCCGTTACAAATCGCTCAAGAACTACAAGAGGAAGAACTCGATCATCGATTTGGCTTCGCTCGTCTCCTTGAGTCGCGGATCGGCTTGGATCACTTGCTCGATTGAAGATCGGCTCGGCTCCTAAAAGGTTGAAGGCTTCTTGCTTGATTTGGTACTCGGGATCTTGAATTTGGTGTTGGATTTTGGAATTAGGGCTACAAGATGTGTCACTCAACTTGTAGGTGGAAGAGGGAGAGATGATTCTTGAACAACCTTAACCCTAGTCTAGGCTCCTTTTTATAGAACTCCAAAGCCCTAGATCTAGGATTTGAATTTTGAATTTCCCTCCAAAAGTTTTTTAAGAGAACCTTCTAGAAATAGTTTGTTAAGCCGAGCCTTCTAGATGCACCACGTGGAGCTTCTGGGGTCTTCTGGAAGCTTTGGCCGTTAGAGGGGACACATGTACAAAATCTGGAGCGTTGATCTCATCATCAAGCCGCGGATCCGCGGCGCCAAGGGGGTTTGGGCCGCGGATCTGCGGTCCTTTAAGGGCCTTAGGGCTTGATTTCTCTTCTGCTGTTTTGGGCTGTCATTTAGGCTATTTTATGATATGTTAAATTCTCTTTGGCCTTCTGTATCGCTACCAGATCTTTCATCTTGGAGTTGGCGTATCTTTTATCAGCTCTTTTCCCAATTTTGGGCTTTGCTTCTGGAATTTCCTGCATTAGACCCCAAGACAAGAGTTGCGCAATACAGGGATGATGCGATGCCATGATAAACACACAATTTCCCTAAAAGTGCCGGTTTTAAAATCTAACACATGCAATCTGGTATTTCAGAGATGTTTTGCTAATATGTGCAATATGAATACCGAACACTTCTAGATGAGTGCAAATGATAGGGAAATTGCTGTGTTAAAAATGCAGTATTTTCGACTGATTAGGGTTCTCCCAAACTTATTTTCGATCATCTCGATCGAACTGTTTTATTAAAAAGAGAAGGAGAAAATAAAGAAAGAGAAAAGCACACTTTCGTAGGCAACACGATTGCACTGAGCACGTGCAACAAGCCTTTAAACCTCTAGGTGTCCCTAGTAGGAGGAGTGTCGTCTCCTAAGGGTTTTCAGCGGATTGCACCCACAAAATCCAATAATAAAAGGAAGATCATGAATATTACATTTAAAGACAAGAATTGTAAAAGAAAAGCCTTGAAAATTAGGGTTTCCAACTAAGCTAGCTTTTCGGTTGTCATGAGCCCTATCTTAATGGTCATGAAAAGATGTCAGAAATCACGTCTTCCCTCAATAAAACATCGTCTTATTCTTCATTCCTATCTTTCTTCCAAACATCGATCATATCACCCTGTGTGTGTGTAAAGGACATCCCTACACCCGGAGAATTCAATTCAAGCTATCATACTCTTGCCCATCAGCCTCAGTACTTTTTGATTAATGAATATATAGATGAATTTGCTCACACACTTTCATGCTACCGTTAATACTTCTTGAGGTACTAACCGACCGATTACTCATGTGCTTGCTTATTTTGTGTATTTTCCTCGTCTTGCACCACCTCAGGCTTAGCAGTGACTCCCAGACCAGTTGGCCTTGGGGCACTAGGTGAAGAGGCACCCTCGCTATATATTTTTTATTGCCCTTGGCGATAACAAAACCAGTGTCCATTTTTCTCACCACTTTATATTTTCTTCATTTTTTTTTATATTTCCTTCATACATCGGCTTTAAGACAAGAGCATTTCAAGGTATCCTCTACTATCCCGGGCTTCAAGACGTGTGTAAGTGCGAATAGCAGGGTATCAACGTTCAAAATGTTTGGCTTCCAGAATAGAAAGTATTTATCAGACTTATTTTTATCCTCAGATTAGTGACTTCCTTCATCTTACTAACCCTTGGGACAACGGCTCATAACCACTTATTACTAGTTCGTATAAGAAAACTTCTAATTTTCTTGGTTTTCTTAAATATTTCTAATCTCATGGATGTAATTTTTCACTATCTAATCTTTTATTATCATAAATATTAAATATTTTTAAAATTTTTAAATTTTTATAGGTTTTTAAAAAATTTTAAATTTTTATGGATTTTGAAAAATTTTTACAAAATGATGAGCCAAAACTTTTTACACAAAATTTTTATGGGTTTTGAAAATTTTTAAATTTTTATGGGTTTTTAAATAAATGTTTTGTGCTTATGCAAATGATATGCAAATGATGCAAAACTAAGCACAAACCTCCCCCAAACTTGTTTTCAACAGTGTCCTCACTATTGCCAACCGCTATATCTACAAAAACCTGTAAGCCTGGGAGGAATTTATTAGTGGGGGCAAAATATATAAGTGAAGATCTTCCCCGAAACTTATTTTTGGCTCGAAATTTTTGTAAAAGTGAGTTATTGATATCCGTTCGAACTTTTTAAGAGTTTCTAAAATTATCCGAAAAAAATTAAACGAAGTTAAATTATCTGATCGAATCAACGAGTCCCCAATACAACCCAGAAAACTCAACACTTGAGTATAATAAAAAATTCCCAGAAGAATCAGGAAGTTGGTACTGAAGTTACTGTACAAAACCCTAACCCTAATTCTACTATTCCGCCGCGGAACCGCCGCGCAAGCAAGATATTGCCGCGGTTCCGCGGCCCTTTAGTGGAATTAAGATGTCGTATTTCACATTAATTCCTAAAATACCCTGCTGATTTTTTTGAGTATTTTTAATTCACAAAAAATCACATTTTGAAAAAATTTCCAGAAACTAGGGTATATCGTGTTTTCGGAGTTCGATCGGACTTTAAACTTCGCCTAGACTTCGCCTAAATCTATAGCTTGGCTCTGATATCACTGTAGGGATGCAAGGCACATGCACAAGGGTCTACGAGGCATCAACTATGCCCGATTTAAAATTTAGCCGTGCCGAACAACCCAAAGCCGGATCTTTAAACTAGAGTTTAGGCGAAAACAAGCATGTTAAACACTTTAACACTAAGTGAGAGGGATTACAACCTTTGTAGATCCGGTCCTTCACTTCTTAAGCTCCATGTTGAGATCTCTTCGCTGCGATCATCGTGTTCCGGACTCTCGAGAGCCTCCACGAAGAGAAAGATGCAAGCTTGCTTCCGATCTTCGATAACAAAGATGATCTACCTTAAAGTTTCATTAACACAAGCTCTCACTCACTAAATGAAGTGAACACTCTCATCTAAAGGGAAAGGGTAGTTGAGGATGATGAAGTAGAATTTTTGCTCTCATTTGTTTTCTTATTCTCACTCAAAATCTTCACTTGGATCCAAGCTAGAAAGCTTTTCTAAACAAAAGGAGGAAGAAGAAGAATAGTGATCCATTTGTGATGAATAAGGAAAGGATAATAATAATGATGAATAATGCAACCATGGTTAAACAAACCTTTGTAGAGACTTAACCAAGGGTAAGGGTTTGGGTTGGGTTAAGAATGAGTCACTTGAAAATATCTTTGCAAAAACAAAAAGAAACCTTCTAGAAGGTTCATGAATGAACTAACCCAATTCAAACCCTAATCTTGTTTAATCTCCACTAATCATGTTGCATTAGTTATCATATCATGTTACAATATTATATATCATATATATAATATTTATTGTAACAAAATAAAATAATACAATTAACATATATCGCATATATATCAATGTATTACCCGAGTGAGAAAAAGAATCTTTTAGTGAGCTAATATTAGTTAATGTAATTTAATATATCATATATATTATTATACATTAAATTATCGAATCAACACTTGATCCGACAATCCGGCTATATCGCATATAACCGACTAATATATCATTTACCGATTCATCGAATCAACACTTGATCCGATGATCCGGGTGATATCAAATATCGCGAGAATAGAATACGGTATCTCATATCGTATTATCCTCGGTCCTGCACATATCACATATGTGCCCCTACTCCGTTTTGCCTGAGTCAAGAAACCTCTGTGTAGGACTCTAAAGAATCGTCAATACGCCGGCAGTAGGTGATGATCATATTAAACACCCACAACCTGCAAGCGGTCAGCTAAACGTAACAGCCACCCAGGTATTGAGCGCTCAGAAGATCAACAAGCAAGCCTGTACATTCTCTTGTGAATCCAATCAATAACACTCCCGTACCGTCCGGTCTCGTCGTCTGATATGTCGCATATCTCGCCTAGGGGTGGTAAACGTTAGACCCCAGTAGCTTGATAAGTCGTGTCGATATGAGGTCTATAACAGTTCGAGAAACTACTGATAACACTTACCAGTAAATCTCAGCAACCCTGGCCAGGGATTTCCAGTTATAGCCAATCGAACACAGCACACCATCAACTCCCTATACCGGGAGAGAAGAATCCCCTCCTATCGCTCATTGCCTCCATATGATTTGGGACTGTACCCAAAAGCCACCTTTTTGCACGCCTTCATGAAAGTGGTATGATGGAAATCAAAGCACAATAGGAATCACACAAGACTCTATGACGATCTCGGGTCAACAGACTACTCTGTACCAGTGTCACCGGAGAACTGCCATCTGACGTAAGGTATAATACCATCTGAGATTTCTCGACGAGTTCGTCCAGTGTACCCAGTCTCTACTGAGCACCCGTACACCATCCTTGATGTCAAACACCGATGGATATGAGATCATGCATCGCCCATCATATGGGCCAAGATGCGTATACGCTAGTCTACTCTGGTGTATCGATGCCCTGTCTCGATACACCCTCGACTAGGAACAGTTATAGGATGTACTCGTCGACTACCGCGGCCCCACTAGTATGATCTCATCATAGTCCCAGTAGTCGAGTACATATCCTAAGGGCTTTATCAACATGTAACATAGAGACAATCAGAGTACATGTTAAGATAAAGAGCAACCAAATAGCGTACTATCATGTCGAGCAAGAAAGTCCTCCCTATATATGTCCAAGCATCCACTACAATATGCATCGTATGTACAGTAATGGCCTCTAGGGCATACATATAACTAACAAAAGATCCTAGCTTTCCAAGCTCCAATGGATCCTAGAGGCAAAACAAGTCATAAAAAGGGATTTGGTGATGTTTTGATGATGATTTATGTAGGATTAGTGAAAGAAATGATTAAGTGTTCAGTTAAGAGTGAGAGGAATATGAGAAATAATGAAAGAGATAGAAGAAATGAGAGGGTGAAAGGATAAAGAGAGAGAGAGAGAGAGAGAAGGGTGAGAATAATGAGAGAGAGAGGTGAGTGCACCCTTGCATTAACTCACACATTAATGCAAGCCATGACTCACCATGCCACATCTTCCTAAAACAAAACCCAAAGAAGAAATATCTTCTCTCACTCAAATATCAAGGGTTAGGGTTAAGGTTTAAACAAAGGATTAGTACTTGGATTAAGTTGTCATGGTCACTAACTAGATTATCACAAACAAACTCTCACATTAACGTGCACACGTATGTCCAAGCCCATAACAAATAATATTAAAATATTAGTTAAATGTTATAAAATGTGAGGAACCCGAAATGGTAAACTTTTTTACAGAAAACCCGCACTATCGCTTAATTAACACTAATCGAAATCCTAAGGTGTTACAATCTCCCCTCTTAAAGAAAATTCGTCCTCGAATTAAAATTCTTACTATGCATAGCTTCAAGAGATGAGTGCAAAACTCCCAAATCTCACTCGCAGCCTCCCAAGTGATCACCACACTATACGGCTACACCAAAGAAACCTCCACAGATGGCAAGACCCTTGACCGAATTTTCTCCTCCTGCCGATCCACTAACACTATTGGCTGCCAGTGAACGAAAAGATCGGTCCAAGCTAAAATGGTCTGATGCTGAATCATGTGAGAAAGGTCATGAAGGTATTTTCAAAGTCTCAATACTAGAAATACGGGATGAATACTCAAAAATCTGGGCGGAAGTGCCAACTTATAGGCAACGGAACTAACTCGCTCGAGGATCTCAAAAGGATCCACAATCTGGGACTAAGCTTCCCAAAACTCAATACGCCATTTATCGGAAAAATCCGTAGGAATACATGATCTCCCTCTGCGAACTAAAGTCTGCGACCACCACGGTTGGCATAAGACTTTTATCTGCATTGGGTTGCTCTCATCCTGACCTGAATCAACTGGATTATCTCCGAAGTCTCATGACTAGCCGGGGTCCAAAATCCTGCTCCCGTGGAGTCAATAAAACAGACCGGCGATCGACACCACCTACCACACAAGGCCAGAAAGTTGCCATTTGAAATGTCTCCTGATAACCATTATCGTAGGAGAACTCCATCAATGACAAGTGATGACCCCACAGCCAACAAACACTTAGTACCTATGCACAAGCATATCCTCCAGAGTCTGTATAGTCCGCTCTATCTAACCATCGGCCAACGGATGGAAAAGCGGAGCTAAAGCTCAACCAGGTACCTAAGGCTTCCAAAATCTTCTGTCAACGACGGCTAGCAAACGGGTACCTCTATCGGATACAACGCATGAAGGAACTCCGTGCAAACGTACAAACTTACCGAAGATCAACTGAGCAAACTAAGCATAACCGGACAACAATCACCCAAATGGAGTCACACCCCGACTAGACCTGGGTAGACCCACAACGAAATTCATGGAGATCTGCTCCCATTCCCACTCCGGAACGGTTAACAGTTGCAACTCTCCAGCCGGCCTCAATGCACAACCTAAGCTCGCCAACAAGCCAAGAACTTCGAAACGAAAACTGAAACTTCACTCTTCATCCCTGCCCACCCGTAACTAACCCTCAAGTCACGTTACATCTTGGTGGCACTTGGATGAACGCAAAAAGCTAACTGATGTGCCTGCTCTAGGATCTCACGTCTCTACCCATCAATATCCGGTATACACAACGAGTCCCATAACGTAGCACATCCTGGTCATAAATCAAGAACTCCGAATCTTTACCCTGCCAAACATGCTTAGAATCTCAAACAAACGAGCATCGGTGGGCCGTGCCTCATGAAACGATTAACTAAAAGCGAACGGGCGTGGACATGGGCAAGCTGTCCCCTAGAAAAGGCGAACTACACTGTACTCATCTATCGCACAAGAACTGTAAATTTGCATAAGACTGTCTCTGAACTACGCACAACTGGAACAAGCACCCCGGGCCTACGACTCAAGCATCAGCTACCACAATCGCCTTGTCACGAGTAAATAAAGGATCTCACAAACACAATCCTTCACAAACTCCATCCAACGACACTGTCTCAACAATCAAAACCCGCTGCAGGAAGATGTACACTAAGCTCTAGTGGTCCGTGAAAATCTAACACGACTCTCCGCACAAGTAGTGTCCCAAATCTCCAACGCATGACCACCGTGTCCATCTCCAGATCATGAGTGGGATATCATGCTCGTACTTCCTCCAACTGTCGGGAAGCATAAGCGATAACTCTATCATGCTGCATCAGTACACAATCGAGCCCCACTCGTGAAACATCACAGTAAACAACAAAGTCACCCGATCCAGAAGCAAGGATATATCTGGTGTAGTTGTCTACCAAGTCTTCAACCATTGAAACTCAGCACGCATGCCTCAGTCTAAGAAAAGGAACTCCCTTCCTGGTCAGTCCGGTCAACGGTGTAGCGAAACACAAGAAATCCTGCACGAAACGGCGGTAAAAACCGGTTAACCCCAAAAACCTGTGGACCTTTGTCCCTGCTACAAGTCTGGGCCAAAGCTGTACGGCCACGATCTCCCTCGGGTCCATACGAATACCGTCTCCCGTAACCCCATGATCTAGGAAGTCAACACTATCAAGCCTGAAGGAACACTTCAAGAATTTAGCAAACAGCTGGTACCCTCCCAATGTCTGCAAAGCAAATCCTCAAGTGCTGCTCATGTTCCTCACGACTCTTAGAATAGACCAGAATGTCATCAATAACACAACAATCAACTGGTCGAGGAACGGCCTGAAGAAATCTGGTTCATCACATCCGCGAATGCTGCTAGGGCGTTGGTGAGTCCAACGACACCACCAAAAACTCATAAAGCCCATAGCGCGCACAAAAGCAGTATTCGGAATGTCATCACTTCGAACCTATAACCAATAATGGCCTGATCCCAAACAAACTTAGAAAAATGTCCCGCATCCTGGAGCTGATCGAACAAATCATCAATGCGAGGTAAAGGATACCTATCCGCACCATAACTCGGTTCAATTGACGATCGATCAATACACACCCTCAAACTGCCGTCCTTCTCTTGACGAACAGAATAGGAGCTCCCCAAAGTGAAACACTCGGACGCACAAGTCCCCCTATCTAGCAACTCTGCAGCTGATCCTTAAGCTCCCAAAGCTCTGCCGGCTCATCTGGAACAACGTCGGAAAACTCTCGCACGATAGGAACCCGGTCCAACGAATCCACTGTGGCTCCGGTATTACAAATGAAAGCCAAGAACCCTCGACATCCTCTCCTCAAAAGCCAACTAGCGTAAAAGGCTGAATTCAAGCTGTGAGGGGCAGCACCACTATTCCCCCTGCACAACAAGAACTGACTCGCCGGGAAAACAGAACCTAGCTGTTCTCTCGCAGCAGTCCACAGACGCATAGCATGTAGCTAACCAGTCCGTGCCCAGGAGAATGTCAGCGTCTAACATCTCTAGAAGGATCGAATCGACGGACGAATCTCTATCTCCTATCCCATTGGCAAACGACCGAAACACGTGTTGCGCAACTAAGGAATCGCTAACAGGAGTTAACACAACAAACAGCTGATTTAGCATACACGACTCTCGACCCAACCACGGCACTAAGTGTGTAGAACAAACGAGTGCATAGATCCTGAATTAACCAAACAAGTGCAACAAAAGAGCATGCGAAAAGATTACCTGAAAACTCTGTACTGGACGTCCACGCGTCCCAATGAGTAGAAGCAAACGCTGGTGCCTGCCCTCTACCCGCAACTGGCTGAACTCCTCCTCTGCCATCCTGTACACTCGAAACGAATCTTCCGCCACCACAACCTCTCTGCGGTACCGTTGCCTCGCGCTCACGTAGCTCTGTACAATCTCGAACCCGATGACCAAAACTCCCGCAACGGTAGCATCCAGATAAAAACTGCTGACCCTCCTGGGGATAAGAGCTAAATAACTGTCCTCGTCCCAAGCCTCTGCTACTCTCGCGACGTGCACGAAACCTGTCACGGCGACTAAGCCTCTGTCTCTGGGCTGGTACACCTGCATGAGCCCTCCTCTGTCCTCAAACTCCCAAAGTCTCAGAAAGACGCTCTTCATCTAATATGGATGCGTCCATTGGTGCTGTATACGTGACACAATGCTGTGTGCTGGTCGCAAGGAATAACTGGGTAACAAGGGTGGCAACCTCCTGTCGCTGCGCTCGACCGGCCTCAACCAACGACCTCATCATCTGGCACAAGTCCTGCATATTTGCCTCAAGCCTAGCGATACGATCTATTAAAGGAAGATCAATCTGCTCCTGTGCAACGAGTGTACCTTCCTGGTCAATCCTCGCCCCAAATGAGTCAACTCTGACCTCGGCTCTTGCTGCATCACTCTAAGCCCTCATAGTCATCGGTGGCATAAGGCTATAAATGGAAAAAGGATTCGATAAGAACACGGAAATCGAATCACAAGGATATGTATCATCAAGGAAGGAATTTCAAGCAATAAGTACTTAGGTCACTTTAGGCGGAGTACCGTGTCGTAAGTATGCCGCGGAAATACACACGCTACGTTACTCTACTTAAGTTACCTACTCCATCATACCAAGGTCATCCTATACTCCGAAAGGTAAAACCTAGCTCTCTGATACCAAATTTGTCACGACCCGAATTTGGCACGTGACGGCCCTTAAACCACGTAACGTCTCCAGGCGTAACGTAATTCAAGTAAGCCGAAAACCCAGCAATCTAAACCATCAAAAGTAGTAAGTGATAAAAACATTGTTAAAAACTTTTGAAACCTCAAATACAAATTCTTTAAAGTCCAACTTTATTTCCTTTAAAATTTTGGCAGCACCTCCTTGTAAAACAAGCCCCCAAAAAGGGTACAACAAAAGATAAAAGTAAAGTATCCCCAAACGAGAGCAAATCCATGCCTAAAGACGGAAAACAACCACCACAACAGATATACGACACCGTAGCGAAGAAAAACACGATATAAAGTGAAACTGCATAAAAGACCTCCAAGTCACAAAATAATATACAATATCGTCCTCACAACTCGTCTCTAAGTCAATACATTAATTAGTAGATGGAGAGTACTGGATACAACGAATATACAATGAGCAATATCGGATAACCGCAAAACCTACCTATAGCAAAACTGCACCTAGTCAGCCGTAGCGGTATCCGCTGCAAAAGATGATACGATAGATGAAAGCCCTGCCTCTGACTGCCCTGAGGGGCTACCTGCAAGACACTGTGGCACAACGGGGGTGAGTTGCCAACTTGTGAACAGTAAATAACATATGCAGGTAATCGCAAGTATGCACGTACTGCACGAATCTATCACATGCAAGCTAATAGCAATAAATGGCCATATGTGTGCAACAGTCATGAAAGGTACTTTATCAGGTACAACTAATACATGAAGCAATAATATGGCAATATGTATATGCAACAGTCATGAAAGGTACTCTGTCAGGTACTACTAATACATGAAGCAATGCCTATAAATAAATGCGGAATATGGGATAAAACATGTCATCCTTACGGAATCCTCATCGTGGCAGGACCAGTGTCCATCAAGACAATCTAAATCCCAAATTCCTCAAATCGGCCCTCAGAACGGCCCTCATATCCTGTAAGTCTCACGGAACAGGAGTGTCAAACATCGACACCCGAAAATATCATGAAAACTAGTGCCCATCATCAGCACATAAAAACTGGTCTATCAAGCGTCGTCACCACGACTGCCCCTGATAGGTACGTATCATACGATATCGAAACCCGAATGCCCAGCTTTGACACTCGAAATTCCACGTATCTATACGTACATGACTCCGGTCGATATCTCTGCGATCACCGACGAGTCCAATACTGTCACCGGTAGGTAGTATTCCCCCACTAACTCATCGCCATCACCTGCGAAAATCTTGCCTCGCGGTACCTCCGGGCCCCACCATGTACCCGCACACGGCCCACTCCACTCCTTGCATGGGGTATATATCACAATCTCAGAACCGAGAAATCTCATGGTGGACGCATTGAAATATCATATCAAGAGAAACCGGGTTTTTCAAATAATGTATAATTGAACTACCGCGGTCCTTAAATCCAGAAAACATCAAGAAATCAATAAATATAATTGCATAGATCATTATATATGTGTGTACATATATAACAGCGTCCCATACCACTGATATATATAATAGGACTAAAACATCATATGCAATCCATATCTCGATGTGAAAATCCATGAATATAATATATGCAAAATGAAACAGTAATACGAGTATATAAAGAAAAAACCGCTATTTAATTACAACAAGTTATTAAATATATCATGCGGTTCCTAAGTTCTCCAAAATCCATACAACATCATATAAAGGTGAACATGTAGCTATAACCAGGTATGCGTAACCATGTCAGTATAGCAAGATATGTGTATCTACCTATCAATAATGATGTAATACCCTCCAGGTAAATGTGTAGCTATATCAAGCTAGGTATGTGTATATGTAAGTATGTATTCAAGGTGTACATGTAGCTATGTCTCATATGTGTATATACCTATCTCTAATGTTACAATACCATATAGGTATAGGGTAGCTAGCATGTAGGCATGGTAAGGCATAAGTGTAAGCATGTAGGTATACATGTATGCTATATGTCATATGCACAAAGGACATAAATAAATATCTAAATGTCACTAACCATACAATATCACATAGGTATGTGTGTTGTGTGTATCATGGCAATTATCGACGGTGTGTGTGGCATACAATCAGTGCTCGTGCGACATGAACTGTCAATAATAGTGCAGCGTCCAATGGGTACAAGTCTAAGCATAACAAGTAATGATATGAAATGAGTTCATGCACAATCTCTATATATGCAAATAAACATGCGGCTAATGTCATATCATATCTAGCCCAGACGCATAACGCCATGCGGACGATTCCCCTGTAGATGTTAAATCTACTCACAGATGATCCTAGGGCTAAGTAAAGCCAACCACTCGCTTTCCCTTCTTCTCAACGTCCGAAATCCCCGCCTGCGATCCTAAAATCACATAACAACAAAGCAAGTGTATACATTAGCAATCGACCAATAACATGTACAAACTACGTTTGACCGACGCACCAACTCCAAACATACTCTCAAGTGTTCGTCTATTGGCTAACGCACGTAGCGATACTACAAAACCAGCTTAAGAGCAAAAGCTACACAAGGACACGAACCGTATCGGATAATGTAACATGCGTAGTCGAAACACTAGGAAACAAGCAAAGTGATCCCAGATTTTTCTAAACAAACAATTTATAAAAGTTGCACGTACCACAAGACCACACACAACCCCAAAGACCCCTATACTAAAACTCAACACCCCAATCACCAGTCTGGCAGCAAATTGCGGCCAGAAGCAATAAATTTGCGGCCTGTTTCAAAGGGAATGGGCTCGGGTTTTGAGGGTAGCTTCTATGTCACTACACTAGGTCACTGTAATAGGAACTTTTCCAACAAATACCTAGTTTGATAGCAGATCATCCGAGACACCAAAACTACACTAAAAATACGATATTTACCCGAAATGACACTTTACGCGTTCTAAACTGAAACTTACAAGCTACATAACATTAAAAGGACCTACTTAACAGATAGAGATCATTACCTACTCCCAAAAGCTCAAAGATTCTAGCTTTCCAAGCTCGAATGGATCCTAGAGGCAAAACAAGTCATGAAAAGGGATTTGGTGATGTTTTGATGAAGATTTATGTAGGATTAGTGAAAGAAATGATAAGTGTTCAGTTGAGAGTGAGAGGGGTATGGGAAATAATGAAAGAAATAGAAGAAATGAGAGGGTGAAAGGATAAAGAGAGAGAGAGAGAGAGAGAGGTGAGAGAGAGAGGGGTGGATGCACCCTTGCATTAACTCACACATTAATGCAAGCCATGCCACCTCTTCCTAAAACAAAACCCAAAGAAGAAATATCTTCTCCCACTCAAATATCAAGGGTTAGGGTTAGGGTTTAAACAAAGGATTAGGATTTGGATTAAGTTGTCATGGTCACTAACTAGATTATCACAAACAAACCCTCACATTAACGTACACACGTGTGTGCAAGCCCATAACAAATAATATTAAAATTTTAATTAAATATTATAAAATGTGAGGAACCCGAAATGGTAAACTTTTTACAGAAAACCCACACTATCGCTTAATTAACACTAATTGAAATCCTAAGGTGTTACAATCACTCTATCAGACCCTGTATATTTTACTTAGAACGAGGCATGCTTGTATATGTTTTGATTCGATTGAGTGAGATCGACTAGTTGTGTTAGTTTATGCATTCTTTACTTCTGCATATGATTCTTTGCTTTGAGCGTTGTATTATTATTGCATGATGATTTCTGCCATTTGGCGTTGTTTTTCTCCCAATTAGGGACGCCACTTATTTAAACATTATATGACTGCTTTTTATTAACAATTAAAAAGGAGGTGCTGTCGAAATTTTAAATGCTAAAACCATTTGTTTAAATTTCATTTCTTAAAAATCATTCGACGTGCTACCTCATCCTTTTCACTTTAAAACTGTAAATTTCTTAATTCCGCAAATAGGGTTTGATCTTGGTTTTCTGGTTTACTTGGATTGTGTCGGTATCTTTAGATGTCATACAATCTAAGTGCCGGTCACGCACCAAATTTGGGCCATGACAAAGTTGGTATCAGAGCTTAGGATTAACCTTACGAAAACGAAGAGTGACTTGAAGATAATAGGCTTAAATTTCGTTATTTAGATTGACCTTTGGTTTGATGGAGTAGGTGATTAGTGTTAGTTATATGTATGCCCTAGAGGCCATTACTGTACATACGATGCATATTGTAGTGGATGCTTGGACATATATAGGGAGGACTTTCTTACTCGGCATGATAGTACGCTATCTGGTTGTACTTTATCTTAACATGTATTCTGATTGTCTCTATGTTACATGTTGTTAAAGCCCTTAGGATATGTACTAGACTACTGGGACTATGATGAGATCATACTAGTGGGGCCACAGTAGTCGACGAGTACATCCTATAACTGTTCCTAGTCGAGGGTGTATCGAGACAGGGCATCGATGCACCAGAGTAGACTAGCGTATACGCATCTTGACCCATATGATGGGCGATGGATTATCCCATATCCGTCGGTGTTTGATATCAAGGATGGTGTACGGGTGCTTAGTAGAGACTGGATACACTAGACAGACTCGCCGAGAACTCCCAGATGGTATTATACCTCACGTCAGATGGCAGTTCTCCGGTTACACTGGTACAGAGTAGTCTGTTGACCCGAGATCGTCATAGAGTCTTGTGTGATTCCCACTGTGCTTTGATTTCCATCATACCACGTCCAAGAGGGCGTGCAAAAAGGTGGCTTTTGGGTACAGTCCCGAATCACATGGAGGCAATGAGCGATAGGAGGGGATTCGTCTCTCCCGGTATAGGGAGTTGATGTTGCGCTGTGTTCGATTGGCTATAACTGGAAATCCCTGGCCAGGGTTGCTGAGATTTACTGGTAAGTGTTATCAGTAGTTTCTCGAACTGTTATAGACCTCATATCGACACGACTTATCAAGCTACTAGGGTCTGACGTTTACCACCCCTAGGCAAGATATACGACATATCAGACGACGAGACCGGACTGTACAGGAGTGTTACTGTTTGAATTCACAGGAGAATGCACAGGCTTGCTTGTTGATCTTCTGAGCGCTCAATACCTGGCCGGCTGTTATGTTTAGCTGACCGCTTGCAGCTTGTGAGTGTTTGATATGATCATCACCTACTGCCGGCGTGTTGACAATTGTTTAGAGTCCTACACAGAGGTTTCTTGACTCAGGCAAAACGGAGTAAGGGCACATATGTGATATGTGCAGGACCGAGGATAATACGATATGAGATACCGTATTCTATTCTCGCGATATTTGATATCAGCCGGGTCATCGGATCAAGTGTTGATTCGATGAATCGATAAAATGAGATATTAGTTGGTTGTATGCGATATAGCCGGATTGTCGGATCAAGTGTTGATTCGATAATTTAATGTATAATAATATATATGATATATTAAATTACATTAAATAATATTAGCTCACTAAAGGATTCTTTTTCTCACTCGGGTAATACATTGATATATATGCGATATATGTTAATTGTATTATTTTATTTTGTTACAATAAATATTATATATGTGATATATAATATTGTAACATGATGTGGTTATTAATGCAACATGTTTAGTGGAGATTAAACATGGTTACGTTTTGATTTGGGTTAAGCTTTTCTAGAAGTTTCTGGAAGCATTCATTTTTTGTTTTGGAAAAGATATTTTGCAAGATATTTCTTTAACTCAACCCAAACCCTTAACCCTAGTAAAATCTCTACAATGGTTACTTGAACCATGGTTACATTTCTAACCTTATCAAAACTTTTATTATTCATCACAAAAGAATTAATCATTATTCATTCTTCTCTTCCTTGAGTTCCTTCTTGAAAAGCTTTCTAGCTTTGATTTTGTGATGAAAAATGAGTGAGAATAAGAAAACAAATGAGAGCAAAAATCCTACTTCATCATCCTCATCTACCCTTGCCCTTTAGATGAGAATGTTCACTTCATCTAGTGAGTGTTAGCTTGTGTTAATGAAACTTCAAGGTAGATCATCTTTGTTATCAAAGATCGGAAGCAAGTTTGCATCATTCTCTTCGTGGAGCCTCTCGAGAGTCCGGAACATGATGATCGCAGCGAAGGGACCTCAACACGGAGCTTAAGAAGTGAAGGACCGGATCTACAAAGGTTGTAATTCCTTTCACTTAGTGTTAAAGTATTTAACATTCAAGTTTTCGCCTAAACTCTAGTTTAAAGATCCGGCTTTGGGTTGTTCAGCACTGCTAAATTTTAAATCGGGCATGGTTGATGCCTCGTAGACCATTGTGCGTGTGCCTAGCAACCCTACAGAGCTATCAGAGCCAAGCTAGAGGTTTAGGCGCAGTTTAAAGTCCGATCGAACCCCGAAACCCCATTTAACCCTAGTTTCTGGAAATTTTTCAAAACTGTTGATTTTTCCATATTAAAAATGCTTAGAAAATTCAGCAGGGAAATATAGGAATTACTGTAAAATAGACCACCTAATTCAATAAATGCGCCGCGGAACCGCGACCACAACATGAATTTGGCGGCGGTTCCGCGGCCGTATGTGAAGATTAGGCACTCAATTTTATACAGTAACATCCGTAGGTGTCTCTGCATGTTTCTGGGAATTTTTAATTTTTACTCAAGTTTTCTGGGTTGTATTGGGGACTCGTTGATTCGATCGGATAATTTAACTTCGTTTATTTTTTTCCGGATAAATTTTAGAAACTGTTAAAAAGTTCGAACGGATATCAATAACTCACTTTTTCCCCTGTTGGAAAATTTTCAAAAGTTGGATTTTTTCTCGAGTTTGAAACTGTCGGAAAAACGTGCAAGTAACGCGGTGGACCCTCTAGAAGACAATAAACCTTAACTCGATTATGTGACCGTCTTGAACTGCCTCTGAACCTTAGGGTTTAGGGCAGTACGGTGTTGCCACATGTGAGGCGTTGGCTTGAGCCTTCTACGGATGGACCATTGGTACTGTTGCACGTGATGGATATTTTTTGAACTCCGCTCAAGTGTTGAGCTATTTGGGAAATCTTGGGTGTTTGTTTATTCGATCGGAAAGTTTAACACTGTCTATTTATCTGGAATGTGATACAATATTTGGAATCCACAAGTAGTTATGAGATAACTAATTTGAATGTTATAAATCTAGCAGTTCAGTCTCAATTGATCGGTTGCCACGGGATTTTGATGCGATCAAAAGTCCGTCGTAATCACGTAGCATACGCGGATACTCGCCGGGTAAACTTAATAGACAGCCATGCCCCATAGCCCCGACCAAGTGACTGTAGGAGAACCCCGTCGCCAAAAGCATTCGTTCGGGTGCTCGCGGCAGCGGTGTTCCGCCTTAGTGCACTTCGTCGACGGCATCCGGGGGTGCGGCCGTCTACTAAAGTTTGCGACGAGCATTCGATCAGGATGTCGGGAATCTTGTTGAATTGCCTGACTAGATATTGAAAAGAGTTTTCGATAAATGAGACTAAAATGCGGGGTTTATAATTGTTAGGCATGCGATGTCTAAAGAATTCATTTGGTTAGGCATGAGATGTCTAAGGAAGTTGCGGATTCTAAGTGTTGTAGTTTTACACTTTCTTTTCTGTGACCATAAGCGTAGTATGTGTTGTATCGCCGGCTTCGTTGCTATACATCAACGACAATCGGGATACACATACTTGCTTACGTTGATGATATGAGATATTATGTGTTGCTATGATATGTTATATTGGATCGTCGTGTTCTGAATAGCCGGGGGTTTTATGTGAGATGAGAGTTTTTCTTTTTCATTCATATAAAATTCATTTGTATGTAATATTCTTTTATTGGGGCACTTCCGGGCTGAGGATGATGTCACCGTTGTATATTATTTACTTTTCCGCATTAGGTAGACCCAAGACGGGGAGCACAAGTAATCGGGTTCTAAGGTCCAGTGGGAGACCATCTCGAGGAGTCGAGACCGGGTCTCCTAACCCTAGAATTGGCAGTGTTGCTTGCCGCTCTCGTAGGGGTATAGGGATGTGGGTTTGGCTATTCATCGCGACCGTGGAATCCGTGTTTTATACAGGCTCGTATTAAAACACGGACGTCCTAGTATATCCAATATTTCATATATGTTCTTCTGCTGCAATGTTCTGTGATGAGATCATATTACTGCCTGAGACGAATGTTTATATTATATATATATGAGATATATTTTATATTGCAGATTTCGTTTCAAATGAGATGCTTGTGAAGCATAATTTAAATGGGACTTCATTAATGAGATTAATGAACTAAAAGAAACCTAAGATGTTGTAGAAACTTGTTTAAAAACTGGTAGCTCTAGTTCTTACTTTGCATAGCGGTGTTCCTTATAGAACATCCAGCACCTTATTTGATAAGGAAAGAGCCGAGATCCCTTCACCGGGAGTGACCTTTTTAGCGAAAATAGCAGATGCTGCATACTCGGTTTGTCTTTTGATTGCTTCTATAGTTCTTACTTTGCATAGTGATATTTGTGAAATATCCTGCACCTTATTCGATGAGGAAAGAGCCGACGATCCTTTCACCGGGAGTAACCTCTTTAGCAAAACTAGAAAAGCCTAAAAAACACTCCACTTAAAATCACTCGATTCTACGACGATATCAAGTTCATTACGCAAAAGGTTTTCTTAAAAACCTGTCGTAGCCCTCCGTCATTTCAGATAAGTACAAGTTAGTATTCGTGCTACGTTTGTTGACTATGTTAAGACGTAGTGTGCGGTAGCTGATTAGTGCTTATCTGTATAAGCATATGATGTGATTGGATTAGGGTAGTCGTGCGACTTTGTTGACTATGTTAAGGGTCATGCGGGTGGGTTTAATTCAATCGGGAAATGACGGGTTGAACTTGACTAGCATTTATGATTTGTTAACTATGTTAAGGTCATATAGCTGCTAGGGGTAAAAAATATTATTGGGAATTTCAAGTGTTGAAATTTGCAATGAGATTGCATACCTTCTATGAGATAGTTGGATCCCGATACCCGCTGCGAGTAAGAATTACTCCTGGGAGAGTTTTACACATTACAATTAGCCGATCAATTAGGTGTCTAGAAAGGTGTTAACGGGGTTACGTCCCTGGGAAAACGAGGTTTACTTTAATTAGGTCCGTGCGAAAGCACGGGGAATCTCCCTCAAACTACCGGCACTGGCTTGGCTGAAAGATTGGCGAACTTGTAGCGTGTAATTAATCCCGGCTAGTCTTTCCTTTTAGGGTTTGAAAGAAGATTTGACTAAAACAGTTGGAGACATCCCGATTAGATAAATTGATAACCAATCTAATCTTGTAAAAGCGCACGCTGAGTGTTTTCTTCTTTCTCTCTCCTGGTTAAGACTATGTTAAGCCTTAATCAAGATAATAATACGGATGTATTGACCGAACCCGCTTGTTATACTGCGCTAGGGAACGTTAGTCCCGCTCCAACTTATAATTGTTATAAAGACAGAGCAGGAAATAGGGGATTACCAGAATTCCCGTGCCGCCCAAACGAAAAAAGTGCATGCTGATGCATCTTCTTCGGGTGTGTTCATTACAGAGAACTGTTTCTCAGTATCCTTTACGTCCTGGGTATTTGATACCGGATCAGGATCCCACATATGTAATTTGTTACATGGGCTACAGATAGGTAGAGAACTGAGAACGGGTGATAAGTTTCATGAGATAGAAACGATGCAAGTGTTGCAGCCAAGTCTGTTGGTCACTATCGCCCTGTATTACCAGAATACATTGATTCTGAACGAATGTTATTAGATTTCGAACCTGATATACAACATCATATCAGTCTCTTTATTAGTAAAGAAAGGATATAATTTTGTATTGTTGGATAATGTTTTGAACATTTCCTATATCAAGAGTTGATCGGTTCAGGCACGTTATCTAAAAGCATTGACGTTCTAAATCAAACTACAGTTCTTAGTATACAGAACACACACTAGAGGAAGAGGTATTATAGACTAGGTCATATCAATGCGACCCGACTAGCTGAAGTTAGATTGAGATGCATATTTAAATTTGTTTGAATTTACATCTAGTGAAACTTGCCGGTCATGTCACAGAGATAAGATGACCACAGCTCTGTTTATTGGAAACAGAGAAAGAGTTAGTGAACTCTTGGGATTGATACATGCTGATGTATGAAGGTCTCCTGTCTACATGTGCCAGGACCGGTTCTTTGTACTTCATTCCATTCTCTGATGATTTCTCAAGATTCAGATATATGTTCCTGTTGAAACACAAGTCCGAACCTTTTGAGATATTCACAGAATATGAGTTAGAAGTAGAGAACCAAAGACCGGGTATAAGTATTATGTCCTGTAATGAGATCAGGGAGGAGAATACTTGAGC
This sequence comes from Agapanthus africanus, assembly GCA_030015575.1. Classification (NCBI taxonomy): domain Eukaryota; kingdom Viridiplantae; phylum Streptophyta; class Magnoliopsida; order Asparagales; family Amaryllidaceae; genus Agapanthus; species Agapanthus africanus. Next base: position 506,222,057 of record CM057337.1, read on the forward strand.
ACGGAATTCCTGGACTATTCTAAAGGAGAATGAGATTCTCTCTCAGCATTACTCCTCCGTATACACCATAGCACGATGGTATATCAAGGTGGAGCAATAGAACCCTGTGTGATATGGTGAGCTCTATGATGAGTACTACTGAGTTTCCTATTTCCTTTTGGGAGTTATGCACATGAGAAGTTGCATACCTATTGAATAGGGTTCCAATCAAATCAGTTGCCTACCACTTCATATGTGATATGGAATGGGAAGAGCCCATATCTTATGTTTATTAAGATTTGGCGTTGTCCGGCCTATGTCTGAAAAGCAAAATCCGGACAAGCTCGAGGCAAGGTCAGCTCTGTAAAACTGGAAGTAGTTCCCGCTATACAAACAGCTACAGATGATTTGGTAGACCCGGAGGATTCAATAGTTTCTAACGAACCTCAGCCTCTCCGCCGATTAGGTAGGGTTCCTCATCCACCTGAGAGATACTTCGGTTTCTTTATGACAGTGGGAGCGAGGATTGCATCATGAGATGATGACCCAACTAGTTTCGAGCTGGCCATCAGGAGTGGGACTCTGTAAGAATGGCTGGATGCTTAGTGATCTGAGATGGGATCCTTATACACCAATAAAGTATGGACTTTGGTTGCTTTATCTGAAGGGTTAAATCCCCATCAGGAGCAAGTATATCTTGAGAAGATTACTTGGTGTACATGGAAAAGTTGAGACTTTCAAAGCTATGCTTAAGTCCATCCAGATCCTACTTATCACGGCTACATACCATGACTACGATATCTGGTGGTTGGGTGTCATGACTGCTTTTCTAAATGATGTTTTAGAAGAGAGCGTCTATAAGTACACAGCCAGAGGGCTTCGTAGACAGTGGGAGCAGCGGAAATGTGAGCAAGATGTTTTATGTGATAAAGCAGGCATCGCAGAGTTGGAACGGTAGTCAAAGAGTTTGACTTCATCAAAATGGTAGATGAACCTTGTATATACAAAAAGGTAGTAAAGAGTATGGTGGTGATCCTCGTAGAGTACGTGGATGACATACTCTTAATAAGGAAGGAGTTTCCTATGCTACGCTCAGTCAATCTCCGCTTATCACAAGGATTCTCCATAGAGGATCAAAGTGATACCTCCTAAATCCTGGAATTTGGATCTATGAAATAGATCTAATTGGATGTTAGGATACTCACTAGTTGTAGTGAGATGGTATCAATCGATCCTGGGGAGAATCACCGGAAAAGTTCCAGGGTGATAAGGACGACTGAATGTCAGTCGCAGGCATTGTCTTTACCCTCAGTGGAGGGACGGTATGTTGGAAGAGGTCCAAGCTAGATACCGTGACTTATTAGACGATTAAAGGCAAGATACATCGTTACCAAAGATGCTACCAAAGAGGCAGTCTAGATATATATAAGTTCATGAGATGAGCTTCGTTCCTACCATTGTGTGACAATGGAGTTGTGGCTTATGTCTAGGATCCCACCGTCCCATCAGAAATCCAGATATAATTCTTAGGCAGTATCACCTGATCATGGAGATGGTTGATCTCCAGGGAGATCGAGGTTAGGAGAGTAGACACAGAGGACAACAGCGCGGATCCACTCACAAAGGCCTTTTTCCCAGTAGAGACTTTTTATGGGATGGTTGAGTATGAGATACTTCAACCACAGCTAATTGTTGGGTATGTGATACCGCAACAGATGGCCCTAGTGCAAGTGGGAGATTGCTAGTTATATGTATGCCCTAGAGGCCATTACTGTACATACGATGCATATTGTAGTGGATGCTTGGACATATATAGGGAGGACTTTCTTGCTCGACATGATAGTACGCTATCTGGTTGTACTTTATCTTAACATGTATTCTGATTGTCTCTATGTTACATGTTGATAAAGCTCTTAGGATATGTACTCGACTACTAGGACTATGATGAGATCATACTAGTGGGGCCACGGTAGTCGACGAGTACATCCTATAACTGTTCCTAGTCGAGGGTGTATCGAGACAGGGCATCGATGCACCAGAGTAGAATAGCGTATACGCATCTTGACCCATATGATGGGTGATGGATGATCCCATATCCATCGGTGTTTGACATCAAGGATGGTGTACGGGTGCTCAGTAGAGACTGGCTACACTGGACGGACGCTGAGAACTCCCAGATGGTATTATACCTCACGTCAGATGGCAGTTCTCCGATGACACTGGTACAGAGTAGTCTGTTGACCCGAGATCGTCATAGAGTCTTGTATGATTCCCACTGTGCTTTGATTTCCATCATACCACGTCCAAAAGGGCGTGCAAAAAGGTGGATTTTGGGTACAGTCCCGAATCACATGGAGGCAATGAGCGATAGGAGGGGATTTGTCTCTCCCGGTATAAGGAGTTGATGTTGCGCTGTGTTCGATTGGCTAGAACTGGAAATCCCTGGCCAGGGTTGCTGAGATTTACTGGTAAGTATTATCAGTAGTTTCTCGAACTGTTATAGACCTCATATCGACACGACTTATCAAGCTACTGGGGTCTGACGTTTACCACCCCTACGCGAGATATGCGACATATCAGACGACGAGACCGGACTGTACGGGAGTGTTACTGTTTGGATTCACAGGAGAATGTACATGCTTGCTTGTTGATCTTCTGAGCGCTCAATACCTGGGTGGCTGTTACGTTTAGCTGACCGCTTGCAGCTTGTGGGTGTTTGATATGATCATCACCTACTGCCGGCGTATTGATGATTCTTTAGAGTCCTACACAGAGGTTTCTTGACTCAGGCAAAACGGAGTAGGGGCACATATGTGATATGTGCATGACCGAGGATAATGCGATATGAGATACCGTATTCTATTCTCGCGATATTTGATATCAGCCGGGTCATCGGATCAAGTGTTGATTCGATGAATCGGTAAAATGAGATATTAGTCGGTTGTATGCGATATAGCCGGATTGTCGGATCAAGTGTTGATTCGATAATTTAATGTATAATAATATATATGATATATTAAATTACATTAACTAATATTAGCTCCCTAAATGATTCTTTTTCTCACTCGGGTAATACATTGATATATATGCGATATATGTTAATTGTATTATTTTATTTTGTTACAATAAATATTATATATGTGATATATAATATTGTAACATGATGTGGTTATTAATGCAACATATTTAGTGGAGATTAAACATGGTTAGGGTTTGATTTCGGTTAAGCTTTTCTAGAAGTTTCTAGAAGCTTTCATTTTTTGTTTTGGAAAAGATATTTTGCAAGATATTTCTTTAACTCAACCCAAACCCTTAACCCTAGTAAAATCTCTACAATGGTTACTTGAACCATGGTTGCATTTCTAACCTTATCAAAACTTTCATTATTCATCACAAAAAAATTAATCATTATTCATTCTTCTTCTTCCTTGAGTTCCTTCTTGAAAAGCTTTCTAGTTTTGATTTTGTGATGAAAAATGAGTGAGAATAAGAAAACAAATGAGAGCAAAAATCCTACTTCATCATCCTCATGCCCTTTAGATGAGAGTGTTCACTTCATCTAGTGAGTGTTAGCTTGTGTTAATGAAACTTCAAGGTAGATCATCTTTGTTATCGAAGATCGGAAGCAAGTTTGCATCATTCTCTTCGTGGAGCCTCTCGAGAGTCCGGAACACGATGATCGTAGCGAAGGGATCTCAACACGGAGCTTAAGGAGTGAAGGACCGGATCTACAATGGTTGTAATCCCTCTCACTTTGTGTTAAAGTGTTTAATATACTTGTTTTCGCCTAAACTCTAGTTTAAAAATCCGGCTTTGGGTTGTTCGGCACGGCTAAATTTTAAATCGGGCATGGTTGATGCCTCGTAGACCCTTGTGCGTGTGCCTAGCAACCCTACAATAAGGATGAGTAAAGTACCGTACCTATGTTCCACGGCATATTTACGATTCGATACCCAGCCTAAGTAACCTTAGGATGTATATCTTGATTAATCCTTCCTTCGACTCCCTATTATTGCTGTTCCTATTCGTACACCTTATCAACTCTCGTTTCTTGTTCCAGTTGCTACGGCAACGCGAGCTAGGTGAGCCACAACCAGGGATGCAGCTCAGACAGATCCGCCCGTGATGGCAACCGATCCACAGGATGTCCCGGCGGCACCAGGGCATGTTGATCCTCCTCCTCCAGATAGACTAACTAGACTAGAAGAGGGCATGTTGGGCTTACAGCAGATGATAGGGCAGTTGACTGAGGCCACTCGTGTTCGGTGACAGGATCAGGCATCGATGATGGTAGAGCCCATTGTACAGTCCGTGCAGACTGTCTCACCTGTAGACTCGAGGGTTATGGAGGTATCACTTCCGGAGTTCATGAGGTTGAGGCCTCCGGTGTTTACGGGGACAGATGTAGCAGAGGATCCCCAGTCATTTCTTGATATGGTGGCTAGGATTGGCAGGTCATTGAGATGTTCAGATGTGAGGTGGGTGGAGCTGACCAGTTTTCGATTAGAGGGACTTGCTCAGACATGGTGTGAGTCGATGGAGAGAGGGCGGGCAGCAGGTCTACCTCCGATGTCATGGATAGAGTTTTCTGAGGTTTTCCTTACCAGATTCCTTCCGCAGAGCGTGAAAGATGCCAGAGCCAACAGTTTTGAGGCGTTGCGGAAATCTGAAGATATGCCTGTGGCAGAGTATGATTTGTAGTTCACCCAGTTATCACGCTATGCTCCATACTTAGTTCCCACGGAGGAGCTCAGGGTGAAGAGGTTTGTGAGGAGACTGGATACACAGTTGTTCCTTGCTATAGGCTCCCAGCATTTCGATACTTATACACGGGCCATGGACGCAGCGATGCGAGTGGAGTAGCGTCTGAATGAGACAACGATTGTTCCTGGGCCGAAGTGGACCAGACCTATTGGGTCAGTTACCAGGCAGTTTGGCAGAGGTCGAGGCAAATTCATTCCAGGCCGCAGTATTGGTTGAGATTGAGCTCGGGGCCGGATGTTTAGCTCATACCCCGAGGAGCAAAGGCCCCATCTACATGTTTTAGTTTCAGACTTCCAAGGCATTGGGCTAGAGAGTGTAGACACCATGGAGGGACTGTATCTCCATAGGCTGCTTTACCCCTTCCACCTTCTACTTCGATGGCATTACTTCCTCCACCAGCTGGTACTATGCGCCAGGCCGTTGCACCGCGAGGTCAGGGTTTTGCAGGACGTACTTAGAGAGGATGAGGAGACAGAGGGAGAGGACGTCAGGATGCTCGTAGGGGCCAGGCTCGGGTTTTCACTTTGACTCCCCAAGATGACAAGGCATCCAATGCAGTTGTGATAGGTACTCTTTCCGTATGTTCCTTAGATGCGCACATTTTATTTGATCCCGGTTCTACACACTCTTACGTGTCTGCAAACTTTTCACTTTCTCTAGGGAGAGATTCGTCGTTATTAGAGTTACCGCTTGTCGTGATTACTCCTGAGGAGGATTCTTTTGTAGCCCGACACGTATTCAGGTCCTGTTCCATACGTATTGGTGATAGGGATTCGTTAGTCGATTTGATTCTCCTGGATATGCTAGATTTTGATGTACTTTTCGGTATGGATTGGCTGGCCGCTTGTCATGGTTACGTTGATTGTCGGGGAAAAGCGGTCAAATTCTGTTTTCCAGGCGAGCCGATTTTTGTTGGGCAGGAAGACTACAGTGTAACTCCTGCCAACCTGATTTCTGCTCTTTATACAGGACAGCTCTTGAAGAAGTGTTGTCGTGGTTTCTTAGCGTTTATTCAGGAAGTGGGATCCGCTGAGGTCCCGTTGGACCAAGTTCCGATCGTACAAGAATTTCCTGATGTGTTCCCTGCTGAGTTACCAGGATTGCCTTCTGAACGCGATATCGATTTTTGCATTGACTTCAAACACCGATGGATATGGGATCATCCATCGCCCATCACGTGGGTGAGGAACCCTACTAGATCGGCGGAGAGGCTGAGGTTCGTTGAAAACTATTGAATCCACATTCAATAGGTACGCAACTTATCAAGTGCATAATTCCCAAAAGGAAATAGGAAACTCAGAAGTACTCATCATAAAGCACACCATATCACATAGGGTGCTACTGCTCCGTCTCGATTTACCATCGTGCTATGGTGTATACGGAGGAGTAATGCTGAGAGAGAATCACATTCTCGTTTAGAATAATCCAAGAATTCCGTGCTCAAGTATTCTCTTCCTTGATCTCATCAAAAGGACATAATATTTATACCCGTTTTTAGTTCTCTACTCTAACTTATATTCATTGAATTTCTCAAAATTTCCAGACTTGTGTTTCAACAGGAACATATGTCCGGATCTTGAGAGATAATCAGAGAATGTAATGAAGTACAAAGAACCGGTCTTGGCATGTGTAGACAGGGGACCATCATACATCAACATGTATCAATCCCAAGAGTTCACTAACTTTTTCTCTGTTTCCAATAAATAGAGCTGTGGTCATCTTATCTTTGTGACATGACCGGCAAGTTTCACAAGATGTAAATTCAAACTAATTTAAATATGCATCTAAATGTAACTTTGCTAGTCGGGTCGCATTGATATGACCTAGTCTACAATGCCTCAAGAAGGATTCGTTCATTTCTGAACTCTTCCTCTTGTATGTGTTCTGTATACTAAGAACTGTAGTTTGATTTAGAACGTCAATGCTTTTAGATAACGTGCATGAACCGATCAACTCTTGATATAGGAAATGTTCAAAACATTATCCAACAATACAAAATTATATCCTTTCTTTACTAATAAAGAGACTGATATGATGTTGTATATCAGGTTCGGTATCTAATAACATTCGTTCAGAATCAATGTATTCTGGTAATACAGGGTGATAGTAACCAACAGACTTGGCTGCAACACTTGCACCGTTTCTATCTCATGAAACTTATCACCCGTTCTCAGTTCTCTACCTAACTGCAGCCCATATAACAAATTACATATGTGGGATCCTGATCCGGTATCAAATACCCAGGATGTAAAGGATACTGAGAAACAGTTCTGTGTAATGAACACACCCGAAGAAGATGCATCAACATGTACTTTCTTCGTTTGGGCGGCACGGGAATTCTGGTAATCCCCTATTTCCTGCTCTGTCTTATAACAATTATAAGTTGGAGCGGGACCAACGTTCCCCAGCTCAGTATAACAAGCGGGTTCGGTCAATACATCCATATTATTATCATGATTAAGGCGTGACATAGTCGTAACCAGGAGAGAGAGAGAAGAAAACACTCAGCGTGCGCTTTTACAAGATTAGATTGGTTATCAATTTATCTAATCAGGATGTCTCCTACTGTTTTAGTCAAATCTTCCTTCAAACCCTAAAAGGAAAGACTAGTCGGGATTAATTATACCCTACAAATTCGCCAATCTTTCAGCCAGACCAGTGCCGGTACTTCGAGAGAGGTTCCCCGTGCTTTCGCACGGACCTAATTAAACTAAACCTCGTTTTCCCAGGGGCGTAACCCCGTTGACACCTTTCTAGACACCTACTTGATCGGCTAATTGTAATGTGTAAAACTCTCCCAGGAGTAACTCTTACTTGCAGCGGGTATCGGGATCCAACTATCTCATAGAAGGTATGCAATCTCATTGCAAATTTCAACACTTGAAATTCCCAATAATATTTTACCCCTAGTGACTTATGACCTTAATTATGGTCAACAAATCATAAGCACTAGTCAAGTTCTGCCCGTCATTTCTTGATTAATTAGACCCACCTACATGACCCTTAACTAAAGTCAACAAAGTCATATGATTGTCCTAACTAATCGCATCATATGCTATATAGGAAGACATCACTTAGCTACCGTACACTGTGCCTTAACTAAGGTCAACAAACACAGCATGGATACTAAGTACTCTACTTCCTAAAATGACGGAGGGTTACGATAGGTTTTTAAGAAAACCTTTTGCGTAATGATCTTGATATCGTTGTAGAATCGAGTGATTTTAAATGGAATGTTTTTTAGGCCTTTTCTAGTTTTGCTATAGAGGTCACTCCCGGTGAAGGGATCGTCGGCTTTTTCCTCATCGAATAAGGTGCAGGATATTTCACAAATGACACTATGCAAAGCAAGAACTATAGAAGCAATCAAAAGACAGACCGAGTTTGTAGCATCTGCTAGTTTCACTAAAGAGGTCACTCCCGATGAAGGGATCTCGGCTCTTTCCTTATCGAATAAGGTGCTGGATGTTCTATAAGGAACACCGCTATGCAAAGCAAGAACTAGAGCTACCAGTTTTTAAACAAGTTTCTACAACATCTTAGGTTTCTTTTATTTCATTAATCTCATTAATAAAGTCCCATTTTATTATGCTTCACAAGCATCACATTTGAAACAAAATCTGCAATATAACATATATCTCATTTATATAATATAAACATTCGTCTCAGGCAGTAATATGATCTCATCACAGAACATTGCAGCAGAAGAACATATATGAAATATTGGATATAGTAGGACGTCCGTGTTTTAGTACGAGCCTGTATAAAACACGGATTCCACGATCGCGATGAATAGCCAAACCCACATCCCTAGACCCCTACGAGAGCGGCAAGCAACACTGCCAATTCTAGGGTTAGGAGACCCGGTCTCGACTCCTCGAGATGGTCTCCCACTGGACCCCAGACCCTGGTTACTTGTGCTCCCCGCCTTGGGTCTACCTAATGCGGAAAAGTAAATAATATAAAATGGTGACATCATCCTCAGCCCGGAAGTGCCCCAATAAAAGAATATTACATACAAATGAATTTTATATGAATGAAAATAAAAGCCCTCATCTCACATAAAACCCCCGGCTATTCAAAACGCGACGATCCAATATAAAATATCACAGTAACACATAATATCTCATATCATCAACGTAAGCAAGTATGCGTATCCCGATTGTCGTTGATATATAGCAACGAAGCCGGCGATACACAACATACTACGCTTACGGTCACAGAAAAGAAAGTGTAAAACTACAACAGTTGGAATCCGCAACCTCCTTAGACATCGCATGCCTAACCAAGTGAATTTCTTAGACATCGCATGCCTAACAATTATAAACCCAGCATTTTAGTCTCATTATCGAAAACTCTTTACAATATCAAGTCGGGCAATTAAACAAGATTCCCGACATCCTGATCGAATGCTCGTCGCAAACTTTGGTAGACGGCCGCACCCCCGATGCCGTCGACGAAGTGCACTATGGTGGAACACCGCTGCCGCGAGCACCCGAACGGATGCTTTTGGCGACGGGGTTCTCCTACAGTCACTTGGTCGGGGCTATGGGGCGTGGCTGTCTATTAAGTTTACCCGACGAGTATCCGCGTACGCTTCGTGATTGCGACGGACTTTTGATCACATCAAAATTCCGTGGCAACCGATCATCTGAGACTGAACTGCTAGATTTACAACATTCAAATTAGTTATCTCATAACTACATGTGGATTCCAAATATTGCATCACATCTCAGATAAATAGACAATGTTAAACTTTCCGATCGAATAATCAAACACCCAAGTTTTCCAAATAGCTCAACACTTGAGTGAAGTTTAAAAAACATCTATCACATGCCACAGTACCAATGGTCCAGCCGTAGAAGGGTCAAGCTAATGCCTCACATGTAGCACGCCATACTGCCACAAACCCTAAGGTTTAGAGGCAGTTCAAGACGGTCACATAATCGAGTTAAGGTTTGTTGTCTTCTAGAGGGTCCACCGTGTTACTTGCACGACTTAGAACGTTCTTAAACTACGGAAAAATCCAACTTTTGAAAATTTTCCGACAGGGGAAAAAGTGAGTTATTGATATCCGTTCGAACTTTTTAACAGTTTTTAAAAATTACCCGGACAAACTAAACGAAGTTAAATTATCCGATCGAATCAATGAGCTCCCAATACAACCCAGAAAACTCAACACTTGAGTAAAAATTAAAAATTCCCAGAAACATGCAGAGACACCTACGGATGTTACTGTATAAAATTGAGTACCTAATCTTCACATACGGCCGCGGAACCGCCGCTAAATGCATGTTGTGACCGCGGTTCCGCGGCGAATTTATTGAATTAGGTGGTCGTATTTTACAGTAATTCCTATATTACCCTGCTGAATTTTCTGAGCATTTTTAATACAGAAAAAATCACAGTTTCGAAAAATTTCCAGAAACTAGGGTATATCGGGTATTCGGAGTTCGATCGGACTTTAAACTTCGCCTAGACTTCGCCTAAAGCTCTAGCTTGGCTCTGATACCACTGTAGGGTTGCTAGGCACACGCACAAGAGTCTACGAGACATCAACCATGCCCGATTTAAAATTTAGCCGTGCCGAACAACCCAAAGCCGGATCTTTAAACTAGAGTTTAGGCGAAAACAAGCATGTTAAACACTTTAACACTAAATGAGAGGGATTACAACCTTTGTAGATCAGGTCCTTCACTTCTTAAGCTCCGTGTTGAGGTCCCTTCGCTGCGATCATCGTGCATCCGGACTCGAGAGAGGCTCCACGAAGAGAATGATGCAAGCTTGCTTCCGATCTTCGATAACAAAGATGATCTACCTTGAAGTTTCATTAACACAAGCTCTCACTCACTAAATGAAGTGAACACCCTCATCTAAATGGCAAGGATAGATGAGGATGATGAAGTAGGATTTTTGCTCTCATTTTTTTTCTTATTCTCACTCATTTTTTATCACAAAATCAAGGCAAGAAAGCTTTTCATAAAAAACTCAAGCAAGAAGAAGATGAATAATAAATTAAATTCTTTTGTGATGAATAATGAAAAGATTGTCATCATCAATAATGCAACCATGGTTGACTAAACCTTTATAGAGACTTAACCAAGGGTAAGGGTTTGGGTTGGGTTAAGAATGAGTCACTTGAAAATATCTTTGCAAAAACAAAAAGAAACCTTCTAGAAGGTTCATGAATGAACTAACCCAATTCAAACCCTAATCTTGTTTAATCTCCACTAATCATGTTGCATTAGTTATCATATCATGTTACAATATTATATATCACATATATAATATTTATTGTAATAAAATAAAATAATACAATTAACATATATCGCATATATATCAATGTATTACCCGAGTGAGAAAAAGAATCTTTTAGTGAGCTAATATTAGTTAATGTAATTTAATATATCATATATATTATTATACATTAAATTATCGAATCAACACTTGATCCGACAATCCGGCTATATCGCATATAACCGACTAATATATCATTTACCGATTCATCGAATCAACACTTGATCCGATGATCCGGGTGATATCAAATATCGCGAGAATAGAATACGGTATCTCATATCGCATTATCCTCGGTCCTGCACATATCACATATGTGCCCCTACTCCGTTTTGCCTGAGTCAAGAAACCTCTGTGTAGGACTCTAAAGAATCGTCAATACGCCGGCAGTAGGAGATGATCATATCAAACACCCACAAGCTGCAAGCGGTCAGCTAAACGTAACAGCCACCCAGATATTGAGCGCTCAGAAGATCAACAAGCAAGCCTGGACATTCTCCTGTGAATCCAAGCAGTAACACTCCCGTACCGTCCGGTCTCGTCGTCTGATATGTCATATATCTCGCCTAGGGGTGGTAAACGTTAGACCTCAGTAGCTTGATAAGTCGTGTCGATATGAGGTCTATAACAGTTCGAGAAACTACTGATAACACTTACCAGTAAATCTCAGCAACCCTGGCCAGGGATTTCCAGTTATAGCCAATCGAACACAGCACAACATCAACTCCCTATACCGGGAGAGACGAATCTCCTCCTATCGCTCATTGCCTCCATGTGATTCGGGACTGTACCTAAAAGCCACCTTTTTGCACGCCCTCTTGGACGTGGTATGATGGAAATCAAAGCACAGTAGGAATCACACAAGACTCTATGACGATCTCAGGTCAACAGACTACTCTGTACCAGTGTAACCGGAGAACTGCCATCTAACGTGAGGTATAATACCATCTAGGAGTTCTCGGCGAGTCCGTCCAGTGTACCCAGTCTCTACTGAGCACCCGTACACCATCCTTGATGTCAAACACCGATGGATATGGGATCATCCATCGCCCATCATATAGGTTAAGATGCGTATACGCTAGTCTACCCTGGTGCATCGATGCCCTGTCTCGATACACCCTCGACTAGGAACAGTTATAGGATGTACTCGTCGACTACCATGGCCCCACTAGTATGATCTCATCATAGTCCCAGTAGTCGAGTACATATCCTAAGGGCTTTATCAACATGTAATATAGAGACAATCAAAGTACATGTTAAGATAAAGTACAACCAGATAGCATACTATCATGTCGAGCAAGAAAGTCATCCCTATATATGTCCAAGCATCCATTACAATATACATCGTATGTACAGTAATGGCATCTAGGGCATACATATAACTAACAGATTCCTGGTGTGGGGCCTATTTCTATACCGCCCTATCGGATAGCCTCGACGGAGCTAAAGGAGCTCAAGAGTCATTTGCAGGAATTGCTTGATAGGGGGCTCGTTCGTCCGAGTGTATTGCCAATTGGGGATATCCTCGTATTGACGACTTTTTCGATCAGCTATAGGGAGCTTGCTATTTCTCGAAGATCAATTTGCGGTTCGGGTATCACCAATTGAGAGTTCGGAAGGATGACATTCCGAAGACTGCTTTTTGCATGCGGTACGGGCATTATGATTTTTTGGTGATGTCGTTCGGGCTCACCAATGCCCCAGCAGCTTTCATGGATTTGATGAACCGCATATTCTGGTCGTTTCTTGATCAGTTCATTATCGTATTCATTGACGATATTCTTATATACTCCCGTAGTCGAGAGGCGCATAAGCAGCACTTGAGAATTACATTGCAGATTTTGAGGGAACACCAGCTGTTCGCTAAATTCTCCAAATGTGCTTTCTGGCTGGATAGTGTGGATTTCTTGGGTCACCTGGTTACGAGAGATGGCATACGTGTGGACCTAAAGAAGATCGAGGCAGTATAGCACTGGTCCAGACCTGTATCAGTTACGGAGAATCGCAGCTTCTTGGGTTTTGCCGGTTACTATCGACGTTTTGTGCAGGATTTTTCTCGTCTTGCTGCACCGCTGACCGGGTTGACCTGGAAAGAAGTTCCATTTCTTTGGACCAAGGCATGTGAGCAGAGTTTACAGCAGTTGAAGACTCGCTTAACGATTGCACCAGTCTTATCTTTGCCTTCAGGGTCAGGTGGCTTTGTTGTTTATTGTGACGCTTCTCGAGTGGGTTTAGGCTGTGTGTTAATGAGCACGGCAGGGTTGTCGCTTATGCTTCTCGGCAGTTGAAGATGCATGAGCAGAACTATCCCACTCATGACTTAGAGATGGCCGCGGTGGTCTTTGCACTCAAGATTTGGAGGCATTACTTATACGGTGAGGCGTGCCAGATATTCACAGACCACAAGAGCTTAAAGTATATCTTTCAGTAGCGGGATCTGAATTTGAGGCAGCGCCGGATGGAGCTTGTAAAGTACCATGACTGCGAGATTCTCTATCATCCGTGCAAGGCGAATATTGTGGCAGATGCTTTGAGTCGGAAACCCGGAGGTAGCTTATCTTATTTGAGCGCTGTTCAGAGACAGTCTTCCGCTGATTGGTAGATTCTATGTGATAGACAAGTACAATTTAAGTTTACGTCGACCGGAGGACAGCTCGCTCATATCCGCGCCCGTCCATAGTTACTTGATCGCATCCGAGAGGCACGGTCCGACGATGCTCGGTTTTCAGAGATCATAGAGCAGGTTAAACAGGGTAGAGATTCAGAGTTCATGATCAATGACCAGGGAATACTATGATTTGGGACTCGTCTTTGTGTGCCAGATTCTGAGGGGCTGAGACGTGAGATCTTAGAAGAGACGCATCAGTCAGCATATAGTGTTCATTCGATTTCCACCAAGATGTATCATGACTTGAGAGATGTCTACTGGTGGGAAGGGAAGAAGAGAGATGTCGCAGATTTCGTTTCGAGATGCCTGACTTGCCAGCAAGTCAAGGCCGAGCATCAGAGACCGGTAGCGGAGTTACAGACTTTGCCCATTCCGGAGTAGAAATGGGAGCAGATCTCCATGGATTTCATTATGGGTCTGCCCAGGTCTAGCAGAGGGTATGTTCCATCTGGGTGATTGTGGATTGATAGACGCTCCCTTTCTTCCGGTGAAGACGACTTATGGATATGCATAGTATGCCCATATCTACATTGACGAGATTGTGCGATTGCATGGAGTTCCGACCTGCATTGTGTATGACAGAAGCACCCAGTTCACCAACCGACCATGGAAGAAACTTCAAGAGGCTCTAGGCACCCGATTGAGTTTCAGTACAGCTTTCCACCGGCAGACCGACGGTCAGTCAGAGCGGACCATACAGACTCTTAAGGATATGCTCCGAGCTTGCAATCTAGATTTCGGTGGTAGTTGGGATCGTCACTTGCCCTTGATAGAGTTCTCCTACAATAACAGCTTTCAGGAGACGATTCAGATGGCCCCCTGCGAGGCATTGTATGGGAGAAAGTGTCGATCGCCCATTTGTTGGATAGAACTCAGTGAGAGCAGCATTTTGGGACCATAGCTAGTGTAGGAGACTACAGAAAAGATCCAGTTAATACAGGATAGGATGAGAGCGGCCCAGAGAAGACAGAATCTTATGCTAATCGACGTCGTCGCAGACTCGAGTTCGATGTGGGAGACCATGTGTTCCTCCGTGTCTCTCCGATGAACGGTGTGATGCGTTACGGGAAAAAGGGAAAGCTCAGTCCTAGATATGTCGGGCCCTATAAGATTCTGGAGAGGGTGGGTACTGTAGCCTATCGTTTAGCACCAAGTTTTCCCTAGATGCTAAGTGCCCTCAAGTCAATTATTGGATCACAGGCACGTGATTGCAATGATTGAGGGAGGACCTATACTGAATAGTCTTACTCGAGATGATAGTACGCTATCTGGTTTGTCTTTATCATCGTGTACATGCTTCAGGTGACATTACAGATTACTATTACATATTGATAGAGCCCATAGGATTCTTACTTGACTACCAGCAGTATGATGGCGATCATATACTTAAGAGTTGGGGGTAGTCTATAAGCACATCCTTAAAGTATCCCTAGTCGTGGGAGTTTCGAGACTGGGCATCGATACTCTAATAGTAGACTAGTGTATACGGATCGAGACCCCGATGAGGGGCGGTAGCCGGTCTCACAAGCCATTGGTTTCAGTAGGTTCACCTAAGATGTATACAGGTGCTCATTGGGTTATGAGTACACCGGACGGACTCGCCGGGAACATGCTAGTTGGTATTATACCTATTGTCAGATAGCAGTTCCCAGGTGACATGTGTACAGGTTAGTCTATCGATCTGAGATCGTTATTTGTCTAATGTGAGTTCCCGCTGTGCTTTGATTACTACCCTACCATGGCTCAGAGGAGTCGTGCAAACAGGTTTTAGTTGGGTACAGTCCCGAGCCACATGGAGGCAGTGAGCGGATCGTCAGGGGATTCGTCTCTCCCGGTATATTGGGGGTTGATGTCGCGGAGTGCACGGGTGGCCATCACCAGAAATCCTCTGTCGGGGTAGACGAGAATTACTAATTCGGATCAGTAGTTTCTAAGTTGGTGATAGGCTTCATACCGACTCTAAATGTCAAGTTATTAGGGGTCTGACTTTATCCACCCCCTAAGCTCAACATGCGATACTCATAGACAAACGCACCGGACTGTACGGATAATGTCACCATCAGGCTCAGTAGGGTTTCAGGATGAGTTTGCTCGTCGTCCTCCCTTTCGCTCAATACCTGGGTAGCCGTTACGTACAGCTAGTGTCATTGACGTGCTTGTGGTTAAACCCACTGCCAACGTATTGACGAGTCTTTAGAGTCCCACATAGAGAGTTTCCCTGGTTCAGACGAAACTTTGTAGAGG
Source organism: Agapanthus africanus (assembly GCA_030015575.1). Lineage (NCBI taxonomy): Eukaryota > Viridiplantae > Streptophyta > Magnoliopsida > Asparagales > Amaryllidaceae > Agapanthus > Agapanthus africanus. The sequence continues at coordinate 506,238,006 of CM057337.1, forward strand.
CCGTATGGTTTTATGGCAGGGTGAGATCATATACGTGCACTTGTGCACGAATCAGATCGGACGGATAATACTAGTGGGCTTTGGTTTAAGCCGGATCCTAGTGTTATATTGTTGGATTATTTTCGTCTCGTTGTATTCGTATTCAGTAGGAATACGGATGCGGGTATGTATATACAGATGAGGGGTATTCTTGTAATTCGTTACAAAATAACTTTAGAGTTACCATTTTCTTTTCTTTGATTTAAACATTTAGTTTTTAAATGTTTAATATTGTGTGAGGTGGAAAGAGGAGCATGGGTTTTGGCTTGGTTTTTAGTGAGCATTTATTGTGGCAAGTTGTGAGGCATGGGCTCTTGATTTTTGTTGTGGCAAATTGAGTGGCTGTTGATTTTTTTGGGTGTGCTGGAAAATTTCGTGGCTGCCTATTTTGGTGGGTTTTTTTGATGGCTGAGTGTTTTGTGGTGGCTGGTTGTTTTTGGTGTTAAAAAGGTTTTCTTGAGTTGCTAATTAACATATATATACACCCCACTTCAAAAACCAACAGCCACTTCATTTTTTTTTAGACTTGGCCAATTTTACTTGAGCACAAGAACGACCACTTCACTTCACAAAAGCAGCCACTTCATTTTCTTACAAGTCTTGGCCAAAATTCTTGAGTTCATTTTCTTTACTTCAATGGCAACTCTTTCACCTCCACCTATTCCATCTCATGTATTAAGAATCATTGGGTGTTTTGAGACAAAGTAATCACACACAATCTCTACTTCATCTTGGGTATCTAGGCTAGCAAACTGGATGTCCGAGTTGCTTCGGTTTTGAAGCGGGAGCCCGTATTACTAATCCTCGACGTGGATCGTCTTCGACGAGGGAGACCGGAGAGCGAACTTGTTCGAGGCAGCCGCGAGGAGCTTGGGAAGAAGTTGAAGACCGAAGGACACGGATCGATCGGTATAATCTCTTAAACTCCTTTTACAGTTTACTAGTATAGGGTTAATGGTTCGATCCAGAAATCGGGTTCCGTCTGCGCCGGGTTTTAAAAGTTTTTTGTTCCGCGTTTGGCCACGGATTGATGGCCAGGGCGCTGGCGTGGCCTTATATGGTATCAGAGCCAACCCATTAATCGCATACTAGTTGTTTAGACGATGTTAAAGTATCGAAACCGAAATAACTCCAAATCAATACCAACTAGTATTCCATTCTCTGTCAATTTTTACGAGTCTTCTAAAAATATTTTAGCAACTGCAGAAGACTACTAAGATGACCACTTGAAGATACCCCAAATACGAACCCATTCTAACAATTTTGACCCGGACACATATGGAAATATTCCGGCCTGGCCGGTCTTGAATTGTCTTCTGGGTTTGATATTTTGGGTGTGTGCTAGTCTGTGGAATATTGGTTTAGTGGTATTGTTAGTTTAGCCCAGTTTGGATATGGTTTTATCTAGTTGTTTGGGGAAATTCGGGGTTATTTCGAAGTCGATATTTCTAACATTGTTTAAAGTTTACAGTACTTACATTTCTATCTGTGACCGTGAATGTCATTAGATCGGTACAACTTGTCTATTTGCTATAGTTCTTTTAAACGGGTTTACGAATATGACATTCACATTGATGTTCTATGTTGTGCTGTGTTGTTGCGGATTCGTCCTGGTGGATAGCTTGGGTGCAATGATAGTATAATTTAGTTTTGTTTGTATATTTGATATCGCGGGGAGAGCGTCCGATATGTGGACTGCCGTCATTGCCTGTTTGTATATTATTTGTCTGGGGCACGACCAGGTTGAGGTCGAGGTCACCGTTGTACATATTTTCTTTTCTGTACTAGAATTAACCCGCGATGGAGTGCACGGATAGCCGGGTTCTAGAGGGCAACGGGTCCGCATCTCGTGGCATTGAGAAGGAGGGGGCCTCACTCTAGAATTGGCAGGCTATTCGCCGCACTCAAAGGGGGTACAGGTTGATCCAAGGAGGGGTGCTCAAGTTACCGGATTCCGTGAAGTGCCGGGTGGCCCATTCACTTTGATAAAGAGGGATGCCTCGCTTCTGGTTTTGGCGGGTAACTTGCCGCGCTCGTAGGGGTCTAGGTTTTCATTGCACAGGCTATCCACACGACTTGGGGAACGTCAGGTTTCACTTGTGGCTCAAAGGAAACCCGGGGCTCCAGACTCTCTGTATTGTTCTGTGATACTTATTGATTTTCTGTGACGTTGCATTTATCAAGCCTGGAGCGATCATTATATATTGTTATATATATACTAGTAGATGTTGAATATGTTTTACACCCGCGCTAGTCCAGTCCCCGCTCTGTCGTTAGTTAAGTAACCTAACGGGTAATGACGGGACCCAGTGGCGAATGCGGATGGCATATACGTACATCATATTTTCGTTCTTTTGTGGTATGATTAACTTATGGGACTGCGTTGATTCAGATCAATGCAAGGAAAATAGACCTATTCGATGTTGTTTGAACAATTTTCAAAAGCTGTTATTACAAGGACGTTTTCTTTTATTTTGCACAGTGGTATTCGGTTATGAATATCCAACACCTCATTCGACGAGACAAGGGCCGAGATCCCTTCATCGGGAGTGACCCCTTGGGCAGAGGTTTGCGTCAGGGTAATAACTTCACTATAGTCGATTACTTTTTGCTTTGCATCGCGGTATTCAGTAAGAATATTCTACACCTCATTCCATGAGAAAAGAGCCGAGATCCCTTCACCGGGAGTGACCTCTTTAGCAAAGGTTTTCGCCACTATATATTTATAAAAAGCTATCTGGTTCTTTCAATGATATCAAGTTCATTACGTTAAAGTTTTTCGCCAAAAACCATTCGTAGCCCTCCATCATTTCAGACGTAGTATTCACGCTATGTATGTTGGCCTTCGTCAAGGCATAGTGTATGGTAGCTATTTGTTACTTTTCTGTTGCATAGATAGATGCATTGGTTTGGGACAGTCATACTACTATTTTGGCCTTCATCAAGGGTATGTACGGGTGGGTTCAAATTAACCTGGATAATAACGGGTAGAACTTGACATGTGACTTATGATATGTTGGCCTTCGTCAAGGTCATAAGAGCATGGGGTAAAAATCACATCGGGAGTTTCAAACATACAGGAAACTTGCTAGGCATGCGCATACCTTCTGGAGTGTGATAACGTGAGTGGATTCCATCAGGTTATCATGCGATGATAGTTGGATCCCGATACCCACTGATAAGTTAGTTTACTCCTCGGGTGATCCCGACTAATTCTTCTTTCAGGTTTGGAGGACAATTTAAGAATACAGTGGGAGACATCCTGATTAGATAAAATGATTGACCATTCTGATCTAGTTAAGAGTGCACGCTGAGTGTTTCTTTTCTCTCTCTCTCTTTGGCAGGGACCATGGCCCGACCCCAGACTATAACTCAATAACCAAGTTAACCGAACCTTCTTAAAACACGTTGATTTTTGGATTGTCAAAGTTGCATACTTCATTGCCACTCTTACTTTTACCCTTTGTTTTTCTCCGGAACATTCCGTATCATTACGAAGATCCACAGTTATTGGATATGACCATCATATAGTTACATACGAACTCGAAGAAACTTGTTTCAGATTCGAGGATGGATTCCGGTTCTGGAGAAATTGAATAGCACTATTTAGTTGTCTTTTCCTTTTACCTTCTCTCAGATTATGAGTGCTCCTAGGATTAGGAGAGGGTACACCAATTGCGCTTATTGGATAGTCTTCTTCCAAACCATAGAGAGGTGCCGAAAGGTGGAGAATGAAGAAAACCAATTAACCTAAGTGTGGTGTACATAAGGTAATAAGAAAAGACAAATAAAGAGATTAGAAAGAGGGCAAAGTAAAATGTGACTACTATCATTCACGACCAAACCGCGTATATACGGTTACAGTAATGAATCTGATAATGGAAGAGGTATTACTAGGAATACCCGGATACCCCTTCGAAGCATTTTCATGTTTCAGTTTCACTGTGCATTGTTAATTGAAAACTGATTTCCCAATTAGATCCTTACTCCAGAGTATGTATTTACCAGATTTGATTCTCACATTTGTATGGTTTTACAGATGATGAGTGTGAGCAAGTTATTGGGAATTATGTGATTATATCCTAATTATATCGGAATTCGTTGTAATTGGTGATATTTGAGGAAATCGCCTGAGGTTTTGCCTGACGGTAAATATTTGGTTTTGAATATCCGTTGTTATGCACCAATTTCAAACTGATATATCTGTACGTTTATTTTAAAGTGAGATATAACTTTTTGAAATTATGTCCATGACATTTACCTATATCAGTTGATGATTGGGTAAGGAGCATTAAACAACGGTGTAGCTCTTCTTAACCATAGTACAGTTTTCAACCTACGACGCACAGAGTTTGAGTTATTCAACTTAGGGGTCTTATACAAAGTATTGTATGTTTTCCAGTGTCCATTAGGACAAAGGGGTTGGTCCTCGTACTATATTCTATTTACTTGTGACTTCTCCAGTTTTAGACTAGTGTTTCGTAGAAATACAAGGTCCAAGTTTTAAGAAGTTATAGCTATAAGAATAACGTAGAGAACCACGTGTTGCAAGTATGATTCTTCGAGGTGATTGAAGATGTAGATACTTGTGTTTAGTATTCAGTTGATAGTAATGGTTTTGAGAACTTGCTTCTCTTTCAGGTTACTCATATCTGGATGCACTCCTAGTTGAGTAATGCTGATCGTCCTCCTTCCATTGAGTTGACATGCACTGGAGACAGCTGCATGATTTGAATCTGGTTCCAATTAAATCAGTGCCTATGTTTCTATATTGTATATTTAATGGTTCATATCTTAACGAAGTTAAGGTATATAGTGTTGTCCGGCTTATGCTTAAAACCAGACTCTGGACAACTCAAGGCACGTTTCATTAATGGCAGTTTGTGGGTTATCCTAGGCTATGACGAGGGGCAACTTTCTACCATCTGGGAGTTTAATAGTGATATTGTTCTCGACTCGCCACAGTTTTAGTAAAATGGACTTTTTCAAAAAACAGTAGTAGGAGTCTGGTAGAACTGGAAGTGATTCCAGAACCACAGACGATTACTGAAAATTTAAATAGAACCTAAAGATTCAATCGGGTTTAACATTCCATTAGCCACTCCGCAGATATGGTAAGGTAACCTCAGGCGCGCGAGAGGTACTTCGGTATCCTCAAAGACCGTGACAGGGAGGTTCTTGTTTACCCAGACTTGCCATTACTGCTGTTCTAGACTATGAGACCCGGTAGGAGGATGAATATAGCGTCGTTCTAAACTAGCTTTAGAAGTGCACGTGTATATGACTCTGTCAGAGAGTTGTTGTAGTCAGTGGGAGCAGCGGAAGCATAGTGGACAAGTTGCTTATATCTATTTATAAACTAAAGAAGATAAGGCGGAGATAGATCATCTATTTTTGATGTGACAGTCATAGGCTTTGACTTCATCAGAATAGGAGATGGATCTGTTAAGAAGGTAGTAAGGTTGGTATGTCCTGGTATTTGGATGACATGCACTTTGTAGGAAGTGAAATTCCTATACTACGATCGGTTATACTGTGGTTGTCACACAGTAGTTTCTCCACATAGCATTTGAATATTATATCAGGCAGTCTGGTTACTGGATTTATGGTTTTAGATCTAGATTTGGGTAGTTTTCCCAATCTGGGTACTTAGACAGTATTCTAAAGGTGTTTTAGAATGGACGACTCCTCGCATGGTGGTGTACCTGCAGGTGATGGAGTCACCCTCTCTAAAGGTGTCTTACAGACTAAAGGGGAGAGGGATGTGCATGATTGACATATCACTTGCTTAGGCAATTGAGTCAATCATGAGATGTCAAGTACCACACCAGATGTTGTTTTTGCACTAGATGCAATAATTTGATATATTAATCCAATCTTGGAGAAACGTTTGGAAGCAATTTATGAACACAAGTCGATGTTGTAGAGATATGATAACGGCAGCCTCTTTCGGGAGACGGTTATTATTCCAGGCTTCCAAGGTGACCTGGATGACAGAGTGACTGTCAGTGTTATAGTTTTCCCTCTTAATGAGGGGCAGTAGTTTGGACAGGTAGTCCAAGTGGATACTGAGGGAGGCATAGCGTAGGATACTGATTAAATTCAGTTGACGATACAGTCTAAGAAGTTTACTGGATTTGGAGTTCATTTGTGAATTGGGTCCCATAAGATATCCAGGCATATTCTAAGACATGTATTGCTCATTTCGGGAGACGGCTTTCTCCGCGAACTTGAGATAAAGAGAGACATAGAAAGAAACATTAGAGCGGATCCACTCACTAAGGCTATTTATCGAACATAATAGTTTTACAAACGAGCTTTGTGAAACTGAATAGTAGAGAAGTTGGGTGTTCGGTATCACATGGGCTGTGAGTATGCGACACCGCAATAATTAGCCTTAAGTGCAAGTGGGAGATAGTTGGCTATAGTGCCCTCAAGTTAATTATTGGATCACAGGCACGTGATTGCATGATTGAGGGAGGACCTATACCGGTAGAACAGTTTTACTCGAGATGATAGTATGCTATCTGGTTTGTCTTTATCATCGTGTACATACTTCAGGCGACATTACAGATCACTATTACATGTTGATAGAGCCCATAGGATTCTTGCTTGACTACCGGCAGTATGATGGCGATCATATACATGAGAGTTGGGTAGTCTATAAGCACATCCTTAAAGTATCCCTAGTCATGGGAGTTTCGAGACTGGGCATCGATACTCCAATAGTAGACTAGTGTATACGGATCGAGACCCCGAAAAGGGGCGGTGGCCGGTCTCACAAGCCATTGGTATCAGTAGGTTCACCGAAGATGTATACAGGTGCTCATTGGGTTATGAGTTGATTGTCAACGTTTTCACCGTGTCGTATTTAAAAAGAGTTTTGAAATTACCGCAATCAAAACGGTGTCGCTTTGCAGCTAGCCGCGATGAGTATGGGTCGTCCGCAGGGAGATGGTAAGTTTTTAGGCTTGTTTTGACAAGTTAACAACGTGTTTTGATTTGTTGGTTAAACTAAATGTCGTAACAAGGATATGTAAAAAAAAAAAGACTTGTTAAGGGTAGTAATAGGTTAGTTTGTATGAAGGTGATGTTTGCCGATTCCTTATAGCCCCAACTTTGGTATTGACACTAAAGCAATAGGTAACAACGCGGATTATGGAACTTGAAATACGGTATTTGCGGCATTTCGCTATATCCGTTTTCCTTGTCCCTTGTCCTTCCGTTGTTATATCTTGATTTTAGCCTTCGGCAAAACACTAGCAATCCGGTCATGATTAGGAATCATCGCTATCGTGGTAGGATAGGATGTCTAGTGGAGCGGAATTGCGAGTGATCTGCACGAAGTTTCAATTGCAAAGTTTTAGGTTTTTAAAGTTTTAGCAAAGGACATCTTCAAATACAATCTAACCGTATTACACCCTTAACAAGTAAATGGATTACTCACACATATTCACAAAGTAAAAATAAAGAAAAGAGAAAAGAGTAAGGAACATAATAAAAAAATTGCAGGAAAAGAAAGATAAAAAGAGAACCGATGAATCCAAGTGCTATTATCTCCAAGTGTTCTTAAGCTCGGTGAAATGTGAAATCCAAATACCAAACTTCAAGGTTGCAAGCTCACTTAAGAGGTTGCAAGATCAAAGCAAAGCAAGAATTTCACAATTGCAATTATGTAAAATAGAACAAGACATGTAATAAAAATGAGAACTTTTTTTGAATAGCAAACTTGTTACAAGAGATCTTGAAGTCAAGAACCTAAGCCTTAAGCTTGCAAGTTCAAATAAGAAGTTGCAAGGTCAAGACAAAGGGGCAAGAGCTCAAGAATTAAAAGAGAAATTACAAGAATTCTAAAACAAAACTAAAGAAAAAGCTCTCCCTTTCCTCATGCCTCTGGTCTGTATTTATAGGCTCAGAAAGAGAATAAATAAACAATAAAATAAAGACCAACTGGCAGCAGGGGGTGTGTGAGAAGCTGGGGCCCACTGGAGCATGTGGGGCCGGCCAGGCCGGTTTTGTAGGGAAGGGGCTCAGCCCAAAACCGAGGGTAGGGTCTAGAATTTGGTGCGTCGTCTTTTATTGTCCCCAGTGTCTCTTTGGTCCAGTTTATTTTCTCTGTTTTGACCTGGTTTGCACCCAGTGCGTGGAGGGAATTTTGAATCTTCAATTCAACACACAATCTTTACGATTAAATGCTCATTACTTCATTCCCACATGTGCCTAAATCCATGGCTGCCCCCATTATGGTCTTGTTGATTTGTCCATTTGATTTTATTTTGCACTTATTATTGGAGGAAATTTTTGAATCTTTAAATCAACACATAATCCCTAACATTGAATGCACATTACTTCATATCCACATGTGCCTTAAAGTCTTGTGTACACACTTGTTTGTGTTGGACCATTTAGATAAAAAAAAAGTGTGTACACAGACTTGTTGCAAAAAGGAACTCATGAAGTATCGGTCGGTTTGCAGTTCTGTTTGCAGTATCAGCTCTCAATTGATATATCCATGCTTTTGAATGTATTTCCAGTATTATGTCATGGATACCTGTAATCTGTACTACTAAGCAGACACTGGTTAATAATACCGATAAATACAACAAATAGATAATGCATGAGCGGTATTAGAATGCAGTTTTCTGATATGAACAAATACCCCCAAACTTATCTTTTGCTCGTTCCGAGCAAAACAAAAAGAATCCTGACCTCACTTTCGCAGGGAACGCGATTGCACTGAGCTCGTGCAACAAGCCGTTAAATCTCTAGGTGTCCCTAGTAGGAGGAGTGTTGTCTCCTGAGGGTTTTCAGCGGATACTACCCACAAAATCCCGTCAAGCTAGTTTTGCGAAATAACTATGATTCAAACCCTAAGGTTTTGTTTTAAAGATAGCAATTCTATTATCCCAAATCTAGAACTATCGAACCTTTATTTTTCACACCTCTCTTCTTATTTAACTTAAGATTTTATATGTCTTTACGTGCAGTGCAAATAGTGTCGTTAAGTTTCAGAATGATCGATTAAAGTCGTCATGTCACAAAATAAAGCCCAGATAAAAACTTAAAAAGGATCTCATAAGTTTTATAAAGAGTTAAGTATTTCTCAAGTTTTGTTTTCCAGTTAGGTTTCAAATTCAGAATTTCTTTCTTAACAGGAAACTAGGTCTTATTTTTCACTCCACCTTTTTCTTGTTTTCATTTTATACACACATTTGTGAACATCCAATAGTCTTTATCATAGAATAAAACCTTCATATCTCCGCTAGAAATACTTTTTTTTTATAAAAACTTGTCTTTTGTCAAGATTATTCTCACACAAAGAACCGTTAGGAATTTTAACTCGGAGAGAACACTTGCTTGACTTTGTTTTAATCTGGACTTTCTAGGCTTCTTAGCGAGCTTTGGGCCAATACTCCCAAACAAGTTGGTTTTAGGGCATTAGATGTAGAGACACCCCAGCGGACTTAATTACTCAAGTTACCTAGGCCCTAAAAGAAAAGACCAATTTTAGCGTGAAAATCATAATGATTTAATGCGAACGAAGATATAACCGGTAGTTCAATTATTTTTTGGATAAAAGACGTGTTTAGTGGGTTAGGTGTGTAATCATTCCAATCAAGTTCCAGATAGGTTATTTTTTAGAATTAGTTCCAATTAAGGCATCAATAACATCTCTTCATATCCGCTTCACTTCATAAACTATTCTCGATATTACTTATTTCTGAACAAACCTATTTGATACTCAGAAAATAATTTATCCATTTAAAAGTTTTCAGACATAACAGACCTGTCATCTAATTTTCAAAAACTCACAACACGTGTAGTGTGATGTAAAAACATATATTAGCTATAGTTAACTTAAAAGGACGGTTATCTTTCAGGTTTTCAAAATCTAAAAATAGGATTTAGTTATTCCTATCTTTTCAAACAAACCCGTCGAAATATTGAATCTAAGTTCTCCCACTAGCTAACTTGACGACAAATTTTTTATGTTTTTTTTTTTGGAATTTTTTTTGATTTTTGTAGGTTTTTTTTTATATGTATGCAAATGCAGAATATACAAATGAATGCGAAGGTTAGAAATGCGTACCGAGCGTACCCCCAAACTTAAACTGGATAGTGCCCCCACTGTCATTGTACATCAAGAAGGCGAAAATATTGAAGGGTCAAAAAACGTCGGTTAGATATACATTATTTTTAATAAAAATGAAAAACTGAGCAATCACCAGACAAGATTGCTCGTCAAAAATGGATATGCACCGGACAAGAATATCCACATATATATACAAAGGAAAATCGTATATACATACCCCCAAACTTATTTGAAACAGTGTCCACTGTTTTGGCTGGATAACCGAAGTTTGGTGGTAGGCAGAGGAAGATTATGCAGGGTAAACCGGCTCCTACAAGAGCAGGAGCTCCTCTGATGGTTTAGCGCTAAGCTACGGTTTCAGTCTGTGTCCGTTTACATTGAAAAGTGAACCGTCCTTTGGATTTTCCAAATCCACCGCGCCGTGTGGATATACAGTCCGCACAACAAAGGGTCCCTTTCAGCGAGATCTGAGCTTACCGGGATGAAAATGTAGTCGGGTGTCGTAAAGAAGCACCTGCTGTCCAGGTGTGAATGTTTTGCGCGTAAGCTGTTTATCATGAAATACCTTCGTTTGGTTATTTACAATAACTGTGTTATCGTAAGCTTCATCCCGAAGCTCGTTCAATTCGTTCAGCTGCAGCTTCCGATAGCTGCCCGTATCTTCGAGAGATAGATTTAGCTCCTTTATCGCCCAAAATGCACGATGCTCTATTTCCACTGGAAGGTGGCAAGCCTTTCCGTAAATAAGCCGATAAGGAGACATGCCAAGATCGGTCATATAAGCAGTTCGAAATACCCAAAGGGCATCAGTGAGTTTCAAAGACCAATCCTTACGGTTCTTGGAAACCGTCTTCTCCAAAATCTGTTTGATTTGCCGATTAGACACTTCGGCTTGCCCACACGTTTGGGGGTGATAAAGGTGTAGATAGCTTATGATTAATGGAGTATTTCCGCATTAAGGTCTCGAAAGTCCTATTACAGAAATGTGTTCCATTGTCACTAATGATCGCGCGGGGGTGTCCAAACTGGGAAAAGATGTTTTCCTTAAGGAATCAAACGACAACCTTGTTGTCTTTAGTCTGGCTGGGCACGGCCTCGACCCATTTAGAGACGTAATCAACAGCTAGAAGAATATACAGGTTCCCAAAAGAGCTGGGAAACGGCCCCATGAAGTCAATACCCCAAACATCGAAAATCTCGACAACCAAGATTGGTTGGAGCGACATCTCGTTTCTTATGGATATCCGGCCAAAGTGTTGGCACCGGGAGTAAGTCCTGCAGTAATCATGAGCGTCTTTGAAGAGTTGTGGCCAGTAGAAGCCACACTGCAAGATCTTCTCGGCTATCTTTCTGGGGCTAAAATGCCCGCCACATGCTTGATCGTGGCAAAACGACAGCACACTCTTGAATTCATTGTCAGGGACACACCGACGAATAATCTTGTCGGGACAGTATTTGAACAGATAAGGTTCGTCCCAGTCAAAGTGTTTTACTTGGGATAAGAATCGAAGTCTATCCTGACTTGACCATTCATTCGGTAGTAGTCCTGTGACCAAATAGTTCACAATATCTGCGAACCAGGGTTCGCATGATACTGTCAAGAGCTGTTCATCCGGAAAAATATCGTCGATCGGAATTTGAAGCGACGGCGAAGAAGGAAGTCGTGAGAGATGGTCAGCGACCACGTTTTCACATCCTCTTTTGTCCTTGATGACAAGGTCAAACTCTTGAAGCAAGAGGATCCAACAGCCGAGATTTTGCATCCTTCTTTGCAAATAGATGGTGAAGAGCTGAATGGTCCGTGTTGACGCTGACTGGAGAGCCGATCAAGTAAGGCCTAAACTTTTCTAAGGAAAACACAACAGCCAAGAATTCCTTCTCGGTTGTTGTGTAGTTCATTTGGGCATCGTTCAGGGTTCGGCTAGCATAATAGATTACGTGCGGCATCTTATCGATGTGCTTTCCAAGGACAACATCGATGGCAAAGTTGGATGCATCGCACATAATCTCAAATGGATATGTCCAGTCAGGAGAAGAAAGAACGGGAGCAGAAGTGAGTGAGCTTTTTAATGACTCGAACGCAGTCACACAGCTCGAGTTGAAGTCAAATGTCGTGTTCTTGGCCAGCAAAAGAGTCAAGGGCCTAGCAATCTTGCTAAAGTCCTTGATGAGAACCGTCTATAGAAACCGGTGTGGCCAAGGAAGGCTCGGATGTCTCTGACGCATTTAGGAGGAGGAGATTGGAAATGACTTCAATTTCGCTTTATCTACCTAAATGCCATTTTTCGAGATAATATGTCCTAGGACAATACCTTCGCGTACCATGAAGTGGCACTTCTCCCAGTTCAAAGTGAGGTTCTTATCCTTACACCGGGTAAGGACAGCGTCAAGATGCAACAAACACTCATCAAAGGAATTGCCGAAAATGGAGAAATCATCCATGAAGATCTCCAAGAATTTTTCCACCATGTCTGAGAAGATTCCCATCATACACCGCTGGAAGGTAACGGGTGCATTGCATAATCCAAAGGGCATGCGGCGATATGCAAACGTGCCGAAAGGACAGGTGAATGTGGTCTTGTCCCGGTCTTTTTCAGCGATGGGAATCTGATTATAGCCGGAGTAACCATCCAGAAAGCAGTAGTACTCGTGTCCAGCCAATCGTTCAAGCATTTGGTCAATGAAAGGTAGCGGAAAGTGGTCTTTCCGTGTTGCGGCGTTAAGTTTTCTATAATCGATGCATACTCGCCACCCCAGTCTGGGTGCGAGTAGGGATTAACTCGTTTGCCTCATTGGTTATGACCATTATGCCCGACTTCTTGGGGACAACGTGAATGGGGCTAACCCACTGGCTATTAGAGATAAGGTAAATGATACCACTATCCAGACACTTTACGATCTCCTTTTTTACAGCCTCCTTCATGACTGGGTTGAGTCGCCTTTGTGGATCCCTGGCTGGTTTGGCATCATCCATCATATGAATATGATGTTCAACGATCAGAGGACTAATCCCCTTGATGTCCGCCATTGACCAGCCAAAAGCTTGTCGATTGCTGTGCAAGACCGTAAGAAAGGCTTTCTCCTGCTCTGGTGGTAGAGAAGCCGAGATGATAACATGGAGGGTCTCGTTCTTACCCAAGTAAGCGTACTTAAGGTGAGACGGCAATGGCTTGAGTTCGAGCGTTGGAGGTGAAACGATTGAAGGCAAGATTGGTGAAAAGGTCTCGAACTCAAAGGATTCCAGCAGAGGTTCAAAATGAGTGTAAGCGACCGAGTTGGATGGTTCAACTAACTCATCCGGAAATTCAAAGGATTCAAACTCAGGTGGTGACTGGCCAAGATCGTTCGAGAAAGTGAAACACTCGTAATCACTGTCGGGAGCAGAAGCAGCAGCAGGTTCGAAGAGGAACGCACTAGTGGTGTCAAGATTGCCGTGATCGAATAAAAACTCCTCGAATTCACAGTCCTCAGAGGTGATCTCCTGGATCGAACAAACGTCCAGTATATGAGCATTAGGTTCAGAGGGCTGATTCCCTAACCTAAAAATGTTGAGTTCAATTGTCATATTTCCAAAAGATAGGTTTATCGAACCGTTTCGACAATTGATTACAGCATTTGAGGTTGCAAGGAATGGACGACCGAGTATCACCGGAATTTGATTCCGCGGGTTAGCTACAGATTGTGTGTCTAAAACAATGAAGTCAACGGGGAATATGAAGTCCCCAACCTTTATTAACACATCCTCTAGCTCACCCTTAGGATGGGTGATAGATCGGTCGGCCATTTGGAGAGTACAATGTGTGGGTTTTAGCTCTCCAACACCTAGTTGCTCATATACAGAATAAGGAAGTAGGTTAACACTGGCACCAAGATACAAAAGTGCGCGGTTATTGAAATCGTAGGATAGCCAGGGTCCTTTCGTTTTTGAGGTAAAGATTGGGTAAGAGCATCACTCACGGCACTAGCTAAGAAAACTTTCTTGGGTACCTAAGATTTCCTCTTTTTAGTGCACAAGTCCTTTAAAATTTTTGCGTAGGAAGGAACTTGTTGGACTGCGTCTAAGAGTGGAATGTTGATGTTAACCTGTTTAAACAATTCTAGAATCTTCTCCATTTGTGGATTTTGTTTATTGGACCTCAACCGATTTGGAAATGGAATGTTTTTAAAATTGGTTGAGTCCAATGTTTGTGGAGGAGATTGTGGAGTTGGAACGGATCCGAGAGCTGGAGTTTTCGTGGAGTGAGATATGGGTCCATTCGGAGTAGCAGAAGAAGAAGAGCCTTTTGAAGAATGGAGAATAGGCTCAGAAGACGAAGAAGAAGAAGAAGAAGCAGAAGAAGAAGCCGGGGTGTCATCAGTTATCCGCGTGCCAGTGTTGTTATGCAGCATCCTTCCAGATCTCAATGTACTCACGGCACTCACATTATAGTTTTGTTGTTCAAGAGCAATATGTACATTATGTGGGTGACCAGGATTTTGGAGTGGTTGAGATGGAAGCTTCCCTTTCTCTCGCTCGCTTAGAGCCGCATTCAGCTGTGCAATCTGGGCTTCGATGGTCTTGATGCTTTGCCCATGAGCAGCGGTGTGTTGCACCAGACACTGAATAGAAGACTGGATGTTGGCGGTGGATTGTACGGACACTCTTCGGTTAGGTGAGATGGATCGGAACAACAAGCGCAAATGGTACAAAAGGGAAGAACGGGGGCAGGAACGGGAGATGAAAATTTGCTCTCTATTGCTTCAAGTTTTTTCGTTATTTCAGCCATCTCAGCTTTCATCGCAATAGAGACATCAAGTTGGTGAATGCCTGCCCTAGACTGACCAGTAGAAGTAGAAGAAGAAGAATTTCTTGGTCTGGTACTCTCCTATTGAAGCGTTTGTTCCGCAAGATCATCGAAGAATTTCCATGCTTCCTCATCAGATTTGGATAGGAAGTGGCCTTGACAAATGGTTTCCTGCAACTGCTTGGTTGCTGGATTCAGGTCCTCGTATAAAGTTTGGCAAAGTTGCCATCTCTCAATACCGTGATGAGGGCACTGAACAAGAAGGTCTTTGTATCGGTCAAAGCACTTCCAAAAAGATTCGGTGGGAAGCTGGGAAAATTGGTTGATTTCGTTTCGGATTCTCGCGGTCTTGTGGTTCGGGTAGAAATTTTTAAGAAACGCTTTAACAAACTCGTCCAAACTGGTTATGGAGTGTGATGCAGTGCTATACAACCACTTTTCAGCAAGATCGCACAAAGTGAACGGAATAACTCGTAGCCGTATAGCATCGTCGGACAGTTGGGTTGTCTTCATCATTGCCCAGACGTTCTGGAATTTGTTAATGAAGATGTAGGCATCTTCGGATTCCAGCCCGTGAAATTTGGGCAACATGTTGTTGAAGTGGGGCTTAATTTCAAAATTATCCCTATTGGCCGGCGGAAGTGAAAGACAGGTTGGAAGTGCAGAGCGGGTAGGATAGAAACGATCGTGGAGCACGATTCGCTGTGGCGCTGGAACAGGTTGCGGGTTATTCGCACCCAGATAAGGTGGAATCAGTCCCGGGGCAGGTGGAGGGATATTAGGATTAAATCCTGACATCGTAGAAGAAGAATTTAGTGATAGAGAAGGTGAAGATGTATGAACAGAATCTCGGTCAACGTCGGAGTTGGCCGGCAAAGGTAAGGGTGATAAAAGGGTGGAGGGAGTTTCGACGTTGGAGTCGATCGCGTAGTCCGTAGGGACTAACGAAACGCGGACTAAACGGGATCTAGGGTCCCTAGTCCAAGCGGACATACACTAAACGAGTTTAGTGTAGTCAAAGCGTAGAATGTGAGGGTAAGAAAACAAAAGAGGAGAAAAATTGGGTGATGGTGGTAAAAATGGCGAATTTGTGTTTGTTTCAAAAGAATGGGAAAATGAAATGACAGTTCAACAAACACAATCACAAATGCACAGTCACAAATGCACAATCAATACCTAGACTAGGGTCCTCTAAGTCTACTAGACCTGCTCCTAACTGTTCCAAAGCGATAAATTGTGAGATAACCCTCAAATCGCCTCTTCACAGCCAGGTATGGCCAGGTAAGCACAAGTCAGGTAAGGAGGGTTCTGCTCACGAATCACCGTGAGACAGGCCTTTTAAAATTACCTCCTCACTTGTCTAGCTTAGGAACCACAAGAGTCATGTTTAGATAAACGACCGAATGCCCACAATCTTCCTTTGTCCTATTGAGCGTGACAAGTCCTTAGTTGGCCGAGTCTAGATATTTTTTATTAAACTTGAGGTGACACTTATGCAATTAGTGATTTCCGGGGTCTTAGGAAGGGTGATGAAATCCCCACTCAATCTGGATTGGTGTTAGAGCCCCTTAAGTCTGTATTAAATGATGCAATGCGCAAATTCAACAAAGTTTTGTTTTCAAACAATCATTCAATTCGTTTTTTACTTTAAATGTAGCACTGCAACAAATACGGTTAGTCTTTTCTTTGGCTTTTTGCGGCGATTTTTGCTAAGAATCCTGCAAAGACAAGAATATTGGAGCGTCGGGTTTGAGAAGGGAAGTTTAGAAAAATACATACCAAAAAGTATCGAGTTTAAGAAACTCGTGTCGATATTGCCTCCGAGTGGTCGAATGGTTCGCTTGCGCGGGTCCAACTACCCGGATCTTTGGCACTGAGTGTTCACTCCCTTTATACTTGAAAATACCCCTTGTTCCGCACGATCGCTGCTCACAATCCGTCAAATCTGCAAATGTTGGAAAAATACGGATATTTGAGCCAAAAAGCAATATGGATAGCCAAAATTTTGAACACAAATAATTAAGAAAATCAAACAATAAAAATGGGATTATATTAGAACAATGGAGGCAACACAAAAAACCAAAAGTGAAAAGGTCCCCACCAGGCCGGCGAGCTCGGAAATGAGGGTGTTATCGCCGGTTTTTGTGTGAGGGAATGGGCTCAAATTTTGTGTGCTGTCTCAGTGAAGTAATGTCATTCCAATTTTATAACTTGATTTATTTCTTTAACCTCAGAGTGTTAGCAGAATTCAAATCCAGAGAAGAAATTTTTTTTTATTGTGTTTGTGTTGGTTTTAAAAAGAATGGTTTTATCCGTTAGAATGTGTTAGAAAATTAGTTTTATACAAAATATGCACAAATTAACCGAGACAATAAGTATAAAAGCGTTACCGTCTCCCCGGCAACGACGCCATTTGATTGTCAACGTTTTCACCGTGTCGTATTTAAAAAGCGTTTTGAAATTACCGCAATCAAAATGATGTCGCTTCGCAACTAGCCGCGATGAGTACGGGTCGTCCGCAGGGAGATGGTAAGTTTTTAGGCTTGTTTTGACGAGTTAACAACGTGTTTTGATTTGTTGGTTAAACTAAATGTCGTAACAAGGATATGTAAAAAAAAAAGAGACCTGTTAAGGGTAGTAATAGGTTAGATTGTATGAAGGTGATATTTGCCGATTCCTTATAGCCCCAACTTTGGTATTGACACTAAAGCAATAGGTAACAACGCGGATTAGGGAACTTGAAATACGGTATTTGCGGTATTTCGCTAAATCCGTTTTCCTTGTCCCTTGTCCTTCCGTTATTATCTCTTGATTTTAGCCATCGGCAAACCACTAGCAATCCGATCATTATTAGGAATCATCGCTATCATGGTAGGATAGGATGCCTAGTGGAGCGGAATTGCGAGTGATCTGCATGGTGTTTCAATTGCAAAGTTTTAAGTTTTTAAAGTTTTAGCAAAGGACATCTTCAAATACAATCTAACCGTATTACACCCTTAACAAGTAAATGGATTACTCACACATATTCACAAAGTAAAAATAAAGAAAAGAGAAAAGAGTAAGGAACATAATAAAAAAAATTGCAGGAAAAGAAAGATAAAAAGAGAACCGATGAATCCAAGTGCTATTATCTCCAAGTGTTCTTAAGCTCGGTGAAATGTGAAATCCAAATACCAAAGTTTAAGGTTGCAAGCTCACTTAAGAGGTTGCAAGATCAAAGCAAAGCAAGAATTTCACAATTGCAATTATGTAAAATAGAACAAGACATGTAATAAAAATGAGAACTTTTATTGAATAGCAAACATGTTACAAGAGATCTTGAAGTCAAGAACCTAAGCCTTAATCTTGCAAGTTCAAATGAGAAGTTGCAAGGTCAAGACAAAGGGGCAAGAGCTCAAGAATTAAAAGAGAAATTACAAGAATTCTAAAACAAAACTAAAGAAAAAGCTCTCCCTTTCCTCATGCCTCTGGTCTGTATTTATAGGCTCAGAAAGAGAATAAATAAACAATAAAATCAAGACCAACTGGCAGCAAGGGGTGTGTGTGAGAAGCTGGGGCCCACTGGAGCATGTGGGGTCGCCCAGGCCGGTTTTGTGGGGAAGGGGCTCGGCCCAAAACCGAGGGTAGGGTCTAGAATTTGGTGCGTCGTCTTTTGTTGTCCCCAATGTCTCTTTGGTCCAGTTTATTTTCTCTATTTTGACCTGGTTTGCACCCAGTCTATGGAGGGAATTTTGAATTTTCAATTCAACACACAATCTTTACCATTAAATGCTCATTACTTCATTCCCACATGTGCCTAAATCCATAGCTGCCCCCATTATGGTCTTGTTGATTTGTCTATTTGATTTTATTTTGCACTTATTATTGGAGGGAATTTTTGAATCTTTAAATCAACACATAATCGCTAGCTTTGAATGCACATTACTTCATATCCACATGTGCCTAAAAGTCTTGTGTACACACTTGTTTGTGTTGGACCATTTAGATAAAAAAAAGTGTGTACACAAATTTGTTGCAAAAAGGAACTCATGAAGTATCGGTCGGTTTGCGGTCCTGGTTGCAGTATCGGCTCTCAATTGATATATCCATGCTTTTGATTGTATTTCCAGTATTATGTCATGGATACCTGTAATCTGTAATACTGAGCAAACACTGGTTAATAATACCGATAAATACAACAAATAGATAATGCATGAGCGGTATTAGAATGCAGTTTTCTGATATGAACATGAGTACACTGGACGGAGTCGCCGGGAACATGCTAGTTGGTATTATACCTATTGTCAGATAGCAGTTCCCAGGTGACATGTGTACAGGTTAGTCTATCGACCTGAGATCGTCATTTGTCTCATGTGAGTTCCCACTGTTCTTTGATTACTACCCTACCACGGCTCAGAGGAGTCGTGCAAACAGGTTTTAGTTGGGTACAGTCCCGAGCCACATGAAGGCAGTGAGCGGATCGTCGGGGGATTCGTCTCTCCCGGTATATTGGGGGTTGATGTCACGGAGTGCATGGGTGGCCATCACCAGAAATCCTCGGCTGGGGTAGACGAGAATTACTGATTCAGATCAGTAGTTTCTCAGTTAGTGATAATCTCCAATTATTGACATTGGTAACCGACCCAAAGCAATTTGATTATAATTAAATTCATGACGATTAGGCTTCATACCGACACTAAATGTCAAGTTATTAGGGATCTGACATTATCCACCCCCGAGGCTCGACATGCGATACTCATAGACAAACGCACCAGACTGTACGGATATTGTCACTGTCAGGCTCAGTAGGGCTTCAGGATGAGTTCGCTCGTCGGCCTCCCTTTCGCTCAATACCTGGGTAGCCGTTACGTACAGCTAGTGCCACTGACGTGCTTGTAGTTAAACCCACTGCTAGCGTATTGACGAGTCTTTAGAGTCCCACACAGAGAGTTTCCCTGGTTCGGGCGAAACGTTGTAGAGGCCGTATGGTTTTATGGCAGGGTACGATCATATACGTGCACTTATGCACGGATCATGATCGGACAGATAATACTAGTGGGCTTTGGTTTAAGCCGGATCCTAGTGTTATATTGTTGGGTTATCTTCGTCTCGTTGTATTCGTATTCAGTAGGAATACGGATGCGGGTATGTATATACAGATGAGGGGTATTCTTATAATTCGTTACAAGATAACTTTAGGGTTGCCATTTTCTTTTCTTTGATTTAAACATTTAGTTTTTAAATGTTTAATATTGTGTGAGGTGGAAAGTGGAGCATGGGTTTTGGCTTGGTTTTTAGTGAGCATTTATTGTGGCAAGTTGTGAGGCATGGGCTCTTGATTTTTGTTGTGGCAAATTGAGTGGCTGTGGATTTTTTTGGGTGTGCTGGAAAATTTCATGGCTGCTTATTTTGGTGGTTTTTTTTTTGATGGCTGAGTGTTTTGTGGTGGTTGATTGTTTTTGGTGTTAAAAAGGTTTTCTTGAGTTGCTAATTAACATATATATATATATATATATATATATATATATATATATATACCTCACTTCAAAAACCAACAGCCACTTCATTATTGTTTTTAGACTTGGCCAATTTTACTTGAGCACAAGAACAACCACTCACTTCACAAAAGAAGCCACTTCATTTTCTTACAAGTCTTGGCCAAAATTCTTGAGTTCATTTTCTTTACTCCAATGGCAACTCTTTCACCTCCACCCATTCCATCTCATGTGTTGAGAATCATTGGGTGTTTTGAGACAAAGTAATCACACACAATCTCTACTTCATCTTGGGTATCTAGGCTAGCAAACTGGATGCCCGAGTTGCTTCGGTTTTAAAGCGGGAGCCCGTATTACTAATTCTCGACGTGGATCGTCTTTGACGGGGGAGACCGGAGAGCGAACTTGTTCGAGGTAGCCGCGAGAAGCTTGGGAAGAGGTTGAAGACCGAAGGACACGGATCGATCGGTATAATCTCTTAAACTCCTTTTACAGTTTACTAGTATAGGGTTAATGGTTCGATCCGGAAATCGGGTTCCGTCTGCGCCGGGTTTTAAAAGATTTTTTGTTCCGCATTTGGCCACGGATTGATGGTCGGGGCGCTGGTGTATCCTTACAGGTGCATCCTGTGTTCCGCTTGTCTATGCTTCGCAAGTACCTTCACGATCCCTCTCACACGATCCAGCATCAGACTTTAATGCTTGAGCGTGATTTATCCTACACTGAGCAGACGGTAGCTATTCTAGATCGGCAAGCAAAGAAACTGAGGTCAAGGGTACTTCCATCTATAAAGGTTCTTTGGCGAGGACCAAATAGCGAAGAAGTCACTTGGGAAGCCGAAGATGCGATACAGATGAAATTCCTACATCCTTTTGAAGGTACGTGTGCTTAAGTATTAAATCCGGGGACCAAATTTTCTTAAGAGGGGATATTGTAACGTGTTGGAATATTTTAGATAATTAATTATTTTATTTATTTAATTAAAAATGTTATTTTAAATTTTTTATTGAAATAAAAAGACCTTTTATATGTAGTTTAAGTATTTAAGTAATAAGAGTATTTAGTTTATAACATTAGTTGTAAGGAAGGTTTTTAGTAAAAATGTTAGCTTCTTTGTGTTAAATGATATTGTGTAAGGGTTATTATGTTACTGTGTTAGGTCATGGTTAAGGCTAGTTTAAACCTCATCCACACCACACCTTAGGTTAAACCTAAAACTTACACCTCCTATTTGCATGATTTTATACCATTCTTCATGGTGACACCTCCTCCTAATCTTATCATTTCTTATCTTTATCTTTTCCATATTTTTTCAGTTGGCATATTAAGTTTAGAAACAAATACTTAGTTTAGTATCCTCTACCTCAATTAAGAATGAAAGAAGAAAAGAGAAGCTAAGTCCTTATGATCCTTAACTCAACCCGCAAGTTAGGATCTTATGTTCTTGTGCACCTATTGAAGAGCCATTCAGTTGATCATTCAAATTGGTATAAGTTCCAACCATGTAGATCTTATTTCAGTAATATTTAGTATAAAATGTATGATATCGGTAAATATCGTATTTTGATAGATTCTAGCTCTATTTTGAATCTGCTATAATTTAGTTAATCTATAAAAAAATCAAATAGTATAGTAGCCTTGTAAATTGGAACTAGAGTATACACTAGAAACACGGACCCATTCTAATATTTTTCGACCGGCGAAATACCCAAAATTCCCGATATCACCGATTTTTCATGGGAGTTGGTTGTTGAGGTTTTTAGGGTAGCTCTCTATATGTATTTTAGGGTAATTGGTAAACTTTGAAATTGCTATATAGCCTGTATATGAAATCTGGAAGTTAATTGCTTTCTTTTGGTGATAATTCTAAAATACGATACGGATATTTCGTGTCACGATTTCTGTTTTCCCAATTCCGAACAGAAAGGGGTTAGCTCAGGTTAGTCAGGGTTTTAGATAGTTCACGATATTCCCACATAGCACGTTAGAATATAAGTTCGTTAGCTACACGTTTTCACCATATCGGATTTTAGCCGCTTTTATATGAAAGTTCTTTTCAATGTTAGGTCTAACCGCGGGAACTTCAGAGGCCGCAAGGAAGGGAAAGGCATTAATGATATACGAGTAGATTCGACTTGTTCCGGTGAGTAGACTAAACATCTACCGGGAGACATTGTATGGATGGCGTATAACGGCCGTAATTAGAAGTTGGTTATAATTGCTTTCCATTCATTTTGTTATATAATTAACCATAGCATTTCATACTATGCATCCATAACCATAAATTATAGTTGTTTAACACTTGTTAGGACACTTGCATTATTATCGATGAGTTGTGTTGCACCTGCACCTACCTACATGTCACACCACACCTTATCGGTAATTGACATGGTACACCCTTAGAACTTGTTATGTCACATGTAATCTATTGCACATTGTTAGTTTCATTAATAATTGTTGCTACGCACATTTGTTATTATTATGACACATATCTTATCTCATTTCATTTGCTACTACTCGTACTATTATATATATTGGATTACAAGGATTTCAGTTATGAGTTTATGCATTGATGGTCATATTCGACGAATTTTCATGATTGATATGATATATCCACCATCAGTTGTTTTTATGATTTAGATTTACTCCGAACTGAGTGGGGAGGGCTATACGGTTGCAGATTTATACGTTATCCAGACTGAGTGGGGAGGGATATACAGTTGGATACATGGTGGACCTGGTCGAGACCGAGGGATAGGAAAGCCGCATTTGAGGCGGGGAGCCTTGCGAGGAAACTCGATATCGGAGATAGTTGTGAAACACGACGGATATCTGGAGGATACCGACCGATGTTGCTGATCGACAGGATCGTTCGGGGAACGATGCCTGTTAGAAACAGATGATTTGTGTCGGTGTTGGACACGGAAGGATTTTTGGATCGTATATATTGAACTAAATTTTTGAAAGACTTAATGAGATTTCGGTGTTGTTTTATACAATCATTATAGTTACATATTCATGCTTCCATATGCTATTATGTGTTATACTTACAATTTCAACTGTTAGATGTTAGTTTATTCACTGAGTTGTCAACTCACCCCCGTTGTGCCTTAGTTCCTTGTAGGAGACGTGTGGACGCATAGCAGCAGTGCGGATCCACTTGTCAGTTTTTATCGCTTGTCTTGCTAGGTGGGTTACATATGCAGTAACCACCTATTTTTTTGGTATATGTATTTTGGATCTAGTATCACTCCATCAGACCCTGTATATTTGACTTAGAACGAGGCATGCTTGTATATGTTTTGATTCGATTGAGTGAAATCGACTAGTTGTGTTAGTTTATGCATTCTTTACTTATGCATATGATTCTTCGCTTTGAGCGTCGTATTGTTATTACGTGTTGATTTCCGCCATTTGGCGTTGTTTTGCTCCCAATTAGGGATGCTACTTATTTAAACGTTATATGACTGCTTTTATTAACAATTAAAAAGGAGGTGCTGTCGAAATTTTAAAAGCTAAAACCAGTTGTTTAAATTTCATTTCTTAAATATCATTCGACATGCTACCTCATCCTTTTCACTTTAAAACTGTAAATTTCTTAATTCCGCAAATAGGGTTTTGATCTTGGTTTTCTGGTTTACTCGGATTGTGTCGGCATCTTTAGATGTCATACAATCTATGTGCTGGTCACGCACCAAATTCGGGTCGTGACAAAAGAGATGTCTCCCAAGACTAATTTGGAAAGGACTCGCATGCAAGGAATACCCTATGCTTCGGCAGTCGTATATTATGTACCAGACCAGATGTAGCTTACTCACTAGGTGTAGTGAGTAGGTAGCAATCAGATCCAGGGGAGAAATACTGGATAGCTGTGAGGAACATTCTTAAGTACTTGAGAAGCTCTAAAGAGATGTTCTTGGTGTATGGTAACGGTGAACTCTAGGTGGAGTTCTTTACCGATTCGAGCTTCCAGAGTGATAAGGACAACAGTAAGTCGGTCTTGGGTTTTGTCTTCACCCTCAGTGGAGAGACGGTATATTGAGAGTGTTCTAAACTATATTCTATAGCAGACTCGTTGATGAAGGCTGAATACATCGCTACCAACGATGCTGCCATAGAGGCTTTCTAGATGAAGAAGTTCATGAGATGAAGTTGGTAAGGTTCCAACCATTGAGCATCCAATGCATGTGTATTGTGATAATAATGGAGTTATGGCTTTGGCCTAGAAACCCCGGTCCCATCAGCAATCCAGACATATTCTTAAGCGATATCACCAGACCAGGAAGATAGTTGATGTCCGGGAGATCGGGGTCAGGAGAGTTGACACAGAGGATAATACAGTGGATCCACTCACCAAGGCCCTCCCTCAGATGCTAATCGAGAGACTTTCTGGGATGTTGGGTATGAGATACTACAACAACTGGCCTTAGTGCAAGTGGGAGATTATTAGTGATATGTATGCCCTAGAGGCCATTATTGTATGAGATAGTGGATGCTTGGACATATATATGGAGGACTTTCTTGCTCGATATGATAGTATATTATCTGGTTGCTTTTATCTTAACATGTTCACAAGTATTATTATACTGTCTCTCGGATACATGCTGATAAAGCCTTTAGGGTGTAGGCTTGACTAACAGGACTATGATGTGGATCATACTATTGGGACTTGGGTAGTCCACAAGCACATCCTTTAATTGTTCCTAATCGAGGGTATATCGAGACAGGGCATCGATACACCAGAGTAGACTGGTGTGTACGTTTCTTGACCCTGTATG
The DNA here is from genome assembly GCA_030015575.1 of Agapanthus africanus. Classification (NCBI taxonomy): domain Eukaryota; kingdom Viridiplantae; phylum Streptophyta; class Magnoliopsida; order Asparagales; family Amaryllidaceae; genus Agapanthus; species Agapanthus africanus. The sequence goes on from CM057337.1 coordinate 506,263,174, forward strand.
GGGGCGATGGTTGATCTCATATCCATTGGTGTTTGACATCAAAGATTGTACACTTGTGCTCATTAGAGAATGGGTACACCGAAAAGGACTCGCCGAGAACTCCTAGTTGGTATTATACCTATCGTTAGATAGCAGTTCTTTGGTGACACTGGTACAGGTTAGTTTGTAGACTTGAGATCGTCATAAAGTCTTTTTTGGCTCCCACTGTGCTTTGATTTCCTCCCTACCACGGCTCAAAGGAGTCATGCAAACAGGTGGATTTTGGATACAGTCCTGAGTCACATGGAGGCAATGAGCGATAGGAGGGGTTTCGTCTCTCCCAGTATTGGGAGTTGATGTTGCGCTATGCTCTATTGGCTATAACTGGAAGTCCCTGGCCAGGGCTGCTGCTGAGATTTACTGATAAGAGTTATTAGTAGTTTCTCGAACCGTTATAGTCCAGACATCGGCATGACTTATCACGTTACTGGGGTCTGACGATTCCACCCCTAGACATGATATGCGACATATCATACGAAGAGACGGACTGTACGGTAAGTGTTACTTATAGGCTTCATGGGAGTTTGGACAAGCTTGCTTGTTGATATTCTAATCGCTCAATATCTGGTTAGCCGTTACGTCTAGCTAGTAACGCTGACGGCTTGTGGGTGACTAATGTGATCATCACCTACTGCTGGCATATTGATGAGTCTTTAGAGTCCTATACAGAAGTTTTCTGGTTCAAGTGAAACGAAGTAGGGCACATATGTGATATGTGCGGGGGCCTGATTAAATACGAGTATGTGATACTGTATTCTAATCTTGCGATTATTTGTTATCGATTAGGTTATATGTGATATAATTAGATCATCGAATCAAGTGTTGATTTGATAATGTGATATACAGTTAAATGATATTAGTAGGTTATATATGATATAACCGGATTATTAAATCAAGTGTTGATTTAATAATTTGATATATATTATATTTGACATATATTATATTTGATATAATTATATATTAACTAATATTATTACCTCACTAATTATTCTTCATATAATATATATATTATTAATTGATATATATATGTGATATATATATAATGAAGCATGGCATGATTTTCTATTTATTGGAAATAGAAAATGAGGTGTAAATGGGGAGATATTTTGAGCATGGTGTGAAGTATGGGCTTTATTATTTCTTTACTACTCTTGACTCACTATTCAAGCATGGCTGCAATTTCTTGTTGCATTTTATTCCATGCTTGAATAAGTGAGGAAAGAGAGAGCCATACTTCACTTCACTCTCCCTTATTCATTCTATATTTTTGAGACTTAGCCATTATTTTTGAGAGCTCATCTGATGAGCTTCTTTTTAGCTCTCTCCATCATCATCCTCTTCCTCATGCTTCAAGCTCTAAACACTCACATATGATGTGAATCATTGAGCTTGAAACCCTAATGAGCATATAAAACCCCTACTTCACTATCCTACACTTCATTAGCACTCTAATGTAGTGTGTTTCCTTCCCTAAAGAGTTTAGTGAAGAGGTAGCTTGGATTGGCGGACTTTGGATAGATCATCTTCGGCACGAAGATCATCGGAGGAACCTTGTTCATTCTTCAAGTGAAGCCTAGTGGAGTCGCGTGGATTACTACCCGGAGCTTTATGAAGAGAAGGACACGGTCTACAAAGGTTGTAGCCCCTTTCTCTTTCTATAGTTAATCATATCATCATTGTTAAACCCTAATATTCTAGTTAAGATCTTGGTTAGTGTTTCTTAGCACCCAAAATTTTTAAAATTGCATGTGTGATGCCCGTTTAGACCCCGTCGCGGTGCAAGTGTACACTTTCATACCCAACGTCTGCTCTAGGGCCAGCTGTTGGCGTATCGCATACCCAACATCTCAAAAAATCGCTCGAACTGCGCTTGAGGGAGGGCATTTGTGAATGGATCCGCCGTGTTGTCTTTTGTGTCAACTCTACGCACCTCGATCTCCTGGTGATCAATGATCTACTTGATCAGGTGATACCGCCTTAAGATGTGTCTAGATTTCTGATGGGACCGTGGTTCTTTCGCTAAAGCTATAGCTCCATTGTTATCGCAATACAAAGGTATCAGATCAACAATGGAAGGAACTACCTTAAGTTCAGTAATGAACTTCTTCATCCAGACCTCTTCTTTTGCGACATCATTCACATCAATGTATTCAGCCTTCATCGTTGAGTCTACGACGGTGTCCTGTTTGGAACTCCTCCAACACACCAGACTTACTGTCATCTTTGTCACTCTGGAAGCTTGGATCAGCAAAGGACTCGACCTTAAGGTCTCCATTACCATATACTAAGAACATCTCCTTATTCCTCCTTAGGTATTTGAGAATGTTCTTCACAGCTGTCCAATGGTTCTCACCTAGGTTTGACTGATACCGGCTTACTACGCTAAGCGCTTAAACTACATCTGGTCTTGTACATAGCATCACATACATTAAAGATACTACCGCCGAAGCGTAGGGTATAGTTCTCATACGAACCCTCTCCTCATCAGTCTTGGGAGACATCTCCTTGGAGAGGGTGATTTCGTGCAATGCGGGTATGTTACCGCACTTGGAATCTTCCATACTAAATCTCTTTAGTACAGTCTCTATGTACCGGGACTGCGAAAGTCCCAATAATCTCTTAGATCTATCTCTGTAGATCTTGATCCCCAGAATGTACGAGGCATCACCCAGGTCCTTCATGGAGAACCTTGGTGACAAGAACAGCTTGACCGATTGTAGCATAGGAATATCGTTTCCTATCAAAAGAATGTCGTCCACGTACAAGATTAGGAATACGATAGTTCGTCCTACAATTTTCTTATAAATACATGGCTCATCCTCGTTCATGATGAAGTCAAAGTCCTTAACTGTTTTATCAAAACAGATGTTCCAGCTCTGCGATGCTTGTTTTAAACCATAAATGGACTTAAGATGTTAGATATAGTGCCCTCAGAGTCAATTATTGGGTCACAGGCACGTGATTGCAATGATTGAAGGAGGACCTATACCGGTAGGACAGTCTTACTCAAGATGATAGTATGCTATTTGGTTTATCTTTATCATCGTGTACTGCTTTAGGTGATGTTATAGGTCTCTATTACATATTGATAGAGCCCTTAGGATTCTTGCTTGACTACTAGCAGTATGATGGCGATCATATACGTGGGAGCTGGGGTCTATAAGCACATCCTTAAAAGGTCCCTAGTCGTGGGAGTTTCGAGACTGGATATCGATACTCCATTAGTAGACTAGTGTATACAGTCGAGACCCCGACGAGGGGCGGTGGCCGGTCTCACAAGCCATTAGTGTCAGTTGGATCACCTAAGATGTATACAGGTGCTCATTGTGTTATGAGTACACCGGACAGGACTCGCCGGGAGCATGCTAGTTGGTATTATACCTAACGTCAGATAGCAGTTCCCTGGTGACATGTGTACATGTTAGTTCATTGACCTGAGATCGTCATTTATCTCGTGTGAGTTCCCACTGTGCTTTGATTACTGCCCTACCACGGCTCAAAGGAGTCGTGCAAATAAGTTTTAGTTGGGTACAGTCCCGAGCCACATGGAGGCAGTGAGCGGATCGGCAGGGGTTTCGTCTCTCCCGGTATTGAGGGTGAGATCGCGCTGTATCTAGGAGAGCCATTACACGAAGTCCTTGGCCAAGGTAGAAGATTTACTGGTAAGTATTCCAATAGTACCTCAGGATGTTCTGGGCTACACTCCGACACGACTTGTACCGCTTCTGGGGGTCTGACTTTTACCAACCCCCTAGGCCCGCCATGCGATGCTCATAGACGAACGGACCAGACTGTACGGATATTGTCACTGACAGGCTCAGTAGGGTGTCAGGATGAGTTCGCTCATCGACCTCCCTTTTGGTCAATACCTGATAGCCCGTTACGTACAGCTAGTACCTCTGACATGCTAGTGGTTAAATCCACAGCCAAAGTATTGACGAGTTTTTAGAGTCCCCCACAGATAGTTTTCAAGTTTCAGACGAAACGTTGTAGGGGCCGTATGATATATGGCAGGGTTCGATCATATACGTGCAGTAGTGCACGGATCATGATCAGGTGGATCATACTAGTGGGCTTTGGTTTAAGCCGGATCCTAGTATTATATTTATTGGATTACTTTAGTCTCATCGCATTCGCATTCAGTTGGAATGCGGATGCAGGTATGTATATACAGGTGAGGGGTATCCTTGTGATCTGTCACGAGTTTAGTTTAGATGTTACCGTATCTTTTTATTGTTGCAAACATTTGGGTTAATGTTTGCATACGGAAATTATGAGCTAGAAATCATCATTTTGTGCAATTAATGTGACATGTTCATTTTGGTGACTCATGGTCTCTTTTTGTGTGAACATGTCATGTTAATTGAGTGATTTGAGTGTTGAAATGAGAGGTAGAAAGAGAAGGGGCTGCCATATGAGAAACGTTAGCTCTTGTATCATTATGCTAACTCTCACTCTCATAAGAAACACATAAGAAAAAGGGCCTTTCTTCTTCTTCTTCCTCTAGCTCACAACCTCCATTGATGGTTTCATCTTCAACCTCCATCCATGCAATGGATGCAAGAGACAAAGTTGTCACAACATTCTCTACTTCACCTTGGACACGTCGGCTAGCGAAGTTCGTGCCCGAGTTGCTTCGGATGAAGCGGGAGCCCGTAAAAAGACTCGAAGATGTGGTGCCATTTCCGACGAGAAGATCGAGACCGGAGATGCCGCGAGGAGCTTAGGATGGTGGCCAAAGACCGAAGGACACGGATCGATCGGTATAGCTTTCCAACCCTTTCTCTAGTTGCTAGTTGTAGGTTAATGGTTCGATCCGGGTTTTAAGCATACGATAGCGCCGATTTAAAGTTTTGAAAAAGTTTTCGTTTCCGCATTTTGGCCTCGGACAGACGGCCGGGGCGCTACCGTAGACTTACATGGTATCAGAGCCATGCCATTAACCTTTACTAGCTTGCTCTAACGTGTTTAGAACTTTGATCGAACGAAAATTCCGAAACCGCGATTCCAAGTTATCAAGTTTCTGTCGAATTTTTTTTGTGCTCTAAAATTTTTTTGGGTATGTAAAAATCAGGCAGTGTTTTTTAGGAGCATGTAGAAATTTGGTTGGTCGATCCAATAGGAACGCCGCTGAACCGCGGCCTTACCCTCCTTTTGGCCGCGGTTCCGCCGCCATTTTGGGACTTCATCGCACCAAATTTCTTCAGGTGGTCTCTGACTTGGAAATGGGGTTTCTGGTATTTTTTGTTTTGGCCCAGATTATTTTGAGTACTGGGAATTGTACTTGGGGCCCACTTCGGGAAATTTTGTCAATCGAAAACTTTAAACATGTTAGTTCGCAGTATTTACATTATATCTGCGACTTTCAATGTCATTTGATCGGTAAATCTTGTCTAATTGCTATAGCCCTTTTAGACGGATTTGTGAACGTGACATTCACGTTGATGTTCTGTGTTGTGCTGCGATATTGCGGATTTGTCGTGGTGGATAGCCTGGATGCAGTGGTAGTACAGTTTGGTTGTATTTGTACATTTGTTATTGCGGGGCGAGCGTCCGATATGTGGACTGCCGTCACTGCCTGTTTGTATATTATTCTTTTGGGGCACGACCGGGCTGAAGTCGATGTACCCGTTGTATATTTTACTTTCTGTACTAGGATTACCCTGCGGTGGGGTGCACGGATAGCCAGGTTCTAGAGGGCAACGGGCCCGCATCTCATGGCTTTGAGATAGAAGGGGCTTCACTCTAGAATTGGCGAGCTATTCGCTGCACTCGTAGGGGGTACAGATTGACCTAAGGAGGGGTGCTCAAGTTACCGGATTCCGTGAAGTGCAGGGTGGTCCATTCACTTTGCTGTAGGGGTTTGCCTCGCTTCAGGTTTTGGCGGGTAACTTGCCGCGCCCGTAGGGGTCTAGGATTTCATTACACAGGCTATCCACACGACCAAGGAAACGTCGGGTTTCAGTAGCGGCTCTATGAAACCCGTGGATCCCAGATTATCTGTATTGTTCTGTGATGCTTATTACACTTATGTGACGTTGCATTTTATCACGCCTTGAGCGAATATTATATATTGATATTGTAGGGATGCTAGGCACATGCACAAGGGTCCACGAGGCATCAACCATGCCCGATTTAAAATTTAGCCGTGCCGAACAACCCAAAGCCGGATCTTTAAACTAGAGATTAGGTGAAAACAAGCATGTTAAACACTTTAACACTAAGTGAGAGGGATTACAATCTTTGTAGATCCAGTCCTTCACTTCTTAAGCTCCGTGTTGAGGTCCCTTCGCTGAGATCATCGTGTTTCGGACTCTCGAAAGGCTCCACGAAGAGAAAAATGCAAGCTTGCTTCCGATCTTCGATAACAAAGATGATCTACCTTGAAGTTTCATTAACACAAGCTCTCACTCACTAAATGAAGTGAACACTCTCATCTAAAGGGCAAGGGTAGATGAGGATGATGAAGTAGGATTTTTGTTCTCATTTGTTTTCTTATTCTCACTCATTTTTCATCACAAAATCAAAGCAAGAAAGCTTTTCATGAAGAACTCAAGCAAGAAGAAGATGAATAATAATTAGAATCCTTTTGTGATGAATAATGAAAAGAAAATAATGATTAATTATGCAACCATGGTCAACTAAACCTTTGAAGAGATTTAACTAGGGCTAGGGTTTGGGTTGGGTTAAGAATGAGTCACACATAAATATCAACATAATATCTTAACTCAAGACAAAAGAAAAACCTTCTAGAATCTTCATGAAAGAACTAACCCAATTCAAACCATAACCTTGTTTAATCTCCACTAAACATGTTGCATTAGTAATCATATCATATTACAATATTATATATCACATATATAATATTTATTGTAAAAAAATAAAAATAATACAATTAACATATATCGCATATATATCAATGTATTACCCGAGTGAGAAAAAGAATCTTTTAGTGAGCTAATATTAGTTAATGTAATTTAATATATCATATATATAATTATACATTAAATCGTCGAATCAACACTTGATCCGACAATCCGGCTATATCGCATATAACCGACTAATATATCATTTACCGATTCATCGAATCAACACTTGATCCGATGACCCGGCTGATATCAAATATCGCGAGAATAGAATACGGTATCTCATATCGCATTATCCTCGGTCCCGCACATATCACATGTGTGCTCCTACTCCGTTTTGCCTGAGCTAAGAAACCTCTGTGTAGGACTCTAAAGAATCGTCAACACGCCAGCAGTAGCTGATGATCATATCAAACACCCACAAGCTGCAAGCGTCAGCTAAATGTAACAGCCACCCAGGTATTGAGCGCTCAGAAGATCAACAAGCAAGCCTGTACATTCTCCTGTGAATCCAATCAGTAACACTCCCATACAGTCCGGTCTCGTCGTCTGATATGTCGCATATCTCGCCTAGGGGTGGTAAACGTCAGACCCCGGTAGCTCGATAAGTCGTGTCGATATGAGGTCTATAAGAGTTCGAGAAACTACTGATAACACTTACCAGTAAATCTCAGCAACCCTGGCTAGGGATTTTCAGTTATAGCCAATCGAACACAGCACAACATCAACTCCCTATACCGGGAGAGACGAATCCCCTCCTATCGCTCATTGCCTCCATGTGATTCGGGACTGTACCCAAAATCCACCTTTTTGCACGCCCTCTTGGACGTGGTATGATGGAAATCAAAGCACAGTGGGAATCACACAAGACTCTATGACGATCTCGGGTCAACAGACTACTCTGTACCAGTGTCATCGGAGAACTGCCATCTGACGTGAGGTATAATACCATCTGGGAGTTCTCGACGAGTCCGTCCAGTGTACCCAGTCTCTACTGAGCACCCGTACACCATCCTTGATGTTAAACACCGATGGATATGGGATCATCCATCGCCCATCGTATGGGTCAAGATGCGTATACGCTAGTCTACTCTGGTGTATCGATGCCCTGTCTCGATACACCCTCGACTAGGAACAGTTATAGGATGTACTCGTCGACTACCGTGGTCCCACTAGTATGATCTCATCATAGTCCCAGTAGTCGAGTACATATCCTAAGGGCTTTATCAACATGTAACAAAGAGACAATCAGAGTATATGTTAAGATAAAGTATAACCAGATAGCATACTCTCATGTCGAGCAAGAAAGTCCTCCCTATATATGTCCAAGCATCCACTACAATATACATCGTATGTACAGTAATGGCCTCTAGGGCATACATATAACTAACAATCTCCCACTTGCACTAGGGTCATCTGTTGTGGTATCACATACCCAACAATTAGCTGTGGTTGAAGTATCTCATACTCAACCATCCCATAAAAGTCTCTACTGGGAAAAAGGCCTTTATGAGTGGATCCGCGCTGTTGTCCTGTATGTATACTCTCCTAACCTCGATCTCTCTGGAGATCAACCATCTCCATGATCAGGTGATACTGCCTAAAAATTATATCTGGATTTCTGATGGGACGGTAGTTCCTTGGCTAAAGCCACAACTCCATTATCACACAATGGTAGGAACGAAGTTCATCTCATGAACTTATATATCCAGACTGCCTCTTTGGTAGGATCCTTGGTAACGATGTATCTTGCATTTAATCGTCTAGTAAGTCACGGTATCTAGCTTGGAACTCTTCCAACATACTGTCCCTCCACTGAGGGTAAAGACAATGCCTGCGACTGACATTCAGTCGTCCTTATCACCCTGGAACTTTTCCAGTTATTCTCCCAAGGATCGATTGATACTATCTCACTACAACTAGTGAGTATCCTAACATCCAATTAGATCTATCTCATAGATCCAAAACCCAGGATTTAGTAGGTATCACTTTGATCCTATATAGAGAATCTTTGTGATAAACGGAGATTGACCGAGCGTAGCATAGGAAACTCCTTCCCTAACAAGAGTATGTCATCCACGTACTCTACGAGGATCATCACCATACTCCCTACTACCTTTTTGTATATACAAGGTTCATCTACCATTTTGATGAAGTAAAACTCTTTGACTACCACATCAAAACAGACGTTCCAACTCCGCGATGCCTGCTTTATCACATAAAACATTTAGCACACGTTTCCGCTGCTCCCACTGTCTACGAAGCCCTCTGGCTGTGTACTTATAGACGCTCTCTTCTAAAACATCATTTTAGAAAAGCAGTCATGATACCTAACCACCAGATATCGTAGTCATGGTATGTAGCCATGGCAAGTAGGATCTGGATGGACTTAAGCATAGCTTTGAAAGTCTCAACTTTTCCATGTACACCAAGTAATCTTCTCAAGATATACTTGCTCCTGATGGGGATTTAACCCTTCAGATAAAGCAACCAAAGTCCATACTTTGTTGGTGTATAAGGATTCCATCTCAAATCGCTAAGCATCCAGCCATTCTTACAGAGTCTCACTCCTGATGGCCTGCTCGAAACTAGTTGGGTCATCATCTCATGATGCAATCCTCGCTCCCACTGTCATAGAGAAACCGAAGTATCTCTTAGGTAGGTGAGGAACCCTACTAGATCGGCGGAGAGGCTGAGGTTCGTTGGAAACTATTGAATCCACATTCAATAGGTATGCAGCTTCTCAAGTGCATAACTCCCAAAAGGAAATAGGAAACTCAGTAGTACTCATCATAGAGCACACCATATCACATAGGGTCCTATTGCTCCGTCCCGATATACCATCGTGCTATGGTGTATACGGAGGAGTAATGCTGAGAGAGAATCTCATTCTCCTTTAGAATAGTCCAGGATTTCCGTGCTCAAGTATTCTCCTCCCTGATCTCGAGAGAATCTCATTCTCCTTTAGAATAGTCCAGGATTTCTGTGCTCAAGTATTCTCCTCCCTGATCTCATCAAAGGACATAATACTTATACCCGTATTTTGGTTCTCTACTTCTAATTTATATTCTGTGAATATCTCAAAAGGTTCAGACTTATGTTTCAACAGGAACATATGCCTGAATCTTAAGAGATCATCAGAGAATGTAATGAAGTACAAAGAACCGGTCTTGGCATGTGTAGGCAGGGGACCTCATACATCAGCATGTATCATTCCCAAGAGTTCACTAACTCTTTCTCTGTTTCCAATAAACCGAGCTATGGTCATCGTATCTTTGTGACATGACCGGCAAGTTTCACAAGATGTAAATTCAAAATAAATTAAATATGCATCTAAATGTAACTTAGCTAGTCGGGTCGCATTGATATGACCTAGTCTACAATGCCTCAAGAAGGATTCGTTCATTTCTGAACTCTTCCTCTTGTGTGTGTTCTGTATACTAAGAACTGTAGTTTGATTTAGAACGTCTATGCATTTAGATAACGTGCCTGAACCGATCAACTCTTGATATAGGAAATGTTCAAAACATTATCCAACAATACAAAATTATATCATTTCTTTACTAATAAAGAGACTGATATGATATTGTATATCAGGTTCGGTATCTAATAACATTCGTTCAGAATCAATGTATTCTGGTAATACAGGGTGATAGTGGCCAACAGACTTGACTGCGACACTTGCACCGTTTCTATCTCATGAAACTTATCACCCGTTCTCAGTTCTCTACCTATCTGTAGCCCATGTAACAGATTACATATGCGAGATCCTGATCCGGTATCTCATACCCAGGACCTAAAGGATACTGAGAAACAGTTCTATGTAATGATCAGTATGCACTTTCTTCGTTTGGGCGGCACGGGAAATCTGGTATTCCCTAATTTCCTGCTCTGTCTTATAACAATTATAAGTTGGAGCGGGACCAACGTTCTCCAGCTCAGTATAACAAGCGGGTTCGGTCAATTACATCCGTATTATTATCTTGATTAAGGCGTGACATAGTCGTAACCAGGAGAGAGAGAGAAGAAAACACTCAGCGTGCGCTTTTATAAGATTAGATTGGTTATCAATTTATCTAATCAGGATGTCTCCTACTGTTTTAGTCAAATCTTCCTTCAAACCCTAAAAGGTAAGACTAGCCGGGATAAATTACACTCTACAAGTTCGCCAATCTTTCAGCCAGGCCAGTGCCGGTACTTTGAGGGAGGTTTCCCGTGTTTTCGCACGGACCTAATTAAAATAAACCTCGTTTTCCCAGAGGCGTAACCCCGTTAACACCTTTCTAGACACCTTCTTGATCGGCTAATTGTAATGTGTAAAACTCTCCCAGGAGTAACTCTTACTCGCAGCGGGTATCGGGATCCAACTATCTCATAGAAGGTATGCAATCTCATTGCAAATTTCAACACTTGAAATTCCCGATAATATTTTTCCCCGAGCGATCTATGACCTTGACAAGGTCAACAAACCATAGACCGCAAGTCAAGTTCAACCCGTCATTTCCTGATATGAATTAAACCCACCCGCACGACCCTTGACAAGGTCAACAAAGTCGCACGACTACCCTAATCCAATCGCATCATATGCTTATGCAGATAAGTACTAATCAGTTACCGCACACTACGCCTTGACAAGGTCAACAAACGCAGCACGAATACTAACTATTACTTATCTGAAATGACGGAGAGCTACGACAGGTTTTTTTTAAGAAAACCCTTTGTGCAATGAACTTGATATCGTTGTAGAATCGAGTGATTATAAATGGAGTGTTTTTGAGGCTTTTCTAGTTTTGCTAAAGAGGTCACTCCCGGTGAAGGGATCGTCGGTTCTTTCCTCATCGAATAAGGTGCACGATATTTCACAAATACCGCTGTGCAAAGCAAGAACTATAGAAGCAATCAAAAGACAAACCGAGTTTGTAGCATCTGCTAGTTTCACTAAAGAGGTCACTCCCGGTGAAGGGATCTCGGCTCTTTCCTTATCGAATAAGGTGCTGAATGTTCTATAAGGAACACCGCTATGCAAAGCAAGAACTAGAGCTACCAGTTTGTAAACAAGTTTCTACAACATCTTTAGGTTTCTTTTATTTCATTAATCTCATTAATGAAGTCCCATTTTAATATGCTTCATATGCATCGCATTTGAAACGAAATCTGCAATATAAAATATATCTCATTTATATAATATAAACATTCGTCTCAGGCAGTAATATGATCTCATCACAGAACATTGCAGCAGAAGAACATATATGAAATATTGGATATACTAGGACGTCCGTGTTTTTAATACGAGCCTGTATAAAACACGGATTCCACGGTAGCGATGAATAGCCAAACCCACATCCCTAGACCCCTACGAGAGCGGCAAGCAACACTGCCAATTCTAGGGTTAGGAGACCCGGTCTCGACTCCTCGAGATGGTCTCCCACTGGACCCCAGAACCCGGTTACTTATGCTCCCCGCCTTGGGTCTACCTAATGCGGAAAAGTAAATAATATACAATGGTGACATCATTCTCAGCCCGGAAGTGCCCCAATAAAAGAATATTACATACAATGAATTTTACATGAATGAAAAAGAAAAACTCTCATCTCACATAAAACCCCCGGCTATTCAGAACGCGACGATCCAATATAATATATCACAGCAACACATAATATCTCATATCATCAACGTAAGCAAGTATGCGTATCCCGATTGTCGTTGATGTATAGCAACGAAGCCGGCGATACACCACATACTACGCTTACGGTCACAGAAAAGAAAGTGTAAAACTACAACAGTTGGAATCCGCAACCTCCATAGACATCGCATGCCTAACCAAATGAATTCCTTAGACATCGCATGCCTAACAATTATAAACCCCGCATTTTAGTCTCATTATTAAAAACACTTTTCAATATCAAGTCGGGCAATTCAACAAGATTCCCGACATCCTGATCGAATGCTCGTCGCAAAATTTAGTAGACGGCCGCACCTCCGATGCCGTCGACGAAGTGCACTAAGGCGGAACACCGCTTCCGCGAGCACCCGAACGGATGCTTTTGGCGACGGGGTTCTCCTACAGTCACTTGGTCGGGGCTATGGGGCGTGGCTGTCTGTTAAGTTTACCCGGCGAGTATCCGCGTACGCTACGTGATTGCGACGGACTTTTGATCACATCAAAATTCATTGGCAACCGATCAATTGAGACTGAACTGCTAGATTTATAACATTCAAATTAGTTATCTCATAACTACTTGTGGATTCCAAATATTGTATCACATTCCAGATAAATAGACAGTGTTAAACTTTCCGATCGAATAAACAAACACTCAAGATTTCCCAAATAGCTCAACACTTGAGCGGAGTTCAAAAAATATCCATCACATGCAACAGTACCAATGGTCCTGCCGTAGAAGGGTCAAGCCAACGCCTCACATGTGGCATGCCGTACTGCCCCAAACCCTAAGGTTTAGAGGCAGTTCAAGACTGTCACATAATCGAGTTAAGGTTTGTTGTCTTCTAGAGGGTCCACCGCGTTACTTGCATGATTTTCCGGAAGTTTCAAACTCGAGAAAAATCCAACTTTTGAAAAAAATTCCGACCGGGGAAAAAGTGAGTTATTGATATCCGTTCGAACTTTTTAACAGTTTCTAAAATTATTCCGAAAAAACTTAAACGAAGTTAAACTATCCGATCGAATCAACGAGTCCCCAATACAACCCAGAAAACTCAACACTTGAGTATAAATTAAAAATACCCAGAAGCATCAGGAAACACATACGGACGTTACTGTAGAAAATTGAAACCCTAATTCTCAATTATGGCCGCGGAACCGCCGCCAATACCCCAGTTTGGTCGCGGTTCTGCTGCGCTACAGTGGCCTTATGGTGTCGTTTTCACAGGTGTCCATAGAATTCCCTGCTGATTTTTTAAAGCATTTTTAATATGAAAAAAATCAACAGTTTTAAAAAATTTCCAGAAATTAGGGTATATCGGGTTTTCGGAGTTCGATCGGACTTTAAACTTCGCCTAAAGCTCTAGCTTGTCTCTGATACCACTGTAGGGATGCTAGGCACAACGCACAAGGGTCCACGAGGTATCAACCATGCCCGATTTAAAATTTAGCCGTGCCGAACAACCCAAAGCCGGATCTTTAAATTAGAGATTAGGTGAAAACAAGCATGTTAAACACTTTAACACTAAGTGAGAGGGATTACAACCTTTGTAGATCCGGTCCTTCACTTCTTAAGCTCCGTGTTGAGGTCCCTTCGCTGCGATCATCGTGTTCCGGACTCTCGAGAGGCTCCACGAAGAGAAAGATGCAAGCTTGCTTCCGATCTTCGATAACAAAGATGATCTACCTTGAAGTTTCATTAACACAAGCTCTCACTCACTAAATGAAGTGAACACTCTCATCTAAAGGGCAAGGGTAGATGAGGATGATGAAGTAGGATTTTTGCTCTCATTTGTTTTCTTATTCTCACTCATTTTTCATCACAAAATCAAAGCAAGAAAGCTTTTCATGAAGAACTCAAGCAAGAAGAAGATGAATAATAATTAGAATCCTTTTGTGATGAATAATGAAAAGAAAATAATGATTAATTATGCAACCATGGTCAACTAAACCTTTGTAGAGATTTAACTAGGGCTAGGGTTTGGGTTGGGTTAAGAATGAGTCACACATAAATATCAACATAATATCTTAACTCAAGACAAACGAAAAACCTTCTAGAATCTTCATGAAAGAACTAACCCAATTCAAACCCTAACCTTGTTTAATCTCCACTAAACATGTTGCATTAGTAATCATATCATGTTACAATATTATATATCACATATATAATATTTATTGTAACAAAATAAAATAATACAATTAACATATATCGCATATATATCAATGTATTACCCGAGTGAGAAAAAGAATCTTTTAGTGAGCTAATATTAGTTAATGTAATTTAATATATCATATATATAATTATACATTAAATCGTCGAATCAACACTTGATCCGACAATCCGGCTATATCGCATATAACCGACTAATATATCATTTACCGATTCATCGAATCAACACTTGATCTGATGACCCGGATGATATCAAATATCGCGAGAATAGAATACGGTATCTCATATCGCATTATCCTCGGTCCCGCACATATCACATATGTGCACCTACTCCGTTTTGCCTGAGCCAAGAAATCTCTGTGTAGGACTCTAAAGAATCGTCAAGACACTGGCAGTAGGTGATGATCATATCAAACACCCACAAGCTGCAAGCGGTCAGCTAAACGTAACAGCCACCCAGGTATTGAGCGCTCAGAAGATCAACAAGCAAGCCTGTACATTTTCCTGTGAATCCAATCAGTAACACTCCCATACAGTCCGGTCTCGTCGTCTGATATGTCGCATATCTCGCCTAGGGGTGGAAACGTCAGACCCCGGTAGCTCGATAAGTCGTGTCGATATGAGGTCTATAACAGTTCGAGAAACTACTGATAACACTTACCAGTAAATCTCAGCAACCCTGTCCAGGGATTTCCAGTTATAGCCAATCGAACACAGCACAACATCAACTCCCTATACCGGGAGAGACGAATCCCCTCCTATCGCTCATTGCCTCCATGTGATTCGGGACTGTACCCAAAAGCCACCTTTTTGCACGCCTTCTTGGACATGGTATGATGGAAATCAAAGCACGGTGGGAATCACACAAGACTCTATGACGATCTTGGGTCAACAGACTACTCTGTACCAGTGTCACCGGAGAACTGCCATCTGACGTGAGGTATAATACCATCTGGGAGTTCTCGGGGAGTCCGTCCAGTGTACCCAGTCTCTACTGAGCATCCGTACACCATCCTTGATGTCAAACACCGATGGATATGGGATCATCCATCGCCCCTCATATGGGTCAAGATGCATATACGCTAGTCTACTCTGGTGTATCGATGCCCTGTCTCGATACACCCTCGACTAGGAACAGTTATAAGATATACTCGTCGACTACCGTGGCCCCACTAGTATGATCTCATCTTAGTCCCGGTAGTCGAGTACATATCCTAAGGGCTTTATCAACATGTAACAAAGAGACAATCAGAGTATATGTTAAGATAAAGTACAACCAGATAGCATACTCTCATGTCGAGCAAGAAAGTCCTCCCTATATATGTCCAAGCATCCACTACAATATACATCGTATATACAGTAATGGCATCTAGGGCATACATATAACTAACAGATATATATACTAGTAGATGTTGTATATGTTTTACACCTGCGCTAGTCCAGTCCCCGCTCTGTCGTTAGTTAAGTAACCTAACGGGTGATGACGGGACCCAGTGGCGAATGCGGATGGCATATACGTACATCATATTTTAGTTCTTTTGTGGTGTGATTAATTGATGGGACTGCATTGATTTGGACCAATGCAAGCTAAACAAACCTATTCTGATGTTGTTGGAACATTTTTCAAAAAAAGCTGTAATTGTAAGGACGTTCTCTTTTGTTTTGCACAGTGGTATTCGGTTATGAATATCCAGCACCTCAGTCGACAAGGCAAGGGCCGAGATCCCTTCACCGGAAGTGACCCCTTGGACAAAAGTTTGCGTCAGGGTAATAACTTCACTATAGTCGATTATTTTTGCTTTGCATCGTGGTATTCAGTTGGAATATCCTGCACCTCATTCTACGGGGAAAGAGCCGAGATCCCTTCACCGGGAGTGACCACTTTAGCAAAGGTTTTCTCCACTATATTTTTATAAAAAGCTATCCTGTTCCTTTAACGATATCAAGTTCATTACGTTAAAGGTTTTTCGCCAAAAACCATTCGTAGCCCTCCGTCATTTCAGACAGGTAGCACTTAGTATTCATGCTATGTTTGTTGACCTTCGTCAAGGCATAGTGAATGGTAGTTGCTTGTTACCTTTCTGCTGCATAGATAGATGCGTTGGTTTGGGACAGTCGTACAGCCTTTTTGACCTTCATCAAGGGCTTGTACGGGTGGGGTCAAATTAACCTGGACAATGACGGGTAGAACTTGACATGTGACTTATGATTTGTTGACCTTCGTCAAGGTCATAAGAGCATGGGGTAAAAATCACATCGGGAGTTTCTAAAGAAACTGAAACTTGCCAGATATGCGCATACCTTCTGGAGTGTGATAACGTGAGTGGATTCTATCACGTTATCATGCGATGATAGTTGGATCCCGATTCCCACTGATGAGTTGGTTTACTCCTCGAGTGATCCCGACTAATTCTTCTTTCAGGTTTGGAGGAGAATTTGACGATACAGTGGGATGTTTCCTGAATAGATAAATTGATAACCATTCAGATCTAGGTTAGAGTGCACGCTGAGTGTTTCTTTTCTCTCTCTCTTTGGCAGCGACCATGGCCCAACCCTTGACTATGACTCAGTAACCAAGTTAACCGAACCTTCTTAAAACACTGGCTTTTGGATTGTCAGAGTTGCATACCTCATTGCCACTCCTACTCTTACCCTTTTCTCCAGGACACCCCGTATTATTACGAACATACACTTCCATTGGATAAAACCATCGTATGGTTATATACGAACTCGAAGGAACTTGTTCCAGATTCGAGGATGGTTCCGGTTCTGGAGAAAACGAATAGGACTATTCTGTTGTCTTTTCCTTTTACCTTCTCTCAGATTGCGAGTGCTCCTTGGATTAGGAGAGTACACCTATTATGCTAATTGGATAGTCTTCTTCCAAACCATAGGCAGGTGCCGAACGGTGGGGAATGAAGAAAACCAATTAGCCTAACGAAGGTGTACAGAAAGTATTAAGAAAAGACAAATAAAAGGATTAGTAAGAGGGCAAAGTAAATTGCGACTGCTATTCATGACCAAACCAAGTATTTCTTCGCCAATCCTACATCACCTTTGTATTTCTCCGGAACACCCCGTATCACTGCGAAGATCCACAGTTTATTGAATACTCCAACGTATGGTTATATAAGAACTCGAAGGGACTTGTTCCAGTTCGGGGATGGAATCTGGTTCAGGAGAAATAGGAATAAGGTTTTATTCAGTTGTCTTTTATCTTCACCTTCTCTCAGGTTACGAGTACTCCTAGGATTAGGAGAGTACACCCATTATGCTTATTGGATAATCTTCTTCAAAATCATTGGCTGGTGCCGAACGGTAGGGAAGGAAGAAAACCATTTGGCCTAAAGGGGTGTACAGAAGGTAATGACTAAAGACATATAAAGGGATTTGGAGAGATGGCAAAGAAATATACGGTTGCAGTTGTGAATCTGATAATGGAAGAGGCATTACTAAGAATACCAGGATACCCCTTCTAAATATTTACATGTTTCAGTTTCACTGTGTATTGTTAAAAGAAAACTGATTTCCCAATTTGCCCTTGCTCCAGGGTATGTATTTACCAGGTTTGATTCTCACATCTGTATGGTTTTACAGATGATGAGTGGGAGTAAGTTATTGGGAATTGGGTGATCATCCTCATTATATCGGGATTCGTAGTAATTGGTGATATTTGAGGAAATCGCCTGGGTTGTTTGCCGGGCGGCAAATATTTGGTTTTGAATATCCATTGTTATGCA
Source organism: Agapanthus africanus (assembly GCA_030015575.1). Taxonomy (NCBI): domain Eukaryota; kingdom Viridiplantae; phylum Streptophyta; class Magnoliopsida; order Asparagales; family Amaryllidaceae; genus Agapanthus; species Agapanthus africanus. The sequence goes on from CM057337.1 coordinate 506,281,648, forward strand.
CCAATTTCAAATTGATATATCTGTACGTTTATTTTTATAAAGTGAGATATAACTTTTTGAAATTATGTCTATGACATTTACCTATATCAGTGGATGGTTAGGTAAGGAGCATTAAACAGCGGTGTAATTCTTCTTAACCATAAGTACAGTTTTCAACCTACGACACACAGGGAATGAGTTATTAGACTCAAGGGACTTATACAGAGTATTGAATGTTGTCCAGTGTCCATAAGGACAAAGGGGTTGGTACTCGTACTATATTCTGTTTACTTATGACTTCTCTAGTTCTTCGACATGTGTTTCGTAGAAATGCAAGGTCCAAGTTTTGAGAAGTTACAGGTATAAGAATAAAGTAGAGAATCAGGTATTGCAAGTATCAGGATTTTTCAAGGTGATCGAAGATGTAGATACTTGTATATGGTAATCAGTTGATAGTAATAATTATGAGAACCTGCTTCTCTTTCAGGTTACTCATAATTGGAAGCACTCCTAAGTTGAGTAATGCTGATCGGCCTCTCTCCATTTAGTTGACATGCACTGGAGACAGCTGCATGATTTGAATCTGGTTCCAATTAAATCAGTGCCTCTGTTTCTATATTGGATATAGAATAGTTCATATCTTAATAATGTTAAGGTACGGGGAGTTGTCCGGCTTATGCTTAAAACCAGACTCCGGATAACTCAAGGCACGTTTCTGTAATGGCTGTTTGTGGGTTGACCCGGGTTATGACGAGGGTTGACTTTCTACCATCTGAAAGATCAATAGTGATATTGTTCTTAACTCACCACAGTTTTAATAAAAATGGATTTTTTCAGAAAACAGTAGTGGGAGTATGGTAGAACTGGAAGTGATTCCAGAACCGCAAACGATTACTGAAAATTTGATAAGAACCTAAAGATTCAATCTGGATTGACATTCCATTGGACACTCCACAGATATGGTGGGTAACCTCAGGCACCCGAGAGGTACTCCGATAGCCTCAAGGACGGTGACAGGGAGGTTCTTATTTACCCAGACTTGCCATTGCTGTTGTTCCAGACTGTGAGACCCGGCAGGAGGATGAGTATAGCATCGTTCTAAACTAGCTTTAGAAGTATACGTGTATATGACTTTGCTAGAGGGTTGTCGTAGTCAGTGGGAGCAGCGGAAGCATAGTGGACAAGTAGCCTGTGTCTATTTATGGACCAAAGCGGATATAGCGGAGATAGATCATCTATTTCTGATGTGACAGTCATAGGTTTGACTTCATCAGAATAGGGGATGGATCTGTTAAGATGGTAGTAGGGTGTGATGTCCTAGTACTTGGATGACATACACAGAGTAGGAAGTTAAATTCCTATACTACGATCGTTAATACTTTGGTTGTCACACAGTGGTTTCTCCATATAGGATATAGATATAATATCAGACATTCTGGTTACTAGATTTATGGTTTTAGATCTAGATTTGGGTAGTTTCTCAATCTGGGTAGTTGGACAGCATTCTAAAGGTGTTTTAGAATGGACGACTCCTGGCACGGTAGTGTGCCTGCAGGTGATGGAGTTACCCTCTCTAAAGGTGTCTTACAGACTAAAGGGGAGAGGGATGTGCATGATTGGCAGATCACTTGCTTAGGCAATTGAGTCAATCATGAGATGTCAAGTACCACACCAGATATTATTTTTGCACGAGATGCAATAAGTTGTGATATTAAACCTATCCTGGAGAAACGTTCGGAAGCAGTTTTAGAACATAAGTGGATGTTCTAGGGAAATGATAATGGCAGCCTCCTCCGGGAGACAGTTATCATTCCAGGCTTCCAAGGTGACCTGGATGACAGAGTGGCTGTCAGAGTTATAGTTTTCCCTCTGATGAGGGGCAGTATTTTGGACAGGTGGTCCAAGAGGATACTGAGGGAGGTGTGGCGCAGGATACTGATTAATTTCAGTTGACGATACAGTCTAAGAAGTTTGGATTTGGAGTTCATTTATGATATCCAGACTTATTCTAAGACAGATATTGCTCATTTTGGGAGATAGCTTTCTCCGCGAACTTGAGAAAAAGAGAGACATAGAAAGAAACATCAGAGCGGATCCACTCACTGAGGCTATTCCTCGAACGCTATAGTTTCGCAAACGGGCTTTGTGAGACTGATTAGTAGAGGAGTTGGGTGTTCGGTATCACACGGGCTGTGAGTATGCGACATCGCAATAATTAGCCTTGAGTGCAAGTGGGAGATCGTTGGATATAGTGCCCTCAGAGTCAATTATTGGATAACAGGCACGTGATTGCAATGATTGAGGGAGGACCTATACCGGTAGGACAGTCTTACTCAAGATGATAGTATGCTATCTGGTTTATCTTTATCATCGTGTACTGCTTTAGGTGACCTTATAGGTCGATATTACACATTGATAGAGCCCTTAGGATTCTTTCTTGACTACCAGCAGTATGATGGCGATCATATACGTGGGAGCTGGGGTCTATAAGCACGTCCTTAAAAGGTCCCTAGTCGTGGGAGTTTCGAGACTGGGCATCGATACTCCATTAGTAGACTAGTGTATACAGTCGAGACCCCGACGAGGGGCATGGCCGGTCTCACAAGCCATTGGTGTCAGTTGGATCACCTAAGATGTATACAGGTGCTCATTGGGTTATGAGTACACCGGACAGGACTCGCCGGGAGCATGCTGGTTGGTATTATACCTGACGTCAGATAGTAGTTCCCTGGTGACATGTGTACAGGTTAGTTCATCGACCTGAGATCGTCATTTGTCTCGTGTGAGTTCCCACTGTGCTTTGATTACTGCCCTACCACGGCTTAAAGGAGTCGTGCAAACAAGTTTTAGTTGGGTACAGTCCCGAGCCACATGGAGGCAGTGAGCGGATCGGCATGGGTTTCGTCTCTCTCGGTATTGGGGGTGAGATCGCACTGTGTCTAGGAGAGCCATTACACGAAGTCCTTGGCCAAGGAAGGAGATTCACTAGTAGGTATTCCAGTAGTATCTCAGGGTGTTCTGGGCTACACTCCGACACGACTTGTACTGCTTTTGGGGGTCTGACTTTTACCAATCCCCTAGGCCCGCCATGCGATGCTCATAGATGAACGGACTGGACTGTACAGATATTGTCATTGACAGGCTCAGTAGGGTGTCAGGATGAGTTCGCTCATCGACCTCCCTTTTGGTCAATACCTGGTAGCCCGTTACGTACAGCTAGTACCTCTGACGTGCTAGTGGTTAAATCCACAGCCAAAGTATTGACGAGTTTTTAGAGTCCCCCACAGATAGTTTTCAAGTTTCGGGCGAAACGTTGTAGAGGCCGTATGATATATGGCAGGGTCCGATCATATACGTGTAGTAGTGCACGGATCATGATCGGGCGGATCATACTAGTGGGCTTTGGTTTAAGCCGGATCCTAGTATTAGATTTGTTGGATTACTTTAGTCTCATCGCATTCGCATTCAATCGGAATACGGATGCAGGTATGTATATACAGGTGAAGGGTATCCTTGTGATCCGTCACGAGTTTACTTTAGATGTTGCCGTATCTTTTTATTGTTGCAAACATTTGGATTAATGTTTGCATATGGAAATTATGAGCTAGAAATCATCATTTTGGGCAATTAATGTGACATGTTCATTTTGGTGACTCATGGTCTCTTTTTGTGTGAACATGTCATGTTAATTGAGTGATTTGAGTGTTGAAATGAGAGGTAGAAAGAGAAGGGGCTGCCATATGAGAGAGGTTGGCTCTTGTATCATTATGCTAACTCTCACTCTCATAAGAAACACATAAGAAAAAGGGCTCTTCTTCTTCTTCTTCTTTCTCTAGCTCACAACCTCCATTGATGGCTTCATCTTCAACCTCCATCCACGCAATGGATGCAAGAGATAAAGTTGACACAACATTCTCTACTTCACCTTGGACACGTCGGCTAGCGAACTTCGTGCCCGAGTTGCTTCGGATGAAGCGGGAGCCCGTAAAAAGATTCGAAGATGTGGTGCCCTTTCCGATGAGGAGATCGAGACCGGAGATGCCGCGAGGAGCTTGGGATGGTGGCCAAAATTCGAAGGACACGGATCGATCGGTATAGCTTTCCAACCCTTTCTCTAGTTGCTAGTTGTAGGTTAATGGTTCGATCCGGGTTTTAAGCATAAGATAGCGCCGGTTTAAAGTTTTGAAAAAGTTTTCATTTCCGCATTTTGGCCTCGGACAGACGGCCGGGGCGCTACCGTAGACTTACATAAGAAACTTGCACACCTTCCCGTTGCTCCCACTATCTATAAAACCCTTCGGCCGATCCATATAAATGTACTATTCCAAACTTCCATTTAGAAAGGTCGTTTTTATGTCCATCTGCCAGATTTCATAGTTATGAAAAGTAGCAATGGCAAGAAGGATCCGAATGGATTTGAGCATAGCCATTGGAGAAAAAGTTTCATCATAGTCCAATCATGGTCTTTGACGAAAACCTTTTGCAACAAGTCTAGCCTTATAGGTTTCCACCTGCCCATCCACACCAATTTTCCTTTTGTAGATCCATTTGCATCCAACGGGTTTTGTTAGTGATATGTATGCCCTTGAGGCCATTATTGTATGATATAGTGGATGCTTGGACTGTTAGTGGATGTTTCACACCCTCACAATTCTTGTGAGGAGGCGGAAGTGGCAAACGAAAATTTTCTTACATGCAACACCTACTTTAAACCTAGATCTTGTACTAAACCATAACTAGAAACCCTATCTAGAGATCTTATCTACTATGATAGAGGGTTATACCTTGAGAATCTATCCTTCGGGTCTTCGTTTGGATGCGACTCCTAAGCTCCTTGGATGCTTGAAAGGAACTGTGTCTCCGGTCACCTCTAGGTCGTAGATGATCCACCCGAGAGTTATAGAATAAGCTTCAAACTCTTCATAAGAGTTAACTAAGAAATCAAGTGTGCTAGAAATGATTACTTAGATGATGTAGAGATTAAGTAGAGGATTGAAGTGATCCCTAAGCTTTTGATTCACAACTCATGTGAAGGGTAAAGCTTAGAGCTTGAAGAAGGAGATAATTAGGAGAGAGAATATGAAAGTATGATATGAGAATTATCAACCATGGAAAAAGATATGGCTCATGGAAAATAGTTGAGGTGTGAATTATTTTATCTCTAAAATAATGCACCATACTTGAATAGTAATCCCAAATAAATAAAAAATACAAAGAGCCATTCCTTCACCCATGCTTTGACAATTCTCCTAATTCCACCTCATATTTTTATTTTCACAAAATAAAAATCCTTTATGAGGTGTCTCCTTCAAGAAGGTGCTCTTATACAATTACAAGAATACCCCTCACCATATACCGTATAAGTATACCCGTATTCGTATTCTGAAAAATACGAATACAAATAATCCAATAATATAATACTGATATCCGGCTTAAACCAAAGCCTACATGTATTATCCTTCCGAGCATCATTCGTGTAGCCAGTACACGAACATGATCGAAACCCTGCCGTAACAACTTACGGCCTATACATCTTTTGCCTGAACCAGGGAACCCTCTGTGTAGGGCTCTAAAGACTCAACAGTACGCTAGCAGTGGGTCTAACCACAAGCACGTCAGCAGCACTAGCTGTGCGTAACGGCCACCCAGGTACATGACGAAAAGGTGGCCGACGAGCGAACTCATCCCAACCTTAACGAGCTTGTAAGCAACACTTACCGTACCGTCCGGTCTCTTCGTCTGATACGTCGCATATGAAGTCTAAGGGTGGTAAATGTCGGACCCCAGTAACTTTATAAGCATGCTGATGTTTGGCTCATAACGGTTCAAGAAACTACTAATAACTCTTATCAGTAAATCTCGACAACCCTGGCCAGGGATTTGCTGTTATGGCCGATCAAGCATAGAGCGACATCAACTCCCTATACCGGGAGAGACGAAACCCCTCCTATCGCTCACCGCCTCCATGTGATTCAGGAATGTTCCCAAAATACACCTGTTTGCATGACTCAGTAGAGCCGTGGTAGGGAGGAAATTAAAGCACAGTGGAAATCACATAAGACACTATGACGATCTCGGTTCTACAGACTAACATGTACAAGTGTCACCAGAGAACTGCTATCTGACAATAGGTATATATACCATCTAGGAGTTCTCGGCGGGTCCTGTCCGGAATGAGCACCTGTGTACAATCTTTGATGTCAAACACCAATGGTTGTGGGATCAACCATCGCCCCAAGGGTCAAGAAACGTACACACTAGTCTACTCTGGTAATATCGATGCCCTGTCTCGATATACCCTCGACTAGGAACTATTAAAGGATATGCTTTTAGACTGCCCAGGCCCCACTAGTATGATCTACATCATAATCCTGGCAGTCAAGCTTAATCCTAAGGACTTCATTAACATGTATATAAGATATGAAATACAACACATCACACGTTAAGATGAAGATAAACCAGATAGCATACTATCATTTCGAGCAAAGATTGTTTCTGTGCATATACATGCCTGGCATCCTATACAATACAGGCCTCTAGGGCATACATATCTAACAATCTCCCACTTGTACTAAGGCATGTAGTTGGTGCAATAAGTACCCACTGTCTACACTAGAACCAGTTGCCGGCGTACCGCATGCCCAACATATCGAACAGTCTCTCAAACTGGCCTTGAGGGATGGCCTTGGTGAATGGATCTGCATTGTTGTCTTTCGTGTCTGCTCTCCGTACCTTGATGTCCTGGCAATCCACTATCTCCCGGATGAGGTGATACCGCCTGAATATATGTCTGGATTTCTGATGTGACCGCGGTTCCTTTGCTAAAACCATGGCTCCATTGTTATCACAATACAAAGGTATTGGATTATCAATGGATGGAACCACCTGAAGTTCAGAAACGAACTTCCTCATCCAGACTATCTCTTTTGCGGCATCATTAGCAGCAATATACTCAGCTTCCGTCGTGGAGTTAGCAACGGTATCTTGCTTAGAACTCTTCCAACATACCGCCCCTCCATTTAGGTTAAATACAAACCCCGAGATGGACTTACTATCATCCTTATCGCTCTGGAAGCTGGAATCGGTAAAGGCCTCCATTTGGAGGTCTCCATTACCATACACCAAGAACATTTCTTCAGTCCTTCACAAGTACTTCAGAATGTTCTTCACAGCAGTCCAGTGTTTCTCCCCTGGATTGGATTGATACCTGCTTACGGCACTCAGTGCATAAGCTACATCTGGGCGAGTACACAACATCGCATACATTATAGATCCTACAGCCGAAGCATAGGGTATAATGCTCATGTGAGCCCTCTCCTCATCAGTCTTTGGAGACATCTCTTTTGAAAGGGTGATCCCGTGACAAGAGGGTAAATTATCTCTCTTGGAATCTTCCATACTAAACCTCTTTAGTATGGTGTCTATGTATCTCGATTGGGACAATCCCAATAATTTCTTAGATCTATCTCTATAGATCTTAATTCGCAGAATGTACGAGGCATCTGTTAGTGTTTATGCCCTAGAGGCCATTACTGTATCATACTAGTTTGTATATTACTTAATGGAAGCTTGGGATATTCACAGTTGTATTGACAGTCTTGCTAAAAATGGTAGTATGCTACTTGGTTTGTCTACTTTAATATGTGCATATGTTTCTTTTAACGTATCGCTTATATATATTAGTAGAGCCCTTAGGATCTTTGCTTGATTACCAGCGTTGTGATGGCAGTCACACTAGTGGGGGCTGGGTAGTCTATAAGCAACATCCTATACAGGTCCCTGGTCGTAGGATTATCGAGACAGGGCATCGATACTCCGGAGTAGACTAGTGTGTACGCTTCTCATCCCAGTTGGGGAGATGGTCTGTCCTACAGCCATCAGTACGTTGTACTGGAGATAGTATGCAGGTGCTCGTTAGGTTACGGGTACACCGGACAGGACTCGCCGGGAACTGCGGGTTGGATTTATACCCATCGTCAGATAGCAGTTCCCAGGCGACATGAGTACAACTTAGTCCGTTGACTTGACACTGCTATTTCGCCTCGTGTGTGTTCCCACTGTTCTTAGATTACTACCCTACCACGGCTGAAAGGAGTCGTGAAAACAGGTAGTAGTTGGGTGCAATCCCGAAGCACTTGGAGGCAGTGGCGGTTAGACAGGATTCGTCTCTTCCGGTATTGGGGGTTGATATCGCGCTGTGTATGGAGAGCCATTACGCAAAGTCCCTGCCCAGGGCAAACGAGATTTACTGGTAGGTTCCAGTAGTTTCTCAAGATGTAATGGGCTTCACTCCGACACGACTTATACCGCTATTAGGGGTCTGACGTTTACCGCCCCCTAGGCCCGATATGCGATAGTCCTAGACGAACAGACCGGACTGTACGGAGATTGTCACATCAGGCTCAGTTGGAGTTCGGATGGGTTTCCTCATCGTCCTTCTTATCGACATCTACCTGGGGACCATTACGTACAACTAGTACCGCTTGCGGCCTGTGGTTAAACCCACTGCCAGCGTAGTGTCGAGTCGTTAGAGTCCCATACAGAGAGTTTCCCTGCACCGAGCAAAAGTTGTAGAGGCCGTATGGTTTTACTGTAGGGCCGCGATCACTTACATACACTTGTGCACGTATTATGATTGGGCAGATAATACTAGCGGGCATTGGTTTAAGACAGATTCTAGTATTATACAGATGGATTTATTCAGTCAAAGATTATCCGTGTTTTCCGGAAATACGGAAGGGAGGGGCAGTCTCGTAATTTGTCGGGAAGCTTCTAGAAGAGGATGACTCATTTGTATTTATTTCTTTTGGATTAAACACAAATGAGGTGGAGCGATGAGGTGTAGGTTTTCATTAAATGCTTAATGACTCATGAGGTGATTCACCATTTAGAATTAAATGAAGCTTGCAAGATATTTCTAGATATTTATCAAAGAGATATTTGTATGCTGGATATATTCTTTCATGAGTTATTATTCATATCATCATCACAAAAGCTTTCTCTCTCCTCAAGTCTTCATCTTCTTTCTCAAACCCTAATAGCTCTCATGAGATGAGAAACCTAGGGTTTAAGTGACTAAGTAATCTATCTAATTACTCTACACCCTCTAGGGTTTCTTGATTAGCGATCTAGAAGCCGTAGTTATCTCAGATTCGAGATAGGATCTCGGACTATAGACTCTCGGGTGGATCGTCTTTGACTCGAGGAGGCCGTTGAGGTGCTCATGTTCCATAGAGCCTACGAGGTGCGGAGGATAGCGATGAAGACCCGAAGGACAAGTAACGTGGGGTATAACTTTAAATCCGAGTAGTTAAACCTCTCGTAGTTTGCTAGTAATGGTTTAGACACGATCCGTGTGTGCAAGTCCGTGTTACGAAGCTTTGATAATTGTTTTTCATATATTCCGCCTCCCCGTAAGCTCGTGGGGTACGTGATATGGACTTACAGTGATATCAGAGCCTACTAAGCCTTTACTAGCTTGTTAGCAACTAATTAGAATTTTGATCGTCGGAAAAACGCGAAAACATAACCCCGGACCCCTCAAGTTTCTGTCAATTTTAAAAGTTTCGAAAAAATTATTTGATAGGTATGAAAATTCACAGCAGGGAATTCTAAGAATACTGGTGAAATACGAAGTCCCAACTCGGTGAGAACGCCGCGGAAGCGCGGCGGATTAGTGCAATCCGCCGTGGATCCGCGGCCGGGTCAACTCCGAGTTGACTCGTATTTGCACAGTAACTCTTATTTTGTGGTGTTTTGTTTTCCTGTATATTCTGTTTCTGCCCAGGTTATTTTAGTGCTGGCTTGCATTTGGGGTAGACTCGGAAAAAGGTTGTCGATCGAAATTCTAAGTTATTTGCTAATCAAGTTTTATCTATGATGTTTAATGTGTTCGTAAACCTCCCCTAATTGCTAGTATGTCGGTTAGCAGGGGGTTGCACATTTCTGTAATGGTTTTTACTGGTTTGTGTATATGAACTTGATTGGATCGTTGTGATGATTAGCCGGGGTTTGAGATGAGTTTTTATATTCTTTCATTCGATGTAAATTGTAATATGATGTAATATTCTTTTGCGGGGCACATCCGGGCTGAGGTTGTAGCCACCGTTGTATTATTTCATTTACTGTTTTATGCTCTTAGGATAGACCTAAGGTGGGGTGCACAAACTACCGGGTACTTTGAAGTGTTTAGTGGCCTACTCATGTTGTTGAGGGAGACCGCTTCACTTCGGGTACTTGGCGGGTAGTTTGCCGTACCCGTAGGGGTCTAGGGTGGGGTAATGGCTATTCATCACAACTGTGTAATCCGTCTTTCGTTGCCGGCTCAAAGGAAACGCGGATTGCTTGTATATCCAATAATGTTCATCTGTGATCTGGAATGCCTATTATTGCGTATGACGAATGTACAATATCTATATATGATATCTATTAGGCGTTACTTATGTTTTACACCCGCGCTAGCCCAGCCCCCGATCTGTCGTTAGTTAAGTAACCTAACGGGTGAATGACGGGACCCAGTGACGAATGCGGATGGCATAAGAGGACGTATTTTCGTTGTTTTCTGCAATGATAGGTTAATTGATGGAACGCATTATTTTAATGCAAAGAAAATAAACCAAAGTTGAATCGTTGGAACAAATTTAAAAGAAACCACTCGGTTATTTTAAAAGAGCAGAATTTTTTAATTGCGGAACTTTAACCACTCCTTTTAAAAAAAAGCTATCAGGTTCCTTCGATTATATCAAGTTCACTACGTTCATTTTTTCGCCAAAACCAGTCGTAGCCCTCCGTCATTTCTTATAGATGGTCAGTAGTATTCAAGCTATGTTTGTTGGCCTTGGTCAAGGCATAGTGTTTGGTAGCTGCTGGGGTATTCATTTGTTGCATAGATAGATGAGTTGGTTTGGGACAGTCGTATTACCTTGTTGGCCTTCGTCAAGGGTATGTACGGGTGGGTTCAAATTAACAAGATAATGATGGGCAGAACTTGACATGTGACTTATGATTTGTTGGCCTTCGTCAAGGTCATAAGAACATGGGGCAAAAATCCACATCGGGAGTTTCTAAAGAAACTGAAACTTGCTAGTATTGCATACCATTTGGAGTTTGATGAATGTTGGTAGGATTCCTTCAGCATTATCACACGATGATATTTGGATCCCGATCATGCTGTGAGTATCCGCTACTCATCAGGAGATTCGTCACTTAACGATCAATGCTATAAACCAAGTAGGTGTCTAGAACAGTGTCAGCGGGGCTACGCCTCCAGAGAAAAGAGGTTATTTAATTAAGGAACTTCACGAAAGTGTCGTAAAACCTCCCTCGAAGTACCGACACTAGCCTGGCTGAACGGTTAAGCAAGTATTGTACGGTGAGATCAGTCCTGGCTAATTCTTCTTTTATGGTTTGAGGAAGGATTCGAGAAACAGTGGGAGCCATCCAGTTTAGATAAACTAAAAACCAATCTAAACTTGCAAGAGCATCATGCTAAAGTGTTCCCTCTCTCTCTCATTGCAGTGACCATGTGACCATGACTAGGTTACATCTGGATAACAAAATGACTGAATCTGACTTTTATGATTGGCAAAGGTCTGTCCAGATGTCCATTGCCTATGACAAGCTGGACCACCCTATTACTACTCTAGCCCCCACCGTCCCAGGTCCAGTTTCCACCGTCACGGATATGGATATCCGTCAGACAAGGGAAAAGGATAATGCGAATGCCCAGTGCCTCGTGTTGGCTTCGGTTGATGGTGTATACCAGAAGCAGCACGAGAAGATGGACTTAGTTTCCATCTTTCTCCATAACAAAGATTTATATGGAGAGCAATCTCGTATCGCAAGATATGAGACCTCGAACGAATTATTTCAAGCGAGGTTGGCTGTCGGGTCATCTGTAGGGGACGACGTCCTTACGATGACTAGCTATATTGATGAGCTCAAGGACCTGGAGACCACGTTGTGAAACAGGTCATGCGCTGACTTATTTTCACAGTCCCTACCCTCTACTTACACCCTGAAAGAAACCAGGGAGACACCCGCTCTGCTTAATGAGGGACCTTCTTCTTCTACATCCAGGGCGAAAGCAAAGGGTGAAAAGAAGAAGACCTCCACAAAGCCGATATACGGTATCAGTGAAGTAGAAGGAAAGGGAAGAGCAAAAGTTTCGGGACTTGGTGTAGGTAAGGAGGGATGTTCCTATTGTTATGGGATTGGGCATTGGCAGAAAGATTGCAGGGCTTTGGAAGCCAGTAGCTAGGATTCGAAGCATGTTGTGGCTTCGGCCTCGAGTGTGTTTGTGATTGAGAACTGTTTGTCAATTAACTCTACTTCCTGGGTACTAGATACCGGATCAGGATCTCATATCTGTAATTCATTACATGCTTTGAGAAACCGTAGAGTTATCAGGGTAGGTGATTTGTCTCTCAGAGTTGCAAACGGAATGAGCATGGACGCTGAATCCGTGGGAGAATATCGCCTAGGTTTGACAAGTGGGCAGATATTGATTCTACGTAACTGTTTGTATGTACCCAGTTTGACTTGTAATATCATATCAGTATCCTCACTTTCGAGTGAGGGATATGGCTTTACATTCGTAAGCGATGTAGTTCACACCCACCTAAATCAAGTTCTGATTGGGTCCGGTACATTAGATGACGGTATATACGTATTGAATCAAGCTCAGATTTTCAATGTCCAGAACACACTTAAAAGAAAGTCTCCAGAAATAAATCAGGCTTTCTTATGGTATTGTAGACTAGGTCACATCAATGAAACACGATTAACTAAGTTACATAGAGAAGGATATTTTAATCCGTTCGAATATCAATCTTATGCTACTTGTGAATCTTGTCTCATGGGAAAGATGACAAAGACTCCGTTTACTGGACATGGAGTAAGAGCGAACGAGCTCTTGGGACTCGTACACAGTGACGTGTGCGGTCCAATGTCTACACATGCGCGAGATGGTTATTCCTACTTCATTACTTTTACGGATGATTTCTCTAGGTATGGACATATCTTCTTAATGAAGTATAAATCCGAGGCCTTTGAGAAATTCCTGGAATACAAGAATGAAGTGGAAAACCAAACAGGCAAAAGTATCAAGACACTGAGATCTGATCGAGGTGGTGAATACTTAAGTGCCGAGTTCCTGGGTTCCTTAAAAGAGAATGGAATTCTCTCTCAGCTTACTCCTCCATACACACCACAACACAACGGTGTATCGGAAAGGAGGAATCGAACCCTATTGGATATGGTTCGTTCCATGATGAATAAGGCTGAGTTACCGCGATCTTTCTGGGGTTATGCACTAGAATCAGCTGCATATCTTTTGAACAAGGTTCCAACCAAGACTGTGCCTACCACACCATATCAGATGTGGAGTGGGAAGAAACCCTATCTTCAGTACCTGAAGACATGGGGATGTCCAGCTTTTGTAAAAAAGCAGCATCCGGACAAGCTCGAGGCACGCTCAGTACAGTGTAAGTTTGTGAGATATCCAAAGAACTCCAAGGGGTATTATTTCTATTACGCAGAAGAACAAAAGGTTTTTGTTTCTCGTCATGCCCACTTCTTGGAAGCTGAATTTTTAGAAAATTAGAAGAGTTGGAGCGCAATAGAACTGGAAGAAATTCCAGAACCACAAGCTGTTACTGAAAGTATGGTAGAACCGGAAGTTTCAGAAGAAAGGGACATACCAGCACCTATCCGCAGAAGTAGTAGGCAGTCTCATCCGCCTGAGAGATACTACGGTTTTCTCATAGACGGGGATCGAGAAGATTGCATCATTGATAATGATGACCCTACTAATTTCCAGCAAGCCATTCAGAGCGGCGACTCGGTAAAATGGCTGGATGCAATGCGGACCGAAATGGAGTCCATGTACACTAACAAAGTATGGACTTTGGACATTGCTCCAAATGGGGTAAAACCCGTAGGATGCAAGTGGATCTTCAGAAAGAAGATTGGTGTAGATGGACAGGTTGAAACCTATAAGGCTAGACTTGTTGCAAAGGGTTTTCGTCAAAGACCTGGTTTAGACTATGACGAAACCTTTTCTCTAGTGGCTATGCTCAAATCCATTCGGGTCCTTCTTGCCATTACTGCCTTCCACGATTATGAGATCTAGCAGATGGACGTAAAGACGGCTTTTCTAAATGGTAATTTAGAAGAATGCGTCTATATGGATCTGTAAGTGCACGGCGGCGCCCCGGCCGTCAATCCGACGCCGGAATGCGGAAGCGGTGAATAACTTAAATTTTTGCGGACTTAGCAAACCGGCACCACCGCGCACTATAATCCGGATCGTAACCATTAAACTAGTCTAAGCTAACTAGAATACGGGTTAGAGATATACCGACTGATCCGAGTCCTCCGGTCTTCATCTCCACTCCGATCTCCTCGCGGGATCTCCGTCCATCTCCTCCTCGTCGGAAAGGGCACCACATCGCCTGTAGCTTTTACGGGCTCCCACCTCAATACCGAGGCAACTCGGGCGCGAAGCTGGCGAATCGACGCGTCCAAGATTTGCTGTAGGAAGTGTAGTGTAGATCTATGTGTCTCATTTGGGGTCTTGGAGTTGCCTTTAGATGGAGGGAAGAATGAAACTTTGGAGGCAAATGATGCTATCAATTTTTGCAAGGAAATGAGATGAACAAAATGAAGCACAAAAATGAACCTCTCATTTTTCTCTCTTTTTAGATGTGTGGCCGGCCAATCCCTTTTATGAATGGTGGAGGGAACAAAAATATATCATGAAGGGAGGTGAGGGTAGGAGAAGTCAAGAGGTGACAACAAACAAACATGAACCATGCTTATTACTTACATCCACCCATACCCTTTCCTATCATAATTAAATGCAAGAATGGTGCAAAGATAATGATGCTATCATAATCAATACTTTTGCAATAAAACCCTCCACAAAGTGTTATTTGCAAACTTGCAAATAACCCCCTCCATCGGAAAAGTCCGGCCGGGAAAGAACAAAGGAAAACCGGCCGGAACGGAATGCAAACTGGCAACTCCAGAAAACTGGTCCCGTAATAAATTACAGGAAAACCCCGATACTGTGCATACACACCCGCATCTGTATTCCGACCGGATACAAATGCAAAGAGACAAAATCTACACTGTACTAAACTAGGACCGGCTTAAACCAAAGCCGGCTAGTAATATCCGTTCGATCCTGATCCGTGCAATACCGCACGTATCTGATCGAACCCTGCCATATACCTATACGGCTACTAGTACAAAACTGTCCGATCCTGATCCGTGCAATACCGCACGTATCTGATCGGACCCTGCCATATCTCCATACGGCCTCTACAGCGTTTCGCCCGAAACTTGAGTAACTGAAAGTGTGGTGGACTCTAAAGACTCGTCAATAATATGGTTGTGGATTTAACCACTAGCACGTCAGAGGTATAAGCCAATGCGTGACGGGCCACCAGCTATTGACTAAAAGGGACGTCGATGAGCGAACTCATCCTGACACCCTACTGAGCCTGTCAGTGACAATATCCGTGCAGTCCGGTCCGTTCGTCTATGAGCATCGCATGGCGGGCCTAGGGGGTTGGTAAAAGTCAGACCCCCAAAAGCGGTACAAGTCGTGTCGGAGTGTAGCCCAGAACACCCTGAGATACTACTGGAATACCTACCAGTAAATCTCCTTGCCTTGGCCAAGGACTTTGTGTAATGGCTCTCCTAGACACAGCACGACCTCACCCCTAATACCGGGAGAGACGAACCCCTGAAGATACGCTCACTGCCTCCATGTGGCTCGGGACTGTACCCAACTAAAACCTGTTTGCACGACTCCTTTGAGCCGTGGTAGGGTAGTAATCAAAGTACAGTGGGACTCACACGAGACAAATGACGATCCCCAGGTCGATGAACTAACCTGCACACATGTCACCAGGGAACTGCCATCTGACGTCTGGTATATGACCAACTAGCATGTTCCCGGCGAGTCCTGTCCGGTGTACTCATAACCCAATGAGCACCTGTATACATCTTAGGTGATCCAACTGACACCAGTGGCTTGTGAGACCGGCCACCGCCCCTCGTCGGGGTCTCGACTGTATACACTAGTCTACTAATGGAGTATCGATGCCCGGTCTCGAAACTCCCACGACTAGGGACCTTTTAAGGATATGCTTGTAGACCCCCAGCTCCCACTTATATGATCGCCCTCATACTGCTGGTGGTCAAGCAAGAATCCTAGGGGCTCTATCAACGTGTAATAGCGACGTGTCAGGTCACCTAAAGCAGTACACGATGATAAAGGTAAACCAGATAGCATACTATCATCTCGAGTAAGACTGTTCTACCGGGATAGGTCCTCCCTCAATCATTACAATCACGTACCTGTGACCTAATAATTGACTCTGAGGGCACTATCTCCAACAATCTCCCACTTGCACTCAAGGCTAATTATTGCGATGTCGCATACTCACAGCCCGTGTGATACCGAACATCCAACTCCTCTACTAGTCAGTCTCACAAAGCTCGTTTGCGGAACTATTGCGTTCGAGGAATAGCCTCAGTGAGTGGATCCGCTTAGTTGTTTCTTTCTATGTCTCTCTATATCTCAAGTTCGCGGAGAAACCCATCTCCCGAAATGAGCAATACCTGTCTTAGAATGTGTCTGGATGTCTGATGGGACATAGCTCATAAATGAACTCCAAATCCAAACTTCTTAGACTGTATCGTCAACTGAACTCAATCAGTATCCTGCGCGCCATGCTTCCCTCAGTATTGCCTTGGATCACCTGTCCAAAATACTGCCCCTCATCAGAAGGAAAACTATAACTCTGACAACCTGCTTGTCGTCCATGTCACCTTGGAAGCCTGGAATGATAACTGTCTCCTAAATGAGGCTATCATTATCATATCCCTAGAACATTCACTTATGTTCTAAAACTGCTTCCGACTGTTTCTCCAGGATTGGATCAATGTCAACTTATTGCATCTAGTGCAAGAACAACATCTGGTGTGTGGTACTTGACATCTCATGATTGACTCAATTGCCCAAGCAAGTGATCTGCCAATCATGCACATCCCTCTATACTTTAGTCTATAAGACACCTTTAGAGAGGGTGACTCCATCACCTGCAGGTACACTACCGTGCCAGGAGTCGTCCATTCTAAATACTCTTAGAATGCTGTCAAAGTACCCTGATTGGGAAACCACCCAAATCTAGATCTAAAACCATAGATCTAGTAACCAGTATGTCTGATATAATGTCCAAGTCCTTTGTGGAGAAACCACTGTGTGACGACCAAAGTATAACCGATCGTAGTATAGGAATATCACTTCCTATTACCTTCTCAACAGATTCATCCCCTATTCTGATGACGTCAAACCTATGACTGTCACATCAGAAACAGATGATCTAACTCCGCTATACCTGCTTTAGTCTATAAATAGACATAAGCCTGATGTCCACCAATGCTTCCGCTGCTCCAACTGACTACGACAACCCTCTGGCAGAGTCATATAGACGTACACTTCTAAAACTAGTTTTAGAACGACGCTATACTCATCCTCCCGCCGGGTCTCGTAACCTGGAACAACAGCAATGGCAATTGTGGGTAAACAAGAACTTCCCTGTCACCGTCCTTGAGGCCACCGTAGTGCCTCTCGGGTGCCTGAAGTTACCCACCTTATCTGCGGAGTGGCCAATGGAATGTCAAATCAGATTGAATCTTTAGGTTCCTTATCAAATCTTCAGTAATCGTTTGCGGTTCTGGAATCACTTCCAGTTCTACCATACTCCCACTACTGTTTTTCTGAAAAAATCCATTTTTTTATAAAACTGTGGCGAGTGAAGAACAATATCACTATTGATCTTCCGGATGGTAGAAAATCAACCCTCGTCATAGCCTGGGTCAACCCACAAACAGCCATTACAGAAACATGCCTTGAGTTGTCCAGTGTCTGGTTTTAATCATAAACCGGACAACTCCCCGTACCTTAACATCGTTAAGATATGAACTGTTCTATATCCAATATAGAAACAGAGGCACTGATTTAATTGAACCAGATTCAAATCATGCAGCTGTCCCCAGCGCATGTCAACTAAATGGAAGAAGGCCGATCAGCGTTACTCAACTTAGGAATACTTCCAATTATGAGTAACCTGAAAGAGAAGCAAGATCTCTTTATCAACTGAATACCATACACAAGTATCTACATCTTCGATCACCTTGAAGAATCCCGATACTTGCTACACCTGGTTCTCTACTCTATTCAAATACCTATAACTCCTCAAAACTTAGACCCTGTGTTTCTACGAAACACATGTCTAAGAACTAGAGAAGTTAAAAGTAAACATAATATAGTATGAGGACTAACCCCTCTGTCCTAATGGACACTGGACAACATACAATACTCTGTATAAGTCCGCTGAGTCTAACAACTCTTTCACTGTGTGTCGTAGGTTGAAAACTGTACTTATGGTTAAGAAGAATTACACCGCTGTTTAATGCTCCTTACCTAACCATCCACTGATATAGGTAAATGTCATCGACATAATATCAAAAGGTATATCTCACTCTATGGAAATAGACGTACAGATATATCAATTTGAAATTGGTGCATAACAGCGGATATTCAAAACCAAATATTTGCCGACCGGCAAACAGCCCAGATGATCTCCTCAAATATCACCGATTACAACGAATCCCGATATAATGAGGATGATCACCCAATTCCCAATAACTTACTCCCACTCATCATCTGTAAAACCATACAGATGTGAGATTCGTATCTGGTAAATACATACCCTGGAGTAAGTATCTAATAGGGAAATCAGTTTTCTATTAACAGTACACAGTGATACTGAAACATTGAAATGTTTCGATGGGGTATCCTGGTATTCCTAGTAATGCCTCTTCCAGATTCACGACTGTAACCGTATAATTCTTTGCCACCTCTCCAAATCCCTTCATATGTCTTTAGTCTTTACCTTCTGCACACCCTTTTTAGGCCAAATGGTTTTCTTCCGTCCCTACCGTTCGGCACCAGCCTATGGTTTGGAAGAAGACTATCCAATAAGCATAATGGGTGTACTGTCCCAATCCTAGGAACACTCGCAATGCGAGAGAAGGTGAAGATAAAAGACACCCGAATAAACCTTATTCCTATTTCTCCTGAACCAGAATCCATCCCCGAACTGGAACCAGTTCCATTCGAGTTCGTATATAACCATACGATGGAGTATCCAAATAAACTGTGGATCTTCGTAGTGATACGGAGTGTCCTGGAGAAATACAAAGGTGATGTGGGAGTGGTAACGAAATATTTGGTTTGGTCGTGAATATCTGTTGCAATTTACTTTGCCCTCTTACTAATCCCTTGCTTTGTCTGAACTTAATACCTTCTGCACACCATTGTTATGCTAATTGGTTTTCTTCATTCCCTACCGGTCGGCACCAGCCTAAGGTTTGGAAGAAGACAATCCAATTTGCGTAATAGGTGCACTACCCCTAAACCAAGGAGTACTCGTAACCTGAGAGAGGGTAAAAAGAAAAGACAACTGAATAATCCTATCCGTTTTCTCCAGAACCGGAAACCATCCTCGAATCCCTTCGAGTTCGTATCTAACCATACGATGGTTTTGTCCAATGGAAGTGGACGTTCGCAATAATACGGGGTGTCCTGGAGAAAAGGGTAAAAGTAGGAGTGGCAATGAGGTCTGCAACTCTGACAATCCAAAAAACTGTGTTAAAGAAGGTTCGGTCAACTTGGTCACTGAGTCAAAGTCTTAGGGTCGGGTCAAATGGTCGCAGCCAGAGAGAGAGAGAAAAGAAACACTCAGCGTGCACTCTAACCTAGATCAGAATGGTTACCAATTTATCTAATCTGGAATCCTCCCACTGTACCTCAAATTCTCCTCCAAAACTGAAAGAAGAATTAGTCGGGGTTACCCGAGGAGTAAACTAACTCATCAGTGGGAATCGGGATCCAACTCTCATCGTATGATAACGTGACGGAATCCGCTCATGGTATCACACTCCAGAAGGTATGCGCATATCTGGCAAGTTTCAGTACTTTTGAAACTCCCGATGAGATTTCTGCCCCATGCTCTTATGACCTTGACTTTGGCCAACAAATCATAAGTCACATGTCAAGTTATGCCCGTCATTCTCCAGGTTAATTTGAATCCACCCGTACTTACCCTTGACTTTGGCCAACAAGGCAGTACGACTGTTCCAAACCAACGCATCTATCTATGCTGCATATGAATAACCAACAGCTACCAAACACTGTGCCTTGACTTTGGCCAACAAACACAGCTTGAATACTATTGACTACCCATATGAAACGACGGAGGGCTACGAATGGTTTCTGGCGAAAACCTTTAACGTAATGAACTTGATATCGTTGAAGGAACGGATAGCTTTTTAGAAAATATAGTGACGAAAACCTTTACTAAAGAGGTCACTCCCGGTGAAGGGATCTCGGCTCTTTCCCCGTAGAATGAGGTGCAGGATATTCCAACTGAATACCACGATGCAAAGCAAAAGTAATCGGCTATAGTGAAGTTAATGCCCTGACGCAAACTTCTGTCCAAGGGGTCACTCCCGGTGAAGGGATCTCGGCCCTTGCCTCGTCGACTGAGGAGCAGGATATTCTAAATGAATACCGCGATGCAAAACAAAAGTGAACGTCCTTGCAATAACAGCTTTTTGAAAAGTGTTCCAACAACATCAGAATAGGTTTGTTTAACTTGCATTGATCCGAATCAATGCAGTCCCATCAATTGATCACACCAAAAAGAATGAAAATATACTGATGTACGTATATGCCATCCGCATTCGCCACTGGGTCCCGTCATTACCCGTTAGGTTAGCTTACTAACGACAGAGCGGGGACTGGACTAGCGCGGATGCAAAACATATACAACATCTACTAATATATATACCAATATATTATATTTCGCTCAAGGCGTGAATAAAATGCAACATCACAGAAATGTACAGCATCACAGAACAATACAGATATCTGGGATCCCCGGGTTTCACAGAGCCGCTGAAACCCGACGTTCCCCTGGTCGTGTGGATAGCCTGTGCAATGAAAACCTAGACCCCTACGGGCGCGGCAAATCACCCGCCAAAACCTGAAGCGAGGCAGCCCCCTTCAGCTCCGTGAATGGACCACCCAGCACTTCACGGAATCCGGTAACTTGGGCACCCCTCCTGGGTCAACTGATACCCCCTACGAGTGCGGCGAATAGCCCGCCAGTCCTAGAGTGAAGCCCCCTCCGTCTCAATGCCATGAGATGCGGGCTTGTTGCCCTCCAGAACCCGGCTATCCGTGCACCCCTCCGCGGGGCAATCCTAGTACAGAAAGTAAAATATACATACACCGGGTACATCGACCGCAACCAGGTCGTGCCCCAAAAGAATAATAATACAAACAGGCAGTGACGGCAGTCCACATGTCGGACGCTCGCCCCGCAACAACAAATGTACATAATACAACAAAAACTGTACTAGCATTGCATCCAGGCTATCCCCACGACCGATCCGCAACATCACAGCAAATACATAGAACATCAACGTGAAAGTCACGTTCGCAAATCCGTCTAACCGGGCTATAGCAGTTAGACCGGATTTACCGATCAAGTGACATTCACGGTCGCAGATATAATGTAAATACTGTGAAAAATGTGTTTAAAATTTTCCGATTGATCAAACATTAACAAGTGGGCCCCCAAACAAAACTGTAGCAACCACAGAAAATATGGGCCCAATTTTAATGTTCCAGAAACCATATTTTTTATTCAGGAACAAACTGGAAAAATTAGGGGGGGTGAACAGTTACCTCCGCGGCGGAAGCGCGGCCAAATCAGGGGTTTGGCCGCCCTTCCGCGGCGGTATGGTGAGTTCGTGGCACCAAAATTTTACAGTAACCTTAGAATTCCCTGCACATCACTCTGAGACAACCTGAAAAATTTTTGGACTCAAAAAAAATTCGACAGAAACTGATGTGCAAAAAATACGGGTTTTTGGACTTTTTGATCGATCGGAAATGCAAACACATTGCACAAAGCTAGACTAAGTTAATGGCGAGGCTCTGATACCACTGTAAGTGCACGGCGGCGCCCCGGCCGTCAATCCGACGCCGGAATGCGGAAGCGGTGAATAACTTAAATTTTTGCGGACTTAGCAAACCGGCACCACCGCGCACTATAATCCGGATCGTAACCATTAAACTAGTCTAAGCTAACTAGAATACGGGTTAGAGATATACCGACTGATCCGAGTCCTCCGGTCTTCATCTCCACTCCGATCTCCTCGCGGGATCTCCGTCCATCTCCTCCTCGTCGGAAAGGGCACCACATCGCCTGTAGCTTTTACGGGCTCCCACCTCAATACCGAGGCAACTCGGGCGCGAAGCTGGCGAATCGACGCGTCCAAGATTTGCTGTAGGAAGTGTAGTGTAGATCTATGTGTCTCATTTGGGGTCTTGGAGTTGCCTTTAGATGGAGGGAAGAATGAAACTTTGGAGGCAAATGATGCTATCAATTTTTGCAAGGAAATGAGATGAACAAAATGAAGCACAAAAATGAACCTCTCATTTTTCTCTCTTTTTAGATGTGTGGCCGGCCAATCCCTTTTATGAATGGTGGAGGGAACAAAAATATATCATGAAGGGAGGTGAGGGTAGGAGAAGTCAAGAGGTGACAACAAACAAACATGAACCATGCTTATTACTTACATCCACCCATACCCTTTCCTATCATAATTAAATGCAAGAATGGTGCAAAGATAATGATGCTATCATAATCAATACTTTTGCAATAAAACCCTCCACAAAGTGTTATTTGCAAACTTGCAAATAACCCCCTCCATCGGAAAAGTCCGGCCGGGAAAGAACAAAGGAAAACCGGCCGGAACGGAATGCAAACTGGCAACTCCAGAAAACTGGTCCCGTAATAAATTACAGGAAAACCCCGATACTGTGCATACACACCCGCATCTGTATTCCGACCGGATACAAATGCAAAGAGACAAAATCTACACTGTACTAAACTAGGACCGGCTTAAACCAAAGCCGGCTAGTAATATCCGTTCGATCCTGATCCGTGCAATACCGCACGTATCTGATCGAACCCTGCCATATACCTATACGGCTACTAGTACAAAACTGTCCGATCCTGATCCGTGCAATACCGCACGTATCTGATCGGACCCTGCCATATCTCCATACGGCCTCTACAGCGTTTCGCCCGAAACTTGAGTAACTGAAAGTGTGGTGGACTCTAAAGACTCGTCAATACTATGGTTGTGGATTTAACCACTAGCACGTCAGAGGTATAAGCCAATGCGTGACGGGCCACCAGCTATTGACTAAAAGGGACGTCGATGAGCGAACTCATCCTGACACCCTACTGAGCTTGTCAGTGACAATATCCGTGCAGTCCGGTCCGTTCGTGTATGAGCATCGCATGGCGGGCCTAGGGGGTTGGTAAAAGTCAGACCCCCAAAAGCGGTACAAGTCGTGTCGGAGTGTAGCCCAGAACACCCTGAGATACTACTGGAATACCTACCAGTAAATCTCCTTGCCTTGGCCAAGGACTTTGTGTAATGGCTCTCCTAGACACAGCACGACCTCACCCCCAATACCGGGAGAGACGAACCCCTGAAGATACGCTCACTGCCTCCATGTGGCTCGGGACTGTACCCAACTAAAACCTGTTTGCACGACTCCTTTGAGCCGTGGTAGGGTAGTAATCAAAGTACAGTGGGAACTCACACGAGACAAATGACGATCCCCAGGTCGATGAACTAACCTGCACACATGTCACCAGGGAACTGCCATCTGACGTCTGGTATATGACCAACTAGCATGTTCCCGGCGAGTCCTGTCCGGTGTACTCATAACCCAATGAGCACCTGTATACATCTTAGGTGATCCAACTGACACCAGTGGCTTGTGAGACCGGCCACCGCCCCTCGTCGGGGTCTCGACTGTATGCACTAGTCTACTAATGGAGTATCGATGCCCGGTCTCGAAACTCCCACGACTAGGGACCTTTTAAGGATATGCTTGTAGACCCCCAGCTCCCACTTATATGATCGCCCTCATACTGCTGGTGGTCAAACAAGAATCCTAGGGGCTCTATCAACGTGTAATAGCGACGTGTCAGGTCACCTAAAGCAGTACACGATGATAAAGGTAAACCAGATAGCATACTATCATCTCGAGTAAGACTGTCCTACCGGGATAGGTCCTCCCTCAATCATTACAATCACGTACCTGTGACCTAATAATTGACTCTGAGGGCACTATCTCCAACAGGATCAGCCAGAGGGATTCATTCAGAGTGGGAGCAGCGGAAAAGTGTGCAAGTTGCTTAAGTCCATTTATGGACTAAACCAGGCATCACGGAGTTGGAACATCTGTTATGATGATACTGTCAAAGAATTCGACTTTATCAAAAATCCAGATGAACCATGCATATACAGTAAGATTGTAGGGAGAGTTGTAGTATTCCTCGTCTTGTACGTGGATGACATTCTCCTAATAGAAAATGATATTCCTATGCTACAGTCAGTCAAAGGATTCTTGTCACAGAAGTTCTCCATGAAGGACCTGGGTGATGCCACTTACATTCTGGGGATCCAGATCTATCGTGATAGACCAAAGAGGATGTTGGAACTTTCGCAGTCCAGGTACATAGACACCATATTGATTAGATTCAGTATGGAAGATTCTAAGCGCGGTAACCTACCGGCTTGTCACGGAATCAACCTCTCCAAAGAGATGTCTTCCAAGACTGATTTGGAAAGGGATCGCATGTCGATTATACCCTACGCTTCTGCGGTAGGCTCTATAATGTATGCGATGTTATGTACCAGACCAGATGTAGTATACGCATTGAGCGTTGTAAGCCGGTATCAGGTAAACCCAGGGGAGAAGCACTGGATAGCAGTAAAGAACATTCTCAAGTACCTGAGGAGGACTAAGGAGATGTTCTTAGTGTATGGCGGAAAAGACCTCCAGATCGAGGCCTTTGCTGACTCCAGCTTCCAGAGTGACAAAGATGACTCCAAGTCCATGTCGGGTTATGTCTTTACCCTCAATGGAGGGGCGGTCTGTTGGAAGAGTTCCAAGCAGGACACCGTTGCTGACTCAACGATGGAAGCGGAGTACATAGCTGCTTCCGATGCCGCAAAAGAAGCTGTCTGGATGAAGAAGTTCCTAACAGAACTTCAGGTTGTTCCTACCAGTGTTGATCCAATACCTCTGTATTGCGACAACAACGGCGCTATAGGTTTAGCGAAGGAACCCACGTCCCATCAGAAGTCCAGACACATCTTAAGGCGGTATCACCTGATCAGGGAGATCGTAGATCGCCGGAAGATCGAGGTAAAGAGAGTAGATACGGAGAATAACACTGCTGATCCATTCACAAAGGCCATTCCTCAGACGCAGTTCGAGAGGCTATTCGAGATGATAGGTCTACGATATGCTAGTACATGGCCCTAGTGCAAGTGGGAGATTGTTAGTGTTTATGCCCTAGAGGCTTTATCATACTAGTTTGTATATTACTTAATGGAAGCTTGGGATATTCACAGTTGTATTGACAATCTTGCTAAAAATGGTAGTATGCTACTTGGTTTATGTCTACTTTAATATGTGCATATGTTTCTTTTAATGTATCGCTTATACATATTAGTAGAGCCCTTAGGATATTTGCTTGATTACCAGCGTTGTGATGGCAGTCACACTAGTGGGGGTTGGGTAGTCTATAAGCAACATCCTATACAGGTCCCTGGTCATAGGATTATCGAGATAGGGCATCGATACTCCGGAGTAGACTAGTGTGTACGCTTCTCATCCCAGTTGGGGAGATGGTCTGTCCCACAGCCATCAGTACGTTGTACTGGAGATAGTATGCAGGTGCTCGTTAGGTTACGGGTACACCGGACAGGACTCGCCGGGAACTGCAGGTTGGATTTATACCCATCGTCAGATAGCAGTTCCCAAGTGACTTGAGTACAGCTTAGTTCGTCGACTTGACACTGCTACTTCGCCTCGGGTGTGTTCCCACTGTTCTTAGATTACTACCCTACCACGGCTCAAAAGAGTCGTGCAAACAGGTAGTAGTTGGGTGCAGTCCCGAAACACTTGGAGGCAGTGGCGGTTAGACAGGATTCGTCTTTCCCAGTATTGGGGGTTGATATCGCGCTGTGTATGGAGAGCCATTACGCAAAGTCCATGGCCAGGGCAAATGAGATTTATTGGTAGGTTCCAGTAGTTTCTCAAGGTGTAATGGGCTTCACTCCGACACGACTTATACCGCTATTAGGGGTCTGACGTTTACCACCCCCTAGGCCCGATATACGATAGTCCTAGACGAACAGACCGGACTGTACGGAGATTGTCACATCAGGCTCAGTTGGAGTTCGGATGGGTTTCCTCATCGTTCTTCTTATCGACATCTACCTGGGGACCATTACGTACAGCTAGTACCGCTTGCGGCCTGTGGTTAAACCCACTACCAGCGTAGTGTCGAGTCTTTAAAGTCCCACACAGAGAGTTTCCCTGCACCGGGCAAAAGGTGTAAAGGCCGTATGGTCTTACGGTAGGGTCGCGATCACTTACGTACACTTGTGCACGTATTATGATTGGGCAGATAATACTAGCGGGCTTTGGTTTAAGCCAGATTCTAGTATTATACAGATGGATTTATTCAGTCAAAGATTATCCGTGTTTTTCGGAAATACGGATAGGAGGGGCAGTCTCGTAATTTGTCGGGAAGCTTCTAGAAGAGGATGACTCATTTGTATTTATTTCTTTTGGATTAAACACAAATGAGGTGGAGAGATGAGGTGTAGGTTTTCATTAAATGCTTAATGACTCATGAGGTGATTCACCATTTAGGATTAAATGAAGCTTGCAAGATATTTCTAGATATTTATCAAAGAGATATTTGTATGCTTGATATTTCTTTCATGGGTTATTATTCATATCATTATCACAAAAGCTTTCTCTCTCCTCAAGTCTTCATCTTCTTCCTCAAACCCTAATAGCTCTCATGAGTTGAGAAACCTAAAGTAATCCATCTAATTACTCTACATCCTCTAGGACTTCTAGATTAGCGATCTAGAAGCCGTAGTTATCTCAGATTCGAGATAGGAGCACGGACTATAGACTCTCGGGTGGATCGTCTTTGACTCGAGGAGGCTGTTGAGGTGCTCATGTTCCATAGAGCCTACGAGGTGCGGAGGATAGCGATGAAGGCCCGAAGGACAAATAACATGAGGTATAACTTCGAATCCGAGTAGTTAAACCTCTCGTAGTTTGCTAGTAATGGTTTAGACACGATCCGTGTGCTCAAGTCCGTGTTACGAAGCTTTGATAATTGTTTTTCATATATTCCGCCTCCCCGCAAGCTCGTGGGGTGCGTGACATAGACTTACAGCATCACCCAGGTCTTTCATGGAGAACCTCTGCGATAAGAATAGTTTGACCGATTGTAGCATAGGAACATCATTTCCTATCAAGAGAATGTCGTCTACGTACAATACGAGGAATATGACAGTACTCTCTACAATCTTTTTTTAAATACAAGGTTCATCTACATTTTTGATAAAACCAAACTCTTTGATTGTATCATCAAAGAAGATGTTCCAACTCCGTGATGCCTGCTTCAATCCATAGATGGATATAAGAAACCTGCATGCTTTTTTGCTGCTCCCACTGCCAATGAAGCCTTCTGGCTGATCCATAAAATCGCATTCTTCTAAATCACTATTTAGAAATGTCGTTTTAACATCCATCTGCCAGATTTCATAATCATAGTGAGCAGCTATAGAAAACAGGATCCGAATGGATTTAATCATTGCGACTGGTGAAAAGGTTTCATCATAGTCCAAGCCCGGTCTTTGACGAAACCCTTTTGCAACTAGCCTAGCTTTATAGGTCTCCACCTGACCATCTACACCAATTTTTCTCTTAAAGATCCATTTGCACCCTATGGGTTTTACTCCAGAAGGTGCAACCTCCAAGATCCATACTTTGTTGGTTTGCATAGATTCCATTTCGGATCTCATGGCATCCAGCCACTTTACTGAGTCACCACTCGTGATAACCTGCTGAAAATTAGTAGGATCATCATCATTTATGATGCAATCTTCTCTATCACCATCAATTAGGAAACATTAGTATCTATCAGGTGGGCGAGAAGTCCTACTAGATCTACGGAGTGGCTGAGCTTCGTCGGGTTCTATTAAAACCTCAGGTTCTACCAAATCATCGGTATTTGTCTGTGGTTCTGGAATTTCTTCCAGTTCTACCGCAATGTCTGTAACACCTTAGAATGCGGTTAGTGTTATTTAAGCGAGAATGCGGGTTTTAATAAAAAGTTAACCAAAATAGTTTTCACATATTTTATAAAAATTAATTAATATTTTATTATTATTTGTTTTGTCTTGCACACACTTATGCATGTTAACTTGTGGGTAATGGAGGTGTTAACCATACTTAAGTAGCCATGGCACCCTAAACCAATTTTAAGCAATGTTAACCCATTTCAATATTCTTTTTAGTAATGGTTTATTCTTTTGACGAGAGAGAGAGAGAGAGAGAGAGGGTTGACAAATGAAGGATGATGAGGCATGGGGCAAGCATGGGAGCAATTAATAAGGAGAGAGAAAGGGCATGGCTCATCTCCTAACCTCACACCCTCATTTTCCTTCACCACTCTCACACTCTCATTTTCCTCATCACTCACACTCTCTCATTTCATGTTCTCCTTTTCATTTCCCTTCCCCAAACTGAAACCTTAACCTTTTCATCACAAAACCAAGCCTAATCTTCACTAAACCTCACTAAAACCCTTCACAAGTCTAGCTAAGCCCATCTTGATAACTTGGAGCATGGAAAGCTAGGGTTTTTGAGCAAGTTTGGTAAGGTAGTAATCTCTAATTGTTAACTAGGCTTTTAAGATGTTGTGTTGCTTATTAGTTGCTGTTTAGAACACTAAAGTTATAGTTTTTCTGTAAATATCGTATTTTGGTAAAGTGTTGTCTATCGGGTGAATCTGCTATCGAACCAGGTTTTTGTTTGAGAAGTTGCCAACACAGAGACCTAGTTTAGAGACCTAGAAGCTACCATAAAAACCTGAGACCATTCCATTTGAACTTGGCCGCAATTTAATTGCTTCTGGCCGCAATTTGCGGCCAGACTGGTGAGTGATGTCTCGAGTCTTGGTCGTGGGGTCTCTGGGGTTGTTTGTAGTCTCGTGGAACTTGTAACTTTCACTAATTGTTTGAGTAGAAAAATCTGGGACCACTTAGCTAGTTTTTGATGATGCCATTGTACGCATTTAGCAGTTAAGCGAACCCTTTTGTAGCTTGAGAGAACCGATTCGTTAATTGGCGTTGTGTTCGTTTATTATTGGGTAGTTTGCTAAATCCACGTGGTATTGTGTTGTGTGATAACAGGATCGCAAGCGGGGACTTCGGACGCTGCAAGGAGGGGAAAACAAGTGGTTGGATTTTCCTAGCTCGAGATCGTCGGTGAGTAGATTTAACATCTACGGGGGAATCGCCCGTATGGCGTTAAGCATCGAGGGCTAGATTCGGTGTTATAGCCACATGTTTATATGCATATACGTTGATTGTGCATGAGCATCATTTGTATATCATTACTTGCTGTATCTTGACTTAGTACCTATTGGACACTGCACCATTACTAACGGTTCATGTTGCACGAGAACTGAATTGTATGCCACACAGACACCGTTAGTAATTATCATGACACGCACAACATATACATATATATGGTACTGCATTCGTTATTGACATTGAGTGTCACAACCCGAAAAGTACCGAGCGTGACTGACACTTAAATTATGAAACGTCTCAAGGCGTACGTAAACTAAGTAAGCCAAAACCCAGAAATCAAAACCAAGTAAAGCAGTAGAGTGAAGGAAAAAACAATTTTAAAGCAAGAAGTTTAACAACATAAACCAAAGTATGCATTTTTAAAATGTGAAGTCTTTTCTGAAATTTCGGCAGAGTTTCCTTTGTAAATTTAGACCCCAAACGGATACAAAACCTGATAAAGCATGTATAATGAATAAAGACATCCCCAAGCGGGAGCTAGCTCTTCGCCAACCGATGGACAAAACCACACAATGCAATATAATATACAACGCCGAAAGGCGAGGATCAAACTCAGGATAAAAATCCAACATCATCAAGAAAACCAGAGGAAAACCATAATAATACAGCACACGACTCTAAGGTCGAAAGAATATTCACTGGTCATCTATCTCTATCAAATATAAAAATCTGGTTGATGGAGTTTTCTAGATACAACTGAAATAATAAATGTACAATGGTGGTCACGATGCAAGTGAACCCACCTACCAAAGCAATCATCCGAAATGAAAGCAGTGTGCCAGCAAGCCGTCAAGAAACCTGTACAGCAAAACCTGCAAGAAACTGTGGCACAACGGGGGTGAGTTTCTAACTCGTGAGTAGAAAATATCACAGAGCAGAAATCGCATGTATGACGCTATCCTAGGTCATATCAAGTAATATCCTCAAATAAATACCCTGATCCATCTACACATAAGTGCAATACCACGTGCTCGTGTCGGTGCCTCAGATAGCAACATATCAGATATACGATGTATGAATGCATTACTAATGGAAACAGAATACATCATGAATGAGACAACTGTTTTCTTTATTTAAAGAGATTTCTGTATGTATATAAATCGAGTATTATCAATGAAATCAACAGAGAAATCAGTGTCAAGCATCGACACAAACATAAATCTCAATATCTCAGGCTCCGGCTATCCAGACTGGCCTGTATCATCAAATCTCAATATCTCAGTGTCTCAATACCTCGGGCTCTGTCAGTCCGGATCGGCCCATATCATCAATCACACGACTACAAACGGTATCCGCCGCGCTAAACAATCACCGGTAGGCAATCTGCCCCTGCCGGGCTCATCGTCTACAACTCGAGCTTCTTGCCCCGGGGTACCGTACCGGGTCCACCATGTACCCGCAGACGGTTCATCCAACTCCTCGAATCGGGTCTCGAAAACCATCTCAGAACCGAGAAAACATCTTGGTGGACAATACTCATCATATCAAGGAAAACTGCATCTATCTCTTTAAAAAAATCATCAGTTTATAAAACTTTCACATGCGGTTTCCAAATCCAAAAATCTCAAGAAGGATCCGAAATCATCAAAATCATGATATCAATAAACAGTGAATATCGGCATAAATCTCCATAATACTGCATGACTAATGAATATATGAATGCATATGATATCATGCAATAAATGCAATAGTTAAACTAGCATATGAAAGCTATAACATACTGCAACTATCAACTAGCAAGCTATGTCAAAGAATAGTATTCTCTAAGTGTACGTGACATGGCAATTACCGATGATGATGTGTGTGAGCCGGCAAGCAGGTGTACGTGGAACATACGCATCATCGGTAATGGCGCTGGTGTCCTTACAGCAGGGTTTCATAATAATTACAGATAACATATATACAAGCATGCAATACAATGAAATATCATGAATACACAGAAAGTGATGTAGTAACAGCAACACTGAAAAATATACCTACCCAATATACGAGTCATACAGTTTGGTATTTAAAATACTCACGATTCTCCACTTTTAAAAATGAGTATGACTCGAGTCCAGTCAAAAGGGTAAGGGAATCCACTTAAGTCTGAGTCGATCTATATATATACCTAGTAGTTGGTGATCTCGCCTCAATAGTATCACGTACGATACAAAATATATATATGACATCCTCGAGTCAAGAGTGCGAATCTAACATCATAAATATATCTCGTACGGTAAATCTATCGTACAGCATCCCAAATCTGGATACGGGTCAAATATCATATTTATCTCATTACTCATCTGGTATCCTTATCATCATATGTCGTGAACCGGGGTACAGATCTAAGTCTAATACAAATTGATACCGTCAACAAACATATGTGCGTATGTCTGAAACACCTCGCCTAAAGATCCGCTATAATATCATGTCGTATCTCCTAATACGAACCAATTCATATCACCGATCTCACGGCATCAAGCCCAATCACATCGACTTATCTCCAAGTAGCATATACTATCCTCTATCATCCGTGTACCCATATATGTATATATATATATATAAACCCACGCATCCACATCTATCCACATACATATAACATGTATACTTAAAACCATATCCCGTGCGTGCATGTGTATGGGTAACAACCTCACTCTAGGGTTCGCGACTAAGAAACCAACTAAATTACTTTCCTCAATTCTCGCTAACATTAACCCAAGATCTCCTAAAGCTTTTCTTACTAAGTGTTTACATCCCTCAATAACACATCTAGGTATATCTATATCACATTATATCATTTCTTACGACATTGCAGGGGTGCTATACGCTATCCACCCGACTTCCCTCGTAGATATAAATCTACTCACCTTGATCTTCGCTTGCCGATGCCGATGTCACCGCGCGCTTTCTTGTCATCTCGAAGTCCTCATGAGGTACCTACATATCACATATAGCATCATAAACGAAATTACGCACAAAAACCAAAAGGTCGCACGAAACACCGATAGATTAAAACCTATCGTCTCGCATGCAAAACACAACCAATAACCCTAGTCGTTGGCGTTCAAACGCCACACGACGGAATACAATGACCAATACCAAAACTTAAATTCAAAAACATCGCGAAATATAAGGCAGCAACTCAAGAAAATGGTCCCAGATTTTACCCTAGGTCAAATTAGCCAATTTTGCATATATGGAGGGTCTAATTTACTGATATAGGAGCTACAGAACAAGCACGAGCCAGTTCCAAACTACCCAGGCCGCAAATTGCGGCCAAAGGGAATAAAATTGTGGCCAAGAAAAGTCCACGGGGTCTTAAGTTTCAGTGGTAGCTCCTAGGGTGCCTGCATGACTCACTGTGTTCGCTAAATAAATTTCCAAGTCCCCGAGTGTTAGCAGATTCCAAAATACACTCACAATTCACACAATTATCCGATGTCGGAGTTTCTAAGTCCGTGTTTTGGGTTCTATTCTCTGTTCTAGATCAGTTAAAACATCACTCAAGTCTTGTTAACAGCCACTATATCACCACAACACCACTCAAACCCTAATCCTTCTCTAGAAATTTTCTAACCTCACTAATCAATACCAATTTAACTCTAAACTACTATAAGGTGCTATTAGACTTTAAATTAAACTAGATGGAAGAATTTATACCTCACTTGGGCAACCCACGAAAAATCCTAGCTCCCCAATGTTGTCAAAATCCTACTTTGTTTGGTCCATTGCATAGAGGATGAAAAGGGGGTCAATTTTAATGAAAGGGGTTTAGGGTTTTGATAAGGATTTTGAGATGATCTTGGGGGTTGAAGTGGAGGGGGATGAAGATGAAGAAGGAGAGGAAGAAAGAAGATGGGAAGGAAATGGGGCAGCTGCCCTCTCTCTCTCTCTCTTTTATTCTAACCCTCTCACTCAATTATTACCCTTTTGCCCTTTTGTCCTTTTCTTTTCTTTCCTCCTTTAAAACCAAATCACATAATACCCATAAAACAACACAAATGTGACAACATGTAACCAAATACAACATGACATGGTGCACTAGGCACGGAAAACTGTAAAAACACGGATTTAGCCTAATCGCGATTAGCAGTGCACTAATCGGGTTTTCATTTAAAATGCATATAATAAATCTTTAAAATGCCAAAACTTTTAAATATATTTTTAAATGAATAAATCATTTTAATTCCCAATTATTTCACAATTATTGGTATATATATTTATACCCTTTTTCGAAAACCCCAATTTCGCAAATCGGCAGTTTTCGGGAAAAATATTATTTTAATATTAAATTCCAAAAATAATATTTTATATTTTTATGAAATGTTACATTGAGGCAGTTATTCTTGTACCACCTTACTAAGAGAATATATATTGTACCGCCTTCATTATTATCAATAGTTAGACATTGATTCTTGTTTTATTGCTCATATGAATTGCATCATGGATACATACATGCATGCATACACATATACCTTGCTATAGTTATATATACACCTTTATATGATGTTGCATTTGACTTCGGGGAATTTGGGAACCACATTATATCTTTAAAAACTTGATTCATTTAAAAGAGTGGTTTTCCCCTAATATGCTCATATTACTGTTCTATATTGCATACATCGTATTTCTTAGATTTACGCATTGAGATACTGATTTCATGTGATTTATGGATTTGAGAACCGTGGTTATATTTCAAGAAAGTATGCATTGTTTTGAAAATCCGGTTTCTCTTGATATGATATTTCGATGCGTCCACCATGAGTTTTATCGGTTCTGAGATTGGTTTTCGAAACCCGATTCGAGAAGATGGATGATCCGTTTGCAGGTTCATGATGGACCCGGTATGGTACCTCGGGGCAAGAAAGGTATGTTGTGCAGTAGACGATGAGCCTGGCAGAGGGACTACTACATACCGGTGATAATTTGGACCCGGCGGTTATCCGGAGGATACCGACCGGAGTCGTGAGATGGATATGGGCCGATCTGGACTAACGGAGCCCGTGGGTCGATCCGGACCGACGGAGCACGAGTTATGTGGATTTACGTGTCGATGCTGGACACGGGTTTTTATGATGTTTCGAGTGTCGATGTTGGACACTCAGATTCCATGAGATTTACGGATATAAGGGCCAATCAGAGTGACGGCGCTTGAGGTATTGGGATTTGGGGTGTCGTTGATAGACACCGGGTTTTTCCACGATAATGATTCATTGATGATGATTATGTTTTATCCCCCACTAAGGATTATTTGATATGCATTGTTTTATATAGTTGTAGTACCCTGATGGTGTATCTTGATCATGATTGTTGCATATCTATATTGCCATTCTTAGGCTATCAGATTGCATATGATAGATTATCGCTATTCGTGCATACTTGCGATTATCTGTATGATGTTATTTACTATTCACGAGTTGGCAACTCACCCCCGTTGTGCTACAGTGTTTTGCAGGCTTGACGCTTAGAGTAGTCGCGCAGGGCTCCTTATTGTATCTATTTCTGTGGATACCACCACGGTTGGCTGTGAGGCCTTTTTGGTGTAGGTGGGCTTGCGGTTATCCGAACACATCTATTGTATATCTCATTGTATCTAGTACTCTCCATCTACCACTTTCATGTGTTGACTTAGAGACGAGTTTGTGAGGATCGATATTGTATATTTTGTGACTCTGGGTGTCGTGCTCGTGTGAGCCAGCCTTTCTTATGTTGCTTTATCTCTTTTATGTTGTTTTCATTTTTATTGTCTATTTCTTCGATACGGCATGTATATATGCTTGTAGTGATTGTTTTCTGCCTTTGGGCGTGATTTGCCCCCGTTTGGGAATGCTTTATTTATATCCTGTGTTTGTACCCGTTTCGGGGCTAGTTTTTACAAAGGAGGTGCTGCGAAAATTTTTAAGAAAATAAACTTAAGCTTTAAGATTTTTATTTGAGATTTCTAAATGTTTTAACTATGTTTTTTCACTTGCTTCTTCTTATGGTTTAAATTTCTGGGTTTTCGGCTTACTTAAATTGCTTTACGCCTGTTGGCGTCATGTGGTTTAAGTGCCGGTCACGTTCCTAAATTGGGTCGTGACAAAGTTGGTATCAAAGCGCTAGCTTTTACCTTTCGAAGTGTAGGATGACCTTGATATGATGGAGTAGGTAGCTTAAGCAGAGTGACGTAGCGTGTATATATTCCGCGGCATACTTACGACACGATACCCCGCCTAAGTGTTAGGACGCATTACTTGTAATTCCTTCCTTGATTCCCATGTATCCTTATGGTTCGATTTCTATGTTCTTATCGAATCCTACTTTCATGTCCAGCCATTATGCCGCCGAAAACTACGAGGGCGCAGAGAGCTGCCGCTAGAGCCGAGGTAAGAGCAGGCTCGTCAGGGACGAGGACTGACCAAGGCGGTACGCCTACTCTACAGGAGAAGATTGATCCACCTTCGCCGGATCGTATAATTAGGCTAGAGGCCGGTATGCAGGATTTTTGCCAGATGATGGGGTCGTTGGTTGAGGCCTGTCGAGCGCAGAGACAGGAGGTTGTCCCACCGGTTAAGGGGACCGTGATGGTGCATACTGTTCAGACAGTCGTACCTACAACTACAGAGGTTATCACCGTATCATTATCTAAGTTCATAAGGCTAAAGCCTCCGGTTTTCACCGGCACCGACGCAGCTGAGAATCCGTAGTCGTTTATCGATCGGATGGCCAGGATCTGTCGTTCGATGATATGCTCCGATACGAGATGGGTAGAGTTCGCTAGTTTTCGTCTGGAGGGTCTTGCCTAGACTTGGTGCGAGTCTTTGGAGAGAAGCCGAGCCGCATGTCTTCCTCCTATGACCTGGATCGAGTTCGTGACGGTTTTTCTAGCTCGTTTCCTTCCGCAGAGCATCAGGGATGCTCGAGCTCGCAGTTTTGAGTCGTTATGCCAGATTCCGGGTATGACAGTGGCAGAGTATGATATTCAGTTTACCCAGCTATCTGTGTATGCTCAATATTTGGTGGACACTGGGGAGATGTGGATCAAGAGATTTGTGCGAGGCCTGATTACCCAGTTGTTTCTCGCTATCGGCGCCCAGCAGTTTGACACATATGTAGCCACAGTGGACGCAGCCCTACTGGTTGAGGAGCGTCTTTCCGAGACTTCGGTCGTTCCGGAACCAAAGAGGATTCGTACTGGTCTATCAGCCCGGAGAGAGATGTATAGACGCCGCGACAGATTCCGTTCAGGTCATGGGGGTAGCAAAGGCTTGGGACGAGGCTAGTTATTTATCTCTTATCCCCAGGAAGGTCAGCAGTCGTCGTCTGGATGTTCCGGTGTGGGAGTTTATATCATCGCGTCAGAGATTGTACTGAGGCACGTGAGGACAATGCAGCTGCACCACTTGTCACCTTACCACCTTCTCCACTTCAGAGAGCGTTGCCTCTTAGGCCTGTTGTTGCTCCGTGTCAGATTTATCCTCAGAGAGGTCGTGATCGTGGAGGTTTTGTTCAGAGAGGACGGGGTGGCAGAGGCGGAGGACAGCCAATCACCGGTAGAGGGCAGGCTCGAGTATTTGCTTTGACTCATCAGGACACGCAGGCATCCAATGCAGTAGTTTTCAGGTACTCTTTCAGTATGTTCTTTCGATGCACACGTTTTGTTTGATCCGGGATCTACGCACTCGTATGTTTCTACACACTTCGTGCCGAGGTTGGGCTGAGAGTCGTGTTTGCTAGATCAGCCGCTTGTCGTGACTACTCCCGTTGGTGAGTCTTTTGTTGCGCGACACGTATTTCGGTCGTGTACCGTTCGTATTGGAGATAGAGATTCGTCCGTCGACTTGATCCTTCTTGAGATGTTGGACTTCGACGTTCTCCTAGATATGGAATGGTTAGCTACTTGCTATGTGTTTGTGGACTGCCGTAAGAAGACAGTCAGGTATTGTTTTCCGGGCGAGTCGGTTCTTGTTGTGCAGGGGAACCGTGGTGCCGTCCCTTACAATTTGATTTCTACCATTTGCGCTAGTCGACTGTTGAGGAGAGGATGTCGGGGATTCTTAGCTTTTATTCGTGATACCGGAGCCATGGTAGATTTGTTGGACCGGGTTCCTATTGTGAGAGAGTTTCCCGTCGTATTTCCCGATGAGTTACCTGGATTGGCGTCAGAGCGTAAGATTGAGTTTTGCATTGATTTGATCTTTGGCACGGGGCCTATTTCTATACTGCCTTACCTGATGGCCACGGCGGAGCTTAAGGAGCTTAAGGATCAGCTACAAGTGTTGCTTGATAAAGAACTTGTGCGTCCGAGTGTTTCGCCTTGGGGAGCTCCTGTTCTGTTCGTCTAGAAGAAGGACGGCAGTTTAAAATTGTGCATTGATTATCGTCAATTGAACCGTGTTACGGTGCGGAATAGGTATCCATTACCTCGCATTGACGATTTGTTTGATCAGCTCCAGGGTGTGGGACATTTTTCTAAGATTGATTTGAGATCAGGTTATCATCAGTTGCGGGTTCGGAATGATGACATTCCGAAGAATAGTTTTCATACGCGCTACGGGCATTATAAGTTTTTGGTGATGTCGTTCGGACTCACCAATGCCCCAGCAGCGTTCATGGATTTGATGAACCGGATTTTCAGGCCGTTCCTCGAGTAGTTCATTATTGTGTTTATTGATGACATTCTGGTTTATTCCAGGAGTCGAGAGGAGCATGAGCAGCACTTGAGGATTGCTTTGCAGACATTGAGAGAGCACCAACTGTTTGCTAAATTCTCGAAGTGTGCCTTCTAGCTTGATAGTGTTGACTTCCTGGGTCATGTGGTTACGGGAGACGGTATTCGTATGGATCTGAGGAAGATCGAGACCGTACAGCTTTGGCCCAGACCTGTGTCAGTGTCAGAGGTCCGCAGCTTTTTGGGCTTAGCCGGATATTACCGTTGTTTCGTGCAGGACTTCTCGAGTATCGCTGCACCGCTGACCGGACTGACCAGGAAGGGAGTTCCTTTTCTTTGGACTGAGGCATGCGAGCAGAGTTTTCAGCAGTTGAAGACTCGGTTGACGACTGCACCAGTTTTATCCTTGCCTTCTGGATCGGGCGGCTACGTCGTTTACTGTGATGCTTCTCGAGTGGGGCTCAGTTGTGTATTGATGCAGCATGATAGAGTTTCGCTTATGCTTCCCGGCAGCTCAAAAAGCACGAGCAGAATTATCCCACTCAAGATCTTGAGATGGCCGCGGTGGTCTTTACACTTAAGATTTG
The DNA here is from genome assembly GCA_030015575.1 of Agapanthus africanus. Taxonomy (NCBI): domain Eukaryota; kingdom Viridiplantae; phylum Streptophyta; class Magnoliopsida; order Asparagales; family Amaryllidaceae; genus Agapanthus; species Agapanthus africanus. The sequence goes on from CM057337.1 coordinate 506,320,495, forward strand.
GAGACACTACTTGTTTGGGGAGTCGTGTCAGATTTTCACAGACCACCAGAGTTTAAAGTACATCTTCCAGCAGCGAGATCTGAATTTAAGACAGCGCCGTTGGATGGAGCTCGTGAAGGATTATGATTGTGAGATCCTTTATCACCCGGGCAAGACGAATGTGGTAGCTGATGCTTTGAGTCGTAGGCCCGGGGGTAGCTTGTCCCAGTTGAGCGCAGTTCAGAGACAGTCTTCTGCAGATTGGCAGATCTTATGAGACAGTAGAGTACAGTTTGAGTTCACTTCCACTGGTGGATAGCTTGCTCATGTCCGCACCCGTCCACTTCTACTTGATCGTATTCTTGAGGCACAGCCCGACGATACCCGTTTGTCTGAGATTTTTGAGCGTGTTCGGCAGGGTAGAGATGAGGAGTTCATGATTGATGACCAGGGTGTGCTACGTTTTAGGACTCGTTTGTGTGTACCTGATATTGGTGGGTTGAGACGCGAGATCCTAGAGCAGGCACATCAGTCGGCTTATAGTGTTCACCCAGGTTCCACTAAGATGTATCGTGACTTGAGAGATATCTACTGGTGGGCAGGGATGAAGAGTGATGTTTCGGATTTCGTTTCGAGGTACCTGACTTTTCAGCACGTCAAGGCTGAGTATCTGAGACCGGCAGGAGAGTTGTAGCCTTTACCCGTTCCGGAGTAGAAATGGGAACGGATCTCCATGGATTTCGTTGTGGGTCTACCCAGGTCCAGTCGAGGGTATGACTCCATTTGGGTGATTGTTGACCGGTTGACGAAAGCGGTTCACTTCCTTCCAGTGAAGACCACTTTCGGTTATGCTCAGTATACTCAGTTGTACATTGATGAGATTTTGCGTTTGCACGGCGATCCCACATACATCGTATCCAACAGGGGCACCCAGTTTACTATCCGTCTTTGGCAGAAGCTTCAGGAAGTTTTGGGTACCTGATTGAGTTTTAGCACCGCTTTCCATCCGCAGACCGATGGTAAGTCAGAGCGGACTATACAGACTCTGGAGGATATGCTTCGTGCGTGCGTGCTTGATTTTGGTGGCAGTTGGCATCGTCACTTGCCGTTGATAGAGTTCTCCTACAATAACAGTTATCAGGAGAGATTCAAATGATGCCTTTTGAAGCTTTGTATGGTAGAAAGTGTCGATCGCCAGTCTGTTGGACTGAACTCAGCGGGAGCAGGATATTAGAACCCTAGATAGTTCAAGAGACTACGGAGAAGATCCAGTTGATTCAGGATAGGATGAGAGCAGCCCAATGCAGACAGAAGTCTTATCCGACCGTCGTCGTCGCAGGCTTGAGTTCGCAGTGGAAGATCATGTATTCCTACATATTTCTCCGATGAAGGGCGTGATGAGATTTGGGTAGAAAGGGAAGCTTAGTCCCAGATTTGTGGGTCCTTTTGAGATCCTTGAGCGAGTTGGTACCGTTGCCTATCGTTTGGCAGTTCCGCCTAGTTTTCTAGATGTTCACCCCGTATTCCATGTATCGATACTTCGTAAGTACCTTCATGACCCTTCTCACATGATTCAACACCAGACTGTCCAGCTGGAGCGCGATCTTTCGTTCACCGAGCAGCCAGTAGTTATATTGGATCGGCAAGTGAAGAAACTTCGGTCAAAGGTCTTGCAATTAGTGAAGGTTCTTTGGCGTGGCCCGAATAGCGAAGAGTTCACATGGGAAGCCTAGAGCGAGATGCGGAAGAAATTTCCTTATCTCTTTGAAGGTACGCATGGTAAGATTTTTAAATTCGGGGACCGAATTTCTTTAAGGTGGGAAAATTGTAACACAATAGAATGCGGTTAGTGTTATTTAAGAGAGAATGCGGGTTTTTAGTAAAAAGTTAACCAAAATAGTTTCCACATATTTTATAAAAATTAATTAATATTTTATTATTATTTGTTTTGGCTTGCACACACTTGTGCATGTTAACTTGGGGGTTATGGAGGTGTTAACCATGCTTAAGTAGGTTTGGCACCCTAAACCAATTTTAAGCCATGTTAACGCATTTCATTATTCTTTTTAGTAAATGATTATTCTTTTGACTTGAGAGAGAGGGGGGAGACAGGGTTGACAAATGAAGGATGATGAGGCATGGGGCAAGCATGGGAGCAATTAATGAGGAGAGAGAAAGGGCATAGCTCATCTCCTAACCTCACACCCTCATTTTCCTACACCACTCTCACACTCTCATTTTCCTCATCACTCACACTCTCTCATTTCTTGTTCTCCTTCTCATTTCTCTACCCCAAACTGAAACCTTAACCTTTTCATCACAAAACCAAGCCTAATCTTCACTAAACCTTACTAAAACCCTTCATAAGTCTAGCTAAGCCCATCTTGATAACTTGGAGCATGGAAAGCTAGGGTTTTTGAGCAAGTTTGGTAAGGTAGTGATCTCTAACTGTTAACTAGGCTTTTAAGATGTTGTGTTGCTTATTAGTTGCTGTTTAGAACACTAAAGGTATAGTTTTTGTGCAAATATCGTATTTTGGTAAAGTGTTGTCTATCGGGTGAATCTGCTATCGAACCAGGTTTTTGTTTGAGAAGTTGCCAACACAGAGACCTAGTTTAGAGACCTAGAAGCTACCCTAAAAACCTGAGACCACTGTATATGAACTTGGCCGCAATTTAATTGCTTCTGGCCGCAATTTACGGCCTGACTGGTGAGTGATGTCTCGAGTCTTGGTCGTGGGGTCTCTAAGGTTGTTTGTAGTCTCGTAGAACTTGCAACTTTCACTAATTGTTTGAGTAGAAAAATTTGGGATCACTTAGCTAGTTTTTAGTGTTTCAGCAAAGTGCGATACGATTAATCCGACGTAGTTTAAGTGTTTCTGGTAGCTTGCAGTCGTGGATTTATTTTGATGATGTCGTTGTACGCGTTTAGCAGCTAAGCGAACCCTTTTGTAGCTTGAGAGAACCGATTCGTTAATTGGCGTTGTGTTCGTTTATTATTGGTTAGTTTGCTAAATCCACGCGTTATTGTGTTGTGTGATAATAGGATCGCAGGCGGGGACTTCGTACGCTGCAAGGAGGGGAAAACAAGTGGTTGGATTTACCTAGCTCGAGATCGTCGGTGAGTAGATTTAACATCTACGGGGGAATCGCCCGTATGGCGTTAAGCGTCGAGGGCTAGATTCGGTGTTATAGCCACATGTTTATATCCATATACGTTATTTGTGCATGAGCATCATTTGTATACCATTACTTGATGTATCTTGACTTAGTACCTATTGGACACTGCACCATTACTGACGATTCATGTTGCACGAGCACTGAATTGTATGCCACACACACACCGTTGGTAATAACCATGACACGCACAACATATACATATATATGGTACTGCATTCGTTATTGACATTGAGGTAGTTGTTCTTGTACCACCTTACTAAGGGAATATGTATTGTACCGCATTCATTATTATCAATAGTTAGACGCTGATTCTTGTTTTATTGCACATATGAATTGCATCATGCATACATACATACATGCATACACACATACCTTGCATAGTTACATATACACCTTTATATGATGTTGCATTTGACTTCAGGGAATTTGGGAACTACATGATATCTTTAAAAACTTGATTCATTTAAAAGAGCGGTTTTCCCCTGATATGCTCATATTACTGTTCTATGTTGCATACATCGTATTTCATGGATTTACGCATTGAGATACTGATTTCATGTGATTTATGGGTTTGAGAACCGGGGTTATATTTCAAGAAAGTATGCATTGTTTTGAAAACCCGGTTTCTTTTGATAAGATATTTCGATGCGTCCACCATGAGTTTTCTCGGTTCTGAGATTGGTTTTCAAAACCTGATTTGAGGAGATGGATGATCCGTTTGCGAGTTCATGGTGGACCCGGTATGGTACCCCGGGGGAAGAAAGATATGTTGTGCAATAGACGATGAGCCTGGCAGAGAGACTACTACCTATCGGTGATATTTTGGACCCGGCGGTTATCCGGAGGATACCGACCGAAGTCGTGAGATGGATATGGGCCGATCCGGACTGACGGATCCCGAGTTATCTGGATTTACGTGTCGATACTGGACACGGGTTTTCATGATGTTTCAAGTGTCGATGTTGGGCACTCAGGTTCCATGAGATTTACGGATATGAGGGCCGATCAGAGTGACGGCGCCTGAGGTATTAGGATTTGGGGTGTCGTTGATGGATACCGGGTTTTTCCACGATGAAGATTCATTGATGATGATTATGTTTTATCCCCCACTCAGGATTATTTGATATGCATTGTTTCATGTAGTTGTAGTACCCTGATGGTGTACCTTGATCATGATTGTTGCATATCCATATTGCCATACTTAGGCTATCAGATTGCATGTGATAGATTATCGCTGTTCATGCATACTTGCGATTATCTGTATGATGTTATTTACTATTCATGAGTTGGCAACTCACCCCCGTTGTGCCACAGTGTTTTGCAGGCTTGACCCTCAGAGTAGTCGCGGCAGGGCTCCTTATTGTATCTATTTCTGCGGATACCGCTACGGTTGGCTGTGAGTCCTTTTTGGTGTAGGTGGGTTTGCGGTTATCCGAACACATCTATTGTATATCTTATTGTATCTAGTACTCTCCATCTACCACTTTCATGTATTGACTTAGAGACGAGTTTGTGAGGATCGATATTGTATATTTTGTGACTCTGGGCGTCGTGCTCGTGTGAGCCGGCCTTTCTTTTGTTGCTTTATCTCTTTTATGTTGTTTTCATTTTTATTGTCTATTTCTTCGCTACGGCGTCGTATATATGCTTGTGGTAATTGTTTTCTACCTTTTGGCAAGATTTGCTCCCGTTTGGGAATGCTTTATTTATATTCTGTGTTTGTACTCGTTTCGGGCCTAGTTTTACAAAGGAGGTGCTGCCAAAATTTTTAAGAAAATAAACTTAAGCTTTAAGATTTTTACTTGAGATTTCCAAATGTTTTAACAATGTTTTTTTTCACTTACTTCTTTTTATTGTTTAGATTTCTGGGTTTTCGGCTTACTTAAATTTCGTTACGCCTGTTGACGTCACGTGGTTTAAGTGCCGGTCACGTTCCAAAATTGGGTCGTGACATTGTAACAACTCCAATTTTAGTGTATATAAAATTAATTTAAAATTAATATATACTTAGGGTATTTACATTTCTTGTGAGTACTATAAGTATTTGATTTTCTTTTTAACAGCAAGAAGGAGCTTGTAGCTCACTGGTAAGACCATGCACTACTGAACCAAAGCACCAGAGTTCAAATCCCATTAGCCACATTATTTTTTTAGTTTTCTTTTAATTTTTTTAGAAGCCCAAGAGCCTACACGTGCATAACTCGTAAAAACTAAAAGTCACATATAAAACAAACGAGTCCAGGGGGTAGACGAATCGGCAAGGGACATGTGGCCCCAAGACCCGGCCTGACTCGGCCGGATCGGGCCGGCGTCGCCGAGTCAACTCGGTCGGATCACCGATTCTCCTTCATGAAACTTGTGTCTTTTGGTCTCCTTATAACCCCTGTACACTTTAAAAATCCTGCACGTTAACAGAGACTTTAAAATACAATTAAAACTTAATTTAAATCTATTTTAATGCATAATTTTTAATGCATTTTGTATCAAACCCTAACCCTAAGTTTTACCTATAAATACCACTCCATTCCACCCCCTCACTCACAATTTCTGTCCAAACTCTCAAGAAAAATCTCTAGAACTTTTGTGTACAAGTGGAGTTAGCGAAGGGCGAAGCTCCGACGAATTTCGACGACGACCCTAGGAGCTCCCGGTAACGAAACGACGCACCGGCACCTCCTACGTCTACCTTTTCCTCTTCTCTAATCCAAAATCTCATAAGTTCCTCCTCCCTCTTCTCTTTTTTATTCTAAATACTCGTATTTCTAAAACCCGACGGAAGTGGAGTTAATTCAACTTCCAATTCGGTTTTCTTTAAAAAGTTTCAATTTTCTTAAGTAAAACATACCAAACCCTCACATCTTGACTATTAAATATTAACAAAACATCATGAACAAGTTTCATAGCAAAATATTTCATATTGTAATTGTTATCGAACATTTTCAGAAAAATATCATGTAGTTTAGTTTCGACATTAAACATCATATTTCTTGTTATACCTTTAAATAGATCACGAGGTAATGACCTACCTCCTCACAACACTCATATGCAATATAGCACGATGTCTTTCGGGAATATAGAATACGGGAATATGAATTTACACTTCAATACCTTTATCTTATAAAAACCTTTTTCTACAAGATTATGTATTTAAACAAATCTTTGCAAAGCGCCGATACAACCCATTTTGGGGAACCCAATCGGAATGGTACGGATTATCGCACATCCTCGGGCTTAGTAGTGCAAGATGCAGACCTCTGCAAGGAGCATTCGGTCTCGAAAGATTTAAAGTACAAATATCTTAAGAATGTAGGGTTGCTAGGCACACGCACAAGGGTCTACGAGGCATCAACCATGCCCGATTTAAAATTTAGCCGTGCCGAACAACCCTTAACAAGATCTTTAAACTAGAGATTAGGCGAAAACAAGCATGTTAAACACTTTAACACTAAGTGAGAGGGATTACAACCTTTGTAGATCCGGTCCTTCACTTCTTAAGCTCCGTGTTGAGGTTCCTTTGCTGCGATCATCATGTTCCGGACTCTCGAGAGGCTCCACGAAGAGAAAGATGCAAGCTTGATTCCGATCTTCGATAACAAAGATGATCTACCTTGAAGTTTCATTAACACAAGCTCTCACTCACTAAATGAAGTGAACACCCTCATCTAAATGGCAAGGGTAGATGAGGATGATGAAGTAGGATTTTTGCTCTCATTTTTTTTCTTATTCTCACTCACTTTCATCACAAAATCAAAAGCAAGAAAGCTTTTCCATGAAAAGAGAAGGAAGAAGAAGATGAATAATGATTAAATCTTTTGTGATGAATAATGAAAGTTATGATAAGGTTAGAAATGCAACCATGGTCAAACTAACCCTTGTAGAGATTTGACTAAGGTTAAAGGCTTGGTTGGGTTAAGGAAATATCTTACAAAAAACAAAAAACAAAGCTTTTAGAAACTTCTAGAAAAGCTTAACCCTTCTCCACTAAACATGTTGCATTAATAACCATATCATGTTACAATATTATATATCACATATATAATATTTATTGTCACAAAATAAAATAATACAATTAACATATATCGCATATATATCAATGTATTACCCGAGTGAGAAAAAGAATCTTTTAGTGAGCTAATATTAGTTAATGTAATTTAATATATCATATATATTATTATACATTAAATTATCGAATCAACACTTGATCCGACAATCCGGCTATATCGCATATAACCGACTAATATATCGTTTACCGATTCATCGAATTAACACTTGATCCGATGACCCGACTGATATCATATATCGCGAGAATAGAATAAAGTATCTCATATCGCATTATCCTCGGTCCTGCACATATCACATATGTGCCCCTACTCTGTTTTGCCTGAGTCAAGAAACCTCTGTGTAGGACTCTAAAGAATCGTCAATATGCCAGCAGTAGGTGATGATCATATCAAACACCCACAAGCTGCAAGCGGTCAGCTAAACGTAACAGCCACCCAAGTATTGAGCGATCAGAAGATCAACAAGCAAGCCTGTACATTCTCCTGCAAATCCAATCAGTAACACTCCCGTACAGTCCGGTCTCGTCGTCTGATATGTCGCATATTTCGCCTAGGGGTGGTAAACGTCAGACCCCAGTAGCTTGATAAGTCATGTCGATATGAGGTCTATAACAGTTCAAGAAACTACTGATAACACTTACCAGTAAATCTCAGCAACCCTGGCCAGGGATTTCCAGTTATAGCCAATCGAACACAGCACAACATCAACTCCCTATACCGGGAGAGACGAATCCCTCCTATCGCTCATTGCCTCCATGTGATTCAGGACTGTACCCAAAAGCCACCATTTTGCACGCCCTCTTGGACGTGGTATGATGGAAATCAAAGCACAATGGGAATCACACAAGACTCTATGACGATCTCGGGTCAACAGACTACTCTGTACCAGTGTCACCGGAGAACTGCCATTTGACGTGAGGTATAATACCATCTGGGAGTTCTCGGCGAGTCCGTCCAGTGTACGCAGTCTCTACTGAGCACCCGTACACTATCCTTGATGTCAAACACCGATGGATATGGGATCATCCATCGCCCATCATATGGGTGAAGTTGCGTATATGCTAGTCTACTCTGGTGTATCAATGCCCTGTCTCGATACACCCTCGACTAGGAACAGTTATAGGATGTACTCGTCGACTACCATGGCCCCACTAGTATGATCTCATCATAGTCCCAGTATTCGAGTACATATCCTAAGGGTTTTATCAACATGTAACAAAGAGACAATCAGAGTATATGTTAAGATAAAGTACAACCAGATAGCATACTATCATGTCGAGCAAGAAAGTCCTTCCTATATATGTCCAAGCATCCACTACAATATACATCGTATGTACAGTAATGACCTCTAGGGCATACATATAACTAACAATCTCCCACTTGCACTAGGGCCATCTGTTGTGGTATCGCATACCCAACAATTAGCTGTGGTTCAAGTATCTCATACTCAACCATCCCATAAAAGTCTCTGCTGGGAAAAAGGCCTTTGTGAGTGGATCCACGCTGTTGTCCTCTGTGTCTACTCTCCTAACCTTGATCTCGCTGGAGATCAACCATCTCCATGATCAGGTGATACTGCCTAAGAATTATATCTGGATATCTGATGGGACGGTAGTTCCTTGGCTAAAGCCATAACTCCATTGTCATACAATGGTAGGAACGAAGTTCATCTCATGAACTTATATATCCAGACTGCTTCTTTGGTAGCATCCTTGGTAACGATGTATCTTGCCTTTAATCGTCTGGTATATCACGGTATCTAGCTTGGAACTCTTCCAACATACCGTCCCTCCACTGAGGGTAAAGACAATGCCTGCGACTGATATTCAGTCGTCCTTATCACCCTGGAACCTTTCCAGTGATTCTCCCCAGGATCGATTGATACAAGTAGTGAGTATCTTAACATCCAATTAGATCTATCTCATAGATCCAAAACCCAGGATTTAGGAGGTATCACTTTGATCCTATATGGAGAATACTTGTGATAAGCGGAGATTGACCGAGCGTAGCATAGGAAACTCCTTCCCTATCAAGAGTATGCCATCCACGTACTCTACGAGGATCACCACCATACTCTATACTACCTTTTTGTATATACAAGGTTCATCTACCATTTTGATGAAGTCAAACTCTTTGACTACCACATCAAAACAGATGTTCCAACTCCGCGATGCCTGCTTTATCCTATAAAGCACCTTGCACACATTTCCGCTGCTCCCACTGTCTACGAAGCCCTCTGGCTGTGTACTTATAGAAAAGCTGTTATGACACTCAACCACCAGATATCGTAGTCATGGTATGTAGCAGTGGCAAGTAGGATCTGGATGGACTTAAGCATAGCTTTGAAAGTCTCAACTTTTCCATGTACACCAAGTAATCTTCTCAAGATATACTTGCTCCTGATGGGGATTTAACCCTTCAGATAAAGCAACCAAATTCCATACTTTGTTGGTGTATAAGGATTCCATCTCAGATCGCTAAGCATCCAGCTATTCTTACAGAGTCTCACTCCTGATGGCCTGCTCGAAACTAGTTGGGTCATCATCTCATGATGCAATCCTCACTCCCACTGTCATAGAGAAACCGAAGTATCTTTCAGGTGGGTAAGGAACCCTACTAGATCGGCAGAGAGGCTGAGGTTCGTTGGAAACTATTGAATCCTTTGGTTCTACCAAATCATCGGCTGTAGTTTGTATAGCTGGAAGTCCTTCCAGTTCTACCTCATGACCACTAATTTTCCACAAGAAATTTCCTTTCACAAAGGTGGCATGTTGAGAAACAAAACATCTTTTGTTTCTCGGTTAGGTAGAAGATATTCCCTTGCGAATGCTTGGGATATCCAACAAACTTCTACAGAACTGACTTTGCCTCGAGCTTGTCCGGATTTTGTTTTTAGGCATAGGCTGGACAACCCCAAATCTTAACTACCTTAAGAGATGGGCTCTTCCCATACCATATCACATATGGAGTGGTAGGCGTCTGATTTGATTGGAACCCTATTCAATAGGTATGCAGCTTCTCAAGTGCATAACTCCCAAAAGGAAATAGGAAACTCAGTAGTACTCATCATAGAGCACACCATATCACATAGGGTGCTATTGCTCCGCCCCGATATACCATCGTGCTATGGTGTATACGGAGGAGTAATGCTGAGAGAGAATCTCATTCTCCTTTAGAATAGTCCAGGAATCCCGTGCTCAAGTATTCTCCTCCCTGATCTCATCAAATGACATAATACTTATACCCGTTTTTGGTTCTCTACTTCCAACTTATATTCTGTGAATATCTCAAAAGCTTCGGACTTGTGTTTCAACAGGAACATATGTCTGAATTTTGAGAGATTATCAGAGAATAATGAAGTACAAAGAACCGGTCTTGGCATGTGTAGACAGGGGACCATCATACATCAGCATGTATCAATCCCAAGAGTTCACTAACTCTTTCTCTGTTTCCAATAAACGGAGCTGTGGTCATCTTATCTCTGTGACATGACCGGCAAGTTTCACAAGATGTAAATTAAAATTAATTTAAATATGCATCTATATGTAACTTCAGCTAGTCGGGTCGCATTGATATGACCTAGTCTACAATACCTCAAGAAGGATTCGTTCATTTCTGAACTCTTCCTTTTGTGTGTGTTCTGTATACTAAGAACTGTAGTTTGATTTAGAACGTCAATGCTTTTAGATAGCGTGCCTGAACCGATCAACTCTTGATATAAGAAATGTTCAAAACTGTAAGTCGATGTGCAACACCCCACGAGTTGCGGGGAGGCGGAAATATGAAAAACGATCTTGTTCTATAAGCATACATCGACTAACCGAAGATCTTTGCTATACGATAATTAACAACAACCATAGAAGTTCTTAGCTACTATGTAAAGAGATTATACCTAGTGAATCGTGTCCTTCGTCTTTTCGATCTCTACGTCCTCCTCGGCCTCCTCTAAGTGATAGATGATCCACCCGAGAACCCTAATCCAAGCTTCACCTCCAAACTTGAGGTAACTAAGTTTCTCTAGTTGCTAATCAAAGGAACTTAGATCATATAGAGTTAGGTTATGGAGTGTTTAGTCTATTCTAATCCATGATCTCAACTCATGAGTGGTAGGATTAGAGTTTGAAGAGAGAGTGAGCTTGAGGAGAGAGAAGGTGAAGAAGATCATAATAATGAAATTGTTTCTCACTTGAATATATATGAAGCATAATGTATTATCAAATAAATGAATAAATATGATTATTCATCATGCTACATTAATTCAATATGAGTGATTCACTATATGAGTCATTAAGCATTTAATGATGCATTAATGATATGATGAATCACACAAAATGAGTCACAATTGCATTTAATGATAATGCCACCTAAACCCTCAAGTCACCATGCTTCTAGAAGCTTCCCGTAAAATTACGAGAACGTAGCCTCCTATCCGTGAAAACACGGAAAAACTTTAGACTGTATAAATCCAATAACCTGATACTAGAATCTGGTTTAAACTAAAGCCGTCTAGTAAAAACTGTCCGAATGTCGTACGTGCGTTTAAACACGTATTCGTCTGAACCCTTTGTCGTAAAACCATACGACCTCTATATCGTTTCTCCTGGAGTTGGGAAATCTCTGTGTGGGACTCTAAAGACTCGACTACTACGCTGGCAGTGGGTTTAACCACAGACTGCAAGAGGCACTAGCTGTACGTAACAGTCCCCAGGTAGATGTCGATAAGAAGGCCGATGAGGAAACCCATCCGAACTCCTACCGAGCCTGTCCGTGACAATATCCGCGCAGTCCGGTCTGTTCGTCTAAGAGTATCGCATGTATGGTCTAGGGGGGTGGTGAACGTCAGACCCCTAATAACCGTACAAGTCGTGCCGGCATGGCTCAAGACCATCCGAGAATCTACTGATCAGTCCATCAGTAATTCTCAATCAGCCCTGGCCAGGGACTTATGGTAATGACCAACCGATCATTGTGCGATATCAACTCCCTATACCGGGAGAGACGAATCCCTAACAGTCGCTCACTGCCTCCACGTGGCTCGGGACCGTGCCCAACTAAAACCTGTTTGCACGACTCCTTTGAACCGTGGTAGGGTAGTAATCAAAGCACAGTGGGAACTCACACGAGACAAATGATGACCTTAAGTCAACGGACTATCTGCACACATGTCACCTGAGAACTGCTATCTGACGTTAGGTATAAATACCATCCAGTCAGTTCTCGGCGAGTCCTGTCCAGTGTACTCACACCCAGTGAGCATCTGTATACAATCTTAGGTGCACATCACCAATGGCTACGGGACCAATCTATCGCCCCTCGTCAGGGTCTAGATATGTATACACTAGTCTACTTTGGAGCATCGATGCCCTGTCTCGATACTCCTGCGACTAGGGACATTTAAGGATGTGCCTATTGACTATCCAGCTCCTACAAGTATGACTGCCATCATAACGCCGGTAGTCAGGCAAACACCCTATGGGCTTTATCAACATGTTTATAAATACAAAGTAAAATATATCATACGTTAAGATAAAGACAAACCAAATAGCGTACTATCATATTAAGCAAGATTGTCATGTATATACATATCCCTAGCATCCTATACAATAAAGGCCTCTAGGGCATATATATCCAACAATCTCCCACTTGCACTAAGGCCTTTAATTGGCGCAATGAGTACCCACTGTCTACACTAGATCCAGTTGCTGGCGTACCGCATGCCCAACATCTCAAACAGCCTCTCGAACTGGACTTGAGCGATGGCCTTGGTGAATGGATCTGCCGTATTGTCTTTTGTGTCCACTCTCCGTATCTCGATCTCCTGACGATCCACGATCTCCCTGATCAGGTGAAACCGCCTTAAGATATGCCTGGATTTTTTATGGGACCTTGGTTCCTTCGCTAATGCTACAACCCCATTGTTATCACAATACAAAGGTATTGGATTGGCAATGGACGGAACCACCTGAAGTTCAGAGATGAACTTCCTCATCCAGACAGCCTCTTTTACGGCTTCACTAGTAGCTATATACTCAGCCTACATAGTTGAGTCTACGACGGTATCCTGTTTGGAACTCCTCCAACATACCGCCCCTCTATTGAGGGTAAACACAAAATCCGAAATGGATTTAGAATCATCTTTGTCACTTTGGAAGCCGGAGTCGGTAAAAGCCTCTACCTGGAAGTCCCCATTACCGTAAACTAAGAACATCTCCTTAGTCCTTCTCAGGTACTTGAGAATGTTCTTTACCGCTATCCAATGTTTCTCACCTGGGTCAGATTGATACCTGCTTACCACACTAAGTGCGTAAGCTACATCTGGTCTGGTGCATAACATCACATACATTATAGATCCTACTGCCGAAGCGTAGGGTATAATGCCCATGCGAGCCCTCTCTTCATCAGTTTTTGGAGATATCTCTTTGGAGAGGGTGATCCCGTGACAAGCGGGTATATTACCGCGCTTGGAATCTTCCATGCTAAATCTCTTTATTATAGTGTCAATATACCTGGACTGTGAAAGTCCCAACATTCTATTAGATCTATCACGATAGATCTTAATGTCCAGAATGTAGGTTGCATCTCCCAAGTCTTTCATAGAGAATTTCTGTGACAAGAAGAGCTTTACTGATTGTAGCATAGGGACATCATTCCCTATCAGTAGTATGTCATCGACGTACAAAACGAGGAAGACTACTGCTCCTTCTACAATCTTCCTATAAATACAAGGTTCATCTATATTTTTTATAAAATCAAATTCTTTGACTGTCTCATCAAAGCAGATGTTCCAACTCCGCGATCCTTGCTTTAATCCATAGATGGATTTAAGCAACTTGCACACTCTTCCGCTGCTCCCACTGTCTAAGAAACCTTCTGGTTGATCCATGTAAATACTCTCTTCTAAATGTCCATTTAGAAAAGCTGTTTTTACGTCCATCTGCCAGATTTCATAGTCATGGAAGGCAGCAATGGCAAGCAGGATCCGAATGGATTTAAGCATAGCTACAGGTGAAAAGGTTTCATCATAGTCCAATCCTGGTCTTTGACGAAAACCTTTTGCAACGAGTCTAGCTTTGTAGGTTTCCACTTGTCCAAGTGCACCAATCTTCTTTTTGAAGATCCATTTTCATCCAACTGGTTTTACCCCAGGAGGAGCAACTTCTAAAGTCCATACTTTATTGGTGTACATGGATTCCATTTCGGATCTCATAGCATCCAGCCACTTCACCGAGTCAATACTCGTGATAGCCTGCTGAAAACTAGTAGGCTCATCATTATTGATGATGCAATCCTCTCGATCCCCATCTAGAAGAAAACCATAGTATCTTTCAGGAGGATGAGAAAGCCTACTAGATCTGCGGAGTGGCGTTGGTTCGTCATGTTCTATTGAAACCTGAGGTTCTACTAAGTCCTCGGCAACAGTTTGAAGTTCTGTAATTTCTTCCAGTTCTATCGCGCTCCCACTAATTTCTTTTGCAAGAAATTCGCTTTCTAAGAAGACAATGTGGCGAGCGACAAACACCTTTTGTTCTTCAGTGTGGTAGACCATATACCCCCTTGAATGCTTGGGGTATCCTACAAACTTGCATAAAACCGATCGTGCCTCGAGCTTGTCCGGATTATGCTTTTTAACATATGCCGGACACCCCCATATCTTGATATATTTGAGATATGGTCTCTTCCTGCTCCACATTTCATATGGAGTGGTAGGCACAGACTTAGTTGGAACTCTATTCAATAAGTATGCTGCTGATTCTAAAGCAAAACCCCAGAAGGAAAGTGGCAACTCAGCACTACTCATCATTGAACGCACCATATCTAATAGCGTGCGATTCCTCCTTTCTGATACACCATTATACTGAGGTGTATAAGGCGGAGTAAGCTGAGAGAGAATTCCATTCTCTTTTAAGCATTCAAGGAAACCGGTACTTAAGTATTCTCCACCTCGATCAGATCGAAGTGTCTTGATGTTTTTACCAGTTTGTTTCTCTACTTCATTTTTATACTCTTTAAACTTCTTAAAGGGCTCGGATTTATGTTTCATTAAGAACACATGTCCATACCTAGAGAAGTCATCAGTAAAAGTGATGAAGTAGGAGTGACCGCTTCGTGCATGCGTAGACATTGGACCACATACATCACTGTGTACAAGTCCCAAGAGTTTTGTGGCTCTTTCTTCGTGTCCGGTGAACGGAGATTTGGTCATTTTTCCTTTGATACATGATTGACAAGTTGCATATGATGAATATTCAAACGGATCTAGATATCCATCTTTATGTAACTTAGTCAACCTTGTTTCGTTTATATGACCAAGTCTACAATGCCATAGGAAAGCTTGATTTGAATCTGGAGCCTTTCTTTTACGCGTGTTTTGAATATTGAAAATTCGAGGTTGATTAAGTATGTATATGCCGTTTTCCAGTGTGCCATACCAAATTAGTTCTTGATTTAGAAGAATGTTCATGACATTTCTTTCAAGCGCAAAATTATATCCTTCATTAGATAACAAAGATACTGATATAATATTACACAACATATTGGGAATACAAAAACAGCTATACAACACCAAAATGTGCCCACTAGTCAACCCTAGGTGATATTCCCCTATTGCAATAGCATCTACATGCATTCCATTGCCCATCCGGAGAGTCATATCACCTGTCCCCGGTACTCTACTATTTCTCAGATCCTGCAATGAATTACAGATGTGAGAACCAGAACCGGTATCAAGTACCCATGATGTAGAGTTTACTGAAAGACAATTTTCGATTACGAACACACCTGAAGCAGAAGCAACAGCTTGCTTCTTGTTCTTTTCTTTGAAGGCCAAACAATCCTTCTTCCAGTGCCCTTGCTTGTGACAATAAAAGCATTCGTTCTATTCTGTCTTCACCCTTCCTGCCTTGTTCATTCCCTGCACTTTCTTGACCCCACCCTTCAGTTTGGTGGCTTTCATTTTCTTCTTCCCTTTAGCTTTCGCTTTAGATTTAGAAGAGGATGATTGGCCAACATACAGAATGGGGGTCTTCTCCTGTTTCAAGGAGGTCTCTGCTACCCTCAACATGTTGAGGAGCTTTGGAAGATCAGCTTCCATTTCGTGCATGTTGAAGCTTAGCACGAACTGAGAGAAGGTGTGGGGAAGGGACTGCAAAATCAAGCCGATATAAAAATCATTCTCTAGCACGCATCCCAGGTTTATGAGTTCCTCTATGAGGCTGATCATTTTCAGGACGTGCTCTCCTACAGGCGATTCTGGAGCTAACCTCATCTTGAAGAGTTTCCTTGAGGTCTCGTACCTCGCGATACGGGAGTGCTCCCCATACAATTCCTTGCAATGGAGAAAGATGGATATAATATCCATACTCTCGTGCTATTTCTGGAGTTCATTGTTCATGGACGCCAGCACGATACACTTAGCTCTCTCACAGTCTAGATCCCAGGTTTTGCGAACTTTCTTGTCCACAACTGAGGAATCTGGTCCTGGGATAAGGGGAGGAACAGCGGTGGTAACATATGCTACTTTATCATAAGTCAGTACAATGTTGACGTTCCTTAGCCAATCTTTATAGTTCTGCCCGGTCAGTATATTTTTTTCAAGTAATAGTTTTAGTCCTGTCATGGTAGCTGCCAGAGAGAGAGAAAAGAAAACACTCAGCATATGCTTCTTGCAAGTTTAGATTGGTTATTAATTTATCTAAACAGGATGGCTCCCACTGTTTCCTCAAATCCTTCTTCAAAACCTAAAAGAAGAACTAGTCAGGATTTAATCACACGTCACAACACTTGCTTAACCTTTCAGCCAGGCTGGTGTTGGTACTTCGAGGGAGGTTTTCCAACGCTTTCGCGAAGTTCCTTAATTAAAGAACCTTTTTTCCCTGGAGGCGTAGCCCCTCTAACACCTTTCTAGACACCTACTTGGTTTATAGCATTGATTGTTAAGTGAGAAAAAATCCCGAGAGTAATCCTACTCATCAGTGGGATCGGGATCCAACTATCATTGCATGATGCACTAGATGGAAGCCACTCTAGTCACCACACTCCAGAAGGTATGCTCAATCTGCAAGTTTCCTTTATGTTTGAAACTCCCGATATGATTTTTACCCCAAGCTCTTATGACCTTGACGTAGGCCAACAAATCATAAGACGCAAGTCAAGTTCTACCCGTCGTTGTCCTGATTAATTTAGGTACATCGTACATGCCCTTGACGTAGGCCAACAAGACTGTACGTCTGTCCTATACTAATGCATCTATCTATGCAACAAATAAGCAAACACACTGCTACCATACACTATGCCTTGACGTAGGCCAACAAGCATAGCATGAATACGATGTGTTGTCTATTTGAAACGACGGACGGTTACGGCTGGTTTTTGGCAAAAAACCGTTAACGTAGTGAACTTGATATAATCGAAGGAACCGAGTGGGTTTGAAATTGTTCCGACGATTCAGTTTAGGTTTTATTTTTCTTTGCATTAATAATAATGCATCCCATCATTAACCTATCATTACAGATAACAACGAAAATACAACGTCCTCTTATGCCATCCGCATTCGCCACGGGGTCCCGTCATCACCCGTTAGGTTACTTAACTAACGGCAGAGCGGAGGCTGGGCTAGTGCGGGTGTAAAACGTAAGTGACGTCTAAATAGCTATCATATATAGATATTGTACATTCGTCAGACGCAATAATAGGCATTCCAGATCACAGATAAACTTTATTGGATATACTAGCAATTCGCATTTCTTTTGTGCCTGCAATGAAAAACGGATTACACAGTTGTGATGAATAGCCATTACCCCACCCCAGACCCCTACGGGTACGGCAAACTACCCGTCAAGTACCCGAGGTAAAGCGGTCTCCCTCAACAACGTGAGTAGGCCACTGAACACTTCGAAATACTCGGTAGTTTGTGCACCCCACCTTGGGTCTATCCTAGGAGCAAAAAACAGTAAAAAGAAATAATACAACGGTGGCTACAACCGCAACCTGGATGGGCCCCGCAAAATAATATTACAATTTATTACATTTACATCGAAAGAATTAATACAATAACCCATCACAAAACCCCGGCTAATCATCACAACAATCCAATACAGTTCATAATCATAAACAGTTAAAAACCATCACATATATGTGCAACCCCCTGCCAACCGACATACTAGCAGTTAGGGGAGGTTTACGAACACATAATACAGTTCACAGATATAATCAAATTAGCAAAAATCGTATAATTTCGATCGATCAAACCCATTAGATTCTGCTCCAAAACTTCTCTGTAAACCTGAGACCTGAGCAAAAAATAAACATTCCAGAAAAGACAAAATATTCACAGAAGAGTTACTGGGGAGATTTGGGGTGAATCGGGCTCAACTCGGCCGCGGATCCGCGGCGGATCGGTGGGATCGGCCGCGGTTCCGCGGTGTGTTGGCCGATACATGCACCCAAATTTCTCCAGTGTTCTTAGGTTTCCCTGTAGGTTATTCTGGAGGTCCCTGAAAAATTTTTGGACCTCAATTTAAAATCGACAGAAACTATGTGAATACGATATATTTTCCGGTTCGTTTTGCGTTTGAAATTCATATGACTTTGCAAATGAGTTAATTATTGTTTAGTGAGGCTCTGATACCACTGTAAGTCGATGTGCAACACCCCACGAGTTGCGGGAAGGCGGAAATATGAAAAACGATCTTGTTCTATAAGCATACATCGACTAACCGAAGATCTTTGCTTAACGATAATTAGCAACAACCATAGAAGTTCTTAGCTACTATGTAAAAAGATTATACCTAGTGAATCGTGTCCTTCGTCTTTTCGATCTCTACGTCCTCCTCGGCCTCTTCTAAGTGATAGATGATCCACCCGAGAACCCTAATCCAAGCTTCACCTCCAAACTTGAGGTAACTAAGTTTCTCTAGTTGCTAATCAAAGGAACTTAGATCATATAGAGTTAGGTTATGGAGTGTTTAGTCTATTCTAATCCATGATCTCAACTCATGAGTGGTAGGATTAGAGTTTGAAGAGAGGTGAGCTTGAGGAGAGAGAAGGTGAAGAAGATCATAATAATGAAATTGTTTCTCACTTGAATATATATGAAGCATAATGTATTATCAAATAAATGAATAAATATGATTATTCATCATGCTACATTAATTCAATATGAGTGATTCACTATATGAGTCATTAAGCATTTAATGATGTATTAATGATATGATGAATCACACAAAATGAGTCACAATTGCATTTAATGATAATGCCACCTAAACCCTCAAGTCACCATGCTTCTAAAACCTTCCCGTAAAATTACGAGAACGCCCCTCCTATCCGTAAAAACACGGAAAAACTTTAGACTGTATAAATCCAATAACCTGATACTAGAATCTGGTTTAAACTAAAGCCGTCTAGTAAAAACTGTCCGAATGTCGTACATGCGTTTAAACACGTATTCGTCCGAACCCTTTGTCGTAAAACCATACGACCTCTATATCGTTTCGCCTGGAGTTGGGAAATCTCTGTGTGGGACTCTAAATATTCGACTACTACGCTGGCAGTGGGTTTAACCACAGACCGCAAGCGGCACTAGCTGTACGTAACGGTTCCCAGGTAGATGTCGATAAGAAGGCCGATGAGGAAACCCATCCGAACTCCTACTGAGCCTGTCCGTGACAATATCCGCGCAGTCCGGTCTGTTCGTCTAAAAGTATCGCATGAATGGTCTAGGGGGTAGTGAACGTCAGACCCCTAATAACCGTACAAGTCGTGCCGGCATGGCTCAAGACCATCCGAGAATCTATTGATCAGTCCATCAGTAATTCTCAATCAGCCCTAGCCAGGGACTTATGGTAATGACCAACCGATCACTGTGCGATATCAACTCCCTATACCGGGAGAGACGAATCCCTAACAGTCGCTCACTGCCTCCACATGGCTCGGGACTGTGCCCAACTAAAACCTGTTTGCACGACTCCTTTGAACCGTGGTAGGGTAGTAATCAAAGCACAGTGGGAACTCACACGAGACAAATGACGACCTTAAGTCAACGGACTATCTGCACACATGTCACCTGTGAACTGCTATCTGACGTTAGGTATAAATACCATCCAGTCAGTTCTCGGCGAGTCCTGTCCAGTGTACTCACACCCAGTGAGCATCTGTATACAATCTTAGGTGCACATCACCAATGGCTGCGGGACCAATCCATCGCCCCTCGTCAGGGTCTAGATATGTATACACTAGTCTACTCTGGAGTATCGATGCCCTGTCTCGATACTCCTGCGACCAAGGACATTTAAGGATGTGCCTATTGACTATCCAGCTCCTACAAGTATGACTGCCATCATAACGCCGGTAGTCAGGCAAACACCCTATGGGCAATACAAAGTAAAATATATCACACGTTAAGATAAAGACAAACCAAATAGCGTACTATCATATTAAGCAAGATTGTCATGTACATACATATCCCTAGCATCCTATACAATGAAGGCCTCTAGGGCATATATATCCAACAAAAACATTATCCAACAATACAAAATTATATCCTTTCTTTACTAATAAGGAGATTGATATGATGTTGTATATTAGGTTCGGTATCTAATAACATTCGTTCAGAATCAATGTATTCTGGTAATACAGGCTGATAGTGACCAACAGACTTGGCTGCAACACTTGCACCGTTTCTATCTCATGAAACTTATCACCCGTTCTTAGTTCGCTACCTATCTGTAGCCCATATAACAAATTACATATGTGGGATCCTGATCCGGTATCAAATACCCAGGACGTAAAGGACATTGAGAAACAGTTCTCTGTAATGAACACACCCGAAGAAGATGCATCAGCATGCACTTTCTTCGTTTGGGCGGCACGGGAATTCTGGTAATCCCCAATTTCCTGCTCTGTCTTATAACAATTATAAGTTGGAGCGGGACCAACGTTCTCCAGCTCAGTATAACAAGCGGGTTCGGTCAATATATCCGTATTATTATCTTGATTAAGGCGTGACATAGTCGTAACCAAGGGAGAGAGAGAGAAGAAAACACTCAGCGTGCGCTTTTATAAGATTAGATTGGTTATCAATTTATCTAATCAGGATGTCTCCTACTGTTTTAGTCAAATCTTCCTTCAAACCCTAAAAAGAAAGACTAGCGGGGATTAATTACACGCTACAAGTTCGCCAATCTTTCAGCCAGGCCAGTGCCGGTACTTTGAGGGAGGCTTCCCGTGCTTTCGCACGGACCTAATTAAAATAAACCTCGTTTTCCCAGGGGCGTAACCCCGTTAACACTTTTCTAGACACCTACTTGATCGGCTAATTGTAATGTGTAAAACTCTCCCAGGAGTAACTCTTACTCGCAGCGGGTATCGGGATCCAACTATCTCATAGAAGGTATGCAATCTCATTGCAAATTTCAACACTTGAAATTCCCAATAATATTTTACCCCTAGCAGCTATATGACTTTAACATAGTCAACAAATCATAAGTGCTAGTCAAGTTCAACCCGTCATTTCCCGATTGAATTAAACCCATCCGCACGACCCTTAACATAGTCAACAAAGTCCCACGACTACCCTAATCCAATCGCATCATATGCTTATACAGATAAGCACTAATCAGCTACCGCACACTACGCCTTAACATAGTCAACAAACGTAGCACGAATACTAAGTAGTACTTATCTGAAATGACGGAGGGCTACGACAGGTTTTTAAGAAAACCTTTTGCGTAATGAACTTGATATCGTTGTAGAATCGAGTGATTTTAAATGGAATGTTTTTGAGGCCTTTTCTAGTTTTGCTAAAGAGGTCACTCCCGGTGAAGGGATCGTCGGCTCTTTCCTCATCGAATAAGGTGCAGGATATTTCACAAATACCACTATGCAAATCAAGAACTATAGAAGCAATTAAAAGACAAACCGAGTTTGGAGTATCTGCTGGTTTCACTAAAGAGGTCACTCCCGGTGAAGGGATCTCGGCTCTTTCCTTATCGAATAAGGTGTTGGATGTTCTACAAGGAACACCGCTATGCAAAGCAAGAACTAGAGCTACCAGTTTTTAAACAAGTTTCTACAACATCTTTAGGTTTCTTTTATTTCATTAATCTCATTAATGAAGTCCCATTTTATTTATCCTTCACAAGCATCTCATTTGAAATGAAATCTGCAATATAACATATATCTCATATATATAATATAAACATTCGTCTCTGGCAGTAATATGATCTCATCACAGAACATTGCAGCAGAAGAACATATATGAAATATTGGATATACTAGGACGTCCGTGTTTTAGTACGAGCCTGTATAAAACACGGATTCCACGGTCGCGATGAATAGCCAAACCCACATCCCTAGACCCCTACGAGAGCGGAAAGTAACACTGCCAATTCTAGGGTTAGGAGACCCGGTCTCGACTCCTCGAGATGGTCTCCTACTGGACCCTAGAACCCGGTTACTTGTGCTCCCCGTCTTGGGTCTACCTAATGCGGAAAAGTAAATAATATACAATGATGATATCATCCTCAGCCCAAAAGTGCTCCAATAAAAGAATATTACATACATATGAATTTTACATGAATGAAAATGAAAGCTCTCATCTTATATAAAAAAAACCCCGGCTATTCAGAACACGACGATCCAATATAACATATCACAGCAACACATAATATCTCATATTATCAATGTAAGCAAGTATGCGTATCCCGATTGTCGTTGATGTATAGCAACGAAGCCGGCGATACACCACATACTACGCTTACGGTCACAGAAAAGAAAGTATAAAACTACAACAGTTGGAATCCGTAACCTCTATAGACATCGCATGCCTAACCAAATGAATTCCTTAGACATCGCATGCCTAACAATTATAAACCCCGCATTTTAGTCTCATTATCGAAAACTCTTTTCAATATCAAGTCGGGCAATTCAACAAGATTCCCGACATCCTGATCGAATGCTCGTTGCAAACTTTAGTAGACGGGCGCACTCCCGGATGCCATCGACGAAGTGCACTAAGGAGGAACACCGCTGCCGCGAGCACCCGAACGGATGCTTTTGGTGACGGGGTTCTCCTACTGTCACTTGGTCAGGGCTATGGGGTGTGGCTATCTATTAAGTTTACCCGACGAGTATCCGCTTACGCTACGTGATTGCGACGGACTTTTGATCGCATCAAAATCCCGTTGCAACCGATCATTTGAGACTGAACTGCTAGATTTATAACATTCAAATTAGTTATCTCATAACTACTTGTGAATTCCAAATATTGTATCACATTCCAGATAAATAGACAGTGTTAAACTTTCCGATCGAATAAACAAACACCCAAGATTTCCCAAATAGCTCAACACTTGAGCGGAGTTCAAAAAATATCCATCACATGCAACAGTACCAATGGTCCAGCCGTAGAAGGGTCAAGCCAACGCCTCACATGTGGCAACGCCGTACTGCCCCAAACCCTAAGGTTCAGAGGCAGTTCAAGACGGTCACATAATCGAGTTAAGGTTTGTTGTCTTCTAGAGAGTCCACCGCGTTACTTGCACGATTTTCCGAAAGTTTCAAACTCGAGAAAAAATCCAACTTTTGAAAATTTTCCGACAGGGGAAAAAGTGAGTTATTGATATCCGTTCGAACTTTTTAACAGTTTCTAAAAATTATCCGGAAAAAATTAAACGAAGTTAAATTATCCGATCGAATCAACGAGTCCCCAATACAACCCAGAAAACTCAACACTTGAATAAGAATTAAAAATTCCCAGAAGAAACAGGAAACACCTACGGACGTTACTATAGAAAAAGGAGTCCCTGATCTTTACATACAGCCGCGGAACCGCCGCTAAAAGCAGGGTATGGCCGCGGTTCCGCGGCGCTACAGTGGAGTTAGGGAGTCGTATTCTACAGTTATCCTTAGATTTCCCTGCTCTATTTTCTGAGCATTTTTAATTCATAAAAAATCATATTTTTGAAAAATATCCAGAGAAGGGTATATATCGGGGTTTCCGGGTTCGATCGGACTTTAAACTTCGTCAAGACTTTGCCTAAAGCTCTAGCTTGGCTCTGATACCACTGTAGGGTTGCTAGGCACACGCACAAGGGTCTACGAGGCATCAACCATGCCCGATTTAAAATTTAGCCGTGCCGAACAACCCTTAACAAGATCTTTAAAGTAGAGATTAGGCGAAAACAAGCATGTTAAACAATTTAACACTAAGTGAGAGGGATTACAACCTTTGTAGATCCGGTCCTTCACTTCTTAAGCTCCGTGTTGAGATCCCTTCGCTGCGATCATCGTGTTCCGGACTCTCGAGAGGCTCCTCGAAGAGAAAGATGCAAGCTTGCTTCCGATCTTCGATAACAAAGATGATCTACCTTGAAGTTTCATTAACACAAGCTCTCACTCACTAAATGAAGTGAACACCTTCATCTAAATGACAAGGGTAGATGAGGATGATGAAGTAGGATTTTTGCTCTCATTTGTTTTCTTATTCTCACTCACTTTCATCACAAAATCAAAATCAAGAAAGCTTTTCCATGAAAAGAGAAGGAAGAAGAAGATGAATAATGATTAAATCTTTTGTGATGAATAATGAAAGTTATGATAAGGTTAGAAATGCAACCATGGTCAAACTAACCATTGTAGAGATTTGACTAAGGTTAAAGATTTGGTTGGGTTAAGGAAATATCTTGCAAAAAACAAAGTTTCTAGAAACTTCTAGAAAAGCTTAACCCTAATCAAACCCTAACCATGTTTAATCTCCACTAAACATGTTGCATTAATAACCATATCATGTTACAATATTATATATCACATATATAATATTTATTGTAACAAAATAAAATAATACAATTAACATATATCGCATATATATCAATGTATTACCCGAGTGAGAAAAAGAATCTTTTAGTGAGCTAATATTAGTTAATGTAATTTAATATATCATATATATTATTATACATTAAATTATCGAATCAACAGTTGATCCGACAATCCGGCTATATCGCATAAAACCGACTAATATATCATTTACCGATTCATCAAATCAACACTTGATCCGATGACCCGGCTGATATCATATATCGCGAGAATAGAATACGGTATCTCATATCGCATTATCCTCGGTCCTGCACATATCACATATGTGCCCCTACTCCGTTTTGCCTGAATCAAGAAACCTCTGTGTAGGACTCTAAAGAATCGTCAATACGCCGGCAGTAGGTGATGATCATATCAAACACCCACAAGCTGCAAGCGGTCAGCTAAACGTAACAGCCACCTAGGTATTGAGCGATCAGAAGATCAACAAACAAGCCTGAACATTCTCCTGTGAATCCAATCAGTAACACTCCCGTACAGTCCGGTCTCGTCGTCTGATATGTCGCATATCTCGCCTAGGGATGGTAAACGTCAGACCCCAGTAGCTTGATAAGTCGTGTCGATATGAGGTCTATAACAGTTCGAGAAACTACTGATAACACTTACCAGTAAATCTCAGCAACCCTGGCCAGGGATTTCCAGTTATAGCCAATCGAACACAGCACAATATCAACTCCCTATACCGGGAGAGACAAATCCTCTCATATCGCTCATTGCCTCCATGTGATTCGGGACTGTACCCAAAAGCCACCTTTTTGCATGCCCTCTTGGACGTGGTATGATGGAAATCAAAGCACAGTGGGAATCACACAAGACTCTATGGCGATCTCGGGTCAACAGACTACTCTGTACCAGTGTCACCGAAGAACTGCCATCTGACGTGAGGTATAATACCATCTGGGAGTTCTCGGCGAGTCCGTCCAGTGTACCCAGTC
This sequence comes from Agapanthus africanus, assembly GCA_030015575.1. Taxonomy (NCBI): domain Eukaryota; kingdom Viridiplantae; phylum Streptophyta; class Magnoliopsida; order Asparagales; family Amaryllidaceae; genus Agapanthus; species Agapanthus africanus. Next base: position 506,346,517 of record CM057337.1, read on the forward strand.
TCTACTGAGCACCCGTACACCATCCTTGATGTCAAACACCGATGGATATGGGATCATCCATCGCCCATCATATGGGTCAAGATGCGTATACGCTAGTCTACTCTAGTGTATCGATGCCCTGTCTCGATACACCCTCGACTAGGAACAGTTATAGGATGTACTCGTCGACTACCGTGGCCCCACTAGTATGATCTCATCATAGTCCCAGTAGTCGAGTACATATCCTAAGGGCTTTATCAACATGTAACAAAGAGACAATCAGAGTATATGTTAAGATAAAGTACAACCAGATAGCATACTATCATGTCGAACAAGAAAGTCCTTTCTATATATGTCCAAGCATCCACTACAATATAAATCGTATGTACAGTAATGGTCTCTAGGGCATACATATAACTAACAAAGAAAATGAGATTTCTAGAAAAATAATAAAATTAAATTATTTTATAAATATATATGTATCATTAAAATATCTATTTTTGATATAATACAAATATTCCAACTTTTATAAATCAAAAGAATCAATTTACATGAAAATACCATGCAATTCCATACAAGTTCAATACTTACAATTAAATACCCTATATTATGAAATTAGGTTTTTACTCACTAGAAATGTCACACATATAAAATCTACATTTATGAAAACTCTAAAGACGCTAATTAAATACTTGAGGTGTATTTTGAAAATTATACAAAATTACTTTTACATAAAACCCCCTCAAGTTTTATAAATTACAATAAGGATCCTAGTAAATATAGGTTTAAGCGGGACCAGTCTCTTGAGCCTCAGGGAGCCGGAGATATGGGTGCTTGCCTATTTAAGGTAGACAACTTAACAAACGGTTTTATCAACACGGTAATCGTCTTTGAAAAAGACACAAATCCTGCCGCCCATGTGCAGCGGTTACCGATAACACCAAAACCTAATTCAGGATTTCAATTTCTTTTCTAATTGTCTGACTCAGACCGAGTCTCATTATAAATAATCTGACTTGAATGAGATTCAAGTACAAACTATAATTCAATATGAATCCATATAAACAATCTGTTCAATCTATTCAATCTGTATTGACCGAACCGAACCATGGATATACTTCCATTTATATGATTCTCCAGTTATATCCATTTACTGATATCATGGTTTCGGCAAGTCATCCATCTGTACAATCTATAAAACAAGACAATACAATTTACAATACAATACAAACAATACAATCCAGACATCGTGGGGTTTGAGGGGTAGATTGGTACGGAAGGTGTTAGAAGTAGCACAAGACTGCAAGATTTAAGACACCTAACATGTATTCCATTGTTATTGTACCGTGGCATAAACGGTTCCTTGTACATTCCGTTCACCTTTGACTCTAGTCTACTGAGACTCCTCTCGTATACACTGGCCTCTTCTGTACCAAGCTACAAACAACAGCGTTAACCATATAATACTACTTTAAAAGCTACATTCTCTCTCTGTCTATTCTATTTCTCCTTTATCTTTGGGACTTACCGAGTGATTGTTCGCTGACGACATTCCTTCTCTTTTTCTTTGGAATGTTGTCAGGTGATCTGGACCTTCAGGAGATCAAGCCCACCAGCGAGGATTTGGATCAGCTAGAATTCGACCCGGAGTTTTAGATTCCTTGTACACATTTACTTTCAGTACTTTTCATTTCTGTTATGCCACTGTTTAGGCATTGCTTTCCATTCTATGTATTTACTTTTCAGATGCATTGTACAAAATAATGTTAATAAATAAAGTTGTTGTTCATTACATTTGTCTCTTGTGTACATTTACTTTTATATTGCTTAGTTACGCTTAGCGTATTTACTTCTGAGTAAATACGTAGCGGCCAGTCGCGTCCTCTGCCCGTATACCGGGAAGTGGGGCGTGACAGGTTTTGTTGGTGCCCATGTGAGTCAGAGCTGTATGGAACACTACCATGCAGTTCAGTTCTCCGTGGACAACCTAAGAAATATAACACAAGAACCAGCAACTAAAACATTATTTACAATTCATACTCCTTGAATCTTATCATTCCATATACTTTGAATCTGTCCTAACCCAAAATTTTCATTCAAGGTTATGGATTCCCCGAACAACACCAGCACCAACGTCAACAACACACCTCCACCACTACCACTCACACCTGTCGTCCCTGCTCTGATCAACGAGCAGACAGTTCTGCTTGAGGCGATCCACAGTCTTCTAGAAGGACTGCGGCAGCAGACTGATCTTTTAATAAACCGTCCCAAGGCAGAAGCACCCGGGGTGAAGCAATTCAAGGCAGAAGCACCCCAAACAGTTTACAAGAAAAGAGAGCCCTCTAGAAGCTGAGGAATGGGCTCAGAGCATCGAAGATGATCTGGCAGCGGCACAAGTGCCAGAGATAGCTTGGGTCCGTGTTGCAAAACTACAGCTCATGGACAATGCATGGGTCTGGTGGAAGGCGGAAGAAAGCCGTCTTGATCAACCCATCGAATGGAAGACTTTCTGAGACATGTTCGACGCAAAGTACTTCCCTGAGACTGCCAGGTTCGACATGGAACAACAGTTCATCCATCTGCAACAAGGTTCAATGTGGACCAAGTCAGTAGATGAATATGATGCTGAGTTCACCATGCTCAGTCAGTAAGATATGTCTCACTAATTCGATTTTTCAATAAATCACATACTACACAGCTAACACAATACTTTAACAGATTTACGACACACCTGATACCGACGGATGAGATCAGAGCCCGTCGAGTTCAACAAGGTTTGGATTTGGAAATCTAGGCTGCACTAGCCACAGGAGATTTTCCGACTCATGAATCGGCTCTGAAAGCTGTCTGCCGTTATGAGGCAGTGGTAAAGATGAGAGGCGGATCTCAACCTGCTGGAGTTAAACGCCCTGCCAACCAGATGGCAGGAGGAGTCTCATCAAGGCCACCTTTTGTGCCAAGGAGACCGGGAGTACCGAACAACAGGCCCAGCCCAGCCTTTTGTACCTACTGCAAGAGAGTTGGACATATGATGAAAGATTGTCGGCGAGCCAACCGTCTTTGCTTTGTCTGCGGCTCAGCTACTCATGATATTGGGTCTTGTCCCCAAAGACAAAACACAATTGCTACACCCAGGCCAGCAATCACTTATCAGCAGAGACCAGCCCTTCAGGCACCTACTCCAAGACTAGCTCTCCCTGCTCCACCACCTAGAGGACGACCGACTGCACCTCCTCCTCGTCAGTTCCATCAAGCCCAACGGAACGTTCCAAGAAATGCTCCTCTGGCCAGGAGGAATGTACCACGGCGACAGGCTTTCACGATGACAGTGGAAGAAGCTGAGGACACTGACCAAGTCATCACTGGTAACCCTTTCTTTTCAAGCTTTTCTTTCAGTCTTAACACCTACCTACATATTTTTCCTATACATAAAACATATCCTACATACCTTAGGTACAATCCTAGTAGCCTCATTTCTTGCACTAGCACTCTTCGATACTGGAGCATCTCATTGCTATATGTCGCAACGGTTCGTCTCAACTCATGCGATTCCAGTCACACCACTTGTATCCATTTGGAATGTCAGTTCAGGAAATGGCGCTCTATAGGCAACAATGTGATACAGCTTGTGTCCAGTAGTCGTTTGCAGCAGAGAATTTTATGCTGACTTCAAGGTGCTGGACATACCGAACTTCGATGTGGCTAGGAACCTTCTACGCTACCATCGATTGTCGTTAAAAGAGGGTAGTGTTCGAGATTCCAGACCATCCGGTCTTTTATTTCAAAAGTGGAGACCGTACCCTAGAGCCAAGTACTTATAAGGAGAAACCAAAGAAGACAGCGATTGCATCAATTCAAGCGGAGGAAGAATCAAAGCCAAAAGTAGTTCGAGAGTTCGACGATGTGTTTCCTGACGATATATCAGGTTTGCCTCCAAATGGAGCTCTTGAATTCAGCATTGATTTAGTACCAGGAGCATAACCGGTGATCAAAGCACCTTATCGATTAAGTCCGGAAGGTCTGAAGGAAGTCCGAACGCAGTTGGACGAATTAATGGCGAAAGGATGGATTCGTCCCAACACTTCAAGTTGGGGGACACCAGTAATGCTTGTGAAGAAGGAAGGTTCATACAGAATGTGCATCGATTATAGAGCCTTGAACGAAGTAACGATAAAGAACAAGTATCCGCTGCCGCGCATCGACGATTTATTCGATCAGCTAAGTGGATCGAGTATTTTCTCCAAATTAGAACTTCGTTCAGGTTATCATCAGATGAAGGTCAAGGAAACTGATATTCATAAAACAGCTTTTATAACTCGCTATGCACATTACGAATTTCTTGTGATTCCATTCGGAGTGACCAACGCACCAGCAATATTCATAAACCTGATGAATCAAGTGTTCCGGGAATACTTAGGCAGGTTCGTTGTCATCTTCATCGACGACATCCTGGTGTATTCTAAGAGTCGGAAAGAACATGTCGAACACCTACGAATTGTCTTGGAAACTCTACGACAACATCAATTATATGCCTAGTACAGTAAGTGTGAGTTTTGGCTAGATCAAGTTGGTTTCCTTGGACATATTGTTTCAGGTGAAGGAATCTCTATGGATCCAGCGAAAGGTTCAGCAGTAAGCGAATGGCCGACACCAAAGTCAGTGAAGGACATTCGAAGTTTCTTGGGTCTAGCTGGATATTACCGAAGGTTCATTGAAGGCTTTTCTAAGATAGCAACACCCCTGACCAAGCTCACACGTAAAGATGAAGAATTCATGTGGTCAGAAGCATGCGAACAAGCTTTCGTAAAACTCAAGTCAAGGTTGACATCAGCACCTATTCTCGTTATACCGGACCAATCTTGAGGTTTCGAAGTGCATTGTGATGCATCCGCTAAGGGATTAGGATGTGTTCTACATCAGCACGGTAAGGTTGTGGCTTATACTTCAAGACAGCTGAAGATTCATGAGAGCAATTATCCGACGCATGATTTGAAATTGGCAGCCGTAATCTTTGCTCTCAAAATTTGGCGCCATTATCTTCTTGGTGAACGAGTGAATATATACACAGATCACAAGAGTCTGAAATATGTGTTTATTTAGAAGGAGCTTAATATGCGGCAGAGACGATGGTTAGAACTCATGGCGGACTTTGACATCAACCTGCAATTTCACCCGAGAAAGGTGAATGTGGTACTTGATGCCCTTAGTCACCAACCGTTAGCGATGAATCTCACCGCTCAGTGGAAGCTTCAACAAGACTTGCATCAGATGGAGATTGAAGTAGTCATGCCAGGTAATGCTTCAAGTTTGATGAATTTACAAGTTCAATCTATAATTCTTAATCAGATCAAAGCTGCTCAAGCAAGTGATGCTAAGTTGCAAAAGATCAGAGAACAAGTGGAGAATGGACTCAGAACAGACTTCATCATCCATGAAGACGGATCTTTGAGATACGGCAGTAGATTATGTGTACCAAAAGGTTCTGTTCGGGAAGAGTTAATGAAAGAAGCTCACAGCTCTCCCTACTCAGTACACCCTGGAGGTACAAAGATGTACAAAGATCTACGTCAGAATTACTGGTGGCATGGAATGAAGCGTGAAGTAGCCAGAAGCGTCGCTAAATGTTTAGTGTGTCAGCAAGTAAAGGCTGAACATCATAGGACAGCTGGATTACTTCAACCGTTACCTATCCCGAAATGGAAGTGGCAACACATCATAATGGATTTTGTGACTGCACTTCCTCCCAGCACAAAGGGTAACGATGTTGTATGGGTCATTGTGGATCGACTCACAAAGTCGGCTCACTTCATCCCATTTCGAGTTGGCCAATCAGCTGAGACATTAGCAAAGAACATGGAGGTAAGAATCTAAGTAAGATTTAAAACTCTTCAAATATATACTATCTCTGATACCCATGAACCATACAGGAAATTGTGTGACTTCATGGAGTACCGGTCTGTATTGTCTCCGATCGTGACACCAGGTTCCGATCGCAATTTTGGCAGAGTCTGCAAGCAAGCTTGGGAACAAGTCTGAACTTCAGCACGGCTTATCATCCACAAACTGATGGTCAGCCTGAGCGAACTATTCAGATCTTGGAAGATATGCTCAGAGCGTGTATGCTAGACTTCGGAGGATCGTGGGAAGATCACCTACATCTTGTGGAGTTTTCATACAACAACAGCTACCAAGCAAGTATCGGAATGGCACCTTTTGCAGCGCTTTACGAAAGGAAGTGTCGATCGCCATTAGGTTGGGACGACATCGGAGACAGGGAACTTCTTGGACCTGAGATGATAGTAGCAACTGTTGATGTGGTTCGTACTATCAAAGAAAAGATGCGCATAGCCCAAGATCGACAGAAGCACTGGGCTGATGCAAAGCGACGTCACTTGGAGTTCCAGCCGGGAGATCACGCATTCTTACAGATATCTCCGAACCGTGGAGTGGTCCGATTTGGAAGACGGTGTAAGCTAAGTCTGAGATACATTGGACCGTTCGACATACTGGAACGAGTCGGTGAAGTAGCATACCGCTTGGCACTTCCACCTTCATTGGAAGGAGTGCACAATGTGTTCCACATATCCCAACTCAGAAGGTATATGAGTGACCCCAACCATATTCTCGATCATTCCGAGCTCACTGTACAACCCGACTTATCTTGTGAGCAACAACCTGTGGAGATCCTGGACAGGAAAGTAAAGTCACTTCGAAACAAGGAAGTCAACTTGGTTCGAGTGATATAGAGAAAAGACACTCCAGGAGAATCGACATGGGAAAGGGAAGATGAGATGCGTGCAAGATATCCCCACTTATTTGTAAATTAGTCCTTAAAATAAATTGTAAATTTCGAGGACAAAATTTTTGTAAGGAGGGTAGACTGTAACAACTCCAATTTTAGTGTACATAAAATTGATTTATAATTAATGTATACTTGGGGTATTTACATTTCCTGTGAGTACTATAAGTATTTGATTTGCTTTTTAATAGCAAGAAGGAGCTTGTAGCTCACTGGTAAGACCTTGCACTGCTTAACTAAAGCACCAGAGTTCAAATCCCATTAGCCACATTATTTTTTATTAGTTTTCTTTTAATTTTTTTAGAGGCCTAAGAGCCTACACGTGCATAACTCGTAAAAACCAAAAGTCACATATAAAACAAACGAGTTCAAGGGGTAGACGAATCGGCAAGGGACACATGGCCCCAAGACCCGGCCTGACTCGGCCGGATCGGGCTGGCGGCGCGGCTGACTCGGCCGGCGCCGCCGAGTCAACTCGGTCAGATCGCCGATTCTACTTCATGAAACTTGTGTCTCTTGGTATCCTTATAACCCCTGTACACTTTAAAAATCCTGCACATTAACAGAGACTTTAACATACAATTAAAACCTAATTTAAATCTATTTTAATGCATAATTTTTAATGCATTTTGTATCAAACCCTAACCCTAAGTTTTACCTATAAATACCACTCCATTCCACACCCCCCTCACTCACAAACTCTGTACAAACTCTCAAGAAAAATCTCTAGAACTTTTGTGTACAAGTGGAGTTAGCGAAGGGCGAAGCTCCGACGAATTTCCGACGACGACCCTAGGAGCTCCCGGTAACGAAACGATGCACCGGCACCTCCTACGTCTACCTTTTCCTCTTCTCCAATACACAATCCTGTAAGTTCCTCCTCCCTCTTCTCTTCTCTATTCTGAATATTCGTATTTCTAAAACCCAACAAAAGCGGAGTTAATCCGACTTCCGATTCGGTTTTCTTTAAAAAGTTTCAATTTTCTTAAATACAATATACCAAACCCTCACATCTTGACTATTAAACATTAACAAAACATCATGAACAAGTTTCATAGCAAAATATTTCATATTGTAATTGTTATCGTACTTTTTCAGAAAAATACCATGTAGTTTAGTTTCGACATTAAACATCATATTTCTTGTTATACCTTTAAATAGATCACGAGGTAATGACCTACCTCCTCACAACACTCATATTCAATATAGCACGATGTCTTTCGGGAATATAGAATACGGGAATACGAATTTACACTTAAATACCTTTATCTCATAAAAACCTTTTTCTACAAGATTATGTATTTAAACAAATCTTTGAAAAGCGCCTCTACAACCCATTTTGGGGAACCCATTCGGGATGGTGCGGATTATCGCACATTCTCGGGCTTAGTAGTGTAAGATGCAGACCTCCGCAAGAAGCACTCGGTCTCGAAAGATTTAAAATACAAATATCTTAAGAAAATGAGATTTCTAGAAAAAAATAAAATAAAATTATTTTATAAATATATATATGTATCATAAAAATATCTATTTTTGATATAATACAAATATTCCAACTTTTCTAAATCAAAAGAATCACTTTACATGAAAATATCATGCAATTCCATACAAGTTCAATACTTTACAATTAAATACCTTATATTATGAAATTAGGTTTTACTCACTAGAAATGTCACATATATATAATCTACATTTATGAAAACTTTAAAGACGATAAGAAATACTTGAGGTGTATTTTGAAAATTATACAAAATTACTTTTACATAAAAACCCCTCAAGTTTTATAAATTACAATAAGGACCCTAGTAAATATAGGTTTAAGAGGGACCGGTCTCTTGAGGCTCAGGGAGCCGGAGATATGGGTGCTTGCCTATTTAAGGTAGACAACTTAACAAACAGTGCTATCAACACGGTAATCGACTTTGAAAAAGACACAAATCCTGCCGCCCATGTGCAGTGGTTACCGATAACACCAAAACCTAATTTAGGATTTCAATTTGTTTTCTAATTGTCTGACTCAGACCGAGTCTCATTATAAATAATCTGACTTAAATGAGATTCAAGTACAAACTATAATTCAATATGAATCCATTTAAACAATCTGTTCAATCTATTCAATCTGTATGGACCGAACCGAACCATGGATATACTTCCATTTACATGATTCTCCTGTTACATCCATTTACTGATATCATGGTTTCCGCAAGTCATCCATCTATACAATCTATAAAACAAGACAATACAATTTACAATACAATACAAACAATACAATCCAGATATCGCGAGGTTTAAGGGGTAGATTGGTACGGAAGGTGTTAGAAGTGGCACGAGACTGCAAGATTTAAGACACCTAACCTGTATTCCATTGTTGTTGTACCGTGGCATAAACGGTTCCTTGTACATTCCGTTCACCTTAGTCTCTGGTCTACTGAGACTCCTCTCGTATACACTGGCTTCTTCTGTACCAAGCTACAAACAACAGCGTTAACCATATAATACAACTTTAAAAGCTACATTCTCTCTCTGTCTATTCTATTTCTTCCTTATCTTTGGGACTTACCGAGCGATTGTTCACTGACGACATTCCTTCTCTTTCTTCTTTGGAATGTTGTCAGGTGATCTGGACCTTCAGGAGATCGAGCCCACCAGCGAGGATTTGGATCAGCTAGAATTCGACCCGGAGTTTTAGATTCCTTGTACACATTTACTTTCAGTACTTTTCATTTCTGTTATGCCACTGTTTAGGCATTGCTTTCCATTCTTTGTATTTACTTTTCAGATGCATTGTACAAAATAATGTTAATAAATAAAGTTGTTGTTCATTACATTTGTCTCTTGTGTACATTTACTTTTATATTGCTTAGTTACGCTTAGCGTATTTACTTCTGAGTAAATACGTAGCGGCCAGTCGCGTCCTCTGCCCATATACTGGGAAGCGGGGCCTGACAGACATTGTCAACAGTGTCATTTGTAAAAAAATTCATTTTCTAAAAATATACCATACTGAGAAACAAACACCCTTTGTTTCTCCTTGTGGTAGAAAAGATGTCCATACGAATGTTTTAGATATCCCACAAATTTACACAAAACCGATCGTGTCTCGAGTTTGTCCGGATTTTACCTTTTCATATAAGCCGGACAATCCCATATCCTAACTCTTTTAAGAGATGGTCTCTTCCCATACCATATCTCATATAGAGTGGTAGACACGGTTTTGGTCAGAACCCTGTTCAATAGATATATTGCAGTTCCAATGCAAGCCCCCAGAATGAAAGTGGTAACTCAGCATCACTCATCATTGACCGTACCATATCTAATAGGGTATGATTTCTCCATTTCGACACATCGTTCTGCTGTGGTGTGTACGGAGGAGTGAGCTGAGAGAGAATCCCATTCTCTTTTAGGAAATCTAGAAACTCTGTGCTTAGTTACTCACCTCTTCGATCTGATCGAAGTTTCTTGATACTCAAGCATGTTTGTTTTCCTACTTCAGATTTATACTCCTTGAATTTTTCGAAGGCTTCAGACTTATGTTTCATCAAGAACACGTGTCCGAATCTCGAGAAATCATCAGTAAATGTTATGAAGTATGAATAACCATCTCTCGCATGTGTAGACAATGGTCCACATACATCACTATGTATGAGGCCTAAGAGTTCAGTAGCTCCCTCTCCGTGTCCAGTAAACGGAGTTTTGGTCATTTTACCTTTGATACAAGACTGACAAGTCGCATAAGATTTATATTCAAACGGGTTTAAATATCCATCTTTATATAGCTTGGTTAGTCTTGTTTCGTTAATGTGACCAAGTCTACAATGCCAAATAAAAGTTTCATTTATGTATGAAATCTTTCTTTTGTTTGAGTGTTGTATATTGAAAACTGTGTGTTGATTCAGGACGTATATCCCGTTATTTAATGTACCAGACCCAATCAACTGTTGATTAAGGTTAATGTTCATAACATTACTTTGTAACACAAAATTATATCCTTCATTGTCCAACAACGATATCAATATAATATTACATAACATCAAAGGTACAAAATAACATGGGTTCAAAACCAATATACAACCAGACGGCAAACCAATGTGATACTCTCCTACTGATACATCATGTACAGAGGAACTGTTAGTTATGTATATGCCCTAGAGGCCATTATTGTACATATGATGTATATTATAGTGAATGCTTGGATATATATAGAGAGGACTTTCTTGCTCGATATGATAGTATGCTATCTGGTTGCTCTTTGTCTTAACATGTTGACTTGTATTGTGATACTGTCTTGCTCTCACATGTTGATAAAGCTCTTAGGATATGTACTTGACTACTAGGACTATGACGGAGATCATACTAGTGGGGCCAGGATAGTCCACGTGTACTGTTGGGTATATGTATGCCTTAGAGGCCATTATATGATAGTGGATGTATTTATACATGTATATATATACAGAGGACTTTCTTGCTCGACATGATAGTATGCTATCTGGTTACTCTTTATTTGACATGTTCACTTGATCATGCTTCCTTCATTTGTACATGTTGATAAAGCCCTTAGGATATTTGCTTGACTACTCTGATTATGATGCAGATCATACTAGTGGGACATGTGTAGTTTATAAGCATATCCTGAAATGTCCCTAGTCGTGGGTGTATCGAGACGGGGCATCGATATTCCAGAGTAGACTAGCGTATATGATACTAGACCCATAAGATGGGCGATGGATGTTCCCATATCTATTGATGTTTGATATCAAGATCGTATGCGGATGCTCAGTGGAGACTGGGTAACCTGGATGGACTCGCCAAGAACTCCTATATGATATTATATCTATCGTCGGATTGCAGTTCTCAGGTGACACTGGTACAGGTTTGTCTGTAGACCCGAGATCGTCATAGAGTCTCACGTGTTCTCCTACTGTGCTTTGATTTCCACCCTACCACGACTTTGCTGAGTCATGCAAACAGATGGGTTCTGGGTACAGTCCCGAGACATGTAGAGGCAAGTGATAGGAGGGGTTTCGTCTCTCCCGGTATTGGGGGTTGATGTTGCGCAGTGCTCGATTGGCCATATCAGTAAGTCCCTGGCCAGGGCTATTGAGATTTACTGATAAGTGTTATCAGTAGTTTCTCGGTTTGATTATAGGCCATACATCGGCATGACTTATTGAGTTATTGGGGTCGACGATGCCATCCCTAGACTTGATATGCAGCATATCTGACAAAGAGACCGGACTATACGGTAGTGTTACCAGTTGGCTCGACGGGAGTTTTGACAGGTTCGCTTGTTTTCTTCTGATCGCTCAATACCCGGATGGCCGTTATGTTTAGCAGACCTCTTGAGGCTTGGGGGTGCTTGATATGATCATCACCCACTGCCGGCGTATTGACTAGTCTTAGAGTCCCACAGAGGAGTTTCCTAGCCCAGGCGAAACGATGTGGTGTGCATATGAAATATGCGCGGGGTCCCGATTAAATGCGCGTATGTGATACCGTATATTAATCGGGCGTTTACTATTGGTCGGGTCATATGTGATATGACCGGTTTGTTAAATCAAGTGTTGATTTAACATTGACTTTCAGCTCACTTCTTTTAAACCATTTTCTTTATTGTATGCATGCATGTATGCATATGTTTACGTTGATGTACATGCACACATACATGCATACACTTGTGTGTATCATGGTTGTTGATACACTAGTGGTGGCAATGCAAGACTCACATGGAAGTATTTATCTAAATATTTATTTTTGAGTTAATGTAAATAGAATTAATTCATGGTTGATATTTATCCTTTATTCTCTACACTTAACCTTGCATTAACCATGAGTTAATTTTCTATGGCTCTTTTTTCTCCAAAGTAAATATCTAGATATTTATTAACCCATGGTTTAGGATGAGAGTGGAAAATATATATAATTTATATTCCCATATTTATTGAAAGGATTATCATAACTTGAGCTATTGAGTTGCCATCATCTTCTTCCTCCTCTCTCTTGCTCTCTTGACTTTGTTAGTGAGTGAGATAGTGATAAAGATAGGGTTTTGAAATGAGAAAACAAACAACATCATCATTCTACACTAGTCTAGCCTGTTTAGAGTGTTAGCTTCATCATCATTTTTTGATCAAGTGGAGCTTGGAGCTTGGACAAAGAGGACTCTGAGTGGATCATCGTGGACTCGGAAGATCATTAGCAAGCCCGTTCAAACTCTCAAGTAGCCAAGGAGTCAAGCAAAGAGAACTACAAAGGTTGTATTCTTTTTACTTAGTGTTTTATTACTTGTAGTATGTGATACTACTTCATCTCTTACTTTAAATTTCTAGTTTGATCCTAGGTTAGTTTGCTTAGCACCCTAAAAAATTAAATTGTAGCATGTTTGATGCATTACAAACCCTTGTGAGGTGCTAGGTAAACCCAACAGTGGTATCAGAGCCAAGCTAGAGCATTAGAGTAACCTAGACGATGCTAAAACACTTCGAACAAGCATCGATTGCCCGAAAAAACCATTCTCTGGAAATTTTTCAAAATGTTGGAATTTTTCACATTAAAAATATTCAGAAAATCATGCAGGTAATTCTATGAACCCACTAGAAGAACGATACCCTAACTCGACTAAACGACCGCGGAACCGCGGCAGAAACCTGGTTTTGGCGGCGGTTCCGCGACGCCGTTTGTAAGACTCGGGTCGGCCCTTCTACGGTTGGTCCATAGGTACTGTGGTATGCTTCTGGGTAATTTTAATACTGCTCAGGTGTTGAGCTTCTCTGTGGATTTTTGGGCAAATAAAATAGGTGATGCTAAACCATTTGATCGATCGATCAAATAGTTTAACATCACCTATTTTATTTGCATATATTGACATGAGATGTTATATGGTGCTGTTTAATGATGTATAGGATCGTCGTGATGAATGGCCAGGGGTTTTATGTGAGATGAGAGTTTTATTTGCATTCATGTAAAATTCATTTGTATGTAATATTCTTGTATTATGGCACATCCGGATTGAGGATGATGTTTCCTTCGATCTATATTATTTACTTTTCTGCATTAGGATAGACACAAGGTGGGGAGCATAAGTGACCGGGTTCTAGAGTCCAGTGGGAGACCAACTCGAGGAGTCGAGACCGGGTCTCTTAACTCTAGAATTGGTAGGGTCGCTTGCCGCTCTCGTAAGGGTCTAGGGTGTGGGATTGGCTATTCATCACGAACGTGGAACCCGTATTTTCTATCGTTGGCTAAATATAAAATACGGAATTTCTAGTGTATCCTATATTTTCATATATGTGCTTCTGTTGTTTATATTCTGTGATGTGATCGCTTGATATATTTGAGACGAATGCAATATTACATATGAGATATATAGTAGGCGTTGCTTATGTTTTGCACCCGCGCTAGTCCTGTCCCGGTATGCCATTAGTTAAGTAACCTAACGGTGCATAACGGAATATTGTACCGAATGCGGATGGCATAAGCGTACGTTGTATTTTCGTTTCTTTTCTGTGTTTGTCTTAAGGACTTAAATGATGGGACTAAATTAATATGATTAATGTAAGGAAAAATAAACCTAAAAAGATGTTGTAGAATCGAATTTAAAAACCACTCGGCTTTTTTGTGAAAAAGCTACATTTCAAAATTGCGGAGCTTAAGCCACTCCTTTTGAAAACCGTTTGATTCTACAACGATATCAAGTTCAAAGCGTTAAGGGTTTTCTTACAAACCATCCGCAACCCTCCGTCATTTTAGGAAGTAGAGTAATTAGTATTCGTGTTGGATGTAGTGCCCTCAAAGACAATTATTGGATCGCAGGTACGTGATTGCAATGGTTGAGGGAGGACCTATACCGGTAGGAAAGTCTTACTCGAGATGATAGTATGCTATCTGGTTTGTCTTTATCATCATGTACAGCTTTAGGTGACTGTTCACTATTACACGTTGATAGAACCCTTAGGATCCTGCTTGACTACCAACAGTATGATGGCGATCATATACGTGAGAGTTGGGTAGTCTATAAGCACATCCTTAAAAGCGGTCCCTAGTCGTGGGAGTTTCGAGACAGGGCATCGATACTCCAGAGTAGACTAGTATATACAGTCGAGACCCCGACGAGGGGCGGCGGCTAGTCTCACAAGCCATTGGTGTCAGTTGGATCACCTAAGATGTATACAGGTGCTCATTGGGTTATGAGTACACCGGACAGGACTCGCCGAGAACCTGCTAGTTGGTATTATACCTAGCGTCAGATAGCAGTTCCCTGGTGACATGTGTACAGGTTAGTTCATCGACCTGAGATCGTCATTTGTCTCGTGTGAGTTCCCACTGTGCTTTGATTTCTACCCTACCATGGCTCAAAGGAGTCGTGCAAACAGGGTTTTTTTGGGTACAGTCTCGAGCCACATGGAGGCAAGTGAGCGGATCGGCAGGGGATTCATCTCTCCCGGTATTGGGGGTGAGATCGCGTTGTGTCTAGAAGAGCCATTACATATAGCCCTCGGCCGAGACAAGAGATTTACTGGTAGATACTCCAGTATATCTCAAGATGTTCTGGGCTACACTCTGACATGACTTATACCGCTATTGGGGGTCTGACGTTACCAGCCCCCTAGGCCCGATATGCGATACTCATAGACGAACGGACCGGACTGTATGTATATTGTCACTGATAGGCTCAGTAGGGTTCCAGGATGAGTTCGCACATCAGGCTTCCCTTTCGGTCAGTACATGGGCAGCCGTTACGCACAGCTTGTGCCGCTGACATGCTTATGGTTAAACCCACTGCCAGGGTACTGATGAGTCTTTAGAGTCCCCCACAGATAGTTTCCCAAGCTCGGGCGAAACGTTGTAGAGGCCGTATGGTTTTATGGCAGCGTTTGAAAATGCACGTGGATTTGTGCACGTGTCATATTTCGGACAGATAATACTGGTGGGCTTTTGTTTAAGCCGGATCCATGTATTATATTGAGTCGGAATATTTTAGTCTCTCGTATTCGTATTCGGTCGGAATACGGATACAAGTATGTATATACAGGTGGGGGGGTATTCTCGTAATCCGTTACGAGAATATTTTAGAAAATGAATTTCTTTTTGGATTAATCATTTTGGTTTAAATGATTAAATAGGTTTTGGAAAGGGAGACTCATTCTTGGTGAATGATCACTAATGACTCATGTAATGAGTCATCTAGTGAGTCATTAAGTATTAATGAGTTTTGTTTTGTGGATAGATATTTGAGGAGATATTTGTATTAGATAATTTCTTTTGAAATATAACTTCATATATATCTATTCACAAGAGAAGAAACATAACACAAGTTTTATGGGCTTGATTTTCTTTTGCTCACTAGTGTTTCTTGAGTTCACCATTTCCAATCTTTAGCATCTTCTTCAACCTCCACCCTAACCCTCTCATGTGATGAGAACCCTAGGGTGTTTGAGACAAAATATTCTACTCATTCTCTACTTCATCTTGGTCATCTCTTTTAGCAGACTTGATGACCGAGTTGCCTCGGTATAGAGGCAGGAGCCCGTTTAAAGATCCGTTGATGTGGTGCCACCTCGATGAGGAGACGAGAGATCGGAGTTGCCGCGAGGAGCGTGGGATGATGGCTAAAGACCGAAGGACTCGGATCGATCGGTATAGCCTTTCTACCTCTTTACAGTTTGTTAGTTTAGCGTTAATGGCAAGATCCGGGTTAAAGTATGCGTTAACGCCAGTTATAAAAGTTTTTGTTCCGCGTTTGGCATCAGAATGACGGCCGGGGCGCTACCGTAGACTTACATGGTATCAGAGCCACGCCATTAATCTTTACTAACTTGTTCTAACGTGTTTAAAACAACGATCGAACGAAATTTCCAAAACCGCACTTTTCAGGATAAAGTTTCTGTCAATTTTTTAAACAGGTCTAAAAATCATTTTGAGCATCTCAGAAAATCGAGCAGGCTTTTTTAAGACTCTGTAAGAAATTTGGTTAACTGAATCCACTGTACTGCGGCGGAACCGCTGCACAAACCATGGTTTGGTCGCGGTTCCGTCGCCGGTTAGTGGCTACAGTGCACCATATTTCTTCTGGTGCTCTTTCATGGGGAATTGTGGTTTCTGGAATATTTTGTTTGGGCCCAGATTTTGTTTGTGTACTGCAGTTGTACTTGGGGCCCACTTCGGGAAGTTTTGTCGACCGGAATTTTAAACGTGTTAGTTTACAGTACTTACATTATATCTCCTACCGTGAATGTCATTCGAGCGGTAAATTGCGTCTAATTGCTATAGTCCTTTTAGACGGGTTTGCGAACGTGACATTCGCGTTGATGTTCTGTGTTGTATTGTGATGTTGCGGATTTGTCGGGGTGGATAGCAGTGTGCAATGGTAGTGCAGTTTGGAATTATTTGGACATTTGATATTGCGGAGCGAGCGTCCAACATGTGGACTGCCGTCACTGCCTGTTTGTATAATATTCTTTTGGGGCACGACCGGGCTGAGGTCAATGTATCCGTTGTACATATTTTTCATTTCTATACTAGGTTTACCCCGCGACGGAGTGCACGGATAGCCGGGTTCTGGAAGGCAACGGGTCCGCATCTCATGGCTTTGAGTGGTAGAGGGCCTCACTATAGAATTGGCAGACTATTCGCCGCACTCGTAGGGGGTACAGGTTGACCTAAGATGGAGTGCCCAAGTTACCGGATTCCGTGAAGTGTTGGGTGGTCCATTCACTTTGCTGTAGGGGGCTGCCTTGCTTCAGATTTTGGCGGGTAACTTGCCGAACTCGTAGGGGTCTAGGTTTTCATTGCACAGGCTATCCACACGACCAGGGGAACGTCGGATTTCAGCAGCGGCTCTGTGAAACCAGGGGATCCCAGATTATCTGTATTGTTCTGTGATGCTTATTACTTTTCTGTAATGTTGCATATTATCACGCCTGAAGCGATTATTGTATATTGGTATATATACTAGTAGATGTTGTATATGTTTTGCACCCGCGCTAGTCCAGTCCCCGCTCTGTCGTTAGTTATGTAACCTAACGGGTAATGACGGGACCCAGTGGCGAATGCGGATGGCATATACGTACATTTTATTTTCGTTCTTTTCTGGTGTGATTAATTGATGGGACTGCGTTGATTCTGATCAATGCAAAGGAAAACAAACCTCTTTTGGATGTTGTTGGGACAGTTTTAAAAAGTGTTATTACAAAGACGTTTTCTATTGTTTTGCATAGTGGTATTCAGTTGGAATATCCTGCACCTCATTCGACGAGGCAAGGGCCGAGATCTCTTCACCGGGAGTGACCCCTTGGGCAGAAGTTTGCATCAGGGTAATAACTTCACTATAGTCGATTACTTGTTGCTTTGCATCGCGGTATTCAGTTGGAATATCCTGCACCTCATTCCACGAGGAAAGAGCTGAAATCCCTTCACCGGGAGTGACCTCTTTAGTAAAGGTTTTCGCCACTATATTTTTATAAAAAGCTATCTGGTTCCTTCAGCGAGATCAAGTTCATTACGTTAAAGGTTTTTCGCCAAAAACTAGCCGTTGCCCTCCGTCATTTCATATGAATGGTCAGTAGTATTCAAGCTATGTTGGTTTGGCCCTTAGTCAAGACATAGTGATTGGTAGCTGCTGGGGTGTTCACATGTTGCATAGATAGATGCGTTGGTTTGGGACAGCCGTACAGCCTTGTTGGCCCTTAGTCAAGGGCGAGTACGGGTGGGTTCAAATTAACAAGATAATGATGGGCAGAACTTGACATGTGACTTATGATTTGTTGGCCCTTAGTCAAGGTCATAAGAGCATGGGGCAAAAATCCACATCGGGAGTTTCTAAAGAAACTGAAACTTGCCAGGCATACGCATACCTTCTGGAGTGTGATAACGTGAGTGGATTCCTTCACGTTATGATGCGATGATAGTTGGATCCCGATTCCCACTGATGAGTTAGTTTACTCTTCGGGTGATCCCGATTTATTCTTCTTTCAGGTTTGGAGGAGAATTTGAAAGTACAGTGGGAGGTTTCCTGATTAGATAAAGTGATAACCATTCTGATCTAGGTTAGAGTGCACGCAGAGTGTTTCTTTTCTTTCTCTCTTTGGCAGCGACCTTTGACCGACCCTAGACTATGACTCAGTGACCAAGTTGACCGAACCTTCTTAAAATACTGGCTTTTATTACTTGCCATGGAGTCACTCTTTCCAAGGACTTTTGCCCAAAGACTGATGAAGAGAGAGCTCACATGAGCATTATACCCTATGCTTCAACCGTAGGATCTATAATGTATGCGATGTTATGTACACGCCCTGATGTAGCTTATGCACTAGGTGTAGTAAGCGGTATCGGTCCAACCCAGGGGCGAATCACTGGATAGCTGTGAAGAACATTCTTAATTACTTGCGAAGGACTAAAGAATTGTTCTTGGTGTATGGTAATGGAGATCTCTAAATGGAGGCCTTTACCGATTCGAGCTTCCAGAGTGATAAGAACGACAGCAAATCTATCTCTGGGTTTGTATTTACCCTCAATGGAGGGGCGGTGAGTTGGAAGAGTTCCAAACAGGATACCATTGCAGACTCCATGATGGAAGTTGAGTACATTGCTGCAAATGATGCCACAAAGGAAGCAGTCTGGATGATGAAGTTCGTCTTGGAGTTAGGAGTAGTTCCAACCATTATTGATCCAATACCATTGTATTGTGATAATAATGGGGCTATGGTATTAGCCAAGAAGCCCAGGTCCCATCAGCGGTCCTGACACATCCTGAGGCGATATCATTTGATCCGGGAGATAGTTGATCGCCGCGAGATCGAGTCCGAGAGTATATACAAAGAATAACACTGCAGATCCACTCACCAAGGCCCTCCCTCAGCCGCAGTATGAGCGAATTTTTGAGATGTTGGGTATAAGATACGCCAATAATTGGCCTTAGTGCAAGTGGGAGATTGTTGGGTAAATGTATGCCCTAGAGGCCATTATATGATAGTGGATGTATTTATACATGTATATATATACAGAGGACTTTCTTGTTCGATATGATAGTATGCTATCTGGTTACTCTTTATCTGACATGTTCACTTGATCATGCTTCCTTCATTTGTACATGTTGATAAAGCCCTCAGGATATTTGCTTGACTACTCTGATTATGATGCAGATCATACTAGTGGGACATGTGTAGTTTATAAGCATATCCTGAAATGTTCCTAGTCATGGGTGTATCGAGACGGGGCATCGATATTCCAGAGTAGACTAGCGTATATGATACTAGACCCATAAGACGGGTGATGGATGTTCCCATATCCATTGATGTTTGACATCAAGATCGTATGCGGGTGCTCAGTGGAGACTGGGTACACTGTACGGACTCGCTGAAAACTCCTATATGGTATTATATCTATCGTCGGATAGCAGTTCTCAGGTGACACTGGTACAGGTTAGTCTGTAGACCCGAGATCATCATAGAGTCTCACGTGTTCTCCTACTATACTTTGATTTCCACCCTACCACGGCTCTGCTGAGTCGTGCAAACAGGTGGCTTTTTGGTACAGTCCAGAGGCATGTGGAGGCAATGAGCGATAAGAGGGGTTTCGTCTCTCCCGGTATTGGGGGTTGATGTTGCGCGGTGCTCGATTGGCTATATCAGTAAGTCCCTGGCCAGGGCTGTTGAGATTTACTGATAAGTGTTATCAGTAGTTTCTCGGTTTGATTATAGGCCATACATCGGCATGACTTATTGAGTTATTGGGGTCGACGATGCCATCCCTAGACTTGATATGCAGCATATCTGACGAAGAGACCGAACTGTACGGTAGTGTTACCAGTTGGCTCGACGGGAGTTTTGACAGGTTCGCTTGTTTTCTTCTGATCGCTCAATAACCGGGTGGCCGTTACGTTTAGTTGACCTCTTGCGGCTTGGGGGTGCTTGATATGATCATCACCCACTGCCGGCGTATTGACGAGTCTTAGAGTCCCACAGAGGAGTTTCCTAGCCCAGGCGAAACGATGTGGTGTGCATATGAGATATGCGCGTGGTCCCGATTAAATACGCGTATGTGATACCGTATATTAATCGAGCGTTTACTATTGGTCGGGTCGTATGTGATATGACCGGTTTGTTAAATCAAGTGTTGATTTAACATTGACTTTTCGCTCACTTCTTTTAAACCCTTTTCTTTATTGTATGCATGCATGTATGCATATGTTTATGTTGATGCACATGTTGATGTGCATGCACACATACATGCATATACTTGTGTGTATCATGGTTGTTGATACATTAGTGGTGGCAATGCAAGACTCACATGGAAGTATTTATCTAAATATTTATTTTTGAGTTAATGTAAATAGAATTAATTCATGGTTGATATTTATCCTTCATTCTCTACACTTAACCTTGCATTAACCATGAGTTAATTTTCTATGGCTCTTTTTTCTCCAAAGTAAATATCTAGATATTTATTAACCTATGGTTTAGGATGAGAGTGGAAAATATATATAATTTATATTCCCATATTTATTGAAAGGATTATCATAACTTGAGCTATTGAGTTGCCATCATCTTCTTCCTCCTCTCTCTTGCTCTCTTGACTTTGTTAGTGAGTGAGATAGTGATAAAGATAGGGTTTTGAAGTGAGAAAACAAACCACATGATCATTTTACACTAGTCTAGCCAATTAGTTTAGAGTGTTAGCTTCATCTTCATCTTTTGATCAAGTGGAGCATTAAGCTTGGACAAAGAGGACTCCGGGTGGATCATCGTGGACTCGGAAGATCATTAGCAAGCCCGTTCAAACTCTCAAGTAGCCAAGGAGTCAAGCAAAGAGAACTGCAAAGGTTGTATTCTCTTTACTTAGTGTTTTATTACTTGTAGTATGTGATACTACTTCATCCGTTACTTTAAATTTCTAGTTTGATCCTAGGTTAGTTTGCTTAGCACCCTAAAAAATTAAATTGTAGCATGTTTGATGCATTACAAACCCTTATGAGATGCTAGGTAAATCCAACAATTACATCCTATAATTGTTCCTAGTCGAGGGTGTATCGAGACAGGGCATCGATACTCCAGAGTAGACTAGCGTATACGCATCTTGACCCATATGATGGGCGATGGATGATCCCACATCCATTGGTGTTTGAAATCAAAGATGGTATACGAGTGCTCAGTGGAGACTGGGTACACTGAACGGACTCGCCGAGAACTCCTAATTGGTATTATACCAATCGTCAGATAACAGTTCTCTAGTGATACTGGTACAGGTTAGTCTATAGACCTTAGATCGTCATAGAGTCTTATGTGATTCCCACTGTGCTTTGATTTCTACCTTACCACGTTCATGAGAATGTGCAAAACGGTGGCTTTTGGGTACATTCCTGAATCACATGGAGGCAATGAGCGATAGGAGGGGTTTCGTCTCTCCCGGTATTGGGGGTTGATGTTGCACTGTGTTCGATTGGCTATAACTGGAAGTCCCTGGCCAGGGCTGATATGGAGATCTACTGGTAAGTGTTACCAGTAGTTTATCGACCCGTTATGAGTCTCACATCGACATGACTTATCGGTTACCGGGGTCTGACATTTACCACCCCTAGATTGGATATGCGACATATCAGACGAAGAGACCGGACTGTACGGTAGTGTTACTGATTGGATTCGCAGGAGTATGTATAGGCTTTCTTATTGATCTTCTGGTCGCTAAATACCCGGGTGGCCGTTACGTTTAGCTGATCGCTTGCGGCATGTGGGTGTTTGATATGATCATCACCTACTGCCGGCGTATTGACGAGTCTTTAGAGTCTTACACAGAGGTTTCCTGGCTCAGGCGAAACGGAGTAGGAGCGCATATGTGATATGTGCGGGACCGAGATTGATACGTGTATGTGGTACCGTATTCTATTCTCGCGACTTGTGACATTGGTCGGTTATATGTGATATAGCCGGGTTATCGAATCAAGTATTGATTCGATAAATTGT
This sequence comes from Agapanthus africanus, assembly GCA_030015575.1. Taxonomy (NCBI): domain Eukaryota; kingdom Viridiplantae; phylum Streptophyta; class Magnoliopsida; order Asparagales; family Amaryllidaceae; genus Agapanthus; species Agapanthus africanus. The sequence continues at coordinate 506,369,251 of CM057337.1, forward strand.
TGCATTTGATATTAGTCGGTTATATGTTCAATAGCCGGATTATTAAATCAAGTGTTGATTTAATAATTTAATGTAGAAATATATATTTGATATATTAAATTACATTAACTAATATTAGCTCACTTAAGAATTACTTTTTCTCACTTGATAATATATTGATATATATGTGATATATGTTAAATGTATTATTTTCTTTTGTTCACAAAATTATATATGTGATATATAATTGTGACATGCTTGGTTACACATGCAAACTTGGGTGTATGAGAATGATACCATACTTGTAATTAGGGTTAGGTTTTTATTTATTTTAGTTAATTCAAATATCTTGGAATTAGTCATGGTTGAGCTTTCATGAAGCTTGTAGAACCATTGACTAAGTCCAAGTATTTTGTTTTAACTTAAGATATTTATTGACCTAACCCTAATTACATAGCCATGGTCAATTCTCTACAAGAGTTAGACATGACACATATTAACCCAAGGTTGCATTTCTAACCTTATCTCATTCATTCATTTTCTTCCTCCTTCATCACCTTCAAGCTCTCTCTCTAGGTTTTGAAAAGGAGAAGAAAAATTGTGAGAAAAAGAAAACTAAAAAGAGCCCACTTCCTACTTCATCATGCTCTTCCATACTAGCCATTTATATTAGGGTGTTAGCTTCCCTAATTCATATTAGTGATGAGAGAGCTTGAGTTCGTGTTGCCTCGACGTAGATCCTCTTGGATTGTGAAGACTTCAAGTAAGGATGCATTATACACCGTGTGGAGCCTCTCAAGTGTCCGGGAGCTCGATGATCGCAGCGAAGGGACCACAACTTGGAACAATAGAAGTGAAGGAGAGGACTACAAAGGTTGTAATCCCTAATCACTTAGTAGTAAAGTAGTTTACTTTATGTTTTCTGCATGATTCTCTAGTTAAAGATTTTGTTTAGGGTTGTCTAAGCATGACAAAATTTTAATTTGGCATAGATGATGCCACCCGAAACCTTGCTGTTGTGCTTAGGATCCCTACAGTGGTATCAGAGCCTAGCTAGAGAATTAGATGGATAGTGTAGGATTACGAAACCAAAACAACTCCGAAACACCTGAATTGAAATCCTAGTTTCTGTCGAAATTTTCTGAGTGTCAAAATTTTTTTTAAACAATTGCAGAATGTTGTATGAGATGCAACATGAACACAATAAAAAATTCACCCCCTCCCCGGAATTTGGCCGGCCATTTTGCCTGTAGCTAGGACCGACCTGCTCGGCCACAGTATTGGTTTTTAGGGTCAAGTTTTCACTGTGTTCCAGTCTCTGGTGTTTGGTATTTCAGGTGTTGTTTGTTTTTGCTAAATTTTCATGTGATGTTATCTTTTTACAAAGGCAATTCGGAGTGTTTCGTATTCGTAATTCTAGTTTGTTTTCGGGTTATTTTAGACGGTGTTAAAAAGTTCGATCGGATATCAAATACCCACTTTAACTCTTGCCGGAAAATTTTCCAAGAGTTGGATGTTTTTTGTAGTTAAAGAACATTCAAATATCGTGCAAGTAATGCGGTGGACCCTCTAGAAGAACGAAACCATAACTCGATTCTGTGCACGTAAGAACCGCCGCTAAACCTTAGGGTTTGCGGTAGTTCCGCGGCGCCACAGGTGAGGCATTGGTTGACCCTTCTACGGCTGGTTCATTGGTACAGTGGCATGTACTAAGTATTTTTAAACTACGCTCAAGTGTTGAGCTTTTTGGGAAATTTTGGGTGTTTGTTGATTCGATCGGAATGTTTAACGTCGTCTAGCTTTTTCTGGAATGTGATACAATATTTGGAATTCATATTGTTAGGCATGAAATACGAACTATGTGATATTTCGGATTTATGATATCTAAGGTGATTGTGGATTCCAAATGTTGTAGTTTGACATTTTCTTTTCCGCGATCGTAAGTGTAATATGTGGTGTATCGCTGTTTTTGTTGCTATATGTCAACGACAATTATGATACGCATATTTACTTACGTTGATGACATGTGATGTTATGTGTTGTTGTGATATGTTATATTGGATCGTCGTGTTTTGAATAGCCGGGGTTTTATATGAGATGAGAGTTTTTTTATTTTCATTCATGTAAAATTCATTATATGTAATATTCTTTTATTGGGTCACTTCCGGGTTGAGGATGATGTCACCATTGTATATTATTTACTTTTCCGCATTAGGATAGACCCAAGAAGGGGAGCACAAGTAACCGGGTTCTAGGGTCCAGTGGGAAGCCATCTCGAGGAGTCGAGACCGGATCTCCTAACCCTAGAATTGGTAGGGTTGCTTGCCGCTCTCGTAGGGGTCTAGGGATATGGGTTTGGCTATTCATCGCGGCCATGGAATCCGTGTTTTATACAGGCTCAAAATAGAACACGGACCTCCTAGAATATCCAATATTTCATATGTTATCTTCTGCTGCTGATATTCTGTGATGTGATCACTTTATATGCGTGAGACCAAAGCTTTATTATTGTATATATGATATATAATAAACGTTGCTTATGTTTTATACCCGCGCTAGTCCCGCCCCGGTATGCCGTTAGTTAAGTAACCTAACGGTGTATAAAGGGACATTGTGGCGAATGCGGATGTCATAAGTGTACGTTGTATTTTCGTTTCTTCTGTGATGCTTAGAAAGCATAAATGATGGGACGTCATTAATGAGATTAATGAAAGAAAAAGAAACCTAAAATGATGTTGTAGAATCAAATTTTCAAAAAGAGCAGCTTTAGTTTTTGCTTTGCATAGCGGCATTCCTTGTAGAATATCCAACACCTTATTCGATAAGGAAAGAGCCGATATCCCTTCACCGGGAGTGACCTCTTTAGCAAAACTAGCAGATGCTACAACTCACTCGGCTTTGTTTTTTATTACTTTTTTAGTTCTTGCTTTGCATAGTGGTATTTGTGAAATATCCTGCACCTTATTCGATAAGGAAAGAGCCGAGATCCCTTCACCGGGAGTGACCTCTTTAGCGAAACTAGCAGATGCTACAACTCACTCGGCTTTGTTTTTGATTGCTTTTTTAGTTATTGCTGTGCATAGTGGTATTTATGAAATATCTTTCACCTTATTCGATAAGGATAGAGCCGAGATCCCTTCACCGAGAGTGACCTCTTTAGCGAAACTAGTAAAAGCCTAAAAAACACTCCTTTTCAAAATCACTTGTTTCTACAACGATATTAAGTTCATTACGCAAAAGGTTTTCATAAAAACCTGACGTAGCCCTCCGTCATTTCAGATAAGTACTACTTAGTATTTGTGGTTTGTTGACTATGTGAAGGCGTAGTGTGCGGCAGCTAATTAGTATTTATCTGCTAAAGCATGAGATGCGATTGGATTAGGGTAGTCGTGCGACTTTGTTGACTATGTTAAGGGTCGTGCGGGTGGGTTTAATTCAATCAGGAAATAACGGGTTGAACTTGGCTAGCGATTATGATTTGTTGACTATGTTAAGGTCATAAGTTGCTAGAGGAAAAAGTATTATCGGGAATTTCAAGTGTTGAAATTTGCAATGAGATTGCATACCTTCTATGAGATAGTTGGATCCCGATACTCACTGCGAGTAAGAGTTACTCCTGAGAGAGTTTTACACATGAAAATTAGCCAATCAAGTAGGTGTCTAGAAATTGTTAACGGGGTTATGCCTCTGGGAAAACGAGATTTATTTTAATTAGGTCCGTACGAAAGCATGGGGAACCTCCCTCAAAGTACCAACATTGGCCTGGCTGAAAAATTGGCGAACTTGTAAGGTGTAATTAATCCCGGTTAGTCTTACCTTTTAGGGTTTGAAGGAAGATTTGATGAAAATAGTAGGAGCTATCCTGATTAGATAAGATAATAACTAATCTAATCTTGCAAGAGCATACGCTAAAGTGTTTTCTTCTCTCTCTCTCTCCAAATAGCGACCATGTCAGGCCTTAATCAAGATAATAATATGGATGTATTGACCGAACCCTCTTGTTATACTGAGCAGGGAAACATTGGTTCTGTTCTTTCTAATAATTGTTATAAGACTGCACAGGAAATCGGGGAATATCCGGATTCCCACACCACCTAAATGAAGAATAAGCATGTTGATGCATCTTCTTCGGGTGTGTTAGTTATTGAGAACTGTTTCTCAGTTCACTCTACGTCCTGGGTATTAGATACCAGATCGGGATCCTACATATGTAATATGTTACATGGGCTACGGAAAGGTAGGGAACTTGGAATGGGTGATCATTCCATAAGAGTAGAAAATGGTGCAAATGTTGCATCCAAAGCAGTTGGCGAATATCACGTTGTGTTGCCAAATGGTAATACATTGATTCTGAACGAATGCTATTACATTCCGACCCTGATATGCAATCTTATATCAGTTTCTTTATTGAGTAAAGAAGGATATAATTTTGTAGTACAGGATAATGTTATGAACATCTTCCTGAATTAAAAGTTGATTGGATCAGGCTCGTTAAATAATGGCATATACGTTCTAAATCAAACTACAGTTCTTAATTTACAAAACACACACAAGAGCAAGAGTTCAGAAATGAACGAATCCTTCTTGTGGCATTGTAGACTAGGTCATATCAATGCGACACGACTTGCTAAGTTACATAAGGATGGATATTTGAATCCGTTTGAATTTTCATCTTATGACACTTGCCAGTCATGTCTCAAAGGCAAAATGACCAAAACTCCGTTTAGTGGACACGGAGAAAGACTTACGGAACTCTTGGGACTGATACATAGTGATGTATGCGGTCCCATGTCTACACATGCCAGGAATGGTTCCTCGTACTTCATTACATTCACTGACGATCTCTCAAGATACGGACATGTGTTCCTGTTGAAACACAAGTCTGAAGTTTTTGAGAAATTCAAAGAATATAAGCACGAAGTCGAGAACCAAACGGGTAAAAATATTAAGATTCTTCGATCTGATCGAGAAGGAGAATACTTAAGCAATGAGTTCCTGGACTATCTAAAAGAGAATGGGATTCTCTCTCAGCTTACTCCTCCGTATACTGCACAGCATAATGGTGTATCGGAATGGAAGAATCGCACCCTATTAGATATGGTGCGCTCTATGATGAGCACTGCCGAGTTGCCTATTTCCTTTTGGGGCTATGCACTTGAGACAACAGCATATCTATTGAATCAAGTTCTATATAAATCTGTACCTACCACACCATATGAGATATGGAGTGGGAAGAGACCATATCTTAAACGTGTTAAGATTTGGGGTTGTCCGGCCTATGTCAAAAGGCAAAATCCGGACAAACTCGAGGCACGATCGGTTCTATGCAAGTTTGTGGGATATCCGAAGAATTCATAAGGATATATTTTCTACCACGCTGAAGAACAAAAGGTGTTTGTTTCTCAATACGCCACCTTTTTAGAAAAGGAATTTCTTGTAAAAGAAATTAGTGGTGAAGAAGTAGAGCTGGAAGAAGTTCCAGCAGCACAAACTGCAACTGAAGATTTAGTGGAACCAGAGGATTCAATAGTTCCCGACGAACCTCAGCCGCTCCGCCGATCTAGTAGGGTTCCTCATCCACCTGAGAGATATTACGGTTTTCTCATTGATGGTGGGAGCGAGGATTGCATCATGGAAGATGATGACCCGACTAGCTTCGAGCAGGCCATCACGAGTGGTGACTCTGTGAAATGGCTGGATGCAATGCGATCTGAGATGGAATATATGTACACCAACAAAGTATGGACTTTAGAAGTTGCTCCTGAAGGGTTAAAACCCATTGGGAGCAAATGGATCTTTAAGAAGAAACTTGGTGTAGATGGAAAAGTTGAGACTTTCAAAGCTAGACTTGTTACAAAAGGTTTTTGTCAACGACCAGGTGTGGATTATGATGAAATGTTTTCTCCAGTGGCTATGCATAAGTCCATTCGGATCTTACTTGCCATTGCTGCATACCATGACTACGAAATCTGGCAAATGGATGTTAAGACCGCCTTTCTCAATGGTGATTTGGAAGAGTACGTGTACATGATTCAGCCAGAGGGCTTCATAGACAGTGGGAGCAACGGGAAGGTGTGCAAGCTGCTTAAATCCATCTACGGGTTAAAGCAGGCATCGCGGAGTTGGAACATCTGTTTTGATGTTGTAGTCATAGAGTTTGACTTCATCAAGAACGTAGATGAACCTTGTATTTACAAGCAAGTGGCAGAGAGTAAGGTTGTCTTCCTCGTATTGTACGTGGATGACATACTCTTGATAGGAAATGATGTTCCTATGCTGCACTCGGTCAAGCTCTTCTTATCATAAAGATTCTCAATGAAAGATATAGGTGATGTCTCCTGCATTTTAGGGATTAAGATCTATAGAGATAGATCTAAACGGATACTGGGATTGTCCCAATCCAGGTACATTGACACCATACTAAAGAGGTTTAGTATGGAAGAATCCAAACGTGGGAATTTACCTACGATCTCTGGACTCACTCTCTCTAAAGAGATGTCTCCCAAGACTGATTTGGAGAGAGCTCGCATGCAAGGAATACCCTATTCTTCGGTAGTAGGCTCTATCATGTACGCGATGCTATGTACCAGGCCCGATGTAGCATACTCACTAAGTGTAGTGAGTAGGTATCAAGCAGATCCTGGAGAGAGTCACTGGACAGCTGTGAAGAACATTCTCAAGTACTTGAGAAAGACTAAAGAGATGTTCTTGGTGTATGGTAACGGAGAACTCCAGGAGGAGTCCTTTACCGATTCGAGCTTCCAAAGTGATTAGGACGACTCTAAGGCGCACTCGAGATTTGTCTTTACCATGAATGGCGGGGCGGTTTGTTGGAATAGTTCCAAACAGAAAACCGTGGCAGACTCGACGATGGAGGCTGAATACATCGCTGCCAACGATGCTGCCAAAGAGGTTGTCTGGATGAAGAAGTACATAACTGAACTTGGTGTGGTTCCGTCTATTGAGCATCCAATACCTTTGTATTGTGATAAGAATGGAGCTGTGGTTTTGGCCATGGAACCCAGGTCTCATCAGAGATCCAGACATATTCTGAGGCAATATCACCTGATCCGGGAGATAGTTGTTAGCCGGGAGATCGAGGTCAGGAGAGTTGACACGAAGGACAACACTGCGGATCCACTCACGAAGGCCATACCGCAGATACAATTTGAGAAACTTTTCGGGATGTTGGGTATGAAATACTACAACAGCTGGCCTTAGTGTAAGTGGGAGATTGTTAGTTATGTATATGCCCTAGAGGCCATTATTGTACATATGATGTATATTATAGTGGATGCTTGGATATATATAGAGAGGACTTTCTTGCTCGATATGATAGTATGCTATCTGGTTGCTCTTTGTCTTAACATGTTGACTTGTATTGTGTTACTGTCTTGCTCTCACATGTTGATAAAGCCCTTAGAATATGTACTTGACTACTAGGACTATGATGGAGATCATACTAGTGGGGCCAGGATAGTCCACGAGTACATCCTATAATTGTTCCTAGTTGAGGGTGTATCGAGACAGGGCATCGATACTCCAGAGTAGACTAGCGTATACGCATCTTAACCCATATGATGGGCGATGGATGATCCCACATCCATTGGTGTTTGACATCAAAGATGGTATACGGGTGCTCAGTAGAGACTGGGTATACTGAACGGACTCGCCGAGAACTCCTAGTTGGTATTATACCTATCGTCAGATAGCAGTTCTCTGGAGACACTGGTACAGGTTAGTCTGTAGACCCGAGATCGTCATAGAGTCTTGTGTGATTCCTACTGTGCTTTGATTTCCACCTTACCACGTTCATGAGAACGTGCAAAACTGTGGCTTTTGGGTACAATCCCGAATCACATGGAGGCAATGAGCGATAGGAAGGGTTTCGTCACTCCCGGTATTGGGGGTTGATGTTGCGCTGTGTTCGATTGCCTATAACTGGAAGTCCCTGGCCAGGGCTGATATGGAGATCTACCGGTAAGTGTTACCAGTAGTTTCTTGACCCGTTATGAGGCTCACATCGACACGACTTATCGGTTACCGAGGTCTGACGTTTACCACCCCTAGACTGGATATGCGACATATCAGACGAAGAGACCGGACTGTACGGTAGTGTTACTGATAGGATTCACAGGAGTATGTACAGGCTTGCTTGTTGATCTTCTGGTCGCTCAATACCCGGGTGGCCGTTACGTTTAGCCGACCGCTTGCGGCTTGTGGGTGTTTGATATGATCATCACCTACTGCCGGCGTATTGACGAGTCTATAGAGTCCTGCACAGAGGTTTCCTGGCTCAGGAGAAATGGAGTAGGAGCACATATGTGATATGTGCGGGACCGAGATTGATACGTGTATGTGATGCCATATTCTATTCTCGCGACTTGTGACGTTGGTCGGTTATATGTGATATAGCCGGGTTATCGGATCAAGTGTTGATTCGATAAATTGTTGCATTTGATATTAGTCGGTTATATGTTCAATAGCCGGATTATTAAACCAAGTGTTGATTTAATAATTTAATGTAGAATTATATATTTGATATATTAAATTACATTAACTAATATTAGCTCATTTAAGAATTACTTTTTCTCACTTGATTATACATTGATATATATGTAATATATGTTAAATGTATTATTTTCTTTTGTTCACAAAATTATATATGTGATATATAATTGTGACATGCTTGGTTACACATGCAAACTTGGGTGTATGAGAATGATACCATACTTGTAATTAGGGTTAGATTTTTTTATTTATTTTAGTTAATTCAAATATCTTGGAATTAGTCATGGTTGAGCTTTTATGAAGCTTGTAGAACCATTGACTAAGTCCAAGTGTTTGGTTTTAACTTAAGATATTTATTGACCTAACCCTAATCACATAACCATGGTCAATTCTCTATATGAGTTAGCCATGACACATATTAACCCAAGGCTGCATTTCTAACCTTATCTTATTCATTCATCTTCTTCCTCCTTCATCTCCTTCAAGCTCTCTCTCTAGGTTTTGAAAAGGAGAAGAAAAATTGTGAGAAAAAGAAAACTAAAGAGAGCCCACTTCCAACTTCATCATCCTCTTCTATACTAGCCATTTATATTAGGGTGTTAGCTTCCCTAATTTCATATTAGTGAAGAGAAAGCTTGAGTTCGTGTTGCCTCAACGTAGATCATCTTGGATTGTGAAGACTTCAAGCAAGAATGCATTATACACCATGTGGAGCCTCTCAAGAGTCCGTGATCTCGATGATTGCAGCGAAGGGACCACAACTTGGAGCTATAGAAGTGAAGGAGAGGACTACAAAGGCTGTAATCCCTAATCACTTAGTAATAAAGTAGTTTACTTTATGTTTTCCGCATGATTCTTTAGTTAAAGATCTTGTTTAGGGTTGTCTAAGCATGGCAACATTTTAATTTGGCATAGATGATGCCACCCGAAACCTTGCTGTTGTGCTTAGGATCCCTACAGGAACCATTTCCAACTCGGAGAGTGTGATCACCTTTCTTCAGAAACTTGCTATTTCTCAGCCCCTGCACACAATTGCAGATGTGAGATCCTGACCCGGTATCTAATACCCAGGAAGCAGAGTTAATTGAAAACAGTTTTTTGTTACAAACACACCAGAAGTGGAAGCAACACCATGCTTCTTCTTCTTGAGGTCGGCAAGGTATCCAATGCGGTTTCTCTTCCAGTGCCCAGTCTTGCGGCAGTAGAAGCATTCCCCTTTTCCTGATGCAGCAGCCCCTGTCTTGTCCCTCCCCGATGCCTTTTTCAGTCCATCTTTCGGTTTGATGGGATTCTTCTTCTTCTTTCCCTTGTCCTTAGCTTTTAGGACGGAAGAGGAAAATGGCCCGACAATTAGAGTGGGAGTTTTCTCTACCTTTAGCGTTCTCTCTGCACTTCTCAACATATTGAGAAGTTCGGTAAGTGACCTCTCCATGTTGTGCATGTTGAAGTTCACTATGAATTGAGCAAAGGCAGGGAGGAGAGACTGTAGAACAATATCAACATACTGTTCATTCTCCATTGTCCATCCCAGGTCCTCTAGTTCTTCGATAAGTCCTATCATCCTCAATACATGGTCACCTACAGATGTGCCAGCAGCCATCCGCATCTGAAACAACTTTCTGGATGCTTCGTATCGGAGAGTACGAGATTGCTCCCGATACAAGTCCTTTGTATGGAGAAAGATGGATTGTACGTCCATCTTCTTATACTTCTTCTGATGTTCATTGTCTATATAAGCAAGCATGAGGCATTTGGCTGTTGCGCAGTCTATATCCCATGTCTTGCGGATTTTCTTATCCGCAACTGAAGAATCAGGGCCTGGGCTAGGAGGGGTTGAAGTAGTTAGGACGTATGCGACCATATCATAGGTCAGGAAAATATTTACGTTCCTCAACCATTCTTTATAATTAGGTCAAGTGAGTTTATTTTTGTCTAATAAAAGCTTAAGTCCCGTCATAAGTATCTGCCATTAAGAGAGAGAAAAGAAGACACTTAGCGATATTAGAATGGTTATTAATCTTATCTAATCGATGTCTCCCACTGCTTTTTATCGTATTTTTCTTCAAACCTTAAAAAGAAAATTAGCCAGGATTAATTGCAATCTACAAGTTCGCTAACCGGTCAGCCAGGCTAGTGTCCGTACTCTGAGGGAGATTCCCCGTGCTTTCGCACGGATTTAATTAAAATAAACCTCGTTTCCCTTGAGGCATAACCCCGTTGACACCTTCCTAGACACCTACTAGATTAGCTAATTGTAAAGTGCAAAATTCTCCCGGGAGTAACTTTTACTCACAGTAGGATCGGGATCCAACTATCAAATAGAAGGTATGTAATCTCATTGCAAATTTCAACTCTTGAAATTCCCGATATGTTTTTTACCCCTAGTGTCTTATGACCTTAACTATGGTCAACAAATCATAAGCACAAGTGAAGTTCTACCCGCCATTTCGTGATTGATTTAGACCACCCGTATGACCCTTAACTATGGTCAATAAAGTCATACGAATGTCCTAATCGATCGCATCATATACTTTGTAGGAAGATATCACTTAGCTACCGTACACTACGCCTTAACTATGGTTAACAAACATGGTACAAATACTAAGTACTCTGCTTCTTAAAATGGCGGAGGACCATGGATGGTTTTGATGATAACCTTTAACGTTTTGAACTTGATATCGTTTTAGAATCGAGTGAAAGGAGTGGCTTAAGCTCCAGTTTTAAAAATCGAATGGTTTTGTAGCATATTTCTAATTTTGCTAAAGAGGGCACTCCCGGTGAAGGGATCTCGGCTCTTTCCTCATCGAATGAGGTGCTGGATATTCATCAAGGAATACCACGATGCAAAGCAAAAATTAGATCAACTATAAAAACAAATCGAGTGCTTTGTAACATTTACTAGTTTCGCTAAAGGGGCCACTCCCGGTGAAGGGATCTCGGACCTTTCCTCATCGAATGAGGTGCTGGATATTCATCAAGGAATACCACTATGCAAAGCAAAAACAAGAGTTACACGTTTTAAAAAAGTTTGATTCTACAACATCTTTAGCTTTCTTTTTCTTAACATTAATCACATTAATTTTGTCCCATCATTTACGTTTCCTAAACATCACAGAAAAGAAACGAAAATAGAACGTACGCTTATGCCATCCGCATTCGCCACGGGGTCCCATCATTCACCGTTAGGTTACTTAACTAACGGCAGAGCGGGGGCTGGACTAGCGCGGGTGCAAAACATAAGCAACGTTTATTATATATCTCATATATAAGTAGCCATTCGTCGCACGCATTTATAAACATTCCAGATCACAGATGAATATATTGGATATACTAGGAATTCCGTATTTCGTTTAAGCCCTTAACAAAAGACGGATTCCACGGTCGTGATGAATAGCGAAACCCCACCCTAGACCCCTACGGGTGCGGCAAACTACCCGCCAAATTCCCGAAGTGAAGCAACCTCCCTCAATAAAATGAGTAGGCCACTCGGCAGTTCGAGAACCCGGTAGTTATGCATCCCATCTTGGGTCTATCCTAGCAAAAACAGTAAAAAGAAATAATACATCGGTGGCTACAAGCTCAACCCGGATGTGCCCCGCAAAATAATATTACATCAATTTTACAAATTAATTGAATGAAAGAAAAGAAAAATACTCTTCTCACATCCCCCGGCTATTCATCCATGATGATCCAACATATTCATATACACATACCATCACATGATATACATATGTGCAACACCCACTAATCGTCATATAGCAATTAGTGGACGTTTTAAACACATCAAACTGAAAAGCGGATAAACGACGTTAAAAATTCGATTTCGAAACACACCGATTTCCCCTAACACTTAGGTTACATCATATGTAATCTGGAAATAATCAAACAATACCATAAAACCAAAAACCAGGAGTACAGAGAACCCCAGAAAACCTAATCCCAAACTCAACTTTTGATCCGGCGACGCCAAGCAATTCCATGATCTCGCTGGTGAGATCTTGGTGTTTTGGGCTTGTTTTTCTAGGGTTGTCTAGTTATCTCATAACAAGTATTCTGCACATGTTTTAAAAAAATTTAGAACACTTTTTAAAAATTTCCAGAGAGCAGTTTTGGTTTTACAGTATCGGAGTTGTTTTGTGTTTCGAAGTTTTAAACATCGTCTAAAAATCTAGTTATGGTCTAGTTAGTCTGTGATACCATGTTAGTGGATGTTGCACACCCTCACAACTCTTTTGAGGAGATGGAAGTCGCAAACGAAAATTTTCTTGCATGCAACACCCACTTCAAACCTAGATCTTGTGCTAAACCATAACTAGAAACCCTATCTAGAGATCTTATCTACTATGATAGGGGGTTATACCTTGAGAATCGGTCCTTTGGGTCTTCGTTTGGATGCGACTCCTAGGCTCCTTGGATGCTTGAAAGGAACTCGGTCTCCGGTCACCTTTAGGTCATAGATGATCCACCAGAGAGCTATAGAACAAGCTTCAAACTCTTCACAAGAGTTAACTAAGAAATCAAGTGTGCTAGAAATGATTACTTAGATGATGTAGAGATTAAGTAGAGGATTAAAGTGATCCCTAAGCTTTTGATTCACAACTCATGTGAAGGGTAAAGCTTAGAGCATGAAGAAGGAGATAATTAGGAGAGAGAACATGAGAGTGTGATATGAGAATTATCAACCATGGAAAAAGATATGGCTCATGGAAAATAGTTGAGGTGTGCATTATTTTATCTCTAAAATAATGCACCATGCTTGAATAGTAATCCCAAATGAATAAAAAATACAAAGAGCCATTCCTTCACCCATGCTTTGAAAATTCTCCTAATTCCACCTCATATTTTTATTTTCACAAAATAAAAATCCTATTATGAGGTGTCTCCTTCAAGAAGGTGCTCTTGTACAATTACAAGAATACCCCTCACCGTATACCGTATAAGTATACCCGTATTCGTATTCCGAAAAATACGAATACAAATAATCCAATAATATAATACCGGTATCCGGCTTAAACCAAAGCCTACAAGATTATCCTTCCGATCATCATTCGTGTAGCCAGTACACGAACATGATCGAAACCCTGCCGTAACATTTTACGGCCTCTACATCTTTTGCCTGAACCAGGGAACCCTCTGTGTAGGACTCTAAAGACTCGACAGTACGCTGGCAGTGGATCTAACCACAAGCATGTCAGCGGCACTAGCTATGCGTAGCGGCTACCCAGGTACATGACGAAAAGGTGGCCGACGAGCGAACTCATCCCAACACTAACGAGCCTATAAGCAACACTTACCATACAGTCCGGTCTCTACGTCTGATATGTCGCATATGAAGTCTAGGGGTGGTAAATGTCAGACCCCAGTAACTTTATAAGTCATGCTGATGTCTGGCTCATAATGGTTCGAGAAACTACTGATAACTCTTATCAGTAAATCTCGACAACCCTGGCCAGGGATTTGCTGTTATGGCCGATCAAGAATAGCGCGACATCAACTCCCTATACCGGGAGAGACGAAACCCCTCCTATCGCTCACCGCCTCCATTTGATTCGGGACTATACCCAAAATCCACCTGTTTGCATGACTCAATAGAGCCGTGGTAGGTAGGAAATCAAAGCACAGTAGGAATCACACATGACACTACGACGATCTAGGGTGTACAGACTAACCTGTATAAGTGTCACTAGAGAACTGCTATCTGACAATAGGTATATATACTATCTAGGAGTTCTCGGTTAGTCTTGTTCGGTTACCCATTCTCCAATGAGCACCTGTGTACAATTTTTGATGTCAAACACCAATGGTTGTAGGATCAACCATCGCCCCCAGGGTCAAGAAACGTACACGCTAGTCTACTCTGGTAATATCGATACCCTGTCTCGATATGCCCTCGACTAGGAACTATTAAAGGATATGCTTTTAGACTGCCCAGGCCCCATTAGTATGATCTACATCATAATCCCGGTAGTCAAGCATAATCATAAGGGCTTCATCAATATGTATATAGGATATGAAATACAACACATCACATGTTAAGATGAAGATAAACCAGATAGCATACTATCATTTCGAGCAAAGATTGTTTCTGTATATATACATGCCTAGCATCCTATACAATACAGGCTTCTAGGGCATACATAACTAACATGGACATATATATGGAGGACTTTACATGATAGTATGCTATCTGGTTGCCTTTATTTTAACATGTTCACTGGTATTATACTATCTCTCATATACATGTTGATAAAGCCCTTAGGATGTAGGCTTGACTATCAGGACTATGATGCGGATCATACTACTGGGACCTGGGTAGTCCAAAAGCACATCCTTCAATTGTTCCTAGTCAAGGGAATGTCGAGACAGCGCATCGATATTCCATAGTAGACTAGTGTGTAAGTCTTGACCTGTATGGGGCGATGGTTGATCCCATATCCATTGGTGTTTGACATTAAAGATTGTACACGGGTGCTCATTAGAGAACAGGACTTGCTGAGAACTCCTAGATGGTACTATACCTATCGTCAGATAGCAGTTCTCTGCTGACACTGGTACAGGTTAGTCTGTAGACCCGAGATCGTTATAGAGTCTTGTGTGGTTCCCACCGTACTTTGATTTCCTCCCTACCATAGCTCAAAGGAGCCATACAAACAGGTGGATTTTGGGTACAGTCCCGAGTCACATAGAGACAATGAGCGATAGGAGGGGTTTCGTCTCTCCCGGTATAGGGAGTTGATGTTGCGCTATGCTCGATTGGCTATAACAGGAAGTCCCTGGCCCGGACTGTTGATGAGATTTACTGGTAAATGTTATCATAGTTTATCGTACCGTTATAGGCCTTACATTGGCATGACTTATCAAGTTATTGGGGTTTGACGATTCCACCCCCAGACTTGATATGCGACATATCAGACGAAGAGACCGGACTGTACGGTAAGTGTTACCTATAGGCTTCATGAGAGTTTGGACAAGCTTGCTTGTTGATTTTCTATTCGCTCAATACCTGGGTAGCCGTTACGTCCAGCTAGTACCGCTAACGGCTTATGGGTGACTGATGTGATCATCACCTACTGTTGGCGTATTGACGAGTCTTTAGAGTCCCACATAGAAGTTTCCTGGTTCAAGCGAAACGAAGTAGGGCACATATACTGATATGTGCAGAGGCCTGATTAAATAGGAGTATGAGATACCGTATTGTAATCTGGCGGCTATTTGCTATCAGTTAGGTTATATGTGATATAATCGGATTATTGAATCAAGTGTTGATTTGATAATGTGATATACAGATAAATGATATTAGTCAGTTATATGTGATATAACCGGATTATTAAATCAAGTGTTGATTTAATAATATGATATATATATATATATATTTGATATAATTATATATTAACTAATATTATTAGCTCACTGATTATTTTCTTCATAATATATATATTAATATTTATATATGATATATATATATATATATATATATATATATTATAAAGCATGGTTTGTTTTTCTATTTTGAGAAAATAGAAAAAGAGGTAGAAAATGGGGAGATTTTTTGTAGTATGGAGCAAAGCATGGTTTGATGAATATTTTATTCATCTTACTACACTATTGAAACATGGTTACAATTGAATATTATTTTCAATTGGATGCTTAAATAATGTGTGAGCTTCATGCCATTTGGAGACTTGGTTCATTTTTTCATCTAGTGAGCTCATGTGATGAGTTTCTCTCCCTTTTCATCACCTCCTCCTCTAAGCTCAATCCCTCACATGAGTTGTAAAATCTTGAGCTTATGAGAACACTAGTGAGCAAACAACACCCTTACTTCACCATACTATACTAGATTAGCGCTTTGGTGTAGTGTGTTTACTTCACTAAAGAGTTTAGTGAAGAGGTAGCTTGGATTAGCGGACTTCGGGTGGATCATCTTCGGCAAAAAGGTCATCGAAGCAAGTTCGTTCAACCTTCAAGTGGAACCTAGTGGAGTCGTGTGGACTACAACCCGGAGCTTTAGAAAATAAGGATACGGTCTACAAAGGTTGTAGACATCCATCTCTTAGTGTAAAGTTTATGATATCAAGCTAAACCCTAATCATCTAGTTTAAGATCTTGGTTAGTGTAGATTAGCACCCATAAAATTTTAAAAACGGCATGCTTGATGCTAGTAAAATCCAGTGGTGGTGCTAACATACACTTTCATGGTATCAGAGCCAAAGCTAGAAGATTATACGATGTATATAGAATCGCAAAACTGAAACAATTCCGAAACCGGAAACCCAAACATCAAGTTTCTGTTGATTTTAAAATGGACTCTAAAATTTTTTTAAACAAGTGCAGAATGTTACATGTGATGTAACTGGAACACCATGAAAATTCGAGACCAAATTTCAAACTTTCACCCGGCGAGATTGGGCTTTTGGCCTGCGTCGCCAGTCACCCATCATTTTTTTTGGCTCAAATTTTTTTGTTGTTCTGTGATGTTGGGTTTAGGGTTTCATGGTTATGTTTTATTAGCACAGTTTGCATGTGATGTTAACTTTCTTATTGCGGCTATTCGGAGTGTTTCATAGTCGTAATTTTTATATCGTTTCGGGTTTAAGTTTGATATGCGATACAATACTTGGAATCCGCAGTTAATTAGTTTTGTGAAAACTAGTTAGTGTTTGTAAATCTAGCATGTTAGTCTCTATTGATCGATTGCTACTAAGTTTCGATTCGGATCGAAACTCCGTCGCAATTGCGTATCGTACGTGAATACTCACCAGATAATTTTACTAGGTAGCCCCGCCCCATAGCCCCGATGAAGTGACTTTAGGAGAACCCCATTGCCAAAAGCATCCACTCGGGTGCTCGCGGCCACGGTGTTCCGTCTAAGTGCATTTGGTTGACGGCATCGCGTGTGCGGCCATCTACTAAAGTTCTCGACGAGTATTCGATTGGGTAGTCGGGAATCTTATTGAATTACCCGACTAAGTTATTGAAAAGTGTTTTCGATATGGGACTAAAATGCATGGTTTATAGGGTTAGGCATGAAATTCGGAATATGAGATATTCCGGGTTTATGATGTCTAAGAAAATGCGGATTCTAATTATTCTAGTTTTTCATTTCTTTTCTGCGGCCGTAAGTGTAATATGTGGGGTATCCCAAATCTCATTGCTATATGTTAATAGAATTTTGGATACGCGTATTTACTTACGTTGATAACATGTGATGTTATGTGTTGCTGTGATATGTTATATTAAATCGTCGTGAATGAATAGCCGGGGGTTTTATTTGAGATGCGAGTTTTTCAATTTTCATTCATATAAAATTTGTATGTAATATTCTTTTATTAGGACAGTTCCGGATTGAGGATGATGTCACCATTGATGTATATTATTTACTTTTCCGCATTAGGATAGACCCAAGGCGGGGAGCACAAGTAACCGGGTTCTGGAGTCCAGTGGGAGACCATCTCGAGGAGCCGAGACCGGGTCTCCTAACTCTAGAATTGGCAGGGTTGCTTGCCGCTCTCGTAGGGGTCTAGGGATGTGGGATTGGATATGCATCACGACCGTAGAATCCGTGTATTTCATTATTGGCTTAATTTAGAAAACAGACCTCCTAATATATCCAATATTTCATATGTTGACTTCTGCTGCTTGGTTCTGTGATGTGATCATATAACTGCGTGAGACGAATGTATATATATATGATATATATAATAAATGTTGCTTATGTTTTGCACCCGCACTAGTCCAGCCCCCGCTCTGCCATTAGTTAAGTAACCTAACGGTGCATGACGGGGCCCCGTGGCGAATGCGGATGGCATAAGCGTACGTTCTATTTTCGTTTCATTTTCTGTGATGTTTAGGAAACATTAAATGATAGGACTTCACTAATGAGATTAATGAAAAGAAAAGAAACCTAAAGATGTTGTAGAATCAAAAGTTTTTAAAAAGTAGCTCTAATTCTTGTTTTTCATAGTTGTATTCCTTGATGAATATCCAGCACCTCATTCGATGAGGAAAGAGCCGAGATTCCTTCACCGAGAGTGACCTCTTTAGCAAAACTTTCAAATGCTACAACCCACTCGGTTTTGTTTTAATAGCTTCTCTAGTTCTTGTTTTGCATAGTGGTATTCCTTGATGAATATCCAGCATCTCATTCGATGAGGAAAGAGCCGAGATCCCTTCACCGAGAGTGGCCTCTTTACCGAAACTAGCAAAAGCTACAAAAACACTCTTCAAATCACTAGATTCTACAACGATATCAAGTTCATTACGCTAAAGGTTTTCTTAAAAACCAACGTAGCCCTTCGTCATTTCAGATAAGTGCTATTTAGTATTCGTGCTGCGTTTGTTAGCCTCCATCAAGACGTAGTGTACAGTAGATGATTAGTGCTTATCAGCCGCATGTGATGCGATTGGATTAGGGTAGTCGTGCGACTTTGTTGGCCTCCGTCAAGAGTCATGCGGGTGGGTTTAATTCAATCAAGAAATGAATGGGTTGAACTTGAACAGCGGCCTATAGTTTGTTGGCCTCCATCAAGGTCATAGGAAGCTAGGGGTAAAAACAATAATTTCAAGTGTTGAAATTTGCAATGAGATTGCATACCTTGTTAGTTATATGTATGCCCTAGAGGCCATTACTGTACATACGATGCATATTGTAATGGATGCTTGGACATATATAGGGAGGACTTTCTTGCTCGACATGATAGTATGCTATCTGATTGTACTTTATCTTAACATGTACTCTGATTTTCTCTATGTTACATGTTGATAAAGCCCTTAGGATACGTACTCGACTCCTGGGACTATGATGAGATCATACTAGTGGGGCCACGGTAGTCGACGAGTACATCCTATAACTGTTCCTAGTCGAGGGTGTATCGAGACAGGGCATCGATACGCCAGAGTAGACTAGCGTATACGCATCTTGACCCATATGATGGGCGATGGATGATCACATATCCATCGGTGTTTGACATCAAGGATGGTGTACGGGTGCTTAGTAGAGACTGGGTACACTGGACGGACTCGCCGAGAACTCCCAGATGGTATTATACCGCACGTCAGATGGCAGTTCTCCAGTGACACTGGTACAGGTTAGTCTGTAGACCCGAGATCGTCATAGAGTCTTGTGTGATTCCCACTGTGCTTTGATTTCCATCATACCATGTCCAAGAGGGCGTGCAAAAAGGTGGCTTTTGGGTACAGTCCCGAATCACATGGAGGCAATGAGCGGTAGGAGGGGATTCGTCTCTCCCAGTATAGGGAGTTGATGTTGTGCTGTGTTCGATTGGCTATAACTGGAAATCCCTGGCCAGGTTTGCTGAGATTTACTGGTAAGTGTTATCAGTAGTTTCTCGAACTGTTATAGACCTCATATCGACACGACTTATCAAGCTACTGGGGTCTGACGTTTACCACCACCCCTAGGCGAGATATGCGACATATCAGACGAAAAGACCGGATTGTACGGGAGTGTTACTGATTGGATTCGCAGGAGAATGTACAGGCTTGCTTGTTGATCTTCTAATCGCTCAATACCTGGGTGGCTGTTACGTTTAGCTGACCGCTTGCAGCTTGTGGGTATTTGATATGATCATCACATACTGCCGGCGTATTGACGATTCTTTAGAGTCCTACACAGAGGTTTCTTAGCTCAGGCAAAACGGAGTAGGAGCACATATATGATATGTGCGGGACCGAGAACAATACGTGTATGTGATACCGTATTAGATTCTCGCGATATGAGATATCGGCCGGGTATATGTGATATAGCCGGGTCATCGGATCAAGTATTGATTCGATGAACTGATACAGATTATATTAGTCGGTTATTTATGAAATAGCCGGATTATCGGATCAAGTGTTGATTCGATAATTTAATGTATAATTATATATTTGATATATTAAATTACATTAACTGATATAAGCTCACTAAAAGATTCTTTTTTTCACTCGGGTAATACATTGATGTATATGCGATATATGTTAATTGTATTATTTTATTTTGTTACAATAAATATTATATATGTGATATATAATATTGTAACATGATATGGTTATTAATGCAACATGTTTAGTGGAGATTAAACATGGTTAGGGTTTGATTTGGGTTAAGCTTTTCTAGAAGTTTCTAGAAGCTTTGCTTTTTGTTTTGGTAAAGATATTTTGTGAAGATATTTCCTTAACCTAACCCAAACCCCTTTACCATGGTTATTTCTCTACATGAGTTAAGGATTCATTCTTAACTATGGGTGCATTTCTAACCTCACTTATTAGTTTCATTATTCATCACAAAAGAATTACTATTCTTCTTCTTCTTCCTTGAGCTTTTGAAAAGCTTTCTAGGTTTTTCTTAAGTGATGAAAAATGAATGAGTTAAAGAAAAAAAATGAGAGCTAAAATCCTACTTCATCATCCTAATCTATCCTAGCCTTAGGGTGTTCACTTCATTTAGTGAGTGAGAGCTTGTGTTAAAGAAACTTCAAGGTAGATCATCATTGTTATCGATGATCGGAAGCAAGCTTGCATCTTTCTCTTCGTGGAGCCTCTCTAGAGTCCGGAAACTGGATGATCGCAGCGAACGGACCTCAACACGGAGGTTTAGAAGTGAAGGACCGGACTACAAAGGTTGTAATCCCAAACTCTTAGATATTAAAGTGTTTAACATGCTTTGTTTCGCCTAATCTCTAGTTTAAAGATCTTGTTTAGGGTTGTTCGGCACGGCTAAATTTTAAATCGGGCATGGTTGATGCCTTGTAGAACCTTTTTAGAGTGCCTGTTTCCTGATTTAAAATCAGGAAAGCTTATGGAAAAAGCTTGAGAAGAGGGTCACGTGCTTACACGTGACCAGCAGTCACGTGTTGGCACGTGACACCCAAAAGTACCGGCAAAGGAAGTTCAGCTTCCTGACTACATCAAAGAAAAAGGGCTTAAGAAAGGGTCACGTGTTGGCACGTGACATTTTAAAGCGGATTCAAAGGCACATCGGTTCCCTGATCAAGTCAAGGAAAAAGAGTCCAGATCAGGGTCACGTGCTCACACGTGACCAGGGGTCACGTGATGGCACGTGACGGTTAAGCAACAACCAGAAGGCAGCGCAAAAAGAAAGGAGAAGGCTCATTCCAAAGGGGGTCACGTGCCCACACGTGACCATGGGTCACGTGGTCACACGTGACCGGCTTTCAAAGCCCATTTTGTCAACAGAATTAAATTCTGAAAGAGATTCAAATCTTTCCAAAGGAAAACGACTATCTGGAACCAATCGAATTAAAGATTCAGAGGTGATGAAATATCATCTATCTATGGGAAAATCTCGGGTTTGGAAAGATTTCCCCTTTAAATCTAACCGAAACAACAAAGGAGAATCCCGGGACTTGAAATCCAATGGTGAATAAAATTCACCTAATAATCCAAAGGTCCAAAACGAATGATGGATGCAAATCAAATCTCTCAATGAAGATTCGTCAAAAACTAATTGACTCGGCTGCTTCTCCTATAAATAGGAGCCAAGAGACACAGAGAAAGAAGGACACACGCAGGGGGAAGAAAGGGAGAGAGAGCTTTGATACTTCGAGGAACTTGGATCTTCTGCAAAAGAAAACCCTAGGTAAGAAAGGGAAGGCTCCTTGAAGGAAAAGAGAATTTAATTCTCAACAGAGTTTAACTCTGATATAAAAAACAGAAGAACATATTTCTGTTGGAGATAGTGCCCTCAGAGTCAATTATTGGATCACAGGCACGTGATTGCAATGATTGAGGGAGGACCTATCCCGGTAGGACAGTCTTACTCGAGATGATAGTATGCTATCTGGTTTATCTTTATCATCGTGTACTGCTTTAGGTGACCTGACATGTCGCTATTACACGTTGATAGAGCCCCTAGGATTCTTGCTTGACTACCAGCAGTATGATGGCGATCATATACGTGAGAGCTGGCGGTCTATAAGCACATCCTTAAAAGGTCCCTAGTCGTGGGAGTTTTGAGACAGGGCATCGATACTCCATTAGTAGACTAGTGTATACAGTCGAGACCCCGACGAGGGGCGGTGGCCGGTCTCACAAGCCACTGGTGTCAGTTGGTTCACCTAAGATGTATACAGGTGCTCATTGGGTTATGAGTACACCGGACAGGACTCGCCAGGAACCTGCTAGTTGGTCATATACCAGACGTCAGATAGCAGTTCCCAGGTGACATGTGTACAGGTTAGTTCATCGACCTGAGATCGTCATTTGTCTCGTGTGAGTTCCCACTGTGCTTTGATTACTACCCTACCACGGCTCAAAGGAGTCGTGCAAACAGGTTTTAGTTGGGTACAGTCCCGAGCCACATGGAGGCAGTGAGCGGATCTGCAGGGGTTCGTCTCTCCCGGTATTGGGGGTGAGGTCGCGCTGTGTCTAGGAGAGCCATTACGCAAAGCCCTCGGCCGAGGCAGGAGATTTACTGGTAGGTATTCCAGTAGTATCTCAGGGCGTTCTGGGCTACGCTCCGACACGACTTGTACCGCTTTTGGGGGTCTGACTTTTACCAATCCCCTAGGCCCGCCATGCGATACTCATAGACGAACGGACCAGACTGTACGGATATTGTCACTGACAGGCTCAGTAGGGTGTCAGGATGAGTTCGCTCATCGACGTCCCTTTTGGTCAATAGCTGGTGGCCCGTCACGTATTGGCTAATACCTCTGACGTGCTAGTGGTTAAATCCACAGCCATAGTATTGACGAGTCTTTAGAGTCCACCACACACTCAGTTACTCAAGTTTCGGGCGAAACGCTGTAGAGGCCGTATGGAGATATGGCAGGGTCTGATCAGATACGTGCGGTATTGCACGGATCAGGATCGGACGGTTTGTACTAGTGGCCGTATGGATATATGGCAGGGTTCGATCAGATACGTGCGGTATTGCACGGATCAGGATCGAACGGATATTACTAGCCGGCTTTGGTTTAAGCCGGATCCTAGTATAGTACAGTGTAGATTTTGTCTCATTGCATTTGTATCCGGACAGAATACAGATGCGGGTGTGTATGCACAGTATCGGGGTTTTCCTGTAATTTATTACGGGACCAGTTTTCTGGAGTTGCCACTTTGCATTCTGTTCCGGCCGGTTTTCCTTTGTTCTTTCCCGGCCGGACTTTTCCGATGGAGGGTATTATTTGCAAGTTTGCAAATAACACATTGTGGAGGGTTTTCTTGCAAATGTATTTATTATGAAAGCATCTTTTTTTATTCCTTTCTTTTGTATCATCATTTCTTGTAAAAGGTGATTAGGATTGATTTGTGTTTGATGTGAGATTGTGATGATGATGTTTTGGATATGGTCACCCTCTCTCTTTTCCTACACTCACCTCCCTCTTGCTTTCATATTCTTTCCTCCACCATTCTAAGATGATAAGTTTTTCATGGTTGAGAGAAGAAGAGGATGAGAGCTTCATCTTGAGAGTTTCATTCTTGATCTCATTTTCATGCTAGAAAAATGCAAGCACCATTTTTCTAATCTTGATTCCTCCATCATCTTCAAATGGCAACAAACCCAAATGAGACATAGCTTCTACCCTACACATTCTACAGCAAATCTTGGACGCGTCGGCTAGTCTACTTCGCGCCCGAGTTGCCTCGGCATTGAGGTGGGAGCCCGTAAAAGATGCAGGCGACGTGGTGCCCTTCCGGCGAGGAGGCGACGACATGGAGACAGGACTTTCCGCGGGAGATCGGGATGATGACGAGAAGACCGGAGGATTCGGATCCCTTGGTATACTTCTCTTCCCATCTCTTGTTAGCTAGTATAGGTTAATGGTTAACGATCCGGGTTTTTCATTGTCCGCGGTAGCGCCAGTTTCCAAGTAAGGAAAATTTTTGATTCCGCATTTTGGCCTCGGTAAGACGGCCGGGGCGCTGCCGTGGAGCAACATGGTATCAGAGCCACGCCATTAACCTTGCCTAGCTTGTTCTAATGCGTTTTGCTTATCCGATCGACCAAATTTCCAAAAATCTCATTTTTGTTCACATCAGTTTTCTGTTGAAATTTTTTGGTGTTTAAAAATTTTTCAGGTTGCAGAAAAATGATGTACTGGAAAATATAAGGCTACTGTAGAAAAACGACAGAGTGATTCCCTAGTTGGAGCGCGAAACCGCGGCCAAAACCCCCTTTGGGCCGCGGTTCCGCCGCACCATGGTCAGGTCACTTGGTCGTTTTTCTTCAGTTGCTTTCTGGGCTGAAAATAGGGCTTTTGGAATATTAAATTTGGGCCCAGATCTTCTGTGACTGCTACAGTATTACTTGGGGGCCCACTTGTTAATTTTTGATCGATTGGATATTTTAAACACATTATTTCACAGTATTTACATTATATCTGCGACCGTGAATGTCACTTGATCGGTAAATCCCGTCTAACTGCTATAGCCCGGTTAGACGGATTTGCGAACGTGACTTTCACGTTGATGTTCTATGTTTATGCTGTGTTGTTGCGGATCGGTCGTGGGGGATAGCCTGGATGCAATGCTAGTACAGTTTTGTTGTATTATGTACATTTGATATTGCGGGGCGAGTGTCCGACATGTGGACTGCCGTCACTGCCTGTTTGTATTATTCTTTTGGGGCACGACCTGTTTGCGGTCGAAGTACCCGGTGTATGTATATTTTACTTTCTGTACTAGGATTGCCCCGCGGTGGGGTGCACGGATAGCCGGGTTCTGGAGGGCAACAAGCCCGCATCTCATGGCATTGGGACGGAGGGGGCTTCAGTCTGGAATTGGCGGGCTATTCGCCGCACTCGTAGGGGGTACAGGTTGACCCAGGGGGGGTGCCCAAGTTACCGGATTCCGTGAAGTGCTGGGTGGTCCATTCACGTTGCTGAAGGGGGCTGCCTCGCTTCAGGTTTTGGCGGGTGACTTGCCGCGCCCATAGGGGTCTAGGTTTTCATTGCACAGGCTATCCACACGACCAGGGGAACGTCGGGTTTCAGCAGCGGCTCTATGAAACCCGGGGCTTCCAGATATCTGTATTGTTCTGTGATGCTGTACATTTCTGTGATGTTGCATTTTATTCACGCCTTGAGCGAATATAATATATTGGTATATATATTAGTAGATGTTGTATATGTTTTTCATCCGCGCTAGTCCAGTCCCCGCTCTGCCGTTAGTTAGCTAACCTAACGGGTGATGACGGGACCCAGTGGCGAATGCGGATGGCATATACGTACGTCAGTATATTTTCGTTCTTTGTGGTGTGATCAATTGATGGGACTGCGTTGATTCGGATCGATGCAAGATAAACAAACCTATTCTGATGTTGTTGGAACATTTTTCAAAAAGCTGTTATTGCAAGGACGTTCACTTTTGTTTTGCATCGTGGTATTCATTTGGAATATCCTGCTCCTCAGTCGACGAGGCAAGGGCCGAGATCCCTTCACCGGGAGTGACCCCTTGGACAGAAGTTTGCGTCAGGGCATTAACTTCACTATAGCCGATTACTTTTGCTTTGCATCGTGGTATTCATTTGGAATATCCTGCACCCCATTCTACGGGGAAAGAGCCGAGATCCCTTCACCGGGAGTGACCTCTTTAGTAAAGGTTTTCGTCACTATATTTTATAAAAGGTTATCCAGTTCCTTCAACGATATCAAGTTCATTACGTTAAAGGTTTTTCGCCAAAAACCAGTCGTAGCCCTCCGTCATTTCAGATCAGTATTGCTTAGTATTCGCGCTGCTTTTGTCGTTGCTATTCGCCGAGGCGTAGTGTGCGGTAGCTTTGTTGTGCTATTCTGTCGCATGGATATGTGGATTGGTTAGGACAGTCGTACGACTTTGTTGATTATTCGTCAAGGGTCGTGCGGGTGGGTTTAACGCAATCAAGATAATGACGGGCTGAACTTGACTAGGACCTTTTGATTTGTTGATTATTCGTCAAGGTCACTTGGGTCCTAGGGGTAAAAATCACATCGGGAGTTTCAAAAGAACTGAAACTTGCCAGACATGCGCATACCTTCTGGAGTGTGGTGACTTGAGTGGATTCCGTCAAGTTATCATGCGATGATAGTTGGATCCCGATTCCCACTGATGAGTTGGTTTACTCCTCGGGTGATCCCGACTAATTCTTCTTTCAGGTTTGGAGGAGAATTTGACGGTACAGTGGGAGGTTTCCAGATTAGATAAAGTGATAACCATTCTGATCTAGGTTAGAGTGCACGCTGAGTGTTTCTTTTCTCTCTCTCTGGCAGCGACCATTGACCCGACCCTAAGACTATGACTCAGTGACTAAGTTGACCGAACCTTCTTAACACTGGCTTTTGGATTGTCAGAGTTGCAGACCTCATTGCCACTCCTACTTTTACCCTTTTCTCCAGGACACCCCGTATTACTACGAACGTCCACTTCCATTGGACAAAACCATCGTATGGTTATATACGAACTCGAAGGACTTCGAGGATGGTTTCTGGTTCTGGAGAAAACGAATAGGATTATTCAGTTGTCTTTTCCCTTTTACCTTCTCTCAAGTTGTGAGTACTCCTTGGTTTAGGAGATAGCACACCTATTACGCAAGTTGGATAGTCTTCTTCCAAACCTTAGGCTGGTGCCGAACGGTGTGGAATGAAGAAAACCAATTAGCATAACGATGGTGTGCAGAAGGTATTAAGTTAAGACAAAGAAAGGGATTAGTAAGAGAGCAAAGTAAATTGCGACTGCTATTCACGACCAAACCGAGTATTTTTTCGCCAATCCTAAATCACCTTTGTATTTCTCCAGGACACTCCGTATCACTACGAAGATCCTAAGTTTTTGGATAATCCATCGTATGGTTATATACGAACTCGAAAGAAACTTGTTCCAGTTCGGGGATGGATCCTAGTTCAGGAGAAATAGGAATAAAGTACATTCAGGTGTCTTTTATCTTCACCTTCTCTCGCGTTACGAGTGCTCCTAGGATTAGGACAGTACACCCTTTATGCTTTTTGGATAGTCTTCTTCCAAACCATAGGCTGGTGCCGAACGGTAGGGAAAGAAGAAAACCATTTGGCCTAAAGGGGTGTACAGAAGTTAATGACTAAAGACATATAAAGGGATTTGGAGAGATGGCAAAGAGATATACGGTTACAGTTGTGAATCTGGATAATGGTAGAGGCATTACTAGGAATACCAGGATACCCCATCGAAACATTTCAATGTTTGAAGTTTCACTGTGTGATGTTAAAAGAAAACTGATTTCCCGATTAGACACTTGCTCCAGGGTATGTATTTACCAGGTTGGATTCTCACATCTGTATGGTTTTACAGATCCTGAGTGGGAGTAAGTTATTGGGAATTAGGTGACCATCCTCATTATATCAGGATTCGTTGTAATTGGTGATATTTGAGGAAGCCACCTGGATTGTTTGCCGGTCGGCAAATATTTGGTTTTGAATATCCGCTGTTGTGCACTAATTTCAAATTGATATATCTGTACGTCTATTTTCATAGAGTGAGATATACCTTTTGATATTATGTCGATGACATTTACCTATATCAGTGGATGGTTAGGTAAGGAGCATTAAACAGCGGTGTAATTCTTCTTAACCATAAGTACAGTTTTCAACCTACGACACACAATGAAAGAGTTGTTAGACTCAGCGGACTTATACAGAGTATTGTATGTTGTCCAGTGTCCATTAGGACAGAGGGGTTGGTCCTCATACTATATTCTGTTTACTTTTAACTTCTCTAGTTCTTAGACATGTGTTTCGTGGAAACACAGGGTGTAAGTTTTGAGGAGTTATAGGTATTTGAATAGAGTAGAGAACCAGATATAGCAAGTATCGGGATTCTTCAAAGTGATCGAAGATGTAGATACTTGTGTATGGTATTCAGTTGATAGTAATGATTAAGAGAACTAGCTTCTCTTTCAGGTTACTCATAATTGGAAACATTCCTAAGTTGAGTAACGCTGATCGGCCTCCTTCCATTTAGTTGACATGCACTGGAGACAGCAGCATGATTTGAATCTGGTTCAATTAAATCAGTGCCTCTGTTTCTATATTGGATATAGAACAGTTCATATCTTGACATTGTTAAGGCACGGGGAGTTGTCCGGCTTATGCTTAAAACCAGACACTGGACAACTCAAGGCACGTTTCTGTAATGACTGTTTGTGGGTTGACCCAGGCTATGACGAGGGTTGATTTTCTACCATCTGGCAGATCAATAGAAATATTGTTCTAGACTCGCCACAGTTTTATTAAAAATGAATTTTTTCAAAAACAGTAGTGGGAGTATGGTAGAACTGGAAGTGATTCCAGAACCGCAAACGATTACTGAAGATTTGATAAGGAACCTAAAGATTCAATCTGATTTGACATTCCATTGGCCACCCCGCAGATAAGGTGGGTAACCTCAGGCACCCGAGAGGTACTTCGGTAGCCTCAAGGACGGTGACATGGAAGTTCTTGTTTACCCACACTTGCCATTGTTGTTGTTCCAGGCTGCGAGACCCGGCAGGAGGATGAGTATAGCGTCGTTCTAAACTAGCTTTAGAAGTGCACGTCTATATGACTCTGCCAGAGGGTTGTCGTAGTCAGTGGGAGCAGCGGAAGCATTGGTGGACATCAGGCTTATGTCTATTTATAGACTAAAGCAGATGTAGCGGAGATAGATCATCTATTTCTGATGTGACAGTCATAGGTTTGACGTCATCAGAATAGGAGATGGATCTGTTGAGAAGGTAGTAGGAAGTGATACTCCTATACTACGATCGGTTAGACTTTGGTTGTCACACAGTGGTTTCTCTATACAGGACTTGGATATTATATCAGACATACTGGTTACTAGATCTATGGTTTTAGATCTAGATTTGGGTGGTTTCCCAATCTGGGTACCTTGACAGCATTCTATGAGTATTTAGAATGGACGACTCCTGGCACGGTAGTGTGCCTGCAGTTGATGGAGTCACCCTCTCTAAAAGTGTCTTATAGACTAAAAAGGAGAGGGATACTCATGATTGGCAGATCACTTGCTTAGGCAATTGAGTCAATCATGAGATGTCAAGTACCACACCAGATGTTGTTCTTGCAGTAGATGCAATAAGTTGATATTGATCCAATCCTGGAGAAACGGTCGGAAGCAGTTTTAGAACATAAGTTGATGTTCTAGGGATATGATAACGGCAACCTCCTTTAGGAGACGGTTATCACTCCAGGCTTCCAAGGTGACATGGATGGCAGAGTGGCTGTCAGAGTTATAGTTCTCCTTCTGACGAGGGGCAGCATTTTGGACAGGTGGTCCAAGGCAATACTGAGGGAGGCATGGCGCTGGGTACTGATTAAGTTCAGTTATCGATACAGTCTAAGAAGTTTGGATTTGGAGTTCATTTATGAGCTAGGTCCCATCAAACATCCAGACATTCTAAGACAGGTATTGCTCATTTCGGGAGATGGCTTTCTCCACGAACTTGAGATATAGAGAGACATAGAAAGAAACATCACAACGGATCCACTCACTGAGGCTATTCCTCGAACGCAATAGTTTCGCAAACGAGCTTTGTGAGACAGACTAGTAGAGGAGTTGGGTGTTCGGTATCACACGGGCTGTGAGTATGCGGCATCGCAATAATTAGCCTTGAGTGCAAGTGGGAGATTGTTGGAGATAGTGCCCTCATAGTCAATTATTGGATCACAGGCACGTGATTGCAATGATTGAGGGAGGACCTATCCCGGTAGGACAGTCTTACTCGAGATGATAGTATGCTATCTGGTTTATCTTTATCATCGTGTACTGCTTTAGGTGACCTGACATGTCGCTATTACACGTTGATAGAGCCCCTAGGATTCTTGCTTGACTACCAGCAGTATGATGGCGATCATATACGTGAGAGCTGGCGGTCTATAAGCACATCCTTAAAAGGTCCCTAGTCGTGGGAGTTTTGAGACAGGGCATCGATACTCCATTAGTAGACTAGTGTATACAGTCGAGACCCCGACGAGGGGCGGTGGCCGGTCTCACAAGCCACTGGTGTCAGTTGGTTCACCTAAGATGTATACAGGTGCTCATTGGGTTATGAGTACACCGGACAGGACTCGCCAGGAACCTGCTAGTTGGTCATATACCAGACGTCAGATAGCAGTTCCCAGGTGACATGTGTACAGGTTAGTTCATCGACCTGAGATCGTCATTTGTCTCGTGTGAGTTCCCACTGTGCTTTGATTACTACCCTACCACGGCTCAAAGGAGTCGTGCAAACAGGTTTTAGTTGGGTACAGTCCCGAGCCACATGGAGGCAGTGAGCGGATCTGCAGGGGTTCGTCTCTCCCGGTATTGGGGGTGAGGTCGCGCTGTGTCTAGGAGAGCCATTACGCAAAGCCCTCGGCCGAGGCAGGAGATTTACTGGTAGGTATTCCAGTAGTATCTCAGGGCGTTCTGGGCTACGCTCCGACACGACTTGTACCGCTTTTGGGGGTCTGACTTTTACCAATCCCCTAGGCCCGCCATGCGATACTCATAGACGAACGAACCAGACTGTACGGATATTGTCACTGACAGGCTCAGTAGGGTGTCAGGATGAGTTCGCTCATCGACGTCCCTTTTGGTCAATAGCTGGTGGCCCGTCACGTATTGGCTAATACCTCTGACGTGCTAGTGGTTAAATCCACAGCCATAGTATTGACGAGTCTTTAGAGTCCACCACACACTCAGTTACTCAAGTTTCGGGCGAAACGCTGTAGAGGCCGTATGGAGATATGGCAGGGTCTGATCAGATACGTGCGGTATTGCACGGATCAGGATCGGACGGTTTGTACTAGTGGCCGTATGGATATATGGCAGGGTTCGATCAGATACGTGCGGTATTGCACGGATCAGGATCGAACGGATATTACTAGCCGGCTTTGGTTTAAGCCGGATCCTAGTATAGTACAGTGTAGATTTTGTCTCATTGCATTTGTATCCGGACAGAATACAGATGCGGGTGTGTATGCACAGTATCGGGGTTTTCCTGTAATTTATTACGGGACCAGTTTTCTGGAGTTGCCACTTTGCATTCTGTTCCGGCCGGTTTTCCTTTGTTCTTTCCCGGCCGGACTTTTCCGATGGAGGGTATTATTTGCAAGTTTGCAAATAACACATTGTGGAGGGTTTTCTTGCAAATGTATTTATTATGAAAGCATCTTTTTTTATTCCTTTCTTTTCTATCATCATTTCTTGTAAAAGGTGATTAGGATTGATTTGTGTTTGATGTGAGATTGTGATGATGATGTTTTGGATATGGTCACCCTCTCTCTTTTCCTACACTCACCTCCCTCTTGCTTTCATATTCTTTCCTCCACCATTCTAAGATGATAAGTTTTTCATGGTTGAGAGAAGAAGAGGATGAGAGCTTCATCTTGAGAGTTTCATTCTTGATCTCATTTTCATGCTAGAAAAATGCAAGCACCATTTTTCTAATCTTGATTCCTCCATCATCTTCAAATGGCAACAAACCCAAATGAGACATAGCTTCTACCCTACACATTCTACAGCAAATCTTGGACGCGTCGGCTAGCCTACTTCGCGCCCGAGTTGCCTCGGCATTGAGGTGGGAGCCCGTAAAAGATGCAGGCGACGTGGTGCCCTTCCGGCGAGGAGGCGACGACATGGAGACAGGACTTTCCGCGGGAGATCGGGATGATGACGAGAAGACCGGAGGATTCGGATCCCTTGGTATACTTCTCTTCCCATCTCTTGTTAGCTAGTATAGGTTAATGGTTAACGATCCGGGTTTTTCATTGTCCGCGGTAGCGCCAGTTTCCAAGTAAGGAAAATTTTTGATTCCGCATTTTGGCCTCGGTAAGACGGCCGGGGCGCTGCCGTGGAGCAACAATTTCTTCTCTCTTTGATAGAGGATCTGCAAAGCGCACATCTCCCCTTGAGGTTGAGAATTTAATTCTCAATGGGTCGAGATCCTGCCATGCAGATCCGAAACATAGAGATGGAATTGAAGCACGAGAATTTAATTCTCACAGAACTATAGGAATTTAATTCCTTTGAAATAAAACCAGGGCTTGACCCTGTGTTATGGGAATTTAATTCCTTCAGAACAAAAAGAAATAGGGTTTAACCCTAATTAAGAACCTAATTCTGTTGGAACAGCGGGGATTTAATTCCCTTGATCATAATTTAACAAGAGAGTGGGAATTTAATTCCTTAAAAGCTTTTATTAGGGTTTAACCCTATTTGGTTCTTCACATGAACGAGGAATTTAATTCCTGCAAAAAAATTCAGAGTCCAACTCTATTCAGAATATAAACCTTTAAGAGAAAGTAGGAATTTAATTCCTCTGAAATTACTGTCAGGGTTTAACCCTACGAGGAATTTAATTCCTGGAAAAGATTAACAGATCCTCTAAACAATATACATAGAGGCAGGGTCACGTGTCACCACGTGACCCCCCCAGAAGATCTACAGAAAACCCCTTTGAGGCAGCACCCCACGTGACCCACGTGACCCTTGACAGAAGCTTTAATACACAGGCATTTGAATGCCCATCACGTGATGGCACGTGATGCTCTGAAAGACGCGATAATCTCAGCAGAATAAATGAAGGGAGGGCACTCTCACGTGCTGCCACGTGACCCCTCTTGCCTTAGTGTTTAACACTAAATTGAAACTCTCGAACCCAGTGTTAAAACACTGTTGGGCCTTAGTGTTCAACACTAATTAAAAAGCTTTATTTGCAGTGTTCAACACTGATCTATTTTAGTGTTTAACACTAATTTGAAAAGCCTTGTTGCTGGTGTTTAACACCGATTATCTTTTAGTGTTAAACACTAACTTGTCAACCTCATTCCCAGTGTTCAACACTGATTGCTCTGTAGTGTTTAACACTAGACTTTGGCCCAATTGGCTCAATGGATGGAGGCAAAGCCTCTCCTGATTGGACTTAGCCCAAGATGGCCATAAGTCCTCAATTTGTGATTAACTGGGCCAATGGGCTCATAACATAATTAATCGGTCTTGATCCCAAATTAGGTCAAAGACTATTTAAGCCATTCCGGTTCTAGGGTACATCTCTTCACTCCTTTGATACTTGGCATTGTAATCCCTCAATGTCTTCAAAGAGGTGACGGGTCCCGACGACCACACATTGATATGGACTGTGGGGTCCTTAAACCCATGGACTACGACGTCCTTAACCTTGACCGAGATGTCTTAAAACTAACAATGGACTGTGGGGTCCTTAAACCCATGGACTACGACGTCCTTAACCTTGACCGAGATGTCTTAAAACTAACAATGGACTGTGGGGTCCTTAAACCCATGGACTACGAAGTCCTTAACCTTGACCGAGATGTCTTAAAACTAACAATGGACCGCAACGTCCTTAAACTACCCATGGACCGCAACGTCCTTAAACTACCCATGGA
This sequence comes from Agapanthus africanus, assembly GCA_030015575.1. Classification (NCBI taxonomy): domain Eukaryota; kingdom Viridiplantae; phylum Streptophyta; class Magnoliopsida; order Asparagales; family Amaryllidaceae; genus Agapanthus; species Agapanthus africanus. Next base: position 506,403,099 of record CM057337.1, read on the forward strand.
CCACAATGTCCTTAAACTAGAACAATAGAGCCCCGTAGGCTCTTTTGTCGGATCTAAACGGTCCCGTTTAAGTTGATCTTAGCCTCAAAGATGGCTGACGTATCCTTAAACCTTCAAACAGACTGGACTATGAATCCCCCCAATTAACTCTGGCTCGAGGGTACATCTCTGAACTCCTCTGACATCCGTCGTTGTAATCCTTCAACGTCGTCAGAGAGGTGATGGGTCCCGACGGCTATACATACGATGGACCACTATGTCCCTAAACTGGAACAATAGAGCCCAAACGCTCCTTTGTCGGATCTAAACGATCCCGTTAAGTTGATCTTAGTCTCAAAGTGAGACTAACGTATCCTTAACAAACGTTTGAGTTGATCTTAGCCTCAAGTATGGCTGACGTATCCTCAAACTAAACCCCCAAACCCAAATCTAAGATAATACGGATTTGGACTAGTCCACGCCCTACGGGCGACGACATAACTCAGTCTCCGTAAACAATCCACGGGCAACAAAATACAAAACAAACACCCACGACACGAAGTGACCATCTGGAGAAGGAGAAAGTTGTTACCGCAATGCGGTAGCGTAATTAACTGCAGGGGCTTGCGCCTGCAGGGAAGAGCATCCCCATAATCAAAAACCCCTCAAACGAGGGGGAATCTGACGAAGTCTGCTACATCGGACGCATCCATCTAAACCTTCGATACATGGTGCCATAAATCAACTTGGCATCTTCGGAGAGGTGGACGGATAGCACCAATTAGCATCTGCCCCGAATCTCAGGCGAGGCATTCCATGTCGCGCCGCCATTCGGAGGGGAACAGATTCTGGCACGCCCGGTGGGACCTTTTCCTCTTTCCGCTCCACACTTCGTGTGTCGTGACTCGCGAACCAATCGCGGTTCGCTAATGGTTGCCCTTGGGTTTCAAGATACTAAGAATTGGCGTCTCGCTTATTGCAGAAAGCAAAGGATCGATGGCTTCTACTTCCGTGAAATTCTCTAACTGCTCAGACTGCAATTGCAACCAACGCTCTGCCTCGCCAGGAGGTATAGCCTACGGACCCCAAGCTGCTTCGCTATTCACAATGCCCGTGGAACAGGTCACTCGCGCCACCACAGGATTGTTCTTTGGGACCATGCTCCCGCCGACAAACTTCACCACTCCAGTGCTGACAACGGAAGCTCTCAAGAAGTCGGTCTTTGATCGTCGTACCCCTGTCGCGGCTCCTCTCAACGAGTCGCCCAACGTCAACGCCTCGGTCTTCTCTAGATTGGGCCAGAAATCCTGCGAACTCATCATGGGGCCTACAATCTCAGATAAGGCTACTTCTAAGAAGGTGGCCGCTCCTGCCCCCGAAGTCGTCAAGGCAGCTTCTTCGGCCAAAAGGTCGGTCTTTACAAGATTGACGGCTTCAGCTCCCGCTCCTGCTGCCCAAAGGACATCGGTCTTTGACAGGCTAATACCAACAGCGACCCCCCACCCAGACAGGGGGCAAGACGAAACCATTCTTACCGCTGACCCTACGCCGTCCGCTCGACACGCTCGACGTCGCCATTGGCGCCGAGTAAGGAAGGCTGGGGGCAACTCCCCCTCCGGGTTGACTCCATCGGCCCCGGTGGCAGAAGTTAATGCTGCTGTTCCAACTGGGAACAGCTTCGAAATGCTAAATAAGGTGCGAAGGAATTCTGCTACTGCAGTGCTGAAGAGGTCTCCTCCCCCATTAAAAAAGGTTGTGGAAATAAAACCCGAACAGCCCCGATCTCCTCAACGGCTGTCTTCCAAAATCTATAAAGTTTGGCGGCAGGCCCGAGACTCGATCATCGATCCAAACTTCTCCCGCCAGCACAAGAAGCTGAAAATCCAACCGGAAGCTGGTCACCAGGCTAAACCCCAAAGGGCTGTTGATCAACTGGCTCATAAAAGGAAGAGGCCAGAGAAGACCCCCCAGCATGCAACGACGGCTAAAAGCACTGAGCCCAGACGCCCTAAGTCTGGGGGCATGGTGGTGCACACTGTCTACATGGCCTCTGGAAAGGAGGAAAGCCGCACTTCTACGGGCCACCGACCGCTAACCCGATCCGTGACAAAGGCCCAGGAGCAGCAACAAAAGCTTCAGGAAATGATGAATGCTATGGCCGCACTTACCGGGCCAAAAGAAAACCCAGAAACGTCCTCAGACGCGCGCTAGGAGGAAGAAACCGACGCTGAATTCCTTCGCCGGATACTGGAGAAAAAGGACAAAGAGGCTGCTGAACAGGCAGTCAACATACAACGTATGGGCCTTCTCTTCCAAGATATGATAGGAATGATGATCCAGCAGGACTTACCCGCCGAGGATCCCCCAATCGTTCTTGAAGACGACCGAGGAGAAACGTCAAATCCACCACCAGCCCTCTCAACGGCCAAGGAGGAGGCAATCTCTAAGGCTGACTTGGTTGATTACATAGCCCAGCAAATCCGGGTTCATCACGCGACTGAGGCAGCTGGTCAAGTCGTGAAAACGGGGCGACCGTATCCGAGCTGGTACGACCAAATCAAATACCCGCCAGGCTATACGATACCAAAATTCCACGTGTACAAGGGGACTAACAACCCCCATCAACATGTCGCCCAGTTCCGGGCCCTCTGCGGTAACACCGGCGGTGATGATAAACTGTTGCTCCGCCAGTTCGTGGGCAGCCTATCAGAAACTGCGTTCGAATGGTATTCAGAACTCCCGAACGATTCTATCAAAACGTTCGCTGAAATGGAGTTGTTGTTCACTCAGCGATTCGCAAGTGCCAGCGAACGCACTCCAATAACTGCACTGATTAACGCCAGGGTAAAACCAGGCGAAACCTGGGTCCAGTATGCTATACACTGGCGGAATTTGTGGTCGAGATGCGAGCAACGCATTGAGGAAGCACCTGCGGTGGGCATGTTCGTGGGAACTCTAGACCCTCACGCAACTATCTCCCAGAGTATGATGTTCTTTAAGCCAACCACATTCCAGGCTTTAATCGACAAGTTGGCTCAGATGGACCAGATGGGTCATAGACCACCTCCCCCGAAGTCGGAACCTCGGAATGACAAGGGTAAAGGAAGGGCAACCTTTGTTGCGAATGCCCAACAGCAACCTAACGCCCCGAAACCGGCAGATCAGCTCGAGGAAAGGCGTCGGTATTATAATGAGAAGATGAAGCGTCCCTACTCGTTCACACGAGACAAGACGAAACGGTTATTCGAGCTGGCAATACGCAACAGACTTATAAGCCTACCAAATCCAAGGCGACCGCCGCAACCCACCGAGGCGAATAACCCTAACTATTGCCCTTACCATCAAACGGTAGGCCATCCGATTGAAGATTGCTTCGTCTTCAAAGGATGGATTGAAGACCAGTACCTCCAGGGGAAGTTTGTACTGTCCGAAAAGTGGAAGGTGAACCCACCACAACCGCATACTCCTAAGAAAGTAGATACACCGGGGGCAACCTGCTCCTTTATTGAAGAAGCTCCATGGGAGGTCGTGTTATCAACTAAAACCAAAAGAATGCTGAGAGACCTTCATGCGTGCCCTGCGATCGAATGGAAGGACCCTCTTGAACCTCAAATTATCGAAGGGATGCTAAGGCGCTGCCCAACTACAAAGACTCGCGATAAGAGCCCAAATACTCACGCCCAATCGTCAAAATCTTCGAAGAAAAAGAAGAAGAAATCCAAGAAGCCCGCGAAGCTTGGAAACGAGCACACGAACTTGCAGAAGCAAATCGACGCGCTGGAAGAATACAATCAAAAGGCGCGAACTCCTGTCACGCTGCAAGAGTTCCTCGACCACATCTTTCAAGAGGAAGATGATGGAGAGAGCTCGTCGGATGAATCCGAAGGGTATGTGGCGAGTTGTAACGTAATCTCCCACTCGTTTACCGATGATGGGAAAACTCCTGGCACTAAGAAGCTGGAGGCAGAGCCTGTACCAGAACGTGCATGGCCAACAGACGAAATGATCGACGCTTTTCTAGACGAGATTCGTCTAAAATGTAAAGCGGACCAGGAGCGTGAGATGGCCACATCGGAAGGAGCCAAATGCGGGCAGCTGAACGAAAGAGTTGAACTACCAGAGCGGAAGGCATCCGAAGTAAACAAGAAGATATTCAAGACGAGAAAAAGGTTTGCCAAAGTCATGTCACTGGGGATGAAGCTACCGCCCTCGGAAGGAAACACACACGATGGGGTGGAGAGGCATCCTGATTATTGCGCACATCACCGGAAAATATCACACCCCACAGAGGAGTGCGACGCCTTTAAGATATGGTGGCAAGGATATGTTGCTCGTCGGCAACATGTTAAGCGCATGAAACGCAAGAGCCGTCGGGAGCGAAGAAGTACTATCGATGGACACGACAGAACTACTGGCAACTGTTACATGGTAGACGCCAAGGGGTCACAAGTTCTCACCTTTGGGAGCGACTCTGATGAAGAAATCGCTCTGGGCCCTCTCTTCAAAGAATCCGTTTTAGGGAAAGAGGAGAAATCGGAGATCTGCGAGAACATTCAGCTGCGCAATCGCACACTCCCAGAAAAGAATCTCGGGCCCGTAAGTAAAAAGGATAAGGGAAAGGAAAAGGTCACTGAAGATATCACTTTAGATGACCAAGTCATGAGAGAGCTGGCCGCCAAAGACCCTCCTAGGAAGGGTAAGGTGGACTATAACATCCTCGCGCACCTAAGGAAGCTACCTTCTCAGCTTAGCATTCTCGATGCCCTCCTATTATCAAAAGAAGCGTGAGACTCACTAATTAAGGCGTTACAAGAACCTGAGCAATTCCAAGCCTTCCTCGCCACTGAAAAGAAGAAGGATGAACTGGAGGAAGTGCATACGGCCGACGTCACGTTCGGTGATGAAGACCTCCTTCTCGGGACGTGCGACCACAACCGTCCCCTATATGTCTCCGGATACTGCCATGATATCAAGATAGGAAAGATTCTGGTGGATAATGGATCCTCCGTCAATCTCCTTAATGTTCGGGTGTTGAAGGAAATCTGCATGAGCGTGCAACACCTCGCTCGTGACAAGATTACTATCTCCGGTTTCGATTCACAATCGTCACGGACTCTCGGATCTGTGATACTAACATTACGCTTTGGACTTCTCGTCACAGACATCAAATTCCATGTCATTGACGCCAAGACCTGCTACAACGCCTTGCTCGGTCGTCCTTGGTTACACGAATACAACATCATCCCTTCTACACAACATCAGTGTATGAAGTACTTTAAGGATGGTTTCGAGTATACCGTAACAGGTGAGTTAAACCCATTTTCCGTGAACGAAGTCCGCAAATACGAAGATGCGAAGTACTTCTTGCCAGATTTCGAGGATACAGAAAGATGTCGCAATCCGGAGAACAAAACCGCCGCCACCATCCCTGTTTTCGGGAGCGATACCGAAGAAGAGGAAGAGATAGTTTATGCAGGGCCATCTCAACGCAACAACCTGGGGACGCCCGCCCCTATGTTGGTCTTCGGAACTGATTCAGAAGATGAAGTTAATGCCGTGTTCTCCAATCGGCTGTCAATACAAACACTCCCTGGCAATGACCATAGTTTGCAAATCACCATGGTACCGCGAGAACATTACAAGGATCTCGACACGCTGCAGGCTAATAATGTGCAGGACCTGCGAACATTTTACGTCCCTCCCAGGCAAAGGGGTGAGAAGGTGATCCTATTCTACCGATCTTCAGAGTCGAAAATAGAGAAAGAGATCTGGCATGGCGCGGATGCTACACTTGACAGGCTCCAACCCATCCGTCTGCCCAGATACTATACAAATGGATTAAAGAAGCTATTGAAGCGCCAAGGAGTACCCTTAGAACAGACTGTTCGGCAGGCTCGGTTCTACAACAGGATTTGGGATGTCCCCGGGACTCAACGCAAATTGCCCAATGGGAAGATGGAAACACTCGGGCTGGGATACGCAAGAGCCGGAAAACGGGAACGGGCTCACAGCAGCTACGCTATATATACCTTTGATGAAGAGGAGGACGCCCTGTCAGGAGATGCCAACCCCCCATCAAAACTAGACCCCGCGATTAAAACGCCGAGTCCGTCGTTTGAGGAACGAATGGGCAAGCCTATCAGGAAAGTGGGTCAGAAAGCTCGGGATGACCACAACCGTGAAATGACCATCTACGAGAAGGCCAGGACGCAACGTCTAGTTCAACGTGCTGCAAAAGACAAAGACGCTTATCCTCGTCAATCCGTTGTACGAAAGGCCCGACGCAGAGACGGAAATAAATCAAGAAGCGGCTCGGGTTTGTCCCTCATGAAGAAGATGATCGAGCGTACTCCTTCCCCCGAGACAAGACGGAGAGGTTACTTAACCTCGCTATAAAACATCAAATGATCACGCTTCCAGAGTCTAGACATCCTGAGCAAGCTAACAAGGCTTCTCATCTGAGTTATTGCTCTTATCACCAAGCCATAGGACATCCTACCGAAGACTGCGTCACCTTCAAGAACTGGGTCGAGGACCAGTACCAACGGGGCAGATTCGCTTTATCCGACGGCTGGAAGGTAACGCCGCCGCAAAAGCATGAGCCCAAGGCCGCAAGAGCAGAACCGGGTCCACCTCAGTCCAGGGAGCGGGTTCGCACTTGCTATACGATTACGATATTAGGAGAAGAGCCCGAGAACGTAGATGACCTTCCCCGGTGCTTTGAGAACAGCGATGATGAGGTGATCTCGGAATTTCCGCCCGCTCCGAAAGAACTGGAAGATGGTATACATACTACTGCAGATAACCTCAAGAAGATTGAGTTGGGATCGGCAGACGACCCGCGACCGACATTTGTCAGCGAGCTGTTATCCGAAGAGAGGGTGGCTGCGTTAAAGAACGTGCTTCTACGGCATAAAGACTGCTTCGCGTGGAACTACTCCGAGATGCCGGGATTAGATCCGGAGATTGCTGTGCATAGATTAGCAATATCCCCAGATATCAAGCCAGTCAAGCAGGCGCCAAGGAGGATGCGACTCGAGCTTGAGATGAGCATCAACGCCGAAGTCAAGAAGCTGATCGATTCTGGATTTATCCAAGAAGTCCAATATCCCGACTGGATCGCCAATATCGTCCCGGTAATGAAGAAGAATGGGACGGTACGCATATGCGTGGATTTCAGGGATCTCAATAAAGCCTGTCCAAAGGATGATTTCCCAGTACCAGTAACCGAGCTAATGATAGATAACACGTCCACTCACGAGGTTTTCTCCTTTATGGATGGTTCGTCAGGATATAATCAGATAAAGATGCATCCTGAAGACCAGAAGCACACCGCTTTTCGCACCCCTTTGGGTATATTTTGCTACAGGGTTATGCCCTTTGGTCTAAAGAACGCTGGCGCTACCTATCAAAGGGCCATGACAAAGATCTTTGATGACCTCATACACGACGTCGTCGAGTGCTATATCGATGACCTCGTAGTAAAGAGCATGTCATACGAAGATCATTTAAAGCATCTGGAGACTGTATTTCGACGCCTTCGGCAATATAATTTGAAAATGAATCCCCTCAAATGCGCGTTTGGAGTCTCCTCGGGCAAATTTATGGGATTCATCGTTCGACACCGAGGTATTGAAATAGATCCGTCAAAGGTTAAGGCGATCATGGAAATGCCTCCACCAAGAACCCTCAAGCAGTTGCGGTCTCTCCAAGGGAAGCTCGCATACATCCGACGGTTTATCGCTAATCTTTCGGGCAAATGCCGTCCTTACAGCCACCTGATGAAGAAGGGAACTCCATTCGCTTGGGATCACAAATGTCAAGGTGCACTAGACGAGTTCTAATCGATCAAGCAGTACCTGCAGAACCCTCCGGTGTTGGCCGCGCCGGTCAAGGGAAAACCCCTCATTCTTTATACGACCGCCCTCGAAGGTTCCTTGGGCGCGTTATGGGCACAAGAGAACGATCAGGGGAGAGAGAGGGCGCTCTATTACTTAAGTCGAGTTCTACTGGGGGCAGAAAGCAACTACTCTCCCATTGAAAAACATTGCTTGGCGTTAACCTTCGCGATAACAAAGCTCAGGCACTATGCGTTGGCACATGAAGTCCGTCTCATTTCAAAAGTAGATCCCCTTAAATACTTGATGTCGAAAGCCATATTGACGGGACGACTCGCTAAGTGGGCCCTGCTCTTGTTGGAGTTCTCGATAACGTATCAACCTCTCAAGGCAGTGAAAGGCCAGGCCATTGCCGACTTCCTCGCTGAGCACCCGATACCGGCCGATTCTCCTCTGAATTGTGATTTGCCGGACGAGCATGCATTTGATGCGATTAGCGGCGGAAGCACCCGATGGGAACTCTATTTCGATGGAGCGTCCTCCATAAAGAAACAGAAACAAGGTATCCCAGTGATTAAATCGGGGATAGGCTTCATCTTTGCAACTCCACAAGGAGGGATAATGCGCTTCGCCTTCTCCTTAACAGAGCCGAGGACAAACAATGAAGCTGAATACGAAGCTCTGATAGCAGGCCTCGAGATCGCCATCGACATGGGAATTGAAGACCTCCTTATATACGGGATTCTCAGCTGGTCGTTAGTCAAGTAAATGGTGACTACCAAACGTGCAAGCCGGAGTTGGTGAAGTACGGCGAAAAGGTGCAACAACTATTGACCCAAATTCCCTCCTATACTTTGGAGAACATACCGCGCGCGGAAAACAGCAAAGCAGACGCGTTGGCTAAACTTGCTAAAGAACTGGCTGACGAGAACCTCGATGACGTCAGAATCGTGGTACAAAGCCGTCGAGTGCTCGCCCCGGCAGAAATATCTCCGGAATCATGCGAAGAGAAGGGAGCGACTGAGCAGACGACCCTACAAATAAAAGACCATGAGAAGGCCGAAGACTGGAGGGAAGTCTTCATAGACTACTTTAAGTCCCACCGAATGTCCAAAGAGGCGTCCTCAAGACATCAGCTCATGAAACGAGCTTTATCTTTCGCTTTCGTCAACGATATTCTATACAAGAGATCGTTTGATTCTCTATGGCTGAGATGCTTAGGACCTGACGAAGCAGAAAGAGTCATTCAGGAAGTTCATGACGGACTTTGCGGTTCTCACCAAGCAGGCCCAAAGATGAAGTTAAAAATTAAACGGATGGGTTACTACTGGCCCACGATGATCCAGGACTGCCTCGAGTACGCGAAGCAATGCCACTCATGCCAGATTCATGGAGACTTTATCCACCAACATCCGAATCCACTACACCCAACGGTGGCTAGCTGGCCATTCGAAATGTGGGGGACTGACATAGTCGGCCCCATCGAGCCAGCATCATCCCGGGGACATCGTTTTATCCTGGCGACAACTGATTACTTCTCCAAATGGGCAGAAGCAGTACCACTGAAGGAAGTGAAGACGGAGAATATCCTCCATTTCTTCAAGACGCACGTCATCTATCGGTTCGGAACTCCACGGCGGATTATCTCCGATAACGGGCCGGCCTACCGAAGCCATAAGATTAGCCGCTTCGCACAGCAGCACAATATAGACTGGAGATATTCTTCGGTTTACAATCCACGAGCTAACGGTCTGGCCGAGGCCTTCAATAAGACCTTGACGAAGATCATAAAAAAGACCGTTTCCAGGAATAAGAGAGACTGGCACGAAAGGCTGCAAGAAGCCCTTTGGGCTTATCGAACTACATTCAAGACGGCCACGAACACAACGCCGTACGCGTTGGTATTTGGGACGGAAGCAGTGCTCCCCCTCGAGATAGAGTTACCTTCTCTACGAGTAGCAGTCCACCACGAGCTGACGAACGAAGAAAATGCTCACCTTCGGCTTGAGGAGCTTGATGCCCTCGACGAAACCCGGCTCGTAGCGCAACAACATCTAGAGGCCTACAAAGCAAAGATGACGCGCTCGTACGAAAGATTGACCAGGCCGAGGACATTCCGCCAAGGCGAACTCGTACTAGTGGTCAAAAGACCTATGATCCCCAATCGTGCCAAGCGAGGAAAATTTGAGCCAAACTATGAAGGCCCGTACATCATCGACAAGGTCTACCAGGGTGGAGCCTACCTACTCATGGACATGCACGGTGAAAGGCCTTTCAGGCCAATAAACGGCCGCTTCTTAAAGAAATACTATGCTTAATAAGCCACAGCCTAGGTCAATGATAGATGACGACGACTATGTCCGCTCAATATCTTCCTAGGCTCAGGCTTTACAAGCAGCAGCCAGCCTTCCCATATCGATGGACCGAAACGTCCTTAAACAACGACGGACCAAAACGTCCTTAAACTAACGACGGACCAAAACGTCCTTAAACTATCGACGGACCGAAACGTCCTTAAACTAACGACGGACCGAAACGTCCCTAAAACTACTACCGCAGTATCTTTAGGCTGACGAGATAAAAAAGAAGAAAATAAAAAAATAAAAAATATGTGAAAAAGAATTTAAAAAAAACGGTATGTCCATAAGCAAAATGGGCACGGATGAAAACCCGAAAGGGCTCCGTGAGTAAAAACAGCAGGGCTGCCGGCAAGTGTTCGTGAAAACCCGAAAGGGCGCGACCTTGTAAAAAAAAAAGTGAAAAAGAATAAAAGAAAAACGGTATGTCCATAAGCAAAATGGGCACGGATGAAAACCCGAAAGGGCTCCGTGAGTAAAAACAACAGGACTACCGGCGAGTGTTTGTGAAAACCCGAAAGGGCGCAACCTCGTTAAAAGACACTTGTAGGGTCCTCTCGACCTTATAAGGAGAAACCAACTGCGTGAGATCCTTACGACTCACAAAGGAGCAACACACTTAGGGATCCTCACGATTCCTAAGGAGAAAATACACTTACGAGATCCTCACGACTCGTAAGGAGAATTCTCTTATGGGACCCTCACGGCTCATGAGATTTGAAAGTCTTAAGTTACAGAAACCTAAACCTGTTCTTAAGCAAATCCTCCACAACCTTCGATATTGCCCTACAAGAGGCTCAATACTGACCCTTGTATACAATCCACGGGCGCGAAAAAACATTTCCCCAGCAAAATCCCACCCGTGACTAGGGATATGCCCACATGCTGAACAACCCTTATAATTCCTCTCGACTTATAAGGAGAAAACCCTCTTGTAGGATCCTTACGACTTACAGAGGAACATACACTTAGGAATCCTTACGATCCCTAAGGAGAAAATACACCTGCAAGATCCTCACGACTTGTAGGGAGAAATACCTTTGTGAGACCCTTACGGCTCACGAAGTCAAAAGCCTTGGTCGACAGGACCCTTAACCCTGTTTACTAAGCCACCTTTGTTCAATATCGACAGAAGCAAATGATGATTCGCTCCTGGCAACATCCCAGTTGCAGCGGTGCTAATGCCGAAATCGGTGTCCAAAATCCAAGCTTGCGGCAAAAAAGCTAGCAAGCCACACATGCCTACAAAATAGCCGAAATGATGGGGCAACTTGCAATAAAAAGCAGCAAGTAAAAATGAAGGCATAAAAAATAGCCGAAATGATGGGGCAACTCGCAATAAAAAGCAGCGAGTAGAAAATAAATAAATAGCCGAAATGATTGGGCACCGCGAAAAATAGCCGAAATGATGGGGCAATCGCGACCTTCGCGATATAAAAGCTGAAATGATAGAGCATCGCGGAAAGAGAAATAATAAAAAAAGGGGTTTTAATTTATGCCCTACAGGTGATTTTCCATCACACCCTGTACACAATCCAAAGGCGTAAATAAAAAAGGGAACATACCTCCCCCCAGGTTTCACCAAAGAAAGAAGCTAAATCTCGACGGGCCACAAGCGACCTAGAGATCATCCCAACACTCGTCTCGTAACAACGGACACAACTTCAAGCTAAGCGGAACAGCGGCAACTCCCAGTTCCATGGCTCGGTGGTATACATATCGCCAACAGTCAAACCTCCATCCCGTGAAATGCGGATACAATCAGCAAAATTCCTAGTCACGTGGAACGCGGATAATGTCACTCTTTGACCCCGTGGGAAACGTCCAGAGCGGATCCTGGTCCTCGCAGAGCACGGCAGTGAACCCGTGTGAAGCATCCAGAGCGGAGCCTAGTCCTCGCCTAACGCGGCAGTGAACCCGTGTGAAGCATCTCGTGCAAAATTCCTGGTTACGTGGAACGCGGATAATGTCACTCTTTGACCCCGTGGAAAACGTCCAGAGCGAAGCCTAGTCCTCGCCTAACGCGGCAGTGAACCCGTGTGAAGCATCTAGTGCAAAATTCCTGGTCACGTGGAACGCGGATAACGTCACTCTTTGACCCCGTGGAAAACGTCCAGAGCGGATCCTGGTCCTCGCAGAGCACGGCAGTGAACCCGTGTGAAGCATCCAGAGCGGAGCCTAGTCCTCGCCTAACGCGGCAGTGAACCCGTGTGAAGCATCTAGTGCAAAATTCCTGGTCACGTGGAACGCGGATAATGTCACTTTTTGACCCCGTGGGAAACGTCCAGTGCGGATTCTGGTCCTCGCAGAGCACGGCAGTGAACCCGTGTGAAGCATCCAGAGCGGAGCCTAGTCCTCGCCTAACGCGGCAGTGAACCCGTGTGAAGCATCTAGTGCAAAATTCCTGGTTACGTGGAACGCGGATAATGTCACTCTCTGACCCCGTGGAAAACGTCCAGAGCGGAGCCTAGTCCTCGCCTAACGCGGCAGTGAACCCGTGTAAAGCATCTAGTGCAAAATTCCTGGTCACGTGGAACGCGGATAATGTCACTCTTTGACCCCGTGGAAAACGTCCAGAGCGGATCCTGGTCCTCGCAGAGCACGGCAGTGAACCCGTGTGAAGCATCCAGAGCGGAACCTAGTCCTCGCCGAGCGCGGCAGTGAACCCGTGTGAAGCATCTAGTGCAAAATTCCTGGTCACGTGGAACGCGGATAATGTCACCCTTTGACCCCGTGGAAAACGTCCAGAGCGGATCCTGGTCCTCGCAGAGCACGGCAGTGAACCCGTGTGAAGCATCCAGAGCGGAGCCTGGTCCTCGCCAAGCACGGCGGTGAACCCGTGTGAAGCATCCAGAGCAAATACCGGACTGTGGAGTCCTTAAAATCTACGAACTATGATGTCCTTAACCTCGACCGTGATGTCTTAAAACTAACGATCAACCACCCCGATTCCCTATGGATTCTGCCTTGGTCTAAGGGTACATCTCTTCACTCCTTTGATGCCCGGCGTTGTAATTCCTCAACGTCTTCAAAGAGGTGACGGGTCCCTGCAACCAAACACCGGACTGTGGAGTCCCTAAATCCACGGACTATGAGGTCCTTAACCTTGACCGTGATGTCTTAAAACTAACAGCGGACTGTGGAGTCCTTAAATCCACGGACTATGAGGTCCTTAACCTTGACCGTGACGTCTTTAAACTACGATACCTTAATAGACCCCTGACTCCGTGAAACACGGATGAGGGTGATCACATCCGGCACTTGCAGGCCCTCACGACCTGTAAGGAAGAAAAACTCTCTTGTGAGATCCTTACGACTCTCAAGGGAAAACCCGCTTAAGAATCCTCACGATCTCTAAGAAGAACTCACACTTATGGGATCCTCTCGACCTGTAGGAGAAAAACTCTTTATGAGGCACTCGTGGCTCGTAAAAAGCAAAAGTCTTAGGAAGCAGATCTTAACCCTGAGTCCTGAGCCATTGCTGTCCTGCAAGGAGATCAAGATAGAATATTCGCAGAATACATTCAATGAAAAGGAAACACATCATTGAGAAGAAAAATGTATCTTTTATTCATAAACCAAAATGGGTACAAAGTACAATTCATGAAAGAAACAAAAAGAAAATACTCTCATCCATGAGTATGTACAAAAAGGAAGGAAAAGATACAAATGTTTCAGGCCGGCGGGCGATTCAGCAACTTGGTCAGCTCATCCTGCTTTTGTTGGACCACGGCTTCATGACGCAAGATCTCCAAAAGACGAGCCTCCGCTTGAGCTTGCTGAGCCTGATACGAAGCGAGCCGGGCTTCAAGCTCTTTCTCAGTGGCCTTATGAGCCTCGACCCTCTCACGAGTGAACGTGGCAGCTTTATCGAGAGCCACCACCTCTTTGATGGACTCCTGAAGCACCCGCCAGAGTTCATATGCTTTGTTGGCCTTGGCTGTGAGGCTGGCCTGAAGCTCGCTCAACGCCTTAGAAGCCAATTCCCTCTCCGAAAATTTGCGGCCGAGCCCTTTTCTCGCACAACAATATGTTCGCTGCGTGTCGCTCTATCAGGCCACGTAAGCTCGCTTTCGTGACCGCGGCCTTGGAAACAAGACATTTACAAGACCGTATAAATGGGCTTCCAGTCGACGGGAATAATCGATCTAAAACGCGCTCACATCACCTGACGTGAAAGGCAACAAGAAAGGTTTCCGACATATTTCAAGCATGCGTTCGCGATCATATGAGTATTAAAAAAAAAATAATAATAATAATAGCATTTGCAATCGCATGAACATTCATAATGCCTAAAAAGGTCTGATGCGCAGGAAAGTGATGGTAGCATTTGCAATTAAAGAAAGTTCTCATGAGAAGAATACAAAGTTTATTTATGCAAGCAGAAACATACATACTAGCATCAAGCCTATATGGAATTTCGGCATAAAGCGTAAAAAAGGGATTAATTTAAAAATGTTCTACGCTAACGGAAAAGGTCACCAAACATGGGATCAACGGCACAAGGGTTAATGAAGCAGAGGACAAAATTCTCCATCTCTCTCTCTGCTTTCTCCAGCACGTCAAAGCGACGGTTCTCACGAGGAGTCGCTCCCCATCGATTGGCGCCGTGTTCGTCCGCAAAAGCAGACATAACAGCCCGTCGGGCTCTTATCTCGCTCAGCAGATGAATTGAGCAGTCCTTCAAAGCCTGAGTAATCAGGCACGCCTCATGAAAGCCCTCGAGCTTTTCTTCCGCCGCATCAAGCATCGCCAGGGTCATCTTTGCCGGGTGAGGAGGGATGTCGGCAAGCACGGCCGTGAGGATCATCCGGAGCCAGAGAGAACCCATCGGGAGGGGGGACCCCCTACGGATCGAGAGTTCATGCATGGCTGAGTCGCATTCGTTGTCGGTAAGGAGGGGATCCACCAACCGAGCAGCAAAGCGGGGGAGCATCTCCTCGATAGGAACTTCCCATGGCTGTCGACGAGCGTGCGGACGATTGCAGGCCATGGCACTCGTTTGTCTCTCAAGACAAGTTACAAAAAATAATAATAATATAAATCTCTCCGTAAAGGGAAAAGAAAGCTATAGCCTCATATATAAAGAAGTGTATTAAGCGCTGTGCGCGGAAAATCTTGCATGGTAAAGCTATTTCCAAGGCCAAAAAAAAGGAAAGGCATCTAAAATCAAGGAGATGAAATTATTTCCAAGGCCCTTTCTCTGCATCCAATATTGTGCACTGAAAATACGGCATGGGAAAATTTTGTGAACAGCCCCATCAAGGGGCCCCACGTGCAGAACACGTGAGGCCTAAACCTGATGTACACTTAAAAGAAAATATATGGAGTAGTACCCTGCATATTAAAAGCACAAACAACAACAGTAGCAAAATGATAAAATCCCAGAGAAAAGGCATGCATATTTCAAGAGGTTCATACAAAATATAGAGGACACATTTACAATGGTAAAACTTCAGATGCGGGGCATGGGTTGAGAAACTCAAAATTAACTTTATTCAAGATCTTCCAAGCATTTCGAACCTCCCGAGTATGCTTCCTCTCACGATCACAAGCATCGGGGTCCCCGCGGATGTCCTCTACCCTCCGGTAGGCGGCAAG
Organism: Agapanthus africanus; assembly: GCA_030015575.1. NCBI lineage: Eukaryota > Viridiplantae > Streptophyta > Magnoliopsida > Asparagales > Amaryllidaceae > Agapanthus > Agapanthus africanus. The sequence goes on from CM057337.1 coordinate 506,418,874, forward strand.
TATGGCTGATTGCTGAAAAATCTGATGCAGGAGATCAATGAGATTATCCCGCCTTCTCTTTGAGATCAAGTGCATCAGATACACCGAGTGTACTTTATCCTCGGCGGCGTCCAATGCCCCAAGCGGCACACCAGCACAGAATAAAGGGAGGGCCTCCCTGATCGCCAGCACGATCAGCCTCAGAAGAGAAGAGCGACGGGGGAGTAGCCGATGGTTGTACTCGTCAAAGCGGCTCATGATGTCGGCACACTGAGCATCGGTGAACTCCTGGTTCTGACTGCGGCCCAGTGCACGAATATTCCCATAGGAAATGATTTCGTCAAGACCATACAGATGGGCATCCATGATACCTGCAATAAAGGTCATGAGAATCATTACAAAACCACCATTTCATTAATTGCAGAAGAACAACCTCGGGCCAAGAGACCCCAGGAAGCCTCTGTGTGAAGAAATCGAGTTCTTCATTGGAATTAAATTCCTTATTAAGGAAAAGGGAATTAAATTCCCAGAAATATTTTCGGATGGAATTAAATTCCATGGAGTTGAAACGCCATCATCATCTCCCCAAAGATCATCTAAACCCTAAAAGATCTACAGTTTGAAGGTTAAGCGGTTCTTATGGGAAAACATGAAGAAAAAAAAAGGGGTAAAAACCCTTGTTTTGGATTTAAAATCCAGAGGAATGTGCAGGTCCATCGTTTGTCCAAGAACATTACCTGAGGAAAAGAAATCTTTTCGAACAGAGTTAAACTCTGAAAATTGTTTCAAGGCAGAGAACTAAGCTCTGGAAGAAGAGAATTAAATTCTCCGAAAAAGTTCTCAGAAGAAGAAGATGAGCAAAGTGAAGGCCCCTATGAAGAGACAGAGGTATTTATAGAAGGCAATGGAAACGTTTCATCTCCCCAAATCCCTAAAGGAATCCAACGGTCGCAAGAGATGACAGCGTTGCACTCACGTGCTGACACGTGAGAACAACGCTGTGGGGGCATTTGTTTCCTGATTTAAAATCAGGAAAGCTTATGGAAAAAGCTTGAGAAGAGGGTCACGTGCTTACACGTGACCAGCAGTCACGTGTTGGCACGTGACACCCAAAAGTACCGGCAAAGGAAGTTCAGCTTCCTGACTACATCAAAGAAAAAGGGCTTAAGAAAGGGTCACGTGCTCCCACGTGACCAGGGTCACGTGTTGGCACGTGACATTTTAAAGCGGATTCAAAGGCACATCGGTTCCCTGATCAAGTCAAGGAAAAAGAGTCCAGATCAGGGTCACGTGCTCACACGTGACCAGGGGTCACGTGATGGCACGTGACGGTTAAGCAACAACCAGAAGGCAGCGCAAAAAGAAAGGAGAAGGCTCATTCCAAAGGGGGTCACGTGCCCACACGTGACCATGGGTCACGTGGTCACACGTGACCGGCTTTCAAAGCCCATTTTGTCAACAGAATTAAATTCTGAAAGAGATTCAAATCTTTCCAAAGGAAAACGACTATTTGGAACCAATCGAATTAAAGATTCAGAGGTGATGAAATATCATCTATCTATGGGAAAATCTCGGGTTTGGAAAGATTTCCCCTTTAAATCTAACCGAAACAACAAAGGAGAATCCCGGGACTTGAAATCCAATGGTGAATAAAATTCACCTAATAATCCAAAGGTCCAAAACGAATGATGGATGCAAATCAAATCTCTCAATGAAGATTCGTCAAAAACTAATTGACTCGGCTGCTTCTCCTATAAATAGGAGCCAAGAGACACAGAGAAAGAAGGACACACGCAGAGGGAAGAAAGGGAGAGAGAGCTTTGATACTTCGAGGAATTTGGATCTTCTGCAAAAGAAAACCCTAGGTAAGAAAGGGAAGGCTCCTTGAAGGAAAAGAGAATTTAATTCTCAACAGAGTTTAACTCTGATATAAAACACAGAAGAACATATTTCTTCTCTCTTTGATAGAGGATCTGCGAAGCGCACATCTCCCCTTGAGGTTGAGAATTTAATTCTCAATGGGTCGAGATCCTGCCATGCAATGCAGATCCGAAACATAGAGAGGGAATTGAGGCACGAGAATTTAATTCTCACAGAACTATAGGAATTTAATTCCTTTGAAATAAAACCAGGGCTTGACCCTGTGTTATGAGAATTTAATTCCTTCATAACAAAAAGAAACAGGGTTTAACCCTAATTAAGAACCTAATTCTGTTGGAACAGCGGGGATTTAATTCCCTTGATCATAATTTAACAAGAGAGTGGGAATTTAATTCCTTAAAAGCTTTTATTAGGGTTTAACCCTATTTGGTTCTTCACATGAACGAGGAATTTAATTCCTGCAGAAAATTCAGAGTCCAACTCTATTCAGAATATAAACCTTTAAGAGAAAGTAGGAATTTAATTCCTCTGAAATTACTGTCAGGGTTTAACCCTACGAGGAATTTAATTCCTGGAAAAGATTAACAGATCCTCTAAACAATATACATAGAGGCAGGGTCACGTGTCACCACGTGACCCTCCCAGAAGATCTACAGAAAACCCCTTTGAGGCAGCACCCCACGTGACCCACGTGACCCTTCACAGAAGCTTTAATACACAGGCATTTGAATGCCCATCACGTGATGGCACGTGATGCTCTGAAAGACGCGATAATCTCAGCAGAATAAATGAAGGGAGGGCGCTCTCACATGCTGCCACGTGACCCCTCTTGCCTTAGTGTTTAACACTAAATTGAAACTCTCGAACCCAGTGTTAAAACACTGTTGGGCCTTAGTGTTCAACACTAATTAAAAAGCTTTATTTGCAGTGTTCAACACTGATCTGTTTTAGTGTTTAACGCTAATTTGAAAAGCCTTGTTGCTGGTGTTTAACACCGATTATCTTTTAGTGTTAAACACTAACTTGTCAACCTCATTCCCAGTGTTCAACACTGATTGCTCTGTAGTGTTTAACACTAGGCTTTGGCTCAATTGGCTAAATGGATGGAGGCAAAGCCTCTCCTGATTGGACTTAGCCCAAGATGGCCATAAGTCCTCAATTTGTGATTAACTGGGCCAATGGGCTCATAACATAATTAATCGGTCTTGATCCCAAATTAGGTCAAAGATTATTTAAGCCATTCCGGTTCTAGGGTACATCTCTTCACTCCTTTGATACTTGGCATTGTAATCCCTCAATGTCTTCAAAGAGGTGACGGGTCCTGACGACCACACATTGATATGGACTGTGGGGTCCCTAAACCCATGGACTACGACGTCCTTAACCTTGACCGAGATGTCTTAAAACTAACAATGGACTGTGGGGTCTTTAAACCCATGGACTACGACGTCCTTAACCTTGACCGAGATGTCTTAAAACTAACAATGGACCGCAACGTCCTTAAACTACCCATGGACCGCAACGTCCTTAAACTACCCATGGACCGCAATGTCCTTAAACTAGAACAATAGAGCCCCGTAGGCTCTTTTGTCGGATCTAAACGGTCCCGTTTAAGTTGATCTTAGCCTCAAAGATGGCTAACGTATCCTTAAACCTTCAAACAGACTGGACTATGAATCCCCCCAATTAACTCTGGCTCGAGGGTACATCTCTGAACTCCTCTGACATCCGTCGTTGCAATCCTTCAACGTCGTCAGAGAGGTGATGGGTCCCGACGGCTATACATACGTTGGACCACTATGTCCCTAAACTGGAACAATAGAGCCCAAACGCTCCTTTGTCGGATCTAAACGATCCCGTTAAGTTGATCTTAGTCTCAAAGTGAGACTAACGTATCCTTAACAAACGTTTGAGTTGATCTTAGCCTCAAGTATGGCTGACGTATCCTCAAACTAAACCCCCAAACCCAAATCTAAGATAATACGGATTTGGACTAGTCCACGCCCTACGGGCGACGACATAATTCAGTCTCCGTAAACAATCCACGGGCAACAAAACACAAAACATACACCCACGTCACGAAGTGACCATCTAGAGAAGGAGAAAGTTGTTACCGCAATGCGGTAGCGTAATTAACTGCAGGGGCTTGCGCCTGCAAGGAAGAGCGTCCCCACAATCAAAAACCCCTCAAACGAGGGGGAATCTGACGAAGTCTGCTACATCGGACGCATCCGTCTAAACCTTCGATACATGGTGCCATAAATCAACTTGGCATCTTCGGAGAGGTGGACGGATAGCACCAATTAGCATCTGCCCCGAATCTCAGGCGAGGCATTCCATGTCGCGCCGCCATTCGGAGGGGAACAGTGCCTAGTAACCCTACAGTGGTATCAGAGACAAGTTAGAGTTTTAGGCGAAGTCTAGGCGAAGTTTAAAGTCCGATCGAACTCCGAATACCCGTAAAACCCTAGTTTCTGGAAATTTTTCAAAAATGTTGATTTTTTCATATTAAAAATACTCAAAAAATCAGCAGGGTATTTTAGGAATTACTTTGAAAAACGAGAATTTAATATCATTAAACAGCCGCGGAACCGCGGCAATGACATGGCTTGCGTGGCGGTTCCGCGGCCGTACAGTGGGCTTATTATTTTATTTTTGCACAGTTAAATCCGTATCTACTTCCTGATTCTTCTGGGAATTTTTAATTTATACTCAAGTGTTGAGTTTTCTGGGTTGTATTGGGGACTTGTTGATTCGATCGGATAATTTAACTTCGTTTAAGTTTTTTCCGGGTAATTTTAGAACGTGTTAAGAAGTTCGAACGGATATCAATTACTCACTTTTTCCCCTGTTGGAAAATTTTCAAAAGTTGGATTTTTTCTCGAGTTTGGAACTTTCGGAAAGTCGTGCAAGTAACGCTGTGGACCCTCTATAAGACAACAAACCTTAACTCGATTATGTGACCGTCTGAACCGCCTCTAAACCTTAGGGTTTGTGGCAGTACGGCGTTGCCACATGTGAGGCGTTGGCTTGACCCTTCTACGGCTAGACCATTGGTACTGTGGCATGTGATAGATGCTTCTAAACTCCGCTCAAGTGTTGAGCTATTTGGAAAAACTTAGGTGTTTGATTATTCGATCGGAAAATTTAACATTATCTATTTATCTGGAATTTGATACAATATTTGGAATCCACAGGTAGTTATGAGATAACTAATTTGAATGTTATAAATCTAGCAGTTTAGTCTCAAATGATCGGTTGCCACGGGATTTTGATGCGATCAAAAATCCGTCGCTATCACGTAGCGTATGCGGATACTCGCCGGGTAAACTTAATAGATAGCCACGCCCCGTAGCCCTGACCAAGTGACTGTAGGAGAACCCCGTCGCCAAAAGCATCCGTTCGGGTGCTCGAGGCAGCGGTGTTCCGCCTTAGTGCACTTCGTCGACGGCATCGGGGGTGCGGCCGTCTACTAAAGTTTGCGACGAGCATTCGATCAGGATATCGGGAATCTTGTTGAATTACCCGACTTGATATTGAAAAGAGTTTTCGATATTGAGACTAAAATGCGGAGTTTATAATTGTTAGGCATGCGATGTGTAAGGAATTCAGTTGGTCAGGCATGCGATGTCTAAGGAGGTTGCGGATCCAACTGTTGTAGTTTTACACTTTCTTTTCTGTGACCGTAAGTGTAGTATGTAGTTGTATCGCCGGTTTTCGTTGCTATACATCAACGACAATCGGTGTATGCATACTTACTTACGTTGATGATATGAGATATTATGTGATGTTGTGATATGTTATGTTGGATCGTCGTGTTTGAATAGCCGGGGGTTTTATGTGAGATGAGAGTTTTTCTTTTTCATTCATGTAAAATTCATTTGTATGTAATATTCTTTTATTGGGGCACTTCCGGGATGAGGATGATGTCACCATCGTATATTATTTACTTTTCCGCATTAGGTAGACCCAAGGCAGGGAGCACAAGTAACCAGGTTCTAGGGTCCAGTGGGAGACCACCTCGAGGAGTCGAGACCGGGTCTCCTAACCCTAGAATTGGCAGTGTTGCTTGCCGCTCTCGTAGGGGTCTAGAGATGTGGGTTTGACTATTCATCGCGACCGTGGAATCCGTGTTTTATACAGGCTCGTATTAAAACACGGACGTCCTAGTATATCCAATATTTCATATATATTCTTCTGCTGCAATGTTCTGTGATGAGATCATATTACTGCCTGAGACGAATGTTTATATTATATATATGAAATATATATTATATATTGTTGATTTCGTTTCATATCTGATACTTGTGTAGCATAATTAAAATGGGACTTCATTAATGAGATTGATGAAATAAAAGAAACCTAAGATGTTGTAGAAACTTGTTTAAAAACTGGTAGCTCTAGTTCTTGCTTTGCATAGCGGTGTTCCTTGTAGAACATCCAGCACCTTATTCGATAAGGAAAGAGCCGAGATCCCTTCACCGGGAGTGACCTCTTTAGTGAAACTAGCAGATGCTGCATACTCGGTTTGTCTTTTGATTCCTTCTATAGTTTTTGCTTTGCATAGTGATATTTGTGAAATATCCTGCACCTTATTCGATGTGGAAAGAGCCGACGATCCCTTCACCGGGAGTGACCTCTTTAGCAAAACTAGAAAAGCCTAAAAAACACTCCATTTAAAATCACTCGATTCTACGACGATATCAAGTTCATTACGCAAAGGGTTTTCTTAAAAACCTGTCGTAGCCCTCCGTCATTTCAGATAAGTACTTCATAGTATTCGTGCTGCGTTTGTTGGTTTGCGTCAAGGCGTAGTGTGCGGTAGCTATTTATTCTTATCTGTATAAGTATATGATGCGATTAAGTTAGGGTAGTCTTGCGACTTTGTTGGCTTTCGTCAAGGGCCGTGCGGGTGGGTTTAATTCAATTGGGAAATGACGGGTTGAACTTGACTAGTAGCCTATGGTTTGTTGGCTTTCGTCAAGGTCATAGGATGTTAGGGGTAAAATATTATTGGGAATTTCAAGTGTTGAAATTTGCAATGAGATTGCATACCTTCTATGAGATAGTTGGATCCCGATACCCGCTGCGAGTAAGAGTTACTCCTGGGAAAGTTTTACACATTACAATTAGACGATCAAGTAGGTGTCTAGAAAGGTGTTAACGGGGTTACGCCCCTGGGAAAACGAGGTTTACTTTAATTAGGTCCGTACGAAAGCATGGGGAACCTCTCTCAAAGTACCGGTACTGGCCTGGCTGAAAGATTGGCGAACTTGTAAAGTGTAATTAATCCCGGCTAGTCTTTCCTTTTAGGGTTTGAAGAAAGATTTGACTAAAACAGTGGGAGATATCCTGATTAGATAAATTAATAACCAATCTAATCTTGTAAAAGCGCACGTTGAGTGTTTTCTTCTTTCTCTCTCCAGGTAGCGACCATGTCACGCCTTAATCAAGATAATAATACGGATGTATTGACCGAACCCACTTGTTATACTGAGCTAGGGAACGTTGATCCCGCTCCAACTTATAATTGTTATAAGACAGGGCAGGAAATAGGGGATTACCAGAATTCCCGTGCCGCCCAAACGAAGAAAATGCATGCTGATGCATCTTCTTCGAGTGTGTTCATTACAGAGAACTGTTTCTCAGTATCCTTTACGTCCTAGGTATGAGATACCGGATCAGGATCCCACATATGTAATTTTTTACATGGGCTACAGATAGGTAGAGAACTGAGAACGGGTGATAAATTTCATGAGATAGAAACGGTGCAAGTGTTGCAGCCAAGTCTGTTGGTAGTTATCACCCTGTATTAGCAAATACATTGATTCTGAACGAATGTTATTAGGTACCGAACCTGATATACAACATCATATCAGTCTCTTTATTAGTAAAGAAAGATATAATTTTGTATTGTTGGATAATGTTTTGAACATTTCCTATATCAAGAGTTGATCGGTTCAGGTACGTTATCTAAAAGCATTGATGTTCTAAATCAAACTACAGTTCTTAGTATACGGAACACACACAAGAGGAAGAGTTCAGAAATGAACGAATCCTTCTTGAGGCATTGTAGACTAGGTCATATCAATGCGACCCGACTGGCTAAAGTTACATTTAGATGCATATTTAAATTGGTTTGAATTTACATATTGTAAAACTTGCCGGTCATGTCACAAAGATTAGATGACCATAACTCTGTTTATTGGAAACAGAGAAAGAGTTAGTGAACTCTTGGGATTGATACATGATGATGTATGTAAGGTCCCCTGTCTACATATGCCAGGACTGGTTCTTTGTACTTCATTACATTCACTGTTTATCTCTCAAGATTCAGACATATGTTCCTGTTGAAACACAAGTCTGAACCTTTTGAGAAATTCAATGAATATGAGTAAGAAGTAGAGAACCAAAACGGGTAAAAGTATTATGTCCTTTGATGAGATCAAGGAGGAGAATACTAGAGCACGGAGTTCCTGGACTATTCTAAAGGAGAATGAGATTCTCTCTCAGTATTACTCCTCCGCATGCACCACAGCATGTCGGTGTATCGGGGCGGAGCAATCACACCCTATGTGATATGGTGTGCTCTATAATGAGTACTACTGAGTTGCCTATTTTCTTTTAGGGATATGCACTTGAGAAGCTGCATACCTATTCAATAGGGTTCAAATCAAATCAGTTGCCTACCACTTCATATGTGATATGGAATGGGAAGAGCCCATATCTTAAGTAAGTTAAGATTTGGGGTTGTCCAGCCTATGTCTAAAAGCAAAATCTGGACAAGCTCGAGGCAAAATCAGTTCTGTGGAAGTTTGTTGGATATCCCAAGCATTCGCAAGGGAATATCTTCTACCAAACCGAGGAACAAAAGATGTTTTGTTTCTCAACATGCCACCTTTGTGAAAGGGAATTTCTTGTGAAGAAATTAGTGGTCATGAGGTAGAACTGGAAGGAGTTCCAGCTATACAAACTGCAGCTGATAATTTGGTAGAACCGAAGGATTCAATAGTTTCCAACGAACCTCATCCTCTCCGCCGATCTGGTAGGGTTCCTCATCCACCTGAGAGATACTTCGGTTTCTCTATGACAGTGGGAGCGAGGATTACATCATGAGATGATGACCTACTAGTTTCGAGCTGGCTATCAGGAGTGGGACTCTGTAAGAATGGCTGGGTGCTTAGCGATCTGAGATGGAATCCTTATACACCAACAAGGTATGGACTTTGGTTGCTTTATCTGAAGGGTTGAATCCCATCAGGAGCAAGTATATCTTGAGAAGATTACTTGGTGTACATGGAAAAGTTGAGACTTTCAAAGCTATGCTTAAGTCCATCCAGATCCTACTTGCCACGGCTATATACCATGACTACGATATCTGGCGGTTGGGTGTCATGACTGCTTTTCTAAATGATGATTTGAAAGAAAGCGTCTATAAGTACACAGCCAGAGGGCTTCGTAGACAGTAGGAGCAGCGGAAACGTGAGCAAGATGTTTTATGTGATAAATCAACCATCGCGGAGTTGGAACGTCTATTTTGATGTGGTAGTCAAAGAGTTTGATTTCATCAAAATGGTAGATAAACCTTGTATATACAAAAAGGTAGTAGAGAGTATGGTGGTGATCCTCGTAGAGTACATGGACGACATACTCTTAATAAGGAAGGAGTTTCCTATGCTACGCTCGGTTAATCTCCTCTTATCACAATGATTCTCCATATAAGATCAAGGTGATACCTCCTAAATCCTAGGTTTTATATCTATGAGATAGATCTAAATGGATGTTAGAATTCTCACTAGGTGTAGTGAGATGGTATCAATCGATCCTGGGGAGAATCACTGGAAAAGTTCCAGGGTGATAAGGACGACTGAATATCAGTCGCAGACATTGTCTATACCCTCAGTGGAGGGACGGTATGTTGGAAGAGTTCCAAGCTAGATACCGTGACTTACTAGACGATTAATGGAAAGATACATCGTTACCTAGGATGCTACCAAAGAGGCAGTCTGGATATATATTAGTTCATGAGATGAACTTCGTTCCTACCATTGTGTGACAATGGAGTTCTGGCTTATGCCAAAGAACCCTCGTCCCATCAGAGATCCAGATATAATTCTTAGGCAGTATCACCTGATTATGGAGATGGTTGATCTCCAGGGAGATCGAGGTTAGGAGAGTAGACACAGAGGACAACAGTGCGGATCCACTCACAAAGGCCTTTTTCCCAGTAGAGACTTTTATGGGATGGTTGAGTATGAGATACTTCAACCACAGCTAATTGTTGGGTATGTGATACCACAACAGATGGCCCTAGTGCAAGTGGGAGATTGTTAGTTATATGTATGCCCTAAGGCCATTACTGTACATACGATGTATATTGTAATGGATGCTTGGACATATATAGGGAGGACTTTCTTGCTCGACATGATAGTATGATATTTGGTTGTACTTTATCTTAACATGTACTCTGATTGTCTCTATGTTACATGTTGATAAAGCCCTTAGGATATGTACTCGACTACTGGGACTATGATGAGATCATACTAGTGGGGCCACGGTAGTCGACGAGTATATCCTATAACTGTTCCTAGTCGAGGGTGTATCGAGACAGGGCATCGATACACCAGAGTAGACTAGCGTATACGCATCTTGACCCATATGATGGGCAATGGATGATCCCATATCTATCGGTGTTTGACATCAAGGATGGTGTACGGGTGCTCAGTAGAGACTGGGTACACTAGACGGACTCGCCGAGAACTCCCAAATGGTATTATACCTCACGTCAAATGGCAGTTCTCCGGTGACACTGGTACAGGTTAGTCTGTAGACCGAGATCGTCATAGAGTCTTGTGTGATTCCCACTGTGCTTTGATTTCCATCATACCACGTCCAAGACGGCGTGCAAAAAGGTGGCTTTTGGGTACAGTCCCGAATCACATGGAGGCAATGAGCGATAGGAGGGGATTCGTCTCTCCCGGTATAGGGAGTTGATGTTGTACTGTGTTCGATTGGCTATAACTGGAAATCCCTGGCCAGGTTTGCTGAGATTTACTGGTAAGTGTTATCAGTAGTTTCTCGAACTGTTATTGACCTCATATCGACACGACTTATCAAGCTACTGGGGTCTGACGTTTACCACCCCTAGGCGAGATATGCGACATATCAGACGAAGAGACCGGACTGTACGGGAGTGTTACTGATTGGATTCGCAGGAGAATGTACATGCTTGCTTGTTGATCTTCTGATCGCCCAATACCTGGGTGGCTGTTACGTTTAGCTGACCGCTTGCAGCTTGTGGGTGTTTGATATGATCATCACCTACTGCCGGCGTATTGACGATTCTTTAGAGTCCTACACAGAGGTTTCTTGGCTCAGGCAAAACGGAGTAGGAGCACATATGTGATATGTGCGGGACCGAGAACAATACGTGCATGTGATACCGTATTAGATTCTCGCGATATGAGATATCGGCCGGGTATATGTGATATAGCCGGATCATCGGATCAAGTATTGATTCGATGAACTGATACAGATTATATTAGTCGGTTATTTATGAAATAGCCGGATTATCGGATCAAGTGTTGATTTGATAATTTAATGTATAATTATATATTTGATATATTAAATTACATTAACTGATATAAGCTCACTAAAAGATTCTTTTTCTCACTCGGGTAATACATTGATATATATGCGATATATGTTAATTGTATTATTTTATTTTGTTACAATAAATATTATATATTTGATATATAATATTGTAACATGATATGGTTATTAATGCAACATGTTTAGTGGAGATTAAACATGGTTAGGGTTTGATTTGGGTTAAGCTTTTCTAGAAGTTTCTAGAAGCTTTGCTTTTTGTTTTGGTAAAGATATTTTGTGAAGATATTTTCTTAACCTAACCCAAACCCCTTTACCATGGTTGTTTCTCTACATGAGTTAAGGATTCATTCTTAACTATGGTTGCATTTCTAACCTCACTTATTAGTTTCATTATTCATCACAAAAGGATTACTATTATTCTTCTTCTTCATTGAGCTTTTGAAAAGCTTTCTAGGTTTATCTTAAGTGATGAAAAATAAGTGAGTTAAAGAAAACAAATGAGAGCTAAAATCCTACTTCATCATCCTAATCTATCCTAGCCATTTAGATTAGGGTGTTCACTTCATTTAGTGAGTGAGAGCTTATGTTAAAGAAACTTCAAGGTAGATCATCTTTGTTATCGAAGATCGGTAGCAAGCTTGCATCTTTCTCTTCGTGGAGCCTCTCTAGAGTCCGGAAACTGGATGATCGCAGCGAAGGGACCTCAACACGAAACTTTAGAAGTGAAGGACCGGACTACAAAGGTTGTAATCCCAAACTCTTAGATGTTAAAGTGTTTAACATGCTTTGTTTCGCCTAATCTCTAGTTTAGGGTTGTTCGGCACGGCTAAATTTTAAATCGTGCATGGTTGATGCCTTGTAGAACCTTTTTAGAGTGCCTAGTAACCCTACATACCTTCTATATGATAGTTGGATCCCGATATCCACTGCGGGTAAGAGTTATTCCTGAGAGAGTTTTCCACTTTACAATTAGCCGATCAATTAGGTGTCTAAGAAAGGTGTTAACGGTGTGATGCCCCTGCGGAAATGAGGTTATTTAATTAGTTCCATGCGAAAGCATGGGGAGACTCCCTCGGAGTATCAATACCTTCCTGGACGAACGTTTGGCGAACTTGTAGGGTGTAATTAATCCCGGCTAATCTTACCTTTTAGGGTTTGAAGGCTGATTTGATAAAAACAGTGGGAGCCATCCTGATTAGATAAAATAATAACCAATCGAATCTTGTAAAGAGCGCACGTAAAAGCGATTATCCTTCTCTTTCTCTTGGTAGCGACCAATGGCACGCCTTAGTCAAGATAATAATATGGATGTATTGACCGAACCCACTTATTATATTGGGCTAGCTTCCGCTCTATCTTATGATTTTCATAAGTCTGAGCAAGGAATAGGAGAATATCCGGATTCCCACGCCACCCAAACGAAGAATAAGCATGTTGATGCATCGTCTTTGGGTGTGTTTGTAACCGAGAAATGTTTCTCAGTTTGCTCTACATCCTGGGTATTAGATACCGGATCAGGATCCCATGTATGTAATTTGATACATGGGCTAAAGATAGTTAGAGAACTAGAGAAAGGTGATAAGTCTCTAGTACTAGGGAATGGTGCAATTGTTGCAGCCAAAACAATTGGCGAATATCACCTTGTTTTAACAAGAGGTAACACAATGATTCTGAGCGACTGTTATTTCATAACAAAAATATTGACAATATTTTCTTAAATCAAGTGTTGATTGGGCATGGTACGTTGTATAACAGTATATACGTTCTAAACAACAAAAACCATTCTAAGTATACAGAACACACACAAAAGGAACAGTTCAGAAATGAACGAAACCTTCTTATGGTATTGTAGACTAGGTCATATCAATGCGACAAGACTAGCTGAGTTGTATAAGGATACATATTTGAATCCGTTCGAATTTACATCTTATGAAACTTGCCATTCATGTCTCAAAGGTAAGATGACCAAATCTCCGTTTACTGGACACGGAGAAAGAGCTACTGAACTCTTGGGACAGATACATAGTGATATATGCGGTCCTATATCTACACATGCCAGGAATGGTTCCTCATACTTTATTACATTCACCGATGATCTCTCAAGATACGGACATGTGTTCCTGTTGAAACACAAATCTGAATCTTTTGAGAAATTCAAGGAATATAAGTACGAAGTTGAGAACCAAACGGGTAAAGATATTAATGTCCTTCGATCTGATCGGGGAGGAGAATACTTGAGCACGAAATTCAGAGACTACTTAAAAAAGAATGGGATTCTCTCTCAGCTTACTCCTCCGTATACACCACAACACAATGGAGTTTCGAAGCGGAGGAATCACACCCTATTAGATATGGTGCACTCTATGATGAGTAATGCTGAGTTGCTTATTTCTTTTTGGGATTATGCACTTAAGATAGCTGCATTCCTATTGAATAGAGTTCCGACCAAATCCGTTGCCTACCGCTCCATATGAGATATGGATTGGGAAGAGACCATCTCTTAAGCATGTTAAGATATGGGGTTGTCCTGCCTATGATAAAAAGGAAAATCCGGACAAACTCGAGTCAAGGTCAGTTCTGTGCAAGTTTGTAGGATATCCCAAACATTCGCGATGGTATATCTTCAACCACATCGAGGAACAAAAGGTGTTTGTTTCTTAACATTCCACCTTTTAAGAAAAGGAATTTGTTGTGAAAGAAATTAGTGGTAATGAGGTAGAACTGGAAGAAGTTCCAGCTACACAAACTATAACTGACAATTTGGTAAAACCGGAGGATTCAATAGTCCCCGACGAACCTCAGCCGCTCCGCAGATCTAGTAGGGTTCCTCATCACCTGAGAGATATTATGGTTTTCTCATAGATGGTGGGAGTGAGGATTGTAGGGTTCCTAGGCACTCTAACAAGGTACTACAAGGCATCAACTATGCCCGGTTAAAATTTTAGCCGTGCCGAACAACGCTAAACAAGATCTTTGCTAGATAATTAGGGTATCACATGCAAGTAAACAACATTTACGACTAAGTGAATACGAAATACAACCTTTGTAGATCGGTCCTTCACTTCATAAGCTCCTTCTAGTAGTCCTTTCGCTGCGATCATCGAACTCCCGGACTCTCGGACGGCTCCATGAGAAGAGGGAAACGGTTTTGCTTGAAGTCTTCGATGCCGAAGATGATCTACGTCGAGGGAATACGAACTCAAGCTTCTACTTCACTAACTAAAGAATTAGTGAAGCAAACACCCTAAACTAAAGTGCTAGTCTAGTAGAGGATGGTGAAATAGGAAATGGGTACACTTTAGAATTTCTTTTCTCACAATATTTCTCTCTCTTTATCAAACCTTAGCAAGAATTTGAAGGAGGAAGAAGATGAGCTCCAAAATGAGAATGAAAACTAAAATCAAGAGAGAGAGTTAACCATGGGTGAGTGGGTATCATATCCCAACTCATGTAGAGACATAACCATGGCTAATTCTAATGTTTGGGTTAACTAAATATCATAAGTAAAACAAATTGAGTTGAATTTGTCAAAGCACTAAAAGCTTCTACAAGCTTCATGCACTTAATAAATATCAATCAATTTAGATTTATTTTAAATATAAAAACCCCTCCACTAAAATTAGAATGGTGTATGTCTTATACACCCATGTCATGTGTATCAGCAACCATGATACAAAAAGAAAACATATTTTAATATATATCACAAATATATTAAAGTTGTGCACATGTGAGAAAAATCCTTAAGTGAACAAATGTTAGTCAATGTAAATTAGTATATCTAATATACAATTATACACTAAATTATTAAATCAACACTTGACTTAATAATCCGGTCATATCTCATATAACCAACTAACATCCAATGTATCGACTTATCGAATCAACACTTGATTCGATAACCCGGCTATATCTCATATAACCGACCGATACAAAAAGTCGCGAGAATAGAATACGGTATCTCATACTCGCATTATTCTCGGTCCCGCACATATCACATATGCGCTCCTATTTCGTTTTGCCTGAGCCAGTAAAACCTCTATGTAGGACTCTAAAGACTCGTCAATACGCCGGCAGTAGGTGATGATCACATCAAGCACCCACAAGCCGTCAGCGGTACTGGCTGGACGTAACGGCTACCCGGGTATTGAGCGATCAAAAGATCAGCAAGCAAGCCCGCTCAAACTCCTGCAAAAAGCCTGATAGTGACACTACCGTACAGTCCGGTCTCCTCGTCTGATATATCGCATATCAAGTCTAGGGGTGGTAAACGTCAGACCCCAATAACTGATAAGTCATGCCGATGCGAGGCTCATAACGGGTCGAGAAAGTACTAGTAACACTTACCAGTAAATCTCTAAACCAGCCCTGGCCAGGGACTTCCCAGTTATGGCCAATCGAGCATAGCGCAACATCAACCCCCAATACCGGGAGAGACGAAACCCCTCCTATCGCTCATTGCCTCCATGTGACTCGGGACTGTACCCAAAAACCACCGTTTTGCACGCCCTCTTGGACGTGGTAAGGTGGAAATCAAAGCACAGTGGGAATCACACAAGACTTTATGACGATCTCTGGCCTGCAGACTAACCTGCACCAGTGTCACCAGAGAACTGTCATCTGACGTGAGGTATAATACCATCTGGGAGTTCTCGGCGAGTTCGTCCAGTGTACCCAGTCTCCACTGAGCACCCGTATATCATCTCTGATGTCAAACACCAATGGATATGGGATCATCCATCGCCCATCTATATGGGTCGAGAAGCTATACGCTAGTCTACTCTGGTATATCGATGCCCTGTCTCGATACACCCACGACTAGGGACCTTGAAGGATGTACTTATGGACTGCCATGTTCCCACTAGTATGATCCGCATCATAGTCCAGGTAGTCAAGTACACATCCTAAGGGCTTTACCAACATGTAACAGAGAGACAATCAGTGTACACGTAAGGTAAAGAGTAACCAGATAGCATACTATTATGTCGAGCAAGAAAGTCTTCCATATATATGTCCAAGCATCCACTACAATATACATCTCATGTATAGTAATGGCCTCTAAGGTATACATATAACTAACAATCTCCCACTTGCACTAAGGCCATCTGATAACAGTGATTGTAGTATCTCATACTTAACCATCCCATAATAGTCTTTCTCTGGAAAAAGTCCTTTGTGAGTGGATCCGCCGTGTTGTCCTCTGAGTCTACTATCCTAACCTCGATCCCCTGGAGATCAACCATCTCCATGATCAGGTGATACTGCCTTAGAATATGTCTGGATCACTGATGGGACGGGCGTTCCTAGGCATAAGCCACAACTCCATTGTCACACAATGGTAGGAACGAAGTTCATCTCATGAACTAATATACACCCAGACTGCCTCTTTGGTAGCATCTTTGGTAGCGATGTATCCAGCCTTTATCGTCTAGTATGCCACGGTATCTGACTTGGAACTCTTCCAACATACTGTCCCTTTACTGAGGGTAAAGACAATGCCTGTGACTGACATTCAGTCGTCCTTATCACCTTGGAACCTTTCCAGTGATTCTCCCCAGGATCGATTGATACCATCTCACTACAACTAGTGAGTATCCTAACATCTATCTTATAGATCCAGGATTTAGGAGGTATTACTTTGATCCTATATGGAGAATCTTTGTGATAAGCGGAGATTGACCGAGCGTAGCATAGGAAACTACTTCCCTATCAAGAGTATGTCATCCACGTACTCTACGAGGATCACCACCATACTCTCTACTACCTTTTTGTATATACAAGGTTCATTTACCATTTTGATGAAGTCAAACACTTTGACTACCACATAAAAACAGATGTTCCAACTCCGCGATGCCTGTTTTATCACATAAAACATCTTGCACACGTTTCCGCTGCTCCCACTGTCTACGAAGCCCTCTGGCTGTGTACTTATAGAGGCTCTCTTCCAAAATATCATTTAGAAAAGCAGTCATGACACCCAACCACCAGATATCGTAGTCATGGTATGTAGCAGTGGCAAGTAGGATCTGGATGGACTTAAGCATAGCTTTGAAAGTCTCAACTTTTCCATGTACACCAAGTAATCTTCTCAAGATATACTTGCTCCTGATGGGGATTTAACCCAAAGTCCATACTTTGTTGGTGTATAAGGATTCCATCTCAGATCGTTAAGCATCCAGCCATTCTTACAGAGTCCCACTCCTGATGGCCTGCTCAAAACCAGTTGGGTCATCATCTCATGATGCATTTCTCGCTCCCTCTGTCATAGAGAAACCGAAGTATCTCTCAGGTGGGTGAGGAACCCTACTAGATCGGCGGAGAGGCTGAGGTTCGTTGGAAACTATTGAATCCTCCGGTTCTACCAAATCATCAGCTGCAGTTTGTTTGGCTGGAACTCCTTCCAGTTCTACCTCATGACCACTAATTTCTTCTCTAGAAATTCCTTTTCACAAAGGTGGCATGCTGTGAAACAAAACATCTTTTGTTCCTCGGTTAGGTAGAAGATATTCCCTTGCGAATGCTTGGGATATCCAACAAACAATCACACAGCTGACTTTGCCTCGAGCTTGTCCGGATTTTGCTTTTCAGACATAGGCCGGACAACCCCAAATCTTAACAAACTTAAGATATGGGCTATTTCCTTTCCATATCATATATGAAGTGGTAGGCAACTGATTTGATTTGAACCCTATTCAATAGGTATGCAGCTTCTCAAGTGCGCTACTCCCAAAAGGAAATAGGAAAATCAGTAGTACTCATCATAGAGCACACCATATCACATAGGGTGCTATTGCTCCGCCCCGATATACCATCGTGCTATGGTGTATACGGAGGAGTAATGCTGAGAGAGAATCTCATTCTCCTTTAGAAAAGTTCAGGAATTCCGTGCTCAAGTATTCTCCTCCTTGATCTCATGACAGGACATAATACTTATACCCGTTTTTGGTTCTCTACTTCTAACTTATATTCTGTGATTATCTCAAAAGTTTCGGACTTGTGTTTCAACAGGAACATATGTCTGAATCTTGAGAGATCATCAGTGAATGTAACGAAGTACAAAGAACCGGTTCTGGCATATGTAGATTGGGGACCTTCATACATCAGCATGTATCAATCCCAAGGGTTCGCTAACTCTTTCTCTGTTTCCAATAAACAGAGCTATGGTCATTTCATCTTTGTGACATGACTGGCAAGTTTCACAAGATGTAAATTCAAACTGATTTAAATATGCATCTTAATGTAACTTATCTAGTCGGGTCGCATTGATATGACCTAGTCTACAATGCCTCAAGAAGGATTCGTTCATTTCTGAACTCTTCCTCTTGTGTGTGTTTTTTATACATTAAGAACTGTAGTTTGATTTAGAACGTATATGCTTTTAGATAACGTGCCTGAACCGATCAACTCTTGATATAGGAAATGTTCAAAACATTATCCAACAATACAAAATTATATCCTTCTTTACTAAATAAAGAGACTGATATGATGTTGTATATCAGGTTCGGTATCTAAGAACATTCGTTCAGAATCAATGTATTTAGGTAATACAGGGTGATAACTTCCAACATCTTGACTGCAACAATTGCACTGTTTCCAACTCTTGAAATTTTATCACCCGTTGTCAGTTCTCTACCTATCTTAAGCCCATGTAACTGATTACATTTGTGGGATCCTGATCCGGTATCTCATACCCAGGACGTAGAGGATACTGAGAAACAGTTATCGGTAATGAATACACCCGAAGAAGATGCATCAGTATACACTTTCTTCGTTTGGGCGGCACGGGAATCCTGGTAATCCCCTATTCCCTGCACGGTCTTATAACTCTTATAAGAAAGAACGGAACCAACGTTCCCCAACACAGTATAACATGCGGGTGCGGTCAATACATCCATATTATTATCTTGATTAAGGCGTGACATGGTCGCTACTTGGAGAGAGAAAGAAGAAAACACTCTGCGTGCACTCTTGCAAGATCAGATTGGTTATTATTTTATCTAATCAGGATGGCTCCCACTGTTTTTATCAAATCTTCCTTCAAACCCTAAAAGGAAAGACTGGCCGAGATTAATTACACCCTACAATTTCGTAAATCTTTCAGCCAGGTCAGTATCGGTACTTGAGGGAGGTTCCCCGTGCTTTCGCACGGACCTAATTAAAATAAATCTCGTTTTCCCAGAGGCGTAACCCCGTTGACATCTTTCTAGACACCTACTTGATCGGCTAATTGTAATGTGTAAAACTCTCCCAGGAGTAACAATTACTCGCAGTAGGTATCGGGATCCAACTATCTCATAGAAGGTATGCAATCTCATTGCAAATTTCAACACTTGAAATTCCCGATAATTTTGCCCCTAACCTCCTATGACCTTGACAAAGGCCAACAAACCATAGGATGCTAGTCAAGTTCAACCCGTCATTTCTTGATTGAATTAAACCCACCAGCACGACCCTTGACAAAATGCCAACAAGGTCGTACGACTACCCTAACCTAATCTGCATCATATGTATAAGCAGATAAGCACTAGTCAGCTACCGCACACTACGTCTTGACAAAGGCCAACAAACGCAGCACGAATACTAACTACTACTTATCTGAAATGACGGAGGGCTACGACAGGTTTTTCTGAAAACCTATTGCGTAATGAACTTGATATCGTTGTAGAATCAAGTGAATTTTGAAAAGGAGTATTTTTTAGGCTTTCACTAGTTTTGCTAAAGTGGTCACTCTCGGTGAAGGGATCTCGGCTCTTTCCTTATGGAATAAGGTGCAGGATATATCATATATATCTCTATGCAAAGCAAAAACTCCAAAAAGCAATCAAAAAACAAACCGAGTGTTGTAGCATCTGCCAGTTTTGCTAAAGAGGTCACTCCCGGTGAAGGGATCTCGGCTCTTTCCTCATCGAATAAGGTGCAGGATATATCATATATATCGCTATGCAATGCAAAAACTGTAGCTACCCTTTTTGAAAAATTTGATTCTACAACATCTTTTAGGTTTCTTTTCTTTTATTAATCATATTAATGAAGTTCCATCATTTAAGTCACCTAAACATCACAGATAAATACGACGTACACTTATGCCATCCGCATTCGCCTCGATGTCCCCTCGTGCACCGTTAGGTTAGGTAACTAACGGCTGAGCGGGGCAGGGCTAGCGCGAGTGTAAAACATAAGTAACGTCTATATAATATATCATATATACTATATACAGTATTTATCACAACATATCAAATGATCACATCACAGATATCGCAGCAGAAGAAACATGTGAAACATTGGATATACTAGGACGTCCGTGTTTTATTTTGAGCCTCTATAAAACACGGATTCCACGGTCGCGATGAATAGCCAAACCCACACCCCTAGACCCCTACGAGAGCGGCAAGCAACCCTACCAATTCTAGAGTTAGAAGACCCGGACTCGACTCCTCGAGTTGGTCTCCCACTGGACTCTAGAACCCGGTTACTTGTGCTCTCCTCCTTGGGTCTACCTAATGCGGAAAAGTAAATAATATACAATGGTGACATCATCCTCATCCCGGAAGTGCCCCAATAAAAGAATATTACATATAATGAATTTTACATGAATGAAAATAAAACCCTCATCTCACATAAAACCCCCGGCTATTCAAAAACACGACGATCCAATATAACATATCCAGCAACACATAACATCACATGTCATCAACGTAAGTAAATATGCGCATCCCAATTGTCGTTGACATATAGCAACGAAACCAGCGATATCACATAATACACTTACGGTCGCAGAAAAAAAAGTGTAAAACTACAACATTTGGAATCCACAATCTCTTTAGACATCCTAAATCCGAAATATCACATACTTCGCATTTCATGCCTAACTATATGAATTCCACATATTGTATCACATTCCAGATAAATAGACAGTATTAAACTTTCTGATCGAATAATCAAATACCCAAGATTTCTTAAATAGCTCAACACTTGAGCGGAGTTCAAAAATTCCAGAATACGTCACAGTAGCAATGGTCCAGCCGTAGAAGGGTCAAGCCAACGCCTCACATGTGGCACGCCATATTGCCCCAAACCCTAAGGTTTAGAGGCGGTTCAGACGTGATAGTGTATATGCCCTAGGGGCCATTATTGTATCATACTAGTTTGTATATTACTTAATGGAAGCTTGGGATATTCACATGTATAGAACAGTCTTGCTAAATATGGTAGTATGCTACTTGGTTTTTCTATCTTAATATGTGAGTATACGTATTGATAGAGCTCTTAGGATCTTGCTTGACTACCAGCGTTGTGATGGCAGTCACACTAGTGGAGGCTGGGTAGTCTACAAGCACATCCTTTTTCAGGTCCATAGTCGTAGGATTATCGAGACAGGGCATCGATACTCCGGAGTAGACTAGTGTGTACGCTTCTCATCCCAGTTGGGGAAATGGTCTGTCCCACAGCCGTCAGTACGGCGTACTAGAGATAGTATACAGGTGCTCGTTGGGTTACGGGTACACCGACAGGACTCGTAGGGAACTGTTGGTATGGTTTTATACCAGTCATTAGTTAACAGTTCCCAGGTGACATGAGTACAGCATAGTCCGCAGACTTAACACTGCTACTTCGCCTCGAATGTGTCCCACTGTTCTTAGATTGCCACCCTACCACGGCTCAAAGGAGTCGTGCAAACAGGTAGCAGTTGGGTACAGTCCCGAGCACTTGGAGGCAGTGGCGGTTAGACAGGATTCGTCTCTCCCGGTATTGGGAATTGATATCGCGCTGTGTCAGAGAGCCATTACGCAAAGTCCCTGGCCAGGGCAAGCGAGATTTACTGGTAGGTTCCAGTAATTTCTCAGGGTGTAATGGGCTATGCTCCGACACGACTTATACCGCTATTAGGGGACTGACGCTTGCCGCCCCCTAGGCCCGATATGCGATAGTCTTAGACGAACGGACCGGACTGTACGGAGATTGTCACATCAGGCTCAGTAGGAGTTCGGATGGGTTTCCTCATCGGCCTTCTTTTCGACATCTACCTGGGGACCGTTACGTACAGCCAGTGCCGCTTGCGGTCTGTGGTTAAACGCACTGCCAGCATAGTAGTCGAGTCATTAGAGTCCCACACAGAGAGTTTCCCTGCTCCAGGCGAAACGATATAGAGGTCGTATGGTTTTACGACAAGGGTTCGGACGCATACGTGTGTTTATGCACGTACGACTTTCAGACAGTTTTTACTAATCGGTTTTGGTTTAAGCCAGATTCTAGTATCGGGATATTGGATTTATACAGTCTAAAGTTTTTCTGTGTTTTCATGGATAGGAAGGGCGTTCTCGTAATTTCACGAGAAGCTTCTAGAAGATGGTGACTTGGGGGTTTAGGTGGCATATGCATTTAATGAGATTAGTGACTCATTTGTGTGATTCATCCATGTCATTAATGCATCATAAATGCTTAATGACTCATGGAGATGAATCACCCATTTGTATTTATGAAGCATGGTTGTTAAATCCTATTTTCTATTTATTTGATAAAGATTAATGCTTCATATATATCATGATAGATCACAATCTCATTCTCATTAGCTCACCTTCTCTCTTCTCAAGCTCTCTCTTCAAACCCTAATCCTCCCCTCTCATGTGTTGAGATCAAGGATTAGAATAGACTAATCACTCCATAATCCAACTCTATATCACCTAGGTTACTTAGATTAGCACTTTAAGAAACCTAGTTACCTCTAGTTTGAGGTGAAGCTTGAAGTAAAGCTCTCGGGTGGATCGTCTACTACTTGGAGAAGGCCGAGGAGGAGGTGAAGAACGAAAAGACGTAGGATGCGGTTCATTAGGTATAATCACTTCACATAGTAGTTTAGAACTCCTATGTTTATTGTTAGTTATCGTTTAGCACCGATTCTTGCGGTTAGTCGATGTTATTGCATAGAACAAGATCGTTTTTTAAATTTCCGCCTCCCCGCAAGTCGTGGGGTATAGTACATCGACTTACAGTGGTATCAGAGCCTCGCTAAACAATAATTAACTTATTAGCAAAGTCATATGAATTTCGAACGCAAAACGAACCGGAAAACACATCGATATCACATAGTTTCTATCGAATTTAAAATAGGCTCTAAAAATTTTTCAGGTTGCTGTAGAATAACAAGCATAGAAAGATAAGAACACTGGAGAAAAATGGGTTCTTGAATCGGCCATACAGCCGCAGAACCGCGGCCAATCCCACCGATCCGCCGCGGATCCGCGGCCGAGTTGGGGCCGATTCAACCCAGTTTGCTCCAGTTATTCTTCTGTGATATTTTTGTATTTTCTGGAATGTTTATTTTCTGCTCAAGTCTCAGGTGCACAGAGAAGTTTTGGGAGTAGAATCTGATATGTTTGCTCGATCTAAATTATATGATGTTTGCTAATTTGATTATATCTGTGATTGTATAATGTGTTCGTAAACCTCCCCTAACTGCTAGTATGTCGGTTGGCAGGGGGTTGCACATTTCTGTAATGGATTTTAACTGTTTGTGATTATGAACTGTATTGGATTGTTGTGATGATTAGCCGGGGTTTTGAGATGGGTTATTATATTAATTCATTCAATGTAAATGTAATTTGTTGTAATATTATTTTGCGGGGCACATCCAGGTTGCGGTTGTAACCACCGTTGTATTATTTCATTTTACTGTTTTTGTTCCAAGGATAGACCCAAGGTGGGGTACACAAACTACCGGGTACTTTGAAGTGTTTAGTGGCCTACTCACTTTGTTGAGAGAGACCGCTTCACTTCGGGTACTTGGCGGGTAGTTTACCGTACCCGTAGGGGTCTACGGTGGGGAAATGGCTATTCATCACAACTGTGTAATCCGTCTTTTGTTGCAGGTTCAAAGCAAACACGGATTGCTTGCATATCCAATAATGTTCATCTGAGATCTGGAATGCCTATTATTGCGTCTGACGAATGTACAATATCTATATATGATAGCTATTTAGACGTCACTTATGTTTTACACCCGCGCTAGCCCAGCCCCCGCTCTGTCGTTAGTTAAGTAACCTAACGAGTGATGACGGGACCCAGAGGCGAATGCGGATGGCATAAGAGGATGTTGTATTTTCGTTGTTTTCTGCAATGATAGGTTAATGATGGGACGCATTATTATTAATGCAAAGAAAATAAACCAAAGTTTAATCGTTGGAACAATTTAAAAGAAACCACTCGGTTATTTTAGAAACAGGAGATATTTTTTAATTACGGAGCTTTAACCACTCCTTTTAAAAGCTATCAGGTTCCTTCGGTTATATCAAGTTCACTACGTTCACGGTTTCGCCAAAACCATTCGTAGCCCTCCGTCATTTCATTTGGGTATTCAGTAGTATTCAAGCTATGTATTTTGACCAACGCTAAGGCATAGTGTTTGGTAGCTGCTGGGTATTCATTTGTTGCATAGATAGATGAGTTAGTTTGGGACAGTCGTATTATCATTTTGGCCAACGTCATACAGATGGGTTCAAATTAACAAGATAATGATGGATAGAACTTGACATGTGACTTATGATATTTTGACCAACGCCAAGGTCATAAGAGCATGGGGCAAAAATTTATATCGGGAATTTTTAAAGAAACTGAAATTTGCAAAGAGATGCATACCATTTGGAGTTTGATGAATGTTGGTAGGATTCCTTCAGCATTATCTGACGATGATATTTGGATCCCGATCCTACTGTGAGTATATGCTACTTATCAGGATATTCGTCACTTAACGATCAATGCTATAAACCAAGTAGGTGCCGAGAAAGGTGTCAGCGGGGCTACGCCCCCAGAGAAAAGAGGTTATTTAATTAAGTAACTTCGAGAAAGCGTTGGAAAACTTCCCTCGAAGTATCGACACTGGCCTGGCTGAACGGTTAAGCAAGTATTGTTCGGTGAGAATAGTCCTGGCTAATTCTTCTTTTATGGTTTGAGGAAGGGTTCGAGAAAAAGTGGGAGCCATCCAGTTTAGATAAACTAAAAACCACTCTAAACTAGCAAGAGCATCATGCTAAAGTGTTTTCTTCTCTCTCTCCTAAATGCAGCGACCCTGAAAATGACTGGACTTAAGTTACTTTTAGAGAAAAATATACTGACAGGGCCAAACTATAAAGATTGGCTGCGGAATGTCAAAATGGCTTTGACCTATGACAAATTGGGGTACGTCCTCACCGCTAAGGCACCTGCAGTCCCAGGTCCCAAATTCAGTAATGCGGATAAGGAAATCCACAAAACCTGAGAGTATGATTGCGCGAAGGCCAAGTGCATCGTGCTTGCCTCGATGAATAATGAACATCAGAGGAGGCACGAGGATATGGAACTAGATGCCATATTTCTCCATACAAAGGAACTTTATGGAGAGCAATCTGGTATAGCAAGATACGAGACCTCAAAGAACTTGTTTCGATCGAGGTTAGTCATCGGATCATCGGTAGGAGAACATGTCCTAAAGATGATCGGCTATATAGAAGAGCTCGCAGACCTTGGGACGACTTTGGATAATGAGCTCTATACAGACCTTATTCTCCAGTCCCTTCCTTTCATCTACGCCCAGTTTATTCTGAATTTCAACATTCAAAGAAAAGAAGTTGAACTTCCAGAACTCCTTAACATGTTGAGGAGTGCAGAGGGCACCTTGTAGAAGGCAAGGGAAACACCCGCTATGTTTGTTAGCGGTGGTTCTTCTTCCGGGTCTAAGGCTAGGGCCAAAGGAGGAAGAAGAAGGCCGCCACCAAACCTAGAGGAGGTGTTAGTAAGGTGGGAGGGTAGGGAAAGAAAAAGATTGCGGTGCCAGTGGTGGCCCAGGATGAGTGCTTCCATTGTCACAGGAAAGGGCACTGGAAGAAGGATTGTAAGGCGTGGAATGTCAAGAACCAAGGACCGAAGCAAGCTGTGGCTTCGACTTCAGGTGTGTTTGTAATTGAGAATTGTTTGTCAATCAACTCTACTTCCTGGGTATTGGATACCGGATCAGGATCTC
Source organism: Agapanthus africanus (assembly GCA_030015575.1). Taxonomy (NCBI): domain Eukaryota; kingdom Viridiplantae; phylum Streptophyta; class Magnoliopsida; order Asparagales; family Amaryllidaceae; genus Agapanthus; species Agapanthus africanus. Next base: position 506,445,335 of record CM057337.1, read on the forward strand.
ATATATGCAATTCATTGCAGGCAATGAGAAACCGTAGAGTGCTGAAGGAAGGTGATATGACCCTAAAGGTTGCTAACGGAGCTAGCGTGGGAGCTGTGTCCGTCGGGGATTATCACCTGGGATTGACGAGTGGAAATATTTTGGTTTACATAACTGTTTTTGTGTACCTAGTTTAACGTGTAATATCATATCAGTTTCCTTGTTATCAAATAAAGGTTATGATTTCACGTTTGTAAACGATGTTGTTAACATCCACCTTAATCATAGTTTGATTGGGTCCGGTACACTGAATAACGGTATATATGTTTTAAACCAACTCCAGATTTTCAATGTCCAGAACACACTAAAAAGAAAGTCTCCAGATTTAAATAAGGCTTTCTTATGGCATTGTAGACTAGGTCACATCAATGAGACAAGGTTAACTAAGTTACATAGAAATATTTGGACTCGTTCGAATATCAAACTTTTGCAACTTGTGAATCATGTCTCAAAGGAAAGATGACAGAGACTCCATTCACTGGACATGGAGTAAGAGCGAGCGAGCTCTTAGGACTCGTACACAGCGATGTATGCGGTCCAATGTCTACACATGCTAGAGGTGGTTTTTCCTATTTCATTATTTTTACGGATGATTATTCAAGATACGGATTCATTTATCTGATGAAACATAAATCCGAGGCTTTTGAAAAATTCCAGGAGTATAAGAATGAAGTAGAAAACCAAACCGGCAAAAGTATCAAGACACTAAGATCTGATCGAGGTGGTGAATACTTAAGTGCCGAGTTCCTAGGTTATCTAAAAGAGAAAGGAATTCTCTCTTAGCTTACTCCTCCATACACTCCACAGCATAATAGTGTATCGGAGAAACGGAATCGAACCCTATTGGATACGGTACGTTCCATGATGAGTAATGCTGAGTTACCGCGATCTTTCTGGGGTTATGCGCTAGAATCAACGGCATATCTTTTGAACATGGTTCCTACCAAGACTGTGCCTACCACGCCATATCAGAAGTGGAGTGGGAAGAAACCCTATCTTCAGTATGTAAAGATATGAGGATGTCCAGCTTTTGTTAAAAAACTGCATGCGAACAAGCTCGAGGCACGATCAGTGAAATGTCAGTTTGTGGGATATCCAAAGAACTCCAATGGGTATCTATTCTATTACGCAGAAGAACAAAAGGTTTTTGTTTCTCGTAATGCCCATTTTCCAGAATATCAGTTTTTAGAAAAGGAAACAAGTGGGAGCGAAATAGAACTGGATGAAATTCCAGAACCACAAACTACTACTGAAAGTTTGGTAGAACCAGTAGTTCAAGAAGAATAGGACATTCCCGCACCCCTCCGCAAGAGTCATAGGCCGTCCAATCCGCCTGAGAGATACTACGTTTTTCTCATAGATGGGGATAGAGAGGATTGCATCATTGATGATGATGAACCTACTAGCTTCCAGCAGGCCATCCAGAGCGGCGACTCGGTACGATGGCTAGATGCAATGCGGACCGAAATGGAGTCCATGTACACCAACAAAGTATGGACTTTGGACTTTGCTCCAAATAGGGTAAAGCCCATATGATGCAAATGGATCTTCAAGAAAAAGATTGGTGTAGATGGACAGGTGGAAACCTATAAGGCTAGACTTGTTGCAAAGGGTTTTCGTCAAAGACCTGGTTTGGACTATGACGAAACTTTTTCTCCAGTGGCTATGCTCAAATCCATTCGGGTCCTTCTTGCTATTGCTGCCTTTCATGATTATGAAATCTGGCAGATGGACGTAAAGACGGCTTTTCTGAATGGTAATTTAGAAGAGTGTGTCTATATGGATCAGCCAGAAGGTTTCAATCAGAGTGGGAGCAGCGATAGAGTATGCAAGTTGCTTAAGTCCATTTATGGACTAAAGCAAGCATCGCGGAGTTGGAACATCTGTTTTGATGAAACAGTCAAAGAATATGACTTTATCAAAAATCCAGATGAACCATGTATATATAGTAAAGTTGTAGCCAGAAGTGTTGTATTCCTCGTCTTGTACGTGGATGACATTCTATTGATAGGAAATGACATTCCTATGCTACAATCTGTCAAAGGATTCTTGTCACACAGGTTCTCCATGAAAGACCTGGGTGATGCCTCTTACATTCTGAGGATCCGAATCTATCATGATAGATCCAAGAGGATGTTGGGACTTTCGCAGTCCAGGTATATCAACACTATACTGAAAAGATTCAGTATGGAAGATTCTAAGCGCGGTAATCTACCGGCTTGTCACGGAATCACCCTCTCCAAAAAGATGTCTCCCAAGACTGATTTGGAAAGGGAACGCATGTCTATTATACCCTACGCTTTTGCGGTAGGCTCTATAATGTATGCGATGTTGTGCACCAGACCAGATGTAGCTTACGCACTGAGCGTGGTAAGCCGGTATCAGACAGACCCAGGGGAGAATCACTGGATAGCAGTAAAGAATATTCTCAAGTACCTGAGAAGGACTAAGGAGATGTTCTTGGTTTACGGCGGAAAAGACCTCAAGTTAGAGGCCTTTGCTGATTCAGGCTTCCAGAGTGATAAGGACGATTCCAAGTCCATGTCGGGTTATGTCTTTACCCTCAATGGAGGGGCGGTATGCTGGAAGAGTTCCAAGCAGGACACCGTTGCTGACTCGACGATGGAAGCGGAGTATAATGCTGCTTGCGATGCCGCAAAAGAAGCGGTCTGGATGAAGAAGTTCCTAACAGAACTTCAGGTGGTTCCTACCATAGTTGATCCAATACCTCTGTATTGCGACAACAACGGAGCTATAGCTTTAGCGAAGGAACTAAGGTCCCATCAGAAGTCCAGACACATCTTAAGGCGGTATCACCTGATCAGGGAGATCATTGATCGTCGGGAGATCGAGGTTCGGAGAGTTGCTACTGAAGAGAACATTGCTGATCTATTCACGAAGGCCCTACCTCAGATTCAGTTCGAGAGGCTACTCGAGATCATCGGTCTACGATACGCCAGTACATGGCCCTAGTGCAAGTGGGAGATTGTTAGTGTATATGCCCTAGGGGCCATTATTGTATCATACTAGTTTGTATATTACTTAATGGAAGCTTGGGATATTCACATGTATATAACAGTCTTGCTTAACATGGTAGTATGCTACTTGGTTTTTCTATCTTAATATGTGAGTATACGTATTGATAGAGCTCTTAGGATCTTGCTTGACTACTAGCGTTGTGATGGCAGTCATACTAGTGAGGGCTGGGTAGTCTACAAGCACATCCTTTTTCAGGTCTCCAGTCGTAGGATTATCGAGACAGGGCATCGATACTCCGGAGTAGACTAGTGTGTATGCTTCTCATCCCAGTTGGGGAAATGGTCTGTCCCACAGCCGTCAGTACGTCGTACTGGAGATAGTATACAGGTGCTCGTTGGGTTACGGGTACACCGACAGGACTCGCAGGGAACTGTTGGTTGGGTTTTATACCAATCGTCAGTTAACAGTTCCCAGGTGACATGAGTACAGCATAGTCCGCAGACTTGACACTGCTACTTCTCCTCGAGTGTGTCCCACTGTTCTTAGATTGCACCCTACCATGGCTCAAAGGAGTCATGCAAACAGATAGCAGTTGGGTACAGTCCCGAGCACTTGGAGGCAGTGGCGGTTAGACAGGATTCGTCTCTCCCGGTATTGGGAGTTGATATCGTGCTGGGTCAGAGAGCCATTACGCAAAGTCCCTGGCCAGGGCAAGCGAGATTTACTGGTAGGTTCCAGTAATTTCTCAGGGTGTAATGGGCTACGCTCCGACACGACTTATACCGCTATTAGTGGACTGACGCTTGCCGCCCCCTAGGCCCGATATGCGATAGTCTTAGACGAACAGATCGGACTGTACGGAGATTGTCACATCAGGCTCAGTAGGAGTTCGGATGGGTTTCCTCATCGGCCTTCTTTTCGACATCTACCTGGGGATCGTTACGTACAGCTAGTGCCGCTTGCGGTCTGTGGTTAAACCCACTGCTAGCGTAGTAGTCGAGTCATTAGAGTCCCACACAGAGAGTTTCCCTGCTCCAGGAGAAACGATATAGAGGTCGTATGGTTTTACGACAAGGGTTCGGACGCATACGTGTGTTTACGCACGTACGACTTTCGGACAGTTTTTACTGGTCGGCTTTGGTTTAAGCCAGATTCTAGTATCGGGATATTGGATTTATACAGTCTAAAGTTTTTCCGTGTTTTCACGGATAGGAGGGGCGTTCTCGTAATTTCACGATAAGCTTCTAGAAGATGGTGACTTGGGGGTTTAGGTGGCATATGCATTTAATGAGATTAGTGACTCATTTGTGTGATTCATCCATGTCATTAATGCATCATAAATGCTTAATGACTCATGGAGATGAATCACCCATTTGTATTTATGAAGCATGGTTGTTAAATCCTATTTTCTATTTATTTGATAAAGATTAATGCTTCATATATATCATGATAGATCACAATCTCATTCTCATTCTAATGCTCACCTTCTCTCTCCTCAAGCTCCATCTCTTCAAACCCTAATCCTCCCCTCTCATGTGTTGAGATCAAGGATTAGAATAGACTAATCACTCCATAATCCAACTCTATATCACCTAGGTTACTTAGATTAGCACTTTAAGAAACTTAGTTACCTCTAGTTTGAGGTGAAGCTTGAAGTAAAGCTCTCGGGTGGATCGTCTACTACTTGGAGAAGGCCGAGGAGGAGGTGGAGAACGAAAAGACGAAGGACACGGTTCATTAGGTATAATCACTTCACATAGTAGTTTAGAACTCCTATGTTTATTGTTAGTTATCGTTTAGCACCGATTCTTGCGGTTAGTCGATGTTATTGCATAGAACAAGATCGTTTTTTAAATTTCCGCCTTCCCGCAAGTCGTGGGGTGTAGTACATCGACTTACAAGACGGTCACATAATCGAGTTAAGGTTTGTGTTCTTCTAGAGGGTCCATCACGTTACTTGCACGTTTTTCCGAAAGATTTAAACTCAAGAAAAATTCAACACTTGAAAGTTCTTCGTGCCGGGAAAAAATGAGTTAATGATATCCGTTCGAACATTTTAATACTTTCTAAATTATCCGGAAAACATAACGAAATTAAATTTTCCGATCGAATCAACGTATACAAAATAATCCCCAGAACACTCAACATTTGAGGCAGATTAAAAATACCCAGAAAATAGAAATAACAGATACGGGTATTGCTGTGCAAAAACCATAGCCAAAGCTCACTGTACGGCCGCAGATCCACGGCACAAGCAGGGTATTGCCGCGGTTCCGCGGCGGTCCGTATGAGTTACTTTGTCGTTTTTCACAGTAATGCATACAATTCCCTGCTGATTTTTTAAGGTATTTTTAATACAGAAAAAATATCACAGTTTTAAAAATTTTCCAGAGAGAGGGTCTACTTTGTCGTATCGGGGTTCGATCGGAGTTTTAACTTCGTAAACACGTCGCCTAATGCTCTAGATAGGCTCTGATACCACTGTAGGGTTCCTAGGCACTCGAACAAGGTATCAACCATGCCCGGTTAAAATTTTAGCCATGCCGAACAACCCTAAACAAGATCTTTGCTAGATAATTAGGGTATCACATGCAAGTAAACAACATTTACGACTAAGTGAATACAAAATACAACTTTTGTAGATCGGTCCTTCACTTCATAAGCTCCTTCTAGTAGTCCTTTCGCTGCGATCATCGAACTCCTGGACTCTCGGACTGCTCCATGAGAAGAGGGCAACGGTTTTGCTTGAAGTCTTCGAGGCCGAAGATGATCTACGTCGAGGGAATATGAACTCAAGCTTCTACTTCACTAACTAAAGAATTAGTGAAGCAAACACCCTAAACTAAAGTGCTAGTCTAGTAGAGGATGGTGAAATAGGAAATGGGTACACTTTAGAATTTCTTTTCTCACAATATTTCTCTCTCTTTATCAAACCCTAGCAAGAATTTGAAGGAGGAAGAAAATGAGCTCCAAAATGAGAATGAAAACTAAAATCAAGAGAGAGAGCTAACCATGGGTGAGTGGGTATCATATCCTAACTCATGTAGAGACATAACCATGGCTAATTCTAATGGTTGGGTTAACTAAATATCATAAGTAAAACAAATTGAGTTGAATTTGTCAAAGCACTAAAAGCTTCTACAAGCTTCATGCACTTAACAAATATCAATCGATTTAGATTTACTTTAAATATAAAAACCCCTCCACTAAAATTAGAATGGTGTATGTCTTATACACCCATGTCATGTGTATCAACAACCATGATACAAAAAGAAAACACATTTTAATATATATCACATATATATTAAAGTTGTGCACATGTGAGAAAAATCATTAAGTGAACAAATGTTAGTCAATGTAAATTAGTATATTTAATATACAATTATACACTAAATTATTAAATCAACACTTGACTTAATAATCCGGTCATATCTCATATAACCGACTAACATCCAATGTATCGACTTATCGAATCAACACTTGATTCGATAACCCGGCTATATCTCATATAACCGACCGATACAAAAAGTCGCGAGAATAAAATACGGTATCTCATACTCGCATTATTCTCGGTCCCGCACATATCATATATGCGCTCCTATTTCATTTTGCCCGAGCCAGTAAAACCTCTATGTAGGACTCTAAAGACTCATCAATACGCCGGCAGTAGGTGATGATCACATCAAGCACCCACAAGCCGTCAGCGGTACTAGCTGGACGTAACGGCTACCCGGGTATTGAGCGATCAGAAGATCAGCAAGCAAGCCCGCTCCAACTCCTGCAAAAAGCCTGACAGTGACACTATCGTACAGTCCGGTTTCCTCGTCTGATATGTCGCATATCAAGTTTAGGGGTGGTAAACGTCAGACCCCAATAACCGATAAGTCATGCCGATGCGAGGCTCATAACGGGTCGAGAAACTACTGGTAACACTTACCAGTAAATCTCTAAACCAGCCCTGGCCAGGGACTTCCCTGTTATGGCCAATCGAGCATAGCGCAACATTAACCCCCAATACCGAGAGAGACGAAACCCCTCCTATCGCTCATTGCCTCCATGTGACTCGGGACTGTACCCAAAAACCACCGTTTTGCACGCCCTCTTGGACGTGGTAAGGTGGAAATCAAAGCACAGTGGGAATTACACAAGACTCTATGACGATCTCGGGTCTACAGACTAACCTGCACCAGTGTCACCAGAGAACTGCCATCTGACGTGAGGTATAATACCATCTGGGAGTTCTCGGCGAGTCCGTCCAGTGTACCCAGTCTCCACTGAGCACCCGTATATCATCTCTGATGTCAAACACCAATGGATATGGGATCATCCATCGCCCATCTATATGGGTCGAGAAGTTATACACTAGTCTACTCTGGTATATCGATGCCCTGTCTCGATACACCCATGACTAGGGACCTTGAAGGATGTACTTATGAACTGCCATGTCCCCACTAGTATGATCCGCATCATAGTCCAGGTAGTCAAGTACACATCCTAAGGCTGTACCAACATGTAACAGAGAGACAATCAGTGTACACGTTAAGGTAAAGAGTAACCAGATAGCAAACTATTATGTCGAGCAAGAAAGTCCTCCCTATATATGTCCAAGCATCCACTACAATATACATCTCATGTATAATAATGGCCTCTAGGGCATACATATAACTAACAAGGATTGCATCATGGAAGATGATGACCCAACTAGTTTCGAGCAGGCCATCACAAGTGGAGACTCTGTGAAATGGCTAGATGCCATGCGATCTGAGATGGAATCCATATACACCAACAAAGTATGGACTTTGAAAGTTGCTCCTGAAGGGGTAAAACCCATCGGGAGCAAGTGGATCTTGAGAAGATAATTAGTGTAGATGGAAAAGTTGAGACTTTCAAAGCTAGACTTGTAGCAAAAGGTTTTCGTCAATGACCAGGTGTCAACTACGATGAAACCTTTTCTCCAGTGGCTATACTTAAGTCCATCAGGATCCTACTTGCCATTGTTGCATACCATGACTACGAAATCTGGCAGTTGAACGTCAAGACTGCTTTTCTAAATGGTGATTTAGAAGAGAGCGTGTACATGACACAGCCAGAGGGCTTCGTAGACAGAGAGAGCAGCGGAAGCGTGTGCAAGCTGCTTAAATCCATCTATGGATTAAAGCAGGTTGTTAGATATATGTATGCCCTAGAGGCCATTATATGTATAGTGGATGCTTGGACATGTATATATATACCAATGACTTTCTTGCTCGACATGATAGTCTTCTATCTGGTTGTACTTTATCTTAACATGTTTACTGTTCATTTTATACATGTTGATAAAGCCCTTAGGACATCTGCTTGACTTCCATGACTATGATGGAGATCATACTAGTGGGGCATGTGTAGTTTATAAGCATATCCTAGAATGTTCCTAGTCGAGGGTATATCGAGACAGGGCATCAATATTCCAGAGTAAACTAGCATATACGTTTCTTGACCCATATGATAGACAATGGATGGTCCCATATCCATTGGTGTTGTGACATCAAAGATTGTATACGGGTGCTCAGTGGAGGCTGGGTATACTGAACGGACTCGCCTAGAACTCCTATATAGTATTATATCTATCGTCGGATAGCAGGACTCAGGTGACACTGGTACAGGTTAGTCTGTAGACCCAAGATCGTCATAGAGTCTTGTGTGTTCTCCCACTGTGCTTTGATTTCCACCCTACCACGGCTCTACCGAGTCATGCAAACAGGTGGCTTTTGGGTACAGTCTTGAGATACATGGAGGCAATGAACGATAGGAGGGTTCGTCTCTCCCGGTATTGGGAGTTGATGTTGTGCTATGCGCGATTGGTTTTGATTCGAAGTCCCTGTCCAGGGCTAATGAGATTTACTGATAAGTGTTATAAGTAGTTTCTCGATCGATCATAGTCCATATCGGCATGACTTGTTGAGTTATTAGGGCTCGACGATTCCATCCCTACACTTGATATGCAACATATCAGACGAAGAGACCGGACTGTACGGTAAGTGTTGCCAGTTGGCTCGACGGGAGTTATTGTTAGATACGTATGCCCTAGAGGCCATTATTGTATATGTATACATATGGATGCTTGGACATATATATGTACAGGACAGTCTTGCTCGATATGATAGTATGCTATCTTGTTTGAATTTATCTTAACATGTGTATGTTTTACTTGCTATTACATATCTTTTATACATGTTGATAAAGCCCGCAGGATCAATGCTAGACTACCTGCATTGTGATGGCGATCATGCTTATGGGAGCTGGGTAGTCGGTACGCACGGTCCCTAGTCGTGGGAGTATCGAAACTGGGCATCAATATTCCGGAGTAGACTAGTGTATACGTTTCTAGACCCCGACAAGGGGCGATGGTTTGGTCCCGCAACTATTGGTCCTTAGACCTAAGATCACATACAGGTGCTCACTGGGGGTGAGTACACCAGATGGACTCACCGAGAACTTCCAGATGGTACTATACCTATCATCAGGTGGAAGTTCTCAGGTGACATGAGTACAGGTTAGTCCTTAGACCAGAGATCGTCATTTGTCTCGTGTTAGTTCCCACTGTGCTTTGATCACTACCCTACCATGGCTCTACTGAGTCGTGCAAACAGATTTTGCTTGGGTACAGTCCTGAGCCACATGGAGGCAGCGAGCGATTGTCGGGGATTCGTCTCTCCTGGTATTAGGAGTCGATATCGCACTGTGTTCGATTGGTCAGGACTATAAGACCTTGGCCAAGGCAGTTGGGATTTACTGATAGACTGATCAGTAGTTTCCCAGATTGGTCTTGAGCCGCATCAGCACGAATTACCAGGTTATTAGGGTCTGACGTTTACCACCCCCTAAGACCAGGTATGCGATACTCTCAGACGAAGAGACCGGACTTTACGGAGATTGTCACAGATAGGCTCGGTAAGGATCCAGATGAGTTTGCTCGTCGACGTTCCTTTTCGACAGGTACACGGGCAGCCGTTACGTACAGTTAGTGCCGCTAACGTGCTTGTGGTTATGGATTTATCCAGTAACTCACCGTCGGCGTACTGTCGAGTCTTTAGAGTCCCACACAAAGGGTTTTCCTGGTTCAGGCGAAATGATGTAGTAGTCATATTGGATACGTGCAGGGTCTCGATCGATTGATGTACTTTTTACTCGGACTTTCGATCGGACAGTTGGTAATACTAGCCGGCTCAGGTATGAGCCGGATTATTAAATCAGGTATTGATTTGATAGTTTACATATATGTATTTCGATATGTATATTCTAGTATTACGTTCTTCGTGTTATTCTATCTCTTTGGGCATTCGGATTTTTATCCGAATGCAGGTATGTATATACAGCAGACTGTAATCCGTATTTATTACAGATTACCTTCTAGAAGGTGGCCACCTCATTATGTCTTTTCTATTTATTTGATAAATGGAAATGAGGTGTAAAGTGTGAGGTATGGGAGGAATGGTGATAACCATGCTTCAATATTTAACAAATAAATTTTTAATTCATTTGGAGTTACTATTGAAGCATGGTTGTTGATTGTTTATTCAAGAAATTCATACACAAAACCTTTGTGTGTAATTTCTCTCTCATGGTTGCTTCATTTTTTTCTTGAGCTCCCATTTTGCTTCACTCTCCTCCCTCCTCTTGAGTTTCCTCCACCTTCATCTTCTTCCTCTTCACTACCATCTCATGAGTTGTGAAACAAGTGAAGAGGCTAGAAAGAGATAGCAAACACTTAGATCATCACACTACATCCTAGACTACTTGGTTTAGCAACCCAAGTTCTCTAGTTGCTCCACTTGACATATTGTGAGGTGCTAAGCCATGGATCATATCCCTCGGATAGATCATCTACGACAAAGGAAGGTCGGAGAACAAGCTCGATCCCGGAGGACCGATGGAACCGGAAATGGAGATCAAGCATGTTCGAGGTGGCCACTAGGAGCACATGATGAGGAAAGAAGACCGAAGAACTTGGATCGTTTGGTGAGGCTTCTTTCATAGTAGATAGCACCACTTTAGTTTTACTAGTTAGGTTTTTGGTTAGGATCCGGTTTAGGTTTATTCTAGCGCCAAGTTTCGTATCGTTAGAAAATTTTTGTTCCGCATTTGGCCATGCGAGTTGGCCGGGTGCTAGGGTAACCCTTCATGGTATCAGAGCCAGCACATAAACCCTACACTAGTAAGTTTAAACAATGTTAAAATAACGAAACCGAAACGACTCCGTAACATTGAAACCAAACTGCAGTTTCTGTCGAATTTTTCAAGGATTCAAAATTTTTTTTAGTAAGTGCAGAGTGATCTTTTGACTGTGAGATGTACCCTGAACAAAAACGATGCAATTACACCATGTTTTGGCCGGCCACAACCCTCAAAAAACCGAGCTCACCGGTTTTATTACAAGGAATTGGATCGAGTTTTGGCCAGTGTTCTTGTCTCTTGAAGTTTGGGTTTCAGGTGTTGCTAGTTTTTGCCCAGATTTGATTTTCTGTTGTTTTTTAGTTAGGGGCAATTTGGAGTGTTTTAAAGTCGTTATATTTGACGCTGTTTCATAGTTTACAGTACATTCACTTTTATCTGCGACCGTGAATGTCATTCGATCGGTAAAACTCGTCTGATTGCTATATGTTCTTTTAGACGGGTTCTGCGAACGTGACATTCGTGTTGATGTTTTGTGCTTGTGCTTGTGGTTGGATAGTCATGGTGGATAGCATGTGGTGCAATGTTAGTGGTACAGTTTAAGATTCATTTGTATATTCATTTGCGGGGCGAGCGTCCGACATGTGGACTGCCGTCTTTGCCGGGTTGTATATTATTTTGGGGCACGACCGGGTTGAGGTCGATGTCACCGTTTGTACATATTATTTTCTTTTTCTGTACTAGGATTACCCGTGGTGGAGTGTACGAATAGCCGTGTTCTAGAAGGCAACAAGCCCGCATCTTATGGCGTTGAGACGGAGGGGGCTTCATTCTAGAATTGGCGGGCTATTCGCCGCACTCGTAGGGGGTATAGGATGACCCACGGAGGGGAGCCCAAGTTACCGGATTCCGTGAAGTGCTGGGTGGCCCATTCACTTTGTTGAAAGGGGTTGCCTCACTTCTAGGATTGGCGGGTAACTTCCGCGCTCGTAGGGGTCCAGGTTTTCATTGCACAGGCTATCCACAGGACCGGGAACGTCGGGTTTTATTTGCGGCTCAAATGACACCCGGGGCTCCAAGATTATCCACCATTCTGTATTGTTGGCTGTGTTTCTGTGATGTTGCTTATTATCATGCTTGGGACGAATGTTATATATACTTATACATATACTAGTAGATGTTGTATATGTTTTGCACCCGCGCTAGTCCAGCCCTCGCTCTGTCGTTAGTTAAGTAACCTAATGGGTGATGACGGGGCCCCGTGGCGAATGCGGATGGCATATACGTACATTGTATTTTCGTTCTTTTCTGGTGTGATAGGGTTAACTGATGGGACAGCATTAATTTTGATTAATGCAAGATAATAAACCTAAAAGATATTGTTGGAACAAATTTCGAAAAACTATAGCTATATTCTTTCGCTTTGCATAGTGGTATTTGGTCATGAATATCCAGCAGCTCATTCCAGGAGGCAAGAGCCAAGATCCCTTCACGGGGAGTGACCTCTTGAGCGAAAGTCTATACTGTATATTACTCGTTTTTTTTTCAAAACCACAAGTTTTCAAAAGAGGAGCCTAAACCACTCCTTTTTCAAAAAATACTCAGGTTCCTTCAACGATATCAGGTTCATTACGTTAACGGGTTTTTCGCCAAAAATCCAGCCGTAGCCCTCCATCGTTTCAGAATAGTAATATTTAGTATTCGTGTTGCGTTTGTTGACCTAGTCAAGGCGTAGTGTACGGTAGCTAAGTGGTATTTCTCTGTGCATTGTAAATGCGATTGGTTAGGACAGTCGTGTGGCCTTATTGACCTAGTCAAGAGCACGTTAGGGGGGAGGGTTTAATGCAATCAGAAAATGACGGGTATAACTTGACTAGCGGTTTATGGTTTGTTGACCTAGTCAAGGTCATAAACCGTTAGGGCCAAAAACCACATCGGGAGTTTCAAACATACAGGAAACTTGCAGATTTAGCATACCTTCTGGAGTGTGGTGACTAGAGTGGATTCCATCTAGTGCATCACACAATGATGGTTGGATCCCGATCCTACTGATGAGTAGGATTACTCTTGGGAGATTATCACACTTAACAATTAATGCTATAAACCAAGTAGGTGTCTAGAAAGGTGTTAGCGGGGCTACGCCTCCAGGGAAAAGAGGTTATGTGATTAAGGAACTTCGCGAAAGCGTTGGAAAACCTCTCTCGAAGTACCAACGCTAGCCTGGCTGAAAGGTTAAGCAAGTATTGTGACATGCGATTAATCCTGACTAGTTCTTCTTTTAAGATTTGAAGAAGAATTCGAGGAAACAGTGGGAGCCATCCTAATTAGATAAACTAATAACCAATCTAATCTTGCAAAAGCGCACGCTAAGTGTTTCTTTTCTCTCTCTCCAGGTAGCAACCATTTCACGCCCTAATCAAGATAATAAAATGTATCGCTTGACCAATCTAAATTCTTATTCGGGGCTAGGGAACATCGGTTCGGCTCTAACTTATGACAACAGTCATAAGTGTGAGCAAGGGAAAGTGAATTGTTTGAATTCCTCGATGACCCCATTGAAGAAGAAACATACTATTGTGTCTTTTTCAGGTGTTCTTGTTATTGAGAACTGTTTTTCGGTCAGTCCTACCTCCTGGGTACTCGATACCGGATCGGGATCTCATATCTGTAATTTATTACGGAGACTGAGAAAAAGTAGGATGGTTGGACCTGGTGATATATCCCTCAGAATAGGGAACAGAGCACAGGTTGATACTTCTGCCGTCGGTGAATATCACCTAGCATTGCCAAATGGCAATACTATGATTTTAAACAACTGCTACTATGTACCTTCCATGGTTTGCAACATCATATCAGTTTCTTTACTTGATAAAGATGGATATAAGTTTGTTCTTGACAGAAATATCATGAACATTTACCTTAATCAAGTATTGGTTGCAGAAGGTGCACTGTGTAATGGTATCTATGTTCTTAATCAAAACATAGTTCTCAGTATACAAAACACACGCAAGAGAAAGAGTTCAGATGTGAACGAATCCTACTTGTGGCATTGTAGACTTGGTCATATCGGAGAGAAAAGACTGAGTAAGTTGCATAAAGATGGACTTTGGGATACATTCGAATTTTCATCTTATGAAACTTGTCAATCTTGTCTCAAAGGAAAGATGACCAAATCTCCGTTCACCAGACACGGAGAAAGAGCAGCAGAGCTCTTGGGACTCATACACAGTAATGTATATGGTCCAATGTCTATACATGCAAGGGGTGGGTTCTCGTACTTCATCACATTCACTGACGATCACTCTAGGTTCGGATATGTGTATCTTATGAATCACAAATCTGAAATTTTTGAGAAATTCAAAGAATTCATAAACGAAATAGAGAACCAGACTGGAAAAAGTATCAAGACCCTCCGATCTGATAGAGGAAGAGAGTACTTAAGCACGGAATTCCTAGAATACCTAAAAGAGAATGGAATTCTCTCTCATCTTACTCCTCCGTATACACCACAGCACAACGGTGTGTCGGAGAGGAGGAATCGTACCCTGTTGGACATGGTTCGCTCCATGATAAGTAATACTAAGTTGCCTCTTTCATTTTGGGGGCATGCACTTCAGACAGCAGCTTACCTATTGAATGATGTTCCGTCCAAATCAGTGCTTAAGACACCGTTCGAGATATGGAATGGAAAAAGGCCATATCTTAAAAGATTTAAGATATGAGGTTGTCCGACTTATATTAAAAAGCATAAACCAGATAAACTAGTGGCACGGTCAGTTTTGTGTAAGTTTGTGGGATATCCAAAGAATGGTTATGGATATCTGTTCTACCACACCGAGGAACAAAAGGTGTTTGTTGCTCAACATGCCGTTTTCTTAGAAACGGAGTTTCTTGTAAAAGAAATTAGTGGGAGCACGGTAGAATTGGAAGAAATTCAGCAACCACAAACTGAAACTGAAGATTTGACGAAACCTCAAGATTCAATAACCCCAGACGAACCTCAGCCACTCCGCAGATCTAGTAGGATTTCTCATCCGCCCGAGAGATACTACGGTTTTCTCATAGACGGGGATTGAGAGGATTGCATCTTGGAAGAAGATGATCCTATTAGTTTCAGGCAGGACAATATCAGTAAGGACTCTGATAAGTGGCTGGATGCTATGCGATCTGAAATGGAGTCCATGTACGCCAATAAAGTGTGGACTCTGGAAGTTGCTCCACTTGGGGTAAAACCCGTTGGATACAAATGGATCTATAAGAAGAAGTTTGGTGTAGATGGGCAGGTGGAAACCTATAAGGCTAGACTTGTTGCAAAAGGTTTTCGTCAAAAACCAGGAGTGGACTATGACGAAACTTTTTCTCCAGTGGCTATGCTCAAATCCATTCGGATTCTGCTTGCCATTGCTGCCTTCCATGACTATGAGATGTGGCAGATGGACGTAAAAACGGCTTTTCTGAATGGAAGTTTAGAAAAGTGCGTTTATATGAATCAGCCTGAAGGTTTCATAGACAGTGGGGGCAGTAGGAAGGTGTGCAAGTTGCTTAAATCCATTTATGGATTGAAGCAGGCATCGCGGAGTTGGAACATCTGTTTTGATGAAACAGTCAAGGAATTTAACTTCATCAAGAACTAGGATGAGTCTTGTATTTATAAGAAGATTGTAGGATGAACTATCGTATTCCTAGTTTTGTACGTGGAAGACATTCTTTTGATAAGAAATGACATTCCTATACTATAATCGGTCAAGCTATTCTTTTCACAAAGGTTCTCCATGAAGGACCTGGGTGATGCCTCGTACATTCTGGGGATCAAGATCTACAGAGATAGATCTAAGAGATTACTGGGACTTTCACAGTCTAAGTACATAGAGACCGTACTAAAAAGATTTAGTATGGAAGATTCCAAGCGCGGTAACATAGCCGCATTGCACGGAATCACCCTCTCCAAGGAGATGTCTCCCAAGACTGACGAAGAGAGGGTTCGCATGAGCACTATACCCTACGCTTCGGCGGTAGGATCTATAATATATGCGATGCTATGTACAAGGCCAGATGTAGCTTATGCGCTAAGTATGGTGAGCCGGTATCAGTCGAACCCAGGCAAGGACCACTGGACAGCAGTAAAAACATTCTCAAATACCTGAGAAGGACTAAGGAGATGTTCTTGGTTTACGGTAATGGAGACCTAAAAGTCGAGTCCTTTACCGATTCAAGCTTCCAGAGTGACAAGGATGACAACAAGTCTGTCTCGGGTTTTGTATTTACCTTCAACGGAGGGGCGGTGTCTTGGAAGAGCTCCAAACGGGATACCGTTGCAGACTCGACGATGGAGGCTGAATACATTGCTGCAAGCGATGCCGCAAAAGAGGCGCTCTGGATGAAGAAGTTCATTAATGAACTTCAGGTCGTTCCGTCCATTGTTGACCCGATACCTTTGTATTGCGATAACAATAGGGCTATAGTTTTAGCGAAGGAACCATTGTCCCATCAGAATCCAGGCATATCTTAAGGCGGTATCACCTGATCAGGGAAATCGTAGATCGCCAGGAGATCGAGGTCCGGAAAGTGGATACAAAAGACAACACTGCGGATCCATTCACCAAGGCCCTTCCTCAAGCACAGTTCGAGAGACTTTTTAAGATGTTGGGTATGCGGTACGCCAACAGCTGGCCCCAGAGAAGACGTTGGATACTCGGTACGCCAATATATATGGCCTTAGTGTAAGTAGGAGATTGTTGGATATGTATGCCTTAGAGGCCATTATTGTATATGTATACATATGGATGCTTGGACATATATATGTACAGGATAGTCTTGCTCGATATGATAGTATGCAATTTGGTTTGACTTTATCTTAACATGTGTATGTTTTACTTGCTATTATATATCTTTTATACATGTTGATAAAGCCCGCATGATCAATGCTAGACTGCCTGCGTTGTGATGGTGATCATACTTGTGGGAGCTGGTTAGTCGGTACGCACATCCTTAAATGGTCCCTAGTCATGGGAGTATCGAGACTGGGCGATATTCCGGAGCAGACTAGTGTATACGTTTCTAGACCCCGACGAGGGGCGATAGTTTGGTCCCGCAACCATTGGTCCTTAGACCTAAGATCGCATACAGGTGCTCACTGGGGGTGAGTACACCGGACGGACTCGCCGAGAACTTCCAGATGGTACTATACCTATCGTCAGGTGGAAGTTCTCAGGTGACATGAGTACAGGTTAGTCCTTAGACCTGAGATCGTCATTTGTCTAGTGTAAGTTCCTAATGTGCTTTGATCACTATCCTACCATGGCTCTACTGAGTCGTGCAAACAGGTTTTGGTTGGGTACAGTCCCGAGCCACATGGAGGCAGCGAGCGATTGTCGGGGATTCGTCTCTCATGGTATTGGGAATCGATATCGTACTGTGTTCGATTGGTCAGGACCATAAGACCTTGGCCAAGACAGTTGGGATTTACTGATAGAATGATCAGTAGTTTCCCGAATTGGTCCTGAGCCGCATCAGCACGAATTACCAGGTTATCAGGGTCTGACGTTTACCACCCCCTAAGACCCGGTATGCGATACTCTCAGACGAAGAGATCGGACTGTACGGAGATTGTCACAGATAGGCTCAGTAGGGATCCGGATGAGTTTACTCGTCGGCCTTCCTTTTCGACAGGTACCCGGGTAGCCGTTACGTATAGCTAGTGCCACTGACGTGCTTGTGGTTATGGATTTATCCAGTAACTCACTGCCAGCGTACTGTCGAGTCTTTAGAGTCTCACACATAGGGTTTCCCTGGTTCAGGTAAAATAATATAGTAGCCGTAATGGATACGTGCAGGGTCTCGATCGATTAATGTACATTTTACTCGGATTTTTGATCGGACAGTTGGTAATACTCGCCGGCTCGGGTATGAGCCGGACTATTAAATCAGGTATTGATTTAATAGTTTACATATATATATATATTTCGATATGTATATTCTAATATTACGTTCTTCGTGTTATTCTATCTCTTTGGGCATTCGGATTTTTATCCGAATGTAGGTATGTATATACAGCAGACTGTAATCCGTATTTATTACAGATTACCTTCTAGAAGGTGGCCACCTCATTATGTCTTTTCCATTTATTTGATAGATGGAAATGAGGTGTAAAGTGCGAGGTATGGGAGGAATGGTGATAACCATGCTTCAATATTTAACAAATGAATTTTTAATTCATTTGGAGTTACTATTGAAGCATGGTTGTTGATTGTTTATTCAAGAAATTCATACACAAAACCTTTGTATGTAATTTCTCTCTCATGGTTGCTTCATTTTTTTCTTGATCTCCCATTTTGCTTCACTCTCCTCCCTCCTCTTGAGTTTCCTCCACCTTCATCTTCTTCATCTTCACTACTATTCTCATGAGTTGAGAAACAAGTGAAGAGGCTAGGAAGAGATTGCAAATACTTAGATCATCACACTACATCCTAGACTACTTGGTTTAGCAACCCAAGTTCTCTAGTTGCTCCACTTGACATATAGTGAGGAGCTAAAGCCATGGATCATATCCCTCGGGTGGATCATCTACGAGAAAGGAAGGCCGGAGAACAAGCTCGATCCCGGGGGATCGATGGAGCCGGAAATGGAGATCAAGCATGTTCGAGGTGGCCACTAGGAGCACATAATGAGGAAAGAAGACCGAAGGACTTGGATCGTTTGGTGAGGCTTCTTTCATAGTAGATAGCACCACTTTAGTTTTGCTACTTAGGTTTATGGCTAAGATCCGGTTTAGGTTTATTCTAGCGCCAAGTTTCGTATCGTTAGAAAAAATTTGTTCCGCATTTGGCCATGGGAGTTGGCCAGGGCGCTAGGGTAACCCTTCAGTTTTGACATGTTCGCTTGTTTTTCTTCTGATCACTCAATTCCTAGGAGCCGTTACGTACAGCTAGTGCCGCTGACGGTTTGTGGGTATGTGATATGATCACTGTCCACTGCTAGCGTATTGACGAGTCTTAGAGTCCTACACAGGAGTTTCCTAGCTCAGGTGAAAAGATGTGGTGTGCATATGAGATATATGCGGGAGCTCGATTAAATGCGTGTATATGACCATATTTTAATCGGGCATTTTTCTATTGGTCGGATCGTATGTGATATGACAGGTTTATTAAATCAAGTGTTGATTTAATATAGACTTTTAGCTCATTTTTATTAAACCTTTTCAATTTGATTGTATGCATGCATGAATGCATATGTATATTTATGTACATACACATGATGATGTGAATGCACACATACATGCATACATGTGTGTCATGGTTGTTGATACATTAAAGATGGCAATGCAAGACTCACATGGAATGAATATATATATATATATATATATATATATATATATATATATATATATATATATATATATATATATATATATATATATATTGAGAAAAAAGTAATGGGATTAAGTCATGGTTGAATATTTCTACACTCTTCTCTTATTAACCTTGACTTCAACCATGGTTTAATTTCCTAAGTTGCTTGTACTCATCTACAAAAATATCTAGATATTTATTTACCATGGTTTGTTGAGAGTGTAACTCTCATATATTCTTTTTTGCTTTTCTCTTTTTATTAAGTGATTAACAATATTTAGCTCAAGCTTGGCCATCTCCTTCTTCTTCCTCCTTCATGCTCTCTTGAGTTTTATATTGAGTGAGGAATATAAAAAGAAAGGGTTTTTAAGTGAGAATACAAACCACTTCACCAATCTATACTACTCTAGCCTATTAGTGTAGCTTGTTATGCTTCGTTCGCACTAGTTTTGTGAAGAAAAAGTTTGAGCAAAGATACTCCGGGTGGATCATCGTAGACGACGAAGGACCTTGAGCGGAGTTGATCCAAGCTTCGAGCGGAGCCATTGGAGTCTAAGAGAGTGAAGGAGTTGACTACAAAGGTTGTAGTTTCTTTTCACTTAGGTTAAGACTTCTTTTATTATGCTTTACCCTAATCTCTAGTTTCGATTCGGAGTTTGTTTGTATTAGCCCTCTATAATTTTGAAAAGTTCATCACTTTATGTTGTTTAAACCTAACTAGAGGCGCTACTACACACCAACATGGTATCAGAGCCTAGCTAGAGCTTTAGGGTAACTTAGACGACGTTTAAAAACTTAATCGAACATTAAAAATGTGATTTTTACATGCTCACTGGAAATTTTTTCAAATGTTGGAATTTTGTGGTTTAAAAATATTCAGAAAATAGTGCAGGGTTTTCTGTGGATCCCCAAGAAGGACGAGCGCCTTACTCGATACAATGACCGTGGAACCGCGGCCAAATCAGGCATTTGCGGCGGTCCCGCGGCGCCGTTGGTGAGGCTTGGACCGTGCCTTCTTGTGTTGATCCATAGGTACATGTTGTGCTCTCTGGGAATTTTTAAAATAGGTTCAAGTGTTGAGATCTATGGATTCAGTGGGTATGTTGATGCGTTGATTGATATATTTAACATCGTCTAAACTTTCTGAATGTGATAATATTTGGAATCTACGCTAATTAGTTTTGAGAAAATTAATTGGTTATTTGTAAATCTAACATTTCGGTCTTGTTGGATATCGGGAATCTTGTTGAATTACCCGATCTCTTTTGAAAAAGTGTTTTCATTATTAAGACCTAAATTTAAGATCTACAATGTTAGCATGAAATCCGGGGTATGTGATATTCTAAGTTTGCGATGTCTAAGGAAAAGTGAGGATTCCAAATGTTGTAGTTTTACATTTCTTTTCTGCGACCGTAAGTATAATATGTGGTGTATTGCCGGTTTCGTTGCGATACGTCAACGACAATTAGGATACGCATATTTATTTACGTTGATGACATGTGATGTTATGTGTTGCTGTGATATGATCTATAGGATCATCGTGATTGAATGGCCGGGGGTTTTATGTGAGACGAGAGTTTTTCTTTTCATTCATGTAAAATTCTTTGTATGTAATATTCTTTTATTGGGGCAATTCCGGGTTGAGGATGATGTCACCATTGATGTATATTTTCCGCATTAGGATAGACCCAACTAGGGGAGCACGAGTGTCCGAGTTCTGGAGTTCAGTGAGAGGCCATCTCGAGGAATCGAGACCGGGTCTCCTAACTCCAGAATTGGTAGGGTCACTTGCCGCTCTCGTAGGGGTCTAGGGGTGTGGGCTTGGCTATTCATCACGACCGTGGAATCCGTGTTTTCTATTGTAGGCTAAATATAAAATACGGACTTCCTAGTATATCCTATATTTTCATATATCTATTTCTGCTGCTGATTCCGGGTTCATATGGGTGGGTCTAGTTAATCACGAAATGACGGGTAGAACTTGACTAGTGCTTATGATATGTTGACCATAGCCAAGGTCATAAGCAGCTAGGGGTAAAAACCATATCGGGAGTTTCAAGAGTTGAAATTTGCAATGAGATTGCATACCTTCTATATGATAGTTAGATCCCGATCCCACTGTGAGTAAGAGTTACTCCCCGGAGAGTTTTGCGCTTTACAATTAGCTAATCCAGTAGGTGTCAAGAAAGGTGTCAACGGGGTTATACCTCTTTGAAAACGAGGTTTATTTTAATTAGGTCAGTGCGAAAGCACGGGGAACCTCCCTCAAAGTACCGACACCGGCCTGGCTGACCGGTTAGCGAAACTGTAGAAGGTAATTAATCCTGGCTAGTTTTCTTTTTTGATGTTTGAAAGAAAATTTGATAAAAGCAGTGGGAGACATCGATTAGATAAGATAATAACCAATCTAAATCTTTGCAAGAGCATTTCGCTGAGTGTTTTCTTTTCTCTCTCCTAATGGCAGATATCTATGACGGGACTTAAACTTCTGTTAGAGAAAAACAAACTGACAGGACTGAATTATAAAGAATGGCTGAGGAACCTGAACATTGCACTCACATATGATAAAGTATCATATGTTTCCAAAGCCCCACCCATCCCAGGTCCTGAATCATCTATTTGGGATAAGGAGATCCGAAAAACATGGGATATTGATTGTGACACGGCCAAGTGCCTCGCGCTTGCTTCTATGGACAATATACATCTGAAGTAGCATGAGAAGATGGATGTTCAATCCATCTTTCTCCATACAAAGGAGTTGTATGGAGAGCAATCTCGGGCTTTACGCTACGAGGCATCTCAAAAGTTGTTTCAGATGTGGATGGCTTCTGGCACATCAGTAGGTGAACATGTCTTGAAGATGATTGGTCTTATAGAAGAACTTGAGGACCTAGGATGGACCATGGACAACGAGCAATATACTGATACTGTTCTACAGTCTCTCCCCCTGCCTTTGCTCCATTCATAGTAAACTTCAATATGAACGATTTGGAGAAATCACTGCCTGAACTTCTCAATATGTTGAGAAGTGCAGAGACCACGCTTAAAACAGCGAAAACTTCCGCTCTGCTTGCTGGGCCATCTTTCTCTTCCGTCCCAAAAGCCAAGGCCAAGGGAAAAAAGAAGAAGAAACCCACCAAACCGAGAGGTGGAGTTGAAAAGGCGAAGGGGAAAGACAAATCCGGGGCCGCAGGAAGTGGAAAAGGAGAATGTTTTTTCTGCCACAAGTCGGGACACTGGAAACGCAATTGTGCTCTGTATCTTGTCGATCTCAAGAATAAGAAGCATACTGATGCTTCCGCTTCATGTGTGTTTGTAACTGAAAACTGTTTTTCTATAAACTCTGCATCTTGGGTATTAGATACCGGTTCTAGTTCTCACATCTGCAATTGTATGCAGGGATTGAGAAACAGTAGAGTTTTGAAGACTGCTGACCGTACTCTTCGGGTTGGAAATGGTTCCAATGTACATGCTGTATCTGTAGAAGAGTATCATCTAGGGTTGCCTTCGGGATGTATTTTGGTTTTGAACCCTTGTTATTATGTACCTAGTATGCTATGTAATATAATATCCGTTTCTTTGTTAGACAATGAAGGATATCATTGTGTTGCAAAATAATGTTATGAACATTAACTTGAATCAAGAGTTAATTGGGTATGGTACACTAAATAACGGTATTTATGTCATAAACCAACACACAGTTTTCAACATACAACATTAAAATAAAAGAAAATTTTCAGATATAAATGAAGCTTTTCATTGGCATTGTAGACTTGGTCATATTAATGAAACGAGACTAAACAAGCTACATAAAGATGAATATTTAAATCCTTTTGGATATAAATCTTATGCGACTTGTCAGTCCTGTATCAAAGGTAAAATGACCAAAACTCCATTTACTGGACACGGAGAAAGAGCTATAGAACTCTTAGGACTCATACATAGTGATGTATGCGGACCAATGTCTACACATGCTAGAGGCGGTTTTTCATACTTCATCACTTTTACTAATGATTTCTCAAGATTCGGACACGTGTTTTTATTGAAGCATAAATCCGAAGCTTTCGAGAAATTCAAGGAGTATAAACTTAAAGTAGAAAAACAAACAGGCTTGAGCATCAAGAAACTTTGATCGGATAGAGGTGGAGAGTATTTGAGTACAGAGTTTTCAGACTTCTTAAAAGAGAATGGAATTCTCTCTCGGCTCACTCCCCCTTACACACCACAGCACAACGGTGTATCAGAACGAAGGAATCGTACTCTATTAGATATGGTACGGTCCATGATGAGTGATGCTGAGTTACCGCTTTCCTTTTGAGGGCATGCATTGAAAACAGCCATGTATCTGTTGAACAGGGTTCCAACCAAGACCGTGTCTACTACTCCATATGAGATATGGTGTGGAAAGAGACCATCTCTTAAAAGAGTTAGGATATGGGGTTGTCCAGCTTTTGTCAAAAAGCAGAATCCAGACAAATTCGAGACACGATCGGTCATGTGTAAATTTGTGGGATATCCAAAACATTCATATGGATATCTATTCTACCACAAGGAGGAATAGAGAGTGTTTGTTTCTCAACATGCCACATTTTTAGAAAAATAAAATTTTTACAAATAATACCGATGGCAATGCGGTAGAACTAGAAGAGGTTCTAGAGACACAAATTACTCATGACGAATTGGTTGAAACTGATGTTGCAGTAGAACTTCAAGAACCTCAGCCGCTCTGGAGTTCTAGTAGAACTTCCCGCCCACCGGAGAGATACTATGGGTTTCTCGTTGATGGTGATAGAGAAGATTGAATCATGGATGATGATGACCCTACTAGTTTTCAGCAAGCTATCACGAGTGGTGACTCAGTGAAGTGGCTGGATGCCATGAGATCCGAAATAGAGTCCTTGTACACCAACAAAGTATAGACTTTGGATGTTGCACCTCCTGGGATAAAACCCGTAGGATGCAGATGGATCTTTAAGAGAAAGATTGGTGTAGATGGACAGGTGGAGACCTATAAAGAAAGGCTTGTAGTGAAAGGTTTTCGTTAAAGACCAGGATTGGACTATGATGAAACTTTCTCTCCAGTGGCAATGTTTAAATCCATTCGGATCCTACTTGCTATTTCTGCTCACTACGATTATGAATTCTGGCAGATGGACGTTAAAACTGCATTTCTAAATGGTGATTTAGAAGAATGCGTTTTTATGGATCAGCCAGAGAACTTCATTGACAGTGGGAGCAGCGAAAAAGCATTTAGGTTGCTTAAATCCATTTATGGATTAAAGAAGGCATCACGGAGCTAGATCTGCTTTGATGATACAATCAAAGAGTTTGATTTTGTCAAAAATATAGATGAACCATGCATTTATAAGAAGATTGTAGGGAGTACTGTCACATTCCTCATATTGTACGTAGATGACATTCTCTTGATAGGAAATGATATTCCTATTCTATTCTTATCACAAAGGTTCTCCATGAAGGACCTGAGTGATGCCTCTTGCATTTTGGGCATTAGGATCTATAGAGATAGATCCAAGAGGTTATTGGGATTGTCCCAACCAAAGTACATTAACACTATCCTAAAAAGGTTTAGTATGGAAGATTCTAAGCGTGGTGCCTTGCCCGCTTGCCATGGAATCACTCTCTCCAAGGATTTCTGTCCGAAGACTGATGAAGAGAGAGCTCGCATGAGCATTATACCCTACGCTTCAGCCGTAGGATCTATAATGTATGCGATGTTATGTACTCGCCCTGATGTAGCTTATGCACTAGCTGTAGTAAGCAGGTATCAATCCAACCCAGGAGAGAAACATTGGATAGCAGTGAAGAACATTCTTAAGTATTTGCGATGGACTAAAGAATTGTTCTTGGTGTATGGTAATGGGGATCTCCAAATGGAGGTTTTTACCGATTCCAGCTTCCAAAGTGATAAGGATGACAGCAAATCTATCTCGAGGTTTGAATTTACCCTCAAAGGAGGGGCGGTTAGTTAGAAAAGTTCCAAACAGGATACCGTTGCAGACTCGACGATGGAAGCTGAGTATATTGCTGCAAATGATGCTGCCAAGGAACCCGTCTGGACGAGAAAGTTCATCGCGGAACTAGGAGTAGTTCCATCCATTATTGATCCAATACCATTGTATTGTGATAATAATGGGGCTATGGCGTTGGCCAAAGAACCCAGGTCCCATCAGAAGTCTAGACACATCCTGAGGCGATATTATTTGATCCGGGAGATAGTAGATCACCACGAGATCGAGATTCGGAGAGTAGATACAAAGAATAACACCGCGGATCCACTCACCAAGGCCTTTCCACAGCCGCAACATGAGCAACTTTGTGAGATGTTGGGTATGAGATACGCCAATAATTGGCCTTAGTGCAAGTGGGAGATTGTTGGATATATGTATGCCCTAGAGGCCATTATATGTGTAGTGGATGCTTAAACGTGTATATATATACTGATGACTTTCTTGCTCGACATGATAGTATGCTATCTGGTTGTACTTTATCTTAATATGTTTACTTAATTGTATTATACTGTTCATTTTATACATGTTGATAAAGCTCTTAGGATATCTGCTTGACTTCCATGACTATGATGGAGATCATACTAGTGGGGCATGTGTAGTTTATAAGCATATCCTAGAATGTTCCTAGTCGAGGGTATATCGAGACAGGGCATCGATATTCCAGAGTAGACTAGCATATATGTTTCTTGACCCATACGATGGGCAATGGATGGTCCCATATCCATTGGTGTTGTGACATCAAAGACTGTATACGGGTGCTCAGTGGAGACTGGGTACACTGAACGGACCCGCCGAGAACTCTTATATGGTATTATATCTATCGTCGGATAGCAGTTCTCAGGTGACACCGGTACAGGTTATAGTCTGTAGACCCAAGATCGTCATAGAGTCTTGTGTGTTCTCCAACTGTGCTTTGATTTCCACTCTACCACGGCTCTACTGAGTCGTGCAAATAAGTGGCTTTTGGGTACAGTCCCGAGACACATGGAGGCAATGAGCGATAGGAGGGGTTTCGCCTCTCTCGGTATTGGGAGTTGATGTTGTGCTATGCGCGATTGGATTTGATTCGAAAGGCCAGGACTGATGAAATTTACTAAATAAGTGTTATCAGTAGTTTCTCGACCGATCATAGTCCATATCGGCATGACTTATTGAGTTATTAGGGCTCGACGATTCCATCCCTACACTTAATATGTAACATATCAGACGAAGAGACCGGACTATACGGTAAGTGTTGCCAATTGGCTCGATGGGAGTTTTGACAGGTTCGCTTGTTTTTCTTCTGATCGCTCAATACCTAGGAGCCGTTACGTATAGCTAGTGTCGCTGACGGTTTGTGGGTATGTGATATGATCACTGCCCATTGCTAGCGTATTGACGAGTCTTAGAGTCCCACACAGGAGTTTCCTAGCTCAGGTGAAAAGATGTGGTGTGGATATGAGATATGTACGGGAGCTCGATTAAATGCGTGTATATGATCCCGTATATTGTTAGTTATGTATATGCCCTAGAGGCCATTGTTGTACATATGATGTATATTATGATGGATGCTTAGATATATACAGAGAGGACTTTCTTGCTCGTCATGATAGTATGCTATTTGGTTTCACTTTATCTTAACATGTTGACTTGTATTGGTTTACTGTTTTTCTCTCACATGTTGATAAAGCCCTTAAGATTTGTACTCGACTAATGGGACTATGATGAGATCATACTAGTGGGGCCATGGTAGCCGATGAGTACATCCTATAACTGTTCCTAGCCGAGGGTATATCGAGACAGGGCATCGATACATCAGAGTAGACTAGCGTATACGCATCTTGACCCATATGATGGGCGATGGATGATCCCATATCCATCGGTGTTTGACATCAGAGATGGTGTACGGGTGCTCAGTGGAGACTGGGTACACTGGACGGACTCGCCGAGAACTCCCAGATGGTGATATACCACACGTCAGATGCCAGTTCTCTGGTGACACTGGTACAGGGTAGTCTGTAGACCCGAGATCGTCATGGAGTCTTGTGTGATTCCCACTGTGCTTTGATTTCCACCTTACCACGTCCAAGAGGGGATGCAAAACGGTGGCTTTTGGGTACAGTCCCGAATCACATGGAGGCAATGAGCGGTATGAGGGGATTCGTCTCTCCCGGTATAGGGAGTTGATGTTGTGCTGTGTTCGATTGGCTATAACTGGAAGTCCCTGGCCAGGGCTGATATAGAGATTTACTGGTAAGTGTTACTAGTAGTTTCTCGACCCGTTATGAGCCATACATCGACACGACTTATCGGTTACTGGGGTCTGACGTATACCACCCCTAGACTTGATATGCAACATATCAGACGAACAGACCGGACTGTACGGGAGTGTTACTGATTGGATTCACAGGAGAACGCACAGGCTAGCTTGTTGATCTTCTGATCGCTCAATACCTGGGTGGCTGTTACGTTTAGTTGACCGCTTGCAGCTTGTGGGTGTTTGATATGATCATCACCTGCTACCGGTGTATTGACGATTCTTTAGAGTCCTACACAGAGGTTTCTTGGCTCAGGCGAAACGGAGTAGAGGCACATATGTGATATGTGCAGGACCGAGAATAATGCGATATGTGATACCGTATTATATTCTCGCGATATTTAGATATGAACCGGGACATCGGATCAAGTGTTGATTCGATGAATCGGTACATGATATATTAGTCGGTAATATTCGATATAGCCGGATCGTCGAATCAAGTGTTGATTCGATGATTTAATGTATAATAATATATATGATATATTGTATTACATTATCTAATATTGGCTCGCTTTATTATTTCATTTTCTCACTGGATGGTACATTGATATATATGCGATATATGTTAATTGTATTATTTTCTTTTGTTGCAAATATATAATATATATGTGATATATATTATTGTGACATGATATGATTAATTATTAAACATGTTTAAGGATGATTAAATGAGGTTAGGGTTTGATTAGGGTTAGCTTCTTCTTGCACCTTCTAGAAGCTTTGCTTTTGTCTTGGTAAAGATATTATGGTTGATATTTTTCCAAGACTCATAACTTAACCCAACCAAACCCTAACTCTAGTTTATTCTCTACAAACTATTAGCCACTCATCCTTGACCATGGTTTATATATCAATCATATACATTTCTTTTCTATTCATCACAAAAGGAATTATCATTTCCATTATCATCTTCTTCTCTCTTGATTTTGAGCTCACTAGAAATTCATTTTGTGATGATAAATTATGAGAAAATGATATAAAAAGAAAGCATAAATACTACTCTCTCATCCTCATCTCATCTAGCCCATGAGATTAGTGTGTTCATCTCTTTAGAGTGAAAAAGCTTGAGTCTTTGCAACTTCGACGTAGATCATCGGAGATTTGGAATACTTCAAGCTAGCATGGATCGTTCGAGTCGTGGAGCCTCTCTTGAGTCCGGGAGATCGTGGATCGCGGCGAAGGGACTTCTACTCGGAGCTTGTGAAGCGAAGCAGCGGACTACAAAGGTTGTAATCCCTCACACTTAGCTTAAAAGATGTAATCTTGTATGCTTAACCCTAATACTCTAACAAAGATCCTGTCTTTGGGTTGTTCGGCACATGTAAAATTTTATTCGTGCATGTTTGATGCGTTATGAACCTTCACAAGTGTACATAGGAACCCTACAGTGGTATCAGAGCCTAGCTAGAGCATTAGGCGACGTGTTTACGAAGTTAAAACTCCGATCGAACCCGAACCAACAAAATTTACCCCCTCTCTGGAAATTTTTCAAAATCTGGGATTTTTCTAAATTAAAAATACGTAAAAAAATCAGCAGGGAATTCTAAGAATTACCATGAAACACGGGCCCACAACTCCACTAAACCGCGGCGGAACCGCGGCGAAAACATGGTTTTCGCGGCGGTTCCGCGGCGGAACTGTAGAATTGGGACACGTGGCTTCATGGTAATATCTGTAGGTGCTTGTTGATGCTTCTGGGTATTTCTAATGTGACTCAAGTGTTGAATATTCTGGGGTTTGTTTTGTAATAGTAGATTCGATCGGAATATTTAAATTCGTATTTCTTTCCGGATATTTAGAAACTGTTAAACTATTTGAACGGATATCATTAACTCACTTTTTCCCGGCACGGCAAACTTTCAAGTGTTGAACTTTTATCGGGTTTAAATCTTTCGGAAAAATTGTACAAGTTAAGCGGTGGACCCTCTAGAAGACAACAAACCTTAACTCGATTATGTGACCGTCTTGAACTGCCTTTTGAACCTTCGGGTTTGGGGCAGTACGGCGTGCCACATGTGAGGCGTTGGCTTGACCCTTCTACGGCTGGATCACTGGTATTATGACATATTCTGGGATTATTTGAACTTCGCTCAAGTGTTGAGCACTTTAGGAAATTTTGGGTATTTAATTATCTGTTCGAAAAGTTTAATACTGTCTATTTATCTGGAATGTGATACAATATGTGGAATTCATAGAGTTAGGCATGAAATACGAAGTATGTGATATTTCGGATTTACGATGTCTAAAGTGATTGTGGATTCCAAATGTTGTAGTTTTACACTTTCTTTTCTGTGACCGTAAGTGTAATATGTGATATCGCCGGTTTCGTTGCTATATATCAACGACAATTGGGATGCGCATATTTACTTACGTTGATGATATGTGATATTATGGATTGCTGTGATATGTTATATTGGATCGTCGCGTTCTGAATAGCCGGGGGTTTTATGTGAGATGAGGGTTTTTATTTTCATTCGTGTAAAATTCATTTGTATGTAATATTCTTTTTTTTGGGACACTTCCAGGTTGAGGTTGATGTCACCAGTGTATATTATTTACTTTTCCGCATTAGGTAGACCCAAGGAGGGGAGCACAAGTAACCGGGTTCTAGGGTCCAGTGGGAGGCCATCTCGAGGAGTCGAGACCGGGTCTCCTAACCCTAGAATTGGCAGTGTTACTTGCCGCTCTCATAGGGGTCTTGGGATGTGGGTTTGGCTATTCGTCGCGACCGTGGAATCCGTATTTTATACAGGCTCGTATTGAAAACACGGACGTCCTAGTATATCCAATATTTCATATATGTTCTTCTGCTGCAATGTTCTGTGATGAGATCATATTACTGCCTGAGACGAATGCTTATACTATATATATATATTGATATATAAATATTACTGCTTTCGTTTCTTCTGTGATGCTTAGGAAGCATAAGCTGATGGGATTTTATTAATGAGATTAATAAAAAGGAAAGAAACCTAAAGATATTGTAGAATCAAAACTTTATAAAAAAGGGTAGCTACAGTTTTGCTTTGCACAGCGGTATATATGATATATCCTGCACCTTATTCGATGAGGAAAGAGCCGAGATCCCTTCACCGGGAGTGACCACTTTAGCGAAACTGGCAGATGCTACAAAACTCGGTTTGTCTTTTGATTGCTTTTGGAGTTTTGCTTTGCACAGCGGTATATATGATATATCCTGCACCTTATTCGATGGGGAAAGAGCCGAGATCCCTTCACCGGGAGTGACCTCTTTAGCGAAACTAGAAGCCTCAAAAACACTCCTTTTCAAAATCACTCGATTCTACGACGATATCAAGTTCATTACGCTCAGGGTTTTCTGAAAAACCTGCGTAGCCCTCCGTCGTTTCAGATAGAGACTAGTTAGTATTCGTGCTGCGTTTGTTGACCTTAGCCAAGGCGTGGTGTACGGTAGCTAATTAGTATTTATCTGCTAAAAACATGAGATGTGATTGAGTTAGGGTAGTCGTATGACTTTGTTGACCTTAGCCAAGGGTCGTACGGGTGGGTTTAATTCAATCAGGAAATGACGGGTTGAACTTGACTAACACTTATGATTTGTTGACCTTAGCCAAGGTCATAGGATGCTAGAGGCAAAATATTATCGAGAATTTCAAGCGTTGAAATTTGCAATGAGATTGCATACCTCCTATGAGATAGTTGGATCCCAATACCCACTGCGAGTAAGAGTTACTCCTGGGAGAGTTTTTACACAGGACAATTAGACGATCAAGTAGGTGTCTAGAAAAGTGTTAACGGGGTTACGCCTCTGGGAAAACGAGGTTTACTTTAATTAGGTCCGTGCGAAAGCACGGGGAACCTCCCTCAAAGTACCGACACTGATCTGGCTGAAAGATTGACGAAATTGTAGGGTGTAATTAATCCCGGCTAATCTTACCTTTTTAGGTTTGAAGGTAGATTTGATAAAAACAGTGGGAGACATCCTGATTAGATAAGATAATAACCAATCTAATCTTGCAAGAGCATACGCTAAAGTGTTTTCTTCTTTCTCTCTCCAGGTAGCGACCATGTCAGGCCATAATCAAGATAATAATATGGATGTATTGACTGAACCCGATTATTGTACTGAGCAAGGGAACGTTGGACCCGTTCTTTCTTATAAGAGTTATAAGACTGAACAGGAAACAGGAGAATATCTGGATTCTCACGCCGCCCAAAAGAACATGCATGTTGATGCATCTTCTTCGGGTGTGTTAGTTATTGAGAACTGTTTCTCAGTTCACCCTTCGTCCTGGGTATTAGATACCGGATCAGGATCCCACATATGTAAACAGTTACATGGGCTACGTAAAGGTAGAGAACTGGGAAAAGGTGATCATTCCGTTCAAGTAGGGAACGGTACAAATGTTGTAGCCAAAGCAGTTGGCGAATATCACCTTGTATTACCAAGTCGTAATACACTGATTCTAAATGAGTGCTATTATATACCGAACATGATGTGCAATATTATATCAGTGTCTTTATTAAGTAAAGAAGGATATAATTTTGTAGTAAAGGATAATATTATGAATATATTCCTAGATCAAAAGTTGATTGCATCAGGCTCGTTACATAATGGCATATTCATTCTAAATCAGAATACAGTCCTGAATATACAAAACACACACAAGAGGAAAAGTTCAGATATGAACGAATCCTACTTGTGGCATTGTAGACTTGGTCATATCAATGCGACACGGCTGGCTAAGTTACATAAGGATGGATATTTGAACCCGTTCGAATTATCATCTTATGATACTTGCCATTCATGTCTCAAAGGAAAAATGACCAAAGCTCCGTTTAGTGGACACGGAGAAAGAGTTACTGAACTCTTAGGACTAATACATAGTGATGTATGCGGTCCCATGTCTACGCATGCCAGGAACGGTTCTTCCTACTTCATTACATTCACCGACGATCTCTCAAGATTCGGATATGTGTTCCTGATGAAACACAAGTCTGAAGTTTTTGAGAAATTCAGTGAATATAAGCATGAAGTAGAGAACCAAACGGGCAAAAGTATTAAGATTCTTCGATCTGATCGAGGAGGTGAATACTTAAGCAATGAGTTCCTAGATTATCTAAAAGAGAATGGGATTCTCTCTCAGCTTACTCCTCCTTATACACCACAGCACAACGGTGTATCGGAGCGGAGGAATCGCACCCTATTAGATATGGTACGCTCTATGATGAGTACAGCTGATTTACCTATTTCCTTCTGGGGGTATGCGCTGAAGACAGCCATATACCTATTGAATAGAGTTCCAACTAAATCTGTGCCTACCACTCCATATGAGATATGGAATGGGAAGAGACCATCTCTTAAAAGAGTTAAGATATGGGGTTGTCCGGCTTATGTTAAAAAGCAAAATCCGGACAAACTCAAGGCACGATCAGTTTTTTGTAAGTTTGTAGGATATCCAAGCAATTCGTATGGATATCTATTCTACCACAGTGAACAACAAAAGGTGTTTGTTGCTCAACATGCCACCTTTTTAGAAAAGGAATTTCTTACAAAAGAAATTAGTGGCGATGAGGTAGAGCTGGAAGAGGTTCCAGCAACACAAACTACAACTGAAGATTTAGTGGAACCAGAGGATTCAGTAGTACCCGACGAACCCCAGCCTCTCCGCCGATCTAGCAGGGTTTCTCATCCGCCTGAGAGATACTACGGTTTTCTCATTGATGGTGGAAGCGAGGATTGCATCATGGAAGATGATGACCCGACTAGTTTCGAGCAGGCCATCACGAGTGGTGACTCTGTGAAATGGCTGGATGCAATGCGATCTGAGATGGAATCCATGTACACCAATAAAGTATGGATTTTGGAAAATGCTCCTGAAGGGTAAAACCCATTGGGAGCAAGTGGATTTTTAAAAAGAAATTTGGTGTAGATGGAAAAGTTGAGACTTTCAAAGCTAGACTTGTTGCAAAGGGTTTTCGTCAACGACCAGGTGTGGACTATGACGAAACCTTTTCTCCAGTGGCTATGCTTAAGTCCATCCGGATCTTACTTGCCATTGCTGCATACCATGACTACGAAATCTGGCAAATGGATGTTAAGACCGCCTTTCTAAACGGTGATTTAGAAGAGAGCGTGTACATGACTCAGCCAGAAGGCTTCGTAGATAGTGGGAGCAGCGGAAAGGTGTGCAAGCTGCTTAAATCCATTTATGGGTTAAAGCAAGCATCGCGGAGTTGGAACATCTGTTTTGATGTTGTAGTCAAAGAGTTTGACTTCATCAAAAATATAGATGAACCTTGTATCTATAAGAAGGTAGCAGAGGGTAAGGCTGTCTTCCTCGTATTGTACGTGGATGACATACTCTTGATAGGAAATGATATTCCTATGCTGCAATCAGTCAAGCTCTTCTTATCACAGATATTCTCAATGAAAGATCTAGGTGATGCCTCCTGCATATTGGGAATCATGATCTATAGAGATAGATCTAAACGGATACTGGGATTGTCCCAATCCAGGTACATTGACACCATACTAAAGAGGTTTAGTATGGAAGAGTCCAAGCATGGGAACCAACCCACGATCTCTGGACTCACTCTCTCCAAAGAGATGTCTCCCAAGACTGATTTGGAGAGAGCTCGCATGCAAGGGATGATACCCTATGCTTCGGCAGTAGGCTCTATCATGTATGCGATGCTATGTACCAGACCCGATGTAGCATACTCACTAAGTGTAGTGAGTCGGTATCAAGCAGATCCTGGAGAGAGTCACTGGACAACTGTGAAAAGCATTCTCAAGTACTTACGAAGGACTAAGGAGATGTTCTTGGTGTATGGTAACGGAGAACTCCAGGTCGAGTCCTTTACCGATTCCAGCTTCCAAAGTGATAAGGACGACTCTAAGTCGCACTCGGGATTTGTCTTTACCCTCAATGGAGGGGCGGTATGTTGGAAGAGTTCCAAACAGGATACCGTTGCAGACTCGACGATGGAGGCTGAATACATCGCTGCAACGATGCTGCCAAAGAGGCTGTCTGGATCAAGAAGTTCATTAGTGAACTTGGTGTGGTTCCATCCATTGAGCATCCAATACCTCTGTATTGCGATAACAATGGAGCTGTGGCTTTGGCCAAGGAACCCAGATCCCATCAGAAGTCCAGACATATTCTGAGGCGGTATCACCTGATCAGGGAGATAGTTGATCGCCGGGAGATCGAGGTCAGGAGAGTAGATACGAAGGACAACACTGCGGATCCATTCACGAAGGCTATTCCCCAGATACAGTTTGAGAGATTATTCGGGATGCTAGGTATGAGATACTACAGCAGCTGGCCTTAGTGCAAGTGGGAGATTGTTAGTTATGTATATGCCCTAGAGGCCATTGTTGTACATATGATGTACATTATGATGGATGCTTAGATATATACAGAGAGGACTTTCTTGCTCGTCATGATAGTATGCTATTTGGTTTCACTTTATCTTAACATGTTGACTTGTATTGGTTTACTGTTTTTCTCTCACATGTTGATAAAGCCCTTAGGATTTGTACTCGACTACTGGGACTATGATGAGATCATACTAGTGGGGCCATGGTAGCCGATGCGTACATCCTATAACTGTTCCTAGTCGAAGGTATATCGAGACAGGGCATCGATACACCAGAGTAGACTAGCGTATACGCATCTTGACCCATATGATGGGCGATGGATGATCCTATATCCATCGGTGTTTGACATCAGAGATGGTGTACGGGTGCTCAGTGGAGACTGGGTACACTGGACGGACTCGCCGAGAACTCCCAGATGGTGATATACTACACGTCAGATGGCAGTTCTCTGGTGACACTGGTACAGGGTAGTCTGTAGACCCGAGATCGTTATGGAGTCTTGTGTGATTCCCGCTGTGCTTTGATTTCCACCTTACCACGTCCAAGAGGACGTGCAAAACGGTGGCTTATGGGTACAGTCCCGAATCACATGAAGGCAATGAGCGGTAGGAGGGGATTCGTCTCTCCCGGTATAGGGAGTTGATGTTGTGCTGTGTTCGATTGGCTATAACTGGAAGTCCCTGGTCAGGGCTGATATAGAGATTTACTGGTAAGTGTTACTAGTAGTTTCTCGACCCGTTATGAGCCATACATCGACACGACTTATCGGTTACTGGGGTCTGACGTCTACCACCCCTAGACTTGATATGCAACATATCAGACGAACAGACCG
Source organism: Agapanthus africanus (assembly GCA_030015575.1). Lineage (NCBI taxonomy): Eukaryota > Viridiplantae > Streptophyta > Magnoliopsida > Asparagales > Amaryllidaceae > Agapanthus > Agapanthus africanus. The sequence continues at coordinate 506,481,375 of CM057337.1, forward strand.
GACTGTACGGGAGTGTTACTGATTGGATTCACAGGAGGACGCACAGGCTAGCTTGTTGATCTTCTGATCGTTCAATACCTGGGTGGCTATTACGTTTAGCTGACCGCTTGCAGCTTGTGGGTGTTTGATATGATCATCACCTGCTACCGGCGTATTGACGATTCTTTAGAGTCCTACACAGAGGTTTCTTGGCTCAGGCGAAACGGAGTAGAGGCACATATGTGATATGTGCAGGACCGAGAATAATGCGATATGTGATACCGTATTATATTCTCGCGATATTTAGATATGAACCGGGACATCGGATCAAGTGTTGATTCGATGAATCGGTACATGATATATTAGTCGGTAATATTCGATATAGCCGGATCGTCGAATCAAGTGTTGATTCGATGATTTAATGTATAATAATATATATGATATATTGTATTACATTATCTAATATTGGCTCGCTTTATTATTTCATTTTCTCACTGGATGGTACATTGATATATATGCGATATATGTTAATTGTATTATTTTCTTTTGTTGCAAATATATAATATATATGTGATATATATTATTGTGACATGATATGATTAATTATTAAACATGTTTGAGGATGATTAAATGAGGTTAGGGTTTGATTAGGGTTAGCTTCTTCTTGCACCTTCTAGAAGCTTTGCTTTTGTCTTGGTTAAGATATTATGGTTGATATTTTTCCATGACTCATAACTTAACCCAACCAAACCCTAACTCTAGTTTATTCTCTACAAACTATTAGCCACTCATCCTTGACCATGGTTTATATATCAATCATATACATTTCTTTTCTATTCATCACAAAAGGAATTATCATTTCCATTATCATCTTCTTCTCTCTTGATTTTGAGCTCACTAGAAATTCATTTTGTGATGATAAATTATGAGAAAATGATATAAAAAGAAAGCATAAATACTACTCTCTCATCCTCATCTCATCTAGCCCATGAGATTAGTGTGTTCATCTCTTTAGAGTGAAAAAGCTTGAGTCTTTGCAACTTCGACGTAGATCATCGGAGATTTGGAATACTTTAAGCTAGCATGGATCGTTCGAGTCGTGGAGCCTCTCTTGAGTCCGGGAGATCGTGGATCGCGGCGAAGGGACTTCTACTCGGAGCTTGTGAAGCGAAGGAGCGGACTACAAAGGTTGTAATCCCTCACACTTAGCTTAAAAGATGTAATCTTGTATGCTTAACCCTAATAATCTAGCAAAGATCCTGTCTTTGGGTTGTTCGGCACATGTAAAATTTTATTCGTGCATGTTTGATGCGTTATGAACCTTCACAAGTGTGCATAGGAACCCTACATTTTAATCGGGCATTTTTCTATTGGTCGGGTCGTATGTGATATGACCGGTTTATTAAATCAAGTATTGATTTAATATAGACTTTTAGCTCACTTTTATTAAACCTTTTCTATTTGATTGTATGCATGCATGAATGCTTATGTATATTTATGTACATACACATGATGATGTGAATGCATACATACATGCATACATGTGTGTCATGGTTGTTGATACATTGGAGACGGCAATGCAAGGCTCACATGGAATGAATATCTATATATATATATTTATTTATTGAGAAAAAGAAATGGGATTAAGTCATGGTTGAATATTTCTACATTCTTCTCTTATTAACCTTGACTTCAACCATGGTTTAATCTCCTAAGTTACTTTTACTCATCTACAAAAATATCTAGATATTTATTTACCATGGTTTGCTGAGAGTGTGACTCTCATATATTCTTTTTAACTTTTCTCTTTTTATTAAGTGATTAACAATATTGAGCTCAAGCTTGGCCATCTCCTTCTTCTTCCTCCTTCATGCTCTTTTGAGTTTTATATTGAGTGAGGAATATAAATAGAAAGGGTTTTTAAGTGAGAATACAAACCACTTCACCAATCTATACTACTCTAGCCCATTAGTGTAGCTTGTTATGCTTCGTTCACACTAGTTTTGTGAAGCAAAGAGTTTGAGCAAAGATACTCCGGGTTGATCATCGTAGACGACGAAGGATCTTGAGTGCAGTTGATCCAAGCGTCGAGTGGAGCCATTGGAGTCTTGGAGTCCAAGAGAGTGAAGGGGTTGACTACAAAGGTTGTAGTTTCTTTTCACTTAGGTTAAGACTTCTTTTATTATGCTTTACCCTAATCTCTAGTTTCGATTTGGAGTTTGTTTGTATTAGCCCTCTATAATTTTGAAAAGTTCATCACTATATGTTGTTTAAACCTAACTAGAGGTACTACTACACACCTACATAAGCATCGCGGAGCTGAAACATCTGTTTTGATGAAGCTGTCAAAGAGTTTGACTTCATCAAAAATATAGATGAACCATGTATATACAAGAAGGTTGTAGAGAGTAAGATTGTCTTCCTCGTATTCTACGTGGATGGCATACTCTTGATAGGAAACGATATTCCTATGCTACACTCGGTCAAGCTCTTCTTATCACATATGTTCTTCATGAAAGATCTAGGTGATGCCTCCTACATCCTGGGGATTAAGATCTAAAGAGGTTTGGTATGGAAGATTCTAAGCGTGGTAATTTATCCGCTTGTTAAGGAATCTGTAACATTTCAGAAAAATAAAATATTGTTTTTGGAATTTAAATAATTAAAATAATTATTATTATGAATATTTTAAAGTATGGAGATTAGTTTTAGTGATATGGTATAACTATATACCGATAGTTTGGGAAATTAATAAGAATTATTGATTTTGAAAGAAATTATGTGAAATGAGCATTTATAGATTTTTTAAATAATTATTTGTAAATGGGTTAATTATTAAACTCGATTAGCATTTACTAATTTTGCATTAATCTTGTTTATGTGCACGGCATGCAACAAATCATGTTGCAAACTACTTGTTGCATTTTGTTATTTAACATGGCATCCATCTTTTTCTTGAAAATGATATTGGTTTTTTCAAAAGAAAAAGAAAAAGGATATTTAAATGTGAGATATTTTGTGTGGAGGGGACATGGAGATATGGCTCATGAGAGAGAGAAAGGGTGAGGGGTCTTCATTGACCATGGCTCATTGTTCTCTTCACTTCATTTTCATCATCCTTCTTCTCCCCCGCCTTCTCCACTTCCTCACCTCCTCTACCTCCTCATGGCCACCCTCAAAACCATTTCAAAACACCACTTTCCCTTTACAAACACCATGGACCAACCAAGTTGAGGTTTTGAAGACTTTGAGCAACTCAAGAAAATTCTTGAGTTGCCAAATGAGGTAAATCCCATGTCTTTAGTTTAGTTTTTAGACTTTCTAGCATCTTAGTGTAGTTAGAATTGTTTAAGTGTAGTTTTATGACCTTTTAAATCTCTTAATTGAGGTTTTGGTGATATTGTGATGCGTGAGGGTATAATTGAGGATTAGATAGTGACTAAACCTCTGTAGTGTTGGTATTTTAAGATCTAAACCAGAGAGTAAACCCCAAGACATGAGCTTTGAACTTGGCCGATATCGGATTTTGTGGAATTTGTGAGGAGATATAGAGATCTGCTGTAACCCGGGAACCCTGAAAATTTTATAGTGATTACTGTGAGTCGTACAAGCAACCTAGAAGCTACCCTGAAGACCCGAGACCCAAAAACAAAACCCTGGCCGCCAAAACTTCCTTTCTGGCTGCAATTTGCGGCCATGACTTGTCCCCTGGGCTTCGCGCTTAGTCCGTGGTTTCTTTATCTTCTAATTAGACCCTCCACATATGCAAAATTGGCAAATTTAACCTGGGGTAAAATCTGGAGATGTTTTTCATAGTTTCTGATTTTGGTGAATTCTGTAAACTTGAACTTTGGGTATTTGTGTTTTGTCTCGGTCACTTGATGTTTGTACGTCGATATCGGGAGTTATTTGGTTATTCCTGCATGCGTAGACCATAGTTCTAACCTATGTGTATTTCGTGTGCCGTTTTAGTTTTCGTACGCGATTCTTGTTTACGATACTATGTGTTTATATATGTAGGCACCTTCATGTGGACTTTGGACAACAAGGGAGAGCATGGCATCATCAACTTCGGCAAGCGAGGATCAAGGTGGGTAGATGTATATCTACGGGGGAAGTCAGGTGGATGACGTATAGCACCCACGCAACTATAGAATAGGATATTACTATATTATCAAATTTGGATGCGGCTTTTGGATACTTAGCGAATAGGGTATCTAGGAGACCTTAGGTTAGATTAGGTTTAGCCTAGGAAGACCTATCCATAGGATGATTACTTTGGTGGCGAATTGCAGGTTATATGTAGTCACACACACACACACACACACACTTGTTTTTGTGTGTATATGTCTATATGTGTGTGCGTGCGTGTGTGTATACATACATACATACATACATACATACACACGGGTGATGAGGATAGTATGTGATATGTGGAGATGAGTCGATATGATCGAGCATGATGCTGTGGGATTTCGATATGTGATTGGGTCGTGATATTGTATATAATATGATGTTATGATGGATCGTTGGGCGATATGTATTCATACATGCGATAACATGTGATTCGATGATATATTAGAATGTACAATGATGATACCGTATAGATGATGATGTATATATGATATTTAACCCGTGCCTTCGATTTTAAGGATGCCGGATGATGGATATTACCATATGAGCTATATATGATGATTGATCCGCACTCTTGACTCGAGGATGCTGTAAGATAGATATTACCGTACGTGATGATATGAGGCTGGATCGCCGACTACTAGATATATCGACTCGGATACGTATAGTCTTCCACTACTTGACCCAGGTTTTACTTTAGCTTTTAGTTAGTTTCTTAAATTATTAAGTAGATGTTAGAGGTTGGTCGAGTCATACCTATTTTTCAAAAACGACGAATCGTAGGCTCTTTCAAAGAATAAAACGAAGGATACTACGGATTTTCAAAAGATATCTATTTTCTCAAAACACCGTAGTCCCTACTTTTCTAAAAACCATGATTCGTGCTATTTCAAAACACAAAAATTGAATGACTCGTATAAAATATGTGTTGGGATTCCTTAGCACCCTACTAGGTTTTCACAGCAACTACCATACCAAATTTAAAAATTCTAAGATGCTAATCAATCCTAAGCTAGGATCAAGCTAGAGTAAATAGACAAAATAATATGTAATCAACCATTGCATCTAAGTGAATGAGGAATACAACCTTTGTAGACCGGTCCTTCACTTCAATAACTCTATGTAGTAGTCCCTTCGCTGCGAGTTGTGATCTCCCGAACTCTAGAAAGGGTTCTCCCGTAGTAATGAACAAGCGTGCTCGAAGTCTTCGAGGCCGAAGATGGTCCACGTCGAGGAGACTCAAGCTCATACTATCTCTTCACTAATTGTGAAATTAGTGAAGCAAAACACCATAAACTAAATGGCAAGTAGTAGAGGATGATGAAAAAGGAAATGGGTTCTCTTTATTTTTATTTCTCACAATATTTTCATCACTTCACAAAAGCTAGTGAGCTTGAGGAAGAAGATGAAGAATTCTCTCATGGAATTAACCAAGTAAAGAAAAATGTGAACCATAGGTGAGTTAATATCACATATTAACCCATGTAGATACTTAACCATGGCTAATCTAATGGTTGGGTTAATAAATATCTTAAGTATGACAAAATTAGTGGACTTGGTCAATGGTTCCACAAGCTTCTCCAAGCTTCAACCATCAATCCAATTTCCACCTTATTTTGTTTAACTTAAAATAAATAAAACCCTACATTAAACTAGCATGGAGTGAGTCTCATACACCCAAGTCACATGTGTCATCAAGCATGACACAAAACATGTACACAAATATATATCACATATATATTATGTGCACAAAATCAAGTGAGAAAAGAAAACTTAAGTGAGCCAATACTAGTTAATGTAAATTAATATATCAAATATATAATTATACATTAAATTATTAGATCAACACTTGATTTAATAATCCGGCTATATCACCTATAACCGACTAATATTTAATGTAACAACTTATCGAATCAACACTTGATCCGATAACCCGGCTATATCATATATATCCGACCGATGTCACAAATTGCGAGAACAGAATGCGGTATCATATACGCACATTAATCTTGGTCCCACACATATCACATATGTGCTCCTACTTCGTTTCGTATGAACCAGGAAGCCTCTGTGTAGGATTCTAAAGACTCGTCAATACGCCGACAGTAGGTGATGATCATATCAAACACCCACAAGACGCAAGCGGTCTGTAAATGTAACGGCCACCCGGGTATTGAGCGATCAGAAATCAACAAGCAAGCCTGTTCATACTCCTGCGAATCCAATCAGTAACACTACCGTACAGTCCGGTCTCTTCGTCTGATATGTCGCATATCTCGTCTAGGGGTGGTAAACGTCAAACCCCGGTAACTCGATGAGTGGTGCCGATATGAGGCTCATAACGGGTCGAGAAACTACTGATAACACTTACCAGTATATCTTTGAAGCAGCCCTGGCCAGGGACTTTCTGTTATAGCCAATCGAGCACAGCGCAACATCAACCCCCAATGCCGGGAGAGACGAAATCCCCTCCTATCGCTCATTGCCTCCATGTGACTCGGGACTGTACCCAAAAACCACCGTTTTGCACGTTATCTTGAATGTGGCAAGGTGTAAATCAAAGCACAGTGGGAATCACACAAGACTCTATGACGATCTCGGGTCGACAGACTAACCTGTACCAGTGTCACCAGAGAACTGCCATCTGACGTGAGGTATAATACCATCTGGGAGTTCTCGGCGAGTCCGTCCAGTGTACCCAGTCACCACTGAGCACCCGTATACCATCTTTGATGTCAAACACCAATGGATATGGGATCATCCATCGCCCATCTATATGGGTCGAGAAACCATACGCTAGTCTACTCAGTTTCCTTGTTATCAAATAAAGCTTATGATTTCACGTTTGTAAGTGATGTTGTTAACATCCACCTTAATCATAGTTTGATTGGGTCCGGTACACTGGATAACGGTATATATGTCTTAAACCAACTACAGATTTTCAATGTCCAGAACACACTAAAAAGAAAGTCTCCAGAATTAAATAAGGCTTTCTTATGGTATTGTAGACTGGGTCACATCAATGAGACAAGGTTAACTAAATTACATAGAGAAGGATATTTGGATTCGTTCGAATATCAAACTTATGCCACTTGTGAATCATGTCTCAAAGGAAAGATGACAAAGACTCCATTCACTGGACATGGAGTAAGAGCGAGCGAGCTCTTAGGACTTATACACAGCGATGTATGTGGTCCAATGTCTACACATGCAAGAGGTAGTTTTTCCTATTTCATTACTTTTACGGATGATTACTCTAGGTACGGATTCATTTATCTGATGAAACATAAATCCGAGGCTTTTGAGAAATTCCAGGAGTATAAGAATGAAGTAGAAAACCAAACCGGCAAAAGTATCAAGACACTAAGATCTGATCGAGATGGTGAATACTTAAGTGCCGAGTTCCTAGGTTACCTAAAAGAGAAAGGAATTCTTTCTCAGCTTACTCCTCCAAACACTCCACAGCATAACGGTATATCGGAGAGACGGAATCGAATCTTATTGGATATGGTACGTTCCATGATGAGTAATGCTGAGTTACCGCGATCTTTCTGGGGTTATGCGCTAGAATCAGCGGCATATATTTTGTACATGGTTCCTACCAAGACTGTGCCTACCACTCCATATCAGATGTGGAGTGGGAAGAAACCCCATCTTTAGTACATGAAGATATGGGGATGTCCAGCTTTTGTTAAAAAGCAGCATGTGGACAAGCTCGAGGCACCATCAGTACTATGTAAATTTGTGGGATATCCAAAGAACTCCAGGGGTATCTATACTATTACGCAGAGGAACAAAAGGTTTTTGTTTTTCGTAAAGCTCATTTTCTAGAACACTAGTTTTTAGAAAAGGAAACAAGTGGGAGCGAAATAGAACTGGAAGAAATTCCAGAACCACAAACTACTACTGAAAGTTTGGTAGAACCAGTAGTTCAAGAAGAACAGGACATTACCGCACCCCTCCGCAGGAGTAGTAGGCCGTCTCATCCGCCTGAGAGATACTACGGTTTTCTCATAGATGGGGATAGAGAGGATTGCGTCATTGATGATGATGAACCTACCAGCTTCCAGCAGGCCATCCAGAGCGGCGACTCGGTACGATGGCTAGATGCAATGCGGACCGAAATGGAGTCCATGTACACCAACAAAGTATGGACTTTGGACTTTGCTCCAGATGGGGTAAAACCCATAGGATGCAAATGGATCTTCAAGAGAAAGATTGGTGTAGATGGACAGGTGGAAACCTATAAGGCTAGACTTGTTGCAAAGGGTTTTCGTCAAAGACCTGGTTTGGACTATGACGAAACTTTTTCCCCAGTGGCTATGCTCAAATACATTCGGGTCCTTCTTGCTATTGCTTCCTTCCATGATTATGAAATCTGGCAGATGGACGTAAAGACGGCTTTTCTGAATGGTAATTTAGAAAGAATACGTCTATATGGTTCAGCCAGAGGGTTTCAATCCGAGTGGGAGCAGCGGGAAAGTATGCAAGTTGCTTAAGTCCATTTATGGACTAAAGCAGGCATCGCGGAGTTGGAACATCTGTTTTGATGAAACGGTCAAAGAATATGACTTTATCAAAAATCTAGATGAACCATGTATATATAGTAAAGTTGTAGCACGAACTGTCGTATTCCTCGTATTGTACGTGGATGACATTCTATTGATAGGAAATGACATTCCTATGCTACAATCTGTCAAACGATTCTTTTCACACAGGTTCTCCATAAAAGACCTGAGTGATGCCTCTTACATTCTGGGGATCCGGATCTATCGTGATAGATCCAAGAGAATGTTGGGACTTTCGCAGTCCAGGTATATCAACACTATACTGAAAAGATTCAGTATGGAAGATTCTAAGCGCGGTAATCTACCGGCTTGTCACGGAATCACCCTATCCAAAGAGATGTCTCCCAAGACTGATTTGGAAAGGGAACGCATGTCCATTATACCCTACGCTTCTGCGGTAGGCTCTATAATGTATGCGATGTTGTGCACCAGACCAGATGTAGCTTACACACTCAGCGTGGTAAGCCGGTATCAGTCAGACCCAGGGGAGAAGCATTGGATAGCAGTAAAGAACATTCTCAAGTACCTGAGAAGGACTAAGGAGATGTTCTTGGGTTACGGCGGAAAAGACCTCAAGATGGAGGCCTTTGCTGATTCCGGCTTCCAGAGTGATAAGGACGATTCCAAGTCCATGTCTGGTTATGTCTTTGCCCTCAATAGGGGGGCAGTGTGCTGGAAGAGTTCCAAGCAGGACACCGTTGCTGACTCGACTATGGAAGCGGAGTATATTGCTGCTTGCGATGCCGCAAAAGAAGCGGTCTGGATGAAGAAGTTCCTAACAGAACTTCAGGTGGTTCCTACTATAGTTGATCCAATACCTCTGTATTGCGACAACAACGGAGCTATAGCTTTAGCGAAGGAACCAAGGTCCCATCAGAAGTCCAGACACATCCTAAGGCGGTATCACCTGATCAGGGAGATCATATATCGCCGGGAGATCGAGGTCCGGAGAGTTGCTACTAAAGAGAACATTGCTGGCCCTACCTCAGATTCAGTTCGAGAGGCTACTCGAGATCATCGGTCTTCGATATGCCAGTACATGGCCCTAGTGCAAGTGGGAGATTGTTAGTGTATATGCCCTAAGGGCCATTATTGTATCATACTAGCTTGTATATTACTTAATGGAAGCTTGGGATATTCACAGTTATATAACAGTCTTGCTAAACATGGTAGTATGCTACTTGGTTTTATCTATCTTAATACGTGAGTATACGTATTGATAGAGCTCTTAGGATCTTGCTTGACTACCAGCGTTGTGATGGCAGTCACACTAGTGGGGGCTGGGTAGTCTATAAGCACATCCTTTTTCAGGTCCCTAGTCGTAGGATTATCGAGACAGGGCATCGATACTCCGGAGTAGACTAGTGTGTACGCTTCTCATCCCATTTGGGGAGATGCTACGGTTAAAAACAACCGACATGTCAAGATCAAAATTCGAATTGGTTCCTGGTCTACGTCGTACTGGAGATAGTATACAGGTGCTCGTTGGGTTACGGGTACACCGGACAGGACTCACAGGGAACTGTTGGTTGGTATTATACCTGTCGTCAGTTAACAGTTCCCAGGTGACATGAGTACTGCATAGTCCGCAGACTTGACACTGCTACTTCGCCTCGAGTGTGTCCCACTGTTCTTAGATTGCTACCCTACCACGGCTCAAAGGAGTCGTGCAAACAGGTAGCAGTTGGGTGCAGTCCCGAGCACTTGGAGGCAGTGGCGGTTAGACAGGATTCGTCTCTCCCGGTATTGGGAGTTGGTATCGCGCTGTGTCATAGAGCTATTACGCAAAGTCCCTGGCCAGGGCAAGCGAGATTTACTGGTAGGTTCCAGTAGTTTCTCAGGGTGTAATGGGCTTCACCCCGACATGACTTATACCGCTATTAGGGGACTGACGCTTGCCGCCCCTAGGCCCGATATGCGATAGTCTTAGATGAACAGACCGGACTGTACGGAGATTGTCACATCAGGCTCAGTAGGAGTTCGGATGGGTTTCCTCATCGGCCTTCTTATCGACATCTACCTGGGGACCGTTACGTACAGCTAGTGCCGCTTGCGGTCTGTGGTTAAACCCACTGCCAGCGTAGTAGTCGAGTCTTTAGAGTCCCACACAGAGAGTTTCCCTGCTCCAGGCGAAACGATATAGAGGTCGTATGGTTTTACGACAAGGGTTCGGACGCATACGTGTGTTTACGCACGTACGACATTCGGACAGTTTTTACTAGCCGGCTTTGGTTTAAGCCAGATTCTAGTATCGGATTATTGGATTTATACAGTCTAAAGTTTTTCCGTGTTTTCACGGATAGGAGAGGCGTTCTCGTAATTTCGCGAGAAGCTTCTAGAAGGATGGTGACTTGGGGGTTAAGGTGGCATTTGCATTTATTGATTTAGTGACTCATTTGTGTGATTCATCCATGGAGTTAATGTATCATTTATTGATCTAATGACTCATGAGATGAATCACTCATTTGAATCAATGAAGCATGGTTGTTAAATGATTTATATTATTTATTTCATAAAACATTATGCTTCATATATTCAAAGGAGTTCATTATCTCTTCTCATTCTCATGCTCACCTTCTCTCTCCTCAAGCTCACTCTCTCTTCAATCCCTAATCCTACCACTCATGTGTTGAGACCAAGGATTAGAATAGACTAATTAATCCATAACCCTTCTCTATATCATCTAGGTACTTTGATTAGCAACTAAAGAAACCTAGTTACCTCAAGTTTAGAGGTGAAGCTTGGAGTAAAGCTCTCGGGTGGATCATCTACTACATAGAGAAGGCCGGAGACGAGGTGGAGAACGAAAAGACGAAGGACACGGTTCATTAGGTATTATCACTTCTCATAGTAGTTAACAACTTCTATGTTTCTTGTTAGTTATAGTTTAGCAAAGATTCTTCGGTTAGTCGATATTTACGCAAAGAACATCGTTTTTCATTTTTCCGCCTCCCCGCAAGTCGTGGGGTGTAGTACATCGACTTACACAATTGGGGAGGGAAAAATACAAGGGAGGTAAGTGTAGGGAAAAGCCAAAGGTGACCATAAGCCATGTGAAGAAAATGAGGTTATAATGTCACTTCCTATTCAATTCTAATCCAAATCAATCCTCATCACATTAATGCTAGCCATCATGAAGAAAAAAGCAAAGATGCTAGTATTATCATAAAGCGACATATCACTAATAACCCCTCCACAATAGCTAATTTGCACACTTGCAAATTAGCCCCTCCCATCACAAAAATCCGGCCGTGAAGGAACAAAGGAAAACTGGCCGGAACGGAATACAAACTGGCAACCTCAGAAAACTGATCCCGTAATAAATTACAGGAAAACCCCGCGACTGTATATACATACCCGCATTTGTATTCCCACTGAATACAAATGCAAAGAGACAAATCTACACTGCACAATACTAGGATCCGGCTTAAACCAAAGCCCGCTAGTATTATCCGTCCGATCATGATCCGTGCAATACCGCACGTATATGATTGAACCCTGCCATATCTCCATACGGCCTCTACAGCATTTCGCCCGAAACTTGAGAAAACGGTCTGTAGGGGACTCTAAAGACTTGTCAATACTTTGGTTGTGGATTTAACCATTAGCACGTCAGAGGTATTAGCCATACGTAACGGGCTACCAGGTATTGACCAAAAGGGACGTCGATGAGCGAACTCATCCTGACACCCTACTGAGCCTGTCAGCGACAATATCCGTACAGTCCGGTCCGTTCGTCTATGAGTATCGCATGGCGGGCCTAGGGGTTGGTAAAAGTCAGACCCCCAAAAGCGGTACAAGTCGTGTCGGAGTGTAGCCCAGAACACCCTGAGATACTACTGGAATACCTACCAGTAAATCTCCTGCCTCGGCCGAGGGCTTTGTGTAATGGTTCTCCTAGACACAGCGCGATCTCACCCTCAATACCGGGAGAGACGAACCCCTGCAGATCCACTCACTGTCTCCATGTGGCTCGGGACTGTACCTAACTAAAACCTGTTTGCACGACTCCTTTGAGCCGTGGTAGGGTAGTAATCAAAGTACAGTGGGAACTCATACGAGGCAAATGACGATCTCAGGTCGATGAACTAACCTGTACACATGTCACCAGGGAACTGCTATCTGACGCTAGGTATAATACCAACTAGCATGTTTCCGGCGAGTCCTGTCCGGTGTACTCATAACCCAATGAGCACCTGTATACATCTTAGGTGATCCAACTGACACCAGTGGCTTGTGAGACCGGCCACCGTCCCTCGTCGGGGTCTCGACCGCATACACTAGTCTACTCTGGAGAATCGATGCCCTGTCTCGAAAACTCCCATGACTAGGGACCATTTAAGGATGTGCTTATAGACCCCAGCTCCCACGTATATGATCGCCATCATACTGCGGCCGTCAAGCAAGAATCCTAAGGGCTCTATCAACGTGCAATAGTGATCTGTAAGGTCACCTGAAACAGTACACGATGATAAAGATAAACCAGATAACATACTATCATCTTGAGTAAGACTGTTCTAACGGTATAGGTCCTCTGTCAATCATTGCAATCACGTGCCTGTGATCCAATAATTGACTCTGAGGGCAATCTCCAACAATCTCCCACTTGCACTCAAGGCTAATTATTGCGATGTTGCATACTTACAGCCCGTGTGATACCGAACACCCAACTCCTCTACTAATCAGTCTCACAAAAACCCGCTTGCGAAACTAATCCGTCCGAGAAATAGCCTCAGTGAGTGGATCCGCTCAGATGTTTCCTTCTATGTCTCTCTTTATCTCAAGTTCGCGGAGAAAACCATCTCCCGAAATGAGCAATACCTGTCTTAGAATATGTCTGGATATCTGATGGGACCTAGTTCATAAATGAACTCCAAATCCAAATCTTATAGACTGTATCGACAACTGAACTTAATCAGTATCCTGCGCCATGCCTCCCTCAGTATCCCCTTGGACCAGCTGTCCAAAATACTGCCCCTCGTCAGAGGGAAAACTATAACTCTGACAGTCACTCTGTCATCCGGGTCACCTTGGAAGCCTGGAATGATAACTGTCTCCCGAAGGAGGATGCCGTCATCATATCCCTAGAACATCAACTTATGTTCTGAAACTGCTTCCGAACGTTTCTCCAGGATTGGATCAATATCACCTTATTGCATCTAGTGCAAAAACAACATCTATATCCTATGTGGAGAAACCACTGTGTGACAACCAAAGTAAAACCGATCGTAGTATAGGAATTTCACTTCCTACTCTGTGTATGTCATCCTAATACCAGGACATCACACCCTACTACCATCTTAACAGATCCATCCCCTATTCTGATGAAGTCAAACCTATGACTGTCACATTAGAAATAGATGATCTATCTCCGCTATATCTGCTTTAGCCTATAAATAGACATAAGCTACTTGTCCACCAATGCTTCCGCTGCTCCTACTGACTACGACAACCCTCTGGCAGAGTCATATACACGTGCACTTATAAAGATAGTTTAGAACGACGCTATACTCATCCTCCTTCCGGGTCTCACAGTCTGGAACAACAGCAATGGCAAATATGGGTAAACAAGAACCTCCCTGTCACCGTCCTTGAGACTACCGAAGTACCTCTCGGGTGCCTGAGGTTACCCACCATATCTGTGGAGTGGCCAATGGAATGTCAATACAGATTGAATCTTTAGGTTCCCATCAAATTTTCAGTAATCGTTTGCGGTTCTGGAATCACTTCCAGTTCTACCATACTCCCACTACTGTTTTCTGAAAAATCCATTTTTATTAAAACCGTGGCGAGTCGAGAACAATATCACTATTGATCTTCCAGATGGTAGAAAGTTAACCCTCGTCATAGCTCGGGTCAACCTACAAACAGCCATTACAGAAACGTGCCTTGAGTTATCCAGAGTCTGGTTTTAAGCATAAGCCGGACAACTCCCCGTACCTTAACATAGTTAAGATATGAACTATTCTATATCCAATATAGAAATAGGGGCACTGATTTAATTGGAACCAGATTCAAATCATGCAACTGTCTCCAGTGCATGTCAACTAAATGGAAGGAGGCCGATCAGCGTTACTCAACTTAGGAGTGCTTCCAATTATGAGTAACCTAAAAGAGAAGCAAGTTCTCTTAATCATTACTATTAACTGAATACCATACACAAGTATCTACATTTTCGATCACCTTGAAGAATCCCGATACTTGCAACACCAGGTTCTCTACTTCATTCTTATACCTATAACTTCTCAAAACTCAGACCTTGTGTTTCTACGGAACACTTGTCTAAAAACTAGAGAAGTCATAAGTAAACCGAATATAGTACGAGGACCAACCCCTGTGTCCTAATGGACACTGGACAATATACAATACTTTGTATAAGTCCCCTGAGTCTAATAACTCATTCCCTGTGTGTCGTAGGTTGAAAACTGTACTATGGTTATGAATAATTACACCGCTGTTTAATACTCCTTACCTAACCATTCACTGATATAGGTAAACGTCATAGACATAATTTCAAAAAGTTATATCTCACTTCGTACAGATATATCAATTTGAAATTGGTGCATAACAACGGATATTCAAAACCAAAATATTTGCCGTCCGGCAAACAGCCCAGGTGATTTCCTCAAATATCACCAATTACAACGAATCCCGATATAATGAAGATAATCACCCAATTCCAATAACTTACTCCCACTCATCATCTGTAAAACCATACAGATGTGAGAATAAAACCTGGTAAATACATACCCTGGAGTAAGGACTAATTGGGAAATCAGTTTTCTTTTAACAGTACACAGTGAAACTGAAACATGTAAATGTTTCGAAGGGGTTTCCGGGTATTCCTAGTAATGCCTCTTCCATTATCAGATTTACAACTGCAACCGTATATTTCTTTGCCACTTCTCCAAATCGCTTTATATGTCTTTAGTCATTACCATCTGCACACCCCTTAGTCTAAATGGTTTTCTTCCTTCCCTACCGTTCGGCACCAGCCTATGGTTTGGAAGAAGACTATCCAATAAGCATAATGGGTATGCTGTCCTAATCCTAAGAGCACTCGCAATGCGAGAGAAGATGAAGATAAAAGACAACCGAATAAACCTTATTCCTATTTCTCCTGAACCAGAATCCATCCCCGAACTGGAACAAGTTCCTTTCGAGTTCGTATATAACCATACGATGGAATATCCAATAAACTGTGGATCTTCATAGTGATACGGAGTGTCCTGGAGAAATACAAAGGTGATTTAGGATTGGCAAAGAAATGCTTGGTTTGGTCGTGAATAGCAGTCGCAGTTTACTTTGCCCTCTTACTAATCCCTTTATTTGTCTTTGCTTAATGCCTTCTGCACACCATTGTTAGGCTAATTGGTTTTCTTCATTCCCCACCGTTCGGAACCAGCCTATGGTTTGGAAGAAGACTATCCAATAAGCGTAATAGGTGTGCTGTCCTAATCCAAGGAGCACTTGCAACCTGAGAGAAGGTAAAAAGAAAAGACAACTGAATAGTCCTATTCGTTTTCTCCCGAACCGTAAACCATCCTCGAATAAATTCTTTCGAGTTCGTATATAACCATGCGATGGTTTTATCCAATGGAAGTGGACGTTCGTAGTAATACGGGGTGTCCTGGAAAAAAAGGTAAAAGTAGGAGTGGCAATGAGGTATGCAACTCAGAGAATCTAAAAGCCTGTCTTATAAGAAGTTCGGTCAACTTGGTCACTGAGTCATAGTCACGGGTTGGGTCATGGTCACTGCCAAAGAGAGAGATAAAAGAAACACTCAGCGTGCACTCTAACCTAGATCAGAATGGTTATCACTTTATCTAATCAGGAAACCTCTCACTGTAACGTCAAATTCTCCTCCAAACCTGAAAGAAGAATTAGTCGGGATCACCCGAGGAGTAAACCAACTCATCAGTGGGAATCGGGATCCAACTATCATCGCATGATAACGTGACGGAATCCACTCACGTCACCACACTGCAGAAGGTATGCGCATGCCTGGCAAGTTTCAGTTTCTTTAGAAACTCCCGATGTGTGTTTTTACCCTTAGGACCCAAGTGACCTTGACGGACTCAACAAATCAAAGAGTTCTAGTTAAGTTCAACCCGTCATTATCTGGATTGCATTAAATCCACCCGTACGTGCTCTTGACGGAGTCAACAAGGCCGCACGACTGTCCTAACCAATCCCATTTATGCAACAAACAAGCATCACTTACACTATGCCTTGACGGAGTCAACAAACGCAACACGAATACTAAATAATACCCATAAGAAATGACGGAGGCTACGGCTGGTTTTTGGCGAAAAACTTTTAACGTAATGAACTTGATATCGTTGAAGGAACTGCATAGCCTTTTTTTATAAAAATATAGTGACGAAAACCTTTGCTAAAGAGGTCACTCCCGGTGAAGGGATCTCGGCTCTTTCCCCGTAGAATGAGGTGCAGGATATTCCAACTGAATACCACGATGCAAAGCAAAAGGAAATCGGCTATAGTGAAGTTATTATCCTGACGCAAACTTCTGTCCAAGGGGTCACTCCCGGTGAAGGGATCTCGGCCCTTGCCTCGTCAACTGAGGTGCTGGATATTCATAACCGAATACCACTGTGCAAAACAGAAAAGAACGTCCTTGCAATAATAGCTTTTTGAAAAATGTTCCAACAACATCAGAATAGGTTTGTTTAGCTTGCATTGATCCGAATCAACGCAGTCCCATCAATTGATCACACCAATAAAGAACGAAAATAATGATGTACGTATATGCCATCCGCATTCGCCACTGGGTCCCGTCATCACCGGTTAGGTTACTTAACTAACGACAGAGCGGGGACTGGACTAGCGCGGATGGAAAACATATACAACATCTACTAGTATATATATCAATATATAATATTCGCTCAAGACGTGATAAAATGCAACATCACAGAAATGTAATAAGTATCACAGAACAATACAGATATCTGGGATCCCCGGGTTTCATAGAGCCGCTACTGAAAACCCGACGTTCCCCTGGTCGTGTGGATAGCCTGTGCAATGAAATCCTTAGACCCCTACGGGCGCGGCAAGTTACCCGCCGAAACCTGAAGCGAGGCAGCCTCCTTCAACAAAGTGAATGGACCACCCAGAACTTCATGGAATCCGATAACTTGAGCACCCCTCCTTGGGTCAACCTGTACCCCCTACGAGTGCGGCGAATAACCCGCCAATTCTAGAGTGAAGCCCCCTCCGTCTCAAAGCCATGAGATGCGGGCCCGTTGCCC
The DNA here is from genome assembly GCA_030015575.1 of Agapanthus africanus. NCBI lineage: Eukaryota > Viridiplantae > Streptophyta > Magnoliopsida > Asparagales > Amaryllidaceae > Agapanthus > Agapanthus africanus. The sequence goes on from CM057337.1 coordinate 506,499,325, forward strand.
TCTAGAACCCGGCTATCCGTGCACCCCTCCGCGGGGTAACCCTAGTACAGAAAGTAAAAAATATATACAACGGGAACATCGACCTCAGCCCGGTCGTGCCCCAAAAGAATAATATACAAACAGTCAGTGACGGCAGTCCACATGTCGGACGCTCGCCCCGCAATATCAAATGTAAAAATACAACCAAACTGTACTACCATTGCATCCAGACTATCCACCACGACAAATCCGCAACATCACAGCACAACACAGAACATCAACGTGAATGTCACATTCGCAAATCCGTCTAAAAGGGCTATAGCCGTTAGACAGGATTTACCGATCAAATGACATTCACGGTGGCAGATATAATGTAAATATTGTGAACTAACATGTTTAAAATTTTCGATCGACTAAATTTACCGAAGTGGGCCCCAAGCACTACAGTAGTACTCAAAGAAAATCTGGGCCAAAACAGAATATACCAAAAACCCCATTTTCAAGTCAGAAGACCTCTGTAAAATTTTGGTGCATTGAACAGTCAAAACGGCGGCGAAACCGCGGCCCAAGCATGCGTTTGGCCGCGGTTCCGCGGCGGAATAGTAATAACATGCGACCAAATTTTCACAGAATGCATAAAAAAGCCTGCACGATTTTTTGACATGTACCAAATAATTTTTTTAGTACTGGAAAAATTCGACAGAAACTGCACTTTAGAAATCGGGTTTTCGGAAAATTCGTTCGATCGAACTTGTAAACACGTTAGAGCAAGCGAGACTAGGTTAATGGCGTGGCTCTGATACCATGTAGGACTACGGTAGCGTCCCGGCCGTCTATCCGAGGCCAAAATGCGGAAACGAAAAATTTTCTTAACTTTAAACCGGCACTACCGCATCCTAAAAACCCGGATCGTAACCATTAACCTAATGCTAGCAAACAAGAGAATGGGAAGAAAGCTATACCAAGCGATCCGTGTCCTTCGGTCTTCGGCCTCCGTCCCGATCTCCTCGCGGAATCTCCGGTCTTTATCTCCTCATCGGAAAGGGCACTACATCGCCGGGTTCTTTTATGGGCTCCCACCTCTGGACCGAGGCAACTCGAGCACGAAGTTGGCGAGTCGATGTGCCCAAGGATGCTGTAGGCAAAGTGTAGTAATGTTTGTCTCATGGGGTTTGAAGTTGTCTTTGGATGGATGTGGATAAGAATGAACTTTTAGCAAGAGGAAAATAATCCTTTTTCTTTTTGTAGCAAGCATAATATGATATGATCCATTTCCCACACCAAAAAATGAACCCCTCTCATTTCCTAGTAGTGGCCGGCCATAACAATTGGGGAGGGAAAAATACAAGGGAGATAAGTGTAGGGAAAAGCTAAAGGTGACCATAAGCCATGGGAAGAAAATGAGGTTATAATGTCATTTCCAATTCAAATCTAATCCAAATCAATCCTCATCACATTAATGCTAGCCATCATGAAGAAAAAAGTAAAGATGCTGGTATTATCATAAAGCCACATATCACTAATAACCCCTCCACAATAGCTAATTTGCACACTTGCATATTAGCCCCTCTCATCACAAAAATCCGGCCGTGAAGGAACAAAGGAAAACTGGCCGGAACGGAATACAAACTGGCAACCTCAGAAAACTGATCCCGTAATAAATTACAGGAAAACCCCGCTACTGTATATACATACCCGCATTTGTATTCCCACTGAATACAAATGCAAAGAGACAAATCTACACTGCACAATACTAGGATCCGGCTTAAACCAAAGCCCGCTAGTATTATCCGTCCGATCATGATCCGTGCAATACCGCACGTATATGATCGAACCCTGCCATATCTCCATACGGCCTCTACAGCGTTTCGCCCGAAACTTGAGAAAACGGTATGTGGGGGACTCTAAAGACTCGTCAATACTTTAGTTATGGATTTAACCATTAGCACGTCAGAGGTATTAGCCATACGTAACGGGCTACCAGGTATTGACCAAAAGGGACGTCGATGAGCGAACTCATCCTGACACCCTACTGAGCCTGTCAGCGACAATATCCGTACAGTCCGGTCCGTTCGTCTATGAGTATCGCATGGCGGGCCTAGGGGGTTGGTAAAAGTCAGACCCCCAAAAGCGGTACAAGTCGTGTCGGAGTGTAGCCCAGAACACCCTGAGATACTACTGGAATACCTACCAGTAAATCTCCTGCCTCGGCCGAGGGCTTTGTGTAATGGCTCTCCTAGACACAGCGCGATCTCACCCCCAATACCGAGAGAGACGAACCCCTGCAGATCCACTCACTGTCTCCATGTGGCTCGGGACTGTACCCAACTAAAACCTGTTTGTACGACTCCTTTGAGCCGTGGTAGGGTAGTAATCAAAGTACAGTGGGAACTCATACGAGGCAAATGACGATCTCAGGTCGATGAACTAACCTGTACACATATCACCAGGGAACTGCTATCTGATGCTAGGTATAATACCAACTAGCATGTTTCCGGCGAGTCCTGTCCGGTGTACTCATAACCCAATGAGCACCTGTATACATCTTAGGTGATCCAACTGACACCAGTGGCTTGTGAGACCGGCCACCGCCCCTCGTCGGGGTCTCGACTGCATACACTAGTCTACTCTGGAGAATCGATGCCCTGTCTCGAAAACTCCCACGACTAGGGACCATTTAAGGATGTGCTTATAGACCCCAGCTCCCACGTATATGATCGCCATCATACTGCTGGCCGTCAAGCAAGAATCCTTAGGGCTCTATCAACGTGCAATAGTGATCTGTAAGGTCACCTGAAACAGTACACGATGATAAAGATAAACCAGATAACATACTATCATCTTGAGTAAGACTGTTCTAACGGTATAGGTCATCTCTCAATCATTGCAATCACGTGCCTGTGATCCAATAATTGACTCTGAGGGCACTATCTCCAACAGCTTAATCCATCCATTGAAATATCTTGATATTTTGTGATTTAAATTGATATTTTAAAGAAAGAAAAGGTGGCAAAAAGGACTTTAAAGCATTTATTAGCATTTATTGCTATTTCTTACTAGAAATTTCCACACATTTTACACAAACCCCCCCCCCTCTTCCTTCTTGGCCGAACTCTTTCCATGCTGCCCTCTCTCTTTGCACACTCCATTTCACTTCAAAAAGCTTCACCAAATTTATCAAAAATCATTACTTTATTCCACAAACTCATAATTAAATCCATACCCACAATTCTTCATGCCTAATCAAGCTTGGAACTTCACTAAAGAGCTTCATTTTGGAGGGCTAATTTTGGCGATGTTGCTAAAATTGAGATCTAGTTGTGAGGTATAAACTCTAACCCTAATTTTTAAATTGTTGCTTAATTCTTAAGCTAGCTATGTAAGTGTTTATTACTGCTTAAAAGTTCATGTTTTGCAAATTCATGATAATTATTATAAATTTCAAGTTAGGATTTTGAATGGTTAAAGTGGTTAATCTTGAAGCATAGACTTAGAAAAGTTAAGCAAAATTTTGAGAATAATAATTGTTATTTTTCCTAATTTCCTTTTTGGCTTAATCGCAAACTAGGTTTTTCTAAATCATTTTTGGTTAAGATTAAAATTTATGGTTATGGTTTGGATAACTTAGTTATGCTAATTTGTGATGTTTGCAATCACTAGAATTGTTAAATTTCTAGAATTGTGCTAAATTGAGATGAAATGATATAAACTGCTTACTAGCTTTTCGGTAAAATTAGACGTGGGTTTTTAATGTGGCAGTTTTCATGTATAGCGACCCTATTTAGGGTTTCGGCTATGTTTTCCGGTATTTGGATTCTTGGTTTTGAGATTTTGATGTTGTATTTGGTCGTTGGATGTTTGTACGTCAACGACAAGGGTAGTTGATTGTTTTGCATGTGTAGGCTATAGGTTCTGACCTATGAGCGCACCGCGTGCCGTTTTGGTTTTCGGAACTTGATGTTAATTGCTTTACGAATTCATATTGATTGTAGGTACATTCGCGTGGATTCCGAGACGACAAAGCGCATCGACTACGGCTAAGCAAGGAGTTTAGCAGGTGAGTAGATTTATATCTACGGGGGAAGTCGGGTGGATGGCGTATAGCACCCCCGCAAACATTGATACGGGATATCGTTTGATGATTTGATCCTGATAAATGATATGCAACGGACATGATTGTAGGATTTACAAACGATAATATGATAGGAGTTGATGCTAAAGAACATATTGATTTATGAGAATATGAAATGATAAGTGAATCATGATAGGTACGAATTAAAAGAAAACAAGTGTGATGTTTTAATGTGAAGAACGAGTATACGATGTGATTATGACGACTTAGTGTGATATGTTGTTATATAGATTTTAGTCGAGATGTAATTGTTGATACCTTTGTAGGTCCCTTGATACGAGTTTGACATGGATATGACCTGAGAGATAGGTATATATATTTATATGGATAATGATTGCATAATGAGTGATATGCCATACGAGACTTAGATCTGTACCCCCGATGTTGTATTGGTTGATAGAATCCCTATTTGGTTAATGCCGCCGTACGTTAGATTACCGTACGCGATGAGTTTTACTTGTTGATTTATCCATACCCCTGATTAGAGGATGCAGTACGATAGATTGTACCGTATATGATGTTGTGAGGCTGGATGTTGATTGATAGGTTCATCAACTCGGTCTTGTTGATATGTATACCTTATAGCATTTGATTCACTATATGCATTGTGCTGCATTCATGCTATTCTCATTGCATTTCTTATGCCTGTGCTAGTACACCTACACCATTATCGATGATGTGTATCTTACTGTAACACCCGAGCCCAATACTACTGTTTTCTGTTACTGTTTGAGGATTAGGTGGTACTCATTTCAATCATATTGCTTGTTTGTGGCTTACTGTAAAATTTTACCCGGAAAGGTCATTTCTGCATATAACAAATTTTAGCATCTAAAATGAAATTAAAAATATCCATCTTGGCCTACTCGACACCCCTAGCCTTATGGTAGCGTCCGTGCTTCGTGTTCTCGTTCAGTTCGGTGAAACGGGCGAGTTTGGACGGCTACGCGCGCGTACAGGTGTCCGTCTTGGGGGTATGATTTTTAATCCTAAAACACTCAATTTCAAAATTTGGAACTCGCTTAAAATCCTATTATTTAAATTTCGAATTTTTGGACCCAATCCGGGCGCGATTTGGAAATCTTTTATTTAGCGCCAAAATCCCAAATTTCTACAATCTTTAAAACGTTATATATTTCGTTAACATTAACCAATCATAATACTTTTAACAGAATAAAGATTTTGATGAACAGTATAAATCTTTGCTAACTTTCTTTCTCAGCCAATCGCGAGGCTGGGAATCTTCCCGTGGGCCCCGGCTCCTCATATCTCTCTCTCTCTAACCCTTTCTCTCTCTCTCTATCCCTCACCGTCTCTCTTTCTCTCTCTCCCTCAAATCTCTCTCTCTCTCTCTAACCCTTTTCTCTCTCTCTCTCTCTTATATTATTTTTCCGCCTCATTTGTTTTCATCACGAGAACAGTGCCCGCGAGAAACCTATCGGCAGCATACCCTAGCCACCGTCACCCCGTCGCCGCCGCAGCCCCGACGCCGACGCCGACACCACCAGCACCTTTGCCTCCTCCTCCTCGTCTCACCTATATCCTCATTACCTGCACCCTGCACAGCGACCGCCTGAGCACCCCGCTGCACTCCTCTGCATCGTCTGAGACACCGCCGGCGACCACCTGCGCCGCCTCCGGCCGTCGCCGACGATCCCCGACCACCTCAGAACACCATGTAAGTGTCTCTCCACCTCACCTTTCCTCTCTTCATTTCTTCAAAACTGAAAACCAGCGCTGGATCTTTCTGCAGATCGCCGGAGACGCCGTTCTCGCCGCCGTCGATCTCGCCGTCATTGCGAGTGCCCTCTGAGACCAGTGAGTATCCCCCATCTTCTTCCTTCTCTGGTCATTGCTTTCTGCAGATCGCCGGAGACGCCGTTCTCGCCGCCGTCGATCTCGCCGTCATTGCGAGTGCCCTCTGAGACCAGTGAGTATCCCCCATCTTCTTCCTTCTCTGGTCATTGCTTTCTTTCTCTAGATCTACACCCGTTCGAAACCCTATTCACTGTTTTTGTGCTCGCCGGAATCCGGCCGTGCCGGCGACGTGTCCCGACGATCCAGCAGAGTACTCTGACCCGTGTGGTTCCTTGGTTCGTTGTTTGGGTTCAATCCGTGAACTGTGCGTCCGTCGCGAGTTTCCCCACCGACGTTACGTTCCGTTTTTCCCGGTTCGCGACCCGTCGAGGCAAGTACCCCTTGCTACATGCTATACAGTATAATTATATATGTATTGACATCCTAAACCTGTAAAATTAGCCTGGTACAATCGTTTTCCCATTTCGGTTACTATGTTGCATTATATCATTTTACTATTAAAAAAATGGAATTTACAGTCTGCCAATTTGAACCCAATAATCAAATCTACCGGTTCAATCACATTTTACTGTTAAATAGCTGGTAGCAATTATCCATGTAGTTCTGTTACATTCGGACACTCGTATGCATTTAACCTGATATAACTATATTGAACCGTCACATAAATTATTGCACCGCTAAGGGTGCTTAAACCTGTTAACATGACTAAACGGCTACATTGTATTACTGCACTCTTGTGATTGAATGAAACATGCTTACTATATAATTCATTGCTTATTTCATGTTGTTAATACCCACGTGTGATTATATATCTGATTGGGAGCACACTCACGATATTGCGTACATCTTGACCTGACATGGCTACACATATATATATTGATTACACCTGACATGGTACCGTATACTGTTGACTTGACCTGATGTACCATGACCTGACCTGTTACCTGATCTTGTGTCTAATGCCAACAAACCTGACATGCAGTCCTTATGGACCGTTCCTGTTGTCTATCCAGACAAACCTGTTTACCTGATCCTGTGTTGGCATTAGTTTCTTGAATTTTCGGAATACCTGACTTGACGTACACATATAACTTGGGGGTATGGAGAAATCAAAGGTGAAACCTGACTTGTAACTCGACAGTTCACTACCTATTCTAGGTGTACACATTCTTGTTTTGTGCCTAGCGGCATGTCTCGGTTTCGGCCGAGAATATTGTGGCCGTGGTCCCGGGTATGTACGGGATACTATCGAGTGTACACATTCCTGTTTTGTGCCTAGCGGCATGTCTCGGCTGCAGCCGAGAATATTGTGGCCATGGTCCCGGGTATGTACGGGATACTATTGAGTTACACCGACGATTCATCAATTGATTTCAAAGACTTTAGACTAGAAAACCTGATAGAACAGTTTAGTTACCCACTGCACACTACCCTGCACTGCTTGTTTCGCATTATTGCTTTATTCATGTTTATTTTGCATTGCCTGTTACATTGTTCATATTATATTACTTGTTGACATGACGCCCTGACGTCTGGGTTTTGCATGGCCCAGATTCTGTACCGCTGTCGCAGACCGAGCAGGAGTACTTCAGCCAGCAGGCTGAGCTGTGAGTTCAGTAGTAGTTAGTTTTATTTCCTGCATTCATTTCCTGATGTGAGCCCGCATTATGGGACATACTTTTCAGTTATTTGTATTGGATCATTGCTTCCGCATTTATTTATTATTGACTCTTGTTATTTTGGATTATGGACATGTTTTGGATAGTTTTATCTTGTTCTTGATATCTCTACAGCTGTAATGTGACTGTGGATGGATACTTCCTATCCACAGGTAGCATCGTTGGCTATGTCACGTGCCCAATCTAGCGTACTCTGGGAAGAGGGGCGTGACATGGTTCTTTTGGTATCAGAGCCATAGGTTAGTTGGGTTGATTCTTTTGTAGATGGGTATTGTACCCAATACACGAATCAGAATGCCCGTGTTAGGAAACATGTCCTGCCACCTTGCCGTTTACCATTCTTGAATCACATTCTTCCTGATTATATCTTTTACGACGTGCAAACTTACTTTGCATGTCGACTCGAAAACATGATTTCTTGTTATCTCTAGGACTTAGGCGACTTGGGTGGAGTTAAGTAATTGTGGCTATGATACCGCGGCATAGTTACAATGCGGTACTCTATTTAAGTATCTTGGAGTTCTAGCCTTGATCTATATATTGAATCTATCATCATGCTAATGTTGGGTGTTTTTGATTTCAGGAATATGGCAGATAAGAATTTCAAGACGTACCAGAGGCGTGTGGACGAAGCCGCCATGCTTGGAGTAATAAGAGGAATGCTGGAGAATCAGAAGAGGCAGACTGAGCTGATCCAGCAGCAAGCAGATTCGTTTCAGGAAGGTTTGCAGATCGTTCAGCAGTCTGTAAACAACATTGGAGCTAAACCAGTTGACCGAGTAGGGACCGTGGCAGACTTCAGGCGTTTGGGTCCGTCCGTCTAAATTCACTGGTTTGGAGGAGCCGTTGCAAGCCGAGCAGTGGCTAGTTGACATGGAGAATTTGCTGATTGCGACACAGATTCCAGAGGACAAAAGAGTTGATGTGGTACGCATTCAGCTAGTAGACTACGCCCGAGAATGGTGGCTTGTGGAGGAGACCCGCTTGCCCAAGCCGATCAAGTGGGCGGACTTTTCTAAGAGTTTCCTGGAGAAGTTCTTCCCGCGGACTGCACGGGAGGAAATGGAAGAGAAATTTATTGGGCTAAGGCAGAATGGAGCACCCGTGGACGTGCATGTAGCAGAGTGGACGAGACTCAGCAGATTCGCTGGACCTTTAGTCGCCAACGATGCAGACAGGGCACGAAGGTTCATGCGCAGTTTGGATGTGGACATCCAGAGGCAGATTGTCTCCCTGGGTTTGACCAATTTCTCACAGGTTCTTACGGCAGCTCGGGAACAACAGAGTTTATCTGGGATGAAAGGGAGCTTGCAGCAGACAGCAGTTGCGGCCAGGAAGCCCGCATTTGTACCTAACCGAGCTCATGGTCGCAGAGGTATTCCAGTGGACCGTCGAGGTGTAGCACCCATGAAGAAGCCTGTGGTCGTCGATCGAAGAAAGAGCATGAATTGTAACTACCGCAATTTACCTGGCCACATGCAAAAGGATTGTCGAAGGAGGCTGGGACTCTGTTTGGTTTGTGGAGCGGCAGATCACGCCGTTAATGCTTGTCCATCGAAGCTTCGTACAAGGGACGATAGTCAGAAGCCTCCGCAGAGACCGTTCCAAGGGCAGAAATAGCTGACTCAAGGACCTAATCAGGCTCGAGCTTTTACCTTGACAGCTGAGGAAGCCAAGGCATCAGGAGAAGTGGTTTCAGGTACTTTACTCGTTCATGGTTTTCCCGCATTGGCATTATTTGATTCTAGTGCATCCCACTGTTTTATATCATCCAAATTTATAACTACACACTCGATTACCTGCACGACCCTGTCTAGTTTCTGGGACATACACACTGGGAATGGGAAAATCATATCTAGTAGGGAGTGTAAAGATTGTACAATTGTTGTGTGCGGACGGGAACTCTTTGCAGATTTCTTGGTGATTGATACGGGCAGCTATGAAGTCGTCTTGGGAATGGATTTTCTCGGCACTTTCCACGCTCACATTGACTGTAGGGCAAAGAAAGTAATTTTCCAGATTCCCGGACATCCCGAGTTTACCTTCACTGGAGGAAGCAGTTCTGTCGGGCCAGTCGAGTTTAGGGCTAGGCCGACAAACAATATTCTTGCAGCAATGGAAGTTGATAGTGGTGAAGAGCCGGCGGTTGTTCGCGATTTTATGGACGTATTTGAAGATATATCGGGTTTACCGCCGAAGCGAGACGTGGAGTTTGCAATTGACCTTATTCCTGGTGCAGCGCCAGTATCTAAAGCGTATTATCCAATGGCACCAGTAGAATTGGAAGAAGTTAAGAAACAGGTTGCTGAATTGCTTGAGAAGGGTTGGATTCGAAGCAGTAACTCGCCTTGGGGAGCTCCAGTTCTTCTAGTAAAGAAGAAGGATGGCACGAGAAGGATGTGCATCGACTATCGAGAATTAAACCGGGTGACTATTAAGAACAAGAACCCGATCCCTCGCATTGGAGAACTTTTTGAGTAGCTTAGTGGCGCGAGGGTATTCTCGAAGCTGGATTTACGATCCGGATATCATCAGGTCCGAGTGAAAACAGAAGATATTTGCAAGACGGCGTTTCGAACTCGGTACGGACATTACGAGTACTTAGTGATGCCCTTCGGAGTAACGAATGCGCCGGCAATATTCATGGACTTGATGAACCGAATCTTTTCACCGTTCTTGGACCAGTTTATTGTGGTGTTCATTGACGATATTCTGGTTTACTCGAAGAGTGTTGAGGAGCATGCTGAGCATTTGAAGATCGCACTGTAGACGTTGAGACAGGAGAAATTGTATGCGAAGATGAGTAAGTGCGAGTTTTGGCTGAAGGAAATGAAGTTTTTGGGGCATGTTGTGTCTGGTGATGGAATTGCCGTCGATCCAGAAAAGATTGCAGCAGTTCGAGATTGGCCTATTCCAAAGAATGTTGCTGAGATAAGAAGTTTCCTTGGATTAGCCGGATACTACAGGAGATTTGTGGAGAACTTCGCTCGTCTGGCAAAGCCGTTGACCAAGCTTACGCGCAAGGAGGTACCTTTTGTGTGGACGGATAAGTGTGCGTTAGCTTTTGAGACGTTGAAGCAGAAGTTGATAACCGCCCCTATTCTGACCGTGCCAGACAATTCCGGAGGATTGGTGATTCACAGCGACGCATCTGGGAAAGGATTGGGATGTGTTTTGATACAGCATGGAAAGGTTGTAGCGTACGCATCGAGACAATTGAAGACCAATGAGAAGAATTATCCAACTCATGACTTGGAGCTTGCGGCTGTGATCTTCGCTTTGAAGATTTGGAGACACTACCTTTTGGGCGAAAGGGTCGAAATTTTTACAGATCATAAGAGCTTGAAGTATGTGTTCACGCAGAAGGAGCTTAATATGAGGCAGCGTAGATGGTTGGAGCTGATGGCTGACTACGATCTTGATCTTAAGTACCATCCGGGGAAGGTGAATGTTGTGCCGAATGCGCTTAGTCGGTTACCAGCAATTCAGGTGTTAACTACGCAGAAGGAGATCATTGCAGATTTTCGAAGATTTGACTTGGAGGTTGTGCTACCGCGTTCTACGGGATAGTTGTTGCAGCTGCAAGTACAGTCGTCCTTGATTGAGAAAATTAAAGCAGCACAATCGCAGGATCCTAGACTGCAAAAGTTTCGAGAGCAAGTTGAAGCTGGACTACGAACAGATTTACTGATCCATGAAGATGGCTCGTTGAGGTATGGTAGCCGTTTGTGTGTGCCAAAGGGAGATGTTCGTGAAGAGCTTATGAAGGAGGCACACAGTTCAGTTTACTCTGTACATCCAGGAGGCACCAAGATGTACCGAGATATTCGACAGCATTTCTGGTGGGAAGGCATGAAACGGGAGATTGCTCGCTTTGTGGCTAAGTGCTTGGTGTGTCAGTAAGTTAAGGCTGAACATCAAAGGGTTGCTGGTTTATTGCAACCACTTCCGATTCCTCAGTGGAAGTGGGAACATATAACCATGGATTTCGTGACGGCTTTACCGCGGAGTCCAAAGGGCAACAATGCAGTATGGGTGATTGTTGATCGGTTGACCAAGGCAGCTCACTTTATTCCTTTCCGGGTTGGTCAACCAACAGAGACTTTGGCAGAGAGGTACATGCAGGAGATTGTAAGATTACATGGAGTACCGGTGAGCATCGTGTCCGATCGTGACACTCGGTTCTTATCACACTTCTGGAGGAGTTTACAAGAAAGTTTGGGGACTCGATTGAAGTTTAGCACAGCTTATCATCCTCAAACTGATGGTCATTCGGAGAGAACGATCCAGACTCTTGAAGATATGTTGAGAGCATGCATGTAGGACTTCAAGGGTTCGTGGGAGGATCATCTACATTTGGTGGAGTTTTCATACAACAACAGTTTTCAGGCAACTATCCAGATGGCTCCGTTTGAAGCTTTGTATGGTCGTAAATGCCGTTCACCTGTTTGTTGGGATGATGTCGGTGAACGAAGATTGTTCGGACCAGATTTGGTAGTGCAGACAGTTGAGAAGGTTAACACTATCAGAAATCATATGAAGGCAGCTCAAGACAGACAGAAGAGTTGGGCTGACACGTCAAGAAGACCTCTAGAGTTCGCCGTGGGTGATTTGGTGTTCTTGAAGATATCGCCGACTAGAGGGGTGATTCGTTTTGGGAGTCTAGGAAAGCTTAGTCCTCGATTCGTTGGACCCTTCGAGATATTGGAGCGTGTTGGAGAGGTAGCGTACCGTTTGGCGTTACCGCAGTCCTTGGCAGGTATGCACGATGTGTTTCACGTATCTCAACTACGAAGGTATGTTCGAGATGAAACACACGTTTTGGATCATTCGGACTTAGCAGTACGAGAAGACTTAACTTTCGAGGAGCGACCGGTTGAAATCGTGGATCGAAGGGAAAAGGTTCTCAAGAACAAGGTTATCCCCCTTGTGCTTGTTTCTTGGGGTAATCGATCACATGGAGAGTCCACTTGGGAACAAGAAGATGAAATCCGGCAGAAGTTTCCTCACCTTTTCTTGTAGTTATCCATCTTTGTATTCTTTGAATTTCGAGGACGAAATTCTTTTTGTAGTTGGGTATAATGTAACACCCGAGCCCAATACTACTGTTTTCTGTTACTGTTTGAGCATTAGGTGGTACTCATTTCAGTCATATTGCTTGTTTGTGGCTTACTGTAAAATTTTACCCGGAAAGGTCATTTCTGCATATAACAAATTTTAGCATCTAAAATGAACTTAAAAATATCCATCTTGGTCTACTCGACACCCCTAGCCTTATGGTAGCGTCCGTGCTTCGTGTTCTCGTCCCGTTCGGTGAAACGGGCGAGTTTGGACGGCTACGCGCGCGTACAGGTGTCCGTCTTGGGGTATGCTTTTTAATCATAAAACACTCAATTTCAAAATTTGGAACCCGCTTAAAATCCTATTATTTAAATTTCGAATTTTTGGACCCAACCCGGGCGTGATTTGGAAATGTTTTATTTAGTGGCAAAATCCCAAATTTCTATAATCTTTAAAACCTTATATATTTCGTTAACATTAACCAATCATAATACTTTTAACAGAATAAAGATTTTGATGAACAGTATAAATCTTTGCTAACTTTCTTTCTCAGCCAATCGCGAGGCTGGAAATCTTCCCGTGGGCCCCAGCTCCTCATATCTCTCTCTCTAACCCTTTCTCTCTCTCTCTCTCTCTCTATCCCTCAAATTTCTCTCTCTCTCTAACCCTTTTCTCTCTCTCTCTCTTATATTATTTTCCCCCCTCATTTGTTTTCATCACGAGAACAGTGCCCGCGAGAAACCCATCGGCAGCATACCCTAGCCACCGTCACCCCGTCGCCGCCGCAGCCCCGACGCCGACGCCGACACCACCAGCACCTTCGCCTCCTCCTCCTCATCTCACCCATATCCTCATTGCCTGCACCCTGCACAGCGACCGCCTGAGCACCCCGCTGCACTCCTCTGCATCGTCTGAGACACCGCCGGCGACCGCCTGCGCCGCCTCCGGCCGTCGCCGACGATCCCCGACCACCTCAGAACACCATGTAAGTGTCTCTCCACCTCACCTTTCCTCTCTTCATTTCTTCAAAACTGAAAACCAGCGCTGGATCTTTCTGCAGATCGCCGGAGACGCCCTTCTCGCCGCCGTCGATCTCGCCGTCATTGCGAGTGCCCTCTGAGACCAGTGAGTATCCCCCATCTTCTTCCTTCTCTGGTCATTGCTTTCTTTCTCTAGATCTACACCCGTTCGAAACCCTATTCACTGTTTTTGTGCTCGCCGGAATCCGGCCGTGCCGGCGACGTGTCCCGACGATCCAGCAGAGTACTCTGACCCGTGTGGTTCCTTGGTTCGTTGTTTGGGTTCAATCCGTGAACCGTGCGTCCGTCGCGAGTTTCCCCGTCGATGTTACGTTCCGTTTTTCCCGGTTCGCGACCCGTCGAGGCAAGTACCCCTTGCTACATGCTATACAGTATAATTATATATGTATTGACATCCTAAACCTGTAAACTTAGCCTGGTAAAATCGTTTTCCCATTTCGGTTACTATGTTGCATTATATCATTTTACTATTAAAAAAATGGAATTTACAGTCTGCCAATTTGAACCCAATAATCAAATCTACCGGTTCAATCACATTTTACTGTTAAATAGCTGGTAGCAATTATCCATGTAGTTCTGTTACATTCGGACACTCGTATGCATTTAACCTGATATAACTATATTGAACCGTCACATAAATTATTGCACCGCTAAGGGTGCTTAAACCTGTTAACATGACTAAACGGCTACATTGTATTACTTCACTCTTGTGATTGAATGAAACATGCTTACTATATAATTCATTGCTTATTTCATGTTGTTAATACCCACGTGTGATTATATATCTGATTGGTAGCACACTCACGATATTGCGTACATCTTGACCTGACATGGCTATACATATATATATTGATTACACCTGACATGGTACCGTATACTGTTGACTTGACCTGATGTACCATGACCTGACCCGTTACCTGATCTTGTGTCTAATGCCAACAAACCTGACATGCAGTCCTTATGGACCGTTCCTGTTGTCTATCCAGACAAACCTGTTTACCTGATCCTGTGTTGGCATTAGTTTCTTGAATTTTCGGAACACCTGACTTGACGTACACATATAACTTGGGGGTATGGGGAAATCAAAGGTGAAACCTGACTTGTAACTCGACAGTTCACTACCTGTTCTAGGTGTACACATTCTTGTTTTGTGCCTAGCGGCATGTCTCAGTTTCGGTCGAGAATATTGTGGCCGTGGTCCCGGGTATGTACGGGATAGTATCGAGTGTACACATTCCTGTTTTGTGCCTAGCGGCATGTCTCGGCTACAGCCGAGAATATTGTGGCCGTGGTCCCGGGTATGTACGGGATACTATTGAGTTACATCGACGATTCATCAATTGATTTCAAAGACTTTAGACTAGAAAACCTGATAGAACAGTTTAGTTACCCACTGCACACTACCCTGCACTGCTTGTTTCGTATTATTGCTTTATTCATGTTTATTTTGCATTGCCTGTTACATTGTTCATATTATATTACTTGTTGACATGACACGCTGACGTCTGGGTTTTGCATGGCCCAGATTCTGTACCGCTGTCGCAGACCGAGCAGGAGTACTTCAGCCAGCAGGCTGAGCTGTGAGTTCAGTAGTAGTTAGTTTTATTTCCTGCATTCATTTTCTGATGTGAGCCCGCATTATGGGACATACTTTTCAGTTATTTGTATTGGATCATTGCTTCCGCATTTATTTATTATTGACTCTTGTTATTTTGGATTATGGACATGTTTTAGATAGTTTTATCTTGTTCTTGATATCTCTACAGCCATAATGTGACTGTGGATGGATACTTCCTATCCACAGGTAGCATGGTTGGCTATGCCACGTAACCAATCTAGCGTACTCTGGGAAGCGGGGCGTGACACTTACACTTACACAGATTGCCGACTCACACACTTCATCATCGATAATTGCTATGTCACTTACACAGTAGAATTGCTACATCATGCTATGATATATGCCATGTTCACATCACTATGCTAGGTTGCATGATATACTGACATGTACACCCGCATACTCTGCTACAGCTACATGTACATCATGCCTACATACTGACATGTACACCCACATATCTTGCTATAGTTGCATATACCCCTAAGTGGTATTGTATTGACATGTGATATTGGGACGTTGATTATTGTGCTATTGCGCTTATGAAATGCATCATACATACTTGCTTACATATACATACTTATACCTTGCTACAATTACATGTACACCTCATATGATGCTGCACTTGTTTTTCGGAGGATTTGGGAACCGCGTGATATATTTTAAAGCTGGATTCATTTAAAAGAGCGGTTTTCCCTTAATATGCTCATATTATTGTTTAATATTGCATATATCAGTTTTCATGGATTTACGCATGAAGATATGGATTTCATGTGATTTATGGATTTGAGAACCGTGGGGGTATTTCAAGAAATTATGAGTTGTTTGAAAACCCGGTTTCTCTTGATATGATATTTCAGTGCATCCACCATGTGATTTCTCAGTTCTGAGATTGGCATGTGAAACCCGATTCGAGGAGCGGGAGGCACCGTCTGCGGGGACATGGTGAACCCGGTATGGTACCCCAGGGCGAGAGATGATTTCGTAGTGTAGGCGATGAGCCTGGTAGAAGGACCACTACCTATCGGTGATATTATTTGGACTCGGCGGATATCTGGGGGATACCGACCGGAGTCATGTTCAGACATGCTATGTGGATTGCTGGTGTCGATGTGGACACTCAGGTTCTATGAGATGTACTGACATCAGGGATGGTCATGGTGACGGCGCCTGACAGACGAGGATTTACGTGTTGCTGCTGGACACGGGTTTCATGATGTTTCGAGCGGTCGACTTTAGACACTGGTTCCATGATTTGATGTGTCGTTGATGGAAACACATTCTTTGATATCCTCGTATTTACCTGCATATACTTTTATTATATTTACATGCAGGAGTTGTTGTGTCAGTGGTTGACACGTGACGAGATCCACTCCATACATGCATTATTTATATTGTTGGATGATATCCACTTGCTGTTAGGCATTTATTATGTGTTGGCACATATGCAGATACGGTCACCCTAGATATCATAGTATTACCTTTATGATATAGTTGACCTAGGAATCGTTGTTTATTTCGATTTCTACCTGTTGATGTTTTCTACTCATGAGTTGGCAACTCACCCCCGTTTTGCCACAGTTCTTGCAGGTTGTCCGCTTGGATCAGTAGCGGCATTACTGGCACACAGCTTGCTTTCGGGTGTTTTGTTTTGGTAGGTGGTACAAATTGGATCATACCCCTCTTGTATTTAATATTCATATTGTATCTAGTCACTCCATCAAATCAGAAAACTAGTAATTGTATATGTTGCAAACTTAGAAGACTTGTAGTTGCGAGACTTGAGCGATGGGTTTTTATGTTCGCTTTTGGGGTTGATGTCTTGCTTTACTTTTTTTTTCCTTATGTGGATTTTCGCCGTTGGGTATCGTATACTTGTTATTTATACATGTGGTGTTGTTTCCCGCCGTTGGGCGTGTTTTTGCTCCCGTTTGGGATGCTTTCTTTTTATTCTTTGTTGTACCCGTTTTCGGGGCTAGTTCTTACAAAGGAGTTGCTACCGAAATTTTTATGAAAACAATGGAAAAGAGTTAAGATAAGTTTAAGGATTTTTACTTAAAGTTTCTAAATGTTGTAAATTTTTTCTTTACTTACTTCTGTTGTAAGGTTTAGATTTCTGGGTTTCGGCTTACTTAGGTTACGTTACGCCTGTAGACGTTGCGTGATTTAAGTGCCGGTCACGAGCTAATATTTTGGGTCGTGACAAAGTTGGTATCAGAGCGCTAGGTTTAACCTTGGTTCGAGTCTAGGTTTGACTATGTGGGGTCTAGGGTGTATATATTTTGGAACCTAGGCTTGACCTTACGGAACTTAGACTTGAACAGGGGGGTGTTAGACCCGAACTTTCGTTACATAGGCTGTGTAAGTCTACGGTAGCGCCCCGGCCGTCTGTCCGAGGCCAAAATGCGGAAACGAAAAACTTTTTCTAAACTTTAAACCAGCGCTATCGTATGCTTAAAACCCGAATCGAACTATTAACCTACAACTAGCAACTAGAGAAAGGGTTGGAAAGCTATACCGATCGATCCGTGTCCTTCGGTCTTTGGCCACCATCCCAAGCTCCTCACGGCATCTCCGGTCTTGATCTCCTCGTCGGAAAGGGCACCACATCTTCAAGTCTTTTTACGGGCTCCCACCTCTGAACCGAGGCAACTCGGGCACGAAGTTCGCTAGCCGACGTGTCCAAGGTTGAACTAGAGTATACGTAGATCACTTTGTCTCAAGGGTTGATTGAAGTTGCCTTTTGGGTGGAGATGAAATGAGCAATGGAAAAATGAAGCTTAGGAGCTTTCTTTGCAATGAAATGAATCAAAAATTCCTCACACCAAAAAGAATGGGGCTCTCTCTTCTTGTGGCCGGCCATGCTTTATTGAGGAGGAAAAAGAGATAAGCAAAAGGCAAAAGAAAATGGGTGATAACAAGGAAAATAAGTCACACCCACATCCTAATCAATCCTATCACCTTTAACGCATCAATAAGGCACAAAAAATGAAGCCAAGCTCTTAGAAACCTCATGAGCATACACATGCTTCTGCAGAACCCCCTACCACAAAAAACCCCCTACCTCCACTAATTTCACATTTGCAAATAAACCCCTTTTCATCAAATGAATTTCAGCCAAGAAGGAATAAAGAAAAATGGCCGAAATGGAATGCAAACTGGCAACTTCAAAAAGCGATCCCGTAATAAATTACAGGATAACCCCGCGACTGTATATACATACCCGCATTTGTACCCTGACCGAATACAAATGCAATGAGACAAAATTTACACAGTATAATACTAGGATCCAGCTTAAACCAAAGCCCGCTAGTATTCTCCGTCCGAACCATGACACGTGCACAAGTGCACGCGTATGTTCGAACCCTGCCATAAATCCATACGGCCTCTACTACGTTTCGTCCGAAACTTGAAAACCGTCTGTGGGGGACTCAAAAGACTCGTCAATACATTGGCTGTGGATTTAACCACTAGCACGTCAGAGATACTAGCCGTATGTAACGGGCTACCATGTATTGACCAAAAGGGAGGTCGATGAGCGAACTCATCCTGACACCCTACTGAACCTGTCAGTGACAATATCCGTACAGTCCGATCCGTTCGTCTATGAGCATCGCATGTCGGGCCAAGGGGGTTGATAAATGTCAGACCCCCAAAAGCGGTACAGGTCATGTCGGAGTGTAGCCCAGAACACCCTGAGATACTACTGGAATACCTACCAGTAAATCTCCTGCCTTGGCCAAGGACTTCGTGTAATGGCTCTCCTAGACACAGCGCGATCTCACCCCCAATACCGGAAGAGTCGAAACCCCTGCCGATCCGCTCACTGCCTCCATGTGGCTCGAGACTGTACCCAACTAAAACCTGTTTGTACGACTCCTTTGAGCCGTGGTAGGGTAGTAATCAAAGTACAGTGGGAACTCACACGAGACAAATGACGATCTCAGGTCGATGAACTAACCTGTACACATGTCACCAGGAAACAGCTATCTGACGCTAGGTATAATACCAACTAGCATTTTCCCGGCGAGTCCTGTCTGGTGTACTCATAACCCAATGAGCGCCTGTATACATCTTAGGTGAACCAACTGACACCAATGGCTTGTGAGACCGGCTACCGTCCCTCGTCGGGGTCTCGACTGTATACACTAGTCTACTAATGGAGTATCGATGCCCAGTCTCGAAACTCCCACGACTAGGGACCACTTTAAGGATGTGCTTATAGACTACCCAACTCTCACGTATATGATCGCCATCATACTGCTGGTAGTCAAGCAAGAATCCTAAGGGCTCTATCAACGTGTAATAGCGACCTTTAAGGTCAACTAAAGCAGTACACGATGATAAAGACAAACCAGATAGTATACAAACCTCTCGAGTAAGACTGTCCTACCGGTATAGGTCCTCCCTCAATCATTGCAATCACGTGCCTGCGATCCAATAATTGACTCTGAGGGCACTATATCCAACAATCTCCCACTTGCACTCAAGGCTAATTATTGCGATGTCGTATATTCACAGCCCGTGTGATACTGAACACCCAACTCCTCTACTGATCAGTCTCACAAAGCACGTTTGCGAAACTATTGCGTTCGAGAAATAGCCTCAGCTAGTGGATCCGCCCTGATGTTTCTTTCTATGTCTCTCTTTATCTCAAGTTCGCGGAGAAACCCAACTCCCGAAATGAGCAATACCTGTCTTAGAATATGTCTGGATATCTGATGGGACCTAGTTCATAAATGAACTCCAAATCCAAACTTCTTAGACTGTATCGTCAACTGAAACCAATCAGTATCCTGCGCCATGCCTCCCTCAGTATCCGCTTGGACCACCTGTCCAAAATACTGCCCCTCGTCAGAGGGAAAACTATAACTCTGACAGCCACTCTGTCATCCAGGTCACCATGGAAGCCTGGAATGATAACTGTCTCCTAAAAGAGGCCGTTGTTATCATATCCCTAGAACATCCACTTATGTTCTAAAACTGCTTCCGAATGTTTCTCCAGGATTGGATCAATATCAACTTATTGCATCTACTGCAAAAACAATATCTGGTGTGGTACTTGACATCTCATGATTGACTCAATTGCCTGAGCAAGTGATCTGCCAATCATGCACATCCCTCTCCTCTTTAGTCTGTAAGACACCTTTAGAGAAGATGACTCCATCACCTGCGGTACACTACCATGCCTGGAGTCGTCCATTCTAAATACCTTTAGAATGCCGTCTGAGTACCCAGATTGGGAAACTACCCAGATCTAGATCTAAAACCATAGATCTAGTAACCAGAATATCTGATATAATATCCATATCCAGATTAAATCTGTAGGTTCTTATCAAATTTTCAGTAATCGTTTGCGGTTCTGGAATCATTTCCAGTTCTACCATACTCCCACTACTGTTTTCTGAAAAAAATCCAATTTACTAAAACTGTGGCGAGTCAAGAACAATATCACTATTGATCTTCCAGATGGTAGAAAATCAACCATCGTCATAGCCCGGGTCAACCCACCAACAGCCATTACAGAAATGTGCCTTGAGTTATCCAGAGTCTGGTTTTAAGTATAGGCCGGACAACTCCCCGTACCTTAACATTGTTAAGATATCAACTATTCTATATCCAATATAGAAACAGAGGCACTGATTTAATTGGAACCAGATTCAAATCATGCAGCTGTCTCCAGTGCATGTCAACTAAATGGAGAGAGGCCGATCAGTATTACTCAATTTAGGAGTGCTTCCAATTATGAGTAACCTGAAAGAGAAGCAAGTTCTCTTAATCATTACTATCAACTGAATACCATACACAAGTATCTACATCTTCGATCACCTTGAAGAATCCTAATACTAGCAACACTTGGTTCTCTACTTTATTCATATACCTATAACTTCTCAAAACTTAGACCTTGCATTTCTACGAAACACTTGTCTAAAAACTAGAGAAGTCACAAGTAAACCGAATATAGTACGAGGACCAACCCCTTTGTCCTAATGGACACTGGACAACATACAATACTCTGTATAAGTCCCTTGAGTTTAATAACTCATTCCCTGTATGTCGTAGGTTGAAAACCATACTTATGGTTAAGAAGAATTACACCGATGTTTAATGCTCCTTATCTAACCATCCACTAATATAGATAAATGTCATCGACATAATTTCAAAAAGTTATATCTCACTTTATAAAAATAAACGTACAGATATATCAATTTGAAATTGGTGCATAACAACGGATATCAAAACCAAATATTTGCCGTCCGGCAAACAACCCAGGTGATTTCCTCAAATATCACCAATTACAACGAATCCCGATATAATGAGGATGATCACCCAATTCCTAATAACTTACTCTCACTCATCACCTATAAAACCATACAGATGTGAGAATCAAACCTGGTAAATACATACCCTGGAGCAAGGACTAATTGGGAAATCAGTTTTCTTTTAACAGTACACAATGAAACTGAAACATATAAATGTTTCGGAGGGGTATCCGGGTATTCATAGTAATGCCTCTTTCATTATCAGATTTACAACTGTAACTATATATTTCTTTGCCATCTCTCCAAATCCCTTTATATGTCTTTAGTCATTACCTTCTGTACACCATCGTTAGGCTAAATGGTTTTCTTCCTTCCCTACCGTTCGGCACCAGCCTATGTTTTGGTAGAAGACTATCCAATAAGCATAATAGGTGTACTATCCTAATCCTAGGAGCACTCGCAACCCGAGAGAAGGTAAAGATAAAAGACAACTGAATAAAACCTTATTCCTATTTCTCCAGAACCAGAATCCATTCCCGAACTGGAACAAGTCCCTTCAAGTTCGTATATAACCATACGATGGAGTATCTAATAAACTGTGGATCTTCGTAGTGATACGAGGTGTTCCGGAGAAATACAAAGGTGATGTAGAATTGGCGAAGAAATACTTGGTTTGGTCGTGAATAGCAGTCGCAATTTACTTTGCTCTCTTACTAATCCCTTTATTTGTCTTAACTTATTACCTTCTGTACACCATCGTTAGACTAATTGGTTTTCTTCATTCCCTACCGTTCGGCACCTGCCTATGGTTTGGAAGAAGACTATCCAATAAGCGTAATAGGTGTACTGCCCTAATCCAAGGAGCACTCGCAACCTGAGAGAAGATAAAAGGAAAAGACAACTGAATAGTCCTATTCATTTTCTCCAGAACCGAAAACCATCCTCGAATCTGGAACAAGTTCCTTCGAGTTCGTATATAACCATATGATGGTTTTATCCAATGGAAGTAGATGTTCGTAGTAATACGGGGTGTTCTGGAGAAAAGGGTAAAAGTAGGAGTGGCAATGAGGTATGCAACTCAGACAATCCAAAAGCCAGTGTTTTAAGAAAGTTCGGTTAACTTGGTCACTGAGTCATAGTCAAGTGTCGGGTCATGGTCGCTGCCAAAGAGAAAGAGAAAAGAAACACTCAGCGTGCAATCTAACCTAGATCAGAATGGTTATCAATTTATCTAATCAGGAAACCGCCCATTGTATCGTCAAATTCTCCTCCAAACCTGAAAGAAGAATTAGTCGGGATCACCCGAGGAGTAAACCATCTCATCAGTAGGAATCGGGATCCAACTATCACCGCATGATAACGTGATGGAATCCACTCACGTTACCACACTCCAGAAGGTATGCGCATATCTAGCAAGTTTCAGTTTCTTTAGAAACTCCCGATGTGATTTTTACCCCATGCTCTTATGACCTTGACGAAGGCCAACATATCATAAGTCACATGTCAAGTTCTACCCGTCATTATCTAGGTTAATTTGAACCCACCCATATATACCCTTGACGAAGGCCAAAATAGTAGTACGACTGTCCCAAACCAACGCATCTATCTATGCAGTAGAAAAGTAACAAATAGCTACCATACACTATGCCTTGACGAAGGCCAACATACATAGCATGAATACTAAGTGCTACCTTTCTGAAATGACGGAGGGCTACGAATGGTTTTTGGCGAAAAACCTTTAACGTAATGAACTTGATATCGTTGAAGGATCCGGATAGCTTTTTATAAAAATATAATGGCGAAAACCTTTGCTAAAGAGGTCACTCCCGATGAAGGGATCTCGGCTCTTTCCCCGTAGAATGAGGTGCAGGATAATCCAACTGAATACCACGATGCAAAGCAAAAAGCAATCGACTATAGTGAAGTTATTACCCTGACGCAAACTTCTGTCCAAGGGGTCACTCCCGGTGAAGGGATCTCGGCCCTTGCCTCGTCGACTGAGGTGTTGGATATTCATAACCGAATACTACTGTGCAAAACAAAAGAGAACGCCCTTGCAATAACAGCTTTTTTGAAAAATATTCCAACAACATCAGAATAGGTTTGTTTAGCTTGCATTGATCCAAATCAATGCAGTCCCATCAATTAATCACAGCACAAAAGAACGAAAATATGATGTCTGTATATGCCATCTGCATTCGCCACTGGGTCCCGTCATCACCTGTTAGGTTACTTAAGTAACGGCAGAGCGGGGACTGGACTAGCGCGGGTGTAAAACATATACAACATCTACCAGTATATATATCAATATATAATAATCGCTCAAGGCGTGATAAAATACAACATCACAGAAATGTAATAAGCATCACAGAATAATACAGATAATCTGGGATCCCCGGGTTTCATAGAGCCACTACTGAAACCCGACGTTCCCCTGGTCGTGTGGATAGCCTGTGCAATGAAATCCTAGACCCCTATGGGCGCGGCAAGTTACCCGCCAAAACCTGAAGCGAGGCAGCCCCCTTCAACAACGTGAATGGACCACCCAGCACTTCACGGAATCCGGTAACTTATGCACCCCTCCTTGGGTCAACCTATACCCCCTACGAGTGCGGCGAATAGCCCGCCAATTCTAGAGTGAAGCCCCCTCCGTCTTAAAGCCATGAGATGCGGGCCCATTGCCCTTTAGAACCCGGCTATCCGTGCACCCCTCCGCGGGGTAATCCTAGTACAGAAAGTAAAATATACAACGGGTACATCGACCTCAACCCGGTTTTGCCCCAAAAGAATAATATACAAACAGACAGTAACGGAAGTCCATATGTCGGACGCTCGCCCCGCAATATCAAATGTACATATACAACTAAACTGTACTACCATTGCATCCAGGCTATCCACCACGACAAATCCGCAATATCACAGCACAACACAGAACATCAACGTGAATGTCACGTTCGCAAATCCGTCTAAAAAAACTATAGCAATTAGACAGGATTTACTGATCAAATGACATTCACGGTCGCAGATATAATGTAAATACTGTTTAAAATTTTTGATCGACAAAATTTCCCGAAGTGGGCCCCAAGCACAATTCCCAGTACTCAAACAAATCTGGGCCCAAAACAAAAATACCAGAAACCACAATTCCAAGTCAGAGAGAACTGCTGAAAGTTTGGTGCACTAATGCTACTGTACGGCGGTGGAACTGCGGCCAAAACGTGGGTACGGCCGCGGTTCCGTGGCGCTACAGTGCCAACAGTGAACCAAAATTTCTCAGTTTTCTTAGAAAAGCCTACACATATTTCTGCAATACTCCAAATAATTTTTTGACAACAAAAAAAATTCGACAGAAACTGCACTTTTTGAAATCGCGGTTTTGGAAAATTCTTTCGATCGAAGTTCTAAACACGTTAGAGCAAGCTAGTAAAGGTTAATGGCGTGGCTCTGATACTATGTAAGTCTACGGTAGCGCCCCGGCCGTCTGTCCGAGGCCAAAATGCGGAAACGAAATTTTTTCTAAACTTTAAACCAGCGCTATCGTATGCTTAAAACCCGGATCGAACCATTAACCTACAACTAGCAACTAGAGAAAGGGTTGGAAAGCTATACCGATCGATCCGTGTCCTTCGGTCTTTTGCCACCATCTCAACCTCCTCGCGGCATCTCCGGTCTTGATCTCCTCGTCGGAAAGGGCACCACATCTTCGAGTCTTTTTACGGGCTCCCACCTCTGAACCGAGGCAACTCGGGCACGAAGTTCGCTAGCCGACGTGTCCAAGGTTAAAGTAGAGTATACGTAGATCATGTTGGAG
The DNA here is from genome assembly GCA_030015575.1 of Agapanthus africanus. Taxonomy (NCBI): domain Eukaryota; kingdom Viridiplantae; phylum Streptophyta; class Magnoliopsida; order Asparagales; family Amaryllidaceae; genus Agapanthus; species Agapanthus africanus. Next base: position 506,524,720 of record CM057337.1, read on the forward strand.
ATAGTGCCCTCAGAGTCAATTATTGGATCACAGGCACGTGATTACAATGATTGAAAGATGACCTATACCGTTAGAACAGTCTTACTCAAGATGATAGTATGCTATCTGGTTTACCTTTATCATCGTGTACTGTTTTAGGTGGCCTTACAGGTCACTATTGCGCGTTGATAGAGCCCCTAGGATTCTTGCTTGACTACCAGCAGTATGAGGGCGATCATATACATGGGAGCTGGGGTCTATAAGCACATCCTTAAATGGTCCCTAGACGGAGTTTTCGAGACAGGGCATCGATACTCCATAGTAGACTAGTGTATACAGTCGAGACCCCGACGAGGGGTGGTGGCCGGTCTCACAAGCCACTGGTGTCAGTTGGTTCACCTAAGATGTATACAGGTGCTCATTGGGTTATGAGTACACCGGACAGGACTCGCCGGGAACATGCTAGTTGGTCTTATACCAGACGGCAGATAGCAGTTCCCTGGTGACATGTGTACAGGTTAGTTCATCGACCTGAGATCGTCATTTGTCTCGTGTGAGTTCCCACTGTACTTTGATTACTACCCTACCATGCTTAAAGGAGACGTGCAAACAGGTTTTAGTTGGGTACAATCCTGAGTCATATGGAGGCAGTGAACGGATTTTCAGGGGTTCGTCTCTCCCGGTATTGAGGGTGAGGTCGCGCTGTGTCTAGGAGAGCCCGTACACGAAGTCCTTGGCCAAGGCAGGAGATTTACTGGTAGGCATTCCAGTAATATCTCAGGGTGTTCTGGGCTACACTCCGACACGACTTGTACCGCTTTTGGGGGTCTGACTTTTACCAACCCCCTATGCCCGCCATGCGATGCTCATAGACGAGCGGACCAGACTGTCCGAATATTGTCACTGAAAGGCTCAGCAGGGTGTCGGGATGAGTTCGCTCATCGACGTCCCTTTTAGTCAATACCTGGTAGCCCGTTACGTATGGCTAATATCTCTGACGTGCTAGTGGTTAAATCCACAACCAAGGTGTCGACGAGTCTTTAGAGTCCCCCACAAACCGTTTCTCAAGTTTCGGGCGAAACGCTGTAGAGGCCGTATGGAGATATGGCAGGGTTCGATATTATACGTGCGGTATTGCACGGATCATGATCGGACGGTTAATTCTAGCGGGCTTTGGTTTAAGCCGGATCCTAGTATTGTACAGTGTAGATTTTGTCTCTTTGCATTTGTATTCAGTCGCAATACAAATGCGGGTATGTATATACAGTCGCGGGGTTTTCTTGTAATTAATTACGGGATCGGTTTTTTGAAGTTGCCAGTTTGCTTTCCGTTTCGGCCATTTTCCTTTGTTCCTTTCTTTGGCTGAAATTTGGTGGAGGGGGTTATTTGCAATTGTGCATTTAACAAAGGAGAAGACTTTTATGCATCATGATGGTTTCATGATGGTGCACCATCCATTGACTTCATTGGTTCATCATTACTTGACTTTGCTTGATGAGATGGTTGATGTGTAGGAGACTTTGTTGTGATAATGATTCTTCATGATCACCATTTTTCTCTCTCTCTTGCATTATTCTTTTGGCTCACTCCCTCTTCTCATTCTTCATGCCAAGGGGCCGGCCATTCTCATGAGGGCTGTCCAAAATTTGGGTGTGGGAATTTTGTTCTCTTCTTGCTACAAAAATTCCCTAGTTCATTGCAAAAAATTCATATCTCATTCCTCCACCAAAAGGCAACTTCTAGTAATCCCATTGGGACAAAAGAGTTCTACACTAGCCTACAGCATTTCTTGGACACGTCGACTCGCCAACTTCGTGCCCGAGTTGCCTCGGTCCAGAGGTGGGAGCCCGTAAAAGAACTCGGCGATGTGGTGCCCTTCTGACGAGGAGATGAAGACCGGAGATTCCGCGGGGAGATCGGGACGACAACGAGAAGACCGAAGGACACGGATCGCTCGGTATATCTCTGTACCCCTTCTCTAGTTAGCTAGGTGTAGGTTAATGGTCCGATCCGGGATTTTAGTGCGCGGTGATGCCGGTTTACAAGTTTTGTAAAAGTATCGCTTCCGCATTTTGGCCTCGGATTGACGGCCGGGGCGCCGTGCACTTACACTGGTATCAGAGCCACGCCATTAACCTAGTCTAGCTTGCTCTAACATGTTTACAAGTTCGATCGAACGGATTTTTCAAAAACCCGCATTTTCTGGTCTAGTTGCTGTCGATTTTATTTTGTGCTCTAAAAATTTTTCTGAGCATGTCAAAAAATCGTGCAGGGTTTTTTTTAAGTATTCTGTGAAATTTTTGTTCACTGTTGTTCCTGTAGCACCGCGGAACCGCGGCCTTACCCTTGTTCCGGCCGCGGTTCCGCTGCAGTATTAAGGAAACAGTGCACCAAATTTTTACAGAGGGTCTTGGACTTGGAAATGGGGTTTTTGGTATATTCTTTTTGGGCCCAGATATTTTTGAGTGCTACAGTTGTGCTTGGGGCCCGCTTCGAGAAAATTTAGTCGATCGAAAATTTTAAACATGTTAGTTCACAGTATTTATATTATATCCGCGACCGTGAATGTCATTTGATCGGTAAATCCTATCTAACTGCTATAGCCCTTTTAGACGGATTTGCGAACGTGACATTCACGTTGATGTTCTGTGTTGTGCTGTGATGTTGCGGATTGTCGTGGTGGATAGCCTGGATGCAATGGTAGTACAGTTTTGGTATTATTATGTACATTTGATATTGCGGGATGAGCGTCCGACATGTGGACTGCCGTCACTGCCTGTTTGTATATTATTCTTTTGGGGCACGACCGGGCTGAGGTCGATGTACCCGTTGTATGTATATTTTACTTTCTGTACTAGGATTACCCTGCGGAGGGGTGCATGGATAGCCGGGTTCTAGAGGGCAACGAGCCCGCATCTCATTGCGTTGAGACGGAGGGGGCTTCACTCTAGAATTGGCGGGCTATTCGCCGCACTCGTAGGGGGTACAGGTTGACCTAAGGAGGGGTGCCCAAGTTACCGGATTCCATGAAGTGCTGGGTGGTCCATTCACGTTGCTGAAGGGGGCTGCCTCGCTTCAGGTTTTGGCGGGTAACTTGCCGCGCCCGTAGGGGTCTAGGATTTCATTGCACAGGCTATCCACACGACCAGGGGAACGTCGGGTTTCAGTAGCGGCTCTATGAAACCCGGGGATCCCAGATATCTGTATTGTTCTGTGATACTTATTACATTTCTGTGATGCTGCATTTTATCATGCCTTGAGCGAATATTATATATTGATATATATACTAGTAGATGTTGTATATGTTTTGCATCCGCGCTAGTCCAGTCCCCGCTCTGTCGTTAGTTAAGTAACCTAACGGGTAATGACGGGACCAGTGGCGAATGCGGATGGCATATACGTACATCATTATTTTCGTTCTTTTGTGGTGTGATCAATAGATGGGACTGCATTGATTCGGATCAATGCAAGTTAAACAAACCTATTCTGATGTTGTTGGAACATTTTTCAAAAAAAAGCTGTTATTGCAAGGACGTTCTCTTTTGTTTTGCACAGTGGTATTCGGTTATGAATATCCAGCACCTCAGTCGACGAGGCAAGGGCCGAGATCCCTTCACCGGGAGTGACCCCTTGGACAGAAGTTTGCGTCAGGGCAATAGCTTCACTATAGTCGATTACTTTTGCTTTGCATCGTGGTATTCAGTTGGAATATCCTGCACCTCATTCTACGGGGAAAGAGCCAAGATCCATTCACCGGGAGTGATCTCTTTAGCAAAGGTTTTCGTCACTATATATTTATAAAAGCTATCCGGTTCCTTCAACGATATCAAGTTCATTACGTTAAAGGTTTTGCGCCAAAAACCATTCTTAGCCCTCCGTCATTTTAGTTAAATGTTCGGTAGTATTCAAGCTATGTATTTTGACCTACGCCAAGGCATAGTGATTGGTAGCTACCGGATATTTATCTGTTGCATAGATAGATACGTTAGTTTGGGACAGTCGTACTACTATTTTGGCTTACGTCAAGGGTATGTACGGGTGGGTTCAAATTAACCTGGACAATGACGGGTAGAACTTGACATGTGACTTATGATTTGTTGGCCTTAGTCAAGGTCATAAGTGCATGGGGCAAAAATCACATCGGGAGTTTCTAAAGAAACCGAAACTTGCCAGATATGCACATACCTTCTGGAGTGTGATAACGTGAGCAGATTCCGTCACGTTATCATGCGATGATAGTTGGATCCCGATTCCCATTGATGAGTTGGTTTACTCCTCGGGTGATCCCGGCTAATTCTTCTTTCAGGTTTGGAGGAGAATTTGACGATACAGTGGGAGGTTTCCTGATTAGATAAATTGATTGCCATTCTTATCTAGGTTAGAGTGCACGCTGAGTGTTTCTTTTCTCTCTCTCTCTTTGGCAGCGACCATGACCTGACCCTTGACTATGACTTAGTAACCCAGATTAACCGAACCTTCTTATAAGACTGGCTTTTGGATTGTCAGAGTTGCAGACCTCATTGCCACTCCTACTTTTACCCTTTTCTCCAGAACACCCCGTATTAGTACGAACATCCACTTCCATTGGATAAAACCATCTTATAGTTATATACGAACTCGAAGGAATTTATTCGAGGATGGTTTCTGGTTCTGGAGAAAACGAATAGGACTATTCTGTTGTCTTTTCCTTTTACCTTCTCTCAGGTTGCGAGTGCTCCTTGGATTAGGGGATAGTACACCCGTTACGCCTATTGGATATTCTTCTTCCAAACCTTAGGCTGGTGCCGAACGGTAGGGAATGAAGAAAGCCGATTAGCCTAAGTGTGGTGTACAGAAGGTATTAAGTTGAGACAAATAAAGGGATTAGAAGGAGGGCAAAGTAAATTGCGACTGCTATTCACGACCAAACCAAGTATTTCATTACCACTCCCACTTCACCTTTGTATTTCTCCAGGACACTCCGTATCACTACGAAGATCCACAGTTATTTGGATACTCCATCGTATGGTTATATACGAACTCAAAAGGAACTTGTTCCAGTTCGGGGATGGATTCTGGTTCAGGAGAAATAGGAATAAGGTTTATTCGGTTGTCTTTTATCATCACCTTCTCTCGCGTTGCGAGTGCTCCTAGGATTAGGACAGTACACCCATTAGGCTTATTGGATAGTCTTCTTCCAAACCATAGGCTGGTGCCGAACGGTAGGGAAGGAAGAAAACCATTTGGCCTAAAGGGGTGTGCAGAAGGTAATGACTAAAGACATATGAAGGGATGTGGAGAGATGGCATAGAAATATACGGTTACAGTTATGAATCTGGATAATGGAAGAGGCATTAGTAGGAATACCCGGATACCCCTATGAAACATTTCAATGTTTCATTTTCACTATGTACTGTTAAAGGAAAACTGATTTCCCAATTAGACACTTGCTCCACGGTATGTATTTACCAGGTTTGATTCTCACATCTGTATGGTTTTACAGATGATGAGTGGGAGTAAGTTATTGGGAATTGGGTGATCATCCTCATTATATCGGGATTCGTTTTAATCGGTGATATTTGAGGAAGTCACCTGGGTTGTTTGCCGGACGGCAAATATTTGGTTTTGAATATCCGCTGTTATGCACCAATTTCAAATTGATATATCTGTACGTCTATTTTTATAGAGTGAGATATACCTTTTTGAAATTATGTCCATGACATTTACCTATATCAGTGGATGATTAGGTAAGGAGCATTAAACAGCGGTGTAATTCTTCTTAACCATAAGTACAGTTTTCAACTTACGACACACAGCAAATGAGTTATTGGACTCAGGGGACTTATACAGAGTATTGTATGTTGTCCAGTGTCCATTAGGACAGAGAGGTTGGTCCTCGTACTATATTCGGTTTACTTATGACTTCTCTAGTTTTTAGACAAGTGTTTCGTAGAAACGCAAGGTCCGAATTTTGAGAAGTTATAGGTATATGAATAAAGTAGAGAACCAGGTGTTGCAAGTATCGGGATTCTTCAAGGTGATCGAAGATATAGATACTTGTGTTTGGTATTCAGTTAATAGTAATGATTAAGAGAACTTGCTTCTCTTTCAGGTTACTCATAATTGAAAGTACTTCTAAATTGAGTAATGCTGATCGGCCTCTCTCCATTTTGTTAACATGCACTGGAGACAGCTGCATGATTTGAATCTGGTTCAATTAAATCAGTGCCTCTGTTTCTATATTGGATATAGAACAGTTCATATCTTAACAATGTTAAGGTACGGGGAGTCGTCCGGCTTATGCTTAAAACCAGACTCCGGACTACTCAAGGCACGTTTCTGTAATGGCTGTTTGTGGGTCGACCCGGGCTGTGATGAGGGTTGACTTTCTACCATCTGGAAGATCAATAGTGATATTGTTCTTGACCCGCCACAGTTTTAATAAAAATGGATTTTTTCAAAAAACAGTAGTGGGAGTATGGTAGAACTCGAAGTGATTCCAGAACCGCAAACGATTACTGAAAATTTGATAAGAACCTAAAAATTCAATCTGACTTGACATTTCATTGGCCACTCCGCAGATATGGTGGGTAACCTCAGGCACCCGAGAGCTACTCCGGTAGCCTCAAGGACGGTGACAGGGAGGTTCTTGTTTACCCAGACTTGCCATTGCTGTTGTTCCAGACTGTGAGACCCGGCAGGAGGATGAGTATAGCATCGTTCTGAACTGGCTTTAGAAGTGTACGTCTATATGACTCTGCCAGAGGGTTGTCATAGTCAGTGGGAGTAGCGGAAGCATAGTGGACAAGTGGCTTATGTCTATTTATAGACTAAAACAGATACAGCGGAGATAGATCATCCATTTCTGATGTGACAGTCACAGGTTTGACTTCATCAGAATAGAGGATGGATCTGTTGAGAAGGTAGTAGGGTGTGATGTCCTGGTATTTGGATGACATACACAGAGTAGGAAGTGAAGTTCCTATACTACGATCGGTTATACTTTGGTTGTCACACAGTAGTTTCTCCACATGGGACTTGGATATTATATCAAGACATTCTGGTTACTGGATCTATGGTTTTAGATCTAGATTTGGGTAGTTTCCCAATCTGGGTATTTAGACAGCATTCTAAAGGTGTTTTAGAATGTACGACTCCTGGCACGGTAGTATACCTGCAGGTGATAGAGTCACCCTCTCTAAAGGAGTCTTACAGACTAAAGGGGAGAGGGATGTGCATGATTGGCAGATCACTTGCTTAGGCAATTGAGTCGATCATGAGATGTCAAGTACTACACCAGATGTTGTTTTTGCAGTAGATGCAATAAGTTGATATTGATCCAATCCTGGAGAAACATTCGGAAGCAGTTTTAGAACATAAGTGAATGTTCTAGGGATTTGATAGCGACAGCCTCATTCGGGAGACAGTTATCATTCCAGGCTTCCAAGGTGACCTGGATGACAGAGTGACTGTCAGAGTTATAGTTTTCCCTCTGACGAGGGGCAGTATTTTGGACAGGTGGCCCACGCGGATACTGAGGGAGGCATGGCACAGGATACTAATTAAGTTCAGTAGACGATACAGTCTAAGAAGTTTGGATTTGGAGTTCATTTATGAACTAGGCCCCATCAGATATCCAGACATACTCTAAGACAGGTATTGCTCAGTTCGAGAGATGGTTTTCTCCGCGAACTTGAGATAAAGAGAGACATAGAAAGAAACATCTGAGCGGATCCACTCACTAAGGCTATTCCTCGGACGCATTAGTTTTGCAAACGGATTTTGTGAGACTGTTTAGTAGAGGAGTTGGGTGTTCGGTATCACACGGGCTGTGAGTATGCGACATCGCAATAATTAGTCTTGAGTGCAAGTGGGAGATTGTTGGAGATAGTGCCCTCAGAGTCAATTATTGGATCACAGGCACGTGATTGCAATGATTGAGAGAGGACCTATACCGTTAGAACAGTCTTACTCAAGATGATAGTATGCTATCTGGTTTACCTTTATCATCGTGTACTGTTTTAGGTGACCTTACATGTCACTATTGCGCGTTGATAGAGCCCCTAGGATTCTTGCTTGACTACCAGCAGTATGAGGGCAACCATATACGTAGGAGGTGGGGTCTATAAGCACATCCTTAAATGGTCCCTAGTCGTTGGAGTTTTCGAGACAGGGCATCGATACTCCAGAGTAGACTAGTGTATACAGTCGAGACCCCGACGAGGGGCGGTGGCCGGTCTCACAAGCCACTGGTGTCAGTTGGTTCACCTAAGATGTATACATGTGCTCATTGGGTTATGAGTATACCGGACAGGACTCGCCGGGAACATGCTAGTTGGTCTTATACCAGACGTCAGATAGCAGTTCCCTGGTGACATGTGTACAGGTTAGTTCATCGACCTGAGATCGTCATTTGTCTCGTATGAGTTCCCACTGTACTTTGATTACTACCCTACCACGCTCAAAGGAGACGTGCAAACAGGTTTTAGTTGGGTACAGTCCCGAGCCACATGGAGGCAATGAGCGGATCTTCAGGGGTTCGTCTCTCCCGGTATTAGGGGTGAGGTCACGCTGTGTCTAGGAGAGCCCTTACACGAAGTCCTTGGCCAAGGCAGGAGATTTACTGGTAGGTATTCCAGTAATATCTCAGGGTGTTCCGGGCTACACTCCGACACGACTTGTACCGTTTTGGGGGTCTGACTTTTACCAACCCCCTAGGCCCGCCATGCGTTGCTCATAGACGAACGGACCGGACTGTATGGATATTGTCACTGACAGGTTCGGCAGGGTGTCAGGATGAGTTCGCTCATCGACGTCCCTTTTGGTCAATACCTGGTAGCCCGTTACGTATGGCTAATACCTCTGATGTGCTAGTGGTTAAATTCACAACCAAGGTGTTGACGAGTCTTTAGAGTCCCCCACAAACCATTTCTCAAGTTTCGGGCGAAACGCTGTAGAGGCCGTATGGAGATATGGCAGGGTTCGATCTTATACATGCGGTATTGCACGGATCATAATCGGACGGTTAATACTAGCAGGCTTTGGTTTAAGCCGGATCTTAGTATTGTACAGTGTAGATTTTGTCTCTTTGCATTTGTATTCAGTCGCAATACAAATGCGGGTATGTATATACAGTCGCGGGGTTTTCCTGTAATTAATTACGGGATCGGTTTTTTGAAGTTGCCAGTTTGCTTTCCGTTTCGGCCATTTTCCTTTGTTCCTTTCTTTGGCTGAAATTTGGTGGAGGGGGTTATTTACAATTGTGCATTTAACAAAGGAGAAGTCTTTTATGCATCATGATGGTTTCATGATGGTGCACCATCCATTGACTTCATTGGTTCATCATTGCTTGACTTTGCTTGAGGAGATGGTTAATGTGTAGGAGACTTTGTTGTGATAATGATTCTTCATGATCACCATTTTTTTCTCTCTCTCTTGCATTATTCTTTTGGCTCACTCTCTCTTCTCATTCTTCATGCCAAGGGGCCGGCCATTCTCATGAGGGCTGTCCAAAATTTGGGTGTGGGAATTTTGTTATCTTCTTGCTACAAAAATTCCCTAGTTCATTGCAAAAAGTACATATCTCATTCCTCCATCAAAAGGCAACTTCTAGTAACCCCATTGGGACAAAAGGGTTCTACACTAGCCTACAGCATTTCTTGGACACGTCGACTCGCCAACTTCGTGCCCGAGTTGCCTCGGTCCAGAGGCGGGAGCCCGTAAAAGATCCCGGCGATGTGGTGCCCTTCCGACGAGGAGATGAAGACCGGAGATTCCGCGGGGAGATTGGGACGACGACGAGAAGACCGAAGGACACGGATCGCTCGGTATATCTCTCTACCCCTTCTCTAGTTAGCTAGGAGTAGGTTAATAGTCCGATCCGGGATTTTAGTGCGCGGTGGTGCCGGTTTACAAGTTTTGTAAAAATATCGTTTCCGCATTTTGGCGTCGGATTGACGGCCGGGGCGCCGCCGTGCACTTACAGATCACTTTGTCTCAAGGGTTTATTGAAGTTGCCTTTTGGGTGGAGATGAAATGAGCAATGGAAAAATGAAGCTTAGGAGCTTTCTTTGCAAAATGAATCAAAAATTCCTCACACCAAAAAGAATGGGGCTCTCTCTTCTTGTGGCCAGCCATGCTTAATTGAGGAGGAAAAAGGGATAAGCAAAAGGCAAAAGAAAATGGGTGATAACAAGGAAAATAAGTCGCACCCACATCCTAATCAATCCTATCACCTTTAATGCATCAATAAGGCACAAAAAATGAAGCCAAGCTTTCTAGAAACCTCATGAGCATACACATGCTGCTGGAGAGCCCCCTACCACAGAAAACCCCCTCCTTCCATTAATTTCACATTTGCAAATAAACCCCTTTTCATCAAAGGAATTTCGGCCAAGAAGGAATAAAGAAAAATAGCCAAAACGGAATGCAAACTGGCAACTTCAAAAAGCGATCCCGTAATAAATTACAGGATAACCCTGCGACTGTATATACATACCCGCATTTGTACCCCGACCGAATACAAATGCAATGAGACAAAATCTACATAGTATAATACTAGGATCCGGCTTAAACCAAAACCCGCTGGTATTATCCGTCCGAACCATGACACGTGCACAAGTGCACGCGTATGTTCGAACCCTTCCATAAATCCATACGGCCTCTACTACGTTTCGCCCAAAACTTGAAAACTGTTTGTGGGGGACTCAAAAGACTCGTCAATACATTGGCTGTGGATTTAACCACTAGCACGTCAGAGGTACTAGCCGTACGTAACGGACTACCATGTATTGACCAAAAGGGAGGTCGATGAGCGAACTCATCCTGACACCCTACTGAGCCTGTCAGTGACAATATCCGTACAGTCCGGTCCGTTCGTCTATGAGCATCGCATGTCGGGCCTAGGGGGTTGGTAAAAGTCAAACCCCCAAAAGCGGTACAAGTTGTGTCGGAGTGTAGCCCAGAACACCCTGAGATACTACTGGAACACCCTGAGAAACAACCTGTACAGATATCACCAGGGAACTGCTATCCGATGCTAGGTATAATACCAACTAGTATGTTCCCGGCGAGTCTTATCCGGTGTACTCATAACCCAATGAGCACCTGTATACATCTTAGGTGAACCAAATGACACCAATGGCTTGTGAGACCGGCCACCGCCCCTCGTCGGGGTCTCGACTGTATACACTAGTCTACTAATGGAGTATCGATGCCCAGTCTCGAAACTCCTACGACTAGGGACCACTTTAAGGATGTGCTTATAGACTACCCAACTCTCACGTATATGATCGCCATCATACTGCTGGTAGTCAAGCAAGAATCCTAAGGGCTCTATCCACGTGTAATAGCGACCTTTTAGGTCACCTAAAGCAGTACACGATGATAAAGACAAAACAAGGTAGCATACTACACTCTATCAACGTGCAATAGTGAACTACAATGTCACAAAAAGTATGTACACGATGATAAAGACAAACCAGATACTATAAAAACCTCTTGAGTAAGACTGTCCTACCTGTAAGTCTACGGTAGTGCCCCGGCCGTCTTTCCGAGGCCAAAATGCGGAAACAAAAACTTTTCTTTAACTAGAAACCGGCGCTACCGTGGACTATAAAACCGGATCGGACCATTAACCAACTACTAGCTAACAAGAGAAAGGGTAGAGAGCTATACCGAGCGATACGTGTCCTTCGGTCTTCGACCACCATCCCGATCTCATCGCGGAATCTCCGGTCTCGATCTCCTCGTCGGAAAGGGCACCACATCACCGAGTCTTTTTACGGGCTACCACCTCTGAACCGAGGCAACTCGGATACGAAGTTGGCTAGCCGACGTGTCCAAGATTGCTGTAGACTGAGTGTAGAATGCTATGTCTCGAGGGGTTGTTATAAGTTGCCATTTGGATGTGGAGAAAAATGAGCAAAAGGAATGAGCTTAAGGATTTTTCTTTTGCAATGAAATGAACCAAAAATCCTCACACCAAAAATGAATATCCCCCCCCCCCAAAATGGCCGGCCTCTATTTTGTAGAAGACGAGGGTGAGCACAAGGAAAAGGAATGGGTGAGCATAAGGAAAAGGGTGGGTAATGATGAGGAATAATGATCACCACAAAGTCTCATCCTAATCAATCCATTCACATAAAGCAAGTAATGAAGCAAATGGAGTCAACCTCAATCTGGAACCATCATGAAGCAACCACTTACAAAAAACACCCTCCACTTTGCAAATTTGTACATTTGCAAATAACCCCCTCCACACCAATTTTCAGCCAAAGAAAGAAAGAAAGAAAAATGGCCGAAACGGAATGCAAACTGGCAACTTCAAAAAGTGATCCGGTAATAAATTACAGGAAAACCTCGCGACTGTATATACATACCCGCATTTGTATTCCGACCGAATACAAATGCAATGAAACAAAATCTACACTGTATAATACTAGGATCGGGCTTAAACCAAAGCCCGCTAGTATTATCCGTCCGATCATGATCCGTGCAATACCGCACGTATATGATCGAACCCTGCCATATATCCATACGATCTCTACAACGTTTCTCCCGAAACTTGAGAAACTGTCTGTTGGGGACTCTAAAGACTCGTCTATACTTTAGCTGTGGATTTAACCACTAGCACGTCAGAGGTATTAGCCATACGTAACGGGCTGCCAAGTATTGACCAAAAGGGACGTCGATGAGCGAACTCATCCTGACACCCTACTGAGCCTGTCAGTGACATCATCCGTATAGTCTGGTCCGTTCGTCTATGAGCACCGCATGGCGGGCCTAGGGGATTGGTAAAAGTCAGACCCCCAAAAGCGGTACAAGTCGTGTCGCAGTGTAGCCCAGAACACCCTGAGATACTACTGGAATACCTACCAGTAAATCTCCTGCCTTGGCCAAGGACTTTGTGTAATGGCTCTCCTAGACACAGCGCGACCTCACCCCAATACCGGGAGAGACGAACCCCTACAGATCCGCTCACTGCCTCTATGTGGCTCGGGACTGTACCCAACTAAAACCTGTTTGCACGACTCTTTTGAGCCGTGGTAGGGTAGTAATCAAAGTACAGTGGGAACTCACACGAGACAAATGACGATCTCAGGTCAATGAACTAACCTGTACACATGTCACCAGGGAACTGCTATCTGACGTCAGGTATAAAACCAACAAGCATGTTCCCGGCGAGTCCTGTCCAGTGTACTCATAACCCAATGAGCACCTGTATACATCTTAGCTGAACCAACTGACACCAGTGGCTTGTGAGACCGGCCACTACCCCTCGTCGGGGTCTCGACTGTATACACTAGTCTACTCTGGAGTATCGATGCCCTGTCTCGAAAACTCCCACGACTGGGGGCCTTTTTAAGGATGTGCTTATAGACCCCAGCTCCCACGTATATGATCGCCATCATGCTGCTGGCCGTCAAGAAAGAATCCTAAGGGCTCTATCAACGCGCAATAGTGACCTGTAAGGTCACCTAAAGCAGTACACGATAATAAAGATAAACCAGATAGCATACTATCAACTTGAGTAAGACTGTTCTACCGGCATAGGTCCTCCCTCAATCATTGCAATCATGTGCTTGTAATCCAATAATTGACTCTGAGGGCACTATATCCAACAATCTCCCACTTGCACTCAAGGCTAATTATTGCGATGTCGCATACTCACAGCCCATGTGATACCGAACACCCAACTCCTCTACTAGTCAGTCTCCCAAAACCCGTTTGCGAAACTATTGCGTTCGAGAAATAGCCTCAGTGAGTGGATCCGCCCTAATGTTTCTTTCTATGTCTCTCTTTATCTCAAGTTCGCGGAGAAAGCCATCTCCCGAAATGAGCAACACCTGTCTTAGAATATGTCTGGATATCTGATGGGACCTAGTTCATAAATGAACTCCAAATCCAAACTTCTTAGACTGTATCGTCAACTGAACTTAATCAGTATCCTGCGCCATGCCTCCCTCATTATCCGCCTGGACCACCTGTCCAAACTACTGCCCTTCGTCAGAAGGAAAACTATAACTCTGACAGTCACTCTATCATCCAGGTCACCTTGGAAGCCTAGAATGATAACTGTCTCCCGAATGAGGCTGTCGTTATCATATCCCTAGAACATCCACTTATGTTCTAAAACAGCTTCCGAACGTTTCTCCAGGATTGGATCAATATCACCTTATTGCATCTAGTGCAAAAACAACAACTGGTGTGGTACTTGACATCTCATGATTGACTCAATTGCCTAAGCAAGTGATCTGCCAATCATGCACATCCCTGTCCCCTTTAGTCTGTAAGACACTTTTAGAGAGGGTGACTCCATCACCTGCAGGTACACTACCGTGCTAGGAGTCGTCCATTCTAAATACATTTAGAATGTTGTCTAAGTACCCTGATTGGGACACTTCCCAAATCCAGATCTAAAACCATAGATCTAGTAACCAGAATGTCTGATATAATATCTAAGTCCTATGTGGAGAAACCACTGTGTGACGACCAAAGTATAACCGATCGTAGTATAGGAACTTCACTTCCTACTCTGTGTATGTCATCCAAATACCAGGACATCACACCCTACTACTTTCTTAACAGATCCATCCCCTATTCTGATAAAGTCAAACCTATGACTGTCACATCAGAAATAGATGACCTATCTCCTCTATTTCTGCTTTAGTCTATAGACACAAGCTACTTGTCCACTATGCTTCTGCTGCTCCCACTGACTATGACAACCCTCTGGCAGAATAATATACACGTGCACTTCTAAAGCTAGGTTAGAACGACGCTATACTCATCCTCCTGCCGGGTCTCACAGTCTGGAACAACAGCATTGGCAAGTCTGGGTAAACAAGAACCTCCCTGTCACCGTCCTTGAGGCTACCAGAGTACCTCTTGGGTGCCTGAGATTACCCACCATATTTGCGGAGTGGCTACTGAAGTGTCAAACCAGATTGAATCTTTAGGTTATTTTCAAATTTTCAGTAATCGTTTGCGGTTCTGGAATCACTTTCAGTTCTACCATACTCCCACTACTGTTTTCTGAAAAAATCCATTTTACTAAAACTGTGGCGAGTCAAGAACAATATCACTATTGATCTTCTAGATGGTAGAAAATCAACCTTCGTCATAGTCCGGGTCAACCCACAAACAACCATTACAGAAACGTGCCTTGAGTTATCCCGAGTCTGCTTTTAAGCATAAGCCGGACAACTCCTCGTACCTTAACATTGTTAAGATATGAACTATTCTATATCCAATATAGAAAAAAGGCACTGATTTAATTGGAACCAGATTCAGATCATGCAGCTGTCTCCAGTGCATGTCAACAAAATGGAGTGAGGCCGATCAGCATTACTCAACTTAGGAGTGCTTCCAATTATGAGTAACCTGAAAGAGAAGCCAGTTCTCTTAATCATTACTATCAACTGAATACCATACACAAGTATCTACATCTTCGATCACCTTGAAGAATCCTGATACTTGCAACGCCTGGTTCTCTACTTTATTCTTATACCTATAACTTCTCAAAACTTGGACCTTGCATTTCTACGAAACACATGTCTAAGAACTAGAGAAGTCATAAGTAAACAGAATATAGTACGAGTACCAACCCCTCCGTCCTCATGGACACTGGACAACATACAATACTCTGTATAAGTCCCCTGAGTCTAATAACTCATTCCGTGGGTGTCGTAGGTTGAAAACTGTACTTATGGTTAAGAAGAATTACACCGCTGTTTAATGCTCCTTACCTAACCACCCGCTGATATACGTAAATGTCATAGATATAATTTCAAAAAGTTATATCTCACTTTATAAAAATAAACGTACAGATATATCAATTTGAAATTGGTGCATAACAACGGATATTCAAAACCAAATATTTTCCGTCCGGCAAACAACCCAGTGATTTCCTCAAATATCACTAATTACAATGAATTCCGATATAATGAGGATGATCACCTAATTCCCAATAACTTACTCCCACTCATCATCTGTAAAACCATACAGATGTGAGAATCAAACCTGGTAAATACATACCCTGGAGCAAGGACTAATTGGGAAATCAGTTTTCTTTTAACAATACACAGTGAAACTGAAACACGTAAATGTTTCGAAGGGGTATCCGGGTATTCCTAGTAATGCCTCTTCCATTATCCAGATTCACAACTGTAACCGTATATTTCTTTGCCATCTCTCCAAATCCCTTTATATATCTTTATAGTCATTACCTTCTGTACACCCTCTTAGACTCAATGGTTTTCTTCCTTCCCTACCGTTCGGCACCAGCCTATGGTTTGGAAGAAGACTATCCAATAAGCGTAACAGGTGTACTGTCCTAATCCTAGGAGCACTCGCAATGCGAGAGAATGTGAAGATAAAAGACAACCGAATAAACCTTATTCCTATTTCTCCTGAACCAGAATCCATCCCCGAACTGGAACAAGTTCCTTTCGAGTTCGTATATAACCATACGATGGAATATCCAAACAACTGTAGATGGATTCTGGTTGGTGATATGGAGTGTTCTGGAGAAATACAAAGGTGATGTAGGATTGGCGAAGAAATACTTGGTTTGGTCGTGAATAGCAGTCGCAATTTACTTTGCTCTCTTACTAATCCCTTTACTTGTCTTTACTTAATACCTTCTGTACACCTTCGTTAGGCTAATTGGTTTTCTTCATTCCTTACAGTTCGGCACCTGCCTATGGTTTGGAAGAAGACTATCCAATTAGCATAATAGGTGTACCGTCCTAATCCAAGAAGCACTCGCAACCTGAGAGAAGGTAAAAGAAAAAGACAACTGAATAGTCCTATTCGTTTTCTCCAGAACCAGAAACCATCCTCGAATCTGGAACAAGTTCCTTCGAGTTCGTATATAACCATACGATGGTTTTATCCAATAGAAGTGGATGTTCGTAGTAATACGGGGTGTTCTGGAGAAAAGGGTAAAAGTAGGAGTGGCAATGAGGTATGCAACTCTGACAATCCAAAAGTCAGTGTTATAAGAAGGTTCGGTTAACTTGGTCACTGAGTCATAGTCAAGGGTTGGGACATGGTCGCTGCCAGAGAGAGAGAGAGAAAAGAAACACTCAGCGTGCACTCTAATCTAGATCAGAATGGTTATCACTTTATCTAATCAGGAAACCTCCCATTTTAACCTCAAATTCTCCTCCAAACCTGAAAGAAAAATTAGTCGGGATCACCCGAGGAGTAAACCAACTCATCAGTGAGAATCGGGATCAAACTATCATCGCATGATAACGTGATGGAATCCACTCACGTTATCACACTCCAGAAGGTATGCACATATCTGGCAAGTTTCAGTTTCTTTAGAAACTCCCGATGTGATTTTTACCTCATGCTCTTATGACCTTGACGAAGGCCAACATATCATAAGTCACATGTCAAGTTCTACCCGTCATTATCCAGGTTAATTTGAACCCACCCGTACATACCCTTGACGAAGGCCAAAATAGTAGTACGACTGTCCCAAACCAACGCATATAGCTATGTTGCAGAAAAGTAACAAATAGCTACCATACACTATGCCTTGACGAAGGCCAACATACATAGCATGAATACTAAGTGCTACCTCTCTGAAATGACGGAGGGCTACGAATGGTTTTTTGCGAAAAACCTTTAACGTAATGAACTTGATATCGTTGAAGGAACCGGATAACTTTTTATAAAAATATAGTGGCGAAAACCTTTGCTAAAGAGGTCACTCCCGGTGAAGGGATCTCGGCTCTTTCCCCGTAGAATGAGGTGCAGGATATTCCAACTGAATACCACGATGCAAAGCAAAAGGCAATCGGCTATAGTGAAGTTATTACCCTGACGCAAACTTCTGTCCAAGGGGTCACTCTCGGTGAAGGGATCTCGGCCCTTGCCTCGTCGACTGAGGTGCTGAATATTCATAACCGAATACCACTGTGCAAAACAAAAGAGAACGTCCTTGCAATAACTGCTTTTTTTTGAAAAATGTTCCAACAACATCAGAATAGGTTTGTTTAGCTTGCATTGATCCGAATCAACGCAGCCCCATCAATTAATCACACCACAAAAGAACGAAAATATGATGTACGTATATGCCATCCGCATTCACCACTGGGTCCCGTCATCACCCATTAGGTTACTTAACTAACGACAGAGCGGGGACTGGACTAGCGCGGGTGTAAAACATATACAACATCTACTAGTATATATATCAATATATAATAATTGTTCAAGGCGTGATAAAATGCAACATCACAGAAATGTAATAAGCATCACAGAACAATACAGATATCTGGGATCCCCGGGTTTCATAGAGCCGCTACTGAAACCCGACGTTCCCCTGGTCGTGTGGATAGCCTGTGCAATGAAATCCTAGACCCCTACGGGCGCGGCAAGTTACCCGCCAAAACCTGAAGCGAGGCAGCCCCCTTCAGCAACGTGAATGGACCACCCAGCACTTCACGGAATCCGGTAACTTGGGCATCCCTCCTTGGGTCAACCTGTACCCCCTACGAGTGCGGCGAATAGCCCGCCAATTCTAGAGTGAAGCCCCCTCCATCTCAAAGCCATGAGGTGCGGGCCCGTTGCCCTCTATAATCCGGCTATCCGTGCACTCCACCTTGGGGTAATCCTAGTACAGAAAGTAAAATATACATACAATGGGTACATCGACCTCAGCCCAGTCGTGCCTCAAAAGAATAATATACAAACAGGCAGTGACGGCAGTCCACATGTCGGACGCTCGCCCCGCAATATCAAATGTACATATACAACCAAACTTTACTAATATTGCATCCAGGCTATCCACCACGACAAATCCGCAACATCACAGTACAACACAGAACATCAACGTGAATATCACGTTCGCAAATCCGTCTAAAAGGGCTATAGCAGTTAGACATGATTTATCGATCAAGTGACATTCACGGTCGCAGATATAATGTAAATACTGTGAACTAACATGTTTAAAATTTTCGATCGACAAAAATTCCCGAAGTGGGCCCCAAGCACAACTGTAGCACTCAAAATAAATCTGGGCCCAAACAGAATATTCCAGAAACCTCTTTTTCATGTCAGAGACCTACTGTAAAAATATGGTTCAGCGAGGCTACTGTTCAGCGGCGGAACCGCGGGCAAAATGGTGTTACGGCCGCGGTTCCGCGGCAATACAGTAAGATCACTGTACCAAATTTTTGCAGTGTTCTCTGAAAACCCTGCATGTATTTCTGTAACATACCAAATATTTTTTTGACAACAAAACAGAATCGACAGAAACTGATGCTTTTGAAAAACGCGGTTTCGGAATTTTTGTTCGATCGAAGTTCTAAACACGTTAGAGCAAGATAGTAAAGGTTAATGGCGTGGCTCTGATACCATGTAAGTCTACGGTAGCGCTCCGGCCGTCTGTCCGAGGCCAAAATGCGGAAACAAAAACTTTTCTTTAACTAGAAACCAGCGCTACCGCGGACTATAAACCCGGAACGGACCATTAACCAATTACTAGCTAACAAGAGAAAGGGTAGAGAGCTATACCGAGCGATCCGTGTCCTTCGATCTTCGGCCACCATCCCGATCTCATCGCGGAATCTCCGGTCTCGATCTTCTCGTCGGAAAGGGCACCACATCACCGAGTCTTTTTACGGGCTCCCACCTCTGAACCGAGGCAACTCGGACACGAAGTTGGCTAGCCGACGTGTCCAAGATTGCTGTAGACTGAGTGTAGAATGCTATGTCTCGAGGGGTTGTTATAAGTTGCCATTTGGATGTGGAGAAAAATGAGCAAGAGGAATGAGCTTGAGGATTTTTCTTTTGCAATGAAATGAACCAAAAATCCTCACACCAAAAATGAATATCCCCCCCAAATGGCCGGCCTCTATTTTGTAGAAGAGGAGGGTGAGCACAAGGAAAAGGAATGGATGAGCATAAGGAAAAGGGTGGGTAATGATGAGGAATAATGATCACCACAAAGTCTCATCCTAATCAATCCATTCACATAAAGCAAGTAATGATGCAAATGGAGTCAACCTCAATCTAGAACCATCATGAAGCAACCACTTACAAAAAACACCCTCTACTTTGCTAATTTGCACATTTGCAAATAACCCCCTCCACACCAATTTTCAGCCAAAGAAAGAAAGAAAGGAAAATGGCCGAAACGGAATGCAAACTGGCAACTTCAAAAAGTGATTCGGTAATAAATTACAGGAAAACCCCGCGTCTGTATATACATACCCGTATTTGTATTCCGACCGAATACAAATGTAATGAGACAAAATCTACACTGTATAATACTAGGATCCGGCTTAAACCAAAGCCCGCTAGTATTATCCGTCCAATCATGATCCGTGCAATACCGCACGTATATGATCGAACCCTGCCATATATCCATACGTCCTCTACAACATTTCGCCCGAAACTTGAGAAACTGTCTGTGGAGGACTCTAAAGACTCGTCAATACTTTGGCTATGGATTTAACCACTAGCACGTCAGAGGTATTAGCCATACGTAACGGGCTGCCAAGTATTGACCAAAAGGGACGTCGATGTGCGAACTCATCCTGACACCCTAGTGAGCCTGTCAGTGACAATATCCGTACAGTCTGGTCCGTTCGTCTATGAGCATCGCATGGCGGGCCTAGGGGGTTGGTAAAAGTCAGACCCCCAAAAGCGGTACAAGTCGTGTTGGAGTGTAGTCCAGAACACCCTGAGATACTACTGGAATACCTACCGGTAAATCTCCTGCCTTAGCCAAGGACTTTGTGTAATGGCTCTCCTAGACACAGCGCGACCTCACCCACAATACCGGGAGAGACGAACCCCTGCAGATCCGCTCACTGCCTCCATGTGGCTCGGGACTGTACCCAACTAAAACCTGTTTGCACGACTCCTTTAAGCCGTGGTAGGGTAGTAATCAAAGTACAGTGGGAACTCACACGAGACAAATGACGATCTTAGGTCGATAAACTAACCTGTACACATGTCACCAGGGAACTGCTATCTGACGTTAAGTATAAAACCAACTAGCATGTTCCCGGCGAGTCCTGTCCGGTGTACTCATAACCCAATGAACACCTGTATACATCTTAGGTGAACCAACTGACACCAGTGGCTTGTGAGACCGGTCACCGCCCCTCATCGGGGTCTCGACTGTATACACTAGTCTACTCTGGAGTATCGATGCCCTGTCTCGAAAACTCCCACGACTAGGGACCTTTTTAAGGATGTGCTTATAGACCCCAGCTCCCACATATATGATCGCCATCATACTGCTGGCCATCAAGCAAGAATCCTAAGGGCTCTATCAATGCGCAATAGTGACCTATAAGGTCACCTAAAGCAGCACACGATGATAAAAATAAACCAGATAGCATACTATCATCTTGAGTAAGACTGTTCTACCGGCATAGGTCCTCCCTCAATCATTGCAATCACGTGCTTATGATCCAATAATTGACTCTGAGGGCACTATATCCAACACTACCAGTATAGCTCCTCCCTCAATCATTGCAATCACGTGCCTGCGATCCAATAATTGACTCTGAGGGCACTATATCCAACAGGCTGACCATGATTGATGGAGTAGGTAGCTTGAATAGAGTGACGTACCGTACGTATGTTCCGTGGCATATTTACGATACGATACTCCACTTAAAAAATCTTAGGATATACATATCTTGAGACTGGTGATTCTTTTTGTTCCCTTGATTTTACATACATTTGAGATCCTTGATTTTATTCGCTTCCATGATCATACTCTCAGTGATTTGACTCCTCCTTATGATCATGTATCCATTTTGGAATCTGTTGACTCTTTCATCCTTTTGATCTTTTGCGTCGATACTTGATTGAGGTTCATGTCACCATGGTTTTAGCGCAGATTGAGCTGCTGCTGGTGATGCGGTCAGGGTGAGCTTGTCGTGGACGAGGACTGACCATCTTATTTTCTGGTGACATGGGAACGTATCGATGTAGTGTTGTGTTGTGACCCCTCGTTGAGACGAGTGTGCGGTTGTGTACCGGATGATCGGGCCAGTGTTAGAGGCTGCCTGTTGGGAGAGGACTGTTGATGTGCAGCATACCTGAGAGATTTTGATGTCATCTACAGTGCAGACAGATGACCCAGCCATTGCTGAGATTGATGTGATGCCGCTTCCCGAGCTTACGAGCAGAGATCGCTGGAGCTTTCAGGCATAGAGGCGACAGGAGATAGCTCGTCTATCTCGAGTTGAGAGACGGAGGTGATTCGTCCGATTGATGCGCCGACGCAGGCCCAGTTGAGTTGAAGATTTCCAGTGTGGAGAGTCTTACTCAGATCCAGAGCAGATCGATCTTGAGATGACGTTGATGTATCGTCTATCCTTGAGGATTGAGGCATTGTTTAGCTTGCGGACGAAGGATGTTCACATGTCGTCTAGGCGCAGTTGAGAGGTTCGAACGAATGTCAGAAAACCCATTTTTTCCCAAGTTTAAAGTATTCGGAAGAACATGCAAGTGATTCTGTGGACTCACTAGAAGAATGAAACCCTAACTCGACGTGATGACTGTGGAACCGCTTTTGAACCTTAGGATTTGCGGCAGTTTAGCGGTGCCATCAGTGAGGCTTGGGTTTGCCCTTCTACGGCCGGTCCACAGGTACTGTGGCATATACCGAATATTATTAAACCGTGCTCAGGTGTTGAGCTCTCGGGAAAATTTTGGGACTTTTGATGACTCGATCGAAAAGTTTAACGCCGTCCGGATATCCTGTGATAGGAGATCAGCAACATTACCAGCTTCAGATAGAGGACCTCACCCAAATGCGTTGTGAGTTGATCGAGAACGGGCGAGTATTGAGTATTCCTCCGATTGATGGGACGGGTTCCCTAGGACGTGTTCGGCTAGATATCTTCGACAGAGTGATGAAGATACCGTGTTCGTAGTTCGAGTCCGTGTGAGAGATTCCGGATTGACTGTAGCCGAGAACATTTGCGGTACGTAGATAGCATGATGCGACGTCGGGTGGGCGATAATAAAGACGAGTGGAGCAAGAGGTTCTACGAGATGTTAACGAGCTGTTGTTACTCCCCGTCGAGATTAGAGATCGGATATGTGTACAGAGGCGTTGAGATACGGCCAGTTTCCTAAGAAAAAATGTTGTGCTGAGAACGCAGATGTCCACAGAACGAGAAAAGATTATGTGAGAGTACTAGCCTCCGTACAGTTCGGTATAGGCGAGATCGGAAAAGACCCTGAGCAGGCTCCTTCCAGGACACTACTGCGATGAGATTGCTCCGAGGATCAGATGTGTCACGTGTATTCTGAGGACATAGAGACAGAGGACGCCAGACCGTGGGCAGGAGGCAAGCGGATGTTCTTGCTCTGCTAGTTTTGGGCACACCGACTTTTCTTCGACATTATAGGAGGTGTACCTCAATGTCATTTGTTGCGATTTGCTTTTGTGATCCGAGTATCATGCTTATATCGCTTGGATTTGAGTTTTGATGATTGAGTTTCATGATATTGTTTTCGTGCACCATGACTGCACCTACTGGGTATTTGCATTTTATGCATAGTTATTGCACATAATATTGATTTTGTGCCTTGGCTGCACACGTTTATGATTTCGTGGATTTCATACAGTTTGATTTGATATGTGCGTATGGTACGCACTCGATTTGATTTTTGCACTCGGTATAGCTCATATGTGCTTGCAGTGCATTGATACGTGTTTTGTGCACGCAGTTGCACACTTTTATGAGTTTCATACACCTGGGTACGCTCGTGTAGTTTTCATACACATTTGAGTTATTGATGATATTTCGTGCACTGGATGCACAGGATTTGATATTTCGTACACTGGATGCACCGGATTTGATATTTCGTGCACTGGATGCATAGGATTTGATATTTCGTGCACTGGATGCACAGGATTGGTATTTCGTGCATTTGTTGCACCCGATTTATGTCTTTGAGAATTCATTTTACCAGCTTTGTGTTTTCGTGCGCGTGTGTAATTGATGTTCGTTTTCGTGCATGTTACTGCACTTGATGCTTATTACGGATCTGACGCGCTTGGGTTGGATTTTGCGCATATTAGGCGCTTGATTTAGAAGATTTTCCATGCATGTGGGATGCACTGGATTTAGATATTATTCGTGGATGTGGGATGCACTTAATTTAGATATTTTCGCACATGTTGGGCGCATGATACGAGAAGTGATTTGTGCACACCGGAAACACTCGAGTGGGATTTTCGTTCGTGCATGACAGTTGCACTGGTTGCGATTTTCGTGCACTATAGATGCACTAGATGTTGTTGTCGTGCACACCTGTTGCACTGGACAGATGTTTTCGTGCACACCCGTTGCACTTAGTTTTGCTTTCGTGCATATTGGCACTTGTATATGAGTTTGATTTCCATGAGCACCAGACGTACGTGATTGTTGGATACGCCTTTTGAGGCCGACTTTTGCTTTTGAGCACTTTGTTTTCATGATGAGGCCCTATACTTTATAGTACCCTAACAGGACTGATCCGAGGACAGTACCTGTGTACCTTACATGCATAAAAAGTTTACTAAGAGGTTTTCAAAAAGGAGATATAGTCTCGCTATTTCTTACGTATCTGTGAGTGACACGACAGTTTATAAAATAAAACCTTTTGGGATATTTCAAAAAGGTGGGACGCATATTTTGGCAAAACGTATATGCTAGTATATTATTACTTTACAAATGAGTATCTGCCACTTGTACCGTGAGTTACGCGTCACACGGCAATTCAGAAAAGATTCTGCATATGATTTATTCTGTTTTTGGAGAATTTTCAAACAGGATGTGTACTATATATGTGCATTATAATATTTGATTAGTGCATATGAGATTTCGGTAGTGGATTTGAGATCTGTATCTCCTTTGTGACTCCGATGATATCCGTGCAAGTCTGATGATTTGTGTGACGCTTGACGGAGATCGGTTTTGAGTTTCGTACTCATTTTTCCGGCGCACAGGATGCGCTGTGGTTTTCTGTTTCTTCCGTGATTTCGGAGCCCCGTTGAATTAGCTGTTTATTGCAATGTTTTAGTATTTGGGGGTTTAAATTTAAATTCAGGGACCGAATTTCTTTAAGGGGGGAAGATTGTAACGTTTCTGAAATCGTTATGCGAAATTTTCCGTTTTAGGGTAAAATAGTCGGCATTTTCCGTTTTAACCGATTGTGATCGAACTTCAGTATAGACTTGTTTGCAACTAGTATTATTAAAATGAAGATAGTTTGCGGGGTTTTGAGGTCACTTGGAAGTTTTGGTTCACTTTGAAAATTTTCCCTAATTAAAGTGTTATTTTAATGTGTTGTTTAAGCAATTAATTAATTAGTGGTAATTACTATTTTGGTTTGGGTTTATTACTTCTAATGTGGATCTATGCTAATCTAAACACTAGATTAGGCTTAATCTATCCATTGAAATATCTTGATATTTTTTGATTTAAATTGAAATTTTAAAGAAAGAAAAGGTGGAAAAAATGACTTTAAAGCATTTATTAGCATTTATTGTTTTTTCTAACTAGAAATTTCCACACATTTTACACAACCCCCCCCCCTCCTCTTCCTTCTTGGCCGAACTCTTTCCTTGCTGCCCTCTCTCTTTGCACACTCCATTTCACTTCAAAAAGCTTCACAAAATTTATCAAAAATCATCACTTTATTCCACAAACTCATAATTAAATCCATACCCACAATTCTTCATGCCTAATCAAGCTTGGATCTTCACTAAAGAGCTTCATTTTGGAGGGTTAATTTTGGTGATGTTGCTAAAATTGAGATCTAATTTTGAGGTATAAACTCTAACCCTAATCTTTAAATTGTTGCTTAATTCTTAAGCTAGCTATTTAAGTGTTTAGTATTGCTTAAAAGTTCATGTTTTGCAAATTCATGATAATTATTAGAAATTTCAAGTTAGGGTTTTGAATGGTTAAAGTGGTTAATCTTGAAGCATAGACTTGGAAATGTTAAGCAAAATTGTGAGAATGATAATTGTTATTTTTCCTAATTGCCTTTTTAGCTTAATCGCAAACTAGGTTTTTCTAAATCATTTTTAGTTAAGATTAAAAGTTATGGTTATGGTTTGGATAACTTAGTTTTACAAATTGGCGATGTTTGCGATCGCTAGAATTGTTAAATTTCTAGACTTGTGCTAAATTGAGATGAAATGATATAATCTGCTTACTAGCTTTTCGGTAAAATTAGACGTGGGTTTTTAATGTGGCAGTTTTCATGTATAGTGACCCTATTTAGGGTTTCGGCTATATTTTCCGGTATTTGGATTCTTGGTTTTGAGTTTTTGATGTTGTATTTGGTTGTTGGATGTTTGTACGTCAACGACAAGGGTAGTTGATTGTTTTGCATCTATAGGCTATAGGTTCTAACCTATGAGCGCACCGCGTGCCGTTTTGGTTTTCGAAACTTGATGTTAATTGCTTTGCGAATTCATATTGATTGTAGGTACATTCGCGTGGATTCCGAGACGACGAAGCGCATAGACTATAGCTAAGCGAGGAGTTTAGCAGGTGAGTACATTTATATCTACGGGAGAAGTCGGGTGGATGGAGTATAGCACCCCTGCAAACATTGATATGGAATATCGTTTGATGATTTGATCCTGATAAATGATATGCGACGGACATGATTGTAGGATTTGCAAACGATAATATGATAGGAGTTGATGCTAAAGAACATATTGATTTATAAGAATATGAAATGATAAGTGAATCATAATAGGTACGAATTAAAAAAGAACAAGTGTGATGTTTATTTAATGTGATGAACGAGTATACGATGTGATTATGACGACTTAGTGTGATATGTCGTTATATAGATTCAAGTTGAGATGTGATTGTTGATACCTTTGTAGGTCCCCAGATACGAGTTTGACATGGATGTGACCTAAGAAATAGGTATATATATTTATATGGATAATAATTGCATAATGAGTGATATGCCGTACGAGACTTAGATCCGTACCCCCAATATTGTATAGGTTGATAGAATCCCTATTTGGTTAATGCCGCCGTACGTTAGATTACCGTACACGATGAGTTTTACTTGTTGATTTATCCATACCCCTGATTAGAGAATGCCGTACGATGGATTGTACCATACGTGATGTTGTGAGGCTGGATGCCGATTGATAGATTCACCGACTCGGTCTTGTTGATATGTATACCTTATTGCATTTGATTCACTATACGCATTGTGCTGCATTCATGCTATTCTCATTGCATTTCTTATGCCTGTGCTAGTACACCTACACCATTATCGATAATGCGTATGTTACACTTACACAGATTGCCGGCTCACACACTTCATCATCGATAATTGCTATGTCACTTACATAGTAGAATTGCTACATCATGCTATGATATACTACCATGTTCATATCACTATGCTAGGTAGCATGATTTACTGACATGTATACCCACATTTTCTGCTACAGCTACATGTATATGTAGGGTTCCTAGGCACTCTAATGAGGTCTCACAAGGCATCAACCATGCCAATTTCAAATTTTACAAGTGCCAAGAAACTCTAATACGGATCGTTAACTAGAATTTTTGGCGAAAGATGCAACTAGTTAACAACTTAACTAAGTGAACGGAAATACAACCTTTGTAGATCCGGTTCTCCACCTCCATAGCTCCGTGATGAAGTCCCCTCGCTGTACAAATCGCATCCCGGACTCTAGCATCGGCTTCATCGGAGAAATGGGCGGGCTTGGTCGTCGGCTTCGATGCCGAAGATGATCTACGTCGAGGCATCACTAGATCAAGCTCCCACTTCACCAAGTCATGAAACTTGTGAAGAAAACACCCTATACTACTTGGCAAGAGGTAAAGGATGAAGAAATAGGAAGTGGGTTCACTTTAGAATTGGATTTCTCACTCTTTTCATCAAATCACCATTGATGGAATCAAGCTTCTTCAAGTGAAGAAGAAAAAGAAGAAGATGAATATTATGATAAGTTATTTTCAAATAGAAAAGAAAATCAATACTTATCATAATACAACCATGGTCAAGTGTAGAGAATGAACTAGGGTTAAGTGGAGTGGTTAGGGTTAAGCATGAGACAAAATGGTCACTTAGTCAAAGCTTCATGAAGCTTCAAGATGCAAACAAAGAAAGCCACCATTTTCTCTTTATGCTTATTATTTTTCAAAAAGAATAAATAAATAAATAAATGAATAAGAAAATAAAACCCTAACCATTCATATAACCATGGTTTAATCTTTACACAAACCCAAGTTAGCATGCATCATCAAACATGATACAAACTTGTACACAAAAATATATCACATATACAATGTGCACAAACAAGTGAGAAAAGCCATTTAAAGTGAACCAATACTAGTTAATGCAAAGTAATATATCAAATATATAATTATGCATTAAATCATTAAATCAACACTTGATTTAACGATCCGGTCATATCGCATGCGACCGACTAATATCCAATGTATCGGCTTATCGAATCAATCCTTGATTCGATAACTAGGTTATATCGCATACAACCTTATCGATACATTCATCGCGAGAATAGAATACGGTATCACATACACGCATTATTCTCGGTCCCGCACATATCTCATATGCGCTCCTATTTCGTTTCGCTTGAGCCAGGAAACCTTTGTGTAGGACTCTAAAGACTCGTCAATACGCCGGCAGCAGGTGATGATCATATCAAACACCCACAAGCCGCAAGCGGTCTGCTAAACGTAACGACCACCCGGGTATTGAGCGATCAGAAGATCGACGAGCAAGCCCGCTCATACTCCTGTGAATCCAACCAGTAACACTTACCGTACAGTCCGGTCTCGTCGTCTGATATGTCGCATATCTCGCCTAGGGGTGGTAAACGTCAGACCCCAACAGCTCGATAAGTCGTGTCGATATGAGGTCTATAACAGTTCGAGAAACTACTGGTAACACTTACCAGTAAATCTCAGCAACCCTGGCCAGGGATTTCCGGTTATAGCCAATCGAACACAGCGCAACATCAACTCCCTATACCGGGAAAGACGAATCCCCTCCTATCGCTCATTGCCTCCATATGACTCGGGACTGTACCCAAAAACCACCGTTTTGCATGCCCTCTTGGACGTGGTAAGGTGGAAATCAAAGCACAGTGGGAATCACACAAGACTCTATGACGATCTCGGGTCAACAGACTACTCTGTACCAGTGTCACCAGAGAACTGCCATCTGACGTAAGGTATAATACCATCTGGGAGTTCCCGGCGAGTCCGTCCAGTGTACCCAGTCTCCACTAAGCTCCCGTATATCATCTCTGATGTCAAACACCAATGGATATGGGATCATCCATCGCCCATCTGTATGGGTCGAGAAGGTATACGCTAGTCTACTCTGGTATATCGATGCCCCGTCTCGATATACCCATGACTAGGGACCTTGAAGGATGTACTTCTGGACTACCATGTCCCCACTAGTATGATCCGCATCATAGTCCAGGTAGTCAAGTACACATCCTAAGGGCTTTACCAACATGTAACAGAGAGACAATCAATGTACACGTTAAGGTAAAGAATAACCAGATAGCATACTATCATGTCGAGCAAGAAAGTCCTCCCTATATATGTCCCAGCATCCACTACAATATACATCCAATGTACAGTA
Organism: Agapanthus africanus; assembly: GCA_030015575.1. Taxonomy (NCBI): domain Eukaryota; kingdom Viridiplantae; phylum Streptophyta; class Magnoliopsida; order Asparagales; family Amaryllidaceae; genus Agapanthus; species Agapanthus africanus. Next base: position 506,554,336 of record CM057337.1, read on the forward strand.
ATGGCCTCTAGGGCATACATATAACTAACAATCTCCCACTTGCACTAGGGCCATCTGATAGCAGTGGTTGTAGTATCTCATACTCAACCATCCCATAAAAGTCTCTCTCTGGCAAAATGCCTTTGTGAGTGGATCCACCGTGTTTTCCTCTGAGTCTGTTCTCCTAACCTCGATCACCCTGGAGATCAACCATCTCCATGATCAGGTGATACTGCCTTAGAATATATCTGGATCATTGATGGGACGGACGTTCCTTGGCGTAAGCCACAACTCCATTGTCACACAATGGGAGGAACTAAGTTCATCTTATGAACAAATATACATCCAGAATACCTCTTTGGTAGCATCTTAAGTAGCGATGTATCCAGTCTTTATCGTCTAGTATGCCACGGTATCTAGCTTGGAACTCTTCCAACATACCGTCCCTTTACTGAGGGTAAAGACAATGCCTGTGACTGACTTTCAGTCGTCCTTATCACCCTGGAACCCTTCCAGTGATTCTCCTCAGGATCGGTTGATACCATCTCACTACAACTAGTGAGAATCCTAACATCCAATTAGATCTATCTCATAGATCCAAAACCCAGAATTTGGGAGGTATCATTTTGATCCTATATGGAGAATCATTGTGATAAGCGGAGATTGACCGAGCGTAGCATAGGAAACTCCTTCCCTATCAAGAGTATGTCATCCACGTACTCTACGAGGATCATCACCATACTCCCTACTACCTTTTTGTTTATACAAGGTTCATCTACCAATTTGATGATGTCAAACTCTTTGACTAACACATCAAAACAGATGTTCTAACTCTGTGATACCTGCTTTATCCTATAAAGCATCTTGTACACGTTTCCGCTGCTCCCACTGTCTACGAAGCCCTCTGGCTGTGTACTTATAGACGTTCTCTTCTAAAACATCATTTAGAAAAGCAGTCATGGCACCCAACCGCCAGATATCGTAGTCATGGTATGTAGCCGTGGCAAGTAGGATCTGGATGGACTTAAGCATAGCCACTTGAAAAGGTTTCATCATTATCCACGCCTGGTCGATGACGAAAAACTTTAACAAGTCTAGTTTTGAAAGTCTCAACTTTTCCATCTACACCAAGTAATCTTCTCAAGATATACTTGCTCCTGATGGGTATTTAACCCTTCAGATATAGCAACCAAAGTCCATACTTTGTCGGTGTACATGGATTCCATCTCAGATCGCTAAGCATCCAGCCATTCTTACAGAGTCCCACTCCTGATGGCCAGCTCGAAACTAGTTGGGTCATCATCTCATGATGCAATCCTCGCTCCCACTGTCATAGAGTAACCGAAGTATCTCTCAGGTGGGTGAGGAACCCTACTAGATCGGCGGAGAGGCTGAGGTTCGTTGGTAACTATTGAATCATTTGGTTCTTTCAAATCATCAGCTGCAGTTTGTATAGCTGGAACCTTTCCAGTTCTACATTACAGACCTTACCTCGAGCTTGTCCGGATTTTGCTTTTAGACATAGGCTGGACAACTCCAAATCTTAACCATCTAAAGATATGGGCTCTTCCCTTTCCATATCACATATGAAAAGGTAGGCAACAGATTTGATTTGAACCCTATTCAATAGGTATGCAGCTTCTCAAGTGCATGACTCCCAAAAGGAAACAGGTAACTCAGTAGTACTCATCATAGAGCACACCTTATCATATAGGGTGTAATTGCTCCGTCCCGATATACCATCGTGCTATGGTGTATACGGAGGAGTAATGCTGAGAGAGAATCTCATTCTCCTTTAGAAAAGTCCAAGAATTTCGTGCACAAGTATTCTCCTCCCTGAACTCATCAAAGGACATAATACTTATACCCTTTTTGGTTCTCTTCTTCTAACTTATATTCTGTGAATATCTCAAAAGGTTCGGACTTGTGTTTCAACAGGAACATAGGTCTGAATCTCGAAAGATCAGAGAATGTAATGAAGTATAAAGAACCGGTCTTGGCAAGTGTAGACAGGGGACCTACATACATCAACATGTATCATCCCAAGAGTTCACTAACTCTTTCTCTGTTTCCAGTAAACAGAGCTATGGTCATTGTATCTTTGTGACATGACTGGCAAGTTTCACAAGATGTAAATTCAAACTGATTTAAATATGCATCTAAAATGTAACTTCAGCCAGTCGGATCGCATTGATATGACCTAGTCTACAATGCCTATAGAAGGATTCGTTCATTTCTGAACTCTTCCTCTTGTGTGTGTTCAATATACTAAGAACTGTAGTTTGATTTAGAACATCAATACTTTTAGATAACGTGCCTGAACCGATCAACTTTTGATATAGGAAATGTTCAAAATATTATCCAACTATACAAAATTTAATCATTTCTTTACTAATAAAGAGATAGATATGATTTTGTATATCAGGTTCGGTATCTAATAACATTCGTTCAGAATCAATGTATTTGGGATACAGGGTGACAGTGACCAACAGACTTGGCTGCAACACTTGCCCCGTTTTCTGCCTCATGAAACATATCACCCGTTCTCAGTTCTCTACCTATCTATAGCCCTATGTAACAGATTACATATCTGGGATCCTGATCCGGTATCATATACCCAGGATGCGGAGGATACTGAGAAACAGTTCTTTGTAATTAACACACCCGAAGGAGATGCATCATATGCACTTTCTTCGTTTGGGCGGCACGGGAAATCTGGTATTCCCCAATTTCCTGCTCTGTCTTATAACAATTATAAGTTGGAGCGGGACCAACGTTCCCCAGCTCAGTATAACAAGCGGGTTCGGTCAATATATCCGTTTTATTATCTTGATTAAGGCGTGATATGGTCGCTACCTGGAGAGAGAGAGAAGAAAATACTCAGCGTATGCTCTTGCAAGAATAGATTGGTTATTATTTTATCTAATCAGGATGGCTCCCACTGTTTTTATCAAATCTTCCTTCAAACCCTATAAGGAAAGACTTGCCGGGATTAATTACACACTACAAGTTCGCCTATCTTTCAGCCAGGCCAGTGTCGGTACTTTGAGGGAGGTCCCCCGTGCTTTCGCACGAACCTAATTAATGTAAAGCTCGTTTTCCCAGAGGCGTAACCTCGTTAACACCTTTCTAGACACCTACTTGATCGGCTAATTGTAATGTGTAAAACTCTCACAGGAGTAACTCTTACTCGCAGCGGGTATCGGGATCCAACTATCTCATAGAAGGTATGCAATCTCATTGCAAATTTCAACACTTGAAATTCCCGATAATATTTTGCCCCAAGCCTCCTATGACCTTGACAAAGGCCAACAAATTATAGGATGCTAGTCAAGTTCAACCCGTCATTTCCTGATTGAATTAAACCCACCCGCACGGCCCTTGACAAAGGCCAACAAGGTCGCGCGACTACCCTAATCCAATCTGCATCATATGCATAAGCAGATAAGCACCAGTCAGCTACCGCACACTACGCCTTGACAAAGGCCAACAAACGTAGCACGAATACTAACTACTACTTATCTGAAATGACGGAGGGCTACGACAGGTTTTTCTGAAAACCTATTGCGTAATGAACTTGATATCGTTGTAGAATCAAATGATTTTAAAATGGAGTGTTTTTTAGGCTTTTGTAGTTTTGCTAAAGGAGTCACTCCCGGTGAAGGGATCGTCGGTCCTTTCCTATTCGAATGAGGTGCGGGATATATCATATATATCACTGTGCAAAGAAAAACTCATAAAAGCAATCAGAAGACAAACCGAGTGTGTAGCATCTGCCAGTTATTGCTAAAGGAGTCACTCCCGGTAAAGGGATCTCGGTCCTTTCCTCATCGAATAAGGTGCAGGATATATCATATATACCGCTGTGCAAAGCAAGAACTGTAGCTACCTGTTTTATTTTTGAAATTCGATTCTACAACATCTTTAGGTTTCTTTTACTTTCATTAATCACATTAATGAAGTCCCATCATTAAAGTACCTAAACATTACAGATAAATACGACGTACACTTATGCTATCCGCATTTGCCTCGATGTCCCCTCGTGCACCGTTAGGTTAGGTAACTAACGGCAGAGCGGGGCAGGGCTAGCGCGAGTGCAAAACATAAGTAACGTCTATATAATATATCATATATACTATATACAGTATCCATCACAAAACATCACATGATCACATCACAGATATCGCAGCAGAAGAATCATATGAAAAATTGGATATACTAGGACGTCCGTGTTTTCAATACGAGCCAGTATAAAACACGGATTCCATGGTCGTGATGAATAGCCAAACCCACACCCCTAGACCCCTACGAGAGCGGCAAGCAACCCTACCAATTCTAGAGTTAGGAGACCCGGACTCGACTCCTCGAGTTGGTCTCCCACTGGACTCCAGAACCCGGTTACTTGTGCTCCCCTCCTTGGGTCTATCCTAGTGCGGAAAAGTAAATAATATACAAAAGGTAACATCTTCCGCAACCTGGAAGTGCCCCAATAAAAGAATATTACATACAAGTTTTTACATGAATGAAAATGAAAAACACTCATCTCACATAAAAACCCCTGGCTATTCAAACACGACGATCCAATATAACATATCCAGCAACACATAACATCACATGTCATCAACGTAAGTAAATATGCGCATCCCAATTGTCGTTGACATATAGCAACGAAACCGGCGATATCACATATTACACTTACGGTCACAGAAAAGAAAGTGTAAAACTACAACAATTGGAATCCGCAACCTCCTTAGACATCACATGCCTAATCAAATGAATTACTTAGACATCGCATGCCTAACAATTATAAACACCGCATTTTAGTCTCAAAATCGAAAACACTTTTCAATATCAAGTCGGGCAATTCAACAAGATTCCCGACATCCTGATCGAATGCTCGTCGCAAACTTTAGTAGGCGGCCGCACCCCCGACGCCGTCGACGAAGTGCACCAAGGCGGAACACCGCTGCCGCGAGCACCCGAACGGATGCTTTCGGCGACGGGGTTCTCCTACAGTCACTTGGTCGGGGCTATGGAGTGAGGCTGTCTATTAAGTTTACCCGGCAAGTATCCGCGTACACTACGTGATTGCGACAGACTTTTGATCACACCAAAATTCCGTGGCAACCGATCAAGTGAGACTAAACCGCTAGATTTATAACATTCATTCAGTTATCTCATAACTACTTGTGAATTCCAATTATTGTATCACATTCCGGATAAATAGAAAATGTTAAACTTTCCGATCGAACAATCGAACACCCAAGTTTTCCCGAAACAGCTCAACACATGAAATATGTTCAAAGACATTCACTTCATGCCTCAGTACCAACGGTCCAGCCGTAGAAGGGTCAAGCCAACGCCTCACATGTGGCACGCCGTACTGCCCCAAACCCGAAGGTTCAAAGGGCAGTTCAAGACGGTCACATAATCGAGTTAAGGTTTGTTGTCTTCTAGAGGGACCATCGCGTTACTTGTACTACTTAGAACGTTATTAAACCACGGAAAGATCCAACACTTGGAAATTTCCCGACAGGGGAAAAGTTGGGTATTTATATCCGGTCGAACTTTCTAACATATTCTAAATATCCGGAAAAACACACAGACAAAATTAGACAATCCGATCGAAACACCGAGTCCCCAATACAACCCAGAAAATTCAACTCTTGAATAAATTTTAAAAATTCCCAGAAAACTCAGCATTAAAATAAAGAAGTTACTGTGCAAAAAGAGTTGACTGAAGAGACTTATTGGCCGCGGAACCGCCGCAGAAGCCATGCTTCTGCCGCGGTTCCGCTGCGCTATGGGCGAATCATGGGTCCCGTTTTGTACAGTAATTCTTAGAATCCCCTGCTGAGTTTTCTGCATATTTTTAATTTGGAAAAAACCCAGTTTTTGAAAAATGTACAGAGAGCAATTTTGGGTTTAGGGTTTCGGTTCGACCGGGTTTCTAACATCATCTAAGCATCGCCTAAGGCTCTAGCTAGGCTCTGATACCACTGTAGGGTTCCTAGGCACTCTAATGAGGTCTCACAAGGTATCAACCATGCCAATTTCAAATTTTACAAATGCCGAGAAACTTTAATACGGATCGTTAACTAGAATTTTAGGCGAAAGATGCAACTAGTTAACAACTTAACTAAGTGAACGGAAATACAACCTTTGTAGATCCGGTTCTCCACCTCCATAGCTCCGTGATGAAGTCCCCTCGCTGTACAAATCGCATCCCGGACTCTAGCATCGGCTTCATCGGAGAAATGGGCGGGCTTGGTCGTCGGCTTCGATGCCGAAGATGATCTACGTCGAGGCATCACTAGATCAAGCTCCCACTTCACCAAGTCATGAAACTTGTGAAGAAAACACCCTATACTACTTGGCAAGAGGTAGAGGATGAAGAAATAGGAAGTGGGTTCACTTTAGAATTGGATTTCTCACTCTTTTCATCAAATCACCATTGATGGAATCAAGCATCTTCAAGTGAAGAAGAAGAAGAAGAAGAAGATGAATATTATGATAAGTTATTTTCAAATAGAAAAGAAAATCAATACTTATCATAATACAACCATGGTCAAGTGTAGAGAATGAACTAGGGTTAAGTGGAGTGGTTAGGGTTAAGCATGAGACAAAATGGTCACTTAGTCAAAGCTTCATGAAGCTTCAAGATGCAAACAAAGAAAGCCACCATTTTCTCTTTATGCTTATTATTTTCCAAAAAGAATAAATAAATAAATAAATGAATAAGAAAATAAAACCCTAACCATTCATATAACCATGGTTTAATCTTTACACAAACCCAAGTTAGCATGCATCATCAAACATGATACAAACTTGTGCACAAAAATATATCACATATACAATGTGCACAAACAAGTGAGAAAAGCCATTTAAAGTGAACTAATACTAGTTAATGCAAAGTAATATATCAAATATATAATTATGCATTAAATCATTAAATCAACACTTGATTTAACGATCCTGTCATATCGCATGCGACCGACTAATATCCAATGTATCGGCTTATCGAATCAATCCTTGATTCGATAACTAGGTTATATCGCATACAACCTTATCGATACATTCATCGCGAGAATAGAATACGGTATCACATACACGCATTATTCTCGGTCCCGCACATATCTCATATGCGCTCCTATTTCGTTTCGCTTGAGCCAGGAAACCTCTGTGTAGGACTCTAAAGACTCGTCAATACGCCGGCAGCAGGTGATGATCATATCAAACACCCACAAGCCGCAAGCGGTCTGCTAAACGTAACGGCCACCCGGGTATTGAGCGATCAGAAGATCGACGAGCAAGCCCGCTCATACTCCTGTGAATCCAACCAGTAACACTTACCGTACAGTCCGGTCTCGTCGTCTGATATGTCGCATATCTCGCCTAGGGGTGGTAAACGTCAGACCCCAACAGCTCGATAAGTCGTGTCGATATGAGGTCTATAACAGTTCGAGAAACTACTGGTAACACTTACCAGTAAATCTCAGCAACCCCGGCCAGGGATTTTCGGTTATAGCCAATCAAACACAGCGCAACATCAACCCCCTATACCGGGAGAGACGAATCCCCTCCTATCGCTCATTGCCTCCATGTGACTCGGGACTGTACCCAAAAACCACCGTTTTGCACGCCCTCTTGGACGTGGTAAGGTGGAAATCAAAGCACAGTGGGAATCACACAAGACTCTATGACGATCTCGGGTCAACAGACTACTCTGTACCAGTGTCACCAGAGAACTGCCATCTGACGTAAGGTATAATACCATCTGAGAGTTCCCGGCGAGTCCGTCCAGTGTACCCAGTCTCCACTGAGCTCCCGTATATCATCTCTGATGTCAAACACCAATGGATATGGGATCATCCATCGCCCATCTGTATGGGTCGAGAAGGTATACGCTAGTCTACTCTGGTATATCGATGCCCCGTCTCGATATACCCACGACTAGGGACCTTGAAGGATATACTTCTGGACTACCATGTCCCCACTAGTATGATCCGCATCATAGTCCAGGTAGTCAAGTACACATCCTAAGGGCTTTACCAACATGTAACAGAGAGACAATCAATGTACGCGTTAAGGTAAAGAGTAACCAGATAGCATACTATCATGTCGAGCAAGAAAGTCCTCCCTATATATGTCCCAGCATCCACTACAATATACATCCAATGTACAGTAATGGCCTCTAGGGCATACATATAACTAACAGTATATCATGCCTACATACTGACATGTACACCCACAAATCTTGCTATAGTTGCATATACCCCTAAGTGGTATTGTATTGACATGTGATATTGGGACGTTGATTATTGTGCTATTGCACTTATGAAATGCATCATACATACTTGCTTACATGTAGATACTTATACCTTGCTACAGTTACATGTACACCTCATATGATGCTGCACTTGTTTTTCGGAGGATTTAGGAACCGCATGATATATTTTAAAGCTGGATTCATTTAAAAGAGCGGTTTTCCCTTAATATGCTCATGTTGTTGTTTTATTTTGCATATATCAGTTTTCATGGATTTACGCATTGAGATATGGATTTCATGGGATTTATGGATTTGAGAACCGTGGGGGTATTTTAAGAAATTATGTGTTGTTTGAAAACCCGATTTCTCTTGATATGATATTTCAGTGCGTCCACCATGTAATTTCCCGGTTCTGAGATTGGCATGTGAAACCCGATTCGAGGAGTGGGAGGCACCGTCTGCGGGTACATGGTGGACCCGGTGTGGTATCCCGGGGCGAGAGATGATTTCGTGGTGTAGGCGATGAGCCTGGCAGAGGGACCACTACCTACCGGTGATGTTATTTGGACTCGGTGAATATCTGGGGGATACCGACCGGAGTCATGTTCAGACATACTACGTGGATTGCTAGTGTCGATGTGGACACTCAGGTTCTATGAGATGTACTGACATCAGGGCCGGTCATGGTGACGGCGCCTGACAGACGAGGATTTACGTGTCGCTGCTAGACATAGGTTTCATGATGTTTCGAGTGGTCGACTTTAGACACTTCGGTTCCATAATTTGATGTGTCGTTGATGGACACACATTCTTTGATATCCTCGTATTTACCTGGATATACTTTTACGATATTTACATGCAGGAGTTGTTGTGTCAGTGGTTGACACGTGGACGAGATCCACTGCATACATGCATTGATTATATTGTTGGATGATATCCGCTTGCTGTTAGGCATTTATTATGTGTTGGCACATATGCAGATATGATCACGGTAGATATCATAGTATTACTTTTATGATATAGTTGACCTAGGAATCGTTGTTTATTTCGATTTCTACCTGTTGATGTTTTCTACTCACGAGTTGGCAACTCACCCCCGTTGTGCCACAGTTCTTGCAGGTTGTCCGCTTGGATCAGTAGCGGCATTGCTGGCACACAGCTTGCTTTCGGGTGTTTTGCTTTGGTAGGTGGTAGATATTGGATCGTGCCCCTCTTGTATTTAATATTCATATTGTATCTAGTCACTCTATCAAATCAGAAAACTAGTAATTGTATATGTTGCAGACTTAGAAGACATGTAGTTACGAGACTTGAGCGATGGGTTTTTATGTTCGCTTTTGAGGTTGATGTCTTGCTTTACTTTTTTTTCTTTATGTGGATCTTCGCCGTTGGGCATCGTATACTTGTTATTTATACTTGTGGTGTTGTTTCCGCCATTGGGCGTGTTTTGCTCCCGTTTGGGATGCTTTCTTTTTATTCTTTGTTGTACCCGTTTTCGGGGCTAGTTTTTACAAAGGAGGTGCTGTCGAAATTTTTATGAAAACAAAGGAAAAGAGTTAAGATAAGTTTAAAGATTTTTACTTAAAGTTTCTAAATGTTGTAAATGTTTTCTTTACATACTTCTGTTGTAAGGTTTAGATTTCTGGGTTTTGGCTTACTTAGGTTACGTTACGTCTGTAGACGTTGCATGATTTAAGTGCCGGTCATGAGCTAATATTTTGGGTCGTGACAGGTGTATACGGAGGAGTAATGCTGAGAGAGAATCTCATTCTCCTTTTGAATAGTCCTGGAACTCCTATGCTCAAGTATTCTCCTCCCTGATCCTATCAAAGGACATAATACTTATACCCGTTTTGGTTCTCTACTTCGCACTTATATTCATTGAATTTCTCAAAAGCCTCAGACTTGTGTTTCAACAGGAACACATGTGCGAATCTTGAGAGATCATCAGTGAGTGTAATGAAGTAAAAAAGAACCAGTCCTGGCATGTGTAAACAGGGGACCTGCATACATCATCATGTATCAATCCCAAGAGTTCACTAACTCTTTCTCTGTTTCTAAAAAATAGAGCTATGGTCATCTTATCTTTGTGACATGACTGGGAAGTTTCAAAAGATTTAAATTCAAACTGATTTAAATATGCATGTTAATATAACTTAGCTAGTCTGGTCACATTGATATGACCTAGTCTACAATGCTTCAAGAAGAATTCGTTCATTTCTGAACTCTTCCTCTTATGTGTGTTCTGTACATTGAGAACTGTAGTTTGATTTAGAACGTATATTCTTTTAGATAATGTACCTGAATCGATCAACTCTTGATATAGGAAATGTTCAAAACATTATCCAACAATACAAAATTATATTCTTCTTTACTAAATAAAGAGACTGATATGATGTTGTATATCAGGTTCGGTATCTAATAACATTCGTTCAGAATCAATGTATTTTAGTAATACAGGGTGATAACTGCCAACATCTTGGCTGCAACAATTGCACCGTTTCCAACTCTTGAAACTTATTGTTAGTTATATGTATACCCTAGAGGCCATTACTGTACATACGATATATATTGTAGTGGATGCTTGGACATATATAGGGAGGACTTTCTTGCTCGACATGATAGTACGCTATCTGGTTACTCTTTATCTTAACATGTACTCTTTGTCTCTATGTTACATATTGATAAAACCCTTAGGATAAGTACTTGACTATCAGGACTATGATGCAGATCATACTACTGGGGACAGTGTAGTCGCCAAGTACATCCTTCAAATGTTCCTAGTCGTGGGAGTACCGAGACAGGGCATCAATACTCCAGAGTAGACTAGCGTATGCGCTTCTTGACCTATATGATGGGCGATGGATGATCCCATATCCATTGGTGTTTGACATCAGAGAAGGTATACGGATGCTTAGTGAAAACTGGGTACACTGGACGGACTCGCCGAGAACTCCCAGATGGTATTATATCTCACGTCAGATGGCAGTTCTCTGGTGACACTGGTACAGGTTAGTCTGTAGACCCGAGATCATCATAGAGTCTTGTGTGATTCCCACTGTACTTTGATTTCCATCATACCACATCCAATGGGGCATGCAAAACAGTGGCTTTTGGGGACAGTCCCGAATCACATGGAGACAATGAACGATAGGAGGGGATTCGTCTCTCCCGGTATAGGGAGTTGATGTTGCGCTGTGTTTGATTTGCTATAACTGGAAATCTCTGGTCAGGGTTGCTGAGATTTACTGGTATGTGTTATCAGTAGTTTCTCGAACTGTTATAGACCTCATATCGACACGACTTATCAAGCTACTAGGGTCTGACGTTTACCACCCCTAGGCGAGATATGCGACATATCAGACGAAGAGACCGGACTGTACGGGAGTGTTGCTGATTGGATTCACGGGAGAAAGTGCAGGCTTTCTTGTTGATCTTCTGATCGCTCAATACCCAGGTGGCCGTTACGTTTGGCAGACCGCTTGCGGCTTGTAGGTGTTTGATATGATCATCACCCACTGCCGGCGTATTGACGAGTCTTTAGAGTCCTACACAGAAGTTTCCTGGCTCAAGCGAAACGGTGTAGGAGCGCATATGTGATATGTGCGGGAACGAGATTAATGCGAGTATGTGATACCCCATTATATTCTCGCGATGTATGATATGATTGGTTATATGTGATAAAGCCGAGTTATCGGATCGAACGTTGATTCGATAAGATGTTGCATTTGATATTAGTCGGTTATATGTGATATAGCCGGATTATTAAATCAAGAGTTGATTTGATAATTTAATGTATAATTATATATTTGATATATTATAATACATTAACTAATATTTAGCTCACTATTGATTTCTTTTTCTCCCATGATGTGCACATTGTATATATATACGCGATATGTACATTTGTGTACATGGATTGTGTCATGTTTGATGATACATACAAGATGGGTGTATGAGATTAACACAATGCTAGGGTTAAGTTAGGGTTTCTATTTATATTAAGCTAATTCAAAAGAGATTGAGTTTGTTATGCTAAAGCTTGCACAAAAGATTATGGATAAGCTTATGGATAAGCTTTGACAAAGTCAACCATTTTGTCTAGTTTAAGATATTTATCAAACCCAACCTTTAACCATAGCCATGAGTTAATTCTCTACATGAGTTAGCCATGAGGGTTTAACTCAACCATAGGTCCAATAATTCATTTGGATGGATTATTCACAAGTCTTCTTCTTCATCTTCAAGCTCCATGAAAAAGCTTGCTAGCTCTAATGGAGTTTTGAGATAAAGTGTTTGAAAATCAATTCTAAAGTGAGCCCACCTCCTACTTCTTCATCCTCTACCACTTGCCAAGTAGTAGAGTGTGTTCTCTTCACAAAGTTCATGACCTAGTGAAGGAATAGCTTGATTCAGTGTCTCCTCGACGTAGATTATCTTCGGCCTCAAAGTCATCGAAGCAAGCGCGTTCGTTTCTTCATAGAGCCTCTCTAGAGTCCGGGTTTTGCGATCGCAGCGAAGGGGACTACTACACAGAGCTATTTGAAGTGAAAGACCGGACTACAAAGGTTGTAATCCCAAAATCTTAGAAGTAAAGTTGTTTACTTGCTTATAGTTTTCGCATAATCTCTAGTATACAATCTTGGTTAGGGTTGTTCGGCATGTCTAAATTTTGAATCGGGCATGGTTGATGCCTTGTAGAACCTTGTGAGAGTGCCTAGTAACCCTACACTTATCACCCATTCTCAGTTCTCTACCCATATGTAGCCCATGTAACAGATTACGTGTGTGGGATCCTGATCCGGTATCTCATACTCAGGACGTAGAGGATACTGAGAAACAGTTCTCGGTAATGAACACACTCGAAGAAGATGCATCATCATGCACTTTCTTCATTTGGACGGCACGGGAATCCTGGTAATCCCCTATTTTCTGCTCGGTCTTATAACAATTTTAAGTTTGGAGAGGGACCGACGTTCCCCAGCTTAGTATAACAAGCGGGTTTGGTCAATATATCCATATTATTATCTTGATTAAGGCGTGATATGGTCGCTACCTAGAGAGAGAGAGAAGAAAACACTCAGCGTATGCTCTTGTAAGATTAGATTGGTTATTATTTTATCTAATCAGGATGGCTCCCACTGTTTTTATCAAATCTTCCTTCAAACCCTAAAAGGAAAGACTAGCCGGGATTAATTACACCCTACAAGTTCGCCAATCTTTCAGCCAGGCCAGTGCCGGTACTTTGAGGGAGGTTCCCCGTGCTTTTGCACGGACCTAATTAAAATAAACCTCGTTTTCCCATAGGCGTAACTCCGTTAACACCTTTCTAGACACCTACTTGATCGGCAAATTGTAATGTGTAAAACTCTCTCAGGAGTAACTTTTACTCGCAGTGGATATCGGGATCTAACTATCTCATAGAAGGTATGCAATCTCATTACAAATTTCAACACTTGAAATTCCCGATAATTTTGCCCCAAGCAATCTATGACCTTGACAAGGTCAACAAACCATAGACCGCAAGTCAAGTTCAACCCGTCATTTTCTGATTGAATTAAACCCACCCGCACGACCCTTGACAAGGTCGACAACTACCCTAATCCAATCGCATCATATGCTAGCAGATAAGCACTAATCAGCTACCGCACACTACGCCTTGACAAAGTCAACAAACGCAGCACGAATACTAAATACTACTTATCAGAAATGACGGAGGGCTATGACAGGTTTTTAAGAAAACCTTTTGCGTAATGAACTTGATATCGTTGTAGAATTAAATGATTTTAAATGGAGTGTTTTTTAGGATTTTGCTAGTTTTGCTAAAGAGGTCACTCCCGGTGAAGGGATCTCGGCTCTTTCCTCGTCGAATGAGGTGCAGGATATTCACAATACCACTAGGCAAATCAAGAACTAGAAAAGCAATCAAAAGACAAAACCGAGGATTGTAGCATCTCCCAGTTATTGCTAAAGAGGTCACTCCCGGTGAAAGGATCTCGGCTATTTCCTTATCGAATAAGGTGCTGGATATTCTACAAGGAATACCGTTATGCAAAGCAACAACTAGAGCTACCTGTTTTTGAAAATTCGATTCCACAACTTCTTTAGGTTTATTTTCTTTCATTAATCTCATTAATGAAGTCCCATCATTTAAGTTGCCTAAGCATCACAGATAAATACAACGTACGCTTATGCCATCCGCATTCGCCTCGATGTCCCGTCATGCACCGTCAGGTTTGGTAACTACCGGCAGAGCGGGGCAGGGCTAGCGCGGGTGTAAAACATAAGCAACGTCTATATAATATATCGCATATACTATATAAAGTATCTATCTCATCATATAAAGTGATCACTTCACAGAATATCGCAGCAGAAATCAACATATGAAATATTGGATATATTAGGATTTCCGGGTTTTATTTTAAGCCTGTATAAAACACGGATTCCACGGTCGTGATGAATAGCCAAACCCACATCCCTAGACCCTACGAGAGCAGCAAGCAACCCTACCAATTTTAGAGTTAGGAGACCCGGACTCGACGCCTCAAGATGGTCTCCCCCTGGACTCTAGAACCCGGTTACTTATGCTCCCCTCCTTGGGCCTATCCTAATACGGAAAGGTAAATAATATACATCAACGGTGACATCTTCCTCAACCCGGAAGTGCCTCAATAAAAGAATATTACATACAAGTTTTTACATGAATGAAAATGAAAAACTCTCATCTCACATAAAAAAGAAACCCCGGCTATTCAAACACGACGATCCAATATAACATATCCCAGCAACACATAACATCACATGTCATCAACGTAAGTAAATATGCGTATCCCAATTGTCATTGACATATAGCAACGAAAATGGCGATACCCACATATTACACTTACACTCGCAGAAAAGAAAGTGAAAAACTACAACAATTGGAATCCGCACTGCCCTTAGACATCATAAACCCGGAATATCACATATTCTGAATTTCATGCCTAACAATGCAAATTTTACATTAAGGTCTCAACTATGAAAACACTTTTCAAAGAAAGTCGGGTAATTCAACAAGATTCCCAATTCCGTCCGTGACCGAAATGTTAAACTTGCACGCAACTAGATAGATTCCAATTATTGTATCCCATCACATGATATTCGGACGACGTTAAACTTTTCGATCGATTCATCAAAGTCCCACAATTTTCCGACAGCTCAACACTTGAGCATAGTTCAATAATACCCAGAATATGCCACAGTACCTATGCACCAGCCATAGAAGGGCAGACCTAAGCCACACTCATGTCACCATGGAACTGAGGCAAACCCTAGGGTATGACCGTGGTTCTGCGATCCAAAAAGTCGAGTTAGGGTTTCATTCTTCTAGAGGGTTCATAGAATTACTTGCATGTTTTTCCGAATACGTTAAACTTGGAAAAATGGGTTTTTGATAATCGTTCGAACTTTCTAACTTCGCCTAAATAACATGTGAAAAACCGAAAACAATATTAAAACTATGAATATGAAACACTCCGAATTTCTTATAGTGTAAGATTACATCACATGCAAAATTAGCAAAAACAAACAACACCTGAAACACCAAAACCCAGAGATGGGAACATGACAAAAATTTGAACACGAAATGCCTCACTTGGGCTGGCCACAACCCCCATGATCTCGGCCAAAATCCGAGCAGTGGGTCCCCAATTTCTGCCATGTTCCTATTTTCTCTCATATATCATTCTGCACTTGTTTAAAAAAAATTCGAGGTCATTTAAAAATCGACAGAACCTAGTATTCGGTGTTTCAAGTTTTGGAGTAGTTTCGGTTTCGTAATTTAACAAAAATCGTCTAATACTCTTGCCCGGCTCTGATACCACTGTTAGGATTCCTTAGCACCCTACTAGATTTTCACAGCAACTACCATGCCAAATTTAAAAATTCTAAAATGCTAATCAATCCTAAGCTAGGATCAAGCTAGAGTAAATAGACAAAATAACATGTAATCAACCATTACATCTAAGTGAATGAGAAATACAACCTTTGTAGACCGGTCCTTCACTTCAATAGCTCTATGTAGTAGTCCTTTCGCTGCGAGTTGTGATCTCCCGAACTCTAGAAAGGGTTCTCCCGGAGAAATGAACAAGCTTGCTCGAAGTCTTCGAGGCCGAAGATGATCTACGTCAAGGAGACTCAAGCTCATGCTACCTCTTCACTAATTGAGAAATTAGTGAAGCAAAACACCCTAAACTAAATGGCAAGTAGTAGAGAATGATGAAGTAGGAAATGGGCACTCTTTAGTTTTATTTTTCTCACAATATTTTCATCACTTCACAAAGCTAGTGAGCTTGAGGGAGAAGATGAAGAATTCTCTCATGGAATTAACCAAGTGAAGAAAACTGTGAACTATAGGTGAGTTAATATCACATATTAACCCATGTAGATACTTAACCATGGCTAATCTAATGGTTGGGTTAATAAATATCTTAAGTATAACAAAATTAGTAGACTTGGTCAATGGTTCCACAAGCTTCTCCAAGCTTCACGATCAATCCAATTTCCACCTAATTTTGTTTAACTTAAAATAAATAAAACCCTACATTAATCTAGCATGATGTGAGTCTCATACACCCAAGTCACATGTGTCATCAAGCATGACACAAAACATGTACACAAATATATATCACACATATATTATGTGCACAAAATCAAGTGAGAAAAGAAAACTTAAGTGAGCCAATACTAGTTAATGTAAATTAATATATCAAATATATAATTATACATTAAATTATTAAATCAACACTTGATTTAATAATCCGCCTATATCACATATAACCGACTAATATTTAATGTAACAACTTATCGAATTAACACTTGATCTGATAATCCGGCTATATCACATATATCCGACCGATGTCACAAATCGCGAGAACAGAATGCAGTATCACATACACGCATTAATCTCGGTCCCGCACATATCACATATGTGCTCCTAATTCGTTTCGCAAGAACCAGGAAACCTCTGTGTAAGACTCTAAAGACTCGTCAATACGCCGACAGTAGGTGATGATTATATCAAACACCCACAAGACGCAAGCGGTCTGCTAAACATAACGGCCACCCGGGTATTGAGCGATCAGAAGATCAACAAGCAAGCCTACTCATACTCCTGCAAATCCAATCAGTAACACTACCGTACAGTCCGGTCTCTTCGTCTGATATGTCGCATATTTCGTCTAGGGGTGGTAAACGTCAGACCCCGGTAACTCGATAAGTCGTGCCGATACGAGGCTCATAAGGGGTCGAGAAACTACTGATAACACTTACCAGTATATCTCTGAAGCAGCCCTGGCCAGGGACTTTCTGTTATAGCCAATCGAGCACAGCGCAACATCAACCCCCAATACCAGGAGAGACGAAATCCCCTCCTATCGCTCATTGCCTCCATGTGACTCAGGACTATACCTAAAAACCACCGTTTTGCACGTTCTCTTGAACGTGGTGAGGTGGAAATCAAAGCACAGTGGGAATCACACAAGACTCAATGATGATCTCGGGTCGACAGACTAACCTGTACCAGTGTCACCAGAGAACTGCCATCTGACATGAGGTATAATACCATCTGGGAGTTCTCGGCGAGTCTGTCTAGTATACCCAATCACCACTGAGCACCCGTATACCATCTCTGATGTCAAACACCAATGGATATGGGATCATCCATCGCCCATCTATATGGGTCGAGAAGCTATACGCTAGTCTACTCTGGTATATCGATGCCCCGTCTTGATACACCCATGACTAGGGACATTAAAGGATGTATTTACCGACTACCTTTGTCCCACTAGTATGATACGCATCATAATCCAGGTAGTCAACTACACATTCTAAGGGCATTATCAACACGTAACAGAGAGACAATCAGTGTACATGTTAAGATAAAGTGCAACCTGATAGCATACTATCATGTTGAGCAAGAAAGTCCTCCCTATATATGTCCAAGCATCCACTACAATATACATCTCATGTACAGTAATGGCCTCTAGGGCATACATATAGCTAACAATATGTATATTCTCTAATGTTGCGTTTACTATTCATTTTCCGTTATATTCATGTTGCTCTCATTGCACTTTACACACACACACACACACACACGTGTGTTTTATTTAGCTTTTATGATCTCGGCTGTTAGGACACCAGCACCAGCACCGATGATGCGTATGTTGCACGCACACTTGCTTGCCGGCTCACACACATCATCATTGGTAATTGTCATGTCACGTACACCTTAGAAAACGTTACGTCATTGGTATAAACTGCTAGCTGGTAATTTAAACATATTATTAGTATGCTTGGTCTCATATGCTAGCCTAGATATTGAATTCCTTACTTAAATAACCGATGCCTTCATATATTCATTCTATTATGTACTATTGTGTGGCTTTACGCCGATATTCATTGTTCATTGACTTGTGATTTTAAGATTTCGGATCTTTCATAAGATTTCTGGATTTGGGAAACCGCATGTGAAATTTTATAAACTTATGATTATTTTAAAAAAGAATGATGCGGTTTTCCTTGATATGATATTTCGTGTCCACCATGATATTTTCTCGGTTCTGAGCTTGGTTTTCGAGACCCGATTCGAGGAGTAGGATGAACCGTCTGCGGATACATGGCGGACCCGGTAAGGTACCCTGGGATAACAAGCTCGAGTTGTAGACGATCAGCCCGGCAGTGGAGCACTTCCTACCAGTGATAGTTTGGACCCGGCGGTTATCCGGAGGATACCAACCGGAGTCGTGAGATGGATATGAGGGCCGATCAAAGGATGCGGCGCCTGAGATCCAAGGATTTACGTGTCGATGTTGGACACGGGTTCATGATGTTCGAGTGTCGGTGTTGGACACTCCAGTTTTATTATGATTCTTGTGTGTCGTTGCTGGACACACACACTTGATGATGCATTCGTACATGATTCACATCTTATGACATGGACACGGGTACTTTGGTATCACTTTTATGCTACTGTTACCTTGCTTTATTCGATGTCAGTGTATTATTATTATTAGTAGTAGTAGTATATTATTGTATGACCTAGGAGATCGTCATACATGCGATTTATACTCGATGATGTCATCTACTCACGAGTTGGCAATTCACCCCCGTTGTGCCACAGTTCTTGCAGGTTCAGCCGTACAGGTTCCGTAGCGGCATGATGACACTTCACTTTCTTCCGGGTGATTGCTGGATAGGTGGGATACAATTGTTGTTAGTTATATGTATACCCTAGAGGCCATTACTGTACATTGGATGTATATTGTAGTGGATGCTGGGACATATATAGGGAGGACTTTCTTGCTCGACATGATAGTATGCTATCTGGTTGACCTTTACCTTAACGTGTATGCTGATTGTCTCTCTGTTACATGTTGGTAAAGCCCTTAGGATCTGTACTTGACTACCTGGATTATGATGCGGATCATACTAGTGGGGACATGGTAGTCCATAAGTACATCCTTCAAAGTCCCTAGTCGTGGGTGTATCGAGACGGGGCATCGATATACCAGAGTAGACTAGCGTATACCTTCTCGACCCATACAGATGGGCGATGGATGATCCCATATCCATCGGTGTTTGACATCAGAGATGATATACGGGTGCTCAGTAGAGACTGGGTACACTGGACGGACTCGCCGAGAACTCCCAGATGGTATTATACCTCACGTCAGATGGCAGTTCTCTGGTGACACTGGTACAGAGTAGTCTGTTGACCCGAGATCGTCATAGAGTCTTGTGTGGTTCCCACTGTGCTTTGATTTCCATCTTACCACGTCCAAGAGGGCGTGCAAAACGGTGGTTTTTGGGTACAGTCCCGAGTCACATGGAGGCAATGAGCGATAGGAGGGGATTCGTCTCTCCCGGTATAGGGGGTTGATGTTGCGCTGTGTTCGATTGGCTATAACAGGAAATCCCTGGCCAGGGTTGCTGAGATTTACTGGTAAGTGTTACCAGTAGTTTCTCGAACAGTTATAGACCTCATATCGACACGACTTATCGAGCTATTGGGGTCTGACGTTTACCACCCCTAGGCGAGATATGCGACATATCAGACGATCAGACCGGACTGTACGGTAGTGTTACTGGTTGGATTCACTGGAGTGTGAGCGGGCTTGCTCGTCGATCTTCAGATCGCTCAATACCCGGGTGGCCGTTACGTTTAGCAGACCGCTTGCGGCTTGTGGGTGCTTGATATGATCATCACCTGCTGCCGGCGTATTGACGAGTCTTTAGAGTCCTACACAGAGGTTTCCTGGCTCAAGCGAAACGAAATAGGAGCGCATATGAGATATGTGCGGGACCGAGAATAATGCGTGTATGTGATACCGTATTCCATTCTCGCGATGAATGTATCGAAAGGTTGTATGCGATATAACCTAGTTATCGAATCAAGGGTTGGTTCGATAAGCCGATACATAGAATACTAGTCGGTTATATGCGATATGACCGGATCGTTAAATCAAGTGTTGATTTAATGATTTAATGCATAATTATATATTTGATATATTACTTTGCATTAACTAGTATTGGTTCACTTTAAATGGATTTTCTCACTCGGATTGTGCGCATTACATATGCGATATGATTTTGTGCACTTGATTGTATCATGTTTGATGATACATGTTTACTTGGTTAAGTGCAAAGAATTAAACCATGGTTAAAAGAATGGCTAGGGTTTCATTTCCTTTATTTATTCATTTATTTATTTGTTTATTCATTTTGGAAAAGAAGAGAAAAGAATGGTTGCTAGTTTTGGAGTTTAGTTGAAGCTTCATGAAGCTTTGATCAAGTCAACCATTCTTATCTCATCCTTAACCCTAACCATTCCCACTAACCATGATTCATTCTCTACACTTGACTATAGTTAATGATATGATAAGTATTTGTTTTTCTATTATTTTTAATTAACTTATCATATATTTCTTTCTTCTTCTTCTTCATGAGCAAGGAAGAAAAAGCTTTCTTCATCAATGGTGATTGATGATAAAGAGTGAGAAATCCAAATCTAAAGTCTACCCACTTCTTATTTCTTCATCCTCTACCTCTTGCCAAGTAGTAGAGTGTGTTTCCTTCACAAGTTTCTTGACTTGGTGAAGTGAGAGCTTGATCTTGCGATGCTTCGACGTAGATCATCTTCGGCATGGACATCGACGACCTAGATCGCTTATTCTCCGACGAAGCCGACGCTAGAGCCCGGATTTGATTTGGACAGCGGAGAGTACTTCGTTGCGGAGCTATGGAGGTGGAGCACCGGATCTACAAAGGTTGTATTTCCGTATTCCCTTAGTTAAGTGTTAACTAGTTCACTTTTTCGCCTAGTTTTCTAGCAAACGATCCGTAGTCGGGTCTCTCGGCACCCATAAATTTTTATATTGGCATGTTCGATGCCTTGTGAGACCTCACTAGGGTGCCTAGGAACCCTACGAGAGTATCAGAGCCTAGCTAGAGCCTTAGGCGAAGTCTAGACGGAATTTGAAGTCCGAACGAACCCGAAACCCGATCACAAATATGCTCTCTGTACTTTTTCCGAAAATGCGGATTTTTGTGTATTAAAAATGCCTAAAAAATTCAATAAATAATTATAAGAATTACTGTGCAAACTCAGGTGAATAATTCATCAAACAGAGCGCGGAACCACGGCAGAAGCCCAGCTTCTGCGGCGGTTCCGCGGCTAGGTGATGACGTCACCTCCCAATTGCTGCACAGTAATTCCTATTTTAATTTGATGGGTTTTCTGGGAATTTTTAATAATTTTTCAAGAGTTGAATTTTCTGCAGTTGTTTTGGGGATTCGGTGTTTCGATCGGGGTATCAAATTTTGTCTATTTGGCTTTCGGGATAAATTTTAGAATATGTTAAAAAGTTCGACCGGATATAAATACCCAATTTTTCCCCTGTCGGGAAATTTCCAAGTGTTGGATTTTTCCGAAGTTTAACGACGTTCTAAGTAGTGCAAGTAACTCGATGGACCCTCTAGAAGACAACAAACCTTAACTCGATTATGTGTCCGTCTTGAACTGCCCTTTGAACCTTCGGGTTTGGGGCAGTACGGCGTGCCACATGTGAGGCGTTGGCTTGACCCTTCTACGGCTGGACCGTTGGTACTGAGGTACGAACTGAATGTTGTTAGACTTATTTCATGTGTTGATCTATATCGGGAAAACTTGGGTGTTCGATTGTTCGATCGGAAAGTTTAACATTTTCTAATTATCTGGAATGTGATACAATAATTGGAATTCACAAATAGTTATGAGATAACTGAATGAATGTTATAAACATAGCAATTTAGTCTCACTTGATCGGTTGCCACGGAATTTTGATGTGATCAAAAGTCCGTCGCAATCACGTAGCGTACGCGGATACTCGCCGGGTAAACTTAATAGACAGCCTCACTCCATAGCCCCGACCAAGTGACTGTAGGAGAACCCCGTCGCCGAAAGCATCCGTTCGGGTGCTCGCGGTAGCGGTGTTCCGCCTTGGTGCACTTCGTCGACGGTATCGGGGGTGCGGCCGCCTACTAAAGTTTGCGACGAGTATTCGATCAGGATGTCGGGAATCTTGTTGAATCACCCGACTTGATATTGAAAAGAGTTTTCGATAATGAGACTAAAATGCGGGGTTTATAATTGTTAGGCATGCGATGTCTAAGTAATTCATTTGGTCAGGCATGCGATGTCTGAGGTGGTTGCGGATTCCAACTGTTGTAGTTTTACACTTTCTTTTCTGTGACCGTAAGTGTAATATGTGATATCGCCGGTTTCGTTGCTATATGTCAACGACAATTGGGATGCGCATATTTACTTACGTTGATGACATGTGATGTTATATGTTGCTGGATATGTTATATTGGATCGTCGTGTTTGAATAGCCGGGGGTTTTTATGTGAGATGAGTGTTTTTCATTTTCATTCATGTAAAAACTTGTTTGTAATATTCTTTTGTTGGGGCGCTTCCAGGTTGCGGAAGATGTCACCGTTTGTATATTATTTACTCTTCCGCACTAGGATAGACCCAAGGAGGAGGGCACAAGTAACCGGGTTCTGGAGTCCAGTGGGAGACCAACTCGAGGAGTCGAGTCCGGGTCTCCTAACTCTAGAATTGGTAGGGTTGCTTGCCGTTCTCGTAGGGGTCTTGGGGTGTGGGTTTGGCTATTCATCGCGACCGTGGAATCCGTGTTTTATACTGGCTCGTATTGAAAACACGGACGTCCTAGTATATCCAATATTTCATATGTTTCTTCTGCTGCGATATCTGTGATGTGATCATGTGATGTTCTGTGATAGATACAGTATATAGTATATATGATATATTATATAGACGTTACTTATGTTTTACACCCGCGCTAGCCCTGCCCTGCTCTGTCGTTAGTTACCTAACCTAACGGTGCACGAGGGGACATCGAGGCGAATGCGGATGGCATAAGTGTACGTCATATCTATCTATGATGTTTAGGTACTTAAATGATGGGACTTCATTAATGTGATTAATGAAATAAAAGAAACCTAAGATGTTGTAGAATCGAATTTCAAAATAAAACAGGTAGCTACAGTTCTTGCTTTGCACAGCGGTATATGCGATATATCCTGCACCTTATTCGATGAGGAAAGGACCGAGATCCCTTCACCGGGAGTGACTCCTTTAGCAATAACTGGCAGATGCTACACACTCGGTTTGTCTTTTGATTGCTTTTAAGAGTTTTTGCTTTGCACAGTGATATATATGATATATCCCGCACCTCATTCGACGAGGAAAGGACCGACGATCCCTTCACCGGGAGTGACTCCTTTAGCAAAACTAGAAAAGCCTCAAAAGCACTCCATTTTAAAATCATTTGATTCTACAGCGATATCAAGTTCATTACGCAATAGGTTTTCAGAAAAACCTGTCGTAGCCCTCTGTCATTTCAGATACGTACTAGTTAGTATTCGTGCTGCGGTTGTTTGGCCTCCGTCAAGGCGTAGTGTACGGTAGCTAACTAGTGCTTATCTGCTAGCATATGATGCGATTGGATTAGGGTATTCGTACGGCGTTGTTTGGCCTCCGTCAAGGGTCGTGCGGGTGGGTTTAATTCAATCAGGAAATGACGGGTTGAACTTGACTAGCAGACTATGGGTTGTTTGGCCTCCGTCAAGGTCATAGCGAGCTAGGGGCAAAATATTATCGGGAATTTCAAGTGTTGAAATTTGCAATGAGATTGCATACCTTCTATGAGATAGTTGGATCCCGATACCCGCTGCGAGTAAGTGTTACTCCTGGGAGAGTTTTATACATTACAATTAGCCGATCAAGTAGGTGTCTAGAAAGGTGTCAACGGGGTTACGCCTCTGGGAAAACGAGGTTTACATTAATTAGGTTCGTGCGAAAGCACGGGGGACCTCCCTCAAAGTACCGACACTGGCCTGGCTGAAAGATTGGCGAACTTGTAGTGTGTAATTAATCCCGGCTAATCTTTCCTTTTAGGGTTTGAAGGAAGATTTGATAAAAAGCAGTGGGAGCCATCCTGATTAGATAAAATAATAACCAATCTATTCTTGAAAGAGCGCACGCTGAGTGTTTTCTTCTCTCTCTCTCTCCAGGTAGCGACCCTATCACGCCTTAATCAAGATAATAATACGGATATTTGACCGAACCCGCTTGTTATACTGAGCTGGGGAACGTTGGTCCCGCTCCAACTTATAATTGTTATAAGACAGAGCAGGAAATTGGGGAATACCAGAATTCCCGTGCCGCCCAAACGAAGAGAGTGCATGCTGATGCATCATCTTCGGGTGTGTTCATTATACAGAACTGTTTCTCAGTATCCTTTACGTCCTGGGTATATGATACCGGATCAGGATCCCAGATATGTAATCTGTTACATAGGGCTACAGATAGGTAGAGAACTGAGAAAGGGTGATAAGTTTCATGAGACAGAAAACGGGGCAAGTGTTGCAGCCAAGTCTGTTGGTCACTGTCACCCTGTATTACCGATACATTGATTCTGAACGAATGTTATTAGATACCGAACCTGATATACAAAATCATATCAGTCTCTTTATTAGTAAAGAAATGATAAAATTTTGTATTGTTGGATAATGTTTTGAACATTTCCTATATCAAAAGTTGATCGGTTCAGACACGTTATCTAAAAGCATTGATGTTCTAAATCAAACTACAGTTCTTTGTATACGGAACACACAGAAGAGGAAGAGTTCAGATATGAACGAATCCTTCTTGAGGCATTGTAGACTAGGTCATATCAATGCGACCCGACTAGCTGGTGTTACATATAGATGCATATTTAAATCAGTTTGAATTTACATCTTGTGAAACTCGCCAGTCATGTCACAAAGATAAGATGACCATAGCTCCGTTTACTGGAAACAGAGAAAGAGTTAATGAACTCTTGGGACTGATACATGATGATGTATGTAAGTCTCCTGTCTACACATGCCAGGACTGGTTCTTTATACTTCATTACATTCTCTGATAATCTCTCAAGATTCAGTCATATGTTCCTGTTGAAACACAAGTCCGAACCTTTTGAGATATTCACAGAATATAAGCTAGAAGTAGAGAACCAAAATACAGGTAAAAGTATTATGTCCTTTGATGTGATCAAGGAGGAGAATACTTGAGCACGGAAATCCTGGACTATTCTAAAGGAGAATGAGATTCTCTCTCAGAATTACTCCTCCGTATACACCATAGCACGATGGTATATCGGGGCGGAGCAGATACACCCTATTTGATATGGTGTGCTCTATGATGAGTATTACTGAGTTACCTTTTTCCTTAAGGGGGTTATGCACTTGAGAAGTTGCATACCTATTGAATAGGGTTCCAATCAAATCAGTTGTCTACCACTTCATATGTGATAAGGAATGGGAAGAGCCCATGTCTTAAGTTAGTTAAGATTTGGGGTTGTCCGGCCTATGTCTAAAAGTATGATCCGGACAAGCTCGAGGCAAGATCTGTTATGTAGAACTGGAAATGTTCCAGCTATACAAACTACAGCAGATGATTTGATAGAACCAAAGGATTCAGTAGATACCAACGAACCTCAGCCTCTCCGCCGATCTAGTAGGGTTCCTCACCCACCTGAGAGATACTTCGATTTCTCTATGACA
Organism: Agapanthus africanus; assembly: GCA_030015575.1. NCBI lineage: Eukaryota > Viridiplantae > Streptophyta > Magnoliopsida > Asparagales > Amaryllidaceae > Agapanthus > Agapanthus africanus. The sequence continues at coordinate 506,580,734 of CM057337.1, forward strand.
GTGGGAGTGAGGATTGCATCATGAGATGATGACCCAACTAGTTTCGAGCAGGCCATCGAGAGTAAGACTCTGTAAGAATGGCTGGATGTTTAGTGATCTGAGATGGAATCCTTATACACCAACAAAGTATGGACTTTGGTTGCTATATCTGAAGGGTTAAATCCCCATCAGGAGCAAGTATATCTTGAGAAGATTACTTGGTGTAGATGGAAAAGTTGAGACTTTCAAAGCTAGACTTGTTAAAAGTTTGCATCATTGACCAGGTGTGGATAATGATGAAACCTTTTCAAGTAGCTATGCTTAAGTCCATCTAGATCCTACTTGTCACGGCTACATACCATGACTACGATATCTGGTGGTTGGGTGTCATGACTGCTTTTCTAAATGATGTTTTAGAAGAGTGCGTCTATAAGTACACAGCCAGAGGGCTTCGTAGACAGTGGGAGCAGCGGAAACGTGTGCAAGATGCTTTATAAGATTAAAGCAGGCATCGCGGAGTTGGAACATCTGTTTTGATGGATTAGTCAAAGAGTTTGACATCATCAAAATGGTAGATGAACCTTGTATAAACAAAAAGGTAGTAGGGAGTATGGTGGTGATCCTCGTAGAGTACGTGGATGACATACTCTTGATAAGAAAGGAGTTTCTTATGCTACGCTCGGTCGATCTCCGCTTATCACAAGGATTCTCCAATAGGATCAAAATGATACCTCCTAAATCCTGAGTTTTAGATCTATGAGATAGACTTAATTGGATGTTAGGATTCTCACTAGTTGTAGTGAGACGGTATCAACCGATCCTGGGGAGAATCACTGGAAGGGTTCCAGGGTGATAAAGACGACTGAATGTCAGTCGCAGGCATTGTCTTTACCCTCAGTAAAGGGACGGTATGTTGGAAGAGTTCCAAGCTAGATACCGTGACATACTAGACGATAAAGGCTAGATACATCGCTACTTAAGATGCTACCAAAGAGGCTGTTTGGGTGTATATTGGTTCATGAGATGAACTATGTTCCTCCCATTGTGTGACAATGGAGTTGTGGCTTATGCCAAGGAACGCAGGTCCCATCAGTGATCCAGACATATTCTAAGGCAGTATCACTTGATCATGGAGATGGATGATCTCCAGGGTGATCTAGGTTTGGAGAGTAGACTCAGAGGACAACACAGCGGATCCACTCACAAAGGCCTGTTCCCAGAGAGAGACTTTTATGGGATGGTTGAGTATGAGATACTACAACCACTGCTACAGATGGCCCTAGTGCAAGTGGGAGATTGTTAGTTATATGTATGCCCTAGAGGCCATTACTGTACATTGGATGTATATTGTAGTGGATGCTGGGACATATATAGGGAGGACTTTCTTGCTCGACATGATAGTATGCTATCTGGTTGACCTTTACCTTAACGTGTATGCTGATTGTCTCTCTGTTACATGTTGGTAAAGCCCTTAGGATCTGTACTTGACTACCTGGATTATGATGCGGATCATACTAGTGGGGACATGGTAGTCCATAAGTACATCCTTCAAAGTCCCTAGTCATGGGTGTATCGAGACGGGGCATCGATATACCAGAGTAGACTAGCGTATACCTTCTCGACCCATACAGATGGGCGATGGATGATCCCATATCCATCGGTGTTTGACATCAGAGATGATATACGGGTGCTCAGTAGAGACTGGGTACACTGGACGGACTCGCCGAGAACTCCCAGATGGTATTATACCTCACGTCAGATGGCAGTTCTCTGGTGACACTGGTACAGAGTAGTCTGTTGACCCGAGATCGTCATAGAGTCTTGTGTGGTTCCCACTGTGCTTTGATTTCCATCTTACCACGTCCAAGAGGGCGTGCAAAACGGTGGTTTTTGGGTACAGTCCCGAGTCACATGGAGACAATGAGCGATAGGAGGGGATTCGTCTCTCCCGGTATAGGGGGTTGATGTTGCGCTGTGTTCGATTGGCTATAACAGGAAATCCCTGGCCAGGGTTGCTGAGATTTACTGGTAAGTGTTATAGTAGTTTCTCGAACAGTTATAGACCTCATATCGACACGACTTATCGAGTTATTGGGGTCTGACGTTTACCACCCCTAGGCGAGATATGCGACATATCAGACGATCAGACCGGACTGTACGGTAGTGTTACTGGTTGGATTCACTGGAGTGTGAGCGGGCTTGCTCGTCGATCTTCAGATCGCTCAATACCCGGGTGGCCGTTACGTTTAGCAGACCGCTTGCGGCTTGTGGGTGCTTGATATGATCATCACCTGCTGCCGGCGTATTGACGAGTCTTTAGAGTCCTACACAGAGGTTTCCTGGCTCAAGCGAAACGAAATATGAGCGCATATGAGATATGTGCGGGACCGAGAATAATGCGTGTATGTGATACCGTATTCCATTCTCGCGATGAATGTATCGAAAGGTTGTATGCGATATAACCTAGTTATCGAATCAAGGGTTGGTTCGATAAGCCGATACATAGAATACTAGTCGGTTATATGCGATATGACCGGATCGTTAAATCAAGTGTTGATTTAATGATTTAATGCATAATTATATATTTGATATATTACTTTGCATTAACTAGTATTGGTTCACTTTAAATGGATTTTCTCACTCGGATTGTGCGCATTACATATGCGATATGATTTTGTGCACTTGATTGTATCATGTTTGATGATACATGTTTACTTGGTTAAGTGCAAAGAATTAAACCATGGTTAAAAGAATGGCTAGGGTTTCATTTCCTTTATTTATTCATTTATTTATTTGTTTATTCATTTTGGAAAAGAAGAGAAAAGAATGGTTGCTAGTTTTGGAGTTTAGTTGAAGCTTCATGAAGCTTTGATCAAGTCAACCATTCTTATCTCATCCTTAACCCTAACCATTCCCACTAACCATGATTCATTCTCTACACTTGACTATAGTTAATGATATGATAAGTATTTGTTTTTCTATTATTTTTAATTAACTTATCATATATTTCTTTCTTCTTCTTCTTCATGAGCAAGGAAGAAAAAGCTTTCTTCATCAATGGTGATTGATGATAAAGAGTGAGAAATCCAAATCTAAAGTCTACCCACTTCCTATTTCTTCATCCTCTACCTCTTGCCAAGTAGTAGAGTGTGTTTCCTTCACAAGTTTCTTGACTTGGTGAAGTGAGAGCTTGATCTTGCGATGCTTCGACGTAGATCATCTTCGGCATGGACATCGACGACCTAGATCGCTTATTCTCCGACGAAGCCGACGCTAGAGCCCGGATTTGATTTGGACAGCGGAGAGGACTTCGTTGCGGAGCTATGGAGGTGGAGCACCGGATCTACAAAGGTTGTATTTCCATATTCCCTTAGTTAAGTGTTAACTAGTTCACTTTTTCGCCTAGTTTTCTAGCAAACGATCCGTAGTCGGGTCTCTCGGCACCCATAAATTTTTATATTGGCATGTTCGATGCCTTGTGAGACCTCACTAGGGTGCCTAGGAACCCTACAATTGTTTCGTGACCACCAGTATTTATTTGTATATTTATTTCAGTTGTATCTAGTTAAAGCTCCATCAACCAGACTTGTATATTTAGTAAACTTAGATAACCACGGTTTGTTTATTCTTTCGGCCTTAGAGTCGCGCTTATGTATTTTGTTATTGTTTTATGGCTTTCTTGATGATGTCTGTTTTCATTACTTTCTTCTGAGTTTTGATCCTCACCTTTGGCGTTGTATATTTGCATTACTTGCATGGTTGTTTCTGCCAATTGGCGAAGAGCTAGCTCCCGCTTGGGAATGCCATATATATATTATTGCATGTATTCGTTTTGGGTTAAAAATTACAAAGGAGGCGCTGCCCATTTTTTTTAATGAAGAAAATGTTTTAAATACACTATCACTTATGTTCTTAAAGAAAGAACTTGATTTCATTGTACCTTTCTTTCAAACTGCACCTCTACTATTTTCCCTAAAAAGGGTTAGATTTCTGGGCTTTTTGGCTTACTTGAATTAGGAGGGGTCTTATAGACTTCACATGATTCAAGTGCCAGTCACGTGCCTTTTTCAGGTCGTGACAAAGTTAGTATCAGAGTGTTAGGTTTAATCTTGGTTCGAGTCTAAGTTTGACTATGCGGAGTCTAGGGCGTATATATATTCGGAACCTAGGCTTACAGAACTTAGACTTGGCCGAGGGGGTATTAGACCAAAATTTTCGTCCCGTAGGATGACCTTGGTTGATCGAGTAGGTGACTTAAGTAGAGTGACGTACCATGTGTATGTTCCGCGGCATACTTACGATACGCTACTCCGCTTAAGAAGCCTTAGGATGTACATTTCTTTTGCACCGTATTCTATTCGTTCCTATGAGCTATCCTCATCGATGTTTGATCGTGGTTTTCGTTACCATAGCTATACGAGCAGAGAGAGCTGCGGCTATAGAAGGGGTCTTCAGAGCGAGCTCGTCATGGACGAGGACTGACTAGGATGTATTCCGGTGACACGAATATTTTGAAATATTGTTTGACTAGGATTTCTCATTGACGCGAGCGTTCGAGGTCTAAACCTGATGATTTTGGGCCACAGCTAGAGGCCAGCCAGAATATGAAGACTGTTGATATACTGTCTACTTCTGATGATTGAGACGTTGTCTACCGTGCGGACAGATGAGCTAGTTGTTGCTGAGTTGATAAGATATCGTTCCCAGATCATTGAAGCTAATGCAGCGTGATTTTACACTTGGGGATATGATAGAAGATCGCTAGTCATCCATGGATGAATGACCAAGACATGTTGTTCGTTTGGATACCCCGATGCGAGATCACTAGATTGGCTAACTTCAACTAGAAAAGGACCTCACACAAGTATGTGATGAGTCGATCGAGACAGGATGAGCGTAAGCGCATCACTCCGATGATTTGGATGAGTTCCCGAGAATGTAATTGGCCAGATTCCTACTACAGGATACTTGAGATGCCGAGTTCATAGCTTCGGAAGGGAGACTCTAGATATGAGTGCAGCCGTTTGGAGCGCAGTCCACACAGCTACGAAGAGATGATTCCGAATTGGTCCACGTTGAAGAAAAGCGGAGTAAGAGGTTCGTACGAGATCTTGACGAGATGACGTTCCACTCCGTTTACAACAGAGACTGGATGCCTATGCAGAGGCGTTGAATGCAGCTATAATTCCAGAGAAAAGTCGTGAAGAGAATGCAGCTATCCTGGAACAAGAAATGGATTAAGTAAAGGGTGATAACTTCCAGCAGTTCGGCACAGACGAGATTTAGGAGAGACCCCGAAAGAATCTTTCTGGAATACTACACGAGAAGACTGGGACCCAGGATCGGCCGTATCACGCACACTCAGTAGGACAGAGTTTGCCACCATTGACGTGATAGGTTACGAGTGACCATGTTAATTGGTCAGGAGATCTTTAGAAAAGTACCAGAATCGGGCTGTAGAGCCGAAGAGGCATATAACTAGTGATCCACAGAGAGAGATGAGAACCTAAGGGCAAAAAGCACTAGAAAATGAATAGGAGGCAAGTAAGTATCATTATCTGCTTGCTTTGGATACACCGGCACCCTTCGACATTGAAGGATAGGCACATCGACGACAGTATTTATGATTTGCGATTTGGTGATTCAGATATCACGTTTCCGTTGTTCTGGATTTCTGGTATTTTGACGATTCATTTTATCATTGATATTTCCTATGTGCACCACAGTTGCACTTGATTTTAATTTCTATGCATTCCGAGATATTTGACTTAAATTTCATTGATTTGGACTTATGCATTCGGTATAGTTACACGAGTTTTCAGTACTTGATATGGTTTTGTGCTCATAGATGCACATGTTTATGAATGTATTTGCCACGGTATACTTGATTTGATTTGGTGTATGTCGTATACCATTGGTTTTGAGTTTGATATTTGATATTGTTTTCGTGCACCCTAGTGCACTGGATTTATGTTTTCGTGCACCTTGTGTACTCGATTAGGATTCTTGCGCACACTTGGCGCACTTGATGCGATTTTTTGCACACCAGATGTACTAAATCGAGATACTTCATGCATATTAGATGCACCTAATATTGTTGTCATGCACACCGTTGCACTCGACATATGATTTCGTGCACACCTGTTGCACTTAGATTTTGTTTCTGTGCACATGTATGGCACCTGTATTTGATTTCGATTTCCGTGCACACCAGACGCACGTGGCATTTTTGTATACTTTATTGAGATTGGTTCCATTTCCAGCATCATGTTTTCATGACTTATATACTATATGCTAGTAACCGAACATAACTAGTCTTAGAACAGTACCTGAATATTTTGCATGCATCAATATTTACGGAAGGGATTTTCAAATAAAAAAACGAGCTATAGTCTCGATATTTTCCTACGTGTCCATGATAACATGAAACTTTACAAAGAAAAACCTTTCTAAGTCATTTTCAAAAAGGCGGAACGTGTATGTTAAACAAAGGATATATATGTATAGCTATTTTCCTTATAATGAATGTCCGCTACTTATGCCGTGATACGCACATCGCACGGTGATTTGAAAAAGGTTTTGCAAGCATTCCTATTTGGATGTTTGATGATTTCACAACGATGCGTACTGCATATAGGCTATAGCCCTATTTATATCATATGTGATTTTCGCAATGGTTTTTGGACACTAGTGTTTTCACATTAACTCCCAGGATGGCATGACGCTTAACGAAGTTTGATTTGAGTTTTACCCTCATTTTCATGCGTATGCATTGCGCTAAGAAATGTTTTATGTATTCATGATACTCGGAGTCCCGTTGATTTGATTTATTGATTGAAATGTTTTAAGTATTGGAGGAGTTTAAATTAAATTTGGGGGCCGAATTTATTTAAGGGGGGAAGATTGTAACATTTCAGAAAAATAAAATATTATTTTGGGAATTTAAATAATTAAAATAATAATTATTATGAATATTTTAAAGTATGGAGATTAGTTTTAGTGATATGGTATAACTATATACCGATAGTTTGGGAAATTAATAAGAATTATTGATTTTGAAAGAAATTATGTGTAATGAGCATTTATAGATTTTTTAAATAATTATTTTTAAATGGGTTAATTATTAAACTCGATTAGCATTTACTAATTTTGTATTAATCTTGTTTATGTGCACGGCATGCAACAAATCATGTTGCAAACTACTTGTTGCAATTTGTTATTTAACATGGCATCCTTCTTTTTCTTGAAAATGATATTGGTTTTTTTAAAAGAAAAAGAAAAAGGATATTTAAATGTGAGATATTTTGTGTGGAGGGGACATGGAGGTATGGCTTAAGAGAGAGAGGGTGAGGGGTCTTCATTGACCATGGCTCAATGTTCTCTTCACTTCATTTTCATCATCCTTCTTCTCTTCCTCCTTCTCCACTTCCTCACCTTCACTACCTCGTCATGGCCACCCTCAAAACCATCTCAAAACACCACTTTCCTTTCACAAAAAATGATCCCAACCCCCTTACAAACACCATGGACCAATCAAGTTGAGGTTTTGAAGACTTTGAGTAACGCAAGAAAATTCTTGAGTTGCCAAATGAGGTAAATCCCATGTCTTTAGTTTAGTTTTTAGACTTTCTAACATCTTAGTGTAGTTAGAATTGTTTAAGTGCAGTTTTGTGACCTTTGAAAATTCCAAGTTGACGTTTTGGCGATATTGTGATGTGTGAGGGTATAATTGAGGATTAGATAGTGACTAAACCCCTGTAGTGTTGGTATTTTAAGATCTAAACCAGAGAGTAAACCCCAAGACATGAGCTTTGAACGTGGCCGATATTGGATTTTGTGGAATTTGTGAGAAGATATAGATATCTGCTGTAACCCGGGAACCCTGAAAATTTTATAACGATTACTATGAGTTGTGCAGGCAACCTAGAAGCTACCCTGAAATCCCGAGACCCAAAACTATAACTCTGGCCGCCAAAACTTCCTTTCTGTCCACAATTTGCGGCCATGACTTGTCCCCTGGGCTTCGTGCTTGGTCCGTGGTTTCTTTATCTTCTAATTAGACCCTCCGCATATGCAAAATTGGCAAATTTAACCTGGGGTAAAATCTGGAGGTGTATTTCATAGTTTCTGATTTCGGTGAATTCTGTGAACTTGAACTTTGTGTATTTTTGTTTTGTCTCGGTCACTTGACGTTTGTACGTCGATATCTGGAGTTGTTTAGTTATTCCTGCATGCGTAGACCATAGGTTCTAACATATGTGTGTTTCGTGTGCCGTTTTGGTTTTCGTACGCGATTCTTGTATACGATACTATGTGTTTATATATGTAGGCACCTTCACGCAGACTTCGGACAATAAGGGAGAGCGTGGCGTCCTCGACTTCAGCAAGCGAGGATCAAGGTGGGTAGATGTATATCTACGGGGGAAGTCAGGTGGATGACATATAGCCCCCACACAACTATAGAATAGGATATTACTATATTCTCAAATTTGGATGCGACATTTGGATACTTAGCGAATAGGGTATCTAGGAGACCTAAGGTTAGATTAGGTTTAGTCTAGGAAGACCTATCCATAGGATAATTACCATGGTGGTGAATCACAAGTTATATGTAGTCACACAGACACACACTTGTTTGTGTGTGTGTGTGTGTGTGTCACACGGGTGATGAGGATAGTATGTTATATATGGAGATGAGTCGATATGATCGGGCATGATGCCGTGGGATTTCGATATGTGATTGAGTCATGATATTGTATATGATATGATGTTATGATGGATCGTTGGGCGATATGTATTCATACATGCGATAACATGTGATTCGATGATATATTAGAATGTACGATGATGATACCGTATAGATGATGATGTATATATGATATTTAACCCGTACCCTCGATTTTGAGGATGTCGTATGATGGATATTACCGTACGAGGTATATATGATGATTGATCCGTACTCTTGACTCGAGGATGCTGTACGATAGATATTACCGTACGTGATGATATGAGGTTGGATCACTGACTACTAGATATATCGACTAGGATACGTATAGTCTTCCACTACTTGACCCAGGTTTTACTTTAGCTTTTAGTTAGTTTCTTAAATTCTGAAGTAGATGTTAGAGGTTGGTCGAGTCATACCTATTTTTCAAAACCGACGAATCATAGGCTCTTTCAAAGAATAAAACGAGGGATACTACGGATTTTCAAAATATATCTATTTTCTCAAAACACCGTAGTCCCTACTTTTCTAAAAACCACGATTCGTGCTATTTCAAAACACAAAAACTGTATGACTCGTATACAATATGTATATTCTCTAATGTTGCGTTTACTATTCATTTTCCGTTATATACATATTTCTCTCATTGCACTTTATACACATGCACGCGCACGCGTGTGTGTTTTCTTTAGCTTTTATGTTCTCGATTGTTAGGACACCAGCACCAGCACCGATGATGCGCATGTTGCACGCACACTTGCTTGCCGGCTCACACACATCATCATTGGTAATTGCCATGTCACGTAGACCTTAGAAAATGTTACTTCATTGGTATAACCTGCTAGCTGGTAGTTTAAACATATTATTAGTATGCTTGGTCTCATATGCTAGCCTAGATATTGAATTCCTTACTTAAATAACCGATGCATTCATATATTCATTCTGTTATGTACTGTTGTGTGGCTTTACGCCGATATTCATTGTTCATTGACTCGTGATTTTGAGATTTCGGATCTTTCATGAGATTTCTGGATTTAGGAAACCGAATGTGAAATTTTATAAACTTATGATTATTTTAAAAACGAATGATGCGGTTTTCCTTGATATGATATTTCATGTCCACCATGATGTTTTCTCGGTTCTGAGCTTGGTTTTCGAGACCCGATTCGAGAAGTAGGATGAGCCATCTGCGGGTACATGGTGGATCCGGTAAGGTAGCCCGGGATAATAAGCTCGAGTTGTAGACGATGAGCCTGGCAGGGGAGCACTACCTACCGGTGATAGTTTGGACCCGGCGGTTATCCGGAGGATACCAACCAGAGTCGTGAGATGGATATAGGGACCGATCAGAGGATGCGGAGCCTGAGATCCGAGGATTTACGTGTCGATGTTGGACACGGGTTTCATGATGTTCGAGTGTCGGTGCTGGACACTCCAGTTTTATTATGATTCTTGTGTGTCGTTGCTGGACACCCACCTGATGATGCATTCGTACATGATTCACATCTTATGACATAGACACGGGTACCTTGGTATCACTTTTATGCTACTGTTACCTTGCTTTATTATTATTAGTAGTAGTATATTACTGTATGACCTAGAAGATCGTCATACATGCGATTTATACTCGATGATGTCATCTACTCACGAGTTGGCAACTCACCCCCGTTGTGCCACAGTTCTTGCAGGTTCAGCCGTACAGGTTCCGTAGCGGCATGCTGGCACTTCACTTTCTTCCGGGTGATTGCTGGATAGGTGGGATACAATTGTTTCATGACCACCAGTATATATTTGTATATTTAGTTCAGTTGTATCTAGTTAAAGCTCCATCAACCAGATTTGTATATTTAGTAAACTTAGATAACCACAGTTTGTTTATTCTTTCGGCCTTAGAGTCGCGCTTATGTATTTTGTTATTGTTTTATGGCTTTCTTGATGATGTCTGTTTTCATTACTTTCTTCTGAGTTTTGATCCTCGCCTTCGGCGTTGTATATTTGCATTATTGCATGGTTGTTTCCGCCAATTGGCGAAGAACTAGCTCCCGCTTGGGGATGCCATATATATTATTGCTTGTATTCGTTTTGCGTTAAAAATTACAAAGGAGGTGCTGCCCATTTTTTTAATGACGAAAATGTTTTAAAGTTAGATACAAAGACTGTGTTTTCATATACTATCACTTATGTTCTTAAAGAAAGAACTTGATTTCGTTATACCATTCTTTCAAACTGCACCCCCACTATTTTCCCTAAAACGGTTTAGATTTCTGGGCTTTTTGGGTTACTTGAATTAGGTGTGGTCCTATAGCCAGTCACGTGCCATTTCTGGGTCGTGACAAAGTTGGTATCGGAGCTTTAGGTTTAACCTTGGTTCGAGTCTACGTTTGACTATGCAGAGTCTAGGGCGTATATATATTCGGAACCTAGGCTTGACCTTACGGAACTTAGACTTGGCCGAGGGTGTATTAGACCAGAATTTTCGTCCCGTAGGATGACCTTGGTTGATGGAGTAGGTGACTTAAGTAGAGTGACGTACCATATGTATGTTCCGCGGCATACTTACGATACGCTACTCCGCTTAAGAAGTCTAAGGATGTACATTTCTTTTGCACCGTATTCTATTCGTTCCTATGAGCTATCCTCATCGATGTTTGATCGTGGTTTCCGTTACCATAGCTATATAAGCAAAGAGAGCTGCGGCTAGAGATGCGGTCAGAGCGAGCTCGTCATGGACGAGGACTGACCAGGATGTATTCCGGTGACAGGAATATTTTGAAATATTGTTTGACTAGGATTTCTCGTTGAGGCGAGCATTTGAGGTCTACACCAGATGATTGGGCCACTGCTAGAGGCCAGCCAGAATATGAAGACTGTTGATATACCGTCTACTTCTGATGATTGAGTCGTTGTCTGCCATTCAGACAGATGAGCCAACTTTTGCTGAGTTGATAAGATATCGTTCCCAGATCATTGAAGCAATGCAGCGTGAGTTTACACTTGGGGATTTGATAGAAGATTGCTAGTCACCCATGGATGAATGACTAAGACATGTTGTTCGTTTAGATACCTCGATGCGAGATCACTAGATTGGCTAACTTCAGCTAGAAAAGGACCTCACACAAGTATGTGATGAGTCGATCGAGACAGGATGAGCGTAAGCGCATCACTCCGATGATTTGGACGAGTTACTGAGAATGTAATTGGCCAGATTCCTACTACAGGATACTTGAGATGCCGAGTTCGTAGCTTCGGAAGGGATACACTAGATATGAGTGCAGCTGTTTGGGGCGCAGTCCACACAGCTACGAAGAGATGATTCCGAATTGGTCCATGTTGAAGAAAAGCGGAGCAAAAGGTTCGTACGAGATCTTGAGGAAATGATGTTCCACTTCGTTTACAACAGAGACTGGATGCCTATGCAGAGGCGTTGAATGCAGCTATAATTCCAGAGAAAAGTCATGAAGAGAATGCAGTTATCCCGGAACAAGAAATGGATTAAGTAAAAGGTGATAATTTCTAGGAAGTTCGGCACAGACGAGATTTAGGAGAGACCCTGACATAATCTTTCTGGAATAATACACGAGAAGACTGGGACCCAGGATCGGTTGTATAACGCGCACTCAGTGGGCCAGAGTTTGCCACCATTGACGTGATAGGTTACGAGTGACCATGTTAATTGGTCAGGATATCTTCAGAAAAGTGCTAGAATCGGGCTGTAGAGCCGAAGAGGCATATAACCGGTGATCCACAGAGAGAGATGAGAACTTAAGGGCAGAAACGCTAGAAAATGAACAAGAGGCAAATAGGTATCTTTCTCTGCTTGCTTTGGATGCACCGGCACCCTTCGACATTGAAGGAGGGGCACATCGACGACAGTATTTAAGATTTGCGATTTGGTAATTCAGATATCACATTTCCATTGTTCAGGATTTCTGGTATTTTGACAATTCTTTTTATCATTGATATTTCCTATGTGCACCACAGTTGCACTTGATTTTGATTTCTATGCATTCTGAGATATTTGACTTTAATTTCATTGATTTGGACTTATGCATTCGGTGTAGTTACACGAGTTTTCAGTACTTGATATGGTTTTGTGCTCACAGATGCACATGTTTATGAATGTATTTGCCACGGTATACTTGATTTGATTTGGTGTATGTCGTATACCATTGGTTTCGATATTGTTTTTGTGCACCCTAGTGTACTGGATTTATGTTTTCGTGTACCTTGTGCACTCGATTGGGATTCTTGCGCACACTTGGCGCACTTGATGCGATTTTGTGCACACCAAATGCACTAAATCGAGATTCTTCGTGTATATTAGATGCACCTGATATTGTTGTCATGCAAACCGTTGCACTCGACATATGTTTTCGTGCACACCTGTTGCACTTAGATTTTGTTTCTGTGCACATGTATGGCACCTGTATTTGATTTCGATTTCCTTGCGCACCAGACGCACGTGGCATTTTTGTTTACTTTATTGAGATTGGTTCCATTTCCAGCATCATGTTTTCATGACTTATATACTATATGCATTAGTAACCGAACAGGACTAGTCTGAGGACAGTACCTGAATATTTTGCATGCATCAATATTTACGGAAGGGATTTTCAAAAAAAAACGAGCTATAGTCTTGATATTTTCCTACGTGTCCATGATAACATGAAACTTTACAAAGAAAAACCTTTCTAAGTCGTTTTCAAAAAGGTGGAACGTGTATGTTAAACAAAGGATATATATGTATAGCTATTTTCCTTATAATGAATGTCCGCTACTTATGCCGTGATACGCGCATCGCACTGCGATTTGAAAAAGGTTTTGCAAGCATTCCTATTTGGATGTTTGACGATTTCACAACAATGCATACTGCATATAGGCTATAGCCCTATTTATATCATATGTGATTTTCGTAATGGTTTTTGGACACTAGTGTTTTCACATTAACTCCCAGGATGGCGTGACGCTTGACGGATTTTGATTTGTGTTTTACCCTCATTTTCATGCGCATGCATTGTGCTAAGATATGTTTTATGTATTCATGATACTCGGAGCCCCGTTGATTTGATTTATTGATTGAAATGATTTAAGTATTGAGGGAGTTTAGAATAAATTCGGGGACCGAATTTATTTAAGGGGGAAGACTGTAACATTTCAGAAAAATAAAATATTATTTTGGGAATTTAAATAATTAAAATAGTAATTATTATGAATATTTTAAAGTATGGAGATTAGTTTTAGTGATATGGTATAACTATATACCGATAGTTTGGGAAATTAATAAGAATTATTGATTTTGAAAGAAATTATGTAAAATGAGCATTTATAGATTTTTTAAATAATTATTTGTAAATGGGTTAATTATTAAACTCGATTAGTATTACTAATTTTGCATTAATCTTGTTTATGTGCACGGCATGCAACAAATCATGTTGCAAACTACTTGTTGCATTTTGTTATTTAACATGGCATCCTTCTTTTTCTTGAAAATGATATTGGTTTTTTTAAAATAAAAAGAAAAAGGATATTTAAATGTGAGAATTTTGTGTGAAGGGGACATGGAGGTATGGCTCAAGAGAGAGAGGGTGAGGGATCTTCATTGACCATGGCTCATTGTTCTCTTCACTTCATTTTCATCATCCTTCTTCTCCTCCTCCTTCTCCACTTCCTCACCTCCTCATGGCCACCCTCAAAACCATCTCATACCACCACTTTCCTTCACAAAAAATGTTCCCAAGCCGCTTGCAAACACCATGGACCAACCAAGTTGAGCTTTTGAAGACTTTGAGTAACTCAAGAAAATTCTTGAGTTGCCAAATGAGGTAAATCCCATGTCTTTAGTTTAGTTTTTAGACTTTCTAGCATCTTAGTGTAGTTAGAATTGTTTAAGTGTACTTTTGTGACCTTCGAAAATTCCTAGTTGAGCTTTTGGGGATATTGTGATGTGTGAGGGTATAATTGAGGATTAGATAGTGACTAAACCCCTGTAGTGTTGGTATTTTAAGATCTAAATGAGAGAGTAAACCTCAAGACATGAGCTTTGAACTTGGCCGATATTGGATTTTGTGGAATTTGTGAGAAGATATAGAGATCTGCTGTAACCTAGAAACCCTGAAAATTTTATAGCGATTACTGTGAGTCGTGCAGGCAACCTAGAAGCTACCCTGAAGACCCGAGACCCAAAACCCAAACCCTGGCCACCAAAACTTCCTTTCTGGCCGCAATTTGCGGCCTTGACTTGTCTCATGGGCTTCGTGCTTGGTCCTTGGTTTCTTGGTCCATGGTTTCTTTATCTTCTAATTAGATCCTCCACATATGCAAAATTGGCAAATTTAACCTGGAGTAAAATCTGGAGGTGTTTTTCATAGTTTGTAATTTCGGTGAATTCTGTGAACTTGAACTTTGGGTATTTTTGTTTTGTCTCGGTCACTTGACGTTTGTACGTCGATATCGGGAGTTATTTGGTTATTCTTGCATGCGTAGACCATAGGTTCTAACCTATGTGTGTTTCGTGTGCCGTTTTGGTTTTCATACGCGATTCATGTTTACGATACTATGTGTTTATATATATATATATGCACCTTCACGTGGACTTCGGACAGCAAGGGAGAGCGTGGCTTCATCGACTTCGGCAAGCGAGGATCAAGGTCAGTAGATGTATATTTATGGGGGAAGTCAGGTGGATGGCCTATAGCACCCCCGCAACTATAGAATAGGATATTATTATATTATCAAATTTGGATGCGACTTTTGGATACTTAGCGAATAGGGTATCTAGGAGACCTTAGGTTAGATTAGGTTTAGTCTAGGAAGACCTATCCATAGGATAATTACCTTGGTGGAGAATCGCAGGTTATATGTAGTCACACACACGCGCGCGCGCACACACACTTGTTTTTGTGTGTGTGTGTCTGTGTGTGTGTGTACACGGGTGATGAGGATAGTATGTGATATGTGGAGATGGGGTGATATGATCGGGCATGATGCTGTGGGATTTCGATATGTGATTGAGTCGTGATATTGTATATGATATGATGTTATGATGGATCGTTGGGCGATATGTATTCATACATGCGACAACATGTGATTCGATGATATATTAGAATGTACGATGATGATACCGTATAGATGATGATGTATGTATATGATATTTGACCCGTACCCTCGATTTTGAGGATGCCGTATGATGGATATTACCGTACAAGGTATATATGATGATTGATCCGCACTCTTGACTCGAGGATGCCGTACGATAGATATTACCGTACGTGATGATATGAGGCAGGATCGCCGACTACAAGATATATCGACTCGGATACGTATAGTCTTCATCTACTTGACCCAGGTTTTACTTTAGCTTTTAGTTAGTTTCTTAAATTAATAAGTAGATGTTAGAGGTTGGTCGAGTCATACCTATTTTTCAAAACCGACAAATCGTAGGCTGTTTCAAAGAATAAAACGAGGGATACTACAGATTTTCAAAAGATGTCTATTTTCTCAAAACACTGTAGTCCCTACTAATCTAAAAACCATGATTCGTGCTATTTCAAAACACAAACACTGTATCACTCATATACAATATGTATATTCTCTAATGTTGCGTTTACTATTAATTTTCCGTTATATTCATGTTGCTCTCATTGCACTTTATATATATACATGTGTTTTCTTTAGCTTTTATGATCTCGGTTGTTAGGATACCAGCACCAGCACCGATGATGCATATGTTGCACGTACACTTGCTTGCCGGCTCACACACATCATCATCGGTAATTGCCATATCTGATGTCACGTACACCTTAGAAAACGTTACTTCATTGGTATAACCTGCTAGCTGGTAGTTTAAACATATTATTAGTATGCTTGGTCTCATATGCTAGCCTAGATATTGAATTCCTTACTTAAATAACTGATGCATTCATATATTCATTCTTTTATGTACTATTGTGTGGCTTTACGCTGATATTCACTGTTTATTGACTCGTGATTTTGAGATTTCGGATCTTTCATGAGATTTCTGGATTTGGGAAACCGCATGTGAAATTTTATAAACTTATGATTATTTTAAAAAAAGAATGATGCGGTTTTCCTTGATATGATATTTCGTGTCCACCATGATGTTTTTTCGTTCTGAGCTTAGTTTTCGAGACCCGATTCGAAGAGTAGGATGAACCGTCTGCGGGTACATGGTAGTCTCGGTAAGGTATCCCGGGGCAATAAGCTCGAGTTGTAGACGATGAGCCTGGCAGGGGAGCACTACCTACCGGTGATAGTTTGGACCCGGCGGTTATCCAGAGGATACTGACCCGAGTCGTGAGATTGATATGAGGGACGATCAGAGGATGCCGCGCCTGAGATACGAGGATTTACGTGTCGATACTGGACACGGGTTTCATGATGTTAGAGTGTCGGTGTTGGACACTCCAGTTTTATTATGATTCTTATATGTCGTTGCTGGACACACCCACCTGATGATGTATTTATACATGATTCACATCTTATGACATGGACATGAGTACCTTGGTATCACTTTTTTTGCTATTGTTACCTTACTTTATTCGATGTCGGTGTATTCTTCTTCTTATTATTATTAGTATATTACTGTATGATCTAGGAGATCGTCATACATGCGATTTCTGCTCGATGATGTCATCTACTCACGAGTTAGCAACTCACCCCCGTTGTGCCACAGTTCTTGCAGGTTCTGCTGTACAGGTTCCGTAGCGGCATGCTGACATTTCACTTTCTTCCGGGTGATTGCTGGATAGGTGGGATACAATTGTTTCGTGACCACCAGTATATATTTGTATATTTATTTCAGTTGTATCTAGTTAAAGCTCCATCAACCATACTTTTATATTTAGTAGACTTAGATAACCACTGTTTGTTTATTCTTTCGGCCTTAGAGTCGCGCTTATGTATTTTGTTACTGTTTTATGGCTTTCTTGATGATGTCTGTTTTCCTTACTTTCTTCTGAGTTTTGATTCTCGCCTTCGGCGTTGTATATTTGCATTAGTTGCGTGGTTGTTTCCGCCAATTGGCAAAGAGCTATCTCCCGCTTGGGGATGCCATATATATATTATTGCTTGTATTCGTTTTGGGTTAAAAATTACAAAGGAGGTGCTGCCCATTTTTTTTAATGAAGAAAATGTTTTAAAGTTAGATACAAAGACTGTGTTTTCATATACTATCACTTATGTTCTTAAAGAAAGAACTTGATTTCATTATACCATTCTTTCAAATTGCACTTCCATTATTTTCCCTAAAAAGGTTTAGATTTCTGGGCTTTTTGGCTTATTTGAATTAGGTAGGGTCTATAGACTTCACATGATTCATGTGCCAGTCACGTGCCTTTTCCGGGTCGTGACAGAATCACTCACTCTAAAGAGATGTCTCCCAAGACTGATTTGGAAAGGGCTTGCATGCAAGGGATACCCTATGCATCGACAGTCGGGTCAATCATGTATGTGATGTTATGTACCAGACCAGATGTAGCTTACTCACTAGGTGTAGTGAGTAGATATCAATCAGATCCAGGGGAGAAACACTGGACAACAGTGAAGAACATTCTTAAGTGCTTGAAAAAGACTAAAGAAATTTTCTTGGTGTATAGTAAGGGTGAACTCCAGTTGGAGTTCTTTACCGATTCGAGCTTTCAGAGCGATAAGGACGACAACAAGTCGGTCTTAGGTTTTGTCTTCACCCTCAATAGCGTGGCAGTATGTTGGAAGAGTTCTAAGCTAGATACCGTAGCAGACTCGACGATGGAGGCTGAATACATCCCTGCCAACGATGCTGCCATAGAGGCTGTCTAGATGAAGAAGTTCATGAAATAAACTTGGTGAGGTTCCATCCATTGAGCATCCAATACCTGTGTAATGTGATAAAAATGGAGCTGTGGTTTTGGCCAAGGAACCCCGGTCCCATCAGTGATCCAGACATATTCTTAGGTAGTATCACCTGATCAAGGAGATAGTAGATCGCCGGGAGATCGAGGTCAGGAGAGTTGACATAGAGGATAACACAGCGGATCCACTCACCAAGGCCCTCCCCCAGATGCTAATCGAGAGACTTTTTAGGATGTTGGGTATGAGATACTACAACAACTGGCCTTAGTGCGAGTGGGAGATTGTCAGTGATATGTATGTCCTAGAGGTCATTATTGTATGATATAGTGGATGCTTGGACATATATATGGAGGATTTTCTTGCTCGACATGATAATATGCTATATAGTTGCCTATATCTTAACATGTTCACTGGTATTATTATACTGTCTCTCATATACATGTTGATAAAGCCCTTAGGATATAGGCTTGACTACCAGGACTACGATGCGGATCATACTACTGGGACCTGGATGATCCATAAGCACATCCTTCCATTATTCCTAGTCGAGAGAATATCGAGAGACAGGGCATCGATATTCCAAAGTAGACTAATGTTTACGTTTCCTGACCCTATAATGGGGCGATGGTTGATCCCATATCCATTGGTGTTTGACATCAAAGATTGTACACAGGTGCTCATTAGAGAATGGGTACACTGAACAGGACTCACCGAGAACTTCTAGATAGTACTATACCTATCGTTAGATAGCAGTTCTCTGATGACACTGGTACAGGTTAGTCTGTAGACCCGAGATCGTCATAAAGTCTTATTTGGTTCCTACTGTGCTTTGATTTCCTCCCTACCACGGCTCAAAGGAGTCGTGCAAACAGGTGGATTTTGGGTACAGTCTCGAGTCACATGGAGGCAATGAGCGATAGGAGGGGTTTCTTCTCTCCCGGTATAGAGAGTTGATGTTGCGCTATGCTCGATTGGCTATAACAGGAAGTCCCTAACCAGGGCTGTTGATGAGATTTACTGGTAAGTGTTATCAGTTGTTTCTCATACCGTTATAGGCCTTACATAGGTATGACTTATCAAGTTATTGGGGTCTGACGATTCCACCCCAGACTCGATATGCGACATATCAGAAGAAGAGACCGGACAATACTGTAAGTGTTACCTATGGGCTTCATGGGAGTTTGGACAAGCTCGCTTGTTGATCTTCTATTCACTCAATACATGGGTAATCGTTATGTCCATCTAGTACCGCTGACGGCTTGTGGGTGACTGATGTGATCATCACCTACTACTGGCGTATTGACGAGTCTTTAGAGTCCCACATAGAAGTTTCCTGGTTCAAGCGAAACGAAGTAGGACGCATATGTTGATATGTGCGGAGGCCTGACTAAATACGAGTATGAGATACCGTATTGTAATCTGGCGGCTATTTGTTATCAGTTAGGTTATATGTGATATAACCGGATTATTGAATCAAGTGTTGATTTGATAATGTGATATATAAATAAAAGATATTAGTCGGTTATATGTGATATAACTGGATTATTAAATCAAGTGTTGATTTAATAATATGATATATATATATATATATATTTATATTTGATATAATAATATATTAACTGTTGGATATGTATGCCCTAGTGGCCATTAGTCTATATGTATACATGTGGATGCTGGGGATATGTATGTACAGGACGATCTTGCTCAGTTATATAGTATATTATTTCAGTTGTCTTTATTAGGATATGTGTATTTGTTTTTATTATTGCTTTATCCAGCTTGCACATATTGATAAAGACTTGATATAGTAGTATACTATTATGGTTTGACTTTATTTTAACATGGTATATGTTAGACACGTTATTGCATATTGCGGTTACATGTTGATAAAGCCCGTAGGATCTTGCTTGACTAGCTGCGTTGTGATGGCGATCATACTTGTGGGAGCTGGGTAGTCTATAAGCACATTCTTAAATGTCCCAAGTTGCAGGAGTATCGAGATCGGGCATCGATACTCCAGAGTAGACTTGCGTGTAGGTTTCTAGACCCAGACGAGAGGCGGTGGTTGATCCTACAACCATTGGTGTGATCACCTAAGATTGTATACGGGTGCTCACTGGGGTTGAGTACACTGGACGGACTCGCTGAGAACCTCTAGATGGTATTATACCTATCGTCAGATAGCGATTCTCTTGTGACATGTGTACAGGTTAGTCTTTGGACCTGAGATCGTCATTTGTCTCGTGTGAGTTTCCACTGTGCTTTGATCACTACCCTACCACGGCTCTACTGAGTCGTGCAAACAGGTTTTGGTTGGGTACAGTCCCTGTAGGGTTCCTAGGCACACTCAAGAGGTTCCACAAGGCATCAACCATGCCAAATGCAAAAATCTAGGTGCCAAGAAACCCTAATGAAGATCGTTAACTAGAGATTAGGCGAAAGATGCAAGCTAGTTAACAACTTAACTACTAAGTGAATGGAAATACAACCTTTGTAGATCCGGTCCTCCACTTCCTTAGCTCCGTGATGATGTCCCTCCGCTGCGATCATCGGATCCCGGACTCTAGCGATGGTTTCGTCGAAGAAATGATCGGGCTAGGTCGTCGACTTCGATGCCGAAGATGATCTACGTCTAGGCAACTCAAGATCAAGCTCCAACTTCACCAAGTCATGAAACTTGTGAAGAAAACACCCTATACTACTCGGCAAGTGGTAGAGGATGAAGAAATAAGAAGTGGGTTCACTTTGGATTTGGATTTCTCACTTGGAATCATCACTTGACATTTTTCAAGAGAGCTTTTCTTTTTCTTCACTTGAAGAAGAAGATGAAGAAGAAGAAAAAGAATGAATTATGGATTAATCCCAAAAAGAAAATGAAGTGATGGTTATCATAATGCAACCATGGGTGAGGCTAACTCACGTAGAGAATGAACTAGGGTTTAGGTAAATGGTTAGGGTTAAGGCAAAAGACAAAATGGTCAAAGCTTTTCAAAGCTTCATGAAGCTTCAAGTAGAAAACGAAAGAAGCCACCATCTTATATTTTGCCAAAAATAAATAAAAAGAATAAATAAGTAAACCAAACCCTAACCATTAACCTAATCAAGGTTTAAAGCAAGTTTGCATGTATCATCAAACATGATAAAAACTAGTGCACAAACATATATCATATATACAATGTGCACAATCAAGTGAGATAATCAATCTTAAGTGAACCAATACTAGTTAATGTAAAGTAATATATCAAATATATAATTATACATTATATCATTAAATCAACACTTGATTTAACGATCCGGTCATATCGCATATGACCGACTAATATCCAATGTATCGACTTATCGAATCAATCCTCGATTCGATAACTAGGTTATATCGCATACAACCAATCGATACATTCATCGCGAGAATAGAATACGGTATCACATACACGCATTATTCTCGGTCCCGCACATATCTCATATGCGCTCCTATTTCGTTTCACTTGAGCCAGGAAACCTCTGTGTAGGACTCTAAAGACTCGTCAATACGCCGGCAGCAGGTAATGATCATATCAAACACCCACAAGCCGCAAGCGGTCTGCTAAACGTAACGGCCACCCGGGTATTGAGCGGTCAGAAGATCAACGAGCAAGCCTGCTCACACTCCTGTGAATCCGACCAGTAACACTTACCGTACAGTCCGGTTTCGTCGTCTGATATGTCGCATATCTTGCCTAGGGGTGGTAAACATCAGACCCCAATAGCTCAATAAGTCGTGTCGATATGAGGTCTATAACAGTTCGAGATACTACTGATAACACTTACCAGTAAATCTCAGCAACCCTGGCCAGGGATTTTCGGTTATAGCCAATCGAACACAGTGAAACATCAACTCCCTATACCGGGAGAGACGAATCCCCTCCTATCGCTCATTGCCTCCATGTGATTCGGGACTGTACCCAAAAACCACCGTTTTGCATGCCCTCTTGGACGTGGTAAGGTGGAAATCAAAGCACGGTGGGAATCACACAAGTCTATATGACGATCTCGGGTCAACAGACTAACCTGTACCAGTGTCACCAGAGAACTGCCATCTGACGTAAGGTATAATACCATCTGGGAGTTCTCGGCGAGTCCGTCCAGTGTACCCAGTCTCTACTGAGCACCCATATATCATCTCTGATGTCAAACACCAATAGATATGGGATCATCCATCGCCCGTCTGTATGGGTCGAGAAGGTATACGCTAGTCTACTCTGGTATATCGTTGCCCCGTCTCGATACACCCACGACTAGGGACCTTGAAGGATGTACTTATGGACTACCATGTCCCCACTAGTATGATCCGCATCATAGTCCAGGTAGTCAAGTACACATCCTAAGGGCTTTACCAACATGTAACAGAGAGACAATCAGTGTACACGTTAAGGTAAAGAGCAACCAGATAGCATACTATCATGTCGAGCAAGAAAGGACTTTCGTATATGTATGCCCTAGAGGCCATTACTGTACATTGGATGTATATTGTAGTGGATGCTGGGACATATATAGAGAGGACTTTCTTGCTCGACATGATAGTATGCTATCTGGTTGAACTTTACCTTAACGTGTATACTGATTGTCTCTCTGTTACATGTTGGTAAAGCCCTTAGGATGAGTGCTTGACTACCTGGACTATGATGCGGATCATACTAGTGGGGACATGGTAGTCCATAAGTACATCCTTCAAAGTCCCTAGTCCTGGGTGTATCGAGACGGGGCATTGATATACCAGAGTAGACTAGCGTATACCTTCTCGACCCATACAGATGGGCGATGGATGATCCCATATCCATTGGTGTTTGACATCAGAGATGATATACGGGTGCTCAGTAGAGACTGGGTACACTGGACGGACTCGCCGAGAACTCCCAGATGGTATTATACCTCACGTCAGATGGCAGTTCTCTGGTGACACTGGTACAGAGTAGTCTGTTGACCCGAGATCGTCATAGAGTCTTGTGTGGTTCCCACTGTGCTTTGATTTCCATCTTACCACGTCCAAGAGGGCGTGCAAAACGGTGGTTTTTGGGTACAGTCCCGAGTCACATGGAGGCAATGAGCGATAGGAGGAGATTCGTCTCTCCCGGTATAGGGAGTTGATGTTGCGCTGTGTTCGATTGGCTATAACAGGAAATCCCTGGCCAGGGTTGCTGAGATTTACTGGTAAGTGTTACCAGTAGTTTCTCGAATTGTTATAGACCTCATATCGACGCGACTTATCAAGTTATTGGGGTCTGACGTTTACCACCCCTAGGCGAGATATGCGACATATCAGACGATCAGACCGGACTGTACGGTAGTGTTACTGGTTGGATTCACTGGAGTGTGAGCGGGCTTGCTCGTCGATCTTCAGATCGCTCAATACCCGGGTGGCCGTTACGTTTAGCAGACCGCTTGCGGCTTGTGGGTGTTTGATATGATCATCACCTGCTGCCGGCGTATTGACGAGTCTTTAGAGTCCTACACAGAGGTTTCCTGGCTCAAGCGAAACGAAATAGGAGTGCATATGAGATATGTGCGGGACCGAGAATGATACCAGTATGTGATACTGTATTCGATTCTCGCGATATGTGACATTGATCGGTTATATGCGATATAGCCGGGTTATCGGATCAAGTGTTGATTCGATAAGTTGTTACTGTTGATATTAGTCGGTTATATGCGATATGACCGGATCATTAAATCAAGTGTTGATTTAATGATTTAATGCATAATTATATATTTGATATATTACTTTGCATTAACTAGTATCGGTTCACTTTAAATTGATTTTCTCACTCGGGTGTGCACATTTCATATGCGATATGATTTGTGCACTTGCTTGTATCATGTTTGATGGTGCATGCCCTTTTTGTTAAGTGTATAGAATTAAACCTTGGTTAATGGAATGGTTAGGGTTTACTATTTGATTATTCATTTTATTCATTTGTTTATTTCTTTTTGGAAAAGAAAAAATTGCATGATAAAATGGTGGCATTTTTGTTTCATTCATGAAGCTTCATGAATACTTTGACCATTGCAACCATTTTGTCATCTTGTAGAAACCTAACCATTCACTAACCATGATCAATTCTCTACATTAAACCATGGTTACTATTATGATAAGGATGGTTTTTCTTTTCTTTTTAAACATAATTCTTATCATAATATTCTTCTTCTTCTTCCTTCAACTCAAGAAGAAAACCTAAGGTCCATCAATGGTGATTGATGATTAAGAGTGAGAAATCCAATTCTAAAGTCTACCCACTTCCTATTTCTTCATCCTCTACCTCTTGCCAAGTAGTAGAGTGTGTTTCCTTCACAAGTTTTCATGACTTGGTGAAGGTGGAGCTTGATTTAGCGATGCCTCGACGTAGATCATCTTCGGCATGGACATCGACGACCTAGCTCGCTTTTTCTCCGACGAAGCCGACTCTAGAGCCCGGATTCCTTTTGGACAGCGGAGACGACTTCGTTGCGGAGCTATGGAGGTGGAGCACCGGATCTACAAAGGTTGTTAGTTATATGTATGCCCTAGAGGCCATTACTGTACATATGATGTATATTGTAGTGGATGCTAGGACATATATAGGGAGGACTTTCTTGCTCGACATGATAGTATGCTATCTGGTTGTACTTTATCTTAACATGTATTCTGATTGTCTCTATATTACATGTTGATAAAGCCCTTAGGATGTGTACTCGACTACTGGGACTATGATGAGATCATACTAGTGGGGCCACGGTAGTCGACGAGTACATCCTATAATTGTTCCTAGTCGAGGGTGTATCGAGACAGGGCATCGATGCACCAGAGTAGACTAGCGTATACGCATCTTGACCCATATGATGGGCGATGGATGATCCCATATCCATCGGTGTTTGACATCAAGGATGGTGTACGGGTGCTCAGTGGAGACTGGGTACACTGGACGGACTCGCCGAGAACTCCCAGATGGTATTATACCATACGTCAGATGGCAGTTCTCCGGTGACACTGGTACAGAGTAGTCTGTCGACCCGAGATCGTCATAGAGTCTTGTGTGATTCCCACTGTGCTTTGATTTCCATCATACCACGTCCAAGAGGGCGTGCAAAAAGGTGGCTTTTGGGTACAGTCCCGAATCACATGGAGGCAATGAGCGATAGGAGGGGATTCGTCTCTCCCGGTATAGGGAGTTGATGTTGTGCTGTGTTCGATTGGCTATAACCGGAAATCCCTGGCCAGGGTTGCTGAGATTTACTGGTAAGTGTTATCAGTAGTTTCTCGAACTGTTATAGACCTCATATCGACACGACTTATCGAGCTACTGGGATCTGACGTTTACCACCCCTAGGCGAGATATGCAACATATCAGACGACGAGACCGGACTGTACGGGAGTGTTACTGTTTGGATTCACAGGAGAATGTACAGGCTTGCTTGTTGATCTTCTGAGCGCTCAATACCTGGGTAGCTGTTACGTTTAGCTGACCGCTTGCAGCTTGTGGATGTTTGATATGATCATCACCTACTGCCGGCGTATTGACGATTCTTTAGAGTCCTACACAGAGGTTTCTTGACTCAGGCAAAACGGAGTAGGGGCACATATGTGATATGTACGGGACCGAGGATAATGCGATATGTGATACCGTATTATATTCTCGCGATATTTGATATCAGCCGGGTCATCGGATCAAGTGTTGATTCGATTAATCGGTACGGATAAATATTAGTCGGTTATATGCGATATAGCCGGATTGTCGGATCAAGTGTTGATTCGATAATTTAATGTATAATAATATATTTGATATATTAAATTGCATTAACTAATATTTGCTCACTAAAAGATTCTTTTTCTCACTCGGGTAATACATTGATATATATGCGATATATGTTAATTGTATTATTTTATTTTGTTGCAATAAATATTGTATATGTGATATATAATATTGTAACTTGATATGATAAATAATGCAACTTGTTTAGTAGAGATTAAACATGGTTAGGGTTTGATTAGGGTTAAGGCTTTCTAGAAGTTTCTAGAAGTTTTCTTTCTTTGTCTTTGTTAAGATATTATGCTAGATATTTCCAAAACCCTAACCAAACCTTTAACCCTAGTTAATTCTCTACAAGAGTTAGCTAGACCATGGTTGCATTATCTATCATATTATTTCATTTCCTATTCATCACAAAAGGATAACTAATATTGTTCATCTTCTTGCTTCAATTTTTCATGAAAAAGCTTACTTGTTTTTCAAAAGGTGATGAATAATTGTGAGAAAAAGATAAATAAATAGAGCAAAAATCCTACTTCATCATCCTCATCTTCCCTTGCCATTTAGATGAGGGTGTTCACATCATTTCATGAGTGTTAGCTTGTGTTAAAGAAACTTCAAGGTAGATCATCTTAGTATCGAAGATCGGAAGCAAAGGTTGCATCTTTCTCTTCGTAGAACCTCTCGAGAGTCCGGATCCCGATGATCACAGCGAAGGGACCACAACACGGAGCATATGAAGTGAAGGACCGGATCTACAAAGGTTGTAATCCCTCTCACTTAGTGTTAAAATGTTTAGCATGCTAGTTTTCGCCTAATCTCTAGTTTAAAGTTCCGTATTCGGGTTGTTCGGCACGGCTAAATTTTTATTCGGGCATGGTTGATGCCTCGTAGACCCTTGTGCACGTGCCTAGCAACCCTACAGTGGTATCAGAGCCAAGCTAGAGCTTTAGGCGAAGTCTAGACGAAATTTAAAGTCCGATCGAAACCCGAAACCCCGATAAAACCCGCTCTCTGGGCTTTTTCTAAAAACTGGGATTTTTCCACATTAAAAATGCTTTAAAAATTCAGCAGGGAATTATAAGAATTACGGTGAAAAAAGTTTTTGATGAATAGTAAAAAACGCCGCGGAACCGCCGCATAAGGCATGCGTTTGCCGCGGTTCCGCCGCGTTATGATGACGTCAGCATCTCCTGTTTGCACAGTAACTCCTATTTTTTTATGCTGGATTTTTTGGGAATTTTTAATTTTGTTAAAAAGCTGAACATTCTGGGGTTGTTTTGGGGATTCGATGACTCGATCGGATTATCAGATTTTGTCTATGTGTTTTCCGGATAATTTTTTAGAAACTGTTAAAAAGTTCGAACGGATATCAATAACTCACTTTTTCCCCTGTCGGAAAATTTTTCAAAAGTTGGATTTTTTTTCCTCGTGTTTAAGAATGTTCTAAGTCGTGCAAGTAACTCGATGGACCCTCTAGAAGACAACAAACCTTAACTCGATTATGCGACCGTCTTGAACTGCCTTTTGAACCTTAGGGTTTGGGGCAGTACGGCGTGCCACATGTGAGGCGTTGGCTTGACCCTTCTACGGCTGGACCATTGGTACTGTGGCATGTAATGGATGTTTTTAAACTGATTTCAAGTGTTGAGATATATTGGGAAAATCTTGGGTACTTGACAATTCGATCGGAAAGTTTAATTTTTTCTATTTATCTAGAATGTGATACAATAATTGGAATCCACAGGTAGTTATGAGATAACTGATTTGAATATTATAAACATAGCAGTTTAGTCTCAGATGATCGGTTGCCACGGAATTTTGATGCGATCAAAAGTCCGTCGCAATCACGTAGCGTACGCGAATACTCGCCGGGTAAACTTAATAGACAGCCTCACTCCATAGCCCCGACCAAGTGACTGTAGGAGAACCCCGTCGCCGAAAGCATCCGTTCGGGTGCTCCCGGTAGCGGTGTTCCGCCTTGGTGCACTTCGTCGACGGTATCGGGGGTGCGGCCGTCTACTAAAGTTTGCGACGAGCATTCGATCAGGACGTCGGGAATCTTGTTGAATTGCCCGACTTGATATTGAAAAGAGTTTTCGATAATGAGACTAAAATGCGGGGTTTATAATTGTTAGGCATGCGATGTCTAAGGAATTCATTTGGTTAGGCATGCGATGTCTAAAAAGGTTGCGGATTCCAACTGTTGTAGTTTTACACTTTCTTTTCTGTGACCGTAAGCGTAGTATGTAGTGTATCGCCGGCTTCGTTGCTATACATCAACGACAATCGGGATACGCATACTTGCTTACGTTGATGATATGAGATATTATGTGTTGCTGTGATATGTTGTATTGGATCGTCGCGTTTGAATAGCCGGGGGTTTTATGTGAGATGAGAGTTTTTCTTTTTCATTCATGTAAAATTCATATGTATGTAATATTCTTTTATTGGGGCACTTCCAGGTAGCGGAAGATGTCACCGTTGTATATTATTTACTTTTCCGCATTAGGTAGACCCAAGGCGGGGAGCACAAGTAACCGGGTTCTAGGGTCCAGTGGGAGACCATCTCGAGGGGTCGAGACCGGGTCTCCTAACCCTAGAATTGGCAGTGTTGCTTGCCGCTCTCGTAGGGGTCTGGGGATGTGGGTTTGGCTATTCATCGCGACCGTGGAATCCGTATTTTATACAGGCTCGTATTGAAAACACGGACGTCCTAGTATATCCAATATTTCATATATGTTCTTCTGCTGCAATGTTCTGTGATGAGATCATATTACTGCCTGAGACGAATGTTTATATTATATATATGAGATATATGTTATATTGCAGATTTCGTTTCAAAAGAGATGCTTGTGAAGCATAATAAAATGGGACTTCATTAATGAGATTAATGAAATAAAAGAAACCTAAGATGTTGTAGAAACTTGTTTATAAAAACTGGTAGCTCTAGTTCTTGCTTTGTATAGCGGTGTTCCTTGTAGAACATCCAGCACCTTATTCGATAAGGAAAGGACCGAGATCCCTTCACCGGGAGTGACTCCTTTAGCAATGACTGGCAGATGCTACAAACTCGGTTTGTCTTTTGATTGCTTCTATAGTTCTTGCTTTGCATAGTGGTATTTGTGAAATATCCTGCACCTTATTCGATGAGGAAAGGGCCGACGATCCCTTCACCGGGAGTGACCCCTTTAGCAAAACTAGAAAAGCCTAAAAAACACTCCATTTAAAATCACTCGATTCTACAACGATATCAAGTTCATTACGCAAAGGGTTTTCTTAAAAACCCGTCGTAGCCCTCCGTCATTTCAGATAACTACTACTTAGTATTCGTGCTGCGAGAGTTTGGCATTCGTCAAGGCGTAGTGTACGGTAGCTAACTAGTGCTTATCTGCTAGCATACGATGCGATTAGATTAGGGTATTCGTACGGCGTTGTTTGGCATTCGTCAAGGGTCGTGCGGGTGGGTTTAATTCAATCAAGAAATGTACGGGTTGAACTTGGCTAGCGGACTATGGGTGGTTTGGCATTCGTCAAGGTCATAGGACGCTAGGGGCAAAATATAATCGGGAATTTCAAGTGTTGAAATTTGCAATGAGATTGCATACCTTCTATGAGATAGTTGGATCCCGATACCCGCTGTGAGTAATTGTTACTCCTGGGAGAGTTTTATACATTACAATTAGCCGATCAAGTAGGTGTCTAGAAAGGTGTTAACGGGGTTACGCCTCTGGGAAAACGAGGTTTACATTAATTAGGTTCGTGCGAAAGCACGGGGGACCTCCCTCAAAGTACCGACACTGGCCTGGCTGAAAGATTGGCAAACTTGTAGCGTGTAATTAATCCCGGCTAGTCTTTCCTTTTAGGGTTTGAAGGAAGATTTGACTAAAACAGTGGGAGACATCCTGATTAGATATATTATATAACCAATCTAATCTTGCAAGAGCATACGCTGAGTGTTTTCTTCTCTCTCTCTCCAGGTAGCGACCATATCACGCCTTAATCAAGATAATAAAACGGATATATTGACCGAACCCGCTTGTTATACTGAGCTGGGGAACGTTGGTCCCGCTCCAACTTATAATTGTTATAGGACAGAGCAGGAAATTGGGGAATACCAGATTTCCCGTGCCGCCCAAACGAAGAAAGTGCATGTTGATGCATCATCTTCGGGTGTGTTCATTACACAGAACTGTTTCTCAGTATCCTTTACGTCCTGGGTATGTGATACCGGATCAGGATCCCGTATATGTAATCTATTAAATGGGCTACAGATAGGTAGAGAACTGAGAACGGGTGATGAGTTTCATGAGACAGAAAACGGTGCAAGTGTTGCAGCCAAGTCTGTTGGTCACTGTCACCCTGTATTACCAGAATACATTGATTCTGAACAAATGTTATTAGATACCGAACCTGATATACAAAATCATATCAGTCTATTTATTAGTAAAGAAAGGATATAATTTTGTATTGTTGGATAATGTTTTGAACATTTCCTATATCAAGAGTTGATCGGTTCAGGCACGTTATCTAAAAGCATTGTCGTTCTAAATCAAACTACAGTTCTTAGTATACGGAACACACACAAGAGGAAGAGTTCAGATATGAACGAATCCTTCTTGAGGCATTGTAGACTAGGTCATATCAATGCGATCCGACTGGCTGAAGTTACATATAGATGCATATTTAAATTAGTTTGAATTTACATCTTGTGAAACTTGCCAGTCATGTCACAAAGATAAGATGACCACAGCTCTGTTTGTTGGAAACAGAGAAAGAGTTAGTGAACTTTTGGGATTGATACATGCTGATGTATGAAAGTCCCCTGTCTACATATGCCAAGATCGGTTCTTTGTACTTCTTTACATTCTCTGATAATCTCTCAAGATTCAGACATATGTTCTTACTGAAACACAAGTCCGAAGCTTTTGAGATATT
The DNA here is from genome assembly GCA_030015575.1 of Agapanthus africanus. Taxonomy (NCBI): domain Eukaryota; kingdom Viridiplantae; phylum Streptophyta; class Magnoliopsida; order Asparagales; family Amaryllidaceae; genus Agapanthus; species Agapanthus africanus. The sequence continues at coordinate 506,611,982 of CM057337.1, forward strand.
CACAGAATATAAGTTAGAAGTAGAGAACCAAAATACGGGTAAAAGTATTATGTCTTTTGATGTGATCAAGGAGGAGAATACTTGAGCACGGAATTCCTAGACTATTCTAAAGGAGAATGAGATTCTCTCTCGGCATTACTCCTCCGTATACACCACAGCACGTCGGTGTATCGGGGTGGAGCCATAGCACCCTATGTGATATGGTGTGCTCTATGATGAGTACTACTGAGTTTCCTATTTCCTTTAGGGAGTTATGCACTTGAGAAGCTGCATACTTATTGAATAAGGGTTCAAATCAAATCAGTTGCCTACCACTTCATATGTGATATGGAAAGGGAAGAGCCTGTATCTTAAGCTTGTTAAGATTTGGGGTTGTCCGGCCTATGTCTGAAAGCAAAATCCGGACAAGCTCGAGGCAAGATCTGTTATGTAGAACTGGAAAGGTTCCAGCTATACAAAATGCAGCTGATGATTTGGTAGAACCAAAAGATTCAATAGTTTCCAACGAACCTCAGCCTCTCCGCCGATCTAGCAGGGTTCCTCACCCACCTGAGAGATACTTTGGTTTCTCTATGACAGTGGGAGCGAGGATTGCATCATGAGATGATGACCCAACTAGTTTCGAGCTGGCCATCAGGAGTGGGACTCTGTAAGAATGGCTGGATGCTTAACGATCTGAGATGGAATCCTTATACACCAACAAAGTATGGACTTTGGTTGCTTTATCTGAAGGGTTAAATCCCCATCAGGAGCGAGTATATCTTGAGAAGATTACTTGGTGTGCATGGAAAAGTTGAGACTTTCAAAGCTAGACTTGTTAAAGGTTTGCATCATAGACCAGGTATGGATTATGTTGAAACCTTTTCTAAGGATCTATGCTTAAGTCCATCCAGATCTTACTTGCCACGGCTACATACCATGACTACGATATATGGTGGTTGGGTGTCATGACTGTTTTTCTAAATGATGTTTTAGAAAAGAGCGTCTATAAGTACACAGCCAGAGGGCTTCGTAGACAGTGGGAGCAGCGGAAACGTGTGCAAGATGTTTTATATGATAAAACAGGCATCGCGGAGTTGGAACATCTGTTTTGATGTGGTAGTCAAAGAGTTTGACTTCATCAAAATGGTAGATGAACCTTGTATATATACGAAAAGGTAGTAGAGAGTATGGTGGTGATCCTCGTAGAGTACGTGGATGACATACTCTTGATAGGGAAGGAGTTTCCTATGCTGCGCTCGGTCAATCTCCGCTTATCACAAGGATTCTCCATATAGGATAAAAGTGATACCTCCTAAATCCTGGGTTTTGGATCTATGAGATAGATCTAGTTGGATGTTAGGATACTCACTAGTTGTAGTGAGATGGTATCAATCGATCCTAGGGAGAATCACTGGAAAGGTTCCAGGGTGATAAGGACGACTGAATGTCAGTCGCGGGCATTGTCTTTACCCTCAGTGGAGGGACGGTATGTTGGAAGAGTTCCAAGCTAGATACCGTGACATACTAGACGATTAAAGGCAAGATACATCGTTACCAAGGATGCTACCAAAGAGGCAGTCTGGATATATATAAGTTCATAAGATGAACTTCGTTCCTACCATTGTGTGACAATGGAGTTGTGGCTTTAGCCAAGGAACTACCGTCCCATCAGAAATCCAGATATAATTCTTAGGCAGTATCACCTGATCATGGAGATGGTTGATCTCCAGGGAGATCGAGGTTAGGAGAGCAGACACAGAGGACGACAGCGCGGATCCACTCACAAAGGCCTTTTTCCCAGTAGAGACTTTTACGGGATGGTTGAGTATGAGATACTTCAACCGCAGCTAATTGTTGGGTATTATACCATAACAGATGGCCCTAGTGCAAGTGGGAGATTGTTAGTTATATGTATGCCCTAGAGGCCATTACTGTACATATGATGTATATTGTAGTGGATGCTAGGACATATATAGGGAGGACTTTCTTGCTCGACATGATAGTATGCTATCTGGTTGTACTTTATCTTAACATGTATTCTGATTGTCTCTATATTACATGTTGATAAAGCCCTTAGGATGTGTACTCGACTACTGGGACTATGATGAGATCATACTAGTGGGGCCACGGTAGTCGACGAGTACATCCTATAATTGTTCCTAGTCGAGGGTGTATCGAGACAGGGCATCGATGCACCAGAGTAGACTAGCGTATACGCATCTTGACCCATATGATGGGCGATGGATGATCCCATATCCATCGGTGTTTGACATCAAGGATGGTGTACGGGTGCTCAGTGGAGACTGGGTACACTGGACGGACTCGCCGAGAACTCCCAGATGGTATTATACCATACGTCAGATGGCAGTTCTCCGGTGACACTGGTACAGAGTAGTCTGTCGACCCGAGATCGTCATAGAGTCTTGTGTGATTCCCACTGTGCTTTGATTTCCATCATACCACGTCCAAGAGGGCGTGCAAAAAGGTGGCTTTTGGGTACAGTCCCGAATCACATGGAGGCAATGAGCGATAGGAGGGGATTCGTCTCTCCCGGTATAGGGAGTTGATGTTGTGCTGTGTTCGATTGGCTATAACCGGAAATCCCTGGCCAGGGTTGCTGAGATTTACTGGTAAGTGTTATCAGTAGTTTCTCGAACTGTTATAGACCTCATATCGACACGACTTATCGAGCTACTGGGGTCTGACGTTTACCACCCCTAGGCGAGATATGCAACATATCAGACGACGAGACCGGACTGTACGGGAGTGTTACTGTTTGGATTCACAGGAGAATGTACAGGCTTGCTTGTTGATCTTCTGAGCGCTCAATACCTGGGTAGCTGTTACGTTTAGCTGACCGCTTGCAGCTTGTGGGTGTTTGATATGATCATCACCTACTGCCGGCGTATTGACGATTCTTTAGAGTCCTACACAGAGGTTTCTTGACTCAGGCAAAACGGAGTAGGGGCACATATGTGATATGTACGGGACCGAGGATAATGCGATATGTGATACTGTATTATATTCTCGCGATATTTGATATCAGCCGGGTCATCGGATCATGTGTTGATTCGATTAATCGGTACGGATAAATATTAGTCGGTTATATGCGATATAGCCGGATTGTCGGATCAAGTGTTGATTCGATAATTTAATGTATAATAATATATTTGATATATTAAATTGCATTAACTAATATTTGCTCACTAAAAGATTCTTTTTCTCACTCGGGTAATACATTGATATATATGCGATATATGTTAATTGTATTATTTTATTTTGTTGCAATAAATATTGTATATGTGATATATAATATTGTAACTTGATATGATAAATAATGCAACTTGTTTAGTAGAGATTAAACATGGTTAGGGTTTGATTAGGGTTAAGGCTTTCTAGAAGTTTCTAGAAGTTTTCTTTCTTTGTCTTTGTTAAGATATTATGCTAGATATTTCCAAAACTCTAACCAAACCTTTAACCCTAGTTAATTCTCTACAAGAGTTAGCTAGACCATGGTTGCATTATCTATCATATTATTTCATTTCCTATTCATCACAAAAGGATAACTAATATTGTTCATCTTCTTGCTTCAATTTTTCATGAAAAAGCTTACTTGTTTTTCAAAAGGTGATGAATAATTGTGAGAAAAAGATAAATAAATAGAGCAAAAATCCTACTTCATCATCCTCATCTTCCCTTGCCATTTAGATGAGGGTGTTCACATCATTTCATGAGTGTTAGCTTGTGTTAAAGAAACTTCAAGGTAGATCATCTTAGTATCGAAGATCGGAAGCAAAGGTTGCATCTTTCTCTTCGTAGAACCTCTCGAGAGTCCGGATCCCGATGATCACAGCGAAGGGACCACAACACGGAGCATATGAAGTGAAGGACCGGATCTACAAAGGTTGTAATCCCTCTCACTTAGTGTTAAAATGTTTAGCATGCTAGTTTTCGCCTAATCTCTAGTTTAAAGTTCCGTATTCGGGTTGTTCGGCACGGCTAAATTTTTATTCGGGCATGGTTGATGCCTCGTAGACCCTTGTGCACGTGCCTAGCAACCCTACAAAGGTTGTATTCCGTTCCTTTAGTAAAATAGTTTACTAGTTTCCTTTTTCGCCTAGACATCTAGCTAACGATCCGTAGTTTAGAGTTTCTCGGCACTAGATTTTTTGAAATTGGCATGTTCGATGCCTTGTGAGACCTCACTAGGATGCCTGAGAACCCTACAGATTCTCCCCAGGATCAATTGATACCATTTCACTACATCTAGTGAGTATCCTAACATCCAATTAGATCTATCTCATAGATCCAAAACCCAGGATTTAGTAGGTATCACTTTGATCCTATGTGGAGAATCATTGTGATAAGCGGATATTGATCGAGCGTAACATAGGAAACTCCTTCCCTATCAAGAGTATGTCATCCACGTACTCTACGAGGATCACCACCATACTCCCTACTACCTTTTTGTATATACAAGGTTCATCTACCATTTTGATGATGTCAAACTCTTTGACTATCTCATCAAAACAGATGTTCCAACTCCGCGATGCCTGCTTTAATATTATAAAGCATCTTGTACACGTTTCCGCTGCTCCCACTGTCTACGAAGCCCTCTGGCTGTGTACTTACAGATGCTCTCTTCTAAAATATAACTTAGAAAAGCAGTCATGGCACCCAACCGCCAGATACGTAGTCATGGTATGTAGCCGTGGCAAGTAGGATCTGGATGGACTTAAGCATAGCCACTGAAAAAGCTTTCATCATTATCCACGCCTGGTCGATGATGAAAACCTTTAACATGTCTAGCTTTGAAAGTCTCAACTTTTCCATCTACACCAAGTAATCTTCTCAAGATATACTTGCTCCTGATGGGGATTTAACCCTTCAGATAAAGCAACCAAAGTCCATACTTTGTTGGTGTATAAGGATTCCATCTCAGATCACTAAGCATCCAGCCATTCTTACAGAGTCCCACTCCTGATGGCCTGCTCGAAAATAGTTGGGTCATCATCTCATGATGCAATCCTCGCTCCCACTGTCATCGAAAAACCGAAGTATCTCTCAGGCGGATGAGGAACCCTACTAGATCGGCGGAGAGGCTGAGGTTCGTTGGAATCTACTGAATCCTTTGGTTCTACCAAATCATCTGCTGTAGTTTGTCTAGCTGGAACCTTTCCAGTTCTACGTTACAGACCTTGCCTCGAGCTTGTCCGGATTTTGCTTTTAGACATAGGCCGGTCAACCCCAAATCTTAACTAGCTTAAGACATGGGCTCTTCCCATACCATATCTCATATGGAGTGGTAGGCTGTGATCTGATTCGAACCTAATTTCAATAGGTATGCAGCTTCTCAAATGCATAACCCCCAAAAGGAAACAGGTAACTTAGTAGTACTCATCATAGAGCGCACCATATCGAATAGAGTGCAATTGCTCCGTCCCGATATACCATCGTGCTATGGTGTATACGGAGGAGTAATGCTGAGAGAGAATCTCATTCTCCTTTAGAATGGTCCAGGAATTCTATGCACAAGTATTCTCCTCCTTGATCTCATCAAAGGACATAATATTTATACCCGTATTGGTTCTCTACTTCTAACTTATATTCTGTGAATATCTCAAAAGGTTCGGACTTGTGTTTCAACAGGAACATATGTTTGAATCTAAAGAGATGATCAGAGAATGTAATGAAGTACAAAGAACCGGTCTTGGCATGTGTAGACAGGGGACCTTCATACATCATCATGTATCTGTCCCAAGAGTACACTAACTCTTTCTCTGTTTCCAGTAAACAGAGCTATGGTCATCGTATCTTTGTGACATGACCGGCAAGTTTCACAAGATGTAAATTCAAACTAATTTAAATATGCATCTAAATGTAACTTCAGCCAGTCGGGTCGTATTGATATGACCCAGTCTATAATACCTCAAGAAGGATTCGTTCATTTCCGAACTCTTCCTTTTGTGTGTGTTCTGTATACTAAGAACTGTAGTTTGATTTAGAACATCAATGCTTTTAGATAACGTGCCTGAACCGATCAACTTTTGATATAGGAAATGTTCAAAACATTATCCAACAATACAAAATTTTATTATTTCTTTACTAATAAAGAGACTGATATGATTTTGTATATCAGGTTCGGTATCTAATAACATTCGTTCAGAATCAATGTATTTGGAATACAGGGTGACAGTGACCAACAGACTTAGCTGCAACACTTGCACCGTTTTCTGTCTCATGAAACTTATCACCCGTTCTCGGTTCTTTACCTATCTGTAGCCCATGTAACAAATTACATATGCGGGATCCTGATCCGGTATCTCATATCCAGGACGTAAAGAATACCGAGAAACAGTTCTGTATAATGAACACACCCGAAGATGATGCATCAGTATGCACTTTCTTCGTTTGGGCGACATAGGAATTCTGATATTCCCCAATTTCCAGCTCTGTCTTATAACAATTATAAGTTGGAGCGGGACCAACGTTCCCCAGCTCAGTATAACAAGCGGGTTCGGTCAATATATCCGTATTATTATCTTGATTAAGGCGTGATATGGTCGCTACCTAGAGAGAGAGAAGAAAACACTCAGCGTATGCTCTTGCAAGATCAGATTGGTTGTTATTTTATCTAATCAGGATGGCTCCCACTGTTTTAATCAAATCTTCCTTCAAACCCTAAAAGGAAAGACTAGCCGGGATTAATTACACGCTACAAGTTCGCCAATCTTTCAGCCAGGCCAGTGTCGGTACTTTGAGGGAGGTCCCCTGTGCTTTCGCACGAACTTAATTAATGTAAACCTCGTTTTCCCAGAGGCGTAACCCCGTTGACACCTTTCTAGACACCTACTAGATCGGCTAATTGTAATGTGTAAAACTCTCCCAGGAGTTACCTCTTACTCGCAGCGGGTATCGGGATCCAACTATCTCATAGAAGGTATGCAATCTCATTGCAAATTTCAACACTTGAAATTCCCGATAATATTTTACCCCTAGTGTTCTATGACCTTGACGAATGCCAAACAACCCATAGTCCACTAGTCAAGTTCAACCCGTATATTTCTTGATTGAATTAAACCCACCCGCACGACCCTTGACGAATGCCAAACAACGCCGTACGAATACCCTAATCCAATCTGCATCATATGCATAAGCAGATAAATACTAGTTAGCTACCGTACACTACGCCTTGACGAATGCCAAACTACCGCAGCACGAATACTAACTAGTACTTATCTGAAATGACGGAGGGCTACGTCAGGTTTTTCTGAAAACCTATTGCGTAATGAACTTGATATCGTTGTAGAATCAAATGATTTTGAAATGGAGTGTTTTTGAGGCTTTTCTAGTTTTGCTAAAGGGGTCACTCCTGGTGAAGGGATCGGCGGCCCTTTCCTCGTCGAATGAGGTGCGGGATATATCATATATATCACTGTGCAAAGCAGAAACTATAGAAGAAATCAAAAGACAAACCGAGAGTTGTAGCATCTGCCAGTTATTGCTAAAGGGGTCACTCCCGGTGAAGGGATCGTCGGCCCTTTCCTCATCGAATAAGGTGCAGGATATATCATATATACCGCTGTGCAAAGCAAGAACTGTAGCTACCTGTTTTATTTTTGAAACTCGATTCCACAACATCTTTAGGTTTCTTTTATTTCATTAATCTCATTAATGAAGTCCCATCATTTAAAGTACCTAAATAAATATCACAGATAAATACGACGTACACTTATGCCATCCGCATTCGCCTCGATGTTCCCTCGTACACCGTTAGGTTAGGTAACTAACGGCAGAGCGGGGCAGGGCTAGCGCGGGTGTAAAACATAAGTAACGTCTATATAATATATCGTATATACTATATACAGTATCTATCACAGAACATCAAATGATCACATCACAGATATCGCAGCAGAAGAAACATATGAAATATTGGATATACTAGGACGTCCGTGTTTTCAATACGAGCCAGTATAAAACACGGATTCCACGATCGCGATGAATAGCCAAAACCACACCCCTAGACCCCTACGAGAGCGGCAAGCAACCCTACCAATCCTAGAGTTAGGAGACCTGGACTCGACTCCTCGAGATGGTCTCCCACTGGACCCTAGAACCCGGTTACTTATGCCCTCCTCTTTGGGTCTATCCTAGTGCGGAAAAGTAAATAATATACAAAAGGTGACAACATCCGCAACCTGGAAGTGCCCCAATAAAAGAATATTACATACAAGTTTTTACATGAATGAAAATGAAAAACACTCATCTCACATAAAAACTCCCCGGCTATTCAAACACGACGATCCAATATAACATATCCAGCAACACATAACATCACATGTCATCAACGTAAGTAAATATGCCCATCCCAATTGTCATTGACATATAGCAACGAAACCGGCGATATCACATATTACACTTACGGTCGCAGAAAAGAAAGTGTAAAATTACAACAGTTGGAATCCTTAACCTCCTTAGACATTGCATGCCTAATCAAATGAATTCCTTAGACATCGCATGCCTAACAATTATAAACCCCGCATTTCAGTCTCTATATCGAAAACTCTTTTCAATATCAAGTCGGGCAATTCAGCAAGATTCCCGACATCCTGATCGAATGCTCGTCGCAAACTTCAGTAGACGGCTGCACCCCCGATGCCGCCGACGAAGTGCACCAAGGCGGAACACCGCTGCCGCGAGCACCCGAACGGATGCTTTCGGCGACGGGGTTCTCCTACAGTCACTTGGTCGGGGCTATGGAGTGAGGCTGTCTATTAAGTTTACCCGGCGAGTATCCGCGTACGCTACGTGATTGCGACGGACTTTTGATCGCATCAAAATTCCGTGGCAACCGATCAAGTGAGACTAAAGTGCTATGTTTATAACATTCATATTAGTTATCTCATAACTACTTGTGGATTCCAAATATTGTATCGCATTCCAGATAAATAGAAAATGTTAAACTTTCCGATCGAACATCCAAACACCCAAGTTTTCCCGAAACAGCTCAATACATGAAATAGGTTTTAAGAACATTCACTTCATGCCACAGTACCAACGGTCCAGCCGTAGAAGGGTCAAGCCAACGCCTCACATGTGGCACGCCGTACTGCCCCAAACCCTAAGGTTCAAAGGGCAGTTCAAGACGGTCACATAATCGAGTTAAGGTTTGTTGTCTTCTAGAGGGTCCATCGCGTTACTTGCACTACTTAGAACGTCTTTAAACCACGGAAAAATCCAACACTTGGAAATTTCCCGACAGGGGAAAAATTGGGTATTTATATTCGGTCGAACTTTTTAACATATTCTAAAATTACCCGGAAAAACACATAGACAAAGTTTGATAATTCGATCGAATCTACGAACTCCCAATACAACCCAGAAAACTCAACTGTTAAGTATAGATTAAAAATTCCCATAAAATACAGCAACTGTAAATAGAGATTATTGTGCAAACAAAGTGGGAAAAAGCCACTATATTGCCGCTGAACCGCCGCCCAAGGTAGGGTGCCGCCGCGGTTCCGCAGCGGTTTAATGGAATTGGGCCCACGAATTTCGCAGTAATTCCTACAAAACCCTACTGAATTTTTTGGCTATTTTTAATTTGGAAAAATCCACATTTTCAGAAAATGTACAGAGAGTGGTCTCGGATTAGGGTTTCGGGTTCGATCGGGTTTCTAACTCCGTCTACGCATCGCCTAAGGCTCAAGCTAGGCTCTGATACCACTGTAAGGTTCCTAGGCACACTCAAGAGGTTCCACAAGGCATCAACCATGCCAAATTCAAAAATCTAGGTGCCGAGAAACCCTAATGAAGATCGTTAACTAGAGATTAGGCGAAAGATGCAAGCTAGTTAACAACTTAACTACTAAATGAATGGAAATACAACCTTTGTAGATCCGGTCCTCCACTTCCTTAGCTCCGTGATGATGTCCCTCCGCTGCGATCATCGGATCCCGGACTCTAGCGATGGTTTCGTCGAAGAAATGATCGGGCTAGGTCGTCGACTTCGATGCCGAAGATGATCTACGTCGAGGCAACTCAAGATCAAGCTCCAACTTCACCAAGTCATAAAACTTGTGAAGAAAACACCCTATACTACTTGGCAAGTGGTAGAGGATGAAGAAATAGGAAGTAGGTTCACTTTGGATTTGGATTTCTCACTTGGAATCATCACTTGACATTTTTCAAGAGAGCTTTTCTTTTTCTTCACTTGAAGAAGAAGATGAAGAAGAAGAAAAAGAATGAATTATGGATTAATCCCAAAAAGAAAAATGAAGTGATGGTTATCATAATGCAACCATGGGTGAGGCTAACTCATGTAGAGAATGAACTAGGGTTTAGGTAAATGGTTAGGGTTAAGGCAAAAGACAAAATGGTCAAAGCTTTTCAAAGCTTCATGAAGCTTCAAGTAGAAAACAAAAGAAGCCACCATCTTATATTTTGCCAAAAATAAATAAAAAGAATAAATAAGTAAACCAAACCCTAACCATTAACCTAATCAAGGTTTAAAGCATACACACACCTAAGTTTGCATGTATCATCAAACATGATACAAACTAGTGCACAAACATATATCATATATACAATGTGCACAACCATTAACCTAATCAAGGTTTAAAGCTACCTGGTTTGTTTCTACCTGAATATGTGCAGGTGTTTCTTTTAGCATATCGCTTATACATATTGGTAGAGCCCTTAGGATCTTTTGCTTGATTACCAGCGTTGTGATGGCAGTCACACTAGTGGGGGCTGGGTAGTCTATAAGCACATCCTTATACAGGTCCCTAGTCGTAGGATTATCGAGACAGGGCATCGATACTCCTGAGTAGACTAGTGTATACGTTTCTCATCCCAGCAGGGGAGATGGTCTGTCCCACAGCCATTAGTACGTCATACTGGAGATAGTATGTAGGTGTTGTATGTCAGTGTATATGCCCTAGAGGCCATTACTGTATCATACTAGCTTGTATATTACTTAATAAAAGCTTGGGATATTCACAGTTGTATAGACAATCTTGCTCAAAATGGTAGTATGCTACTTGGTTTGTCTCTACTTCAATATGTGCATGTGTCTCTTTTAGCATATCGCTTATATACATATTAGTGGAGCCCTTAGGATCTTTGCTTGATTACCAGCGTTGTGATGGCAGTCACACTTGTGGGGGCTGGGTAATCTATAAGCACATCCTTATACAGGTCCCTAGTCATAGGACTATCGAGACAGGGCATCGATACTCCGGAGTAGACTAGCGTATGCGCTTCTTATCCCAGCGGGGGAGACGGTCTGTCCCACAGCCGTCAGTACGTCGTACTTGAGATAGTATGCGGGTGCTCGTTAGGTTACGAGTACACAGGACAGGACTCGTCGGAAACTGTTGGTTGGTATTATACCTATCGTCAGTTATCAGTTCCCAGGTGACATGAGTACAGCTTAGTCCGCTGACTTGACACCGTCACTTCGCCTCGAGTGTGTTCCCACTGTACTTAGATTACTACCCTACCACGGCTCAAAGGAGTCATGCAAACAGGTAGTAGTTGGGTGCAGTCCCGAAGCACTTGGAGGCAGTGACGGTTAGACAGGATTCGTCTCTCCCGGTATTGGGGGTTGACATCGCGCTGTGTCTAGGAGAGCCATTACACGAGTAGTCCCTAGCCAGGGCAAGCGAGATATACTGGTAGGTTTCCAGTGTTATCTCAGGGTGTTATGGGCTACACTCCGACACGACTTGTACCGCTATTAGGGGACTGACGTTCACCACCCCCTAGGCCCGCCATGCGATGTATCAGACGAACAGACCGGACTGTACGGAGATTGTCACATACAGGCTCAGTAGGAGTTCGGACGGGTTTATCTCATCGGCCTTCTTATCGACATCTACCTGGGGACCATTACGTAGAGCTAATGCCGCTTGCGGTCTGTGGTTAAACCCACTGCCAGCGTAGTGTCGAGTCTTTAGAGTCCCACACAGAGAGTTTCCCTGCACTGAACGAAATGTGTAGAGGCCGTATGGTTTTTACGGCAGGGCTGCGATCACTTACGTGCACTTATGTGCGTATGCTGTTCGGGCAGGCAATACTAGTGGGCCTTGGTTTAAGCCGGATCCTAGTATTGCACGGATGGATTAGTTTTGTCTTCTGTGCATTCGCATTCTACGGAATGCGGATGCGGGTGTGTATGCACAGTTTTGAGAAGCGATGAAGGAGGAGGTGCCTCATTAGGGTTTTGACAGTTGATTCGGTCAAAACCATTTTGAGGCGGACTCATTAGGGTTTCGGCAATTCGTTCGGTCAAAACCATTATGAGCCGCGGACATTATTTACTAATCCTTTTAGTGATAATTATATGATGGCTAATTGCTTTGACCATTTGACCACCTTGACCACTCTTGACTTTGTTGACCAGTTGACCAAAGTTGACCTTGACCTTCATGAGAGGTCTATACTCTTCTTTGGTTTTCTTTTTCATTTTGGATTATGAAAATGGTCATGTCAATGTAGCCATCAACTTTATCATGATAGGATTAGTAATGATGATGTTTAGTATTATTGCAACCATGGTTCATTTTTTCTAGAGTGATCTTTTTCATTTCTCTTTTCTCACTCTCTCTCTTGCTTATGAGAAGAAAGAAAATGAGCTCCATGGTTGCTAGTGCTCCTCCTTCTTCCTCCTTTTGATTTCTTCTTTTGATCTCATGTGTTGAGAGAAAAAGAATCCACATAGACAAACACTTCCATCAACCTCTTCTACACAACCTAGGACATCAAGACTAGCGATCTTGTTGCCCTAGTTGCCTCGGCTCGAGGTGGAGCTCGGTGTACAACTCTCGGGTGGATCGTCTTCGACTCAAGAAGGCCGCGGAGGTGACCAAGATCCAGATCGATCCTCGGAGCTTGGATGGACGAGCGGGACAGCGGAGAGAAGACCCGAAGGACCGGTATCGTGAGGTATAATTTCTATGGCATAGTAGATAACACCTCTTGTAGTTTGCAAGTTCATAGTTTAGCAAAGATCCGTGTTTTAGTCCATGTTGCTTTTGCGCCAAAAATCGTTTTTCGCCATTTCCGCCTCCCCGTAAGAACCGGGTGTTAGTTATATGTATGCCCTAGAGGCCATTACTATACATAGGATGTATATTGTAGTGGATGCTGGGACATATATAGGGAGGACTTTCTTGCTCGACATGATAGTATGCTATCTGGTTGATCTTTACCTTAACGTGTACACTGATTGTCTCCCTGTTACATGTTGGTAAAGCCCTTAGGATCTGTGCTTGACTACCTGGACTATGATGCGGATCATACTAGTGGGGACATGGTAGTCCATAAGTACATCCTTCAAAGTCCCTAGTCGAGGGTGTATCGAGACGGGGCATCGATATACCAGAGTAGACTAGCGTATACCTTCTCGACCCATACAGATGGGCGATGGATGATCCCATATCCATCGGTGTTTGACATCAGAGATGATATACGGGTGCTCAGTGGAGACTGGGTACACTGGACGGACTCGCCGAGAACTCCCAGATGGTAATATACCTCACGTCAGATGGCAGTTCTCTGGTGACACTGGTACAGAGAGTCTGTTGACCCGAGATCGTCATAGAGTCTTGTGTGGTTCCCACTGTGCTTTGATTTCCATCTTACCACGTCCAAGAGGGCGTGCAAAACGGTGGTTTTTGGGTACAGTCCCGAATCACATGGAGGCAATGAGCGATAGGAGGGGATTCGTCTCTCCCGGTATAGCGAGTTGATGTTGCGCTGTGTTCGATTGGCTATAACAGGAAATCCCTGGCCAGGGTTGCTGAGATTTACTGGTAAGTGTTACCAGTAGTTTCTCGAATTGTTATAGACCTCATATCGACACGACTTATCGAGCTATTGGGGTCTGACGTTTACCACCCCTAGGCGAGATATGCGACATATCAGACGATCAGACCGGACTGTACGGTAGTGTTACTGGTTGGATTCACTGGAGTGTGAGCGGGCTTGCTCGTCGATCTTCAGATCGCTCAATACCCGGGTGGCCGTTACGTTTAGCAGACCGCTTGCGGCTTGTGGGTGTTTGATATGATCATCATCTGCTGCCGGCGTATTGACGAGTCTTTAGAGTCCTACACAGAGGTTTCCTCGCTCAAGCGAAACGAAATAGGAGCGCATATGAGATATGTGCGGGACCGAGAATAATACGTGTATGTGATACCGTATTCCATTCTCGCGATGAATTTGTCGAATGGTTGTATGCGATATAACCTAGTTATCGAATCGAAGATTGATTCGATAAGCCGATACATAGGATACTAGCCGGTTATATGCGATATGACCGAATCGTTAAATCAAGTGTTGATTTAATGATTTAATGCATAATTATATATTTGATAAATTACTTTGCATTAACTAGTATCGGTTCACTTAAGATGGATTTTCTCACTCGGATGTGCGCATTGCATATGCGATATGATTTTGTGCACATGCTTGTATCATGTTTGATGATACATGCTTTTTGGTTAAGTGTAAAGAATTAAACCTTGGTTAATGAAATGGTTAGGGTTTACTATTTCCTTATTCATTTTATTCATTTATTTATTCTTTTGGAAAAAGAAAAGCAAATGAGAAAATGGTGGCTTATTTTGTTTTGTTCATGAAGCTTCATGAAGACTTTGACCAAGTGACCATTTTGTCTCATGCTTAACCCTAACCATTCCATTCAACCATGATTAACTCTCTACACATTACCATGGTTACATTATGATAAGTATTCTTATTATTTCCTTTTTGAAAAATGCTTATCATATTATTCATCTTCTTCTTCTTCATCTTCTTCACTTGAAGAAGCTTGCTTCATCAATGGTGGATTGATGAAATGAGTGAGAAATCCAATTCTAAAGTCTACCCACTTCCTATTTCTTCATCCTCTACCTCTTGCCAAGTAGTAGAGTGTGTTTTCTTCACAAGTTTCTTGACTTGGTGAAGTTGGAGCTTGATCTTGCGATGCCTCGACGTAGATCATCTTCGGCATCGACGTCGACGACCTAGCCCGTCCATTCTCCGACGAAGCCGACGCTAGAGCCCGGGAATTCATTTGGACAGCGAGGGGACTTCGTTGCGGAGCTATGGAGGTGGAGCACCGGATCTACAAAGGTTGTATTTCCGTATTCTTATAGTTAAGTGTTAACTAGTTTACTTTTCGCCTAGAATTCTAGCCAACGGTCGGTATTAGGGTTTCTCGGCACCGTTTAAATTTGAAATTGGCATGGTTGATGCCTTGTGAGACCTCATTATGGTGCCTAGGAACCCTACAGTGGTATCAGAGCCTAGCTAGAGCCTTAGGCGAAGTCCCGACGGAATTTGAAGTCCGATCGACCCGAAACCCAAACCCTTAACATGCTCTCTGGACATTTCTGTAAAATGCGGATTTTTTGGAATTAAAAATATGCAGAGAAATGTGCAGGAAATTCTAAGAAAAACTGGAGAAAACGACAACCTAATTCAACAGTACGGCCGCGGAACCGCGGCGTTGACCCCCCTTTTGCGGCGGTTCCGCGGCCGTCTGTGATGATTAGGATGTGTTTTTTCTTCAGTTGTTTCTGTTGGTGTTTCTTGTGTGTTCTGGATGTTTTTAATATTTATTCCAGAGTTGTATTTTCTGGGGTTGTTTTGGGGATTCGAATGTTCGATCGGATTATCAAATTTTGTCTGTGTGGCCTTCCGGATAAATTTTAGAATATGTTAAAAAGTTCGACCGGATATAAATACCCACTTTTTCCCCTGCCGGGAAATTTCCAAGTGTTGGATTTTTCCGTAGTTTGACGACGTTCTAAGTAGTGCAAGTAACGCGATGGACCCTCTAGAAGACAACAAACCTTAACTCGATTATGTGACCGTCTTGAACTGCCCTTTGAACCTTAGGGTTTGGGGCAGTACGGCGTGCCACATGTGAGGCGTTGGCTTGACCCTTCTACGGCTGGACCGTTGGTACTGAGGCACGAACGGAATGTTGTTAGACTTATTTCATGTGTTGAGCTGTATCGGGAAAACTTGGGTGTTCGATTGTTCGATCGAAAAGTTTAACATTTTCTGTTTATCTGGAATGGGATACAATAATTGGAATTCACAAAAGTTATGTGATAACTGAATGAATATTATAAACATAGCAGTTTAGTCTCACTTGATCGGTTGCCACGGAATTTTGATGTGATCAAAAGTCCGTCGCAATCACGTAGCGTACGCGGATACTCGCCGGGTAAACTTAATAGACAGCCTCACTCCATAGCCCCGACCAAGTGACTGTAGGAGAACCCCGTCGCCGAAAGCATCCGTTCGGGTGCTCGCGGTAGCGGTGTTCCGCCTTGGTGCACTTCGTCGACGGTATCAGGGGTGCGGCCGCCTACTAAAGTTTGCGACGAGCATTCGATCAAAATGTCGGGAATCCTGTTGAATTGCCCGACTTGGTATTGAAAAGTGTTTTCGATAATGAGACTAAAATGCGGGGTTTATAATTGTTAGGCATGCGATGTCTAAGGAATTCATTTGGTCAGGCATGTGATGTCTGAGGTGGTTGCGGATTCCAACTGTTGTAGTTTTACACTTTCTTTTCTGTGACCGTAAGTGTAATATGTGATATCGCCGGTTTCGTTGCTATATGTCAACGACAATTGGGATGGACATATTTACTTACGTTGATAACATGTGATGTTATGTGTTGCTGGATATGTTATATTGGATCGTCGCATTTGAATAGCCGGGGTTTTTTATGTGAGATGAGTGTTTTTCATTTTCATTCATGTAAAAACTTGTATGTAATATTCTTTTATTTGGGGCGCTTCCAGGTTGCGGAAGTTGTTACCGTTGTTGTATATTATTTACTTTTCCGCACTAGGATAGACCCAAGGAGGGGAGCACAAGTAACCGGGTTCTGGAGTCCAGTGGGAGACCAACTCGAGGAGTCGAGTCCGGGTCTCCTAACTCTAGAATTGGTAGCGTTGCTTGCCGCTCTCGTAGGGGTCTAGGGGTGTGGGTTTGGCTATTCATCACGACCGTGGAATCCGTGTTTTATACTGGCTCGTATTGAAAACACGGACGTCCTAGTATATCCAATATTTCATATGATTCTTCTGCTGCGATATCTGTGATGTGATCATGATATGTTCTGTGATAGATACAGTATATAGTATATATGATATATTATATAGACGTTACTAATGTTTTACACCCGCGCTAGCCCTGCCCTGCTCTGCCGTTAGTTACCTAACCTAACGGTGCACGAGGGGACATCGAGGCGAATGCGGATGGCATAAGTGTACGTCGTATTTATCTGTGATGTATAGGTATATAAATGATGGGACTTCATTAATGAGATTAATGATATAAAAGAAACCTAAGATGTTGTAGAATCGAATTTCAAAATAAAACAGGTAGCTATAGTTCTTGCTTTGCACAGCGGTATATGTGATATATCCTGCACCTTATTCGATGAGGAAAGGACCGAGATCCCTTCACCGGGAGTGACTCCTTTAGCAATAACTGGCTGATGCTACACACTCGGTTTGTCTTTTGATTTTAAGAGTTTTTGCTTTGCACAGTGATATATGTGATATATCCCGCACCTTATTCGACGAGGAAAGGACCGACGATCCCTTCACCGGGAGTGACTCCTTTAGCAAAACTAGAAAAGCCTCAAAAACACTCCATTTCAAAATTCATTCGATCCTACAACGATATCAAGTTCATTACGCAATAGGTTTTCAGAAAAACCTGTCGTAGCCCTCCGTCATTTCAGATATGTACTGGTTAATATTCGTGCTGCGTTTGTTTACCTCTGTCAAGGCGTAGTGTGCGGTAGCTGATTAGTGCTTATCTGCATAAGCATATGATGTGATTGATTTAGGGTAGTCGTGCGACCTTGTTGACCTCTGTCAAGAGTCGTGCGGGTGGGTTTACTTCAATCAGGAAATGACGGATTGAACTTGACTAGCAGCCTATGGTTTGTTGACCTCTGTCAAGGTCATAGGACGCTAGGGGCAAAATATTATCGGGAATTTCAAGTGTTGAAATTTGCAATGAGATTGCATACCTTCTATGAGATAGTTGGATCCCGATACCCGCTGCGAGTAAGTGTTACTCCTGGGAGAGTTTTATACATTACAATTAGCCGATCAAGTAGGTGTCTAGAAAGGTGTTAACGAGGTTACGCCTCTGGGAAAACGAGGTTTACATTAATTAGGTTCGTGCGAAAGCACGGGGGACCTCCCTCAAAGTACCGACACTGGCCTGGCTGAAAGATCGGCGAACTTGTAGTGTGTAATTAATCCCGGCTAGTCTTTCCTTTTAGGGTTTGAAGGAAGATTTGATAAAAAGCAGTGGGAGCCATCCTGATTAGATAAAATAATAACCAATCTATTCTTGCAAGAGCGCACGCTGAGTGTTTTCTTCTCTCTCTCTCCAGGTAGCGACCATATCACGCCTTAATCAAGATAATAATACGGATATTTGACCGAACCCGCTTGTTATACTGAGCTGGGGAACGTTGGTCCCGCTCCAACTTATAATTGTTATAAGACAGAGCAGGAAATTGGGGAATACCAGATTTCCCGTGCCGCCCAAACGAAGAGAGTGCATGCTGATGCATCGTCTTCGGGTGTGTTCATTACAGAGAACTGTTTCTCAGTATCCTTTACGTCCTGGGTATATGATACCAGATCAGGATCCCAGATATGTAATCTGTTACATAGGGCTACAGAAAGGTAGAGAACTGAGAACGGGTGATAAGTTTCATGAGACAGAAAACGGGGCAAGTGTTGCAGCCAAGTCTGTTGGTCACTGTCACCCTGTATTACCAATACATTGATTCTGAACGAATGTTGTTAGATACCGAACCTGATATACAAAATCATATCAATCTCTTTATTAGTAAAGAAATGATAAAATTTTGTATAGTTGGATAATGTTTTGAACATTTCCTATATCAAAGGTTGATCGGTTCAGGCACGTTATCTAAAAGCATTAATGTTCTAAATCAAACTACAGTTCTTAGTATACAGAACACACACAAGAGAAAGAGTTCAGAAATGAACGAATCCTTCTTGAGGTATTGTAGACTAGGTCAGATCAATGTGACCCGACTAGCTAGAGTTACATAAAGATGCATATTTAAATTAGTTTGAATTTATATCTTATGAAACTCGCCAGTCATGTCACAAAGATAAAATGACCATAGCTCTGTTTATTGGAAACAGAGAAAGAGTTAGTGAACTCTTGGGATGATACATGTTGATGTATGTAGGTCTCCTGTTTACACATGCCAGGACTAGTTCTTTGTACTTCATTACATTCTCTGATAATCTCTCAAGTTTCAGACCTATGTTCCTGTTGAAACACAAGTCCGAACCTTTTGAGATATTCACAGAATATAAGCGAGAAGTAGAGAACCAGAATACGGGTATAAGTATTATGTCCTTTGATGTGATCAAGGAGGAGAATACTTGAGCACCGAAATCCTGGACTATTCTAAAGGAGAATAAGATTCTCACTCAGCATTACTCCTCCGTATACACCATAGCACGGTGGTATATCGGGGCGGAGCAATCACACCCTATATGATAAGGTGTGCTCTATGATGAGTACTACTGAGTTACCTGTTTCCTTTTGGGAGTTATGCACTTGAGAAGCTGCATACCTATTGAATAGGGTTCGAATCAAATCAGTGCCTACCACTTCATATGTGATATGGAAAGGGAAGAGTCCATTTCTTAAGTTAGTTAAGATTTGGGGTTGTCCGGCCTATGTCTAAAAGCAAAATCCGGACAAGCTCGAGGCAAGGTCAGTTATGTAGAACTGGAAATTTTCCAGATATACAAACTACAGCAGATGATTTGGTAGAACCAAAGGATTCAGTAGATTCCAACGAACCTCAGCCTCTCCGCCGATCTAGTAGGGTTCCTCACCCACCTGAGAGATACTTCTGTTTCTCTATGACAGTGGGAGCGAAGATTGCATCATGAGATGATGACCCTACTAGCTTCGAGCTGGCCATCAGGAGTAAGACTCTGTAAGAATGGCTGGATGCTTAGTGATCTGAGATGGAATCCATGTACACCAACAAAGTATGGACTTTGGTTGCTATATCTGAAGGGTTAAATCCCCATCAGGAGCAAGTATATCTTGAGAAGATTACTTGGTGTAGATCGAAAAGTTGAGACTTTCAAAACTAGACTTGTTAAAAGTTTGCATCATTAACCAGCTGTGGATAATGATGAAACCTTTTCAAGTACCTATGCTTAAGTCCATCCAGATCCTACTTGCCACGGCTACATACCATGACTACGATATCTGGCGGTTGGGTGTCTTGACTGCTTTTCTAAATGATGATTTAGAAGAGAGCGTCTATAAGTACACAACCAGAGGGCTTCGTAGACAGTGGGAGCAACGGAAACGTGTGCAAGATGCTTTATTTGATAAAGCAGGCATCGCGGAGTTGGAACATCTGTTTTGATGAATTAGTCAAAGAGTTTGACATCATCAAAATGGTAGATGAACCTTGTATAAACAAAAGGGTAGTAGGGAGTATGGTAGTGATCCTCGTAGAGTACGTGGATGACATACTCTTGATAAGAAAAGAGTTTCTTATGCTACGCTCGGTCAATCTCCGCTTATCACTAGGATTCTCCATATAGGATCAAAGTGATACCTACTAAATACTGGATTTTGGATCTATGAGATAGATTCAATTGGATGTTAGGATTCTCACTAGTTGTAGTGAGATGGTATCAATTGATCCTGGGAAGAATCACTGGAAGTGTTCCAGGGTGATAAAGACGACTGAGTGTCAGTCACAGGCATTGTCTTTACCCTCAGTAAAGGGACGGTATGTTGGAAGAGTTCCAAGCTAGATACCGTGACATACTAGACGATAAAGGCTAGATACATCGCTACTTAAGATGCTACCAAAGAGGCAGTCTGGGTGTATATTGGTTCATGAGATGAACTACGTTCCAACCATTGTGAGACAATGGAGTTGTGGCTTATGCCAAGGAACGTCCGTCCCATCAGTGATCCAGACATATTCTAAGGCAGTGTCACCTGATCATGGAGATGGTTGATCTCCAGGGAGATTGAGGTTAGGAGAGTAGACTCAGAGGACAACACAGCGGATCCACTCACAAAGGCCTGTTCCCAGAGAGAGACTTTTATGGGATGGTTGAGTATGAGATACTGCAACCACTGCTATCAGATGGCCCTAGTGCAAGTGGGAGATTAATAGTTATATGTATGCCCTAGAGGCCATTACTATACATAGGATGTATATTGTAGTGGATGCTGGGACATATATAGGGAGGACTTTCTTGCTCGACATGATAGTATGCTATCTGGTTGATCTTTACCTTAACGTGTACACTGATTGTCTCCCTGTTACATGTTGGTAAAGCCCTTAGGATCTGTGCTTGACTACCTGGACTATGATGCGGATCATACTAGTGGGGACATGGTAGTCCATAAGTACATCCTTCAAAGTCCCTAGTCGAGGGTGTATCGAGACGGGGCATCGATATACCATAGTAGACTAGCGTATACCTTCTCGACCCATACAGATGGGCGATGGATGATCCCATATCCATCGGTGTTTGACATCAGAGATGATATACGGGTGCTCAGTGGAGACTGGGTACACTGGACGGACTCGCCGAGAACTCCCAGATGGTAATATACCTCACGTCAGATGGCAGTTCTCTGGTGACACTGGTACAGAGAGTCTGTTGACCCGAGATCGTCATAGAGTCTTGTGTGGTTCCCACTGTGCTTTGATTTCCATCTTACCACGTCCAAGAGGGCGAGCAAAACGGTGGTTTTTGGGTACAGTCCCGAATCACATGGAGGCAATGAGCAATAGGAGGGGATTCGTCTCTCCCGGTATAGGGAGTTGATGTTGCGCTGTGTTCGATTGGCTATAACAGGAAATCCCTGGCCAGGGTTGCTGAGATTTACTGGTAAGTGTTACCAGTAGTTTCTCAAATTGTTAAAGACCTCATATCGACACGACTTATCGAGCTATTGGGGTCTGACGTTTACCACCCCTAGGCGAGATATGCGACATATCAGACGATCAGACCGGACTGTACGGTAGTGTTACTGGTTGGATTCACTGGAGTGTGAGCGGGCTTTCTCGTCGATCTTCAGATCGCTCAATACCCGGGTGGCCGTTACGTTTAGCAGACCGCTTGCGGCTTGTGGGTGTTTGATATGATCATCATCTGCTGCCGGCGTATTGACGAGTCTTTAGAGTCCTACACAGAGGTTTCCTGGCTCAAGCGAAACGAAATAGGAGCGCATATGAGATATGTGCGGGACCGAGAATAATACGTGTATGTGATACCGTATTCCATTCTCGCGATGAATGTGTCGAATGGTTGTATGCGATATAACCTAGTTATCGAATCGAAGATTGATTCGATAAGCCGATACATAGGATATTAGCCGGTTATATGCGATATGACCGGATCGTTAAATCAAGTGTTGATTTAATGATTTAATGCATAATTATATATTTGATAAATTACTTTGCATTAACTAGTATCGGTTCACTTAAGATGGATTTTCTCACTCGGATGTGCGCATTGCATATGCGATATGATTTTGTGCACATGCTTGTATCATGTTTGATGATACATGCTTTTTGGTTAAGTGTAAAGAATTAAACCTTGGTTAATGAAATGGTTAGGGTTTACTATTTCCTTATTCATTTTATTCATTTATTTATTCTTTTGGAAAAAGAAAAGCAAATGAGAAAATGGTGGCTTATTTTGTTTTGTTCATGAAGCTTCATGAAGACTTTGACCAAGTGACCATTTTGTATCATGCTTAACCCTAACCATTCCATTCAACCATGATTAACTCTCTACACATTACCATGGTTACATTATGATAAGTATTCTTATTATTTCCTTTTTGAAAAATGCTTATCATATTATTCATCTTCTTCTTCTTCATCTTCTTCACTTGAAGAAGCTTGCTTCATCAATGGTGGATTGATGAAATGAGTGAGAAATCCAATTCTAAAGTCTACCCACTTCCTATTTCTTCATCCTCTACCTCTTGCCAAGTAGTAGAGTGTGTTTTCTTCACAAGTTTCTTGACTTGGTGAAGTTGGAGCTTGATCTTGCGATGCCTCGACGTAGATCGTCTTCGGCATCAACGTCGACGACCTAGCCCGTCCATTCTCCGACGAAGCCAACGCTAGAGCCCGGGAATTCATTTGGACAGCGAGGGGACTTCGTTGCGGAGCTATGGAGGTGGAGCACCGGATCTACAAAGGTTGTATTTCCGTATTCTTATAGTTAAGTGTTAACTAGTTTACTTTTCGCCTAGAATTCTAGCCAACGGTCCGTATTAGGGTTTCTCGGCACCGTTTAAATTTGAAATTGGCATGGTTGATGCCTTGTGAGACCTCATTATGGCGCCTAGGAACCCTACACCGGGGTGAGCAATGTGGACTTACAGTGGTATCAGAGCCTAGCTAAACATAAACTAGCAAGTTAGAAAAGTTTTTAGAATATCAATCGGAAAAAAGTCGCAAAACACGTCCGGAAAAACCATGTTTCTGCCGATTTTTTATACTGCTCTAAAAATAATTTAACATACATGAAAAATCGGCTCTGGGTTTTGTAAAAACACAGAACAAAAACGGTCCACTGAATCGGTCAAAGCGCCGTGGTTCCGCGGCAAGAACATGCTTCTTGCAGCGGATCCATGGCCGAGTTGACTCGGTCGTGGACTGGGTTTTGTGCAGTGTTTTTATTTGGCTGTTTTTGGATTTTTAGTACATACTGTTTCTACCCAGATTTTCCAGAGAACAAATTCATTTTTGGGGTGGTTACGAATCCGTATTTTGATCGATATTCCGTAGACTTTGGCTAATGGATATTTTCTGTGATGCGATATATGTATTGAACGTCTGCTAATCGCTATATGTCGATTAGTGGGGGTTATACATATATGTGATTTGTAATGTTGATGGTTTGTGTTTATGAACTCGTTGGATTGTCGCGGATGAATAGCCGGGTGGATGTGAGATGAGAGTTTCTTTTTCTTTCATTCATGTAAAATTTGTAAATTGATGTAATATTATTTGTTTGGCCGCACATCCGGGATGTGGTTGTAGCCGCCATTGTATAATTTCTTTTTACTGTTTTTGCTCCTAGGATAGACCCAAGGTGGGGTGCACAAACTACCGGGTATCTCGAAGTGCCGAGTGGCCTACTCACGGGTTGAAGGAGGTTGCTTCGTTTCGGGTACTTGTCGGGTAGTTTGCCGCACCCGTAGGGGTCTAGGGTGGGGTTTGGCTATTCATCGCGACCGTGTAATCAGCTTTTCGTTGCAGGCTCGAACGAATCGCGAATTCCTAGTATATCCAAAGTGTTCATCTGTGATCTGGATTGGCTATCATTGCTATATATCTATATATGATATCTATTTAAGCGTTGCTTATGTTTTGCATCCGCGCTAGTCCAGCCCCCGCTCTGTCGTTAGTTAAGTAACCTAACGGGTGATGACGGGACCCCGTGGCGAATGCGGATGGCATAAGCGTACGTCATATTTTCGTTGTTTTCTGCAATGGTAGGATTAAATGATAGGACGCATTAAAATTAATGCAAGAAAATAAACCAAGTAAAAGTCGTTGGAACACTTTCAAAACCACTCGGTTCTTTTCAAAAACCAACTTTTAAATGCGGAGCTTGAACCACTCCTTTTAAAAGCTATCTCGTTCCTTCGATTATATCAAGTTCACTACGTTCACGGTTTCGCCAAAACCATTCATAGCCCTCCGTCATTTCGTATGAATTTTCAATAGTATTCAAGCTATGTTTGTTGACCTTCGTCAAGGCATAGTGATTGGTAGCTGTTGGGTGTACATATGTAGCATAGATAGACGCGTTGGTTTGGGACAGTCGTATTACCTTGTTGACCTTCGTCAAGGGTATATACGGATGGGTTCAAATTAACCTGGACAATGACGGGTAGAACTTGACATGTGACTTATGATTTGTTGACCTTCGTCAAGGTCATAAGAGCATGGGGCAAAAATCCACATCGGGAGTTTCAAAAGAACTGAAACTTGCTAGCGCTGCATACCATTTGGAGTGTGATGATTCTGGTAGGATTCCTTCAGTTTTGTCACGCGATGATATTTGGATCCTGATCCTACTGTGAGTATATGCTACTCCTCGGGAAATTTCTCACTTAACGATCAATGCTATAAACCTAGTAGGTGTCTAGAAAGGTGTTAGCGGGGCTACGCCCACAGGGAAAATAGGTTACTTAATTAAGGAACTTCGCGAAAGCGTTGGAAAACCTCCCTCGAAGTACCGACACTGGCCTGGCTGAACGGTTAAGCAAGTATTGTACGGTGAGATTGATCCCGACTAATTCTTCCTTTATGGTTTGAGGAGGGATTCGAGAGACAGTGGGAGCCATCCTGTTTAGATAAATTAAAAACCAATCTAAACTTGCAAGAGCATCATGCTAAGTGTTTTCTTCTCTCTCTCTTAATTGCAGCGACCCAGTGACCGCACCTAGGTTACATCTAGATAATAAAATGACTGAATCTGACTGTTATAACTGGCAAAGGACTGTCCAGATGTTCATTGCCCATGACAAACTGGGACACCTCTTAACTGATCCAACCCCTGCTGTCTCAGGTCCAGTTTCCGCTGTCACGGATATTCATATCCGCAAGACATCGGAAAAGGACTGTGCGAAAGCCAAGTGCCTCGTGTTAGCCTCAGTTGATGGTGCATACCAGAGGCAACACGAGAGGATGGACTTAGTTTTTATCTTCCTCCATAACAAAGATTTATATGGAGAGCAATCTCGTATCGCAAGATATGAGACCTCGAAGAGGTTGGCTATCGGGTCATCTGTAGAGGGCAACGTCCTTACAGAGACCAGCTATTCTGAGCTCACGGACCTGAAGACCACGTTGAAGAACGGGTCAGATGCTGACTTGATTCTACAGTCTCTACCTTCTACCCTGAAAGAAACCAGGGAAGTAAAAGGTAAGGAAAGGGCAGAAGTTTCGGGACTGGATGTAGTGAAAGGGCAGAAGTTTCGGGACTGGATGTAGTAAAAGGGACGTTCCTATGGTTACGGGAATGAACATTGGCAGAAGGATTGCAGGGCTAGCATAGCCAGTAGCCAGAATTCGAAGCATGTTGTGGCTTCGGCTTCGGGTGTGTTTGTAATAGAGAACTGTATGTCAGTTAACCCTACTTCCTGGGTATTGGATACCGGATCAGGATCTCATATCTGTAATTTGTTACAGGCTCTGAGAAACCGTAGGGTTATCAAGATAGATGATATGACTCTCAGGGTTACTAACGGAATGAGCATGTACGCTGAATCCGTAGGGGAATATCATCTTGGACTGACAACTGGGCAGATATTGATTCTGCGTAACTGTTTTTATGTACCAGGTGCGACTTGTAATATCATATCTGTATCCTTACTTTCTAAGGAAGGATATGATTTTACTCTTGTAAGCGATGTAGTAAACATCCACCTAAATCAAGTTCTGATTGGGTCAGGTACATTAGAAAACCGGATATACGTTTTGAATCAAGCTCAGATCTTCAGTGTCCAGAACACACTTAAAAAAAAGTCTCCGGAAACAAATCAGGCTTTCTTATGGCATTGTAGACTGGGTCACATTAATGAGACACGGTTAACAAAGTTACATAAAGAAGGATACTTGAATCCGTTCGAGTACCAGTCTTATGCCACTTGTGAATCTTGTCTCATGGGAAAGATGACAAAGACTCCGTTCACTGGACACGGAGAAAGAGCAAGCGAGCTCTTGGGACTCATACACAGTGATGTGTGGTCTAATGTCTACACATGCACGAAGTGGTTATTCATATTTCATTACTTTCACAGATGATTTCTCTAGGTATGGACATGTCTTCTTGATGAAGCACAAATCCGAGGCCTTTGAGAAATTTCGGGAATACAAGAATGAAGTTGAAAAACAAACAGGCAAAAGTATCAAGACACTGAGATCTGATCGAGGTGGTGAATACTTGAGTGCCGAGTTTCTGGGCTTCTTAAAAGAGAATAGAATTCTCTCTCAGCTTACTCCTCCATACACACCACAACACAACGGTATATCGGAAAGGCGGAATCGAACCCTATTGGATATGGTTCGTTCCATGATGAGTAAAGCTGAGTTGCCGCGATCTTTCTGGGGTTATGCACTAGAAACAGCTGCATATCTCTTGAACAAGGCTCCAGCCAAGACTGTGCCTACCACCCCATATCAGATGTGGAGTGGGAAGGAACCCTGTCTTAAGTATCTTAAGACATGGGGATGTCCAGCTTTTGTAAAAATGCAGCATGCGGACAAGCTCGAAGCATGCTCAGTACTGTGGGATACCCAGGGGGTATCTTTTCTATTCCGCAGAGGAACAAAAAGTTTTTGTTTCTCAGCATGCCCACTTCTTGGAAACTGAATTTTTAGAAAATCAGATGAGTGGGAGCGCAATAGAGCTGGAAGAAATTCCAGAACCACAAGCTGTTACTGAAACCTTGGTAGAACCAGAAGGTTCAGGAGAACCGGACATTCCAGCGCCACTCCGCAGAAGTAGTAGGCAGTCGCATCCGCCCGAGAGATACTACGGTTTTCTCATAGACAGGGATGAGAGGATTGCACTATAGATTATTGTGAGCCTACTACCTTCCAGCAAGCCATTTAGAGCGGTGACTGGGTAAAATGGCTGGATGCAATGCAGACCGAGATGAAGTCCATGTACACCAACAAAGTTTGGACTTTGGACTTTGCTCCAGAAGGGGTAAAACCCGTAGGATGCGAATGGATCTTCAGAAAGAAGATTAGTGTAGATGGGCAGGTTGAAACCTATAAAGCTAGAGTTGTTACAAAGGGTTTTCGTCAAAGAGCTGGTTTGGACTATGACGAGACTTTTTCTCCAGTGGCTATGCTGAAATCCATTCGGATCCTTCTTGCCATTGCTGCCTTCTACGATTATGAAATCTGGCAGATGGACGTAAAGACGGCTTTCCTAAATGGAAATTTAGAAGAGTGCGTCTATATGGATCAGCCGGAGGGATTCATTCAGAGTGGGAGCAGCAGTAAAGTGTGCAAGTTGCTCAAGTCCATTTATGGACTAAAGCAGGCATCGCGGAGTTGGAACATCTGCTTCGATGATACTGTCAAAGAATTCGACTTTATCAAAAACCCAGATGAACCATGCATTTACAGTAAGATTGTAGGGAGAACTGTGGTATTCCTCGTCTTGTACGTGGATGACATTCTCCTAATAGGAAATGATATTCTTATGCTACAGTCAGTCAAAGGATTTTTGTCACAGAGGTTCTCCATGAAGGACCTGGGCCATGCCAACTACATTCTGGGGATCCAGATCTGTCGTGATAGATCTAAAAAGATGTTGGGACTTTCACAGTCCAGGTACATCGACACCATACTGAAAAGATTCAGTATGGAAGATTCCAAGCGCGGTAGTTTACCGACTTGTCACGGGATTACCCTCTCCAAAGAGATGTCTCCCAAGACTGATTTGGAAAGGGATCACATGTCTATTATACCCTACGCTTCTGCGGTAGGCTCTATAATGTATGCGATGTTATGTACCAGACCAGATATAGCATACGCATTGAGCGTTGTAAGCCGGTATCAGTCGGACCCAGGGGAGAAACACTGGATAGCGGTAAAGAACATTCTCAAGTACCTGAGAAGGACTAAGGAGATGTTCTTGGTGTATGGCGGAAAAGACCTCCAGATCGAGGCCTTTGCTGACTCCAGCTTCCAAAGTGACAAGGATGGCTCCAAGTCCATGTCGGGTTATGTCTTTACCCTCAATGGAGAGGCGGTTTGCTGGAAGAGTTCCAAGCAGGAGACCGTTGCTGACTCAACTATGGAAGCGGAGTACATAGCTGCTTGCGATGCCGCAAAGGAAGCTGTCTGGATGAAGAAGTTCCTCACGGAGCTTCAGGTGATTCCTACTATTGTTGATCCAATACCGCTGTATTGCGACAACAACGGCGCTATAGCTTTAGCGAAGGAACCCAGGTCCCATCAGAAGTCCAGGCACATTTTGAGGCGGTACCACCTGATCAGGGAGATCGTAGATCGCCGGGAGATCGAGGTGAAGAGAGTAAATTCGGAGGATAACACTGCAGATCCACTCACGAAGGCCCTACCCCAGACTCAGTTCGAGCGGCTGATCGAGATGATAGGTCTTCGATATGCCAGTACATGGCCTTAGTGCAAGTGGGAGATTGTCAGTGTATATGCCCTAGAGGCAATTAATGTATCATACTAGCTTGTATATTACTTAATGGAAGCTTGGGATATTCACAGTTGTATAGACAATCTTGCTCAAAATAGTAGTATGCTACTTGGTTTGTCTCTACTTCAATATGTGCATGTGTCTCTTTTAGCATTTCGCTTATATACATATTAGTGGAGCCCTTAGGATCTTTGCTCGATTACCAGCGTTGTGATGGCAGTCACACTTGAGGGGGCTGGGTAATCTATAAGCACATCCTTATACAGGTCCTTAGTCGTAGGACTATCGAGACAGGGCATCGATACTCCGGAGTAGACTAGCGTATGCGCTTCTCATCCCAGCAGGGGAGACGGTCTGTCCCACAGCCGTCAGTACGTCGTACTTGAGATAGTATGCGGGTGCTCGTTAGGTTACGAGTACACTGGACATGACTTGTCGGGAACTGTTGGTTGGTATTATACCTATTGTCAGTTATCAGTTCCCAGGTGACATGAGTACAGCTTAGTCCGCTGACTTGACACTGTCACTTCGCCTCGAGTTTGTTCCCACTGTACTTAGATTACTACCCTACCACGGCTCAAAGGAGTCGTGCAAACAGGTAGTAGTTGGGTGCAGTCCCGAAGCACTTGGAGGCAGTGACGGTTAGACAGGATTCGTCTATCCCGGTATTGGGGGTTGACATCGCGCTGTGTCTAGGAGAGCCATTACACGAGTAGTCCCTGGCCAGGGCAAGCGAGATATTCTGGTTGGTTTCCAGTGTTATCTCAAGGTGTTATGGGCTACACTCCGACACGACTTGTACCGCTATTAAGGGACTGACGTTCACCACCCCCTAGGCCCGCCATGCGATGTATCAGACGAACAGATCGGATTGTACGGAGATTGTCACATACAGGCTCAGTAGGAGTTCGGATGGGTTTATCTCATCGGCCTTCTTATCGACATCTACCTGGGGACCGTTACGTACAGCTAGTGCCGCTTGCGGTCTGTGGTTAAACCCACTGCCAGCGTAGTGTCGAGTCTTTAGAGTCCCACACAGAGAGTTTCCCTGCACTGAGCGAAACGTGTAGAGGCCGTATGGTTTTTACGGCAGGGCTGCGATCACTTACGTGCACTTGTGTGCGTATGCTGTTCGGGTAGGCAATACTAGTGTGCTTTGGTTTAAGCAGGATCCTAATATTGCACGGATGGATTAGTTTTGTCTTCTGTGCATTCGCATTCTACGGAATGCGGATGCGGGTGTGTATGCACAGTTTTGAGGAGCGATGAAGGAGGAGGTGCCTCATTAGGATTTTGACAGTTGATTCGGTCAAAACCATTTTGAGGCGGACTCATTAGGGTTTTGGCAATTCGTTCGGTCAAAACCATTATGAGCCGCGGACATTATTTACTAATCCTTTTAGTGATAATTATATGATGGCTAATTGCTTTGACCATTTGACCACCTTGACCACTCTTGACTTTGTTGACTAGTTGACCAAAGTTGACCTTAACCTTCATGAGAGGTCTACACTCTTCTTTGGTTTTCTTTTTCATTTTGGATTATGAAAATGGTCATGTCAATGTAGCCATCAATTTTATCATGATAGGATTAGTAATGATGATGTTTAGTTTTATTGCAACCATGGTTCATTTTTTCTAGAGTGATCTTTTTCATTTCTCTTTTCTCACTCTCTCGCTTGCTTATGAGAAGAAAGAAAATGAGCTCCATGGTTGCTAGTGCTCCTCCTTCTTCCTCCTCTTGATTTCTTCTTTTGATCTCATGTGTTGAGAGAGAAAGAATTCACATAGACAAACACTTCCATCAATCTCTTCTACACAACCTAGGACATCAAGACTGGCGATCTTGTTGCCCTAGTTGCCTCGGCTCGAGGTGGAGCTCGGTGTACAACTCTCGGGTGGATCATCTTCGACTCAGGAAGGCCGCGGAGGTGACCAAGATCCGGATCGATCCTCGGAGCTTGGATGGACGAGCGGGACAGCGGAGAGAAGACCCGAAGGACCGGTATCGTGGGGTATAATTTCTATGGCATAGTAGATAACACCTCTTGTAGTTTGCTAGTTCATAGTTTAGCAAAGATCCGTGTTTTAGTCCAAGTTGCCTTTGCGCCAAAAATCGTTTTTCGCCGTTTCCGCCTCCCCGTAAGTACCGGGGTGAGCAATGTGGACTTACACTGTAGGGTTGCTAGGCACACGCATAAGGGTCTACGAGGCATCAACCATGCCCGATTTAAAATTTAGCCGTGCCGAACAACCCTAAACAAGATCTTTATACTAGAGTTTAGGAGAAAACAAGCATGTTAAACACTTTAACACTAAGTGAGAGGGATTACAGCCTTTGTAGATCCGGTCCTTCACTTCTTAAGCTCCGTGTTGAGGTCCCTTCGCTGCGATCATCGTGTTCCGGACTCTCGAGAGGCTCCACGAAGAGAAAGATGCAAGCTTGCTTCCGATCTTCGATAACAAAGATGATCTACCTTGAAGTTTCATTAACACAAGCTCTCACTCACTAAATGAAGTGAACACTCTCATCTAAAGGGTAAGGGTAGATAAGAATGATGAAGTAGGATTTTTGCTCTCATTTGTTTTCAATTGCTCACTCATTTTCATCACTTAGGAAAAACCGAGAAAGCTTTTTCATGAAGAAAGATGGAAGAAGAAGATGAATAAAATGATTAATCCTTTTGTGATGAATAAAGAAAGTTATGATAAGGTTAGAAATGCAACCATGGCCAAACTAACCCTTGTAGAGATTTGACTAAGGTTAATGATTTGGTTGGGTTAAGGAAATATCTTGCAAAAATATCATAACAAATATCTTTGCAAGAAACAAAAAACAAAGCTTCTAGAAACTTCTAGAAAAGCTTAACCCTAATCAAACCCTAACTATGTTTAATCTCCACTAAACATGTTGCATTAATAACCATATCATGTTACAATATTATATATCACATATATAATATTTATTGTAACAAAATAAAATAATACAATTAACATATATCGCATATATATCAATATATTACCCGAGTGAGAAAAAGAATCTTGTAGTGAGCTAATATTAGTTAATGTAATTTAATATATCATATATATTATTATACATTAAATTATCGAATCAACACTTGATCCGACAATCCGGCTATATCGCATATAACCGACTAATATATCATTTACCGATTCATCGAATCAACACTTGATCCGATAACCCGGCTGATATCAAATATCGCGAGAATAGAATACGGTATCTCATATCGCATTATCCTCGGTCCTGCACATATCACATATGTGCCCCTACTCCGTTTTGCCTGAGCCAAGAAACCTCTGTGTGGGACTCTAAAGAATCGTCAATACACCGGCAGTAGGTGATGATCATATCAAATACCCACAAGCTGCAAGCGGTCAGCTAAACGTAACAGCCACCCAGGTATTGAGTGCTCAGAAGATCAACAAGCAAGCCTGTACATTCTCCTGTGAATCCAATCAGTAACACTCCCGTACAGTCCGGTCTCGTCGTCTGATATGTCGCATATCTCGCCTAGGGGTGGTAAACGTCAGACCCCAGTAGCTCGATAAGTCGTGTCGATATGAGGTCTATAAAAGTTCGAGAAACTACTGATAACACTTACCAGTAAATCTCAGCAACCCTGGTCAGGGATTTCCAGTTATAGCCAATCGAACACAGCACAATATCAACTCCCTATACCGGGAGAGACGAATCCCCTCCTATCGCTCATTGCCTCCATGTGATTCGGGACTGTACCCAAAAGCCACCTTTTTGCATGCCCTCTTGGACGTGGTATGATGGAAATCAAAACACAGTGGGAATCACACAAGACTCTATGACGATCTCGGGTCAACAGACTACTCTGTACCAGTGTCACCAGAGAACTGCCATCTGACGTGAGGTATAAATACCATATGGGAGTTCTCGGCGAGTCCGTCCAGTGTACCCTGTCTCTACTGAGCACCCGTACACCTTCCTTGATGTCAAACACCGATGGATATGGGATCATCCATCGCCCGTCATATGAGTCAAGATGCGTATACGCTAGTCTACTCTGGTGTATCAATGCCCTGTCTCAATACACGCTCGACTAGGAACAGTTATAGGATGTACTCGTCGACTACCGTGGCCCCACTAGTATGATCTCATCATAGTCCCAGTAGTTGAGTACATATCCTATGGGCTTTATCAACATGTAACATAGAGACAATCAGAGTACATGTTAAGATAAAGTACAACAAAATAGCATACTATCATGTCGAGCAAGAAAGTCCTCCTTATACATGTCCAAGCATCCATTACAATATATATCGTATGTACAGTAATGGCCTCTAGGGCATACATATAACTAACAATCTCCCACTTGCACTAGAGCCATCTGTTGTGGTATCGCATACCCAACAATTAGCTGTGGTTGAAGTATCTCATACTCAACCATCCCATAAAAGTCTCTACTGGGAAAAAGGCTTTTGTGAGTGGATCCGCGCTGTTGTCCTCTGTGTCTACTCTCCTGACCTCGATCTCCCTGGAGATCAACCATCTCCATGATCAGGTGATACTGCCTAAGAATTATATCTGGATTTCTATTGGGACGGGGGTTCCTTGGCATAAGCCACAACTCCATTGTCACACAATAGTAGGAACGAAGTTCATCTCATGAACTTATATATATCCAGACTGCCTCTTTGGTAGCATCCTTGGTAACGATGTATCTTGCCTTTAATCATCTAGTAAGTCACGGTATCTAGCTTGGAACTCTTCCAACATACCGTCCCTCCACTGAGGGTAAAGACAATGCCTGCGACTGACATTCAGTCGTCCTTATCACCCTGGAACCTTTCCAGTGATTCTCCCCAGGATCGATTGATACCATCTCACTATATCTAGTGAGAATCCTAACATCCAATTAGATCTATCTCATAGATCCAAAACCCAGGATTTAGGAGGTATCACCTTGATCCTATATGGAGAATCCTTGTGATAAGCGGAGATTGACCGAGCGTAGCATAGGAAACTGCTTCCTTATCAAGAGTATGTCATCCACGTACTCTACGAGGATCACCACCATACTCCCTGCTACCTTTTTGTATATACAAGGTTCATCTACCATTTTGATGAAGTCAAACTCTTTGACTACTACATCAAAACAGATGTTCCAACTCCGCGATGCCAGTTTTATCACATAAAACATCTTGCACATGTTTCTGCTCCACAGTCTACGAAACCCTCTGGCTGTGTACTTATAGACGCTCTCTTCTAAAACATCATTTAGAAAAGCAGTCATGACACCCAACCACCAGATATCGTAGCCATGGTATGTAGCCGTGGCAAGTAGGATCTGGATGGACTTAAACATAGTTTTGAAAGTCTCAACTTTTCCATGTACACCAAGTAATCTTCTCAAGATATACTTGCTCCTGATGGGGATTTAACCCTTAAGATAAAGCAACCAAAGTCCATATTTTGTTGGTGTATAAGGATTCCATCTGAGATCACTAAGCATCCAGCCATTCTTACAGAATCCTACTCCTGATGGCCTGCTCGAAACTAGTTGGGTCATCATCTCATGATGCAATCCCCGCTCCCACTGTCACAGAGAAACCGAAGTATCTCTCAGGTGGGTGAGGAACCCTACTAGATCGGCGGAGAGGCTGAGGTTCGTTGGTTACTATTGAATCCTTTGGTTCTACCAAATCATCTGCTGCAGTTTGTATAGCTGGAACTCCTTCCAGTTCTACCTCATGACCACTAATTTCTTCACAAGAAATTCCCTTTCACAAAGGTGGCATGCTGAGAAACAAAACATCTTTTGTTCCTCGGCTAGGTAGAAGATATTCCCTTGCGTATGCTTGGGATATCCAAAAAACTTCCACAGATCTGACTTTGCCTCGAGCTTGTCCGAATTTTTCTTTTAGACATAGGCTGGACAACCCCAAATCTTAACATACTTAAGATATGGGCTCTTCCCTTTCCATATCACATATGAAGTGGTAGGCATCTGATTTGATTGGAACCCTATTCAATAGGTGTGCAACTTCTCAAGTGTATAACCCCAAAAGGAAATAGGAAACTCAGTAACACTCATCATAGAGCGCACCATATCAAATACGGTGTGATTGCTCCGTCCCGATACACCGACGTGCTATAGTGTATACGGAGGAGTAATGCTGAAAGAGAATCTCATTCTCCTTTAGAATAGTCCAGGAATTCCGTGCTCAAGTATTCTTCTCCCTGATCTCATCAAAGGACATAATACTTATACCCGTTTATGCTTCTCTACTTCTAACTTATATTCTGTGAATATCTCAAAAGCTTCGGACTTGTGTTTCAACAGGAACATATGTCTGAATCTTGAGAGATCATCAAAGAATGTAATGAAGTACAAAGAACCGATCTTGGCATGTGTAGACAGGGGACCTTCATACATCAGCATGTATCAATCCCAAGAGTTCACTAACTCTTTCTCTGTTTCCAATAAACAGAGCTAAGGTCATCTTATCTTTGTGACATGACCGGCAAGTTTCATAAGATGTAAATTCAAACTAATTTAAATATGCATCTAAATGTAACTTGGCTAGTTGGGTCGCATTGATATGACCTAGTCTACAATACCTCAAGAAGGAATCGTTCATTTCTGAACTATTCCTCTTGTGTGTGTTCTGTATACTAAGAACTGTAGTTTGATTTAGAACGTCAATGCTTTTAGATAACGTGCCTGAACCGATCAACTCTTGATATAGGAAATGTTCAAAACATTATCCAACAATACAAAATTATATCCTTTCTTTACTAATAAAGAGATTGATATGATGTTGTATATCAGGTTCGGTATCTAATAACATTCATTCAGAATCAATGTATTCTGGTAATACAGGGTGATAGTGACCAACAGACTTGGCTGCAACACTTGCACCGTTTCTATCTCATGAAACTTATCACCCGTTCTCAGTTCTCTACCTATCTGTAGCCCATGTAACAAATTACATATGTGGGATCCTGATCCGGTATCAAATACCCAGGACGTAAAGGATATTGAGAAACAGTTCTCTGTAATGAACACACCCGAAGAAGATGCATCAACGTGCACTTTTTTCCTTTGGGCGGCACGGGAATTCTGGTAATCCCTTATTTCCTGCTCTGTCTTATAACAATTATAAGTTGGAGCGGGACCAACGTTCCCCAGCTCAGTAGAACAAGCGGGTTCGGTCAATATATCCATATTATTATCTTGATTAAGGCGTGATATGGTCGCTTCCTGGAGAGAGAGAGAAGAAAACACTCAGCGTGCGCTTTTACAAGATTAGATTGGTTATCAATTTATCTAATCAGGATGTCTCTCACTGTTTTAGTCAAATCTTCCTTCAAACCCTAAAAGGAAAGACTAGCCGGGATTAATTACACTCTACAAGTTCGCCAATATTTCAGCCAGGCCAGTGCCGGTACTTTGAGGGAGGTTCCCCGTGCTTTCGTACCGACCTAATTAAAGTAAACCTCGTTTTCCCAGGGGCGTAACCCCGTTGACACCTTTCTAGACACCTACTTGATCGGCTAATTGTAATGTGTAAAACTCTTCCAGGAGTAACTCTTACTCGCAGCGGGTATCGGGATCCAACTATCTCATAGAAGGTATGCAATCTCATTGCAAATTTCAACACTTGAAATTCCCAATAATATTTTACCCCTAGCAGTTATATGACCTTAAAATGGTCAACAAATCATAAGTGCTAGTCAAGTTCAACCCGTCATTTCCCGATTGAATTAAACTCACCCGCACGACCCTTAACATAGTTAACAAAGTCGCACGACTACCCTAATCCAATCGCATCATATGCTTATACAGATAAGCACTAATTAGCTACCGCACACTACGCCTTAACATGGTCAACAAACATAGCACGAATACTAACTAGTACTTATCTGAAATGACGGAGGGCTACGACAGGTTTTTAAGAAAACCCTTTGCGTAATGAACTTGATATCGTTGTAGAATCGAATGATTTTAAATGGAATGTTTCTGTGGCCTTTTCTATTTTTGCTAAAGAGGTCACTTCCGGTGAAGGGATCGTCGGCTCTTTCCTCATCGAATAAGGTGCAGGATATTTCACAAATATCACCTTGCAAAGCAAAAACTATAGAAGCAATCAAAAGACAAACCGAGTTTGTAGTATCTGCTAGTTTCACTAAAGAGGTCACTCCCGGTGAAGGGATCTCGGCTCTTTCCTTATCGAATAAAGTGCTGGATGTTCTACAAGGAACACCACTATGCAAAGTAAGAACTAGAACTACCAGTTTTTAAACAAGTTTCTACAACATCTTTAGGTTTCTTTTATTTCATTAATCTCATTAATGAAGTCCCATTTTATTATGCTTAACAAGCATCACATTTGAAACGAAATCTGCAATATAACATATATCTCATATATATAATATAAACATTCGTCTCAGGCAGTAATATGATCTCATCACAGAACATTGCAGCAGAAGAACATATATAAAATATTGGATATACTAGGACGTCCATGTTTTAATACGAGCCTGTATAAAACACGGATTCCACGGTCGCGATGAATAGCCAAACCCACATCCCTAAACCCTTACGAGAGCGGCAAGCAACACTGCCAATTCTAGGGTTAGGAGATCCGGTCTCGACTCCTCGAGATGGTCTCCCACTGGACCCTAGAACCCGGTTACTTGTGCTCCCCACCTTGGGTCTACCTAATGCGGAAAAGTAAATAATATACAATGGTGACATCATCCTCAGCCCGGAAGTGCCCCAATAAAAGAATATTACATACAAATGAATTTTACATGAATGAAAATGAAAAACTCTCATCTCACATAAAACCCCCGGCTATTCAGAACACGACGATCCAATATAACATATCACAGCAACACATGATATCTCATATTATCAACGTAAGCAAGTATGCGTATCCCGATTGTCGTTGATGTATAGCAATGAAACCGGCGATACACCACATACTACGCTTACGGTCACAGAAAAGAAAGTGTAAAACAACAACAGTTGGAATCCGCAACCTCTTTAGACATCGCATGCCTAACCAAATGAATTCCTTAGACATCGCATGCCTAACAATTATAAACCCGGCATTTTAGTCTCATTATCGAAAACACTTTTCAATATCAAGTCGGGCAATTCAACAAGATTCCCGACATCTTGATCGAATACTCGTCGCAAACTTTAGCAGACAGCCGCACCCCCGGATGCCGTCGACGAAGTGCACTAAGGCGGAACACCGCTGCCGCGAGCACCCGAAGGGATGCTTTTGGCGACGGTGTTCTCCTACAGTCACTTAGTCTGGGCTATGGGGCGTGGCTGTCTGTTAAGTTTACTCGGCGAGTATCCGCGTACGCTTCGTGATTGCGACGGAGTTTTGATCACATTAAAATCCCGTGGCAACCGATCATCTGAGACTAAACTGCTAGATTTATAACATTCAAATTAGTTATCTCATAACTACTTGTGAATTCCAAATATTATATCACATTCCAGATAAATAGACAGTGTTAAACTTTCCGATCGAATAATCAAACACCCAGGATTTCCCAAATAGCTCAACACTTGAGTGGAGTTCAAAAAAAATCCATCACATGCCACAGTACCAATGGTCCAGCCGTAGAAGGGTCAAGCCAACACCTCACATGTGGCACGCCGTACTGCCACAAACCCTAATCTTTAGAGGCGGTTCAGACGGTCACATAATCGAGTTAAGGTTTGTGTTCTTATAGAGGGTCCACCGCATTACTTGCATGATTTTCCGGAAGTTTCAAACTCGAGAAAAAATCCAACTTTTGAAAAAAAATTCGACAGGGGAAAAAGTGAGTTATTAATATCCGTTCGAACTTTTTAACAGTTTCTAAAATTATCCGGAAAAACTTTAAACGAAGTTAAATTATCCGATCGAATCAACGAGTCCCAATTACAACCCAGAAAACTCAACACTTGAGTGGAATTAAAAATTCCCAGAACAATTAAAAAGGACCTAAGAATAAATACCTGAAGTACCAAGGACCAAATCAAAATTTTGGCCGCGGAACCGCCGCCAAATCCATGGTTTGGCCACGGTTCCACGGTCACGTGAGCGCATTAATGGGCCGTACTTCACAGTAATTCTTAGATTTACCTGCTTAATTTTCTGAGCATTTTTAATAAGAAAAAATCAACAGTTTTGAAAAATTTCCAGAAACTAGGTTATATCGTGTATTCGGAGTTCGATCGGACTTTAAACTTCGTCTGGACTTCGCCTAAAACTCTAGCTTGGCTCTGATACCACTGTAGGGTTGCTAGGCACACGCACAAGGGTCTACGAGGCATCAACCATGCCCGATTTAAAATTTAGCCGTGCCGAACAACCCTAAACAAGATCTTTATACTAGAGTTTAGGCGAAAACAAGCATGTTAAACACTTTAACACTAAGTGAGAGGGATTACAACCTTTGTAGATCCGGTCCTTCACTTCTTAAGCTCCGTGTTGAGGTCTCTTCGCTGCGATCATCGTGTTCCGGACTCTCGAGAGGCTCCACCAAGAGAAAGATGCAAGCTTGCTTCCGATCTTCGATAACAAAGATGATCTACCTTGAAGTTTTATTAACACAAGCTCTCACTCACTAAATGAAGTGAACACTCTCATCTAAAGGGCAAGGGTAGATGAGGATGATGAAGTAGGATTTTTGCTCTCATTTGTTTTCAATTACTCACTTATTTTCATCACTTAGGAAAAACCTAGAAGTCTTTTTCATGAAGAAAGAAGGAAGAAGAAGATGAATAAAATGATTAATCCTTTTGTGATGAATAAAGAAAGTTATGATAAGGTTAGAAATGCAACCATGGTCAAACTAACCCTTGTAGAGATTTGACTAAGGTTAAAGGTTTGGTTGGGTTAAGGAAATATCTTGCAAAAATATCATAACAAATATCTTTGCAAGAAACAAAAAACAAAGCTTCTAAAAACTTCTATAAAAGCTTAACCCTAATCAAACCCTATCCATGTTTAATCTCCACTAAACATGTTGCATTAATAACCATATCATGTTACAATATTATATATCACATATATAATATTTCTTGTAACAAAATAAAATAATACAATTAACATATATCGCATATATATCAATGTATTACCCGAGTGAGAAAAAGAACCTTTTAGTGAGCTTATATTAGTTAATATAATTTAATATATCATATATATTATTATACATTAAATTATCGAATCAACACTTGATCTGACAATCCGGCTATATCGCATATAACCGACTAATATATCAATTACCGATTCATCGAATCAACACTTGATCCGATGACCCGGCTGATATCAAATATCGCGAGAATAGAATACGGTATCTCATATCGCATTATCCTCGGTCCTGCACATATCACATATGTGCCCCTACTCCGTTTTGCCTGAGCCAAGAAACCTCTGTGTAGGACTCTAAAGAATCGTCAATACGCCGGCAGTAGGTGATGATCATATCAAACACCCACAAACTGCAAGCGGTCAGCTAAACGTAACAGCCACCCAGGTATTGAACGCTCAGAAGATCAACAAGCAAGCTTGCACATTCTCCTGTGAATCCAATCAGTAACACTCCCGTACAGTCCGGTCTCGTCTTCTGATATGTCGCATATCTCGCCTAGGGGTAGTAAACGTCAGACCCCAGTAGCTCGATAAGTCGTATCGATATTGTTAGTTATATGTATGCCCTAGAGGCCATTACTGTACATACGATGTATATTGTAATGGATGCTTGGACATATATAGGGAGGACTTTCTTGCTCGACATGATAGTACGCTATCTGGTTGTACTTTATCTTAATATGTACTCTGATTGTCTCTATGTTACATGTTGATAAAGCCCTTAGAATATGTACTTGACTACTGGGACTATGATGAGATCATACTAGTGGGGCCACGGTAGTCGACGAGTACATCCTATAACTGTTCCTAGTCGAGGGTGTATCGAGACAGGGCATCGATACAGCAGAGTAGACTAGCATATACGCATCTTGACCCATATGATGGGCGATGGATGATCCCATATCCATCGGTGTTTGACATCAAGGATGGTGTACGGGTGCTCAGTAAAGACTGGGTACACTGGACGGACTCGCCGAGAACTCCCAGATGGTATTTATACCTCACGTCATATGGCAGTTCTCCGGTGACACTGGTACAGAGTAGTCTGTTAACCCGAGATCGTCATAGAGACTTGTGTGATTCCCACTGTGCTTTGATTTCCATCATACCACGTCCAAGAGGGCGTGCAAAAAGGCGGCTTTTGGGTACAGTCCCGAATCACATGGAGGCAATGAGCGATAGGAGGGGATTCGTCTCTCCCGGTATAGGGAGTTGATGTTTTGCTGTGTTCGATTGGCTATAACTGGAAATCCCAGGCCAGGGTTGCTGAGATTTACTGGTAAGTGTTACAATAGTTTCTCGAACTGTTATAGACCTCATATCGACACAACTTATCAAGCTACTGGGGTCTGACGTTTACCACCCCTAGGCGAGATATGCGACATATC
The DNA here is from genome assembly GCA_030015575.1 of Agapanthus africanus. Classification (NCBI taxonomy): domain Eukaryota; kingdom Viridiplantae; phylum Streptophyta; class Magnoliopsida; order Asparagales; family Amaryllidaceae; genus Agapanthus; species Agapanthus africanus. The sequence goes on from CM057337.1 coordinate 506,653,821, forward strand.
AGACGACGAGACCGGACTGTACGGGAGTGTTACTGATTGGATTCATAGGAGAATGTACAGGCTTGCTTGTTGATCTTCTGAGTGCTCAATACCTGGATGGCTGTTACGTTTAGCTGACCGCTTGCTGCTTGTGGGTGTTTGATATGATCATCACCAACTGCCGGCGTATTGACGATTCTTTAGAGTCCTACACAGAGGTTTCTTGGCTCAGGCAAAATGGAGTAGGGGCACATATGTGAAATGTGCGGGACCGAGGATAATGCGATATGAGATACCGTATTCTATTCTCGCGATATATGATATCAGCCGGGTCATCGGATCAAGTGTTGATTCGATGAATCGGTACGGATAAATATTAGTCGGTTATATGCGATATAGCCGGATTGTCGGATCAAGTGTTGATTCGATAATTTAATGTATAATAATATATATATATGATATATTAAATTACATTAACTAATATTAGCTCACTAAAAGATTCTTTTTCTCACTCGGGTAATACATTGATATATATGCGATATATGTTAATTGTATTATTTTATTTGGTTACAATAAATATTATATATGTGATATATAATATTGTAACATGATATGATAACTAATGCAACATATTTAGTAGAGATTAAATAAGATTAGGGTTTCATTTGGGTTAATGCTTTCTAGATGATTCTAGAAGGTTTAGTTTTGTTTTGTAAAAGATATTTTGTTATGACTCATGCTTTAACCCAACCCAAACCCTAACCCTAGTTAATTCTCTACATGGATTTAGTTGACCATGGTTGCATTATTCATCATATTTATCTTTTCATTGTTCATCACAAAAGGATTCTATCATCTTCTTCCTTGAGTTCCTTCTTGGAAAAAGCTTTCTAGCTTTTTGCTAAGTGATGAAAATATGTGAGAAAAATATTATAAATGAGAGCAAAAATCCTACTTCATCATTCTCATCTATCCTTTCCATTTAGATGAGGGTGTTCACATCATTTTATGAGTGTTAGCTTGTGTTAATGAAACTTCATGGTAGATCATCTTTGTTATCGAAGATCGGAAGCAAGCTTGCACCTTTCTCTTCGCGGAGCCTCTCGAGAGTCCGGAACACGATGATCGCAGCGAAGGGACTTCAACAAGGAGCTTAAGAAGTGAAGGACCGGATATACAAAGGTTGTAATCCCTCTCACTTAGTGTTAAAGTATTTAACATGTTAGTTTTCGCATAAACTCTAGTTTAAAGATCCGGCTTTGAGTTGTTCGGCATGGCTAAATTTTTAATCGGGCATAGTTGATGCCTTGTAGACCCTTGTGCGTGTGCCTAGCAACCCTTCAATGGTATCAGAGCCAAGCTAGAGCTTTAGGCGAAGTCTAGACGAAATTTAAAGTCCGATCGATCACCGAAACCCTAATTTGAACCCCTCTCTGGATATTTTTCAAAAATGTGATTTTTTATGAATTAAAAATGCTCAGAAAATTAAGCAGGAAAAACTAAGAATTACTGTGAAGTACGGACCTGTAATGCGCTGATTTGACCGCGGAACCGCGGCCAAACCAAGGGTTTGGCGGCGGTTCCGCGGCCAAAATTTTGAATTAGTCCCTGGAACTTCATATCTTTATTCTTAGGTCCTTTCTTGTCATTTATTTCTAGTAATTTTTTAATTCCACTCAAGTGTTGAGTTTTCTAGGGTTGTATTGTGGACTCGTTGATTCGATCGGATAATTTAACTTTGTTTAGTTTGTCCGGCTAATTTTTAGAAAGTGTTAAAAAGTTCGGCCGGATATCAATAACTCACTTTTTCCCCTGCCGGAAAATTTCCAAGTGTTGGATTTTTCCGTAGTTTAAGAACGTTCTAAGTCGTGCAAGTAACGCGGTGGACCCTCTAGAAGACAACAAACCTTAACTCGATTATGTGACCGTCTTGAACTGCCTCTAAACCTTAGGGTTTGTGGCAGTACGGCGTGCCACATGTGAGGCGTTGGCTTGACCCTTCTACGGCTCGACTATTGGTACTGTGGCTTGTGATAGATGTTTTAAAACTAATTTCAAGTGTTGAGAACTATTTGGGAAAACTTGGGTGTTTGATTATTCGATCGGAAAGTTTAACATTGTCTATTTATCTGGAATGTGATACAATAATTGGAATCCACATGTAGTTATGAGATAACTAATTTGAATGTTATAAATCTAGCAGTTCAGTCTCAATTGATCGGTTGCCACGGAATTTTGATTTGATCAAAAGTCCGTCGCAATCACGTAGCGTACGCGGATACTCGCCGGGTAAACTTAACAGACAGCCACGCCTCGTAGCCCCGACCAAGTGACTGTAGGAGAACCCCGTCGCCAAAAGTATCCGTTTGGGTGCTCGCGGCAGCGGTGTTCCGCCTTAGTGCACTTCGTCGACGGCATCGGGGGTGCGGCCGTCTATTAAAGTTTGCGACGAGCATTCTATCAGGATATCGGGAATCTTGTTGAATTGCCCGACTTGATATTGAAAAGAGTTTTCGATAATGAGACTAAAATGCGGGGTTTATAATTGTTAGGCATGCGATGTCTAAGGAATTCATTTGGTTAGGCATGTGATGTCTAAGGAGGTTGCAGATTCCAACTGTTGTAGTTTTACACTTTTTTTTCTGTGACCGTAAGCGTAGTATGTGGTGTATCGCCGACTTCGTTGCTATACATCAACGACAATCGAGATACGCATACTTGCTTACGTTGATGATATGAGATATTATGTGTTGCTGTGATATGTTATATTGGATCGTCGTATTCTGAATAGCCGGGGTTTTATGTGAGATGAGAGTTTTTTCTTTTTCATTCATGTAAAATTCATTTGTATGTAATATTCTTTTATTGGGGCACTTCCGGGCTGAGGATGATGTCACCATTGTATATTATTTATTTTTCCGCATTAGGTAGACCCAAGGCGGGGAGCACAAGTAACCGGGTTCCAGGGTCCAGTGGGAGACCATCTCGAGGAGTCGAGACCGGGTCTCCTAACCCTAGAATTGGTAGTGTTGCTTGCCGCTCTCGTAGGGGTATAGGGATGTGGGTTTGGCTATTCATCGCGACCGTGGAATCCGTGTTTTATACAGGCTCGTATCAAAACATGGACGTCCTAGTATATCCAATATTTCATATATGTTTCTTCTGCTGCAATGTTCTGTGATGAGATCATATTACTGCCTGAGACGAATGTTTATATTATATATATGAGATATATGTTATATTGCAGATTTCGTTTCAAATGGGATGCTTGTGAAGCATAATAAAACGGGACTTCATTAATGAGATTAATGAAACTAAAAGAAACCTAATGATGTTGTAGAATCTTGTTTAAAAACTGGTAGCTCTAGTTCTTGCTTTGCATAGCGGTGTTCCGTGTAGAACATCCAGCACCTTATTCGATAAGGAAAGAGCCGAGATCCCTTCACCGGGAGTGACCTCTTTAGTTAAACTAGCAGATGCTACAAACTCGGTTTGTCTTTTGATTGCTTCTATAGTTTTTGCTTTGCATAATGATATTTGTGAAATATCCTGCACCTTATTCGATGAGGAAAGAGTCGACGATCCCTTCACCGGGAGTGACCTCTTTAGCAAAACTAGAAAAGCCTAAAAAACACTCCATTTAAAATCACTCGATTCTACAACGATATCAAGTCCATTACGCAAAGGGTTTTCTTAAAAACCTGTCGTAGCCCTCCGTCGTTTCAGATAAGTAATAGTTAGTATTCGTACTACGTTTGTTGACCTCTGTCAAGGCATAGTGTGCGGTAGCTGATTAGTGCTTATCTGTATAAACATATGATGAGATTGATTTAGGGTAGTCGTGCGACCTTGTTGACCTCTGTCAAGGATCGTGCGGGTGGGTTTACTTCAATCAGGAAATGACGGGCTGAACTTGACTAGCAGCCTATGGTTTGTTGACCTCTGTCAAGGTCATAGGACGCTTGGGGCAAAATATTATTGGGAATTTCAAGTGTTGAAATTTGCAATGAGATTGTATACCTTCTATGAGATAGTTGGATCCCGATACCCGATGCGAGTAAGAGTTACTTCTGGGAGAGTTTTACACATTACAATTAGCCGATCAAGTAGGTGTCTAGAAAGGTGTTAACGGGGTTACGCCCCTGGGAAAACGAGGTTTATTTTAATTAGGTCCGTGCGAAAGCGCGAGGAACCTCCCTCAAAGTAACGGTACTGGCCTGGATGAAAGATTGGCGAACTTGTAGAGTGTAATTAATCCCGGCTAGTCTTTCCTTTTAGGGTTTGAAGGAAGATTTGACTAAAACAGTGGGAGACATCCTGATTAGATATATTAGATAACCAATCTAATCTTGCAAGAGCATACGCTGAGTGTTTTCTTCTCTCTCTCTCTCCTGGTAGCGACCATGTCACGCCTTAATCAAGATAATAATACGGATGTATTGACCGAACCCGCTTGTTATACTGCGCTAGGGAACGTTGGTCCCGCTCCAACTTATAATTGTTATAAGTCAGAGAAGGAAATTGGGGAATACCAGATTTCCCGTGCCGCCCAAACGAAGAATGTGCATGTTGATGCATCATCTTCGGGTGTGTTCATTACCGAGAACTGTTTCTCAGTATCCTTTACGTCCTGGGTATGTAATACCGGATCAGGATCCCATATATGTAATCTGTTACATGGACTACAGATAGGTAGAGAACTGAGAACGGGTGATAAGTTTCATGAGATAGAAACGGTGCAAGTGTTGCAGCCAAATCTGTTGGTCACTATCACCCTGTATTACCAGAATACATTGATTCTGAACAAATGTTATTAGATACCGAACCTGATATACAACATCATATCAGTCTCCTTTTTAGTAAAGAAGGATATAATTTTGTATTGTTGGATAATGTTTTGAACATTTCCTATATCAAGAGTTGATCGGTTCAGGGACGTTATCTAAAAGTATAGACGTTCTAAATCAAACCATAGTTCTTAGTATACAGAACACACACAAGAGGAAGAGTTCAGAAATGAACGAATCCTTCTTGAGGCATTATAGACTAGGTCATATCAATGCGACCCGACTAGCTGAAGTTATATAAAGATGCATATTTAAATTAGTTTGAATTTACATCTTGTGAAACTTGCCGGTCATGTCACAAAGATAAGATGACCACAGCTCTGTTTATTGGAAACAGAGAAAGAGTTAGTGAACTCTTGAGATTGATACATGCTGATGTATGAACGTCCCCTGTCTACACATGCCAAGACCGGTTCTTTATACTTCATCCAATTCATGGATGATCTTTCAAGATTCAGACATATGTTCCTGTTGAAACACAAGTCCGAAACTTTTGAGATAATCACAGAATGTAAGTTAGAAGTAGAGAACCAAAAACGGGTATAAGTATTATGTCCTTTGATGAGATCAAGGAGGACAATACTTGAGCACGGAATTTCTGGACTATTCTAAAGAAGAATGAGATTCTCTCTCAGAATTACTCCTCCGTATACACCACAGCACGTTGGTGTATCGGGGTCGAGCAATAGCACCATATGTGATATGGTGTGCTCTATGATGAGTACTACTGAGTTTCCTATTTCCTTTTTGGGAGTTATGCACTTGAGAAGCTGCATACCTATTGAATAGGGTTCAAATCAAATCAGTTGCCTACCACTTCATAAGAGATATGGAAAGGGAAGAGCCCATATCTTAAGTTTGTTAAGATTTGGGGTTGTCCAGCTTATGTCTAAAAGCATAATCCGGACAAGATCGAGGCAAAGTCAGATCTGTGGAAGTTTGTTGGATATCCCAAGCATTCGCAAGAGAATATCTTCTACCTAACCGAGGAACAAAAGATGTTTTGTTTCTCAGCATGCCACCTTTGTGAAAGGGAATTTCTTGTGAAGAAATTATTGGTCACGAGGTAGAACTGGAAGGAGTTCCAGCTATACAAACTGCAGCTGATGATTTGGTAGAACCAAAGGATTCAATAGTTTCCAACGAACCTCAGCCTCTCCGCCGATCTAGTAGGGTTCCTCACCCACCTGAGAAATACTTCGGCTTCTCTATGACAGTGGGAGCGAGGATTGCATCATGAGATGATGACCCAACTAGTTTCGAGCAGGCCATCAGAAGTGAGACTCTGTATGAATGGCTGGATGCTTAGCGATCTGAGATGGAATCCTTATACACCAACAAATTATGGACTTTGGTTGCTTTATCTGAAGGGTTAAATCCCCATCAGGAGCATGTATATCTTGAGAAGATTACTTGGTGTACATGGAAAAGTTGAGACTTTCAAAGCTATGTTTAAGTCCATCCAGATCCTACTTGCCACGGCTACATACCATGACTACGATATCTGGCGGTTGGGTGTCATGACTGCTTTTCTAAATGATGTTTTAGAAGAGAGCGTCTATAAGTACACAGCCAGAGGGCTTCGTAGACAGTGGGAGCAGCGGAAACGTGTGCAAGATACTTTATAGGTTAAAGCAGGCATCGCGGAGTTGGAACATCTGTTTTGATGTGGTAGTCAAAAAGTTTGACTTCATCAAAATGGTAAATGAACCTTGTATATACAAAAAGGTAGTAGAGAGTATGGTGGCGATCCGCGTAGAGTACGTGAATGACATACTCTTGATGGGGAAGGAGTTTCCTATGCTACGCTCGGTCATCTCCGCTTATCACAAGGATTCTCCATATAGGATCAAAATGATACCTCCTAAATCCTGGGTTTTGGATCTATGAGATAGATCTAATTGGATGTTAGGATACTCACTAGTTGTAGTGAGATGGTATCAATCGATCCTGGGAAGAATCACTGGAAAGGTTTCAGGGTGATAAGGACGACTGAATGTCAGTCGCAGGTATTGTCTTTACCCTCAGTGGAGGGACGATATGTTGGAAGAGTTCCAAACTAGATACCGTGACTTACTAGACGATTAAAGGCAAGATACATCGTTACCAAGGATGCTACCAAAGAGGCAGTCTGGATATATAAGTTCATGAGATGAACTTCGTTCCTACCATTGTGTGACAATGGAGTTGTGGCTTATGCCAAGGAACCCCCGTCCCATCATAAATCCAGATATAATTCTTAGGCAATATCACCTGATCATGGAGATGGTTGATCTTCAGGAAGATCGAGGTTAGGAGAGTAGACACAGAGGACAACAGCGCGGATCCACTCACAAAGGCCTTTTTCCCAGTAGAGACTCTTATGAGATGGTTAAGTATGAGATACTTCAACCACAGCTAATTGTTGGGTATATGATACCACAACAGATGGCCCTAGTGCAAGTGGGAGATTGTTAGTTATATGTATGCCCTAGAGGCCATTACTGTACATACGATATATATTGTAATGGATGCTTGGGCATATATAGGGAGGACTTTCTTGCTCGACATGATAGTACGCTATCTGGTTGTACTTTATCTTAACATGTACTCTGATTGTCTCTATGTTACATGTTGATAAAGCCCTTAGGATATGTACTCGACTACTGGGACTATGATGAGATCATACTAGTGGGGCCACGGTAGTCGACGAGTACATCCTATAACTGTTCCTAGTCGAGGGTGTATCAAGACAGGGCATCGATACACCAGAGTAGACTAGCGTATACGCATCTTGACCCATATGATGGACGATGGATGATCCCATATCCATCGGTGTTTGACATCAAGGATGGTGTACGGGTGCTCAGTAGAGACTGGGTACACTGGACGAACTCGCCGAGAACTCCTAGATGGTATTTATATCTCACGTCAGATAGCAGTTCTCCGGTGACACTGGTACAGAATAGTCTGTTGACCCGAGATCGTCATAGAGTCTTGCGTGATTCCCACTATGCTTTGATTTCCATCATACTATGTCCAAGAGGGCGTGCAAAAAGGCGGCTTTTGGGAACAGTCCCGAATCACACGGAGGCAATGAGCGATAGGAGGGGATTCGTCTCTCCCGGTATAGGGAGTTGATGTTGTGCTGTGTTCGATTGGCTATAACTGGATATCCCTGGCCAGAGTTGCTGAGATTTACTGGTAAGTGTTATCAGTAGTTTCTCGAACTGTTATAGACCTCATATCGACACGACTTATCAAGCTACTGGGGTCTGACGTTTACCACCCCTAGGCGAGATATGCGACATATCAGACGATGAGACCGGACTGTACGGGAGTGTTACTGATTGGATTCATAGGAGAATGTACAGGCTTGCTTGTTGATCTTCTGAGCACTCAATACCTGGGTGGCTGTTACGTTTAGCAGACCGCTTGCAGCTTGTGGGTGTTTGATATGATCATCACCTACTGCCGGCGTATTGACGATTCTTTAGAGTCCTACACAGAGGTTTCTTTGCTCAGGCAAAACGGAGTAGGGGCACATTTGTGATATGTGCGGGACCGAGGATAATGCGATATGAGATACGGTATTCTATTCTCGCGATATATGATCTCAGCCGGGGCATCGGATCAAGTGTTGATTCGATGAATCGGTACGGATAAATATTAGTCGGTTATATGCAATATAGCCAGATTGTCGGATCAAGTGTTGATTCGATAATTTAATGTATAATAATATATATATGATATATTAAATTACATTAACTAATATTAGCTCACTAAAAGATTCTTTTTCTCACTCGGGTAATACATTGATATATATGCGATATATGTTAATTGTATTATTTTATTTGGTTACAATAAATATTATATATGTGATATATAATATTATAACATGATATGATAACTAATGCAACATGTTTAGTAGAGATTAAACAAGATTAGGGTTTCATTTGGGTTAATGCTTTCTAGATGATTCTAGAAGGTTTAGTTTTGTTTTGTGAAAGATATTTTGTTATGACTCATGCTTTAACCCAACCCAAACCCTAACCCTAGTTAATTCTCTACATGGGTTTAGTTGACCATGGTTGCATTATTCATCATATTTATCTTTTCATTGTTCATCACAAAAGGATTCTATTATCTTTTTCCTTGAGTTCCTTCTTGGAAAAAACTTTCTAGCTTTTTGCTAAGTGATGAAAATATGTGAGAAAAAGATTATAAATGAGAGCAAAAATCCTACTTCATCATCTTCATCTATCCTTGCCATTTAGATGAGGGTGTTCACATCATTTTATGAGTGTTAGCTTGTGTTAATGAAACTTCAAGGTAGATTATCTTTGTTATCGAAGATCGGAAGCAAGCTTGCACCTTTCTCTTCGCGGAGCCTCTCGAGAGTCCGGAACACGATGATCGCAGCGAAGGGACTTCAACACGGAGCTTAAGAAGTGAAGGACCGGATCTACAAAGGTTGTAATCCCTCTCACTTAGTGTTAAAGTATTTAACATGTTAGTTTTCGCATAAACTCTAGTTTAAAGATCTGGCTTTGAGTTGTTCGGCACGGCTAAATTTTTAATCGGGCATGGTTGATGCCTCGTAGACCCTTGTGCGTGTGCCTACCAACCCTTCATATATGAGGTCTATAACAGTTCGAGAAACTACTGATAACACTTACTAGTAAATCTCAGCAACACTGGCCAGGGATTTCCAGTTATATCCAATCGAACACAGCACAACATCAACTCCCTATACCGGGAGAGACGAATCCCCTCCTATTGCTCATTGCCTCCATGTGATTCGGGACTGTTCCCAAAAGCCGCCTTTTTGCATGCCCTCTTGGACGTGGTATGATGGAAATCAAAGCACAGTAGGTATCATACAAGACTCTATGACGATCTCGGGTCAACAGACTACTCTGTACCAGTGTCACCGGAGAACTGCCATCTGACGTGAGGAATAATACCATCTGGGAGTTCTCGGCGAGTCCGTCCAGTGTACCCAGTCTCTACTGAGCACCCGTACACCATCCTTGATGTCAAACACCGATAGATATGGGATCATCCATCGCCCATCATATGAGTCAAGATGTGTATACGCTAGTCTACTCTGGTGTATCGATGCCCTGTCTCGATACACCCTCGACTAGAAACAGTTATAGGATGTACTCGTCGACTACCGTGGCCACACTAGTATGATCTCATCATAGTCCCAGTAGTCGAGTACATATCCTAAGGGCTTTATCAACATGTAATATAGAGACAATCAGAGTACATGTTAAGATAAAGTACAACCAGATAGCATACTATCATGTCGAGCAAGAAAGTCCTCCCTATATATGTCCAAGCATCCATTATAATATACATCGTATGTACAGTAATGGCCTCTAGGGCATACATATAACTAACAGGTGCTCATTGGGTTATGAGTACACCGGACATGACTCGTCGGGAACTGTTGGTTGGTATTATACCTATCGTCGGATAGCAGTTCCCAGGTGACATGAGTACAGCTTAGTTCGTCGACTTAACACTCCTGCTTCGCCTCGAATGTGTTCCCACTGTACTTTGATTATTACCCTACCACGCTCAAAGGAGTCGTGCAAACAAGTAGTAGTTGGGTGCAGTCCCGAAGCACTTGGAGGCAGTAGCAGTTAAATAGGATTCGTCTCTCCCGGTATTGGGGGTTGATATCGCGTTGTGTTTGGAAAGCCATTACACAAAGTCCCTAGCCAGGCCAAGCAAGATTTACTGGTAGGTACTCCAGTAGTTTTTCGGGGTGTAATGGGCTACGCTTCGACACGACTTATTATACTATTAAGGGTCTGACGCTTGCCGCCCCCTAGGACCAATATGCGATACTCTTAGACGAACAGACCAGATTGTACGGAGATTGTCACGGATAGGCTCAGTTGGAGTTCGAATGTGTTATTCTCATCGGCCTTCTCATCGACATATACCTGGGGGCCGTTACATACAGCTAGTACCGCTTGTGGCCTGTGGTTAAACTCACTGCCAGCGTAGTGTCGAGTCTTTAGAGTCCCACACAGAGGGTTTCCCTGCATCAGGCAAAAGATGTAGAAGTCATATGGTTTTTACGACAGGGTTTGGTCACGTACGTGTACTTGTGCACGGATGATGATTAAGACGGACAATACTAGTGGGTTTTGGTTTAAGCCGGATCCTAGTATTGTATTGATGGATAACTTTTTCGTCTCTTTTGTATTCGTATTTTTCGGAATACGGATACGGGTATGTATATATGGACGAGGGGCGTTTTTGTAATTTATTCAAAGATGCTTCTAGAAGATGACACATCATAATTTGTATTAAACATTTTTGGATTAAATGTTTATTGAATTAAGCATGTTGGAAATGAGGTGGATTTTTGCATAGAATTGGACATGGCTTAAAGTGCCACTTGTAGGGTTTTCATCCCATGAGTCACTTGATTGAATTTGAACCTTAATTCATTTTCCTAAACGATTTATTCATAAGGAAAAAGGTTTTGGTTTAGTTCACATCACAACAAGAAAGTTCATTTCTCATTCTCATGCAAAAACTTCACTAGCTTTTCCAAAACCTATCATCTTCTTCCTCATACCCTAGAACACTCATGTGTTGAGTAACCTAGGATGAAAAGAGACATCCCAATCCATCTTCATACTCTACATCGTCTACGACATCTTGTGTAGCGAACATGATGCCCTAGTAGCTTCGGTTGAGGTAGGAGCTTGATGCACATTCTCTCGGGTGGATCATCTTCGATTTGAGAAGGTCGACGAGGAGGCGGCGATCCGATACAATCCATGGAGTTGACGACAAGGTGGAGGACAACGAGGAATGAAGACCCGAAGGACATGAACATGATGTATAACTTCTGTACATATAGTTAGATCTCATGTTCTTGTAGTTAGTAAAGGTTTAGCAAAGATCTTGGCGTATTGTCTCTGTCACGAAGCTTTTGAAAACCGTTTTTTTTAAATTCCACCTCCCCGCGAACCTGCGGGGTGCGTGGCATGGACTTACAGGGAAGGTATGCAAGTTGCTCAAATACATTTATGTATTGAAGAAGGAATCGCGGAGCTGGAACATCTGTTTTGATGAAATAGTTAAGAACTTTGACTTCATCAAGAACGACGATGAGCCATGTATTTATAAAAAGATTGTAGGACGAACTGCCGTATTCCTAGTCTTGTACGTGGATGGCATTCTTTTGATAGGAAATGATATTCCTATGCTACAATCGGTCAAGTTGTTCTTATCACAAAGGTTCTCCATGAAGGACCTGGGTGATGCCTCGTACATTCTGGGGATCGGGATCTACAGAGATAGATCCAAGAGATTACTGGGACTATCGCAGTCAGGTACATAGAGACCGTACTAAAGAGATTTAGTATGGAAGATTCCAAGCGTGGTAACATACCCGCATTCCACGGAATCACCCTCTCCAAGGAGATATCTCCCAAGACTGATGAGGAGAGGGTTCGTATGAACACTATACCCTACACTTCGGCGGTAGGATCTATAATATATGCGATGTTATGTACTAGACCAGATGTAGCTTACGCACTAAGTGTGGTGAGCCGGTATCAGTCGAACCCAGGTGAGAACTACTGGACATCAGTGAAGAACATTCTCAAGTACCTGAGAAGGACTAAGGAGATGTCCTTTGTTTTCGGTAATGGAGACCTCAAGGTCGAGTCCTTTACCGAATCAAGGTTCCAGAGGGACAAGGATGACAGCAAGTCTGTCTCGGGTTTTGTGTTCACCCTCAACGGAGGGGCGGTGTGTTGGAGGAGTTCCAAACAGGACACCATCGCAGACTCGACGATGGAGGCTGAATACATTGCTGCAAGCGATGCCGCAAAAGAAACGGTCTGGATGAAGAAGTTCATTATTGAACTTCAGGTAGTTCCGTCCATTGTTGATCCGATACTTTTGTATTGCGATAACAATGGGGCTAAAGCTTTGACGAAGGAACCACGTTCCTATCAGAAATCCAGACACATCTTAAAGTGGTATCACCTGATCATGGAGATCATAGATCGCCAGGAGATCGAGGTCCGGAGAGTGGATACAAAAGAGAACACGGCGAATCCATTTACAAAGGCCATCCCTCAATCGTAATTCGAGAGGCTTTTTGAGATGTTGGGTTTGCGGTACGCCAGCAGCTGGCCTTAGAGCAGACGTTGGGTATTCGGTATGCTAATAACTGACCTTTAGTGCAAGTGGGAGATTGTTGGATAGGTATGCCCTAGAGGCCATTATTGTATATGTATACATGTGGATACTGAGGATATGTATGTACAGGACGATCTTGCTCAGTTATATAGTATATTATTTCAGTTGTCTTTATCACGATATGTGTATTTTTTTTATTAATGCTTTATCCAGCTTGCACATATTGATAAAGACTTGATATAGTAGTATACTATTATGGTTTGACTTTATCTTAAAATGGCATATGTTATACACGTTATTGCATATTGCGGTTACATGTTGGTAAAGCCCGTAGGATCTTGCTTGACTAGCTGCATTGTGATGGCGATCATACTTATGGGAGCTGGGTAGTGTATAAGCATATTCTTAAATGTCCCAAGTCGCAGGAGTATCGAGATCGGGCATCGATACTCCAGAGTAGACTTGCGTGTAGGTTTCTAGACCCCGACGAGGGGCGGTGGTTGGTCCCACAACCATCTTTGTGATCACCTAAGATTGTATACGGGTGCTCACTGGGGGTGAGTATACTGGAAGGACTCGCTGAGAACCTCTAGATGGTATTATACCTATCGTCAGATAGCGGTTCTCTTGTGACATATGTACAGGTTAGTCTTTGGACCTGAGATCGTCATTTGTCTCGTATGAGTTCCTACTGTGCTTTGGTTGGGTACAGTCCCGAGCAACATGGAGGAAGTGAATGATTGTCAGGGATTCGTCTCTCCAGATATTGGGAGTTGATATCGCACTGTGTTCGATTGGTCAGGACCATAAGAGCTTGGCCAAGGCAGTTGGGATTTACTGATAGGTTGATCAGTAGTTTTCCGGATTGGTCCTGAGCCGAATCAGCATGAATTATTGGCTTATTAGGGATCTGACGCTTACCACCCTCTATATCCAATATGCGATACTCTTAGACGAAGGGACCAGACTGTACGGATATTGTCATGGATAGGCTGAGTAGTGATCCGGATGAGTTTGCTCGTCGGCTTTCCTTTTCGACAGGTACCCAGGTAGCCATTATATACAGCTAGTGCCGCTGACATGCTTGTGGTTATGGATTTATCTAGTAACGCACTGCCGGCATACTGTCGAGTCTTTAGAGTCGCACACAGAGGGTTTCTCTGCTTCGGGCGAAACGATGTAGAGGCCGTATGGGTTCGATCACATACGTGTACTTGTGAACGTATGATGTTCGAGCGGATAATACTAGCGGGCTTTGGTTTAAGCCGGATCCTGGTATTACATTGTTGGATTATTTTCATCTCTTTTTTATTCGTATTTTTCATAATACGGATACGGGTATGTATATACGGATGAGGGGTATTCTTGTAATTTTTGACAAGAATGCTTCTAGAAGAAGACGCCTCATTTGTTATTTAATCTTTTTGGTTAAATGTTAAATGAGGTGGAGGTATAAGGTGTTGACTTTTATTAAGTGAAACATGGCTACTTGTTGACTCACTTAGTGAGTCATTGGTTACTATTGAGGCAATGTGGCATCTAGATATTTTGTGAAAAATATCTAGATATTTTGTGGTGGAGATAATTTTTTATTATTATCGTGGGATGCTTGCTTTATTAGTCAAAAGACTTAGCCATTCTTCACTCATTGCTTATGTTGCTCTTTACAACACTCTTATCTCCTCTAAGCTTCTCTTCTTCTCACTCTCTACATCCTCTAGGCTACTTAGATTAGCATACTAAGTAACCTAGTTACCTTAGTTTAAAGGTAGGAGCTCAAAGTAAACACTCTCGGGTGGATCATCTTTGACGTGAGGAAATCGTCGATCAAGCTCGATCATGGAGGCCACTAAGAGCGTGCTAAAGGAGGAGTGAAGACCCGAAGGACTTGAGCCTCTTGGTATAAACTCTTTTCATAGTAATAGCTTCTTTAGTTTCTAGTTTGGTTTATGGTAGATCCAATTTAGGGTTATTCTGGCGCCAAGTTTATATCGTTAGAAAAAAAATTGTTCCACAATCGGCCATAGTTGATGGCCAGAGCGTTAGCGTAACCTTTCATTAACTAATATTATTAGCTAACTAATTATTTTTTTCATAATATGTGTGTGTGTGTGTGTGTGTGTGTGTGTGTGTGTGTGTTTTAGTGTTTTATGAAGCATGGTTTGTTTTTCTATTTTGAGAAAATAGAAAAAGAGGTGGAAAATGTGGAGACTTTTTGTAGTATGGAGAAAGGCATGGTTTGATGAATATTTTATTCATCTTACTGCACTATTGAAGCATGGTTACAATTGAATATTATTTTCAATTGGATGCTTCAATAATGTGTGAGCTTCATGCCATTTGGAGACTTGGTTCATTTTTTCATCTAGTGAGCTCATTTGTTGAGTTTCTCTCTAGCTCTTTCCCTTTTCCTCACCTCCTCCTTCAAGCTCAATCTCTTACATGAGTTGTGAAACCTTGAGCTTGTGAGAACCCTAGTGAGCAAACAACACCCCTACTTCACCATCCTATACTAGATTGGCACTTTGGTGTAGTGTGTTTATTTCACTAAAGAGTTTAGTGAAGAGGTAGCTTGGATCAGCAGACTTCGGGTGGATCATCTTCGGCACGAAGGTCATCGAAGCAAGTTCGTTCAACCTTCAAGTGGAGCCTAGTGGAGTCACATAGACTACAATCCAGAGCTTTAAAAGAGAAGGACACGGTCTACAAAGGTTGTAGCCATCCATCTCTTAGTGTAAAGTTTTTGATATCAAGCTAAACCCTAATCATCTAGTTTAAGATCTTGGTTAGTATAGATTAGCACCCTTAAAATTATAAAAACTGCATGCTTGATGCTAGTAAAACCCAGTGGTGGTGCTAACATACACTTTTAGATTTTACCCCAGGTGGAGCAATTTCCAAGGTCCACACTTTATTGGCATACAGGGACTCCATTTCGGACTGTATAGCATCCAGCCACTTATCAGAGTACCTACTGATAATGGCCTACCTGAAACTAATAGGATCATCTTCTTCCAAGATGCAATCCTCTCAATCCCCGTCTATGAGAAAACCGTAGTATCTCTCGGGCGGATGAGAAATCCTACTAGATCTGCGGAGTGGCTGAGGTTCGTCTGGGACTATTGAATCTTCTGGTTCTACTAAATCTTCAGTTGTAGTTTGTCCTTCTGGAATTTCATCCAATTCTACCGCGCTCCCACTTATTTCTTTTTCAAGAAACAATCTTTCAAGAAAGGTGGCGTGTCGAGAAACAAATACCTTTTGTTCTTCAACATGGTAGAATAGATATCCATTCGAATGCCTAGGATATCCTACAAACTTACATAAAACTGACCGTGCCTAAAGTTTGTCCGGATTCTTGTTTTTTACATATGCCGGACAACCCCATATCTTAATCCTTTTAAGACATAGTTTTTAACCACTCCATATTTCATATAGAGTCTTAGACACTGATTTAGACGGAACCTGATTCAATAGATATGCTGTTGTTTCAAGCGTAAGTCCCCAGAATGAAAGAGGTAATTCAGCATTACTCATCATGGAGCGAACCATGTCCAATAGGGTACGGTTCTTCCGCTCTGATACACCATTGTGCTGTGGTGTATACGGAAGAGTAAGCTGAGAGAGAATACCACTCTCTTTCAGAAAGTCCCGGAATTCCGTAATTAAGTACTCCCCTCCTCTATCAGATCGGAGAATCTTGATACTTTTGCTAGTCTGGTCCTCTACTTCATTTCTGAATTCTTTGAATTTCTCAAAAACTTCAGATTTGTGTTTTATGAGATACACATATCCGAATCTAGAGAGATCGTTAGTGAATGTGATGAAGTACGAGAACCCACCCCTTGCAAGTATACACATCGGACCATATACATCACTATGTATGAGGCCCAAGAGCTCTGTTTCTCTTTCTCCGTGTCCGGTGAACGAAGATTTGGTCATTTTTCCTTTGAGACAGGACTAACAAGTTTCATAAGATGAAAATTCGAACGTATTCAAATATCTATCCTTATGCAATTTACTCAGTCTTTTCTCTCCGATATGACCAAGTCTACAATGCTACAAGAAGGATTCATTCTCTTCTGAACTCTTCCTCTTGTGTTTTGTATATTGAAAACTGTATTTTGATTTAGAACATAGATACCATTAAACAGTGTACCTTCTGCAACCAATACCTTATCAAGGTAAATGTTCATGATATTTCTATCAAGAACAAAGTTATATCCATCTTTATCAAGTAAAGAAACTGATATGATGTTGTGAACCATGGAAGGTACATAGTAGCAATTGTTCAAAATCATAGTATTGCCACTTAGCAATGCTAGGTGAAATTCACCGACGGCAGCAGCATCAACTTGTGCTCCGTTCCCTACTCTGAGGGACATATCACCAGGTCCAACCATCCTACTTTTTCTCAGTCCCTGCAATAAATTACAAATATGAGATTCTGATCCGGTATCTAGTACTCAGGAGGTAGGACTGACCAAAAAGCAGTTCTCAATAACAAGAACACCTAAAGAAGACGCAATAGTATGTTTCTTTTTCGTTGGGGTCATCAAGGAATTCATGCAATCCTCTTTCCCTTGCTCATACTCACGACATCTGTCATAAGTTAGAGCCGAACTGACGTTCCCCATCCCCGAATAAGAATTCGGATTGGTCAAGCGATACATATTATTATCTTGATTAGGGCATGAAATGGTTGCTATGTGGAGAGAGAGAGAAAAGAAACACTAATCATGCGCTCTTGGAAGATTAGATTGGTTATTAGTTTATCTAATCAGGATGGCTCCCACTGTTTCCTCGAATTCTCCATCAAACCTTAAAAGGAGAACTAGTCAGGATTAATCGCACTTTATAATACTTGCTTAACTTTTTAGACAGGCTAGTGTCGGTACTTCGAGGGAGGTTTTCCAACGCTTTCGTGAAGTTCCTTAATTATATAACCTCTTTTCCCTGGAGGCGTAGCCCTACTGACACCGTTCTAGACACCTACTTAGTTTATAGCATTGATTGTTAAGTGAAATAATCTCCCAAGAATAAACCTACTCATCAGTGGGATCGGGATCCAACTATCATTGTGTGATGACCTAGATAGAATCCACTCTAGTCACCACACTCCAAAAGATATGCTAAACCTGCAAGTTTCCTGTATGTTTGAAACTCCCGATGTGGTTTTTTCCCCAAGCATCATATGGTCTTGATAGACACCAATGTACCATAAGTCACAAGTCAAGTTCAACCCGTCATTGTCCTGGATTAAGTTAGACCCACCCGCATAAGTCCTTGATAGAGACCAACGTGGCTATGCGACTGTCCTAATTAATCGCATCCTCAAATACAACAGATAAGTAACATTTAGCCACCGTTCACCATGCTTTTATAGAGACCATTGTACATAGCACGAATACTAAGTGCTACTTATCTGAAATGATGGAGGGCTACGGCTGGGTTTTTGGCGAAAAACCCTTTAACGTAATGAACTTGATATCGTTGAAGGAACCTGAGCAGTTTTGAAAAGGAGCGGTTTAGGCTCTGCTTTTGAAAACTTATGGTTTTAAAGAAAACCGAGTAATCTACAGTATAGACCGTTAGTGATATATGCCCTAGAGGCCATTATTGTATAGTACTAGTTTGTATATTACATTTTGGAAGCTTGGGATATACACGGATATTATAACAGTCTTGCTCAATATAGTAGTATGCTACTTGGTTTATTTCTATCTTAATATGTATATATGTTTCTTTTAACGTATCGTTAATACATATTGATAGAGCCCTTAGGATCTTTGCTTGACTACCAGCGTTGTGATGACAGTCACACTAGTGATGGCTGGATAGTCTATAAGCACATTCTTATACAGGTCCCTAGTCGTAGGATTATCGAGACAGGGCATCGATACTCCAGAGTAGACTAGTGTATACGCTTCTCATCCCAGTAGGGGAGTGTTAAGAATATGTATGCCCAAGAGGCCATTTTTGTACATTGATGTATATTATAGTGGATGCTTGGATATATATATATATATATATATATATATATATATAGAGAGAGAGAGAGAGAGAGAGAGAGGACTTTCTTGCTCAACATGATAGTATGCTATCTGGTTACTCTTTATCTTAATATGTTGACTGGTATTCTTACTGTCTTTCTCTCACATGTTGATAAAGCCCTTACGATATGTACTTGACTACCAGGATTATGATGAGATCATACTAGTGGGGCCAGGGTGGTCTAAAAGTACATCCTTTAAACAGTTGCTAGTCGAGGGGATGTCGAGACAGGGGCATCAATATTCCAGAGTAGACTAGTGTGTACATTTCTTGTCCCTTAGAGGGCGATGGTTGATTCCACAACCATTGGTGTGTGACATCAAAGATTGTACATAGGTGCTCATTGGAGATTGGGTACACCGAATAGGACTCGCCGAGGACTCCAAGTTGGTAGTATACCTATCGTCAGATAGCATCCTCTGGTGACACTGGTACAGGTTAATCTGTAGAGCCGAGTTCGTCATAGAGTCTTGTGTGGCTCCCACTGTGCTTTGATTTCCTCCCTACCATGCTCAAAGGAGTCGTGCAAACAGGTGGATTTTGGGTACAGTCCCGAGTCACATCGAGGCAATGAGCGCTAGGAGGGGTTTCGTCTCTTCCGGTATTGGGGTTGATGTTGCGCTATGCTCGATTGGCTATAACTGGAAATCCCTGGCCAGGGCTGCTGCTGAGATTTACAGATAAGAGTTATCAGCAGTTTCTCGAACCGTTATAGGCCAGACATCGGCATGACTTATCACGTTACTGGGGTCTGACGTTTACCACCCCTAGACATGATATGCGACATATCAGACGAAGAGACCGGACTGTACGGTAGTGTTACTGATAGGCTCCATAGAGAGTATAGACAAGCTTGCTTGTTGATCTTCATATCGCTCAATACCCGGGTAGCCGTTACGTCCAGCTAGTACCGCTGACGGCTTGTAGGTGATTATTGATGTGATCATCACGTACTGCTGGCGTATTGACGAGTCTTTAGAGTCTCACATAGAAGTTTCCTGGTTCAAGCGAAATGAAGTAGGTCACATATGTGATATGTGCGTGGACCTGATTAAATACATGTATGTGATATTGTGTTGTAATCTGGCAGTTGTCTGTTATCAAGTTAGGTTATATGTGATATAATCAGATTATCGAATCAAGTGTTGATTTGATAATGTGATACACAGATAAATGATATTAGTCGGTCATATATGATATAACCGGATTATTAAATCAAGTGTTGATTTAATAATGTGATACATATTATATTTGATATAATTATATCTTAACTAATATCATTAACTCACTAATTATTCCTCATAATATATATATATATATATATGTATATATATATTATATATATGTATATTATATATATATATATATGTATATATATATTATATATATGTATATTATATATATATATATGTTTTATGAAGCATGACATGTTTTTCTATTTGATAGAAAATGGAAAAATGAGGTAGAAAGTGAAGAGATATGGAGGGCATGGGTGAAGCATGGCTTTTTATGTTTGTTTATTCATCTTACTTCACTATTGAAGCATGGCTTCATATTTTTATTGAAAAATATAGTATGCTTCAAAAAGTGAGAAAGATATTATGAGCCATTCTTCATTCTTGACCACACTTAGTTCATTTTCTCTAGTTGAGGCGTCTTCTTGAGTTGCTCTCTAGCTTGCTCTCTTCTTCTTCTTCCTCCTCACGAATCAAAACTCCAACCCCTCACATGTGATGTGAACCATGGAGTTTTGAACAAACTAGTGAGCTAAACCAAACCCCTACTTCATCATTCTACACTTGACTAGCAATCATGTGTAGTGTGTTTTCTTCGCTAAAGGTAGTTTAGTGAAGAGGTAACTTGAGCTAGAGAGACTTCGGGTGGATCGTCTTCGGCGCGAAAATCTACGAGGAGGTTCATTCAACTCGAAGTGGAGCCTAGTGGAGTCGCGTGGACCACAATCCGGAGCTCTATAAGCAATGGACTCGATCTACGAGGGTATAGCCATCTTCTTTTCTTTAGTTCTCATATCATCACATAGGTTAAACCCTAATCTTCTAGTTAAGATCTAGGTTAGTCTAACTTAGCACCTAAAAATTTTAAAATTTAGCATACTTGATGCTACTTAAATCTAATGGTGGTGATAGGGTAGACTTTCATGGTATCAGAGCCAAGCTAGAACATTTGGGTAGGTCTTTACGGCATTAAAATACTCGATCGATTTTCGAAATGCCATATTTTGCTTGTTTCTGTCGAATTTTTCAAATGTTGGAATTTTCGTGATTAAAAATATCCAAAAAATCGTGCAGGGTATTCTATGGAGTCCCAACAAATTTGGAGCCCCAATTCCTCTAAAGTGCCGCGGAACCGCCGCCAAAACGCTTGTTTGGCCGTGGTTCCACCGCCGTTTCGGGGAATTGTGGGTCCATTTTTCTTGTGCTGCTCTGTGGCTTTATTTTGCACTCTCTGGGTATTTTTAATGAATCTCAAGTTGTTGAGGTCTCTGGATTTTGTGGGTGTTTACTAAATCGATCGAAAAGTTTAATGTTGTATAGATCTTGATGATATATGATACAATATTTAGAATCCAAATTAATTAGTTTTCCGAAAACTAGTTAGTATATTGTAAATCTAATATTTTAGTCTCTGTTAATCAGCTGCCACAGAGTTTTGATTCGGATCAAAACTCCGTCGCAATCACGTATTGTACGCGAACACTCACGGGGTAACTCTAGTACACAGCCACGCCCCATAACCACGACTAAGTGACTGTAGGAGAACCCCGTTGCCAAAAGCACCCACTCAAGTGCTTGCGGCCACGGTGTTCCGCCTTAGTGCACTTCGTCGACGGCATCGGGGGTGTGGCCGTCTGCTAAAAGTTCCTACGAATATTCGATAATGTAGTCGGGAATCCTGTTGAATTACCCGACTAAAGTAATTGAAAAGTGTTTTCAATTTGAGACTAAAATACAAGGTTTATAGGTTAGGCATGAAATCCGGAATATGGGATATTCCGAGTTTATGATGTTTAAGGATATACGGATTCTAATTATTGTAGTTTTCCATTTCTTTTCTGCGGTCGTAAATGTAATATGTGGGGTATCCCGATCTCGTTGCTATATGTCAACGAATTTTCGAGATACACATATTTACTTACGTTGATGACATGAGATGTTATGTGTTGCTGTTGATATGATTATTGGATCGTCGTGAATGAATAGCCGGGGGGTTTTATGTGAGATGACAGTTTTTCATTTTCATTCATGTAAAATCTGTATGTAATATTCTTTTATTGGGACACTTCCGGGTTGAGGATGATGTCACCATTGATGTATATTATTTATTTTTCTGCATTAGAATAGACCCAAGGCGGGGAGCATAAGTAACTGGGTTCTAGATTCCAGTGGGAGACCATTCCAAGGAGTTGAGACCGGATCTCCTAACTCTAGAATTGGTAGGGTTACGTACCGCTCTCGTAGGGGTTTAGGGATATGGGTTTGGCTATTCATCACGACCATAGAATCCGTGTTTTACATTACTAGCTAAATTTAAAACACGGAAATCCTAATATATCCAATATTTTATATGTTGCTTTTGCTGCTTGGTTATGTGATGTGATCATATAACTGCGTGAGACGAATGTTATATTATATATATGATATATAATAAACGTTGCTTATGTTTTGCACCCTCGCTAGTCCAGCCCCCGCTCTGCCGGTAGTTAAGTAACCTAACGGTGCATGACGGGGCCCAGTAGTGAATGCGGATGGCATAAGCGTACGTTCTATTTTCGTTTCATTTTTCTGTGATGTTTAGGAAACATTAAATGATGGGACTTCATTAATGAGATTAATGAAAAGAAAGAAACCTAAAGATGTTGTAGAATCAAAATTTTCAAAACAAGGTAGCTCTAGTTCTTGCTTTGCATAGTGGTATTCCTTGATGAATATCCAGCACCTCATTCGATGAGGAAAGAGCCGAGATCCCTTCACCGGGAGTGACCTCTTTAGCGAAACTAGAAAATGCTACAACCCATTCGGTTTTGTCTTTTGATAGCTTCTCTAGTTATTGCTTTGCATAGTGGTATTCCTTGATGAATATCCAGCACCTCATTCGATGAGGAAAGTGCCGAGATCCCTTCACTGGGAGTGGCCTCTTTAGCGAAACTAGCAAAAGCCTCAAAAACACTCCTTTTCAAAATCATTAGATTCTACAATGATATCAAGTCCATTACGCTCATGGTTTTCTTAAAAACCTGCGTAGCCCTCCGTCATTTCAGATAAGTACTATTTAGTATTCGTGCTGCGTTTGTTGACCTCCGTCAAGGCGTAGTGTGTGGTAGTTGATTAGTGCTTATCTACCGCATGTGATGCGATTGGATTAGGGTATTCGTACGGCCTTGTTGACCTCCGTCAAGGGTCGTGCGGGTGGGTTTAATTCAAGCAAGAAATGAACGGGTTGAACTTGACTAGCGGCCTATGGTTTGTTAACCTCCGTCAAGGTTATATGAAGCAAGGGGTAAAAACAATTATCGAGAATTTCAAGTGTTAAAATTTGCAATGAGATTGCATACCTTCTATATGATAGTTGGATCTCGATACCCACTGCGAGAAAGGGTTACTGCTGGGAGAGTTTTGCACTTTACAATTAGCTAATCCAGTAAGTGTCTAGAAAGGTGTCAACGGGGTTATGCCTATAGGGAAACGAGGTTTATTTTAATTAGGTCCGTGCGAAAGCACGGGGAACTTCCCTCGGAGTACCGACACTAGTCTGGTTGACCGGTTAGCAAACTTGTAGAATGTAATTAATCCCAGCTAATCTTACCTTTTATGGTTTGAAGGAAAATTTGATAAAAACGGTGGGAGCCATCCTGATTAGATAAGATAATAACCAATCTAATCTTGCAAAGAGCGCACGCTAATGCGTTTCTTTCTCTCTCTCTCCAGGAAGCAACCAATGTCACATCTTAATCAAGATAATAATATAGATGTATTGACCGAACCCGCTTATTATAATAAGCTGGGGAACGTTGGTCCCATAGGAATAGGGGAATATCAGGATTCCCGCGCCACCCATACGAAGAAACAACATGTTGATGCATCTTCTTCGGGTGTGTTCGTTACCGAGAATTGTTTCTCAGTTTGTTCTACGTCCTGGGTATTGGATACCGGATCAGGATCCCACATATGTAATTTGTTACATGGGCTAAAAAAAGGTAAAGAACTAAGAAAGGGTGATAAATCTCTAACAGTAGGGAATGGTGCAATTGTTGCAGCCAAGGCAGTTGGCGAATATCACCTTGTATTACCAACTGGTAATATATTGATTCTGAACGACTGTTACTACGTACCAAAGATGATGTGCAACATTATATCAGTTTCTTTGCTAACTAAAGAAGGATATAATCCCACATTAGAGGATAATGTTTTGAACATTTTCCAAAATCAAGTGTTGATTGGATTTGGTACGGTATATACGTTATGAATCAAAGTACAGTTCTTAACGTACAGAACACAAACACGAGGAAAAGTTCAGAAATGAACGAAATCTTCTTGTGGCACTGTAGACTAGGTCATATCAATGTGACAAGACTGGCTAAGTTGCATAAAGATGGATATTTGAATCCGTTCGAATTTTCATCTTATGAAACTTGCCAGTCATGTCTCAAAGGTAAGATGAACAAAACTCCATTTACTGGACACGGAGAAAGAGCTACTGAACTCTTGGGACTGATACATAGTGATGTATGCGGTCTTATGTCTACACATGCCAGGAATGGTTTTTCGTACTTTATTACATTCACCGATGATCACTCAAGGTTCGGACATGTGTTCTTGTTGAAACACAAGTCTGAAGATTTTGAGAAATTCAAAGAATATAAGTGCGAAGTTGAAAACCAGATGGGCAAAAGTATTAAAGTCCTTCGATCTGATCGGGGAGGAGAATAATTGAGCACAGAATTCCGTGATTATCTAAAAGAGAATGGGATTCGCTCTCAGCTTACTCCTCCGTATACAGCACAGCACAACGGTGTATCGGAGCGGAGAAATCGTACCCTATTATATATGGTGCGCTCTATGATGAATACTGCTGAGTTACCTATTTCTTTTTGGGGATATGCGCTTGAGACAACTGCATACCTATTGAACAGAGTTCCAACCAAATCAGTGCCTACCAGTCCATATGAGATATGGGAGGGGAAGAGACCATGTCTTAATTTCCTTAAGATATGGGGTTGTCCGGCCTATGTCAAAAAGCAAAATCCGGACAAGCTCGAGGCAAGGTCAGTTCTGTGCAAGTTTGTAGGATATCCCAAACATTTGCAAGGGCATATCTTCTACCACACTGAGGAACAAAAGGTGTTTGTTTCTCAACATGCCACCTTTTTAGAAAAGGAATTTCTTGTAAAAGAAATTAGTGGCAATGAGGTAGAACTGGAAGAAGTTCCAGCAGCACAAACTACAACTGACGATTTGGTGGAACCAGAAGATCCAATAGTACCCAACGAACCCCAGCCACTCCGCAGATCTAGTAGGATTCCTTATCCACCTTAGAGATACTACGGTTTTCTCGTAGACGGTGGAAGCGATGATTGCATCATGGAAGATGATGACCCTACTAGTTTCGAGCAGGCCATCACAAATGGAGACTCTGTGAAATGGCTGGATGCTATGCGATCCGAGATGGAATCCATGTACACCAACAAAGTATGGACTTTGGAAGTTGCTCCTGAAGGGGTAAAACCCATTGGGAGCAAGTGGATCTTGAAAAAAAAAGATTGGTGTAGATGGAAAAGTTGAGACTTTCAAAGCTAGACTAGTAGCTAAAGGTTTTCGTCAACGACCTGGTGTCGACTATGATGAAACCTTTTCTCCTGTCGCTATGCTTAAGTCCATCAGGATCCTACTTGCTATTGCTGCATACCATGACTACGAAATCTGGCAGATGGACGTCAAGACCGCTTTTCTAAATGGTGATTTAGAGGAGAGCATATACATGACACAGCCAGAGGGCTTCATAGACAGTAGGAGCAGCGGAAAAATGTTCAAGCTGCTTAAATCCATCTACGGATTGAAGCAGGCATCGCGGAGCTGGAACATCTGTTTTGATGAAGCTGTCAAAGAGTTTGACTTCATCAAAAATATAGATGAACCTTGTATATATAAGAAGGCTGTAGAGAGTAAGGTGGTCTTCCTCGTATTGTACATGGATGACATACTCTTGATATGAAACGATGTTCCTATGCTAAACTCGGTCGAGCTCTTCTTATCACATAAGTTCTCCATGAAAGATCTAGGTGATGCCTCCTATATCCTAGGGATAAAGATCTATAGAGATAGATCTAAACGAATATTGGGATTGTCCCAAACCACGTATATAGACACCATACTAAAGAGGTTTAGTATGGAAGATTCCAAGCGAGGTAATTTACCCGCTTGCTCAGGAATCACTCTCTCCAAAGAGATGTCTCCCAAGACTGATTTGGAGAGGGCTCGCACGCAAGGGATACCCTATGCTTCGGCAGTCGGGTCAATCATGTATGCGATATTGTGTACTAGACCGGATGTAGCTTACTCACTAGGTGTAGTGAGCAGGTATCAATCAGATCCTGGGGAGAAACACAGGACAGCTGTGAAGACCATTCTTAAGTACTTGAGAAGGACTAAAGAAATGTTCTTGCTGTATGGTAACGGTGAACTCTAGATAGAGTCCTTTACCAATTCGAGCTTCCAGAGTGATAAGGAAGACGGTAAGTCGGTCTCGGGTTTTGTCTTTACCCTCAGCGGAGGGGCAGTGTGTTGGAAGAGTTCTGAGCAAGACACCATAGCAGACTCGACGATGGAGGCTGAATATATCGCTGCCAACGATGCTGCCGAAGAGGCTGTCTAGATGAAGAAGTTCATTGCTGAGCTTGGTGTGGTTCCATCTATTGAGCATCCAATACCTGTGTATTGTGATAACAATAGAGCTGTGGTTTTGGCCAAGGAACCCAGGTCTCATCAGTGATTCAGAAATATTCTTAGGCGGTATCACCTGATCAGGGAGATAGTAGATCGCCGGGAGATCGAGGTCAGGAAAGTTCACACAAAGGAAAACGTAGCGGATCCACTCACGAAGGCCCTCCCCCAGATGCAGTTTGAAAGACTTTTGCGATGTTGGGTATGAGATACTACAACACATGGCCTTAGTGCAAGTGGGAGATTGTTAAGAATATGTATGCCCTATAGGCCATTATTGTACATTGATGTATATTATAGTGGATGCTTGGACGCACATATATATATAGGACTTTCTTGCTCAGCATGATAGTATGCTATCTGGTTACTCTTTATCTTAACATGTTGATGTTGGATATGTATGCCCTAGAGGCCATTATTGTATATGTATACATATGGATGCTTGGACATATATATGTACAGGCCAGTCTTGCTCGATATGATAGTATGCTATCTGGTTTGCCTTTATCTTAACATGTGCATGTTTTACTTGCTATTACATATCTCTTATACATGTTGATAAAGCCCATAGGATCGTTGCTAGACTACCTGCGTTGTGATGATGATCATACTTGTGGGAGCTGGGTAGTCGGTACGCACATCCTTAAATGGTCCCTAGTCGTAGGAGTATCGAGACTGGGTATCGATATTCCGCAGTAGACTAGTGTATACATTTCTATACCCCGACGAGGGGCGATGGTTTGGTCCTGCAACCATTGGTCTTAAGACCTAAGATCATATACAGGTGCTCACTGGGGGTGAGTACACCGGACGGACTCGTCGAGAACTTCCAGATGGTACTATACCTATCGTCAAATAGAAGTTCTCAGGTGACATGAGTACAGGTTAGTCTTTAGACCTGAGATCGTCTTGTGTCTCGTGTGAGTTCCCACTGTGCTTTGATCACTTCCCTACCATGGCTCTATTGAGTCGTGCAAACAGGTTTTGGTTGGGTACAGTCCAAAGCTACATGGAGGTAGTGAGCGATTGTCGAGGATTCGTCTCTCATGGTATTAGGAGTCGATATCGCACTGAGTTCGATTGGTCAGGACCATAAGACCTTGGCCAAGGCAGTTGGGATTTACTGATAGACTGATCAGTAGTTTCCCGGATTGGTCCTGAGCCGCATCAGCACGAATTACCAGGTTATCAGGGTCTGACGTTTACCACCCCTAGACCCGATATATGATACTCACCGACGAAGAGACCAGACTGTACGGAGATTGTCACAGATAGGCTCAGTAGGGATCCGGATGAGTTTGCTCGTCGGCCTTCCTTTTCGACAGGTACCCGGGTAGCCATTACGTACAACTAGTGCCGCTGACGTGGTTGTGGTTATGCATTTATCTAGTAACTCACTGTCGGCGTACTGTCGAATCATTAGAGTCCCACACAGAGGGTTTCACTGGTTCGGGCGAAATGATGTAGTAGCCGTATTGGATACGTGCAGGGTCTCGATCGATTGATGTACTTTGTACTCGGACTTTCGATCGGACAATTGGTAATACTAGCCGGCTCGGGTTTGAGCCGGATTATTAAATTAGGTATTGATTTAATAGTTTACATATATGTATTTCGATATGTATATTCTAGTATTACGTTCTTCGTGTTATTCTATCTCTTTGGGCATTCGTGTTTTTATCCGAATGCAGGTATGTATATACAGCAGACTGTAATCCGTATTTTATTACAGATTACCTTCTAGAAGGTAGACACATCATCATGGAATTTTCCATTTATTGATAAATGGAAATGAGATGGAAATTAAAGAGAGGGAGGCATGGTGAGTGGCATGGCTTCAATAGTTCACAAATGAATTCTTTATTCATTTGTGGTTACTATAAAAGCATGGCTACACTTGTTTATTCATGAGAATTCATACACAAAACTTTGGTGTTGATTTTCTCTCTCATGAATGCTTCATTATTTTCTTGAGCTCCCATTTTTCTTCATCTCCTCCCTCCTCTTGAGATTCCTCCACCTTCATCATCTTCATCTTCACTATCCATCTCACGAGTTGAGAAACAAGTGAAGAGACAAGAAAGAGATAGTAAACACTTAGATCTTCATACTACATCCTAAATTACTTGGTTTAGCAACCCAAGTTCCCTAGTTGCTCCACTTGACATATTGTGAGGAGCTAGAGCCATGGATCATATCCCTCGGGTGGATCATCTACGACAAAGGAGGATCGGAGAGCAAGATCGATCGCGGAGAACCAAAGGAGCCAACAAAGAAGATCAAGCATGTTTAAGGTGGCCACTTGGAGCTAAAGATGAGGAAAGAAGACCGAAGGACTTGGTTCGTTTGGTGAGATTTCTTCATCATAGTAGATAGCTCTCTTTATTTAGCTAGTTAGGTTTATGGTAAGATTCGGGTTAAAAGTTATTCTAGTGCCATGTTCTAATCGTTAGAAAAAAATTTATTCCGCATTTGGTCACGGTAGTTGGCCGGGTAACTAGCATAACTTTTCAGTTGACTGGTATTCTTTACTGTCTTTCTTTCACATGTTGATAAAGCCCTTAGGATATGTACTTGACTACCAGGATTATGATGAGATCATACTAGTGGGGCCAGGGTGGTCCAAAAGTACATCCTTTAAACAGTTCCTAGTCAAAGGGATGTCGAGACAGGGGTATCGATATTCCAGAGTTGACTAGTGTGTACGTTTCTTGTCCCTTAGAGGGCGATGGTTGATCCCACAACCATTGGTGTGTGACATCAAAGATTGTACACAGGTGCTCATTAGAGATAAGGTAAACCGAACAGGACTCACCGAGGACTCCCAGTTGGTAGTATACCTATCGTCAGATAGCAGTCCTCTGGTGACATGGGTACAGGTTAGTCTATAGACCCGAGATCATCATAGAGTCTTGTGTGGCTCCCACTGTGCTTTGATTTCCTCCCTACCACGCTCAAAGAAGTCGTGTAAACAGGTGGATTTTGGGTACAGTCCCGAGTCACATGGAGGCAATGAGCGACAGGAGGGGTTTCGTCTCTCCCGGTATTGGGGGTTGATGTTGCACTATGCTCGATTGGCTATAACTGGAAGTCTCTGTCCAAGGCTGCTGCTGAGAGAGTTATCAGCAGTTTCTCGAACCGTTATAGGCCAGATATCGACATGACTTGTCACCTTATCGGGGTCTGACATTTACCACCCTAGACATGATATGCGACATATCAGAGTAAGAGACCGGACTGTAAGGTAGTGTTACTGATAGGCTCCATGGAGAGTATGGACAAGCTTGCTTTTTGATCTTCATATCGCTCAATACCTGGGTAGCCGTTACGTCCAGCTAGTACCGCTGACGACTTGTAGGTGACTGATGTGATCATCACCTACTGCTGGAGTATTGACGAGTCTTTAGAGTCCCACACAGATGTTTCCTGGTTCAAGCAAAATGAAGTAGGGCACATATGTGATATGTGCATATGCCTGATTAAATACGTGTATGTGATACCGTATTGTAATCTGGCAGTTGTCTGTTATCAAGTTAGGTTATATGTGATATAACCAGATTATCGAATCAAGTGTTGATTTGATAATGTGATACACAGATAAATGATATTAGTCGGTCATATATGATATAACCGGATTATTAAATCAAGCGTTGATTTAATAATGTGATATATATTATATTTGATATAATTATATCTTAACTAATATCATTAGCTCACTAATTATTCTTCATAATATATATATTAATATATATGATATATATATATATATATATATATATATATTATGAAGCATGGCATGTTTTTCTATTTTATAGAAAATGGAAAAATGAGGTGGAAAGTGAAGAGATATGGAAGGCATGGGTGATGCATGGCTTTTTATGTTTGTTTATTCATCTTACTTCACTATTGAAGCATGGCTTCATATTTTTATTGAAAAATATAGCATGGTTCAATAAGTGAGCAAGATATTATGAGCCATTCTTCATTCTTGACCACACTTAGTTCATTTTCTCTAGTTAATCCATCTTCTTGAGTTGCACTCTAGCTTGCTCTCTTCTTCTTCCTCCTCCTCATGAATCAAAACTCTAACCCCTCACATATAATGTGAACCATAGAGTTTTGAACAAACTAGTGAGCTAAACCAAACCCCTACTTCATCATCCTACACTTGACTAGCAATCAAGTATAGCGTGTTTTCTTCGCTAAAGGTAGTTTAGTGAAGAGGTAGCTTGAGCTAGAGGGACTTCGGGTGGATCGTCATCGGCGCGACATTCAACTCGAAGTGGAGCCTAGAGGAGTCGCGTGGACCACAACCCGGAGCTCTAGAAGCGAAGGACTCGATCTGCGGGGGTATAGCCATCTTCTCTTCTTTGGTTTTCATATCATCACATAGGTTAAACCCTAATCTTTTGGTTAAGATCTAGGTTAGTCTAACTTAGCACCTAAAATTTTTTAAATTTGGCATGCTTGATGCTACTTAAACCTAGTGGTAGTGCTAGGGTAGACTTTCAGGGAGATGGTCTGTCCCACAGCCATTAGTACGTCGTACTGGACACAGTATGCAGGTGCTCATTGGATTATGAGTTACCCTGGACGGACTAGTGGGAAACAGCTGGTCGGTACCATGTCTATCGTCAGGTAGCAGTTCCTAGGTGACATGAGTACAGCATAGTCCATTGACTTGACATCACTACTTCGCCTCGAGTGTGTTCCCACTGTTCTTAGATTACTACCCTACCACGGCTCATAGGAGTCGTGCAAACAGGTAGTAGTTGCATGCAGTCGCGAAGCACTTGGAGGCAGTAGTGGTTAGATAGGATTCGTCTTTCCCGGTATTAGGTGTTGATATCACGCTGTGTTCAGAAAGCCATTATATAAAGTCCCTGACCAGGGCAAGCGAGATTTACTGGTAGGTACTCCAGTAGTTTCTCAGAGTGTTTTGGGATCTGCTCCGGCATGACTTATTGCACTATTAGGGGTGTGACAGCTACTGCCCCCTAGGCCCGATATGCGATACTCTTAGACGAATAGACCGGACTATACGGAGATTGTCATAGATAGGCTCAGTAGGAGTTCGGATGAGTTTGCTCATCGGCCTTCTTATTGACAGATACCTGGGTAGCCGTTACGTGTGGCTAGTACCGCTGACATGCTTGTGGTTAAACCCACTGCCAGCGTACTGTCGAGTCTTTAGAGTCCCACAGAGGGTTTCCCTGCTTCTGGTGAAACGATGTAGAGGTCGTATGGTTTTACGACAGGGTTCGAACATATACGTGTACTTGTGCACGGATCATGTTCGGACGGATAATACTAGTGGGCTTTGGTTTAAGCCGGATCCTAGTATTAGATTATTGGATTATTTTCGTCTCATTGTATTCGTATTTTTCGGAATACGGATACGGGTATGTATATACGGTGAGGGGTATTCTTGTAATTTGTGCAAGAGTACTTCTAGAAGAAGACACCTCATTTCTTGTATTACCATTTATGTTAAATGGTTAATGAGGTGGAGGTATAGAGTGTGGATTCTCATTAAATGAAGTATGGCTACTTGGGGTGACTCATCTAGTGACTATTGAAGCATATTTGATATTTTCATTTGTGAATTATTTTATGCTTCATTCATCACAAGACTTAGCCATCTTTATTTGATTATTATCCTCAACACCCTCTCTCCTCAAGAGCCCTCTTCTTCTTGCTCAAACCCTAATTGTCTCATGTGTTGAGAAACCTAGGGTTTTTGAGACTAAACAATCCATAATCACTCTTTACATCCTCTAGGCTACTTAGATTAGCACACTAGGTATCCTAGTTACCTCAAGTTTGAGGTTGGAGCTCAAAGTATAGACTCTCGGTGGATCATCTTCGATTCGAGGAGGCCGACGAGGAGGCACGATCCGTACACTCTTCAAGGAGCTCAAGAAGAGGAGGAGGAGTACAAGAAGAAGAAGGACTTGATTCTTGAGGTATAACTTTCTTACATAGTAGTTAAACCTCATAGTTGTTGTGCTAGCTAGGGTTTATGGTCAATCCTGGGTTCAAGTTGGTGTTGCGAAGCCTGTAAAATTCGTTTTTTTCATATTCCGCCTCCCCGCGAACCCGCAAGGTGTGCGACATTGACTTATTGTGGTATCAGAGCTTCTCCATAAGCCTTAGATAGCTTGTAGCGACGTTCAAAATCCGTCGTTTTTGTCGCGCACGGACTGCCGACAAAAACAATACCGAAAAAGTTGTTTTAAGATGTTTACATACCCCGCGGGCTCACGGTTTGAACCGAGAAGCTACGGGGTGGAGTATGGGCACCCCAGGGATACCCCGGGGAGACCCAAGGTCGGGCCCACCCCCAAGACCACCACAAGGTAGCCTTGGGGGATGGCGACCTGAGAGTACCCCAAGTAGGTACTCTCGGGTCTTCCTTCCCTTGGGGGACACCTCATGGTGACCCCCGAGGGTGGGTACCCCCAAGGCCCCCGGATCGATATTTAATTTTTTCCCCTTCGCCTCCATGAAGGTTCGGACGGGTTTCGAGTTCGTTTCGACTCCCGGATTGGCTTAAAACGAATTTTTTGGTGACTTTAGTGGACGGTTTTTTATGGTCTTGAAAAATTAGTTTCGTTCGCTAATTGTGCACGGATTTTATAACATCGTGGGTTACTTTACAAGCTTTGAGATGTGTATATGTGTTCGTAAACTTCCGCTAATTTCTATACGTCGATTAGTTGGGGGTTGCATATATCTATGATGTTGGTTTGTGTATATAGAATATTGGATCGTCGTGGATGAATAGCCGGGGGATGTGAGAAGAGAGTTTTCTTTCTTTCATTCGATGTAAATTTGTAAAGTGATGTAATATTATTTTGTGGGGCACATCCAGGTTGAGGTTGTAGCCACCGTTGTATTATTTCTTTTACTGTTTTTGCTCCTATGATAGAACTAAGGTGGGGTGCACAAACTACCAGGTTCTTGAAGTGCCGAGTGGCCTACTCATTTTCTAAGGGAGGCTGCTTCACTTCTGGAAATTGGCGGGTAGTTTGGTGCATCCGTAGGGGTCTAGGGTGGGGTTTGGCTATTCATCATGATCGTGGAATCCGTCTTTCGTTATGGGCTTAAACGAAACGCGGAATTCCTAGTATATCCAATATATTTATCTATGATCTGGAATGCCTATTATTGCATGAGACGAATAGATATTCATATATATGCTATATAATAGACGTTGCTTATGTTTTGCACCTCCGCTAGTCTAGCCCCCGCTCTACCGTTAGTTAAGTAACCTAACGGTTTATGACGGGACCCCATAGCGAATGCGGATGGCATAAACGTACGTTGTATTTTCATTTCTTTCTGCAATGATAGGTGTAAATGATGGGACTGCATTAATTGATTAATACTAAGTAAACAAACCAAAGCTGAATCGTTGGAACAGTTTCAAAAACCACTCGGTTTTTTCAAAAAGCAACTTTTAAATGCGGAGCTTAAACCACTCCTTTAAAAGCTATCATGGTTCCTTCGATTATATCAAGTTCACTATGTTCACGGTTTCGCCAAAACCATTTATAGCCCTCCGTCATTTCAGATGGATATTCAGTAGTATTCAAGCTATGTATTTTGACCTTCGCCAAGGCATAGTGATTGGTAGCTGCTGGGTATTCATTTATAGCATAGATAGATGTGTTGGTTTGGGACAGTCGTACTACTATTTTGGCCTTCGTCAAGGGTATGTACAGGTGGGTTCAAATTAACTTGGACAATGACGGGTGAACTTGACTTACGACTTATGATATGTTGGCCTTCGTCAAGGTCATAAGAGCTTAGAGCAAAAATCAACATTGGGGGTTTCTAAAGAAATTGAAACTTGCTAGTGTTGCATACTATTTGGAGTGTGATAATTTTGGTAGGATTCATTCAAGCTTGTCACACGATGATATTTGGATCCCGGTCCTACTGTGAGTATCCGCTACTCATTGGGAGATTTTTACACTAAACAATCAATGCTATAAACCAAGTAGGATTCTAGAACGGTGTTAGTGGGGCTACGCCTCCAAGAAAAAGAGGTTATGTAATTAAGGAACTTCGCGAAAGCGTTGGAAAACCTCCCTCGAAGTACCAACACCAGCCTGGCCGAAAAGTTAATCAAGTATTGTAGGGCTAATTCTTCGTTTATGGCTTGAGAAAGGATTCGAGAAACAGTGGGAGCCATCATGTTTAGATAAACTAATAATCAATCTAAACTTGCAATAGCATCATACTAAGTGCTCTCTCTCTATCACGACCCGAAAGTACGGAACATGACCTGCACTTAAACTACGAAACGTCTCGAGGCGTACGTAATCTAAGTAAGCCAAAAGCCCAGAAATCCAAACCAAGAAAAGTAGTAGAGTGAAGGAAAAACCAATTTAAATCAAGTAGTTTGCAACATATGCCGAAATGTGCATTTTAAAATCACAAGTCTTTTCTAAAAATTTCGGCAGAGTTTCCTTTGTAAAAACAGACCCCAAACGGGTACAAAACCTGATAAAGCATATATAATGAATAAAGGCATCCCCAAGCGGGAGCTAGCTCTTCGTCAATCGACGGTCACAACCACGCAAGCAATATAATATATAACGTCGAAGGGCGAGGATCACAACAGAAAAGGAAACTCAAAACAACATGAAATCCATAGAAATACAACGCGCGACTCTAAGTCGAAAGAATAAACATCACTGGTCTCTATCTGAAAAAATACATGTTTGGTTGATGGAGTTTGCTAGATACAACTGAATAATAATATACAAAGAATAATGATGGTCACGATGCAAGTGAACCCACCTACTAGCAAATCACCCGGAAATGGAAGTAGTGCCAGCAAAGCCGTAATGAAACCTGTACGGCAAAACCTGCAAGAAACTGTGGCACAACAGGGGTGAGTTGCCAACTCGTGAGTAGAAAAACATCAACGAGCAGAAATCGCATGAACAACGCAATCCTAGGTCATAAGATCACTATATATATAATCCTCAAAATGTAAGTCGGAAGCCAGAAAGGTGGCAAGGGTAAACATCTAACCCAAGTATAATCCTATGTGCTCGTGTCAGTGCCTCAGGTAGCAATATATCATATGGATGAGGTATGATGCATGAAAACAGAATACATGTAAATGAAGAAACTGCTTTCATAATTTAGTGAGATTTCTGTATTTATAAAACGAAGTATCATAATGAAATCAGCATAAACAGTGTCTAGCATCGACACAAAACATAAATCCCAATGTCTCAAAATCTCAGGCTCCGGCTATCCGGACTGGCCTGTATCATCAAATCTCAGTACCTCAATATCTCAAAATCTCAGTATCAATCTCACCATCTAGGGCGCCGTCAGTCCAGACCGGCCCCTACCATCAATCTCAAGCCCACGACGGTATCCTCCGGATATCCGACGCGTCGGGTAAAATCACCGGTAGGTAGTCTTCCCCTGCTAGGCTCAACGCCATCATCTGCGACCTTCTCGCCCCGGGGTTCCTTACCGGGTCCACCATGTACCCGAGACGGTTCATCCAACTCCTCAAATCGGGTCTCGAAATCCATCAGCAATCATGAAAACTCATGGTGGACGACTCATACATCATGGGAAAACCGCACTTTTCATTTTTAAAAAGAGAGAGAGAAGAAGTTTATATATGTTTTTTGCAGTTTTCCCCCAAATCCAGGAAATCTCATGAAAATCCAAATCCAAATCATCAATAGCCCGTAAAACAGTGAATATAGGCATAAAATTCCATGAATGCGGCATAACAGTGAATAATAACATGCATGAAGTAGCAAGTAATAACTACAATGTCTAAACTAGCATATAAGGCAAGTACACTAATATCATGTCTAAACTATTAGCTAACAAGCTATGTCAATGAAATAGTATTCTCTAAAGTGTACGTGACATGGCAATTACCGATGATGTGTGTGTGAGCCAGCAAGTAAGTGTACGTGGAGCATACGCATCATCGGTAATGGTGTTGGTGTCCTAACAGCATGCTATCAATAATGGTATATGAATCACAATATAAGTATGCGATGCGGAGCGAACAGCAATAATGTGCGGGAGCTGAATACTAGACACAACGATAACTAATCTGCATTTAAAATAAATATAAATCATACAGTAGTGCCTTTTGAAATAATACGAATCACGGTGTTTTGAAAATAAGGGCTACGGTGTTTTTAAGAAAAGATACGTTCTTTGAAATATCCGTAGAATCCCTTGACCTGTCTTTTAAAATACCCACGATTCGTTAGTTTTTGAAATAGGTAGAAATCAAATCTAGTCTAACAACTACACTAAACTATAGGGCTGAGCTAACATGCAAACTGAAGATAAGGGAACCGCTTAACATCTGAGTCGATACATACATATATATATATATATATATATATATATATATTAGTCGGTGATCCCGCCTCAATAATATCACATCCGATACCATATCTATAATCAGACATTCCCAAGTCAAGAGTGCGGATCTATCATCAATATGTAGCTCGTACGTAAATCCGTCGTACGGCATCCCAAATTTAGGTACGGGGCAATATCACATTCATCATATTATTCATCTGATATCCTCATTATCAAAGATCATAATCCGGGGTACTGATCTACGTCCAGTACAATACTGATATCATCAATATAATCATGATCTGACTACTGATCTACAGCCTCATACAAACTGATGTCATCAACACATATCATCATAAAGAAGTATATATCGCCCAATGCGACCTATTATAAATATCTTACCATATCTTATCTCAATCTCAATCATAAGTCAACTATTCTTTGTATATCACTATTCACATGGTATCGTCATCCAAAGATCCGCTATAACATCATGACGTATCTCAAATACGAACCTTGCCATATCACCGATCTCACGGCCTCAAATCAAATCTCATCGACTCATCTCTAATCCCAAGTACTATCCTCAAATCCAGTATATGAACATATAGTCCCAAACCCATGTGAACACAAAAATATATATTCCCATATACGCACATGTGAAAAAAAGAATGTATGCATGTATGTGTGTGCGTGTGTGTGGGTGCAACCACTACTCTAGGATTTCGCCACTAACACTAAACCAATCCAAGAACACCAAAAATCCATTTTAATCATCAATAAACTCAAACCAAATATAAAAAATATATGTGTGTATACGTATTCGTATACATCACCACGAACTGCGGGGGTGCTATACGCCATCCACCCGACTTCTTCCCGTAGATATAAATCTACTCACCTTGCTTCTTGTGTGCCGATGCCGATGTCGCCATCTTCATCTTCAACGCCTCGACGTCACGTAGGGTACCTACAAAGATAACACAATCGCAAAAGAACATGAAAATCACATCGGAAAAACCAAAACGGTACACGCTACTCTCATAGGTAAAAACCTATAGTCTCGCATGCAAACACGACCAATAACCTTTTGCCGTTGACGTTCAAACGCCACCTGACAAAAACGAATCATCAAATACCAAAATTTGAATTCAAAAACAATGGAAAACAAAAGGCGGCAACATTGAAAACATGTTCCAGATTTTTCTTAAAGTGAAAACAAAGTTCCAAAACAACACTAGGGTGATATATAGGGTACATATGACCTACAGAAGAAACCTGGTCCCTACCCCACACCAATTGGCCGAGCCCCATAAAGGAAAATCTGGCCAGGCCGGCCCTGGGTGCTCCCATGGTGTTCGTCTCGCTACAGGGGGTTCCTAGTGTCTCAAATCGGTCTCTGGACTTGTTTATTTTTCTAGTTTTGGTCGCAGGTCGCTCCAGATTTCCCTGCACGCTACATACCCTCACAAAACCGACATGAAAGTCCCGTAATTCCGTATTTTTGGGTTTCAGGTTTTGTTAGGTCAGGGTTTTAGACAATAGGGGGTCTAAGGTCATCTTTAAACTCCAATTGCACAGCCACAACTCAAATTAACCCTAACCTTCTCTAGGGTTTTCTAAACTTCGCCAAACTTCACCTAATCGATACTAAACTCTAAAAGAGGCTTAAACACAAGAAATACTACACTAAATATGAAGGATATACCTCAGTTAACATCCACGAATCCTCCACAGCGGCAAAATGGATGCTTTCTTGGTCCAAAGTGTTCCTCTCGAGCTTGTGAACGATTTTTGTGAAGTGGGAATGGGATTTTGGAGTTGTATTCATGGTGTTTTTGGGGGATTGAAGAGGGGGGTGAGTGAGGAGCAGGAGCAGCAGCAGCTCTTGGGAGGAAGGAGAGAGAAATGGGTTGAAGAAATGATGGGGGGAATGGCTCACAACAAGGGGTTGACCCTCCTTCACCTACTCTTTCTCTCTCTTAATCATTCCTTACTTTTTCTTTTCTTTTTATTTCCTTCTCACACAATGGTAAACCCTAAGCAACCATGCTAAAATGAAGAGAAGGCAAAGAAACAAATGAAACACAAGTGTAAAGATGATATGTGTATGTTTTGCGCAAAAATGCTAAAAATCCGATTAGCGATTTTTAATCGCAATTAGCACTAAATTAGTGTCAAATAAATCATAAAAACTTAAAAAATGGCATAATTCCATAAAATACCCTATTTTAGAATTTTCCATAATTTTTCCAAAATTTTTCCCATTTATCGGTATGTAATTATACCGAAATATTAAAATATTCATTAAAATAATATTAAATTATAAAAATTCCCAAAAAATAATATTTTATTTTTTTTTGAAATGTTACAATCTTCCCCCCCTAAAAGAAATTCGGTCCCCGAATTTAAATTTGAACCCCCGAATTCTAAAACATTTCAAATGAAAGTCCAAGTCGTCGGGGCTCCGAAATCATCAATACATAAAACGCATCATAGCGCAATGCATGCGCATGAGCAATGAGCAGATAACTCAAAATCGAAACTCCGTCAAGCGTCCCGCAATCATCGGAGTCAAGGTAAAGACACGAATGCCAAATCCAAAGCAAAACCAATATGATATAAATCAGAACTATACATGTAAATATCAAATCTATACATGTAAATATCTAAAGGAAATGCATGCCAAATCTTTTAAAGTCGCTGTGCAATGCGCATAACAATGCACAGTGGCGGACGTCTCTTATAAGAAAATAGCCATATACGTATATATCCTTCGTTTAATATGTACGTTCCGCCGTTTTGGAACAATTTAGAAGGGTTTCCTTATTTTAAAACGTTTCGTGTCATGTCAGACACGTAGGTAAATACTGGACTATAGCTCGCTTTTGGATATCCCTTCGATAACTCTCAATGCACGCAAAATATATTTAGGTACTGTCCTCTGACTAGTCCTGCTCAGTACAAAAAAAAATAGTAATCATAAAAACATACTGCTCCATAAGAAATCAATCCCAAGATATGCACATGAATACTACGTGCGTCTGGTGCGCACGGAAATCAAAATCCATACATGTGCACAGAAACAAAATCTAAGTGCATCGGGTGTGCACGAAACATCTGTCAAGGGCAACAGGTGTGCCTGACAGCAAAAACAGGTGCATCTGACATGCACGAAGAATCTTGATTTAGTGCATCTGGTGTGCACCAAAATCGCGTCTCATAACATACGCCCAACATGCGCGAAAACCCAAATCAGGTGCATCGATCCTGCACGAAGTCATGAAATCCAATATCAATCGCCGAACATGCGCAAAAATCCAATCAGGTGCACAAAACAAATATCGAACATCACAATCGAAATCGAAGTCCAGTGCAACTGTAGTGCACAAATGCATATCCCTGCACTGCAAGCATATGTGAACTATACCGAGTGCAAAAACCAAATCGTGTGCGTACATATGCACGAAATCAACTCAACTATATGAAACCCATAAAATCATAAACATGTGAAACCAAGGCACGAAAACGATATCAAGTGCAACAACTGTGCAAAAATCGTAAATACCCAGTAGGTGCAACCATGGTGCATGAAAACAAATATCATGAAACTCAATCATCAAAATCAGTCATGCGAATAGACCGCCCAAAATACCGAAATCAAATATGGCGGAATAGTCCGGCTCAAGCACATCCTCCAAGAATCTCTGGCCAACTGTCGTGGTCACTCATAGCATGTCTCGTCGACGCTCATGAACTCTGGCCTGCTGGTGTGCATAATATGACCACTCCTGGGTCCAAGTCTTCTCGTAATTTATTCCAGAAAGGTTTTGTCGAGGTCTCTCCCAAATCTTGTCTCTGCCTAACTGTCCGGAAGTCATCGTCTTTTACTATATCTGTTTCTTGTTCCGGAACGACTGCATACTCATCGTGACTCCTTCTGGAAGGTATATCCAAGTACAATGCCTCGGCATGCGTACCGCATCACTGATGCCGACGGAGTGGAACGTCATCTCATCCAGATCTGGTATGAACCTCTCACTCCACTTTTCTCTAATGTTGACTGCTTCGGACTCGTCTCGTCCTGGCTGCATGGACTGAGCTCCAACGGCTATCCTCGTATCTGGAGTCTCCCAAAATGTGCATCTCACCACCTGGCATCCGAATGAAGTCGAACCATTTGATCGATTTGTCAAAACCTCATAATCCCCCAAGAGCTCAACATCTTGGGTACAGTTTAATAGTATCGAGTACATACCACAGCATCGGTGGTCCAGCCGTAGAAGAGCAAACCCAAGCCTCACTAATGGCGCCGCGGAACTGCCGCAAACCCTAAGGTTCAAAGGCTTTCACATGGTCATTATGTTGAGTTAGGGTTTCATTCTTCTAGAGGGTCCATAGAATTGCCTGCATGTCTTTCCGAATACTTTAAACTTGGAATAATAGGTTTCTGACATTCGATCATCTCTGTCGACTCTCAACGTATCCGCATGAAGTCGCCTCTAGCTGGAATCAATCTATCTGATGACCTCGCATCGGGGGTAGGCGAATGAACCACATGTCCTAGTCATTCATCCTCGATGACTAGCGACCTTCTATTATTTCTTAGTACCACTCGTACTGCAATAGCTCCAACATCTGGGGCGATAGTTCGTCGTTCGCAGCAATAACTGGCTCACTTGTCTGCATGCTGAACAGTGTCTCAATCATCATGAATACGCAATACATAAACGGTCATCAAAATTTGGCTGGCCTCTATCAGTGGCCCAATCCTCTGGTGCTGATCTGCACGTCCGAGTAATCTCATACAGCGATCCATCCAACGCTCGTGGCGCAAAAACACCATAAAAAGACACGTCTCTGCAATCGTGTGTCGCCGGAATTACGCCCTGGTCAGTCCTCGTTCGTGACGAGCTCGTGCTGACCGCAACTCTAGCCGTAGCACTCCCTGCCCGTAATCGTGGCAGCAAAACCATAACTGGTACCGATGAGGCCAGATCATGAATGAATATAATACTGAGCAAGGAAATGTACATCCTAAGGCTTCTTAAGTGGAGTAGCGTATCGTAAATATGCCGCGGAATATACGTACGGTATGTCACTCTACTCAAGCTACCTACTCCATCAACCAAGGGTCATCCTATGCTCCGAAGGTAAAACCTAACGCTCTGATACCAACTTTGTCACGACCCGAAAGTACGGAACATGACCGGCACTTAAACTACGAAACGTCTCGAGGCGTACGTAATCTAAGTAAGCCGAAAGCCTAGAAATCCAAACCAAGAAAAGTAGTAGAGTGAAGGAAAAACCAATTTAAATCAAGTAGTTTGCAACATACGCCGAAATGTGCATTTTAAAATCACAAGTCTTTTCTAAAAATTTCGGCAGAGTTTCCTTTGTAAAAACAGACCCCAAACGGGTACAAAACCTGATAAAGCATATATAATGAATAAAGGCATCCCCAAGCGGGAGCTAGCTCTTCGTCAATCGACGGTCACAACCACACAAGCAATATAATATACAACGCCAAAGGGCGAGGATCACAGCAGAAAAGGAAACTCAAAACAGCATGAAATCCATAGAAATACAACACGCGACTCTAAGGTCGAAAGAATAAACATCACTGGTCTCTATCTGAAATAAATACATGTTTGGTTGATGGAGTTTGCTAGATACAACTGAATAATAATATACAAAGTATAATGATGGTCACGATGCAAGTGAACCCACCTACTAGCAAATCACCCGGAAATGAAAGTAGTGCCAGCAAAACCGTAATGAAACCTGTACGGCAAAACCTGCAAGAAACTGTGGCACAACGAGGGTGAGTTGCCAACTGGTGAGTAGAAAAACATCTACGAGCAGAAATCGCATGAACAACGCAATCCTAGGTCATACGATCACTATTTATATAATCCTCAAAATGTAAGTCGGAAGCCTGAAAGGTTGCAAGGGTAAACATCTAACCCAAGTATAATCCTATGTGCTCGTGTCAGTGCCTCAGGTAGCAATATATCATATGGATGAGGTATGATGCATGAAAACAGAATACATGTAAATGAAGAAACTGCTTTCATAACTTGGTGAGATTTCTGTATTTTTAAAACGAAGTATCATAATGAAATCAGTATAAACAGTGTCTAGCATCGACACAAAACATAAATCCCAATGTCTCAAAATCTCAGGCTCCGGCTATCCGGACTGGCCTATATCATCAAATCTCAGTACCTCAATATCTCAAAATCTCAGTATCAATCTCACCATCTAGGGCGCCGTCAGTCCAGACCGGCCCCTACCATCAATCTCAAGACCACGACGGTATCCTCCGGATATCCGACGCGTCGGGTAAAATCACCGGTAGGTAGTCTTCCCCTGCCAGGCTCAACGCCATCATCTGCGACCTTCTCGCCCCGGGGTTCCTTACCAGGTCCACCATGTACCTGAGACGGTTCATCCAACTCCTCGAATCGGGTCTCGAAATCCATTAGCAATCATGAAAACTTATGGTGGACGACTCATACATCATAGGAAAACCGCACTTTTCATTTTTAAAAAGAGAGAGAGAAGAAGTTTATATATGTTTTTGCGGTTTTCCCCCAAATCCAGGAAATCTCATGAAAATCCGAATCCAAATCATCAATAGCCCGTAAAACGGTGAATATAGGCATAAAAATCCATGAATGCGGCATAACAGTGAATAATAACATGCATGAAATTGCAAGTAATAACTACAATGTCTAAACTAGCATATAAGGTAAGTACACTAATATCATGTCTAAACTATTAGCTAACAAGCTATGTCAATGAAATAGTATTCTCTAAAGTGTACGTGACATGGCAATTACCGATGATGATGTGTGTGAGCCGGCAAGTAAGTGTACGTGGAGCATACCATCATCGGTAATGGTGCTGGTGTCCTAACAGCATGCTATCAATAATGGTATATGAATCATAATATAAGTATGCGATACAGAGCGAACAACAATAACGTGCGGGAGCTGAATACTAGACACAACGATAACTAATCTGCATTTAAAATAAATATAAATCATACAGTAGTGCCTTTTGAAATAATACGAATCGCGGTGTTTTGAAAATAAGAGCTACAGTGTTTTTAAAAAAAGATACGTTTATTGAAATATCCGTAGAATCCCTTGACCTGTCTTTTAAATTACCCACGATTCGTTAGTTTTTGAAATAGGTAGGAATCGAATCTAATCTAACAACTACACTAAACTATAGGGCTGAGCTAACATGCAAACTGAAGATAAGGGAACCGCCTAACATCTGAGTCAACACACACACACACACACACACACACACACACACACACACACATATTAGTCGGTGATCCCGCCTCAAT
Organism: Agapanthus africanus; assembly: GCA_030015575.1. Lineage (NCBI taxonomy): Eukaryota > Viridiplantae > Streptophyta > Magnoliopsida > Asparagales > Amaryllidaceae > Agapanthus > Agapanthus africanus. Next base: position 506,698,553 of record CM057337.1, read on the forward strand.
AATATCACATCCGATACCATATCTATAATCAGACATTCCCATGTCAAGAGTGCGGATCTATCATTAATATGTAGCTCGTACGTAAATCCGTCGTACGGCATCCCAAATCTGGGTACGGGTCAATATCACATTCATCATATTATTCATCTGGTATCCTCTTTATCAAAGATCATAATCCGGAGTACTGATCTACGTCTAGTACAATACTGATATCATTAATATAATCATGATCTGACTACTGATCTACAACCTCATACAAACCGATGTCATCAACACATATCATCATAAACAAGTATATATCGCCCAATGCGACCTATTATAAATATCTTAACATATCTTATCTCAATCTCGATCATAAGTCAACTATTCTATGTATATCACTATTCACATAGTATCGTCATCCAAAGATCCGCTATAACATCATGATGTATCTCAAATACGAACCCTGCCATATCACCGATCTCACGGCCTCAAATCAAATCTCATCGACTCATCTCTAATCCCAAGTACTATCCTCAAATCCAGTATATGAACACATAGTCCCATACCCATGTGAACACATAAATATATATTCCCATATACGCACATGTGAAAGAAAGAATGTATGCATGTATGTGTGTGCGTGTGTGTGTGGGTGCAACCACTACTCTAGGGTTTCGCCACTAACACTAAACCAATACAAGAACACCAAAAATCCATATTTATCATCAATAAACTCAAACCACATATAATAAATATATGTGTGTAAACGTATTCGTATACATCACCATGAACTGCGGGGGTGCTATACGCCATCCACCCGACTTCTCCCCATAGATATAAATCTACTCACCTTACTTCTTGTGTGCCGTTGCCGATGTCGATGTCGCCATCTTCATCTTCAACGCCTCGACATCACGTAGGGTACCTACAAAGATAACACAATCGCAAAAGAACATGAAAATCACATCGGAAAAACCAAAACGGCACACGCTACTCTCATAGGTAAAAACCTATAGTCTCGCATGCAAACACGACCAATAACCCTTTGCCGTTGACGTTCAAACGCCACCCGACAGAAACGAATCATCAAATACCAAAACTTGAATTCAAAAACAATGGAAAACAAAAGGCAGCAACATTGAAAACATGTTCCAGATTTTGCTTAAAGTGAAAACAAAGTTCCAAAACAACACTAGGGTGATATATAGGGTACATATGACCTACAGAAGAAACCTGGTCCCTACCCCACACCAATTGGCCGAGCCCCATAAAGGAAAATCCGGCCAGGCTGGCCCTGGGTGCTCCCATGGTGTTCGTCTCGCTACAGGGGGTTCCTAGGGTCTCAAATCGGTCTCTGGACTTGTTTATTTTTCTAGTTTTGGTCGCGGGTCGCTCCAGATTTCCCTGCACGCTCCAAACCCTCACAAAACCGACATGAAAGTCCCGTAATTCTGTATTTTTGGGTTTCAGGTTTTGTTAGGTCAGGGTTTTAGACAATAGGGGGTCTAAGGTCATCTTTAAACTCCAATTGCACAGCCACAACTCAAATTAACCCTAACCTTCTCTAGGGTTTTCTAAACTTCGCCAAACTTCACCAAATCGATACTAAACTCTAAAAGAGGCTTAAACACAAGAAATACTACACTAAATGTGAAGGATATACCTCAGTTAGCATCCACGAATCCTCCACAGCGCCAAAATGGAAGCTTTCTTGGTCCAAAGTGTTCCTCTCGAGCTTGTGAACGATTTTTGTGTAGTGGGAATGGGATTTTGGAGTTGTATTCATGGTGTTTTGGGGGGATTGAAGAGGGGGGTGAGTGAGGAGCAGGAGCAGCAGCAGCTCTTGGGAGGAAGGAGAGAGAAATGGGTTGAAGAAATGATGGGGGGAATGGCTCACAACACGGGGTTGACCCTCCCTCACCTACTCTTTCTCTCTCTTAATCATTCCTTACTTTTTCTTTTCTTTTTATTTCCTTCTCACACAATAGTAAACCCTAAGCAACCATGCTAAAATGAAGAGAAGGCAAAGAAACAAATGAAACACAAGTGTAAACATGATATGTGCATGTTTTGCCCAAAAATGCTAAAAATCCGATTAGCGATTTTTAATCGCGATTAGCACTAAATTAGTGTCAAATAAATCATAAAAACTTAAAAAAAATGGCATAATTCCATAAAATACCCTATTTTAGAATTTTCCAAAATTTTTCCAAAATTTTTCCCATTTATCGGTATTTAATTATACCGAAATATTAAAATATTCATTAAAATAATATTAAATTATAAAAATTCCCAAAAAATAATATTTTATTTTTTTGAAATGTTACACTCTCTCTCTCTCTCTTGACTGCAGCGATGATAATGACCGGGCTTAAGTTACTATTAGATAAAAATATATTGACGGGGCCAAACTATAAAAACTGGCCCAGGAATGTCCAGATGGCCATAACATATGACAAACTACTAAAGCCCCCACCGTCGCAGGTCCAGATTCCAGCGTCGCGGATATTAAGATCCATAAGACATGGGAAATTGATAGTGCGAAACCCAAGTGCCTCGTGCTGGCCTCTATGGATAATGAACACCAGAGGCGGCATGAAAAGATGGACCTTGCTTCCATCTTCCATATACCAAGGATTTATATGGAGAGCAATCTCGTATCGCAAGATACTAGACCTCGAAGAAATTATTTCAAGCGAGGTTGGCTATCGGGTTATCTGTAGGGGACCACGTCCTTAAGATGATCAGCTACATTGAGGAGCTCGCGGACCTTGGGACCATGTTGGAGAACGAGTTATACACAGACTTGATTTTACAGTCCCTCCCTTCTACCTACTCCCAGTTTATCTTGAATTTCAACATTCAAGGGAAAGAAGTTACACTTCCAAAACTCCTCAACATATTGAGGAGCGCTGAGGGCAGCCTGCAGAAATCCAGGGAGACACCCTCTTTGCTTATTGGGGGATATTTCTCTTCTAGATCCAAGGCCAAGGGAAAGAAGAAGAAGGCCCGCAACAAGCTGAAAGGCGGTGTCAGTAAGGAAAAGGGAAGGGCAAGGCAAAAGTTGGGGGGCTTACAGTAGGGAAGGAAGAATGCTTCTATTGTCACAAAAAGTGCCATTGGAAGAAGAACTGCAGGGCCTGAAAAGCCCAGAACCAAGATTCGAATCAAGTTGTGGCTTCGGCTTCAGGTGTGTTTATGATTGAAAACTGTCTATCAATCAACTCTACTTCCTGGGTATTGGATACTGGATCAGGATCTCATATTGGCATTCATTGCAGGCACTGAGAAGCCGTAGAGTTTTGAAAGCGGATGATATGACCCTCAGGGTTGCTAACGGAGCGAGCGTGGATGCTGTGTCCATAGGGGAATATCACTTATGATTGACAAGTGGACATTTTTTGGTTTTGCGTAACTGTTTTTGTGTACCTAGTTTGACTTGTAATATCATTTTTGTATCTTTATTATCTAAAGAAGGTTATGATTATACATTTGTAAGCGATGTCGTAAACATCCACCTTAATCATGATTTGATTGGGTCGGGTATACTAAACAACGGTATATACTTATTAAACCAATACCAAGTTTTCAACATCCAGAACACACTTAAAAGAAAGTCTTCAGAATTAAATCAAGCTTTCTTATGGCATTGTAGACTGGGTCACATCAATGAAACACGGTTGACGAAGTTACATAAAGAGGGATATTTGGATCTGTTCGAATATCAGTCTTATGCAACTTGTCAATCATGTCTCAAAGGAAAGATGACAAAGACTCCGTTCACTAGACACGTAGTAAGAGTGAGCAAGCTCTTGGGACTCATACACAGTGACGTGTGTGGTCCAATGTCTACACATGTAAGAAGTGGTTATTCCTATTTCATTACTTTTACGGATGATTTCTCTAGGTATGGACATATATTCTTGATGAAACATAAATCCGAGGCCTTTGAGAAATTCTGTGTAACATTTCAAAAAAAATAAAATATTATTTTTGGGGAATTTTTATAATTTAATATTAATTTTAAATGAATATTTTAATATTTCGGTATAATTAAATATCGATAAATTAGGAAAAAATTTGGAAAATTATGGGAATTATTTAAAAGAGGGTGTTTTATGTAAATTATGCAAATTTTAAGTTTTTACGAATAATTTGACACTAATTTAGTGCTAATCGCGATTAAAAATCACTAATCGCGCTTTAAGCGTATTTTGTGCAAAACATTGCACCGTATCATTTTTACACTTGTTACATATTTTTCCATGGCTTTCCTTCATGTTTTAAGCATGGTTGAGGTTTTAAAAGAAAATAGAAAAGAAAAAGAAAAGAGTACTATATTAGGTATAGTGAAGAGAGAGAAAGAGTAGGTGTGGGTCAGCCCTAGTCATGATGCCATCCCTCATCATTCTTCCTCTCATTTCTCTCCCCTCTCTTCCCTTGTTGTTGCTGCTGCTGCACTCTCCCCCTCCTCCTCCATCTTCAAGCCACAAAACTCCATGAAAAACACTCCAAAACCTCACACCCATTTCACAAAAAAGGCGCACAAGCCCTCTAGCTACCCAATGGACCAAGAAAAATTCGATTTTGGCACTGTAGGAGATTCTTGGGAGCTAAATGAGGTAAACCCTTTCACAAATAGTGTAGTGTTTAGGTTGTTTAAGCCTCATTTCAAGTTTGATATCGTTTTGGCGAAGTTTAGTGAGCTTTGAAAACTCAAGTCGGGAATTAGGATTTGATTTAGGTAGAGATGGTGTAATAAGCCTTATTAGTGACCTTAAACCCCTCCCAATTGTTAGCAAACCCAGACTAAACCCAAACTAGAACCTGAAACGAAAAACAGAAACTTTGCATATCGGTTTTGTGAGGGTATTTGGCGTGCAGAGAAATCTGGAATCAACCGGGAAAGTTCTGAGATAAATAAACAACTTCAGGAGCTTAGATTGACTACCAGGAGGCCACCCTACCAATACGAGACGATTCCTCCACAACCAAACCGGCCTGGCCGGATTTTTCAGGGATGTGGCCGGCCTCCATGTTGAATTAGGTGCCCATGTTGCTTCAGTAGGTCACATGCTCCCTATATATCATCCCAGAGTTGTTTATTTGCCCTGTTTTGGCCTGAATCAAAATCTGGGACCACTTTCCCTAGTTGCTGCTTTGAATTGAGTTATGGTTTTCCGTATTTCGATTTCTAGATTTTTGTATTTGTGCGTTATCTCGATCATGTGACGTTTGTACGTCTATATCGAGTGATATCGGGTTGTTTTGCGAGAGCTAACCATAGGTTCTAACCTTTAGGCTTTTAAGCGTATCGTTTTGGTTTTCTTGTGTCGTTTTGGTTTTTATTTGGTTTTAATGCGATGCGATACGTGTGACATGTAGGTACCCCCACGGTGATTCGAGACGATGAAGAAGATGGTGGCGACATCGACATCGGCAAGCAAGAAAGGTGAGTAGATTATATCTACGGGGGAAGTCGGGTGGATGGCGTATAGCACCCCCGCAGCTCGATATCGAGTATACTATATATATACTATATATGATAGCTTATTGTGTGATATGGATATTCTAGATGTGATTAGGTGTATTATGGATAGATTAGGGTTTAGAAGTAAACTAGTATAGTTTCCTAGTTGCGAACCCTAGAATAGGTTTACATCCCCCCCCCCACACATGCTTGCTTGTTATACCTATACCTGGATGATGAGGATAGTGGATGATATTTGGAGATGAGTCGATGACTTTGGGCATAGTGCCGTGAGATCGGTGATATGATGTGATTCGTATTTGGGATACGATATGAGATTTTAGCAGGCCTTTAGGCATGTGTTCCACACACGCATTTATATTTGTATAGATGGTATCGATTTGTACTAGACTTAGATCAGTACCCCAGATCATGTGATATGATAATAAGGATACTAGATAATTGATGAGATGAATGTGTATTGACCCGTACCCAGCTTTTGGGATGCCGTACGATGATTTACCGTACGAGCTTTATATTGATGATAAATCCGCACTCATGACTTGAGGATATCATATGATTTTGTATCATACGCGGTACCTTTGAGGCGGGATCACCGACTATTATACTTATATATATATTTATATACCGACTCAGATTTAGGTGGTTTCCATACCCGTCCCGATTGACTTGTTAGTTAGAGCTGTAGTTTTGCTAGTAGATGTTAAGCCAGGCCGATATCATACCTATTTCAAAAACTAACGAATAGGGAGTATTTTAAAGACAGACAAAGGGATTCTACGGATATTTTCAAAAGGCGCATCTTTTCTTAAAAACACCGTAGCCCTTATTTTCCTAAAAACCCCGATTTGTTTTCTTTTAAATGGCAAAACAGTATGACATAGATACATTGATGTAGATTCTACACTGTTGTGTTTATCATTCATTTGCCGCATATTCTTACTGTTTGCATCGCATTGCATGTTAAATATGTTTATTTTTATATCAAATCCATGCGGTTAGGACACCAGCACCATTATCGATGATGCATATGTTTCACGTACACCTGCTTGCCGGCTCACACACTTCATCATCAATAATTGCCATGTCACTACACTGCTAGACTGTTGCATTCAGGATATGACCCTTGCATGGCATACTCGTGTACTTACATATTGTACACTCATACTTGTGCACATACCTATTGTACGTTCATACTCGTGTACTTACATATTGTACGCTCATACTTGTGCACATACCTTTTGTACATTCATACTCGTGTACTTACATAGTGTACACTCATACTTTTGCACATACCTATTGTACATTCATACTCGTGTACTTACATACTGTACACCCATACTTGTGCACATAGCTATTGTATATTCATACTTGTGTACTCACATATTGTACACCCATACGTGCATACATACGTATTCGCACATACATAGATGATTCTTACTTGATTTGGAGATTTGGGAACCGCAAGATACTTTTTAAAACTGATTCATTTTAAAGAAGCGGTCTTCCCTAAATATGTGCATATTACTATTCCATGTTGCGTGATATACTGATATGCTTACATTCTTTTATATGTCGCATACGTCATGCTTTCTGATTATACGCATTGAGATACGTTGTTTCCATGATATTTCTGGATTTGGGAACCGTGGGTATTTTAAAAGAGAGTATGTATTGTTTTAAAAACCCGGTTACCCTTGATATGATATTTCAGTGCGTCCACCATGTGTTTTCTCGGTTCTGAGAGTGGCATGTGAAACCCGATTCGAGGAGCGGTAGGCACCGTCTGCGGGTACATGGTGGACCCGGTGAGGTACCCCCGGGCAAGAAGACTCGTATATGTTAGACGGTGAGCCTGGCAGGGGAGTACTACCTACCGGTGATGTTATTTGAGCTCGGCGGATATCTAGGGGATACCGACCGGGGACGAGAGATGATACGGGCCGATCCGGACTGACGGAGCCCGATATATGAGGATTTACGTGCCGATGCTAGGCACAGCTTTCATGATGTTTTCGAGTGTCGATGCTGGACACTCCGGTTCCATGATTTTTATATGTCGCGAGCGACACATGTTGATTTACATCCTCATACTTCCATGCATATGCTTATGATATTTACATGCATGATGCTTATTGTCATTGGGTGACACGTGGACGAGATCCACATACATATAGCTGATATTGATGACATTGATCATATAGTTGGACGAGATCTACATACATGATGACATTGATTACATAGTTGGATGATATCCACATACTTATAGACTTCATGATATAGTCGACATTGATCATACCTCATATTGTTGATATGTTATTACCTGAGGCACTGGCACGAGCACTTTGCACTACACTCATGTATAGATGTTACATTGCCACCTTATCATGCTTCAGACTTATTCCTTTGAGCTTTATATATATCTGATCGTAATGATCTAGGATTGTGTTATACATACGATTTCTGCTCTGTGATGTTTTCTATTCACGAGTTGGCAACTCACCCCCGTTGTGCCACAGTTCTTGCAGGTTTTGCCGTACAGGTTTCATTGCGGCTTTCTAGCACAATGCTTCCCTTACGGGTGATTTGCTTTGGTAGGTGGGTTCCTTTGCATCAGAACCACCATTGTATATGTCTTATTCAGTTGTATCTAGTAATTCCATCAACCAAACTTGTATATTGTTTCAGACTTAGAAAACCAGTTATGTATTATTTCGACCTTAGAGTCGCGCGTTGTAGTATTATGGTTTTCATGCTGATTTTGAGCTTCCTTTTTGAGTTTGATCCTCGTCTTTTGGCGTTGTATATTGTACTGCTTGTGTGGTTGTGACCGTCGATTGACGAAGAGCTAGCTCCCGCTTGGAGATGCCTTTTATCATTGTATATATATATTATTCATGTTGTACCCCGTTTGGGGCCGGTATTTACAAAGGAAACTCTGCCGAAATTTTCAGAAAAAGACTATAGATTTTAAAAATGCATATTCGGGTTACTTATTTAAAAACCTTGTTTTTAAAACATGTTTTCCTTACTTCTTAAAAACTAGTTTTCTTTATTTACTCCTTAAAATGGTTTTAGATTTCTGGGCTTTTGGCTTACTTGAATTAGATGGGGTCCTATAGACTTCATATGATTCAAGTGCCAGTCACGTGCTATTTCGGGTCATGACATTCTGGGAATATAATGAAGTGGAACAACAAACAGGCAAAAGTATCAAGACACTTAGATCTGATCGAGGTGGTGAATACTTAAGTGCCGAGTTCCTGGGTTATTTAAAAGAGAATGGAATTCTCTCTCAGCTTACTCCTCCATACACACCTCAACACAACGGTGTATCGGAAAGGCGGAACAGAACCTTATTGGATATGGTATATTCCATGATGAGTAACGCTGAGTTGCCGCGATCCTTCTGGGGCAATGCACTAGAATCAGCTGCATATCTTTTGAACAAGGTTCCTGTCACGACCCAAATATGGCATGTTACTGGCACTTAAATCACGTGACATCTAAAGAGGTCGACGCGGTTCAAGTAAGCAAAAACCCGGAATCTAAACCCTTTTTGAAAATATTGGAGGTGAAATTTAAAATAGTCATCAGATAGAATCAGTTTAAAATAAACATTTAAGTTTAACTAAGTATGTTTGAAAAGCATCTATGACGTTTTAAAATTCGACAGCACCTTCTTTGTAAATTTTGCATAAATCCTAATACATGGATAAAAAGATCAATAGCAACCCCACGGGAGCTAGCTTCCACGCCCAAATGGCGGAGCAACCAAACAAACAATATACGACGCACAATGGCGATGAAAAGAAAAGAGTATAACATCAACAATATAAAAAGTCAACTCCAAAGAGTGCGACACCCATAACACAAACTCTAAGTCTCGCTTCTAAGTCCACAATATACCATTTCTAAGTTGATAGAGTTTTTACTAGATACAAGAATATATAGATAAACGAGTGCGAGTACGATACAACAGTAAGCTACTTACCAAAGCAAATCACCGAAAGGAATGTGTGCCCAAGCCGCTAATAATCCAAGCGGTAAAACCTGTAAGAAACTGTGGCACAATGGGGGTGAGTTGCCAACTCGGTGAATAAAAGTACATCACAAGGTAGAAATCGAAATGCACAACGTTACCTAGGTCATAAATGTAATACTATCATAACCTGCACTAATATAATATATAATATGCGGATGTATCGTAAATGCAACTCTATCTATCACATGAACTCAAAATAGAATATATCATGCAACTAACCTGTATCTAAGTATGAGCCCATAAGTAGCCAAAAATATATATGTAAACCTCTTCCTTAAAATAGCCGCAGAATACATATGTCACGGCATAAAAGCAGACGTGATAATATTAAGTATATAATAGGTATCTTATTTAAGATATACGTCCTGCTATTTTAGTGAAGAGTGTTAAGAGGTTTACAATTTAAAAGCTCCCAGTGTTATATCAGATACGTCAAAATAATGAGACTGTAGCTCGATTTTGAAATCCTTTTTATGTATGCAATTACCAGTAAAAAGATATGCAGGTACTGTCTCTCGGATCAGTCCTGGTCGGCTACAATAACTTATAACATAACCGTATACCTCATATGATAGAGATATATCAACATCTGGATGTCCATCATCGACACACCCGAAATCAGAAATCTCTCGTGTCCATCACTGACACGCAAATCCTCAAATCTCTCGTGTCCATCAGCGACATGTAAATGCAGATATCGTCGACACCATCTCAACAGATGATCGCCACCCGATATCTCTGGCTCCGGTCGGTATCCCCTGGATATTCGCTGTGCCCAATCGAACCCCGGTCAGTATCCCCTGGATATATGCCGCGCTCATCTCTATCTCCGGTATCGAGTATCCTCGCTAGGCTCTCCGCCTCTAATGCAGCTATCCTGCCCCTCGATCTCGACCAGGTCCATCATGTATCTATCTGTATACTCCCCCACTCAGATCGGATAAGTAGCAAGTCCGTAACCGTATATTTCCCCCACTCGGTTCGGAATAAAGATAATCAGAAAACATCAAGCTCATGGTGGACGTCAACTCATCATATCCAAGGATAACAAGTAAAGAAAAGAATACTTGCATAAATCATTCTGATGATATATTTTATATATATACATATATAACAGCGCCCCATACCACTGATATATATCATCAAAAGTAAAACATCCAGAAAACTTATAAGAATCAAATATGAATACCCATAGTACGGGTATTCGAAATGTTTAACATGTAATACAGGTAAAGCACGTAAATAAAATCATACACAAGTAATAAACGTAACAATCCTACCGTGTCATGGCAATACTAATGATGTATAGTGTAGCATACGCGTTTGTGCTCGTGCAGCATGGCAATCATTAGTATTTGTGCAAGTGTTCTATAAGTGTACATACCATACTCGTATCGACATCTACATACGCATCACGTAGTATAACAGTCCTACAGTGACATGGCAGTACAATGAGGTGTAGTGTAACATGTGCGTACATGCTTGTCCAACATAGTACTCATTGGTAGTTGTGCGGTGTTCTATCAGAGTGTCCGTATTACAGAAACGTATAACATCGATAAATATATCGCAAACATGTAAAGTAAATCTAAACGTAACTATTAAAGTAACTATTTGCTATGAGCTATACCATTATCTTTGAAAATGGAACGAAACGTTGGTTTTGAAATAAGGAAGCTGCCTTGGGTTAAAATAGATATTCGTTTTGGAAATTGGCATCGCATCCTTGTCCTTTATCATTAAAAGAGAAACGAATCGTTAGTTTTTAAAAAGTATAGCTCACTCAAGTATTACGTCCTAAAACGGAATAAAATATAACTCTACGATTCTAAAGGAAACTTGGCCGTTTTTCGGCATGCTAATCTCGTCATCACTAGTACGGTATGATTCCTCGTACAATACCTCACATTATCACTATATCTAAATCATCTCAAGTACGGCATGATCATTCGTACCAATTCACCAAACCATGAATAAAACTATATGCATATGAATATCATACTAGATGCAACTTAACTCCAATATCAATATCTTGAATAAATACTAAAAACTAACTATATATCATACTATGCTATTTATAAGGTTGCGGGGGTGCTATACGCCATCCACCCAACTTCCCCCGTAGATGTAAATCTACTCACCAACCTATCGAGCTCACTGATTCCACGATTGCTATGTCCGTCAACTCCATCTCGGAAACCTTCGCGATTGTACCTAAAATCGTAATTAAATCACCTCGAGTAAATATCATATCAAAACCCAAAACAACGATATATGCATCCATAGGTTAGAACCTACAGCTCACTTACCCCAAAAACAAACAAACGCCCCTGAAATTAACGTACGAACGTCAATGTTTCAGTCGCGGTACAAAAATACGAAAAACCATATCGGAATATCGGAAATTTTAATAAAACCCAAACTAAACATTCCCAGATTTTTCTGTATGAATATTGAAACAAATCAAACAATACTATAGATCATAAAATCCCCAAACAACGCTACAGAAGAAAAACCAACACCAAATGGCCTAAGGGACCCGGCGGCGCCGGAAAACCAAGGAATGTCGCCGGTCAAAACTTGGAGATGGGTCTCGGGCTTTAAGTGAAGTCTCCTAGTGGTCTCAGCATACCACTGTCTTATTAGTTTTTCTATTGGTATAACCTAATAGGTCCAAATTCAATTTTAATAGGCTAAATATCACTAAACTAACAATTTTCCTATATTGCATATAAAAACAGATATCAAACAGAATTTAATTTGAAAGGAAAGTGGGTTATACCTATTAGGATGATGTACAAAGGAACTTCAGCTCAAGAAGTGTTTGTGGAAGCATCAAAGGTTTGTAGAGGCTCTAGGTTGTTGGTGTGAACAAAATTGATGAAGGGATTAAGGATTTTCTTCATTAAAATTGATAAACACTTAGAATATTTTTGTTGGAGTTGGAAAACTAGTTGTGTTCAGTTTGAGGAAGCCTAAGAAATCATATGTGTTGTGTTGTGTAGAGAGAGCATGAGGTGGAGGGTTGTGAGGTGGAGGTGGCATGGTGGAAGGTGGAGGTGTAAAAATGTGAATGAGGAGGTGGAGGGAGTTTAGCATGGTGAGGATGTGTTGAGGGTGAGGGTTTAAGCTAACAAACATATACCAACCATGATTTAAAAGAATGCAATAATTAAATAAAACTCTTTTCCCCTTAATTAAACCCTTCATGTCACAAAATCTAAATCCTTGTTTTTAAAAGAAACACAATACTTTTTATAATACTTAAATACCATTATCTTATAATAACATCTCATGTCATGTTTAGAACAATCAAAATATCATTTTTATGATATCACATATTTTCTTCATATTTACCAATATAATTGCAATTTTTACGGATATAATTCCGATACCAAAAGTTGTATGTGATATCAGTTTTATAAACTCATTAAATTCATTATTTTTATATTTAAAATTATAAATAAATATGTATAATTTTCCAAAATGTCACAGTTCCTACTAAGACTTTGCCTACAATACCATATCAGACGTGGAGTGGGAAGAAACTCTATCTTCAGTATCTGAAGATATAGGGGTGTCCAGTTTTTGTTAAAAAGCAGCACACGGACAAGCTCAAGGCACGCTCAATACTATGTAAGTTTGTGGGATACCCAAAGAACTCTAGGGGGTATCTTTTCTATTATGCAGAGGAACAGAAGGTCTTTGTTTCTTGACATGCCCACTTTTTGGAAAATCAATTTTTAGAAAAAAGAGATAAGTAGGAGCGCAATAGAACTGGAAGAAATTCCAGAACCACAAGCTATTACTGAAAGTATGGTAGAACCGGACATCCCGCGCCACTCCTCGGGACTAGTAGGCAGTCTCATCCGCCCGAGAGATACTATGGTTTTCTCATAGACGGGGATAGAGAGGATTGCATCATCGATGATGATGAGCCAACTAGTTTCCAGCAAGCCATTCAGAGCAGAGACTCGGTAAAATGGCTGGATGCAATGCGGACCGAAATGGAGTTCATGTACACCAACAAAGTATGGACTTTGGGCATTGCTCCAGAAGGGGTAAAACCTGTAGGCTGTAAATGGATCTTCAAAAAGAAGATTGGTGTAGATGGACATGTTGAAACCTAAAAGGCTAGACTTGTTGCAAAAGGATTTTGTTAAAGACCTGGTTTGGACTATGATGAAACCTTTTCTCCAGTGGCTATGCTCTAATCCATTTGGATCTTTCTTGCAATTACTGCCTTCCATGATTATGAGATTTGGCAGATGGACGTAAAGACCACTTTTCTAAATGGAAATTTGGAAGAGTGTGTCTATATGGATCAGCCAGAGGGTTTCATTCAGAATAGGAGCAGCGGGATAGTGTGCAAGTTGCTTAAGTCCATTTATGGACTGAAGCAGGTATCGTGAAGTTGGAACATCTGTTTTGATGAGACGGTAAAAGAATTCGACTTTATCAAAAATCCATATGAACCATGCATTAATAGAAATATTGTAGTGAGAACTGTGGTATTCCTCGTCTTGTACGTGGATGACATTCTATTGATAGGAAATGGCATTCCTATGCTACAATCAGTCAAAGGATTCTTGTCACAAAAGTTCTCCATGAAAAACCTGGGTAATGCCTCCTACATTCTGGGGATCCAGATCTGTCATGATAGATCTAAGAGGATGCTGGGACTTTCACAGTCCAGGTACATCGACACCATAGTGAAAAGATTCAGTATGGAGGATTCAAAGCACGGTAATCTACCGCCTTGTCACGAAATCACCCTCTCCAAAGAGATGTCTCCCAAGACTGATTTGGAAAGGGATCGCATGTCTATTATACTGTAACATTTCAGAAAAATAAAATATTATTTTTTGGAATTTTTATAATTAAATAATAAAATATTGAATATTTTAATAGGGTGGTATAATTAAATACCGATAAATGGGGAAAAATTTTGGAAAATTATGGAAATTACTAAAAAGAACGTACTTTATGTGATTCATGCAAATTATGAAAGTTTATGATTTATTATACACTAATTTTGTGCTAATTGCGATTAAAAATCGCTAATTGGGCTTTAAGCGTGTTTGTGCACATGACATGCACATGTCATTTCTAACACTTGTTACATTTTCCTACATGGTTTTCTTCATTTTCTAGCATGGTTTGTTTTGGAATGAATTGAGGAGAAAAGAAAAGAAAAGAAAAGGAATGATATTATAATGAGGTATGGGCAAGTGAGAGAAAGTGAGGGGTCAAGAGAGAGCCATGCCCACTTGTTCCCTTCTTCTTACTTCATCATTTTCTCCCCCATTTCCTCTTGTGTTGCTGCCATTCTCCTCCCTCCTCCACAAATCACCCCACTTCATATCCAAAACAAATCCAAATCCCCACTCCCACTTCACAAAAAATGTGCACAAGCTTTCAAGCTACACTTTGGAGAAAGAAAAATCATATTTTGGTGCTATAGGGGATTCTTGGGTCCCAAATGAGGTAATCCCTTCACATATAATGTAATATTTCATTTTCTTAAGCCTTTATTTAAGTTTAAAATCGATTTTTGTGGTGTTTAGTGAACTTTGGAATCTCAAATTGAGAATTAGGGTTTGATTTGATTAGAGATGGTGTAATTGGGCTTTAGAGATGACCTTAAACCCTCATTGATGATAGAAACCCTGACCAAACCCAACTGAAACCCAAAATACGAGATTTCAGAACCTTTCATGTCGGTTTGTGAGAACTTAGAGTGTGCAGGGAAATCTGGAATGACCTGGGTTAAGTACGAGTTAAGCAAACAATACCAGAGGACTAGAATTGACCCTAGGAACCCCCTGTAGCAAGACGAACCACAGAGGAGCCCCCAGGGTTGGCGAGCTCGGATTGGCATGGGTGAGGGCTCGGCCACTTGGTAGGGGTAGGTGTCCAAGTTGCTTCAGGAGGTCATATACACCCTATATATCACCCTAGTATTGTTTGGAAACTTTGTTTGCACCATAATCAAAATCTGGAAGCACTTTAGTATGCTTTTTGTGTAAGGTTCCTAGGCACCCTAGTGAGGTCTCACAAGTGATCAAACACGCTAATTTCTAAAAATTACGGGTGCCTACAAACCCTAATACGGATCGTTAACTAGAAATCAAGGCGAAGCAAGCAAGTAATCGAATTAAATGCTAAGGGAAAGTGACTACAACCTTTGTAGATCCGGTCCACCACCTCCTAGGCTCCGTGATGAAGTCCCCTCGCTGTCCAAATCGTATCTTGGGCTCTAGCGTCGGCTTCATCGAAGAATAGGCGGGCTTGATCGTCGGTTCGATGCCGAAGATGATCTACGTCGAAGCATCGCAAGAACAAGCTCCAACTTCACCAAGCTTTGAAAACTTGTGAAGTAAACACCCTATACAACTTGGCAAGAGGTAGAGGATGACGAAATAGGAATTGGGTAGACTTTAGTTTTGGATTTCCCACACTTTTTCATCAATCACCATTGATGTAGCAAGCTTTTTCTCATGTTGAAGAAGAAGAAGATGATGAAAAAGAATATGATAAGTGTTAAGTAAATGATAAATAAATCAATACTTATCATTTACTAACCCTTAGTTAGTTGTAGAGAATGGACCATGGTTAACATGAATGGTTAGGTTAAAGGATGAGATAAGAATGGTGACTTGGTCAAAGTTTCAAGAAACTTCAACTACAAACAAAACTAGCAACCATTCTTTTTCTCTTTACCTTTTTCTTTTTCCAAAATAAACAAAAGAATAAATAACTGAATAAGTAAATAAAAAGAAAACCCTAATCATAAACCTAACCATGGTCTAATTCTTTACACTAACCCTAGCTTGCATGTATCATCAAACATGATACAATCATGTGCACAAAATATATCACATATACAATGTGCACAAACCAAGTGAGTAAATCCATTTAAAGTGAACCAATACTAGTTAATGCAAAGTAATATATCAAATATATAATTATACATTCAATCATTAAATCAACACTTGATCCAATGATCCGGTCATATCGCATATAACCGGCTAGTATCCAATGTATCGGCTTATCGAATCAATCCTTGATTCGATAACTAGGTTATATCGCATACAACCATTCGACACACATTCATCGCGAGAATGAAATACGGTATCACATACATGCATTATTCTCGGTCCCGCACATATCTCATATCCGCTCCTATTTCGTTTCGCTTGAGCCAGGAAACCTCTGTGTAGGACTCTAAAGACTCGTTAATACGCCGGCAGCGGATGATGATCATATCAAACACCCACAAGCCGCAAGCGGTCTGCTAAACGTAACGGCCACCCGGGTATTGAGCGATCAGAAGATCGACGAGCAAGCCCGCTCACACTCCTGCGAATCCAACCAGTAACACTTACCGTACAGTCCGGTCTGTTCGTCTGATATGTCGCATATCTCGCCTAGGGGTGGTAAATGTCAGACCCCAATAGCTCGATAAGTCATGCCGACGTGAGGTCCATAACATTCGTGAAACTACTGATAACTCTTACCAGTATATCACAGCAACCCTGGCCAGGGATTTCCTGTTATGGCCAGTCGAGCATAGCACAACATCAACCCCCAATACCGGGAGAGATGAATCCCCTCCTATCGCTCATTGCCTCCATGTGAATCGGGACTGTACCCAAAAGCCACCTGTTTGCACGACTCAGTAGAGCCGTGGTAGGGTGGAAATCAAAGCACAGTGGGAGACACACAAGACTCTATGACGATCTCGGGTCAACAGACTAAGCTGTACCAGTGTCACCAGAGAACTGCCATCTGACGTGAGGTATAATACCATCTGGGAGTTCTCGGCGAGTCCGTTCAGTGTACCCAGTCTCCACTGAGCACCCGCATACCATCTCCGATGTCAAACACCAATGGATATGGGATCATCCATCGCCCATCGCATGGGTCGAGAAGATATGCGCTAGTCTACTCTGGAATATCGATGCCCCGTCTCGATATTCCCTCGACTAGGAACAATGAAGGATGTACTCATGGACTATCCAGGCCCCACTAGTATGATCTACATCACAGTCCTGGAAGTCGAGTACACATCCTAAGGGCTTTATCAACATGTAATCAGAGAGACAGAAAATATACATGTTAAGATAAAGAGCAACCAGATAGCGTACTATCATATCGAGCAAGAAAGTCCTAGCTATATATGTCCCAGCATCCACTGCAATATACATCCAATGTACAGTAATGGCCTCTAGGGCATACATATAACTAACATTTTGGACATGTTTTCCGTATTTTTAAATGATAAGTTTTGATATTTGGATTTGCGTTTAGTTGTTGGATGTTTGTACATCAACGACTAGGGAGGATTGGTCTTGTTTTGCATACGAAGCGATAGGTTTTGACCTATTGAGTTCTGCGTGTCGTGTTGGTTTTGTTAGTTATATGTATGCCCTAGAGGCCATTGCTATATATAGGATGTATATTGTAGTGGATGCTGGGACATATATAGGGAGGACTTTCTTGCTCGACATGATAGTATGCTATCTGGTTGCTCTTTACCTTAACATGTACACTGGTTGTCTCTCTGTTACATGTTGGTAAAGCCCTTAGGATGTGTACTTGACTACCTGGACTATAATGCGGATCATACTAGTGGGGACATGGTAGTCCATAAGTACATCCTTCAAAGTCCCTAGTCGTGGGTATATCGAGACGGGGCATCGATATACCAGAGTAGACTAGCGTATACCTTCTCGACCCATACAGATGGGCGATGGATGATCCCATATCCATTGGTGTTTGACATCAGAGATGATATACGGGTGCTCAGTGGAGACTGGGTACACTGGACGGACTCGCCGAGAACTCCCAGATGGTATTATACCTTACGTCAGATGGCAGTTCTCTGGTGACACTGGTACAGAGTAGTCTGTTGACCCGAGATCGTCATAGAGTTTTGTGTGGTTCCCACTGTGCTTTGATTTCCATCTTACCACGTCCAAGAGGGCGTGCAAAATGGTGGTTTTTGGGTACAGTCCCGAATCACATGGAGGCAATGAGCGATAGGAGGGGATTCGTCTCTCCCGGTATAGGGAGTTGATGTTGCGCTATGTTCGATTGGCTATAACCGGAAATCCCTGGCCAGGGTTGCTGAGATTTACTGGTAAGTGTTACCAGTAGTTTCTCGAACTGTTATAGACCTCATATCGACATGACTTATCGAGCTATTGGGGTCTGACGTTTATCACCCCTAGGCGAGATATGCGACATATCAGACGACGAGACCGGACTGTACGGTAAGTGTTACTGGTTGGATTCACAGGAGTATGAGCGGGCTTGCTCGTCGATCTTCTGATCGCTCAATACCCGGGTGGCCGTTACGTTTAGCAGACCGCTTGCGGCTTGTGGGTGTTTGATATGATCATCACCTGCTGCCGGCGTATTGACGAGTCTTTAGAGTCCTACACAGAGGTTTCCTGGCTCAAGCGAAACGAAATAGGAGCGCATATGAGATATGTGCGGGACCGAGAATAATGCATGTATGTGATACCGTATTTCATTCTCACGATCAATGTATCGAATGGTTGTATGCGATATAACCTAGTTATCGAATCAAGGATTGATTCGATAAGCCGATACATTTGATATTAGTCGGTTATATGCGATATGACCGGATCGTTAAATCAAGTGTTGATTTAATGATTTAATGCATAATTATATATTTGATATATTACTTTGCATTAACTAGTATTGGTTCACTTTAAATGAATTTTCTCACTTGAATTGTGCAAGTTGTATATGTGATATACTTTTGTGCACATGATTGTATCATGTTTGATGATACATGCTTTTTTGGTTAAGTGTAAAGAATTAAACCATGGTTAAGTTGTTGATTAGGGTTTTACTTATTCATTTATCTTATTTATTTATTCATTTTGAATAAATTGGAAGATAAATGAATGGTGGCTTGATTTGTTTTTAGTTGAAGCTTCATGAAGCTTTGACTAAATGACCTTTTTGTTCTCATCCTTAACCCTAACCATTTAAACTAACCCTAGTCTATTCTCTACACTTAACTAAGGTTAGAATATGATAAGAATCAATTCTTTTTCAATTATCTTTAACACTTATCATATTCTTTTCTTCATCTTCTTCTTCATGAGCAAGAAAGAAAAGCTTGCCTCATCAATGGCAAGTGATGAAATCATGTGAGAAATCCAATTCTAAAGTGAACCCACCTCCTATTTCTTCATCCTCTACCTCTTGCCAAGTAGTATAGGGTGTTTTCTTCACAAGTTTCATGACTTGGTGAAGTGGGAGCTTGATCTTGTGATGCCTCGACGTAGATCATCTTCGGCATCGTAGTTGATGACCTAGCCCGCCCATTTCTCCGAAGAAGCCGACGCTAGAGCCCGGGATCCGATTTGTACAGCGGAGGGACGTCTACACGAAGCTATGGAGGTGGAGGACCGGATCTACAAAGGTTGTATTTCCGTTCTTTTAGTTAAGTTGTTAACTAGTTGCTTTTTTCGCCTAAAATTCTAGTTAACGATCCGTATTAGGGTTTCTCGGCACTTGTAAAATTTGAAATTGGCATGGTTGATGCCTTGTGAGACCTCATTAGTGTGCCTAGGAACCCTACAGTGGTATCAGAGCCTATCTAGAGCCTTAGGCGATGCGTAGACGAAGTTTGAAACCCGATCGAACCGAAACCCTAAACCCAAAATTGCTCTCTGTACATTTTTCAATTTCGGGGATTTTTCCACATTAAAAATATGCAGAAAATTCAGCAGGGAATTGTAAGAATTACTGTGAAGCCCGTACCCAAGATTCCACTACATTGCGGCGGAACCGCGGCATTAGCATGGCTAATGCGGCGGTTCCACGGCAACTTTGTCCCTTCTCCCAGTAATTTTTGCACAGTAACTCTTACATTTTATTGCTGTATTTTCTGGGAATTTTTTAATTTGGCTCAAGAGTTGAGTGGTCTGGGGTTGTATTGGGAATCGAAGATTCGATCGGATTATCAAACTTTGTCTGTGGTTTTCCGGATAATTTTTTGAATATGTTAAAAAGTTCGACCGGATATAAATACCCACTTTTTCCCATGTCGGGAAATTTCCAAGTGTTGGATTTTTCCGTGGTTTGATGACATTCTAAGTAGTGCAAGTAACGCGATGGTCCCTCTAGAAGACAACAAACCTTAACTCGATTATGTGACCGTCTTGAACTGCCCTTTGAACCTTCGGGTTTGGGGCAGTACGGCGTGCCACATGTGAGGCGTTGGCTTGACCCTTCTACGGCTGGACCGTTGGTACTGAGGCATGAACTGAATGTTTTTAAAACTTATTTCATGTGTTGATATGTATCGGGAAAACTTAGGTGTTCGATTGTTCGATCGGAAAGTTTAACATTTTCTATTTATCCGGAATGTGATACAACAATTGGAATTCACAAGTAGTTATGAGATAACTGAATGAATGTTATAAACATAGCACTTTAGTCTCACTTGATCGGTTGCTACGGAATTTTGATGTGATCAAAAGTCTGTCGCAATCACGTAGCGTACGCGGATACTCGCCGGGTAAACTTAATAGACAGCCTCACTCCATAGCCCCGACCAAGTGACTGTAGGAGAACCCCGTCGCCGAAAGCATCCGTTCGGGTGCTCGCGGTAGCGGTGTTCCGCCTTAGTGCACTTCGTCGACGGTATCGGGGGGTGCGGCCGTCTACTAAAGTTTGCGACGAGCATTCGATCAGGATGTCGGGAATCTTGTTGAATTGCCCGACTTGATATTGAAAAGTGTTTTCGATTTTGAGACTAAAATGCGGGGTTTATAATTGTTAGGCATGTGATGTCTAAGGTATTCATTTGATTAGGCATGCGATGTCTATGCAGATTGCGGATTCCAACTGTTGTAGTTTTACACTTTCTTTTCTGTGACCGTAAGTGTAATATGTGATATCGCCGGTTTCGTTGCTATATGTCAACGATAATTGGGATGCGCATATTTACTTACGTTGATGACATGTGATGTTATGTGCTGCTGGATATGTTATATTGGATCGTCGTGTTTGAATAGCCGGGGGGTTTTTATGTGAGATGAGTGTTTTTCATTTTCATTCATGTAAAAACTTGTATGTAATATTCTTTTATTGGGGCACTTCCAGGTTGCGGAAGATGTCACCTTTTGTATATTATTTACTTTTCCGCACTAGGATAGACCCAAGGAGGGGAGCACAAGTAACCGGGTTCTGGAGTCCAGTGGGAGACCAACTCGAGGAGTCGAGTCCGGGTCTCCTAACTCTAGAATTGGTAGGGTTGTTGCCGCTCTCGTAGGGGTCTAGGGGTGTGGGTTTGGCTATTCATCGCGACCTGGAATCCGTGTTTTATACTGGCTCGTATTGAAAACACGAACGTCCTAGTATATCCAATATTTCATATGATTCTTCTGCTGCGATATCTGTGATGTGATCATGTGATATGTTCTGTGATAGATACTGTATATAGTATATATGATATATTATATAGATGTTACTTATGTTTTACACCCGCACTAGCCCTGCCCCGCTCTGCCGTTAGTTACCTAACCTAACGGTGCACGAGGGGACATCGAGGCGAATGTGGATGGCATAAGTGTACGTCGTATTTATCTGTGATGTTTAGGTACTTAAATGATGGGACTTCATTAATGTGATTAATGAAATAAAAGAAACCTAAAGATGTTGTAGAATCGAATTTCAAAATAAAACAGGTAGCTAGAGTTCTGCTTTGCACAGCGGTATATGTGATATATCCTACACCTTATTCGATGAGGAAAGGACCGAGATCCCTTCACCGGGAGTGACTCCTTTAGCAACAACTGGCAGATGCTACACACTCGGTTTGTCTTTTGATTGCTTTTAAGAGTTCTGCTTTGCACAGTGATATATATGATATATCCCGCACCTCATTCGACGAGGAAAGGACCGACGATCCCTTCACCGGGAGTGACTCCTTTAGCAAAACTAGAAAAGCCTCAAAAGCACTCCATTTTAAAATCATTTGATTCTACAACGATATCAAGTTCATTACGCAATAGGTTTTCAGAAAAACCTGTCGTAGCCCTCCGTCATTTCAGATAAGTGCTAGTTAGTATTCGTGCTACGTTTGTTGGCCTGCGTCAAGGCGTAGTGTGCGGTAGCTAACTAGTATTTATCTGCTTATGCATATGATGCAGATTGGATTAGGGTAGTCGTGCGACTTTGTTGGCCTGCGTCAAGGGTCGTGCGGGTGGGTTTAATTTAATCAGGAAATGATGGGTTGAACTTGACTAGCGCACTATGGTTTGTTGGCCTGCGTCAAGGTCATAGGACGCTAGGGGCAAAATTATCGGGAATTTCAAGTGTTGAAATTTGCAATGAGATTGCATACCTTCTATGAGATAGTTGGATCCCGATACCCACTGCGAGTAATTGTTACTCCTGGAAGAGTTTTACACATTACAATTAGCCGATCAAGTAGGTGTCTAGAAAGGTGTTAACGAGGTTACGCCTCTGGGAAAACGAGGTTTACATTAATTAGGTTCGTGCGAAAGCACGGGGGACCTCCCTCAAAGTACCGACACTGGCCTGGCTGAAAGATTGGCGAACTTGTAGCGTGTAATTAATCCCGGCTAGTCTATCCTTTTAGGGTTTGAAGGGAGATTTGATAAAAACAGTGGGAGCCATCCTGATTAGATAAAATAATAACCAATCTATTCTTGAAAGAGCGCACGCTGAGTGTTTTCTTCTCTCTCTCTCCAGGTAGCGACCATATCACGCCTTAATCAAGATAATAATACGGATGTATTGACCGAACCCGCTTGTTATACTGAGCTGGGGAACGTTGGTCCCGCTCCAACTTATAATTGTTATAAGACTGAGCAGGAAATTGGGGAATACCAGAATTCCTATGCCGCCCAAACGAAGAAAGTGCATATGATGCATCTCCTTCGGGTGTGTTCATTATACAGAACTGTTTCTCAGTATTCTTTACGTCCTGGGTATGTGATACCAGATCAGGATCCCGAATATGTAATCTGTTACATAGGGCTACAAAAAGGTAGAAAAACTGAGAACGGGTGATAAGTTTCATGAGGCAGAAAACGGGGCAAGTGTTGCAGCCAAGTCTGTTGGTCACTGTCACCCTGTATTCCAAATACATTGATTCTGAACGAATGTTATTAGATACCGAACCTGATATACAAAATCATATCCATCTCTTTGTTAGTAAAGAAATGATAAAATTTTGTATAGTTGGATGATGTTTTGAACATTTCCTATATCAAAAGTTGATCGGTTCAGGCACGTTATCTAAAAGCGTTGATGTTCTAAATCAAACCACAGTTCTTTAGTATACTGAACACACACAAGAGGAAGAGTTCAGAAATGAACGAATCCTTCTTGAGGCGTTGTAGACTAGGTCATATCAATGCGACCTGACTAGCTGAAGTTACATTTAGATGCATATTTAAATCAGTTTGAATTTACATCTTGTGAAACTTGCCAGTCATGTCACAGAGATAAGATGACCATAGCTCCGTTTACTGGAAACAGAGAAAGAGTTAGTGAACTCTTGGGATGATACATGTTGATGTATGTAGGTCCCCTGTCTACACTTGCCAAGACCGGTTCTTTATACTTCATTACATTCTCTGATCATCTTTCGAGATTCAGACCTATGTTCCTGCTGAAACACAAGTCCGAACCTTTTGAGATATTCACAGAATATAAGTTAGAAGTAGAGAACCAAAATACGGGTATAAGTATTATATCCTATGATGAGATCAGGGAGGAGAATACTTGTGCACGGAATTCCTGGACTTTTCTAAAGGAGAATGAGATTCTCTCTCAGCATTACTCCTCCGTATACACCATAGCACGATGGTATATCGGGGCGGAGCAATCACACCCTATATGATAAGGTGTGCTCTATGATGAGTACTACTGAGTTACCTATTTCCTTTTTGGGAGTTATGCACTTGAGAAGTTGCATACCTATTGAATAGGGTTCAAATCAAATCAGTTGCCTACCGCTTCATATGTGATATGGAAAGGGAAGAGCCCATATCTTAAGTTGGTTAAGATTTGGGGTTGTCCGGGCTATGTCTAAAAGCATAATCCGGACAAGCTCGAGGCAAGGTCTGTTATGTAGAACAGGAAATGTTCCAGCTATACAAACTGCAGTTGATGATTTGAAAGAACCAAAGAATTCAATAGTTACCAACGAATCTCGGCCTCTCCGCCGATCTAGTAGGGTTCCTTACCCACCTGAGAGATACTTCAGTTACTCTATGACAGTGGGAGCGAGGATTGCATCATGAGATGATGACCCAACTAGTTTCGAGCTGGCCATCAGGAGTGGGACTCTGTAAGAATGGCTGGATGCTTAGCGATCTGAGATGGAATCCATGTACACCAACAAAGTATGGACTTTGGCTGCTATATCTGAAGGGTTAAATCCCCATCAGGAGCAAGTATATCTTGAGAAGATTACTTGGTGTAGATGGAAAAGTTGAGACTTTCAAAGCTAGACTTGTTAAAGCTTTTCGTCATCGACCAGGCGTGGATTATGATGAAACCTTTTCAAGTGGCTATGCTTAAGTCCATCCAGATCCTACTTGCCACGGCTACATACCATGACTATGATATCTGGCGGTTGGGTGTCATGACTGCTTTTCTAAATGATGTTTCAGAAGAGAACGTCTATAAGTAAACAGCCAGAGGGTTTCGTAGACAGTGGGAGCAGTGGAAACGTGTACAAGATGCTTTATAGGATAAAGCAGGTATCGCGGAGTTGGAACATCTGTTTTGATGTGTTAGTCAAAGAGTTTGATATCATCAAAATGGTAGATGAACCTTGTATAAACAAAAGGGTAGTAGGGAGTATGGTGATGATCCTCGTAGAGTACGTGGATGATATACTCTTGATAAGAAAGGAGTTTCCTATGCTACGCTCGGTCAATCTCCGCTTATCACAATGATTCTCCATAAAGGATCAAAGTGATACCTCCTAAATCCTGGATTTTGGATCTATGAGATAGATCTAATTGGATGTTAGGATTCTCACTAGTTGTAGTGAGATGGTATCAACCGATCCTGGGGAGAATCACTGGATGGGTTCCAGGGTGATAAGGACGACTGAATGTCAGTCAAAGGCATTGTCTTTACCCTCAGTAAAGGGACGGTATGTTGGAAGAGTTCCAAGCTAGATACCGTGGCATACTAGACGATAAAGGCTGGATACATCGCTATTTGAGATGCTACCAAAGAGGCAGTCTGGGTGTATATTAGTTCATGAGATGAACTTCGTTCCTCCCATTATGTGACAATGGAGTTGTGGCTTATGCCAAGGAACACGCGTCCCATCAATGATCCAGATATATTCTAAGGCAGTATCACCTGATCATGGAGATGGTTGATCTCCAGGGTGATCGAGGTTAGGAGAACAGACTCAGAGGAAAACACGGCGGATCCACTCACAAAGGCCTTTTCCCAGAGAGAGACTTTTATGGGATGGTTGAATATGAGATACTACAACCACTGCTTTCAGATGGCCCTAATGCAAGTGGGAGATTATTAGTTATATGTATGCCCTAGAGGCCATTGCTATACATAGGATGTATATTGTAGTGGATGCTGGGACATATATAGGGAGGACTTTCTTGCTCGACATGATAGTATGCTATCTGGTTGCTCTTTACCTTAATGTGTACACTGGTTGTCTCTCTGTTACATGTTGGTAAAGCCCTTAGGATATGTACTTGACTACCTGGACTATGATGCGGATCATACTAGTGGGGACATGGTAGTCCATAAGTACATCCTTCAAAGTCCCTAGTCGTGGGTATATCGAGACGGGGCATCGATATACCAGAGTAGACTAGCGTATACCTTCTCGACCCATACAGATGGGCGATGGATGATCCCATATCCATTGGTGTTTGACATCAGAGATGATATACGGGTGCTCAGTGGAGACTGGGTACACTGGACGGACTCGCCGAGAACTCCCAGATGGTATTATACCTTACGTCAGATGGCAGTTCTCTGGTGACACTGGTACAGAGTAGTCTGTTGACCCGAGATCGTCATAGAGTCTTGTGTGGTTCCCACTGTGCTTTGATTTCCATCTTACCACGTCCAAGAGGGCGTGCAAAATGGTGGTTTTTGGGTACAGTCCCGAATCACATGGAGGCAATGAGCGATAGGAGGGGATTCGTCTCTCCCGGTATAGGGAGTTGATATTGCGCTGTGTTCGATTGGCTATAACCGGAAATCCCTGGCCAGGGTTGCTGAGATTTACTGGTAAGTGTTACCAGTAGTTTCTCGAACTGTTATAGACCTCATATCGACACGACTTATCGAGCTATTGGGGTCTGACGTTTACCACCCCTAGGCGAGATATGCGACATATCAGACGACGAGACCGGACTGTACGATAAGTGTTACTGGTTGGATTCACAGGAGTATGAGCGGGCTTGCTCGTCGATCTTCTGATCGCTCAATACCCGGGTGGCCGTTACGTTTAGCAGACCGCTTGCGGCTTGTGGGTGTTTGATATGATCATCACCTGCTGCCGGCGTATTGACGAGTCTTTAGAGTCCTACACAGAGGTTTCCTGGCTCAAGCGAAACGAAATAGGAGCGCATATGAGATATGTGCGGGACCGAGAATAATGCATGTATGTGATACCGTATTTCATTCTCGCGATCAATGTATCGAATGGTTGTATGCGATATAACCTAGTTATCGAATCAAGGATTGATTCGATAAGCCGATACATTTGATATTAGTCGGTTATATGCGATATGACCGGATCGTTAAATCAAGTGTTGATTTAATGATTTAATGCATAATTGTATATTTGATATATTACTTTGCATTAACTAGTATTGGTTCACTTTAAATGAATTTTCTCACTTGAATTGTGCAAGTTGTAAATGTGATATACTTTTGTGCACATGATTGTATCATGTTTGATGATACATGCTTTTTTGGTTAAGTGTAAAGAATTAAACCATGGTTAAGTTGTTGATTAGGGTTTTACTTATTCATTTATCTTATTTATTTATTCATTTTGAATAAATTGGAAGATAAATGAATGGTGGCTTGATTTGTTTTTAGTTGAAGCTTCATGAAGCTTTGACTAAATGACTTTTTTGTTCTCATCCTTAACCCTAACCATTTAAACTAACCCTAGTCTATTCTCTACACTTAACTAAGGTTAGAATATGATAAGAATCAATTCTTTTTCAATTATCTTTAACACTTATCATATTCTTTTCTTCATCTTCTTCTTCATGAGCAAGAAAGAAAAGCTTGCCTCATCAATGGCAAGTGATGAAATCATGTGAGAAATCCAATTCTAAAGTGAACCCACCTCCTATTTCTTCATCCTCTACCTCTTGCCAAGTAGTATAGGGTGTTTTCTTCACAAGTTTCATGACTTGGTGAAGTGGGAGCTTGATCTTGTGATGCCTCGACGTAGATCATCTTCGGCATCGTAGTCGATGACCTAGCCCGCCCATTTCTCCGATGAAGCCGACGCTAGAGCCCGGGATCCGATTTGTACAGCGGAGGGACGTCTACACGGAGCTATGGAGGTGGAGGACCAGATCTACAAAGGTTGTATTTCCGTTCTTTTAGTTAAGTTGTTAACTAGTTGCTTTTTTCGCCTAAAATTCTAGTTAACGATCCGTATTAGGGTTTCTCGGCACTTGTAAAATTTGAAATTGGCATGGTTGATGCCTTGTGAGACCTCATTAGTGTGCCTAGGAACCCTACAGGTTTCGATTTGGTTTTAATGCGATACGATACGTGTGACATGTAGGTTCCCCCCCGATGATTCGAGACGATGAAGAAGATGATGGCGACATCGACATCGGCAAGCAAGATCAGGTGAGTAGATATATATCTACGGGAGAAGTCGGGTGGATGGCGTATAGCACCCCCGCACTTCGATGTATAGTATACTATTTATATACTATATATATATGATATCTTTTATGTGAGACATGGATATTCTGGATATGGTTATGTGTTCATGGATTAGTAGTGTTACTTGCGAAACCCTAGAGTAGTTGTTGCACCCCCCCCCCACACACACACACACTTGCATACATTCATTCTTTTACCTGTGCGTATATGGGGATATGTATACATATATATACACATGGGTATAGGACTATATATATATACGTATACATATACACGGATTATGAGGATAGTACTTGGTATTGGAGATGAGTCGATGAGATTGGGCTTGAGGCCGTGAGATCGGTGATGTGACAGGGTTCGTATTGAGATACGACATGATATTTTAGCGGGTCCTTTCGACGTGGTGTTTTCATACACACGCATGCATACATATGTGGTATCAGTGTTGTACTAGACGTAGATTAGTATCCCGGATCATGATATTTGATAAAGAGGATACCAGATGAATAATGTGACAGATGTGACATTTGACCCGTACCCAGATTTGGGAGACCGTACGACGAATTTACCGTACGAGCTATATATTGATGATAGATCCGCACTCTTGACTTGAGAATGTCATATTATAGATGTTGTATCGTATGAGATACTTTTGAGGCGGGATCACCGACTGTTATATATATATATATATATATATATATATATATATATATATATATATATATATCGGCTCAGATGTTAGGCGGTTTCCCTTACCTTTCGATCAGCTTGTTTAGTTTATTCCGGTAGTTTACTTGTAAATGATAGATTAGATTCGAGTCATACTTATTTCAAAACTAATGAATCGTGAGTATTTTTAAAGACAGGCCAAGGGATTCTACGGATATTTCAAAGGACGTACATTTTCTTAAAAACACCGTAGTCCCTATTTTCTAAACACACGATTCGTATTATTTCAAATGGAAAAACTGTACGACTCATACTTAGACATATGTAGATTCGTTATCATTGTATTTGATATTCAGCTCCCTCATATTCTTGCTGCTCGCATCGCATCGCATGCTTATATTGTGCTTTCAAATGTTAATATTGAAATCATGCGGTCAGGACACCAGCACCATTACCGATGATGCGTATGCTCCACATACACTTACTTGTTGGCTCACACACATTATCATTGGAAATTGCCATGTCACGTACACTTTAGATAATATTATTTCATTGACATAGCTTGTTAGCTGATAGTTTCGACATGATATTAGTGTACTTGTTTTATCTGTCAGGTTAGACATTTCACTTATTACTTGCAAATTCATGCATATTATTATTCACTGTTATGCAGTATTATGGAGTTTTATGCCGATATTCACTGTTTATTTACTGTCGATTCTTGGATTCCGGAATTTTATGAGATTCCTGGATTTGGGAGAAAACCGCAAGAATATATATAAACTTCTCTCTCTCTCTATTTCTGTTTTTAAAATGAAAAGTGTGGTTTTCTCATGATGTATGAGTCGTCCACTATGATGTTTTCTCGGTTATGAATGGATTTCGAGACCCGATTCGAGGAGTTGGATGAACCGTCTGCGGGTACATGGTGGACTCGGTAAGGTACCCCGGGGCAAGAAGATCATGGTGTAGACGATGAGCCCGGCAGGGGCAGACTGCCTACTGGTGATTTTACCTGGCGCGTCGAATATCCGGAGGATACCGTTCGCGGTCGTGTGATTGATGATATGGGCCGATCAGGACTGACGGAGCCCTAGATAGTGAGATTTGAGACACTGAGATTTTGAGATATTGAGATTTGTTGATACAGGCCAGTCCGGATAGCCGGAGCCTGAGATATTGTGATATTGGGATTTATGTTTTGTGTCGATGCTTGACACTATTTATGCTGATTTCATTGATGATACCTCGTTTTAAATATACAGAAATCTCACTAAGTTATGAAAGCAGTTTCTTTATTTACATGTATTCTGTTTTCATGCATTCATACCTCATGCATATGATATGTTGCTACCTGAGGCACTGACACAAGCACATGGGATTTCACTTATGTATAGATGTTTACCCTTGCCACCTTTTCATGCTTCAGACTTATCATTTGAGGTTATATATATTATTGATCGTATTGACCTAGGATTGTGTCATACATACGATTTCTGCTCGGTGATGTTTTCTACTCACGAGTTGGCAACTCAACCCCGTTGTGCCATTGTTTCTTGCAGGTTTTGCCGTACAGGTTCCGTTACGGTTTTGCTGGCACACTGCTTCCTTTCTGGATGATTGTTTTGGTAGGTGGGTTCACTTGTATCGTGACCGCTATTGTACCTTTATTTTATTCAGTTGTATCTAGTGTCTCCATCAACCAAACTTGTATATTTATTCAGACTTAGAGATCAGTGATGTTTATTCTTTCGACCTTAGAGTCGGGTTGTATTATTGTGGATTTCATGTTGTTGAGTTTCCTTTTCAGTTTTGATCATCGCCCTTCGGCGTTGTATATTATATTGCTTGCGTGATTGTGGCCATCGATTGACGAAGAGCTAGCTCTCGCTTGGGGATGCCTTTTATCATTCATGTATATATTTATCATGTTGTACCCCGTTCGGGGCCAGTATTTACAAAGGAAACTCTGCCGAAATTTTCAGAAAAGACTTGTGATTTTAAAAATGCATATTTCGGCTTATGTTGCTAAACTACTTGATTTAAATTGGTTTTTCCTTCACTCTACTGCTTTACTTGGTTTTGATTTCTAGGTTTTGGCTTACTTAGATTGCGTACGCCTCGAGACGTTTTGTAATTTAAGTACCGGTCATGTTCCGTACTTTTCGGGTCATGACAAAATTGGTATCAGAGCGTTAGGTTTTACCTTCGGAGTATAGGATGACCCTTGGTTGATGGAGTAGGTAGCTTGAGTAGAGTAACGTACCGTACGTATGTTCCGCGGCATATTTACGATACGCTACCCCGCTTAAGAAGCCTTAGGATGTACATTTCCTTGCACAGTATTATATTCCTTCCTATGATCTAGCCTCATTGATAACCGTTATGGTTTTGTTACCACGGTTGTACGGACACAGAGAGCTACAGCTAGAGTTGCGGTTAGCACGAGCTCGTCATTAACGAGGACTGACTAGGGCGTGATTCCAGGGACATACGATTTGCATAGATGCGCCGTGTTATTGTGTTTTCGCGCCATGGGCATTGATGGATCACTTCCATGAGATTTTTCGGACGTGCAGATCAGCACCAGAGGACTGAGCCACTGATAGAGGTCGGCCAGAATGTGATGACCATTGATGTATCGCTTATTCATGATGATTGAGGCACTGTTCAGCGAGCAGATGAATGAGCCAGTTGCTGCTGCGAACGACGAGATATTGCCCCAGGTGTTGGAGCTATTGCAGTACGAATTGTACTTAGAGATATGATAGAAGGTCGCTAGTCACCCGAGGATGAATGACTAGGACATGTGGTTCGTTCGTTTACCCCGATGCGAGGTCATCAGATAGATTGATTCCAGTTAGAGACGACTTCATGCAGGTACGTTGAGAGTCGACAGAGGCGATCGAATGTCAGAAACCCATTATTCCAAGTTTAAAGTATTCGGAAAGACATGCAAGCAATTCTATGGACTCTCTAGAAGAATGAAACCCTAACTCGACATAATGACCATGTGAAAGCCTTTGAACCTTAGGGTTTGCGGCAGTTCCGCGGTGCCATTAGTGAAGCTTGGGTTTGCCCTTCTACGGCTGGTCCACCGATACTGTGGTATGTACTCGATAATATTAAACTGTACCCAAGATGTTGAACTCTTGGGGGATTATGAGGTTTTGACGAGTCGATCGAATGGTTCGACTTCATTCGGATGTTATGCGATGGGATGCATTGATTGGGAGACTCCGGATACGAGTATAGCCGTTGGAGCACAGTCCATGCAGACCCGATGAGACAAGTCCGAAACAGTCGACATTAGAGAAAAGTGGAGTAAGAGGTTCGTACGAGATCTTGATGAGACAACGTTCCACTCCGCCGACATCAGGGATGTGATACGCATGCAAAGGCGTTGTATATGGATATATCTTCCAGAAGGAGTCGCGATGAGTATGCAGCTGTTCCGGAATAAGAAACAGATTTAGTGAAGGGTGATAACTTCCGGACAGTTCGGCAGAAACGAGATTTGGGAGACCACGACAGGACCTTTCTGGAATAATGCATGAGAAGACTTGGACCCAGGAGTGGTCATTTTACGCACACCCAGCAGGCCAGAGTTCGGCATCGCCGACAAGACATGTTATGAGTGACCATGACAGTTGGCCAGAGATTCTTAGAGGATGCGCTTGAGCGGGACTATTCCGCCATACTTGATTTCCGTATTTTGGGCGATCTATTCGCATGATTGAGTTTTGATGACCGAGTTTCATGATATTTGTTTTCGTGCCCCATGGTTGCACCCACTTGGTAGTTATGTTTTGTGCATAGTTATTGCACTTGAGATATACCTTATATACCGTTGTGTTGATTTATGATTTGTGCACAGTTATTGCACCTGATATCGTTTTTGTGCCTTGGCTGCACATGTTTATGATTTCATGGATTTCACACTGTTGAGTTGATTTTGTGCTTATGGTACGCACACGATTTGGGTTTTGCACTCAGTATAACTCACATATGCTTGCAGTGCAGTGATACGTATTTTGTGCACTACAGTTGCACAGGACTTCGATTTGTTGTTATTTGAGGTATTGATTTTGACTTCATGCCTAGGGCATGCATATGATTTAACTTATGCTTACGGCATAGTTTTCATGCACTTTTAGAGTTTTGATTAGGTTTTGTGCACGCTGATGCACATGGTTGTGAGATTTGATACTACGGTATACCTTATTTGGATTTGAGATGTGTTGTATACCGTCGATTTCGATTGTCATACTCGATATTTGTTTTGTGCACCTTGGCACCTGATTGGATTCTTGCGCATATTTGACGCGCTTGGATTGGATTTTATGCATGTTCGGAGCTTGATATTGGATTTCGTGATTTCGAGCAATTTAGATTTTTCTCGTGCATGATGGATGCACCTGATTTGGATTTTCGCGCATGTTGCGCGCATGATTTGAGATGCGATTTTGGTACACACCAGATACACTAAATCGGGATTCTTCGTGCATATCAGATGCACCTGATATTGCTGTCAGGCACACTTGTTGCCCTTGACAGATGTTTCGTGTACACCCGTTGCATTTAAATGTTGTTTCCGTGCACATGTATGGCACATTCATGGATTTTGATTTCCGTGCGCACCAGACGTACGCGGTATTCTTATGCTCCTTTTGGGATTGATTTCTTATGGAGCAGTACGTGTTCATAATATTTATTATTGATATAGTAGCTGGGCAGGACTAGTCAGAGTACAGTACCTGGATATATTTTGCATGCATTGATAGTTATCGAAGGGATTTCCAAAAAAAAGGGAGTTATAGTCTCAGTATTTACCTACGTGTCTGAGATAACACGAAACGTTTAAAACAAGAAACCCTTCTAAATTGTTTTCAAAACGGCGGTACGTGCATGTAAACAAAGGATATATATAAATAGAGAGAGTTATTTTCTTACTAGAGACGTCCGCCACTGTGCAGTGTTATGCGCATCGCACAGCGACTAAAAACAAAGGGGTTTGGCATGCATTTCTTACAAATGTTTACATGTATAGATTTGATATTTACATGTATAGTTTTGATGTATATCATATTGGTTTCGTTTTGGATTTGACATTCGTGTCTTCACCATGACTCCGATGATTGTGGGATGCTTGACGGAGTGTTGTTTTTGAGTTATCTGCTCATTATTCATGCGCACGCATTGCGCTATGACGTGTTTTATGTATTGATGATTTCGGAGCCCCGACGACTTGGACTTTTTACTGAAATGGTTTAGTATTGAAGGGTTTAAATTTAAATTCGGGGACCGAATTTCTTTAAGGGGGAAGATTGTAACATTTCAGAAAAATAAAATATTATTTTTGGGAATTTTTATAATTAGATAATAAAATATTGACTATTTTAATAGGGTGGTATAATTAAATACCGATAAATAGGGAAAATTTTGGAAACTTATGGAAATTACTAAAAAGATGGTATTTTATGTGATTCATGCAAATTATGAAAGTTTATGATTTATTATACACTAATTTTGTGCTAATCGTGATTATAAATCGTTAATCCGGCTTTAAGCGTGTTTTATGCACATGTCATTTCTAACACTTGTTACATTTTCCTACATGGTTTTCTTCATTTTCTAGCATGGTTTGTTTTAGAATGAATCGAGGAGAAAAGAAAAGAAAAGAAAAGAAAAAGAAAAGGAATGATATTATAATGAGGTATGGGCAAGTGAGAGAAAGTGAAGGGTCAAAAGAGAGCCATGCCCACTTGTTCCCTTCTTCTTACTTCATCATTTTCTCCCCCATTTCCTCTTGTGTTGCTGCCCTTCTCCTCCCTCCTCCACAAATCACCCCACTTCATATCCAAAACAAACCAAAAACCCCACTTCCACTTCACAAAAAATGTGCACAAGCTCTCAAGCAACACTTTGGAGAAAGAAAAATCATATTTTGGTGTTGTAGGGGATTCTTGGGTCCCAAATGAGGTAATCCCTTCACATATAATGTAATATTTCATTTGCTTTTAAGCCTCTATTTAAGTTTAAAATCGATTTTTGTGGTGTTCAATGAACTTTGGAATCTCAAGTTGAGAATTAGGGTTTGATTTGATTAGAGATGGTGTAATTGGACTTTAGAGATGACCTTAAACCCCCATAGATGATAGAAACCCAGACCAAACCCAACTGAAACCCAAAATACGAGATTTCAGAACTTTTCATGTCGGTTTGTGAGAACTTAGAGTGTGCAGGGAAATCTGGAATGACCTGGGTTAAGTACGAGTTAAGCAAACAATACCAGAGGACTAGAATTGACCGAACCCCCTATAGCAAGACGAACCACAGAGGAACCCCCAGGGCCGGCGAGCTCGGATTGGCATGGGAGAGGGCTCGGCCACTTGGTGGGGGTAGGTGTCCAGGTTGCTTCAGGTGGTCATATACACCCTATATATCACCCTAGTGTTGTTTGGAAACTTTGTTTGCACCTTAATCAAAATCTGGAAGCACTTTAGTATGCTTTTTGGACATGTTTCCGTATTTTTAAATGATAAGTTTTGATATTTGGATTTGCGTTTAGTTGTTGGATGTTTGTACATCAACGACTAGAGAGGATTGGTCTTGTTTTGCATGCGAAGCGATAGGTTTTTACCTATTGAGTTCCGCGTGTCGTGTTGGTTTCGATTTGGTTTTAATGCGATACGATACGTGTGACATGTAGGTACTCCCACGATGATTCGAGACGATGAAGAAGATGATGGCGACATCGACATCAGCAAGCAAAGATCAGGTGAGTAGATATATATCTACGGGGGAAGTCGGGTGGATGGCGTATAGCACCCCCGCAGTTCGATGTATAGTATGCTATTTATATACTATATATATATGATATCTTTTATGTGAGACATGGATATTCAGGATATGGTTATGTGTTCATGGATTAGTAGTGTTACTTGCGAAAACCTAGAGTAGTTGTTGCACCCACACACGCACACACACTTGCATACATTCATTCTTTTACCTGTGCGTATATGGGGATATGTATATATATACACACACACATGGGTATGGGACTATATATATATATATATATATATACATACATACATATACACGGATTATGAGGATAGTACTTGGGATTGGAGATGAGTCGATGAGATTGGGCTTGAGGCCGTGAGATCAGTGATGTGACAGGGTTCGTATTGAGATACGACATGATGTTTTAGCGGTTCCTTTCGACGTGGTGTTTTCATACACATGCATGCATACATATGTAGTATCAGTGTTGTACTAGACGTAGATTACTACCCCGGATCATGATATCTGATAAAGAGGATACCAGATGAATAATGTAACAGATGTGACACTTGACCCGTACCCAGATTTGGGAGACTGTATGTCGGATTTACCGTACGAGCTATATATTGATGATAGATCCGCACTCTTGACTTGAGGATGTCATATTATAGATGTTGTATCGTATGGGATACTTTTGAGGCGGGATCACCGACTGTTATATATATATATATATCGACTCAGATGTTAGGCGGTTCCCTTACCTTTCAATCAGCCTGTTTAGTTTAGTCCGGTAGTTTACTTGTAAATGATAGATTAGATTCGATTCATACCTATTTCAAAACTAACGAATCGTGAGTATTTTTAAAGACAGGCCAAGGGATTCTACGGATATTTCAAAGGACGTACATTTTCTTAAAAACACCGTAGTCCCAATTTTCTAAACACACGATTCGTATTATTTCAAATAGCAAAACTGTACGACTCATACTTAGACATATGTAGATTCGTTATCATTGTATTTGATATTCAGCTCCCGCATATTCTTGCTGCTCGCATCGCATTGCATGCTTATATTGTGCTTTCATATGTTAATATTGAAATCATGCGGTCAGGACACTAGCACCATTACCGATGATGCGTATGCTCCATATACACTTACTTGCTGGCTCACACACATCATCATCGGAAATTGCCATGTCACGTACACTTTAGAGAATATTATTTTATTGACATAGCTTGTTAGCTGATAGTTTCTACATGATATTTGTGTACTTGCTTTATATGTCTGGTTAGACATTTCACTTATTACTTGCAAATTCATGCATATTATTATTCACTGTTATGCAGTATTATAGAGTTTTATGCCGATATTCACTGTTTATTTACTGTCGATTCTTGGATTTCGGATTTTTATGAGATTCCTGGATTTAGGAGAAAACCGCAAGAATATATATAAACTTCTCTCTCTCTCTTACTCTTTTTAAAATGAAAAGTGCGGTTTTCTCGTGATGTATGAGTCGTCCACCATGATGTTTTCTCGGTTATAAGATGGATTTCGAGACCCGATTCGAGGAGTTGGATGAACCGTCTGCGGGTACATGGTGGACTCGGTAAGGTACCCGGGGGCAAGAAGATCGAGGTGTAGACGATGAGCCCGGCAGGGGCAGACTGCCTACCGGTGATTTTACCTGGCGCGTCGGATATCCGGAGGATACCGTTCGTGGTCGTGTGATTGATGATAGGGGCCGATCAGGACTGACGGAGCCCTAGATAGTGAGATTTGAGACACTGAGATTTTGAGATATTGAGATATTGAGATTTGTTGATACAGGCCAGTCCGGATAGCCGGAACCTGAGATATTGAGATATTGGGATTTATGTTTTGTGTCGATACTAGACACTGTTTATGTAGATTTCATTGATGATACATCGTTTTAAATATACAGAAATCTCATTAAGTTATGAAAGCAGTTTCTTCATTTACATGTATTCCGTTTTCATGCATTCATACCTCATCCATATGATATGTTGCTACCTGAGGCACTGACACGAGCACATGGGATTTCACTTATGTATAGATGTTTACCCTTGCCATCTTTTCATGCTTCAGACTTATCGTTTGAGGTTATATATATTATTGATCGTATTGACCTAGGATTGTGTCATACATACGATTTCTGCTCGGTGATGTTTTCTACTCACGAGTTGGCAACTCACCCCTGTTGTGCCACAGTTTCTTGCAGGTTTTGC
Source organism: Agapanthus africanus (assembly GCA_030015575.1). Taxonomy (NCBI): domain Eukaryota; kingdom Viridiplantae; phylum Streptophyta; class Magnoliopsida; order Asparagales; family Amaryllidaceae; genus Agapanthus; species Agapanthus africanus. The sequence continues at coordinate 506,736,721 of CM057337.1, forward strand.
CGTACAGGTTCCGTTACGGTTTTGCTGGCACACGGCTTCCTTTCTGGGTGATTGCTTTGGTAGGTGGGTTCACTTGTATCGTGACCACTATTGAACCTTTATTTTTTTCAGTTGTATTTAGTGACTCCATCAACCAAACTTGTATATTTATTCAGACTTAGAGACCAGTGATGTTTATTCTTTCGACCTTAGAGTCGCGTTGTATTATTATGGATTTCATGTTGTTGAGTTTCCTTTTCAGTTTTGATCATCGCCCTTCGGCGTTGTATATTATATTGCTTGCGTGGTTGTGGCCGTCGATTGACGAAGAGCTAGCTCCCGCTTGGGGATGCCTTTTATCATTCATGTATATATTTATCATGTTGTACCCCATTCGGGGCCAGTATTTACAAAGGAAACTCTGCCGAAATTTTCAGAAAAGACTTGTGATTTTAAAAATGCATATTTCGGCTTATGTTGCTAAACTACTTGATTTAAATTGGTTTTTCCTTCACTCTACTGCTTTACTTGGTTTTGATTTCTGGGTTTTGGCTTACTTAGATTACGTACGCCTCGAGACGTTTCGTAATTTAAGTGCCGGTCATGTTCCGTACTTTTCGGGTCGTGACATATACCCTATGCTTCTACGGTAGGCTCTATAAGGTATGCCATGTTGTGTACCAGACCAGATGTTGCTTACGCACTAAACGTGGTAAGCAGGTATCAGTCAAATCCTGGGGAGAAGCACTGGATAGCAGTAAAGAACATTCTTAAGTGCCTGAGAAGGACTAAGGAGATGTTCTTGATGTACGGCAGAAAAGACCTCCAGATCGAGGCCTTTGCTGACTCTAGCTTCCAAAGTGACAAGGATGACTCCAAGTCCATGTCGGGTTATGTCTTTATCCTCAATGGATGTCTATTGGAAGAGCTCCAAGCAGGACACCGTTGCTAACTCGACGATGGAAGCGGAGTATATTACTGCTTGTGACGCCGTAAAAGAAGCAGTCTGGATAAGGAAGTTCTTAACAAAACTTCAGGTGGTTCTGTCCATTGTTGATCCAATACCTCTGTATTGTGACAATAACGAGACTATAGCTTTAGCGAAGGAACCCAGTTCCCATCAGAAATCCAGACAAATCTTGAGGCGGTATCACCTGATCAGGGAGATCGTGGATCGCCAGGAGATCGAGGTGCGAAGAGTAGATACGGAGAACAACACTACAGATCTACTCACAAAGGCCATCCCTCAGACGCAGTTCGAGAGGCTATTCGAGATGATATGTCTGCGATATGCCAACACATAGCCTTATTGAAAGTGGGAGATTGTTAGTGATATATGCCCTAGAGGCCATTATTGTATAGTACTAGTTTGTATATTATATTTTGAAAGCTTGGGATATACACGGATATTATAACAGTCTTGCTCAATATAGTAGTATGCTGCTTAGTTTATTTCTATCCTAATATGTGTATATGTTTCTTTTAACGTATCGCTAATACATATTGATAGGATCTTTGCTTGACTACCAGCGTTGTGATGGCAGTCACACTAGTGGGGTTTGGGTAGTCTATAAGCACATCCTTATACAGGTCCCTAGTCATAGGATTATCGTGACAGGGCATCGATACTCCAGAATAGACTAGTGTATACGCTTCTTATCCCAGCAGGGGAGATGGTCTGTCCCACAGCCATTAGTAAGTCGTACTGGAGATAGTATTCAGGTGCTCATTAGGTTATGAGTTACTGTAACGTTTTAGAAATCGTTGTGCGAATTTTCCATTTTTAAGGCAAAATAGTCGGTATTTTCCGTTTTTAGGGCAAAGCTAGTGCGCGAACTTTGGAGGTCTATGGGAAGTTTTGGTTCACGGAATTTTTCCTTAATAAAATATTATTTTAATACTTTATTTGTGCACTTTATTAGTGGTAATTACTTTTTTTGTGGGTTAATTACCACTAATGTGGTTTTATGCTAAACTAATCACTAGAATTATGTTTAGAACCTTCTCACCAAAATATCTAGATTTTTAGGATTTAGTTGAATTTTTTTAGATAAGAAAATGGTGACTAATGCTATTTTTTGTTTTATATTGCAATAATTGTAATATCTTTCTAGAAATTTCCACACTTCACCACAAACTTCCTCATTTTCTCACTTGGCCGGCCACTCATTTCCTTGGCTGCCCTCATTTTTTTTCTTCCATTTTCATCTCATTATGCTTCACAAAAATCATGAAAAATCCAAATAAATTCATACAAATTCAAATATAAATCAAACCCATCATTCTTCTTCTTCAATCTTGCTTGGATCTTCATTCTAGTGGGGATTTTGGAGGCTAAAGTTTGGATTGTTCTTGTTTCAAATCTTGTCTCTTTGAAGTTATAAATCCAAACCCTAATCTCTTTTTGTAGTTTAATACTTTAATTAGCTTAATTAGATGTTTAATTTAAGATTTTAAATTCATATTTAGAAATTCAAGATATCATTTTGATAATCAAATTAGGGTTTTGATTAGTGGATTGGTTAAGTGATAAGTTAAGACAAATGAAAACTTAATCAAGTTGCTAATTTGTTAAATGATATTTTCCTAATCGGCTAATTAAGCTAATTAACAAACTAAACTTTTGCTAATCCTAATTAATGAAATCTAAAATTTTTAGTAAAGATTTAAATGGTTTAATCTTGCTATTTTGAGATGTTTGTAAATTCTAGTTTTGATAAAACTTGTAGTTTTGTGCTAAATTGATATACTGCTTACGAGATTTACCGATATTTTAGGTGCAGGTTTTTTTTGACGTTGCGACGTTATGTATATTGAATCCATGCTATATCTTGTGTTGTGAATGTGCGATCGGTACGATCAGGGTCTAGACTTGGTAGTTGTGTCGCTTTGCGTTCCTAGCTAGGGTCGTGCCGATGTCGTTCGTGTCTTTGTTTAGCTTTTGCTCTTGAGTTCGTTTCGTAATGTCGCTATACGCGTTAGCCACTAAACGAACACTTGGGAGTATGCTTGGAGCTGGTGTGTCGGTTAAACGAAGTTGTACGTATTTTGGTCGATTGCTTATATACACTTGCTTCGTTGTTATATATGTTCAGGATCGCAGGCGGGGATTTCGGACGCTGCGAAGAGGGGAAAGCAGGTGGTTGGCTTTACTTAAGCAGGATCGTTGGTGAGTAGATTTAACATCTACAGGGGAATCGCCCGCATGGCGTTATGCGTCTGGGCTAGAGATGTTATGAATTGTCGCATATTCTATTTCATATATAGAGTTGCGCATACACCTTATTGCTTAGTTATTTGTTGTGCTTAGACTTGTACCTTTAGGACACTGCACTATTATTGACAGCTCATGTTGCACGAGCACTGATTGTATGCCACACACACCGTTATTAATTTCCATGACACGCACAACACACATACCTATATGATATTGTTTGGTTAGGAACATTAAGACAATGATTCATATTTCTTTATGCATATGACATATAGTATACATGTATACCTACATGCTTACACATATGCCTTGACTTGCTTACATGCTAGTTACCTGTATACCTATAGGGTATTGTACCATTAGCGATAGGTACATACACACATAATAACATAGCTACATGTATACCTTGCATACATACTTCACTTATACCTAGAGGGTATATTACATCATTATTGATAGGTAGATACATATACCTTGCTATACCTTCATGTTTACACACATATCTGGTTGTAGCTACATGTCTACCTTTATTTGATGTTATATAGACTTGGAGAAATTAGGAACCGCATATATATATTTTAATTTGTTGCAGTTAAATAGCGGATTTTCCTATATTTGCTTACATTGCAGTTTTATGTTGCATATATTATATTCATGGATTTTCGCATTGAGATATGGATTTTTCATGATGTTTCTGGATTTGAGGACCGTGGTAGTTTCATGAAATTATGCATTATTTGAAAAACCCGGTTTCTCTTGATATGATATTTCAACAGCCACCATGAGTTTTATCAGTTCTGATATATATACCACATGCGAGGAGCGTTGTAGGCCATGTGAGGGTACATCATGGGGCCCGGTACGGTTCCCCTCGGCAAGATGATCGACGGTCCATGCCGATTGAGCCTGGAAGGTGGGCAAGTACCTACCGGTGACAGTACCAATGACTTGGCGGTTATCGTGGGGATACCGACGGGAGTCATGTACGTATGGATACGTCGAGAGGCGAGGGTCAGATCGAGCTTTCGGTATAGCGTATGATACGTACCTATCAGGGGGCCAGTCGTGGTGACAGCACCTGATAGATCAGTATTTATGTGTCGATACTTGACACTTGGTTTCATGATATTTTTACTTCTAAGTATATATAACAGTGGAATGGGACGCTGTTATATATATATATATATATATATATATATATATATATATATATATATATATATTAGTGGAATGGGACGCTAATATATATGTATACATTTCAATTCATATATATCATCATAATTATTCATGCAAATATACTTATTCAGGATATATGAGATTCACTTGATATTGGATTCAGGATATATGAGATTCACTTGATATTGGATACAGGATATATGAGATTACTTGATTTTGTACATTCAGGATAAATGAGATTTACTTGATGTTGTACATTCGGGGTTTGTGAGACTTACATGATATGAGAGCCAATTTGGGGGCTGATTTGAGGAATTGGGATTTGGATTGTCTTGATAGACTTTGGTCCTACCACGATGTCAGAATTCCGTGGAAATGACATGTTTCATCTCATACTTCGCATTTATTGTTTATGCACTGCTTCATGTATTGGTAGTACCTGATAGAGTACCTTCAATGACTGTTGCATTTACATAATTTATTCTATATGCATTACTTCATGTATTAGCTGTACCTGCTAGAGTACCTTTCATGACTGTTGCATATATACATTGTCATATCATTTCTTCATGTATTAGTAGTACCTGGTAGAATACCTTACATGATTGTTGCATACAGATTGTCATATTAATATTGTTTCATGTATTAGTTGTACCTTCTAGTGTACATTTCTTGACTATTGCATACATATGACCATTTATTGTTATTAGTTTGCATATGTTAGATTCGCGCTGTACGTGCATACTTGCAATTACCTGCATATGTTATTTACTATTCACGAGTTGGCAACTCACCCCCGTTGTGCCACAGGTTTTGCAGGTTGTTTCCCTAGAGTAGTCGAGACTGGCTATTCATCTATCACATCATCTTTTGCAGTGGATACCGCTTCAGCTCACAGTATGCAGTTTTGCTTAGGTGGGTTTTGCAGTTATCCAAAGTTGTTTATTGTATATTCGTTGTATCCATGTACTCTCCATCTACCATTATCTTGTATGACTTAGAGACTTGATGTGAGGACGATATTATATTATTTTGTGACTTGGAGGTCTTTTATGCAGTTTTACTTCTATCGTCTTTTATTTCTTCGCTACGGCGTCGTATATCTGTTGTGGTGGTTGTTTTCTGCCATTGGGCGTGGATTTGCTCCCGTTGGGGATGCTTTACTTATATTTATGTTGTACCCATTTTGGGGTTAGTTGTTACAAAGGAGGTGCTGCCAAAATTTTCAAGAAAATAAAGTTGGATTTTAAAGAATTTGGGTTGAGATTTCAAAGGTTTTAAAATTTCTATTATTTTTTACTACTTTTGATGGTTTAGATTGCTGGGTTTTCGGCTTACTTAAACTTCGTTACGCCTGTAGACGTTGCGTAGTTTAAGGACCGTCACGTGCCAATTTCGGGTCGTGACAAAGTTGGTATCAGAGCGCTAGGTTTTCCCTTTCGGAGTGTAGGATGACCTTGGTATGATAGAGTAGGTAGCTTAAGTAGAGTAATGTAGTGTGTGTATGTCCGCGGCATACTCACGATGCGGTACTCCGCCTAAAGTGACATAAGTACTAATTGCTTGAAATTCCTTCCTTGATGATACGTATCCTTGTGATTCGATTTTCGTGTTCATATCGAATCCTATTACTATTTATAGCCTTTGCCGCCGATGACTATGGGGACTCAGAAAGGTGCAGCGAGGGCCGAGGTCAAAGTTGACTCGTGTGGGACGAGGTCTGACCAGGATGGCACGCTCGTTGCACAGAAGCAGATGGATCCGCCTTTGACAGATCGTATCGCTAGGCTTGACTTGCGCCAGATGATGAGGTCTTTGGTTGAGGCCAGTAGAGTGCAGCGACAGGAGATTGTCACCCCTGTTACCCAGTTGTTCCTTGCGATCAGCACACAACATAGTGTTACTTACACAGCACCAGTTGATGCAGCCCCAGTTGATGAGGACGTCTTCCAGAGACTTTGGGAGTTCGAGGACCGTGGAAGACTCGTACCGGTGTACCAGCCCAGAGACAGAGGCGTAGTCGTCGAGACAGATTTCGTGACCGTCGCGGGAGTAGTAGAGGCTTAGGACAAGGAGAGTCGTGTTAGCTAGATCCGCCATTTGTTGTGTTAACTTCTGTCTGCGTTTCTTTTGTTGCGCGACACGTATTTCGGTCGTGTGCCAATCGGATAGGAGATAGAGGTCCGTCTGTCATTTTGATCCTCCTAGAGATGTTGGATTTGACATTCTCCTGGGCACGGACCGGTTAGCTACGTGCTAGGCATCTGTGGACTGCCGCGAGAAAACAGTCAGGTTTTGTTTTCCCGGTGAGTCGGTTCTTGTTGTGCAGGGGGACAGTGGTGCCGCTTCTCACAGCTTGAATTCAGCCTTTTTCGCTAGTCGGCTTTTGAGGAGAGGATGTCGAGGATTCTTGGCTTTCATTCGTGTTCCCGGCGCCACAATGAGTTGTTGGACCGGGTTCCTTTCGTGCAAGAGTTTTCCGACGTTGTTCCAGATGAGCCGGCAGAGCTTAGGGAGCTTAAGGATCAGCTGCAGAGTTGTTTGTTGAGGGACTTGTTAGTCCAAGTGTTTCGCTTTGGGGAGCTCCTATTCTGTTCGTCAAGAGAAGGACGGCAGGTCGAGCTTGTGTATCGATTTGTCATCAATTAAACCAAGTTACAGTATGGATAGGTATCCTTTACCCCGCCTTGACGATTTGTTCGATCAGCTTCAGGGTGCGAGACATGCTTTTCTAAATTTGTTTTGGGATCAGGTCATCATTTGTTACGGGTTCGGAGTGAGGACATTCCGAAGACTACTTTGTGTGCGCTACGGGCAGTATGAGTTTTGGTGGTGTCGTTGGACTCACCAATGCCCTAGCAGCATTCATGGATGTGATGAACCAGGTTTCTTCAGGCCGTTCCTCGACCAGTTGATTGTTGTGTTATTGATGACATTCTGGTCTATTCCAAGGTGTCGCGAGGAACTTGAGCAGTACTTGCGGATTTGCTTTGCAGACATTGGGAGAGCCCCAGCTGTTTGCTAAATTCTCGGAGTGTTCCTTCAGGCTTGATTGTGTTGACTTCCTAAGGTCATGTGGTTACGGGAGACGGTTTTCGTACGGACCCGAGGGAGATCGAGGCCATACAGCTTTGGCCCAGACTTGGAGTAGTGACTGAGGTCCGCAGCTTTTTGGGCTTAGCCGGTTTTTACCGCCTTTTCATGCAGGTTTGCTTGTGTAACGCTGCACCGTTGACCGGGTTGACCAGGAAGGGAGTTCCTTTTCTTAGACTGAGGCATGTGTGCGGAGTTTTCAGCAGTTGAAAACTCGGGTGACGACTGCACCAGATCTATCTTTGCTTCTGGATCGGGCGACTTTGTTGTTTACTGTGATGTTTCGTGAGTGGGGCTCAATTGTGTACTGATGTGCACTATAGAGTTATCACTTATGCTTCCCGACAGTTGGAGAAAGTATGAGCAGGATATCCTACTCATGATCTGGAGATGGCCGCGGTGGTCGTGCGTCGGAGATTGGAGACACTACTTGTTCGGAGAGTCGTGTCAGATTTTCACGGACCACCAGAGCTTAATGTATATCTTCCTGCAGCGGGTTTTGATTGTTGAGACAGCGCCGTTGGATGAAGCTTGTGTAGGATTGTGTTTGTGAGATCCTCGTTACCCGTGGCAAGGCGATTGTGGTAGCTGATGCTGGAGTCGTAGGCCCGGGGTTAGTTTGTTCCAGCTGTGCGCAGTGTTGAGACAGTTTTCTGCAGATTTACAGTTCTTGTGCGATCGTGGAGTATAGCTTAATTTCGCCTCTACTGAGGGGACAGCTTACTCATGTCCGCGCCCGCCCACTTTTCCTTAATCGTTGTCGTGAGGCACAGCCCGCCGATGCTCGTTCGTCAGAGATTCTTAAGCATACTCGACTGGGTAATGATTCGGAGTCCTTGATTTGTGACTAGGGTGTCCTACGTTTAGGGACGCGTTTGTGTGTACCTGTTACTGATGGGTAGAGATGCGAAATCCTAGAGCAGGCACATCAGTCGGCTTTCTGTGTTCATTCAAGTCCACCCATATGTAACGTGACTTGTGAGATAGTTACAGGTGGGCAGGGATGAAGAGTGAAGTTTCGGATTTCGTTTCAAGGTGTCTGTCTTGTTGCGTGCTAAGTTTGAGCATTGAGGGACCGGCTGGAGAGTTGCAACCTTTAACCATTCCAGAGTGGGAATGGGAGCAGATCTCCATGAATTTCGTTGTGATGTCTACCCAGGGTATGACTCCTTTTGTGTGTTGTTGCCCGGTTATACTCAGGTTGCTCTGTTGTTCTTCGGTGAGTTGTATGTATGCATGGAGTTCCTTCATGCATTGTATCCAATAGAGGCACCCGTTCGCTAGCCATCTTTTGCTGAAGCTTCAGGAAGCCTTGGAAACTGGTTGAGCTTTAGCTCCGCTTTTACATCTGTAGGCCGATGGTTGGACATGGCGGACTATACAGACTCAGGAGTTTATGCTTGTGCGTACGTGCTAATTGGTTGTTGGTTGTTGGGATCGTCATTGGCCATTGTTAGGGTTCTCTTTCGATAGCTGTTATTAGGAGACTTTCCAATTGGCAACCTTTTTGGCCTTGTATGGTTGGTTGTGTCGATCGCCAGTCTGTTGTACTGACTCAGCGAGAGCAGGATTTTGGACTCCAGCTAGTCCAGAGATGTCAGAGAAGATCCAATTGGTTCTGGTCAGGATGAGAGTAGCCCAGTGCAGACAGAAGTCTTATGCCGACCGTGATGGTCGCAGACTTGAGTTCGCAGTGGGAGATCATATATTCCTACAGATTTTTCCGGTGAAATGGTGTGTTGAGTTTTGGGAAGCTTAGTTCCAAAATTTTATGTCCTTTTGAGACTCCCGTTGCCTATAATTTGGCACTTCCGCCCAGATTTTTGAGTATTCACCCCGTATTCGTTGTGTCGATACTTCACAATTACCTTCATGAACTTTTTCACATGATTCAGCATCAGACCATTTAGCTTGGACGCGATCTTTCGTTCACCAGCAGCCGATGGTTATAGTGGATCGGCAGGTGGAGGAACTTCAGTCAAGGGTCTTGCCATCTGTGAGGGTTTTTTGGCGTAGTCGTATGGTGAGGTGATCACTTGGGAGGCTGCGAGCGAGATTTGGGAGTTTTGTACTCATCTCTTTGAAGGTACGCTTAGTGAGAATTTAAAATTCAGGGACCGAATTTCTTTAAGGGGGGAAAATTGTAACGTTTTAGAAATCGTTTTGCGAATTTTCCGTTTTAACCCGATTGTGATCAAACGTCCGTATAGACTTGCCGGCACCTAGTTTAGCTAGAATAAAGCTAGTGCGCGAACTTTGGGGGTCTATGGGAAGTTTTGGTTCACATAGAATTTTTCCCTAATAAAATATTATTTTAATGCTTTATTTGTGCACTTTATTTGTGGTAATTACCTTTTTTGTGGGTTAAATACTAGTAATGTGGTTTTATGCTAAACTAATCACTAGAATTATATTTAGAACCTTCTCACCAAAATATCTAGATTTTTAGGATTTAATTGAATTTTTTTAGAAAAGAAAATGGTGACTAATACTATTTTTTGTTTTATATTACAATAATTGTAATATCTTTCTAGAAATTTTCACACTTCACCACAAACTTCCTCATTTTCTCACTTAGACGGCCACTCATTTCCTTGGCTGCCCTCATTTTTTTCCTTCCATTTTCATCTCATTATGCTTCACAAAAATCATGAAAAATCCAAATAAATTCATACAAATTCAAATATAAATCAAACCCATCATTCTTCTTCTTCAATCTTGCTTGGATCTTCATTCTAGTGGGGATTTTGGTGGCTAAAGTTTGGATTGTTCTTGTTTCAAATCTTGTCTCTTTGAAGGTATAAATCCAAACCCTAATCTCTTTTTGTAGTTTAATACTTTAATTAGCTTAATTAGATATTTAATTTAAGCTTTTAAATTCATATTTAGAAATTCAAGATATTATTTTGATAATCAAATTAGGGTTTTGATTAGTGGATTGGTTAAGTGATAAGTTAAGAAAAATGAAAATTTAATCAAGTTGCTAATTTGTTAAATAATATTTTCCTAATCGGCTAATTAAGCTAATTAACAAACTAAACTTTTGCTAATCCAAATTAGTGAAATCTAAATTTTTTAGTAAAGGTTTAAATGGTTTAATCTTGCTATTTTGAGATGTTTGTAAATTCTAGTTTTGATAAAACTTGTAGTTTTATGCTAAATTGATATACTGCTTACTAGATTTACAGATATTTTAGGCGTGGGTTTCTTTTGACGTTGCGACGTTATGTATATTGCTTCCACGCTATATCTTGTGTTGTGAATGTGCGATCGGTACGATCAGGGTCTAGACTTGGTAGTTGTGTCGCTTTGCGTTCCTAGCTAGGGTCGTGCCGATGTCGTTTGTGTCTTTGTGTAGTTTTTGCTCTTGAGTTTGTTTCGTAATGTCGCTACGCGTGTTAGCTACTAAAACGAACACTTGGGAATTTGTTTGGAGTTGGTGTGTCGGTTAAACGTAGTTGTACGTATTTTGGTCGATTGCTTATATACACTTGCTTTATTGTTATATGTGTTCAGGATCGCAGGCGGGGACTTCGGACGCTGCGAAGAGAGGAAAGCAGGTGGTTGACTTTACTTAGCCAGGATCGTTGGTGAGTAGATTTAACATCTACAGGGGAATCGCCCGTATGGCGTTATGCGTCTGGGCTAGAGATGTTATGAATTATCGCATATTCTATTTCATATATAGAGTTGCGCATACACCTTATTACTTAGTTATTTGTTGTGCTTGGACTTGTACCTTTAGGACACTACACTATTATTGACGGCTCATGTTACACGAGCACTGATTGTATGCCATACACACCGTTAATAATTGCCATGACACGCACAACACAAATACCTATACGATATTGTTTGGTTAGGGACATTGAGACAGTGATTCATATTTCTTTATGCATATGACATATAGCATACCTGCATACCTACATGCTTACACATATGCCTTGACTTGCTTACATGCTAATTACCAGTATACCTATAGGGCATTGTACCATTAGCGATAGGTACATACACACATAATAACATAGCTACATGTATATCTTGCATACATACTTCACTTATACCTGGAGGGTATATTACATCATAATTGCTAGGTAGATACATATACCTTGCTATACCTTCATGTTTACACACATATCTGGTTGTAGCAACATATCTACCTTTATTTGATGTTATATAGACTTGGAGAAATTAGGAACTGCATATATATATTTTAACTTGTTGCAGTTAAATAGAGGCTTTTCCTTTATATGCTTACATTGCGTTGTCACGACCTGTAGGGTACGGAACGTGACTGGCACTTAAGTTACGAAACGTCTCAAGACGTCCGTAAAATAAGTAAGCCAAAGCCCAAAAATCAAAACCAAAAGCAGAAGAGTGAAGGAAAACCAATCAATTGAAAGCGAGTTTATCAAATAAGTCATATCAAGCCTTTTAAAAACAATATCAATTTTTCCGAAAATTTCGGCAGAGTCTCCTTTGTAAATACTGGTCCCCAAAATGGGTACAACAAGAATATATATGAATACAACAAATAAGGCATCCCCAAGTGGGAGCTAGCTCTTCGCCACAAGGCGGTCACAAATCCCACGCAATGTAAATCAGCATTGTGCATAAATAAACATAAGAAGCACAAGTAAAACAGCATGTTGACTCAAGTGAGCTCGACCCCAAAATACAGCATAAAAAGCCCACAAATCTCACAATATCGTCTCTAGGTCAATATACAACAATACTGGTAGATACAGTAGATAGAATACTCTAGATACAAAGAATATACGTGGTACAAAATAATAATGCAACCCACCTACGAGCAAAAGCCTCGAGTCCAGGCAAAAGAGGCAAAAGTAGCAAGTGCGCCCGCCGCTACTGTACTGACGGAGCGGACCTGCAAAAGACTGTGGCACAACGGGGGTGAGTTGCCAACTCGTGAGTAATAAATAACATCTATATAGGCTATCGCAAGAATGCACACAAGCATCCTAGCATCTATAATACAGGTATGGCAGGATATACTAGCAGGTATGTATGCAACATGAAGGTACTAGCAGGTATGAATGCAATATGAAGGTACTAGCAGTTATGAATGCAATATGAATCAACGCGTGATCTGAATATATAGGTACAAGAAGTCATATATTTTTTTCTTTTAGGAATCTCTTTTCTTTTAAAATATCAGCACAATACCAAAAGAATCAACAAGAATCCGTGTCCAGCATCGACACCTCAAAACTGTCTCAATCTCATGTATCCATATCATAGTATCTCTGGCCTCAGCCGTCCGGCTGACCCATCTCAAATGTCAATATCTCATCATCTCGCGGCCACGGTCGGTATCCTCTGGATATCCGCCGTGCCAAAAAGTCACCGGTAGGTAGTCTATCCCCTGCCAGGCTCAACGTCAGCAACACGACCTTCTTGCCCCGGGGTACCTTACCCGGCCCACCATGTACCCGAGACGGTTCATCCAACTCCTCGAAACGGGTTTCGAAAACCACAGCAAACTCATGGTGGACGACACTTACATCACTAGAAAACCGCAATTTACATATTTTAAAAAGGTAATAAGTTTTAGAAATTTTGCGGCTTTCCCCCGAAATCCAGAAATATCATAAAATCTCAAGAAATCCTCATAAGTGCATATGGTATCAATAATCAAGTTGCGATGTATGATTAATAGACTAGGCATGAACAAATAATATGATGAGGTACATGCACATGAATAGCAATCCTACGATTTCATTTTAAGGATTTAAAGGCAATAGCACAGGTTTAAGCATCAATTATAGTAAAAGGTTTCAAATTATAGGTTATCTAGTGTGGTGGCATGGCAATTATCAGGGCGTGTGTGTACGCATGAATAGTGCTCGTGCTGCATCTAAAACCCCTGGCAATGGTGCAGGTGTCCTATAGAATGGGTTTGCATATGTATGTCAAATAAAGCATGGATATAGTTACTAATATTACTAGAAATCTTTAACTACTTAAACTATCGGGAGACTTGCGCCATCCAAACGATAGTCCCCCGTAGATGTTATATCTACTCACCGGAATCCCCAGCTAGCTACGTCCAATCACCGCTTTCCCTTTTCAAGCCGCGTCCGAAGTCTCCGCGACCGATCCTGGAATTTGCACCAATACAAAACATAAGGTTACATATCATGAACGACGCAAATCCCAAACGAAAATATCCACGTTCACAAGCTAGGCACAACGTGCGCAAGGTGCGCGGAACACACACGAAAATCGCAAAACTAACTAGAATCGTCGTTATGGGACGTCCGGCAAAACTAAAACCCGATCACACAAAATTCCGCACTCACACATCCTAAATGTCGTAGGATATGCTAATAATATCATCAAGATATCACAAATAAATCACCACAATATTTAAATAAAAATCTAGTAAGCACAAAACTTGCTAATTTGGTGCAACATCGAAAATTAATGATAAAGTTATCAGAATCCAACACAAATATCGAACCACACAACTAGTTAGCCACAATCACATAATTTCAACTCATTTACCATGCTTCAAAACCCATTTTCCAAACACAACCCTTTTCTTGATTTTCATAATTAGCAATTTCAATCCAAAACTATACATGACAACACCAAATTAGCACTAATTTGAAGCCCACACAAATAAAGTAACCTCATTAACTTAGGTTAGCAAACAACTAGATAGCAAAATAGATTTAATTAACCAAATAATGGTGTGCTAAAAACCCTAGTTTAAAACAACTACTCTCTTAAAAAAAACGAGATTAGAAACTAACACTAAATTAACACTAAAACAATTTAATTTTAAGAAACTTAACCAAAAGAATTTAATTAGGTAGAATTTATACCTCAAACTAGAGATCTAGCAAGAACAATTTGCCTCCAATGATGGCTTCATAACACCATGACCCAAGTTATAAAACCCAAGGAGAATGGAATAAAGAATGGGAATTAAATTGTGAGATTTAATTTTGATTTTGGAGCAATTTTTTTTGATGAAATTTGAGAGAGAATGAGAAGAGGAAATGGAGGGGATTTCCTGCAGAACTCTCGGCCAGAGGGAGAGGTGAGGGATGGTGTGGGTGTTGTGAGAAAATGCCCAAGTCAAAGCCATCCCATACCTCACTAAAAACCACCTCAAATTAATATATTTTAATCCTACACTTGAATTCTATTCCCACATAACAAATGAGTTGAAGAAAATTCTTGAGGAGGGGGGGGAATCCTGCAGTGGGCTCGACCCATGTGAGGGTGAGGAAATTGTGAGAGGTTGCTAAAAAAAATCCAAGCAAAAAGGCCCCCCACAAGTTCATATTTGCAAGTTTTAGTTCAAAATAAATATATTTTCATTTTCCATAATAAAAACCCATTAAAACTTGAAATAAAATAACAAAAATTTATATTACAACTAGATTTTAATTAACATGATTTTAAAGATAAAAATTAGCCCATTTAAATTTGTATTTATCGCTAATTTAATGTATTTTTTTTACCGGCTTAAAATAATATTAAAAATTGAAAAATTAGGGAAAAATTTTAAATGACCAGAAATTTATAAGTAACTCATTAGCTACTAAAAACTACCAATTACCTATTCAAATTAGGTATAATTAGGCCTAAACTGCAAAATAACAAAAAAGACGATTTACGGAAAAATACCAAATTTTCACCGATTTTCGGGAAAACACCAAAACGACTTTTAAAGGCGTTATAATCTTCCCCCCTTAAAGAAATTCGGTCCCCGAATTTAAAAATATAGCTACGCGTACCTTCAAAGAGATGGGGATATTTCTTCCTCATCTCGTCCTCGGTCTCCCAGGTGACCTCCTCGCTGCTCGGGCCACGCCAAAGGACCTTGACGGTCGGTATAACTTTCGATCTTAATTTCTTCACCTGCCGATCCAGAATGACCACCGGCTGCTCTGCAAAAGAAAGGTCGCGCTCTAGCTGGACTGTCGGGTGCTGAATCGCATGCGAAGGGTCGTGAAGGTACTTGCGGAGTATCGAAACATGGAAGACGGGGTGAACATCGGGAAAGCTGGGTGGAAGAGCCAAACGATACGCAACTGCGCCGACACGCTCGAGAATCTCGAAGGGACCCAAAAATCTGGGACTAAGCTTTCCTTGTCGCCCAAATCGCATCATGCCCTTCATCGGAGAGACCCTCAGAAAAACATGATCGCCAACTGCGAACTCTAGTCTGCGACGGTGCCTGTCTGCATACGATTTCTGCCTGCTCTGAGCCGCTCTCATCCGGTCTCGAATCAACTGTATCTTCGCGGTCGTCTCCTCCAAAAGCTGCGGCCCCAAAATACTGCTCTCGCTGAGCTCTGTCCAACAGACGGGCGATCTGCATCTCCTCCCATACAATGCCTCGAAAGGTACCATCTGAATAGTATCCTGAAAGTTGTTGTTGTAGGAGAACTCCACTAACGGTAAATGACGATCCCAGCTACCACCAAAGTCCAAAACTCACGCTCGGAGCATGTCCTCGAGAGTCTGAATAGTCCGCTCTGACTGGCCGTCGGTCTGCGGATGAAATGCTGTGCTGAAACTCAAACGGGTGCCCAATGCCTCTTGAAGCCTCTGCCATAGTCGGTTGGTAAACTGGGTGCCTCTGTCGGACACGATACACGTCGGGACTCCATGCAGTCGTACAATCTCGTCGATATATATCTGGGCATACTGAGCAAAACTGAAAGTGGTCTTCATTGGCAGGAAGTGAGCCGCTTTCGTCAATTGATCCACGATCACCCAAATGGAGTCGTACCCTCGACTGGTCCTGGGTAGACCCACCATAAAGTCCATCGAAATCTGCTCTCATTTCCACTCCAGAATAGGCAAAGGCTGCAACTCTCCTGCTGGCCTCTGGTGCTCAGCCTTGACTTGCTGACAAGTCAGGCATCTCGATACGAAGTCTGTGACGTCCCTCTTCATCCCGTCCCACCAAAAGACATCTCTCAAACCGCGGTACATCTTGGTGGAGCCCGAATGAACGCTGTATATGGATCTATGCGCCTCCTCAAGAATCTCACGCCGCAGCCCCTCGGAATCTGGTACGCACAGTCGAGTCCCAAATCGCAGTACTCCCTGATCATCGATCAGGAACTCGGAATCTCTGCCCTTCCTAATCTGCTCCATGATCTCTGAAAGATGGTCATCGCTGGGCTGTGACTCTCGAATACGGTCAAGTAACTGCGGACGTGCACGAACATGCGCAAGCTGTCCCCCTGTCGGAGTGAACTCGAACTTAACCTGGCTGTCGCATAAAGTCTGCCAATCTGCCGACGACTGCCTCTGTACTGCGCGCAAACAAGATAGACTACCCCCGGGCCTCCTGCTCAAAGCATCCGCCACTACATTAGCCTTGCTCGGGTGATACAAAATCTCGCAATCGTAGTCCTTTACTAGTTCCATCCAACGGCGCTGTCTGAGATTCAGGTCTCGCTGCTGAAATATAAACTTTAAGCTTTTGTGATCAGTGAATATCTGACACGATTCGCCGTATAGGTAATGTCGCCAGATCTTAAGTGCAAAGACCACTGCAGCCATCTCCAAATCGTGAGTGGGGTAGTTCTGTTCATGTTTCTTCAACTGCCGCGAAGCATACGCGATCACCCTGTCATGCTGCATCAATACGCACCCTAGCCCCACTCGTGAAGCGTCACAATAAACCACGAATCCGCCTGATCCTGAAGGCAAAGATAATACCGGCGTCGTAGTCAAACAAGTCCGTAGCTGCTGAAAACTGTGCTCGCACTCCTCCGTCCAAATGAAAGGAACTCCCTTCCGGGTCAATCCGGTCAAAGGTGCAACAATACGGGAGAAATCCTGAACGAATCGCCTGCAGTAGCCAGCCAGGCCTAAGAAACTGCGGATCTCCGTAACTGATGTCGGTCTGGGCCACTGCTGAACGGCCTCAATCTTCTTTGGGTCCACACATATGCCATCTCTCGTAATCACGTGACCCAAGAATCCGACGCTGTCCAACCAGAATGCACACTTGGAAAATTTTGCGAAAAGCTGGTGCTCCCTGAAAGTCTGCAACGAAATCCGCAGGTGCTGCTCGTGCTCCTCTCTGCTCCGGGAGTACACCAAGATATCGTCAATAAACACGATAATGAACAAGTCAAGATACGGCCTGAATGTACGGTTCATCAAATCCATGAATGCAGCTGGGGCGTTGGTGAGTCCGAACGACATCACCAGAAACTCATAGTGGCCATAGCGCATACGGAAAGCTGTCTTCGGTATATCCTCCTGTCGAACTCGCAGCTGATGGTACCCTGATCGCAAGTCGATCCTCGAAAAATACCCCGCACCTTGAAGCTGGTCGAACAAATCCTCAATGCGTGGCAACGGATATCTGTTCCGCACGGTAACCTTGTTCAGCTGGCGGTAGTCGATACATAAGCGCAAACTTCCGTCCTTCTTCTTGACAAACAGGACCGGAGCACCCCACGGAGAAACACTCGGTCGAATAAGCCCTTTATCTGACAAATCCTGCAACTGATCCTTCAGCTCTCTAAGCTCTACCGGGGCCATCCGATAAGGCGGTAAAGAAATAGGCCCCGAGCCGGGAATCAAATCGATGCAGAACTCAACATCGCGCTCAGGCGGCAACCCAGCTAGCTCCACAGGGAAAACA
Source organism: Agapanthus africanus (assembly GCA_030015575.1). Lineage (NCBI taxonomy): Eukaryota > Viridiplantae > Streptophyta > Magnoliopsida > Asparagales > Amaryllidaceae > Agapanthus > Agapanthus africanus. Next base: position 506,754,834 of record CM057337.1, read on the forward strand.
TCAGGGAACTCACAAACAATCGGGACCCGGTCCAACGGAATTTCTGTAGCTCGAGTATCACAAATATACGCTAAGAATCCCTGACATCCCTTCCGCAAGAGCTGACCAGCGCGAAGAGACGAAATCAAGCTGGGAAGGGTGACGCTGCGGTCTCCCTGAATAACAAGGACTGGCTCTCCCGGAAAGCTAAATCTGACTGCCTTCTCACGGTAGTCCACAGAAGAATAACAAGTGGCTAGCCAATCCATGCCCAGAAGCACATCAAAGTCCAACATATCGAGGAGAATCAAATCAACCGACGAATCCCTCTCCCCGATACGAACGGAACACAATCGAAACACAAAACGAGCGACAAACGACTCGCCTACCGGGGTAATAACAACAAGCGGCTGATCTAACGACGACAACCCATGGCCTAACATCGGTGCAAAGTGTGTAGATACGTACGAATGTGTGGAACCTGGGTCGAATAATACTCGCGCGTCGAAAGAACATACTGGCAAGGTACCTGTCCCAACGGCGTTAGATGCCTGCGCATCCTACGGCGTCAAAGCAAAAACTCGGGCCTGACCCCCACCAATAACTGGGTGTCCTCGGCCTCGGCCTCGGCCTCCTCGGACCGCCTCGGCCACGGCCTCTGGGTGCATCGAACTGTCGTGGAGCATCGCCAGTGATAGGAAGTAGGGCTCTCTGAGGAGGAGGTGGTGAGGGTGGTAGGGTCACATGTGGAACTGTCGCCGCTCCTTGTCGTCTCACCGGACAGTCTCTGATACGGTAGTGCGGACTCCCACACCCAAAACATCCTGGCGACGGCTAATGTCCCTGTGGATATGAACCATATAACTGACCCCGTCCAAATCCTCTTCCAGGCCCATCTCTCGGAAAGAATCTGGTGCGCTGCCTCTGCGACGGCACATCGGTGTGAATCCTCTTCAGCCCAGAAACGACCGAAGTCTGTGATATGCGTGCCTCCATCCGTAATGCCGTGTCCATAGCAGCTGAATAGGTGTCGAAGTGCTGGGCGCCAATAGCAAGAAATAGCTGGGTGTCAAGTCCCTGCACGAACCTCTTCACTATCTTTTCTTCAGTATCCACCAGATACAGAGCATATCTGGACAACTGCGTAAACTGGACATCGTACTCAGACACCGTCATCCCTGGAGTCTTGATCAAGGCCTCAAAACTACGAGCTCTGGCGTCACGAACGCTCTCTGGGAGGAAACGAGCTAGAAAGACTGCTGTAAACTCGGCCCAAGTCATAGGCGGTAGACCTGCAGCTCGACCTCTCAAGACTGACTCCCACCATGTCTGCGCGAGGCCCTCTAGACGGAAACTCGCAAGCTCCACCCATCGATCGTCCGAACATCTGAGCGAACGGCAGATCCTGGCTAAACTGTCAAGGAATGTCTGCGGATCCTCTGCTGCATCGGTGCCCGTGAAGACTGGAGGTCTCAGCCTCATGAAATCCTGTAGCGATAATGGGATAGCCATGGTGGTGGTGGTAGCAACTGTCTGGGCAGCAGGCACCATGGTAGTCTGTGATGTGGTAGGTACATCCTCTGATCTCGGTGCACGACTGGCCGCTACTAGGGATCCCACCATTTGTCGTAACTCCTGCATACCTCCCATCATCTGTCGTAGCTCCTCCATACCAGACTCTAGCCTGTCCATGCGGCCTGGGGAATGCGGATCAGTCTGTCCCTGAGGCGTAGGTATACCACACTGCTCGGTCCTCGTCTCGGACGAGCCTGCTCGGATCTCATCTCGTGCGGCAGCCCTCTGCGCTCTCGTAGCCTTCGGCGGCATAGTGGCTGTTACAAGAACAGGATGATAATAACAGTGCAATAGAATCATAGGATATACGGAATTGAAGAAGGAATTTCAAGCAAGTATATCCTAAAGTCACCTAGGCGGAGTACCGTATCGCAAGTATACCGCGGGCATTCGCACGCTACGTTACCCTGCTTAAGTCACTTACTCCATCTACCAAGGGTCATCCTACACTCGAAAAGGTAAAACCTATCGCTCTGATACCAACTTTGTCATGACCCGTAGGGTACGGAACGTGACTGGCACTTAAGTTACGAAACGTCTCATGACGTCCCTAAAATAAGTAAGCCAAAGCCCAGAAATCAAAACCAAAAGCAGAAGAGTGAAGGAAAACCAATTAATTGAAAGCGAGTTTATCAAATAAGTCATATCAAGCCTTTTTAAAAACAATATCAATTTTTCCGAAAATTTCGGCAGAGTCTCCTTTGTAAATACTGGCCCCCAAAATGGGTACAACAAGAATATATATGAATACAACAAATAAGGCATCCTCAATTGGGAGCTAGCTCTTCGCCACAAGGTGGTCACAAATCCCACGCAATGTAAATCAGCAATGTGCATAAATAAACATAAGAAGCACAAGTAAAACAGCATGTCGACTCAAGTGAGCTCGACCCCAAAATACAGCATAAAAAGCCCACAAATCTCACAGTCTTGTCTCTAGGTCAATATACAACAATACTGGTAGATACAGTAGATGGAGTACTCTAGATACAAAGAATATACAATGTGGTACAAAATAATAATGCAACCCACCTACGAGCAAAATCCTCAAGTCCAGGCAAAAGAGGCAAAAGTAGTAAGTGCGCCCGCCGCTACTGTACTAATGGAGCGGACCTGCAAAAGACTGTGGCAGAACGGGGGTGAGTTGCCAACTCGTGAGTAATAAATAACATCTATATAGGCTATCGCAAGAATGCACACAAGCATCCTAGCATCTATAATACAGGTATGGCAGGATATACTAGCAGGTATGTATGCAACATGAAGATACTAGCAGGTATGAATGCAATATGAAGGTACTAGCAGTTATGAATGCAATATGAATCAACTCGTGATCTGAATATATAGGTACAAGAAGTCATATATTTTTTCTTTTAGGAATCTCTTTTCTTTTAAAATATCAGCACAATACCAAAAGAATCAACAAGAATCCGTGTCCAGCATCGACACCTCAAAACTGTCTCAATCTCATGTATCCATATCATAGTATCTCTGGCCTCAGCCGTCCGGCTGACCCATCTCAAATGTCAATATCTCATCATCTCGCGGCCACGGTCGGTATCCTCTGGATATCCGCCGTGCCAAAAAGTCACCGGTAGGTAGTCTATCCCCTGCCAGGCTCAACGTCAGCAACATGACCTTCTTGCCCCGGGGTACCTTACCGGGCCCACCATGTACCCAAGACGGTTCAACCAACTCCTCGAAACGGGTCTCGAAAACCACAGCAAACTCATGGTGGACGACACTTACATCACTAGAAAACCGCAATTTACATATTTTAAAAAGGTAATAAGTTTTAGAAATTTTGCGGCTTTCCCCCGAAATCCAGAAATATCATAAAATCTCAAGAAATCCTCATAAGTGCATATGGTATCAATAATCAAGTTGCGATGTATGATTAATAGACTAGGCATGAACAAATAATATGATGAGGTACATGCACATGAATAGCAATCCTACGATTTCATTTTAAGGATTTAAAGGCAATAGCACAGGTTTAAGCATCAATTATAGTAAAAGGTTTCAAATTATAGGTTATCTAGTGTGGTGGTATGGCAATTACCAGGGCGTGTGTGTACGCATGAATAGTGCTCATGCTGCATATAAAACCCCTGGCAATGGTGCAGGTGTCCTATAGAATGGGTTCGCATATGTATGTCAAATAAAGTATGGATGTAGTTACTAATATTACTAGAAATCTTTAACTACTTAAACTATCGGGCGACTTGCGCCATCCAAACGATAGTCCCCCGTAGATGTTATATCTACTCACCGGAATCCCCAGCTAACTACATCCAATCACCGCTTTCCCTTTTCGTGCCGCGTCCGAAGTCTCCGCGACCGATCCTGAAATTTGCACCAATACAAAACATAAGGTTACATATCATGAACGACGCAAATCCCAAATGAAAATATCCACGTTCACAAGCTAGGCACAACGTGCGCAAGGTGCGCGGAACACACACGAAAATCGCAAAACTAACTAGAATCGTCGTTATGGGACGCCCGGCAAAACTAAAACCCGATCACACAAAATTCCACACTCACACATCCTAAATGTCGTAGGATATGCTAATAATATCATCAAGATATCACAAATAAATCACCACAATATTTAAATAAAAATCTAGTAAGTACAAAACTTGCTAATTTGGTGCAACATCGAAAATTAACGATAAAGTTATCAAAATCCAACACAAACATCCAACCACACAACTAGTTAGCCACAATCACATAATTTCAACTCATTTACCATGCTTCAAAACCCATTTTCCAAACACAACCCTTTTCTTGATTTTCATAATTAGCAATTTCAATCCAAAACTATACATGACAACACCAAATTAACACTAATTTGAAGCCCACACAAATAAAGTAACCTCATTAACTTAGGTTAGCAAACAACTAGATAGCAAAATAGATTTAATTAACCAAATAATGGTGTGCTAAAAACCCTAGTTTAAAACAACTACTCTCTTAAAAAAAACTAGATTAGAAACTAACACTAAATTAACACTAAAACAATTTAATTTAAGGAACTTAACCAAAAGAATTTAATTAGGTAGAATTTATACCTCAAACTAGAGATCTAGCAAGAACAATTTGCCTCCAATGATGGCTTCATAGCACCATGACCCAAGTTATAAAACCCAAGGAGAATGGAATAAAGAATGAGAATTAAATTGTGAGATTTAATTTTGATTTTGGAGCAATTTTTTTTGATGAAATTTGAGAGAGAATGAGAAGAGGAAATGGAGGAGATTTCCTGCAGAACTCTCGGCCAGAGGGAGAGGTGAGGGATGGTGTGGGTGTTGTGAGAAAATGCCTAAGTCAAAGCCATCCCATACCTCACTAAAAACCACCTCAAATTAATATATTTTAATCCTACACTTGAATTCTATTCCCACATAACAAATGAGTTGAAGAAAATTATTAAGGAGGGGGGGGGGGAAATCCTGCAGTGGGCTCGGCCCATGTGAGGGTGAGGAAATTGTGAGAGGTTGCTAAAAAAATTCCAAGCAAAAAGGCAAAAAATTCCAAGCAAAAAAATTGCACAAGTTCATATTTGCAAGTTTTAGTTCAAAATAAATATATTTTCGTTTTCCATAATAAAAACCCATTAAAACTTGAAATAAAATAACAAAAATTTATATTACAACTAGATTTTAATTAACATGATTTTAAAGATAAAAATTAGCCCATTTAAATTTGTATCCATCGCTAATTTAATGTATTTTTTTTACCGGCTTAAAATAATATTAAAATTTGAAAAATTAGGGAAAATTTTTAAATGAACAGAAATTTATAAGTAACTCATTAGCTACTAAAAACTACCAATTACCTATCCAAATTAGGTATAATTAGGCCTAAACTGCAAAATAACAAAAAAGACGATTTACGGAAAAATACCAAATTTTCACCGATTTTCGGGAAAACACCAAAACGACTTTTCAAGACGTTACAGCAGTTTTATGTTGCATATATTATATTCATGGATTTTCGCATTGAGATATGGATTTTTCATGATGTTTTCTGGATTTGAGGACCGTGGTAGTTTCATGAAATTATGCATTATTTGAAAAACCCGGTTTCTCTTGATATGATATTTCAGCAGCCACCATGAGTATTATCGGTTCTGATATATATACCCCATGCGAGGAGCGTCGTGGGCCGTGTGAGGGTATATGGTAGGGCCCGGTACGGTTCCCCTCGGCAAGATGATCGACGGTCCATGCCGATTGAGCCTGGAAGGTGGGCAAGTACCTACCGGTGACAATACCAATGACTCAGCGGTTATCGTGGGGATACTGACGGGAGTCATGTACGTATGGATACGTCGAGAGGCGAGGGTCAGAGCTAGGCACTCGAGCTTTCGGTATAGCGTATGATACGTACCTATCAGGGGGCCAGTCGTGGTGACAGCACCTGATAGATCAGTATTTATGTATCGATACTTGACACTTGGTTTCATGATATTTTTACTTCTAAGTATATATAACAGTGGAATGGGACGCTGTTATATATATATATATATTAGTGGAATGGGACGCTAATATATATGTATACATTTCAATTCATATACATCATCATAATTATTCATGCAAATATACTTATTCAAGATATATGAGATTCACTTGATATTGGATTCAGCATATATGAGATTACTTTATTTTGTACATTCAGGATAAATGAGATTTACTTGATGTTGTACATTCGGGGTTTGTGAGACTTGCATGATATGAGAGCCAATTTGGGGGCTGATTTGAGGAATTGGGATTTGGATTGTCTTGATGGACTTTGGTCCTACCACGATGTCAGGATTCCGTGAAAATGACATGTTTCATCTCATACTTCGTATTTATTGTTTATGCACTGCTTCATGTATTAGTAGTACCTGATAGAGTACCTTCAATGACTGTTGCATTTACATACTTTATTTTATATGCGTTGCTTCATGTATTAACTGTACCTGCTAAAGTATCTTTCATGAATGTTGCATATATACATTGTCATATCATTTCTTCATATATTAGTAGTACCTGATAGAGTACCTTACATAATTGTTGCATACAGATTGTCATATTAGTATTGCTTGATGTATTAGTTGTACCTGCTAGTGTACCTTTCATGACTATTGCATACATATGACCATTTATTGCTGTTAGCTTGCATATGTTAGATTCGTACTGTACGTGCATACTTGCGATTACCTGCATATGTTATTTACTATTCACGAGTTGGCAACTCACCCCCGTTGTGTCACAGGGTTTTGCAGGTTGTTTCCCCAGAGTAGTCGAGGCTGGATATTCATCTATCACATCATCTTTTGCAGCGGATACCGCTTCAGCTCACAGTGTGCAGTTTTGCTTCGGTGGGTTTTGCGGTTATCCAAAGTTGTTTATTGTATATTCGTTGTATCCATGTACTCTCCATCTACCATTATCTTGTATGAATTAAGAGACTTGATGTGAGGACGATTTATATTATTTTGTGACTTGGAGGTCTTTTATGCAGTTTTACTTCTATCGTCTTTTATTTCTTCGCTACGGCGTCGTATATCTGTTGTGGTGGTTGTTTTCCGCCGTTGGGTATGGATTTGCTCCCGTTGGGGATGCTTTACTTATATTTATGTTGTACCCATTTTTGGGATTAGTTTTTACAAAGAAGGTGCTGCCAAAATTTTCAAGAAAATAAAGTTGGACTTTAAAGAATTTGGGTTGAGATTTCAAAGGTTTTAAAATTTCTATTATTTCTTACTACTTTTGATGGTTTAGATTGCTGGGTTTTCGGCTTACTTAAACTTCATTACGCCTGTAGACGTTGCGTAGTTTAGGGGTCGTCACTTGCCAATTTCGGGTCGTGACAGTTACACTGGACGGACTCATGGGGAACTGCCGGTTGGTACTATGCCTATCGTCAGGTAGAAGTTCGCAGGTGACATGAGTACAACATAGTCCGTTGACTTGACATTGCTACTTCGCCTCGAGTGTGTTCTCACTGTTCTTAGATTACTACCCTACCACGGCTCATAGGAGTCGTGCAAACAGGTAATAGTTGGGTGTAGTTTCGAAGCACTTGGAGGCAATAGTGGATAGATAGGATTCATCTCTCCCGGTATTAGGGGTTGATATCGCGCTGTGTTCGGAAAGCCATTAGACAGATTGTCACCTGCGATCTAAACCATCAAAAGTAGTACCATGTCACCTGCGAACTTTACTGGTAGGTACTCCAGTCGTTTCTCAGGGTGTTTTGGGCTTTGCTCTGGCACGACTTATTGCGCAATTAGGGGTGTGACGGCTACCGCCCCCTAGGCCCGATATGTGATACTCTTAGACGAACAGACCGTACTGAACGGAAATTGTTACAGATAGGCTCAGTAGGAGTTTGGATGAGTTTGCTCATCGGCCTTCTTATTGACAGATACCTGGGAAGCCGTTACGTGAAGCTAGTACCGCTGACGTGCTTGTGATTAAACCCACTATCAGCGTACTGTCGAGTCTTTAGAGTCCCACACAGAGGGTTTCCCTACTTCCGGCGAAACAATGTAGAGCTCGTATGGTTTTACGACAGGGTTCGAACATATACGTGTACTTATGCACGGATCATGTTCGGACGGATAATACTAGTGGGTTTTGGTTTAAGCCGGATCCTAGTATTATATTATTGGATTATTTTCATCTCTTTGTATTTGTATTTTTCGGAATACAGATACGGGTATGTATATACGGTGAGGGGTATTCTTGTAATTTGTGCAAGAATACTTCTAGAAGAAGACACCTCATTTCTTGTATTACCATTTATGTTAAATGGTTAATGAGGTGGAGGTATGGAGTGTGGATTCTCATTAAATGAAGCATGGCTACTTGGGGTGACTCATGGGGTGACTCATCTAGTGACTATTAAAGCATGCTTGATATTTTCATTTGTGAATTATTGTATGCTTCATTCATCACAAGACTTAGCCATCTTTATTTCATTATTATCCTCAACACTCTCTCTCCTCAAGAGCTCTCTTCTTCTTCCTCAAACCCTAATTATCTTATGTGTTGAGAAACCTAGGGTTCTTGAGACTAAACAATCCATAATCACTCTGTACATCCTCTAGGCTACTTAGATTAGCACACTGGTACCCTAGTTACCTCAAGTTTGAGGTTGGAGCTCAAAGTATAGACTTTCGGGTGGATCATCTTTGACTTAAGGAGGCCGACGAGGAGGCACGATCCGTACACTTTTTAAGGAGCTCAAGAAGAGGAGGAAGAGTACAAGAAGAAGAAGGACTTGATTCTTGAGGTATACATTTCTTACATAGTAGTTAAACCTCATAGTTGTTGTGCTAGCTAGGGTTTATGGTCGATCCTGGGTTAAAGTCGGTGTTGCGAAGCCTGTAAAAATCATTTTTTTCATATTCCGCCTCTCCGCAAACCTGCGGGGTGCGCGACATCGATTTACATAGACTTTTACTTAAGAGGTCACTCCCCGCGAAGAGATCTCGGCTCTTGCCTCCTGGAATGAGGTGCTGGATATTCACGACCGAATACCACTATGCAAAGTGAAAGAATACAACTGTAGTTTTTCGAAATTTGTTCCAACAACATCTTTTAGGTTTCTTTTCTTGCATTAATCAAAATTAATGCGGTCCCATCAAATAACATATCACAACAGAAAAGAACGAAAATACAATGTACGTATATGCCATCCGCATTCGCCACGGGGCCCGTCATGCACCGTTAGGTTACTTAACTAACGGCAAAGCGGGGGCTGGACTAGCGCTGGTGCAAAACATATACAATATCTACTAGTATATATATAAATATATATAACATTCGTCCTAGACATGATAATAACTAACATCATAGAATCTCAGCAAGCAACACAAAATGGTGGATAATCTTGGAGTCTCGGGTTTCATTTGAGCAGCAAATAAAACCCGACGTTCCCGGTCGTATGAATAGCCTGTGGAATGAAAACCTGGACCCCTACGAGCATGGCAAGTTACCCGCAAATCCTAGAAGTGAGGCAACCCCAATCAACAAAGTGAATGGGCCATCCAGCACTTCACAGGATCCGGTAACTTGAGTGCCCCTCCGTGGGTCAAACTGTACCTCCTACGAGTGCGGCGAATAGCCCGCCAATTCTAGAGTGAAACCCCTTCCGTCTCAACGCTATGAGATGCGGGCTTGTTGCCCTCTTGAACCCGGCTATTCGTGCACTCCACCACGGGGTAATCCTAGTATAGAAAAAGAAATTACATGTACAATGGTGACATCGACCTCAACCCGGTCGTGCCCCAATCAAATAATATACAACACGACAGAAACGACAGTACACATGTCGGACGCTCGCCCCGCAATAACAAATGTACAATGAATCTTAACTGTACTACTATCATTGCACCGCAAGCTATCCTCCACGACAATCTAGCAACAACCACAACACAAACATAGCACATCAACGTGAATGTCATGTTCGCAAACTCGTCTAAAAGAACATATAGCAATTAGACGGGTTATACCACTCTAATGACATTCACGGTCGCAGATAGTAATGTATGCACTGAAACTTATGCATTTAAAATTTCGATCGACAAAAACTTTTCCGTATTGGCCCTAAGTGCAATCCAGTACTCAAACAAATCTGGGCCAGAAACTAAACATCCCAGAAATCATATTTCGATACAGTAGAGCTCCAGAAGAAATTGTATGCACAGAAACCCTAATTCAACCGCGCAACCGCGACAAACAAGCTTGTTCTGCCGTGGTTCCGCGGCATTCTTATGGGTTTGTGTGCTCAAATTTCTTATAGAGTCCTAAAATACCCTGCATGAATTCTTAAGACATTCGAAATAATTTTTTGAACACTTTTTAAAATCGGTAGAAACTATAATTTTAGAAATGTGATTTCCAAAATTTTCTCGATCGATCTTTTAAGCACGTCAAAACTAGCTAGTTTAGGTTTTATGGGGTGGCTCTGATACCATGTTGGGTTACACTAACGCCCTGGCCATCATACGTGGCCGTTTGCGAAACAAATTTTTTTATAACGTTTTAAGCTGGCGCTAGAATAACCCTAAACCGGATCTACCGTAAACCTAACTAGCATGTAAAGGAGTTCTATCTACTATGAAAGAAGTTTATACCAAGAGGCTCAAGTCTTTCGGGTCTTCACTCCTCTCCTTTAGTATTCTCCTAGTGGCCTCCATGATCGAGCTTGATCATCTGTCTCTTCGCGTCAAAGATGATCCACCCGAGAGTGTCTACTTTGAGCTCCTACCTTTAAACCGAGGTAACTAGGTTACTTAGTATGCTAATCTAAGTAGCCTAGATGATGTAGAGAAAGATGTTAGGTTATACCGGCGCCCTGGCCATCAAATGCGACCGGTGCGGAACAAAAACTGGCGTTTAAAAACTTGGCGCTAATTAAACTCGCCGGATAGAACAATAAACCCTAAACTAGCAAACAATAAAGAGCTAATCTACTATGATAGAAGTGTTATACCAAATGATTCGTGTCCTTCGGTCTTCTACCATATTCATAAGCTCCTAGGTGCCATGGATCAAGTTTGGCCTCCGGTCTCCCTCCATCGAAGATGATCCACCTGAGGATTTGTAGTTCGAGCTCCAACCTCATAGCCGAGATAACTAGGGTACCTAGTTTGCTAAACCAGATAGCCTAGAGGATGTAGAAAGTGATGATGGATTAGTTTGTCTCCAAATACCCTAGGTTTCTCAACACATGAGACTTTTTGGGTTGAGAAAGAAGAAGAAGCTTGAAGAGATGAGAGTGTAGTGTGAAGCATTAACCAAGAATGGCCAAGTGTTGTGAACTCAAGAAAATGAATCATCAAGCCTCACAAAAATCTCACAACACCAAAATATCAAGCATGCCACAATAGTGAACCATGAGTCACCCCATGAGTCACCAAGTGAGCCATGCTACGATAAATGCACATAACATCTCATCCCTCCACCTCATAAACCATTTAAACAAAATGGTTAAAACATATATGAGGTGTCTTCTTCTAGAAGTATCCTTGCATAAATTACAAGAATACCCATCATCCGTATATACATACCCGTATCCGTATTCCGAAAAATACGAATACAAAAAGACGAAAATAATCCAACAATATAATACTAGAATCGGGCTTAAACCTAAGTCCACTAGTATTATCCGTCCGAATCATGATACGTGCACAAGTGCACGTATATGATTGAACCCTGCCGTAAAACCATACGGCCTCTACATCGTTTCGCCCGAAGCAGGGAAACCCTCTGTATGAAACTCTAAAGACTCGTCAATATGCTGGCAGTGGGTTTAACCACAAGCACGTCAGCGGTACTAGCTGTACGTAACAGCAACCCAGGTATTAAGCGAAAAGAAGGCCAACGAGAAAACTCATCCGAACCCCTACTGAGCCTGTCCATAACAATATCCGTATAGTCCGGTCCATTCGTCTATGAGTATCGCATATCGGGTCTAGGGGGTGGATAAAGTTAGACCCCTAATATCACGATATTTCATGTCGGTATGAAGCCTATCACCAACTGAGAAACGACTGATCCAAATCAGTAATTCTCGTCCACCTTGGCCAAGGATTTCTGGTGATGGTCACCCGTGCACAACAGGACATCAACCCTCAATACCGGGAGAGATGAATCCCCGACGATCAACTCACTGCCTCCATGTGGCTTGGGACTGTACCCAACTAAAACTTGTTTACACGACTCCTTTGAGCCGTGGTAGGGTAGTAATCAAAGCATAGTGGAAACTCACACGAGACAAATGACGATCTCAGGTTGACAGACTAACCTGTACACATGTCACTTGGGAACTGATATCTGACAATAGGTATAATACCAACTAGCATGTTCCCGGCGAGTCCGTCCAATGTACTCATAACCCAATGAGCATCTGCATACTATCTTAGGTGATTGACTAACACCAATGGCTTGTGAGACCGGCCACCGCCCCTCATCGGGGTCTTGATAAGTATACACTAATCTACTCTGGAGTATCGATGCCCAGTCTCGATACTCCCGCGACTAGGGACATTTAAGGATGTGCTTTATGATCACCATCATAATGCTGGTAGTCAAGCAAGAATCCTAAAGGCTCTATCAACATGTAATAGTGATCTGTAATACTACATAAAGCATGTACATGACGATAAAGACAAACCAGATAGCATACTATCATTTTGAGTAAGACTTTTCTATCCGTATAGGTCCTCCCTCAATCAGCATAATCACTTGCCTGTGATTACAATAATTTCCTTGAGGTCACTATAGCCAACAATCTCCCACTTGCACTTAAGGCTAATAATTGCGGTGTCGCATACTCACAGCCCGTGTGATACCGAACATCAAACTTCTCTACTAATCAGTCTCACAAAGACCGTTTGTGAAACTATTGCGTTCAAGAAATAGCCTCAGTGAGTGGATCCGCTCTAATGTTTCTATCTTTATCTCACTATATCTCAACTTCACGGAGAAAAACTGTCTTCCGAAATGAGCAATACCTGTCTTAGAATTTGTCTGGATATCTGATGGGACCCAGTTCAACAATTTACTCCAAATACAACAAACTTCTTAAACTGTATCAACCACTGAATTTAATCAGTATCCTGCGCCATGCCATCCACGGTATCCGCTTGGACCACCTGTCCAACATACGGCCCCTCAAAAGAGAGAAAACTATAACTCTGACAGCTACTGTGTTATCTAGGTCATCTTGGAAGACAGAAATTATAACCGCCTCTTCAAGAAAGCTGCCGTTACCAAATACCAAGAGCATCCACTTATGTTCATAACTGCTTCCCAATGTTTCTCCAGGATTGGATTAATATATATGCTTATTGCAGTCTGTGCAAAAGCAATATCTGGTGTTGTACTTGACATCTCATGATTGACTCAATTTCCTAAGCAAGTGATATTGTAACACCTTAGAATGCGATTAGTGTTAACTAACGATAATGCGGGTTTTAGATAAAAAAGTTAACCAAAATAGTTTTCACATATTTTATAAAAATTAATTAATATTTTATTATTATTTCTTTAAACTTGCACACACTTGTGCATGTTAACTTTGGGGTTATGAAGGAGTTAACCATGCTTAACTAGCCATGGCACCCTAAACCAATTTCATGCCATGTTACCCCATTTCACTTAATTTTTAGTAAAGTTTTATCTTTTATTAAGAGAGAGAGAGAGACAGAGAGTTGACAATGAAGAATGATGTGGCATGGGGGAAGCATGGGAGTATTATGAGGAGAGAGAAAGGGCATGGCTCATTCCTAACCTCACACACTCATTTTCCACATCCCTCACTCATACACTCCCTCCTTCTCACCTCACTCTCTCATTCTCAATTATTTCTCCTTCTCCTTCCTTTCTTCAACTGAAACCTATACCTTTTCATCACAAACCCAAGCCTAATCTTCACTAAACTTCATTAAAACCCTCACAAAAATCAAGTTAAGCCTCTTGAGATGACTTGGAGCTTGGAAAGCTAGGGTTTTCAAGCAAGCTTGGTGTGGTAGTGATCTCTAACTGTTATCTAGGCTTTTAAGTTATTATGTTGCTTATTAGTTGCTGTTTAGAGCACTAAAGTTATAGTTTTTGTGCAAATATCGTATTTTGGTAAGGTTTTGTGTCTTGGGTGAATCTGCTATCGAACCAGGTTTTTGTTTGAGAAGTTGCCATCATAGAGACTTAGTTTAGAGACCTAGAAGCTCCCTAAAAACCTGAGACCATTCCCTTCATACTTGGCCGCAAATATATTGCTTCTGGCCGCAAATTGCGGCCAAATTAGGGACTGGGGTCTCGAGTCTTGGTCGTGGGGTCTCTAGGGTTGTTTGTAGTCTCGTGGAACTTGCAACTTTCACTAATTCTTTGTGTAGGAAAATCTGGGACCGCTAAGCTAATTTTTAGTATTTCGGCAACGTGCGATACGACTAATCCAACTTAGTTTAATTGTTACTAGTAACTTGCGGTCGTGGATTTATTTGGAGATGCCGCTGTACGCGTTTAGCCGCTAAGCGAACCCTTTGTAGCTTGAGGGATCCGATTCGTTAATTGGCGTTGTGTTCGTTTATTATTGGGTAGTTTGCTAAATCCACGCATTATTGTGTTGTGTGATAATAAGATCACAGGCGGGGACTTCGGACGCTGCAAGGAGGGGGAAACAAGTGGTTAGATTTACCTAGCTCAAGATTGCCGGTCAGTAGATTTAACATCTATGGGGGAATCGCCCATATGGCATTAAGCGTCGAGGGCTAGATTCGGTGTTATGGCCACATGTTTATACGCATATATGTTTATTGTGCATGAGCATCATTTGTATACCATTACTTGTTGTACCTTGACTTAGTACCTATTGGACACAGCACCATTACCGACGGTTCATGTTGCACGAGTACTGAATTGTATGCCACACACACACCGTCGGTAATTACCATGACACGCACAACATATACATATATATGGTACTGCATTCATTATTGACATTGAGACAGTTGTTCTTGTACCACCTTACTAAGGGAATATGTATTGTACCGCCTTCATTATTATCAATAGCTAGACGCTGATTCTTGTTTTATTATGCATATGAATTGCATCATGCATACATACATACATGCATACACACATACCTTGCTATAGTTACATATACACCTTTATATGATGTTGCATTTGGCTTCGGGGAATTTGGGAACCGCATTATATCTTTAAAAACTTGATTCTTTTAAAAGAGCGGTTTTCCATTGATATGCTCATATTGCTGTTCTATGTTGCATACGTCGTATTTCATGGATTTACGCATTGAGATAATGATTTCATGTGATTTATGGATTTGAGAACCGTGGTTATATTCGAAATAAAGTATGCATTGTTTTGAAAACCCGGTTTCTCTTGATATGATATTTCGATGCGTCCACCATGAGTTTTCTCGGTTCTGAGATTGGTTTTCGAAACCCGATTCGAGGAGATGTACGATCTGTTTGCGGGTTCATGGTGGACCCGGTATGGTACTCCGGGGCAAGAAAGGTATGTTGTGCAGTAGACGATGAGCTTGGCAGAGGGACTACTACCTACCAGTGATAGTTTGGACCCGGTGGTTATCTAGAGGATACCGACCGGAGTCGTGAGCTGGATATGGGCCGATCCAGACTGACGGAGCCCGAGTTATGTGGATTTACGTGTCGATGCTGGACACTGGTTTTCATGATATTTCGAGTGTCGATGTTGGGCACTCAGGTTCCATGAGATTTACGGATATGAGGGCCGATCAGAATGACGACGCCTGAGATATTGGGATTTGGGGTGTCGTTGATGGACACCTGGTTTTTCCATGATGATGATTCATTGATTATTATTATGTTTTATCCCACACTCGGGATTTATTTGATATGCATTATTTCATGTAGTTGTAGTACCCTGATAGTATACCTTGATCATGATTAGTTGCATATCCATATTGCCATACTTAGGCTATCAGATTGCATGTGTTAGATTATCGCTGTTCGTGCATATTTGCGATTATCTGTATGAAGTTACTTACTATTCACGAGTTGGCAACTCACCCCCGTTGTGCCATAGTGTTTTGCAGGCTTGACCCTTAGAGTAGTTGCGGCAGGGCTCCTTATTGTATCTATTTCAGCAGATACTGCTACAGTTGGCTGTGAGGCCTTTTTGGTGTAGGTGGGTTTGCGGTTATCCGAACACATCTATTGTATATCTCATTGTATCTAGTACTCTCCATCTACTATTTTCATGTATTTGACTTAGAGACGAGTTTGTGAGGATCAATATTGTATTATGTGACTCTGTGTGTCGTGCTCGTGTGAGCCGTCTTTTCTTATGTTGCTTTACCTCTTTTTATGTTGTTTTCATTTTTATTGCCTATTTCTTCGCTACGGCGTCGTATATATGCTTGTGGTGGTTGTGTTCCACTTTTGGGCGTGATTTGCTCCCATTTGGGATGCTTTATTTATATTCTGTGTCTGTACTCATTTCGGGGCTAGTTTTACAAAGGAGGTGCTACCAAAATTTTTAAGAAAATGATTTAAGTCTGAGATTTTAACTTGGGATTTCCAAATGTTTTTAGCAATGTTTTATTACTTTACTCCTTCTCTTGGTTTAGATTTCTGGGTTTTCGGCTTACTTGAATTGCGTTACGCCTGATGACATCACGTGGTTTAAGTGCCGGTCACGTTCCTAAATTGGGTCGTGATAAAGTTGGTATCAGAGCGCTAGGTTTTACCTTTCGGAGTGTAGGATAATCTTGGTATGATAGAGTAGGTAGCTTAACCAGAGTGACGTAGCGTGTGTATGTTCCGCGGCTTACTTACGACACGATACTCCGCCTAAGTAACCTTATGACACATTGCTTGTAATTCCTTCCTTGATTTCCATGTATCCTTATGGTTTGATTTCTATGTTCTTATCGAATCCTGTTTTCATTTCCATCCATTATACCGCCAAAGACTACGAGGGCGCAGAGAGCTGCCACTAGAGCCGAGGTCAGGGCAGGCTCGTCAGAGACGGGGATTGACCAGGGGGTATGCCTATTTTACAGGAGCAGATTTATCCACCTTCACCAGATCGTATTACTAGGGTAGAGGCCGGTATGCAGGATTTGCGTCAGATGATGGGGTCGTTAGTGGAGGTCAGTCGAGCGTAGAGACAAGAGGTTGTCCCACCTGTCATGAGGGCCGTGATGGTGCCTACTATTCAGGCAGTCGTACCTACAGCTACGGAGGTTATCACCGTATCATTATCTGAGTTCATGAGGCCGAAGCCTTCGGTTTTCACCGGCATCGATGCAGCTGAGGATCCGCAGTTGTTTATCGATCGGATAGCTAGGATCTGTCGTTCGCTGAGATGCTCCGACTCGAGATAGGTGGAGTTCGCTAATTTTCGTCTGGAGGGTCTTGCCCAGACTTAATGCGAGCTTTAGAGAGGGGCCGAGCTGCAGGTCTTTCTCCTAAGTCCTGGACTGAGTTCGTGGCGGTTTTTCTTGCCCGTTTTCTTCCGCAGAGCTTCAGGGATTCTCGAGCGCAGTTTTGAGTCGTTACACCAGACTCCGGGTATGATGGTGGCGGAGTATGATATTCAGTTTACCCAGCTATCCGTGTATGGTCCATATTTGGTGGTCACTGAAGAGATAAGGATCAAGAGATTTGTGCGAGGCCTAATTACCCAGTTGTTCCTCGCTATCAGCGCCCAGCATTTTGACACATATGCAGCGCAGTGGACACAACCCTACAGGTTGAGGAGCGTCTTTCCGAGACTTCGGTCGTTCCGGGACCGAAGAGGATTCGTACTTGTGTATCAGCCCTGAGACAGATGTATTGACGCCGTAACGGATTCCGTTCAAGTCGTAGGGGTAGCAGAAGCTTGGGACGAGGCCAGTTATTTAGCTCTTATCCCCAGGAGGGTCAGAAGTCGTCGCCTGGATGTTTCTGGTGTGGGAGTTTATATCATTGCGTAAGAGATTGTACCGAGGCACATGAGGACGAGGCAGCCGTACCACATGTCACCTTACCACCTTCTCCACCTCAGAGAGCATTGCCTCTTACGCCTGTTGTTGCTCCGCGTCAGACTTATGCTCAGAGAGGTCGTGGTCGTGGAGGTTTTGTTCAGAGAGGACGGGGTGGCAGAGGTGAAGGACAGCCAGTCGTTGGTAGAGGGCATGCTCGAGTATTTGCTTTAACTCATCGGGACGCGCAGGCAGCCAATGCAGTAGTTTCAAGTACTCTCAGTATGTTCTTTCGATGCACACGTTTTATTTGATCCGGGATCTACGTACTCATATGTTCCTACACAGTTCGTGCCAAGGTTGGGCCGAGAGTCGTCTTTGCTAGACCAGCCGCTTGTTGTGACTACTCCCGTTGGTGAGTCTTTTGTTGTGCGACACGTGTTTCAGTCGTGTGCCATTCGTATTAGAGATAGAGATTCATCCGTTGACTTGATCTTCTTGAGATGTTGGACTTCAACGTTCTCCTAGGCATGGACTGGTTATCTACGTGCTATGTGTCTGTGGACTGCCGTGAGAAGACAGTCAGGTTTTGTTTTCCGGATGAGTCAGTTCTTGTTGTGCAGGGGGACTGTGGTGCCGCCCCTCACAATTTTATTTCTGCCCTTTGTACTAGCCGACTCTTGAGGAGAGGATGTCAGGGATTCTTAGCTTTTATTCGTGATACCAGAGCCACGGTAGATTGTTGGACCGGGTTCCTATTGTGAGAGAGTTTCCCGACGTATTTCCCGACGAGTTACCTGGATTGCTGTCAGAGCGCGATATTGAGTTTGGCATTGATTTGATCCTCGGCACGGGGCCTATTTCTATACCGCCTTACCGGATGGCCCCGGCGGAGCTTAAGGATCAGCTACACGAATTTCTTGATAGGGGACTAGTGCGTCCGAGTGTTTCGCCTTAGAGAGCTCCTGTTCTGTTCGTCAAGAAGAAGGACGGCAGTTTGAGCTTGTGCATTGATTATCGTCAATTGAACTGCATTACGGTATGGAATAGGTATCCATTACCTCGCATTGACGATTTGTTTGATCAGATCCAGGGTGCGGGTTCGGAATGATGACATTCCGAAAATTGCTTTTCGTATGACGGAATTATGAGTTTTTGGTGATGTCGTTCGGACTCACCAATGCCCCAGCAGCGTTCATGGATTTGATGAACCGGATTTTCAGGCCGTTCCTCGCCCAGTTCATTATTATGTTTATTGATGACATTCTGGTATATTCCAGGAGTCGAGAGAAACATGAGCAGAACTTGAGAATTTCTTTACAGACATTGAGAGAGCACCAGCTATTTGCTAAATTCTCGAAGTGCGCCTTCTAGCTTGATAGTGTTGACTTCCTGGGTCATCTGGTTATGCGAGACAGTATTCGTGTGGATCCGAGGAAGATCGAGGCCGTACAGCTTTGGCCCAGACCTGTATCAGTGACAGGTCCGCAGCTTTTTGGGCTTAGCCAGTTATTACCACCGTTTCATGCAGGATTTCTCGAGTATCGCTGCACCGCTGACCGGACTTACCAAGAAGGGAGTTCTTTTTCTTTGGACTGAGGCATGCGAGCTGAGTTTTCAGCAGTTGAAGACTCGTTTGACGACTGCACCGGTTTTATCTTTGCCTTCTGGATCGGGCGGCTTTGTCATTTACTGTGATGCTTCTTGAGTGGGGTTCGGTTGTGTATTGATGCAACATGATAGGGTTATCGCTTATGCTTCCCGGCAGTTGAAGAAGCACGAGCAGAATTATCCCACTCATGATCTTGACATGGCCGCGGTGGTCTTTGCGCTTAAGATTTGGAGACACTGCTTGTTCGGAGAGTCGTGTCGGATTTTCACAGACCATTAG
The DNA here is from genome assembly GCA_030015575.1 of Agapanthus africanus. Taxonomy (NCBI): domain Eukaryota; kingdom Viridiplantae; phylum Streptophyta; class Magnoliopsida; order Asparagales; family Amaryllidaceae; genus Agapanthus; species Agapanthus africanus. The sequence goes on from CM057337.1 coordinate 506,774,755, forward strand.
AGCTTAAAGTACATCTTCCAGCAGCGGAATCTGAATTTGAGACAGCGCCGTTGGATGGAGCTCGTGAAGGATTATGATTGTGAGAACTTTTATCACCCAGGCAAGGCGAATGTGGCAGCTGATGCTTTGAGTCGTAGGCCCGGGGGTAGCTTATCCTAGTTGAGCGCGGTTCAGAGACAGTCTTCTGCAGATTGACAGATCTTGTGCGACAGTAGAGTACAGTTTGAGTTCACTTCCACTGGGGGACAGCTTGCTCATGTCCGTGCCCGTCCACTTCTACTTGATCGTATTCCCGAGGCACAGCCCGACGATGCCCGTTTGTCTGAGATTCTTGAGCATGTTCGGCAGGGTAGAGATTTGGAGTTTGAGATTGATGATCAGGGTGTGCTAGGTTTTGGGACTCGTTTGTGTGTGCCTAATACCGATGGGTTGAGACGTGAGATCCTAGAATATGCACATCAGTTAGCTTATAGTGTTCACCCAGGTTCCACCAAGATGTATCGTGACTTGAGAGATATCTACTGGTGGGCAGGGATGAAGAGTGATGTTTCGGAATTTCTTTTGAGGTGCTTGATTTTTCGGCAAGTCAAGGCTGAGCATCTGAGACCGGCAGGAGAGTTGCAGCCTTTACCCATTCCGGAGTGGAAATGGGAACAGATCTCCATGGGTTTTGTTGTGGGTCTACCCAGGTCCAGTCGAGGGTTGACTCCATTTGGGTGATTGTTGACCGGTTTACGAAAGCGGCTCACTTCCTTCCAGTGAAGACCGCTTTCGGTTATGCTCAGTATACACAGTTGTACATTGATGAGATTGTGCGTTTGCATGGCGTTCCCACATGCATCGTATCCGACAGGGGCACCCAGTTTACCAGCCGTCTTTGGTAGAAACTTAAGGAAGCTTTGGGTATCCAATTGAGTTTTAGCACCGCTTTCCATCCGCAGACCGATGGTCAGTCGAGAGGACTATACAGACTCTGGAGGTAATGCTTCGTGCGTGAGTTCTTGATTCTGGTGGAAGTTTGGATCGTCACTTACCGTTGATAGAGTTCTCCTACAATAACAATTATCAGGAGACGATTCAGATGGCACCTTTTGAGGCTTTGTATGGTAGAAAGTATCAATCGCCTGTCTGTTGGACCGAACTTAGCGAGAGCAGAATATTGGGACCCCAGCTAGTTCAAGAGACTACGGAGAAGATTCAGTTGATTCAGGATAGGATGAGAGCAGCCCAGTGCAGATAGAAGTCTTATGCCGACCGTCGTCGTCACAAGCTTGACTTCGCAGCGAGGGATCATGTATTCCTATGGATTTCTCCGATGAAGGGCGTGATGAGATTTGGGAAGAAAGGGAATCTTAGTCCTAGGTTTGTGGGCCTTTTGAGATCCTTGAGCGAGTTCGTACCGTTGCTTATCGTTTGGCACTTCCGCCCAGTTTTCCTGATGTTCACCCCGTGTTTCATGTATCGATGCTTCGCAAGTACCTTCATGACCCTTCCCACATGATTCAGCACCAGATCGTTTAGCTGGGGAGTGATCTTTTGTTCACCGAGCAGCCGGTAGTTATATTGGATCGCCAAGAAATTTCGGTCAAAGGTCTTGCCATCTATGAAGGTTCTTTGGCATGGCCCGAATAGCGAAGAGGTCACATGGAAAGCCGAAAGCGAGTTGCGGAAGAAATTCTCTCATCTTTTTGAAGATACGCATGGTAAGATTTTTAAAATCGGGGACCGAATTTCTTTAAGGGGGGAAGATTGTAACACCTTAGAATGCGATTAGTGTTAATTAACGATAATACGGGTTTTTAATAAAAAAGTTAACCAAAATAGTTTTCACATATTTTATAAAAACTAATTAATATTTTATTATTATTTGCTTAAACTTGCACACACTTGTGCATGTTAATTTTGGGGTTATGGAGGAGTTAACCATGCTTAACTAGCCATGGCACCCTAAACCAATTTCATGCCATGTTACCCCATTTCACTTAATTTTTAGTAAAGTTTTATCTTTTATTAAGAGAGAGAGAGAGAGAGAGAGAGAGAGAGTTGACAATGAAGAATGATGTGGCATGGGGGAAGCATGGGAGTATTATAAGGAGAGAGAAAGGGCATGGCTCATTCCTAACCTCACACACTCATTTTCCACATCCCTCACTCATACACTCCTTCCTTCTCACCTCACTCTCTCATTCTCAATTATTTCTCCTTCTCCTTCCTTTCTTCAACTGAAACCTATACCTTTTCATCACAAACCCAAGCCTAATCTTCACTAAACTTCATTAAAACCCTCACAAAAATCAAGTTAAGCCTCTTGAGATGACTTGGAGCTTGGAAAGCTAGGGTTTTCAAGCAAGCTTGGTGTGGTAGTGATCTCTAACTGTTATCTAGGCTTTTAAGTTATTGTGTTGCTTATTAGTTGCTGTTTAGAGCACTAAAGTTATAGATTTTGTGCAAATATCGTATTTTGGTAAGGTTTTGTGTCTCGGGTGAATCTGCTATCGAACCAGGTTTTTGTTTGAGAAGTTGCCATCACAGAGACTTAGTTTAGAGACCTAGAACCAACCCTAAAAACCTGAGACCATTCCCTTCATACTTGGACGCAAATATATTGCTTCTGGCTGCAAATTGCGGCCAGATTGGGGACCGGGTTCTCGATTCTTGGTCGGGGGGTCTCTGGGGTTGTTTGTAGTCTCGTAGAACTTGCAACTTTCACTAATTCTTTGTGTGGGAAAATCTGGGACCACATAGCTAATTTTTAATGTTTCGGCAATGTGCGATACGATTAATCCAACTTAGTTTAATTGTTACTGGTAACTTGCAGTCGTGGATTTATTTGGAGATGCCGCTGTACGCGTTTAGCCGCTAAGCGAACCCTTTGTAGCTTGAGGGAACCGATTCGTTAATTGGCGTTGTGTTCGTTTATTATTGGGTAGTTTGCTAAATCAACGCGTTATTGTGTTGTGTGATAATAGGATCGCAGGCGGGGATTTCGGACGCTGTAAGGAGGGGAAAACAAGTGGTTGGATTTACCTAGCTCGAGATCGTCGGTGAGTAGATTTAACATCTACGGGGGAATCGCCCGTATGGCGTTAAGCGTCGAGGGCTAGATTCGGTGTTATAGCCACATGTTTATACGCATATACGTTGATTGTGCATGAGCATCATTTGTATACCATTACTTGTTGTATCTTGACTTTGTACATATTGGACACTGCACCATTACTGACGGTTCATGTTGCACGAGCACTGAATTGTATGCCACACACACACCGTTGGTAATTACCATGACACGCACAACATATACATATATATGGTACTACATTCGTTATTGACATTGAGGCAGTTGTTCTTGTACCACCTTACTAAGGGAATATGTATTGTACCGCCTTTATTATTATCAATAGTTAGATACTGATTCTTGTTTTATTGCGCATATGAATTGCATCATGCATACATACATACATGCATACACACATACCTTGCTATAGTTACATATACACCTTTATATGATGTTGCATTTGACTTCGGGGAATTTAGGAACCGCATGATATCTTTAAAAACTTGATTCATTTAAAAGAGCGGTTTTCCCTTGATATGCTCATATTACTGTTCTATGTTGCATACATCGTATTTCATGCATTTACGTATTGAGATAATGATTTCATGTGATTTATGGATTTGAGAACAGTGGTTATATTTCAAATAAAGTATGCATTGTTTTGTAACCCTGCTTTCTCTTGATATGATATTTCGAAGCATCCACCATGAGTTTTCTCGGTTCTGAGATTGGTTTTCGAATCCCGATTCAAGGAGATGGACGATCCGTTTGCGGGTTCATAGTGGACTCGGTATGGTACCCCGGGCAAGAAAGGTATGTTGTGCAGTAGACGATGAGCCTGGCAGAGGGATTACTACCTACCGGTGATAGTTTGGACCCGGCGGTTATCCGGAGGATATCGACCGGAGTCGTAAGATGGATATGGGCCGATCCAGACTGACGGAGCCTTTAGGCCGATCCGGACTAATAGAGCCCGAGTTTTGTAGATTTACGTGTCGATGCTGAACACGGGCTTTCATGTTGTTTCGAGTGTCGATATTGGGCACTCAGGTTCCATGAGATTTACGGATATGAGGGCCGATCAGAGTGACGGCGCCTGCGATATTTGGATTTGGGGTGTCGTTGATGGACACCGGGTTTTTCCACGATGATAATTTATTGATGATGATTATGTTTTATCCCACACTCAGGATTTATTTGATATGCATTGTTTCATGTAATTGTAGTACCCTGATGGTATACCTTAATCAATGCTTAGTTGCATATCCATATTGCCATACTTAGGCTATCAGATTGCATGTGTTAGATTATCGTTGTTCGTGCATACTTGCGATTATCTGTATGATGTTACTTACTATTCACGAGTTGGCAACTCACCCCCGTTGTGCCACAGTGTTTTGCGGGCTTGACCCTTAAAGTAGTCGCGGCAGGGCTCCTTATTGTATCTATTTCAGCGGATACCGCTACGGTTGGCTGTGAGAACTTTTTGGTATAGGTGGGTTTGTGGTTATCCGAACACATCTATTGTATATCTCATTGTATCTAGTACTCTCCATCTACCACTTTCATGTATTTGACTTAGAGACGAGTTTGTGAGGATCGATATTGTATTATATGACTCTGGGTGTCGTGCTCGTGTTAGCCGGCTTTTCTTATGCTGCTTTACCTCTTTTTATGTTGTTTTCATTCTTATTGCCTATTTCTTAGCTACGGCATCGTATATATGCTTGTGGTAGTTGTGTTCCGCGTTTGGGCGTGATTTGCTCCCATTTGGGATGCTTTATTTATATTCTGTGTTTGTACCCATTTCGGGGCTAGTTTTACAAAGGAAGTGCTGCCAAAATTTTTAAGAAAATGATTTAATTCTGAGATTTTAACTTGGGATTTCCAAATGTTTTTAGCAATGTTTTATTACTTTACTCCTTCTCTTGGTTTAGATTTCTGGGTTTTCGGCTTACTTGAATTGTGTTACGCCTGATGACGTCACGTGGTTTAAGTGCCGGTCACTTCCTAAATTGGGTCGTGACAGATATGCCAATCATGCAAATTCCTCTCCTCGTCAGTCTAAAATATATCTTTTTAGAGAGGGTGACTCCATCACCTGCAGGTACACCACCACGCCTGGAGTCGTCCATTCTAAAACACTTTAGAATAGTGTCAAGTACCTGAATTGGGACACTTCCCAAATCTAAATATAAAACCATAGATCTAGTCACCAGAATCCCTGATATTTTATCCAAATCCCATGTGAAGAAAATCCTTATGATAACCATAGTATAACCAATCGTAGTATAGGAATATCACTTCCAACCAAGAGCATGTCATCCAAATCCAAGACATCTCTTCCTACTACCTTCTTACCAGGTCCATCTCTTGTTCTGATGAAGTCAAACTCTATGACTATCACATCAAAACTAGATGATCTATCTTCGCTGTATCTGGTTTAGTCTATAAATAGACATAAGCTACTTGTCTACTTTGCTTCCGCTGCTCCCACTGACTACAACAACCCTCTGCAGAGTCATATACATGTGCACTTCTAAATCTAATTTAGAACGACGTTATACTCATCCTCTGCCAGATCTCATAGTCTAGAACAGCAGTAGTGTCAAGTCTGGGTAATCAGAAACCTCCTTGTCACCGTCTTTAAGGAGACCGAAGTATTTCTCGGGTGCCTGAGATTACCCACCAAATCTACGGAGTGGCTAATGGATCGTTGAAACCATTTGAATCCTTAGGTTCTATTAAAATTTCAGTAATCGTTTATGGTTCTGGAATCACCTCCAGTTCTACCATACTCCCACTAATGTTTTCTGAAAAGAATCCATTTTACTAAAACGGTGGCGAGTCACGAACAATATAACTATTGATCTTCCAGATAGTAGAAAGTTAATCCTCGTCAATGCCCGGGATAACCCACAAACTGCCATTACTGAAACGTGTCTTGAGTTTGTCCAGATTCTTGTTTTAAGGATCAGTCGGACAACTCCATATACCTTAACATCGTTAAGATATGAATCCATTCTATATTTAGTATATAAATGTTGGGTTACCTTAACGCCCTAGCCATCGAACGTGGCGGTTTGCGGAACAAAATTTTTCTTACGATTTCAAAAACAGCGCTAAGTTAACCCAATGAAAACTTGGATCTTTCTATAAACCTATCTAGCCAAACTTGGAGTGCTATCTACTATGGAAAGAATTCTCACCAAATGACCCAAGTCCTTCAGTCTTGTTTCCTCGTCATGTGCTCCAAGTGGCCACCTTGAACTTGTTTGATCTCCATTTCCGGCTCCATCGGTCCTCCGGGATCGAGCTTGTTCTCCAGCCATCCTTTGTCGTAGATGATCCACCCGAGAGATGTGATCCATGGCTCTAGCTCCTAACTAGGTGTCAATAGGAGCAACTAGAGAACTTGGGTTGCTAATCCAAGTTCTCTAGGATGTAGTGTGAAGATCTATGTGTTCTACTATCTCTATCTTGCCTCTTCACTTGTTCCTCAACTCATGAGAGGGTAGTGAAGAGGAAGATGATGAAGGTGGAGGAAACTCAATAGTAGGGATGAGGGTGAAGCAAAAATGGGAGCTCAAGAATAATGAAGCATGCATGTGAGAGAAAAATCAACACAATGGTTTTGTGTATGAATTTTCATAATAAAAAACTAGCAACCATACTTCAATAGTTGATCCAAATGAATAAATAATTCATTTGTCAACTATTGAAGTCATAACTCTCACCATTCCACCGTCTCCTCCAATTCCACCTCATTTCCATTTATCAATAAATGGAAAAGTCCATGATGAGGTGTCTACCTTCTAGAAAGTAATCTGTAATAAAATACGGATTACAGTCTGCTGTATATACATACCTGCATTCGGATAAAAACACGAATGCCCAAAGAGATAGAATAACATGAAGAACGTAATACTAGAATATACATATCAAAATATATATATATGTGTGTGTGTGTGTGTGTGTGTGTGTGTGTGTGTGTAAATTATCAAGTCAATACCTGATATAATAATCCGGCTCAAACCCGAGCCGGCTAGTATTACCAACCGTCCAATCGAAAGTCTGGGTACAAAGTACATTAATCGATCAGAACCCTGCACGTATCCAATACGGCTACTACATCATTTCGCCTGAACCAGGAAAACCCTCTGTGTGGGACTCTAAAGTCTCGACAGTACGCCGGCAGTGAGTTACTGGATAAATCCGTAACCACAAGCACGTCAGCGGCACTAGCTGTACGTAACGGCTACCCGGGTACTTGTCGAAAAGGATGGCCGACGAGCAAACTCATCCGGATCCCTACTGAGCCTATCTGTGACAATCTCCGTACAGTCTGGTCTCTTCGTCTGAGAGTATCGCATACCAGGTCTGGGGGGTAGTAAACGTCAGACCCTAATAACCCGGTAATTCGTGTTGATGTGGTTCAGGACCAATCCGGAAAACTACTGATCAGCCTATCAGTAAACCCCAATCGCCTTGGCCAAGGTCTTATGGTCTTGACCAATCGAACACAGTGCGATATCGACTCCCTATACCGGGAGAGACGAATCCCCGACAATCGCTCACTGCCTCCATGTGGCTCGGGACTGTACTCAACCAAAACCTGTTTGCACGACTCAGTAGAGCCGTGGTAGGGTGGTGATCAAAGCACGGTGGGAACTCACACGAGAAAAATGCCGATCTCAAGTCTAAAGACTAACCTGTACTCATGTCACCAGAGAACTTCCACCTGACGAGAGGTATAATACTATCTGGAAGTTCTCGGCGAGTCTGTCCGGTGTACTCACCCCCAGTGAGCACCTGTATACGATCTTAGGTGCGAATGACCAATGGTTGCGGGACCGTACCATCTCCCCTCGTCGGGGTCTAGAAACGTATACACTAGTCTACTCTGGAATATCGATACCCAGTCTCGATACTCCCACGACTAGGGACATTTAAGGATGTGCGTACCGACTACCTAGCTCCCACAAGTATGATCGCCATCACAACGCGGGTAGTCTAGCAAATGATCCTACGGGCTTTATCAACATGTAATAGCAAGTAAAACATATACATGTTATGATAAAGACAAATATGATAGCATACTATCATATCGAGCAAGACTGTCCTGTACATATATATGTCTAAGCATCCAAATGTATATATATACAATAATGGCCTCTAGGGCATACAAATCCAACAATCTCGCACTTGCACTAAGGCCATATTTATCGGCGTATCGAGTACCCAACATCTGCTCTAGGGCCAGTTGTTGGCGTATCGAATACCCAACATCTCAAAAAGTCTCTCGAACTGTGCTTGAGGAAGGGCTTTGGTGAATGGATCCGCAGTGTTGTCTTTTGTGTCCACTCTCCGCACCTCGATCTCCTGGCGATCAATGATCTCCCCGATCAGGTGATACCGCCTCAAGATGTTCCTGGATTTCTGATAGGACCATTATTGTCGCAATATACAGGTATTGGGTTAACAATGGATGGAACCACCTGAAGTTCAGTAATGAACTTCTTAATCCAGACATCTTCTTTTGCGGCATCGTTGGCAGCAATGTATTCAGCCTCCATCGTCGAGCCTGCGACGGTGTCCTGTTTGGAACTCTTCCAATACACCGCCCCTCCGTTGAGGGTAAACACAAAACCCGAGACTTACTTGCTGTCATCCTTGTCACTCTGGAAGCTCGAATCGGTAAAAGACTCCACCTGGAGGTCCCCATTACCGAATACTAGGAACAATTCTTCAGTCCTTCTCAGGTACTTCAGAATGTTCTTAACAGCTGTCCGGTGGTTCTCACCTGGGTTAGACTGATACCGCCTCATCACGCTAAGTGCGTAAGCTACATCTGGTCGGGTATCGCATACATTATAGATCCTACCGCCGAAGCGTAGGGTATAGTGCTCATGCGAACCCTCTCCTCATCAGTCTTGGGAGACATCTCCTTGGAGAGGGTGATTCCGTGCAATACGGGTATGTTACCTCGCTTGGAATCTTCCATACTAAATCTCTTTAGTACGGTCTCTATGTACCTGGAGTGTGAAAGCTCCAGTAATCTTTTGGATCTATCTCTGTAGATCTTAATCCCCAGAATGTATGAGGCATCACCCAGGTCGTTCATGGAGAACCTTTGTGACAAGAACAACTTGACCGATTGTAGCATAGGAATGTCATTTCCTATCAAAAGAATGTCGTCTACGTACAAGACTAGGAACATGACAGTTCGGCCTACAATCTTCTTATATATACAAGGCTTATCCTCATTATTGATGAAGTCAAATCCCTTGACAGTTTCATCAAAACAGATGTTCCAGCTCCGCGATACCTGCTTTAATCCATAAATGGATTTAAGCAACTTGCACACCTTCCCGCTGCTCCCACTGTCTACGAAATCTTCCGGCTGATCCATATAAACGCACTCTTCTAAACTTTCATTCAGAAAAACCGTTTTTACGTCCATCTGCCAGATCTCATAGTCATGGAAGACAGCAATGGCAAGTAGGATCCGAATAGATTTGAGCATAGCCACTGGAGAAAAGGTTTTGTCATAGTCCACACTTAGTCTTTGACGAAAACCTTTTGCAACAAGTCTAGCCTTATAGGTTTCCACCTGTCCATCTACACCAAATTTCTTTTTGTAGATCCATTTGCATCCAACGGGTTTTACCACAGGTGGAGCAATTTCCAAGGTCCACACTTTATTGGTGTACATGGACTTCATTTCGTATCACATAGCATCCAGCCATTTATCAAAGTCCCTACTGATAATGGCCTGCCTGAAACTAGTAGGATCATCTTCTTCCAAGATGCAATCCTCTCGATCCCCGTCTATGAGAAAACCGTAGTATCTCTCGGGCGGATGAGAAATCCTACCAGATCTGCGGAGTGGCTGAGGTTCATCGGGTATAACTGAATCTAGCAGTTCCACCAAATCTTCAGTTATAATTTGTGTTTCTGGAATTTCATCCAATTCTACCGAGCTGCCACCAATATTTTTAACAAGAAATTCTTTTTCCAAAAATGTGGCGTTCCTAGAAACAATAATCTTTTGTTCCTCTGCATTGTAGAATAGATACCCACTAAATCCTTTGGGTATCCCACAAAATTACACAAAACTGATTGTTCCTCAAGTTTTTCTGGGTTCTTCTTTTTGACATAAGCAGGGCAACCCCAAATATTACACGTTTAAGATACAAACTCTTACCACTCCATATTTCATACGGAGTTTTAGGCACGGATTTGGATGGAACTTGATTCAAAAGATGTGCTGCCGTTTGAAGCGCATATCCCCAGAATGAAAGAGGCAACTCAGCACTACTCATCATGGAGTGAACCATATCCAATAGGGTACGATTCCTCTGCTCCGATACACCGTTGTTTCGTGATGTATACGGAGGAGTAAGTTGAGAAAGAATTCCATTCTCTTTTATGTATTCTAGGAATTCCGTGCTTAAGTACTCCCCTCCTCTATCAGATCGGAGGATCTTGATACTTTTGCCAGTCTGGTTCTCTACTTCGTTTCTGTATTCTTTGAATTTCTCAAAAGCTTCAGATTTATGTTTCAAAAGATACACATATCCGAACCTAGAGAGATCGTCAGTGAATGTGATGATGTACGAGAACCCACCCCTTGCATGTATAGACATTGGACCATATACATCACTGTGTATGTGTCCCAAGAGCTCTGCTGCTCTTTCTCCGTGTCCGGTGAACGGAGATTTGGTCATTTTTTCCTTTGAGACAAGACTGACAAGTTTCATAAGATGAAAATTCGAACGTATCCAAAAATCCATCTTTATGCAACTTACTCAGTCTTTTCTCTCCGATATGACCAAGTCTACAATGCCACAAGTAGGATTCGTTCATTTCTGGACTCTTCCCCTTGTGTGTGTTTTGTACATTTAGAACTGTGTTTTGATTTAGAACATAGATATCATTACACCGTGTACCTTCTGCAACCAATACCTGATTAAGGTAAATGTTCATGATATTTCTATCAAGAACAAAACTTATATCCGTCTTTATCAAGTAAAGAAACAGATATGATGTTGCAAACCATGGAAGGTACATAGTAGCAATTGTTCAAAATCATAGAATTGCCATTTGGCAATGCTAGGTGATATTCACCGACGGCAGAAGTATCAACTTGTGCTCTATTCCCTACTCTGAGGGACATATTACCAGGTCCAACCATCCTACTTTTTCAGTCCCCGTAATAAATTACAGATATGAGATCCTGATTCGGTATCTAGTACCCAGGAGGTAGGACTGACCGAAAAACAGTTCTCAATAATAAGAACACCTGAAGAAGACGCATTAGTATGCTTCTTCTTCGATGGGGTCATCAAGGAATTCATGCAATTCTCTTTCCTCTGCTCATACTTATGACTGATGTCATAAGTTAGAGCCAAATTGACGTTCCCCAGCCCCGAATAAGAATTCGGATCGGTCAAGCGATACATTTTATTATCTTGATTAGGGCATGAAGTGGTTGCTACCTGGAGAGAGAGAAAAGAAACACTCAGCGTACGCTCTTGCGAGATTGATTGGTTATTAGTTTATCTAATCTGGATGGCTCTTACTGTTCTCTCAAATTCTTCTTCAAACCTAAAAAGAAGAATTAGTTGGGATTAATCGCACGTCACAATACTTGCTTAACCTTTCAGCCAGGCTGGTGTCGGTACTTCGAGGGAGGTTTTCCAACGCATTCGCGAAGTTCCTTAATTATATAACCTCTTTTCCTTGGAGGCGTAGCCCCGCTAACACCGTTCTAGACACCTACTTGGTTTATAGCATTGATTGTTAAGTGAAATAATTTCCCAGGAGTAATCCTACTCATCAGTGGGATCTATAGGGTTTCCTAGCACGGCAGCAAGGTTTCGGGAGGCATCATCCATGCCATATTTAAATTTTTGCCGTTCAAGCTAACCCTAACTCTAGAATCGAAACTAGAAAATCCGACGATACATAATGTAAACTCTTTACATCTAAGTGAATGAGGGAATACAACCTTTGTAGACCGATCCTTCACTTCTAAAACTCCATATCGCAGTCCCTTCGCTGCAAGTTGTGAAGACCCGGACTCTAGTAAGGGTTCACATGAAGAAACGAACATACTTGTTCAATGTCTTCGAGGCCGAAGACGATCTACGTCGAGGAGACTCGAGCTCATACTACCTCTTCACTAATGGTGAAATTAGTGAAGCAAACACCTTGAACTAAATGGCTAATAGTAGAGGATGATGAAGTTGGAAGTGGGCTCACTTTAGTTTTATTTTTGTCACAAGGTTTCATCACTTAGAAAAAACTAGCAAGCATTTTCTCTTGAGGAAGAAGAAGAAGTGATGAAGAGATGAATGAGAGAGTGAGGTTAGAATTGCAACCATGGGTGAGTTAGTGTCATGCCTAACTCATGTAGATAATAAACCATGGCTTGTGGTTAAGGTTGGGTTAACAAATATCTTAAGCAAGACAAACAAGTGGACTTGGTCAATGTTCTACAAACTTCATCCAAGCTTGAAACATTATCCACTAATTTGTAATAACTTAGTGATAAATATTAACCTTAACTTTAACCCTAGCATGGTATAAGTCTCATACATACATGTTGCATGTATAACCTAGCATGATACAAAATATATATCACATATATTTAATGTATGCAAAGTGAGAAAAAGAAATGGTCAAGTGAGCAATATTAGTTAATGTAAATTCATATATCATATATATAATTATACATTAAATCATTAAATCAACACTTGATTTAATGATCCGGCTATATGACATATAACCGACTAATATCAATAATATTAACTTACCAAATCAAAACTTGATTCGATAACCCGGCTATATCACATATACCTGTCCGATATCACATATCGCGAGAATATAATACGGTATCACATACTCGTATTAATATCGGTCCCGCACATATTGTTGGATATAGTGCCCTCAAAGTCAATTATTGGATCGCAGGTACATGATTGCAATGATTGAGAGAGGACCTATACCGGTAAGACAGTCTTACTCGAGATGATAGTATGCTATCTGGTTTGCCTTTATCAGTCGTGTACAGTTTTAGGTGACATGATCACTATTACACGTTGATAGAGCCCTTAGGATCCTGCTTGACTACCAACAGTATGATGGCGATCATATACGTGAGAGTTGGGTAGTTCATAAGCACATCCTTAAAAGTGGTCCCTAGTCGTGCGAGTTTCGAGACAGGGTATTGATACTCCGGAGTAGACTAGTGTATACAGTCGAGACCCCGACGAGGGGCGGTGGCCGGTCTCATAAGCCACTGGTGTCAGTTGGATCACCTAAGATGTATACAGGTGCTCATTGGGTTATGAGTACACCGGATAGGACTCGCCGGGAACCTGCTAGTTGGTATTATACCTAGCGTCAGATAGCAGTTCCCTGGTGACATGTGTACAGGTTAGTTTATCGACCTGAGATCGTCATTTTTCTCGTGTGAGTTCCCACTGTGCTTTGATTACTACCTTACCACGGCTCAAAGGAGTCGTGTAAACAGGTTTTAGTTGGGTACAGTCCCGAGCCACATGGAGGAAAGTGAGCGGATCGGCAGGGGATTCGTCTCTCCCGGTATTGGGGGTGAGATCGCGCTGTGTTTAGGAGAGCCATTACACATAGCCCTCGGCCGAGACAGGAGATTTACTGGTAGGTACTCCAGTAGTATCTCAGGGTGTTCAGGGCTACCCTCCGACACGACTTATACCGCTTTTGGGGGTCTGACGTTACCAGCCCCTAGGCCCGATATGCGATGCTCATAGACGAACGGACCGGACTGTATGTATATTGTCACCGATAGGCTCAATAGGGTTCCAGGATGAGTTCGCTCATCAGGCTTCCCTTTCGGTCAGTACATGGGCAGTCGTTACGCACAGCTAGTGCCGCTGACATGCTTGTGGTTAAACCCACTGCCAGGGTACTGACGAGTCTTTAGAGTCCCCCACAGATAGTTTCCCATGTTCGGGCGAAACGTTGTAGAGGCCGTATGGTTTTATGGCAGGGTTCGAAAATGCACGTGCACATGTGCACGTGTCATATTTCGGACAGATAATACTGGTGGGTTTTGGTTTAAGCCGGATCCATGTATTATTTTGAGTCGGAATATTTTAGTCTCTCGTATTCGTATTCGGTCGGAATACGGATACATGTATGTATATACAGGTGAGGGGTATTCTCGTAATCCGTTACGAGAATATTTTAGAAGATGCATTTCTTTTTCATTAATCATTTTAGTTTAAATGATTAAATGGATTTTGGAATGTGTGACTCATTCTTTGTGACTCATTGATTCTAGAATGTTCACTAATGACTCATGTAATGAGTCATCTAGTGAGTCATTAGAGAATTAATTGAGTTTGTTTTGGGTGAGATATTTTATGGTTGGGTTGGAGATATTTTTATAAGATATTTTCTTTATTTCTCCAAAAGAAAACCATATATATATCACACCTAAATGTTTTGGGCAGCCAAGGGTTATTTTTTTGTATGCTTGGTTTTTGCTCTCTAGGGATAGTTTCTTGGTTTCACCATTTCCAATCCTTAGCATCGTCTTCAACCTCCACCCGAACCCTCTCATGTGATGAGAACCCTAGGGTGTTTGAGACAAAGTATTCTACTCATTCTCTACTTCATCTTGGTCATCTCTTTTAGCAGACTCGATGACCGAGTTGCCTCAGTATAGAGGCAGGAGCTCGTTTAATGATCCGTTGACGTGGTGCCACCTCGACGAGGAGACAGGAGATCGGAGCTGCCGCGAGAAGCGTGGGATGATGGCTAAAGACCGAAGGACTCGAATCGATTGGTATAGCCTTTCTACCTCTTTACAGTTTGTTAGTTTAGCGTTAATGGCAAGATCCGGTTTATAGTATGCGATAGCGCCAGTTATAAAAGTTTTAGTTCTGCGTTTGGTGTCAGAATGACGGCCGGGGCGCTACCGTAGACTTACATGGTATCAGAGCCACGCCATTAACCTTTACTAACTTGTTCTAACGTGTTTAAAATATCGATCGAACGAAATTTCCAAAACCGTACTTTTCATGTTAAAGTTTCTGTCGATTTTTAAAACTGGTCTAAAAATTATTTTGAGCATCTCAGAAAATCGAGCAGGCTTTTTTAAGAATACTATAGAAATTTGGTCAACTATTCCCTCCAGAGCGCCGCGGAACCGCCGCACAAGCCATGTATTGGCCGCGGTTCCGCCGCCGTTTTGGAGCAACAGTGTACCATTTTTCTACAGTAGTGTCTTTCATGGGAAATTGTGGTTTCTGGAATGTTTTGTTTGGGCCCAGATTTTGTTTTAGTACTGCAGTTGTACTTGGGGCCCACTTCGGGAAGTTTTGTCGATCGGTATTTTAAACTTGTTAGTTTACAGTACTTATATTATATCTCCGACCGTGAATGTCATTCAAGCGGTAAATCACGTCTAATTGCTATAGTCCCTTTAGACGGGTTTGCGAACGTGACATTCACGTTGATGTTCTGTGTTGTGTTGTGATGTTGCGGATTTGTCGTGGTGGATAGCAATGTGCAATGGTAGTGCAGTTTGGATTTATTTGTACATTTGATATTGCGGGGCGAGCATCCAACATGTGGACTGCCGTCACTGCCTGTTTGTATAATATTCTTTTGGGGCACGACCGGGCTGAGGTTGATGTACCCGTTGTACATATTTTTCATTTCTGTACTAAGTTTACCCCGCGACGGAGTGCACGGATAGCCGGGTTCTGGAGGGCAACGGGTCCGTATCTCATGGCTTTGAGAGGCAAAGGGGCCTCACTCTAGAATTGGCAGACTATTCGCCGCACTCGTAGGGGGTACAGGTTGACCCAAGATGGAGTGCCCAAGTTACCGGATTCCGTGAAGTGCTGGGTGGTCCATTCACTTTCCTGTAGGGAGCTGCCTCACTTCAGGTTTTGGCGGGTAACTTGCCTAGTTTTACTTATGACTTCTCTAGTTTTTAGACAAGTGTTTCGTAGAAATACAATGTCTAAGTTTTGAGAAGTTGTGGTTACTAGATCTATGGTTTTAGATCTAGATTTGGGTAGTTTCCCAATATGGGTACTTAGACAGTATTCTAAAGGTGTTTTAGAATGGACGACTCCTGGCATGGTCGTGTACCTGCAGGTAATGGAGTTACCCTCTCTAAAGGTGTCTTACAGACTAAAGGGGAGAGGGATGTGCATGATTGGTATATCATTTGCTTAGGCAATTAAATCAATCATGAGATGTCAAGTACCACACAAAATATTGTTTTTGCACTAGATACAAAAAGTATATAATAATCCAATCCTAGAGGAACGTTCGGAAGCAGTTTTAGAACATAAGTTGATGTTCTAGGGATTTGATAACGACAGCCACCTTCAAGAGACGGTTATCATTCCAGGCTTCTAAGGTGACCTGGATGACAAAGTGACTGTCAGAGTTATAGATTTCCCTCTTGATAAGGGGCAGTATTTTGGACAGGTGATCCAAGCGGATACTGAGGGAGGTGTGGCGCAGAATACTGATTAAATTCAGTTGGCGATACAGTCTAGGAAGTTTACTGGATTTGGAGTTCATTTGTGAACTGGGTCCCATCAGAATCCAGATATATTCTAAGACAGGTATTGCTCATTTCGGGAGATGGCTTTCTCCAAGAACTTGAGATAAAGAGAGACATAGAAAGAAACATCAGGGCGGATCCACTCACTGAGGCTATTTCTCGAACGCAATAGTTTTGCAAACGAGATTTTTGAAACTGATTAGTAGAGAAGTTGGGTGTTCGGTATCACACGGCTGTGAGTATGCGACATCACAATAATTAGCCTTGAGTGCAAGTGGGAGATTGTTGGATATAGTGCCCTCAAAGTCAATTATTGGATCGCAAGCATGTGATTGCAATGATTGAGGGAGGACCTATACCGGTAGAACAGTCTTACTCGAGATGATAGTATGCTATCTGGTTTGTCTTTATCATCGTGTACATGCTTCAGGTGATATTACAGATCACTATTACATGTTGATAGAGCCCATAGGATTCATGCTTGACTACCAGCAGTATGATGGCGATCATATACGTGAGAGTTGGGTAGTCTATAAGCACATCCTTAAATGGTCCCTAGTCGAGAGAGTTTCGAGACCGGGCATCGATACTCCAGAGTAGACTAGTGTATACAGATCGAGACCCCGACGAGGGGCGGTGGCCGGTCTCACATGCCATTGGTGTCAGTTGGTTCACCTAAGATGTATACAGGTGCTCATTGGGTTATGAGTACACCGAACGGACTCGCAGGGGCACTGCTGATTGGTACTATACCTATCGTCAGGAGCAGTTCCCAGGTGACATGAGTACAGCTTACTCTGTTGACTCGACACTGCTACATTGCCTCAAGTGTGTTCCCACTGTTCTTTGATTGCTACCCTACCATGAATCAATGGAGTCGTGCAAACAGGTAGTAGTTGGGTGCAGTCCCAAAGCACTTGGAGGTAGTGGCGGTTAGACAGGATTCGTCTCTCCCGGTATTGGGGGTTGATATCACGCTGTGTCTGGAGTGCCATTACACAAAACCCTTGGCCAAGGCAAGTGAGATTTACTGGTAGGTATTGCAGTAGTTTCTCAAGGTGTTCTGGGCTACACTCCGACACGACTTATACCGCTATTGGGGGTCTGACGTTTACCATCCCCTAGGCCCGATATGCGATACTCTTAGACGAACAGACCGGACTGTACGGAGATTGTCACAGATAGGCTCAGTAGGGTTTCAGGATGAGTTCGCTCGTCAGCTTCCCTTTCGCTCAATACATGGGCAGCCGTTACGTATAACTAGTGCCACTGACGCGCTTGTGGTTAAACCCACTGCCAGCGTATTGACGAGTGTTTAGAGTCCCCCACAGAAAGTTTTCTAAGTTCGGGCGAAACGTTGTAGAGGCCGTATGGTTTTACGGCAGAGTTCGATCATATACGTGCACTTGTGCACGGATCATGATCGGATGGATCATACTAGTGGGCTTTGGTTTAAGCCAGATCCTAGTATTAGATTTATTGGATTACTTTCGTCTCATTGCATTCGTATTCAGTCGGAATGCGGATGCAGGTATGTATATACAGTTGAAGGGTATTCTTGTGATCCGTCACGAGTTTACTTTAGAAGTTGCCATTCTCTTTTTGGATTAAACATTTTGGTTTAAATGTTTAATTGTGAGGAAAATATGAGTGCAAGTTTTGTCCATATTCATCATTTCATGCCACATGCACATGGTGACTCATGGTCTTGGTTTATGTGACCATCATTGTGACATGGATTGATTTTGGGGCTAATTATGATTAGTGGGGGATATTTTGGAGAGAGAGGGCTGCCAAGTAGGGGCTTGGGATTTTTGTTATTGATATATCTCTCTCTCTAAAAATATCACACACAACACACAAGTATTTTTCTTGCTTCTCTTTCTTGAGCTCACATTCTTCTCTAATGGTTTCTTCTTCAACCTCCACCCATCCCACCCATGAGTTGAGAATCCATGGGTGTATTGAGACAAAGTTATCACACACATTCCCTACATCATCTTGGACATGTCGGCTAGCAAACTTCATGTCCGAGTTGCTTCGGTTTGAAGCGGGAGCCCGTAGAAAGATTCCTTGACGTGGTGCCACTTCGACGAAGAGACCGGAGATCGAGCTTGACCGGAGATGCCGCAGGAGCGAAGGATGGTGGCTAAAGACCGAAGGACACGGATCGATCGGTATAGCCATTCTAACTTCTTTGTATTTGCTAGTATAGGATTAATGGAACGATTCCGGGTGAAAACACTGCGTTAGTGCCAGTTTATAAAAGTTTTTGTTCCGTGTTTGGCCTCGGATTGACTACCGGGGCGATACGTAGACTTACAATATTTTGTGCAAAAAGAAAACAATACATTTAACGTATATCACATATATATCAATGTATCATAAGTGAGAAATATGAATACTTAAGTGAGCTAATATTAGTTAATGTAATTTAATATATCAAATATATAATTTTACATTAAATTATTAAATCAACACTTGATTTAATAATCCGGCTATGTCTCATATAACCGACTAATATCTATAGTAACAACTTATCGAATTAACACTTGATCTGATAACTTGGCTATATTACATATAACCTATAATGTCACTAATCGCGAGAATAGAATGCGGTATCACATACGCGCATTAATCTCGGTCCCGTACATATCACATATATGCTCCTACTTCATTTCGCATGAACCAGGAAACCTTTGTGTAGGACTCTAAAGACACGTCAATACGCAGGCAGTAGGTGATGATCATATCAAACACCCATAAGCCGCAAGTGATCTGCCAACGTAACGGCCCATACGGGTATTGAGCGATCAGAAGATCAACAAGCAAGCCTGCTCGTACTCCTGCGAATCCAATCAATAACACTACCATACCGTCCGGTCTCTTCGTCAGATATGTCGCATATCAAAGCCTGGGGTGGTATAACGTCAGACCCCCAATAGCCTGATAAGTCATGCCGATGCAAGGTACACAACGGTTCGAGAAACTACTGATAACACTTACCAGTAGATCTCAGCAACCCTGGCCAGGGATTTCCTGTTATGGACAATCGAGCGTAGCGCAACATCAACTCCCAATACCGAGAGGGACGAAACCCCTCCTATCGCTCATTGCCTCCATGTAACTCGGACTGTACCCAAAAACCACCTTTTTTGCACGATCTCTTGACCATGGTATGGTGGAAATCAAAGCACAGTGGGAATCACACAAGTCTCTATGATGATCTCGGGTCTACAGACTAACCTGTACCAGTGTCACCAGAGAACTGCTATCCGACGATAGGTCTAATACCATCTAGGAGTTCTCAGCGAGTCCGTCCAGTGTACCTAGTCTCCACTGAGCACCCGTATACCTTCTCTGATGTCAAACACCAATCGATATGGGATTATCCATCGCCCATCATATGGGTCGAGAAGCGTATACGCTAGTCTACTCCGGAGTATCGATGCCCTGTCTCGATACTCCCACGACTAGGAACAATTATAGGGTGTACTTGTGGACTACCCTTGGCCCCACTAGTATGATCTCCATCATAGTCCTGGTAGTCAAGTACACATCCTGAGGGCTTTATCAACATGTGAGAGCAAAACAACATCACTTATACAAGTCAACATCTTAAGATAAAGAGCAACCAGATAGCATACTATCATGTCGAGCAAGAAAGTCCTCCCTATATATGTCCAAGCATCCACTACAATATACATCACATGTACAGTTGGCCTCTAGGGCATACATATAACTAACAATCTCCCACTTGCACTAAGGCCATCTGTTGTAGTATCCAATACCTAACAATATAGCAGTGGTTGTAGTATCCCATACTCAATCATCCCAAAATCTCTTAAATAGTATTTGGGGAAGCAGGCCTTGGTGAGTGGATCCGCCGTGTTAACCTCAAAATCTGCTATCCTTACCTCGATCTCTTAGAGATCATCCATCTCCCTGATCAGGTGATACTTGCCTCAGAATATATCTGGAACGCTGATGGGACCGGTGTTCCTAGGCCAAAGCCACAACTCCATTGTTGTCACTATAACAATTATTGGACGCTCAATGGTAGGAACCATGTTCATCTCATGAACAAGAAATGCCCAGAAAGCCACTTTGGCAGCATCGTTGGCAGCAATGTATTCAGCCTTTATCGTCTAGTATGCCACGGTATCTAGCTTGGAACTCTTCCAACATTCCATCCCTTCACTGAGGGTAAAGACAATGCCCGTGGCTGACTCTCAGTCGAACTTATCACTCTGGAAGCTGGAACCAAGAACTTTCTTTTAGTGCTTCTCAAGTACTTTAAGAATGTCCTCCACAGCTTCCAGTGATTCTTCTAAGATCCAATTGATTCCTAATCACAACACCTAGCGAGACTTTTACATCTGGTCTGGTACATAACATCACATGCATGATAGAGCCTACTGCCGAAGCATAGGGTACCCCTTGCACGCGAGCTCTCTCCAAATCAGTCTCGGAAGACATCTTTTTAGAGAGGGTGATTCCTGAGTTATTGGGCGAACCACCACACTTAGAATCCTCCATACTAAACCCTTTTAGTACGGTGTTAATGTACCTGGATTTGGGACACTCCCAACATCCACTTAGATCCATCAACATAGATCATTATCTACAAGATGTAGTAGGTATCACCCAGATCTTCTATTAAGAATCCTCGTGATAAGAGGAGATTGACCGAGTGTAGCATAGGAAACCATTTCCTATCAAGAGTATGTTATCTACATACGATACGTGGAAGACAACCTACTTTCTACTACCTTCTTGTATATACAAGGTTCATCTACCTTTTTGATGAAGTCAAACCTTTTGACTGCTATATCAAAACAGATGTTCCAACTCCGCGATGCGTGCATTGATCCTGATGGACTTAAGCATAGTTTTGAAAGTCTCAACTTTTCCATTTACACCAAGAATCTTCTCAAGATCCATTTGCTCCCAATGGGTTTTACCCCCTTCAAGTGCAACATGCAAAGTCATACTTTGTTGGTGTACATGGATTCCATCTTTGATCGAATAGCATCCAGCCTTTTCACAGAGTTGCCATTCGTGATGGCCTGCCTGAACCTAGTTGGGCCATCATCAACCATGATGCAATCCTCGCTCCCACTGTCACCGAGAAGACCGTAGTATCTCTTAAGTGGATGAGGAACCCTACCAGATTCGCGGAGAGGCTGAGGTTCGTTGGAGACTATTGAATCCTTTGGTTTCACCAAATCATTAGCTGTTAGTTTGTCTAGCTGGAACAATTTCCAGTTCTACCTCTTGTCCACAAATTTCTTCATAAGAAATTCCTTTTCTAAAAAAGGTGGCATGCTGAGAAACAATACACCTTTTGCTCCTCGGAGTGGTAGAAGATATTCCCTCACAAATGTTTGGGATATCCTAACAAAATTATACAGAACTGACCTTTCCTCGAGCTTGTCCGGATTTCGCTTTTCAACATAGGCCGGACAACCCCATATCTTAACTCGTTTAAGACATGGTCTCTTCCCATTCCATATCTCATATGTAGTGGTAGACCCTGATTTGGATGGAACCCCATTCAATAGGTATGAAGCTTCTCAAGTGCATAAATCCAAAAGGAAATAGGTAACTCAGCAATACTCATCATAGAGTACACCATATCTCATAGGGTGCGATACCTCCGCCCCAATACACCGTTGTGATGTGGTGTAATCGAAGGAGTAAGCTGAGAGAGAATCACATTCTCCTTTTAGAAACCCCAGGAATTCCATGCCCAAGTATACGTCTCCTCGATCATATCGAAGGGCATTAATACTTCTACCTGTCTGGTTCTCAACTTCAAGCTTATATTCCTTGAATTTCTCAAAAGTTTCAGACTTATGTTTCAACAGGAACATATGTCCGAATCCTGAGAGATGATCAGTGAATATAATGAAGTACTAAGGACCAACCTTAGCATTTATAGACATTGGATAGTATACATCATCATGTATCCGTCCTAAGAGTTCACTAACTTATTTTCTGTTTCCAGTAAACGGAGTATTGGTCATTTTACCTTTGAGACAAGACTGACAAGTATCATAAGATGAAAATTTGAACAGATTCTCATATTCATCCTTATGTAACTTAGCTGGTCGTGTCGCATTGATATGACCTAGTCTACAATGCCTCAAGAAGGATTCGTTCATTTATGAACTATTCCTCTTGTGTGTGTTCTATACTTTGAACTGTGGTTTGATTTAGAACGTATATGCTATTATATAACGTGCTTGAACGAATCAACTCTTGATTCAGGAAAATGTTCACAACATTTCCTCCAATACAGAATTATATCCTTCTTTAACTTAATAAAGAAACTGATGTAATGTTGTATATCAGGTTCGGTATGTAATAACATTTGTTCAGAATCAATGTATTAATACAAGGTGATATCTGCCAATAGACTTGGCTGCAACAATTGCACCATTCTCTAACACTTAGAGACATATCACCCATTCCCAGTTCTCTACCTATCTGTAGCCTATGTAACATATTACATATGCGGGATCCTGATCCGGTATCAGATACCCAGGACGTAGAGGATACTGAGAAACAGTTCTCGGTAATGCACACACCCGAAGAAGATGCATCAACATGCACTTTCTTCGATTGGGTGGCATGGGAATCCAGATAATTCCCTATTTCCTGCTCGGACTTATAACAATTATAAGAGAGAGCTGAACCAATGTTCCCTAGCTCAGTATAATAAGCAGGTTCGGTCAATACATCCATATTATTATCTTAATTAAGGCGTGACATGGTCGCTACCAGGAGAGAGTGAGAGAAGAAAACACTCTGTGTGCGCTCTTGCAGGATTAGATTGGTTATTAGTTTATCTATTTAGGATGGCTCCCACTGTTTTTATCAAATCTTCCTTCAAACCCTAAAAGGTAAGACTAGCCGGGATTAATTACACCCTACAAGTTCGCCAATCTTTCGGCCATGCCAGTGTTGGTACTTTGAGGGAGGTTCCCCGTGCTTTCGCACGGACCTAATTAAAATAAACCTCATTTTCCCAATGGCGTAACCCCATTAACACCTTTCTAGACACCTACTTGATCGGCTAATTGTAATGTGCAAAACTCTCCCAGGAGTAACTCTTACTCGCAGTGGGTATCGGGATTCAACTATCTCATAGAAGGTATGCAATCTCATTGCAAATTTCAACACTTGAAATTCCCGATAATATTTTGCCCCAAGCGATCTATGACCTTGACAAGGTTAAAAAACCATAGACCGCATGTCAAGTTCAACCCATCATTTCCTGATTGAATTAAATCCACCCGCACGACCCTTGACAAGGTCAACAGGGCCGCACAACTACCCTAATCCAATCGCATCATATGCTAGCAGATAAGCACTAATCAGCTACCGCACACTATGCCTTGACAAGGTCAACAAACGCAGCACAATACTAAATACTACTTATCTGAAATGACGGAGGGCTACGACAGGTTTTTATGAAAACCTTTTGCGTAATGAACTTGATATCATTGTAGAATCGAGTGATTTTCAAAAGCAGTGTTTTTTAGGCTTTTACTAGTTCCGCCAAAGAGGTCACTCCCGGTGAAGGGATCTCGGCTCTTTCCTTATCGAATAAGGTGCTGGATACCACTATGCAAAGCAAAAACCGTTGAAGCAATCAAAAGACAAACCGAGTGGGTTGTAGCATCTGCTAGTTTCGCTAAAGAGGTCACTCCCGGTGAAGGGATCTCGGCTCTTTCCTTATCGAATAAGGTGCTGGATATTCTACAGGGAATACCGCTATGCAAAGCAAGAACTAGAGCTACCAGTTTTTAAAACAAGTTTCTACAACATCTTTAGATTTCTTTTATTTCATTAATCTTATTAATGAAGTCCCATTATTTTATATGAATCCTAAGCATCACATATGAAACGAAAGCAACAATAGTCATTATATATTATATATATAATATAGGCATTCGTCTCAGAATATCAAGTGATTACATCACAGAATATCAGTAGCAGAAGAATCACATATGAAATATTGGATATACTAGAAATTCCGTGTTTTAAATTAAGCCAGTATAAAACACGGATTCCACGGTCGCGATGAATAGCCAAACCCACATCTCTAGACCCCTATGAGAGCGGCAAGCAACCCTACCAATTCTAGAGTTTGGAGACCCGGTCTCGACTCCTCGAGATGGTCTCCCACTGTACCCTAGAACCCGGTTACTTGTGCTCTCCTCCTTTGGTCTATCCTAATGCGGAAAAGTAAATAATATACATCAATGGTGATATCATCCTCAACTCGGAAGTGCCCCAATAAAAGAATATTACATACAAGTTTTTACATGAATGAAAATGAAAAACTCTCATCGGCATGATTTTCACAGAATTGCTTGCATGATTTTCTGAAGATTTTAAACTTGGAAAAAATCCAACACTTGGAAAATTTCCAGCGGGGAAAAATTGCGTTATTGATATTCGTTCAAACTTTTTAACATCGTCTAAATAACCCGAATACATGTTAGAATTACAACTACGAAACACTCCGAATTGCCTTTGCAGAAAGTTAACATCACATGCAAATTTAGCAAAAACAAACAACACCACATTGCCCTCAAAACCGATCTCCTCGGGTCAAATTTGGACATGGACGATACCTCCCGAAACCTTGCTGCCGTGCTAAGTAACCCTACAGTGGTATCAAAGCACAGTGGGAATCACATAAGACTTTATGACGATCTCGGATCTACAGACTAACCTGTACCAGTGTCACCAGAGAACTGCTATCCGACGATAGGTATAATACCATCTAGGAGTTCTCAGCGAGTCCGTCCAGTGTACCCAGTCTCAACTGAGCACTCGTATCCCTTCTCTGATGTCAAACACTAATGGATATGGGATCATCCATCGCCCATCACATGGGTCGAGAAGCGTATACGCTAGTCTACTCTGGAGTATCGATGCCCTGTCTCGATACTCTCACAACTAGGAACAATTATAGGGTATACTTGTGGACTACCTTTGGCCCCACTAGTATCATCTCCATCATAGTCCTGGTAGTGAAGTACACATCTTAAGGGCTTTATCTACATGTGAGAGCAAGACAGCATAACTTATACAAGTCAACATGTTAAGATAAAGAGCAACCAGATAGCATACTATCATGTCGAGCAAGAAAGTCCTCCCTATATATGTCCAAACATCCACTACAATATACATCACATGTACAGTAATGGCCTTTAGGGCATACATAACTAACACTTATGAAACTTGCCAGTCATGTCTCAAAGGAAAGATGACCAAAACTCCGTTTACTGGACACGGAGAAAGAGTTACGGAACTCTTGAGCCTGATACATAGTGATGTATGCGGTCCCATGTCTACACATGCCAGGAATGGTTCCTCATACTTCATTACATTCACTGACGATCTCTCAAGATATGGACATGTAGGGTTCCTAGGCACCCCAAGGAGGTCTCACAAGGCATCGAACATGCCTTATTAAAATTTTAACGTGCCGAGAAACCCTAAACTGCGGATCGTTTGCTAGATGTCTAGGCGAAAAGTAAGCTAGTTAACAACTTAACTAAGGGAATACGGAAATACAACCTTTGTAGATCCGGTGCTCCACCTCCATAGCTCCGCAACGAGGTCCTCTCCGCTGTCCAAATCAAATCCGGGCTCTAGCGTTGGCTTCGTCGGAGAATGGGCAAGCTAGGTCGTCGATGTCTATGCCGAAGATGATCTACGTCGAGGCATCGCTAAATCAAGCTCCGACTTCACCAAGTCAAGAAACTTGTGAAGAAAACATACTCTACTACTTGGCAAGAGGTAGAGGATGAAGAAATAGGAAGTGGGTTCAATTTAGAATTGGATTTCTCACTCTTTATCATCAATCACCATTGATGACCTAAGCTTTTCTTCTTGAGTTCAAGGAAGAAGAAGAAGAAAAGATATGATAAGATTAATTAGAAAGAAAAGAATAATCCAATCTTTATCATAACATGACCATGGTTATGTGTAGAGACTAAACCCAAGTTAAGTGAATGGTTAGGTTAGGAATGAAGACAAAAATGGTGACTAAGTCAAAGTATTCATGAAGCTTCATGAATGAACAAAAGAATGCTACCATTTTTCTTTTCTTTTCCTTAAAAGAATAATGAATATAAATAAATGAATAAGTATATAAAACCCTAACCATTCATACAACCATGGTTTAATCTTTACACAAGCACAAGTCAACATGTATCATCAAACATGATACAATAAAATGCACAAAAACATATCGCATATGCAATGCGCACACCCGAGTGAGAAAATCCATTTTAAAGTGAACCGATACTAGTTAATGCAAAGTAATATATCAAATATACAATTATGCATTAAATCATTAAATCAACACTTGATTTAACGATCCGGTCATGTCGCACATAACCGACTGGTATCATCAGTAACAACCTATCGAATCAACACTTGATCCGATAACCCGGCTATATCGCATATAACCGATCAATGTCACATCGCGAGAATCGAATACAGTATCACATACCGTATTATTCTCGGTCCCGCACATATCTCATATGCGCTCCTATTTCATTTCGCTTGAGCCAGGAAACCTCTGTGTAGGACTCTAAAGACTCGTCAATACACCGGCAGCAGATGATGATCATATCAAACATCCACAAGCCGCAAGCGGTCTGCTAAACGTAACGGCCACCCGGGTATTGAGCGATCTGAAGATCGACGAGCAAGCCCGCTCACACTCCAGTGAATCCAACCAGTAACACTACCGTACAGTCCGGTCTGATCGTCTGATATGTTGCATATCTTGCCTAGGGGTGGTAAACGTCAGACCCCAATAGCTCAATAAGTCGTGTCGATATGAAGTCTATAACTGTTCGAGAAACTACTGGTAACACTTACCAGTAAATCTCAGCAACCCTGGCCAGGGATTTCCTGTTATAGCCAATCGAACACAGCGCAACATCAACCCCCTATACCGGGAGAGACGAATCCCCTCCTATCGCTCATTGCCTCCATGTGACTCGGGACTGTACCCAAAAACCACCGTTTTGCACGCCCTCTTGGACGTGGTAAGATGGAAATCAAAGCACAGTGGGAACCACACAAGACTCTATGACGATCTCGGGTCAACAGACTACTCTGTACCAGTGTCACCAGAGAACTGCCATCTGACGTGAGGTATAATACCATCTGGGAGTTCTCGGCGAGTCCGTCCAGTGTACCCAGTCTCTACTGAGCACCCGTATATCATCTCTGATGTCAAACACCGATGGATATGGGATCATCCATCGCCCATCTGTATGGGTCGAGAAGGTATACGCTAGTCTACTCTGGTATATCGATGCCCCGTCTCGATACACCCATGACTAGGGACTTTGAAGGATGTACTTATGGACTACCATGTCCCCACTAGTATGATCCGCATCATAGTCCAGGTAGTCAAGCACACATCCTAAGGGCTTTACCAACATGTAACAGAGAGACAATCAGTATACACGTTAAGGTAAAGTTCAACCAGATAGCATACTATCATGTCGAGCAAGAAAGTCCTCCCTATATATGTCCCAGCATCCACTACAATATACATCCTATGTACAGTAATGGCCTCTAGGGCATACATATAACTAACAATCTCCCACTTGCACTAGGGCCATCTGTAGCAGTGGTTGCAGTATCTCATACTCAACCATCCCATAAAAGTCTCTCTCTGGGAAAAGGCCTTTCGTGAGTGGATCCGCTTTGTTTTTCTCTGTGTCTACTCTCCTAACCTCGATCTCCCTGGAGATCAACCATCTCCATGATCAAGTGATACTGCCTTAGAATATGTCTGGATCACTGATGGGACGGACGTTCCTTGGCATAAGCCACAACTCCATTGTCTCACAATGGTTGGAACGTAGTTCATCTCATGAACCAATATACACCCAGACTGCCTTTTTGGTAGCATCTTAAGTAGCGATGTATCTAGCCTTTATCGTCTAGTATGTCACGGTATCCAGCTTGGAACTCTTCCAACATACCGTCCCTTTACTGAGGGTAAAGACAATGCCTGTGACTGACATTCAGTCGTCTTTATCACCCTGGAACCCTTCCAGTGATTCTCCTCAGGATCGATTGACACCATCTCACTACATCTAGTGAGTATCCTAACATCCATTTAGATCTATCTCATAAATCCAAAATCCAGGATTTAGTAGGTATCACTTTAATCCTATATGGAGAATCTTTGTGATAAGCGGAGATTGATCGAGCGTAGCATAAGAAACTCCTTTCTTATCAAGAGTATGTCATCCACGTACTCTACGAGGATCGTCACCATACTCCCTACTACCTTTTTGTATATACAAGGTTCATCTACCATTTTGATGATGTCAAACTCTTTGACCGCTTCATCAAAACAGATGTTCCAACTCCGCGATGCCTGCTTTATCCTATAAAGCATCTTGCACACGTTTCCGCTGCTCCCACTGTCTACGAGGCCCTCTGGCTGTGTACTTATAGACACTCTCTTCCAAATCATCATTTAGAAAAGCAGTCAAGACACCCAACCACCAGATATCGTAGTCATGGTATGTAGCCGTGGTAAGTAGGATCTGGATGGACTTAAGCATAGTCACTTGAAAAGGTTTCATCATGATCCACACCTGGTCAATGATGCAAACCCTTAACAAGTCTAGCTTTGAAAGTCTCAACTTTTCCATGTACACCAAGTAATCTTCTCAAGATATACTTGCTCCTGATGGGGATTTAACCCTTCAGATATAGCATCCAAAGTCCATACTTTGTTGGTGTATAAGGATTCCATCTCAGATCGATAAGCATCCAGCCATTCTTACAGAGTCACACTCCTGATGGCCAGCTCGAAACTAGTTGGGTCATCATCTCATGATGCAATCCTCGCTCCCACTGTCATAGAGAAACCGAAGTATCTCTCAGGTGGGTGAGGAAACCCTACTAGATCGGCGGAGAGGCTGAGGTTCGTTGGTCTGTACTGAATCCTTTGGTTTTATCAAATCATTTGCTGCAGTTTGTATAGCTGGAACCTTTCCAGTTCTACATAACAGACTTTGCCTCGAGCTTGTCCAAATTTTGCTTTTAGACATAGGCCGGACAACCCCAAATCTCAACTAACTTGAGAGATGGGCTCTTCCCTTATCATATCACATATGAAGTGGTAGGCAACTGATTTGATTCGAACCTTATTCAATAGGTATGCAGCTTCTCAAGTGCATAACTCCCAAAAAGGAAATAGGTAACTCAGTAGTACTCATCATAGAGCACACCTTATCATATAGGGTGTTATTGCTCCACCCCGATATACCATCATGTCATGGTGTATACGGAGGAGTAATGCTGAGAGAGAATCTCATTCTCCTTTAGAATAATCCAGGAATTCCGTGCTCAAGTATTCTCCTCCTTGATCACATCAAAGGACATAATACTTATACCCGTATTAGTTCTCTACTTCTAAATCATATTCTATGAATATCTCAAAAGGTTCGGACTCATGTTTCAGCAGGAACATATGACTGAATCTTGAGAGATTATCAGAGAACGTAATGAAGTATAAAGAACTAGTCCTGGCATGTGTAGACAGGGGACCTTACATGCATCAACATGTATCATCCCAAGAGTTTACTAACTCTTTCTCTGTTTCCAGTAAACGGAGCTATGGTCATCTTATCTTTGTGACATGACTGGCGAGTTTCACAAGATGTAAATTCAAACTGATTTAAATATGCATCCAAATGTAACTCAGCCAGTCGGGTCGCATTGATATGACCTAGTCTACAATACCTCAAGAAGGATTCGTTCATTTCTGAACTTTTCCTCTTGTGTGTGTTCAGTATACTAAGAACTGTAGTTTGATTTAGAACATTAATGCTTTTAGATAACGTGCCTGAACCGATCAACTTTTGATATAGGAAATGTTCAAAACATTATCCAGCAATACAAAATTTTATCATTTCTTTACAGATAAAGAGACTGATATGATTTTGTATATCAGGTTCGGTATCTAATAACATTCGTTCAGAATCAATGTATTTATAATACAGGGTGATAGTGACCAACAGACTTGGCTGCAACTCTTGCCCCGTTTTCTGCCTCATGAAACTTATCACCCGTTCTCAGTTCTCTACCTTTCTGTAGCTCTATGTAACATATTACATATCTGGGATCTTGATCTGGTATCACATACCCAGGACGTAAAGGACACTGAGAAACAGTTCTATATAATGAACACACCCGAAGATGATGCATCAACATGCATTCTCTTCGTTTGGGCGGCACGGGAATTCTGGTAATCCCCAATTTCCTGCTCTGTCTTATAACAAGTATAAGGTGGAGCGGGACCAACGTTCCCCAGCTCAGTATAACAAGCGGGTTCGGTCAATATTCCGTTTTATTATCTTGATTAAGGCGTGATATGGTTGCTACCAGGAGAGAGAGAGAAGAAAACACTCAGCGTGCGCTCTTGCAAGAATAGATTGGTTATTATTTTATCTAATCAGGATGGCTCCCACTGCTTTTTATCAAATCTTCCTTCAAACCCTAAAAGGAAAGACTAGCCGGGATTAATTACACACTACAAGTTCGCCAATCTTTCAGCCAGGCCAGTGTCGGTACTTTGAGGGAGGTCCCCCGTGCTTTCGCACGAACCTAATTAATGTAAACCTCGTTTTCCCAGAGGCGTAACCCCGTTGACACCTTTCTAGACACCTACTTGTTCGGCTAATTGTAATGTATAAAACTCTCCCAGGAGTAACTCTTACTCGCAGCGGGTATCGGGATCCAACTATCTCATAGAAGGTATGCAATCTCATTGCAAATTTCAACACTTGAAATTCCCGATAATATTTTGCCCCTAGCTCGCTATGACCTTGACGAATGCCAAACAACCCATAGTCCACAAGTCAAGTTCAACCCGTACATTTCTTGATCGAATTAAACCCACCCGCACGACCCTTGACGAGTGCCAAACAACGCCGTACGAATACCCTAATCCAATCGCATCATATGCTCAAGCAGATAAATACTGGTTAGCTACCGTACACTACGCCTTGACGAATGCCAAACTACCGCAGCACGAATACTAACTACTACTTATCTGAAATGACGGAGGGCTACGACAGGTTTTTCTGAAAACCTATTGCGTAATGAACTTGATATCGTTGTAGAATCAAATGATTTTAAAATGGAGTGCTTTTGAGGCTTTTCTAGTTTTGCTAAAGGAGTCACTCCCGGTGAAGGGATCGTCGGTCCTTTCCTCGTCGAATGAGGTGCGGGATATATCATATATATCACTATGCAAAGCAAAAACACTTAAAAACAATCAAAAGACAAACCGAGTGTGTAGCATCTGCCAGTTATTGCTAAAGGAGTCACTCCCGGTGAAGGGATCTCGGTCCTTTCCTCATCGAATAAGGTGCAGGATATATCGTATATACCGCTGTGCAAAGCAAGAACTGTAGCTACCTGTTTTATTTTGAAATTCAATTCTACAACATCTTAGGTTTCTTTTATTTCATTAATCACATCAATGAAGTCCCATCATTTAAGTACCTAAACATCACAGATAAATACGACGTACACTTATGCCATCCGCATTCGCCTCGATGTCCCCTCATGCACCGTTAGGTTAGGTAACTAACGGCAGAGCGGGGCAGGGCTAGCGCGGGTGTAAAACATAAGTAACGCCTATATAATATATCATATATACTATATACTGTATCTATCACAGAACATCACATGATCACATCACAGATATCGCAGCAGAAGAATCATATGAAATATTGGATATACTAGGACGTCCGTGTTTTCAATACGAGCCAGTATAAAACACGGATTCTACGGTCGCGATGAATAGCCAAACCCACACCCCAAGACCCCTACGAGAGCGGCAAGCAACCCTACCAATTCTGGAGTTAGGAGACCCGGACTCGACTCCTCGAGTTGGTCTCCCACTGGACTCCAGAACCCGGTTACTTGTGCTCCCCTCCTTGGGTCTATCCTAGTGCGGAAAAGTAAATAATATACAAAGGGTGACAACTTCCGCTACCTGGAAGCGCCCCAATAAAAGAATATTACATACAAGTTTTTTACATGAATGAAAATGAAAAACACTCATCTCACAAAAAAAAACCCCGGCTATTCAAACACAACGATCCAATATAACATATCCAGCAACACATAACATCACATGTCATCAACGTAAGTAAATATGTCCATCCTAATTGTCGTTGACATATAGCAACGAAACCGGCGATATCACATATTACACTTACGGTCACAGAAAAGAAAGTGTAAAACTACAACAGTTGGAATCCGCAACCACCTCAGACATCACATGCCTGACCAAATGAATTCCTTAGACATCGCATGCCTAACAATTATAAACCCCGCATTTTAGTCTCAAAATCGAAAACTCTTTTCAATATCAAGTCGGGCAATTCAACAAGATTCCCGACATCCTGATCGAATGCTCGTCGCAAACTTTAGTAGACGGCCGCACCCCCGGTACCGTCGACGAAGTGCACCAAGGCGGAACACCGCTACCGCGAGCACCCGAACGGATGCTTTCGGCGACGGGGTTCTCCTACAGTCACTTGGTCGGGGCTATGGAGTGAGGCTGTCTATTAAGTTTACAAGGCGAGTATCTGCGTACGCTACGTGATTGCGACGGACTTTTGATCACATCAAAATTCCGTGGCAACCGATCATGTGAGACTAAACTGCTATGTTTATAATATTCATTCCGTTATCACATAACTTTTGTGAATTCCAATTATTGTATCCCATTCCGGATAAATAGAAAATGTCAAACTTTCCGATCGAACAATCGAACACCCAACTTTTCCCGAAACTGATCAATACATGAAACAAGTATAACAACATTCCGTTCGTGCCTCAGTACCAACGGTCCAGCCGTAGAAGGGTCAAGCCAACGCCTCACATGTGGCACGCCGTACTGCCCCAAACCCGAAGGTTCAAAGGGCAGTTCAAGACGGTCACATAATCGAGTTAAGGTTTGTTGTCTTCTAGAGGGACCATCGCGTTACTTGCACTACTTAGAACGTCGTTAAACTACGGAAAAATCCAACACTTGGAAATTTCCCGACAGGGGAAAAATTGGGTATTTATATCCGGTCGAACTTTTTAACATATTCTAAAAATATCCGGAAAGTCAAATAGACAAAATTTGATACCCCGATCGAAACACCGAATCCCCAAAACAATCCGAGAAAATACAACTCTGGAAACAGTATTAAAAATTCCCAGAAAATCCAGAATAAAATAATAAGAGTTACTGTGCAAATAGTGGAGGATGACGTCATCAAGGTGCGGCGGAACCGCCGCAGAATGCAGGCATCTGCCGCGCTTCCGCCGCGATATTTATTGTTCATCCAAA
Organism: Agapanthus africanus; assembly: GCA_030015575.1. Taxonomy (NCBI): domain Eukaryota; kingdom Viridiplantae; phylum Streptophyta; class Magnoliopsida; order Asparagales; family Amaryllidaceae; genus Agapanthus; species Agapanthus africanus. Next base: position 506,808,814 of record CM057337.1, read on the forward strand.
AATATTTACATGGTAATTCTTATTTTTCCCTGCTGAATTTTTTAGCAATTTTTAATATGGAAAAATCCACGTTTTACGAAATCGTCCAGAGAGCATATTGCCGGGTGGGTTTCGGGTTCGTTCGGGCTTCAAATTCCGTCTAGACTTCGCCTAAGGCTCTAGCTAGGCTCTGATACCACTGTAGGGTTCCTAGGCACCCCAAGGAGGTCTCACAAGGCATCGAACATGCCATATTAAAATTTTAACGTGCCGAGAAACCCTAAACTGCGGATCGTTTGCTAGATGTCTAGGCGAAAAGTAAGCTAGTTAACAACTTAACTAAGGGAATACGGAAATACAACCTTTGTAGATCCGGTGCTCCACCTCCATAGCTCCGCAACGAGGTCCTCTCCGCTGTCCAAATCAAATCCGGGCTCTAGCGTTGGCTTCGTCGGAGAATGGGCAAGCTAGGTCGTCGATGTCTATGCCGAAGATGATCTACGTCGAGGCATCGCTAAATCAAGCTCCGACTTCACCAAGTCAAGAAACTTGTGAAGAAAACATACTCTACTACTTGGCAAGAGGTAGAGGATGAAGAAATAGGAAGTGGGTTCAATTTAGAATTGGATTTCTCACTCTTTATCATCAATCACCATTGATGACCTAAGCTTTTCTTCTTGAGTTCAAGGAAGAAGAAGAAGAAAAGATATGATAAGATTAATTAGAAAGAAAAGAATAATCCAATCTTTATCATAACATGACCATGGTTATGTGTAGAGACTAAACCCAAGTTAAGTGAATGGTTAGGTTAGGAATGAAGACAAAAATGGTGACTAAGTCAAAGTATTCATGAAGCTTCATGAATGAACAAAAGAATGCTACCATTTTTCTTTTCTTTTCCTTAAAAGAATAATGAATATAAATAAATGAATAAGTATATAAAACCCTAACCATTCATACAACCATGGTTTAATCTTTACACAAGCACAAGTCAACATGTATCATCAAACATGATACAATAAAATGCACAAAAACATATCGCATATGCAATGCGCACACCCGAGTGAGAAAATCCATTTTAAAGTGAACCGATACTAGTTAATGCAAAGTAATATATCAAATATACAATTATGCATTAAATCATTAAATCAACACTTGATTTAACGATCCGGTCATGTCGCACATAACCGACTGGTATCATCAGTAACAACCTATCGAATCAACACTTGATCCGATAACCCGGCTATATCGCATATAACCGATCAATGTCACATCGCGAGAATCGAATACAGTATCACATACCGTATTATTCTCGGTCCCGCACATATCTCATATGCGCTCCTATTTCGTTTCGCTTGAGCCAGGAAACCTCTGTGTAGGACTCTAAAGACTCGTCAATACGCCGGCAGCAGATGATGATCATATCAAACATCCACAAGCCGCAAGCGGTCTGCTAAACGTAACGGCCACCCGGGTATTGAGCGATCTGAAGATCGACGAGCAAGCCCGCTCACACTCCAGTGAATCCAACCAGTAACACTACCGTACAGTCCGGTCTGATCGTCTGATATGTTGCATATCTTGCCTAAGGGTGGTAAACGTCAGACCCCAATAGCTCAATAAGTCGTGTCGATATGAGGTCTATAACTGTTCGAGAAACTACTGGTAACACTTACCAGTAAATCTCAGCAACCCTGGCCAGGGATTTCCTGTTATAGCCAATCGAACACAGCGCAACATCAACCCCCTATACCGGGAGAGACGAATCCCCTCCTATCGCTCATTGCCTCCATGTGACTCGGGACTGTACCCAAAAACCACCGTTTTGCACGCCCTCTTGGACGTGGTAAGATGGAAATCAAAGCACAGTGGGAACCACACAAGACTCTATGACGATCTCGGGTCAACAGACTACTCTGTACCAGTGTCACCAGAGAACTGCCATCTGACGTGAGGTATAATACCATCTGGGAGTTCTCGGCGAGTCCGTCCAGTGTACCCAGTCTCTACTGAGCACCCGTATATCATCTCTGATGTCAAACACCGATGGATATGGGATCATCCATCGCCCATCTGTATGGGTCGAGAAGGTATACGCTAGTCTACTCTGGTATATCGATGCCCCGTCTCGATACACCCACGACTAGGGACTTTGAAGGATGTACTTATGGACTACCTTGTCCCCACTAGTATGATCCGCATCATAGTCCAGGTAGTCAAGCACACATCCTAAGGGCTTTACCAACATGTAACAGAGAGACAATCAGTATACACGTTAAGGTAAAGTTCAACCAGATAGCATACTATCATGTCGAGCAAGAAAGTCCTCCCTATATATGTCCCAGCATCCACTACAATATACATCCTATGTACAGTAATGGCCTCTAGGGCATACATATAACTAACAGGACATGTGTCCTGTAACTCTGATGTCTACACATGCCAGGAATGGTACATGTTAGTCTGTAGACTCGAGATCGTCATAGTGTCTTGTGTGATTCCCACTGTGCTTTGATTTCCACCTTACCACGTTCAAGAGAACGTGCAAAACTATGGCTTTTGGGTACAGTCCCGAGTCACATAGAGGCAATGAGCAATAGGAGGGGATTCGTCTCTCCCGGTATTAGGGTTGATGTTGCGCTGTGCTCCATTGGCTATAACAGAAAATCCCTGGCCAGGGCTGATTCGGAGATTTACTAGTAAGTGTTATCAGTAGTTTCTCGACCCGTTATGAGCCTCACATCAGCACGAATTATCGGTTACTGGGGTCTGACGTTTACCACCTATAGACTAGATATGCGATATATCAGACGAAGAGACCGGACTGTACGGTAGTGTTACTGACAGGCTTTACAGGAGTATGAGCAGGCTTGCTTGTTGATATTCTGATCGCTCAATACCCGGGTAGCCGTTACGTCCAGCTAGTACCACTGATGGCTTGCGGGTGCTTGATATGATCATCACCTATGCCGGTGTATTGACGAGTCTTTAGAGTCCTACACAGAGGTTTCCTGGCTCAGGCGAAACGAAGTAGGAGCACATATGTGATATGTGCGGGACCGAGATTAATACGAGTATTTGATACCGTATTCTATTATCGCGATATGTGATATTGGTTGGTTATATGTGATATAGTCGGGTTATCGAATCAAGTGTTGATTCGATAAGTTGATACAAATAATATTAGTCGGTTGTATATGATATAGCCGGATTATTGAGTCAAGTGTTGATTTAATAATTTAATGTATAATTATATATGTGATATATTAATTTACATTAACTAATATTAGCTCACTTAAGTTTTTCTTTATCTCACTTATGCATTTAATATATATGTGATATATATTAATTGTGTTTCTTTATGTGTCATGTTTGATGATACATGCTACATGGGTGTATGAGACTCACACCATGCTCATAAAAACGTGGGGTTTATTTATTTAAAGTAAATCATTAATTAGTTGGAAATTAGTCATATGGTTTAAGCTTAGTGGAAGCTTGTAGAACCATTGACTTAGTCCACTAGTTTTGTTTTACATTAGATATTTATTAACCCGACCATTAATTTAAGACATGGTTAAGTCTCTACATGAGTTAGATGAGATATTTTTTCACCCATGGTTGCCATAACATTATTGGCTTCATCTTCTTCCTGATCAAGAGAGAGCTCTCTAGGTTTTGAGGAGGTGAGGAAAATTAGTGAGAAGAGGATTTCTAAAGTGAGCAAAAATCCTACTTCATCATCCTCTACTAGATTAGCCATTTAGTTTAGGGTGTTAGCTTCACTAATCTCTAATTAGTTAAAAGGTAGCTTGGATTGGTGTCTCCTCGATGTAGATCATCTTTGGCCTCGAAGACTTCGTGCAAGCTTGTTCTTTTCATCTTGTGGAGCCATTCTAGAGTCCGGAAGATCACTACTTGGAGCGAAGGGACTACTACACGGAGCTATTGAAGTGAAGGACCGGTCTACAAAGGTTGTATTCCTTGTTCACTTAAATGTAAATATGTTTACATGCATGTTCGTCTAATTCTCTAGTTAAGATTCTAGGGTTAGGGTTGTTTAGCATGGAAATTTTTTAAAACGGCATGGATGATGCCTCCCGAAACCTTGCTGTCGTGCTAGGCATTCCTACAGTTATTACACTGATGCAAACTTTTGCCCAAGAGGTCACTCTCTGTGAAGCGATCTCGGCTCTTGCCTCGTCGAATGATGTGCTGGATATTCATAACCGAATATCACTATGCAAAGTAAAAGGAAATGTCTGTAATGTCAGTTTTTTAAAAAACTTGGTTCCAAAAACATCGTATAGGTTTATTTTCCTTGCATTAATAATAATTAATGCAGTCCCATCAATTAAACCATATCACACCAGAAAAGAACGAAAATACAATTTACGTATATGCCATCCGCATTCGCCACGGGGCCCATCATGCACCGTTAGGTTACTTAACTAACGGCAGAGCGAGGGTTGGACTAGCGCGGGTGCAAAACATATACAACATATACTAGTATATATATAAATATATATAACATTCGTCCCAGGCATGATATAAGCAACATCACAGAAGAGTGATAAGCATTACAGAATCATGGATAATCTGGGAGCCCCGGGTTTCCTTTGAGCCGCAAGTGAAACCCGACGTTTCCCTGGTCATGTGGATAGCCTATGCAATATAAACCTGGACCCCTACGAGCGTGGTAAGTTACCCGCCACTCCCAGAAGTGAGGCAACCCCAATCAACAAAATGAATGGGCCACCCAGCACTTCACGGAATCCGGTAACTTGAGCACCCCTTCTTGGGTCAACCTATACCTCCTACGAGTGCGGTGAATAGCCCACCAATTCTATAGTGATGCCCCCTCTGTCTCAATGCCATGAGATGCGGGCCCGTTGCCCTTTAGAATCCGGCTATTCGAGCACTCCACCGCGGGGTAATCCTAGTACAGAAAAGAAAAGTACATACAATGTCGGCATCGACCTCAACCCGGTCGTGCCCCAATAAAAGAATATACAAACGGGCAGAGACGTCAGTCCACATGTCGGACGCTCGTCCCGCAATATCAAATATACAAATGAATATGATCTGTACTACTACCATTGCACCACTGGCTATCCACCACAACAATTGATCCACAAAAACAGCACATCACAGAACATCAACGTGAATATCATGTTCGCAAACCCGTCTAGTTGAATATATAGCAATTAGTCGGGTTGTACCGCTCAAATGATATTCACGGTCGCAGATATATCACATGCACTGATAAACACGCACACTTAAAATTTCGATCGACTAAACTTTCCTAAATTGGCCACAAATGCAAATCCAGCACTCAAACAAATATGGTCCAAAACCATACATCACAAAAATCATATTTCCATGAACTAGAGCCCCAGAAAAAATTTGGGGCACTGTAGCCCAAAAAGCGTGGTGGTTCAACGGCAAAATGTGCCATTTTGCTACGGTTCCGCAGTCGAATTTTGAAGTTAGGTGCCCAAATTGTTTTCTTAGCTCTAGTTTTGCCTGCACATAATTTTAATACCCTCTGAAAAAAATTTGAACAAATTTAAAAATCGACAGCAAACACTATAAAATGGAAATACGATTCGGAAAAATTGGTCGATCGAGATTTTAACTTTGTGCAAACTAGCTAGTAAGGTTTATGGGATGGCTCTAATACCATGTTGGATTACGCCGGTGCCTTGTCCATCATATGCGGCCGGTGCGGAAGAAAAACTGGCGTTTAAAAACTTAGCACTAATGAAACCCGCCGGACCGAACCATAAACCTTAAACTAGCAAACAATAAAGAGCTAATCTACAATGATAGAAGCGTTATACCGAATGATATGTGTCCTTCGGTCTTCTACCATCTTCATAAGCTTCTATGGGCCATGGATTGAGTTTGGCCTCCGGTCTCCTTCCATCGAAGATGATCCATCTGAGGATTTGTAGTTCGAGCTCCAACCTCATAGTCGAGGTAACTAGGATACCTAGTTTGCTAAACTAGATTTCCTAAAGGCTGTAGAGAGTGATGATGTATTAGTTTGTCTCCAAATACCTTAGGTTTCTCAACACATGAGACTTTTAGGGTTGAGGAAGAAGAAGGAGCTTGAGGAGATGAGAGTGTAGTGTGAAGCATTAACCAAGAATGGCTAAGTGTTGTGAACTCAAGAAAATGAATCATCAAGACTCACAAAAATTCACAACACCAAAATATCAAGCATGCCACAATAGTGAACCATAAGTCACCCTATGAGTCACCAAGTGAGCCATGCTACAATAAATGCACATAACACCTCATCCCTCCACCTCATAAACCATTTAAACAAAATGGTTAAAACATATATGAGGTGTCTTCTTCTAGAAGTATCCTTGCATAAATTACAAGAATACCCCTCATCTGTATATACATATTCATATCCGTATTCCGAAAAAATACAAATACAAAGAGGCGAAAATAATCCAACAATATAATACTAGAATCCGGCTTAAACCAAATCCCACTAGAATTATCCGTCCGAATCATGATACGTGCACAAGTGCACGTATATGATCGAACCCTGCCGTAAAACCATACGGCCACTACATCGTTTCGTCCGAAGCAGGGAAACCCTCTGTGTGGGACTCTAAAAACTCGTCAATATGCTGGCAGTGGGTTTAACCACAAGAATATCAGCGGCACTAGCTGTACATAACGGCTACCCAGTGCTGGTTCTCTAGGACGGCCGCTGGGTTTCGGGAGGCATCGACCATGCCGTTTTCAAAAATTGGCGCGCTAAAAAACCCTAACGCTAGAATCTAAACTAGAGATTTAGACGAAACGAGAATGTAAACACCTTTACATCTAAGTGAATGAGGAATACAACTTTTGTAGACCGGTCCTTCACTTCTAAAACTCCGAGTAGTAGTCCCTTCGATCCAAGTAGTGAGCACGCGAACTCTAGTAAGAGTTCACATGAAGAAATGAACAAGCTTGCTCGAAGTCTTCGAGACCGAAAATGATCTACGTCGAGAAGACTCAAGCTCCTACTACCTCTTCACTAATGGTATATTAGTGAAGCAAACACCCTACGCTAAATGGCTAGTCTAGTGTAGTATGATGAAGTAGGAATTTTGCTCACTTTAGAAATATTTTTCTCACAATATTTCTTCACCTCAAGAAAAGCTAGTGAGCTTTCTTGAGATGAAGAAGAAAAAGAATGGTGAATGAATCTCATCTCTTCAGAATCTGAGAATAGCAACCATAGGTGAGTTTATGTCATACACTAACTCATGTAGAGACTAAACCATGGCTAACAATAATGGTTAGGTTAATAAATATCTACAAGTAAAACAAAATTAGTGGACTTCGTCAATGGTTCCACAAGGTTCTACAAGCTTCAACCATGTGACTAATTTCCAACTAATTTTGATTAACTTTAAATAAATAAAACAAACAATACCATAAGCTTGGTGTGAGTCTAATACACCCATGTCACATGTGGCATCAAGCATGACACAAAAAATATGTATATTAATATATATCACATATATACTAAAGCATATGTGAGAAAAAGAAATACTTAGTGAGTAAATATTAGCTAATGTAAGTTAATATATCAAATATGTAATTATACATTAAATCATCAAATCAACACTTGATTTAATAATCCAGCTATATCACATACAACCGACTAATATCATATGAATCAACTTATCGAATCAACACTTGATTCGATAACCCGGCTATATCACATATAACCGACCGATATCATATATCGCGAGAATAGAATACGGCATCACATATCATATTAATCTCGGTTCTGCACATATCACATATGTGCTCCTTTTTCGTTTCGCATGAACCAGGAAACCTCTATGTAGGACTCTAAAGACTCGTCAATACGCCGGCAGTAGATGATGATCATATCAAACACTCACAAGCCGCAAACGGTCTGCTAAACGTAACAGCCAACCGGGTATTGAGCGATCAGAAAATCAACAAGCAAGCCTGCTCATACTCATGCGAATCCAATCAGTAACACTACCGTACAGTCCGGTCACTTTGTCTGATATGTCCATATCACAACCTGGCGGTGGTATAATGTCAGACCCCAATAGCCTGATAAGTCATGCCGATACAAGGTATATAACGGTTCGAGAAACTACTGATAACACTTACCAGTAGAACTCAGCAACCCTGGCCAGGGATTTCCTGTTAGGACAATCAAGCATAGCGCAACATCAACCCCCAATACTGGGAGAGACGAAATGCCCTCCTATCGCTCATTGCCTCCATGTGACTCGGGACAGTACCCAAAAACCACCATTTTGCACGATCTCTTGAACGTGGTAAGGTGGAAATCAAAGCACAGTGGGAATCACACAAGACTCTATGACGATCTCGGGTCGACAGACTAACGTGTACCAGTGTCACTAGAGAAATGCTATCTGACGATAGGTATAATACCATCTAGGAGTTCTCGGCGAGTCCTTCAAGTGTACCCAGTCTCCACTGAGCACCCGTATACCATCTATGATATCAAACACCAATGGATATGGGATCATCCATTGCCCATCACATGGGTCGAGAAGCGTATACGCTGGTCTACTCTGGAATATCGATGTCCTGTCTCGATACTCCCACGACTAGGAACATTTGAAAGATGTACTTACTGACTACCCTGTCCCCACTAGTATGATCTGCATCATAATCCTGGTAGTCAAGTACTCATCTTAAGGGCTTTATTAACATGTAATAGAGAGACAATAAGTGTACATGTTAAGATAAACAGCAACCAGATAGCATACTATCATGTCGAGCATGAAAGTCCTCCCTATATATGTCCAAGCATCCACTAGAATATACATCGCATGTCCAGTAATGGCCTCTAGGGCATACATATAACTAACAATCTCCCACTTGCACTAAGGCCATTTGTTGTAGTATCTCATACTCAACGTCCTATAGAAGTCTCTCTAGGGAAAGGCCTTTGTGAGTGGATCCGCCGTATTATCCTTCGCGTTAACTCTCCTTACCTCGATCCCTTGAAGATCAACCATGTCCCTGATCAGGTGATACTTGCCTCAGAATATGTCTAGATCGCAGATGAGACCGGCGTTCCTAGGTCAAAACCACAACTCTATTGTTGTCACAATAACAGTTATTGGACGCTCAATGGTAGGAACCATGTTCATTTCATGAACAAAAATTATCCAGACATCCACTTTGGTAGCATCGTTGGTAGCAATGTATTCAGCCTTTATCTTCTAGTATGCCACAGTATCTATCTTGAAACTCTTCCAACATACCGTCCCTCCACTGAGGGTAAAGACAATGCCTGTGACTGACTTTCAGTCGTCCTTATCACTCTGGGAGCTTGAATTGGTAAAAGACTCCCAGTGGAGTTTACCGTTACCAAACCCCAAGAACATTTCTTTAGTACTTCTCAGGTACTCAAGAATGTCCTTCAGAGCTGTTCAGTGATTCTCCTAAGATCCGATTGATTCCTGATCACTACTCCTAGTGAGTTAGCTACATCTGGTCTGGTACATAACATCGCATACATGATAAAGCCTACTGTCGAAGCATAGAGTATCCTTGCACGCGAGCTCTCTCCAAATCAGTCTCGAGAGACATCCTTTTAGAGAGAGTGATTCATGAGTAAGTGGGCGAACCACCACGCTTAGAATCTTCCGTACTAAACCCCTTTAGTACGGTGTTAGTGTACCAGGATTTGGGACACTCCCAACATCCACTTAGATCTATCAGCATAGATCATAATCCACAAGATGTAGTAGGTATCATCCAGATCTTCCTTGGAGAATCCTTTTGATAAGAGGAGCTTGACCGAGTGTAGCATAGAAAACCATTTCCTATAAAGAGTATGTCATCCATGTACAATACGTGGAAGACAGCCTTACTCTCTACAACCTTCTTATATATACAAGGTTCATCTACCTTTATGATGACGTCAAACACTTTGACTGCCACATCAAAACAGATGTTCCAACTCCATGATGCGTGCTTTAATCCTGATGGACTTAACCATAGCCACTGGAGAAAATGTTTCATCATAAACCACACCTGGTTATTGACGAAAACCTTTTACTACAAGTCTAGCTTTGAAAGTCTTAACTTTTCCATCTACACCAAGAATCTTCTCAAGATCCTTTTGCTCCCAATGGGTTTTACCCCTTCAGGTGCAACATTCAAAGTCATACTTTGTTGGTGTACATGGATTCCATCTTTGATTGCATAGCATCCAGCCATTTCACAGAGTCCCCACTCGTGATGGCCTGCCTGAACCTGGTTGGGTCATCATCTACTATGATGCAATCCTCGCTCCCACCATCACCGAGGAAACCATAGTATCTCTCAGGTGGATGAGGAACCCTACCAGATTCACGGAGAGGCTGAGGTTCGTTGTAGACTATTGAATTTTTTGGTTTCACCAAATCATCAGCTGTTAGTTTGTCTAGCTGGAACTCCTTCCAGTTCTACCTCATGACCACTAATTTCTTCACAAGAAATTCCTTTTCTATAAAGGTAGCATGCTGAGAAACAAAACATCTTTTGTTCCTCAGTTAGGTAGAAGATATACCCTCGCTAATGTTTGGGATATCTTAATAAACTTATACAGAACTGGCCTTGCCTCGAGCTTGTCCGGATTTTGCTTTTCAACATAGGCCAGACAACTCCATATCTTAACTCGTTTAAGACATGGTCTCTTCCCATTCCATATCTCATATGGAGTGGTAGGCACTGATTTGGATGGAACCCCATTCAATAGGTATGCAGCTTCTCAAGTGCATAACCCCAAAAAGGAAACATGCAACTCAGCAGTACTCATCATAGAGCACGCTATATCTCATAGGGCGCGATACCTCCGCCCCGATACACCATTGTGCTGTGGTGTACTCGAAGGAGTAAGCCGAGAGAGAATCATATTCTCTTTTAAATAATCCAAGAACTCCAAGCCAAAGTATTCTCCTCCTCGATCATATCGAAGGACTTTAATACTTTTACCTGTCGGGTTTCTCAACTTCAAGCTTATATTCCATGAATTTCTCAAAAGTTTGAGACTTGTGTTTCAACGGGAACATATGTCTGAATCTCAAGAGATGGCCATTGAATATAATGAAGTACGAAGAACCAACTCTGACATTAGTAGACTTAGGACCGTATACATCAACAAGTATCAGTCCCAGAGTTCAGTAACTCTATCTTCGTTTCCAGTAAATGGAGTATTGGTTATTTTACTTTTGAGACAAGACTGGCAAGTATGATAAGATGAAAAATTCGAACGGATTCAAATATTCATCCTTATGTAACTTAATTGATATGACCTAGTCTACAATGCCACAAGAAGGATTCGTTCATTTCTGAACTACTTCTCTTGTGTGTGTTCTAATTACCTTTAACTGTGGATTGATTTAGAACGTATATGTATTTCATAACGTGCCTGATCCAATCAACTCTTGATTAAGGAAAATGTTCACAACATTATCCTGTAATACAAAATTATATCCTTCTTTAACTTAATAAAGAAACTGATGTAATGTTGTATATCAAGTTCGGTATCTAATAATATTTGTTCACAATCAATCTATTTTCCATTTGATAATACAAGGTGATATAAGCCAGCATACTTTGCTGCAACAATTGCACCATTCTCTAATACTTAGAGACATATCACCCAATCTCAGTTCTCTACCTATCTGTAGCCCATGTAACAGATTACATATGTGGGATCCTGATCCGGTATCTCATACCTAGGACGTAGAGTATACTGAGAAACAGTTCTCGGTAATGAACACACCCGAAGAATATGCATCATCATGCTCATTCCTCAATTGGGTCGCGTGGAAATCCGGATATTCCCCTATTTTCTGCTCGGACTTATAACAATTATAAGATAGAGCGGAACCAACGTTCCCCAGCTCAGTATAATAAGAAGGTTCGGTCAAAACATTCATATTATTATCTTGATTAAGGCGTGACATGGTCGCTACCAGGAGAGAGAGAGAGAAGAAAACACTCAGCGTATGCTCTTGCAAGATCAGATTGGTTATTATTTTATCTAATCAGGATGGCTCCTACTGTTTTTATCAAATCTTCCTTCAAACCCTAAAAGGTGAGACTAGCCGGGATTAATTACACCCTACAAGTTCGCCAATCTTTCGGCCAGGCCAGTGTCGGTGTAGGGTTAGCATAGCACCTTGTGAAGGTTTTGGCAAGCATCAATCATGCAACTTAAAAATTTTTGGGGTGCTAAAAAAACCCTAACCAAGATCTTAACTAGAGAATTAGGGTTAACTTGCATGTAAACAACTTTACGTCTAAGAGAGAGGGATTACAACCTTTGTAGTCCGTTCCTTCGCTTCATAAGCTCCGAGTAGTAGTCCCTTCGCTGCGATCCATGAACTCCCGGACTCTAGAGAGGCTTCATAAGTTGAATGATCCATACCTTGAAGAATCTCAAACCCAAACTTACACTTCATTAATGAAAGAATTAGAGAAGTGAACACCCTAATCTATATGGCTAGAATAGATGAGGATGATGAAGTAGGAATTTTGCTCTCTTTTGTTTTCAATTTCTCACTTTAAATCATCACAACACAAAAAGCTAGAAAGCTTTTTCAAGGAGCAAGAAGAAGAAGAAGAAAGCTTTTATGATGAGTAATGAATTATTGTGGTTACAAATGACAACCATGAGTTAATAAATGAAGGCATTAAGTCATGTAGAGAATAAACTATGGTTAAGGGTTTGGGTTGGGTTAACAAATATCTACACAAAATATCAAAGCTAAATGACAAAAGGAAAGCTTCATGAAGCTTCATGAAAAAACTAACCCAAAAGCTAACCCAAATCCAAACCCTAACTTGGTTTAAACACAACCATGTTGCATTTGTAACCCTAACTTGTTTCAATATTATATATCACATATACAATATATTTTGTAACAAAAGAAAATAATACAATTAACATATATCGCATATACATTAATGTATTATCCAGTGAGAAAATGAATCAATAAAGCGAGATTATATTAGTTAACGTAATATAATATATCACATATATAATTATACATTAAATTATCGAATCAACACTTGATTCGACAATCCGGCTATATTATATATAACCGACTAATATAACATGTACCAATTCATCGAATCAACACTTGATCCGATGACCCGGCTATATCGCATATACCCGGCCGATATCTCATATCGCGAGAATAGAATACGGTATCTCGTATCGTATTATTCTCGGTCCCACATATATCACATATGTGCTCCTACTTCGTTTTGCCTGAGCCAGGAAGCCTCTGTGTAGGACTCTAAAGAATCGTCAATACGCCGGCAGTAGGTGATGATCATATCAAACACCCACAAGCTGCAAGCGGTCAGCTAAACGTAACAGCCACCCTTGTATTGAGCAATCAAAAGATCAACAAGCAAGCCTATACATTCTCCTGTGAATCCAATCAGTAACACTCCCGTACAGTCCGATATCTTCGTCTGATATGTTGCATATCTAGTCTAGGGGTGGTAAACGTCAGACCCCAGTAACCGATAAGTCGTGTCGATGTAAGGCTCATAACGGGTCGAGAAACTACTGATAACTCTTACCAGTAAATCTCCATATCAGCCCTGACTAGGGACTTCCAGTTATAGCCAATCGAACACAACACAACATCAACTCCCAATACCGGGAGAGATGAAACCCCTCCTATCGCTCATTGCCTCCATGTGATTCGGGACTGTACCCAAAAGCCACTGTTTTACTCGCCCACTTGGATGTGGTAAGGTGGAAATCAAAGCACAGTGGGAATCACACAAGACTCTATGACGATCTCGGGTCTACAGACTAACCTGTACTAGTGTCACCGGAGAACTGCTATCTGACGATAGGTATAATACCATCCAGGAGTTCTCGGCGAGTCCGTTCAGTGTATCCAGTCTCCACTGAGCACCCGTACACCATCTTTGATGTCCAACACCAATGGATATAGGATCATCCATCGCCCATCATAAAGGTCAAGATGCGTGTACGCTAGTCTACTCTGGAGTATCGATGCCCTGTCTCGATACACCCTCGACTAGGAATAGTTATAGGATGTACTCGTGGACTACCCTGGCCCCACTAGTATGATCTCATCATAGTTCTAGTAGTAGAGTACATATTCTAAGGGCTTTATCAACATGTGATCACAAAACAGTATTTGTTAACACGTTAAGATAAAGTGAAACTAGATAACATACTATCATATCGAGCAAGAAAGTCCTCTCTATATATATCCAAGCATCCATTATAATATACATCACATGTATAACAATGGTCTCTAGGGCATATACATAACTAACAGTCGGTATTTTGAGGGAGGTTCCCCGTGCTTTCGCACGGACCTAATTAAAATAAACCTCGTTTTTCCAGGGGCGTAACCCTATTAACACCTTTCTAGACACCTACTTTGATCGGCTAAATGTAATGTGCAAAACTCTCCCAGGAGTAACTCTTACTCGCAGTGGGTATCAGGATCCAACTATCTCATAGAAGGTATGCAATCTCATTGCAAATTTCAACACTTGAAATTCCCGATATTATTTTACCCCTAGCGTCCTATGACCTTGACGGAGATCAACAAACCATAGGCTGCTAGTCATATTCAACCCGTACATTTCATAATTGAATTAAACCCATCCGCACGACCTTTGACGGAGGTCAACAAGGTCGCACGACTACCCTAATCCAATCACATCACATGTTTTAGCAGATAAGCACTAATCAGCTACCGCACACTACGTCTTGACGGAGGTCAACAAACGTAGCACGAATACTAAATAGTCCTTATCTAAAATGACGGAGGGCTACGACAGGTTTTTAAGAAAACCTTTTGCTTGATGAACTTGATATCGTTGTAGAATCGAGTGGTTTTGAAAAGGAGTGTTTTTGAGGCTTTTACTAGTTTTGCTAAAGAGGTCACTCCCTGTGAAGGGATCTCGGCTCTTTCTTCATCGAATGAAGTGCGGGATATTTCACAAATACCACTGTGCAAAGCATGAACCAAAAAAGCAATCAAAAACAAAACCGAGTGGGTTGTAGCATCTGCCAGTTTCGCTAAAGAGGTCATTCCCGGTGAAGGGATCTCGGATCTTTCCTTATTGAATAAGGTGCTGGATATTGTATAAGGAATACCGTTATGCAAAGCAAGAACTAGAGCTACCAGTTTTTAAAACAAGATTCTACAACATCTTTAGGTTTCTTTTATTTCATTAATCTCATTAATGAAGTCCCATCATTTATGCTTCCCAAGCATCACAGAAGAAACGAAAGCAAAAATATTTATTATATATCATATATATAATATAAGCATTCGTCTCAGAATATCAAATGATCACAACACAGAATATCAGCAGCAGAAGAACACATATGAAATATTGGATATACTAGGAATTCCGTGTTTTAAATTAAGCCAGTAAAAAATGCGGATTCCACGGTCGTGATGAATAGTCAAACCCACATCCCTAGACCCCTACGAGAGCGGCAAGCAACCCTCCCAATTCTAGAGTTAGGAGACCCAGTCTCGACTCCTCGAGATGGTCTCCCACTGGACTCTAGAACCCGGTTACTTGTGCTCTCCTCCTTGGGTCTATCCTAATGCAGAAAAGTAAATAATATACATCAATGGTGACATCATCCTCAACCCGGAAGTGCCCCAATAAAAGAATATTACATACAAGTTTTTACATGAATGAAAATGAAAAACTCTCATCTCACATAAACCCCCCCGCTATTCAAAACACGACGATCCAATATAACATATCATAGCAACACATAACATCACATGTCATCAACGTAAGTAAATATGCGTATCCCAATTGTCATTGACATATAGCAACGAAACCGGCGATACACCACATATTACACTTACGGCCGCAGAAAAAAAGTGAACAAACTACAACAATTGGAATCCGCAACCACCTTAGACATCATAAACCCAATATATCACATACTTTGGATTTCATGCCTAACCAAATGAATTCCTTAGACATCGCATGCCTAACAATTATAAACCCCGCATTTTAGTCTCGATATTGAAAACAGTTTCCAATAACCAGTCGGGTAATTCAACAAGATTCCCGATATCCTGATCGAATGCTCGTCGAAAACTTTAGCAGATGGCCGCACCCCCGATGCCGTCGACGAAGTGCACTTAGGCGGAACACCGCGGCCGAGAGCACCCAAACGGATGCTTTTGGCGACGGGGTTCTCCTACAGTCACTTGGTCAGGGGTATGGGGCGTGGCTATCCTGTAAGGTTACCCGGTGAGTATCCGTGTACACTACGTAATTGCGACGGACTTTTGATCCACATCGAAATCCCGTGGCAACCGATCAAATGAGACTAACTTGCTAGATTTATAAAATTCAAATTAGTTTTCACAAAACTAAATTTGTGGATTCCAAATATTGTATCACAATCACAGATACCTAGACGTTGTTAAACTTTTTGATCGAATCAACAAACACTCAAAATTTCCCAAAGAGCTGAACACTTAAGCGGAGTTTAAAAAGTACCCAGAACATGCCACAACACCTATGGATCAACCTTAGATGGGTCAACCCTTGCCTCACCTGTGGCGTCGCGAAACTACAAAAAACCCTAAGGTTTGGTGGCGGTTCTGACGGTTACAAAATTGAGTTAGGATTTCGTTCTTCTAGAGGGTCCATAGAAAACACTTGCATGATTTTCTGAAGATTTTAAACTTGGAAAAAATCCAACTCTTGGAAAATTTCCAGCAAGGAAATAGATGGGTTATTGATATTCGTTCGAACTTTTTAACGTCGTGTAAATAACCCAAATTGATGTTAGAATTACGATTACGAAACACTCCGAATTTCCTTTGCACAAAAATAATATCACATGCAATTTTAGCAAAAACAAGCAACACCTGAAACACCAAAACCCAGAGCCTAGAACACCAGAGAAAATTCAACCCGAGACTACACTAGAAAACCGACCGGGCCGGTTTTATAGCATATGTGGCCGGTCCAATTCCGGCGACGGGGACTAAATTTTCTGTGGTGTTCATGTTACATCATATGTAACACTCTGCAGTTGCTTAATGAATTTTTAGAGGCTGTTTAAAAATCGACAGAAACTATGGGTTTTGTTTCGATATTTCGAAGTTGTTTCGGTTTCGTAATACTACAACATCGTCTAATTCTCTACCACTGATACCACTGATGGGTTCCCTAAAGCAGCCGCAGGGTTTCGGGAGGTATCGACCATGCCATTTTCAAAAATTGGCGCGCTAAAGAACCCTAACGCTAGAATCTAAACTAGAGATTTAGACGAAACGAGAATGTAAACAACTTTACATCTAAGTGAATGAGGAATACAACCTTTGTAGACCGGTCCATCACTTCTAAAGCTCCGTGTAGTAGTCCCTTCAATCCAAGAAGTAAGCACCCGAACTCTAGTAAGGGTTCACATGAAGAAATGAACAAGCTTGCTCGAAATCTTCGAGGCCGAAGATGATCTACGTCGAGAAGACTCAAGCTCATGCTACCTCTTCACTAATGGTAGATTAGTGAAGTAAACACCCTAAGCTAAATGGCTAGTCTAGTGTAGGATGATGAAGTAGGAATTTTGCTCACTTTAGAAATATTTTTCTCACAATATTTCTTCACCTCAAGAAAAACTAGTGAGCTTTCTTGAGATGAAGAAGAAGAAGAATGATGAATGAATCTCATCTCTTCACAGTGTGAGAATAGCAACCATGGGTGAGTTTATGTCATACACTAACTCATGTAGAGACTAAACCATTGATAACAATAATGGTTAGGTTAATAAATATCTACAAATAAAACAAAATTAGTGGACTTGGTCAATGGTTCCACAAGCTTCTACAAGCTTCAACCATGTGACTAATTTCCAACTAATTTTGATTAAATTTAAATAAACAAAACCATACATTACCATAAGCTTGGTGTGAGCCTCATACACCCATGTCACATGTGGCATCAAGCATGACACCAAAAATATGTACATTAATATATATCACATATATACTAAAGCACATGTGAGAAAAAGAAATACTTGGTGAGCAAATATTGGTTAATATAAGTTAATATATCAAATATATAATTATACATTAAATCATCAAATCAACACTTGATTTAATAATCCGACTATATCACATACAACCGACTAATATCATATGAACCAACTTATCGAATTAACACTTGATTCGATAACCCGACTATATCACATATAACTGACCGATATCACATATCGCGAGAATAGAATACGGCATCACATATCATATTAATCTCGGTCCTGCACATACACATATGTGCTCCTTTTTCGTTTCGCATGAACCAGGAAACCTCTATGTATGACTCTAAAGAATTGTCAATACGCCGGCAGTAGGTGATGATCAAATCAAACACCCACAAGTCGCAAGCGGTCTGCTAAACGTATCAGCCACCCGGGTATTGAGCGATCAGAAGATCAACAAGCAAGCCTGCTCATACTCCTGCGAATCCAATCAGTAGCACTACCGTACAGTCCGATCTCTTCGTCTGATACGTCGCATATCACAGCCTGGTGGTGGTATAACGTCAGACCCCAATAGCCTGATAAGTCATGCCGATACAAGGTCCATAACGGTTCGAGAAACTACTGATAACACTTACCAGTAGAACTCAGCAACCCTGGCCAGGGATTTCCTGTTATGGCCCATCAAGCATAGCGCAATATCAACCCCCAATACCGGGAGAGACGAAATCCTCTCCAATCGCTCATTGCCTCCATGTGACTCGGGACTGTACCCAAAAACCACCGTTTTGCACGATTTCTCGAACGTTGTAAGGTGGATATCAAAGCATAGTGGGAATCATACAAGACTCTATGACGATCTCGGGTCGACAGACTAACGTGTACCAGTGTCACTAGAGAAATGCTATCTGACGATAGGTATAATACCATCTTGGAGTTCTCAGTGAGTCCGTCCAGTGTACCCAGTCTCCACTGAGCACCCGTATACCATCTCTGATGTCAATCACCAATGGATATGAGATCATCCATCGCCCATCACATGGTTCGAGAAGCGTATACGCTAGTCTACTTTAGAATATCGATGCCCTGTCTCGATACTCCCACGACTAGGAACATTTGAAGGATGTACTTTCCGACTACCCTGTCCCCATTAGTATGATCTGCATCATAATCCTGGTTGTCAAGTACTTATCCTAAGGGCTTTATCAACATGTAATAGAGAGACAATAAGTATACATGTTAAGATAAAGAGCAACCAGATAGCATACTATCATGTCGAGCAAGAAAGTTCTCCCTATATATGTCCAAGCATCCACTACAATATATATCGAATGTACAGTAATGGCCTCCAGGGCATACATATAACCAACACCCAGGTATTTTGCGAAAGGAAGGCTGACGAGCAAACTCATCCGAACCCCTACCGAGTCTGTCCGTAATAATATCCGTACAGTCCGGTCCGTTCGTCTATGAGTATCGCATATCGGGTATAGGGGCGGATAAAGTCAGACTCCTAATAACGTGATATTTCGTGTTGGTATGAAGCCCATCACCAACTGAGAAACTACTGATCCAAATCAGTAATTCTCGTCCACCTTGGCCAAGGATTTATGGTGATGGCCACCCGTGCAAAACGCGACATCAACCCCTACTACCGGGAGAGATTAATCCCCGACGATCCGCTCACTGCTTCCTTGTGGCTCGGGACTGTACCCAACTAAAACCCGTTTGCATGACTCCTTTGAGCCGTGGTAGGGTAGTAATCAAAGCGCAGTGGGAACTCACACGAGACAAATGACGATCTCAGGTCAACAGACTAACCTGTACACATGTCACCTGGGAACTGTTATCTAACAATAGGTACAATACCAACTAGCATGTTCCCGGAGAGTCCGTCCAGTGTACTCATAACCCAATGAGCACTTGTATACTATCTTAGGTGACTGACTAACACCAATGGCTTGTGAGACCGGCCACCGCCCCTCGTCGGGGTCTCGATAAGTATACACTAGTCTACTCTGGAGTATCGATACCCAGTCTCGATACTCCCGCGAATAGGGATATTTAAGGATGTGCTTATAGACCACCCAGCTCCCGCGTATATGATCTCCATCATAATGCTGGTAGTCAAGCAAGAATCCTAAGGGCTTTATCAACATGTATTAGTGATCTGTAATACCACCTAAATCATGTACATGATGATAAAGACAAACCAGATAGCATACTATCATTTTGAGTAAGACTATTCTATCCGTATAGGTTCTTCCTCAATCATCATAATCACCTGCCCGTGATTACAATAATTGCTGAGGGCACTATAACCAACAAAAGATGATGGATTGATTTGTCTCACTAACCCTAGGTTTCTCAACACATGAGACTATTATGGTTTTGAGGAAGAAGAAGATGAAGCTTGAGGAGATGAGAGTGTAGTAGAGAGTATGAATGAAGAATGGCTAAGTGTTGTGAACTAATAACTCACCCAATAATTCACAACACAAAATATCAAGCATACTCAAATAGTGAACCATGAGTCACCAAGTAGCCATGCTTCATTTAATACGAATGAACACCTCATTAACCATTAACAAAAATGGTTAAACAAATAATGAGGTGTCTTCTTCTAGAAGCATCTTGCACAATTACAAGAATACCCCTCACTGTATATACATACCCGTATCCGTATTCCGAAAAATACGAATACAAAGAGACAAAATTAATCCAAGAATATAATACTAGGATCCGGTTTAAACCAAAGCCCGCTAGTATTATCCTCCCGAACATCATACGTGCACAAGTACACGTATGTGATCGAACCCTGCCGTAAAACCATACAGCCTCTACATCGTTTCGCCTGAAGCAGGGAAACCCTCTGTGTGGGACTCTAAATACTCGACAGTACGCCAGCAGTGAGTTACTGGATAAATCCATAACCACAAGCACATCAGCGGCACTAGCTGTATTAACGGCTACCCAGGTACTAGTCATAAAGGAAGGCCGACGAGCAAACTCATCCGGATCCTATCTGAGCCTATCCGTGACAATCTCCGTACAGTCCAGTCTCTTCATCTAAGAGTATCACATACCGGGTCTAGGGGATGGTAAACGGCAGGCCCTAATAACCCGATAATTCGCGCCGATGCGGCTCAGGACCAATCCAAGAAACTACCGATCAACCTATCAGTAAATCCTAACTGCCTTGGCCAAGGTCTTATAATCCTGGCCAATCTAACACTGTGCGATATCGACTCCTAATACCTAGAGTGACGAATCCCTGACAATCACTCACTGCCTCCATGTGGCTCGGGACTGCACCCAACCAAAACCTGTTGGCACGACTCAGTAGAGCCGTGGTAGGGTAGTGATCAAAGCACAGTGGGAACTCACATGAGACAAATGACGACCTCAGGTCCAAAGACTAACCTGTACACATATCACCTGAGAACCGCTATCTGACGATAAGTATAATACCATCTAGAGGTTCTCAGCGAGTCCGTCCAGTATACTCACCCCAGTGAGCACCCGTATACAATCTTAGGTGATCACACCAAAGGTTGTGGGACCAACCACCGCCCCTCGTCGGAGTCTAGAAACCTACACGCAAGTCTACTCTGGAGTATCGATGCCCGATCTCGATATTCCTACGACTTGGGACATTTAAGGATATGCTTATAGATTACCCATCTCCTATAAGTATGATGGCCCTCACAACGCAGCTAGTCAAGCAAGATCCTACGGGCTTTATCAACATGTAACCGCAATATGCAATAACGTGTATAACATATGCCATGTTAAGATAAAGTCAAACCATAATAGTATACTACTATATCAAGTCTTTATCAATATGTGCAAGTTGGATAAAACATCAATAGAAACAAATACACATATCCTGATAAAGACAACTCAAATACTATACTATATAACTAAGCAAGAATGTCCTGTACATACATATCCCCAGCATCTACATGTATACATATACAATAATGGCCTCCAGGGCATACATACACATTGGGAAAATCCCCGATGTCACCCGTTTTACTGTAGTATTTGTCCCTGGAATTTTTGTTGTGGTCTGTTCACTTGGTTTTAAGGTTTCAGGTTATGTTTGATTTTGCCAAGATTGCATATGATGTCTTTCTATTGGGCAATTCAGAGTGTTTCGTAGTCGTAATTTTAACATCGTTTCAGGTTTAAGTATTGATATGTGATACAATATTTCGAATCCACATTTAATTAGTTTGTGAAAACTAGTTTGCTAATTGTAAATCTAGTACTTTAGTCTCTATTGATCGATTGCCACGTAGTTTTGATTCGGATCAAAACTCCGTCGCAATCTCGTATGGTACGCGAATATTCGCCGGATAAAATTACTAGATAGCCATGTCCCATAGCCCGACCAAGTGACTTTAGGAGAACCCCGTTGCTAAAAGCATCCACTAGGGTGCTCGTGGCTACGGTGTTCCGCCTAAGTGCACTTCGTCGATGGCATCGGGGGTGCGGTCATCTACTAAGGTTCCCGATGAGCATTCGATCAAGTGGTCGGGAATCTTACTGAATTACCGACTAAGTTATTGAAAAGTGTTTTCGATTTGAGACTAAAATGCGAGGTTTATACGGTTAGGCATGAAGTTCGGAATATGAGATATTCCGGGTTCATGATGTCTAAGGAAAATGCGGATTCTAAATATTGTAGTTTTTCATTTCTTTTCTGCGACCGTAAGTGTAATATGTGGTGTATCCTCGATCTCGTTGCTATATGTCAACGATATTCGGGATACGCATATTTACTTAAGTTGATGACATGGGATGTTTATGTGTTGCTGTGATATGTTATATTGGATCGTCGTGATTGAATAGCCGGGTTTTTTTTACATGAGATGAGAGTTTTTCTATTTTCATTCATGTAAAATTGTATGTAATATTCTTTTATTAGGACACTTCCGGGTTGAGGAGGATGTCACCATTGATGTATATTATATACTTTTCCGCATTAGGATAGACCCAAGGCGGGGAGCACAAGTAACTATGTTCTAGAGTCCAGTGGGAGACCATCTCGAGGAGTCGAGATCGGGTCTCCTAACTCTAGAATTGGCAGGGTTGCTTTCCGCTCTCATAGGGGTCTAAGGATGTGGGTTTGGATATTCATCACGACCGTGGAATCCATGTTTTCCATTACTGGCTAAATTTATAACACGGACCTCCTACTATATCCAATATTTCATATGTTGACTTCTACTGCTTGAGTTCTGTGATGTGATCATATAACTGCGTGAGACGAATGCTATATATATATATATATAATAAACGTTGCTTATGTTTTGCACCCGTGCTAGTCCAGCCCCCGCTCTACCGTTAGTTAAGCAACCTAACGGTGCATGATGGGGCCCCGTGGCGAATGAGGATGGCATAAGCGTACGTTATATTTTCGTTTCGTTTCTGTGATGTTTAGAGAAACATAAATGATGGGACTTTATTAATAAGATTAATGGAAAGAAAACAAACCTAAAGATGTTGTAGAATCAAAATTTTCAAAAAGGTAGCTTTACTTCTTGGTTTGCATAGTGGTATTCCTTGATGAATATCTAGCACCTCATTCGATGAGGAAAGAGCCAAGATCTCTTCACCGGGAGTGACCTTTTTAGCAAAACTAGAAAATGCTACAACCCACTCGGTTTTGTTTTAATAGATTCTCTAGTTCTTTCTTTGCATAGTGGTATTCCTTGATGAATATCCAGCACCTCATTCGATGAGGAAAGAGCCGAGATCCCTTCACCTGGTGTGACCTCTTTAGCAAAACTAGCAAATGCTACAAACACCACTCCTTTTCAAAATCACTAGATTCTACAACGATATCAAGTTCATTACGCTAAAGGTTTTCTTAAAAACCAGTCGTAGCCCTCCGTCATTTCAGATAAGTGCTATTTAGTATTCGTGCTGCATTTGTTGACCTTGTCAAGGTGTAGTGTGCGGTAGCTGATTAGTGCTTATCTGCCGCATGTGATGCGATTGGATTAGGCTATTCGTACGACCTTGTTGACCTTGTCAAGGGTCGTGCGGGTGGGTTAAATTCAATCATGAAATGAATGGGTTGAACTTGACTTGTGGTTTATAGTTTGTTGACCTTGTCAAGGTCATAAACTGCATGGGGTAAAAACAGATATTGGGTATTTCAAGTGTTGAAATTTGCAATGAGATTGCATACCTTCTATGAGATTGTTGGATCCGGATACCCACTGCGAGTAAAAGTTACTCCTGGGAGAGTTTTCCACTTTACAATTAGATGATCCAGTAGGTGTCTAGGAAAGGGGTTAACGGGGTTATACCCCTGCGGAAATGAGGTTATTTAATTAGTTCCATGTGAAAGCTTGGGGAAACTCCCTCGGAGTACCAATACCTGCCTGGCTGACCGATTGGCGAACTTATAGGGTGTAATTAACGTTAGTTATATGTATGCCCTAGAGGCCATTATTGTACATATGATGTATATTATAGTGGATGCTTGGACATATATAGAGAGGACTTTCTTGCTCGACATGATAGTATGCTATCTGGTTGCTCTTTGTCTTAACATGTGGACTTGTATTGTGATACTGTCTTGCTCTCACATGTTGATAAAGCCTTTAAGATGTGTACTTGACTACCAGGACTATGATGGAGATCATACTAGTGGGGCCAGGGTAGTCTACAAGTACATCCTTTAATTGTTCCGAGTCGAGGGTGTATCGAGATATGGCATCGATATTCCAGAGTAGACTAGCGTATACGCTTCTTGACCCATATGATGGGCGATGGATGATCCCACATCCATTGGTGTTTGACATCAAAGATGGTATACGGGTGCTCAGTAGAGACTGGGTACACTGAAAAAGACTCGCCGAGAACTACTAGTTGGTATTATACCTATCGTCAGATAGCAGTTCTCTGGTGACACTGGTACAGGTTAGTCTGTAGACCCGAGATCATCATAGAGTCTTGTGTGATTCCCACTGTTCTTTGATTTCCACCTTACCACGTTCAAGAGAACGTGCAAAACGGTGGTTTTAGGTACAGTCCCGAGTCACATGTAGGCAATGAGCGATAGGAGGGGATTCGTCTCTCCCGGTATTGGGGGTTGATGTTGCGCTGTGCTCGATTGGCTATAACAGGAAGTCCCTGACCAGGGCTGATACTGAGATCTACTGGTAAGTGTTATCGGTAGTTTTTCGACCCGTTATGAGCCTCACATTGGCACGAATTATCGGTTACTGGGGTCTGACGTTTACCACCCCTAGACTAGATATGCGACATATCAAACGAAGAGACCGGACTATACGGTAGTTACTGACAGGCTCTGCGGGAGTTTAGACAAGCTTGCTTGTTGATCTTCTGATCGCTCAATACCCGGGTAGCCGTTACGTCCAGCTAGCACCGCTGACGGCTTGTGGGTGACTGATATGATCATCATCTACTGCCGACATATTGACGAGTGTTTAGAGTCCTACACAGAGGTTTCCTAGCTCATGCGAAATGGAGTAGGAGCACATATGTGATATGTGCGGGACCGAGATTAATACGTGTATGTGATACCGTATTCTATTCTCGCGATATGTGATATCAGACGGTTATATGTGATATAGCCGGGTTATCGAATCAAGTGTTGATTCGATAAGTTGATACATATAATATTAGTCGGTTATATGTGATATAGTCGGATTATTAAATCAAGTGTTGATTTAATAATTTAATGTATAATTGTATATTTGATATACTAATTTACATTAACTAATATTAGCTCACTTATGCATTTCTTTTTCTCACTTGTGCACACTTAATATATATGTGATATATATTATTGTGTCATGCTTGTTGATACACGCTACATGGGTGTATGAGACTCACACTATGCTCATGATAATGGAGGTTTATTTATTTAAAGTAAATCAAATATTAGTTGGAAATTAGCATATGGTTGAAGCTTGTAGAAGCTTGTAGAACCATTGACTTGGTCCACTAATTTTGTTTTACTTAAGATATTTATTAACCCAACCATTGTAATTAGCCATGGTTATGTCTCTACAAGAGGGAGTATATGATATTTTCTCACCCATGGTTGCTATACTCACTCATTCTGTTTTTCCTCTTCATCTTCTTCTTCATCAAGAGAGCTCTCTAGGTTTTGGAGAGGTGAAGAAAATTAGTGAGAAAATTAATTCTAAAGTGAGCAAAAATCCTACTTCATCATCCTCTACTATACTGGCAATTTAGTTTAGGGTGTTAGCTTCATTAATTCCAAATTAGTGAAGAGATAGCTTGAGTTGGTGTCTTCTCGACGTAGATCATCTTCGGCCTCGAAAATTTCTAGCAAGCTTGTTCATTTCTTCTTGTGGAGCCATTCTAGAGTCCGGAAGATTACTACTTGGAGAGAAAGGACTACTACACGGAGCTATTGAAGTGAAGGACTGGTCTACAAAGGTTGTATTCCTTGTTCACTTGATGTAAAGTTGTTTACATGAATATATTGTCTAATTCTCTAGTTAAGATTCTAGGGTTAGGGTTGTTTAGCATGGCAAATTTTTGAAAACGGCATGGATGATGCCTCCCGAAACCTTGCTGTCGTGCTACGTAACCCCACAGTGGTATCAAAGCTACTAGGCATTGGATGTCGACCTATGGGGGTTCTCACTGTGTGACAGTGTGGCGAAGCATAGGCTCTTACCCCCAGTATGTCCCAAGACCGGAAGCTGTTCTGGCGGGTTGTAGTCCTCACGAGGGGGCATGGTAAAAAGTAGCTGCTGAGGGACCCGTTGGTACCACGGCGACCCCATTGGATGGGGTGGCTGCCTGACCCACGGTGGTATCAGAGCCAAGCTAGAGAATTAGACGATGTTTGTAGAATTACGAAACCGAAACAACTCTGAAACATCGAAACACAAAACCTAGTTTCTGTCGATTTTTAAAAGTCTTCAAAATTTTTTTTAAGCAACTTCAGTTTGTTATATGAGATGTAACATGAACACCAGACAAAAACAAGCCCTTTCACCCGTTTTGACCCGGCGACATTCTCTAAAATTCCGGCTTGGCCGGTCCAATGTTGGAATCCGAGGTTCGTTTTCGTTTGGTGGTTTGGTCTCTGGGTTTTAGTGTTTCAGGTGTTGCTTATTTTTACTGAAATTGAATGAGATGTTAATTTTCTGTAAAGGCAATTCGGAGTGTTTCGTAGTCGTAATTCTAATATCGTTTCGGGTAATTTAGACGACGTTAAAAAGTTCGAACGAATATCAAATACCCAATTGTCTCCCTCGCTAGAAATTTTCCAAATGTTGGATTTTCTCCAAGTTAAAAACATTCAAAAATCATGCAAGTAATTCTATGGACCCTCTAGAAGAATGAAACCCTAACTCGATTCTATGACCGTCGAAACCGCCACCAAACCCTAGGGTTTGAGGTAGTTCCGCGGTGCCATAGGTGAGGCAAGGGTTGGCCCTTCTACGGTTGGTCCAAAGGTATTGTGGCATGTTCTGAGTATTTTTTAACAGTGCTCAAGTGTTGAGCTCTTTGGAAAATTTTGGGTGTTTGTTGATTCGATTGGAATGTTCAACATTGTCTAGCTATCTATGGAATGTGATACAATATTAGGAATTCGAATGGTTAGGCATGAAATCCGAAATATGTGATATTTCGGGTTTATGATGTCTAAGGAGGTTGCGGATTCCAAATGTTGTAGTTTGACATTTTCTTTTCTGCGACCGAAAGTGTAATATGTGGTGTATAGCCAGTTTCGTTGCTATATGTCAACGACAATTGGGATACGCATATTCACTTACGTTGATGACATGTGATGTTATGTGTTGCTCTGATATGTTATATTGGATCATCGTGTTTTGAATAGCCGGGGTTTTATATGTGAGATGAGAGTTTTTTCATTTTCACTCATGTAAAAACTTGTATGTAATATTTTTTTATTGGGGCACTTCCGGATTGAGAATGATGTCATTATTGGTGTATATTATTTACTTTTCCGCATTAGGATAGACCCAAGGTGGGGAGCACTGGTAACCGGGTTCTAGAGTCCAGTGAGAGACCATCTTGAGGAGTCGAGTCCGGGTCTCCTAACTCTAGAAATGGTAGGGTTGCTTACCGCTCTCGTAGGGGTCTAGGGATGTGAGTTTGGCTATTCATCGCGACCGTGGAATCCGTGTTTTTTTACTGGCTTGATATAAAACACGGACCTCCTAATATATCCAATATTTCATATATGGACTTCTGCTGCTGATATTTTGTAATGTGATCACTTTATATGTTGAGACGAATGCTTTATTATTATATATATGATATATAATAAACGTTGCTTATGTTTTGCACCCGCGCTAGTCCCGCCCCGCTATGCCGTTAGTTAAGTAACCTAACGGTACATAACGGGACACTGTGGCGAATGCGGATGGTATAAGCGTACGTAGTATTTTCGTTTCTTCTGTGATGCTTAGAAAGCATAAATGATTGGAATTCATTAATGAGATTAATGAAAGAAAAGAAACCTAAAAGATGTCGTAGAATCAAATTTTCAAAAAGGGTAGCTCTAGTTTTTCCTTTGCATAGCGGTATTCCATGTAGAATATCCATCACCTCATTTGATGAGGAAAGAGCCGAGATCCCTTCACCGGGAGTGACCTCTTTAGCAAAAGCTAGCAGATGGTACAACTCACTCGGTTTTGTCTTTTGATTGCTTCACTAGTTCTTGCTTTGCATAGAGATATTCCTTGTAGAACATCCAGCGCCTCATTCAATGAGGAAAGAGCCGAGATCCCTTCACCGGGAGTGGCCTCTTTAGAAAAACTAGCAAAAAGCCTAAAAAACACTCCTTTTCAAAATCACTCGATTCTACAATGATATCAAGTTCATTACGCAAAAAGTTTTCTTAAAAACTTGTCGTAGCCCTCCGTTATTTCAGATAAGGACTATTTAGTATTCGTATTGAGTTTGTTGACCTTGTTAAGGAGTAGTGTACGGTAGCTGATTAGTGCTTATCTGCTAAACCATGAGATGCGATTGGATTAGGGTAGTCGTACGGCCTTGTTGACCTTGTTAAGGGTCGTGCGGGCGGGTTTAATTCAATCATAAAATGTACGGGTTGAACTTGACTTGCGATTTATGGTTTGTTGACCTTGTCAAGGTCATAGATCGCTTGGGGCATAATATTATCGGGAATTTCAAGTGTTGAAATTTGCAATGAGATTGCAAACCTTCTATAAGATAGTTGGATCCCGATACCCACTGCGAGTAAGAGTTACTCCTGGGAGAGTTTTACACATCACAATTAGCCGATCAAGTAGGTTTCTAGAAAGATGTTAACGGGGTTACGCCCCTGGGAAAACGAGGTTTATTTTAATTAGGTCCGTACGAAAGCACGGGGAACCTCCCTCAAAATACCAACACTGGCCTGGCTGAAAGATTGGCGAACTTGTAAGGTGTAATTAATCCCGGCTAGTCTTACCTTTTCGGGTTTGAAGGAAGATTTGATAAAAACAGTGGGAGCCATCCTGATTAGATAAGATAATAACCCATCTAATCTTACAAGAGCATACGCTAAGTGTTTTCTTCTCTCTCTCTCTCCAGCTAGCGACCATGTCAAGCCTTAATCAAGATAATAATATGGATGTATTGACCGAACCCGCTTGTTATACTGAGCTGGGGAACGTTGGTTCCGCTCCAACTTATAATTGTTATAAGTCCGAGAAGGAAATAGGGGAACATCCGGATTCCCACGCCACCCAAATGAAGAATAAGCATGTTGATGCATCTTCTTCGGGTATATTAGTTACTGAGAACTGTTTTTCAGTACACTCTACGTCCTGGGCATTAGATACCGGATCAGGATCCCACATATGTAATATGTTACATGGGCTAAGGAAAGGTAGAGAACTGGGAATAGGTGATCATTCTGTAAGAGTAGGGAATGGTGCAAATGTTGCAGCCAAAGCTGTTGGCGAATATCACCTTGTATTACCAAATGGTAATACATTGATTCTGAACGAATGCTATTACATACCGAACTTGATATGCAATATTATATCAGTTTCTTTATTAAGTGCTTAAAAACCACCAAACCACCAAACAAAAACGAACCCAGGATTCCAACATTGGACCGGCCAGGTCGGAATTTTAGAGAATGCCGCCGGGTCAAAACGGGTGAAAGGGCTTGTTTTTGTCTGGTGTTCATGTTACATCTCATATAAGAAAACTAAAGTTGCTTAAAATTTTTTTTGAAGACTTTTAAAAATCGACAGAAACTAGGTTTTGTGTTTCGATGTTTCAGAGTTGTTTCGGTTTCGTAATTCTACAAATATCGTCTAATTCTCTAGCTTGGCTCTGATACCACCGTGGGTCAGGCAGCCACCCCATCCAATGGGTTCGCCGTGGCACCAACGGGTCCCTCAGCAGCTACTTTTTACGCATGCCCCCTCGCGAGGACTACAACCCGCCAGAACAGCTTCCGGTCTCGGGACATACTGGGGGTAAGAGCCTATGCTTCGCCACACTGTCACACAGTGAGAACCCCCATAGGTCGACATCCAATGCCTAGTAGCTCTGATACCACTGTGGGGTTACGTAGCACGACAGCAAGGTTTCGGGAGGCATCATCCATGCCGTTTTCAAAAATTTGCCATGCTAAACAACCCTAACCCTAGAATCTTAACTAGAGAATTAGACAATATATTCATGTAAACAACTTTACATCAAGACCTTTGTAGACCAGTCCCTCACTTCAATAGCTCCGTGTAGTAGTCCCTTCTCTCCAAGTAGTGATCTTCCGGACTCTAGAATGGGTCCACAAGAAGAAATGAACAAGCTTGCTAGAAGTCTTCGAGGCCGAAGATGATCTACGTCGAGGAGACACTAACTCAAGCTATCTCTTCACTAATTTGGAATTAATGAAGCTAACACCCTAAACTAAATTTCCAGTATAGTAGAGGATGATGAAGTAGGATTTTTGCTCACTTTAGAATTAATTTTCTCACTAATTTTCTTCACCTCTCCAAAACCTAGAGAGCTCTCTTGATGAAGAAGAAGATGAAGAGGAAAAACAGAATGAGTGAGTATAGCAACCATGGGTGAGAAAATATCATATACTCCCTCTTGTAGAGACATAATCATGGCTAATTACAATGGTTGGGTTAATAAATATCTTAAGTAAAACAAAATTAGTGGACCAAGTCAATGGTTCCACAAGCTTCTACAAGTTTCAACCATGTGCTAATTTCCAACTAATATTTGATTTACTTTAAATAAATAAACCCTCCATTATCAAGAGCATGGTGTGTGTCTCATACACCCATGTAGCGTGTATCAACAAGCATGACACTATAATATATATCACATATATATTAAGTGTGCACAAGTGAGAAAAAGAAATGTATAAGTGAGCTAATATTAGTTAATGTAAATTAGTATATCAAATATACAATTATACATTAAATTATTAAATCAACACTTGATTTAATAATCCGGCTATATCACATATAACCGACTAATATCATATGTATCAACTTATCGAATCAGCACTTGATTCGATAACCCGGCTATATCACATATAACCGTCTGATATCACATATCGCGAGAATAGAATACGGTATCACATACACGTATTAATCTCAGTCCCGCACATATCACATATGTGCTCCTACTCCATTTCGCATGAGCTAGGAAACCTCTGTGTAGGACTCTAAACACTCGTCAATATGTCGGCAGTAGATGATGATCATATCAGTCACCCACAAGCCGTCAGCGGTACTAGCTGGACGTAACGGCTACCCGAGTATTGAGCGATCAGAAGATCAACAAGCAAGCTTGTCTAAACTCTCGCAGAGCCTGTCAGTAACACTACCGTATAGTCCGGTCTCTTCGTTTGATATGTCGCATATCTAGTCTACGGGTGGTAAATGTCAAACCCCAATAACCGATAATTCGTGCCAATGTGAGGCTCATAACGGGTCAAAAAACTACTGATAACACTTACCAGTAGATCTCAGTATCAGCCCTGGTCAGGGACTTCCTGTTATAGCCAATCGAGCATAGCGCAACATCAACCCCCAATACCGGGAGAGACGAATTCCCTCCTATCGCTCATTGCCTACATGTGACTCGGGACTGTACCTAAAAACCACCGTTTTGCACGTTCTCTTAAACGTGGTAAGATGGAAATCAAAGCACAGTGGGAATCACACAAGACTCTATGACGATCTCGGGTCTACAGACTAACATGTACCAGTATCACCAGAGAACTGCTATCTGACGATAGGTATAATACCAACTAGGAGTTCTCGGCGAGTCCTGTTCAGTGTACCCAGTCTCTACTGAGCACCCGTATACCATCTTTGATGTCAAACACCAATGGATGTGGGATCATCCATCGCCCATCATATGGGTCAAGAAGCGTATACGCTAGTCTACTCTGGAATATCGATGCCATGTCTCGATACACACTCGACTAGGAACAATTAAAGGACGTACTTGTGGACTACCCTGGCCCTACTAGTCCTGATAGTCAAGTACACATCCTAAGGGCTTTATCAACATGTTAGAGGAAGATAGTATCACAATACAAGTCCACATGTTAAGACAAATAGCAACCAAATAGCATACTATCATGTCGAGCAAGAAAATCCTCTCTATATATGTCCAAGCATCCACTATAATATACATCATATGTACAATAATGGCCTCTAGGGCATACATATAACTCACAATCTCCCACTTGCACTAAGGCCAGTTATTGTAGTATCTCATACCCAACATCCCGAAGAGTCTCTCAAATTGTATCTGGGGTATGGCCTTCGTGAGTGGATCCGCCGTGTTGTTCTTCGTGTCAACTCTCCTGACCTCGATCTCCCGGTGATCAACTATCTCCCGGATCAGGTGATACTGCCTCAGAATATGCCTGGATCGCTGATGGGACCTGGGTTCCTTGGCTAAAGCCACAGCTCCATTGTTATCATAATACAAAGGTATTGGATGCTCAATGGACGGAACCACACCAAGTTCGGTTATCGGACGGTTATATGTGATATAACCTTTTAGGGTTTAAAGGAAGATTTGATAAAAATAGTGGGAGCCATCCTAATTAGATAAGATAATAACCAATCTAATTTTGCAAAAGCGCACGCTAAAGCGTTTCCTTCTCTCTCTCTCTCCAGGTAGCGACCAATGACACGCCTTAATGAAGATAATAATATGGATATACTGACCGAACCCACTTATTATACTGGGCTAGGGAATGTTGGTTCCGCTCTATCTTATGACTGTCATTAGTCTGAGCTAGGAATAGGGGAATACCAGGATTCTCACGCAATCCGAACGAAGAAAGAGCATGATGATGCATCTTGTTCAGGTATTTCATTACCGAGAACTGTTTCTCAGTATGCTCACGTCATGGGTATTGGATACCGGATCAGGATCCCACGTATGTAGTTTGTTACATGGGTTAAGGAGAGGTAAGGAACTGCGAAAGGGTGGTATGTCTCTAAAAGTTGGGAATGGTGCAATTGTTGCAGCCACAGCAGTTGGCGAATATCATCTAGTATTACAAAATGGTAATACATTGATTCTGTATGACTGTTATAACGTACCAAATATGATGTGCAATATTATATCAGTTTCTTTATTACATAAAGAAGGATATAATTTTGTATTGGGTTTGGTACGTTGTGTACGGTATATACGTTCTGAATCAAACCATAGTTCTAAATATACAGAACACACAAAAGAGGAAAAGTTCAGAAATGAACGAAGCCTTCCCGTGGCATTGTAGACTAGGTCATATCAATGCGACAAGACTAGCTAAGTTGCATAAAGATAGATATTTGAATCTGTTAGTTATATGTATGCCCTAGAGGCCATTGCTATACATAGGATGTATATTGTAGTGGATGCTGGGACATATATAGGGAGGACTTTCTTGCTCGACATGATAGTATGCTATCTGGTTACTCTTTATCTTAACGTGTATATATTGATTGTCTCTCTGTTACATGTTGGTAAAGCCCTTAGGATGTGTACTTGACTACCTAGACTATGATGCGGATCATACTAGTGGGGACATGGTAGTCCATAAGTACATCCTTCAAGGTCCCTAGTCGTGGGTGTATCGAGACGGGGCATCGATATACCAGAGTAGACTAGCGTATACCTTCTCGACCCATACAGATGGGCGATGGATGATCCCATATCCATTGGTGTTTGACATCGGAGATGATATACGGGTGCTCAGTGGAGACTGCGTACACTGGATGGACTCGCCGAGAACTCCCAGATGGTATTATACCTTACGTCAAATGGCAGTTCTCTCGTGACACTGGTACAGAGTAGTCTGTTGACCCGAGATCGTCATAGAGTCTTGTGTGATTCCCACTGTGCTTTGATTTCCATCTTACCACGTCCAAGAGGGCGTGCAAAACGGTTGTTTTTGGATACAGTCCTGAATCACATGGAGGCAATGAGCGATAGGAGGGGATTCGTCTCTCCCGGTATAGTGAGTTGATGTTGCGCAGTGTTCGATTGGCTATAACCGGAAATCCCTGGCCAGGATTGCTGAGATTTACGGGTAAGTGTTACCAGTAGTTTCTCGAACTGTTATAGACCTCATATCGACACGACTTATTGAGCTATTGGGGTCTGACGTTTACCACCCCTAGGAGAGATATGCGACATATCAGACGACGAGACCGGACTGTACGGTAAGTGTTACTGGTTGGATTCACAGGAGTATGAGCGGGCTTGCTCGTCGATCTTCTGATCGCTCAATACCCGGGTGGTCGTTATGTTTAGCAGACCGCTTGCGGCTTGTGGATGTTTGATATGATCATCATCTGCTGCCGGCGTATTGACGAGTCTTTAGAGTCCTACACAGAGGTTTCCTGGCTCAAGCGAAACGAAATAGGAGCGCATATGAGATATGTTCGGAACCGAGAATAATGCGTGTATGTGATACCGTATTCTATTCTCGCGATGAATGTATCGAATGGTTGTATGTGATATAACCTAGTTATCGAATCAAGGATTGATTCGATAAGCCGATACATTGGATATTAGTCGGTTATATGCGATATGACCGGATCGTTAAATCAAGTGTTGATTTAATGATTTAATGTATAATTATATATTTGATATATTACTTTGCATTAATTAGTATTGGTTCACTTAAGATGGATTTTCTCACTTGATGTACACAAGTTGTATATGTGATATACTTTTGTGCACTTGTTTGTATCATGTTTGATGATACATGCTAACTTGGGTTTGTGTAAAAACTTAAACCATGTTTAGTGAAAGGTTAGGGTTTCATTTCACTTATTTATTTATTTATTCATTAATTCATTTTGGGCAAAAATGAAATGGTGGCTTAGTTTGTTTTGTTGTTGAAGCTTCATGAAGCTTTGACTAAGTGACCATTTTGTCTTCATGTCCTAACCCTAACCATTCAACTAAACCCTAGTTAATTCTCTACACTAAACCATGGTTGAGATTATGATAAGTATCATTTTTGTTTTCTATTTTAAAGGAATACTCATCATATTCTTTCTTCTTCTTCTTCTTTGTTCTTCAACAAAGAAGAAACCTTGCCTCCATCAATGGCAACATGAGGAAAAGAGTGAGAAATCCAATTCTAAAGTGAACCCACTTCCTATTTCTTCATCCTCTACCACTTGCCAAGTAGTATAGGGTGTTTTCTTCACAAGTTTCATGGCTTGGTGAAGTTGGAGCTTGATCTTGTGTTGCCTCGACGTAGATCATCTTCGGCATCGAAGTCGACGACCTAGCCCGCCCATTTCTCCGATGAAGCCGACGCTAGAGCCCGGGATCCGATGATCGCAGCGAGGGGACTTCATCACGGAGCTATGGAGGTGGAGGACCGGATCTACAAAGCTTGTATTTCCGTTCACATAGTTAAGTTATCAACTAGTTGCTTGTTTCGCCTAATTTCTAGTTAACGATCCGTATTAGGGTTTCTCGGCACCGGAAAAATTTGAAAATGGCATGGTTGATGCCTTGTGAGATCTCATTAGTGTGTCTAGGAACCCTACAGTGGTATCAGAGCCTAGTTAGAGCTTTAGGAGATGTGTAGACGAAGCTAGAAGTCCGATCGAACCCGATATTCCCCGATTTCAACTCTCTCTGTACAATTTTTCAAACAGTGGATTTTTGTGAATTAAAAATTCTTAAAAAATTAAGCAGGAAAAACTAAGAATTACTGTGAAGTACGGTCCCCTAAGTCAACAATTTGACCGCGGAACCGCGGCGAAACCATGGGTTTTGCGGCTGTTCCGCGGCCAAAATTTGGACTTAGTCCCTGAAATTTCATATATTTATTCTTAGGTCCTTTCTTGGCAATTTTTTATGGGAATATTTTAATTCCACTCAAGTGTTGAGTATTCTAGGGTTTTATTGGGGACTCGTTAATTTGATCGGATAATTTAACTTCGTTTAAGTTTTTCCGGATATTTTAGAAACTGTTAAAAAGTTCGACCGGATATAAATACCCACTTTTTCCCCTGCCGGGAAATTTCCGAGTGTTGGATCTTTTCATAGTTTAAGAACGTTCAAAGTAGTGCAAGTAACACGATGGTCCCTCTAGAAGACAACAAACCTTAACTCGATTATGTGACCGTCTTGAACTGCCCTTTGAACCTTAGGGTTTGGGGCAGTACGGCGTGCCACATGTGAGGCGTTGGCTTGACCCTTCTACGGCTGGACCGTTGGTACTGAGGCATGAACTGGATGTTTTTAAACTTATTTCATATGTTGAGCTGTTTCGGGAAAACTTGGGTGTTTGAATGTTCGATCGGAAAGTTTAACATTTTCTATTTTATCTGGAATGTGATACAATAATTGGAATTCACAAGTGGTTATGAGATAACTGAATGAATGTTATAAATCTAGCGGTTTAGTCTCAATTGATCGGTTGCCATGGGATTTTGATGTGATCAAAAGTCCGTCGCAATCACGTAGTGTACGCGGATACTCGCCGGGTAAACTTAATAGGCAGCTACATCCCTTAGCCTCGACCAAGTGACTGTAGGAGAACCCCGTCGCCGAAAGCATCCGTTCGGGTGCTCGCGGCAGCGGTGTTCCGCCTTAGTGCACTCCGTCGACGGTATCGGGGGTGCGGCCATCTACTAAAGTTTGCGACGAGCATTCAATCGGGATGTCGGGAATCTTGTTGAATTGCCCGACTTGATATTGAAAAGAGTTTTCGATAATGAGACTAAAATGCGGGGTTTATAATTGTTAGGCATGCGATGTCTAAGGAATTCATATGATTAGGCATGCGATGTCTAAAGAGATTGCGGATTCCAACTGTTGTAGTTTTACACTTTCTTTTCTGTGACCGTAAGTGTAATATGTGATATCGCCGGTTTCGTTGCTATATATCAACGACAATTGGGATGGGCATATTTACTTACATTGATGACATGTGATGTTATGTGTTGCTGGATATGTTATATTGGATCGTCGTGTTTGAATAGCCGGGGTTTTTTTTATGTGAGATGAGTGTTTTTCATTTTCATTTATTTAAAAAAACTTGTATGTAATATTCTTTTATTGGGGCACTTCCAGGTTGCGGAAGATGTCACCTTTTGTATATTATTTACTTTTCCGCACTAGGATAGACCCAAGGAGGAGAGCACAAGTAACCGGGTTCTGGAGTCCAGTGGGAGACCAACTCGAGGAGTCGAGTCCGGGTCTCCTAACTCTAGAATTGGTAGGGTTACTTGCCGCTTTCGTAGGGGTCTTGGGGTGTGGGTTTGGCTATTCATCGCGACCGTGGAATCCGTGTTTTATACTGGCTCGTATTAAAAACACGGACGTCCTAGTATATCCAATATTTCATATGATTCTTCTGCTGCGATATCTGTGATGTGATCATGTGATATGTTCTGTGATGGATACTGTATATAGTATATATGATATATTATATAGGCGTTACTTATGTTTTACACCCGCGCTAGCCCTGCCCCGCTCTGCCGTTAGTTACCTAACCTAACGGTGCACGAAGGGACTTCGAGGCGAATGCGGATGGCATAAGTGTATGTCGTATTTATCTGTGATGTTTAGGTATTTAAATGATGGGACTTCATTAATGTGATTAATGAAAGAAAAAGAAAACTAAAGATGTTGTGGAATCGAATTTCAAAATAAAACAGGTAGCTACAGTTCTTGCTTTGCACAGCGGTATATGTGATATATCCTGCACCTTATTCGATGAGGAAAGGGCCGACGATCCCTTCACCGGGAGTGACCCCTTTAGCAATAACTGGCAGATGCTACACACTCGGTTTGTTTTTTGATAGCTTCTATAGTTTCTGCTTTGCACAGTGATATATATGATATATCCCGCACCTCATTCGACGAGAAAAGGGCCGACGATCCCTTCACCGGGAGTGACCTCTTTAGCAAAACTAGAAAAGCATCAAAAACACTCCATTTCAAAACCATTTGATTCTACAACGATATCAAGTTCATTACGCAATACGTTTTCAGAAAAACCTGTCGTAACCCTCCGTCATTTCAGATAAGTAGTAGTTAGTATTCGTGCTGCGTTTGTTGGCCTTTGTCAAGACGTAGTGTGCGGTAGCTGACTGGTGCTTATCTGCTTATGCATATGATGCAGATTGGATTAGGGTAGTCGTGCGACCTTATTGGCCTTTGTCAAGGGCCGTGCGGGTGGGTTTATTTCAATCAAGAAATGACGGGTTGAACTTGACTAGCATCCTATGGTTTGTTGGCCTTTGTCAAGGTCATAGGAGGTTAGGGGCAAAATTATCGGGAATTTCAAGTGTTGAAATTTGCAATGAGATTGCATACCTTCTATGAGATAGTTGGATCCCGATACCCACTGCGAGTAAGAGTTACTCCTGGGAGAGTTTTATACATTACAATTAGCCGATCAAGTAGGTGTCTAGAAAGGTGTCAACGGGGTTACGCCTCTGGGAAAACGAGGTTTACATTAATTAGGTTCATGCGAAAGCACGGGGGACCTCCCTCAAAGTACCGACACTGGCCTGGCTGAAAGATTGGCGAACTTGTAGTGTGTAATTAATCCCGGCTAGTCTTTCCTTTTAGGGTTTGAAGGAAGATTTGATAAAAACAGTGGGAGCCATCCTGATTAGATAAAATAATAACCAATCTGATCTTGCAAGAGCGCACGCAGAGTGTTTTCTTCTCTCTCTCTCCTGGTAGCGACCATGTCACACCTTAATCAAGATAATAATACGGATGTATTGACCGAACCCACTTGTTATACTGAGCTGGGGAACGTTGGTCCCGCTCCAACTTATAATTGTTATAAGACAGAGCAGGAAATAAGGGGATTACCAGAATTCCTGTGCCATCCAAACGAAGAGAGTGCATGCTGATGCATCATCTTCGGGTGTGTTATTTATACAGAACTGTTTCTCTATTCTCTACGTCCTGGGTATTTGATACCGGATCAGGATCCCAGATATGTAATATGTTACATAGGGCTACAGAAAGGTAGAGAACTGAGAACGGGTGATAAGTTTCATGAGGCAGAAAACGGGGCAAGTGTTGCAGCCAAGTCTGTTGGTCACAGTCACCCTGTATTACCAATACATTGATTCTGAACGAATGTTATTAGATACCGAAACTGATATACAAAATCATATCAGTCTCTTTATTAGTAAAGAAAGGATATAATTTTGTATTGTTGGATAATGTTTTGAACATTTCCTATATCAAAAGTTGATCGGTTCAGGCACGTTATCTAAAAGCATTAATGTTCTAAATCAAACTACAGTTCTTAGTATACAGAACACACACAAGAGGAAGAGTTCAGAAATGAACGAATTCTTCATAAGGTATTGTAGACTAGGTCATATCAATGCGACCCGACTAGCTGAAGTTACATATAGATGCATATTTAAATCTGTTTGAATTTACATCTTGTGAAACTTGCCAGTCATGTCACAGAGATAAGATGACCATAGCTCTGTTTACTGGAAACAGAGAAAGAGTTAGTGAACACTTGGGATAATACATGTTGATGTATGTAGGTCCCTTGTCTACATATGCCAAGACTGGTTCTTTGTATTTCATTACATTCTCTGATAATCTCTCAAGATTCAGACATATGTTCCTGTTGAAACACAAGTCCGAACCTTTTGAGATATTCACAGAATATAAGTTAGAAGTAGAGAACCAAAATAAGGGTATAAGTATTATGTCCTTTGATGAGATCAAGGAGGAGAATACTTGAGCACGGAATTCCTGGACTGTTCTAAAGGAGAATGAGATTCTCTCTCAGCATTACTCCTCCGTATACACCATAGCACGATGGTATATCGGGGCGGAGCAATAGCACCCTATGTGATATGGTGTGCTCTATGATGAGTACTACTGAGTTTCCTATTTTCCTTTTTGGGAGTTATGCACTTGAGAAGCTGCATACCTATTGAATAGGGTTCAAATCAAATCAGTTGCCTACCACTTCATATGTGATATGATAAGGGAAGAGCCCATATCTTAAGTTGGTTAAGATTTGGGGTTGTCCGGGTTATGTCTAAAAGCAAAATCCGGACAAGCTCGAGGCAAGGTCTGTTGTGTAGAACTGGAAAGGTTTCAGCTATACAAACTACAGCAGGTGATTTGGTAGAACCAAAGGATTCAGTAGATTCCAACGAACCTCAGCCTCTCCGCCGATCTAGTAGGGTTCCTCATCCACCTGAGAGATACTTCGGTTTCTCGATGACAGTGGGAGCGAGGATTGCATCATGAGATGATGACCCAACTAGTTTCGAGCTGGCCATCAGGAGTAAGACTCTGTAAGAATGGCTGGATGCTTAGTGATCTGAGATGGAATCCATCTACACCAACAAAGTATGGACTTTGGTTGCTATATCTGAAGGGTTAAATCTCTATCATGAGCAAGTATATCTTAAGAAGATTACTTGGTGTAGATGGAAAAGTTGAGACTTTCAAACCTAGACTTGTTAAAGGTTTTCGTCATCGACCAGGCGTGGATAATGATGAAACCTTTTCCAGTGGCTATGCTTAAGTCCATCCGGATCCTACTTGCCACGGCTACATACCATGACTGCGATATCTGGCGATTGGGTGTCATGACTGCTTTTCTAAAATGATGTTTTAGAAGAGAGCGTCTGTAAGTACACAGCCAGAGGGCTTCGTAGACAGTGGGAGCAGTGGAAACGTGTACAAGATGCTTTATAGGATAAAGCAGGCATCGCGGAGTTGGAACGTCTGTTTTGATGAAGTAGTCAAAGAGTTTGACATCATCAAAATGGTAGATGAACCTTGTATAAACAAAAAGGTAGTAGGGAGTATGGTGACGATCCTCGTAGAGTACGTGGATGACATACTCTTGATAGGGAAGGAGTTTCCTATGCTACGCTCGATCAATCTCCGCTTATCACAATGATTCTCCATATAGGATCAAAGTGATACCTCCTAAATCCTGGATTTTGGATCTATGAGATAGATCTAACTGGATATTAGGATACTCACTAGTTGTAGTGAGATGGTATCAATCGATCCTGGGGAGAATCACTGGAAGTGTTTCAGGGTGATAAGGACGACTGAATGTCAGTCACAGGCATTGTCTTTACCCTTAGTAAAGGGACGGTATGTTGGAAGAGTTCCAAGCTAGATACCGTGGCTAACTAGACGATAAAGGCAGGATACATCGCTACTTAAGATGCTACCAAAGAGGCAGTCTGGATGTATATTTGTTCATGAGATGAACTTAGTTCCTCCCATTGTGTGACAATGGAGTTGTGGCTTATGCCAAGGAACGTCCGTCCCATCAGTGATCCAGACATATTCTGAGGCAGCATCACCTGATCATGGAGATGGTTGATCTCCAAGGAGATCGAGGTTAGGAGAGTAGACTCAGAGGACAACACGGCGGATCCACTCACAAAGGCCTTTTCCCAGAGAGAGACTTTTAAGGGATGGTTGAGTATGAGATACTACAACCACTGCTATCAGATGGCCCTAGTGCAAGTGGGAGATTGTTAGTTATATGTATGCCCTAGAGGCCATTGCTATACATAGGATGTATATTGTAGTGGATGCTGGGACATATATAGGGAGGACTTTCTTGCTCGACATGATAGTATGCTATCTGGATACTCTTTACCTTAACGTGTATACTGATTGTCTCTCTGTTACATGTTGGTAAAGCCCTTAGGATGTGTACTTGACTACCTGGACTATGATGCGGATCATACTAGTGGGGACATGGTAGTCCATAAGTACATCCTTCAAGATCCCTAGTCGTGGGTGTATCGAGACGGGGCATCGATATACCAGAGTAGACTAGCGTATACCTTCTCGACCCATACAGATGGGCGATGGATGATCCCATATCCATTGGTGTTTGACATCGGAGATGATATACGGGTGCTCAGTGGAGACTGGGTACACTGGACGGACTCGCCGAGAACTCCCAGATGGTATTATACCTTACGTCAGATGGCAGTTCTCTGGTGACACTGGTACAGAGTAGTCTGTTGACCCGAGATCGTCATAGAGTCTTGTGTGATTCCCACTGTGCTTTGATTTCCATCTTACCACGTCCAAGAGGGCGTGCAAAACGGAGGTTTTTGGGTACAGTCCCGAATCACATAGAGGCAATGAGCGATAGGAGGGGATTCGTCTCTCCCGGTATAGGGAGTTGATGTTGCGCAGTGTTCGATTGGCTATAACCGGAAATCCCTGGCCAGGGTTGCTGAGATTTACGGGTAAGTGTTACCAGTAGTTTCTCGAACTGTTATAGACCTCATATCGACACGACTTATTGAGCTATTGGGGTCTGACGTTTACCAACCCTAGGCGAGATATGCGACATATTAGACGACGAGACCGGACTGTACGGTAAGTGTTACTGGTTGGATTCACTGGAGTATGAGCGGGCTTGCTTGTCGATCTTCTGATCGCTCAATACCCGGGTGGCCGTTACGTTTAGCAGACCGCTTGCGGCTTGTGGGTGTTTGATATGATCATCATCTGCTGCCGGCGTATTGACGAGTCTTTAGAGTCCTACACAGAGGTTTCCTGGCTCAAGCGAAACGAAATAGGAGCGTATATGAGATATGTGCGGGACCGAGAATAATGCGTGTATGTGATACCGTATTCTATTCTCGCGATGAATGTATCGAATGGTTGTATGTGATATAACCTAGTTATCGAATCAAGGATTGATTCGATAAGCCGATACATTGGATATTAGTCGGTTATATGCGATATGACCGGATCGTTAAATCAAGTGTTGATTTAATGATTTAATATATAATTATATATTTGATATATTACTTTGCATTAACTAGTATTGATTCACTTATGATGGATTTTCTCACTTGATGTATACAAGTTGTATATGTGATATACTTTTGTGCACTTGTTTGTATCATGTTTGATGATACATGCTAACTTGGGTTTGTGTAAAGACTTAAACCATGTTTAGTGAATGGTTAGGGTTTCATTTCACTTATATATTTATTTATTCATTAATTCATTTTGGGCAAAAATGAAATGGTGGCTTAGTTTGTTTTATTGTTGAAGCTTCATGAAGCTTTGACTAAGTGACCATTTTGTCTTCATGTCCTAACCCTAACCATTCAACTAAACCCTAGTTAATGCTCTACACTAAACCATGGTTGAGATTATGATAAGTATCATTTTTGTTTTCTATTTTAAAGGAATACTCATCATATTCTTTCTTCTTCTTCTTCTTCTTCAACAAAGAAGAAACCTTGCCTCCATCAATGGCAACATGAGAAAAAGAGTGAGAAATCCAATTCTAAAGTGAACCCACTTCCTATTTCTTCATCCTCTACCACTTGCCAAGTAGTATAGGGTGTTTTCTTCACAAGTTTCATGGCTTGGTGAAGTTGGAGCTTGATCTTGTGTTGCCTCGACGTAGATCATCTTTGGCATCGAAGTCGACGACCTAGCCCGCCCATTTCTCCGATGAAGCCGACGCTAGAGCCCGAGATCCGATGATCGCAGCGAGGGGACTTCATCACGGAGCTATGGAGGTGGAGGACCGGATCTACAAAGCTTGTATTTCCGTTCACTTAGTTAAGTTGTTAACTAGTTGCTTGTTTCGCCTAATTTCTAGTTAACGATCCGTATTAGGATTTCTCGGCACCGGAAAAATTTGAAAATGGCATGGTTGATGCCTTGTGAGACCTCATTAGTGTGTCTAGGAACCCTACAGAATCAATTCGAATTTACATCTTATGAAACTTGTGAGTCATGTCTCAGAGGAAAGATGATCAAAATTCTGTTTACTGGACACGGAGAAAGAGCTACTGCACTCTTG
Organism: Agapanthus africanus; assembly: GCA_030015575.1. Taxonomy (NCBI): domain Eukaryota; kingdom Viridiplantae; phylum Streptophyta; class Magnoliopsida; order Asparagales; family Amaryllidaceae; genus Agapanthus; species Agapanthus africanus. Next base: position 506,853,183 of record CM057337.1, read on the forward strand.
GGGCTGATACATAGTGATTTATGTGGTCCTATGTCTACACATGCCAGGAATGGTTCCTCATACTTCATTACATTCACCGATGATCTCTCAAGATTCGGCTGTTGAAACACAAATCTGAAACATTTGAGAAATTCAAGGAATAGAAGAACAAAGTAGAGAACCAAACAGGTAAAAGTATCAAAATCCTTCGATCTGATCGGGGAGGAGAATACTTGAGCATGGAGTTCCGAGACTATTTAAAAGAGAATGGGATTCTCTCTCAGCTTACTCCTCCGTATACACCGCACTACAACGGAGTATCGGACCGGAGGAATCGCACCCTATTAGATATGGTGCGCTCTATGATGAGTAATGCTGAGTTACCTATTTCCTTTTGAAGTTATGCACTTGAGACAGCTGCATACCTATTGAATCAAGTTCCATCAAAATCTGTGCCTAAAACACCATATGAGATATGGAGTGGAAAGAGACCATATCTTAAACGAGTTAAGATATGGGGTTGTCCGGCCTATATTAAAAAACAGAATCCGGACAAACTCGAGACACGATCAGTTCTTTGCAAGTTTGTAGGATATCCAAAGAATTCGCATGAATATCTTTTCTACCATAGTGAGGAACAAAAAGTGTTTGTTGCTCAACATGCCACCTTTATAGAAAAGGAATTTCTTGAAAAGAAATTAGTGGTGATGAGGTAGAACTGGAAGAAGTTCCAGCCGTATAAACTACAACTGATGATTTGGTGAAACCGGAGAATTTGATAGTCCCTGATGAACCTCAGCTATTCCGCAGATATAGTAGGGTTCCTCATCCACCTGAGAGATACTACGGTTTTCTCATAGACGGTGGGAGAGAGAATTGCATCATGGAAGATGATGAACCAACTAGTTTCGAGCAGACCATCACAAGTGGAGATTCTGTGAAATGGCTGGATGCTAGGCGATCTGAGATGGAATCCATGTACAGCAACAAAGTATGGACTTTGGAAGTTGCTCTTGAAGGGATAAACGAATCGGGAGCAAGTGGATCTTTAAGAAGAAAATTAGTGTAGATGGAAAGGCTGAGACCTTCAAAACTAGACTTGTAGCAAAAGGTTTTCGTCAACGACCAGGTTTCGACTATGATGAAACCTTTTCTCCTGCCACTATGCTTAAGTCCATTAGGATCCTACTTGCCATTGCTGCATACCATGACTACGAAATTTGGCAGATGGACGTCAAGACCGCTATTCTAAATGGTGATTTAGAAGAAAGCGTGTACATGACACAGCCAAAGGGCATCGTAGAAAGTGGGAGCAGCGGAAAAGTGTGCAAGCTGCTTAAATCCATCTACGGATTAAAGCAGGCATCGCGGAGCTGGAACATCTGTTTTGATGAAGCGATCAAAGAGTTTGACTTCATCAAAAACGAAGATGAACCTTGTATATACAAAAATGTTGTAGAGAGTAAGGTTATCTTCCTCGTATTATACGTGGATACATACTCTTGATAAAAAATGATGTTCCTATGCTACACTCGGTCAAGCTCTTCTTATCACAAAAGTTCTTTATGAACGATCTAGGTGATGCCTCCTGTAAGTCCACGTTACCCGTCCCCGGTTCTTTGGGGTTGCGGAAATGGTGAAAAAACAATTTTTTCGGTAGAGATAACATGGACTCATAAAACGGATCTTTGCTACTATGTTAGGGGTTATACCTAATCTTGAACTCCTTCTCTTCAACTCCTTGTGGTGGTCGGATCGGCCTCACTTCGTCGTCTCCTTGTGCCGAAGATGGATCCACCCGAAAGCTTCTACCTTTGGCTCCAACCTCAATCTAGAGGAAACTAGAACACTTGGCTTGCTATACCTTGTATACTAGGATGAGTAGAGAAGTGTTTTGGGTTTTTATCTCCAAGGCAAATGGTTCTCAACACATGAGAGGTTTTTGCCTTGAACTAGAGAAAGAGGGAGAGCAAGAGGAGAGGAGAGCTTGAGGATGAGAGATAATAAGAATGATAGAATGAGCAACACTTTTTCCACCATCCTCTCATAACACAAAATAATCATAATAATAATAGTAATTGAGTATTATGTGATGGTTCATGTCAAATGGCAATATCATTTCATGCACTCATTTTGTAAAGAATAACAAGCAAGCAAAAGTCTTTGCCATGAAATGATAGCCATTGTAATGATGATGGTCAACAAGTCCAACCTAGTCAACCGGTCAACAAAGTCAACAAGTCAACAAAGTCAACCTTTCAACCTAACCATGGCACAATAATACTTAATTAATATTATCATTAATCATATTTCTTATTCTCATTAGGGTTTAGCAAAAGTCAACAGTCAACAACCCTAATGAGAATCCTCTGCCTCTGTCTCTGTCAACTGTGTATATACACCCGCATCCGCGTTCCGGGGAACACGAATATAAACGAGATAAAACCAATCCCAAAACGTATACTAGGGTCTGGCTTAAACCAAAACCCGCTAGTAATAACTGCCCGGACACTAAACGTGCACAAGCGCATGGATGTGACCGAACCCTGTCGCAAAACCATGTGACCTCTACTCTTTTGCCTAAAGGCGAATAGCTCTCTATGTGGGACTCTAAAGACTCGACACTACGCTGGCAGTGGGTTTAACCACAGACCGCAAGCGGCACTAGCTGTGCGTAACGGCCCCCAGGTAGATGCCGATAAGAAGACGGATGAGGTGAAACCCATCTGAACTCCTACTGAGCCTGAATGTGACAGTCTTCGTACAGTCCGGTCTGTTCGTATTAGAATATCGCATGGCGGGCCTGGGGGGTAAACGTCAGTCCCCTAATAGCGGTACAAGTCGTGTCAGACTGTAGCCCAGAACACCCTGAGATAACACTGGAAACCTACCAGTATATCTCGCTTGCCCTGGCCAGGGACGACTGTGTGTACTGGCTCTCCTTGACACAGTGCGATATCAACTCCCAATACCGGGAGAGACGAATCCTGTCTAACCGTCACTGCCTCCAAGTGCTTCGGGACTACACCCAACTACTACCTGTTTGCACGACTCCTTTGAGCCGTGGTAGGGTAGTAATCAAAGTACAGTGGGAACACACTCGAGGCAAAGTGACAGTGTCAAGTCAGCGGGCTAAGCTGTACTCATGTCACCTGGGAACTGACAACTGACGATAGGTATAGTACCAACCAATCAGTTCCCGACGAGTCATGTCCAGTGTACTCGTAACCCAACGAGCACCCGCATACTATCTCAAGTACGACGTACTGACGGCTGTGGGACAGACCGTCTCCCCTGCTGGGATGAGAAGCGCATACGCTAGTCTACTCCGGAGTATCGATACCCTGTCTCGATAATCCTACGACTAGGGACCTGTATAAGGATGTGATTGTAGATTACCCAGTCCCCACGAGTGTGACTGCCATCACAACACTGGTAATCAAGCAAAGATCCTAAGGGCTCTACTAATGTGTATAGGTGATATGCTATAAGAAACACATGTACACACATTGAAATAGAAACAAACCAAGTAGCATACTACCATTTTGAGCAAGATTGTCTATACAACGGTGAATATCCCAAGCTTCCATTAAGTAATATACAAACTAGTATGATACAGTAATGGCCTCTACGGCATATACACTAACAATCTCCCACTTGCACTAAGGCCATGTACTGGCATATCGAAGACCTATCATCTCGATCAGCCGCTCGAACTGAGTCCGGGGTCGTGAGTGGATCAGCAGTGTTATCTTCCGTATTTACTCTCTTCACCTCGATCTCCCGGCGATCTACGATCTCCCTGATCAGGTAGTACCGCCTCAAAATATGCCTGGACTTCTGATGGGGCCTGGGTTCCTTTGCTAAAGCTATAGCGCCGTTGTTGTCACAATACAGCGGTATTGGATCAACAATAGTAGGAACCACCTGAAGCTCCGTGAGGAACTTCTTCATCCAGACAGCTTCCTTTGCGGCATCGCAAGCAGCTATGTACTCCGCTTCCATAGTTGAGTCAGCAACGGTTTCCTGCTTGGAGCTCTTCCAGCAAACCGTCCCTCCATTGAGGGTAAAGACATAACCCGACATGGACTTGGAGTCATCCTTGTCACTCTGGAAGCTGGAGTCAGCAAAGGCCTCGATCTGGAGGTCTTTTCCGCCATACACCAAGAACATCTCCTTAGTCCTTCTCAGGTACTTGAGAATGTTCTTTACCGCTATCCAGTGCTTCTCCCCTGTGTCCGACTGATACCGGCTTACAACGCTCAATGCGTATGCTACATCTGGTTTGGTACACAACATCGCATACATAATAGAGCTTATCGCAGATGCGTAAGGTATTGATGACATGCGAGCCCTTTCCAAATCAGTCTTGGGAGACATCTCTTTGGAGAGGGTGATTCTGTGACAAGCCGGTAGATTACCGCGCTTGGAATCTTCCATACTGAATCGTTTCAGTATAGTGTCAATGTACCTGGACTGTGAAAGTCCTAACATCCTTTTAGATCTATCACGATAGATCTGGATCCCCAGAATGTAGTTAGCATCGCCCAGGTCCTTCATGGAGAACCTCTGTGATAAGAATCCTTTGACTAACTGTAGCATAGGAATATCATTTCCTATTAGGAGAATGTCATCGACGTACAAGACGAGGAATACTACATTTCTCCCTACAATCTTACTGTAAATGCTTGGTTCATCTGGGTTTTTGACAAAGTCGAATTCTTTGACAGTATCATCAAAGCAGATGTTCCAACTCCGCGATGCCTGCTTCAGTCCATAGATGGACTTGAGCAACTTGCACACTTTACCGCTGCTCCCACTCTGAATGAATCCCTCTGGCTGATCCATATAGACGCACTCTTCCAAATTTCCATTTAGGAAAGCCGTCTTTACGTCTATCTGCCAGATCTCATAATCGTAGAAGGCAGCAATGGCAAGAAGGATCCGAATGGATTTGAGCATAGCTACTAGAGAAAAGGTCTTGTTGTTAGTTGTATGTATGCCCTAGAGGCCAGTATTTTACAGATGATGTATATTATATTGGATGCTTGGACATATATAGAGATGACTTTCTTGCTCGATATGATAGTATGCTATCTGGTTACTCTTTATCTTAACATGTATACTAGTCTCTTTATACTGTCTTATAGTTACATGTTGGTAAAGCCCTTAGGATGTGTACTTGACTATCTGGACTATGATGCGGATCATACTAGTGGGGACATGGTAGTCCATAAGTACATCCTTCAAGGTCCCTAGTCGTGGGTGTATCAAGACGGGGCATCGATATACCAGTGTAGTCTAGCGTATACGCTTCTCGACCCATGAGATGGGCGATGGATGATCCCATATCCATTGGTGTTTGACATCAGGGATGGTATACGGGTGCTCAGTGGAGACTGGGTACACTGTACGGACTCGCCGAGAACTCCCAGATGGTATTATACCTCACGTCAGATGGCAGTTCTCAGGTGACACTTGTGCAGGTTAGTCTGTAGACCCGAGATCGTCATAGAGTCTTGTGTGATTCCCACTGTGCTTTGATTTCCACCTTACCACGTCCATGAGGGCGTGCAAAACGGTGGTTTTTGGGTACAGTCCTGAGTCACATGGAGGCAATGAGCGATAGGAGGGGTTTCGTCTCTCCCGGTATTGGGGGTTAATATTGCGCTGTGCTCGATTGGCCGTAACAGGGAAGTCCCTGGCCAGGGCTGTTTTATAGATTTGCCGATAAGTGTTACCAGTAGTTTCTCGACCCGTTATGGGCCTCACATTGGCATGACTTATCGGTTATTGGGGTCTGACGTTTACCACCCCTAGACTTGATATGCGACATATCAGACGAGGAGACCGGACTGTACAGGAAGTGTTGCTGGTTGGCTCGACGGGAGTTGTAGCAGGTTCGCTTGTTCTCTTCTGATCGTTCAATACCCGGGTGGCCGTTACGTTTAGCTGACCGTTTGCGGTTTGGGGGTGCTTGATATGATCATCACCCACTGCCGGTGTATTGATGAGTCTTAGAGTCCCACAAAGGAGTTACCTAGTCCAGGCGAAACGTTGTGGTGCGCGTATGCGATATGCGCATGGACCCGATTAAAATGCGCGTATAGGATACCGTATACTGATCGGGCAGCTTGCTTTTGGTGGGGTCATATGTGATATGGCCGGATTGATAAATCAAGTGTTGATTTATCATTTAACCATTAGTTTTCTCACTTGAAATCTTTTCTTGTACATAATGGATGTATGCATGCATGTATGCTTTCTTTCTTTTAGTTTCATGCACATATGGATGTGCATACACACACACATACATACATACATCCTTCATGGTTGTACATACATGAAAATGGTGGCAATATAAGACTCACACCATGGTTTGATTTCTATATAAATTATTATTGCATTTGATTTAAAAACAAAAGAAAAGAAAAGGATAATTCATGGATGCTTTCTACACTCTTCTTGACCTAACCATTCTCACCCACCATTTAACCATGGATTACTTTTCCTTTTGGTTTTTAACTCAAGTTCAATAATTGTTCTACCATGGTTTGAGATGAGAGGTAAAAAATATATGAAGATATATTTTCTATTTTTCAAGTAGAGGGTTTTTCTTTTCTCATATTCTAAAAGGCTACCATCTTCTTCCTCCTTCATGCTTTGCTCTCTAGATTTATCTAGCGAGCAAATTATTCATCAAGATAGGATTTTGAAGTGAGAAAAGCCACCACAACATCATTCTACACAAGTCTTGCCCACTTATTTAGAGTGTTAGCTTCGATTTTCATTCTTGATCTTGCGAAGTTGCTAGCTTGGACAAAGCGGACTCCGGGTGGATCATCGGTGACCTAGAGGAGTTCAAGCGGAGTTTTTCCAAACCCCAAGTAGCCAAGGAGTCTAGTGTAGGGAGCTACAAAGGTTGTACTCTCAAAACCCTAGCTTTTCTTTCATGAGATGATATGCAAATTTTGAAACCCTAATTTTTCTAGGAACGATTCTTTGTTTGTTAACTTAGCACCCTAAAAATTCAATCTTTGGTGCATGTGATGCTTCCAATCCCTTCATAAGGTGCTAGGTTAACCCAACATTGGTATCAGAGCCGACCTAGAACATTAGGCGACACTTTTACGAAGCAAAAACTCCGATCGAACCAAAATACGAAGTTTCGAGAGTTTCTCTGGACAATTTTTAAAATCTGTCATTTTTCAGAATTAAAAATACTTAAAAAATACAGCAAGAAAAACTAAGAAACACTGTGAAATATGAAGCCATGATCCGTACAAACCGCCGCGGAACCGCAGCAAATCCTTGCTTAGGCCGCGGCTCCGCGGCCGTACAGAGGCTTCATTGCTTCCTATTTGCACAGTAATTCTTATAACTGCTTGTATATTGTTTTAGGTATGTTTAATCTGAATCTAGTACTGTATATTCTGGAGATGGTTTTGGACTCGACGATTCGATCGGAATTTTCATTTCGTTGCTTTTCCGGGTAAATTAGAAAGTATTGAAGTGTTTGAACGACTATCATTTGCTCACTTTTCATGGGGTTTAAATATTTTGGAGACACGTGCAAGTTTTGTGGTGGACCCTCTAGAAGACAACAAACCTTAACTCGATTATGTGACCGTCTTGAACTGCCCTTTGAACCTTAGGGTTTGGGGCAGTACGGCGTGCCACATGTGAAGCGTTGGCTTGACCCTTCTACGGCTGGACCGCTACTACTGTGTCACACTCCGGGTTTTTGAACTTCGCTCAAGTGTTGAGCTTTAGGGAATCTTGGGTATTTGATTATTCGTTCGAAAACTTTAATACTGTCTGTTTATCTGGAATGTGATGCAATGTGTGGAATTCATATTACTGGACATGAAATACGAAATAAGTGATATTTCGCATTTACGATGTCTGAATAGAATGTGGATTCCAGATATTGCAGTTTTACACTTTCTTTTCTGTGACCGTAAGTGTAGTATGTAGTGGTATTGTCGTTGCTATACGCCGACGACAATCGGTGAATGCATACTTACTTGCGTTGATGATATGAGATGTTATGTGTTGCTGAGATATGATGTGCAGGATTGTCGCGATTGAATAGCTAGGGTTTTTTTTACGTGAGATGAGAGTTTTATATTTTCATTCATGTAAATTCAAATGTAATGTAATATTCTTTTATTTGGGGCACTTCCGGGTTGAGGTTGATGCCACCAGTGTTGTATATTATTTACTTTTCCGCATTAGGATGGACCCAAGGAGGGGAGCACAGGTGACCGGGTTCTGGGGTTCAGTGGGAGGCCATCTCGAGGAGTCGAGACCGGGTCTCCTAAACTCCAGAATTGGTAGGGTCGCTTGCCGCTCTCGTAGGGGTCTAGGGTGTGGGATTGGCTATTCATCGCGACTGTGGAATCCGTATTTTCTATTTTGGCTAAATACTAAATACGGACGTCCTAGTATATCCCACATTATATCTATGTTTCTGCTGCGATATCTGTGATGTGATCATGTGATGTGCTGTGATAGATACTTTATATAGTATATATGATATATTATATAGGCGTTACTTATGTTTTACACCCGCACTAGCCCTGCCCTGCTCTGTCGTTAGTTACCTAACCTAACGAGGGGACATCGAGGCGAATGCGGATGGCATAAGTGTACGTCGTATTTATCTGTGATGTTTAGGTGACTTAAATGATGGGACTTCATTAATGTGATTAATGAAAGAAAAGAAACCTAAAAGATGTTGTAGAATCAAATTTTCAAATAAAAGGGTAGCTATAGTTTTGCTTTGCATAGCGGTATATATGATATACCCTGCACCTTATTCGATGAGGAAAGAGCCGAGATCCCTTCACCGGGAGTGACCTCTTTAGCAAAACTGGCAGATGCTACAAAACTCGGTTTGACTTTTGACTGCTTTTGGAGTTTCTCTTTGCATAGTGATATATATGATATGTCCTGCACCTTATTCGATGAGGAAAGAGCCGAGATCCCTTCACCGGGAGTGACCTCTTTAGCAAAACTAATAAAAGCCTCAAAATCACTCCATTTCAAAACTTCACTTGATTCTACAACGATATCAAGTTCATTACGCAATAGGTTTTCAGAAAAACCTGTCGTAGCCCTCCGTCATTTCAGATAAGAACTGTTTAGTATTCGTGCTGCGTTTGTTGGCCTTTGTTAAGGCGTAGTGTGCGGTAGCTGAATAGTGCTTATCTGCTTATGCATATGATGCAGATTGTTTCAGGGTAGTCGTACGACCTTGTTGGCCTTTGTCAAGGATCGTGCGGGTGGGTTTGATTCAATCAAGAAATGACGGGTTGAACTTGACTAGCATCCTATGATTTGTTGGCCTTTGTCAAGGTCATGGGGGTTAGGGGCAAAAAATTATCGGGAATTTTAAGTGTTGAAATTTGCAATGAGATTGCATACCTTCTATGAGATAGTTGGATCCCGATACCCACTGCGAGTAATTGTTACTCCCGGGAGAGTTTTACACAGGACAATTAGCCGATCAAGTAGGTGTCTAGAAAGGTGTCAACGGGGTTACGCCTCTGGGAAAACGAGGTTTACTTTAATTAGCTCCGTGCGAAAGCACGGGGAACCTCCCTCAAAGTACCGACACTGGCCTGGCTGAAAGATCGGCGAAGTTGTAGGGTGTAATTAATCCCGGCTAGTCTTTCCTTTTAGAGTTTGAAGGAAGATTTGATAAAAACAGTGGGAGCCATCCTGATTAGATAAGATAATAACCAATCTGATCTTACAAGAGCATACGCTAAAGTGTTTTCTTCTCTCTCTCTCTAGGTAGCGACCATGTCATGCCTTAATCAAGATAATAATATGGATGTATTGATCGAACCTGTAAGTTATACTGTGCTGGGGAACGTTGGTTCCGTTCTTTCTTATAAGAGTTATAGGACTGAACAGGACATAGCGGAATACCAGGATTCCCATGCCACCCGAATAAAGAAAGTACATGTTGATGCATTTTCTTCGGGTGTGTTCGTTACAGAGAACTGTTTCTCCATTTTCCCTACGTCCTGGGTATTAGATACCGGGTCAGGATCCCATATATGTAATCAGTTACATGGGCTTAGGAAAGGTAGAGAACTTGGAGAAGGTGATAAAGACATAAGAGTTGGAAATGGTGCAATTGTTGCAGCTAAGACCGTCGGGGAATATCACCTTGTATTACCAACTGGTAATACATTGATTCTGAACGAATGCTATTACATGCCGAACCTGATATGCAACATTATATCGGTTTCTTTGTTGAGTAAAGAGGGATATAATTTTGCATTACAGGATAATGTTATGAACATTTCCGTAACCAAAAGTTGGTTGGATCAGGCACGTTATGCAATGGCATTTATGTTCTAAATCAATCAACAGTTCTAAGCATAACAAACACACACAAGAGGAAAAGTTCAGAACTGAATGAATCCTTCTTGTGGCATTGTAGACTGGGTCACATCAATGCGACACGACTAGCTAAGTTGCATAAGGATGGATATTTGAATCCGTTTGAATTTTCATCTTATGACACTTGCCAGTCATGTCTCAAAGGCAAGATGACCAAAACTCCGTTTACGGGACACGGAGGAAGAGTTACCGAACTCTTGGGGCGGATACATAGTGATGTATGCGGTCCCATGTCTACACATGCCAGGGATGGTTCTTCGTACTTCATTACATTCACTGACGATCTCTCTAGATTCGGATATGTGTTCCTGATGAAACACAAATCAGAAGCTTTTGAGAAATTTAGAGAATATAAACTAGAAGTCGAGAACCAAACCGGGAAAAGTATTAAAATCCTTCGATCTGATCGAGGAGGTGAATACTTGAGCAATGAATTCCTGGACTTCCTAAAAGAGAATGGGATTCTCTCTCAGCTGACTCCTCCATATACACCACAGCACAACGGTGTATCAGAACAGAGGAACCGCACCCTATTAGATATGGTGCGCTCTATGATGAGCACAGCTGAGTTACCTATTTCCTTCTGGGGATATGCGCTGGAAACAGCAGCATACCTATTGAATCAAGTTCCATCTAAATCTGTACCTACCACACCATATGAGATATGGAGTAGGAAGAGACCATGTCTTAAACGAGTTAAGATATGGGGTTGTCCGGCCTATGTCAAGAGGCAAAATCCGGACAAACTCGAGGCACGGTCAGTTTTATGCAAGTTTGTGAGATATCCCAAATATTCACATGGATATCTTTTCTACCATGCTGAGGAACAAAAAGTGTTTGTTTCTCGACATGCCACCTTTTTCGAAAAGAAATTTCTTGCAAAAGAAATTAGTGGCAACAAGGTAGAACTGGAAGAAATTCCGGCTACACAAACTCAAACTGAAGATTTAGTGGAACCAGAGGATTCGGTAATTCCTAATGAACCCCAGCCACTCCGCCGATCTAGTAGGGTTCTTCGCCCACCTGAGAGATACTATAGTTTTCTCATGGATGGTGCGAGCGAGGATTGCATCATGGAGGATGATGACCCAACTAGCTTTGAGCAGGCCATCACGAGTAGGGACTCAGTGAAATGGCTGGATGCAATGCGGTCCGAGATGGAATCCATGTACACCAACAAAGTATAGGCTTTGGAAGATGCTCCTGAAGGGGTAAAACCCATTGGGAGCAAGTGGATCTTCAAGAAAAAACTTGGTGTAGATGGGAAAGTGGAGACTTTCAAAGCTAGACTTGTTGCAAAGGGTTTTCGTCAAAGACCAGGTGTGGACTATGACGAGACCTTTTCTCTAGTACTATGCTTAAATCCATCCGGATCATACTTGCCATCGCTGCATATCATGATTACGAAATCTGGCAAATGGATGTTAAGACCGCCTTTCTAAACGGTGATTTAGAAGAGTGCGTGTACATGACTCAGCCAGAGGGCTTCATAGATAGTGGGAGCAGCGGGAAGGTGTGCAAGCTGCTTAAATCTATTTATGGATTAAAGTAAGTATCGCGGAGTTGGAACATCTGCTTTGACGTCGTTATCAAAGAGTTTGATTTCGTAAAAAACGTAGATGAACCTTGTATCTACAAGAAGGTGGCAGAGAGTAAGGTTGTCTTCCTCGTATTGTACGTGGACGACATACTCATGATAGGAAATGACATTCCTATGCTGCAATCGGTCAAGCTCTTCTTATCACAAAGATTCTCGATGAAAGATCTTGGTGATGCCTCTTGCATATTGGGAATTAGGATCTATAGAGATAGATCCAAACGGATATTGGGATTGTCCCAATCCAGGTACATTGACACCATACTAAAGAGGTTTAGTATGGAAGAATCCAAGCGTGGGAACTTACCCACGGTCTGTGGAGTCACTCTCTCCAAAGAGATGTCTCCCAAGACTGATTTGGAGAGAGCTCGCATGCAAGGGATACCCTATGCTTCAGCTGTAGGCTCTATCATGTATGCGATACTGTGTACCAGACCCGATGTAGCATACTCACTAAGTGTAGTGAGTGAGTATCAAGCTGATCCTGGAGAGAGTCACTGGACAGCTGTGAAGAGCATTCTTAAGTACTTACGAAGGACTAAGGAGATGCTCTTGGTGTATGGTAACGGAGAACTCCAAGTGGAGTCCTTTACCGATTCGAGCTTCCAAAGTGATAAGGACGACTCTAAGTCGCAGTCGGGATTTGTCTTTACCCTTTACGGAGGGGCGGTTAGCTGGAAGAGTTCCAAGCAGGAAACCGTGGCAGACTCGATGATGGAGGCTAAATACATCGCTGCCAACGATGCTGCCAAAGAGGCTGTCTGGATCAAGAAGTTCATTACTGAACTTGGAGTGGTTCCATCCATTGAGCATCCAATACATTTGTATTACGATAACAATGGACCGGTGGCTTTGGCCAAGGAACTCAGGTCCCATCAGCGATCCAGGCATATTCTGAGGCGGTATCACCTGATCCGGGAGATAGTTGATCGCCGGGAGATCGAGATCAGGAGGGTTGACACGAAGAACAATACAGCGGATCCACTCACGAAGGCCATTCTCCAGATACAGTTTGAGAGACTCTTCGGGATGCTCGGTATGCGATACTACAGCAGCTGGCCCTAGTGCAAGTAGGAGATTGTTAGTTGTATGTATGCCCTAGAGGCCAGTATTGTACAGATGATGTATATTATATTGGATGCTTGGACATATACAGAGATGACTTTCTTGCTCGATATGATAGTATGCTATCTGGTTACTCTTTATCTTAACATGTATACTAGTCTCTTTATACTGTCTTATAGTTACATGTTGGTAAAGCCCTTAGGATGTGTACTTGACTACCTGGACTATGCTGCGGATCATACTAGTGGGGACATGGTAGTCTATAAGTACATCCTTCAAGGTCCCTAGTCGTGGGTGTATCGAGACGGGGCATCGATATACCAGTGTAGACTAGCGTATACGCTTCTCGACCCATGAGATGGGCGATAGATGATCCCATATCCATTGGTGTTTGACATCAGAGATGGTATACGGGTGCTCAGTGGAGACTGGGTACACTGGGCGGACTCGCCGAGAACTCCCAGATGGTATTATACCTCACGTCAGATGGCAGTCTCAGGTGACACTTGTGCAGGTTAGTCTGTAGACCCGAGATCGTCATAGAGTCTTGTGTGATTCCCACTGTGCTTTGATTTCCACCTTACCACGTCCATGAGGGCGTGCAAAACGGTGGTTTTTGGGTACAGTCCCGAGTCACATGGAGGCAATGAGCGATAGGAGGGGTTTCGTCTCTCCCGGTATTGGGGGTTGATGTTACGCTGTGCTCGATTGGCCGTAACAGGGAAGTCCCCGGCCAGGGCTGTTTTAGAGATTTGCCGGTAAGTGTTACCAGTAGTTTCTCGACCCGTTATGGGCCTCACATTGGCTAGACTTATCGGTTATTGGGGTCTGACGTTTACCACCCCTAGACTTGATATGCGACATATCAGACGAGGAGACCGGACTGTACAGGTAGTGTTGCCGGTTGGCTCGATTGGAGTTGTAGCAGGTTCGCTTGTTCTCTTCTGATCGTTCAATACCCGGGTGGCCGTTACGTTTAGCTGACCGCTTACGGTTTGGGGGTGCTTGATATGATCATCACCCACTGCCGGCGTATTGATGAGTCTTAGAGTCCCACAAAGGAGTTACCTAGTCCAGACGAAATGTTGTGTTGCGCGTATGCGATATGTGCATGGACCCGATTAAAATGCGCATATAGGATACCGTATACTGATCGGGCAGCTTGCTTTTGGTGGGATCATATGTGATATGGCCGGATTGATAAATCAAGTGTTGATTTATCATTTAACCATTAGTTTTCTCACTTGAAATCTTTTCTTGTACATAATGGATGTATGCATGCATGTATGCTTTCTTTCTTTTAGTTTCATGCACATATGGATGTGCATACACACACACATACATACATACATCCTTCATGGTTGTACATACATGAAAATGGTGGCAATATAAGACTCACACCATGGTTTGATTTCTATATAAATTATTATTGTTAGTTATATGTATGCCCTAGAGGCCATTACTGTACATAGGATGTATATTGTAGTGGATGCTGGGACGTATATAGGGAGGACTTTCTTGCTCGACATGATAGTATGCTATCTGGTTGATCTTTACCTTAACGTGTATGCTGATTGTCTCTCTGTTACATGTTGGTATAGCCCTTAGGATCTGTACTCGACTTCCAGGACTATGATGTAGATCATACTAGTGGGGCCTGGGTAGTCCATGATACATCCTTGAAATGTTCCTAGTCGAGGGAATATCGAGACGGGGCATCGATATTCCAGAGTAGACTAGCGCATATCTTCTCGACCCATGCGATGGGCGATGGATGATCCCATATCCATTGGTGTTTGACATCGAAGATGGTATGCGGGTGCTCAGTGGAGACTGGGTACACTGAACGGACTCGCCGAGAACTCCCAGATGGTATTATACCTCACGTCAGATGGCAGTTCTCTGGTGACACTGGTACAGCTTAGTCTGTTGACCCGAGATCGTCATAGAGTCTTGTGTGTCTCCCACTGTGCTTTGATTTCCACCCTACCACGGCTCTACTGAGTTGTGCAAACAGGTGGTTTTTGGGTACAGTCCCGATTCACATGGAGGCAATGAGCGATAGGAGGGGATTCGTCTCTCCCGGTATTGGGGGTTGATATTGTGCAATGCTCGACTGGCCATAACAGGAAATCCCTGGCCAGGGTTGCAGTGATATACTGGTAAGTGTTATCAGTAGTTTCACGAATGTTATGGACCCTACGTCGGCATGACTTATCGAGCTATTGGGGTCTGACGTTTACCACCCCTAGGCGAGATATGCGACATATCAGACGAACAGACCGGACTATACGATAGTGTTACTGGTCGGATTCACTGGAGTGTGAGCGGGCTTGCTCGTCGATCTTCAGATCGCTCAATACCCGGGTGGCCGTTACGTTTAGCAGACCGCTTGCGGCTTGTGGATGTTTGATATGATCATCATCCGCTGCCGGCGTATTGACGAGTCTTTAGAGTCCTACACAGAGGTTTCCTTGCTCAAGCGAAACGAAATAGGAGCGCATATGAGATATGTGCGGGACCGAGAATAATACGAGTATGTGATACTGTATTCGATTCTCGCGATGTGACATTGATCGGTTATATCCGATATAGCCGGGTTATCGGATCAAGTGTTGATTCGATAAGTTGTTACTAAAGATACCAGTCGGTTTTGTGCGACATGACCGGATCATTGAATCAAGTGTTGATTTAATGATTTAATGCATAATTATATATTTGATATATTACTTTGCATTAACTAGTATGGGTTCACTTTGAATTGGATTTTCTCACTCGGGTGTGCGCATTGCATATGCGATATGATTTTGTGCACTTGCTTGTATCATGTTTGATGATGCATGCTTTTTGGTTAAGTGTAAAGTGTTAAACCTTGGTTAATGATATGGTTAGGGTTTACTATTTGTTATTCATTTATCTTATTTTGTTATCCTTTTATTTTTGATAAATGAATAAAAGAAAGAGAATAGAATGGTGGCTTCAGTTGTTGTTTAGCTAAAGCTTCATGAAGCTTTGACTTGGTCCACAATTCTTATCTCATCCTTAACCCTAACCATACCACTCAACCATGATTAATTCTCTACACTAAACCATGGTTCTAAGATGATAAGAATGTATTATTCTTATCATTTTAGAATTATTCTTATGATAATATTCTTCTTCTTCTTCATTCTTCAAGTGAAGAAGCTTGAGGTCATCAATGGTAGATTGATGTTTTGAGTGAGAAATCCAATTCCAAAGTTTACCCACATCCTATTTCTTCATCCTCTACCTCTTGCCAAGAAGTAGAGTGTGTTTCCTTCACAAGATTTTAGGGTTTGGTGAAGGTCGAGTTTGATTTAGCGATGCCTCGACGTAGATCATCTTCGGCATGGACATCGACGACCTAGCTCGTTTTCTCTCCGACGAAGTCGACTTTAGAGCCCGGATTTCTTATGGACAGCGAGAGGACGTCGTTGCGGAGCTATGGAGGTGGAGCAAACGGATCTACAAAGGTTGTATTTCCGTATTCTCATTTGCTAAGTTGTTAGCTTGTTTTTGTTTCGCCTAGACATCTAGTTATAGATCCGTACACTAGGGTTTGTAGGCACCATATTATTTGAAATTGCCATGGTTGATGGCTTGGGAGACCTCACTAGGGTGCCTAGGAACCCTACAGTGGTATCAGAGCCTAGCTAGAGCCTTAGGCGATCCCCGGACGGAATTAGAAACCCGATCGAACCAAAATCCCATTGCAAAATTGCTCTCTGTACTTTTTTCAAAACTGTTGATTTTTGGCAATTAAAAATATCCAGAAAAACAAGCAGGCTTTTTTAAGAATTAATGTGAAATTTGGTACCCTAATTCCACAATTGCGCGGCGGAAGCGCCGCACAAAGGGGGTTTTCGCGGCTGAAGGGCCGCCAATAAGAAGCCGACACGTGTCAAATTTCACAGTAACTCGTAAAATTCAATTCTCATTTTCCTGGAATATTTAAACTGAACTCAAGAGTTGAGTTGTTCTGAGTTATTTTGGGAATCATTGTTTCGATCGGAAAGTCTAATTCTGTCCATGTGTTTTCCGGATAAATTTTAGAATATGTTAAAAAGTTCGACCGGATATAAATACCCGATTTTTCCCCTGTCGGGAAATTTCCAAGTGTTGGATTTTTCCGTAGTTTAACGACGTTCTAAGTAGTGCAAGTAACGCGATGGTCCCTCTAGAAGACACAAACCTTAACTCGATTATGTGACCGTCTTGAACTGCCCTTTGAACCTTCGGGTTTGGGGCAGTACGGCGTGCCACATGTGAGGCGTTGGCTTGACCCTTCTACGGCTGGACCGTTGGTACTGAGGTACGAACTGAATGTTGTTAGACTAGTTTCATGTGTTGATCTTTATCGGGAAAACTTGGGTGTTCAATTGTTCGATCGGAAAGTTTAACATTTTCTGTTTATCTGGAATGGGATACAATAATTGGAATTCACAATAAGTTATATGATAACTGAATGAATGTTATAAACGTAGCAGTTTAGTCTCACTTGATCGGTTGCCACGGATTTTTGATGTGATCAAAAGTCCGTCGCAATCACGTAGCGTACGCGGATATTCGCTGGTAAACTTAATAGACAGCCTCACTCCATAGCCCCGACCAAGTGACTGTAGGAGAACCCCGTCGCCGAAAGCATCCGTTCGGGTGCTCGCGGTAGCGGTGTTCCGCCTTGGTGCACTTTGTCGACGGCGTCGGGGGTGCGGCCGTCTACTGAAGTTTGCGACGAGTATTCGATCAGGATGTCGGGAATCTTGTTGAATTACCCGACTTGATATTGAAAAGAGTTTTCGATAATGAGACTAAAATGCGGCGTGTATAATTGTTAGGCATGCGATGTCTAAGTAGTTCATTTGGTCAGGCATGTGATGTCTGAGGTGGTTGCGGATTCCAACTGTTGTAGTTTTACACTTTCTTTTCTGTGACCGTAAGTGTAATATGTGATATCGCCGGTTTCGTTGCTATATGTCAACGACAATTGGGATGCGCATATTTACTTACGTTGTTGATATCTGATGTTATGTGTTGCTGGATATGTTATATTGGATCGTCGTGTTTGAATAGCCGGGGGTTTTTATGTGAGATGAGTGTTTTTCATTTTCATTCATGTAATGACTTGTATGTAATATTCTTTTATTGGGGCACTTCCAGGTTGCGGAAGTAGTCACCATTTGTATATTATTTACTTTTCCGCACTAGGATAGACCCAAGGAGGGGAGCACAAGTAACCGGGTTCTGGGGTCCAGTGGGAGACCAACTCGAGGAGTCGAGTCCGGGTTTCCTAACCCTAGAATTGGCAGGGTTGCTTGCCGCTCTCGTAGGGGTCTAGGGGTGTGGGATAGGCTATTCATCACGACCGTGGAATCCGTGTTTTATACTGGCTCGTATTGAAAACACGGACGTCCTAGTATATCCAATATTTCATATGTTTCTTCTGCTGTGTTTTATCTGTGATCATGCGATGTTCTGTGTTCTGTGACAGGTATTATATATAGTATATATGATATATTATATAGACGTTGCTTATGTTTTACACCCGCGCTAGCCCTGCCTCGCTCTGGCGTTAGTTACCTAACCTAACGGTGCAGACGGGACATCGAGGCGAATGCGGATGGCATAAGCGTACGTTATATCTATCTGTGATGTTTAGGTAATATAAATGATGGGATATTCATTAATGAGATTAATGAAAGAAAATAAACCTAATTGATGTTGTGGAATCGAATTTCAAAATAAAACAGGTAGCTACAGTTCTTGCTTTGCATCGCGGTGTTCATTATAGAACATCCTGCACCTCATTCGATGAGGAAAGGACCGAGATCCCTTCACCGGGAGTGACTCCTTTAGCAATAACTGGCAGATGCTACAACCCTCGGTTTGTCTTTGATCGCTTCTATAGTTTCCGCTTTGCACAGTGATATATATGATATATCCCGCACCTCATTCGACGAGGAAAGGGCCGACGATCCCTTCACCGGGAGTGACCCCTTTAGCAAAACTAGAAAAGCTTCAAAAACATTCCATTTAAAAACCATTTGATTCCGCAACGAGATCAAGTTCAAAGCGTTAAAGGTTTTCACAAAAACCAGCCGCAACCCTCCGTCATTTTAGGAAGTAGAGTACTTAGTATTCGTGCTGTGTTTGTTGACCATAGTCAAGGCACAGTGTACGGTAGCTAAGTGATGTCTTCCTACACCGCATATGATGCGATTAGTTAGGACAGTCGCGTGACTTTGTTGACCTTAGTTAAGGGTCATGTGGGTGGGTCTAATTAATCACGAAATGACGGGTAGAACTTGACTAGTACTTATGATTTGTTGACCATAGTTAAGGTCATAGGTGCTAGGGGTAAAAAAAATTTTATCGGGAGTTTCAAGTGTTGGAATTTGCAATGAGATTGCATACCTTCTATGAGATAGTTGGATCCCGATACCCGCTGCGAGTAAGAGTTACTCCTGGGAGAGTTTTATACATTACAATTAGCCGATCAAGTAGGTGTCTAGAAAGGTGTTAACGAGGTTACGCCTCTGGGAAAACGAGGTTTACATTAATTAGGTTCGTGCGAAAGCAAGGGGGACCTCCCTCAAAGTACCGACACTGGCCTGGCTGAAAGATTGGCGAACTTGTAGTGTGTAATTAATCCCGGCTAGTCTTTCCTTTTAGGGTTTGAAGGAAGATTTGATAAAAAGCAGTGGGAGCCATCCTGATTAGATAAAATAAAAACCAATCTATTCTTGCAAGAGCGCACGCTGAGTGTTTTCTTCTCTCTCTCCCCAGGTAGCGACCATATCACGCCTTAATCAAGAAAATAATATGGATGTATTGACCGAACCCGCTTGTTATACAGAGCTGGGGAACGTTGGTCCCGCTCCAACTTATAATTGTTATAAGACAGAGCAGGAAATAGGGGAATACCTGAATTCATGTGCCGCCCAAACGAAGAGAGTGCATGCTGATGCATCATCTTCGGGTGTGTTCATTACAGAGAACTGTTTCTCAGTGTCCTTTACGTCCTGGGTATGTGATACCAGATCAGGATCCCAGATATGTAATCAGTTACATAGGGCTACAGAAAGGTAGAAAAACTGAGAACGGGTGATAAGTTTCATGAGACAGAAACCGGGGCAAGTGTTGCAGCCAAGTCTGTTGGTCACTGTCACCCTGTATTACCAATACATTGATTCTGAACAAATGCTATTAGATGCCGAACCTGATATACAAAATCATATCAGTCTCTTTATTAGTAAAGAAATGATAAAATTTTGTATAGTTGGATAATGTTTTGAACATTTCCTATATCAAAAGTTGATCGGTTCAGGTGCGTTATCTAAAAGCATTCATGTTCTAAATCAAACTACAGTTCTTAGTATATGGAACACACACAAGAAAAAGAGTTCAGAAATGAACGGATTCTTCTTGAGGTATTGTAGACTAGGTCAGATCAATGCGACCCGACTGGCTGAAGTTACATTTAGATGTATATTTAAATCGTTTTGAATTTACATCTTGTGCAACTCGCCAATCATGTCACAAAGATAAGATGACCATAGCTCTGTTTATTGGAAACAGAGAAAGAGTTAATGAACTCTTGGGGCCGATACATGATGATGTATGTAAGGTCCCCTGTCTACACATGCCAGGACTGGTTCTTTATACTTCATTATATTCTCTGATAATCTCTCAAGATTCAGTCGTATGTTCCTGCTGAAACATAAGTCCGAAGCTTTTGAGGTATTCACAGAATATAAGTTAGAAGTAGAGAACCAATAACCGGGTATAAGTATTATGTCCTATGATGAGATCAGAGAGGAGAATACTTGTGCATAGAATTCCTGCACTATTCTAAAAGAGAATGAGATTCTCTCTCAGCATTACTCTTCCGTATACACTATAGCACGATGGTATATCGGGGTGGGGCTATCACACCCTATATGATAAGGTGTGCTCTATGATGAGTACTACTGAGTTACCTTTTCCTTTTGGGAGTTATGCACTTGAGAAGCTGCATACCTATTGAATTAGGTTGGAATCAAATCACTGCCTACCACTCCATATAAGATATGGTATGGGAAGAACCTATCTATTAAGTAAGTTAAGATTTGGGTTTGTCCGGCCTATGTCAAAAGCAAAATCCGGACAAGATCGAGGCAAGATCAGTTCTGTAGAACTGGAAAGGTTCCAGCTGTACAAAACTGCTAATGATTTGACAGAACCAAAGGATTCAATATTTTCCGACGAACCTCAGCCTCTCCGCCGATCTAGTAGGGTTCCTCACCCACCTGAGAGATACCTCGGTTTCTCGATGACAGTGGGAGCAAGGATTGCATCATGAGATGATGACCCAACCAGTTTCGAGCAGGCCATCGAGAGTAGGGACTCTGTAAGAATGGCTGGATGCTTAGTGATCTGAGAAGGAATCCTTATACACCAACAAAGTATGGACTTTGGTTGCAATATCTGAAGGGTTAAATCCCCATCAGGAGCAAGTATATCTTGAGAAGATTACTTGGTGTAGATGGAAAAGTTGAGACTTTCAAAGCTAGACTTGTTAAAGGTTTTCGTCATCGACCAGGCATGGATAATGATGAAACCTTTTTCCAGTAGCTATGCTTAAGTCTATCCAGATTCTACTTGCCACGGCTACATACCATGACTACGATATCTGGTGGTTGGGTGCCCTGACTGCTTTTCTAAATACTGATTTAGAAGAGAACGTCTGTAAGAACACAGCCAGAGGTCTTCGTAAACAGTGGGAGCAGCGGAAACGTGTGCAAGTTGCTTTACATAATGAAGCAGGCATCGCGGAGTTGGAACGTCTGTTTTGATGTGATAATCAAAGTGTTTGACTTCATCAAAATGGTAGACGAACCTTGTATATACAAAAGGGTAGTAGAGAGTAAGGTCGTCATCTTCGTATTGTACGTAGACAACATACTCTTGATAGGAAAAGAGTTTCCTATACTACGATCGGTCAATCTCCTATTATCACTAGGATTCTCCAAATAGGATCAAAGTGATACCTCCTAAAAACCTGAGTTTTCATCTATGAGATAGATGTAAATGGATGCTAGGATTCTCACTAGATGTAGTGAGATGGTATCAATCGATCCTGAAGAGAATCACTGGAAGAGTTCCAGGGTGATAAAGACGACTGAATGTCAGTCACGGGCATTGTCTTTACCCTCAGTAAAGGGACGGTATGTTGGAAGAGTTCCAAGCTCGATACCGTGGCAAACTAGACGATAAAGGCTGGTAACATCGCTATTAAAGATACTACCAAAGAGGCTGTTTGGGTGTATATTGGTTCATAAGATGAACTAGGTTCCTGCCATTGTATGACAATGGAAGCGTGGTTTCGACCCTGGAACCCTGGTCCCATCAGTGACCCATACAAATTCTGAGGAAGCATCACCTGATCATGGAGATGGTTGATCTCCAGGGAGATCGAGGTTTGGAGAGTAGATTCTGAGGACAACACAGCGGATCCACTCACAAAGGCCTGTTCCCAGAGAGAGACTATTATGGGATGGTTGAGTATGAGATACTACAACCACTGCTAAAGATGGCCCTAGTGCAAGTGGGAGATTGTTAGTTATATGTATGCCCTAGAGGCCATTACTGTACATAGGATGTATATTGTAGTGGATGCTGGGACGTATATAGGGAGGACTTTCTTGCTCGACATGATAGTATGCTATCTGGTTGATCTTTACCTTAACGTGTATGCTGATTGTCTCTCTGTTACATGTTGGTATAGCCCTTAGGATCTGTACTCGACTTCCAGGACTATGATGTAGATCATACTAGTGGGGCCTGGGTAGTCCATGATACATCCTTGAAATGTTCCTAGTCGAGGGAATATCGAGACGGGGCATCGATATTCCAGAGTAGACTAGCGCATATCTTCTCGACCCATGCGATGGGCGATGGATGATCCCATATCCATTGGTGTTTGACATCGAAGATGGTATGCGGGTGCTCAGTGGAGACTGGGTACACTGAACGGACTCGCCGAGAACTCCCAGATGGTATTATACCTCACGTCAGATGGCAGTTCTCTGGTGACACTGGTACAGCTTAGTCTGTTGACCCGAGATCGTCATAGAGTCTTGTGTGTCTCCCACTGTGCTTTGATTTCCACCCTACCACGGCTCTACTGAGTTGTGCAAACAGGTGGTTTTTGGGTACAGTCCCGATTCACATGGAGGCAATGAGCGATAGGAGGGGATTCGTCTCTCCCGGTATTGGGGGTTGATATTGTGCAATGCTCGACTGGCCATAACAGGAAATCCCTGGCCAGGGTTGCAGTGATATACTGGTAAGTGTTATCAGTAGTTTCACGAATGTTATGGACCCTACGTCGGCATGACTTATCGAGCTATTGGGGTCTGACGTTTACCACCCCTAGGCGAGATATGCGACATATCAGACGAACAGACCGGACTATACGATAGTGTTACTGGTCGGATTCACTGGAGTGTGAGCGGGCTTGCTCGTCGATCTTCAGATCGCTCAATACCCGGGTGGCCGTTACGTTTAGCAGACCGCTTGCGGCTTGTGGATGTTTGATATGATCATCATCCGCTGCCGGCGTATTGACGAGTCTTTAGAGTCCTACACAGAGGTTTCCTTGCTCAAGCGAAACGAAATAGGAGCGCATATGAGATATGTGCGGGACCGAGAATAATACGAGTATGTGATACTGTATTCGATTCTCGCGATGTGACATTGATCGGTTATATCCGATATAGCCGGGTTATCGGATCAAGTGTTGATTCGATAAGTTGTTACTAAAGATACCAGTCGGTTTTGTGCGACATGACCGGATCATTGAATCAAGTGTTGATTTAATGATTTAATGCATAATTATATATTTGATATATTACTTTGCATTAACTAGTATGGGTTCACTTTGAATTGGATTTTCTCACTCGGGTGTGCGCATTGCATATGCGATATGATTTTGTGCACTTGCTTGTATCATGTTTGATGATGCATGCTTTTTGGTTAAGTGTAAAGTGTTAAACCTTGGTTAATGATATGGTTAGGGTTTACTATTTGTTATTCATTTATCTTATTTTGTTATCCTTTTATTTTTGATAAATGAATAAAAGAAAGAGAATAGAATGGTGGCTTCATTTGTTGTTTAGCTAAAGCTTCATGAAGCTTTGACTTGGTCCACAATTCTTATCTCATCCTTAACCCTAACCATACCACTCAACCATGATTAATTCTCTACACTAAACCATGGTTCTAAGATGATAAGAATGTATTATTCTTATCATTTTAGAATTATTCTTATGATAATATTCTTCTTCTTCTTCATTCTTCAAGTGAAGAAGCTTGAGGTCATCAATGGTAGATTGATGTTTTGAGTGAGAAATCCAATTCCAAAGTTTACCCACATCCTATTTCTTCATCCTCTACCTCTTGCCAAGAAGTAGAGTGTGTTTCCTTCACAAGATTTTAGGGTTTGGTGAAGGTCGAGTTTGATTTAGCGATGCCTCGACGTAGATCATCTTCGGCATGGACATCGACGACCTAGCTCGTTTTCTCTCCGACGAAGTCGACTTTAGAGCCCGGATTTCTTATGGACAGCGAGAGGACGTCGTTGCGGAGCTATGGAGGTGGAGCAAACGGATCTACAAAGGTTGTATTTCCGTATTCTCATTTGCTAAGTTGTTAGCTTGTTTTTGTTTCGCCTAGACATCTAGTTATAGATCCGTACACTAGGGTTTGTAGGCACCATATTATTTGAAATTGCCATGGTTGATGGCTTGGGAGACCTCACTAGGGTGCCTAGGAACCCTACAATTATTGCATTTGATTTAAAAACAAAAGAAAAGAAAAGGATAATTCATAGATGCTTTCTACACTCTTCTTGACCTAACCATTCTCACCCACCATTTAACCATGGATTACTTTTCCTTTTGGTTTTTAACTCAAGTTCAATAATTGTTCTACCATGGTTTGAGATGAGAGATAAAAAATATATAAAGATATATTTTCTATTTTTCAAGTAGAGGGTTTTTCTTTTCTCATATTCTAAAAGGCCACCATCTTCTTCCTGCTTCATGCTTTGCTCTCTAGATTTATCTAGTGAGCAAATTATTCATCAAGATAGGATTTTGAAGTGAGAAAAGCCACCACAACATCATTCTACACAAGTCTTGCCCACTTGTTTAGAGTGTTAGCTTCGATTTTCATTCTTGATCTTGCGAAGTTGCTAGCTTGGACAAAGCGGATTCCGGGTGGATCATCGGTGACCTAGAGGAGTTCAAGCGGAGTTTTTCCAAACCCCAAGTAGCCAAGGAGTCTAGCGTAGAGAGCTACAAAGGTTGTACTCTCAAAACCCTAGCTTTTCTTTCATGAGATGATATGCAAATTTTGAAATCCTAATTTTTCTAGGAACGATTCTTTGTTTCTTAACTTAGCACCCTAAAAATTCAATCTTTGGTGCATGTGATGCTTCCAATCCCTTCATGAGGTGCTAGGTTAACCCAACACTTGTCATAGTCCAAACCAGGTCTTTGACGAAAACCCTTTGCAACAAGCCTAGCTTTATAGGTTTCAACCTGCCCATCTACACCAATCTTATTTCTGAAGATCCATTTGCAGCCTACGGGTTTTACCCCTTCTGGAGCAAAGTCCAAAGTCCAAACTTTGTTGGTGTACATGGACTCCATCTCGGTCCGCATTGCATCCAGCCATTTTACTGAGTTACCGCTTTGAATGGCTTGCTGGAAGCTAGTAGGCTCATCATAATCAATGACGCAATCCTCTCTATCCCCGTCTATGAGAAAACTGTAGTATCTCTAGGGTGGATGAGACTGCCTACTACTCCTGCAGAGCGGCACAGGAATGTCCGGTTCCCCTGAACCTTCTGGTTCTACTAAGGTTTCAGTAATAATTTGTGGTTCTGGAATTTCTTCCAGTTCTATTGCGCTCCCACTTATCTGATTTTCTAAAAACTCAGTTTCCAAGAAGCGGGCATGACGAGAAACAAAGACTTTTTGCTCCTCTGCGTAATAGAAAAGATACCCCTTGGAGTTCTTTGGGTATCCCACAAACTTACACTGTACTAAGCGTGCCTCGAGCTTGTCTGCATGCTGCTTTTTGACAAAAGATGGACATCCCCATGTCTTAAAGTGTTTAAGACAGGGTTTCTTCCCACTCCACATCTGATATGGTGTGGTAGGCACTGTCTTAGTAGGAACTTGGTTCAAGAGATATGCAGCTGTTTCTAGTGCATAACCCCAGAAAGATCGCGGTAACTCAGCCTTACTCATCATGGAACGAACTATATCCAATAGAGTTCGATTCCGTCTTTCCGATACACCGTTGTGTTGTGGTGTGTATGGAGGAGTAAGCTGTGAGAGAATTCCATTCTCTTTTAAGTAGTCCAGAAACTCGGAACTTAAGTATTCTCCACCTCGATCAGATCTCAGTGTCTTAATACTTTTGCCTGTTTGTTTTTCAACTTCATTCTTGTATTCCCGAAATTTCTCAAAGGCCTCGGATTTATACTTCATCAGGAAGACATGTCCAAACCTAGAGAAATCATCTGTGAAAGTAATGAAGTATGAATAACCACTTCGCGCATGTGTAGACAGACCACACACGTCACTGTGTATGAGTCCCAAGAGCTCGCTTGCTCTTTCTCCGTGTCCAGTGAACGGAGTCTTTGTCATCTTTCCCATAAGACAGGATTGACAAGTTGCATATGACTGATATTCGAACGGATCCAAATATCCTTCTGTATGTGACTTCGTCAACCTTCTCTCATTAATGTGACCTAGTCTACAATGCCATAAGAAAGCCTGATTTGTTTCCGGAGACTTTCTTTTAAGTGTGTTTTAGACACTGAAAATCTGAGCTTGATTCAATACGTATATCCCGTTATTTAATGTACCTGACCCAATCAGAACTTGATTTAGGTGGATGTGGACCACATCGCTTACAAAAGTTAAATCATATCCTTTCTTAGAAAGTAAGGATACAGATATGATATTACAAGTCGCACCTGGTACATATAAACAGTTACGCAGAATCAATATCTGCCCAGTTGTCAGTCCAAGATGATATTCTCCTACGGATTCAGCATCCATGCTCATTCCGTTAGCAACCCTGAGAGTCATATCACCTTTCCTGATAACCCTACGGTTTCTCAGAGCCTGTAATGAATTACAGATGTGAGATCCTGATCCGGTACCAATACCCAGGAAGTAGGGTTAACTGACATACAGTTCTCTATTACAAACACACCCGAAGCCGAAGCCACAACATGCTTCGAATTCTGGCTACTGGCTTTGCTAGCCCTGCAATCCTTCTGCCAAAGTTCATTCCCGCAACAATAGGGACGTCCCTCCTTTACTACATCCAGTCCCGAAACTTTTGCCCTTCCCTTCCCTTCTACTTCCCTGGTTTCCTTCAGGGTATAAGCAGAGGGCAGAGACTGTAGAATCAAGTCAGTATCTGACCCGTTCTTCAACGTGGTTTTCAGGTTCATGAGCTCAAAATAGCTGGTCTCTGTAAGGACGTTGTCTCCTACAGATGACCCGATAGCCAACCTCGCTTGAAGCAATTCGTTCGAGGTCTCATGTCTTGCGATACGAGATTGCTCTCCATATAAATCGTTGTTATGGAGGAAGATAGAAACTAAGTCCATCTTCTCGTGCCGCCTCTGGTATGCACCATCAACTGAGGCTAACACGAGGCACTTGGCTTTCGCACAGTCTTTTTCCGATGTCATACGAATGTCAATGTCTGTGATAGGGGAAACTGGTCCTGAGACGGCAGGGGTTTGATTAGTTAAGAGATGTCCCAACTTGTCATGGGCAATGGACATCTGGACAAACCTTTGTCAATCATAACAGTCAGATTCAGTCATTTTATTATCTCGATGTAACCTATGTGTGGTCACTTGGTCGCTGCAATTAAGAGAGAGAGAAGAAAACACTCAGCATGATGCTCTTGCAAGTTTAGATTAGTTTTTAATTTATCTAAACATGATGGCCCCCACTGTTTCTCGAATCCCTCCTCAAATCAGAAAGGAAGAATTAGTCGGGATCAATCTCACCGTACAATACTTACTTAACCGTTCAGCCAGGCTAGTGTCGGTACTTCGAGGGAGGTTTTCCAACGCTTTCGCGAAGTTCCTTAATTTAAGAACCTCTTTTCCCTGGGGGCGTAGCCCCGCTAACACCTTTCTAGACACCTACTTGGTTTATAGCATTGATCGTTAAGTGAGAAATTTCTCGAGGAGTAGCATATACTCACAGTAAGATCGGGATCCAAATATCATCGCGTGACAAAACTGAAGGAATCCTACCAAAATCATCACACTCCAAATGGTATGCAGCGCTAGCAAGTTTCAGTTTCTTTTGAAACTCCCGATGTGGATTTTAGCCCCATGCTCTTTTGATCTTGACTAAGGCCAACAAATCATAAGTCACATGTCAAGTTCTACCCGTCGTTGTCCAGGTTGATTTGAACCCACCCGTATATACCCTTGACTATGGCCAACAAAGTAATACGACTGTCCCAAACCAACGCATCTATCTATGCAACATATGAATACCCACCAGCTACCAAACACTGTGCCTTGACTAAGGCCAACAAACACAGCTTGAATACTGTTGGATATTGATATGAAACGACGGAGGGCTACGAATGGTTTTGGCGAAACCGTGAACGTTGTGAACTTGATATAATCGAAGGAACCTTGATAGCTTTTAAAAGGAGTGGCTTAAGCTCCGCGTTTAAAAGTTGTTTTTGAAAGGAAACCGAGTGGTTTTGAAATTGTTCCAACGACTTTAACTTTGGTTTATTTTCTTGCATTAATTTTAATGCGTCCCATCATTTAATCCTACCATTGCAGAAAACAACGAAAATATGACGTACGCTTATGCCATCCCCATTCGCCACGGGGCCCCGTCATTACCCGTTAGGTTACTTAACTAACGACAGAGCGGGGGTTGGACTAGCGTGGATGCAAAACATAAGCAACGCCTAAATAGATATCATTTATAAATATATACAGATATCATATATAGATATATACATTCGTCAGATGCAATGATAGCCATTCCAGATCACAGATGAACACATTGGATATACTAGGAATCCGCATTCCGTACGAGCCTGTAACGAAAAGCGGATTACACGGTCGCGGTGAATAGCCATACCCCACCCTAGACCCCTAAGGGTGCGGCAAACTACCCGCCAAATACCCAACGTGAAGCAACCTCCTTCAACAACGTGAGTAGGCCACTAGGCACTTCGAGGTACCCGGTAGTTTGTGCACCCCTCCATGGGTCTATCCTAGGAGCAAAAACAGTAAAAGAAATTATACAATGACGGCTACACCCTCATCCCGGTTGTGCGGCCATATAAATAATATTACATCAATTACAAATTACATGAATTGAAAGAAAAAGAAAACTCTCATCTCACAACCCCCGGCTATTCATCCGCGACAATTCAATGAATTCATATACACATACCATCAACATTACAGATCACAGATATGTATAACCCCCACTAATCGACGTATAGCGATTAGTAAACGTTCAATACATATATCACTTCACAGATATAACCCGTTAGCTAAAGTCTATAGAAGTTCGATCAAAATACGGATTTGTAACCACCCCAAAACACAATTTTTTTTTTCTGGAAAATCTGGGCAGAAAAAACATATTGTAAAAATCCCAAAACACCCCACTGAACACACTGCACGAAAAATTGCCCACGGCCGAGTCAACTTGGCCGCGGATCCACGGCGGGAGCATGCTCCTGCCGCGGTTCCGCGGCGCTTTGATCGAGTCGCTTGACCATTTTTCTTGGGTGTGCTTTAAAAACCCTGAGCCGATTTTTAGTGTATGATTTATTAATTTTTGAACAGAAAACAAAATCGGCAGAAAGTTGATATTTCGGGCATGTTTTGTGGTTTTTTCTCCGATCGAACTTCTAGTTACTTTGCTAACATGTTAGATAGTGTTTAACCTGGCTCTGATACCACTGTAAGTCCACGTTACCCGTCCCCGGTTCTTTGGGGTTGCGGAAATGGTGAAAAAACAATTTTTTCGGTGGAGGTAACATGGACTCATAAAACGGATCTTTGCTAAACAAACTATCTAACAACCTAGCTAAGAGTTTAGCTACTATATTAGGGGTTATACCTAATCTTGAACTCCTTCTCTTCAACTCCTTGTGGTGGTCGGATCGGCCTCACCTCGTCGTCTCCTTGTGCCGAAGATGGATCCACCCGAAAGCTTCTACCTTTGGCTCCAACCTCAATCTAAAGGAAACTAGAACACTTGGCTTGCTAGACCTTGTATACTAGGATGAGTAGAGAAGTGTTTTGGGTTTTTATCTCCAAGGCAAATGGTTCTCAACACATGAGAGGTTTTTGCCTTGAACTAGAGAAAGAGGGAGAGCAAGAGGAAGAGGAGAGCTTGAGGATGAGAGAGAATGAGAATGATAGAATGAGCAAGACTTTTTCCACCATCCTCTCATAACACAAAATAATCATAATAATAATAGTAATTGAGTATTATGTGATGGTTCATGTCAAATGGCAATATCATTTCATGCACTCATTTTGTAAAGAATAACAAGCAAGCAAAAGTCTTTGCCATGAAATGATAGCCATTGTAATGATGATGGTCAACAAGTCCAACCTACTCAACCGGTCAACAAAGTCAACAAGTCAACAAAGTCAACCTTTCAACCTAACCATGGCACAATAATACTTAATTAATATTATCATTAATCATATTTCTTATTCTCATTAGGGTTTAGCAAAAGTCAACAGTCAACAACCCTAATGAGAATCCTCTGCCTCTGTCTCTGTCAACTGTGCATACACACCCGCATCCGCGTTCCGGGGAACACGAATACAAACGAGATAAAACTAATCCCAAAACGTATACTAGGATCTGGCTTAAACCAAAGCCCGCTAGTAATAATTGCCCGGACACTAAACATGCACAAGTGCATGGATGTGACCGAACCCTGTCGCAAAACCATGCGACCTCTACTCTTTTGCCTAAAGGCGAATAGCTCTCTGTGTGGGACTCTAAAGACTCGATACTACGCTAGCAGTGGGTTTAACCACAGACCGCAAGCGGCACTAGCTGTGCGTAACGGCCCCCGGGTAGATGCCGATAAGAAGACGGATGAGGTGAAACCCATCTGAACTCCTACTGAGCCTGAATGTGACAGTCTTCGTACAGTCCGGTCCGTTCGTCTGAGAATATCGCATGGCAGGCCTGGGGGGTAAACCTCAGTCCCCTAATAGCGGTACAAGTCGTGTCGGAGTGTAGCCCAGAACACTCTGAGATAACACTGGAAACCTACCAGTATATCTCGCTTGCCCTGGCTAGGGACGACTGTGTGTAATGGCTCTCCTTGACACAGCGCGATATCAACTCCCAATACCGGGAGAGACGAATCCTGTTTAACCGTCACTGCCTCCAAGTGCTTCGGGACTGCACCCAACTACTACCTGTTTGCACGACTCCTTTGAGCCGTGGTAGGGTAGTAATCAAAGTACAGTGGGAACACACTCGAGGCGAAGTGACAGTGTCAAGTCAGCGGACAAAGCTGTACTCATGTCACCTAGGAATTGACAACTGACGATAGGTATAGTACCAACCAATCAGTTCCCGATGAGTCCTGTCCAGTGTACTCGTAACCTAACGAGCACCCGCATACTATCTCAAGTACGACGTACTGACGGCTGTGGGACAGACCGTCTCCCCTGCTGGGATGAGAAGCGCATACGCTAGTCTACTCCGGAGTATCGATATACTGTCTCGATAATCCTACGACTAGGGACCTGTATAAGGATGTGCTTGTAGATTACCCAGCCCTCAGGAGTGTGACTGCCATCACAACGCTGGTAATCAAGCAAAGATCCTAAGGGCTCTACTAATGTGTATAGGTGATATGCTATAAGAAACACATGTACACACATTGAAGTAGAAACAAACCAAGTAGCATACTACCATTTTGAGCAAGATTGTCTATACAACGGTGAATATCCCAAGCTTCCATTAAGTAATATACAAACTAGTATGATACAGTAATGGCCTCTAGGGCATATACACTAACACCTCCTATATCCTGGTGATAAAGATCTATAAAGATAGATCTAAGCGGATGTTAGGATTGTCCCAATACAGGTACATTGACACCATACTAAAGAGGTTTAGTATGGAAGATTCTAAGCATGGTAATTTACCCGCTTGTTCA
This sequence comes from Agapanthus africanus, assembly GCA_030015575.1. Lineage (NCBI taxonomy): Eukaryota > Viridiplantae > Streptophyta > Magnoliopsida > Asparagales > Amaryllidaceae > Agapanthus > Agapanthus africanus. The sequence continues at coordinate 506,885,530 of CM057337.1, forward strand.
GGAATCACTCTCTCCATAGAGATGTCTCCCAAGGCTGATTTGGAGAGGGCTCGCATGCAAGGGATATCCTATGCTTCGGCAGTCGGGTCTATCATGTATGCAATGTTATGTACCAGACCGGATGTAGCTTACTCACTAGCTGTAGTGGGTAGGTATCAATCAGATCCTGGAGAAAAGCAATGGACAGCTTTGAAGAACATTCTTAAGTACTTGAGAAGGACTAAAGAGATGTTCTTGGTGTATGATAATGGAGAACTCCAGGTGTAGTCCTTTACCGATTCGAGTTACCAGAGTGATAAGGACGACAGTAAGTCGGTCTCTGGTTTTGTCTTCATCCTCAACGGAGGGGCGGTATGTTGGAAGAGTTCCAAGCAAGATACCGTCGCAAACTCGACGATGGAGGCTGACTACATCGCTGCCAACGATGCTGCCAAAGAGGCTGTCTGGATGAAGAAGTTCATTGCTGAACTTGGTGTGGTTCCATCCATTGAGCATCCAATACCTTTGTATTGTGATAACAATGGAGCTGTAGCTTTGGCCAAGGAACCCCGGTCCCATCAGCGATCCAGACATATTCTTAGGCTGTATCACCTGATCCGGGAGATAGTAGATCGACGGAAGATCGAGGTCAGGAAAGTTGACACGAAGGATAATATAGAGGATCCATTCACGAAGGCTTCCCCCGGACACAGTTTGAGAAACTTTTTGGGATGTTGGGTATGGGATTCTACAACAACTGGCCTTAGTGCAAGTGGGAGATTGTTAAGAATATGTATGCCCTAGAGGCCATTATTGTATGATATAGTAGATGCTTGGACATATATATAGAGGACTTTCTTGCTCGACATGATAATATGCTATCTGGTTGCTCTTTATATTAATATGTACACTTGTATTATTATACTGTCTCTCTGATACATGTTGATAAAGCCCTTAGGATGTTTGCTTGACTACCCGGACTCTGATACGGATCATACTACTGGGACTTGTATAGTCCACAAGCACATCCTTTAATTGTTCTTAGTCGAGAGGATATCGAGATAGGGCATCGATATTCCAGTATAGACTAGTGTGTACGTTTCTTGACCCTGTAGGGGGCGATGGTTGATCCCATAACCATTGGTGTTTGACATCAAAGATTGTACACAGGTGCTCATTAGAGAATGGGTACACCGAACAGGACTCGTCGAGAACTCCTAGATGGTACTATACCTATCATCAGATAGCAGCTCTCTGGTGACACCGGTATAGGTTAGTCTGTAGACCCGAGATCCTCATAGTGTTTTGTGTGCTTCCTACTGTGCTTTGATTCTCCCTACCACGGCTCAAAGGAGTCGTGCAAATAGGTGGATTTTAGGTATAGTACCGAGTCACATGGAGGCAGTGAGCGACAGGAAGAGTTTCGTCTCTCCCGGTATTTGGAGTTAATGTTGCGCTATGCTTGATTGGCTATAACAGTAAGTCCCTGGCCAGGGCTGATGAGATTTACTGGTAAGTGTTATCAATAGTTTCTCGAACCGTTATGAGCCATACATCGGCATGACTTATCAAGTTACTGGGGTCTGATGATTCCTAGACTCGATATGCGACATATCAGACGAAGAGACCAGAATGTATAGTAAGTGTTACTTATATGCTTCATAGGAGTTTGGACAAGCTTTCTTGTTGATCTTTTATTCGCTCAATACCTGGGTAGTCGTTACGTCCAGCTAGTACCGCTGATGTTAGTTGTATGTATGCCCTAGAGGCCATTATTGTACATATGACGTATATTATAGTGGATGCTTGGACATATATAGAGAGGACTTTCTTGCTTGACATGATGGTATGCTATCTGGTTGCACTTTATCTTAACATGTATACTTTTCTCTTGATACTGTCTCTTAGTTACATGTTGGTAAAGCCCTTAGGATGTATACTTGACTACCAGGATTATGATGCAGATCATACTAGTGGGGCCATGGTAGTCCATAAGTTCATCCTTTAATGTTCCTAGTCGTGGGTGTATCGAGACAGGGCATCGATATACCAGAGTAGACCAGCGTATACGCTTCTCGACCCATGAGATGGGCGATGGATGATCCCATATCCATTGGTGTTTGACATCAGAGATGGTATACGGGTGCTCAGTGGAGACTGGATACACTGGACAGACTCGCCGAGAACTCCTAGATGGTATTATACCTGACGTCAGATAGCAGTTCTCTGGTGACACCGGTACAGGTTAGTCTATAAAACAGAGATCGTCATAGAGTCTTGTGTGATTCCCACTGTGCTTTGATTTCCACCTTACCACAATCAAGAGGACGTGAAAAAAGGTGGTTTTTGGGTACAGTCCCGAGTCATATGGAGGCTATGAGCGATAGGAGGGTATTTCGTCTCTCCTGATATTGGGGGTAGATATCGTGCTGTGCTCGATTGGCTATAACTGGAAGTCCCTAGCCAGGGCTGATTTAGAGATTTACTGGTAAGTGTTATCAGTAGTTTCTCGACCCGTTATGAGCCTCGTATCGGCATGACTTATCCAGTTATTGGGGTCTGACCTTTAGCACCCCTAGACTGGATATGCGACATCTTAGATGAAGAGACCAGACTGTACGGTAGTGTTACTGACAGGCTTTACAGGAGGTAGAGCGGGCTTGCTTGTTGATCTTCTGATCGCTCAATACCCGAGTAGCCGTTACGTCCAGCTAGTGCCACTGACGGCTTATGGGTGCTTGATGTGATCATCACCTACTGCCGGCGTATTGACGAGTGCTTAGAGTCCTACACAGAGGTTTCACTGGCTCAGGCAAAACGTAGTAGGAGCACATATGTGATATGTGCGGAACCGAGAATAATACAAGTATGAGATACCGTATTCTATTCTCGCGATTTATTCATATCGGTCGGTTATATGTGATATAGCCAGGTTATCGAATCAAGTGTTGATTCGATTAGTTGATACAAATTATATTAGTCGGTTGTATGTGATATAGCCGGATTATTAAATCAAGTGTTGATTTGATAATTTAATGTATAATTGTATATGTGATATACTAGATTACATTAACTAATATTAGCTCACTTAAACATTTCTTTTTCTCACTTGTGTGCATGTAATATATATGTGATATATATTAATGTACATTTTTATGTGTCATGGCTGATGATACATGCAACATGGGTGTATGAGACTTACACCATGATAAAGATAATGTAGGGTTTATTTGTTTATAGTAATTCAATTATTAGTTGGAAATTTGTCACATGGCATGAAGCTTTGAGAAGCTTGAAGATCCATTGACTTAGTCTACTTGTTTTGTCTTACACTAGATATTTGTTAACCCAACCATTATCTAAACTCATGATTAAGTCTCTACATGAGTGATATTAGATATTTTTTCACCCATGGTTATCATTCACTCTCTCATCCATTATTTGCTTCTTCTTCCGCAAGCTCAAGAGAGAGCTCACTAGGTTTTGTGAGAGAGCTTAAAATTAGTGAGAAAATCTATTCTAAAGTGAGCAAAAATCCTACTTCATCATCCTCTACTAAATTAGCACTTTAGTATAGGGTGTTAGCTTCACTAATCTTTCATTAGTGAAGTAGTAGCTTGGGTTAGTGTCTCCTCGACGTAGATCATCTTCAGCCTCGAAGACTGCGCAAGCTCGTTCGTTTCACCTTATGAAGCCATGCTAGAGTCCGGAAGATCACTACTTGGAGCAAAGGGACTACTACACGGAGCTATTAAAATGAAAGACCGGTCTATAAAGGTTGTATTCCTAGTTCACTTAGTTGTAAAGTAGTTTAAAATATGTTTCGTATGATTCTCTAGTTAAACATCCTAGGTTAGAGTTCTTTAGCATAACAAAAACTTTGAACATGGCATGGTCGATATCTCCCGAAACCTTGCTGTCGTGCATAGGAAACCGACAGTGGTATCAAAGCCTAGCTAGAGAATTAGACAGATTGTGAAGAATTACGAAACCGAAACAACTCCGAAACTTGAAACAAGATTACCTAGTTTCTGTCGATTTTAAAATGTGCTCTAAATTTTTTTTAAACAACTGCAAAATGTTGTATGAGATGCTACATGAACACAGTACGAAATTTAACCCCAGAGCTTAGAATTTGGCCGGCCACAGAGCCAAGAAAACCGTCCTGCTCGGTTTTGGTGTGGAGTTCAGGGTTGAAATTTGTACTGTGTTCCAGTCTCTGGGTTTTGGTGTTTCAGGTGTTGTTTTTTTTTGCTAAATTTGCATGTGATGTTAACTTTCTGCAAAGGCAACTCGGAGTGTTTCGTAGTCATAATTCTAACAGTTTTTCGGGTTATTTTAGACGGTGTTAAAAGTTCGAACGGATATCAAATACCCACTTTAACGCTTGCCGGAAAATTTTCCAAGAGTTGGATTTTTTCCAAGTTAAAGAACATTCAAATATCATGCAAGTAATATGATGGACCCTCTAAAATAACGAAACCCTAACTCGATTCTATGACCGTAAGAACCGCCGCCAAACCCTAGGGTTTGCGGTAGTTCTGCGGTGCCATAGGTGAGGCAAGGTTGACCCTTCTACGGTTGGTCCATTGGTATTGTGACATGTGTTGAATATTTTTAAACTACGCTCAAGTGTTGAGCTTTTTGGGTAATTTTGGGTGTTTGTTGATTCGATCGGAATGTTTAACATCGTCTAGCTATTTGTGGAATGTGATACAATATATGGAATTCATATAGTTAGGCATGAAATCCAAAGTATGTGATATTTCAGGTTTATGATGTCTAAAGTGATTGTGGATTCCAAATGTTGTAGTTTGATATTTTCTTTTCTGCGACCGTAAGTGTAATATGTGGTGTATCGCCGGTTTCATTGCTATATGTCAACGATAATTAGGATACGCATATTTACTTACGTTGATGACATGTGATGTTATGTGTTGCTGTGATATGTTATATTGGATTATCGCTTTTTGAATAGCCGGGGGTTTTATCTGAGATGAGAGATTTTATTTCCATTCATTTAAAATTCATTGTATGTAATATTCTTTTATTGGGGCACTTCCGGGTTGAGAATGATGTCACCATTGTTGTATATTATTTACTTTTCCGCATTAGGATAGACCCTATGGAGGAGAATGAGGATATTCGTGGAAAAGTTGGTGTAGCACCTGTGGAGGAGAAGATGCGGGAAAACCGGCTAAGATGGTTTGGTCATGTGCGACGCAGACCTATGCAAGCACCGGTTCGACGAATAGATACTCTCAATATGGGCAATGGCAAAAGGGCAAAAGGAAGACCGAAGAAAACATGGATGGAGGTGATACGAAACGATATGGTTGCCAAAGAACTCGATGAAGGTATATTGTTCGATAGGAGTGAGTGGAGGCGGAGGATTCATATGCTGGACCCGGCGTGATTCTCATATTGGTTCATGTGGCCTACCCCATATGCTTGGGATAAAAGGCTCAGTTGTTGTTGTATTAGGATAGACCCAAGGAGGGGAGCACAAGTAACTGGGTTCTAGAGTCCAGTGGGAGACCAACTCGAGGAGTCGAGTCCGGGTCTCCTAACTCTAGAATTGGTAGGGTTGCTTGCCACTCTCGTAGGGATCTAGGGATGTGGGTTTGTCTACTCATCGCGACCGTGGAATCCGTGTTTTATACATGCTCAAAATAAAACACGAACTCCAAGTATATCCAATATTTCATTTGTTATCTTTTGTTGCTGATATTATGTGATGTGATCACTTTATATACTTGAGACGATTTCTTTATTATTATATATATGATATATATAAACGTTGCTTATGTTTTGCACCCGCGCTAGTCCCGCCCCGCTATGCCATTAGTTAAGTAACCTAACGGTGCATAACGGAACACTGTGGCGAATGCGGATGGCATAAGCGTACGTTGTTTTTTCGTTTCTTCTGTGATGCTTAGGAAGTATAAATGATGGGACTTCATTAATGAGATTAATGAAAGAAAAGAAACTTAAAAGATGTTGTAGAATCAAATTTTCAAAAAGGGTAGCTCTAGTTTTTGCTTTGCATAGCGGTATTTCTTTATGAAATATCCAGCACCTTATTCGATAAGGAAAGAGCCGAGATCCCTTCACCGGGAGTGACCTCTTTAGCACAAACTAGCAAATGCTACAACACGCGGTTTGTCTTTTGATTGTTTTTATAGTTTTTGTTTTGCATAGTGGTATTTGTGAAATATCCTGCACTTTATTCGATAAGGAAAGAGCCGAGATCCCTTCACTTGGAGTGACCCTCTTTAGCGAAAATAGTAAAAGCCTCAAAAACACTCATTTTCAAAAATCACTTGTTTCTACAACGATATCAAGTTCATTACGCAAAAGGTTTTCATAAAAACCTGTCGTAGCCCTCCATCATTTCAGATAAGGCCTACTTAGTATTCGTGCTACGTTTGTTGACCTCCGTCAAGGCGTAGTGTGTGGTAGCTGACTAGTATTTATCTGCTGCATATGATGCGATTGTTTTAGGGTAGTCGTGCGACCTTGTTGACCTCCGTCAAGGGTCGTGCGGGTGGGTTTAATTCAATTAAGAAATGACGGGTTGAACTTGACTAGCAGCCTATGGTTTGTTGACCTCCGTCAAGGTCATAGGACACTAGGGGCAAAATATTATCAGGAATTTCATGTGTTGAAATTTGCAATGAGATTGCATACCTTCTATGAGATAGTTGGATCCTGATACCCACAGCGAGTAAGTGTTACTCCTGGGAGAGTTTTGCACTTTACAATTAGCCGATCAAGTAGGTGTCTAGAAAGGTGTCAATGTGGTTATGCCTCTGGGAAAACGAGATTTACTTTAATTAGGTCCGTGCGAAAGCACGGGGAACCTCCCTCAAAGTACCGGCATTGGCCTGGCTGAAAGATTGGCGAACCTGTAGGGTGTAATTAATCCAGGCTAGTCTTTCCTTTTAGGGTTTGAGGGAAGATTTGATAAAAACAATGGGAGCCATCCTGTTTAGATAAAATAATAACCAATCTGATCCTGCAAGAGCATACGCTAAAGTGTTTTCTTCTTTCTCTCTCCAGGTAGCGACTATGTCAGGCCTTAATCAAGATAATAATATGGATGTATTGACCGAACCCGCTTGTTATACTAAGCAGGGGAACGTTGGTTCCGTTCTTTCTTATAATTGTTATAAGACTGAGCAGAAAATAGGAAAATATCCCGATTCCCACACCACCCAAACGAAGAATAAGCATGTTGATGCATCTTCTTCGGGTGTGTTAGTTATTGAGAATTGTTTCTCGGTTCACTCTACGTCCTGGGTATTAGATACCGGATCAGGATCCCACATATGTAATATGTTGCATGGGCTAAGGAAATGTAGAGAACTGGGAATGGGTGATCATTCCGTAAGGGTAAGGAATGGTGCAAATGTTGCAGCCAAAGTAGTTGGCGAATATCACCTTGTATTACCAAATGGTAATACATTGATTCTAAACGAATGCTATTACATTCCGACCCTGATATGCAGTCTTATATCAGTTTCTTTATTAAGTAAAGAAGGATATAATTTTGGAGTACAGGATAATATTATGAACATCTTCCTAAATCAAAAGTTGATTGGATCAGGCTCGTTAAATAATGGCATATACGTTCTAAATCAAACCACGGTTCTTAATGTACAAAAACACACAAGTGGAAGAGTTCAGAAATGAACGAATCCTTCTTGTGGCATTATAGACTAGGTCATATCAATGCGACATGACTAGCTAAGTTACATAAAGATGGATATTTGAATCCATTCGAATTATCATCTTATGAAACTTGCCATTCATGTCTCAAAAGAAAGATGACCAAAACTTCGTTTAGTGGACATAGAGAAAAAGTTACGGAACTCTTGGGACTGATACATAGTGATGTATGTGGTCCGATGTCTACACATGCCAGGAATGGTTCCTCATACTTCATTACATTCACCGACGATCTCTCAAGATTCGGACATGTGTTCCTGTTGAAACACAAATCTGAAGCTTTTGAGAAATTCAAAGAATATAAACACGAAGTCGAGAACCAAACGGGTAAAAGTATTAAAATTCTTCGATCTGATCGAGGAGGAGAATACTTGAGCAATGAGTTCCTGAACTATCTAAAAGAGAATGGGATTCTCTCTCAGCTTACTCTTCCGTATACACAACAGCACAACGGTGTATCGGAGCGGAGGAATCGCACCCTATTAGATATGGTGCACTCTATGATGAGCACCGCTGAGTTACCTATTTCCTTTTGGGGGTATGCGTTTGAGACAGTCATATACCTATTGAATAGAGTTCCAACCAAATCAGTGCCTACCACTCCATATGAGATATGAGAGGGGAAGAGACCGTGTCTTAATTTTGTTAAGATATGGGGTTGCCCGGCCTATGTTAAAAAGCAAAATCCGGACAAGCTCGAGGCAAGGTCAGTTCTGTGCAAGTTTGTAGGACATCCCAAGCATTCGCGAGAACATATCTTCTGCCACCCTGAGGAACAAAAGGTGTTTGTTGCTCAGCATGCCACCTTTTTAGAAAAGGAATTTCTTGCAAAGGAAATTAGTGGCGAGGAGGTAGAATTGGAAGAAGTTCCAGCAGTACAAACTACGACAGAAGATTTGGTAGAACCAGAGGATTCAATACCTCCCAACGAACCTCGGCCTCTCCGCCGATCTAGTAGGGTTCTTCATCCACCTGAGAGACTACGGTTTTCTCGTTGATGGTGGGAGCGAGGATTGCATCATGAAGGATGATGACCCAACTAATTTGAGCAGGCCATCACGAGTGGGGACTCAGTGAAATGGCTGGATGCAATGCGATCTGAGATGGAATCCATGTACACCAACAAAGTATGGACTTTGGAAGTTGCTCCTGAAAGGGTAAAACCCATTGGGAGCAAATGGATCTTTAAAAAGAAACTTGGTGCAGATGGAAAAGTTGAGACTTTCAAAGCTAGACTTGTTGCAAAAGGTTTTCGTCAACGACCAGGTGTGCATTATGATGAAACCTTTTCTTCAGTAGCTATGCTTAAGTCCATCCGGATCCTACTTGCCATCGCTGCATACCATGACTACGAAATCTGTTAAATGGATGTTAAGACCGCCTTTCTAAATGGTGATTTGGAAGAGTGCGTGTACATGACTCAGCCAGAGGGCTTCGTAGACAGTGGGAGCAGCGGAAAGGTGTGCAAGATACTTAAATCCATCTATGAGTTAAAGCAGGCATCGTGGAGTTGGAACATCTGTTTTGATGTCGTTGTCAAAGAGTTTGACTTCGTAAAAAACGTAGATGAACCTTGTATATACAAGAAGGTGGCAGAGAGTAAGATTGTATTCCTCGTATTGTACGTGGATGACATACTCTTGATAGGAAATGATATTCCTATGCTCCAATCGGTCAAGCTCTTCACAAAGATTCTCAATGAAAGATCTAGGTGATGCCTCCTACTTCTTGGGGATTAAGATCTATAGAGATAGATCTAAATGGATACTGGGATTATCCCAATCCAGGTACATTGACACCATACTAAAGAGGTTTAGTATGGAAGAATCCAAGCGTAGGTTTTTACCCACGATCTCAGGACTCACTCTCTCCAAAAAGATGTCTCCCAAAACTGATTTGGAGAGAGCTTGCATGTAAGGGATACCCTATGCTTCGGCAATAGGCTCTATCATGTACGCGATGCTATGTACCAGACCCGATGTAGCATACTCACTAAGTGTAGTGAGTAGGTATCAAGCAGATCCAGGAGAGAATCACTGGACAGCTGTGAAGAGCATTCTCAAGTACATGAGAAGGACTAAAGAGATGCTCTTGGTGTATGGTAACGGAGAACTCTAAGTGGAGTCCTTTACCGATTCGAGCTTCCAGAGTGATAAGGACGACTCTAAGTCGGTCTCGGGATTTGTCTTTACCATCAATGGAGGGGGCGATATGCTGGAAGAGTTCCAAGCATGAAACCGTGGCAGACTCGACGATGGAGGCTAAATACATCGCTACCAACGATGCTGCCAAAGAGGCTGTTTGGATGAAGAATTTCATAACTGAACTTGGAGTGGTTCCATCTATTGAGTATCCAATACTTTTGTATTGTGATAACAATGGAGCGGTGGCTTTGGCTAAGGAACCCAGGTCCCATCAGCGATCCAGGCATATTCTGAGGCGATATCACCTGATCCGGGAGATAGTAGATCGCCGGGAGCTCGAGGTCAGGAGAGTTGACACGAAGAACAATACAGCGGATCCACTCACAAAGGCCATTCCCCAGATACAGTTCAAGAGACTCTTCGGGATGTTGGATATGCGATACTACAACAGCTGGCCCTAGTGCAAGTGGGAGATTGTTAGTTGTATGTATGCCCTAGAGGCCATTATTGTACATATGATGTATATTATAGTGGATGCTTGGACATATATAGAGAAAACTTTCTTGCTCGACATGATAGTATGCTATCTGGTTGCACTTTATCTTAACATGTATACTTTTCTCTTGATACTGTCTCTTAGTTACATGTTGGTAAAGCCCTTAGGATGTATACTTGACTACCAGGATTATGATGCAGATCATACTAGTGGGGCCATGGTAGTCCATAAGTTCGTCCTTTAATGTTCCTAGTCGTGGGTGTATCGAGACAGGGCATCGAAATACCTGAGAAACTAGCGTATAAGCTTCTCGACCATGAGATGGGCGATGGATGATCCCATATCCATTGGTGTTTGACATCAGAGATGGTATACGGGTGCTCAGTAGAGACTGAGTACACTGGACGGACTCGCCGAGAACTCCTAAATGGTATTATACCTGACGTCAGATAGCAGTTCTCTGGTGACACTGGTACAGGTTTGTCTATAGACCCGAGATCGTCATGGAGTCTTGTGTGATTCCCACCGTGCTTTGATTTCCACCTTACCACATTCAAGAGGACGTGCAAAACGGTTGTTTTTGGGTACATTCCCGAGTCACATGGAGGCAATGAGCGATAGGAGGGGATTTCGTCTCTCCCGGTATCGGGGGTAGATGTCGTGCTATGCTCGATTGGCTATAACTGGAAGTCCCTGGCTAGGGCTGATTTGGAGATTTACTGGTAAGTATTATCAGTAGTTTCTCGACCCGTTATGAGCCTCGTATCGGCATGACTTATCCAGTTATTGGGGTCTGACGTTTACCACCCCTAGACTGGATATGCGACATCTCAGACGAAGAGGCCAGACTGTACGGTAGTGTTACTAACAGGCTTTACAGGAGTTAGAGCGGGCTTGCTTGTTGATCTTATGATCGCTCAATACCCGGGTAGCCGTTATGTCCAGCTAGTACCGCTGACGGCTTCTGGGTGCTTGATGTGATCATCACCTACTGCCGGCGTATTGACGAGTATTTAGAGTCTTACACAGAGGTTTCACTGGCTCAGGCAAAACGTAGTAGGAGCACATATGTATATGTGTGGGACCGAGAATAATACGAGTATGAGATACCGTATTCTATTCTCGCGATTTATTCGTATCGGTCGGTTATATGTGATATAGCCGGGTTATCGAATCAAGTGTTGATTCGATAAGTTGATACAAATTATATTAGTCGATTGTATGTGATATAGCCGGATTATTAAATCAAGTGTTGATTTGATAATTTAATATATAATTGTATATGTGATATACTAGATTACATTAACTAATATTAGCTTACTTAAACATTTCTTTTTCTCACTTGTGTGCATGTAATATATATGTGATATATATTAATGTACAATTTTATGTGTCATGGTTGATGATACATGCAACATGGGTGTATGAGACTTACACCATGATAAAGATAATGTAGTGTTTATTTATTTATAGTAATTCAATTATTAGTTGGAAATTTGTCACATGGCATGAAGCTTTAAGAAGCTTGGAGATCCATTGACTTAGTCCACTAGTTTTGTCTTACACTAGATATTTGTTAACCCAACCATTATCTAAACTCATGGTTAAGTCTCTACATGAGTGATATTAGATATTTTCTCACCCATGGTTGCCATTCACTCTCTCATCCATTATTTGCTTCTTCTTCCTCAAGCTCAAGAGAGAGCTCATTAGGTTTTGTGAGAGAGCTTAAAATTAGTGAGAAAAACAATTCTAAAGTGAGCAAAAAACCTACTTCATCATCCTCTACTAGATTAGTACTTTGGTATAGGGTGTTAGCTTCACTAATCTCTCATTAGTGAAGTAGTAGCTTGGGTTAGTGTCTTCTCGACGTAGATCATCTTCGGCCTCGAAGACTTCACGCAAGCTCGTTCCTTTCACCTTGTGAAGCCATGCTAGAGTCCTGAAGATCACTACTTGGAGCGAAGGGACTACTACACGTATTGAAGTGAAGGACCGATCTACAAAGGTTGTATTTCTAGTTCACTTAGTTGTAAAGTAGTTTATAATATGTTTCATATGATTCTCTAGTTAAACATCCTAAGTTAGAGTTCTTTAGCATGACAAAATTTTTGAAAATAGCATGATCGATACCTCCCGAAACCTTGCTGTCGTGCATAGGAACCCTACAGCTGACGGCTTGTAGGTAACTAATGTGATCATTACCTACTGCTGGCGTATTGACAAGTCTTTAGAGTCCCACATAGAGGTTTCATAGTTCAAGCGAAACGAAGTTGGGCACATATGTTGATAGGTGCGGGAGCCTGATTAAATACGAGTATGTGATACCATATTCTAATCTGGCGACATTTGATATCGGTTAGGTTATATGTGATATAACCGGATTATTGATTCAAGTGTTGATTTGATAATGTGATATACAGATAAATGATATTAGTCGGTTATATATGATATAACCGGATTATTGAATCAAGTGTTGATTTAATAATATGATATATATATTTATATTTGATATAATTATATATTAACTAATATTATAGCTCACTAATTATTTTCTTAATATATATATAGATATATTAAATGAAGCATGGTTGGATTTTCTATTTTATGAAAATAGAAAAGATGAGGTGGAAAAGAAGAGATATTTGAGGAATGGGTGAAGCATGGCTTGATGATTATTTTATTTGTCATTCTACACTATTGAAGCATGGTTACAATTTATAATTGATGGATATTGTATGCTTCAATAATGTGAGAGCTTGAAGCCATTCTTTACATGGTTTTTTCCTTAGCTCATTTGGATGAGTTTTTAGCTCTCTCATTTTCCTTCTTCTTCTTCCTCCTTCAAGCCCTAAGCCTCATATGTGATGTGAACTATAAGGCTTTGGATAAACCCAAGTGAGCTTAAAACCCCTGCTTCATCATCCTAGTCTAGATTAGCACTTTAGACTACGTTGTTTACTTCACTAATACTAGATTAGTGCAGAGGTAGCTTGACCTAGAGGAACTTCGGGTGGATCATCTTCGACACGAAGGTCGCGAAGCAAGATCGATCCGTTCTTCAAGTGGAGCCTAGAAGAGTCGTAGGGAGTACTGCCCAGAGCTATAGAAGAGAAGAACTTGGTCTACAAAGGTTGTAATTTCCATCTCTTAGTATAAAACATGCATTATATCATGTTTAAACCCTAATACTCTAGTTAGATTCTAGGTTAGTGTAGCTTAGCACCAAGAAATTTTTAAAATTGCATGCTTGATGTCGGTTAAAACCTTGTGGTGGTGCTAGGACACACTTTCAGTTACTCCCGGGAGATTTTCTATACGAAATCCAGGCTAGTTCTTATTTTAAAGTTTGAAGGAGAATTTGACGGAACAGTGGGACCCTTACTGATTATATATATATATATATATATATATATATATATATATATATATATATCATTCTAATCTAGGTTAGAGTGCATGATGAGTGTTTCTTCTCTCTCTCTCTCTCTCTCTCTGGTAGAGACCATTGACTCACCTTAAACTAATACTTGTTAACCATATTGACCGACTATTTTACAATCGACAGCTTTGGAATGTCTGGATTACCCTAATCTACGACATAGTCATATATGTCCTTACCTTTCCTACTTCCCCTTCTGCTAACTTCAGAACCCTCTGTTTTCGGTATAGAGATCCATATTGCTTGGAAGGCCATCGTATGATTAGATACGAACTCGATTAAATTGTTTCAGTCCGAGGATGGCCACTGGTTCTGGATTAGATGAATTGTTCGTTTGTCTCTCCCTCCTACCATTTCTCAAGTTTGAGAGCTCCTTACATGTAAGGAGTATATACCAGTTGTGCTCATTGGATAGTCTTCTTCCAATTTCAAAGCTGGTGTTAAAGGAATGGTAAGAAGAAAACTAACTACCATAAGTTCGGTTTACAGGGAGGTAAAATGGAGAGACATCAAAAGAGGTTGAAGTATAAGAAAAGGAAATTGTGACTATTGTCATGAGCCTGAGCAAAGAAAAAGGCAATACAATGAATACCTTGTTGGGTTACGCCAGCGCCCCGGCTATCAATCTGTGGCCAAATGCGGAACAAAAAATTTATAAACCGGCGCTAACAGAACCCATATCTACGGATCGACTATTAACCCTAATCTAGCAATAAGTAAAGGAGTTTAGAAAGTTATACCGATTGATCCGTGTCCTTCGGTCTTTAACCTTTATCCCAAGCTCCTCGAAGCTTCCCTGATCAAGTTTGATCTCCGGTCTCCCCATCGAAGATGATCCACCTGAAAGTCTTTGCATCGAGCTCCAGCCTCAAATCAAAGGCAACTCGAGTACTTAGTTCGCTACACTAGATAGCCAAGATGAAGTAGAGAGTGTGTAGGATTAGTTTGTCTCAATACACCTAGGTTTCTCAACACATGAGACATGTAGGGTGGAGGGAGAAGAAGCCATGAGAGGATGAGAGTGTGAGGCTAAGAAAAACAAGTGAGTAAAATGGTTAAGTCTTTTGTGAGCTATTTGTTGTGAGCTTTTATCAAGCATACTAGCAACTTAAGAAAACAACACAAGAAATAAATATCCCATATCTCACAACAAATATCTTATATAACAAACAAAAATCCAAGCATGCCACCATGAGTTATGCCATGACTCACCACCATGAGTCATGCTTGAATTAATGTTAAATCAAATCTCATCCTCCACCTCATTAAACATTTAAACCTAAATGTTTAATACAAAAAGAAATGGCAACTTCTAGAAGCAATCTTGAAAAGAATTACAAGAATACCTCTCATCCGTATATACATACCCGCATCCGTATTCCGACAGAATACGAATACAATGAGACGAAAATAATCCAACAATATAATATTAGGATCCGGCTTAAACCAAAGCTCACTAGTATTATTCGTCCGAATCATGATACGTGCATAAGTGCACGTATATGATCGAACCCTGCCGTAAAACCATACGGCCTCTATATCGTTTCGCCCGAAGCAAGGAAACCCTCTGTGTGGGACTCTAAAGACTCGTCAATACGCTGGCAGTGGGTTTAACCACAAGCACGTCAACGGCACTAGCTGTACATAACGGCTACCCAGGTATTGAGCGAAAGGGATGTTAGTCAATGTTGCACACCCCACGTGTTCACGAGGAGTCGGAATTAGCAAAAAATAATTTTTACGGGCTTTGCAACGACGACTTTAAGCAAGGATCGAACATAAAACCCTAGCTTGCAAACTATATGAGGTTTAACTACTCGGATGAATGTTATACCTCATAGTATCATGTCCTTCTTATCTTCTCGCTGTCCTCGTTCACCTCGTGAGCTCTTTGGAGTGGAAATGGATAGCACCTCCTCGTCGGCTTCTCGAAGTCGAAGAAGATCCACCCGAGAGCACCTACCTTGAGCTTAAACTCCAAATTGAGGCAACTAGGTCACTTGGTGTACTAAACTAAGTAGCATAGAATGAGTAGAGTGTGATTTTGGGTGGCTAAGTCTCACTAACCCTTGATTCTCAACTCATGAGACGCTAGGGTTTTGAGAGGAAGAAGGAGAGAGTGAACGTGAGGAAAGAGAAATGATTTTTGATAATGATAATAGAAAATAGAATGGCTAACTTGACATGACCACAAGCACGTCATGAAAACTATCTCATCAAAATATCTAGGTCACAAAATATCTAGGTCACAAAATATCTCATAAAAATATCTAAAGTCAAATAGTCAAACCAAGTCAAGTGGTCAACACAAGTCAAGAAGTCATAAACAAGTAGCCATGCCATAATTATCATTTACAAAAATAACAAATACTTTTCTTCACCTCATAATTGTTTTAATCAAGTCAATGGTCAAAACCCTAATGAGGTGTCTCCTTCTATACCCCTCTCATCCGTATATACATACCCGCATCCGTGTTCCAAGAAACACAAATATAATGAGACGAAACTAATCCAACAATCAAATACCAGGATTCGGCTTAAACCAAAGCCCATTAGTATTATCCACTTGAACATCACACGCGCACAAGTACACGTATGTGAACGAACCCTGTCGTAAAACCATACGGTCTCTACATCGTTTCGTCCAAAGCAGGGAAACCCTCTGTGTGGGACTCTAAAGACTCGATAGTACGTTGGCAGTGGGTTTAACCACAAGCACGTCAGCGGTACTAGCTGCACGTAACGGCTACCCAGATATCTGTCGATAAGAAGGCCGACGAGCAAACTCATCCAAACTCCTACTGAGCTTGTCTATGGCAATCTCCGTACAGTCCGGTCTATTCGTTTAAGAGTATCGCATATCGGGCCTAGGGGGACTGTAAACGTCAGACCCCTAATAGCGCAATAAGTCATGTCGGAGTATAGCGCAAAACACACTGAGAAACTACTGGATTACCTACTAGTAAATCTCGCTTTCCCTGGCCAGGGACTTTGTGTAATGGCTTTCCGAACACAGCGCGACATCAACCCCCAATACCGGGAGAGACGAATCCTATCTAACTGCCACTGCCTCCAAGTGCTTCGGGACTACACCCAACTACTACCTGTTTGCACGACTCAATAGAGCCGTGGTAGGGTAGCAATCTAAGAACAGTGGGAACGCACTTGAGGCGAAATAGCAATGTCAAGTCAACGGACTAAGCTGTACTCATGTCACCTGGAAACTGCTACCTGACGATAGGTATAGTACCAACCAACAGTACCCTACGAGTCCGTCCAGTGTAACTCATAACCCAATGAGCACCTGCATACTATCTCCAGTATGGCGTACTGATGGCTGTGGGGCAGACCATCTCCCCTGCTGGGATGAGAAGCGTATACGCTAGTCTACTCTGGAGTATCGATGCCCTGTCTCGATAATCCTACGACTAGGGATCTGTATAAGGATGTGCTTATAAACTACCCAGCCCCCACTAGTGTGACTGCCATCACAACGCTGATAGTCAAGCAAAGATCCTAAGGGCTCTATCAATATGTATTAGCAATACGTCAAAAGAAACATATACACATATTGAGATATATACAAACCAAGTAGCATGCTGCCATATTGAGCAAGACTGTTATAAATCCGTGTATATATCACAAGCTTCCAAAATGTAATATACAAACTAGTACTATACAATAATGGCCTCTAGGGCATATTACACTAACAATCTCCTACTTGCACTAAGGCCGGGTGCTAGCATATCGCAGACCTATCATCTCGAATAGCCACTCGAACTGTGTCTGAGAGATGGCCTTTGTGACAAGAATGTGTCTGGTGTATTGTCCTCTATAGCAACTCTCCGCACCTTGATATCCGGGCGATCCACGATCTCCCTGATTAGGTGATACCGCCTCAAGATGTGTCTAGACTTCTGATGGGACCTGGGTTCCTTTACTAAAGCTATAGCCCCGTTGTTCTCACAATACAGAGGTATTGGATCAACAATGGACGGAACCACCTGAAGTTCTGTTAAGAACTTCCTCATCTAGAAAGCTTCTTTGTGTAAACAACGGTGTCTTTCATCATCGAGTCAGCAACGGTGTCTTTCTTGGAAGTCTTCCAACATATCGCCCCTTTATTGAGGGTAAAGACATAACTCGACATGGACTTGGAGTCATCCTTGTCACTCTGGAAGCTGTAGTCGACAAAGGCCTCGATCTGGAAGTCTTTCCGCCGTACACTAAGAACATTTCCTTAGTCCTTCTCAGGTACTTGAGAATGTTCTTTACTGCTATCCAGTACTTCTCCCCAGGGTTCGACTAATACCGGCTTACCACGCTCAGTGCGTAAGCAACATCTGGTCTGGTACACAACATCGCATACATTATAGAGCCTACCGCAGAAGCGTAGGGTATAATAGACATGCGATCCCTTTCCAAATCAGTCTTGGGAGACATCTCTTTGGAGAGGGTGATTCCGTGACAAGCCGGTAAATTATCGCGCTTGGAATCTTCCATACTGAATCTTTTCAGTATGGTGTCAATGTACCTGAACTGTGAAAGTCCCAATATCCTCTTAGATCTATCACGATAGATCAGGATCCCCAAAATGTAAGAGGCATCACTCAGGTCTTTCATGGAGAACCTTGGTGACAAGAATCTTTTGACAGATTGTAGCATAGGAATGTCATTTTCTATCAAGAGAATGTCATCCACGTACAAGACGAGAAATACTACAGTTTTTGCTACAATCTTACTATAAATGTACGGCTCATCTGGATTTTTGATAAAGTCAAATTCTTTGACCGTCTCATCAAAACAGATGTTCCAACTCCGCGATGTCTGCTTTAGTCCATAAATGGACTTAAGAAACTTGCACACTTTCCCGCTGCTTCCACTCCGAATGAAACCTTCTGGCTGGTCCATATAGACGCGCTCTTCCAAATGTTAATTTAGAAAAGCGGTCTTTATATCCATCTGCCAAATCTCATAATCGTGGAAGGCAGCAATGGCAAGAAGGATTCGAATGGATTTGAGCATAGCCACGGGAGAAAAGGTTTCATCATAGTCCAAACCAGGTCTTTGACAAAATCCTTTTGCAACAAGTCTAGCCTTATAGGTTTCAAGCTGTCAATCTATACCAATCTTCTTTCTGAAGATCCATTTGCAGCCTACGGGTTTTACCCTTTCTGGAGCAATGTCTAAAATCTATACTTTGCTGGTATACATGGACTCCATCTCGGTCCGCATTGCATCCAGCCATTTTATCGAGTCTGTGCTCTGAATGGCTTGCTGGAAGTTAGTTGGCTCATAATTATCAATTATGCAATCCTCTCTATCCCAGTCTACGAGAAAACCATAGTATCTCTCGGGCCGATGAGACAGCCTACTACTCCTGCGGAGTCGCGTGGGAATGTCATGTTCTTTTGAAACTTCTGGTTCCACCAAGCTCTCAGTAATAGCTTGTGGTTCTGGAATTTCTTCCAGTTCTATTGCGCTCCCACTAGTTTCTTTTTCTAAAAATTGATGTTCCAAAAAGTGGGCATGACGAGAAACAAAAATCTTTTGTTCCTCTGCGTAATAGAAAAGATACCCCCTAGAGTTCTTTGGGTATCCCACAAACTTACACAGTACTGAGCATGCCTCGAGTTTGTCCGCATGCTGCTTTTTGACAAAACCTGGACATCCCCATATCTTCAAATACTGAAGATATGGTTTCTTCCCACTCCACATCTGATATGGTGTGGTAGGCACAGTCTTGGTGGGAACCTTGTTCAAAAGATATGCAGCCGATCCTAGTGCATAGCCCTAGAATGATCACGATAACTCGGCCTTACTTATCATAGAACGTACCATATCCAATAAGGTTCGGTTCCGTCTCTCCGATACACCGTTGTGTTGTGGTGTGTATGGAGGAGTACGCTGAGAGAGAATTCCATTCTCTTTTAGGTAATCCAGGAACTCGGCACTCAAGTATTCACCACCTTGATCAGATCTCAGTATCTTGATACTCTTGCCGGTTTGTTTTTCCACTTCATTCTTATATTCTTGGAATTTCTCAAAGGCCTCGAATTTATGTTTCATCAAGAAGACATGTCCATACCTAGAGAAATCATCCGTAAAGGTAATGAAATAGGAATAACCACTTCTTGCATGTGTAGACATTGGACCACACACGTCGCTGTGTATGAGTCCCAAGAGCTCACTCGCTCTTACTCCGTGTCCGGTGAACGGAGTTTTTATTATCTTTCCTTTGAGACATGATTGACAAGTTGCATAAGATTGATATTCGAACGGATCCAAATATCCTTTTTTATGTAATTTGGTCAACCTTGTTTCGTTGATGTGACCCAGTCTACAATGCCATAAGAAATCTTGATTTAATTCCGGAGTCTTTCTTTTATGTGTGTTCTGAACATTGAAAACTTGTAGTTGGTTTAATACGTATATACCGTTGTTTAGTGTACCCGACCCAATCAAACCATGATTAAGGTGGATGTTTACAACATCGCTTACAAATGTAAAACATAACCTTCTTTTGATAACAAAGATACAGAAATGATATTACAAGTCATACTAGGTACATAAAAACAGTTGCGCAAAACCAAAATATGTCCACTCGTCAATCCTCGGTGATATTCCCCTACGGACACAACATCCACGCTCGCTCCGTTAGCAACCCTGAGGGTCATATCTTCATAACTCTACGGCTTCTCAGTGCTTGCAATAAATTTCAAATATGAGATCCTGATCCGGTATCCAATACCCAGGAAGTAGAGTTGATTGACAGACAGTTTTCAACTACAAACACACGTGAAGCCGAAGCCACAACTTGCTTCGGATCCTGGTTCTTGGCTCTCCAAGCCCTGCAATCTTTCTTCCAATGGCTCTTTTTATGACAGTAGAAGCATTTTTCCTTCCCTACTGTCGGCCCCACCTCTTTTGCCTTGCCCTTTACATCCACCTTACTAACACCGCCTCTCGGCTTGGTGGGGGCCTTCTTCTTTTCTTTGGCTTTCTCTTTGGATCTAGAAGAGGAAGCTCCACCAACAAGCAGAGCGGGTGTTTTCCTGGATTTTTTCAGGGTGCCCTCAGCACTCCTCAATATGTTGAGGAGTTCTGATAGTTCAACTTCTTTACCTTGAATATTAAAATTCAAGATAAACTGGGCGTAGGTGGAAGGAAGGGACTGAAGAATCAAGTATGTATACAGATCGTTCTCTAACGTGGTCCTAAGGTCCGCGAGCTCCTCAATGTAGTCGATCATCTTAAGGACGTGTTCCCCTACAGATGATCCGATAGCCAATCTCGCCTGAAATAGCTTCTTCGAGGTCTCGTATCTTGCGATACGAGATTGCTCTCCATATAATTACTTGGTATGGAGAAATATGGATTCAAGATCCATATTCTCGTGCCGTCTCTAGTGTTCATTATCCATGGAGGCCAGCACGAGGCACTTGGCTTTCGCGCAATCAATTTCCCACGTCTTACGAATTTCCCTATCCGCGACGCTGGAATCTGGACCTGGGACGGTGGGGGTTTTAGTAGTAAGAACATAGCCCAATTTGTCATAAGTGATTGCCATCTTGAAATTCCTGAACCAATCTTTATAGTTTGGCCACGTCAGTATATTTTTATCTAATAGTAACTTAAGGCCCGTCATGTTTGGTCGCTGCAATTAGGAGAGAGAGAAGAAACACTTTAGCATGATGCTCTTCTAAATTTAGATTGGTTTTTAGTTTATCTAAACAGGATGGCTCCCACTGTTTCTCGAATCCTTCCTCAAACCATAAAAGAAGAATTAGTCAGGATTAATCTCACCGTACAATACTTACTTAACCGTTTAGCCAGGCTAGTGTTGGTACTTTAAGGGAGGTTTTACGACGTTTTCGTGAAGTTCCTTAATTAAATAACCTCTTTTCCCTTAGGGGGGGTAGCCCCGCTAACACCTTTCTAGACACCTACTTGGTTTATAACATTGATCGTTAAGTGAAAAAATCTCCCGAGGACTAGCATATACACACAGTAGGATCGGGATCCAAATATCATCGTGTGATAAAATTGAAGGAATCCTACCAAAATTATCACACTCCAAATGGTATGCAACACTAGCAAGTTTCAGTTTCTTTAGAAACTCCCGATGTGGATTTTTGCCCCATGCTCTTATGACCTTGACGAAGGCCAATATATCATAAGTCACATGTCAAGTTCTACCCGTCAATGTCTAGGTTAATTTGAACCCACCCATACATACCCTTGACGAAAGCCAAAATAGAAGTATGACTGTGCCAAACCAACGCATCTATCTATGCTACAGATAAATATTCAACAGCTACCAATCACTATGCCTTGGCGAAGGTCAAAATACATAGCTTGAATACTACTGAATATCCAACTGAAATGATGGAGGGCTACGAATGGTTTTGGCGAAACCGTGAACGTAGTGAACTTAATATAATCGAAAGAACCTGATAGCTTTTAAAAGGAGTGGTTTAAGTTCCGCATTTTAAAAGTTTTGCTGTTTTGAAAAAACCGAGTGGTTTAAAAATTGTTCCAACGATTCAACTTTGGTTTGTTTGCTTAGCATTAATGTAATGCAGTCCCATCAATTAACCTACCATTGCAGAAAACAATGAAAATACAACGTATGCTTATGCCATCCGCATTCGCCACGGAGCCCCGTCATCACCCGTTAGGTTACTTAACTAACGACAGAGCGGGGGCTGGACTAGCGCGGATGCAAAACATAAGCAACGTCTATTATATAATACATATATAATAATATCCATTCGTCAGACGCAATGATAGGCATTCCAGATCACAGATGAACACATTGGATATACTAGGAATTCCGCGTTTCGTTTGAGCCTATAACGAAAGACAGATTCCACGGTCGTGATGAATAGCCAAACCCCACCCTAGACCCCTACGGGTGCGGCAAACTACCCTCCAAATATCCGAAGTGAAGCAACCTCCCTCAACAAAGTGGGTAGGCCACTCGGCACTTCAAAGTACCCGGTAGTTTGTGCACCCTAGCTTGGGTCTATCCTAAGAGCAAAAACAGTAAAAGAAATAATACAACGGTGGCTACAACCTCAACCCGGATGTGCCCTGCAAAAAATAATATTACATCACTTTACAAATTTTACATCGAATGAAATAATGAAAACCCTCACCTCACATCCCCGGCTATTCATCCATGACGATCCAACAAGTTCATATACACAAACAAACATAATATCATCACAGATATGTGCAACCCCGACTAATCGACGTATAGCGATTAGTTGACGTTTCCAAACACATATATATTACACAGAGCTTGTAAAGTAACTACGACATTAGAATTCCGCACGCAATTATCAAACTTAAACAGTTTTCCAAGACTTGAAAATCCAGTGAGCTAAAGTTCCAAAACCGATAGTTTTGAGCCAATCCGGGAGTTGAAACGAACTCGAAACCCGCCCGAATATTCGCGGTGGCGAAGACACAAGAATTATTGTCAAATGGGCCGCCTCGTGGGGGTACCCACCCCTGGGGGTCACCATGAGGTGTCCCCCAAAGGAAGGCAGACCCGAGAGCACCAATTCCTCGTGCTCTCGGGTCACCAGCCCCCAAGGCCACCTAGTGGCGGACTTGGGGGGTGGTCCCAGCCGTTGGTCCCCACCGGGGTGTCCTCGGGGTGCGCACGCTTCACCCCGCGGCTTCTCGGTTGAAACCGTGAGCTCGCGGGGTGCGCAAACAAGTCAAAATATCACTTTTGAAAACTATTTTTGTCGACAGTTTTTCCGCGACAAAAACGGAGGAATTCCAACATTGTTACAAGCTATCTAGGGTTTATGAGAAGCTCTAATACTACTGTTAGTCATTGTTGCGCACCCCACATGATCGCGGGGAGGCGGAATTAGCAAAAAATGATTTTTACGGGCTTCGCAACACCGACTTTAAGCAAGGATCGGACATAAAACCCTAGCTAGCAAACTATATGAGGTTTAACTACTTGAATGAATGTTATACCTCGTAGTATCGTGTCCTTCTTGTCTTCTCGCTGTCCTCGTTCACCTCGAGAGCTCCTTGAAGTGGAAATGGATAGCACCTCCTCGTCGGCTTCTCGAAGTCGAAGAAGATCCACCCGAGAGTTCCTACCTTGAGCTTAACCTCCAAATTGAGGCAACTAGGTCACTTGGTGTGCTAAACTAAGTAGCCTAGAATGAGTAGAGTGTGATTTTGGGTGGCTAAGTCTCACTAACCTTTGATTCTCAACTCATGCGACACTAGGGTTTTGAGAGGAAGAAGGAGAGAGTGAACTTGAGGAGAGAGAAATGATTTTTGATAGTGATAATAGAAAATAGAATGGCTAACTTGACATGACCACGAGCATGGCATGAAAAATATCTCATCAAAATATCTAGGTCACAAAATATCTCACAAAAATATCTAGGTCACAAAATATCGCACAAAAATATCTAAAGTCAAATAGTCAAACCAAGTCAAGTGGTCAACCCAAGTCAAGAAGTCATAAACAAGTAGCCATGCCATAATTATCATTTACAAAAATAACAAATACTTTTCTCCACCTCATAATTGTTTTAATCAAGTCAATGGTCAAAACCCTAATGAGGTGTCTCCTTCTATATCCCTCTCATCCGTATATACATACCCGCATCCATGTTCCGAAAAACACGAATACAATGAGACGAAACTAATCCAACAATCAAATACTAGGATCCGGCTTAAACCAAAACCCACTAGTATTGTCCGCTCGAACATCACACGCGCACAAGTATACGTATGTGAACGAACCCTGTCGTAAAACCATATGACCTCTACATCGTTTCGCCCGAAGCAGGGAGACCCTTCGTGTGGAACTCTAAAGACTCGACAGTACGCTAGTAGTGGGTTTAACCACAAGCATGTCAACGGTACTGGCTGCACGTAATGGCTACCTAGGTATCTGTCGATAAGAAGGCCGATGAGCAAACTCATCCAAACTCCTACTAAGCCTGTTTGTGGAAATCTCCGTACAGTCCGGTCTGTTCATCTAAGAGTATCGCATATCGGGCCTAGAGGGCTGTAAACGTTAGACCCCTAATAGCGCAATAAGTCGTATCGGAGTATAGCGCAAAACACCTTAAGAAACTACTGGAGTGCCTACCAGTAAATCTCGTTTGGCCTGGCCAGGGACTTTTTGTAATGGCTTTCCGAACACAGCGCAAAATCAACCCCCAATACCGGGAGAGACGAATCCTATCTAACCGCCACTGCCTCCAAGTGCTTCGGGACTATACCCAACTACTACCTGTTTGCACGACTCAATAGAGCCGTGGTAGGGTAGCAATCTAAGTCGCAGTGGGAACACACTTGAGGCGAAGTAGCAGTGTCAAGTCAACGGACTAAGCTGTACTCATGTCACCTGGGAACTGCTACCCGACGATAGGTATAGTACCAACCAGCAGTACCCCACGAGTCCGTCCAGTGTAACTCATAACTCAATGAGCACCTGCATACTATCTCCAGTACGACGTATTGATGGCTGTGGGACAGACCATCTCCCCTGCTGGGATGAGAAGCGTATACACTAGTCTACTCTGGAGTATCGATGCCCTGTCTCGATAATCCTACGATTAGGGACCTGTAAAAGGATGTGCTTATAGACTACACTGCCCCCACTAGTGTGACTACCATCACAACACTGGTAGTCAAGCAAAGATCCTAAGGTCTCTATCAATATGTATTAGCGACACGTCAAAAGAAACATATACACATATTGAGATAGATACAAACCAAGTAGAATACTACCATATTGAGCAAGACTGTTATAAATCCGTGTATATATCCCAAGCTTCCAAAATGTAATATACAAACTAGTACTATACAATAATGGCCTCTAGGGCATATTACACAAACAAAGGAAACCGACGAGCAAACTCATCCTGAAACCCCTACTGAGCCTGACAGTGACAATATCCATACAGTCCGGTCCGTTCGTCTATGCATATCGCATAACGAGTCTAGGGGTGGAAAAAGTCAGACCCCTAACAATGCGATATTTAGTGTCGGTATGAAGCCTATCACCACCTGAGAAGCTACCGATCCTAGATCAGTAATTCTCGACTAGCTTGGCCAAGGATTTCTGGTGATGACCATCCGTGCACAACGCGACATCAACTCCCAATACCGGGAGAGACGAATCCCCTGACGATCCGCTCACTGCCTCCATATGGCTCGGGACTATACCTAACTAAAACCTGTTTGCACGACTCCTTTGAGCCGTGGTAGGAAAAGCACAGTGGGGACTCACATGAGACAAATGACGATCTCAGGTCGATAGACTAACCTGTACACATGTCACCTGGGAACTGCTATCTGAAAATAGGTATAATACCAACTAGCATGTTCCCGGCGAGTCCGTCTGGTGTACTCATAACCCAATGAGCACATGTATACATCTTAAGTGAACAAACTGACACCAATGGCTTGTGAGACCAGCCACCGCCCCTCGTTAGGGTCTCGATCGGTATACACTAGTCTACTCTGGAGTATTGATGCCCAGTCTCGAAACTCACACGACTAGGGACTTTTAAGGATGTGCTTATAGACCACCCATCTCCCACGTATATGATCGCCATCATACTGCTGGTAGTCAAGCAAGAATCCTATGGGCTCTATCAACATGCAATAGTGATCTGTAATGCCACCTGAAGCATGTACATGATGATAAAGACAAACCAGATAGCATACTATCATCTCGAGTAAGACTTTTCTATCCGTATAGGTCATCGCTTAATCATCGCAATCGCGTGCCTGCAATCCAATAATTTACTTGAAGGCACTATAGACAACATACCTGACTAACCCAACTGAAACATTTTTAATGTTTCGAATCTCCTGTGTGTTTGTATTTTGAAAACTGTTCTCAATAAACTCTAAATCCTGGGTATATAGATACCGGATTAGAATCTCACATCTGCAAGGCGTTACAGATGCTGAAAAGGAGCAGAGAATTGAGAATGGATGATTTTATCCTCAATGTCGGTTTTCAAAGCAATTGTTGCTATTGAGGAAAATCATCAGGTTTTGCCTAAACAGGAAACTTTTGATTTCTTTTAACCAAAAGAATGTTTTTCAATTAACAGCATACAGAATATGAGTTAGGGAACTCTAGGGACTTATACATATTGATGTATGTCGTCTGATGTCCATACGGACATGGGCTTGGTACCAGGTATTCCGTAATAAGAATGTGATTCTCTCTTAGTTTGCTCATCCGCGGGTGCGCTCCATGATAAGTAATGCTGAGTTGCCTTCTTCAATTTTAGGAATGCACTAAAAATAGATTCATATCAATGGATATTGGTTCCACCTAAACATGTGCCTCTGTTTTTATATGTGATATAGAATGATGTGTATCTTAAAGTTATTAAGATGTTAGGTTATCCGGTTTGTGCTAAAAACATAATCTAGACAAACTCGATGCACGTTTCGGTAATAGCAGTTTGTGAGCTATCCCAAGCTTTCGCGAGGAATAGCTTCCACCATTTTTCAAGATCAAAAGTGCTTTGCTTTTGACTCGCCACCTCCTTGGTAAAGGAATTTTTTGCAAAAGAAATTAGTGGGAGTATGTTAGCACTGGAAGTGATTCCAGAATCGCAAATGGTTGTGAAAATTTAGAGGAACCTGATGATCCAATCGACCTTGATAGACTACTCTTCAGACTTAGTAGGTGAGCTCAGCCACCTGAGAGAGGCTTCGGTTTTCTCATAGACGGTGACTAGGAGGCTTGCATCATGTGATGATGAACCTACTAGTTATCAGTAGGCCATAGGAAGTGGTGACGTCGGACCGATGGTTGGATGCCAAGTTATCTAAGTTGGACTCCATGCACTACAACAAATTATTGACTTTGTTGTGTACTCATGAAAGGGGTAAAACCCATAAGGAACAAGCAGATCTTTCGAGATCGATGCAAATGGAAAGGTATTAACCTAATAAGGCTAGACCTGTAGTATACAAGTATTCATCAAATACCTGATGTGGATTGTGATGACACTGTTACTTCAAAATCTGTGTCGAAGTCCATACGGATATAATTTGCTACTGTTGTTTTCATAACTATGATATCTGGTATGAGTATGATTATAATGTCTTTCAAAATTGGATTTAGAAGTGTACGTGTATATGACTCTACCAGAGGGTTGTCTTATTCAGTGG
This sequence comes from Agapanthus africanus, assembly GCA_030015575.1. Lineage (NCBI taxonomy): Eukaryota > Viridiplantae > Streptophyta > Magnoliopsida > Asparagales > Amaryllidaceae > Agapanthus > Agapanthus africanus. The sequence continues at coordinate 506,913,518 of CM057337.1, forward strand.
GAGCAGCGGATAGTGTGCAAATTGCTTAAGTCTATTTATAGACTAAAGCAGGCATAGCTGAGATGGATCGTCTATTTTTTGATACTACAGTCAAAGTGTTTGATTTCATCAAAATAAGAGATGAACATGGTATTTGTAAGAAGGCAGTAGGGAGTAGGATCAGGTTCCTCATATTGATGTAGATGACATACTCTTGATAGGAAGTGATATTCCTATACTACGATTCGGTCAAACATTGGTTGTTATTGTTTCTCCTTTATGGATTATAAATATATCACTGATTCTGGTGACTAGGTTTATAGAGTTAGAGCTGGTAAGGGTTTTGGGATTATCCTAATTCAAGTATAATGACACCATTCTAATGGGTTTAGAATGGACGACTCCTAGCGAGGTAATGTACCCACAGGTAATGGGGTCACTCTCTCTAAAATGATGTCTTTCGAGACTGATAAAGAGAGAGACTCGCCTGAATGACATTCGACATGCTTTGACAATGAAGTCAATCATGCGAAGTAATATACAAGACCAGATGATACTTTTACACTTGGTGTAGTAAGCAGATATTAGTCCAATCCTGGAGAAACATAGGAAGAAGTGAAGAACATATGAGATGTTCTTGGAGTATGGTAATGGCAGACTCCTTCGGGAGGCGATTACCGATTCCAGCTTCCGAGGTGACAAGGATGACAGAGTATCTGTCGCGAGTCATTAGTTTACCCTCTTCTGAGGAGTAGTATATTGGAAGAGTTCCGAGCAGGATACTGGGGTTGTCGCGGCGCTTGATACTGATTGTGAATCAGCAGAGGATACATCCTAAGTATTTGTTTAGATAAATAAGTTCATTTGTGAACAAGGTCCCATCATCTATCCAAACAATATTCTAATTTAAGAATCGCTCATTTCAGGAGATAGTTGATCTCCCCAAAGTTGAGATTCAGAGAGATGCGGTTAGAAACATTATAGCGGATCCACTCACTGAGGCTATTTCTCGAACACAATTTGAAAAACTGTTAGTACAGAAGTTGGGTATGCAGTAGCACATGAGTTGTGTGTATGCAATACCGTAATAATTGGCCTTGAGTGCAAGTGGGAGATTGTTGAATATAGGTGCCCTTAAGGAAATTATCGTAATTGTAGGAATGCAATTACTGAATTCATGAGGACCCATACAGAGAACAATCTTACTTGAGATGATAGCATGCTATCTGGTTTGCCTTTTCTGTCATGTGTATACGTGTTACTAGTTATCATGTATCGATAATACATGAGATAAAGCCCATAGGATCTTTACTTGACTACCAGGATTGTGATAAGGATCATACTAGTGGGGCCTGGTAGTTTATAAGCACATCCTTAAATGTCTCTAGTCATTGGAGTATCGAGACTAGACATCGGTACTCCAGTTTAGACTAGTGTATATGTTTCATGACCCTGTACTGGGCGATGGCTGATCCCATAGCCATTGGTGTTTGACATCGATGATTGTATACATGTGCTCATTGGATGAGTTACACTAGACGAACTCTCTGAGAAATCCTAGATGGTATTATACCAATGTCAGATAGCAGTTCTCTAGTGACATTAGTACAGGGTAGTCCCTGGACCTGAGATCGCCATAGTGTCTTGTGTGTGTTCCCAGTGTACTTAGACTACTACCCTACCATAGCTTTACTGAGTCATCCAAACAGGTTTTAGTTGGGTACAGTCTCGATGCACATGTAAGCAGTGAGCGGTCGAGAGAATTCGTCACTCCCGGTATTGGAAGTTGATATCGCATTGTGTAGGACACGACTATAGCCAGAATTCCATGGCGATGGCAGTACAGATAAACTGGTAAGTGTTACCAGTTGTATATCTTTGGTTATGAGTCCTCTGTCAGCATTACTTATCGGGTTATTGGGGATCTGACAGATTCCACCCACCAGACCCGGTATGCGATACTCTTTGTCGAAGAGACTGGAATGTATGGTGACTGTCACTTATAGACTTTGTCGGGTCGGGATGAGTTCGTTCGTCGACCTTCCTTTATCTTGCTCATACCTAGATAGCCATTACGTACAGCTAGTGCCACTGACGAGCTTATGGGTTAACTCGAAAGGGGGTTGAATATGAAAGTGTTTCAGATTCAATCTGAAAGTGTTTCAGATGTTGGGTATGCGGTACGCCAACAGCTGGCTCTAGAGCAGACGTTGGATAATCGGTACTCCAATATATATGGCCTTAGTGCAAGTGTTTCTATTGCTGGATATGTATTCCCTAGAGGCCATTATTGTATATGTATACATATAGATGCTTGGACATATACATGTACAGGACAGTTTTGCTCGATATGATAGTATGCTATTTGGTTTGACTTTATCTTAACATGTGTATGTTTTACTTGCTATTACATATCTTCTATACATGTTGATAAAGCCCGTAGGATCAATGCTAAACTACCTGCGTTGTGATGGCGATCATACTTGTGGGAGCTGGGTAGTCGGTACGCACATCCTTAAATGGTCCATAGTCATGGGAGTATCGAGACTGGGCATCGATATTCCAGAGTAGACTAGTGTATACGTTTCTAGAACCCGACGAGGGGCGATGGTTTGGTCCCGCAACTATTGGTCTTTAGACCAAAGATCATATACAGGTGCTCACTGGGGGTGAGTACACCGGACGGACTCGCCGAGAACTTCCAGATGGTACTATACCTATCGTCAGGTGGAAGTTCTCAGGTGACATGAGTACAGGTTAGTCTTTAGACCTGAGATCGACATTTGTCTCGTGTAAGTTCCCACTGTGCTTTGATCACTACCCTACCACGGCTCTACTGAGTCGTGCAAACAGGTTTTGGTTGGGTACAGTCCCAAGCCACATGGAGGCAGTGAACGATTGTCGGGGATTCGTCTCTCCCGGTATATGGAGTCGATATCGCATAATGTTCGATTGGTCAGGACCATAAGACCTTGGCCAACGCAGTTAGGATTTACTGATGGACCGATCAGTAGTTTCCCGGATTGGTCCTGAGCCGCATCAGCACGAATTACCAGGTTATCAGGGTCTGACGTTTACCACCCCCTAAGACCCGGTATGCGATACTCTCAGACGAAGAGACCGGACTGTACGGAGATTGTCACAGATAGGCTCAGTAGGGATCCGGATGAGTTTGCTCGTCGGCCTTCCTTTTCGACAGGTACCCGGGTAGCCGTTACGTACAGCTAGTGCCGCTGACGTGCTTGTGGTTACGGGTTTATCCAGTAACTCACTGCCGGCGTACTGTCGAGTCTTTAGAGTCCCACATAGAGGGTTTCCCTGGTTCAGGCGAAATGATTTAGTAGCCGTATTGGATACATGCAGGGTCTTGATCGATTGATGTACTTTGTACTCGGACTTTCGATCGGACAGTTGGTAATACTTGCCTGCTCGAGTATGGGCTGGATTATTAAATCAGATATTGATTTAATAGTTTACATTTATGTATTTCGATATGTATATTCTAGTATTACGTTCTTCGTGTTATTCTATCACTTTGGGCATTCAGATTTTTATCCGAATGCAGGTATGTATATACAGCAGACTGTAATCCGTATTTATTATAGATTACCTTCTAGAAGGTGGCCACCTCATTATGTTTTTTCCATTTATTTGATAAATGGAAATGAGGTGTAAAGTGAGAGGTATGGGAGGAATGGTGATAACCATGCCTCAATATTTAACAAATGAATTTTTAATTCATTTGGAGTTACTATTGAAGCATGGTTGTTGATTCTTTATTCAAGAAATTCATACACAAAACCGTTGTGTGGAATTTCTCTCTCGTGGATGCTTCATTATTTTCTTGAGCTCCCATTTTGCTTCACTCTTCTCCCTCTTCTTGAGTTTCCTCCACCTTCATCTTCTTCCTCTTCACTACCATTCTCATGAGTTGAAAAACAAGTGAAGAGGCTAGAAAGAGATAGCAAACACTTAGATCATCACACTACATCCTAGACTACTTAGTTTAGCAATCCAAGTTCTTTAGTTGCTCCACTTGACATATTGTGAGGAGCTAAAGTCATGGATCAAATCCCTCGGATGGATCATCTACGACAAAAGAAGGCCGGAGAACAAGCTCGATCCCGGAGGACCGATGGAGCCGGAAATGGAGATCAAGCATGTTCGAGGTGGCCACTAGGAGCACATGATGATGAAAGAAGACCGAAGGACTTGGATCGTTTGGTGAGGTTTCTTTCATAATAGATAGCACCACTTTAGTTTTGCTAGTTAGGTTTATGGTTAAGATCCGGTTTAGGTATATTCTAGCGCCAAGTTTCGTATCGTTAGAAAATTTTTGTTCCGCATTTGGCCACGGGAGTTGGCCGGGGTGCTAGGGTAACCCTTCATGGTATCAGAGGCAGTCCATAAACCGTAGACTAGCAAGTTTAAACAATGTTAAAACAACGAAACCGAAACGACTCCGTAAGATTGAAACCTAAACTGCAGTTTCTGTTGAATTTTTAAAGGCTTCAAAATTTTTTTTAAACAAGTGCAGAATGCTATTTACACTGTGAGATGTACCCAAAACAAAAACGATGCAATTTCACCAAGTTTTGGCCGGCCAAACACCTCAATAAACCGGTCTCCTCAGTTTTCTCATGGTCAATTGCATCGTGTTTTGGATTGTGTTCTTATCCAGTAGAGTTTGGGTTTCAGGTGTTGCTAGTTTTTTTCCCAAGTTTGATTCTCTGTTGTTTTCAGTATGGGGAAATTTGGAGTGTTTTGAAGTCGTTATATTTGACACTGTTTAATAGTTTACAGTACATTCAGTTTTATCTGCGACCATGAATGTCATTCGATCGGTAAAACTCGTCTGATTGCTATATGTTCTTTTAGACGGGTTTTGCGAACATGACATTCGCGTTGATGTTTTGTGATTGTGCTGTGATTGTGGTTGGATAATCGTGGTGGATAGCATGTAGTGCAATGTTAGTGGTACAGTTTAAGATTCATTTATGCATTTGTTATTGCGGGGCGAGCATCCGACATGTGTACTGCCGTCTTTGCCGAGTTGTATCTTATTTTGCGGCACGACCGGGTTGAGGTCGATGTCACCATTTATACATATTATTTTCATTTTCTGTACTAAGATTACCCCACGGTGGAGTGCACGAATAGATGGGTTCTAGAAGGCAACAAGCCCACATCTCATGGCGTTGAGACGGAGGGGACTTCATTCTAGAATTGGCGGGCTATTCGCTGCACTCATAGGGGGTATAGGATGACCCACGGAGGGGCGCCTAAGTTACCAAATTCCGTGAAGTGCTGGGTGGCCCATTCACTTTGTTGAAGGGGGCTGCCTCACTTCTAGGATTGGCGGGTAACTTGCCGCACTCGTAGGGGTTCAGGTTTTCATTGCACAGGCTATCCACACGACCGGGAACGTCAGGTTTTATTTGCGGTTCAAATGAAACCCGGGACTCCAAGATTATCCACCTTTCTGTATTGTTGGCTGAGATTCTGTGACGTTGCTTATTATCATGCATGGGACGAATGTTATATATACTTATATATATATACTAGTAGATGTTGTATATGTTTTGCACCCACGCTAGTCCAGCCCCCGCTCTGTCGTTAGTTAAGTAACCTAACGGGTGATGATGGGCCCAGTGGCGAATGCGGATGGCATTTACGTACATTGTATTTTCGTTCTTTTCTGGTGTGATAGGATTAAAATGATGGGACCGCATTAATTTTGATTAATGTAAGAAAAGAAACCTAAAAAATGTTGTTGGAACAGATTTCAAAAAACTGACATTACAGACGTTCTCTTTTGCTTTGCACAGTGGTATTCGGTTATGAATATCCAGCACCTCATTCGACGAGGCAAGGGCCGAGATCCCTTCATCGAGAGTGACCCCTTGAGTAAAAGTTTGCGTCAACGTAATAACTTCACTATAGTCAATTATTTTTTCTTGGCATCGTGGTATTCATTTTGGAATATTCTGCACCTCATTCGACGAGGAAAGAGCCGAGATCCCTTCACAGAGAGTGACCTCTTTAGCAAAAGTTTTTGCCACTATATATATTTGTAAAACCACTTAGATTCCTTCAACGATTTCAAGTTCATTACGTTATCGGGTTTTTCGCCAAAAACCCAGTCGTAGCCCTCCATCACTTCCTCCAAGTAACACTTAGTATTCGTGCTGCGTTTGTTGACTCCGTCATGGTGTAGTGTACGGTAGCTGAGTGGTGCTTGTTTGTAGCACTAGATGCGATTAGTTAGGACAGTCGTATAACCTTGTTGACTCCGTCAAGAGTTATGCAGGTGGGTTTGATGCAATCCGGATAATGACGGGTTGAACTTGACTAGAACTCTTTGTCAAGGTCACTAGGGTCCTAGGGGTAAAAACCACATCGGGAATTTCAAACATACAGGAAACTTGCAGATTCAACATACCTTCTGGAGTGTGGTGACTAGAGTGGATTCCATCTAGTTCATCACACAATGATAGTTGGATCCCGATCCCACTGATGAGTAGGATTACTCTTGGGAGATTATTTCACTTAACAATCAATACTATAAACCAAGTAGGTGTTTAGAACGGTGTTAGCGGGGCTATGCCTCCAGGGAAAAGCGGTTATGTAATTAAGGAACTTCGCGAAAGCGTTGGAAAACCTCCCTCGAAGTACCGACACCAGCCTGGCCGAAAAGTTAAGCAAGTATTGTGACGTGCAATAAATCCCAATTAATTCTTCTTTTAAGGTTTGAAGAAGAATTCGAGGAAACAGTGGGAGCCATCCTGATTAGATAAATTAATAACCAATCTAATCTTGCAAGAGCGCACGCTGAGTGTTTCTTTTCTCTCTCTCCAGGTAGCAACCATTTCACGCCCTAATCAAGATAATAAAATGTATCGCTTGACCAATCCGAATTCTTATTTGGGGCTGGGTAACGTCGGTCCGGCTCTAACTTATGACATCAGTCATAAATATAAGCAAAGGAAAGAGAATTGATTGAATTCCTTAATGACCCCATCCAAGAAGAAACATACTATTGTGTCTTCTTCAGGTGTTCTTGTTATAGAGAACTATTTTTCGGTCAATCCTACCTCCTGGGTACTCGATATCGGATCGGGATCTCATATCTGTAATTTATTACGGGGACTGAAAAAAAGTAGGATGGTTGGACCTGGTGATATGTCCCTCAGAGTAGGGAACGGAGCACGGGTTGATACTTCTACCGTCGGCGAATATCATCTAGCATTGCCAAATGACAATACTATGACTTTGAACACCTGCTACTATGTACCTTCCATGGTTTGCAACATCATATCAGTTTCTTTACTTAATAAAGATGGATATAATTTTGTTCTTGATAGAAATATCATGAACATCTACCTTGATAAGGTATTGGTTGCAGAAGGTATATTGTGTAATGGTATCTATATTCTTAATCAAAACACAGTTCTTAACATACAAAACACACGCAAGAGGAAGAGTTCAGATATGAACGAATCATACTTGTGGCATTGTAGACTTGGTCATATCGGAGAGAAAATACTAAGTAAGTTGCATAAAGATGGATTTTTGGATACGTTCGAATTTTCATCTTATGAAACGTGTCAATCCAGTCTCGAAGGAAAGATGACCAAATTTCCATTCATCGGATACGGAGAAAGAGCAGCAGAGCTCTTGGGACTCATATACAGTGATGTGTGTGGTCCGATGTCTATATATGCAAGGGGTGGGTTCTCGTACTTCATCACATTCACTGACGATCTCTCTAGGTTCGGGTATGTGTATCTTATGAAACACAAATCTGAAGCTTTTGAGAAATTCAAAGAATTCAGAAAGGAAGTAGAGAACCAGACTGGCAAAAGTTTCAAGATCCTCCGGTCTGATAGAGAAAGGGAGTACTTGAGCACGAAATTTTTAGATTACCTAAAAGAGAATGGAATTCTCTCTCAACTTACTCCTCCGTATACACCACAGCACAACAGTGTATTGGAAAGGAGGAACAGTACCCTGTTGGACATGGTTCGCTCCATGATGAGTGACACTGAGTTGCCTCTTTCATTTTGGGGATATGCACTGCAAACAGCTGCTTACTTACTGAACTACGTTCCATCCAAATCTGTGCATAAGACTTCATATGAAGTATATGTTAGTTATATGTATGCCCTAGAGGCCATTACTATACATAGGATGTATATTGTAGTGGATGCTTGGACATATATAGGGATGACTTTCTTGCTCGATATGATAGTATGCTATCTGGTTACTCTTTACCTTAACGTGTATACTGATTGTCTCTCTGTTACATGTTGGTAAAGCCCTTAGGATGTGTACTTGACTACTTGGACTATGATGCAGATCATACTAGTGGGGACATGGTAGTCCATAAATGCATCCTTCAAAGTCCCTAGTCGTGGGTGTATCGAGACGGGGCATCAATATACCAGAGTAGACTAGCGTATACCTTCTCGACCCATATAGATGGGCGATGGATGATCCCATATCCATTGGTGTTTCGACATCAGAGATGATATACGGGTGCTCAGTGGAGACTGGGTACACTGGACGGACTCGCCGAGAACTCCCAGATGGTATTATACCTTACGTCAGATGGCAGTTCTCTGGTGACACTGGTACAGGTTAGTCTGTAGACCCGAGATCGTCATAGAGTCTTGTGTGATTCCTACTGTGCTTTGATTTCCATCATACCACGTCCAAGAGGGCGTGCAAAAAGGTGGCTTTGGGTACAGTTCCGAATCACATGGAGGCAATGAGTGATAGGAGGGGTTTCGTCTCTCCCGGTATAGGGAGTTGATGTTGCGTTGTGCTCGATTGGCTATAACAGGAAGTCCTTGGCCAAGGCTGTTTTAGGGATTTACTGGTAAGTGTTACCAGTAGTTTCTCGACCCGTTATGAGCCTCATATCGACACAACTTATCGAGTTATTGGGGTCTTACGTTTACCACCCCTAGACGAGATATGCGACATATCAGACGAACAGACCGGACTGTACGGTAGTGTTACTGGTTGGATTCACCAGATTGTGAGCGGGCTTGCTCGTTGATCTTCTGATCGCTCAATACTCGGGGTGGCCGTTACGTTTAGCAGACCGCTTGCGGCTTGTGGGTGTTTGATATGATCATCACCTACTGCCGGCGTATTGACGAGTCTTTAGAGTCCTACACAGGGGTTTCCTGGCTCAAGCGAAACGAAATAGGAGCGCATATGAGATATGTGCGGGACCGAGGATAATACCAGTATGTGATGTTGTATTCTATTCTCGCGATTTGTGACATTGATCGGTTGTATGCGATATAGCCGGGTTATCGGATCAAGTGTTGATTCGATAAGTTGTTACTATTGATATTAGTCGGTTATATACAATATGACCGGATCGTTAAATCAAGTGTTGATTTAATGATTTAATGTATAATTATATATTTGATATATTACTTTACATTAACTAGTATTGGTTCACTTAAAATTGATTTTCTCACTTGAATGTGCACATTGTTTATATGTGATATATGCAAGTGTACATGTTTGTATCATGCTTGATGATACAAACAAGTTGTGTGCATGAGACTTGAACCAAATCAAGGTTAGATTAGGGTTTACTATTTTCCTAAGCATATAACAAAAGAGTGTGACTTTGGTCAAAGTTATCAAGCTTCATGAAGCTTGATAAATATTGACAAAGTCAACTCTTTTGTCATATGTTTAAAGATATTAGTTAACCCAACTTTTAACCTAATGGTTTGATTAAATCTCTACATGAGTTAAGCATGAGGGCTTAACTCAACCATGGTGCCATTATTTATTGGATAAGTTTCATTTTGGAAATATTCATATGATTCTTTCTTCTTCTTCATCTTCATCAAGCTTACAAAAGCTTGAGAGCTCCAATGGTGCCATGGGAAAAAGAGTGAGAAATCCAATTCTAAAGTGAACCCACTTCCTATTTCTTCATCCTCTACCACTTGCCATGTTGTATAGGGTGTTCTCTTCACAAAGTTTTACCAAGTGAAGGAATAGCTTGAGTTTGAGTCTCCCCGACGTAGATCATCTTCGGCCTCGAAGTCAATGACCTAGCCCGATCATTTCTCCGACGAAACCATCGCTAGAGTCCGGGATCCGATGATCGCAGCGGAGGGATGTCAACACGGAGCTTTAGAAGTGGAGGACCGGATCTACAAAGGTTGTATTTCCATTCACTTAGTAGCAAAGTCATTTGCTTGCTTGTTGTTTCGCCTAATCTCTAGTTAACGATCTTGCATAGGATTCTTAGGCACATGAAAAATTTGATTTTGGCATGGTTGATGCCTTGTGGAACCTCTTGAGTGTGCATAGTAACCCTACAGTATAGAGTGGACGAAATCCATATCTTAAGCGATTTAAGATATGGGGTTGTCCGGCCTATGTGAAAACACAGAAACCGGACAAGCTAGATGCACAGTCAGTTCTATGTAAATCTGTGGGATATTCTAAGGATTCATTGGGATATCTGTTCTACCACACTGAGGAACAGAAGGTGTTTGTATCTCGCCACGCTACCTTTTTGGAAAGAGAGTTTCTTGCAAAAGAAACATGTGGGATTACGGTAGAACTGGGAGAAATCCACGAATCACAAAATGAAACTGAAGGTTTGGAGGAACAGCTAGATTCGGTAATCCCAGACGAACCTCAGCCACTCCGCGGATCTGGTAGGATTTCTCATCCGCCCGAGAGATACTACGGTTTTCTCATAGACGGGGATCAAGAGGATTGCATCTTGGAAGAAGATGACCCTACTAGTTTCAGGCAGGCCATTATCAGTAGGGACTCTGATAAGTGGCTGGATGCTATGCGATCCGAAATGGAGTTTATGTACACCAATAAAGTGTGGACCTTGGATATTGCTCCACCTGGCGTAAAACCCATTGGATGCAAATGAATCTACAAAAGGAAACTTGGTGTAGACGGGCAGGTGGAAACCTATAAGGCTAGACTCGTTGCAAAAGGTTTTCATTAAAGACCTGGTGTGGACTATGACGAAACCTTTTCTCCAGTGGCTATGCTCAAATCCATTCAGATCCTACTTGCCATTGCTGCCTTCCATGACTATGAGATCTGGCAGATGGACGTAAAAACGGCCTTTCTAAACGGCAGTTTGGAAGAGTGCGTTTATATGGATTAGCCAGAAGGTTTTGTAGACAGTGGGAGCAGCGGGAAGGTGTGCAAGTTGCTTAAATCCATTTATGGATTAAAGCAGGCATCGCGGAGCTGGAACATCTGTTTTGATGAAACAGTCAAGGAATTTGACTTTATCAAGAATGAGGATGAGCCTTTTATTTATAAGAAGATTGTAGGACGAACTGTCGTGTTCCTAGGCTTGTACGTTGACGACATTCTTTTGATAGGAAATGACATTCCTATGCTACAATCGGTCAAGCTATTCTTATCACAAAGGTTCTCCATGAAAGACCTAGGTGATGCCTCATACATTCTGGGGATCAAGATCTATAGAGATAGATCTAAGAGATTACTGGGACTTTCACAGTCCAGGCACATAGAGAGCGTACTAAAGAGATTTAGTATGGAAGATTCCAAGTGCGGTAACATACCCGCATTGCCCGAAATCACCCTCTCCAAGGAGATGTCTCCCATGACTGACGAGGAGAGGGTTCGCATGAGCACTATACCCTACGCTTCGGAGGTAGGATCTATAATGTATGCGATGCTATGTACAAGGCCAGATGTAGCTTATGCGCTAAGCGTGGTGAGCTGGTATCAGTCGAACCCAGGTGAGGACCACTGGACAGCAGTAAAGAACATTCTCAAATACCTGAGAAGGACTAAGGAGATGTTCTTGGTTTACGGTAATGGAGACCTAAAGGTCGAGTCCTTTACCGATTCAAGCTTCCAGAGTGACAAGGATGACAGCAAGTCTGTCTCGAGTTTTGTATTTACCCTCAACGAAGGGGCGGTGTGTTGGAAGAGCTCCAAACAGGATACCGTTGTAGACTCGACGATGGAGGCTGAATACATTGCTGTAAACGATGCCGCAAAAGAGGCGGTCTGGATGAAGAAGTTCATTAATGAACTTCAGGTCGTTCCGTCCATTGTTGACCCAATACCTTTGTATTGTGATAACAATAAGGCTATAGCTTTAGCGAAGGAACCACGGTCCCATCAGAAATCCAGGCACATCTTAAGACAGTATCACCTGATTAGGGAGATCGTAGATTGCCAGGAGATCGAGGTTCGGAGAGTGGATACAAAAGACAACACTGCGGATCTATTCACCAAGGCTCTTCCTCAAGTACGGTTCGAGAGACTTTTTGAGATGTTGGGTATGCGGTATGCCAACAGCTGGCCCTAGAGCAGACGTTGGATACTCGGTATGCCAATATATATGGCCTTAGTGCAAGTGGGAGATTGTTGGATATGTATGCCCTAGAGACCACTATTGTATATGTATACATATGGATCCTTAGACATATATATGTACAAGACAGTCTTACTCAATATGATAGTATGCTATTTGGTTTGACTTTATCTTAACATGTGTATGTTTTACTTGCTATAACATATTTTTTATACATGTTGATAAAGCTCGTAAGATCAATGCTAGACTACCTGCGTTGTGATGGCGATCATACTTGTGGGAGCTGGGTAGTCGGTACGCACATCCTTAAATGGTCCCTAGTCATGGGAGTATCGAGACTGGGCATCAATATTCCAGAGTAGACCAGTGTATACGTTTCTAGACCCCGACGAGGGGCGATGGTTTGGTCCCGCAACCATTGGTCTTTAGACTAAAGATCGTATACAGGTGCTCACTGAGGGTGAGTACACCGGACGGACTCGCCAAGAACTTCCAGATGGTACTATACCTATCGTCAGGTGGAAGTTCTCAGGTGACATGAGTACATGTTAGTCTTTAGACCTGAGATCGACATTTATCTCGTGTGATTTCCCACTGTGCTTTGATCACTACCCTACCACGGCTCTACTGAGTCGTGCAAATAGGTTTTGGTTGGGTACAGTCCCGAGCCAGATGGAGGCAGTGAGCGATTGTCGGGGATTCGTCTCTCTCGGTATAGGGAGTCGATATCGCACTGTGTTCGTTTGGTCAGGACCATAAGACCTTGGCCAAGACAGTTGGGATTTACTGATGGACTGATCAGTAGTTTCCCGGATTGGTCCTGAGCCGCATCAGCACGAATTACCAGGTTATCAGGGTCTGACGTTTACCACCCCCTAAGACCCGGTATGCGATACTCTCAGACGAAGAGACCGGACTGTACGGAGATTGTCACAGATAGGCTCAGTAGGGATCCGGATGAGTTTGCTCGTCGGCCTTCCTTTTCGACAGGTACCCGGGTAGCCGTTACGTACAGCTAGTGCCGCTGACGTGCTTGTGGTTATGGGTTTATCCAGTAACTCACTGCCGGCGTACTGTCGAGTCTTTAGAGTCCCATACAGAGGGTTTCCTGGGTTCAGGAAAAATGATGTAGTAGCCGTATTGGATACGTGCTGGGTCTCGATCGATTGATGTACTTTGTACTCGGACTTTCGATCGGACAGTTGGTAATACTAGCCGACTCGGGTATGAGCCGGATTATTAAATCAGGTATTGATTTAATAGTTTACATATATGTATATTCTAGTATATCGTTCTTCGTGTTATTCTATCTCTTTGGGCATTCGGATTTTTATCCAAATGCAGGTATGTATATACAGCAAACTGTAATCCGTATTTATTACAGATTACCTTCTAGAAGGTGGCCACCTCATTATGTTTTGTCCATTTATTTGATAAATGGAAATGAGGTGTAAAGTGAGAGGTATGGGAGGAATGGTGATAACCATGCTTCAATATTTAACAAATGAATTTTTAATTCATTTGGAGTTACTATTGAAGCATGGTTGTTGATTCTTTATTCAAGAAATTCATACACAAAGCCTTTGTGTGGAATTTCTCTCTCATGGATGCTTCATTATTTTCTTGAGCTCCTATTTTGCTTCACTCTCCTCCCTCCTCTTGAGTTTCCTCCACGTTCATCGTCTTCCTCTTCACTACCATTCTCATGAATTGAGAAACAAGTGAAGAGGCTAGAAAGAGATAGCAAACACTTAGATCATCACACTACATCCTAGACTACTTGGTTTAGCAACACAAGTTCTCTAGTTACTCCACTTGACATATTGTGAGGAGCTAAAGCCATGGATCAAATCCCTCGGGTGGATTATCTACGACAAAGGAAGGCCGGAGAACAAGCTCGTTCCCGGAGGACCGATGGAGCCGGTAATGGAGATCAAGCATGTTCGAGGTGGCCACTAGGAGCACATGATGAGGAAAGAAGACCAAAGGATTCGGATCATTTGGTGAGGTTTCTTTCATAATAGATAGCACCACTTTAGTTTTGCTAGTTAGGTTTAAGGTTAAGATCCGGTTTAGCTTTATTCTAGCGCCAAGTTTCGTATCGTTAGAAAATTTTTGTTCCGCATTTGGCCACGGGAGTTGGCCGGGACGCTAGGGTAACCCTTCAATGTGTACGTGTATGGGATGCATGTACTGATACTTTTTTAATATATATATATATTAATTTCCACCATTTTATATTTTGTGTGTGTGTATAAATGTATATATATCTTTATATATATGTGTGTGTCTGTGTGTGTGTATTAATGTATATGTATATATTATTATTTATTTGTTGTACTTAATAAATTATGGGGCCCGCCCTTTCTCTTGTGTGTGTAACACACACATGAGAAAGAGAATCAGAGAGTAACCCATGTCATATTAGTATGACATGGGTGGAAAAAAGGCATTAACTTAATTCATTATTTTTCGAGCCATCAAACATCTTCTTCTTCCTCCTTCTAGAGCTTTTGCTCTCTAGGTTATTGGCAAGTATAGCCATGGTGAGGGAGTGACAAAAAGAGAGAATACTCATCGTTCACATCGTCTTCCTTTATACCTAGCTACCCTCTAGAGAAAGTTTCTCCGTCCGGTGGCGGAGTTGGAGCTCGGGCAGCCCGCTTTCAACGCGGATCATCTACAGCGAGGCGGTCAGCGTTCAGACGGGTCCAAGAGCTCACAAAGTCTAGATAGGGTCTTCCGGAATCAGCTGGACATGCTACAATGGTTGTAGCATCTCTCTACTCTTTTCTAGTTTGCACATTGTATTGTATTTGATGATCTTGGTGATGGATTAGGTTATACTTTGTAAATTTGTTGTTTTTCAAATTCTACCACGGCCATGATTTTTACAGCCCTAACCCCTGTCCACTAACACAATCACGGGGACTTCCAAGACGGAAAGGACGGGCGAGGCGGTCGTGGGGTGCGACTAGCTCGAGACGTCAGTGAGTAGATTTATATCTATGGGGAAAGTCGGGTGGACGGCGTATAGCACCCCCACAACAAATTAACTAAGATACTTATACCATATATCTAGGCTATAGTGTTATGTTAGATAACTTAGTATATAACTAAGTTAGTGTATAGATGTATCTAGTGTTAGATATGTATTCCCTAGAGGCAATTATTGTAATTGTTGGACATATATATATAGGACAGTCTTGCTTGATATGATATTATGTTATTTAGTTTGCCTTTATCATTCATGTGTATAGTTTCTACTTATAATTACTATCACTAATACATATTGATAAAGCCCGTAGGATCTTTACTTCACTCCCGGGATTATGATAGAGATCGTACCACTAGGGCCTGGTGTAACGTTTTGGAAAAATTTTAGGTAATTATTTTAAAATTTTAAAATGTTATTTTTTTAATGTTTTTTTCAAGTATGATAAAAAGACTTTTATAAATGAGTATGATATTTAAATATTATTGTAATTAGTTTAGGTAACTTTTAGTTTGTAAAGAAAGTGTTATAGTGAAAATTTTAATTGCAAAGAGGGTTATAGGATTGTATGAGGGTTTAAGTGCAATTAGTGAGTATATAGGGTTAAGATTAATCTGAACCTCACCCACAACACACATTGAGGTGCACAATAAACCAACACCTCACCAACAACACACCTTGAGGTGCACCATAAGCCAACACCTCACCCTTGCACACATACACCTCACCCTTCCATGATGACACCTCCTCCTTTCCTTTCAACACAAAACTATCTCTCTTTTGCTCAGTTTATCAAACTGAAAATAGATTTTCACAACACTTTAGCACTAAAATAGTGTAGCTCTCCACCCTCACAAAGAAAAAACTAGAGTTTTCATGGACATTGGTTCTAATCCCTCAAGCTAGGCCTCCTCAACTCTTTGTGCATCTTGAAGCTTAGAATTCTTTGGAATTCTTCAAATCAGGTAAAAACCCAACTTTTCAAGTTTTCATATGAGTTCACGTACTATAGAGTGTATAAGATATCGGAAAAATGTGATTTAGTTTAGAGTTTTAGCCCCTGTTGGTATCTTCTGTAGTTATATTAGTCACAAAATAAATCTAACAGTACAGTAGAATGGTGTTAGAACCTAGAGTGCCGCTTAGAAACCCGGACCCAATCCCTCACAGTTCGACCGCCGGAAATCCTTGTTTTCGCGCCACCGCCGTTTTTTTTTTTTAGAATTGGGTGTTGAGTTTGTGTGGGCATCTCTCTGGATGTTAGCTAAGGACTCTGGTATACTTTGATTTTTCCTAGATAGTCTGTATAAAAATCTAGAAGCTAATTGCTTTACTTTTTGTGATATTTTAACGTATGATACGGATATTGCGTATCACGTTTTAGTGTTTTCTCAAAATACGACAATTCGGGGTAGCTCTATTTAGCTTTGGGTCAGTATAGCACACTATAATCACACGTTTTACGTTATGTAAGTTAATTCACTTAGAAATTACGTATTCGTCGTATCGGAAGTTAGCCACTTATATACGAAAGTTTTATTTCGATGTTCGGATTGACCGCGGAGAGTTCGGAAGCAGCAAGAAAGGGAAAAGGAGTGATGGGATCCGAGTAGATCGCGACTTGTTCCGGTGAGTAGACTAAACATCTATCAGGGACATTGTATGGATGGTGTATAGCGCCTAAAACCAAAAACTTGTTATAATTGTTTCCATTCATGTTGCTTGCATAATTAGACCTAAAATTGTATTGTATACATTCATACATATTAAACACTATTTCTTAACAATTGTTAGGACACTTGCACTAAAACCGATGAGTTATGTTGCACTTGCACATGCTTACATGCTACACTACACCCCATCATTAATTAACATTCCACGTACACACCTAGAATTTGCCATGTCATCTATATGCTATTGTACACTGCTAGTTGTTAGTGATATATGCCTTAGAGGCCATTATTGTATAGTACTGGATTGTATATTACATTGTGGAAGCTTGGGATATACACAGATATAATAACAGTCTTGCTCAATATGATAGTATGCTATCTGGTTTGATTCTATTTTAATATGTGTATATGTTTCTTTTAACGCATCGCTAATACATATTGATAGAGCCCTTAGGATCTTTGCTTGACTTCCAACGTTGTGATAGCAGTCACACTAGTAGGGGCTGGGTAGTCTATAAGAACATCCTTAAGCTTGTCCCTAGTCGTAGCATCGATACTCTACAGGGCATCGATACTCCACAGTAAACTAGTGTGTACGCTTCTCATCCCAGTCAGGGGAGGTGGTCTGTCCCGCAGCCATTGGTATGCGGTACCAGAGATAGTATACAGGTGCTTATTAGGTTATGAGTTACACTGGATGGACTCGCTGGGAACTGTTGGTTGGTATTATACCTATCGTCAGTTAGCAGTTCCCTGGTGACATGAGTACAGATTAGTCCGTTGACTTGACATCACTATTCATCTCGAGTGTGTTCCTACTGTACTTAGATTACTACACTGCATGGCTCAAATGAGTCATGCAAACAGGTAGTGGTTGGGTGCAGTCCAGTAGCACTTGAGGCGGTAGGGGTTAGAAGGGATTCATCTCTCCCGGTATTGGAAGTTGATATCGCGCTGTGTTTGATTAGCCAATACAAAAACTTCTTGGCTAGGGCAAGTGAGATTTACTGGTAGGCACACCAGTAGTTTCTCAGGGTGTATTGGGCTCTACACCGATATGACTTATTGCGCTATTAGGGGTCTGACATTTACCACCCCCTAGGCCCGATATGCGATACTCTTAGACGAACAGACCGGAACGTACAGAGATTGTCACGGATAGGCTCAGTAGGGGTTCAGATGAGTTCGCTCGTCGGCCTTCTTTTCGACAGGTATTTGGGTAGCTGTTACGTACAGCTAGTGCCGCTGACGAACTTGTGGTTAAACCCACTGCCAGCGTACTGTCGAGTCTTTAGAGTTCCACACAGAGGGTTTCCCTAGTTCAGGTGAAACGATGTAGAGGTCGTATAGTTTTACGTGCAGGGTTCCGATCATATACATGTACTGGCTACACAGATGATGTTCGGACGGATAATACTAATGGGCTTAGGATTAAGCCGAATTCTAGTATTATATTATTGGATTATTTTTATCTCTTTGTATTCGTATATTTTGCAGTACGAATATGGGTATGTATATACGGTGAGGGCATTCTTGTAATTTCTACAAGAGATGTTTCTAGAAGGGGACACCTCATTTTGGTTTAATCTATTTTTGGAAAATAGATTAATGAGGTGGAAAATGGAGATATTTGTGGCATGGATGAAGCATGGCTAATTCATTTATTTATTTGTTTGCACTCACTATTTAAGCATGGCTACAATTTTGAAAATAATGCATGCTTGATTGTGAGAAAAAGAATAAGCCATTCTTCACTTGCACTCATCACTTGTTCATTTGCATTTTCTCACTCGCTCTCCATTGTTCTCCTCCTTCTTGCTCAAACCCTAACCCTCACATGTGTTGTGAATCCTAGGGTCATTGAGATAAAATACTCCAATTAACTCTCTACATCTCCTAAGCTAACTAGATTAGCGAACTAGGTACTTTAGTTACCTCGGTTTTGAGGTTGGAGCTTGAACCATAGACTCTCGGGTGGATCGTCTTCGACACGAGGAGGCCGACGACCAAGCTAGATCCGCACCTTCGAGGAGCTCAAGCAAAGGAGAAGAAGACCCGAAGGACTTGTAACTTAGAGGTATAAAACACTTCACAGTAGTTTAGAATCTCTAAGTGTTTAGCTAGTTAGGGTTTCCGAAAAGATCATGTATGATAGGTCAATATTGCAAGTCATAAAATTGTTTTTGTAAGTTCCGCCTCCCCACAAACCGCGTAGGGTGCGCGGCATCAACTTACAATGGTATCAGAGCCTACTTAAACCTTAACTAGCTTGTTAGCAAGTATTTAGAAGTTTGATCGACGAAAATTATCCGAAATCGCATTTCCATTTCATGCTTGCTGTCCGTTTTTTTAAAGTTGTTCAAAAAATTATTTCAGTGACCTTAAAAATATATGCAAGCATTTATAGGACCAAGAAATTTTTTTGAGCACATTAGCCCATAATTCGACCTCTAATCCGCGACCAAATAGATCATTTGGCCACGGATCCGCGGCCTAATTGTGGCCAATGTGGTCCATTTTTTTCTGATGTTCAGGTTCTTGGAAATGTCATTTTTGGTACAGTTGGTTTTCGCCTAGATTTTTTTGTGTGCTTGTTTGTACATGGGCAAATTCGGAAAGTGTTAATCGATCGAAATTCTAAATTTTTGCTTAACCGTGTGGTTTTTTTGTATATATGTTGCTAAATTTCTATATGCCGATTAGTGGAGGTTGCACACATCAAGTATCTTGTTGATGGTTTGTGGATATGAAGTATTGGATCGTCGTGAATGAATAGCCGGGGGGATGTGAGAAGAGTGTTCTTTTCTTTCATTCATGTATATTTGTAAATTGATATAATATTCTTTTGCGGGGCACATCCGGGTTGAGTTTGTAGCCACCATTGTATTATTTCATTTAAATTTTCTTGCACCTAGGATAGACCCAAGGAGGGGTGCACAAACTACCGGGTTCTTGAAGTGCCGAGTGGCCTACTCATTTCATTGAGGGAGGTTGCTTCACTTCGGGAATTTGGCGGGTAGTTTGCCTCACCCATAGGGTCTAGGGTATGGTTTAGCTATTCATCACTGTAAGTCGATGTCGCACACCCCGCGGGTCTGCGGGGAGGTAGAATATTTAAAAAACGATTTTTACAAAGCTCGCAGCATTGACTTGAACTCCAGGATCGTTGCTAAACCCTAACTAGGAAACATGTATGAGATTAACTACTCGGGAAGAAGTTTATACCTCATGATTTCAAGTCCTTCGGGTCTTCTTGTCGCTGTCCTCCTCCACATCATAGGCTCCATGGATCGTTTGGATTGGGCATCCTCGTCGGTCCTCTTATGTCAAAGACGATCCACCTGAGAGTCTGTAGATCGAGCTCCCACCTCAAAACTGAAGTAACTAGGGTACCTAGTTCGCTACACTAGATGACCTAGATGATGTAGAGAATATAGATGGAATGGTTTATCTCTCATAACCTTAGGTTTCTCAACTCATGAGACATGAAAAGCTAGAGGTAGAAGAAGAACACTTGAGGAAAAATTTAGTAAAGTTTTGCATAGAAAAGAGAATGAGCTCCCATGTCTCAAATCTGAACCATACCCTTTTCTTCCGAGAATAACTCATATTAGAAAAGAAAATATGGTTCATATTCAACCTAGTGAGTCATGGCTTGAAAATCATCCATGTGTCACTAAGAGCCATGCTCAAATATATGCAAAAATCCACTTTATTTCCTCCACCTCATATTGCAATAAATATTTAACCCAAAATGATAAATACAAAATGTGAGGTGTCTCTTCTAGAAATATCTTTGAATAAATTACAAAAATACCCCTCATCCGTATATAAATACCCGTATCCGTATTCCGAAAAATACGAATACAAAAGAGACGAAAATAATCCATCAATATAATAATAGGATCCGGCTTAAACCAAAGCCCACTAGTATTATCTGTCCGAATCATCATCCGTGCATAAGTACACGTACGTGATCGAACCCTGTCGTAAAACCGTACGATCTCTACATCTTTTGCCTGATGCAGGGAAACCCACTGTGTGGGACTCTAAAGACTCGACACTACGCTGGTTGTGGGTTTAACCACAAGCCGCAAGCAGTACTAGCTGCACGTAACGGCCCCCAGGTATATATCGATAAGAAGGACGATGAGAAAACACATCTGAACTCATACTGAGCCTATCTATGACAATCTCCGTACAGTCCGGTCTGTTCGTCTAAAGAGTATCGCATATCGGGCCTAAGGGGGCAGTAATTGTCAGACCCCTAATAGCGCAATAAGTCGTGTCGGAGAGTAGCCCAAAACACTCTGAGAAACTACTGGAGTACTTACCAGTAAATCTCGCTTGCCTTGGCCAAGGACTTTGTGTAATGGCCTTCCGAATACAGCGCGATATCAACCCCCAATACCGGGAGAGACGAATCCTATCTAATCGCCACTGCCTCTAAGTGCTTCGGGACTGCACCCAACTACTATCTGTTTGCATGACTCCTTTGAGCCGTGGTAGGGTAGTAATCTAAGAATAGTGGGAATACACTCGAGGAGAAGTAGCAGTGTCAAATCGACGGACTAAGCTGTACTCATGTCACCTGGGAACTGCTACCCGACAATAGGTATAATACCCACCAGCAGTTCCCGACGAGTCTTGTCCGGTGTACTCATAACCCAATGAGCACCTGCATAATATCTCCAGTACAACGTACTAATGGCTGTGGAATAGACCATCTCACCCGCTGGGATGAGAAGCCTATACACTAGTCTACTCTTGAGTATCGATGCCCTGTCTCGATAATCCTACGACTAGAGACCTGTATAAGGATGTGCTTACAGACTACCCAGCCCCTACAAGTGTGACTGCCATCACAACGCTTGTAATCAAGTAAAGATCCTAAGGGCTCCACCAATATGTATAAGCGATATGCTAAAAGAAACACATGCACATATTGAGGTAGAAACAAACCATGTAGCATACTACCATTTCGAGCAAGACTGTTACTATATCCGTGTATATCCCAAGCATCCGTTAAGTAATATACAAACCAGTATGATACAATAATGGCCTCCAGGGCATATATCACTAACAATCACCCCTTTGCAGTAAGGCCATAAACTGGCGTATCGCAGACCTATGATCTCGAATAGCCTCTCGAACAGTGTCTGAGGGATGGCCTCGGTGAGTCGATCTGCAATGTTGTTCTCTGTATCTACTCTCCTCACCTCGATCTCCCTGATCAGGTGGTACCGCCTCTGGATCTCTGATGGGACCTGGGTTCTTTCGCTAAAGCAATAGCGCCGTTGTTGTCACAATACAGAGGTATTGGAACAACAATGGTTGGAACCACCTGAAGTTCAGTTAAGAACTTCCTTATCCAGACTTCTTCTTTTGCGGCGTCTCAAGCAGCGATATACTCCACTTCCATCTGGAGTCATCCTTATCACTTTGGAAGCTGGAGTCAGCAAAAGGCCTCGATCTGGAGGTCCTATCCGCCATACATCAAGAACATCTCCTTAGTCCTTCTCAAGTACTTGAGAATGTTTATTACTGCTATCCAGTTCTTCTCCCCTGAGTTTTGTTAGTTATATGTATGCCCTAGAGGCCATTACTGTACATACGATGTATATTGTAGTGGATGCTAGGACATATATAGGGAGGGCTTTCTTGCTCGACATGATAGTATGCTATCTGGTTGTACTTTATCTTAACATGTACTCTGTTTGTCTCTATGTTACATGTTGATAAAAGCCCTTAGGATATGTACTCGACTACTGGGACTATGATGAGATCATACTAGTGGGGCCACGGTAGTCAACGATTACATCCTATAACTGTTCCTAGTCGAGGGTGTATCGAGACAGGGCATCGATGCACCAGAGTAGACTAGCGTATACGCATCTTGACCCATATGATGGGCGATGGATGATCCCATATCCATCGGTGTTTGACATCAAGGATGGTGTATGGGTGCTCAGTAGAGACTGGGTACACTGGACGGACTCGCCGAGAACTCCCAGATGGTATTATACCTTACGTCAGATGGCAGTTCTCCGGTGACACTGGTACAGAGTAGTCTGTTGACCCGAGATCGTCATAGAGTCTTGTGTGATTCCCACTGTGCTTTGATTTCCATCATACCACGTCCAAGAGGGCGTGCAAAAAGGTGGCTTTTGGGTACAGTCCCGA
Organism: Agapanthus africanus; assembly: GCA_030015575.1. Lineage (NCBI taxonomy): Eukaryota > Viridiplantae > Streptophyta > Magnoliopsida > Asparagales > Amaryllidaceae > Agapanthus > Agapanthus africanus. The sequence goes on from CM057337.1 coordinate 506,936,715, forward strand.
ATCACATGGAGGCAATGATCGATAGGAGGGGATTCGTCTCTCCCGGTATAGGGAGTTGATGTTGCGTTGTGTTCGATTGGCTATAACCGGAAATCCCTGGCCAGGGTTGCTGAGATTTACTGGTAAGTGTTATCAGTAGTTTCTCGAACTGTTATAGACCTCATATCGACACGACTTATCGAGCTACTGGGGTCTGACGTTTACCACCTCTAGACGAGATATGCGACATATCAGACGATTCTTTAGAGTCCTACACAGAGGTTTCTTGGCTCAGGCGAAACGGAGTAGGGGCACATATGTCATATGTGCAGGACCGAGGATAATGCGATATGAGATACCGTATTCTATTCTCGCGATATATGATATCAGCCGGGTCATCGGATCAAGTGTTGATTCGATGAATCGGTACGGATAAATATTAGTCGGTTATATGCGATATGGCCGGATTGTCGGATCAAGTGTTGATTCGATAATTTAATGTATAATAATATATATGATATATTGAATTACATTAACTAATATTAGCTCACTAAAAGATTCTTTTTCTCACTCGGGTAATACATTGATATATATGCGATATATGTTAATTATATTATTTTATTTTGTTACGATAAATATTATATATGTGATATATAATATTGCAACATGATATGATAACTAATGCTACATGTTTAGTGGAGTTTAAACATGATTAGGGTTTGGATTAGGGTTAAGACTTCTAGTAGATTCTAGAAGGTTTCTTTTTGTCATGATAAAGATATTTGTGTTGATATTTATCTATGACTCATACTTAACCCAACCCAAACCCTAGCCCTTGGTTAATTCTCTACAATGGTTTAAACAACCACGGTTGCATTATTTCATCATATTAATCCTTTCATTATTCATCAAAAAAGAAATGGATCGCTATTCTTCTTCTTCTTCCTCCTTTTGCAAAGCTTTCTTGCTTTTTATTTGTGATGAAAAATGAGTGAGTAAATGAAAATAAAAAAGAGAAAAAATCCTACTTCATCATTCTCGTCTATCCTTGCCATTTAGATGAGGGTGTTCACTTCATATTATGAGTGTTAGCTTGTGTTATCGAAACTCCAAGGTAGATCATTTTTGTATCGAAGATCGGAAGCAAGACTGCATCTTTCTCTTCGTGGAACCTCTCGAGAGTCCGGAACACGATGATCGCAGCGAAGGGACTTCAACACGGAGCTTAAGAAGTGAAGGACCGGATCTACAAAGGTTGTAATCCCTCTCACTTAGTGTTAAAGAGTTTAACATGCTAGTTTTCGCCTAAACTCTAGTTTAAAGATCCGGCTTTGGGTCGTTCGGCACGGCTAAAATTTTAATCGGGCATGGTTGATACCTCGTAGACCCTTGTGGCAGTGCCTAGCAACCCTACAGTGGTATCAGAGCCAAGCTAGAGCTTTAGGCGAAGTCTAGACGAAGTTTACAGTCCGATCGAACCCGAGAACCCCGATAAAACCCCTTCTCTGGACATTTTCTGAAAATGTGATTTTTTCCAAATTAAAAATACTTAAAAAAATCAACAAGGAGTTCTAGGGACACGTGTGAAAAATGACATAGTAATTCGCCTAGGTAGCCGCGGAACCGCGGCAGGAGCATGGATCTCGCGGCGGTTCCACAGCCGTACAGGCTAATTAATGTTAATTTTTTGCAAAGTAATGTCCGTACTGCTTTACTGATTGGTTTATGATATTTTTATTTTCACTCAAGTGTTGAGTTTTCTGGGTTGTATTGGGGACTTAATGATTCGATCGGATATTTTAACATTGTTTTGTTTTTCCGGATAATTTTAGAAACTGTTAAAAAGTTCGAACGGATATCAATAACTCACTTTTTCCCCAGTCGGAAAATTTTTCAAAAGTTGGATTTTTCCGTAGTTTAAGAACGTCTAAGTAGTGCAAGTAACGCGATGGACCCTCTAGAAGACAACAAACCTTAACTCGATTATGTGACCGTCTTGAACTGCCTCTAAACCTTAGGGTTTGCGGCAGTACGGCGTGCCACATGTGAGGCGTTGGTTTGACCCTTCTACGGCTGGACCATTGGTACTGTAGCATGTGATGGATGTTTTTTAAATTGATTTCAAGTGTTGAGAAATATTAGGGAAATCTTGGGTGTTTGTTTATTCGATCGGAAAGTTTAATATTGTCTATTTATCTGGAATGTGATACAATATTTGGAATCCACAGAAAGTTATGAGATAACTGATTTGAATATTATAAACATAGCAGTTTAGTCTCAGATGATCGGTTGCTACGGAATTTTGATGTGATCAAAAGTCCGTCGCAATCACGTAGCATACGCGGATACTCACCGGGTAAACTTAACAGACAGCCACGCCCCATAGCCCCGACCAAGTGACTGTAGGAGAACCCCGTCGCCAAAAGCATCCGTTTGGGTGCTCGCGGCAGCGGTGTTCCGCCTTAGTGCACTTCGTCGACGGCATCCGGGGGTGCGGCCGTCTACTAAAGTTTGCGACGAGCATTCGATCAGGATGTCGGGAATCTTGTTGAATTGCCCGACTTGATATTGAAAAGAGTTTTCGATAATGAGACTAAAATGCGGGGTTTATAATTGTTAGGCATGCGATGTCTAAGGAATTCATTTGGTTAGGCATGCGATGTCTAAGGAGGTTGCGGATTCCAACTGTTGTAGTTTCACACTTTCTTTTCTGTGACCGTAAGCGTAGTATGTGGTGTATCGCCGGCTTCGTTGCTATACATCAACGACAATCGGGATACGCATACTTGCTTACGTTGATGATATGAGATATTATGTGTTGCTGTGATATGTTATATTGGATCGTCGCGTTTTGAATAGCCGGGGGTTTTATGTGAGATGAGAGTTTTTTCTTTTTCATTCATGTAAAATTCATTTGTATGTAATATTCTTTTATTGGGGCACTTCCGGGCTGAGGATGTTGTCACTATTGTATATTATTTACTTTTCCGCATTAGGTAGACCCAAGGCGGGGAGCACAAGTAACCGGGTTCTAGGGTCCAGTGGGAGACCATCTCGAGGAGTCGAGACCGGGTCTCTTAACCCTAGAATTGGCAGTGTTGCTTGCTGCTCTCGTAGGGGTCTAGAGATGTGGGTTTGGCTATTCATCGCGACCGTGGAATCCGTGTTTTATACAGGCTCATAATGAAAACACGGACGTCCTAGTATATCCAATATTTTATATATGTTCTTCTGCTGCAATGTTCTGTGATGAGATCATATTATTGTCTGAGACGAATGTTTATATTATATATATGAGATATATGTTGTATTGCAGATTTCGTTTCAAATGAGATGCTTGTGAAGCATAATAAAAATGGGATTTCATTAATGAGATTAATGAAATAAAAGAAACCTAAAGATGTTGTAGAAACTTGTTTAAAAACTGGTAGCTCTAGTTCTTGCTTTGCATAGCGGTGTTCCTTGTAGAACATCCAGCACCTTATTCGATAAGGAAAGAGCCGAGATCCCTTCACCGGGAGTGACCTCTTTAGTGAAACTAGCAGATACTACAAACTCGGTTTGTCTTTTGATTGCTTCTATAGTTCTTGCTTTGCACAGCGATATTTGTGAAATATCCTGCACCTTATTCGATGAGGAAAGGGCTGACGATCCCCTCACCGGGAGTGACCCCTTTAGCAAAACTAGAAAAGCCTCAAAAACACTCCATTTAAAAATCACTCGATTCTACAACGATATCAAGTTCATTACGCAAAGGGTTTTCTCAAAAACCTGTCGTAGCCCTCCGTCATTTCAGATAAGTAATAGTTAGTATTCGTGCTGCGCTTGTTGACCTCTGTCAAGGCGTAGTGTGCGGTAGCTGATTAGTGCTTATCTGTATAAATATATGATGTGATTGATTTAGGGTAGTCGTGCGACCTCGTTGACCTCTGTCAAGGGTCGTGCGGGTGGGTTTACTTCAATTAGGAAATGACGGGTTGAACTTGACTAGCAGCCTATGGTTTGTTGACCTCTGTCAAGGTCATAGGACGCTAGGGGTAAAATATTATTGGGAATTTCAAGTGTTGAAATTTGCAATGAGATTGCATACCTTCTATGAGATAGTTGGATCTCGATACCCGCTGCAAGTAAGAGTTACTCCTGGGAGAGTTTTACACATTACAATTAGCCGATCAAGTAGGTGTCTAGAAAGGTGTTAACGGGGTTATGCCTCTGGGAAAACGAGGTTTACTTTAATTAGGTTCGTGCGAGAGCACGGGGGACCTCCCTCAAAGTACCGACACTGGCCTGGCTGAAAGATTGGCGAACTTGTAGCGTGTAATTAATCTCGGCTAGTCTTTCCTTTTAGGGTTTGAAGGAAGATTTGACAAAAACAGTGGGAGACATCCTGATTAGATATATTAGATAACCAATCTAATCTTGCAAAAGCATACGCTGAGTGTTTTCTTCTCTCTCTCTCCAGGTAGCGACCATATCACGCCTTAATCAAGATAATAATACGGATGAATTGACCGAAACCGCTTGTTATACTGAGCTGGGGAACGTTGGTCCCGCTCCAACTTATAATTGTTATAAGACAGAGCAGGAAATTGGGGAATACCAGATTTCCCGTGCCGCCCAAACGAAGAAAGTGCATGCTGATGCATCATCTTCGGTTGTGTTCATTACATAGAACTGTTTCTCAGTATCCTTTACATCCTGGGTATGAGATACCGGATCAGGATCTCGCATATGTAATCTGTTACATGGGCTACAGATAGGTAGAGAACTGAGAACGGGTGATAAGTTTCATGAGACAGAAAACGGTGCAAGTGTTGCAGCCAAGTCTGTTGGTCACTGTCACCCTGTACTACCAGAATACATTGATTCTGAACGAATGTTATTAGATACCGAACCTGATATACAACATCATATCAGTCTCTTTATTAGTAAAGAAATGATATAATTTTGTATTGTTGGATAATGTTTTGAACATTTCCTATATCAAGAGTTGATCGGTTCAGGCACGTTATCTAAAAGCATTGACGTTCTAAATCAAACTACAGTTCTTAGTATACAGAACACACACAAGAGGAAGAGTTCAGAAATGAACGAATCCTTCTTGAGGCATTGTAGACTAGGTCATATCAATGCGACCCGACTAGCTGAAGTTACATTAAGATGCATATTTAAATTTGTTTGAATTTACATCTTGTGAAACTTGCCGGTCATGTCACAAAGATAAAATGACCACAGCTCTGTTTATTGGAAACGGAGAAAGAGTTAGTGAACTCTTGGGATTGATACATGCTGATGTATGAAGGTCCCATGTCTACACATGCCAAGACCCGTTCTTTGTACTTCATTACATTCTCTGATGATCTCTCAAGATTCAGGCACATGTTCCTGTTGAAACATAAGTCTGAACCTTTTGAGATATTCACAGAATATAAGTTAGAAGTAGAGAACCAAAAACGGGTATAAGTATTATGTCCTTTGATGAGATCAAGGAGGAGAATACTTGAGTACGGAATTCCTAGACTATTCTAAAGGAGAATGAGATTCTCTCTCAGCATTACTCCTCCGTATACACCATAGCACGATGGTATATCGGGGCGGAGCAATAACACCCTATGTGATATGGTGTGCTCTATGATGAGTATTACTGAGTTTCCTATTTTCTTTTGGGAGTTATGCACTTGAGAAGCTGCATACCTATTGAATAGGGTTCAAATCAAATCAGTTGCCTACCGCTTCATATGTGATATGTAAATGGAAGAGCCCATATCTTAAGCTTGTTAAGATTTGGGGTTGTCCGGCCTATGTCTAAAAGCAAAATCCGGACTAGCTCGAGGCAAGGTTAGCTCTGTAAAACTGGAAGTAGTTCCAGCTATACAAACTGCAGCTGATGATTTGGTAGAACCAAAGGATTCAGTAGTTTCCAACGAACCTCAGCCTCTCCGCCGATCTAGTAGGGTTCCTCACCCACCTGAGAGATACTTCGGTTTCTCTGTGACAGTGGGAGTGAGGATTGCATCATGAGATGATGACCCAACTAAGTTTCGAGCTGGCCATCAGGAGTGGGACTCTGTAAGAATGGCTGGATGCTTAGTGATCTGAGATGGAATCCTTATACACCAACAAAGTATGGACTTTGGTTGCTTTATCTGAAGGGTTAAATCCCCATCAGGAGCAAGTATATCTTGAGAAGATTACTTGGTGTACATGGAAAAGTTGAGACTTTCAAAGCTATGCTTAAGTCCATCCAGATCCTACTTGCCAATGCTACATACCATGATTACGATATCTGGTAGTTGGGTGTCATGACTCTTTTCTAAATGATGTTTTAGAAGAGAACGTCTATAAGTACACAGCCAGAGGGCTTCGTAAACAGTGGGAGCAGCGGAAACGTATGCAAGATGCTTTATATGATAAAGCAGGCATCGTGGAGTTGGAACGTCTGTTTTGATGTGGTAGTCAAAGAGTTTGACTTCATCAAAATGGTAGATGAACCTTGTATATACAAAAAGGTAGTAGGGAGTATGGTGATGATCCTCGTAGAGTACGTAGATGACATACTCTTGATAGGGAAGGAGTTTCCTATGCTACGCTCGGTCAATCTCCGCTTATCACAAGGATTCTTCATATAGGATCGAAGTTGATACCTCCTAAATCCTGGGTTTTGGATCTATGAAATAGATCTAATTGGATGTTAGGATTCTTACTAGTTGTAGTGAGATGGTATCAAACGATCCTGGGGAGAATCACTGGAATGGTTCCAGGGTGATAAGGACGACTGAATGTCAGTCGCAGGCATTGTCTTTACCCTCAATGGAGGGACGGTATGTTGGAAGAGTTCCAAGCTAGATACCGTGACATACTAGACGATTAAAGGCAAGATACATCGTTACCAAGGAAGCTACCAAAGAGGCAGTCTGGATATATATTAGTTCATGAGATGAACTTCGTTCCTACCATTGTGTGACAATGGAGTTGTGGCTTTTGCCAAGGAACGCCCGTCCCATCAAAAAAATCAAGATATAATTCTTAGGCAGTATCACTTGATCATGGAGATGGTTGATCTCCAGTAAGATCGAGATTAGGAGAGTAGACACAGAGGACAACAGCGCGGATCCACTCACAAAGGCCTTTTTCCCAGTAGAGGCTTTTATGGGATGGTTGAGTATGAGATACTTCAACCGCAGCTAATTGTTTGGTATGCGATACCACAACAGATTGCCCTAGTGCAAGTGGGAGATTGTTAGTTATATGTATGCCCTAGAGGCCATTACTGTACATACGATGTATATTGTAGTGGATGCTAGGACATATATAGGGAGGGCTTTCTTGCTCGACATGATAGTATGCTATCTGGTTGTACTTTATCTTAACATGTATTCTGTTTGTCTCTATGTTACATGTTGATAAAGCCCTTAGGATATGTACTCGACTACTGGGACTATGATGAGATCATACTAGTGGGGCCACGGTAGTCAACGATTACATCCTATAACTGTTCCTAGTCGAGAGTGTATCGAGACAGGGCATCGTTGCACCAGAGTAGACTAGCGTATACACATCTTGACCCATATGATGGGCGATGGATGATCCCATATCCATCGGTGTTTGACATCAAGGATGGTGTACGGGTGCTCAGTAGAGACTGGGTACACTGGACGGACTCACCGAGAATTCCCAGATGGTATTATACCTTACGTCAGATAGCAGTTCTCCGGTGACACTGGTACAGAGTAGTCTGTTGACCCGAGATCGTCATAGAGTCTTGTGTGATTCCCACTGTGCTTTGATTTCCATCATACCACGTCCAAGAGGGCGTGCAAAAAGGTGGCTTTTGGGTACAGTCCCGAATCACATGGAGGCAATGAGCGATAGGAGGGGATTCGTCTCTCCCGGTATAAGGAGTTGATGTTGCGCTGTGTTCGATTGGCTATAACCGGAAATCCCTGGCCAGGGTTGCTGAGATTTACTGGTAAGTGTTATCAGTAGTTTCTCGAACTGTTATAGACCTCATATCGACACGACTTATCGAGCTACTGGGATCCGACGTTTACCACCCCTAGGCGAGATATGCGACATATCAGATGACGAGACCAGACTGTACGGGAGTGTTACTGTTTGGATTCACAGGAGAATGTACAGGCTTGCTTGTTGATCTTCTGAGCGCTCAATACCTGGGTGGCTGTTACGTTTAGCTGACCGCTTGCAGCTTGTGGGTGTTTGATATGATCATCACCTACTGCCGGTGTATTGACGATTCTTTAGAGTCCTACACAGAGGTTTCTTGGCTCAGGCGAAACGGAGTAGGGGCACATATGTGATATGTGCGGGACCGAGGATAATGCGATATGAGATACCGTATTCTATTCTCGCGATATATGATATCAGCCGGGTCATCGGATCAAGTGTTGATTCGATGAATCGGTACGGATAAATATTAGTCGGTTATATGCGATATACCCGAATTGTCGGATCAAGTGTTGATTCGATAATTTAATGTATAATAATATATATGATATATTGAATTACATTAACTAATATTAGCTCACTAAAAGATTCTTTTTCTCACTCGGGTAATACATTGATATATATGCGATATATGTTAATTGTATTATTTTATTTTGTTACGATAAATATTATATATATGATATATAATATTGGAACATGATATGATAACTAATGCAACATGTTTAGTAGAGTTTAAACATGATTAGGGTTTGGATTAGGGTTAAGGCTTCTAGGAGATTCTAGAAGGTTTCTTTTTGTCATGATAAAGATATTTGTGTTGATATTTATCTATGACTCATACTTAACCCAACCCAAACCCTAGCCCTTGGTTAATTCTCTACAATGGTTTAAACAACCATGGTTGCATTATTTCATCATATTATTCCTTTCATTATTCATCAAAAAAAAAATGGATCACTATTCTTCTTCTTCTTCCTCCTTTTGCAAAGCTTTCTTGCTTTTTATTTGTGATGAAAAATGAGTGAGTAAATGAAAATAAAAGAGAGAAAAAATCCTACTTCATCATCCTCATCTATCATTGCCATTTAGATGAGGGTGTTCACTTCATATTATGAGTGTTAGCTTGTGTTATCGAAACTTCAAGGTAGATCATCTTTGTATCGAAGATCGGAAGCAAGACTGCATCTTTCTCTTCGTGGAACCTCTCGAGAGACCGGAACACGATGATCGCAGCGAAGGGACTTCAACACGGAGCTTAAGAAGTGAAGGACCGGATCTACAAAGGTTGTAATCGCTCTCACTTAGTGTTAAAGAGTTTAACATGCTAGTTTTCACCTAAACTCTAGTTTAAAGATCCGGCTTTGGGTCGTTCGGCACGGCTAATATTTTAATCGGGCATGGTTGATGCTTCGTAGACCCTTGTGGCAGTGCCTAGCAACCCTACAAGTTTAACTGATACCGGCTTACCACGCTGAGTGCGTAAGCAATATCTGGTCTGGTACACAACATCGCTTACATTATAGAGCCTACCGCAGAAGCGTAGGGTATAATCGACATGCGAGACTTTTCCAAATCAGCCTTTGGAGACATCTCTTTGGAGAGAGTGATTCCGTGACAAGCCGGTAGACTACCGCGTTCTGAATCTTCCATATTAAATCTTTTCAGTATGGTGTTGATGTACCTTGACTATGAAAGTCCCACTATCCGTTTAGATCTATCACGATAGATCTGGATCTCCAGAATGTAAGAGGCATCACCCAGGTCAATCATGGAGAACCTGTGTGACAAGAATCCTTTGACTGATTGTAGCATAGAAATGTCATTTCCTATCAAGAGAATGCCATCCACGTACAAGACGAGGAATACCACAGTTCTCGCTACAATCTTACTATATATGCATGGTTCATCTGGATTTTTGATAAAGTCGAATTCTTTGACCGTCTCATCAAAACAGATGTTCCAACTCCGCGATGCATGCTTTATTCAATAAATGGACTTAAGCAACTTGCACACTGTCCCGCTGCTCCCACTCTTAATGAAACCCTCTGGCTGATCCATATAGATGCACTCTTCCAAATATCCATTTAGAAAAATCGTCTTTACGTCCATCTGTCAGATCTCATATTCTAGGAAAGCAGCAATGGCAAGAAGGCCCCGAATGGATTTGAGCATAACCACTGGAGAAAAGATTTCATCATACTCCAAACCAGGTCTTTGATGAAAACATTTTGCAATAAGTATAGCCTTATAGGTTTCAACCTGTCCATCTATACCAATCTTTTTTTCTGAAGATTCATTTGCAGCCTACGGGTTTTACCCCTTCTGAAGCAAAGTCCAAATTCCAAACTTTGTTGGTGTACATGAACTCCAACTCGGTCCGCATTGCATCCAGCCCATTTACTGAGTCTCTTCTCTAAATGGCTTGCTGGAAGTTAGTTGGCTCATCATTGTTAATGATGCAATCCTCTCTATCTCGGGCGGATGAGACTGCCTACTGGTCCTGCGGAGTGGCGCGGGGATGTCCGGTTCTTCTGAAACCTCTGGTTCTACCGTATTTTCAGTAATAGCTTGTGGTTCTGGAATTTCTTCCAGTTCTATTGCGCTCTTACTAGTTCCTTTTTTCAAAAATTGATTTTCTAAAAAGTAGGCATGACGAGAAACAAAAAAACTTTTGTTCCTCTGCGTAATAGAAAAGATACCCCCCGGAGTTTCTTTGGGTATCCCACAAACTAACACAGTACTGAGCATGCCTCGAGCTTGTCTGCATGCTGTTTTTTGACAAAAGCTGGACATCCCCATATCTTCAGGTACTGAAGATAGGGTTTCTTTCCACTCCACATCTGATATGGTGTGGTAGGTACAGTCTTGGTAGGAACCTTATTCAAAAGATATGCAGTTGATTCTAGTGCATAACCCTAGAAGAATCGCAGTAACTCAGCGTTACTCATCATGGAACGTACCATATCCAATAAGGTTCGGTTCTGCCTTTCTGATACACCATTGTGTTGTAGTGTGTATAGAGGAGTATGCCGAGAGAGAATTCCATTCTATTTTAGGTAATCGAGGAACTCGGCACTTAAGTATTCATCACCTTGATCAGATCTTAGTGTCATGATAATTTTGCCGGTTTGTTTTTCCACTTCATTCTTATAATCTCGGAATTTCTCAAAGACCTCGAATTTATGCTTCAATTAGAAGGCATGTCCATACCTAGAGAAATCATTCGTAAAAAGTAATGAAATATGAATAACCACTTCGTGCATGTGTAGACATTGGACTATACACGTCGCTGTGTATGAGTCATAAGAGCTCGCTCGCTCTTACTCCGTTCCTAGTGCACGGAGTCTTTATTATCATTCCTATGAGACATGATTGACAAGTTGTATAAGACTGATATTCGAACGGATCCAAATAACCCTCTCTATGTAACTTCGTCAACCTAGTTTCATTGATGTGACCCAGTCTACAATGCCATAAGAATGCCATGTTTAATTCTGGAGACTTTCTTTTAAGTGTGTTCTGGACGTTGAAAACCTGAGCTTGATGTAATACGTATATACCGTCCTCTAGTGTACCTGACCCAATAAAACTCTGATTTAGGTGGATATGGACCACATCGCTTACAAGCTAGACTAGGTACACACAAACAGTTACGTAAAATCAATATCTGCCCACTTATCAATCCTAGGTGATATTCCCCTACGGATACAGCGTCCACGCTCATTCCGTTAATCTTGAGAGTTATATCACCTGCCCTGATAACTCTATGGTTTCTCAAAGCCTGTAAAGAATTACAGATATGAGATCCTGATCCAGTATCTAGTACCCAGGAAGTAGAGTTAATTGACAGACAGGTTTCAATCACAAACACACCCGAAGTCGAACCCACAACATGCTTTGGATCCTGGATTCTGGCTTTCCAAGCCCTGCATTCCTTCTGCCAATGCCTTTTCCTATGACAATAGGAACTACCCTCCTTCCCTACTGTTAGTCCTGAAACTTTTTTCCTGCCCTTTCCTTCTAACTTACCGACACCGCCTATCGGCTTTGTGGAGGTCTTCTTCTTCTCACCCTGGTTTTCGCCTTGGATCCAGGAGAGGAAGATTCCAATAAGTAGAGCGGGTGTCTCCCTGATTTCCTTTAGGGTGCCCTCAACTGGAAGTACAACTTTCTTCCCCTGGGCATAAGTAGAAGGTAGGGACTGTAGAATCAAGTCAGCATATGACTCGTTCTCCAATGTGGTCTCCAGGTCCGTGAACTGTTTAATACAGCTGATCATTGTAGGGGCATGGTTCCCTACAGATGACCTGACAGCCAACCTCGCTTGAAGCAATTCCTTCAAGGTCTCATATCTTGCGATACGAGATTGCTCTCCATATAAATGTTTGTTATGTAGGAAGATGGAAGCTAAGTCCATCTTCTCGTGCCGTCTCTGGTATACACCATCAATTGAGGCCAACACGAGGCACTTGGCATTCGCACAGCCTTTTTCCGTTGTCTTACAGATATCAACATCCGCGACGGTGGAAACTGGACCTGGGACGGCGGGGCGATAGTAGTAAGGAGGTGGCCCAGCTTGTCATAGGTAATGGACATCTGGACAAACCTTTGCTAATCAATATAGTCTGGTTTAGTCATTTAATTATCTAGTTGTAACCTATGTCCGGTCACATGGTCGCTGCAATTAGGAGAGAGAGGAGAAACACTCAGTATGATGCTATTGCAAGTTTAGATTAGTTTTTAGTTTATCTAAACAGGATGGCTCCCACTGTTTCTCGAATCCTTCCTCAAACCATAAAAGAAGAATTAGTTAGGATTAATCTCACCTTACAATACTTGCTTAACCTTTCAGCCAGTGGTGGTACTTCGAGGGATGTTTTCCAACGCTTTTGCAAAGTTCCTTAATTACATAACATTTTTTCCTTGGAGGCGTAGCCCTGCTAACACCGTTCTAAACACCTACTTGGTTTATAGCATTGATTGTGTTAGTGAAAAAATCTCCTGAGGAGTAGCGGATACTCACAGTAGGATCGGGATCCAAATATCATTGTATGATAATCCTGAAGGAATCCTACCAACATTATCACACTCCAAATGGTATGCAACACTAGCAAGTTTCAGTCTCCTTAGAAACTCCCGATGTGGATTTTTGCCCCATACTCTTATGACCTTGATGAAGGCCAACATATCATAAGTCACATGTCAAGTTCTGCCCGTCATTCTCCAGGTTAATTTGAACCCATCCGTACATACTCTTGATGAAGGCCAAAATAGTAGTACGACTGTCCCAAACCAACGTATTTATCTATGCTACATATGAATATCCAGCAGCTACCAATTACTGTGCCTTGGCGAAGGTCAAAATATAAAGCTTGAATACTACTGAATATTCAACTAAAATGACGGAGGGCTACGATCGGTTTTGGCGAAACCGTAAACATAATGAACTTGATTTACTCGAAGGAACCTGATACCTTTTAAAAGGAGTGGTTTAAGCTCCGCATTTAAAAGTCTGCCGTTTTGAAAAAACCGAGTGGTTTTAAAATTTATTCTAACGATTCAACTTTGGTTTGTTTGCTTTGCATTAATCTAATGCAGTCCCATCATTTACACCTATCATTACAGAGAGAAACGAAAATATGACGTACGCTTATGCCATCCGCATTCGCCACCGGGCCCCGTCTTACACCGTTAGGTTACTTAACTAACGCCAGAGCTCGGGGCTGGACTAGCGCGGATGCAAAACATAAGCAATGTCTACTATATAGCATATATATATAATAATCATTCGTCTCACGCAATAATAGGCATTCCAGATCACAGATGAGTATATTGGATATACTAGGAATTCCGTGTTTCGTTTAAGCCTGTAACGAAAGACGGATTCCACGGTCGTAATGAATAGCCAAACAACATCCCAGACCCGTACGGGTGTGGCAAACTACCCGCCAAATTCCCGAAGTGAAACAACCACCCACAGCAAAGTGAGTAGGCCACTCGGCACTTCAAAGAACCCGGTAGTTTGTGACCCGCAAATGTGCCCCGCAAAATAATATTATATCAAATTACAATTTACATCGAATGAAAGAAAAACAACTCTCTTCTCACATTCCCGGCTATTCATCCACGACGATCCAACAAAGTTTATATACACAAACCAACAGATATGTGCAACCTCAAACTAACCGACATATAGCAATTAGCTGAAGTTTAAAAACACATATAACAACACAGAAGATCCGGTTAGCCAAGAACATTTATAATTTCAACCGAAATATATTTTCCGTGTCTACCCCAAGTGCAAACCAGCACTTTGAAAAAATGCTGGGTAGAAACCAAATATTCCAGAAAACAGTACACCCAAAATAAGAAATAACAGAAGAAAAATGACTTGAATCGGCCTCGACTCGGCCGCGGAACGGCGGCAAATCGCACTGATCCGCCACGGTTCCGCGGTGGTCTTGGCGATTCAGAGGCTCAGTTTTCTTCTGTCTTCTTATAATACCCCGCACACATTTTTAGTACATCTGAAATAATTTTTCTGGCACTTTAAAAAATCGACAGAAAGTTAGGGTATTGGTTTTTCGTTTTCCAGTTTTTTCCGACGATCGAAGTTCTAACACTTGCTAACGAGCAAGTAAAGGTTTAGTAGGCTCGGATACCATTGTAAGTCGATATCGCACAGCCCGCGGGTCCGCGTGGAGGCGGAATATTTAAAAAACGATTTTTACAAAGCTCTCAACACCGACTTGAACTCAGGATCGTTGCTAAACCCTAACTAGCAAACATGTATGAGGTTAACTACTAGGAAAGAAGTTTATACCTCATGATTTCAAGTTCTTTGGGTCTTCTTGTCGTTGTCCTCCTCCTCGTCATAGGCTCCATGGATCGTTTGGATCGGGCCTCCTCGTCGGTCCTCTCATGTCAAAGACGATCCACCCGAGAGTCTGTAGATCGAGCTCCCACCTCAAAACTGAAGTAACTAGGGCACCTAGTTCGCTACACTAGATGACCTAAATGATGTAGAGAATATAGATGGAATGGTTTGTCTCTCATAGCCCTAGGTTTCTCAACTGATGAGACATGAAAAGCTAGAGGTAGAAGAACACTTGAGGAAAAAGCTAGTGAAGTTTTGCATAGAAAAGAGAATGAGCTCCCATGTCTCAAATTTGAACCATACCCTTTTCTTACAATAATATTAGAAAAGAAAATATGGTTCATATTCAACCTAGTGAGTCATGGCTTGAAAATCATCCATGTGTCACTAAGAGCCATACTCAAATATTTGCAAAAATCCACCTCATTTCCTCCACCTCATATTGCAATAAACATTTAACCTAAAATGATAAATACAAAATATGAGGTGTCTCTTCTAGAAGCATCTTTGAACAAATTACAAAAATTCTCCTCATCCGTATATACATACCCGTATCCGTATTTTGAAAAATACGAATACAAAAGAGACGAAAATAATCCATCAGTATAATGCTAGGATCCGGCTTAAACCAAAGCCCACCAGTATTATCTGTCCGAATCATCATCCATGCACAAGTACACGTACGTGATCGAACCCTGTCGTAAAACCATACGACCTCTACATCTTTTGCCCGATGCAGAGAAACCCTCTGTGTGGGACTCTAAAGACTTGACACTATACTGGCAGTAGGTTTAACCACATGTCACAAGCTGTACTAGCTGCACGTAACGGCCCCCAGGTATATGTCGATAAGAAGGCCGATGAGCAAACTCATCCAAACCCCTACTGAGCCTATCTGTGGCAATCTCTATACAGTCCAGTCTGTTCGTCTAAGAGTATCGCATATCGGGCTTAGGGGGCGGTAATCGTCAGAGCCCTAATAGCGCAATAAGTCGTGTCAGAGAGTGCCCAAAACACCCTGAGAAACTACTGGAGTACCTACCAGTAAATCTCGCTTTCCTTGGCCAAGGACTTTGTGTAATGGCCTTCCGAACACAGCGCGATATCAACCCCCAATACCGGGAGAGACGAATCCTATCTAAACGCTACTGCCTCCAAGTGCTCCGGCACTGCACCCAACTACTACCTGTTTGCATGATTCCTTTGAGCCGTAGTAGGATAGTAATCTAAGAACAGTGGGAAAACACTCGAGGCGAAGTAGCAGTGTAAAGTCGACGGACTAAGCCACACTCATGTCACCTGGGAACTGCTACCCGACGATAGGTATAATACCCACCAGCAGTTCCCGACGAGTCATGTCTAGTGTACTCATAACCCAATGAGAACCTGCATACTATCTCCAGTACGACGTACTAATGGCTGTAGGACAGACCATCTCCCCTGCTGGGATGAGAAGCGTATACATTAGTCTACTCTGGAGTATCGATGCCCTGTCTCGATAATCCTATGACTAGGGACCTGTATAAGGATGTGCTTACAGACTACCAAGCCCCCACTAGTGTGACTGCCATCACAACTCTGGTAATCAAGCAATGATCCTAAGGGCTCCACCAATATGTATAAGCAATATGCTAAAAAAACACATGCACATATTGAGGTAGAAACAAACCAGGTAGCATACTACCATTTCAAGCAAGACTGTTACTATATCCATGTATATCCCAAGCTTCCATTAAGTAATATACAAACCAATATGATACAATAATAACCTCTAATGCATATATCACTAACTATCACGACCGTGGAATCCGCTTTTCTTTCTAGGCTAAAACGAAACACAGAAATCCTAGTATATCCAATATATTCATCTGTGTATCTGTGATCTGGAATGACTATTATTGCGTGAGACGAATGTGTGTATGTGTGTGTGTGTGTGTGTAATAAACATTGCTTATGTTTTGCACCCCCGCTAGTCCAGCCCCCGCTCTGCCGTTAATTAAGTAACCTAACGGTGCATGACGGGGCCCCATGGCGAATACGGATGGCATAAGCGCGTTTCTTTCTGCAATTATTGGGTTAAATGATGGGACAACATTAATATTGTTTAATGCAAAGAAAACAAACCAAAGTTAAATCGTTGGGACAATTTCCAAACCACTCGGTTTTCTTTAAAAACAAATTTTAAAAGCGGAGCCTAACCACTCCTTTTAGAAGCTATCATGGTTCCTTCGACTATATCAAGTTCATTACGTTCATGGTTTTCTCCAAAACCAACAGTAGCCCTCTGTCATTTCAGATGGGTATTTAGTAATATTCAAGCTATGTATTTTGACCTTCGCCAAGGCATAATGATTAGTAGCTACTGGGTATTCATCTGTAGCATAGATAGATGCGTTAATCTGGGACAGGCGTACAACTATTTTGGCTTTCGTCAAGGGTTTGTACGAATGGGTTCAGATTAATCTGGACAATGACGGGTAGAACTTGACTTGCGCCTTATGATATTTTGGCCTTCATCAAGGTCATAAGCGCCTGGGGCAAAAATCCACATCGGGAGTTTCAAAGGAAAAGGAAACTTGCTAATTTTGCATACCATCTGGAGTGTGATGATTTTAGTAGGATTCCTTCAAAGTTGTCACACAATGTTAGTTAGATCCCGATCCCACCGTGAGTTTTGTTACTCCTCGGGAGAGTTTTTCACTTTACAATCAATACTATAAACCAAGTAAGTGTCTAGAACGGTGTTAGTGGGGCTACGCCTCCAGGGAAAAGAGGTTATATAATTAAGGAATTTCGCGAAAGCGTTGAAAAACCTCCCTCGAAGTACCGACACTAGTCTGGCCGAAAGGTTAAGCAAGAATTGTAGGGTGCGATTAATCCCGACTAATTCTTCTTTAATGGTTTGAAGGAGGATTTGAGGAAACAGTGGGAGCCATCATGTTTAGATAAACTAATAACCAATCTAAATTTGCAAGAGCTTCATGCTGAGTGTTTCTTCTCTCTCTCCTAATTGCAGCAATCAAAATGACCGGGCTTAAGTTTCTGCTAGATAAAAATATGTTGACGGGGATAAACTATAAAGATTTAAGGAATGTCCAGATGGCCATAACCTGTAACAAGCTGGGCTACCTCCTTACTACCAAAGCCCTCGCCGTCCTAGGTCCAGATTCCACCGTCGTGGATTTTGAGATCCGTAAGACATAAGAAATAGACTGGGCGAAAGCCAAGTGCCTCGTGCTGGCCTCTATGGATAATGAACACTAGAGGCAGCACGAGAAGATGGACTTAGCTTCCATCTTCCTCCATACCAAGGATTTATATGGAGAGCAATCTCGTATCGCAAGATACGAGATCTCGAAGAAATTATTTCAGGCGAGATTGGATGTCGGGTCATCTGTAGGGGACCACGTCCTTAAAATGATTAGCTATATCGAAGAGCTCACGGACCTTGGGACCACGTTGGAGAACGGGTTATATACAGACTTGATTCTACAGTCTTCCCCTCTACCTATGCCTAGTTTATCTTGAATTTCAATATTCAAGATAAGGAAGTTACACTTCCAGAACTCCTTAACATGTTGAGCAGTTCTCCAACGAAATGCTAGCAGAGGGCACTGTAAAGAAAACCAGGGAGACACCCGCTCTGCTTATTGTGGAATCTTCCTCCTCTAAATCCAAGGCGAAAGCCACGGGGAAGAAGAAGAATGCCCCCACCAAGCCGAAAGGCGGTGTCAGTAAGCTACAGGGGAAGGGCAAGGCAAAAGTTGGGAGGCCGACAATAGGGAAGGAGGAATGCTTCTATTATCACAGGAAAGGCCATTGGAAGAAGGACTGCAGGGCTTGGAAAGCCAACAACCAGAATTCGAAGCAAGTTGTGGTTTCGGCTTCAGGTGTGTTTATGACTGAAAACTGTCTGTCAATCAATTCTAATTTTTGGGTATTGGATACCGGTTCAGGATTTTATATCTGTAATTCATTGCAGGCACTGAGAAACCGTAGAGTTTTGAAGGCAGGTGCTATGACCCTTGGGGTTGCTAACGGAGCGAGCGTAGATGCTGTTTCAGTAGGGGAATATCCCATAGGATTGATAAGTAGACACATTTGGTTTTGCGTAACTGTTTTTGTGTACCTAGTTTGACATGTAATATCATCTCTGTATCTTTACTATCTAAAGAAGATTATGATTTTACATTTGTAACCAATGTTGTAAACATTCACCTTAATCATGATTTGATTGGGTCAGATACACTAGACAACGGTATATACATATTAAATCAACACCAGGTTTTCAATGTCCAGAACACACTTAAAAGAAAGTCTCCAGAATTAAATCAAGCTTTTTTATGGCATTGTAGACTAGGTCACATCAATGAAACACGGTTGACGAAGTTACATAATAAGGGATATTTGGATCCGTTTGAAAATCTGTATAATGCAACTTGTCAATCATGTCTCAAAAGAAAAATGACAAAGACTCCGTTCACTAGACACGGAGTAAGAGCCACCGAGCTCTTAGGACTCATACACAGCGACGTGTGTGGTCCAATATCTACACATGCAAGAAGTGGTTATTCCTACTTCATTACTTTTACGTTTGATTTCTCAAGGTATGGATATGTATTCTTGATGAAACATAAATCTGAGGCCTTTGAGAAATTCCAAGAATACAAGAATAAAGTGGAAAAACAAACAGGCAAAAGTATCAAGACACTTCGATCTGATCGAGGTGGTGAATACTTCAGTACCGAGTTCCTGGATTATTTAAAAGAGAATGGAATTCTCTCTCAGCTTACTCCCCCATACACACCTCAGCACAATGGTGTATCAGAAAAACGGAACCGCACGTTATTAGATATGGTACGTTCCATGATGAGTAACGCTGAATTACCACGATCCTTCTGGGTTTATACACAAGAATCTGCTGCATATCTTTTGAACAAAGTTCCTACTAAGTCTGTGCCTGTTGGATATAGTGCCCTCAAAGTCAATTATTGGATCACAGGCACGTGATTGCAATGATTGAGGAAGGACCTATGCCGGTAGGACAGTCTTACTCGAGATGATAGTATGCTATCTGGTTTATCTTTATCATCGTGTACTGCTTTAGGTGACCTTACAGGTCACTATTGCACGTTGATAGAGCCCCTAGGATTCTTGCTTGACTACCAGCAGTATGAGGGCGATCATATACGTGGGAGCTGGAGTCTATAAGCAAATCCTTAAAAGGTCCCTAGTCGTGGGAATTTCGAGACAGGGCATCGATTCTCCAGAGTAGACTAGTGTATACAGTCGAGACCCCGACGAGGGGCGGTGGCCTGTCTCACAAGCCACTGGTGTCAGTTGGTTCACCTAAGATGTATACAGGTGCTCATTGGGTTATGAGTACACCGGACAGGACTCGCCGGGAACCTGCTAGTTGGGATTATACCAGACGTCAGATA
The DNA here is from genome assembly GCA_030015575.1 of Agapanthus africanus. Taxonomy (NCBI): domain Eukaryota; kingdom Viridiplantae; phylum Streptophyta; class Magnoliopsida; order Asparagales; family Amaryllidaceae; genus Agapanthus; species Agapanthus africanus. The sequence goes on from CM057337.1 coordinate 506,956,977, forward strand.
GCAGTTCCCAGGTGACATGTGTACAGGTTAGTTCATCGACCTGAGATCGTCATTTGTCTCGTGTGAGTTCCCACTGTGCTTTGATTACTACCCTACCACGCTCAAAGGAGACGTGCAAACAGGTTTTAGTTGGGTATAGTCCCGAGCCACATGGAGGTAGTGAGCGGATCTTCAGGGGTTCGTCTCTCCCGGTATTGGGGGTGAGGTCACGCTGTGTCTAGGAGAGCCATTACACAAAGCCCTTGGCCGAGACAGGAGATTTACTGGTAGGTATTCCAGTAGTATCTCAGGGTGTTCTGGGCTACACTCCGACACGACTTGTACCGCTTTTGGGGGTCTGACTTTTACCAACCCCCTAGGCCCGCCATGCGATGCTCATAGACGAACGGACCGGACTGTACGGATATTGTCACTGACAGGCTCAGTAGGGTGTCAGGATGAGTTCGCTCATCGACGTCCCTTTCGGTCAATACCTGGTAGCCCGTTACGTATAGGCTAATACCTCTGACGTGCTAGTGGTTAAATCCACAGCCATAGTATTGACGAGTCTTTAGAGTCCACCACACACAGTTACTCAGGTTTCGGACGAAACGCTGTAGAGGCTGTATGGAGATATGGCAGGGTTCGATCAGATACGTGCGGTATTGCACGAATCGTGATCGGACGGATTTTACTAGCCGGCTTTGGTTTAAGCCGGATCCTAGTATTAGACAGTGTAGATTTTGTCTCTTCGCATTTGTGTTCAGTGGGAATACAAATGCGGGCATGTATATGCAGTAGCGGGGTTTTCCTGTAATTTATTACGGGATCAGTTTTCTGAAGTTGCCAGTTTGCATTCCGTTCCGGCCGGTTTTCCTTCCCAGCCGGACTTTTCGATGGAGGGGGTTATTTGCAAGTGTGCAAATAACATTTGTGGGAGGGGGTTTATTGTGATTGTGGCTTCTTATCATCATGAGATTCTTTTCTTGTCCATTCTCTTGCATTGAATGTGAAAGGCTTGGTGATTGGATAGAGGTTGATGTGGTTGTGACCTTTTTCTCTTTATCTTTCATTTTTTTCTCTTGGATTGAATTATTCATTTTCTTCCACCATTCTCATATGAGGGGGCCGGCCACTAGAGAGAGGGAGAGAGATTATTGTGGTTCTCATTCTTTATGCTATCTCATTATTCCATTGATGCAACAAAAGAAAAATCCCTCTCCAAAGTTCTTGATTCCTACCTCCATCAAGGCAACTTTACAAACCCCAAAAGAGGCAACCATACTACACTACATCTACAGCAAATCTTGGACGCGTCGGCTAGCCAACTTCGCGCCCGAGTTGCCTCGGTCCAGAGGTGGGAGCCCGTAAAAGTATTTGGCTACGTGGTGCCCTTTCCGACGAGGAGGTGACGGACGGAGATTCCGCGGGAGATCGGAGTGGAGACGAAGACCGAAGGACACGGATCGCTTGGTATAACTCTCTACCCATCTTTTAGTTTGCTAGTAGCTAGGTTAATGGCCCGATCCGGGTTAAAAGTGCGCGGTGGTGCCGGTTTGCTAGTTTCGCAAAGTTTTTCGTTTCCGCGTTTCCGGCGTCGGATCGACGGCCGGGGCGGCGCCGTGCACTTACAATGCCTACCATACCATATGAAATGTGGAGGGAGAAGAAACCCTATCTTAAGTATCTTAAGTTATGAGGATGTCCAGCTTTTGTCAAAAAGAAGCATACGGACAAGCTCGAGCCACGATCAGTACTGTGAAAGTTTTTGGGATACCCGAGGAACTCCAAGGGGTATCTATTCTATTATGCAGAGGAACAAAAGGTTTTTGTTCTCGGCATGCTCACTTTCCAAAGACTAAATTTCTTGAAAATGAAATAAGTGGGAGCGCAATAGAACTAAAAGAAATTCTAGAACTACAAACTATTACTGAAAGCATGGTGGAACCAGAAGTTTCAAAAGAACCGGATGTCCCTGCGCCACTCCGCAGATCTAGTAGGCAGTCTCATCCGCCTGAGAGATACTACGGTTTTCTCATAGACGGGGATAGAGAGGATTGCATCATCAATGATGATGAGCCAACTAGTTTCCAGCAGGCCATTACGAGCAGAGACTTAGTAAAATGGCTGGATGCAATGCGGACCGAAATAGAATCCATGTACACCAAAAAAGTTTGGACTTTGGACATTGCACCTCAAGGGGTAAAACCTGTAGGCTACAAATGGATCTTCAGAAAGAAGATTGCTGCAGATGGACAGGTTGAAACCTATAAGGCTAGACTTGTAGCAAAAGGTTTTCGTCAAAGACCTAGCTTGGACTATGATGAAACCTTTTCTTCAATGGCTATGCTTAAATCCATTCGGATCCCACTTGCCATTGCTGTCTTCCATGATTATGAAATTTGACAGATGTACGTAAAGACCGCTTTTCTGAATGGAAATTTAGAAGAGTGTGTTTATATGGATCAGCCAGAGGGTTTCATAAAGAGTGGGAGCAATTTGACTTAAATCCATTTATGGATTAAAGCAGGCATCATAGAGTTGGAACATCTGCTTTGATGAGATGGTCAAAGATTTTGACTTTATCAAAAATTCAGATGAACCATGCATTTATAGTAAGATTGTAGCAAGAACTGTAGTATTCCTCGTATTGTACGTGGATGACATTCTACTGATAGGAAATGATATTCCTATGCTACAATCAGTTAAAGGATTCTTTTCACAGAAGTTCTCCATGAAAGATCTGGGTGATGCCTCCTACATTCTGGAGATCCGGATCTATCGTGATAGATCTAAGAGGATGTTGGGACTTTTACAGTCCAGGTACATCGACACCATACTGAAATGATTTAGTATGGAAGATTCCAAGCACGGTAATCTACCGGCTTGTCACGGGATCACCCTCTCCAAAGAGATGTCTCCCAAGACTGATTTGGAAACGGATCGCATGAGTATTATACCCTACGCTTTTGCGGTAGCCTCTATAATGTATGCGATATTGTGTACCAGACCATAAGTTGATTACGCACTGAGCATGGTAAGCAGTTATCAGTCAAACCCTGAGGAAAAGCACGGGATAGCAGTTTAGAACATTCTCAAGTACCTGAGAAGGACTAAGGAGATGTTCTTGGTATACGGCAGTAAAGACCTCCAGATCGAGGCCTTCGCTGACTCCAGCTTCTAGAGTGATAAGGATGACTCCAAATCCATGTCAGGTTATGTCTTCACCCTCAATGGAGGGGCGGTCTGTTGGAAGAACTCCAAGCAGGATACCATTGCTGACTCGACGATGGAGGCAGAGTATATTGCTGAATGTGACGCCGCGAAAGAAGCTGTCTGGATGAAGAAGTTCGTTACAGAACTTCAAGTGGTTCAGTCCATTGTTGATCCAATACCTTTGTATTGTGACAGCAACGGGGCTATAGCTTTAGCGAAGAAACCAAAGTCCCATCAGAATTCCAGACATATCTTGAGGCGGTATCACCTGATCAGGGAGATCGTGGATCGCCGGGAGATTGAGGTGCGGAGAGTAGACACGGAGAACAACACTGCATATCCACTCACAAAGGCCATCCCTCAGACGCATTTCGAGAGGCTATTCGAGATGCTAGGTCTGCGATATGCCAATACATGGCCTTAGTGCAAGTGGGAGATTGTTAGTGATATATGCCCTAGAGGCCATTATTGTATAGTACTGGATTGTATATTACATTTTGGAAGCTTGGGATATACACAGATATAATAACAGTCTTGCTTAATATGATAGTATATGCTATCTGGTTTGATTCTATCTTAATATGTGTATATGTTTCTTTTAACATATCGCTAATACATATTGATAGAGCCCTTAGAATGTTTGCTTGACTACCAGCGTTGTGATTGCAGTCACACTAGTAGGGACTGGATAGTCTATAAGCACATCCTTAAGCTTGTCCCTAGTCGTAGGATTATCGAGACAGGGCATCGATACTCCAGAGTAGACTAGTGTATACGCTTCTCATCCCAGTCAGGGGAGGTGGCCTGTCCCGCAGCCATTGGTATGCAGTACCAGAGATATTATACAGGTGCTTATTGGGTTATGAGTTACACTTGACGGACATCCTGGGAACTGCTGATTAGTATTATACCTATCGTCAGTTAGCAGTTCCCTGGTGACATGAGTACAGGTTAGTACATTGACTTGATATTACTATTCGTCTCGAGTGTATTCCCACTGTACTTAGATTACTACCCTACCAAGGCTCAAATGAGTCGTGCAAACAGGTAGTGGTTGAGTGCAGTCCCGAAACACTTGGAGGCAATAGGGATTAGAAGGGATTCGTCTCTCCCGGTATTGGGAGTTGATATCATGCTGTGTTTGCTTAGCCAATACACAAACTCCCTGGCCATTGATAGTAAGATTTACTGGTAGTTACACCAGTAGTTTCTCAGGGTGTATTGGGCTCTACACCGACACGACTTATTGCGCTATTAGGAGTCTGACATTTACCACCCCCTAGCGGGCGATACTCTTAGACGAACAGACCAGACTGTACGGAGATTGTCACGGATAGGCCCAGTAAGGGTTCGGATGAGTTCGCTCGTCAGCCTTCTTTTCGACAGGTACCTAGGAAGCCGTTACGTACAGCTAGTGCCGCTGACAAACTTGTGGTTAAACGTACTGCCAGCGTACTGTCGAGTCTTTAGAGTCCCACACAGAGGGTTTCCCTGATTCAGGAGAAACGATGTAGAGGCCATATGGTTTTACGTGCAGGGTTCCGATCATATACGTGTACTGGCTATACGGATGTTGTTCGGATGGATAATACTAGTGGGCTTAGGGTTAAGCCGGATTCTAGTATTATATTAGTGGATTATTTTTATCTCTTTGTATTCGTATTTTTTGCAGTACGAATTCAGATATGTATATACGGTGAGAGCATTCTTGTAATTTCTACAAGAGATGCTTCTAAAAGGGGACACCTCATTTTGGTTTAATCTATTTTTGGAAAATAGATTAATGAGGTGGAAAATAGAGATATTCGTGGCATGGGTGAAGCATGGCTAATTCATTTGTTTATTGGTTTGCACTCACTGTTCAAGCATGGCTACAATTTTCTATTGAAAATAATAAATGCTTGATTGTGAGAAAAAGAATAAGCCATTCTTCACTTGCACTCATCACTTTTTCATTTGCATTTTCTCAATCTCTCTCCATTGTTCTCCTCTTTCTTCCTCAAACCCTAACCCTCACATGTGTTGTGAATATTAGGGTCATTTGAGATAAAATACTCCAATTAACTCTCTACATCTCCTAAGCTACCTAGATTAGCGAACTAGGTACTTTAGTTATCTCGGTTTTGAGGCTGGAGCTTGAATTAAAGACTTTCGGGTGGATCGTCTTCGACACGAGGAAGCTGACGACCGAGCTAGATCCACACCTTCGAAGAGCTCAAGCAAAGAAGAAGAAGACCCGAAGGACTTGTAACTTGGAGGTATAAAACACTTCACAGTAGTTTAGAACCTTTAAGTGTTTATCTAGTTAAGGTTTCCGAAAAGATCTTGTATGATAGGTCAATGTTGCAAGTCATAAAACCATTTTTGTAAATTCCGCCTCCCTACAAACTGTTGGATATGTATGCCTTAGAGGTCTTTATTGTTTAGAATGCTAGGGATATGTATGTACAGAAACAATCTTTGCTCAATATGATAGTATGCTATCTGGTTTATCTTTATCTTAACATGTGATGTGTTTTACCTAGTATTTCATATTCCTTGTATACATGTTGATAAAGCCCTTAGGATCTTTGCTTGACTACCAGGACTATGATGTAGATCATACTAGTGGGGCTTGGGTAGTCCACAAGCATATCCTTTAATAGTTCATAGTCGAGGGAATATCGAGATAGGGCATCGATATTCATCGATATTCCAGAGTAGACTAGTGTGTACGTTTCTTGACCCTGTATGGGGCAATGGTTGATCCCATAACCATTGGTGTTTGACATCAAAGATTGTACACATGTGCTCATTAGAGAATGTGTACACCAAACGGGACTCGCCGAGAACTCCTAGATGGTATTATGCCTATCGTCAGATAGCAGTTCTCTGGTGACACTTATATAGGTTAGTCTTTAGACCCGAGATCGTTATAATGTCTTGTATCGTTCCCGCTGTTCTTTGATTTCCTCCCTACCACGGCTCATTAGAGTCGTGCAAACAGGTGGATTTTGGGTACAGCCCCGAATCACATGGAGGCGGTGAGCGATAGGAGGGGTTTCGTCTCTCCCGGTATAGGGAGTTGTTGTTGCGCTATACTCGATTGGCAATAATAGAAAATCCCTGACCAGGGTTGTTGAGATTTACTGATAAGAGTTATTAGTAGTTTCACAAACTGTTATGAGCCACACATCGGCATGACTTATCAAGTTATTAGGGTCTGACATTTACCACCCCTAGACTCGATATGCGACGTATCAGATGAAGAGACTGACTGTACGGTAAGTGTTACTCATAGGCTCGTTGGGGTTAGGATGAGTTCGCTCGTCGGCCACTTTTTCGACATGTACCTGGGTAGCCGTTATGCACAGCTAGTGCCGCTGACGGGCTTGTGGTTAAACCCACTGCCAGCGTACTACCGAGTCTTTAGAGTCCCACACAGAGGGTTTCCCTGGTTCAGGAGAAACGATGTAGAGGCCGTAACGTGTTACGACAGGGTTTCGATTATATGCGTGTACTGGCTACACGAATGATGTTCGGAAGGATAATACTGGTAGGCTTTGGTTTAAGCCGGATACCAGTATTATGGTTTTTAGATTATTGGTATCTCATTCTATTCATATTTTTCGGAATACGAATACGGGTATATTTATAGGGTATACGGTGAGAGGCATTCTTGTAATTGTATAAGGAAAGGCTTCTATAAGGAGACACATCATATATGGATTTTCTATTTTGGAAAATAAATAAATGAGGTGGAATTTGGAGACTTTTTCAAAACATGGAGGAAAGTATGGCTAATGTTTAAAATATTCATTTGGATCTACTATTGTAGCATGGTTGATTATTTTTGAGAAAAATAATCCATGCTTCAAAAATTAAAACCTTAGCCATATCTTTTTCATTCACTTGACCTAGCTCATTCTCACTCTCACATTCTCTTTCCAAATTATCTCCTCCTTTCTAGCTTAACCCTAACCCTTCACATGAGTTGTGATTCATAGGGTATTGAGATCAAATTATCCTCTAGATATTCTCTACATCATCTAAGTAGTCTCTTTTAGCAAGCTTGACTTCTTAGTTACCTCTTTAGTGGAAGTTGAAGCTTGATCCAAAGCTCTCGGGTGGATCATCTATGGTTTAGCGGTGACCGGAGATCGAGATCTTCTTAAACATGCAAGGAGCTCAGAAACGCGGCGGAAAGAAGACTTGAAGGACCGGTTTAGGAAGATATAACCCCTATCATAGTAGCTAAAACTCATAGATAGGGTTACTAGTTATGGTTTAGTGTAAGATCCAGGAGTAAAAATCGATGTTGCATGCTCAAAAAATATTGTTTGCTACTTCCGCCTCCCCACAAGTGTTGTGGTGGTGTGCACCATCTACTGGTATCAGAGCCAAGCTAAATCAAAACTAGTATTTTAGACGATATTTAAAGCTTCGAACACGAAACAACTCTGAAACCGTAAATCTAAAACCATGTCTCTGTCGATTTTTAAAAAGCGTTCTAATTTTTTTTAAACATGTACAGAAGACTTGTTATGAGATAACTAGAACACCCTCGAAAAACGAGCCCAAAATGACAAAATCTCGCCGGCCAGAACCCTCTTTTTACCGGCCTCGCCGACCAAACAGAGGATTTTAGGATTGAGTTTTTGAGGTTGTTCTGATGTCTTGGTTTTAGAATTTGTGGCGCTGTTTATTTGTTTCCAGATTGCATGTGATGTAACCTAAGTGTTAGGGAAATCCGGAGTGTTTCGAAGTCGAATATTTAACATCGTTTTTTTAGCTTTTCAGTTTGATATGAGTTAAGAAACGTCCACTAATTACTATACGACGATTAGTAGGGGTTGCACATATGTGTATCATGTGATGGTATGTGTATATAAATGTGTTGGATCGTCGTGGATGAATAGCCGGGGGATGTGAGAAGAGTGTTTTCTTTTCTTTCATTCTTGTAATTTGTAAAAGTGATGTAATATTATTTTGCGGGGCACTTCCGGGTTGAGCTTGTTGCCACCGTTGTATTATTTCTTTCTACTGTTTTTGCTCCTAGGATATATCTAAGGTAGGGTGCACAAACTACCAGGTTCTTGAAGTGCCGAGCGACCTACTCATTTTATTGAGGGAGGTTGCTTAACTTCAGGAATTTTGGAGGGTAGTTTGCTGCACCCATAGGGGTCTAGGGTGGGGTTTGGCTATTCATCATGACCGTGGAATCTGTCTTTCGTTCAGGGCTTAAACGAAACACGAAATTCCTAGTATATCCAATGTATTCATCTGTGATCTGGAATGCTTATTATTGCGAGAGACGAATGGCTATATATATATATATATGAGATATATATTAAACGTTGCTTATGTTTTGCACCCGCGCTAGTCCAGTCCCCGCTCTGCCATTAGTTAAGTAACCTAACGGTGTATGACAGGGCCCCGTGGCGAATGCGGATGGCATAAGCGTACGTTCTATTTTCGTTTCTTTTTCTGCAATGATAAGGTTAATTAATAGGAAAACATTGATGATATTAATATTAAGAAAAGAAACCTAAATATATTGTAGAATCAAAAAATTTCAAAAAAAAAAGTAGCTCTAGTTATTGCTTTGCATGGTGGTATTCCTTGATGAATATCCAGCACCTCATTCGATGAGGAAAGAGCCGAAATCCCTTCACCGGGAGTGACCTCTTTAGCAAAACTAGCAAATGCTACATCCCACTCAGTTTATCATGATAGCCTCTCCAGTTCTTGCTTTGCATAGTGGTATTCCTTGATCCAGCACCTCATTCAATGAGGAAAGAGCCGAGATCCATTCACCGGGAGTGACCTCTTTAGCAAAAGCTATTCGGTTTGTTTTTGAAAAACTACTTGATTTTTAAGCGGAGCTTAAACCACTCCTTTTCAAATCGCTAGATTCTACAACGATATCAAGTTCATTACGTTAAAGGTTTTCATCAAAACCATTCGTAGCCCTCCGCCATTTTAGGAAATAGAGTACTTAGTATTCGTGCTACGTTTGTTGACTATAGTTAAGGCGTAGTGTACGGTAGCTAAGTGATGTCTTCCTACAAAGCATATGATGCAATCGATTAGGACATTCGTATGACTTTGTGGACCATAGTTAAGGGTTATACGTGTGGGTCTAAATCGATCATGAAATGACGGGTAGAACTTGACTGGCGCTTATGATTTGTTGACCATAGTTAAGGTCATAAGACGCTAGGGGTAAAAACCATGTCGAGAATTTCAAGTGTTGAAATTTGCAATGAGATTGCATACCTTCTATTTGATAGCTGGATCCCGATCCCACTGTGAGTAATAGTTACTCCCACGAGAGTTTTACACTTTACAATTAGCTAATCCAGTAGGTGTCTAGAAAGGTGTTAACGGGGTTATGCCTTTAGGGAAACAAGCTTTATTTTAATTAGGTCCGTGCGAAAGCACGGGGAACCTCCTTCGGAGTACCGACACTAGCCTGGCTGACCGGTTAGCGAACTTGTAGAATGTAATTAATCCTGGCTAATTTTCTTTTTAAAGTTTGAAGGAAAATTTGATAAAAAGCAGTGGGAGACATCGATTAGATAAGATTAATAACCAATCTAATCATGTAAGAGCAATCGCTGAGTGTTTTCTTTTCTCTCTCCTAATGGCAGATACCAATGTCGGGACTTAAGCTTCTATTAGACAAAAATAAACTCACAGGACCAAATTATAAAGAATGGATGAGGAACGTAAATATTGCCCTTACTTATGACAAGATTGCATACGTCCTGACTGCTCCAGTCCCTCCCCTCCTAGGCCCTGATTCCTCTATTGCGGATAAGGAGATCCGCAAAACATGGGATATAGATTGTGCCACAGCCAAATGCCTCGCGCATGCTCCGATGGACAACGAACATCTGAAGCAACACGAGAAGATGGATGCACAATCCATCTTTCTCCATACAAAGGACAAGTATGGGGAGCAATCTCGTGCCCTGCGTTACGAGGCCTCAAGAAAGTTGTTTCAGATGAGGATGACTGCTGGCACATCTGTAGGTGATCATGTGCCGAAGATGATAGGACTTATTGAAGAACTAGAGGACCTGGGATGGACAATGGAGAACGAACAATATGTTGATATAGTTCTACAGTCTCCCCCTCCCGCCTATGCTCAGTTTATAGTGAATTTCAACATGCACAATCTGGAGAAGTCACTACCTGAACTTCTCAATATGTTGAGGAGTGCAGAGAGCACGCTAAAAGTAGTGAAAACTCGCTCTTTAGTTGCTGGGCCATCTTCATCTTCTGTCTCGAAAGCTAAAGCTAATGGAAAGAAGAAAAAGAAACCCATCAAACAGGGAGGTGGAGTTTGAAAGGCACTGGGGAAAGACAAGTCAGGGGCTGCGACATAGGAAAAAGGGGAATGCTTCTATGCCACAAGACTGGGCACTGGAAGAGAAACTACGTTGGGTACCTCGCTGATCTCAAGAAGAAGAAGCATGCTGATACTTCCGCTTCAGGTGTGTTTGTTACCGAAAACTGTTTTTCAATTAACTCTGCTTCCTGGGTATTAGATATCGGGTCAGGATCTCATATCTGCAATTGTGTGCAGGGATTGAGAAATAGCAAGGTGTTGAAGAAAGGCGATCACACTCTCCGTGTAGGGAATGGTTCGAATGTACATGATGTGTCAGTGAGAGAGTATCACATTGGTTTACCTTCAGGATATATATTGGTTTTGAACTCATATTATTTTGAACCTTCCATGTTATGTAACATAATATCAGTATTTCTGTTGGACAATGAAAGATATAATTTTGTGTTGCAAAGTAATGTTATGAACATTAACCTAAATCAACAGTTGATTGGGTATGGAACATTGAATAACAGAATCTACGTCCTGAATCAACACACAGTTTTTAACGTACAACACACAAACAAAAGGAAGATTTCAGAGATAAATAAAGCTTTCATTTGGCATTGTAGACTTGGTCATATTAACGAAATAAGACTAACCAAGCTATATAAAGATGGATATTTAAAACCGTTTGAATATAAATCTTATGTGACTTATCAGTCTTGCATCAAGGGTAAAATGACCAAAACTCTCTTTACTGGACACGGAGAGAGAGCTACTGAACTCTTAGGCCTCATACATAGTGATGTATGTCGACCAATGTCTACACATGCAAGAATTGGTTTTTCAAACTTCATAACTTTTACTGATGATTTCTCAAGATTTGGACACGTGTTCTTGTTGAAACATAAGTCTGAAGCTTTCGAAAAATTCAAGGAGTATAAACTTGAAGTAGAAAAACAAACTGGGTTGAGTATCAAGAAACTTTGATCAGATCGAGAAGGAGAGTACCTAAGTACAGAATTTCTAGATTTCCTGAAAGAGAATGGGATTCTCTCTCAGCTCACTCCTCTATACACACCACAGCACAACGGTGTGTCAGAACGGATAAATCGTACCCTATTAAATATGGTACGTTCAATGATGAGTGATGCCGAGTTACCAATTTTATTCTGGGGGCATGCATTGGAGACTGCAATATATCTATTAAACAGAGTTCCGACCAAAACCGTGCCTACCACTCTATATAAGATATTGTATGGGAAGAGACCATCTCTTAAACGAGTTAGGATATTGGGTTGTCCTGCTTTTGTTAAAAAGCAGAATCCAGAAAAACTCGAGACACGATCGGTTTTGTGTAAATTTGCGGAATATCCCAAACATTCATATGAGTATTTTTTCTACCATAAGGAGGAACAAAGAGTGTTTGTTTTTCAGTACGCCATATTTTTAGAAAATGAATATTTTACAACTGATATTGTTGGCAATACGGTATAGCTGGAAGAAATTTCAGAGCCACAAACAAATATTGACAATTTGGTTGAACCTGAAGTTTCAATAGAACCCAACGAGCCTTAGTCACTCCGTAGATCTTGTAGAACTTCTCGCCCACCGGATAGATACTATGGTTTTCTAATTGATGGTAATAGAGAAGATTGCATCATAGATGATGATGACCCTACTAGTTTTTAGCAAGCTATCACGAGTAATGACTCGGTGCAATGGCTGGATGCCATGCGATCCGAAATGGAATCCATGCACACCAACAAAGTATGGACTTTGGAGGTTGCACCTTCTGGAGTAAAACCCATAGGGTGCAAGTGGATTTTTAAGAAAAAGATTGGTGTAGATGGACAGGTGGAGACCTATAAAGCTAGGTGTCACGACCCAAATGTGGCACGTGACCGGCACTTCAATCACGTGACATCTAAAGACGTCGACGCGGTTCAAGTAAGCCGAAACTCGGAATCTAAACCCTTTTTCTTTTGAAAACATCGGAGGTGAAGTTTTAAATAATCATCAGATAAAATCATTTTAAAATAACCATTTGATTTTAACTAAGCATGTTTAAAGAGCATCTATGACATTTTGAAATTCGACAGCACCTCCTTTGCAAATTTTGCATAAAAACCCAATACGATATAACAATAAAATAACATCCCAATGGGAGCTAGCTTCCACGCCCAAACGGCAGAGCAACCAAGCCAACTATATACGACGCACAACGGCGAAGAAAAGAAAAGCGAAACAAAATCAACAATCTAAAATGGTCGACTCCCATGAGTGCGACATCATAACACACAAACTCTAAGTCTCGCTTCTAAATCCATAATATACCATTTCTAAGTTGATGGAGTTTTCACTAGATACACGAATATATGAGTAATCAAGGGTGAGTACGATACAATAGTAACCCACTTACCAATCAATCACCGAAAAGAATGTGTGCCCAAGCCGCTGATAATCCAAGCGGTAAAACCTGCAAGAAACTGTGGCACAACGGGTATGCGTTGCCAACTCAGTGAATAAAAGTACATCTAAAAATAGAAATCGAAATGCACGACGATACCTAGATCATAAGTATAGTACTATCATAATATGTACTAATATAATATGATATGCGAATGTATCATATTGCAACACTAACTATCATGCAATCCCAAGTAGAATACATCAAATGCAAATGACCTGTATCTAGGTATAAGCCCAATGTAACCGAATATATATATATATGTATATATATATATATGTGTGTGTATATATATATATAAACCTCTTATTTAAAATAGCCGTGGAATAGATATATATCCCGACATACAGCAGACGTGATAGTATGAAATGTAATAAGTATCTTTACTTAGGATATACGTCCTGCTGCTTTTCAATGGAAAATGTTAAGAGGCTTACCATTTAAAGATCCCAGTGTCATATCAGACATTTCAAAATAATGTGTCTATAGCTCGTGTTTGAATTCCTTTTTATATATGAATGACCGTACAAATATATACAGGTACTATCCCCCGGATCAGTCCTGGTCGACTACAATACTGTAATCTAACTGTGTACCTCATGATAGTAATCATATCAATATATATGGATGTCCAGCATCGACACCCGAAATCAGAAATCTCTCATGCCCAACCTCGACACATAAATGCAGATACCGTCAACACCATCTCAATAAATGATCGCCACCCGATATCCCTAGCCCCGGTTGGTATCCCTTAGACATCCGCCGTGCCCAATGGAACCCCGGTCAGTATCCCCTGGATATCTGTCGTGCTCACCTCTATCTCCGGTATCGGGTATCTTCGCTAGGCTCTCCGTCTATAATGCGGCTTTCCTGCCCCTCGGTCTCGACCCGGGTCCACCATGTATCCGACTGTATATCTCCCCCACTCAGTCTGGATAATAACAATTCTGAAACCGTATAGCCCCCCACCCGGTTCGGAATAAATACTCAGAAAACATAAAGCTCAAGGTGGACGCCAACTCATCATATAAAAACATATCAAGTAAAGAATGAGAATACTTGCATAGATCATTCTGATGATATATTATATATATACATATATAACAGTGTCCCATACCACCGATATATATCATCAAAAGTAAAACGTCCAGAAAACTCATAAAATCAATTATAAACATCCATAGTACTGGTATTCACAATGCTTAACAGATAATAAGGTAAAGTGTGTAAATAAATCATACAAGCAAATAAACGTATCAATTCTACTGTGTCATGGCAATACTAATGAAGTACAGTGTAGCATTCGCATCTGTGCTCGTGTAGCATGGCAATCAATAGTAATTGTGCAAGTGTTCTAAAGGTGTAATAGCCTGCTCATATCAACATCTACATACATATTACATAACATAACGGTGCTACAGTGACATGGTAGTACCAATGAGGTGTGGTGTAACATATACGTATGTGCTCGTGCAACATAATACTCATTGATAATTGTACAGTGTTCTATCACAGTGTTCGTATCATGGAAACGTACAACGTTGATAAATATAACGCGAACATGTAAAGTAAATCTAAACGTAACCGATAACTGTAATTACTTGCTATGAGCTATACCATTATCTTTGAAAATGGAACGACAAGTTGGGTTTGAAATAAGGAAGCTGCCTTAGGTAAAAATAGATATTCGTTTTGTAAATTGACATTTGCATCCTTGTCTTTTATCATTAAAAAGAGAAACGGATCGTAGTTTTTAAAAGAGTATATAGCTCACACAAGTATTACATCCTAAAACGGAATATAATCTAACTCTATGAGTCTAAAGGAAACTTGGCCGTTATTCGGCATACGAATCTCATCATTTCCAATATGTATAGTTCCTCGTATCATGCCTCACCGTATCACTATATCTAACTCATCCCTTAGAACGTCATAAGCCTTCGTACTAACTTATCAAGCCATAATTTAACTACATGCAATTGAATATCATGCTAGATGCAAACTATCTCCAATATCAATGTCTTGAATAAATACTAAACTATCTAAATACCATAATATTATTTATAAGGTTGCGGGGGTGCTATACGCCATCCATCCGACTTCCCCCGTAGATATAAATCTACTCACCAACTCATTGAGCTCACTGAAATCGACGCTGCTATGTCCGCCATCTCCGTCTCGGAAATCCTCGAAATCGTACCTATAAACTTATTTAAAATCACATCGATGTAAATATCATAGCGAAAACCAAACAACGAGATAGGCACCCATAAGGTTAGAACCTACAGCACACTTAACCCAAAAACAATAATATGCCACTGAACTTTACGTACGAACGTCGACGTTTCAGTTGCAATACAGAAATACGAAAAATCCATATTGGAATATCGGAAAACTTGATAGAACCTTAACTAACCACTTCCAGATTTCTTTGTATAAATCTAGAGACAAAACAAACAATACTATAGATCATAAACTACCCAAAATAGGCCACAGAAGAAAAATCAACACCGACAGCCAAAGGAAGGCCGGCGAGCTCGGAAAAATGGTGTATGTCGCCGGGCTTGGTAGGGAGTTAGGGGCTCGGACTTTGTGAAAAGTTCTCTAGTGGTCTCAGTATAGTTTTGGTCTTGCTAGTTTTTCTAGTGATTATACCTATTAGTTCCAGATTCAATTACAGTAGCTAAATATCACAAAACAAACTGTTTTTGTGATATTGCACACAAAAACTAATATTGGACAGAAATGATTAAGTGAAGAGAGAGGAAGATATACCTATGGAGATTGTGTATACTGGAACACCAGCTCATGAATTGTGTGTGGGAGCATCTAGGTCTTGTAGAGGCTTTAGCTTGATGATGTGCACAACTTTGATGAAGGAATTCATTTCTTCTCCATTTGGAGTGATGAACACTTAGGATATTTAGTTTTGAGCTAAAGAATGTGTTGTGTTCAGTTGATATCATTAAGGGATTCCCTAAGTGTTGTTTGGTGTAGAGAAAGCATGATGTGGAGGTTGAGAGGTGGAGGTGGCATGGAGGAAAGAGGAGGTGTCATCAAGAGGAAGCATGGTGCATTCATGCAAGGAGGAGGTGTTAAACTTGAAGAAGGAGGTGTAAAGCTATGAAGTAGGATATGTAAAGCTTGAAGGAGGAGGTGTAAGAATTTTAGCATGCTTGAGGGTAAGTTATATGTGAGGGTTTAACCTAGAATTTCATATGCCACCCATGATTATAAGAATGCAGCAATAAAGTAAAACTTTCATATTGTAAATCTAAATCCATATAACATAAAAGATATGAAATGATAACTCTATCACTTAATTATCATTAGCTAATTGAAAAATACAATGTCATGTTAAAATAATTAAAATATCATTTTTATGACATCACACACCTTTATTCATATTTACCGAAATAACTACATTTTTACGGATATAATTCCGATACCAAAAGTCGTATGTGATATCACTTTGCAACTTTATTTAAATTCATATTTGAAATTATAAATTTATATTTAAAATTTTCCAAAATGTTACAGTCTCTCCCCCTTAAAGAAATTCGGTCCCCGAATTTAAATTAAACCTCCTTCTTAAACATTTTTCTTGATCCAATCTGCTCAAATTCAAAAACAATTTTCCGGGGTCTAAATTTAAAACATAAAATCCGCTCGATATGACGAAACTCCAAAGTCCCATATGAACTAAAACTTATCATAACGTAACCGTGTGCGTGAAAACTCAAAAAGATATAATTTCACATAACTATAACTCTAGCGGTTGCTATGAGAATTACTCCAGTTATGCTGCACTTTGCCAAATACGGAAACCGTTGTATATCCTAAGTAAATAATCAATGCCATATTCGTAGTGCAATATCGGTGCACACAACCAAGCGAAAATGTATAAATCAGATCTATAACATATTCTATCAAGTGCAAAGCACGAAAACAAAATCAACCCTAATGGGTTTGTATGTAAATCTCAAACCACACGTCACGGTGTGCATGAAAACAAAACAATGCTAAGTGCAACAGGCGTGCACGAAATGATATCCACTGCATCCATTGTGTATGGAACAAAAGTGTACAAATTAGTATCAAGGGCATCGGGGTGCGAAAAATCATATCCAAGAGCATCAGGGTGCACAATTAAATCTCAAGTGCAACGGGGTGCACAAAATCAAAACCAAGTGCAACTGGTGTGCACGAAACCTTACCAAGTATACCTAGAGTATATATATATATATATATATATATATATATATATATATAATCTCTTAATCATGTGCATCTGAGGTGCACGGAATTATCAATGTAGTGCATCCAGTGTACACAACACTTCCAATCGAGTGTAGTCACCTCGCACGAAAATCTCAAACAAGTGCACCTGGTGTGCACAAAACATAATTCAATGTGAAATCATTAGACACAGAAATCTCATCAAGTGCACCTGATGTGCACAAAACATAATATGACCCTCAAATCCTCAAAATACATGTATCAAAATAACGGACGTTGAGTTGTCCTTTCTTCAACATTGAAAATGAAATATTTTAGATCATAAAAATGCAAATCGAACTTAAAGGACATCGAAGCTTATCTACTTCAATGTCGGAAGGTGCTTATACCACCGGAATTTGCATGGCAAGGATTACTACTTGTCGTCTGCCACAATCTAACGTTCTCTGTCTCTGAATTCTGGTTCTTCTTACGGATCTCTAATGTCAGGGTCCTTCATACAATCGTCCGGTAAGGAGCAGCGACACAACCAGTCCTACTGCTGATACCTCTCACCACATCTCCTTGGCCAGTAGTCTAGTTTCTCGTAACGCGACATGTTGATAACAGCGATCTCTAATCTCTGCTTGTTTGCTAACAACTGATCCTGGGTCCAATCTTACTTATTATCAATTTCTAGAAAGGTCCCCTTCAAATCTCATGCTGATCTCAGCTATCCAGCCTGCCCGGAACTAGCACCCATTACTAAATCCACTTTCACTTTCGCAACAACTATCATTTCATTAAGATTTCCCTTTGAAGTTTAGTTGTACGCGTCTTTGTATAGGCATCCAATCTTCAATATCGCCGTTGAAGAACAACTGTCCACTGAAACTTCGCACCAATCTCCTGTTTCATATATCTCCAATATCAACCACTTAAGGAGCGTATCATGATAATCATGTGAGTTGCAAGTCATACTCGTTTATGACCATGCCCGGAGCCTTACAAGACTTCCAAAAACACGAATCCGGCATCTCGGATACTCTATAGAAGAATCTGACTAAGCTCACCTTCGAAAACTCGTCCCAATTCGTCGGATGAACATGATCTCTTTCTCGAGCTACGTGCATCAGGTCTGAGCAAGATCCACTGGAAGAAGCAAATCAATTTCACCGATCTCGTATTGGAGCGCCATAATGGATTAAATGCCCTAACCATCTCACATCTGAATGACTATGAATCCATCTGATCCATCTATTCTTATAAACATCATCAACCATTAACTTCATGATCTCTGGAAGCAACATCCCGATAACGTCAGCAATATTTGTTACCGCTATCTGAACAGTACACGACACGATGATCTTCGGAGAGGAGAAAACATCATGCCTCAAGTCCGGCTGATCTCCAGTAATAACTCGACCATCTGGTGCGGATCCCGAAGAAACTTGCTTCAACATTAGAACCCGATCAAATATATATAAACGATGTGTCTCTATATCACCGGAATGTCACCCTGATCAGTCCTTGTCCCAGACAAGTCTGCTCTGACCGTATCTCTAACTGCAGCCCTCTCGGTTCCCATAAACATGGTGACCGAAACAATCACCATGCACTGACGAGAATAGATCAACGGAATGAATAGAAGGGAGATCTCAAGATATAAATCCTAAGGTAACTTAGACAGAGTATCATATCGTAAATATGCTGCGGATCATATGTACGGTACGTCACTCTACTTAGTACCTACTCTATCAACAAGGTTTATCCTATACAACGAAAGTTCGGGTATAAGACCCCCAAAGTCAAGTCTATACCCTATAAGGTCAAGCCTAGGTAACAAAATGTATGCCCAGATTCCATATAGTCAAACCTAGACTCGAATAAAAGTTAAACCAAACGCTATGATACCAACTTTGTCACGACCCAAATGTGGCACGTGACCGGCACTTAAATCACGTGACATCTAAAGATATCGACGCGGTTCAAGTAAGCCGAAACCCGGAATCTAAACCCTTTTTCTTTTGAAAACATCGGAGGTGAAGTTTTAAATAATCATCAGATGAAATCATTTTAAAATAACTATTTGATTTTAACTAAGCATGTTTAAAGAGCATCTATGACATTTTTAAATTCGACGGCACCTCCTTTGTAAATTTTGCATAAAAACCCAATACAACATAACAATAAAATAACATCCCAATGGGAGCTAGCTTCCACGCCCAAACGGCGGAGCAACTAAGCCAACTATATACGACGCACAATGGCGAAAAAAAGAAAAGCGAAACAAAATCAACAATCTAAAATGGTCGACTCCCATGAGTGCGACACCACAACACACAAACTCTAAGTCTCGCTTCTAAGTCCACAATATACCATTTCTAAGTTGATGGAGTTTTCACTATATATAAGAATATATGAGTAATCAAGGGTGAGTACGATACAATAGTAACCCACTTACCAATCGATCACCGAAAGGAATGTGTGCCCAAGCCGCTGATAATCCAAGCGGTAAAACCTGCAAGAAACTGTGGCACAACGGGGATGAGTTGCCAACTCAGTGAATAAAAGTACATCTAAAAATAGAAATCGAAATGCACGACGATACCTAGGTCATAAGTATAGTACTATCATAATATGTACTAATATAATATGATATGCGAATGTATTATAATGCAACACTAACTATCATGCAATCCCAAGTAGAATACATCAAATGCAAATGACCTGTATCTAGTTATAAGCCAAATGTAACCGAAAATATATATATATATATATATATATATATATATATATAAACCTCTTCTTTAAAATAGCCACGGAATAGATATATATCCCGGCATACAGCAGACGTGATAGTATGAAATGTAATAAGTATCTTTACTTAGGATATACATCGTGCTGCTTTTCGATGGAAAATGTTAAGAAGCTTACCATTTAAAGATCCCAGTGTCATATCAGACATTTCAAAATAATGAGTCTATAGCTCGTGTTTGAATTCTTTTTTATATATGAATACCCATACAAATATATGCGGGTACTGTCCCCCAGATCAGTCCTGGTCGGCTATAATACTGTAATCTAACTGTGTACCTCATGATAGCAATCATATCAATATATATGGATGTCCAGAATCGACACCCGAAATCAGAAATCTCTCGTGCCCATCCTCGATACGTAAATGCAGATACCATCGACACCATCTCAATAGATGATCGCCACCCGATATCCTTAGCCCCGGTCGGTATACCCTGGACATCCGCCATGCCAAATCGAACCCTGGTCAGTATCCCCTGGATATCTTCCATGCTCACCTCTATCTCCGGTATCGGGTATCTTCGCTAGACTCCCCGCCTATAATGCAGCTTTCCTGCCCCTCGGTCTCGACCTGGGTCCACCATGTATCCGACTGTATATCTCCCCCACTCAGTCCGGATAATAACAAGTCCGAAACCGTATAGCCCCCCACTCGGTTCGGAATAAATACTACGAAAACATAAAGCTCATGATGGACACCAACTCATCATATACAAAGATATCAAGTAAAGAATGAGAATACTTACATAGATCATTCTGATGATATATTATATATATACATATATAACAGTGTCCCATACCACCGATATATATCATCAAAAGTAAAACTTCAAGAAAACTCATAAAATCAATTATAAACATCCATAGTACTGGTATTCACAATGCTTAACAGATAATAAGGTAAAGTGCGTAAATAAATCATACAAGCAAATAAACGTATCAATTCTACTGTGTCATGGCAATACTAATGAAGTACAGTGTAGCATTCGCATCTGTGCTCGTGTCGCATGGCAATCAATAGTAATTGTGCAAGTGTTCTAAAGGTGTAATAGCCTACTCATATCAACATCTACATACATATTACATAACATAACAGTGCTACAGTGACATGGTAGTACCAATGAGGTGTGGTGTAACATATACGTATGTGCTCGTGCAACACAATACTCATTGGTAATTGTACAGTGTTCTATCACAGTGTTCGTATCATGGAAACGTACAACATTGATAAATATAACGCGAACATGTAAAGTAAATCTAAACGTAACCGATAACTGTAATTACTTGCTATGAGCTATACCATTATCTTTGAAAATGGAACGACAAGTTGGGTTTGAAATAAGAAAGCTGCCTTAGGTAAAAATAGATATTCGTTTTGTAAATTGACATTTGCATCCTTGTCTTTTATCATTAAAAAGAGAAACGGATCGTAGTTTTTAAAAGAGTATAGCTCACACAAGTATTACATCCTAAAACGGAATATAATCTAACTCTACGAGTCTAAAGGAAACTTGGCCGTTATTTGGCATACGAATCTCATCATTTCCAATACGTATAGTTCCTCGTATCATACCTCACTGTATCACTATATCTAACTCATCCCTTAGAACGTCATAAGCCTTCGTACTAACGTATTATAACATTTCAGAAAATATAAAATATTATTTTTTGAATTTAATTTTAAAATAATATATTTTGCAAAAACTACCGATTTGCGAATTTGGGGTTTTCGTAAAATGGTATAAATATAAATTAATTAGTGAATATTTGTGCATTCATTTTTGGCCATTTCCTTCTTCATTTTGTCATGGCCGAACCTTCCTTGATGGGGAGTGGGCTTCTCTTGTTTTGGATGTGGGTGAGTCATTGTTGTGAGCTTTAATGAGGCATGGTTTTAATTTGTGACTCACTTGTTCATTAATTCCTTTTTGTCAAGCTTAGGATATTATGAAAGATATTTGTGATGGATTTTTGGGATATGGTCACCACTTGCATTCTTGTGGTCACCCCCGCCCCCCATTTCAATTCCCAGCATGCTTTGTTTTGGCCGGCCCCACTTGTGGTGTGCACATTTTGGAGTGTGCTGGCTTTGTTTTTGTGGGATTAATTTACATAAAACTCACCACTTGAAAGCAATCCCCAAAGAGAAAAAATGATGGCCGAGCCCCATTTTTCCCTATGGCTTCACAAGTTTTCTTCATGTGCTCACATTCTAATTCTATCCATGGCAACTTCATTTACCTCCACCCAAATGCTTGGGTGCCTTGAGACAAAGTATTCTACACTCTCTCTACTTCTTCCTTGGACATCTCTGATAGCAAACTTGGTGTCCGAGTTGCCTCGGTTTTGAGGCGGGAGCCCGTATTAAGAATCCTCGACGTGCGTCATCTTTGACGAGCTTGACCGGAGAGCGAACTTCGTCGAGGCAGCCGAAACATGCTAAGGGCAGAGATTGATGGCCGAAGGACACGGGTGGATCGGTATAATCTCTTAAAACATTTTACAGTTTACTTGTATAGGATTGTTTGGTACGATTGGGTTTTTGGCGTGGCAGTTTTTATGAATAGCGATACTAGTTAGGGTTTTAGCTATGTTTACCGGTATTGGGATTCTTGGTTTTGAGTTTTGATATTGTATTTGGTCGTTGGATATTTGTACGTCAACGAAAAGGGTTGTTTGTTTTGCATGTGTAAGCTATAGGTTCTAACCTATAAGCGCACCGCCTGCCATATCGGTTTTCGGACATTGATTTTGATGGTAGTGCAATATGTGTTGATATTGTAGGTACCTTCACGTGGATTCCGTGATGACGAAGCGCATCGACTACGGCTAAGCAAGGAGTTTAGCAGGTGAGTAGTATATCTACTGGGGAAGTCGAGTGGATGGCGTATAGCACCCCCGCAAATTTTGAATGGAACTGATATATACATAGAATACTGTAGGAGAAACTTACACTTGAAAACTATAGATGTGGTTAAAGGATCGTTAGAGGTGATATTAATGATTTAATATATGTCGAGATATGAGATGAAGACTTTAGGGACATAACTCTTGGACATAATATGATAAGAATGATGTCTCGGATTGATATAAGGACATGAAAGGTGAATGTGAATCACAATATACATACAGATTTGTAGTTGCAAGAGTTTAAGTATGAGATTTTGAGTAGCGTAACATGAGATTCAATTGATGTAATGCTTATGTAAAATGACTTGATGTGAGAGATTGATACGATGAAAAGAGTATACGATGAGATATGATGACTTGGCTAATATGTCGTTATATGGATGCGAGTCGATAACTGATAGCTGATACCTTGTCGGTCCCCTGATGCGAGATTTATGCGGATGTGACTTGAGAGATAGGTATATATTTATGGATAATGATGTGCAAAATGAGTGATATGCCATACGAGACTTAGATCCGTGCCCCGATTTTGTATAGGATTGATAGAATCCCTATTTGTTTAATGCTGTCGTACGATAGATTTCCGTACGCGATGAGTTTTACCTGTTGTTTTATCCATACCCTTGTTTAGAGGATGCTGTACGATGGATTGTACCGTACGTGATGTTGTGAGGCTGGATGCCGATTGCTAGATTCACCGATTCGGATACATATTGTTGACACGTATACCTTATAGCATTTAGTTCACGAGGTACTTTATTCTGCATTCATGTTATTCTCATTGCAATTCATATACCTGTGTTACTACACCTACACCATTATCGATGATGCTTATGTTACACTTACACAGATTTGCCGGTTCACACACCTTCATCATCGATAATTGCCATGTCACTACACAGTAGAGTTGCTACATCATGCTATGATATATTTGCTATGTTCATATCACTGTTCCACGTTGCATGAGATATACGGACATGCTTGCATCCTGTTATATGTTGCATACATACTGACATGTACACCCACATACTTGGTTACAGCTACATGTACTTCATGCATACATACTGACATGTACTCCCACATATCTTGCTATAGGTGCATATACCCCTAAGTGGTATTGTATTTGACATGTGATATTGAGACGTTGATTATTATGCTATTGCGCTTATGAAATGCATCATACATACTTGCTTAGATGTAGATACTTATATCTTGCTACAGTTACATGTACACCTCATATGATGCTGCACTTGATTTCGGAGGATTTGGGAACCGCATGATATATTTTAAAAGCTGGATTCATTTAAAAGAGCGGTTTTCGCTTAATATGCTCATATTGCTATTTTACGTTGCATATATCAGTTTTCATGGATTTACACATTGAGATATGGATTTCATGTGATTTATGGATTTGAGAACCGTGGGGGTGTTTCAAGAAACTATTATTATTTGAAAACCCGTTTTCTTCTGATATGATATTTCAGTGCGTCCACCATGAGATTTCTCGGTTCTGAGATTTGTGATATATACCCGATGCGAGGAGTAGAGTGGGTCGCGTGCGGGTACATGGTGGAGACCGGTACGGTTCCCCTCAGCAAGATGATCGTAGGTGATGGCGATGAGCCTGGAAGGCTGGACAAGTACCTACCGGTGATAGTATTTGGACTTGGTGGTTATCATGGGGATACCGACCGGAGTGATGTACGGACATGACATCTGGGCCAGTCATGGTGACGGCGCCTGAGACATGAGGATTTACGTGTCGATGCTAGATATGGGTTTCATGATATTTCGAGTGTCGATGTTAGACACTCCGGTTCCATGATTTTGGTTGTGTCGCGAGGGACACACGTTGATTTATATCCTCATTTTACCTGCATATGTTTTTATGATATTTACATGCAGGAGTTGTTGTGTCAGTGGTTGACACGTGGACGAGATCCACTGCATACATGCATCGATTATATTGTTGGACGAGATCCGCTGCATACATGCAGTGATTATATTTTTGAACGAGATCCACCTGCATACATGCACCGATTATATTGTTGGACGAGATCCACCTGCACACATGCATTGATTATATTGTTGGATGATATCCACTTGCTGATAGGCATTTATTTATGTGTTGGCACATATGCAGATACGGTCACCCTACATATCATAGTATTACCTTTATGATATAGTTGACCTAGGAAATCGTTATTTATTTCGATTTCTACCTGTTGATGTTTTCTACTCACGAGTTGGCAACTCACCCCCGTTGTGCCTCAGTTCTTGCAGGTTGTCCGCTTAGATCAATAGTGGCATCGCTATCACACAGTTTGCTTTCGGGTGTTTTGCTTTGGTAGGTGGTACATATTGGATCGTGCCCCTCTTGTATTTGTTATTCATATAGTATGTAGTCAACTCTATCAAATCAGAAACTAGTATTTGTTTATGCAGTAAGACTTAGAAAGAGTTGTAGTTGCGAGACTTGAGCGATGGGTTTTATGTTCGCTTTTGGGTTGATGTCTTGCTTCTTTCTTTATCTTTTGTGTTGATCTTCGTCGTTGGGCGTCGTATACTTGTTATTATACTTGTGGTGATTTTTTTCGCCGTTGGGCGTGTTTTGCTCCCGTTTAGGGATGCTTTCTTTTTATTCTGTGTTGTACCCGTTTTCGGGGTTAGTTTTTACAAGGGAGGTGCTGCCCAAATTTTCAAAAGACAAAACATGATTTAGTATACCTTTATTTCAAAGCTTCACCTCATTATTTTTTTAAAAAAAGGTTTAGATTTCTGGGTTTCAGCTTACTTGAATTCCGTTACGCCTGTAGACGTCGCGTTATTTAAGTGCTGGTCGCGAGCTAATATTTTGGGTCGTGACAAATTTGGTATCAGAGCGCTAGGTTTAACCTTGGTTCGAGTTTAGGTTTGACTAGGTGGAGTCTAGGGCGTATATATTTCGGAACCAAGGCTTGACCTTACGGAACTTAGACTTGAACAAGGGGGTGTTACACCCGAACTTTCGTTACATAGGCTGACCCTGATTAATGGAGTAGGAACTTGAGTAGAGTGACGTACCGTACGTATGTGCCGCAGCATATTTACGATACGATACTCCACTTAAGTGACCTTAGGATGTACATATTTTGAGACTGGTGATTCTCTTTGTTTTCCTTGATTATACATCCATTTTGGGATCTGTTGACTCTTTTCATCCCTTTGATCTTTTTCGTCGATACTTGATTGAGATTCCTGCCACCATGGTTTGAGCGCAGATTGAGGTGCTGCTGGTGATGCGGTCAGGGCGAGCTCGTCGTGGACGGGGACTGACCATCGTGTTTTCTGGTGACGTGGGAACGTATCGATGTAGTGTTGTGTTGTGACCTCTCGTTTGAGACGAGTGTGTGGTTTTGTACCGGATGATCGGGCCTTTGTTAGAGGCTGCCTGTTGGGGGAGGATTGTTGATGTACAGCATACCTCAGAGATTATGATGTCATCTACCGTGCAGACAGATGACCCAGCTGTTGCTGAGATTGATGTGATTCCGCTTCCAGGGCTTACGAGCTGAGATCGCTGGAGCTTTCACGCAGAGAGGCGACAAGTGATAGCCAGTCTATCTTGAGTGGAGAGACGAAGGTGATTCGTCAGATTTAATGCGTCGACGCAGGCCCAGTTGAGTGAAGATTTCCAGTGTGGAGAATCTTATTCAGATCCAGAGCAGATCGATCCAGAAATGATGTTATTCGTTGGATGATCCGATAGGAGATCAGTAAGCTGACTAGTTTCAGATAGATGCTCTCACCCAGATGTGTTGTGGGTTGATCGAGAACGGGGGAGTTTTAAGTATTCCTCCGATGATTGGGGCGAGTTCCCGAGAACGCGTTCGGCTAGATATCTTCTATAGAGTGATGAAGATACCGAGTTCATGATTTCGAGTCCGTGCGAGAGATTCCAGATTGATTGTCGCCGAGAACCATTGCAGGACGCAGATAGTATGGCATGATGTCGAAGTGGACGATAATAAAGAGAGTGGAGCAAGAGGTTCGTGTGAGATGCTGACGAGCTGTTGTTACTCCCCGTTGAGATTTGAGATTCGGATGTGTATACAGGAGCGTTGGAATACGACCAGTTCCAAAGGAAATGTTGTGCTGAGAATTCAGATGTCCAGAGAACGAGAAAAAATTATGTAAGAGTACCAGCCTCCGTATAGTTCGGTATAGTCGAGATCGGAAGAGACCCTGAGCAGACTCCTTCCAGGACACTGCTGCAACAAGATTTGGACCGAGGATCAGATGTGTCTGTTAGGTCCACGTTACCTCTCCCGGTACTTTCGGGGTTGGGGAAACGGTAAAACAAAAAAATTTCTGAACATGGTAACATGGACCATAAAAGCCGGATCTTTACTAAACAATACACTAGCATCCTAACTAGAGATTTATCTACTCGGTTAGGGGTTATACCTCAACTTGTACTCCTTCTCTTCTTGTTGTTCTTCTCCTTGCTTGCTCCGAGGCTTGATCTGGACTTTGGTCACCTCCGCGGCCTCCTTGAGTCGAAGACGATCCACCCGAGAGATGTACACCGAGCTCCACCTCGAGCCGAGGTAACTAGGGCAAAGAGATTGCTAATCTAGAAGCCCTAGGTTGTGTAGAGGAGATGTATGGATGTGTTTGTCTTTGTGGGATCTTTTTCTCTCAACACATGAGATCAAAAGATGGGATCAAGAGGAGGAGGAAGAAGGAGAAACTTAGCAACCATGGAGCTTTTCTTTTTTTTTTTTTCACTTCAAGAGAGAGAATGAGAAGAGAATACTGAAAAGATTAAACCAAAAGAAATAAACCATGGTTCCAATAATACACAAAATCATCATTACTAATCCTATCATGATAGAAGTTGATGGCACATTGAATTGACTATTATCATAACACAAGAAATAAAAAGAAAATGAAAGAAGAGTGTGGATCGCTCTTGAAGGTCAATGGTCAACACGGTCAACGGGTCAACAAAGTCAAGAGAGATCCAAGTGGTCAAATGGTCAATGCAATTAGCCATCACAAATCTATCACCAAAAGGATTAGTAAACAATGTCTCCGGCTCATAAGAGTTTTGACCAAACGAACTGTCAAAACCCTAATGAGTGTGCCATATTACGGTTTTGGCCGAACCAACTGCCAAAACCCTAATGGGGCACCTCCTCCTTCATCGCTCCTCAAAACTGTGCATACACACCCGCATCCGCATTCTGTAGAATGCGAATGCACAGAAGACAAATCAAATTCACCTGTGCAATACTAGGATCTGGCTTAAACCAAAGCCCACTAGTATTGCCTGCCCGAACACCACACGTACACAAGTGTACGTAAGTGATCGCAGCCCTGCCGTAAAACCATACGGCCTCTACACGTTTCGCTCAGTGCAGGGAAACTCTCTGTGTGGGACTCTAAAGACTCGACACTACGCTGGCAGTGGGTTTAACCACAGACCGCAAGCGGCACTAGCTGTACGTAACGGTCCCCAGGTAGATGTCGATAAGAAGGCCGATGAGGTACACCCATCCGAACTCCTACTGAGCCTGTATATGACAATCTTCGTACAGTCCGGTCTGTTCGTCTGATACATCGCATGGCGGGCCTAGGGGGGCGGTAAACGTCAGTCCCCTAATAGCAGTACAAGTCGTGTCGGAGTGAAGCCCAAAACACCCTGAGATAACACTGGAAACCTACCAGTATATCTCGCTTGCCCTGGCCAGGGACTACTCGTGTAATGGCTCTCCTAGACACAGCGCGATGTCAACCCCCAATACCGGGAGAGACGAATCCTGTCTAACCGTCACTGCCTCCAAGTGCTTCGGGACTGCACCCAACTACTACCTGTTTGCACGACTCAGTAGAGCCGTGGTAGGGTAGTAATCAAAGAACAGTGGGAACACACTCGAGGCGAAGTGACAGTATCAAGTCAGCGGACTAAGCTGTACTCATGTCTCCTGGGAACTGATAACTGACGATAGGTATAATACCAACCATCAATTCCCGACGAGTCCTGTCCAGTGTACTCGTAACCTAACGAGCACCCGCATACTATCTTAAGTATGACATACTGACGGCTGTGGGACAGACCGTCTCCCATGCTGGGATGAGAAGCGCATACGCTAGTCTACTCCGGAGTATCGATGCCCTGTCTCGATAATCCCACGATTAGGGACATGTATAAGGATGTGCTTGTGGATTACCCAGCCCCCACGAGTGTGATCGCCATCACAATGCCGGTAATCGAGCAAAGATCCTAAGGGCTCTACTAATGCGTATAGGTGATACAATAAAGAAACACACATGTACACATTAAAGCAGAGACAAACCAAGTAGCATACTACTATATTGAGCAAGATTGTCTATACAACTGTGAATATCCAAAGCTTCCATCAAGTAATATACAAACTAGTATGATACAGTAATGGCCTCTAGGGCATAGACACTTACAATCTCCCACTTGCACTAAGGCCATGTACTGGCGTATCGAAGACCTATCATCTCGATCAGTCGCTCGAACTGAGTCTGGGGTAAGGCCTTCGTGAATGGATCCGCCGTGTTGTCTTTTGTGTCCACTCTCCGCACCTCGATCTCCTGGCATCAATGATCTCCCTGATCAGGTGATACCGCCTTAAGATGTGCCTGGATTTCTGATGGGACCTTGGTTCCTTCGCTAAAGCTATAGCTCCATTGTTATCGCAATACAAAGGTATTGGGTCAATAATGGACGGAACCACCTGAAGTTCACTAATGAACTTCTTCATCCAGACCGCCTCTTTTGCGGCATCGCTTGCAGCAATGTATTCAGCCTCCATCGTCGAGTCTGCGACGGTATCCTATTTGGAACTCCTCCAACATACCGCCCCTCCGTTGAGGGTAAACACAAAACCCGAGACAGACTTGCTGTCATCTTTGTCACTCTGGAAGCTTGAATCGGTAAAGGACTCGACCCTAAGGTCTCCATTACCGTAAACCAGGAACATCTCCTTAGTCCTTCTCAGGTACTTGAGAATGTTCTTCACTGCTGTCCAGTGGTCCTCACCTGGGTCTGACTGATACCGGCTTACCGTGCTCAGCGCGTAAGCTACATCTGGTCTTGTACATAGCATCGCATAAATTATAGATCCTACCGCCGAAGCGTAGGGTATAGTGCTCATGCGAACCTTCTCCTCGTCAGTCTTAGGAGACATCTTCTTGGAGAGGGTAATTCCGTGCAATGCGGGTATGTTACCGCGCTTGGAATCCCCCATACTAAATCTCTTTAGTACGGTCTCTATTTACCTGGACTGCGAAAGTCCCAGTAGTCTCTTGGATCTATCTCTATAGATCTTGATCCCCAGAATGTACGAGGCATCACCCAGGTCCTTCATGGAGAACCTTTGTGACAAAAATAGCTTGACCGAATGTAGCATAGGAATGTCATTTCCTATCAAAAGAATGTCGTACACATACAAGACTAGGAACACGACAGTTCGTCCTATAATCTTCATATAGACACAAGGTTCATCTTCGTTCTTGATAAAATCAAATTCCTTGATTGCCTCATCAAAACAGATGTTCCAGCTCCGCGATGCCTGCTTTAATCCATAAATGGATTTAAGCAACTTGCACACCTTCCCTCTGCTCCCACTGTCTACGAAACCTTCTGGCTGATCCATGTAAACGCACTCGTCCAAACAACCGTTTAGGAAAGCCGTTTTAACATCCATCTGCCAGATTTCATAGTCATGGAAGGCAGCAATGGCAAGTAGGATCCGAATGGATTTGAGCATAGCCACCGGAGAAAAAGTTTCGTCATAGTCCAAATCAGGTCTTTGACGAAAACCTTTTGCAACGAGTCTAGCCTTATAGGTTTCCACCTGCCCATCTACACCAAGTTTCCTTTTGTAGATCCATTTGCATCCAACGGGTTTTACCCCAGGTGGAGCAATATCCAAGGTCCACACTTTATTGGCGTACATGGACTCCATTTCGGATTGCATTGCTTCCTGCCACTTATCAGAGTCCCTACTGATAATGGCCTGCCTGAAACTGGTAGGGTCATCTTCTTCCAAGATGCAATCCTCTCGATTCCCGTCTATGAGAAAACCGTAGTATCTCTCGGGCGGATGAGAAATCCTACCAGATCTGCGGAGTGGCCGAGGTTTGTCTGGGGTTATTGAATTCTGAGGTTCTGTCAAATCTTCAGTTTCATTTTGTGGTCGCTGAATTTCTTCCAGTTCTACCGAACTCCCACTTGTTTCTTTTGCAAGAAATTGCCACTCTAAAAAGGTGGCGTGGCGAGATACAAACACCTTCTATTCCTCGGTGTGGTAGAACAGATATCCTGTGGAGTTCTTAGGATATCCCACAAATTTACATAGAACTGAACGAGCCTTCAGTTTGTCCGGATTTTGTACTTTTACATAGGCCGGACAACCCCATATCTTAATACGTTTAAGATACGGCTTTTTACCATTCCATATCTCGAACGGTGTTTTAGGCACAGATTTAGACGGAACATCGTTCAATAGATATGCTGCTGTCAACAGCGCATGTCCCCAAAATGAAAGAGGTAACTCGGCATTACTCATCATGGAGCGAACCATATCCAGTAGGGTACGATTCCTCCGCTCCGATACACCGTTGTGCTGTGGTGTATAAGCAGGAGTAAGCTGAGAGAGAATACCATTCTCTTTTAAGTAATCTAGGAATTCCGTGCTTAAGTACTCCCCTCCTCTATCAGACCGGAGGATTTTGATACTTTTGCCAGTCTGGTTCTCTACTTCGTTTCTGAATTCCTTGAATTTCTCAAAAGCTTCAGATTTGTGTTACATCAGATACACATATCCGAACCTAGAAAGATCGTCAGTGAATGTGATGAAGTACGAGAACCCACCCTTTGCATGTATAGACATCGGACCACATACATCACTATGTACGAGTCCCAAGAGCTCTGCTGCTCTTTCTCCATGTCCGGTGAACGGAGATTTTGTCATCTTTCCTTTGAGACAAGACTGACAAGTTTCATAAGATGAAAACTCGAACGCATCCAAGAGTCCATCTTTATGCAACTTACTCAGTCTTTTCTCTCCGATATGACCAAGTCTACAATGCCACAAGTAGGAATCATTCGTATCTGAATTCTTCCTCTTCGTGTGTTTTGTACATTGAGAACTGTATTCTGATTTAGAACGTAGATACCATTACACAGTGCACCTTCTGCAACCAGTACCTTATGAAGGTAAATGTTCATGATATTTCTATCAAGAACAAAATTATATCCATCTTTATCGAGTAAAGAAACTGATATGATGTTGCAAACCATGGAAGGTACATAGTAGCAATCGTTCAAAATCATAGTCTTGCCATTTGGCAAAACTAGGTGATATTCACCGACGCTGCCGCATTAACTTGTGCTCCGTTCGCTACTCTGAGCGACATATCACCTGGTGCAACTTTCCTACTTTTTCTCAGTCCCTGCAATAAATTACAGATATGAGATCCTGATCCGGTATCAAGTACCCAGGAGGTAGGGCTGACCGTAAAACAGTTCTCAATTACAAGAACACCTGAAGTAGATGCAAAACCATGCTTCTTCTTCAACTGGGTATCCATACAAACCCCTTTCCCTTGCTCATACTTATGACTGTTGTCACAAGTTGGAGCTGAACCAACGTCCCTCAGCCCCGAATAAGAATTCGGATCGGTCAAGCGATACATTTTATTATCTTGATTAGGGCGTGAAATGGTTGCTACCTGGAGAGAGAGAAAAGAAACACTCAGCGTGCGCTCTTGCAAGTTTAGATTGGTTTTTAATTTATCTAAACAGGATGGCTCCCACTGTCTCTCGAATCCCTCCTCAAACCATAAAGGAAGAATTAGTCGGGATCAATCTCACCGTACAATTCTTGCTTAACCGTTCAGCCAGGCCAGTGTCGGTACTTCGAGGGAGGTTTTCCAACGCTTTCGCAAAGTTCCTTAATTAAGTAACCTCTTTTCTCTGTGGGCGTAGCCCCGCTAACACCTTTCTAGACACCTACTTGGTTTATAGCATTGATCGTTAAGCGAGAAAGTTCCCGAGGAGTAGCATTTACTCACAGTAGGATCGGGATCCAAATATCATCGCGTGACAAAACTGAAGGAATCCTACCAGAATCATCACACTCCAAATGGTATGCAACACTAGCAAGTTTCAGTACTTTTGAAACTCCCGATGTGGTTTTTGCCTCGAGGACCCAAGTGACCTTGACTGAGCCAACATATCAAAGGATCCTAGTCAAGTTCAACCCGTCATTATCTTGACTGCATTAGACCCACCCGTACGAGTCCTTGACTGAGCCAAAATGACCGCACGACTGTCCTAACCAATCACTTTGTATCCTACGGAAAAATATTACATAGCTACCGTACACTACGCCTCGGCTGAGCACGAAATACGTAGCACGAATACTAAGCAATATCAATCCGAAACGACGGAGGGCTACGACTGGGTTTTGGCGAAAACCCGTTAACGTAATGAACTTGATATCGTTGAAGGAACGTGATACAGTTTTTTGAAAATATAGTGGCGAAAAACTTTTGCTAAAGAGGTCACTCCCTGTGAAGGGATCTCGGCTCTTTCCTCGTCGAATGAGGTGCAGGATATTCCAAACTAAATACTTCGATGCAAAGCAAGAATAATCGACTATAGTGAAGTTATTACCCTGACGCAAACTTTTGTCCAAGGGGTCACTCCCGATGAAGGGATCTCGGCCCTTGCCTCGTCGACTGAGGTGTTGGGCATTCATAACAGAATAGCTCGATGCAAAACAAAAGTAAACGTCCTTGTAATAACAGCTTTTTTTTTTTTGAAAAATTGTTCCAACAACGTCTTTTAGGTTTATTTTCTTGCATTAGTTCTTTTAATGCGTCCCATCATTTAAATCCTACCATTGCAGAAAACAACCAAAATATGACGTACGCTTATGCCATTCGCATTCGCCACGGGGCCCCGTCATCACCCGTTAGGTTACTTAACTAACGACAGAGCGGGGGCTGGGCTAGCGCGGCTGAAAAACATAAGCAACGCCTAAATAGTTATTATATATAGATATATAGCAATGATAGCCAATCCAGATCACAGATGAACACTCTGGATATACTAGGAACCCGCGATTCGTTCGAGCCTGCAACGAAAAGCGGATTACACGGTCGCGATGAATAGCCAATACCCCACCCAAGACCCCTACGGGTGCGGCAAACTACCCGCCAAGTACCCGAAGCGAAGCAACCTCCCTCAACGCCGTGAGTAGGCCACTCGGCACTTCGAGATACCCGGTAGTTTGTGCACCCCCTCCATGGGTCTATCCTAGGAGCAAAAACAGTAAAAAGAATTATACAATGACGGCTACAACCCCGACCCGGTTGTGCGGCCATACAAATCATATTACATCAATTTACAAATTTATTACATGAATGAAAGGAAAAAGAAACTCTCATCTCACATCCAACCCGGCTATTCATCCACGACAATCCAACGAGTTCATATACACAAACCATCAACCATCACAGATCACAGATATGTATAACCCCCACTAATCGACGTATAGTGATTAGTAGACGTTCAATACACATATAACATTACAGATATAACCATTAGTCAAAGTCTACAGAACATCGACCAAAAATACGGATTTTTGAGCCCCAAAAACAAACTTTGCTTTCTGGAAAATCTGGGTAGAAAAGTCATATACCAAAAATCCCAAAAACTCACCAGAAACAAACTGCAACAAAAATGATCCACGGCCGAGTCAACTCGGCCGCGGTTCCGCGGCAGAAGCAAGCTTCTGCCGCGGAAACGCGGTGAGTTGGTCGACTCGTGCGATCATTTTTCTTGCCTGTTCTAAGAAAAGCCTGAGCCAATTTTTAAGACATGATTTATTATTTTTTGAACAGAAAAAAAATCGGCAGAAACTTGAAATATCCGGGGTGTTTTGCGGTTTTTCGTCCGGTCGAAATTTTAAACACTTTGCTAACATGCTAGGGTGTGTTTAGTTAGGCTCTGATACCACTGTTAGGTCCACGTTATCTCTCCCGGTACTTTCGGGGTTGCGGAAACGGTAAAACAAAATTTTTTCTGAACATGGTAACATGGACCGTAAAAGCCGGATCTTTACTAAACAATACACTAGCATCCTAACTAGAGATTTATCTACTCGGTTAGGGGTTATACCTCAACTTGTACTCCTTCTCTTCTTGTTGTTCTTCTCCTTGCTTGCTCCGAGGCTTGATCCGGACTTTGGTTACCTCCGCGGCCTCCTTGAGTCGAAGACGATCCACCCGTGAGATGTACACCGAGCTCCACTTCGAGCCGAGGTAA
This sequence comes from Agapanthus africanus, assembly GCA_030015575.1. Classification (NCBI taxonomy): domain Eukaryota; kingdom Viridiplantae; phylum Streptophyta; class Magnoliopsida; order Asparagales; family Amaryllidaceae; genus Agapanthus; species Agapanthus africanus. The sequence continues at coordinate 506,992,263 of CM057337.1, forward strand.
CTAGGGCAAAGAGATTGCTAATCTAGAAGCCCTAGGTAGTGTAGAGGAGATGTATGGATGTGTTTGTCTTTGTGGGATCTTTTTCTCTCAACACATGAGATCAAAAGATGGGATCAAGAGGAGGAAGAAGAAGGAGAAACTTAGCAACCATGGAGCTTTTCTTTTCTTTTTTTTCACTTCAAGAGAGAGAATGAGAAGAGAATAATGAAAAGATTAAACCAAAAGAAATGAACCATGGTTCCAATAATACACAAAATCATCATTACTAATCCTATCATGATAGAAGTTGATGGCACATTGAATTGACTATTATCATAACACAAGAAATAAAAAGAAAATAAAAGAAGAGTGTGGATCTCTCTTGAAGGTCAATGGTCAACACGGTCAACGGGTCAACAAAGTCAAGAGAGATCCAAGTGGTCAAATGGTCAATGCAATTAGCCATCACAAATCTATCACCAAAAGGATTAGTAAACAATGTCTCCGGCTCATAACGGTTTTGACCAAACGAACTGTCAAAACCCTAATGAGTGTGCCATATTACGATTTTGGCCGAACCAACTGCCAAAACCCTAACGGGGCACCTCCTCCTTCATCGCTCCTCAAAACTGTGCATACACACCCGCATCCGCATTCTGTAGAATGCGAATGCACAGAAGACAAATCAAATCCACCTGTGCAATACTAGGATCTGGCTTAAACCAAAGCCCACTAGTATTGCCTGCCCGAACACCACACGCACACAAGTGTACGTAAGTGATCGCAGCCCTGCCGTAAAACCATATGGCCTCTACACGTTTCGCTCAGTGCAGGGAAACTCTCTGTGTAGGACTCTAAAGACTCGACACTGCGCTGGCAGTTGGTTTAACCACAGACCGCAAGCGGCACTAGCTGTACGTAACGGTCCCCAGGTAGATGTCGATAAGAAGGCCGATGAGGTACACCCATCCGAACTCCTAATGAGCCTGTATGTGACAATCTCCGTACAGTCCGGTCTGTTCGTCTGATACATCGCATGGCGGGCCTAGGGGGCGGTAAACGTCAGTCCCCTAATAGCGGTACAAGTCGTGTCGGAGTGAAGCCCAGAACACCCTGAGATAACACTGGAAACCTACCAGTATATCTCGCTTGCCCTGGACAGGGACTACTCGTGTAATGGCTCTCCTAGACACAGCGCGATGTCAACCCCCAATACCGGGAGAGACGAATCCTGTCTAACCGTCACTGCCACCAAGTGCTTCGGGACTGCACCCAACTACTACCTGTTTGCACGACTCAGTAGAGCCGTGGTAGGGTAGTAATCAAAGAACAGTGGGAACACACTCGAGGCGAAGTGGCAGTGTCAAGTCAGCGGACTAAGCTGTACTCATGTCACCTGGGAACTGATAACTGACGATAGGTATAATACCAAACATCAGTTCCCGACGACTCCTGTCCAGTGTACTCGTAACCTAACGAGCACCCGCATACTATCTCAAGTACGACATACTGACGGCTGTGGGACAGACCGTCTCCCGTGCTGGGATGAGAAGCGCATACGCTAGTCTACTCCGGAGTATCGATGCCCTGTCTCGATAATCCCACGACTAGGGACGTGTATAAGGATGTGCTTGTGGATTACCCAGCCCCCACGAGTGTGATCGCCATCACAACGCCGGTAATCAACCAAAGATCCTAAGGGATCTACTAATGCGTATAGGTGATACAATAAAGAAACACACATGTACACATTAAAGCAGAGACAAACCAAGTAGCATACTACTATATTGAGCAAGATTGTCTATACAACTGTGAATATCCCAAGCTTCCATCAAGTAATATACAAACTAGTATGATACAGTAATGGCCTCTTGGGCATATACACTAACAGTGTCACGTGTATTCAGAGGACCAGAGGCCGAAGCCAGTGACGTGCTGTCTTATGAGTGATCATGCTAATTGGCCGAGAGATGACTTGAGGAGTGCCAGAGCGGAATCGTTTCCGTTAGCACATCTGACCGGGCCGATCAGCCGATAGATTGCAAGAATGGTAATCCGCAGAGAAATGAGGACCCAGAGACAAAAGATGCCAGACCGTGAGCAGGAGGCTAGTAGATGATCTTGCTCTGCCAGTTTTGGGCGCGCCAATATTTATCGACATTGTAGGAGATATACCTCAATGTCATTTGTTGCGATTTGCAATTGTGATCCAAGTATCACGCTTATATCGCTTGGATTTAAGTTTTGATGAATGAGTTTCATGATATTGTTTTCGTGCACCATGGCTGCACCTACTGGGTATTTACATTTTGTGCATAGTTATTGCACTTGATATACGTTTTACACACTGTTGTATTGGTTTATGATTTGTGCATATCTATTTGCACTTGATATTGATTTTGTGCCTTGGCTGCACATGTTTATGATTTCATGGATTTCATACGGTTGATTTGATTTGTTCATGTGATACGCACTCGATTTGAGTTTGCACTCGGTATAGCTCACATATGCTTGCAGTGCATTGATACGTGTTTTGTGCACGCGGTTGCACACGTTGATGATTTTTATACACCTTTGTACACTCGGTATAGTTTTCACACGCATTTGAGTTGGTGATGAGTTTCTGTGTCTTTGTCGTACTAGATTGATATTTCGTGCACTAGATGCACAGGATTTGATATTTCGTGCACCAGATGCACAAGATTTGATATTTCGTACACTGGATGCACGGAATTTGATATTTCGTGCACTGGATTTGGTTTTTCATGCACTAGATGCACCCGATTTGTATTTTGTGTATTTGTTGCACCAGATTCGTATTTCGTGCATGTGTTGCACTAAATTGTTATTTCGTGCATTGGTTGCACCGGATTTTTACTCCGTGCCTTGGTTGCACCCGTTTGTGTCTTTGAGCATGGTGTTACCAGATTTGTGTTTTTGTGCGCGCTTGCACTTGATGTTCGATTTCGTGCAAGCTATTGCACCAGATGTTTTATACGGACCTGACGTGTTTGGGTCAGATTTTTGCGCATATTAGGCGCTGGTACTGGATTTTGTGCGCATTAGATGCACTTGATTTAGATTTTTATTCGTGCATGTGGGATGCACTTGATTTTGATTTCATTCGTGCATGACAGATGCACTTGATTTGGATTTTCGCGCATGGTGGGCGCATGTTATGAGATGCGATTTTGTGCACACCGGATACACCCGATTGGGATTTTCCTTCATGCATGTTAGTTGCACTGGGTTGAGATTTTTGTGCACTGTAGATGAACTCGATATTGTTGTCGTGCACACCCGATGCACTGGACAAATACCTTCGTGCACACTCGTTGCACTTAGTTTTGCTTGTGTGCATATTGTGGCACTTGTATTTGGATTTGATTTCCGTACGCACCAGGCGCACATGATGCTGAATACGCCTTTTGAGGCCGATTTTGCTCTTGAGTCCTTTGTTTTCATGATAGGTAATATGCTATGTAATAGCCAAACAGGACTGATCGGATGATAGTACCTGAGTACTTTGCGTGCATTAAAAGTTTTACAAGAGGTTTTCAAAAATGAGCTACAGTCTCGCTATTTCCTACGTGTCCGCGAGAGGAATGAACGTTTATAAAGGAAAACCTTTTGGGATGTTTTGAAACAACGGAACGTATATTTCGCAAAACATATATTGACATATATTATTACTTTACAAATGAGCGTCCGTCACTTATGCCGTGAGTTACGCATCACACGGCGATTCAGGAAAGATTTTTGCATATGTTTTATTCAGTTTTAAGAACTTTTCCAAGAATGCGTACTATACCCGTATTATAGTATTTGACTAATGCATATTGGATTTCAGTAGTGGATTTCGAGATCTGTATCTCCACCGTGACTCTGATGATATGCGTGCAAGTCGGATGATTTGCGTGACGCTTGACGGAGTTCGGTTTTGAGTTTTCGTACTCATTTTCCGGCGAACAGGATGCGCTGTGGTATTTCTGTATCTTCCGTGATTTCGGAGCCCTGTTGATTTGAGTTGATCATTGAAATGTTTTCGAAATTGGGGGTTTAAATTTAAATTCGGGGACCGAATTTATTTAAAGGGGGAAGATTGTAACATTTCAGAAAATATAAAATATTATTTTTGGAATTTAATATTAAAATAATATATTTTGCAAAAACTATCGATTTGCGAATTTGGGGTTTTCGTAAAATGGTATAAATATAAATTAATTAGTTAATATTTGTGCATTCATTTTTAGCCATTTCCTTCTTCATTTTGTCATGGCCGAACCTTCCTTGATGAGTAGTGGGCTTCTCTTGTTTTGGATGTGGGTGAGTCATTGTTGTGAGCTTTAATGAGGCATGGTTTTAATTTGTGACTCACTTGTTCATTAATTCCTTTTTGTCAAGCTTAGAATATTATGAAAGATATTTGTGATGGATTTTTGGGCTATGGTCACCACTTGCATTCTTGTGGTCACCCCTACCCTCCATTTCAATTCCCAGCAGGCTTTGTTTTGGCCGGCCCCACTTGTGGTGTGCACATTTTGGAGTGTCCTGGCTTTGTTTTTGTGGGATTAATTTACATAAAACTCACCACTTGAAAGCAATCCCCAGAGAAAAAAAATGATGGCCGAGCCCCATTTCTCCTCTTGGCTTCACAAGTTTTCTTCATGTGCTCACATTCTAATTCCATTCGTGGCAACTTCATTTACCTCCACCCAAATACTTGGGTGCCTTGAGACAAAGTATTCTGCACTCTCTCTACTTCTCCCTTGGACATCTCGGCTAGCAAACATGATGTCCGAGTTGCCTTGGTTTTGAGGCGGGAGCCCATATTAAGAATCCTCGACGTGCGTCCTCTTTGACGAGCTTGACCGGAGAGCGAACTTCGTCGAGGCAGCCGAAACTTACTAAGGGCAGAGATTGAAGGCCGAAGGACACGGATGGATCGGTATAATCTCTTAAAACATTTTACAGTTTACTTGTATAGGATAGTTTGGTACGATTGGGTTTTTGGCGTGGCAGTTTTTATGAATAGCAATCCTAGTTAGGGTTTTAGCAATGTTTACCGGTATTGGGATTCTTGGTTTTGAGTTTTGATATTCTATTTGGTCGTTGGATGTTTGTACGTCAACGATAAGGGTTGTTGTTTGTTTTGCATGTGTAGGCTATAGGTTCTAACCTATAAGCGCGCCGCGTGCCGTATCGGTTTTCGAACATTGATTTTGATTTTAGTGCGATATGTGTTGATATTGTAGGTACCTTCGCATGGATTCCGTGACGACGAAGCGCATCGACTACGGCTAAGCGAGGAGTTTAGCAGGTGAGTAGATTTATATATACTGGGGAAGTCGGGTGGATGGCGTATAGCACCCCCGCAAATTTTGAATGGAACTGATATATACATAGAATACTGTAGGAGAAACCTACACTTGAAAACTATAGATGTGGTTAAAGGATAGTTAGAGGTGATATTAATGATTTAATATATATCGAGATATGAGATGAAGACTTTAGGGACATAACTCTTGGACATAATATGATAAGAATGATGTCTCAGATTGATAAAAGGACATGAAAGGTGAATGTGAATCACAATATACATACAGATTTGTAGTTGCAAGAGTTTAAGTATGAGATTTAGAGTAGCGTAACATGAGATTCAATTGATGTAATGCTTATGTAAAATGACTTGATGTGAGAGATTGATGCGATGAAAAGAGTATAGGATGAGATATGATGATTTGGCTAATATGTCGTTATATGGATGCGAGTCGATAAGAGATAGCTGATACCTTGTTGGTTCCCTGATGCGAGATTTATGCGGATGTGACCGGAGAGATAGGTATATATTTATGGATAATGATGTGCATAATGAGTGATATGCCGTACGAGACTTAGATCCGTACCCAATGTTGTATAGGATTGATAGAATCCCTATTTGTTTAATGCTGTCGTACGATAGATTTCCGTACGCGATGAGTTTTACCTGTTGTTTTATCCATACCCTTATTTAGAGGATGCTGTACGATGGATTGTACCGTACGTGATATTGTGAGGTTGGATGCCGATTGCTAGATTCACCGATTCGGATACATATTGTAGACACGTATACCTTATAGCATTTAGTTCACGAGGTACTTTATGCTGCATTCATGTTATTCTCATTGCAATTCATATACCCGTGCTAGTACACCTACACCATTATCGATGATGTGTATGTCACTACATCATCGATAATTGCCATGGCACTACACAGTAGAATTGCTACATCATGCCATGATATATTTGCTATGTTCATATCACTATTCCACGTTGCATGAGATATACGGACATGCTTGCATCCTGTTATATGTTGCATACATACTGACATATACACCCACATACTTGGTTACAGCTACATGTACTTCATGCATACATACTGACATGTACTCCCACATATCTTGCTATAGGTGCATATACCCCTAAGTGTTATTGTATTTGACATGTGATATTGAGACGTTGATTATTGTGCTATTGCGCTTATGAAATGCATCATACATACTTGCTTAGATGTAGATACTTATATCTTGCTACAGTTACATGTACACCTCATATGATGTTGCACTTGATTTCTGAGGATTTGGGAACCGCATGATATATTTTAAAAGCTGGATTCATTTAAATGAGCGGTTTTCCCTTAATATGCTCATATTGTTGTTTTATGTTGCATATATCAGTTTTCATGGATTTACGCATTGAGATATGGATTTCATGTGATTTATGGATTTGAGAACCGTAGGGGTGTTTCAAGAAACTATTATTGTTTGAAAACCCGGTTTCTCTTGATATGATATTTCAGTGCATCCACCATAAGATTTCTCGGTTCTGAGATTTGTGATATATACTCGATGCGATGAGTGGAGTGGGCCGCATGCGGGTACATGGTGGAGCCCGGTACGGTTCCCCTCGGCAAGATGATCGCAGGTGATGGCGATGAGCCTGGAAGGCTGGGCAAGTACCTACCGGTGAAAGTATTTGGACTCGGTGGTTATCATGGGGATACCGACAGGAGTGATGTACGGACATGACATCAGGGCCAGTCATGGTGACGGCGCCTGAGACATGAGGATTTACGTGTCGATGCTAGACACAGGTTTCATGATGTTTTGAGTGTCGATGTTAGACACTCCGGTTCCATGATTTTGGTTGTGTCGCGAGGGACACACGTTGATTTATATCCTCATTTTACCTGCATATGTTTTTATGATATTTACATGCAGGAGTTGTTGTGTCAGTGGTTGACACGTGGACGAGATCCACTGCATACATGCATTGATTATATTGTTGGACGAGATCCACTGCATACATATATTGATTATATTGTTGGACGAGATCCACCTGCACACATAAATTGATTATATTGTTGGATGATATCCACTTACTGATAGGCATTTATTTATGTGTTGGCACATATGCAGATACGGTCATCCTAGATATCATAGTATTACCTTTATGATATAGTTGACCTAGGAAATTGTTATTTATTTCGATTCTTACCTGTTGATGTTTTCTACCCACGAGTTGGCAACTCACCCCCGTTGTACCTCAGTTCTTGCAGGTTGTCCGCTTGGATCAATAGCGGCATCGCTGGCACACAGCTTGCTTTCGGGTGTTTTGCTTTGGTAGGTGGTTCATGTTGGATCGTGCCCCTCTTGTATTTGTTATTCATATTGTATCTAGTCAACTCCATCAAATCAGAAACTAGTATTTGTTTATGCAGTAAGACTTAGAAAGACCTGTAGTTGTGAGACTTGAGCGATGGGTTTTATGTTCGATTTTGGGTTGATGTCTTGCTTCTTTTTTTATCTTTTGTGTTGATCTTCGCCGTTGGATGTCGTATACTTGTTATTATACTTGTGGTGGTTGTTTCCGCCGTTGGGCATGTTTTGCTCCCGTTTGGGGATGCTTTCTTTTTATTCTGTGTTATACCCGTTTTCAGGGTTAGTTTTTACAAAGGAGGTGCTGCCCAAATTTTCAAAAGACAAAACATGATTTACTATACCTTTATTTCAAAGCTTCACCTCATTATTTCTTAAAAAAAGGTTTAGATTTCTTTGTTTCAGCTTACTTGAATTACGTTACGCCAGTAGACGTCGCGTGATTTAAGTGCTGGTCGCGAGTTAATATTTTGGATCTTGACACTTATCAAGCCATAATTTAATTACATACAATTGAATATCATGCTAGATGCAAACTATCTCCAATATCAATGTCTTGAATAAATACTAAACTATCTAGATACCATAATATTATTTATAAGGTTGCGGGGGTGCTATACGCCATCCACCCGACTTCCCCCGTAGATATAAATCTTCCCACCAACTCATTAAGCTCACTGAAATCCACGCTGCTATGTCCGCCAACTCCGTCTCGAAAATCCTCGAAATCGTACCTATAATCGTATTTAAAATCATATCGATATAAATATCATATCGAAAACCAAACAACAAGATAGGCACCCATAGGTTAGAACCTACAGAATTCTTAACCGAAAATCAATAATATGCCACTGAACTTTACGTACGAACGTCGACATTTCAGTTGCAATACAGAAATACGAAAAATCCGTATCGGAATATCGGAAAACTTGATAAAACCTTAACTAACCACTTCCAGATTTCTCTGTATACATCTAGAGACAAAACAAACAATACTATAGATCATAAACTACCCAAAATAGGCCACAGAAGAAAAATCAACACCAACAGCCAAAGGAAGGCCGGCGAGCTCGGAAAAATGGTGTATGTCGCCGGGCTTGGTAGGGAGTTAGGGGCTCGGACATTGTGAAAAGTTCTCTGGTGGTCTCGGTATAGTTTTGGTCTTCCTATATTTTCTAGTGATTATACCTATTAGTTCCAGATTCAATTATAGTAGCTAAATATCATAAAACAAACTGTTTTTGTGATATTGCACACAAAAACTGATATTGAACAGAAATGATTAAGTGAAGAGAGAGGAAGATATACCTATGGAGATTGTGTATACTGGAACACCAGCTCATGAATTGTGTGTGGGAGCATCTAGGTCTTGTAGAGGCTCTAGCTTGATGATGTGCACAACTTTGATGAAGGAATTCATTTCTTCTCCATTTGGAGTGATGAACACTTAGGAAATTTAGTTTTGAGCTGAAGAATGTATTGTGTTCAGTTGATATCATTACGGGATTCCCTAAGTGTTGTTTGGTGTAGAGAAAGAATGATGTGGAGGTTGAGAGGTGGAGATGGCATGGAGGAAAGAGGAGGTGTCATCAAGAGGAAGTATGATGCATTCATGCAAGGAGGATGTGTTAAACTTGAAGAAGGAGGTGTAAAGCTTGAAGGAGGAGGTGTAAGAATTTAGCCATGCTTAAGGGTAAGTTATATGTGAGGGTTTAACATAGAATTTCATATGCCACCCATGATTAAAAGAATGCAACAATAAAGTAAAACTTTCATATTGTAAATCTAAATCCATATAACATAAAAGATATGAAATGATAACTCTATCACTTAATTATCATTAGCTAATTAAAAAATACAATGTCATGTTAAAATAATTAAAATATCATTTTTATGACATCACACACCTTTATTCATATTTACCGAAATAACTACATTTTTACGGATATACTTCCGATACCAAAAGTCGTATGTGATATCACTTTGAAACTTTATTTAAATTCATATTTGAAATTATAAATTTATATTTATAATTTTCCAAAATGTTACACTAGGCTTGTGGCAAAAGGATTTCATCAAAGACCCGGATTGGACTATGACGAAACATTTTCTCCAGTTGCAATGCTTAAAACCATTCGGATCCTGCTTGCTATTGCTGCTTACTACGACTATGAAATCTGGCAGATGGACGTTAAAACAACATTTCTAAATGGTGATTTAGATGAATGTGTTTTTATGGATCAGCCGGAGGGCTTCATTGACAGTGGGAGCAGCGAAAAGGCATGCAGGTTTCTTAAATTCATTTATGGATTAAAGCAGGCGTCACGGAGTTGGAACATCTGCTTTGATGATACAATCAAAGAGTTTGATTTGATCAAAAATATAGATGAACCTTGCATTTATAAAAAGATTGTAGGGTGTACAGTCACATTCCTCGTATTGTACGTGGATGACATTCTCCTGATTGGAAATGACATTCCTATGTTACAATCGGTCAAAATATTCTTATCGCAAAGGTTCCCGATGAAGGACCTAGGTGATGCCACTTGCATTCTGGGCATTAAAATCTATAGAGATAGGTCTAAGAGATTGTTGGGATTGTCCCAATCGAGGTATATAAACACCATACTAAAGGGGTTTAGTATGGAAGATTCCAAGCGAGGTTATTTACCCGCTTGTCACGGGATCACCCTCTCCAAAGAGATGTCTCCAAAGACTGATGAAGAGAGGGCTCGCATAAGCATTCTACCTTACGCTTCGGCAGTAGGATCTATAATGTATGCGATATTATGTACTCGCTCAGATATAGCTTACGCAGTGAGTGTAGTAAGCAGGTATCAATCCAATCTAGGGGAGAAACACTGGATGGCTATGAAGAACATTCTTAAGTACCTGCGAAGGACTAAAGAAATGTTCTTGGTGTATGGTAACGGATATCTCCAGATAGAGGCCTTTACCGATTCCAGTTTCCAAAGCGATAAGGATGACAACAAGTCCATCTCAGGGTTTGTATTTACCCTCAATGGAGGGGCGATATGTTGGAAGAGTCCATCTCAGGGTTTAGTATGGAAGAGTATATTGCTGCTAATGATGCCGCAAAAGAGGCAGTCTGGATGAGGAAGTTCATTTCTGAACTTCAGGTGGTTCCATCCATTGCTAATCCAATACCTTTGTATTGTGATAACAATGGTGCCATGGCTTTGGCAAAGGAACCACGGTCCCATCAGAAATCCAGACATATCTTGAGGCGGTATCACCTCATCAGGGAGATCATGGATCGCCAAGAGATCGAGGTACGGAGATTGGACACAAAAGACAACACAGCAGATTCATTCACCAAGGCCATCCCTCAAGTCCAGTTCGAGAGACTGTTCGAGATGTTGGGCATGCGGTACGCTAGCAACTGGCTATAGTGGAGACGGTGGGTACTTATTGCGACAACTAAAGGCCTTAGTGCAAGTGAGAGATTGTTAAATATGTATGCCTTAGAGGCCTTTATTGTATAGGATGCTAGGGATATGTATGTACAGAAACAATCTTTGCTCAATATGATAGTATTAACATGTGATGTGTTTTACCCAGTATTCATATTCCTTGTATACATGTTGATAAAGCCCTTAGGATCTTTTCTTGACTACCAGGACTATAATGTAGATCATACAAGTGGGGCTTGGGTAGTCCACAAGCATATCCTTTAATAGTTCCTAGTTGAAGGAATATCGAGACAGGGCATCGATATTCCAGAGTAGACTAGTGTGTACGTTTCTTGACCCTGTATGGGGCGATGGTTGATCCCATAACCATTGATGTTTGACATCAAAGATTGTACACAGGTGCTCATTAGAGAATGGGTACACCGAACAGGACTCGCCGAGAACTCGTAAATGGTATTATACCTATCGTCAGATAGCAGTTCTCTGGTGACACTTGTACCGGTTAGTCTGTAGACCCGAGATCGGCATAGTGTCTTATGTGATTCCCACTGTGCTTTGATTTACTCCCTACCATGGCTCATCGGAGTCGTGCAAACAGGTGGATTTTGGGTACAGTCCTGAATCACATGGAGGCGAAAAACGATGGAGGGGTTTCGTCTCTCCCGGTATAGGGAGTTAATGTTGCGCTATGCTCGATTGGCTATAACAGCAAATCCTTGGCCAGGGTTGTTGAGATTTACTGATAAGAGTTATCAGTAGTTCTCAAACCGTTATGAGCCACACATCGGCATGACTTATCAAGTTACTGGGGTCTGACGTTTACCATCCCTAAACTCGATATGCGAAGTATCAGACGAAAAGACGGGACTGTACGGTAAGTGTTACTCATAAGCTTGTTGGGGTTAGTATGAGTTCGCTCGTCGGCCACCTTTTCGACATGTACCTAGGTAGCCGTTATGCACAGCTAGTGCCGCTGCCGGGCTTGTGGTTAAACCAACTGCCAGCGTACTGTCGAGTATTTAGAGTCCCACACAAAGGGTTTCCCTGGTTCAGGCGAAACGATGTAGAGTTCGTAAGGTGTTACGGCAAGGTTTCGATCATATACGTGTACTGGCTATATGAAAGATGTTCGGAAGGATGGTACCGGTAGGCTTTGGTTTAAGCCGGATACCAGTATTATGGTTTTTGGATTATTGGTATCTTATTGTATTCGTATTTTTCGGAATACGAATACGGGTATATTTATACGGTATACGGTGAGGGGCATTCTTGTAATTGTACAAGAAAAGTCTTCTACAAGGAGACACCTCATATATGGATTTTCTATTTTGCAAAATAAATAAATGAGGTGGAATTTGGAGACTTTTTCAAAGTATAGATGAAAGCATGGCTAATGTTTAAAATATTCATTTGGATCTACTATTGAAGCATGATTGATTATTTTTGAGAAAATTAATCCCTGCTTCAATAATTAAAACCTTAGCCATATCTTTTTCATTTACTTGACCTAGCTCATTCTCACTCTCACATTCTTGCTCCAAATTATCTCCTCCTCTCTAGCTCAATCCTAATGCTTCACATGAGTTGTGATTCATAGGGTATTGAGATCAAATAATCCTCTAGATATTCTTTACATCATCTAAGTAGTCTCTCTTAGCAAGCTTGACTTCTTAGTTACCTCTTCAGTGGAGGTTGAAGCTTGATCCAAAGCTCTCGGGTGGATCATCTATGGCTTAGCGGTGATCGGAGATCGAGATCGTCTCAAACACTCAAGGAGCTTCGAAACGCAGCGGAAAGAAGACCTGAAGGACCGGTTCAAGAAGGTATAACCCCTATCATAGTAGTTAAAACTCTTAGATAGGGTTACTAGTTATGGTTTAGTGTAAGATCCGGGAGTAAAAGTCGATGTTGCGTGCTCAAAAATTATTGTTTGCTACTTCCGCCTCCCCACAAGTGTTGTGGTGGTGTGCAGCATCTACTAACACAAACCGCGTAGGGTGCGCGACACCCACTTACACTAGTATCTTTAATAACTGTTGTCTCGCATCATTAGCTATTGTTTGACATATATCGTATCGCATTTTCATTATTATTACTTGTATGATGCAATATTGAGTTATGAGATTTCTGTTGTTTTGAGTTTTCATTAACTACATGATATAGTTGATACGACTTAAATTGTTTATAAATTTATGGGTTCTCGGGATTTATATGATATGTCCACCATGGGTTGATGTTTTTTTCCGATTTGGTTTTATTTCGAACCGAGTGGGGGAGCTATACGGTTGCGGATTTTTACGTTATCCGGACTGAGTGGGGGAGTATACAGTCGGATATATGGTGGACCCGGTCGAGACCAAGGGGCAAGGAAAGCTGCATTTGAGGCGGGGAGCTTAGCAAGGACACTCGATACCGGAGGTAGTTGAGAAACACGGCGGATATCTATAGGATACTGACCGATGTTGTTGGATGTCGGGATCGTTCGGGGAACGATGCCTGCAAGAAGTGAAGATTTGTGTCGATGTTTGACACGGGATTTGAGGAGAGTTTATGAATATGACTAAGATTTTTAAATACTTAATGAGATTTTTGTTTTCTTCTATATAGGCACTATAGTGACATATTCATTTTTCATATGCTATCACATATAATGAGTACCTGATGCATAGTTTTAGTCGCTATTTCGTTTATGCATACAATTTCAACTGTTTGATGATTAGTTTATTCGCTGAGTTGGCAACTCACCCCCGTCGTGCCTTAGTTCCTTGCAGGAGAGATCGTCTGGACGCATGGCAGCGTTGCAGACCTATATCTCAGATTTCGTCGTTTATCTGGCTAGGTGGGGGTTGGGAATTCACCCGCGCACGCAAATGCGTATGTTTTGGAAATGGAATCGATATAAGGAAATGGATGCGCACGCGAGCTCGTTCTCATTTTAAAATTTATAAACCGCAAGTGCACGGGGTGTTGTAGCAAGCCGGAAAGTACGGGTCGATCCGCAGGGAATTGTGTATTAGGTTTTGTTGTTTAAGGTTCAACAAATAATGAATTGGTTTGTTTGTCACAAAAATATAAAATACAAAAACAAAGAAAACAAGCAAGGAAGAAAATGGCCATGGCTTTGGCTCGAATGGTCGAATCGCGAAGATTCCTTGGATGCTCCCTTGTTCATGAGTTGTCCGTTCTTGTGTCAATCCCGGCGCGAAATATGACTCATCAAGGCGGTTGCGAGGCACAAGTCGTCAAGGTGCCGATATTCGACGCAAACACGAAACGAGTCCGTTTTGTTCACTTACCTTTTGTATGTCCAAGCTTGAGGTTTCAACGCTAAGCACAAGGGTTAACAAGCATACATAATATCAAAGACACAAGTTAGCGAGTGAGAGCAAATGATTTTAGTGTTGAGTTTGCTAAGTGTTTGTGATAGTATATAGTAGATGAAACCAAGAGATTTGTCAAGTCACTTGATCACAAACTACCATATCTAAACCTAGCAACCTCAACACTAAATTGATTCTAACCTTAGGCTTGCAAGATGGGGTTTGTGGGGAGAATATGGTATGTGATGCGGTTACAAAGTAACCATGGAATCAACATACCATATCAACCCATTCAAGTTACAGTACTAAGTTTAGATTCACATGATACACATTAAACATTAACAAGAGGAGGAGGAAGGGAAAGCCATTCATCTCACATCCTTACCATAACCACAACCAAAGATATTAGTTAAGCATGGTAAAAAGAAAAGCAAATAAGAACAAGAAGCAAGTAATCAAAGAAACAACAATATTATTAACACTTGAAGAAGTTTAGGTACAAGATATTGGTAACTTGTTCAACCTCCATAATGAAGCTCTTAAAAGAAAGCTTCAAGTGGGAAGAAGAAGAAGAAACCAAGTTGAAGCCCACTCAACTCTCGAGTTAAACCAAAACTAAACAAAAATGGAAAAAGGTATAATATCTATGAACCTATATATGGATCCTTTTGCTCTAATCTGTTCTGGTATTTATAGGCATCAAAATAGAATAAACAATCGATATAGATGGGATGATGCGATGCCTATAAAGTTCCAGAATAAAAATAGGGAAGTTTGGAGCTAGGGGGCCGGCGGAGCCGGATTTTATGGGGGTCTCGCCGGTTTGGATCCGACACCTGGGGCTCGTTTTGGTATGGTGGACTTGTGTGCTCTCCACAATCACTCTATTGATTTTTGATTTATCTGTTTAAGCCTGGTTTGCATTCAGAGACATGGAGGGAAACTTGATGCCAATATCCCATCAAAACTTTTTGCATTTATTACCCATAACACCACACATGTGCCCACTAGCATAAATTATGCAAGGGCAGGCTCCATTTGGTCCATGTCAAAGAGCTAGTGTTACACATGTATTGTGTTGGACCAAAATTGTGTACACACTTGTTTATTGCAAAAAGAGCTCTTTGAATATCGGTCGGTTCTCTGTTCTGATTACAGTGTCGGCTCCCAAACGCTATATCCGTGATACTGAGTATGTTTCCAGTATTTTATCACAAATACCTGTAATCTGTAATTACTGAGCAGACACTGGTTAATAGCACCGAGATATAACAAAATAGATAATGAATGAGCGGTATTAAAATGCAGTTTTCTGAGATGAACAAATACCCCCAAACTTATCTTTTGCTCGTCCCGAGGAAAACAAAAAATCCTAACCTCACTTTCACAGGGAACGCGATTGCACTGAGCATGTGCAACAAGCCGTTAAACCTCTAGGTGTCCCTACTAGGAGGAGTGTTGTCTCATGAGGGTTTTCAGCGGATTACACCCACAAATCCAGTCAAGTTAGCATCGTGGAGAAACTGTTGATTCTAATCTTAAGTTAGAGATCAAAGTTAGAAGTTCTATCACCCAAGTCAGAAACGTTAAACCCTATTTTTCACTCCTCACAATTTGTTTAACATAAGCTTATACGCGTCTTTACGTGGTTGTGCAAGTAGTGTCGACAAGTTTTTTAAGGATTTGATTAGGGTCATCATGTCATAAATATGGACCAGGATAGACTTCTAAAGGATCACACGAGTTTGAAAGGAGTTGAGAATTTCTCAAGTTTCGTTTTCCAGTTAGGTTTCAAGTCAGAATTTATATCGTTTTTAACAGAGAACCTAAATCTTATTTTCACTCCTACCTTTTACCTATTTTTGTTCATACACACCCAAGTTATCATGCAAAACGTCTTTTATAAATATACCTTCATATCTCCGCGAAAAAATTGTTTTAATAGAAAAATCGTCTCCGCCAAGATTATTCTCCCACAAAGAACCATGGGGACTTTTAACTTGGAGAAAACACTTGCTTAGCTTACTTTATTTGGCGATTGGAAACTTAGCGAGCTTTGGGTCAATGACTCCCAAAGCAGATGGTTTTAGGGCATTAGGTGTTGAGACACCCCAAGAACTTAATTACCTAAGTTACCAAGGTCACAAAACAAAGACTCATTTTATTTAAAATATTCTGAACTTAGTGAAAACGGAGATATAGCCAAGTTTTTCTTTTAAATCCGAAGACGTTATATGTGGATAAGGTGTATAATTACTACAACAAGGTTCCAGATGAGTTATTTTTCAGACTTATAGCTTCTATTAAATCTTCTATAAAATTCTTCATATCTACTTCACTGTATGAACTATTCTTGATATTGCTTAACTCAGAACAAACCTGTTTAATCTTAAAGATATTTATCAATTTTAAAAAGCTTTTCAGACATGTCAGACTTTCATCAAATTCTCAAACACATACGACACATGTCAAGTGTTATAAAAGACGTATATCAGCTATGGTTAAACACAAGGGAGGGTTATTTTTCGGGTCGTCAGTCTCACAAAAAGGATTTAGTTATTTCAAACTTATCAACCGAACCGTCAGACTTCGAATCTAAGTTCCCCCGCTAGCAAACTTGACAAACAAGTTTTTATGTTTTGAAGAAAATTTTCAATTTTTATAAGTTTTTTTTATTCAATGCAATACAAAAGCAGATATGAAATGCAACTACATGCAAAGAAAAGAAAAATATACATAATGTAAAGTGCTGAAATGCAGGAAATATGGACATGCAAACTATATGCTGATACAAAATGCATCCAAAACAGATCCA
Source organism: Agapanthus africanus (assembly GCA_030015575.1). Taxonomy (NCBI): domain Eukaryota; kingdom Viridiplantae; phylum Streptophyta; class Magnoliopsida; order Asparagales; family Amaryllidaceae; genus Agapanthus; species Agapanthus africanus. The sequence continues at coordinate 507,009,508 of CM057337.1, forward strand.
TCCCCAAACTGAAGATGACGATGTCCTCATCGTCATTTGGCCATGCCCTTGGTTCTGCTGCTCATACTTGCTCCTTCCTGGTTCGCTAAGATCTGGCTTAGTTGTTCTTTTATTTCCATATTCTTCCTGATCAAAGTTTTGATGCCACGGACTTCCATCCTGTGTAGTTCATATGGATCAGTCGGAACGTCCACTCCCAAGTAAATCTTTGAGGAAGTCTGTGGTGTCACATGCTCGCTGGGGTTAGTAGGTGACCAAATCTGCTGCTCACTCCTGCCGTCAATATACCTTGGTGAGATCCTCTCTATCTCTACCGGGTCGGTGTCATACATAGTGATGCAGGCCGCGAAATCATCGTCCTCCATGTAGTAGCGACAAATTTGGGTGACGAGGACGGGAAGTAACAATTTGTGCGCTGCGACACTTTCCTTGATTGTGGCAAATAGCATGCTCGCCATGCAAAATTGATAATTCTTGGTCATTAAACAATGAACCATATGCCCCACAATTGCTAGAAACGGGGAAACTCGAGCGATCCCCCTGACGTTACGGTAAGCCCAGCGGAAAGCCATATAGACGTTTCTATAAATCTGCTGGGTATTCAGCCCAGCATCTCGTAACTCGCACTGTGTGCCCATGATCGTCCTATACTGGGCAACCTCTAACGGTCTCTAGAATCCAGGTCGGGTAGGGATGTTGGTGACATTGGATATCGTTTCTGCTGAGAATACCCTCCGTCTACCCTAAAAGTGAAATCGAATACGATCCTGGAGTATTTCACCAATTCATAGAGCGTCGTAGAACTCATCTACCAAATGCTCACAAGCACACAACCCCTCTTCCCCATACACCAAAAACTCTTACCCCAACTGTCGGATAGCATCATGAAAATAGCTCCCAAACACCTCGTGGGTGAACACATCGACAAAATTTCTCTCTAATTCAAAAGGGGCCATGATATGTGGGTTGGTGAAGTTTGCAGAAAATTTAAACAACGCAGGAGAGGGGGGAGAGAAAATCTTACAGAGCTGAAGTGGGAAAACGACGATCGGTGGCAAGAAGGCCGGCGTCGCCGGATTTTTAGAGGGACTCGCCGGCGAGATTCTGAGCAAAGGGACTAGGGTTTTGGAGGAAGGTTTGGGGAGAGCAGAGAAAATATCTAGATCTGTTTGAGTGGTGAGAAGAAGGGGTCGGGGTCGGGGATCTGGTGATCTTATAAAGGACATTTTACAAAAAAAAAAACCATCAACAAGAAAACCCCACTTCTTACAATTTTACTCAAACCAAGAGTTAAATCAGCCCTGTCCCCAAAAATTTAGCACTCACCCCCTAATGGGTGAGATCTTATTTTTAAAAAAAACAACTAAGAAAAACAAAGATTAATTACAGTATTCACAAGTTAAACGACATTGTTAGTCCAGAAATTAATACCAGCCACTCAAAAATTTTATCGATATAATGCAAGGGCCGGTAAAAGAATATGTATAAGAAAAAAAAGAATAAGAATATGTTAGATGTTAGTGAAGGGCATGGGCATGTAAAAGTAGGGATCAGAAGACGTTGAAAGTGAAAATGAAGTTTTGAAAAGGTCAAAGAATTGTTGCCCGGATGAATTGAATGTTCAAAAAGCACATGTCGAGTTCTGAAGTCAAGTTCGTTTAAAAACTGGAGTTCATCCGCAAAAAGTTCGGCAAAAGAAAGGTTCTTAGGATATTCCCAAATTGATTCTGACTCAAACTCACCTAGAATATCAAGTTCATCCGCAAATAATTTCTCAAAACTTAGCATGAAAGACTGTTTCTCCAGGCTGTCTTCCTTGCTATACACTTCCACAATCTTACTCTCATTGCTATAGCTCACAATTCCCAAAACAAGTTCTTCTTCATCACATTCATATCTGGGTAAGTTCATGTCATTTAAAAAGGTAGGTTCCCACGCTAACGTTTCTTCCGAAACAATATCAACAGGGGATACAAAAATTGTGGGTTCCTGATCATTGATTTCCTCTTACAGTTTATCACAACCATACCCATTAAATTCACGAACTCCCTCTTCTAAAATTGGAGCACAACAATCAGTCGGTGCAAGAATTTCTTCTTCAAGTAGGATATTGGTTAATTCAACCTCAAGATTATTAGTGACAAGAGGCTTAAAGGGTACCTGAAGGTTAGTGTTAGACTGACTCAGAAGGTTTTCTTGTTTGTCATGATAACACTCAGTCAATTCACATACATCATCATCTATAAAATCATCAAAAATTGGTTGATCGTTTATCTCACTCAGGTGACTTCCTAGATGACAGATATTTACATTATTAGGTTCTAATTGTCACGACCCGAAAGAGCCCGTGGCTGGCCCTTAAACCATATGAAGTCTATAGGACTCCATATGATCCAAGAAAGCCAAAAACCCAGAAATCTAAAACCATTTTTAAGCAAAAGTAAAGAAACTGGTTTAAAGAAGTGAAGAAAACATGTTTGAAATCAAGGTTTGTAAATAAATAAGCCGAATATGCATTTTAAAAACAGTAAAGTCTTTTCTAAAAATTTCGGCAGAGTTTCTTTTGTAAAACTGGCCCCGAATGGGGTACAATAAGAATAACAATATATGCAATGATAAAAGGCATCCCCAAGCGGGAGCTAGCTCTTCGTCAATTGACGGCCACAACCACACAAGCAATAATAATATACAACGCCGAGTGGCGAGGATCAAACTCAAAAGAAAGCTCCAAAAGCAAGAAAAAAACCGCAATACCACTAAGCGCGACTCTAAGGTCAAATAATACATCATTAATATCTAAGTCTGAAACAATATACAAGTTTTGGTTGATGGAAATTCTAGATACAATGGATAAAATAAATACAGTGGTGGTTCTTGATGCAAAAGAATCCACCTACCAAAAGCAATTCACCCGCAAGGAAGTAGTGTGCCAGAAATGCCGCAATGGAACCTGTACGGCAGAACCTGCAAGAACTGTGGCACAACGGGGGTGAGTTGCCAACTCGTGAATAGAAAATATCTACAAGCAGAAACCGAATGCAAGACATAATCCTAGGTCAATACGATCAGTATATAAACCTCAAGAATAAGCCTGATACATGATAAGGTGGCAAAGCAACATCTAAACAGGTATGTAGTGCCAAGTACTCAGGTAATAACATGTCATAGATGTAAGGTATGTCTGCATGAGGTAAAAATGATGAAGTATCAATACACATATATTAGCGTCCCATACCACTAATATTGGTGTAAGGGTATATATAACAGCGCCCTCATACCCTGTTATATATACTAGTGAAAAGTGATCAAAGTAACTCCAGTCTGTATGATCTATATCTGTACATACGTGGGATCCGTCCACCCGTCACCCAATGACAATAACATCATGTATGCAAATATGAGGATATAATAAAATCATGGAAAACATCATGAAAACCGTGTCTAGCATCGACACGTAAATCCTCATCCATCGGGCTCCGTCAGTCCGGATCGGTCCGCGGGCTATGTCTGCGGAATCGGCCCTCGGCCCCGGCAGTACGCCCATATCCATCTATCGACTCTGGTCAGTATCCTCTGGATAACCGCCAGGTCCAACCAATCACCGGTAGGTACTCGCCCGCCTCCAGGCTCAATCGGCAAAACCCATCGATCATCTTGCCGAGGGGAACCATACCGGGCCCACCACGAACCCGCAAACGGATCATCCACTCCTCGAATCGGGTTTCAAGCACACGTCTCAGCACCGAGAAAACGCGTGGTGGACACACCAAAATATCATATCACGGGGTACCGGGTTTTTCAAAATAGTGCATCTTTTCTTAAATAATCCCACGGTCCTCAAAACCAGAAATCACATGAAAATCCAACACCAAGAAGTAAATCCAATGCGATGTGCTATGCAATCAATCCATGATGTATGCGACATGTAAAGAAAGGTAATCATATCAGAAGTCATGCAACATGGAATAGTAATGTGCATATGTCGAGGGAAACCGCTCCTTTAGAATGAATCAGTTTTAAAGAATATCTTGCGGTCCTCAAATCTCTAATCAAGTCAGAATCATCTATTTTTGTGTACCGGTATAAGTGTACAATATGCCAAGCAAGAATCATATCATGAATGCAACAGTACTACAGTGTAGTGGCATGGCAATTATCGATGATGAAGTGTGTGAGCCGGCAAATAGTGTACGTGGAACATACGCATCATCGATAATGGTGCTGGTGTCCTATCAGCATGATAACAGTATAGCAATAAAGATATGCAAGCAATGCGAATAGCATGAATATGCGGAAATCAAATAATCAACACCATGGTGAAGAATCTACTATGCAACTACAGATCCAAGTATCAAGTCAATCGGGAGAGGTATGGAAACCACCTAAATCTGAGTCGATATATATATATAATAGTCGGTGATCCCGCCTCAATAATATATCGTAGGACATCCTCGAGTTATGAGTGCGGATCTATCATCAATATCGGCTCGTACGGTAAATCATCGTACGGCATCCCAATAGCTGGGTACGGGTCAACATCACACTATCTCATCACATAACAGGTATCACTATCATCAGATCATATAATCTGGGGTACTACTCTATGTCTAGTACAAATCGATACCATCAATACACCGCGTGTGCAAGTACACGTCCCAAGGCCCGCTAGAGATCACATATCGTATCCCAAATACGAATCACATCAATCACCGATCTCGCGGCACAAGCCCACATCATCGACTCATCTCCAATGTCATCCGAAATCATCAAACACAGTGCAAGTATAATGAATATGCAAGGCTGTGCGTGTAGGTGTAAAACTATTCTAGGGTTCGCGACTATGAACTACCCTAGTCCCTTCTAACCCTACACTACCCACAGTAAACCTAACTATCATATATATAATATAAGAGCTACGGACTGCGGGGGTGCTATACGCCATCCACCCGACTTCCCCCTGTAGATATAATCTACTCACCTTGCATCATCATTTGCGGACGTCACCACGCATTTGCTTGTCGTCCTGAAGTCTTCATGGGTACCTACACATCAAAGTGTCGTATATGCGCATTAAAACCAAATCCAAGCTAAAACGGCACATGAAATCCAAAACGATACGATAAGGGGCCTATAGGTGAGAACCTATGGCATGCCTTCAAAACCATCAATAAATCCTCTATATCGTCGTATAAACGCCAAATAGTCGAGGCAAAACACAATCCACAATTGCAGAATTAAAAATACGGAATACGGAAACATGAATCCAAAACAGCAACTTAGGAAATATGTCCCAGATTTCATCCTAGGTCACTTTATACAAATCTATATATACCAGGGGTCTAAACTAAACATGTGGGAGCTACAGAACAAACACGAGACCAAATGGTGGGACCCAGGCCGCAATTTGCGGCCAATGGGAATAAATTGGCGGCCGGGAAGAAGAAGTGGGGGCTGGGGTCTTGGGGTTAGCTTCCTGGGTGCCTGCACAAGTCACTATCCACTCAATTTTATTATCAGAGTCTCGGGGTAAAAGCAGATTCAATAAACACTACACAGATTTCACAAATTCCCCGATATCGGTTTCTAAAATCCGTATTCTGGTTTAAGCTTCAGGTTTTGGGTTTCCAATTCATACACTAGGGTGATGGTATAACCTCTACTGACCTCAATTTCATATTACAACCCATAAATCATCACAACCCTAACTAGGTTATCCACAAGTCCACAATATCACAAAATATCGATTCGATCTTAATATGAGGGTAAAGGAAATGCATAAACTAAGTTTAAGGTCCAGAAAATACCTCATTTGGCAACTCAAGAATTTTCTTGAGTTGCCCCTAGTGGCCAAAATCCAAACTTTCTTGGTCCGATGTGTTTGTCTCGAGCTCGTGCACCTTTTTAGTGAAGAGAAGATAGGGTTTTGGAGTTGTTTTGGATGTGTTTAAAGGGGTTGAAAAGGGGAGGGAGATGAAGGAGAAGCAGCAGCAGCAAGCAAGGGAGAGGGAGAGAGAAACTAGTGAAGGAAATGGCTAAGTCTCTTGGTCAAATGAAGCCCATATCTCTCTCTCACCAACCCTCCATTTCTTTAATCTTTTCTTTTTCTTTTCCTTATTTTCATTTCTTTTAAAACTCTTCTCACTCAAATAGTAACCCAAAACAACCATGGCAAATAAAATGTAACACAAGTGTGAAAAAGTGATATGTGCATGTTTTGCACAAAAATGCTAAATACCGATTAGCGATTTTTAATCGCGATTAGCACTAATTAAGCATATAACTAATCAGTTAAACTTAGAAATGGCATAATTCTCTAATTTACCCTATTTTAGAATTTTCCATAATTTTTCTCAAATTTTTCCTATTTATTTGCATTTAATAATACCAAAATATTAAAATATTCAATAAAATAATATTAAATTATAAAAATTCCCAAAAATAATATTTTATTATTTTGAAACGTTACAATCTACCCCCCTTAAAGAAATTCGGTCCCCGAATTTAAATTTAAACCCTCAATTACAACAAACATTTCAGTAAAAACCCAATTTGTCGGGGTTCCGAAACATCAATACATAGCGAATATCATCAAAGAGTACTGCTCTACTAAAAATCAATCCACAAAATGTATATATAAGAATATCCTATGCGTCTGGTGCACAAGGAATCAAAATCGATATATGTGTCAAACAGGTGTACAAAACAACATCTAGGTGCAACTGGTGTGCACGAAACATCTGTCATAGGCAACGTGTGTGCCTGACAACAACCAAATCAGGTGCATGTAACATGCACGAAGAATCCCGATTTAGTGCATCTGGCGTGCACCAAAATCGTATATCAAAACACTAAAGGTGCATGAAAACTATGCCGGAAGTGTAAATCAAATCACTGCATAAGATAGGCGTGAAATCTCAAATAATATCTCAAATGTAATAACTATGCGCAAAATATAAATATCCAGTGGGTGCATGAAACAAATATCATGAAACTCAGTCATCAAAACTAAATCATGCAAACAGAACGCCCAAAATACCGAAATCCAAAACGACGGATACGTGATAATCGAATCACAAAATCACAAATCATAAATACCGTCTTCGGTAGTTCCTCCTTCGAGGTCGAGAAGGAGTCAGTGCATCCAATGCTAGCAGCGCAAGATATCTGCTTGCCTCTTGCTCACGGTCTGGCGTCCTCTAACTCTGGGTCTTTATCTTTTCTGTGGATTACCAATCTCACAGTCAATCGGCTCATCAGCCCTGCCAGATGTGTTAACAGGGACGATTCCGTTCCGGCACTTCTCTGGTCATCTCTCGATCAATCCTCACGACCACTCGTAAGGCAGCATGTCACTGGCGTCGGCCTCTGGCTCTCTGAATGCACATCACACATCTGATCCTGGGTGCAAACATCATTGCAGCAATGTCCTGGAAGGAATACTGCTCAAGGTCTCTTCGGATCTTGCCTAAGCCGCACTGTACGGAGGCTAGCTCTCTTGCATAATCTCTTCTCGCTTGATAGACATCTGTGTCCTCAGTACAACATTTCTCGGAAACTGGTCGCATCCCAACGCCTCTGTAAGCATATCAAGTCTCGGGTCTCGACGGAAAATAATGACAGCTCGTCAGTGTCTCGCACGAACCTCTGGTTCCACCTGTCTCTATCGTCGTCCACTATGACGTCACGCCATACTATCTACGCACTGCACTGTTATCGGCCACGGTCAATCCGAAATCTCTCACACGGACTCGAAATCGCGTACCCTGTAGCTTCATCATTCTGTAGAAGATGTCCGGCCGAACAGGTCCTCGAGAACGCATCCCAACCCTCGGAGGAATACTCAATACTCGTCCGTACCTGATCAATTCGCAATGCATCTGGGTAAGTTCTTTTATCCGAACCTCATCAACTACCCTGTCGAAGATGCCGAACTCCGGCCTGCTGGGTGGTGCGCAATATGACCACTCCTAGGTCTAGGTCTTCTCGTATCATTTTCCAGAAGGGCCCTGTCGAGGTTTCTCTCTCAAATCTCATTCCTGCCGAATTGCCCGGAAGTCATCATCCATTGCTGAAGCTAATTCTTATTCCGGAACGGCTGCATACTTATCGCGCTTCTTTCTGGAAAATATATCCATATACCACGCCTCTGGATACGTATCACATCTCTGATGTCAGCGGAGTGGGACGTCATCTCGTCGAAATATCTTGCGAACTCTTTTCTTCACTCTGCTTCCATGTCGACTGATTCGGACTTGTCTCATCATGGCTGCATGGACTGTGCTCCAACGGCTATCCTCGTATCTGGAGTATCCCAAGCAATGCATCCCATCACATGATATCCGAATGATGTCGAATCATCCGATCGACTCGTCAGAACCTCATAATCCCCCAAGAGATCAACATCATGGGTACAGTCTAATAGTATCGAGTACATGCCACAGCGTCGGTGGTCCAGCCGTAGAAGGGCAAACCCAAGCCTCACTAATGGCGCCGCGGAACTGCCGCAAACCCTAAGGTTCAAAGGCTTTCACACGGTCATTAAGTCGAGTTAGGGTTTCATTCTTCTAGAGGGTCCATAGAATCACCTGCATGTCTTTCCGTATACTTTAAACTTGGAAAATGGGCTCTTGACATTCGATCGTCTCTATCGACTCTCAACGAATCTGCGTGAAGTCGTCTCTAGCTGGAAACAATCTATCTGATGACCTCGCATCGGTAAACGAACGAACCACATGTCCTAGTCATTAGTCCTCAGGTGACTAGCGACCGTCCATCACATCTCTAAGTATATGCTCATGCTGCTGTAGCTCCAACCATCTGGGCGATATTTCGTCATTTGCAGCAACAACTGGCTCATTTGCCTGTACGCCGAACAGCGCCTCAATCCTCCAGGAAAGGCGATACATAGGCGATCACCTCTGAATCGGTCTGCTCTAGATCTGAGTAAGACTCTCTACACTGGAAATCTTCAACTCAACGGGGCCCGCTCCAGCGCAAAAATCGGACGAATCACCCTCGTCTCTCAAATCGGGTAGACTAGCTATCATCTGTCTCATATCTGCCTGAAAGCTCCGGCAATCTCAGCTCGTAAGCTTCGGAAGCGACATCCTGTCAATCTCAGCAACAACTGGTCCATCTGTCTGCACGGTAGGCGACATTATAATCTCTGAGGTGTGCTGTACATCAACAGTCCTCTCTCAACTGGCAGCTCTAACAATGACCAGATCATCCGGTGCAAGACCAAGCACTCGCCTCCACTAGAGGTCACAATCAACAATACCAACTCGAGACGTTCCCATGTCACTAGAAAACACAATGGTCGGCCCTCGTACCAGACGAGCTCGCCCTGACCGTAACCCTAGCAGCAGCCCAACTGCGCTCAAACATGGCGACAGGAACCTCAATCGAGTATCGAAGAGAGCATATCAATGGCATGAAAGAGAGCAACAGATCCAGAATGGATACATGATCATAAGAAGGAACAGCATCAATAAAGGTATGATCATGAAACTAATAGAATCGGGGATCTCAAATGGATGTATAATCATGGATATGAAGAGAATCACTGACCTCGAAAATATGTACATCCTAAGGTTCCTTAAGCGGAGTGGCGTGTCGTAAGTATGCCGCGGAACATACCCACGGTACGTCACTCTACTTTAGTCACCTATTCCATCAACCAAGGGTCATCCTACGCGACGAAAGTTCGGGTCTAATACCCCCTCGACCAAGTCTAAGTTCCGTAAGGTCAAGCCTAAGTTCCGTATATATATAAACGCCCAAGGCTCCACATAGTCAAACTTAGACTCGAACCAAGGTCAACCTAGCGCTCTGATACCAACTTTGTCACGACCCGAAAGAGCCCGTGACTGGCCCTTAAACCATATGAAGTCTATAGGACTCCATATGATCCAAGAAAGCCAAAAACCCAGAAATCTAAAACCATTTTTAAGCAAAAGTAAAGAAACTGGTTTAAAGAAGTGAAGAAAACATGTTTGAAATCAAGGTTTGTAAATAAATAAGCCGAATATGCATTTTAAAAACAGTAAAGTCTTTTCTAAAAATTTCGGCAGAGTTTCTTTTGTAAAACTGGCCCCGAATGGGGTACAATAAGAATAACAATATATGCAATGATAAAAGGCATCCCCAAGCGGGAGCTAGCTCTTCGTCAATTGACGGCCACAACCACACAAGCAATAATAATATACAACGCCGAGTGGCGAGGATCAAACTCAAAAGAAAGCTCCAAAAGCAAGAAAAAAACCGCAATACCACTAAGCGCGACTCTAAGGTCAAATAATACATCATTAATATCTAAGTCTGAAACAATATACAAGTTTTGGTTGATGGAAATTCTAGATACAATGGATAAAATAAATACAGTGGTGGTTCTTGATGCAAAAGAATCCACCTACCAAAAGCAATTCACCCGCAAGGAAGTAGTGTGCCAGAAATGCCGCAATGGAACCTGTACGGCAGAACCTGCAAGAACTGTGGCACAACGGGGGTGAGTTGCCAACTCGTGAATAGAAAATATCTACAAGCAGAAACCGAATGCAAGACATAATCCTAGGTCAATACGATCAGTATATAAACCTCAAGAATAAGCCTGATACATGATAAGGTGGCAAAGCAACATCTAAACAGGTATGTAGTGCCAAGTACTCAGGTAATAACATGTCATAGATGTAAGGTATGTCTGCATGAGGTAAAAATGATGAAGTATCAATACACATATATTAGCGTCCCATACCACTAATATTGGTGTAAGGGTATATATAACAGCGCCCTCATACCCTGTTATATATACTAGTGAAAAGTGATCAAAGTAACTCCAGTCTGTATGATCTATATCTGTACATACGTGGGATCCGTCCACCCGTCACCCAATGACAATAACATCATGTATGCAAATATGAGGATATAATAAAATCATGGAAAACATCATGAAAACCGTGTCTAGCATCGACACGTAAATCCTCATCCATCGGGCTCCGTCAGTCCGGATCGGTCCGCGGGCTATGTCTGCGGAATCGGCCCTCGGCCCCGGCAGTACGCCCATATCCATCTATCGACTCTGGTCAGTATCCTCTGGATAACCGCCAGGTCCAACCAATCACCGGTAGGTACTCGCCCGCCTCCAGGCTCAATCGGCAAAACCCATCGATCATCTTGCCGAGGGGAACCATACCGGGCCCACCACGAACCCGCAAACGGATCATCCACTCCTCGAATCGGGTTTCAAGCACACGTCTCAGCACCGAGAAAACGCGTGGTGGACACACCAAAATATCATATCACGGGGTACCGGGTTTTTCAAAATAGTGCATCTTTTCTTAAATAATCCCACGGTCCTCAAAACCAGAAATCACATGAAAATCCAACACCAAGAAGTAAATCCAATGCGATGTGCTATGCAATCAATCCATGATGTATGCGACATGTAAAGAAAGGTAATCATATCAGAAGTCATGCAACATGGAATAGTAATGTGCATATGTCGAGGGAAACCGCTCCTTTAGAATGAATCAGTTTTAAAGAATATCTTGCGGTCCTCAAATCTCTAATCAAGTCAGAATCATCTATGTTTGTGTACCGGTATAAGTGTACAATATGCCAAGCAAGAATCATATCATGAATGCAACAGTACTACAGTGTAGTGGCATGGCAATTATCGATGATGAAGTGTGTGAGCCGGCAAATAGTGTACGTGGAACATACGCATCATCGATAATGGTGCTGGTGTCCTATCAGCATGATAACAGTATAGCAATAAAGATATGCAAGCAATGCGAATAGCATGAATATGCGGAAATCAAATAATCAACACCATGGTGAAGAATCTACTATGCAACTACAGATCCAAGTATCAAGTCAATCGGGAGAGGTATGGAAACCACCTAAATCTGAGTCGATATATATATATAATAGTCGGTGATCCCGCCTCAATAATATATCGTAGGACATCCTCGAGTTATGAGTGCGGATCTATCATCAATATCGGCTCGTACGGTAAATCATCGTACGGCATCCCAATAGCTGGGTACGGGTCAACATCACACTATCTCATCACATAACAGGTATCACTATCATCAGATCATATAATCTGGGGTACTACTCTATGTCTAGTACAAATCGATACCATCAATACACCGCGTGTGCAAGTACACGTCCCAAGGCCCGCTAGAGATCACATATCGTATCCCAAATACGAATCACATCAATCACCGATCTCGCGGCACAAGCCCACATCATCGACTCATCTCCAATGTCATCCGAAATCATCAAACACAGTGCAAGTATAATGAATATGCAAGGCTGTGCGTGTAGGTGTAAAACTATTCTAGGGTTCGCGACTATGAACTACCCTAGTCCCTTCTAACCCTACACTACCCACAGTAAACCTAACTATCATATATATAATATAAGAGCTACGGACTGCGGGGGTGCTATACGCCATCCACCCGACTTCCCCCTGTAGATATAATCTACTCACCTTGCATCATCATTTGCGGACGTCACCACGCATTTGCTTGTCGTCCTGAAGTCTTCATGGGTACCTACACATCAAAGTGTCGTATATGCGCATTAAAACCAAATCCAAGCTAAAACGGCACATGAAATCCAAAACGATACGATAAGGGGCCTATAGGTGAGAACCTATGGCATGCCTTCAAAACCATCAATAAATCCTCTATATCGTCGTATAAACGCCAAATAGTCGAGGCAAAACACAATCCACAATTGCAGAATTAAAAATACGGAATACGGAAACATGAATCCAAAACAGCAACTTAGGAAATATGTCCCAGATTTCATCCTAGGTCACTTTATACAAATCTATATATACCAGGGGTCTAAACTAAACATGTGGGAGCTACAGAACAAACACGAGACCAAATGGTGGGACCCAGGCCGCAATTTGCGGCCAATGGGAATAAATTGGCGGCCGGGAAGAAGAAGTGGGGGCTGGGGTCTTGGGGTTAGCTTCCTGGGTGCCTGCACAAGTCACTATCCACTCAATTTTATTATCAGAGTCTCGGGGTAAAAGCAGATTCAATAAACACTACACAGATTTCACAAATTCCCCGATATCGGTTTCTAAAATCCGTATTCTGGTTTAAGCTTCAGGTTTTGGGTTTCCAATTCATACACTAGGGTGATGGTATAACCTCTACTGACCTCAATTTCATATTACAACCCATAAATCATCACAACCCTAACTAGGTTATCCACAAGTCCACAATATCACAAAATATCGATTCGATCTTAATATGAGGGTAAAGGAAATGCATAAACTAAGTTTAAGGTCCAGAAAATACCTCATTTGGCAACTCAAGAATTTTCTTGAGTTGCCCCTAGTGGCCAAAATCCAAACTTTCTTGGTCCGATGTGTTTGTCTCGAGCTCGTGCACCTTTTTAGTGAAGAGAAGATAGGGTTTTGGAGTTGTTTTGGATGTGTTTAAAGGGGTTGAAAAGGGGAGGGAGATGAAGGAGAAGCAGCAGCAGCAAGCAAGGGAGAGGGAGAGAGAAACTAGTGAAGGAAATGGCTAAGTCTCTTGGTCAAATGAAGCCCATATCTCTCTCTCACCAACCCTCCATTTCTTTAATCTTTTCTTTTTCTTTTCCTTATTTTCATTTCTTTTAAAACTCTTCTCACTCAAATAGTAACCCAAAACAACCATGGCAAATAAAATGTAACACAAGTGTGAAAAAGTGATATGTGCATGTTTTGCACAAAAATGCTAAATACCGATTAGCGATTTTTAATCGCGATTAGCACTAATTAAGCATATAACTAATCAGTTAAACTTAGAAATGGCATAATTCTCTAATTTACCCTATTTTAGAATTTTCCATAATTTTTCTCAAATTTTTCCTATTTATTTGCATTTAATAATACCAAAATATTAAAATATTCAATAAAATAATATTAAATTATAAAAATTCCCAAAAATAATATTTTATTATTTTGAAACGTTACACTAATTGACGGTGTTCACTCTTTAGAATCACTACAGCTACATGCTCTTCAATTCTAGCCAAAAATTGAGCTTGAGCATGAAATAATTGCTCAGACTACTGTATAAACAGGGCTAGCGTTGCAGCTATTTGATTCTCAACCACAATCATCATTTCAAAACCCTTCTCTAAAGCGGTCAATCTAGTGTCCATCTCACCATCATTCCCTAATGATGGGTCAGTTGTTTTAGGAAGGGAAGGTTGTGACGGTAGTGATGCTAAAGCAGTTATCCTGTTGACCTCTTTCTCTAAATCTTCAATCATTAGGTCTCTAATTGAAATGGGACTGTGTTCAAGAGCGTTAGGTGGGTGACCGTTATCAAAAATCTGGGACGGTTGGTCAGCCCCTAGAAAAGGACAATTTTCATGAATGTGGGAAGAATCGTGGCAATTTGAACAAATGAATTAGGACTGAGTATAAACAAAAGAATAAGAATCGTAAAGGATTGAATTGAATCGTGTATCACCCATATCAACAAGAATTCATAAATGTCACAAAAATAAAGAATATCACACCCCTAGCAGTCTATGTTATGCTAGTCAACTAGACCTGCTCAAGAACCTGATTGTTGAAGTAAAACTATGTTGAGAAACGGGCTCAAGATATACGGATCACGAAGCCAGGTAAGTGCAAGAGATAAGGGGAGGTTTTCCAACGCTTTCGCGAAGTTGCTTAGTTAGATAACCCTTTCTCTTGAACACTTGTCTAGACACCCCGTGAATGATATACCGTTAAGCGGTGCTCTAAACACAGTCAACTTCTCCAAATGAGCACGATGTCCTTAAGTCAAAGTTCTAGTTGATTTTAAATTACTGTGGGTATGCAAGAATGCAGTTTTGTGATTTGTGGGCTACGGAGAAAGGTGATGAAATCCTTTACCGTATCTTGTTTGGTCATGCCCTTCATATCTGTATTAAGATGCAAATGCGCAATTCAATAAAAGAATTCAAGAATTCAATCAATAAAGCAATTCTTTTTCTGTTTTAGGCTTAAGCGCTGCAACAAATATGAGTTAGTTCTCTGTGCAATTGGTGGTAATATTGTGCGAAGAATCCTGCAGAAGATAGAATATTGGAATGTGTCGGATTTGAGCGAAGGTGTTAGAAAATATTTACCGATGCGATTTGGGTTAAGAAACCCCTTTGAAGTGATTACAGATATTTGAATGTTCGCTTACGCGGGTCAAACTGCCCGGATCTTTGGCACTGTACTTTACTAACGTTTTGGAATTGAATTTGATCCTCGCTCCGCACGATCGCTGGTCGTAATTCCTTAAAACTATGAAATGTCGGAAAATACGATATTTAGTGTCAAAAAGAGATATATATGCCCCAATTCCTGCACACACAAAATTACGAAAATCAAACAATACCAATAGATTACTGACAAGGCACTCGAGATAACACAAGGAAAAAAATCAAAAACACCCTGAATGGGCCGGCGAGATCGGAATTTTCATCAATGTCGCCGGCCAAATGCAAAGTATTTGTGCTCGAATTTTGTGTGGCTCTTCCAGGTTATATTAGTAGTCTACTAGTATACTTTGATTTTTTAACTTAATTTTAGGGTGATTGCAGGTTTTAAGGACAGAGAACAAGTTTAAAAAAATCGTGTTTTGTTAGTTTTGAAAGAATTTTTAGTTAGAAATTAGTGAGTTAGTACGAACCAGAAATAACAATTCCTAATGACTACCAACTCCCCGGCAACGGCGCCAAAAACTTGTTGGGAATTCACTCGCGCGCGCAAACGCGTATGTTTTGGAAATGGAATCGTTTTAAGGAAATGGATACGCACGCGAGCTCGTTCTCGTTTTAAATTTTTTTTAAAAAATCTTGTTTTGTTAGTTTTGAAAGAATTGTTAGAAATTTGTGAGTTAGTACGAACCAGAAATAACAATTCCTAATGACTACAACTCCCCGGCAACAGCGCCAAAAGCTTGTTGGGAATTCACCTGCGCACGCAAACGCGTATGTTTTGGAAATGGAATCGTTTTAAGGAAATGGATGCGCACGCGAGCTCATTCTCGTTTTAAAATTTATAAACCGCAAGTCACGGCGCGTTGTAGCAAGCCGGCAAGTACGGGTCAATCCGCAGGGAATTGTGTATTAGGTTTTGTTGTTTAAGGTTCAACAAAAAATGAATTGGTTTGTTTGTCACAAAAATATAAAATACGAAAACAAAGAAAACAAGCAAGGAAGAAAATGGCCGTGGCATTGGCTCGGATGGTCGAATCGCGATGATTCTTTCGACGCTCCCTTGTTCATGAGTTGTCCGTTCTTGTGTCGATCCCGGCGCGAAGCATGACTCGTCAGGCGGTTGCAAGGCACAAGTCGTTAAGTTACCGATATTCGACGCATACAAGAAACGAGTACGTTTTGTTCACTTACCTTTTGTATGTCAAAGCTTGAGATTTCAATTCTAAGCACAGGTGTTAGCAAGCATACATAACATCAAAGACACAAGTTAGCGAGTGAGAGCAAATGATTTTAGTGTTGAGTTTGCTAAGTGTTTGTGATAGTATATAGTAGATGAAACCAAGAGATTTGTCAAGTCACCTAACCACAAACTACCTTATCTAAACCTAGCAACCTCAACACTAAATTGATTCTAACCTTAGGCTTGCAAGATGGGGTTTGTGGGGAGAATATGGTATGTGATGAGGTTACAAAATAACTATGGAATCAACATACCATATCAACCCATTCAAGTTGCAATACTAAGTTTAGATTCATATGATACACATTAAACATTAACAAGAGGAGGAGGAAGGCAAAACCATTCATCTCACATCCTTACCATAACCACAACCAAAGATATTAGTTAAGCATGATAAAAAAAAGCAAATAAGAACAAGAAGCAAGTAATCAAAGAAAAAACAATATTATTAACACTTGAGGAAGTTTAGGTACAAGATATTGGTAACTTGTTCAACCTCCATAATGAAGCTCTCAAAAGAAAGCTTCAAGAGGGAAGAAGAAGAAGAAACCAAGTTGAAGCCCACTCAACTCTCAAGCTAAACCAAAATTAAACAAAATAGGAAAAAGGTATAATATCTATGCACCTCTATATGGATCCTTTTGCTCTAATCTGTTCTGGTATTTATAGGCATCAAAATAGAATAAACAAACAATTTAAATGGGATGATGTGATGCCTATAAAGTTCCAGAAGAAAAATGGGGAAGTTTGGAGCTAGGGGGCCGGTGGCGCCGGATTTTATGGGGGTCTCGCCGGTTTGGATCCGAGCACTGGGGCTCGTTTTGGTATGGTGGACTTGTGTGCTCTCCATAACCACTCTGATGCTGTTTGATTTATCTGTTTAAGCCTGGTTTGCATTCAGAGACATGGAGGGAAACTTGATGCCAATATCATATCAAAACTTTTTGCATTTATTACCCATCACACCACACATGTGCCCACTAGCATAAATTGTGCAAGGGCAGCCCCCATTTGGTCCATGTCAAAGAGTTACACATGTATTGTGTTGGACCAAAATTGTGTGCATACTTGTTTATTGCAAAAAGAGCTCTTTGAATATCGGTCGGTTCTCTGTTCTGATTGCAGTGTCGGCTCCCAAACGCTATATCCGTGATACTAAGTATGTTTCCAGTATTTTATCACGAATACCTGTAATCTGTAATTACTGAGCAGATACTGGTTAATAGCACCGATATATAACAAAATAGATAATGAATAAGCGGTATTAAAATGCAGTTTTCTGAGATGAACAGTGGGTTACATGTTTAGTAACTGCCTCTTTTAGGTACATTGTATTTTGTATCTAGTGTCACTCCATTAGACCGTGTATATTATTTGACTTAGAACTAGGGGAGACTTACGTATATTATTTCCGTAGGTTGTTTCCGCCGGTTGGCGTTGATTTTGCTCTTAAGTAGGGGATGCCACTATTATAATGATTATGTACTTGTTTTTCTCAAAAATTGCAAAGGAGGTGCTGTCAAAATTTCCAATATTAAAATCATTTGTTTTAACTTCATTTCAAAAACTATTCGGCATATGCTTTAAACTAAACAATCGTTGAATTTTAAATGTAGTCTCATTTTTTTTTACTTTTAAAACTGTACCTCCTTATTTTCGCAAATAGGGTTTATATAAGTCGATGTCGCGCACCCCACGGGTTCGCGGGGTGGCGGAATATGCAAAAAATGATTTTTACGGGCTTCGCAACACCGACTTGAACTCCAGGATCGATACTAAACCCTAACTAGCAAAACTGTATGAGATTAACTACTCGGAAAGAATGTTATACCTCATTGTATTATGTCCTTCGGGTCTTCTTGTTGTCCTCCTCCTCCTCGTCATAAGCTCCTCGGATCGTATAAGGATCGGGCTTCCTCGTCGGTTCTCTCAAGTCAAAGACGATCCACCCGAGAGTTTATAGTCCGAGCTCCAATCTCAAATCCGAGGTAACTAAGGCACCTAGTTCACCAAACTAGATGTCCTAGATGATGTAGAGAGTGAAGATGGATTAGTATGTCTCTAACTACCCAAGGTTTCTCAACACATGAGACATGCAGGGTTAGAGGAAGAAGAGGGGGAGCTTGAGGAAGTGAGAGTGAAGATAGACCTTAGAATGAAGAATGCACTCTCTTGTGAATAATGAACCATACCAATAAATGCATCAGCAAATATCTCACCAAAATATCAAGCACGGTTCATGAGTCACCTAGTGAGTCACCCCATGAGTAACCAAGTGGGCATGCTTCATTTAATGTAAATCTCCACCTCATTTCCTCCACCTCAATAACCTTTTAATCAAAAGATTAAAAACCCAAATGAAGTGTTTTCTTCTAGAACAATCTTAAGTAAATTACAAGAATACCCCTCATCCGTATATATATATCCGTATCCGTATTCCGAAAAATACGAATACAAAGAGACGAAAATAATCTATCAATATAATACTAGGATCCGGCTTAAACCAAAGCCCACTAGTATTATCTGTCCGAATCATCATCCGTGCATAAGTACACGTACGTGATCGAACCCTGTCGTAAAACCATACGACCTCTATATATTTTGCCCGATGCAGGGAAACCCTCTGTGTGGGACTCTAAAAACTCGACACTACGCTGGTAGTGGGTTTAACCACAAGCCGTCAGCGGTATTAGCTGTACGTAACGGCTACCCAGGTATCTATCGATAAGAAGGCCGATGAGCAAACTCATCTGAACTCCTACTGAGCCTATCTGTGACAATCTCCGTACAGTCCGATCTGTTCGTCTAAGAGTATCGCATATCGGGCCTGGGCGGCGGTAATCGTCATATAAGTCATGCCGGAGTGTAGCCCAAAACACCCTGAGAAACTACTGGAGTACCTACCAGTAAATCTCGCTTGCCCTGGCCAGCGAATTTGAGTAATTGCTTTCCGAACACAGCGTGATATCAACCCCCATTCCAGAAGAGACGAATCCTATCTAACCACTACTGCCTCCCAGTACTTCGGGACTGCATCCAACTACTACCTGTTTGCATGACCCTTTTGAGCCATGGTAGGGTAGTAATCTAAGAACGGTGGGAACACACTCGAAGCGATGTAGCAGTGTCAAGTCGACGGACTAAGCTGTACTCATGTCACCTGGGAACTGCTACCCGACGATAGGTATAATACCCACCAACAGCTCCATACGACTTATGTCCAGTGTACTCATAACCCAATGAGCACCTGCATACTATCTCCAGTACGACGTACTAATGGCTGTAGGACGGATCATCTTCCCTGCTGGGATGAGAAGCGTATACACTAGTATACTCTGGAGTATCGATGGCCGTCTCGATACTCCTACGACTAGAGACCTGTATAAGGATGTGCTTATAGACTACCCAGCCCCCACTAGTGTGACTGCCATCACAACGCTGGTAATCAAGTAAAGATCCTAAGGGCTCTACAAATATGTATTAGCGATATGCTAAAAGAAACACATGCACATATTGAGGTAGAAACAAACCTGGTAACTTGCTACCATTTCGAGCAAGATTGTTACTTTATCCGTGTATAGCCCAAGCTTCCAATATGTAATATACAAACCAGTATGATACAATAATGGACTCTAGGGTATATATCACTAACAGTTTAGATCTTGGTTTCTAGCTTACTAGGATTGTGTCGGCATTTTTGGACGTCGCACAATCTAAGTGCCGGTCACGTGCCAAATTCGGGTCGTGACACCTGGATAGTCTATAAGCACATCCTTAGATGTTCCTAGTCGAGAAAGTATCGAGACTGGGCATCAATACTCCAGAGTAGACTCATGTATTCGTTTTTAGACCCCGACCGGGGCGATGGTAGTTCCTATAGCCATTGGTGTTTGACACCCAAGATTGTATACAGGTGCTCATAGGAGAATGAGTTTCACCGAACGGACTCACCGAGAACTCATGGATGGTATTATACCTATCGTCAGATTGCAGTTCTCTGGTAACATAAGTACAGGGTAGTCTATAGACCTGAGATTGTCATAGTGTCTTATGTGTTTCCCAATGTGCTTTGATTATTACTCTACCACGGTTTTAAAGAGCCGTGCAAATAGGTTTTAGTTGGGTATAGTCCCGAACCACATGGAGGCAGTGGGAGATCAGAAGGGTTTTGTCCTCCCTGTATGGGGAGTTGATGTCGTACTGTTCCTGATCGACTGTAACCATAAGTCCCTGGCCAAGGCTCTGCAGTTATCAGTTGTATCTATAGTGGTTATAGGTTAATGATTCGCATAACTTATCAGGTTATTGGGGGTCTTACGGATTCTACCACTCTCAGATAAAGAGATCGAACTGTACAGTGAGTGTCACTGGTAGGCTTTGTAGGGTTATGATGAGCTTGCTTGTCGACCTTTCTTTCGGTAGATACCTAGGTAGCCGTTACGTACAGTTAGTGCTGCTGACGTGCTTATGGTTATGGATATGATCCTGAACTACTGCCAGCGTATTCTCGAGTCTTTAGATTCCCACACAGAAGGTTTTCCAGCTTTGGCGAAATGATGTAGTGTGCGTATGATGATACACAAGGGAGTTCGATTAAACACATGTATATGATGCAAGTATTTTAATCGGACATTTTGGTAATACTTGTCGGATATTGAATCAAGTGTTGATTTAATATCAATACTATTATATCTTTTGTTTTCTCTCTACGGTATTCGTATTTTGATATGGATATGGGTATATTTATTTGATACATACATACACATGTGTAGGTATTTAATATGATTATATATAAATATATTTATATGTGTGTGTGTGTATTAAATAAATTACACTCTTTCCTTGTCATTTTAGAAGGTTCGTGAAGGGTGTGGACTTCTGTGTCATAGGATGACTCATTGATAAATTCCCCCTCTCCACAAAGTGAAAAAGATGAAGAGATAAAATATATATTAAGATATTTCATTCTCTACACTTGATCTCCTCCCTTCAATACTTTCTAAAAAAAGAAAAGAAAACTTAGTGAAGAGAGAAAATACAAAGATAACCTCACTACATCTCTTGATTTAATTCTCTAGAAAAGAATTAAATCAAATTGCTTCATCCAAGTTCACACAAGAGTGAAGCAAGAGCCAAAGTTTTGGTTTCCTTCGCGTGGATCATCTAAGACAAAGTAGATCAACTTGCAAGCTCGTTCATATCACTTAGAGCTTAAAAGGAGTCTATCATAAGAGCTTTAGAAGACGCTATAAAGGTTGTAGTTCCAACTTCTAGCTTTGCTCCTTTATTTTGTTTTCAAGTTATAATCTTTAGGTTCGATTTCGGTTCTTTTGGGTTTTTGCTCTCTAGTTTTTCTAAAATCGCTTCCGCTAAAATTTTAAAATCCTATCTAGTGAGAAAACTACCTTACAATGGATGCCGACCCATGGGGGTTCTCACTGTGTGACAGTGTGGAGAAGCATAGGCTCTTATTGTAAGTCTATATCGCGCACCCCACGTGTTCGCGGGGAGGCGAAAATTGCAAAAAATGATTTTTACGGGCTTCGCAACACCGATTAGAACCAAAGATCAATCATAAACCCTAGCAAGCAAACTACTTGAAGTTTAACTACTCAGATGAATGTTATACCTCGTAGTATCATGTCCTTCAGGTCTTCTCGTTGTCCTCCTCTTCATCGTAGGCTCCGAGGATCGAAACGGATCAATGCTTTCTCGTCGGCTTCCTCGAGTCAAAGACAATCCACCCGAGAGTCTATAGTCCGAACTCCAACCTCAAATCCGAGATAACTAGGGCAACTAGCTTGCTAAACTAGATAGCCTAGGTGATGTAGAGAAACAAGATGGAGTGGTTTGTCTCTTGGAACCCTAGGCTTCTCAACTCATGACACTTAAGGGTTGAGAGGAAGAAGAAGGAGATGGCTTGAGGAAAGAGAAAATGTTTTTGATAATGATAATTGAGATGGCTACCTTGATATGACTACAAGTATGGAAAGAAAAATATCTCACCCAAAATATCTAGTGCCAAACAAATATCTCACAAAATATCTAAGTCAAACCAAGACTCAAATAGTCAAGCCAAGTAGCCATGCTTGAATTATCATTAGTAAAAATAATAATCCATTTCCTCCACCTCATAATTGTTTTAATCATGTCAATGGTCAAAACCCAAATGAGGTGTCTCCTTCTAAAAAACAATCTTGAGTAATTACAAGAATGCCCCTCTCATCCGTATATACATACCAGTATCTGTGTTTCGAGAAACATGAATACAATGAGACGAAACTGATCCATCAATATAATACTAGCATCCGGCTTAAACCAAAGCCCACTAGTATTATCCGCCCGAACATCATACGTGCACAAGTGCACTTACGTGATCGAAGCACTGTCGTAAAACCATACGGTCTCTACATCTTTCGCTCGATACAGGGAAACTCTCTGTGTGCGACTCTAAAGACTCGATAGTACGCTGGCAGTGGGTTTAACCACATGCCGCAAGCGGTACTAGCTGCACGTAACGGCTACCCAGGTATTTGTCGATAAGAAGGCTGATGAGCAAACCCATCCGAACTCCTACTGAGCCTGAATGTGACAATCTCCGTACAGTCCGGTCTGTTCGTCTAAAAGTATCGCATATCGGGCCTATGGGGCGGTAATCGTCAGACCCCTAATAGCGCAATAAGTCATGACGGAGTGTAGACCAAAACACCCTGAGAAACTACTAGAATACCTACCAGTAAATCTTGCTTGCCCTGGCCAAGGACTTTGTATAATGGCTCTTCGAACACAGCGCGATATCAACCCCCAATACTGGGAGAGACGAATCCTATCTAACCACCACTGCCTCCAAGTGCTTCGAGACTTCACCCAACTAGTATCTGTTTGCACGACTCCTTTGAGCCGTGGTAGGGTAGTAATCAAAGTACAGTGGGAACACACTCAAGGCGAAGTAGCAGTGTCAAGTCGACGGACTAAGCTGTACTCATGTCACCTGGGAACTACTACCCGACGATAGGTATAATACCCACCAGCAGTCCCCGACGAGTCCTGTCCAGTGTACTCATAACCTAATAAGCACCTGCATACTACTCTAGTACGACGTACTAATGGCTGTGGGACAGACCATCTCCCCTGCTGGGATGAGAAGCGTATACACTAGTCTACTCTGGAGTATCGATGCCCCGTCTCGATAATCCTATGACTAGGGACCTATATAAGGATGTGCTTATAGACTACCCAGCCCCCACTAGTGTGATGCCATCACAAAACTAGTAATCAAGCAATGATCCTAAGGGCTTTACCAATATGTATAAGCGATATGCTAAAAGGAAACACATGCACATATTGAGGTAGAAACAAACCAAGTAACATACTACCATTTTGAGCAAGACTGTCTATACAACTGTGAATACCCCAAGCTTCCATTAAGTAATATACAAACCAGTATGATACAATAATGTCCTCTAAGGCATATATCACTAAAAATCTTCCACTTGCAGTAAGGCTATGTATTGGCATATTGCAGATCTATCGTCTCGATTAGCCTCTCGAACTGTGTTTGAAGGATAGCCTTCGTGAGTGGATCTGCAGTGTTATTCTCCGTATCTTCTCTCCTCACCTCGATCTCCCGGCGATCAACGATCTCCCTGATCAGGTGATAACGCCTCAAAATGTGTATGGACTTTTGATGGGACCTGGGTTCCTTCACTAAGGCTATAGCGTCGTTGTTATCGCAATACAGAGGTATTGGATCTACAATGGACGGAACCATCTGAAGTTCTTGTAGGAACTTCCTCATCCAGACTGCTTCTTTCGCGGCGTCACAAGCAGCTATATACTCCGCTTCCATTATCGAGTTAGCAACGGTGTCCTGTTTGGAGCTCTTCCAACAGACCGCCCCTCCATTGAAGGTAAAGACATAACCCGACATGGATTTGGAGTCATCCTTGTCACTCTGGAAGCTGAAGTCAGCAAAGGCCTCGATCTGGAGGTCTTTTCCATCATATACCAAGAACATCTCCTTAGTCCTTCTCAGGTACTTGAGAATGTTCTTTACTGCTATCTAGTGCTTCTCCCCTGTGTTTGACTGATACCGGCTTACCACACTCAGTGCGTAAGCTACATCTAGTCTGGTACACAACATCGCATACATTATAGAGCCTACCGCAGAAGCATAGGGTATAGATGTCATGCGAGCCCTTTCCAAATCAGTCTTAGAAGACATCTCTTTGGAGAGGGTGATTCCGTGACAAGCCGGTAGATTACCGCGCTTTGAATCTTCCATACTAGGTCTTTTCAGTATAGTGTCGATGTACCTGGACTGCGAAAGTCCCAACATCCTCTTAGATCTATCACGATAGATCTAGATCCCCAGAATGTAGGAGGCACCACCAAAGTCTTTCATGGAGAACTTCTGTGACACGAATCCTCTGACTGATTGTAGCATAGAAATGTCATTTCTTATCAACAGAATGTCATCCACGTACAAGACGAGGAATACCACAGTTCTCCTTACAATCTTACTATATATACACGGTTCATCTGGATTTTTGATAAAGTCGAATTCTTTGACTGTCTCATCAAAACAGATGTTCCAACTCCGCGATACTTGCTTTAGTCCATAAATGGACTTAAGCAACTTGCACACTTTCCCGATGCTCCCACTCTGAATGAAACCCTCTGGCTGATCCATATAGACACACTCTTCTAAATTTCCATTTAGAAAAGCCGTCTTTACGTCCATCTGCCAGATTTCATAATCGTGGACGGCAGCAATGGCAAGAAGGATCTAAATGGATTTGAGCATAGCCACTGGAGAAAAGGTTTCATCATAGTCCAAACCAGGTCTTTGACGAAAACCTTTTGCAACAAGTCTAGCCTTATAGGTTTCAACCTGTCCATCTACACCAATCTTCTTTCTGAATATCTATTTGCAGCCTACGGGTTTTACCCCTTCTGGAGCAATGTCCAAAGTCCATACTTTGTTGGTGTACATGGACTCCATCTCGTCCCGCATTGCATCTAGCCATTTTACTGAGTTGTCACTCTGAATGGCTTGCTGGAAGCTAGTAGGCTCATCATTATCAATGATGCAATTCTCTCGATCCCCGTCTATGAGAAAACCGTAGTATCTCTCGAGCGGATGAGACAGCCTGCTAGTTCTGCGAAGTGGCGCAGGGATGTCCGATTTTTCTGAAACCTCTGGTTCTACCAAGTTTTCAGTAATAGCTTGTGGTTCTGGAATTTCTTCCAGTTCTATTGCACTCCCACTTTTCTGATTTTCTAAAAATTCAGCTTCCGAGAAGTGGGCATGACGAGAAACAAAGACCATTTGTTCCTCTGCGCAATAGAAATAATACCCCCTGGAGTTCTTTGGGTATCCCACAAACTTACACAGTACTGAGCGTGCCTCGAGATTGTCCGCATGCTGCCTTTTTACAAAAGCTGGACATCCCCATGTCTTAAGATACTGAAGATAGGGTTTCTTTCCACTCCACATTTGATATGGTGTGGGAGGCACTGACTTAGTAGGAACCTTGTTCAAAAGATATGCAGCTGATTCTAATGCATAACCCTAGAATGATCGCAGTAACTCAGCATTACTGATCATGGAACATACCAAATCCAATAGGGTTCGGTTCCGTCTCTCCGATACACCGTTGTGTTTTGGCGTGTATGGTGGAGTAAGCTGTGAGAGAATTCCATTCTATTTTAGGTAACTAGGAACTCGGTACTTATGTATTCACCACCTCGATCAGATCTCAATGTCTTGACACTTTTTCCTGTTTGTTTTTCCACTTCATTCTTATATTCCCGGAATTTCTCAAAGGTCTCGGATTTATGCTTCATCAAGAAGACATGTCCATACCTAGAGAAATCATCCGTAAAAGTAATGAAATAGGAATAACCACTTCGCGCATGTGTAGACATTGGACCACACACATAGCTGTGTATGAGTCCCAAGAGCTCGCTCGCTCTTACTCCGTGTCTAGTGAACGGAGTCTTTGTCATCTTTCATTTGAGACAAGATTGACAAGTTGTATAAGACCGATATTCGAACGGATCAAAATATCCCTCTCTATGTAACTTCGTCAACCGTGTTTCATTGATGTGACCCATTCTACAATGCCATAAGAAAGCCTGATTTAATTCCGGAAACTTTCTTTTAAGTGTGTTCTGGACACTGAAAACCTGAGCTTGATTTAATACGTATATACCGTTATCTAATGTACCCGACACAATCAAAACTTGATTTAGGTGGATGTGGACCACATCGCTTACAAATGTAAAATCATATCCTTCCTTTGAAAGTAAGGATACGGATATGATATTACAAGCTAGACTAGGTACATACAAACAGTTAAGTAGAATCAATATCTGCCCACTTGTCAATCCTAGGTGATATTCCCTTATGGATTCAGCGTCCACTCTCATTCCGTTAGCAACCCTGAGAGTCATATCACCTACCCTGATAACTCTACGATTTCTCAAAGCTTGTAATGAATTACAGATATGAGATCCTGATCCGGTATCTAGTACCTAGGAACTAGAGTTAATTGACATACAGTTTTCGATTACAAACACACCCGAAGTCGAAGCCACAACATGCTTCGAATCATGGATTCTGTCTTTCAAAGCCTTGCAATCCGTCAGCCAATGCCCTTTCCCGTTACAATAGGAACATCCCTCCTTCCCTACTGTCAGCCCTGAAACTTTTGCCCTTCCCTTTCCTTCTACCTTACTGACACCGCCTATCGGTTTTATGGAGGTCTTCTTCTTCTCACCCTCGGCATCCA
Organism: Agapanthus africanus; assembly: GCA_030015575.1. NCBI lineage: Eukaryota > Viridiplantae > Streptophyta > Magnoliopsida > Asparagales > Amaryllidaceae > Agapanthus > Agapanthus africanus. Next base: position 507,036,763 of record CM057337.1, read on the forward strand.
CTTTGGATCCAGAAGAGGAAGATTTCCCAATAAGCAGAGCGGGTGTCTTCCTGGTTTTCTTCAGAGTGTAAGTAAAAGATAGGGACTATGGAATCAAATCAGCATATGACTGGTTCTCCAACATGGTCTCCAGGTCTGTGCGCTCATTAATATAGCTAGTCATTGTAAGGACGTTGTCCCCTATAGATGACCCGATAGCTAACCTCGCTTGAAGCAGTTCCTTTGAGATCTCATATCTTGCGATATGAGATTTCTCTCCATATAAATCTTTGTTATGATGGAAGATGGAAGCTAAGTCTATCTTCTCGTGCTGCCTCTGGTTTTCACCATCTACTGAGGCCAACACAAGGCACTTGGCATTCGTACTATCCTTTTCCCTTATCTTACAGATATTAATATCCGTGACGGTGGAAACTGGACCTGGGACGGCGGGGGCTTGAGTAATAATGAGGTGGTCCAGCTTGTCACAGGTAATGGACATCTGGACAAACCCTTGTCAGTTAGTATAGTCTGGCCCGGTCAATTTATTAGCTAGTTGTAACCTATGTGTGGTCAACTGGTCGCTGCAATTATGAGAAAGAGAAGAAACACTTTAGCATGATGCTCTTGCAAGTTTAGATTGGTTTTTAGTTTATCTAAACAGGATGGCTCCCATTGTTTCTCGAATCCTTCCTCAAACCATAAAAGAAGAATTAGTCAGAATTAATCTCACCGTATAATACTTGCTTAACCTTTCAGTCAGGTTAGTGTCGATACTTCGAGGGAAGTTTTACGATGTTCCTTAATTAAATAACCTCTTTTCCCTGGAGGCGTAGCCCCGCTAACACCTTTCTAGACACCTACTTGGTTTATAACATTGATCGTTAAGTGAAAAAAATCTCCCGAGGAGTAGCATATACTCACAGTAGGATCGGGATCTAAATATCATTATGTGATAACCCTGAAGAAATTCTACCAACATTATCACACTCCAAATGGTATGCAGCACTAGCAAGTTTCAGTTTCCTTAAAAACTCCCGATATGGATTTTTGCCCCATGCTCTTATGACCTTGACGAAGGCCAACAAATCATAAGTCACATGTCAAGTTCTACCCATCATTGTCCAGGTTAATTTGAACCCACCCGTATATAGCCTTGACGAAGGCCAACAAAGTAATACACCTGTCCCAAACCAACGCATCTATCTATACTACATATGAATACCCAGCAGCTACCAATCACTATGCCATGATCAAGGCCAACAAACATAGCTTGAATACTACTGAATCTTCATATGAATGACGGAGGGCTACGAATGGTTTTGGCAAAACCGTGAACGTAGTGAACTTGATATAATCGAAGGAACCTGATAGCTTTTAAAAGGAGTGGTTTAAGCTCCGCATTTTTAAAAGTTTATTGTTTTTGAAAAAACTAAAATTTGTTCCAACGACTCAAATTTGGTTTGTTTGCTTTGCATTAATGTAATGCAGTCCAATCATTTTCACCTATCATCACAGAAAGAAACAAAAATATAACGTACTTTTATACCATCCTCTTTCGCCACGGGGCCCGTCATTACCCGTTAGGTTACTTAACTAACGACAGAGCGAGGGCTGGACTAGCGCGGATACAAAACATAAGCAACGCCTACTAGATATCATATATAGATATATACATTCGCCTCACGCAATAATAAGAATTCCATATTACAAATGAAGATATTGGATATATTAGGAATACCGCGTTTCGTTTAAGCCTGTAATGAAAGACGGATTTCACGATCGTGATGAATAGCCAAACCCCACCCTAGACCCCTACAGGTGTGGCAAACTACCCGCCAAATACCCGAAGTGAAGCAACCTCCCTCATCAAAGTGAGTAGGCCACTCGGCACTTCAAAGTATCCGGTAGTTTGTGCACCCCACCTTGGGTCTATCCTAGGAGCAAAAACAGTAAATGAAATAATACAACGGTGACTACAACCTCAACCCGGATGTGCCCTGCAAAAAATAATATTGCATCACTTTAAAAATTTTCATCGAATGAAAGATAAAACACTCATCTCACATCCTCGGCTATTCATCGATGACGATCCAACAAGTTCATATACACAAACCAACGTAACATCATCACAGATATGTGCAACCACGACTAATCGACGTATAGCAATTAGTCGACGTTTCCAAACACATATATACATCACAAATCTTGTAAAGTAACTGCGATATTAGAATTCCGCACGCAATTAGAAAACTAAACCAATTTTTCCAAAACTTGAAAAATCCAGTGAGCCAAAGTTCCAAAAACGATCGTTTTAAGCCAATCCGGGAGTCGAAACGAACTCGAAACCCGCCCGAATCTACGCAGAGGCGAAGTTACCAAAATTAACTGTCGAATAGGAGGCCTCGGGGGGTACCCACCCCTGCGGGCCACCACGAAGTGGCCCCTAGAGGAAGGCAGACCCGAGAGCACCATTCTTGGGTGCTCTCGGGTCACCACCCCTCAAGGCCACCTTGTGGTGGTCTTGGGGGGTGGGCCCAGCCTTTGGTCCCCCGGGGTGTCCCCGAGGTGCGCACGCTCCACCATGCGACTTCTTGGTTCAAACCGTGAGCCCGTGGGGTGTGCAAATAACTCAAAACATCATTTTTGGAAACTGTTTTTGTCGGCAATTTTTGCGCGAAACCCCACGACTTCTCGGTCCGAAATGGAGTCCATGTACACCAATAAAGTGTGGACCTTGGATATTGCTCCACCTGGGGTAAAACCCGTTGGATGCAAATGGATCTACAAAAGCAAACTTGGTGTAGATGGACAGGTGGAAACCTATAAGGCTAGACTCGTTGCAAAAGGTTTTCGTCAAAGACCAGGTGTGGACTATGACGAAACCTTTTCTCCAGTGGCTATGCTCAAATCCATTCAGATCCTACTTGCCATTGCTGCCTTCCATGACTATGAGATCTGGAAGATGGACGTAAAAACGGCTTTTCTAAACGGCAGTTTGGAAGAGTGCATTTATATGGATCAGCCAGAAGGTTTTGTAAACAGTGGGAGCAGCGAGAAGGTGTGCAAGTTGCTTAAATCCATTTATGGATTAAATCAGGTATCGCGGAGCTGGAACATCTGTTTTGATGAAACAGTTAAGGAATTTGACTTAATCAAAAACGAGGATGAGCCTTGTATTTATAAGAAGATTGTAGGACGAACTGTCGTGTTCCTAGTTTTGTACGTGGACGACATTCTTTTGATAGGAAATGACATTCCTATGCTACAATCGGTCAAGCTATTCTTGTCACAAAGGTTCTCTATGAAGGACCTGGGTGATGCCTCGTACATTCTGGGGATCAAGATCTACAGAGATAGATCTAAGAAATTACTGGGACTTTCACAGTCCAGGTACATTGAGACCGTACTAAAGAGATTTAGTATGGAAGATTCCAAACGCGGTAACATGTAACATTTCAAAAATAAAATAAAATATTATTTTTGGGAATTTTTATAATTTAATATTAATTTTTAATGAATATTTTAATATTTCGGTATAATTAAATACCGATAAATGGGAAAAATTTTGGAAAAATTTTGGAAAATTCTAAAATAGGGTATTTTATGGAATTATGCCATTTTAAAGTTTTTATGATTAGTTATATGCTAATTTAGTGCTAATCGCGATTAAAAATCGCTAATCGGATTTTTAGCTTTTTGTGCAAAACATGCACATATCTTTTTTTTACACTTGTGTTACATTTATTTCTTTGCCTTCTCTTCATTTTAGCATGGTTGCTTAGGGTTACCGTTGTGTGAGAAGGAAAGAAAAGAAAAAGGGAAAAGAAAAGAAAGTCAAAAAGGTATCATGATGAGAGAGGGGACACAATCATGATATGAGGCATGCTTGAGAGAAAGAGAGAGAGAGAGCCATCACCCTCATTTCTTCTTCTCATTTTCTCTCCCCTCCTCCCTCATGTGCTGCTGCTGCTCCCTCCCTCTTCCTCCTCCCTCTTCAATCCCCCAAAAACACCATGGATCCATCTCCAAAACAAACCCAAAACCCCAAACTCCTTTCACAAAAAATGATCCCCATCTCCTCCTCTACATGATGGACCGAGCAAAATGGGATTTTGACGACGTTGGGAAGTTAGTGCTGCCTAGAGTGGACTAGATGAGGTATAATTTCTTCTCTTTAAATTAGTTTTGTGAGATATCGTGTTTTAGATGTCGTTTTGTGGTGTTGCTGACTTGCTGTAACCCCGAGCACTCACTGGGAAAACAAACAGTGTGTTAGTGTTGTGCTCAAGACCTGGAGTGTTCACCTGAAACTCTAACCCCTTCACACCGGTTTCGGCCGGCGACCTAGGAGGCAAATCCGGCGACCCCGGCTTAATAGGAGAGCTAGGGTTTGGATTTTGTAGGGTGGTTATCTGATGATGTTTAGGGGTGTTTGGTCCTACTGGATTTCTGTGTAATGACTATGGGTAAAATCTGGGGGCTGTTGTGAGTGTTTGCTTGACCATGGTAACACGATTCATGACCTGAGCCTTAGAGCTGAGCCGTTGCACGAACTCAGGAATTGACCCATATCAGTTTTGTGATTTTGAGTGTACCTATGGGTTATCTGGAGCAACCCAGGGAATATCTGAGACATCCAAACAACACCAGGGACCCATTTTTGACCATAGGAGACCATCATGACAAAATGAAGCCAATAGGAGCCAAGGGGGTCGGCGAGGCCGGATTTTTGAGGTATGTGGCCGGCCACTTGGTGAGGGTAGAAGTCTAGGTTAGTTCAGTAGCTCACCTATACTATATATAACACCCTAGACTTGTTTTGGAAACTACTTTTGACCTGAGTCAAAATCTGGGAGCATTCTAGTGTGATTTTGGCTATGTTTTCCGTGTTTTGAAATGCTAATTCTTTATAGTTGGATTTGTATTGGGTTGTTGCATGTTTGTACAGCAACGACAAGAGTTGTTTAGTCGTTTTTGCACGCGTGGACTATAGGTTTTGACCCATAGGCAATCCGTGTGCCGTTTTGGTTTCTGGACTTGATATTAATAGCAATTCCGATTGTTTATTATATGTAGGTACCCTCGTGAAGACTTGGAGGTGACAAGCAAGCGCGTGGCGACATCGGCATCAGCAAGCAAAGGTGAGTAGATTTATATCTACGGGGAGAAGTCGGGTGGATGGCGTATAGCACCCCCGCAGTTCGTGGTGATGTATACGGATACGTATACACACATATAGATTTTATATGTTATTTGAGTTGATTGATGATAAGGATGGAATTTTGGTGTTCTTGGATTGGTTTAGTGTAGTTGCGAAACCCTAGAGTAGTGGTTGCACCCACACACACGCACACACATACATGCATACATTCCTTCTTTCACATGTGCGTATATGGGAATAGATATTTATGTGTTCACATGGGTATGGGGCTATGTGTTCATATACTGGATTGAGGATAGTACTTGGGATTTGATTTGAGGCCGTGAGATCGGTGATATGGCAGAGTTCGTATTTGAGATAGGACATGATGTTTTAGCGGGTCCTTTGACATAGTGTTTCATATACGTGCATGCCTACCTAGGTGGTATCAGTATTGTACTAGACATGGATCAGTACCCCGAATTAGGATCTTTGATAAAGAGGATACCGGATGAATAATATGATGAATATGATATTGACTCGTACCCAGATTTGGGATGTCGTACGACGGATTTACGTATGAGCTATATATTAATGTTAGATCCGCACTCTTGACTTGGGAATGTCTGATTATAGATATGATATCGGATGTGATATTATTGAGGCGGGATCACCGACTAATATATATATATATATATATATATATATATATATATATGTATGTATGTATGTATGTATGTATCGACTCAGATGTTAGGCGGCTCCCTTACCTTCAGTTTGCCTGTTAGCTCAGCCCTATAGTTTAGCATAGTTGTTAGACTAGATTCGATTCCTAGCATACCCGCATTGCACAGAATCACCCTCTCCAAGGAGATGTCTCCCAAGACTGATGAGGAGAGGGTTCGCATGAGCACTATACCCTACGTTTCGGCAGTAGGATCTATAATATATGCGATGCTATGTACAAGGCCAGATGTAGCTTATGCGCTAAGCGTGGTGAGCCGGTATTAGTTGAACCCAGGTGAGGACTACTGGACAGCAGTAAAGAACAATCTCAAATACCTGAGAAGGACTAAGGAGATGTTCTTGGTTTACGGTAATGGAGACCTAAAGGTCGAGTCCTTTACCGATTCAAGCTTCCAGAGTGACAAGGATGATAGCAAGTCTGTCTCGAGTTTTGTACTTACCCTCAACGGAGGGGCGGTGTTGGAAGAGCTCCAAACAGGATACCGTTGCAGACTCGACGATGGAGGCTGAATACATTGCTGCAAGCGATGCCGCAAAAGAGGCGGTATGGATGAAGTTCATTAATGAACTTCACGTCGTTCCGTCCATTGTTGACCCAATACCTTTGTATTGCGATAACAATGGGGCTATAGCTTTAGCGAAGGAACCACGGTCCCATCAGAAATCCAGGCACATCTTAAGGCGGTATCACCTGATCAGGGAGACCGTAGATTGCCAAAAGATCGAGGTCCGGAGAGTGGATACAAAAGACAACACTGCGGATCCATTCACCAAGGCCCTTCCTCAAGCACAGTTCGAGGGACTTTTTAAGATGTTGGGTATGCGGTACACCAACAGCTGTCTCTAGAGCAGACGTTGGATACTCGGTATGCCAATATATATGGCCTTAGTGCAAGTGGGAGATTGTTGGATATGTATACCCTAGAGGCCATTATTGTATATGTATACATATGGATGCATGGGCATATATATGTACAGGACAGTCTTGCTCGATATGATAGTATTCTATTTGGTTTGACTTTATCTAAACATGTGTATGTTTTACTTGCTATTACATATCTTTTATACATGTTGATAAAGCCCGTAGGATCAATGCTAGACTACCTGCGTTGTGATGGCGATCATACTTGTGGGAGCTGGGTAGTCGGTATGCACATCCTTAAATGGTCCCCAGTCGTGGGAGTATCGAGACTGGGCATCGATATTCTAGAGTAGACTAGTGTATACGTTTCTAGACCCCGACGAGGGGCGATGGTTTGGTCCCGCAACCATTGGTTTTAGACCTAAGATCATATACAGGTGCTCACTGGGGTGAGTACACCGGACGAACTCGCCAAGAACTTCCAGATGGTACTATACCTATCGTCAGGTGGAAGTTCTCAGGTGACATGAGTACAGGTTAGTCTTTAGACCTGAGATCGGCATTTGTCTCGTTTGAGTTCCAACTGTGCTTTGATCACTACCCTACCACGGCTCTACTGAATCATGCAAACAGGTTTTGGTTGGGTACAGTCCCGAGCCACATGGAGGCGGTGAGCGATTGTCGGGGATTCGTCTCTCCCGGTATAGGGAGTCGATATTGCACTGTGTTCGATTGGTCAGGACCATAAGACTTTGGCCAAGGCTATTGGGATTTACTGATAGGCTGATCAGTAGTTTCCCAGATTGGTCCTGAGCCATATCAGCATGACTTATCGGGTTATTAGGGTCTGACGTTTACCACCCCTAGACCCGGTATGAGAGACGAAGAGACCGAACTGTACGGAGATTGTCACAGATAGCCTCAGTAGGGATCCTGATTAGTTTTCTCGTCGGCCTTCCTTTTCGACAGGTACCCGAGTAACCATTACGTACAGCCAGTGCCGCTGACGTGCTTGTGGTTATTGGTTTATCCAGTAACTCACTGCCGGCGTACTGTCGAGTCTTTAGAGTCCCGCACAGAGGGTTTCCCTGGTTCAGGCGAAATGATGTAGTAGCCATATTGGATACGTGCGGGGTCTCGATCGATCGATGTACTTTGTACTCGGACTTTCGATCGGACAGTTGATAATACTAGCCGGCTCGGGTATGAGCCGGATTATTAAATCAGGTATTGACTTAATAGTTTACATATATGTATTTCGATATATATATTCTTGTATTACGTTCTTCGTGTTATTCTCTCTCTTTGGGCATTCAGATTTTTATCCAAATGCAGGTATGTATATACAGCAGACTGTAATCCGTATTTATTACAGATTACCTTCTAGAAGGTGGCCACCTTATTATGTTTTTTTCCATTTATTTGATAAATGGATATGAGGTGTAAAGTGTGAGGTATGGGAAGAATGGTGATAACCATGCTTCAATATTTAACAAATGAATTTTTAATTCATTTGGAGTTACTATTAAGGCATGGTTGTTGATTGTTTATTCAAGAAATTCATACACAAAACCTTTTTGTATGATTTCTTTCTCATGGTTGCTTCATTATTTTCTTGAGCTCTCATTTCTCTTCATCTCCTCCTTCCTTTTGAGTTTCATCCACCTTCATCTTCTTCCTCTTCACTACCATTCTCATGAGTTGAAAAACAAGTGAAGAGGCTAGAAAGAAATAGCAAACACTTAGATCATCACACTACATCCTAGACTACTTGGTTTAGCAACCCAAGTTCTCTAGTTGCTCCGCTTGAAATATTGTGAGGGGCTAAAGCCATGGATCATATCTCTCGGGCGGATCATCTACGACAAAGAAAGACCGGAGAACAAGCTCGATCCCGGAGGACCGATGGATCCGGAAATGGAGATCAAGCATGTTCAAGGTGGCCACCAAGAGCACACGACAAGGAAAGAAGACCAAAGGACTTGGGTCACTTGGTGAGATTTCTTCATCATAATAGATAGCATTACTAATTTTGCTAGTTAGGTTTATGGTAAGATCCGGTTTAGGTTTATTCTAGCGCCAAGTTTCGTATCGTTAGAAAATTTTTGTTCCGCATTTGGTTACGGGAGTTGGCCGGGGCGCTAGGGTAACCCTTCATGGTATCAAAGCCAGCCTATAAACCCTAGACTAGCAAGTTTAAACAATGTTAAAACAACGAAACCGAAACGACTCCGTAACATTAATACCAAACTGCAGTTTCTGTCGATTTTTAAAAGGCTTCAAAAAATTTTTTAAACAGCTGCAGAGTGATCCTTAGACTGTGAGATGTACCCAGAACAAAAACGATGCATTTCTACCATGATATGGCCGGCCACAACACCTCTAAAATCGGCCTCCTCGGTTCCAGTTTGGAGAAATGGGTCGAGCTTTGTTCTGGGTTCTTATCTCGAGAAGTTTGGTTGTCTGGTGTTGCTATTTTTTTGTCCAAGTTTGATTTTCTGTTGTTTTTCTGTACGGGGCAATTTGGAGTGTTTCAAAGTCGTTATATTTGACACTGTTTAATAGTTTACAGTACATTCACTTTTATCTGCGACCGTGAATGTCATTTGATCGGTAAACTCGTCTGATTGTTATATGTTCTTTTAGACGGGTTTGCGAACGTGACATTCGCGTTGATGTTTTGTGCTTGTGGTTGGATAGTCGTGGTGGATAGAAAGTGGTGCAATGTTAGTGGTACTGTTTGTATTCATTTGTACATTTGTTATTGCGGGACAAGCGTCCGACATGTGGACTGCCGTCTTTGCCGGGTTGTATATTATTTTGGGGCACGACCGGATTGAGGTCGATGTCACTATTTGTACATATTATTTTCTTTTTCTGTACTAGGATTACCCCGCGGTGGAGTGCACGAATAGTCGGGTTCTAGAAGGTAACAAGCCTGCATCTCATGGCGTTGAGACGGAGGGGGCTTTATTCTATAATTGGCGGGCTATTCGCTGCACTCGTAGGAGGTATAGGATGACCCATGGAGGGGCGTCCAAGTTACCGAATTCCGTGAAGTGCTGGGTGGCCCATTCACTTTGTTGAAGGGGGCTGCCTCACTTCTGGGATTGGTGGGTAACTTGCCGCGCTCGTAGGGGTCCAGATTTTCATTGCACAGGCTATCCACACGACCGGGAACGTAGGGTTTTATTTGCCGCTCAAATGAAACCCGGGGCTCCAAAATTATCCACCTTTCTGTATTGTTGGCTGAGATCTGTGATCTTAATTATTATCATTCCTGGGACGAATGTTATATATACTTATATACATACTAGTAGATATTGTATATGTTTTGCACCCGCGCTAGTCCAGCCCCCGCTCTGTCGTTAGTTATGTAACCTTACGGGTGATGACGACGCCCAGTGGCGAATGTGGATGGCATATACGTACATTGTATTTTCGTTCTTTTTTGGTGTGATAGGATTAAAATGATGGGACCGCTTTAATTTTGATTAATGCAAGAAAAGAAACCTAAAAAATTTTGTTGGAACAGATTTCGAAAAACTGACATTACAAACGTTCTCTTTTGCTTTGGACAGTGGTATTCGGTTATGAATATCCAGCACCTCATTCGATGAGGCAAGGGCCGAGATCCCTTCATCGGGAGTGACCCTTTGAGTGAAAGTTTGCGTCAACGTATAACTTCACTATAGTCGATTATTTCTGCTTTGCATCGTGGTATTCATTTTGGAATATCCTGCACCTCAATCGACGAGAAAAGAGCCGAGATCCCTTCACAGGGAGTGACCTCTTTAGCAATAGTTTTCGCCACTATATATTTGTAAAACCACTTGGGTTCTGTAACAATTCAGAAAAATAAAATATTATTTTTGGGAAATTATATAATTTAAATAATAAATATTATGAATATTTTAATGATGTGGTATAATTATATACCAATAGATTGGATAAATATTGGAAAATTTCCTTGAAAGATGATTTTAAAGAAATTGTGAGATTTAGACATTTTATGAATTATTATATAATGAATTATATAAAAGTTTATCCTAAACTTGATTAATGTTCACTAATTGCACATTGATGATGTTTTGTGCATGTGACATACACCAAGTCATTTTACATACTTGCTACATTTTTCTACCATGATTCTTTTGTGCATGGTGTCATTAGTTTTGGTTTTAAAGGAAAAGGATAAGAAAGAAAAGAACAGAAAAGAAAAGAAAAGGAATAAAGAATTGGGTATGGGTAAGAGAGAAGAGAGAGAGAGGTGAGGGGTCTTTGACTTATCTCCATTCTTCATCCCCTTCATTATTTTTCCCCTTCTCCTCTCCCATGGCAGCCCACTCCCTTCACCTCCTTCACCTCCTCACAACACCATCAATCCCACCTCAAAACACCTATTTCCTTTCACAAAATATGTGCACAAGCTCACTACATGTATAGGGAACCAAGAAAGTTTGGATTTTGAGCACTTGGGGCAACTCAAGAACCAAGAAAGTTTGGATTTTGAGCACTTGGGGCAACTCAAGAAATTTCTTGAGTTGCCAAATGAGGTATTTTCTTTACCATTAGCATTGTATTTGTTTCACTTTAGCATCCATGTTAACTTAGAAGTGATATTGTGTAGTGTAGTGAGGTTTGAAAATTCCTAAGAAGAGGTTAGGGGATTTTATGAGTTGTGAAGTGTAAATTGAGGTTAGTAGAGGCTATATAACCCCTGTAGTGTTAGAATTCTGGACAAAACCAGAGATTAAAACCCCAAACCGTAAACTTAGAAAACCCCGATATCGGAAAATTGTAGGAATTGTGATGTTTTTAGGGAACTGCTATAACCCGGGGACATTAAAAATTATTTAGCGATTGCAGTGAAGTGTGCAGGTGATATGGAGTATACCCTAAAGACCTGAACCCCAACCCCTTCACCCTGGCCGGAAATAAATCCTTTCCGGCCGCAATTTGCGGCCAGGTTAGGTGTGCATGGCCTCGTGCTTGTTCTGTGGCTCCTATATCTGTAAACTAGACCCTTCCTATATGAAAAATTGGCTAATTTCACCTTAGGCAAAATCTGGAGAGGTTTTCCTTAAGTTTCTGATTTCGTTTTGCGTCTTTTAATGAATTGGGATTTGGTATTTCACATTGTGTCCCATCGTCTGACGTTTGTACGTCAGCGACGAGGGTTGTTTGGTTATTCTTGCATGTGTAGACCATATGTTTTAACCTATATGTGATACGCATGCCGTTTTGATTTTTGTGTGCGATTTCGGTTTACGATACTACGTTTGATATGTAGGTACCCCCACGTGGACTTCGGATGATGAAGAAGAGGTTGGCAACATCAATTTCGGCAAACAAGGATCAAGGTGAGTAGATATATATCTACGGGGGAAGCCGGGTGGATGGCGTATAGCACCCCCGCAGTTTCGTAGTGTGGTATATGAATGCGTGTATATATATATATATATATATATATATATATATATATATATATATATATATATTATGTGTATTGTGAGACCATGATTATCAAGATAGGTTTTAGGTGTTCATGGGTTAGTTTTAGAGTAATTAGAAGTAACTTAGTTTAGCTTCTAAGTCGTGAAACCCTAGAGTAAAGTTTTGCGCGCACAGACACACGTATACATTTGATTTACTTGTGCGTATATGGGGATATACATATATACATATATGTATGTGAGTATGTGTGTGTGTGTGTATATGTATGTATGTATGTATGTACATGGATAATGAGGATAGTATATGGTACTTGGAGATGAGTCGATGTGATTGGGCATGATGCCACGAGATCGGTGATGTGACTTGGTTCGTATTATGAGATACGACATGATGTTATAGCGGGTCTTTAGGCGATGTGTTTTCATACACACGCACATTTCTATATTGATGGTATCAGTATGTACTAGACTTTAGATCAGTACCCCTAATTCAGGATATGATGACAAGAATACCAGATGAATAATGAGATAAACGTGATATTCGACCCGTACCCAGATTTGGGATGCCGTACGATGGATTTACCTTACGTTATATGATTATGATGATAGATCCGCACTCTTGACTCGAGGATGTCATATTATATAGAGTATCGTACGTGATACTATTGAGGCGGGATCACTGACTACTAGATATATTTATCGACTCAGACTTAGGTGGTTTTCCTTACCCTTTCGACTAGTCTGTTAGTTTAGTCCTATAGTTTACTTGTAGATGTTAGACTGAACTCGAGTCATACTTATTTCAAAACTAACGAATCGTGAGTATTTTAAAGACAGGCCAAGGGATTCTACGGATATTTCAAAGGACGTACATTTTCTTAAAAACACCGTAGGCTCTATTTTCTAAACACCACGATTCGTGTTATTTCAAATGCCAAAACTGTATCACTCATATATATATGTATATTCTTATATGTCGCGTTATTATTCATGTTCCGCATATTCTTGCTGTTCGCATCGCATTGCATGCTTATTTGTGTTTTCATTAGTCATTATTAAAATCATGCAGTCAGGACACCAGCGCCATTACCGATGATGCCTATGCCCCACGTACACGTTCTTGCCGGCTCACACATATCATCATCGGTAATTGCCATGTCACGTACACATTAGAAAACACTATTTCATTGTATAAATCGCTAGCTGATAGTTTTCGACATAGTACTAGTACGCTTGCTTTTATATGATAGCTTAGACATTGTGTTTATTACTGTGATATCTTATGCATGTGTATTTTTATTTGTCATGCAATATTATGGAACTTATTACCGGTATTTCATTGTTTATTTACCCTTGAGATTGGGATTTCGGATTTCCATGTGATTTCTGGATTTGGAGAAACTGTAAGGATTTTATAAACTTATTATCATTTTAAAGATAGAAAATTGCGGTTTTCCCGTGATATGATTTGAGAGGAGTCCACCATGAGTTTTCTCGGCTCTAGAGCGATATCATACACCCGATTCAAGGAGGAAGAGGAACCGTCTATGGGTGCATGGTGGACCCGGCGCGGTACCCCGGGGCAAGATGGTCGCAGATGATGGCTTTGAGCCTGGCAGGGGAGCACTACCGACCGGTGATTTTATTGTGACTCGACGGATATCCGGAGGATACCGATCGGAGTATAGGCCAGTCCGGATTGCCGAAGCCTGAGGTATTGAGATTTGATGTTACGGGCCAGTCCGGATTGCCGGAGCCTGAGATATTGAGATAGCGATTGTGTTGATGCTAGACACATTCCCTGTTGATTTCATTGATGATACTTCGATTTTATATAGAAATCTCACTGAGATAAGATACAGTTTTCTCATTTAGATGTTTCTGTTTTCATGCATTCATACTCATATTTATGATTTATTGCTACCTGAGGCACTGACATGAGGACTTCGTATTACACTTATGTATAGATGTTTACCCATGCCATTATTAGATACTTCAGGCTATATCATTTTGAGGATATATATTATCATATGACCCAGGATTGAGTCATACATACGATTTCTGCTCGGTGATGTTTTCTACTCACGAGTTGGCAACTCACCCCCGTTGTGCCACAGTTTCTTACAGGTTTTGCCGTACAGGTTTCCTTGGCGACTTTGCTGGCACATTGCTTCTTTAAGGGTGATTGCTTTGCTAGGTGGGTTCACTCGTATCGTGACCACCATTGTACATTTATTTATTCAGTTGTATCTAGTAAACTCTATCAACCAGACTTGTATATTTATTAGACCTAGAAGACCAATTGTATATTCTTTCGACCTTAGAGTCACGCGTTGTATTATTATGGGTTTTCTTGATGATATTGGGTTTCTTTTTGAGTTTTGATTCTCGCCTTTCGGCGTTGTATATTATATTGCTTGCATGGTTGTGACCGCCAATTGGCGAAGAGCTAGCTCCCGCTTGGGGATGCCTTTTTATATATTTCATGTGTTGTACCCTTTTGGGGCTAGTATTTACAAAGGAAACTCTGCCGAAATTTTTAGAAAAGACTTGAGATTTTAAAAATGCATATTTCGGCTTATTTTGTTAAACCACACGCTTTAAAACTAAAGTTTTCCTTCACCTTCTCCTTTAAATGGTTTAGATTTCTGGAATTTTTGGCTTACTTGAATTAGATGGGGTCATATAGACTTCATATGATTCAAGTGCCAGTCACGTGCCAATTCGGGTCGTGACAGGTTCCTTCAACGATATTAAGTTCATTACATTAACGGGTTTTTTCGCCAAAAACCCAGCCGTAGCCCTCTGTCATTTCAGATAAATAGTAGTTAGTATCCGTGCTATATACGTTGGTCTCTATCAAGGCACAGTGAACGGTAGTTAAGTGTTACTTATCTGTTGCATTTTAGGATGCGATTGATTAAGACAGTTGCATAGCCACTTTGGTCTCTATCAAGGGCTTATGTGGGTGGGTCTATGTTAATCCAGGATAATGACGGGTTGAACTTGACTTGCAACTTATGGTACGTTAGTCTCTATCAAGACCATATGTCGTTAGGGGCAAAAACCACATCGGGAGTTTCAAACATATAGGGAACTTGCAGAATTTAGCATACCTTCTGGAGTGTGGTGACTAGAGTGGATTCCATCTAGTGCATCACATAATGATAGTTGGATCCCGATCCCACTGATGAGTAGGATTACTCTCGGAAAATTATCACACTTAACAATCAATGCTATAAACCAAGTAGGTATCGAGAAAGGTGTTAGCGGGGCTACGCCTCCAGGGAAAAGAGCTTATGTAATTAAGGAACTTCGCGAAAGCGTTGAAAAACCTCTCTCGAAGTACCAACACTAGCATGGCTGAAAGGTTAAGCAAGTATTGTGGCATGCGATTAATCCTGACTAGTTCTTCTTTTAAGGTTTGAAGATGAATTCGAGGAAACAGTGAGAGCCATCCTGGTTAGATAAATTAATAACCAATCTAATCTTGCAAGAGCGCACGCTGAGTGTTTCTCTCTCTCTCTCTCCAGGTAGCAACCATTTCACGCCCTAATCAAGATAATAAAATGTATCGCTTGACCGATCCAAATTCTTATTCGGGGCTGGGGAACGTCGGCTCGGCTCTAACTTATGACAACAGTCATAAGTATGAGCAAGGGAAAGAGGATTGTTTGAATTCCTTGATGACCCCATCGAAGAAGAAACATACTATTGTGTCTTCTTCAGGTGTTCTTGTTATTAAGAACTGTTTTTCGGTCAGTCCTACCTCCTGGGTACTCGATACCAGATCAGGATCTCATTCTGTAATTTATTACGGGGACTGAGAAAAAGTAGGATAGTTGGACCTGGTGATATGTCCCTCAGAGTAAGGAACGGAGCACAGGTTGATGCTTCTGCCGTCGGTGAATATCACATAGCATTGCCAAATGGCAATACTATGATTTTGAACAACTGCTACTATGTACCTTCCATGGTTTGCAATATCATATCAGTTTCTTTAGTTGATAAAGATGGATATAAGTTCGTTCTTGATAGAAATATCCTGAACATTTACCTTAATCAGGTATTGGTTGCAGAAGATACACTGTGTAATGGTATCTATGTTCTTAATCAAAACACAGTTCTCAGTATACAAAACACACGCAAGAGGAAGGGTTCAGATGTGAACGAATCCTACTTGTGGCATTGTAGACTTGGTCATATCGGAGAGAAAAGACTGAGTAAGTTGCATAAAGATGGACTTTTGGATACGTTCGAATTTTCATCTTATGAAACTTGTTAATCTTGTCTCAAAGGAAAGATGACGAAATCTCCGTTCATCGGACACGGAGAAAGAGCAGGAGAGCTCTTGAGACTCATACACAGTGATGTATGTGGCACAATGTCTATACATGCACAGGGTGGGTTCTTGTACTTCATCACATTCACTGACGATCTCTCTAGGTTCGGATATGTGTATCTCATAAAACACAAATCTGAAGCTTTTGAGAAATTCAAAGAATTTAGAAATGAAGTAGAGGACCAGACTAGCAAAAGTATCAAGATTCTCCGATCTGATAGAGGGGGGAGTACTTAAGTACGGAATTCAGGGACTTTCTGAAATAGAATGGTATTCTCTCTCAGCTTACTCCTCCGTATACACCACAGCACAACGGTGTATCGGAGCGGAGAAACCGTACCCTATTGGACATGGTTTGCTCCATGATGAGTAATGCAGAATTGCCTCTTTCATTCTGGGGGCTTACGCTTGAAACAGCAGCGTATCTATTGAATCAGGTTCCATCTAAATCTGTGCCTAAGACTCCATATGAAATATGGAGTAATAAAAGACCATGTCTTAAACGGGTTAAGATATGGAGTTGTCCAGCCTATGTGAAAAACCAAAATCCGGACAAACTTAAGGCACAGTCAGTTTTATGTAAGTTTGTAGGATATCCTAGGCATTCGAATCGATATCTATTTTACCATGTCGATGAACAAAGGTTTTTTTTTTCTCGACACGCCACCTTTCTTGAAAGGTTGTTTCTTGAAAAAGAAATAAGTGGGGCCACGGTAGAATTGGAAGAAATTCCTTAAGGACAAACTATAACTGAAGATTTAGTAGAACCGCTAGATTCAATAGTCCCAGACGAACTTCAGCCACTCCGTAGATCTGGTAGGATTTCTCATCCGCCCGAGTGATACTACGGTTTTCTCATAGACGGGGATCGAGAAGATTGCATCTTGGAAGAAGATGACCCTACCAATTTCAGGCAGGCCATTATCAGTAAGGACTCTGATAAGTGGCTAGATTCTATGCGATCTGAAATGGAGTCCATGTACACCAATAAAGTGTGGACCTTGGATATTGCTCCACCTAGGGTAAAACCCGTTGGATGCAAATGGATCTACAAAAGGAAACTTGGTGTAGATGGACAGGTGGAAACGTATAAGGCTAGACTCGTTGCAAAAGGTTTTCATCAAAGACCAGATGTGGACTATGACGAAACCTTTTCTCCAGTGGCTATGCTCAAATCCATTCAGATCCTACTTGCCATTGCTGCCTTCCATGACTATGAGATCTGGCAGATGGACGTAAAAACGACTTTTCTAAACGGCAGTTTGGAAGAGTGTGTTTATATGGAACAGCCAGAAGGTTTTGTTGACAGTAGGAGCAGCGGGAAGGTGTGCAAGTTGCTTAAATCCACTTATCGATTAAAGCAGGCATCGCGGAGCTGGAACATCTGTTTTGATGAAACAGTCAAGGAATTTGACTTCATCAAAAACGAGGATGAGCCTTGTATTTATAAAAAGATTGTAGGACGAACTGTCGTGTTCCTAATTTTGTACGTGGACAACATTCTTTTGATAGAAAATGACATTCCTATGCTACAATCGGTCAAGCTATTCTTGTCACAAGGGTTTTCTATGAAGGACCTGGGTGATGCCTCGTACATTCTGGGGATCAAGTTCTACAGAGATAGATCTAAGAGATTACTGGGACTTTCACAGTCCAGATACATTGAGACCGTACTAAAGAGATTTAGTATGGAAGATTCCAAGTGCGTTAACATACCCGCATTGCACGGAATCACCCTCTCCAAGAAAATGTCTCCCAAGGCTGACGAGGAGAGGGTTTGCATGAGCACTATACCCTACGCTTCGGCGGTAGGATCTATAATGTATGCGATGCTATGTACAAGGCCAGATATAGCTTATGCGTTAAGCGTGGTGAGCCGGTATCAGTCGAACCCAGGTGAGGACTACTGAACAGCAGTAAAGAACATTCTCAAATACCTGAGAAGGACTAAGGAGATGTTCTTGGTTTACGGTAATGGAGACCTAAAGATCGAGTCCTTTACCGATTCAAGCTTCCAGAGTGACAAGGATGACATCAAGTCTATCTCGGGTTTTGTATTTAACCTCAACGGAGGGGCGGTGTGTTGGAAGAGCTCCAAATAGGATACCGTTGCAGACTCGACGATGGAGGCTGAATACATTGCTGGAAGCGATGCCGCAAAAGAGGTGGTCTGGATGAAGAAGTTCATTAATGAACTTCAGGTCGTTCCGTCCATTGTTGACCCAATAACTTTGTATTGCGATAACAATGGGCTATAGCTTTAGCGAAAGAACCACGGTCCCATCAGAAATCCAGGCACATCTTAAGGCGGTATCACCTGATCAGGGAGATCGTAGATCGCCAGGAGATCGAGGTCCGGAGAGTGGATACAAAAGACAACACTGCAGATCCATTCACCAAGGCCCTTCCTCAAGCACAGTTTGAGAGACTTTTTGAGATGTTGGGTATGCGGTACGCCAACAGCTGGTCCTAGAGCAGACGTTGGATACTCGGTACGCCAATATATATGGTCTTAGTGCAAGTAGGAGATTGTTGGATATGTATGCCCTAGAGGCCATTATTGTATATGTATACATATAGATGCTTAGACATATATATGTGCAGGACAGTCTTACTCGATATGATAGTATGCTATTTGGTTTGACTTTATCTAAACATGTGTATGTTTTACTTGCTATTACATATCTTTTATACATGTTGATAAAGCCCGTAGGATCAATGCTAGACTACCTGCGTTGTGATGGCGATCATACTTGTGGGAGCTGGGTAGTCGGTACATACATCCTTAAATGGTCCCTAGTCGTGGGAGTATCGAGACTGGGCATCGATATTCCAGAATAGACTAGTGTATACGTTTCTAGACCCCGACGAGGGATGATGGTTTGGTCCCGCAACCATTGGTCTTTAGACCTAAGATCGTATACAGGTGCTCACTGGGGTGAGTACACCGGACGGACTCGCCGAGAACTTCCAGATGGTACTAAACTTATCGTCAAGTGAAAGTTCTCAGGTGACATGAGTACAGGTTAGTCTTTAGACCTGAGATCCGCATTTTTCTCGTGTGAGTTCCCACTGTGCTTTGATCACTACCCTACCACGGCTCTACTGAGTCGTGCAAACAGGTTTTGGTTGGGTACAGTCCCGAGCCACATGGAGGCAGTGAGCGATTGTCGGGGATTCGTCTCTCGCAGTATAGGGAGTCGATATCGCACTGTGTTCGATTGGTCAGGACTATAAGACCTTGGCCAAGGCAGTTGGGATTTACTGATAGGCCGATCAGTAGTTTCCCGGATTGGTCCTGAGCCACATCAGCACGACTTATCGGGTTATTAGGGTCTGACGTTTACCACCCTATATACCCGGTATGCGATACTCTCAGACGAAGAGACCGGACTGTACGGATATTGTTACAGATAGGCTCAGTAGGGATCCGGCTGAGTTTGCTCGTCGGCCTTCCTTTTCGACAGGTACCTAGGTAGCCGTTACGTACAGCTAGTGCCGGTGACGTGCTTGTGGTTATGGGTTTATCCAGTAACTCACTGCCGGTGGACTGTCGAGTCTTTAGAGTCCCACACAGAGGGTTTCCCTGGTTCAGGCGAAATGATGTAGTAGCCATATTGGATACGTGCAGGGTCTCGATCGATTGATGTACTTTGTACTCGGACTTTTGATCGGACAGTTGGTAATACCAGCCGGCTCGGGTATGAGCCGGATTATTAAATCAGGTATTGATTTAATAGATTACATATATGTATTTCTATATGTATATTCTAGTATTACGTTCTTCGTGTTATTCTATCTCTTTGGGCATTCGGATTTTTATCCGAATGCAGTTATGTATATACAGCAAACTGTAATCCGTATTTATTACAGATTACCTTCTAGAAGGTGGCCACCTCATTATGTTTTCTCCATTTATTTGATAAATGGAAATGAGGTGTAAAGTGTGAGGTATGGGAGGAATGGTGATAACCATGCTTCAATATTTAACAAATGATTTTTTAATTCATTTGGAGTTACTATTGAGGCATGGTTGTTGATTGTTTATTCAAGAAATTCATACACAAAACCTTTGAGTGTAATTTCTCTCTCATGGTTGCTTCATTATTTTCTTGAGCTCACATTTCTCTTCATCCCCTCCCTCCTCTTGAGTTTCCTCCACCTTCATCTTCTTCCTCTTCACAACCATTCTCATGAGTTGAGAAACATGTAAAGAGGCTAGAAAGAGATAGCAAACACTTAGATCATCACACTACATTTTAGACTACTTGGTTTAGCAACCCAAGTTCTCTAGTTGCTCCACTTGACATATTGTAAGGAGCTAAAACCATGGATCATATCTCTCGGGTGGATCATCTACGACAAAGGAAGACCGGAGAACAAGCTCGATCCCGGAGGACCGATGGAGCCAGAAATGGAGATCAAGCATGTTCAAGGTGGCCACTAGGAGCACACGACGAGGAAAGAAGACCGAAGGACTTAGGTCGCTTGGTGATATTTCTTCATCATAGTAGATAGCATTACTACTTTTGCTAGTTAGGTTTATGGTAAGATCCGATTTAATTTTATTCTAGCGCCAAGTTTCGTATCGTTAGAAAAATTTTGTTTCGCATTTAGCCACAAGAGTTGGCCGGGGCGCTAGGGTAACCCTTCATTTCCTCCACCTCATAATTGTTTTAATCAAGTCAATGGTCAAAACCCTAATGAGGTGTTTCCTTCTAAAAATCAATCTTGAGTAATTACAAAAATGCCCCTCTCATCCGTATATACATACCCGTATCCGTGTTTCGAGAAACACAAATGCAATGAGATGAAACTGATCCATTAATATAATACTAGGATCTGGTTTAAACCAAATCCCACTAGTATTATCCGCCTGAAAATACGCACACAAGTGCACGTACTTGATCGAAACCCTGCCGTAAAACCATACGGCCTCTACATCTTTCGCCCGATGCAGGGAAACTCTCTAGGTGGGACTCTAAAGACTCGACAGTACGTTGGAAGTGGGTTTAACCACAAGCCGCAAGCGGTACTAGCTGCACGTAACGGCTACCCAGGTATCTGTCGATAAGAAGGCCGATGAGCAAACCCATCCGAACTCCTACTGAGTCTGAATGTGACAATCTCCGTACAGTCCGGTCTGTTTGTCTAAGAGTGTCGCATATCGGGCCTACGGGGTCGGTAATCGTCAGACCCCTAATAGCGCAATAAGTCGTGCCGGAGTGTAGCCCAAATGTCACGACCCGAAATATTTGCTCGTGACCGGCACTTAGATCACGCAACGTCTACATGCGTAACGTAATTTAAGTAAGCCGAAACCCAGAAATCTAAACCTTTCAAAACAAGTAAGTAATGAAAACATTGATACAACATTTGGAACCTGAAGTAAAAGTCCTTAAATCTCCTCATTTTTTAAAATTTCGGCAGCACCTCCTTTGTAAAAACTAGCCCCGAAAATGGTTACAGCACATAATAAAAAGAAAGCATCCCCAAACAAGAGCAAATCACGCTCAACGGCGGAAACAACCACCACAAGCATATATATGTATACGACGCCCAACGGCGAAGATCAACACAAAGGAAAATGAAAAGCAAGACATCATACCCACCAAGCGAACATATAACACATCGCTCTAAGTCTCGCAACTACAAGTCTTGCTAAGTCTTCACTTATACAAATACTAGTTTCTGATTGATGGAGTTGACTAGATACAATAGGAATAATAATAATGCAAGAGGGGCACGATCCAATATGTACCACCTACCAAAGCAAATCACCCGAATACAAGCTGTGTGCCAGCGATGCCGCTACTGATTCATACGGTCAACCTGCAAGAACTGTGGCACAACGAGGGTGGGTTGCCAACTCGTGAGTAGAAAATATCATCAGGTAGAAATCGAAATAAACAACGATTCTTAGGTCAACTATATCATAAAAGTAATACTATGATATCTAGGGTGACCGTATCTGCATATGTGCCAACAATATAATCGATGCATATCAGCATGTGGATAACATCCTACATGTCCATCAATGACACAAGAACATCATGCTTGTAAATATCATGAAAGCATGTGCATGAAAATATGAGAATATAAATCAACGTGTGTCCACCAATGACACAACAAACACATGGAACCTGAGTGTCCAACATCGACACTCGAAATATCATGAAACCCGTGTCCAGCATCGACATGTAAATCCTCATATCTCGGGTTCCGTCAGTCCAGATCGGCCCTCATCAATATCTCGGGCTCCGTCAGTCCGGATCGGCCCACGGGCTCCGTCGATCCGGATCGGCCCGTACCATCTCACGACTCCGGTCGGTATCCTCCGGATCACCGCCGAGTCGAAATGCTATCACCGGTATGTACTAGCCCTCCTGCCAGGCTCATCGTCTATACCACAAAAATCACCTCTTGCCCAGGGGAACCATACCGGGTCCACCATGTACCCGCAGACGGTGCCTACCGCTCCTCAAATCGGGTTTCTAACACAAGTCTCAGAACCAAGAAAACTCATGGTGGACGCACTGAAATATCATATCAAGAAAACCGGGTTTTCAAACAATACATAAATTTCCTGAAATACCCCCACGGTTCTCAAATCCATAAATCACATGAAAACTGATGTATGCAACATAAAACAGCAATATGAGCATATTAAGGGAAAACCGCTCTTTTAAATGAATCCAGTTTTAAAATATATCATGCGGTTCCCAATTCCTCCAAAATCAAATGCAGCATCATATAAAGGCGTACATGTAGCTCTAGCAAGATGTGTGTATATACATGTATGTAAGCATGATGCATTTCATATGCGCAATAGTACAAGAATCAACGTCTAAATGTCAATAATGATACAATACCATTTAGGTGTGTGTCCAGCTATAGCAGGGTATGTCATGCAACATAGCATAATGACGTGAGCATAGCAAGTATATCATAGCATGATGTAGCAATTCTATTTGTGAGTGACATAGCAATTATCGATGATGAAAGTGTGTGAGCCGGCAATCTTTGTAAGTATAACATACGCATCATCGATAATGGTGTAGGTGTACTAGCACAGGTACATATATAATGCAATGAGAATATTATAAACGTAGCATAAGGTACATCGTACGCGAAATGCTATCAGGTATACGTATCTACAATATATCTGAGTCGGTGAATCTATCAATCGGTATCCAGCCTCACAACACCACGTACGGTATAATCTATCGTACGACATCCTCTAAACAAGGATATAGATCAATCAACAGGTAAAACTCATCGCGTACGGTAATCCTTCGTACGGCGGCATTAAACAATTAGGGATTCTATCAACCTATACAACAACGGGGGTACGGATCTAAGTCTCGTACGGGCATATCACTCATTATGCACATCATTATCCATATATATATACATATCTCTCAGGTCGCATCTGTATCAATCTCGTATCAGGGGACCGGCAAGGTATCAACTATCTCTTATCGACTCGCATCCATATAACGACATATCAACCAAGTCATCATATCTCATCGTATACTCTTTTCATCGCATCAATCTCTCACATCAAGTCATTTTACATATGCATTCTATCATATGAATCTCATGTCACGCTGCTATAAATCTCATACTTAATCTCGTGCAACTACATATCTATATATTGATTCACTTTCACTTTTCATATCCTTTTATAAATTCGAGACATCATTTCTATCATATCATGTCCAAGAGTTATGTCAATATAGGTTTCATCTCATATCTCGATATATATAATCAATCATTCATGTCACTTCTACTGTCTTTTAACCGTATTTATAGTCTTCTAATATAGGTTTCTCCGACTGTATTCTATATATATATATATATACATATATATATATATATCGGTTTCAATTCATAATTTGCGGGGGTGCTATACGCCATCCACCCGACTTTCCCCGTAGATATAAATCTACTCACCTGTGGAACTCCTTGTTTAGCCGTAGTCGATGTGCTCCGTCTTCTCGGAATCCATGCGAAGGTATCTACAAATCAACACATATTGCCACGTTATGAAAACAAAAATCCGGAATATTAATACTCCTTGTTTAGCCGTAGTCGATGTGCTCCGTCTTCTCGAAATATAATATTTTATATTTCTGAAATGTTACAGTCTTCCCCCTTAAATAAATTCGTTCCCCGAATTTAAATTTAACTCCCCAAATATTAAAACATTTCAATAATCATTTCAAATCAACGGGGCTCCGAAATCACTGAAGATACAGAAATAACACAGCGCATCCTGTGCGCCTGAAAACGAGTATGAAACTCAAAATCGAACTCCGTCAAGTATCACGCAAATCATCACGAGTATGAAACTCAAAATCGAACTCCGTCAAGTATCACGCAAATCATCTGATTTGCACGCAAATCATCTGATTTGCACGCAAATCATCTGATTTGCACGCAAATCATCGGAGTTACTATGGAGATACAAATCTCGAAATCCACTACCAAAATCCCATATGCACTAGTCAAATACTATAATACGAGTATAGTACGCATCCTTAGAGAAAGCTCTTAAAACTGAACAAAACATATGCAAAATCTTTTTCTGAATTGCCGTGTGATGCGTAAGTCACGGCACAAGTAGCGGACGATCATTTGTAAAGTAATAAATGTATGTTCATATATGTTTTGCCAAAATATACGTTCCGCCCTCTTAAAAAATATCTCAAAAGGTTTTCCTTTGTAAACGTTCGTGTCACTCGCGGACACGTAAGAAATAGCGAGACTATAGCTCCTTTTTGAAAACTTCTTGTTAAACTTTTTATGCATGCAAAGTACTCAGGTACTGTTCTCTGATCAGTCTTGTTCGGATACTACATAATACAGTGCCCATCATGAAAACAAAGTGCTCAAGAGCAAAATTAGCTTCAAAAGGCGTATTCAACAATCACGTGCGTGTGGTGCGCACGGAAATCAAATCCAAGTACAAGTGCCACAATATGCACAAAAGCAAAACTAAGTGCAACGGGTGTGCACAAAAGCATCTGTCCAGTGCAACGGATGTGCACGACAACAATATCCAATGCATCTATAGTGCAAGAAAAACTCAATCCAGTGCAACTAATATGCATGAATGAAAATCCCAACCAAGTGCATCCAACATGCACGAATATAATTCTCAATCAAGTGCATCCAACATGCACGAATATAAATCTCTATCAAGTGCATCCTGGTGTGCACAAAATCCAGTACCCAGCGCCTAATATGCGCAAAAATCCGACCCAAGCGCGTCAGGTCCGTAAAACATCTGGTGTGATAGCATGCGCGAATACGAATATCAAGTGCAAACGCGCACAAAAACACAAATCTGGTAACACAAATGCTCAAGACATAAATCGGGTGCAACCAAAGCACGAAATATAAATCCGGTGCAATCAATGCACGAAATAACAATCTTATGCAACAAATGCACAAAATACCAATCGGGTGCATCTAGCACACGAAATACAAATCCAGTGCATCCAGTGCACGAAATACCCAATCCGGTGCAACAAATGCACGGGAACTCATCAATAACTCAAATGCGTATGAAAACTACACCGAGTGTACCAAGGTGTATAAAATCATAAACGTGTGCAACTGCGTGCACAAAACACATATCAATACACTGCAAGCATATGTGAGCTATACCGAGTGCAGAAATCAAATCGAGTGCGTACCACATGCACAAAATCAAATCAACCGTATGAAATCCACAAAATCATAAACGCGTGCAGCCAAGGCACAAAATCAACATCAAGTGCAATAGATATGCACAAATCGCAACCTAACACAACGGTGTATAAAACGTATAACAAGTGCAATAACCATGCACAAAATGTAAATACCCAGTAGGTGCAGCCATGGTGCACGAAAACAATATCATGAACTAAATCATCAAAACTAAACTCCAAGCGATATAAACGTGATACTCGGATCAAAAACGCAAATCGCAACAAATGACATTGAGGTACACCTCCTATCGAATAAATAAATAAATAAATAAATGTCGGTGCGTCCAAACTGGCAGAGTAAGAACATCCGCTTACCTCCTGCTCACGGTCTGGCGTCTTCTGTCTCCGGGTCCTCATTTCTCTGTGGATTACCAATCTCGCAATCTATCTGCTCATCGGCCCGGTCAGGTATGCTAACGGAAACAATTCCGCTCGGGCACTCCTCAGGTCAATTAGTATGATCACTCGTAAAGAAGCACATCACTGGCAGCGGCCTCTGGCCCTATGAATACACATAACACAACTGATCCTCGGTGCAAATCTTATTGCAGCAGTGTCCTAGAAAGAACCTGCTCAAGGTCTCTTCCGATCTTGCCTATGCCGAACTATACGGAGGCTGGTACTCTTGTAAAATCTCTTCTTGTTTTCTAGACATCTGCATTCCAAGCACAGCATTTCCTCGGAAACTGGCCGTATCCCAACGCCTCTGTATACATATCAGATCTCTAATCTCAACGGGGAGTAACAACAGCTCGTCAGTATCTCGTACGAACCTCTTGTTCCACTCGTCTTTATTTTCGCCCATTTCGACGTCACGTCATGCTATCTGCATATTGCAAATGTTCTCGGCTACAGTCAATCCGGAATCTCTCACACGGACTCAAAATTACGAACTCGGTATCTTCATCACTCTCTAGAAGATATCTAGCCGAACACGTCCTCGGGAACTCGTTCCAATCATCGGAGGAATACTCAATACTCATCCGTTCTCGATCAACTCACAACGCATCTGGGTGAGGTCCTCTATCTGAAGCTGGTCTACTTTACTGATCTCCTATCGGATCATCCAACGAACAACGTCATCTCTGGATCGGTCTACTCTAGATCTGAATAAGATTCTCCATACTGGAAATCTTCAACTCAACTGGGCCTGCGTCGGCGCATCAAATCTGACGAATCACTTCGTCTCTCAACTCAAGATAGACTAGCTATCACCTGTCGCATCTCTGGATGGAAGCTCCAGCGATCTCAGCTCGTAAGCTCTGGAAGCGACATCACATCAATCTCAGCAACAACTGGGTCATCTGTCTACACGGTAGATAACATCACAATCTCTGAGGTATGTTGTACATCAACAGACCTCTCACAACAGGCAGCCTCTAACAATGGCCCGATCATCCGGTACAAAACCGCACACAAGTCTCAAACGAGAGGTCACAACACAACACTACATCGATACGTTCCCATGTCACCAGAAACACTATGGTCAGTCCTCATCCACGACGAGCTCATCCTGACCGCATCACTAGCAGCAGCTCAAACTGTGCTCAAACCTTGGTGACAGGAACCTCAATCATGTATCGATGAAAATAGATCAAAGGGATGAAATGAATCAACAGATCCGGATTGAATACATGATCATAAGGAGGAACAGAATCAGTGAGATTATGATCATGGAAACAAATAGAATCAAGGATCTCAAATGGATGTATAATCAAGGGGACGAAGAGAATCACAAGTCTCAAGATATGTACATCCTATGGTCACTTAAGTGGAGTATCGTATCGTAAATATGCCGCGGAACATACGTACGGTACGTCACTCTACTCAATCTACCTACTCCATCAATCAGGGTCAGCCTATGTAACGAAAGTTCGGGTCTGATACCCCCATGTTCAAGTCTAAGTTCCGTAAGGTCAAGCCTAGGTTCCGAAATAGATTACGCCGCAGACTCCACATAGTCAAACCTAAACTCGAACTAAGGTTAAACCATATCTCTAATACCAACTTTATCATGACCTGAAATATTTGCTCATGACCGGCACTTAGATCACGCAACGTCTAAAGGCGTAACGTAACTTAAGTAAGCCGAAACCCAGAAATCTAAACCTTTCAAAAGAAGTAAGTAATGAAAACATTGATACAACATTTGGAAACCTTAAGTAAAAGTCCTTAAATCTCCTTTTTTTTATAAAAAAATTTCGGCAGCACCTACTTTGTAAAAACTAGCCCCGAAAACGGGTACATACAGAATAAAAAGAAAGCATCCCCAAACGGGAGCAAATCACGTCCAACGGCGGAACAACCACCACAAGCATATATATGTATACGACGCCCAACGGCGAAAATCAACACAAAGGAAAATGAAAAGCAAGATATCAAACCCACCAAGCGAACATATAACTCATCGCTCTAAGTCTCGCAACTACAAGTTTTGCTAAGTCTTCACTTATACAAATACTAGTTTCTGATTGATGGAGTTGACTAGATACAATAGGAATAATAATAATGCAAGAGGGGAACGATCCAACATGTACCACCTACCAAAGCAAATCACCTGAATACAAGCTGTATGCCAGCGATGCCGCTACTGATCCATGCGGTCAACTTACAAGAACTGTGGCACAACGGGGGCGAGTTGCCAACTCGTGAGTAGAAAACATCATCAGGTAGAAATCGAAATAAACAACGATTCCTAGGTCAACTATATCATAAAAGTAATACTATGATATCTAGGGTGACCGTATCTGCATATGTGCCAACAATATAATCGATGCATATCAGGATGTGGATAACATCCTACGTGTCAATCAATGACACAACAACATCATGCATGTAAATATCATGAAAGCATATGCATGAAAATATGAGGATATAAATCAACGTGTGTCCATCAATGACACAACAAACTCATGGATCTTGAGTGTCCAACATCGACACTCGAAATATCATGAAACCCGTATCCAGCATCGACACGTAAATCCTCATATCTCGGGCTCTGTTAGTCCGGATCGGCCCTCATCAAAATCTTGGGCTCCGTCAGTCCGGATCGGCTCGTACCACCTCACAACTCCGGTCTGTATCTTCCGGATAACCGCCGAGTCCAAATTGTATCACTGGTAGGTACTAGCCCTCCTGCCAGGATCATCGTCTATACCACGAAAATCACCTCTTGCCCCGGGGAACCATACCGGGTCCACCATGTACCCGCAAACGGTGCCTACCGCTCCTCGAATCGGGTTTCTAACACAAATCTCAGAACCGAGAAAACTCATGGTGGACGCACTGAAATATCATATCAAGAGAAACCGGGTTTTCAAACAATACATAAATTTGTTAAAATACCCCCACGGTTCTCAAATCCATAAATCACATGAAAACTGATGTATGCAACATAAAACAGCAATATGAGCATATTAAGGGAAACCGCTCTTTTAAATGAATCCAGTTTTAAAATATAACCTGCGGTTCCCAATTCCTCCAAAATCAAATGCAACATCATATAAAGGCGTACATGTAGCTCTAGCAAGATGTGTGTATATACATGTAAGTATGTAAGCATGATGCATTTCATATGCGCAATAATACAAGAATCAACGTCTAAATGTCAATAATGATACAATACCACATAGGTGTATGTCCATCTATAGCAGGGTATGTCATGCAACATAACATAATGACGTGAGCATAGCAAGTATATCATAGCATGATATAGCAATTCTATTGTGTGAGTGACATAGCAATTATCGATGATGAAAGTGTGTAAACCGGCAATCTGTGTAAGTGTAACATACGCATCATCGATATTGGTGTAGGTGTACTAGCACAGGTACATATATAATGCAATGAGAATATTATAAACGTAGCATAAGGTACATCGTACGCGAAATGCTATCAGGTATACGTATCTACAATATATCCGAGTCGGTGAATCTATCAATCGGCATCCAGCCTCACAACACCACGTACGGTATAATCTATCGTACGGCATCCTCTAAACAAGGGTATAAATCAATCAACAGGTAAAACTCATCGCGTACGGTAATCCATCGTACAGCGGTATTAAACAATTAGGGATTCTATCAACCTATACAACAGCGGGGGTACGGATCTAAGTCTCGTACGGTATATCACTCATTATGCATATCATTATCCATATATATATACATATCTCTCAGGTCACATCCGTATCAATCTCGTATCAGGGGACCGGCAAGGTATCAACTATCTCTTATCAACTCGCATCCATATAACGACATATCAACCAAGTCATCATATCTCATCGTATACTCTTTTCATCGCATCAATCTCTCACATCAAGTCATTTTACATATGCATTCTATCATATGAATCTCATGTCACGCTACTCTAAATCTCATACTTAATCTCGTGTAACTAAATATCTACATATTGATTCACATTCACTTTTCATATCCTTGTATAAATTCGAGACATCATTTCTATCGTATCATGTCCAAGAGTTATGTCCCTATAGCTTTAATCTTATATCTCGATATATATAATCAATCATTCATATCACTTCTACTATCTTTTAACCATATATATATATATATATATATATATATATAGAGAGAGAGAGAGAGAATACAGTCGGAGAAACCTATATATATATATATATATATATATATATATATATATATATATATATATATATATATCGGTTTCAATTCATAATTTGCGGGGGTGCTATACGCCATCCGCCCGACTTCCCCCGTAGATATAAATCTACTCACCTGTGGAACTCCTTGTTCAGCCGTAGTCGATGCGCTCCGTCGTCTCTGAATCCACGCGAAGGTACCTACAAATCAACACATATTGCCACGTTATGAAAACAAAATTCGGAAAACCGATACAGCACACTGTGCGCTCATAGGTTAGAACCTATAGCCTACGCATGTAAAAACGACCAACCAACCCTCGTCGTTGACGTACAAATATCAAACGACCAAATCTTATAAATAATATCAAAACCAAGAATTCCAAAATACGGAAAACATAACCCAAAACCATCCTAATATGCTCCCAGATTTTGGCTCAGGTGATCTGGGACAAAAAGAAACATACAGTAGCTATGTTATAGGGTGTGTGAGCTACAGCCAAAACCCCAGCATCAAAACTTCTACAGTAGCCGACCAAAGTGGCTACAGTAACCGCTGGGGCCGGCCCCACCTTGGAATTTCGGCCCCGTCGTCTTATGGTGGTCTCCTATTGGTCTAACTAGATTAATGTATATTTTTAATATTTTTATAAAGGTCCCGAGTTGCTCCAGATTCCCTATAGACCTCCAATAATGTCACAAAACCGACACGGAAAGTTTCTAAGTTCGCGTATCGGATTCTAAACTCATTCTCAGGCCTCTAAATCAATCTCTAAAGTCTTGAAAACACTAACTAAATCTCAATTAACCACTTAACAGTAACTTGTAATTTTCTAAGATCACATATCCTATTTAACTCAAATTCTAAACTAAAATACGATATTTAACACAAATACGATTCTAAAGTGAAAGGATTACTTTAATAGCAACCAAAGAACTTTCTTGAGTTGCCCAAGTTTTCAAAATCCAAACTTGAAAGGTTCTAAGGGTTTAGAATGGTTTTGTGAATGTTTTATGTGAAAGAGGCATAAGGTTTTGACAAATATTTGGAGATGTGACATGGGGGTAGTGAGGGATTGAATGAGAAGCAAAGAGATGAAGAAATAATGGGGAGATGAAGGATTTGGGCCGGCCAAGTTAACCCTCTCTTTCTCTCTCTCAGCCACACTCTCTCCCAACAAATATCTCTCCCCTACACTCGCCTCTCTCACAAATATCTCCTTTTGTCCAAAGCATCAAATTTT
The DNA here is from genome assembly GCA_030015575.1 of Agapanthus africanus. NCBI lineage: Eukaryota > Viridiplantae > Streptophyta > Magnoliopsida > Asparagales > Amaryllidaceae > Agapanthus > Agapanthus africanus. The sequence continues at coordinate 507,068,912 of CM057337.1, forward strand.
TATTCCATTCACACTCACACACTCTTTTCTCTCTTTGCATTCTTTTCTTTTCTCTTCTCTTTTCTCACTAACTCACAAACACACACATGCACACATGCACATGACATGTGCACAAGTCGCGGAAAAATGTAAAAACACGGATTTGACCAAAACTCCGATAAATATCATTAAAATAAATAAATCATTTTAATCTCCAATAAATTTCCAAACATTGGTATATACTTATACCATTTTACGAAAAACCCCTATTCGCAATTCGAATAGTTTTCGCGAAATATATTATTTTAATATTAAATTTCAAAAAATAATATTTTATATTTCTGAAATGTTACACCAAAACACCCTGAGAAACTACTGGAATACCTACCAGTAAATCTCGCATGCCCTGGCCAGGGACTTTGTGTAATGGCTCTCCGAACACAACGCGATATCAACGCCCAATACCGGGAGAGATGAATCCTATCTAACTACCACTGCCTCCAAGTGCTTCGGGACTGCACCCAACTACTACCTGTTTGCACGACTCTTTTGAGCCGTGGTAGGATAGTAATCAAAGTACAGTAGGAACACACTCGAGACGAAGTAGCAGTGTCAAGTCGACGGACTAAGCTGTACACATGTCACCTGGGAACTGCTACCCGACGATAGGTATAATACCCACCAGCAGTCCCCGACGAGTCCTGTCCAGTGTACTCATAACCTAATGAGCACCTGCATACTATCTTCAGTACGACGTACTAATGGCTGTGGGACAGGCCATCTCCCCTACTGGGATGAGAAGCATATACACTAGTCTACTCTGGAGTATCGATGCCCCGTCTCGATAATCCTATGTCTAGAGACCTGTATAAGGATGTGCTTATACACTACCCAGCCCCCACTAGTGTGACTGCCATCATAATGCTGAAAAAAAATCCTAAGGGCTCTACCAATATGTATAAGCGATATGCTAAAAGGAAACACATGCATATATTGAGGTAGAAACAAACCAAGTAGCATACTGCCATTTTGAGCAAGACTGTCAATACAACTGTGAATACCCCAAACTTCCATTAAGTAATATTAAAACCAGTATGATACAATAATGGCCTCTAAGGCATATATCACTAACACTTATTCCCAGGGTGTCCCAAGACCGAAAGGTGTTCCGGCGGGTTGTAGTCCTCGCGAGGGGGCATGCGTAAAAAGTAGCTGGGACCCGTAGGTGATACGGTGACCCCATTGGATGGGGTGGCTGCTTGACTTACAATGGTTACAGAGCCACCCCTAAAGATTACAACTTATGGTTTGTAGCTAAAAGAATTCATTATCCCATTTTTGAAAACACTAGTTTTAGAAAATTGCCTCAAAAACTCAATTTTTGCACATAACTTGAACTCCGGTGGGTTTTGGTTTGGACCAAGGCCTTAATTAGAGTTAGATAATAATTAATGCGCTGACGAGGAGGATCAGGAGGCCCCCAAACCCGAGAGCCCCAAGTGGTGACCCCGGGTTTGGGTGTCAAACCCGAGAGCACCAAAACTTGGTGCTCTCGGATTTGCCTCAAACCCTAGAGCACCAAAACTTGGTGCTCTAGGGTTTTGGGTGCCCCTCGAACCCCCGCCCCCTGTGAGCTCATTAGTCGAGTACGTTCGTTCGTTCGTACTCTCGGACTCAATTCAAATTTTTTAAATTCGTCTAACTGCAAAAGAGGAGTTTTTGAAGCATCAGGGTTCGTTTAAAGTTCAAGTCGTTGGAATTTAGAACGAACCGCCTTGCGGGTTAATGATTGTATGGTTATGGATCGTTTTTCATTTCTTTTCTGTGACAATGCATTAATAAACCTTGCTAATTGCTATATGGAAAATTAGACGGGGTTGCGCATTTTAGAATGTGTTGTGGTTGTTGAAATGGAAAACGGATCGTCGTGTGAATAGCTTAGAATGGAGTTTTACATTCAAGTGTTGTATGTAATTTTTAATTCATTCGATGTAATTTTCTATGTATATATTCTTTTATTGGGACACTTCCGGGTTGAGGTTGATGTCACCATTCGATATATATTTTACTTTTTCTGCATCTAGGTTTGACCCAAGGCGGGGTGCTCAAGTTACCGAGTCCTAGAATCCAATGGGTGGCCATCTCAAGGAGTTGAGACCCGGGTCACCTAATTCTAGGATTGGCGGGTAGCTTTCCGCACTCATAGAGGTCTAAGATAGATGGGTTAGTGGTTATTCACACGAACGTGGAACTTCGCATTTCGTTTGATGGCTTGATCGAAAACAGAACTCCTGGTATATCCGTTTTTCATTTGTTTCTGTGATGTGATCATTATACTGTCTGTGATGACTATTCATGCCTGTGATTATATATATATATATATATATATATATATAAACGCTATATATGTTTTGCATCCACGCTAGCCCTGCCCCCGCCCTGCTGTAAGTTAAGTAACCTTATGGTGAAGACCCGGGGCCCATGGCGAACGCGGATGGCATATATGTGCATTCTATTTTCATTTTTTTTCTGGTGTGACTAGGAACTAAATGATGGGACTGCATTAATATGATTAATGTAAAGTAAATAAATCAAAAATGTTGTTGTAGAAACAAATTTTAAAACTTGGTTTTTTCTCAAAAACTACTTGCTTTAAAGAGGAGCTTAAGCCACTCCATTTCACATCACTTGGTTTCTATAATGATATCAAGTTCATTACGTTAATGGTCTTCATCAAAACCAGCCGTAGCCCTCCATCATTTTAAATGGGTAGAGTATTTACTATTCGTGCTACGTTTGTTGGCCTTCATCAAGGCGTAGTGTATGGTAGCTAAGTGATGCTCATTTGCCGCATATAATGCGATTAGTTAGGACATTGCATAGACTTGTTGGCCTTCGTCAAGGGTTATGTGGGTGGGTTTAAATTAGTCACGAAATGACGGGTAGAACTTGACTAGCGGCTTATGATTTGTTGGCTTTCGTCAAGGTCATAAGTCGTTAGGGGTAAAAACCAAATCGGGAGTTTCAATTATTGAAATTTGCAATGAGATTGCATACCTTCTATATGATAGTTGGATCCCGATTCCCACAGTGAGTAAGAGTTACTCTCGGGAGTGTTTTTCATATTACAATTAGCTAATCTAGTAAGTGTCTAGAAAGGTGTTAATGGGGCAACGCCTCTGCGGAAACGAGGTTATTTAATTAGTTCAAAGAGAAAGCACGGGGAGACTCCCTCGGAGTACCAACACTGGCCTGGCTGACCGATTAGCAAAGTTGTAAGATGCAATTAATCCCAGCTGATTCTCTTTTTAAGGTTCTAAGGAGAATTCGACGAAACGGTAAGAGCCATCCTGATTAGATAAGATAATAAACTATTCTAATCTTGCATGAACACACACTGAGTACTTCTTTTCTCTCTTTAATAGGCAACAACCAATGACGAGACTTAAGCTTCTACTAGATAAGAACAAACTCATGGGACCTAACTATAAGGACTGGTTGAGGAATGTTAATATTGCCCTAACCTATGACAAGGTCGCATACGTCCTCACTGCCCCCGCACCCAAACTCCCAGGACCTGATTCCTCAATTGCGAACAAGAAAATCTGCAAAAACATGGGATCAAGACTGCGCTACAGCCAAGTGCCTCGCATTGGCCTCGATGGATAACGAGCATCAGAGGTAGCACAAGAAGTTGCACGTACAGTCCATCTTTCTCCATACAGAGGACATGTAAGGAGAGCAATCTTGTATAGCTAGATACGAAACCTCTAAGAAATAGTTTCAGATGAGGATGGCTACAGGATCATCTGTTGGGAACCACGTCCTAAAGATGATTAGCGTTATTGAAGAGCTCGCAGACCTGGGCTGGATGCTGCAGAATGAGCTATATACTGATCTATTTCTACAGTCCCTTCCCCCCGCCTATGCTCAGTTTGTGCTAAATTACAACATGCACAACATAGAGAGGACTCTCCCTGAGCTTCTCAATATGTTGAAGAGCCCAGAGAGCGCATTTAAGAAAGAGAAAACACCCGCTCTTCTTTTTAGGCAATCTTCCTCTTCTGTCCCTAAAGATAAGGCAAAGGGAAAGAAGAAGAAGAAACCCACCAAGCCGAGAGGTGGTGTTAAAAGGGCAAAAGGAAAGGACACTTCTGAGGATGCGGGAACAGGAAAGAGCAAATGTTTCCATTGTCATAAGACTGGACACTAGAAAAGGAATTGCAAGGCTTACCTCGCCGAACGCAAGGAAAAGAAGCATGTTGATGCTTCTACTTCAGGAGTGTTTGTCATAGAAAACTGTTTTTCAATTAACTCTGCTTCCTGGGTATTGGATACTGGGTCAAGTTCTCACATCTATAATTGTGTGCAGGGGCTGAGAAATAACAAGTTTTTTAGGAAAGGTCATATGACTCTCCGCGTTGGGAATGGTTCAAGTGTTGATGTCGTAGCTATTGGTGAGTATCACCTAAGGTTGCCTTCAGGATGTATATTGATTTTGGAACCATGTTATTTTGTACCGAACATGTTATGTAATATAATATCAATATCTTTATTAGATAAAGAAGGATATCATTCTGTGTGGCAAAGTAATGTTATGAACATTCACATAAATCAACAGTTGATTGGGTACGGAACATTAAATAACGGTATTTACATTCTGAATCAACACATAGTTTTCAACATCCAACACACTAACAAAAGAAAACCTTCAGACATGAATGAAGATTTCTTATGGTATAGTAGACTTGGTCATATCAATGAAACAAGACTGACCAAGTTACATAAAGAAGGATATTTGAATCCGTTAGAATATTAATCTTATACAACTTGTCAGTCATGTCTAAAAGGTAAGATGACCAAAACTCCATTTATAGGACACGGAGAAAGAGCTACTGAACTCTTAGGACTCATACATAGTGATATATGTGGTCCAATGTCTACACATGCAAGAAGTGGTTATTCTTACTTCATTACTTTTATTGATGATTTTTCAAGATATAGACATGTGTTCTTATTGTAACATAAGTCCGAAGCTTTTGAAAAGTTCAAAGAATATAAGAATGAAGTAGAAAAACAAACGGGCAAAAGTATTAAGATACTTCGATCACATCGAGATGGAGAATACTTAAGCACCGATTTCCTTGAATTCCTAAAAGAGAATGAGATTCTCTCTCAACTTACTCCTCCGTATACACAACAGCACAATGGTCTGTTGGAACATAGAAACCATACCCTATTATATATGGTACGTTCTATGATGAGTAATGCCGAGTTACCGCTTTCCTTCTGAGGTTATGCGCTAGAATCTGCTGCATACATGTTGAACAGGGTTCCAACAAAATCCCTGCCATCCACTCCATATGAAAGATGGAGTGGTAAGAGACCATGTCTTAAGTTTATTAAGATTTGGGGTTGTCCTTCTTATGTAAAGAAGTAGAATCCAAAAAAACTCGAGACACGATTAGTATTATGCAAATTTGTGGGATATCCTAAGAATTCTCGAGGATATATTTTCTACTACCCTGAGGAACAAAAGGTGGCAACCCACCTTTTTAAAAAAGGAATTTCTTGATAATGAAATTAGTGGGAGCGCTGTAGAACTGGAAGAAATTCTAGAAGTACAAGCTGATACTGATGAAATTGTTGAACCTAAAGCTTCAATAGAACCCGACGAACCTCGGCCACTCCGTAGATCTAGTAGGCCTTCTTATCCACCTGAGAGATACTACGGTTTTCTCGTAGACGGTGATCGAAAAGACTGCATCATGGAAGATGATGACCCCACTAGTTTTCAGCAAGCAATCACGAGTAGGGACTCTGTGAAGTAGCTGGATGCTATGAGATCTGAAATGGAATCTATGTACACTAACAAAGTTTGGAATTTGGACGTTACTCCACCAGGGGTAAAACCCATTGGATGTAAATGGATCTTCAAAAAGAAAATTGGTATAGATGGACATGTAGAAACCTATAAAGCCAGACTTGTTGCTAAAGGTTTTCGTCAAAGACCAGGCATGGACTATGACGAAACCTTTTCTCCAGTGGCTATGCTTAAATCCATACGAATCCTACTTGCCATTGCTTCCTACCACGACTATGACATCTGGCAGATGGACATTAAAACTGCTTTTCTAAATGGAGATTTAGAAGAGTGTATTTATATAGATCAGCCGGAGGGCTTCATTGACAGTAGGAGTAGTGAGAAGGTGTGTAACTTGCTTAAATCCATTTATGAGTTAAAACAGGCATCACAGAGTTGGAGCATCTGCTTTGATTATACGATCAAAGAGTTTGATTTTATAAAAAATATAGATGAAACTTGTATTTATAAAAAGATTGTATGGAGTACGATAACTTTCCTCGTATTGTACGTGGATAACATCCTCTTGATAGGAAATGACATTCCTATGCTACAATCGGTCAAACTATTCTTGTCACAAAGGTTCTCCATGAAAGACCTGGGTGATGCCAACTACATTCTTGGGATAAAGATTTATAGGGATAGATCTAAAAGGATGTTAGAATTGTCCCAATCCAGGTACATCGACACCATACTAAAGAGGTTTAGTATGGAAAATTCCAAATGCGGTAATTTACCTGCTTGTCATGGAATCACCATCTCTAAAGATATGTCTCCCAAGACTAATAAAGAGAGGGCTCGCATGAGTGTTATACCATACGCTTCTGCTGTAGGGTCTATCATGTATGCAATGTTGTGTACTCGACCAGATGTAGCTTACGCACTTAGTGTGGTAAGAAGGTATCAATCCAACTCAGGGGAGAAACACTGGATAGCTATGAAGAACATTCTAAAGTACTTACGAAGGACTAAAGAAATGTTCTTGGTGTATAGTAATGGTGACCTCCAAGAGTAGGGTATAACACTCATGCGAGAAACACCGACTCCAGCTTCTGGAGTGACAAGGATGACAACAAGTCTATCTCGGGGTTCGTGTTCACCTTCAATGAAGGGGTGGTATCTTGGAAAAGTTTCAAATAGGATACCATAGCAGACTCAACGATGAAAGCTGAGTATATTGCTACCAATGATGCTGCCAAGGAAGCGGTCTAGATGTGGAAGTCCATCTCAGAGCTCGGTGTGGTTCCAAACATTGTTAATCCAATACCCTTGTATTGTGATAACAATGGGGCTATGGAATTAGCCAAGGAACCCGGTCCCATCAGCATTCCAGATACATTTTAAGGCGGTACCACCTGATCCGGGAGATAATTGATCACCGCGAAATCGTCATTATGAGAGTAGTACGAAGAAAAACACGGCAGATCCACTCACCAAGGCCCACCTCAGATACAGTTCGAGCGACTTTTTGAGATGTTGGGTATACGATACGCCAATAATTGGCCTTAGTGCAGGTGGGAGATTCTTAGATATGTGTGCCCTAAAGGCAATTATTGCAATTGTTGGACACACACACACACACACACACACACACACACATATACACATACACACATATGTACAGGATAGTCTTGCTCGATATGATAGTATGCGATTTGGTTTGCCTTTATCATTCATGTGTATAGTTTCTACTTGTAATTACTATAGCTAATACATATTGATAAAGCATGTAGGATCTTTGCTTGACTCCCAGGATTATGATAGAGATCGTACTGGTGGGGCCTAGGTAGTCTATATGCACATCCTTAAATGGTCCTTGTATAGGGAGTATCAAGACTGGACATCAATACTCCAGAATAGACTAGTGTATACGTTTCTAGATCCCGACCGGAACGATGGTTGTTCCCATAGCCATTGGTGTTTGACACCCAAGATTGTATACAGGTGCTCATTGGAGAATGAGTTTCACCGAACGGACTCACCGAGAACTCCTAGATGGTATTATACATATCGTCAGATAGCAGTTCTCTGGTGACATAAGTACAAGGTAGTCTGTAGACCTGAGATTGTCATAGTGTCTTATGTGTTCCCCACTGTGCTTTGATTATTACCCTACCACGGTTTTAAAGAGCCGTGCAAACAGGTTTTAGTTGGGTACATTCCTGAACCATATGGAGGCAGCGAGGATTGAAAGGGTTTCGTCTCTCCCGGTATGGGGAGTTGATGTCGTACTGTACCTAATCAACTATTACCATAAGTCCCTAGCTAGGGCGGATGAGATAAATTGATAAGTGTTATCAGTTGTATCTATAGTGGTTATAGGTCAATGATTGGTAACACTTATTGGGTTATTGGGGGTCTGACGGATTCCACCCTCCAGACTTGATATGCGACACTCTCAGACAAAGAGACCGGACTGTACAGTGAGTGTCACTGGTAGGCTTTGTAGGGTTATGATGAGCTTGCTTGTCAACGTTTCTTTCGGTAGATACCTAGGTAGCCGTTACGCACAGTTAGTGCCGCTGACGTGCTTGTGGTTATGAATTTGATCCTGAACTACTGCCAGCATATTATCGAGTCTTTAGAGTCCCACATAGAAGGTTTCCCAGCTTTGGCAAAATGATGTAGTGTGCATATGATGATTGTTCAGTCGAAAATATTGCAATCATTAACATAACAATTTCCTCACTTTTCTAATCATCTAAGAATGTTTGTTATAAATATAACACGGATTACATGTTCGTCTGGAAAATATCAAATACCACGTGTTATACATTATAATCAACATTCTGGAAGAAAATTGTACGTTTATTATTTCAAGCATGATATTGTATATTTCAACAATCTTCAGTGAGATTTTGTGAAGAAAATTATCTCAGGACAGATATCGGAATAGCAAATTCGCCGACAAAATACAAGAAATAAAAGAGTTAAAATCTGGCAGAGATTCAGAAAACATAGAAAGATTCCAGATATCACCTGAAAACCAATTGGCCAACACTAGAATATACAAGAAAATTGAAGACACAAACTCACCAAACGGCCGCGGAACCGCGGCCGAGTCAGGCCGATCCGCCGTGGATCCGCGGCCAAGTTGGGGGCTCCAGTGACAACACTTTTCCAGAAGCTTCAATCCAACTTCCTAGCTTGTTGAAGACGCTCCATTGTAACAAACTTGTTCTGGAAACTTCCCTCCAACAGCCTAGCCGTAAGTCGATGTACAACACCCCACGAGTTGCGGGGAGGCGGAAATATGAAAAACGATCTTGTTCTTTGAGTTAACATTGACTAACCGAAAGAATCTTTGCTAAACGATAACTAACATAAACATAGAAGTTGTGAACTACTATGAGAAGTGATTATACCTAATGAACCGTGTCCTTCGTCTTTTCGTTATCCACCTCCTCCTCGGCCTTCTCTATGTAATAGACGATCCACCCGAGAGCTTCTATTCCAAGCTTCACCTCTAATCTTGAGGTAACTAGGTTTCTTTAGTTGCTAATCAAAGGCACCTAGGTAATATAGAGTGAGGTAATGGATTAATTAGTCTATATAATCCTTGATCTCAACATATGAGAGGGGAGGATTAGGGTTTGAAGAGAGAGAGCTTGAGGAAAGAGAAGGTGAGCAAGAGAATGAGAAGAAATAATGAACTCATTTGAATATATGAAGCATAATCTTTTATGAAATAAATAAAATAAATCATTTAACAACCATGCTTCATTGATTCAAATAAGTGATTCATCTCATGAGTCATTAGATCAATAAATGATGCATTAACTCCATGGATGAATCACACAAATGAGTCACTAAATCAATAAATGCAAATGCCACCTAAACCCTCAAGTCACCATCCTTCTAGAAGCTTCCCGCAAAATTACGAGAACGCCCCTCCTATCCGTGAAAACACGGAAAAAACTTTAGACTGTATAAATCCAATAATCCGATACTAGAATCTGGCTTAAACCAAAACCGGCTAGTAAAAACTGTCCGAATGTCGTACGTGCGTAAACACACGTATGCGTCCGAACCCTTGTCGTAAAACCATACGACCTCTATATCGTTTCGCCTGGAGCAGGGAAACTCTCTGTGTGGGACTCTAAACACTCGACTACTACGCTGGCAGTGGGTTTAACCACAGACCGCAAACGGCACTAGCTGTACGTAACGGTCCCCAGGTAGATGTCGATAAGAAGGCCGATGAGGAAACCCATCCGAACTCCTACTGAGCCTGATGTGACAATCTCCGTACAGTCCGGTCTGTTCGTCTAGGACTATCGCATATCGGGCCTAGGGGGCAGCAAGCGTCAATCCCCTAATAGCGGTATAAGTCGTGTCGGAGTGAAGCCCATTACACCTTGAGAAACTACTGGAACCTACCAGTAAATCTCGTTTGCCCTGGCCAGGGACTTTGCGTAATGGCTCTCTGACACAGCGCGATATCAACTCCCAATACTGGGAGAGACGAATCCTGTCTAACTGCCACTGCCTCCAAGTGCTCGGGACTGCACCCAACTGCTACCTGTTTGCACGACTCCTTTGAGCCGTGGTAGGGTAGCAATCTAAGAACAGTGGGACACACTCGAGGTGAAGTAGCAGTGTCAAGTCTGCGGACTATGCTGTACTCATGTCACCTGGGAACTGTTAACTGACGACGGGTATAATACCAACCAACAGTTCCCTGCGAGTCCTGTCCGGTGTACCCGTAACCAAACGAGCACCTATATATTATCTCCAGTACGACGTACAGACGGCTGTGGGACAGACCATCTCCCCAACTGGGATGAGAAGCGTACACACAAGTCTACTCCGGAGTATCGATGCCCTGTCTCGATAATCCTACGACTAGGGACCTGGAAAAGGATGTGCTTGTAGACTACCCAGCCCCCACTAGTGTGACTGCCATCACAACGCTGGTAGTCAAGCAAGATCCTAAGAGCTCTATCAATACGTATACTCACATATTAAGATAGATAAAACCAAGTAGCATACTACCATGTATAGCAAGACTGTTATAAAACTGTGAATATCCCAAACTTCCATTAAGTAATATACAAGCTAGTATGATACAATAATGGCCCCTAAGGCATATACACTAACAATCTCCCACTTGCACTAGGGCCATGTACTGGCATATCGAAGACCGATGATCTCGAGTAGCCTCTCGAACTGAATCTGAGGTAGGGCCTTTGTGAATGGATCAGCAATGTTCTCTTCAGTAGCAACTCTCCGGACCTCGATCTCCCGGCGATCTATGATCTCCCTGATCAGGTGATACCGCCTTAAGATGTGTCTGGACTTCTGATGGGACCTTGATTCATTCGCTAAAGCTATAACTCCGTTTTTGTCTCAATACAGAGGTATTGGATCAACTATGGTAGGAACCACCTGAAGTTCTGTAGGAACTTCTTCATCCAGACCGCTTCTTTTGCGGCATCGCAAGCAGCAATATACTCCGCTTCCATAGTCGAGTCAGCAACGGTGTCCTACTTGAAACTCTTCCAGCACACCGCCCCTCCATTGAGGGTAAAGACATAACCAGATATGGACTTGGAATCGTCCTTATCACTCTGGAAGCCGGAATCAGCAAAGGCCTCGATCTTGAGGTCTTTTCCGCCGTAAACCAATAATATCTCCTTAGTCCTTCTCAGGTACTTGAGAATGTTCTTTACTGCTATCCAGTGATTCTCCCCTGGGTCTGACTGATACCGGCTTACCACGCTAAGTGCGTAAGCTACATCTGGTCTGGTGCACAACATCGCATACATTATAGAGCCTACCGTAGAAGCGTAGGGTATAATGGACATGTGATCCCTTTCCAAATCAATCTTGGGAGACATCTTTTTGGATAGGGTGATTCCGTGACAAGCCGGTAGATTACCGCGCTTAGAATCCTCCATACTGAATCTTTTCAGTATAGTGTTAATATACCTGGACTGCGAAAGTCCCAACATCCTCTTGGATCTATCACGATAGATCCGGATCCCCAAAATGCAAGAGGCATCACCCAGGTCTTTCATGGAGAACCTGTGTGACAAGAATCCCTTGACAGATTGTAGCATAGAAATGTCATTTTCTATCAATAAAATGTCATCCATGTACAAGATGAGGAATACGACAGTTCGTGCTACAACTTTACTATATATACATGGTTCATCTGGATTTTTGATAAACTCATATTCTTTGACTGTTTCATCAAAACAGATGTTCCAGCTCCGCGATGCCTGCTTTAGTCCATAAATGGACTTAAGCAACTTGCATACTTTCCCCCCGCTCCCACTCTGATTGAAACCTTCTGGCCGATCCATATAGACGTACTCTTCTAAATTACCATTCAGAAAAGCCGTCTTTACGTCCATCTGCCAGATTTCATAATCATGGAAGGCAGCAATAGCAAGAAGGACCCGAATGGATTTGAGCATAGCCACTGGGGAAAAAGTTTCGTCATAGTCCAAACCAGGTCTTTGACGAAAACCCTTTGCAACAAGTCTAGCCTTATAGGTTTCCACCTGTCCATCTACACCAATCTTTTTCTTGAAGATCCATTTGCATCCTATGGGTTTTACCCCATCTAGAGCAAAGTCCAAAGTCCATACTTTGTTGGTGTACATGGACTCCATTTCGGTCCGCATTGCATCTAGCCATCGTATCGAGTCGCCGCTCTGGATGGCCTGCTGGAAGCTAGTAGGTTCATCATCATCAATGATGCAATCCTCTACATCCCCATCTATGAGAAAACCGTAGTATCTCTCAGGCGGATGAGACGGCCTACTACTCCTGCGGAGGGGTGCGGGAATGTCCTGTTCTTCTTGAACTACTGGTTCTACCAAACTTTCAGTAGTAGTTTGTGATTATGGAATTTCTTCCAGTTCTATTTCGCTCCCACTTATTTCCTTTTCTAAAAACTGATGTTCTAGAAAATGGGCATTACGAGAAACAAAAACCTTTTGTTCCTCTGCGTAATAGAAATAATATCCCTTGGAGTTCTTTGGATATCCCACAAACTTACACTGTACCGATCGTGCCTCGAGCTTGTCCGCATGCTGCTTTTTAACAAAAGCTGGACATCCCCATATCTTCAGATGCTGAAGATGGGGTTTCTTCCCACTCCACATCTGATATGGCGTGGTAAGCACAATCCTGGTAGGAGCTCTGTTCAGAAGATATGCCGCTGATTCTAGCGCATAACCCCAGAAAGATCACGGTAACTCAGCATTACTCATCATGGAACGTACCATATCCAATAGGGTTCGATTCCGTCTCTCCGATACACCGTTATGCTGTGGAGTGTATGGAGGAGTAAGCTGAGAGAGAATTCCTTTCTCTTTTAGGTAACCTAGGAACTCGGCACTGAAGTATTCACCACCTCGATCAGATCTTAGTGTCATGATACTTTTGCCGGTTTGGTTTTCTACTTCATTCTTATACTCCTGGAATTTCTCAAAAGCCTCGGATTTATGTTTTATCAGATAAATGAACCCGTACCTAGAGAAATCATCCGTAAAAGTGATGAAATAGGAAAAACCATCTCTTGCATGTGTAGACATTGGACCACATACATCGCTGTGTATGAGTCCTAAGAGCTCGCTCGCTCTTACTCCATGTCCAGTGAATGGAGTCTTTGTCATTTTTCCTTTGAGACATGATTGACAAGTGGCATAAGATTGATATTCGAACAAATCAAAATATCCTTCTCTATGTAACTTAGTTAACCTTGTCTCATTGATGTGACCTAGTCTACAATACCATAAGAAAGCCTTATATGTATCTGGAGACTTTCTTTTTAGTGTGTTCTGGAAATTGAAAATCTGGAGTTGGTTTAAGACATATATACCGTTATCCAGTGTACCGGACCCAATCAAACTATGATTAAGGTGGATGTTAACAACATCACTTACAAACGTGAAATCATAACCTTTATTTGATAACAAGGAAACTGATATGTTATTACACGTTAAGCTAGGTACACAAAAACAGTTATGTAAAACCAAAATGTGTCCACTTGTCAATCCCAGGTGATAATCCCCTACGGACACAGCTCCCACGCTAGCTCCGTTAGCAACCTTTAGGGTCATATCACCATTCTTTAGCACCCTACGGTTTCTCAGTGCCTGCAATGAATTGCATATATGAGATCCTGATCCGGTATCCAATACCCAGGAAGTAGAGTTGATTGACAGACAATTCTCAATTACAAACACACCTGAAGTCGAAGCCACAGCTTGCTTCGGTTCCTGGTTCTTGGCGTTCCACGCCTTGCAGTCTTTCTTCCAGTGCCCTTTCCTATGACAATGGAAGAACTCATCCTGGGCCACTACTGGCACCACAATCTTTTTCTTTCCCTTCGCTTCCACCTTTCTAACACCTCCTCTAGGTTTGGTGGCGGCCTTCTTCTTCTTTCCTTTGGCCCTAGCCTTGGACCCGTAAGAAGAAGCACCGCTAACAAACATAGTGGGTGTTTCCCTTTCCTTCTGCATGGTACTCTCTGCACTCCTCAACATGTTAAGGAGTTCTGAAAGTTCAACTCCTTTTCTTTGAATGTTAAAGTTCAGAATAAACTGGGCGTAGGTGGAAGGGAGGGACTGGAGAATAAGGTCTGTATAGAGCTCATTATCCAAAGTCGTCCCAAGGTCTGCGAGCTTTTCCATATAGCCAATCATCTTTAGGACATGTTCTCCTACAGATGATCCGACGGCCAACCTCGCCTGAAACAGCTTCTTTGAGGTCTCGTATCTTGCTATACGAGATTGCTCTCCATACAGATCTTTTGTATGGAGAAATATGGATTCAAGATCCATATCCTCGTGCCTCCTCTGATGTTCATTGTTCATCGAGGCAAGCACGATGCACTTGGCCTTCACGCGATCTAACTCCCAGGTTTTGCGGATTTCCTTATCCGCATTACTGGATTTAGGACATGGGACTGCAGGTGCCTTAGTGGTGAGGACATACCCCAACTTGTCATAGGTCAAAGCCATATTGACATTCCGCAGCCAATCTTTATAGTTTGGCCCTGTCAGTATATTTTTTTCTAAAAGTAACTTAAGTCCATTCATTTTCAGGGTCGCTGCAAGTAGGAGAGAGAGAAGAAACACTTTAGCATGATGCTCTTGCAAGTTTAGAGTGGTTTTTAATTTATCTAAACTGGATGGCTCCCACTGTTTCTCGAATTCTTCCTCAAACCATAAAAGAAGAATTAGCCAGGACTATTCTCACTGTACAATACTTGCTTAACCGTTCAGCCAGGCCAGTGTCGATACTTCGAGGGAGGTTTTCCAACGCTTTCGCGAAGTTCCTTAATTAAATAACCTCTTTTCTCTAGGGGCGTTGCCCCGCTGACACCTTTCTAGGCACCTACTTGGTTTATAGCATTGATCGTTAAGTGACGAATCTCCTGATAAGTAGCATATACTCACAGTAGGATTGGGATCCAAATATCATCGTATGATAATGCTGAAGGAATCCTACCAGCATTCATCAAACTCCGAATGGTATGCATCTCTTTGGAAATTTCAGTTTCTTTAGAAATTCCCGATATATATTTTTGCCCCATGCTCTTATGACCTTGGCTTTGGTCAAAATGTCATAAGTCACATGTCAAGTTCTACCCGTCATTATCTTGTCAATTTGAACCCATCCGTACATACCCCTGACTTTGGTCAAATGATAATACGACTGTCCCAAACTAGCTCATCTATCTATGCAACAAATGAATACCCAGCAGCTACCAAATACTATGCCTTGACTTTGGCCAAAATACATAGCTTGAATACTACTGAATACCCAAATGAAATGACGGAGGGCTGCGAATGGTTTTGGTGAAACCGTGAACGTAGTGAACTTGATATAACCGAAGGAACCTGATAGCTTTTTAAAAGGAGTGGTTAAAGCTCCGCAATTAAAAATATCTTCTGTTTTTTAAAAATAACCGAGTGGTTTCTTTTAAATTGTTCCAACGATTGAACTTTGGTTTATTTTCTTTGCATTAATAATACTGCGTCCCATCATTAACCTATCATTGCAGAAAACAACGAAAATACAACGTCCTCTTATGCCATCCGCATTCGCCACTGGGTCCCGTCATCACCCGTTAGGTTACTTAACTAACGGCAGAGCGGGGGCTGGGCTAGCACGGGTGTAAAACATAAGTGACGTCTAAATAGCTATCATATATTGATATTGTACATTCGTCAGACGCAATAATAGGCATTCCAGATCACAGATGAACATTATTGGATATGCAAGCAATCCGCGTTTCTTTTGAGCCTGCAACGAAAGACGGATTACACAGTTGTGATGAATAGCCATTACCCCACCCTAGACCCCTACGGGTACGGCAAACTACCCGCCAAGTACCCAAAGTGAAGCGGTCTCCCTCAACAACGTGAGTAGGCCACTAAACACTTCAAAGTACCCGGTAGTTTGTGCACCCCACCTTGGGTCTATCCTAGAAGCAAAAACAGTAAAATGAAATAATACAACGGTGGCTACAACAGCAACCTGGATGTGCCCCGCAAAATAATATTACAACATATTACAATTACATTGAATGAATGAATATAACAACCCATCACAAACACCGGCTAATCATCACAACAATCCAATACAGTTCATAACCACAAATAGTAAAATCCATTACAGAAATGTGCAACCCCCTACCAACCGACATACTAGCAGTTAGGGGATGTTTACGAACACATTATACAGTCCACAGATATAATCTAATTAGCAAACATCGTATAATTTCGATCGATCAAACACTTTAGATTCTACTCCAAAACTTCTCCGTGCACTTGAGACTTGAGCAGAAAATAAACATTCCAGAAAAGACAAAAACATCACTGAAGAATTACTGGGCAAAATTGGGCTGAATCGGCTTCAACTCGGCCGCGGATCCGCGGCGGATCGGTGGGATCGGCCGCGGTTCCGCGGCTGTTTGGCCGATTCATGCACCCAGTTTTCTCCATAATCCTTATAATTCCCTGCTTGTTATTTTAGAGGTCCCTGAAAAATTTTTAGGGCCTGTTTTATAATCGACAAAAACTTAGTGATTTTGATGTTTTTTCCGGTTCGTTTTGCGTTCGAAATTCTTACGACTTTGTTAATGAGTTAATTATTGTTTAGCGAGGCTCTGATACCACTGTAAGTTAATGTACAACACCCCACGAGTTGCGGGGAGGCGGAAATATGAAAAACGATCTTGTTCTTTGAGTTAACATCGACTAACCGAAAGAATCTTTGCTAAACGATAACTAACATAAACATAGAAGTTGTTAACTACTATGAGAAGTGATTATACCTAATGAACCGTGTCCTTTGTCTTTTCGTTATCCACCTCCTCCTCGGCCTTCTCTATGTAATAGACGATCCACCCGAGAGCTTCTATTCCAAGCTTCACCTCTAATCTTGAGGTAACTAGGTTTCTTTAGTTGCTAATCAAAGGCACCTAGGTGATATAGAGTGAGGTAATGGATTAATTAGTCTATCTAATCCTTGATCTCAACACATGAGAAGGGAGGATTAGGGTTTGAAGAGAGAGAGCTTGAGGAGAGAGAAGGTGAGCAAGAGAATGAGAAGAAATAATGAACTCATTTGAATATATGAAGCATAATCTTTTATGAAATAAATAAAATAAATCATTTAACAACCATGCTTCATTGATTCAAATGAGTGATTCATCTCATGAGTCATTAGATCAATAAATGATGCATTCACTCCATGGATGAATCACAAAAATGAGTCACTAAATCAATAAATGCAAATGCCACCTAAACCCTCAAGTCACCATCCTTCTAGAAGCTTCCCGCAAAATTACGAGAACGCCCCTCCTATCCGTGAAAACACGGAAAAAACTTTAGACTGTATAAATCCAATAATCCGATACTAGAATCTGGCTTAAACCAAAGCCGGCTAGTAAAAACTGTCCGAATGTCGTACGTGTGTAAACACACGTATGCGTCCGAACCCTTATCGTAAAACCATACGACCTCAATATCGTTTCGCCTGGAGCAAGGAAACTCTCTGTGTGGGACTCTAAAGACTCGACTACTACGCTGGCAGTGGGTTTAACCACAGACCGCAAGCGGCATTAGCTGTACGTAACGGTCCCCAGGTAGATGTCGATAAGAAGGCCGATGAGGAAACCCATCCGAACTTCTACTGAGCCTGATGTGACAATCTCCGTACAGTTCGGTCTGTTCGTCTAGGACTATCGCATATCGGGCCTAGGGGGCGGCAAGCGTCAGTCCCCTAATAGCGGTATAAGTCGTGTCGGAGTGAAGCCCATTACACCTTGAGAAACTACTGGAACCTACCAGCAAATCTCGCTTGCCCTGGCCAGGGACTTTGCGTAATGGCTCTCTGACACAGCGCGATATCAACTCCCATTACCGGGAGAGACGAATCCTGTCTAACCGCCACTGCCTCCAAGTGCTCAGGACTGCACCCAATTGCTACCTGTTTGCACGACTCCTTTGAGCCGTGGTAGGGTAGCAATCTAAGAACAGTGGGACACACTCGAGGCGAAGTAGCAGTGTCAAGTCTGCGGACTATGCCGTACTCATGGCACCTGGGAACTGTTAACTGACGACGGGTATAATACCAACCAACAGTTCCCTGCGAGTCCTGTCTGGTGTATCCGTAACCCAACGAGCACCTGTATACTATCTCCAGTACGACGTACTGACGGCTGTGGGACAGACCATCTCCCTAACTGGGATGAGAAGCGTACACACTAGTCTACTCCGGAGTATCGATGCCCTGTCTCGATAATCCTACGACTAGGGACCTGGAAAAGGATGTGCTTGTAGGCTACCCAGCCCCCACTAGTGTGACTGCCATCACAACGCTGGTAGTCAAGCAAGATCCTAAGGGCTCTATCAATATGTATACTCACATATTAAGATAGATAAAACCAAGTAGCATACTACCATGTATAGCAAGACTGTTATAAAACTGTGAATATCCCAAGCTTCCATTAAGTAATATACAAGCTAGTATGATACAATAATGGCCCCTAGGGCATATACACTAACACTAGCTTCTTGAGGAAGCTTGATAACTACCTATTTCTAGAAGTTTCCCTACAACTACTTAGCTTCTTGTGGAAGATTGACCTAGCTTCTAGTGGAATATTGGTAAAGGGCTCTAAAAAGGGACCTAAGCCTACATTGATGAGGTTGTTGATGGTAATCGATTTCTAGCACACAAACCAAACCAAATCCTA
The DNA here is from genome assembly GCA_030015575.1 of Agapanthus africanus. Lineage (NCBI taxonomy): Eukaryota > Viridiplantae > Streptophyta > Magnoliopsida > Asparagales > Amaryllidaceae > Agapanthus > Agapanthus africanus. The sequence continues at coordinate 507,087,979 of CM057337.1, forward strand.
TTCAATTCCTAATCAAGATCCAAATCAAGAATCGTTGAGAACAACATCAAGCGACGACATTCAAGATCCTTTACGCGAAGCCGATCATCATCAAGAGCGCGAGATCCTCGACAGGTCCAAGTCTTACGGAGATCGAGCAAAGAGAAATTCGACGGAATAGTTACCTCTTCAAGTGAGCGATCGAGAGAAATTCTTGTAATCTCGGATTGAAGGAATGTGTAATTAGAAGTTGATTAATAAAGGTGATTCAATTGTTAATTCTCGCTTTCTTTACATTTTCGCATTATGAAATTTCTAATTCTTGATTCTTCTATTTTCATGATACGTGAGTGAAATCTCCGCTTGTAAAGGATTCGAAAGAATTCGGTAGATCAAATGGTGATGAAATCCTATACGCATCTTAACTCTTATGAGAATTATGAACTTTAGGAAAAAGAATCATCAATGACCAAATTCGGAACGAGATCACCGTTCTTGATAATTTAGTTGCAATTTGGGATTAAATGATTGATGATTCTCTTTGCTAAAGGCTGGATTTGAATGATGATCAATGAAAAGACAAGGGATAGTGAAGGTGAAACCCTAGTTTCTTCAATAGATCCCTAATCTTCATTCTTCACAATCGTTCTAGCTATAATTCATCAATAGATAAGATAAGTAATTTTTAGTATTCATCATTGCTACTAATTCCTATCGAATCTTACAAGCTATTCTTCATATTCTTGATAACTAAAATTGATTTTGGACATTTTCTTGATTACTAAATCTTAAATTCTTTCATGATGTTTCTTGAAAATATTTCATCTAATAAATCTTGATTCATCTTCTTGAATTTTCTTTACTATTTTCTTTTGACTCAACTAAAGCAAGAACGAATAAATACACGAATCTTAGAGGACGATCCGTACTCATTAACGAACTACATCGACACCGTTATTGATTGCGGCTATAAATTATTTGATTATGATTATACTTTTCAACACACATCGAAAAACGATCTATCAAATGGCGCCGTTGCCGGGGATCCGTGCGTAAATTTGTTCGTTCTTGCTATTTGAATTGAATTATTATTATTCCATCAAAATTTGAATCAAAATCGCATCGTGTGCTTAACAATTATTGTGTGAATTTTGCAATGAAATCTGGAATCACTGCAGCAGGGAGAAAAATATTCAGATCATTTCATTTAGGACAGAGGAGCAAGGGGAGCAGCAGTACAAAATTTCGTTCAAAGAACTCAACAGGTGACCGCGGAACCGCGGCGAGAAGCTGGCATTGGCAGCGGAACCGCGGCAGCTTGGACGTTTTAAGGATCCAGATCTCTGTGGTATATTCTCTACTTTCTTATCTCCTCTCTGATCTGTCTAATAACAACTTTTCTGCATGATTCTTTGCAAAAATTTGCAGCGCTTAAAAAAAATTGTTGCGTGTTTTGATATTGGTTGTTTTGCATATTTTAATACGGAAATTAAGGGGCAAAGACCAAATTCAGATTAGGTGGGGATTTCATTACCCTTCCTAAGCCCCAAAAATCACAAAACTAGCATCCGCATCACCCTCATTAACTAAAAAATATCTAGACAAGACTCTAAGGACCCTCGTGCTCAATTAGGATAGAAGAAGGTTATGGGTAATATATTGCTTATCCACATTTCTTTTGTGGTGTCTAAGGAAAGTGTGTCTAAGGCAAGTGGTTACTTAATTAGCCCCTCTACTTACGTAGCGGATACCTCCCACTTACCTGGCACTTACCTGGCCACAGAAGGGATAAAAAGGTAGTAGAGGATTTATCTTGCGATTTATCTTCTGGAAGTCTAGGAGCGGTCTAGTGACTTGACCTAGGTGATCGTAGATCTATGGTTGATTGTGCATTTTTGTGTGATTTTTCAAAATCCGTCTTTTTCAAAAACAAACCAAAAACTAAAACAAACCACTTTCTCTAATTAATTAACGCTGCCACTTGTGCTAAACCATTTAGTGTATGCTCGGCTGGACACGGGATTCTAGTGCCCGTCTTGTCCGCGTTTTTCCTATCGGCTCCGATGTTGGTAATTCTACATCTTCATTT